>CM060672.1:13884908-16449908 GCA_030686955.1 Odontamblyopus rebecca | reverse complement strand
CCCGCAGATGAACACTGTCATTGTTTCCTTGGGCAAGACACTTAACCCACCTCGCCTGTGTGTGAATGGGTACGTGGTTCCTTGTTGTAAAACGCTTCAAGTGCCTTGAAGGTAGAAAAGTGCTGTATAAAAATGTGACCATTTACCAAAATTGTTTTTTTTCTTTACTACATAATTCCTTATATCTTGCTTCATATATTTAATGTCTTCTGTATGTATAAAATGTAGAAAGTAGGAAACATAAAGACAATGAATGAGGAGAGCTCAAACCTTTGGTGCACTTCTACCACCACTACTACAATAACTATGGTAACTACTACCAGTACTTTTACAATTGCATCTAGACTCTAAACTAAACTAAATTGAGTTGCTTTAACTGTTTAACTGAGTTTGACCATGTTCTAAAATGTACCTGGAAGTAAACCTTAACCAGACCAGGTCCAAACCAGGACTAGAACTGTACCAAACCTAATGTGAACACAGTCCTAAAGCCCCTAGATTCTATTTGAAGAATTACTCACCAACAAATATTCTAATATAATAATAAATCAAACCTCAACTTTTACAGATGTGTGTTTTTGAATATAGTAATGAATTATATTGTGTATATTGTCACTGGGATAATATAAAAATCACCAGCATCATCCACACCTAAAAAGGAATAGAAACATTTCCGACCTGTTTGCTAAGTGTTTGGCACAGAAAAGCCCCTTGTGCAGAGCGTCTGTTAAATGTAATCTACCAGTGGGCTCTTGGACTTTAAAGGTTTGGCCCTGACCCACCTTTTCCCTCACTGCTCGCATGTCGCTTCTCTCCGGGTCATTAAAACACACACACACTTGGCTCGAGTCCAGCCCTGTGTGTTCAGCTGCGCCTCCAGATTCTCACTGTACACTAAACAATATTAGTGTTAAAGGACATGACCGGGGTAAATGTTCCAAATGATCAAACTTTTACCTGCCAATGAATCTCAAATTCAATTTTCCAATTTCTGTTTCAGTAGATTTCATTAGTCTTTAAGATGTGAGTAAAATAAAGATTAACAAGTCTCATCATATTCTCCCATTTAGAATTTGGAACAACTGAAAAATGTTAAAGGTGCTACATACAACCTCCTGCTTATGTCCAGGCTCTTTCCCTCTCTCTTTCCCTCAATTTCTCTCTCTCTCTTTCCCTCACTTTTTCTCTCTCTCTCTCCCTCACTTTCTCTCTCTCTCCTTCACTTTCTCTCTCTCTTTCCCTCACTTTCTCTCTCTCTTCCTCAATTTCTCTCTCCTTCACTTTCTCTCTCTCTTTCCCTCACTTTCTCTCTCCCCCTCACTTTCTCTCTCTCTCCTTCACTTTCTCTCTCTCTTTCCCTCACTTTCTCCCTCTCTCCTTCACTTTCTCTCTCCCCCTCACTTTCTCTCTCTCTCTTTCCCTCACTTTTTCTCTCTCTCTCTCCCTCACTTTCTCTCTCTCTCCTTCACTTTCTCTCTCTCTTTCCCTCAATTTCTCTCTCTCTTACTCAATATCTCTCTCAATCACTTTCTCTCTCCCCCTCACTTTCGCTCTCTCTCCTTCACTTTCTCTCTCTTTCCCTCACTTTCTCTCTCTCTCCTTCACTTTCTCTCTCTCTTTCCCTCACTTTCTCTCTCTCTCTCCTTCACTTTCTCTCTCTTTCCCTCACTTTCTCTCTCTCTCCTTCACTTTCTCTCTCTTTCCCTCACTTTCTCTCTCTCTCCTTCACTTTCTCTCTCTTTCCCTCACTTTCTCTCTCCCTCACTTTCCCTTTCTCTCTCCCTCATTTTCTCTTTCTCTCTTTTCCTCACTTTCTCTAGCTCTCTCCCTTATTTTCTCTCTCTCTCTTTTCCTCACTTTCTCTCTTTCCCTCTCTTTCTCTAGCTCTCTCCCACACTTTCTCTCTCCCTCTCTCTCCCTCACATTCGCGTTCTCTCCCTTGCTTCACCCCCCTCTCCCCCATCTCCCTCTCCCACTCTCTTTCTCCATTTCCCCCCCCCCTCGCTCCCTCCCCCCCTCCCTCCCTCCCTCCCTCCCTCCCTCCCTCCCTCCCTCCCTCCCTCTCTCTCCCTTCTTTCTGTATCCATATTACACCTGAGAGTCCACAGTGGTCTGAGCTCTGTCCAGCTCTCATGTTCTGACTCCGACTCGTGCAGTAAAAGTGAAGTAGCGACAAACAGACCCTGTGTTTCCCTGGCAGCTCCGCTCAGTCTCCGTCTATATTGATCACAATTTATTTCACAAAGAAAAAGTCTTATCTGGACGGGCTCAAATGCCAAGCCTTCACTCAGGCGGTGTGCGGTGGTCTGCTAACTGATTATCCCACAGCCGAGCTCATTTTTGCCCTGTCACTTTTTGGACAGACAGGAGCAACCCCCCTCACCCCACCTCCAGCACCTGCTGTAATCCGCTGCACCCGCCTGTTTGATCAGCTGGTGCAGGGTGAAGTCTGCTGGCATCTGCAGGGTCCAGGAAGAGGCATTTTCACACAGAGCGCTAAAGCCTGCTATCCTCAGCACAACAACACTATGACTACTTCTACAACAATTACTACTACTACTACTACTACTTCTGCTACTACTACAAACCGTACTTCAACCCCAACTGTGGAGTACAAAACACTACAGAGTTTGAGTGATTCTGAATTTTCTCTCAGTAAGAGTCACTGTCTCTGTTGGCCTGGTTTTGCTTCAGGCTGATTCTGACTCACTCGAACCAGTGATGTATGAGACACACTTTGGGTCAGATGTTCCTCTTTATCTAGCTCTCTCACTCCCTCTTTATCTCCCTCTCTCACTCTCTCTTTATCTCTTTATCTCCCTCTCTCACTCTCTCTTTATCTCCCTCTCTCACTCTCTCTTTATCTCTTTATCTCCCTCTCTCACTCTCTCTTTATCTCCCTCTCTCACTCTCTCTTTATCTCTTTATCTCCCTCTCTCACTCCCTCTTTATCTCCCTCTCTCACTCTCTCTTTATCTCCCTCTCTCACTCTCTCTTTATCTCCCTCTCTCACTCCCTCTTTATCTCCCTCTCTCACTCCCTCTTTATCTCCCTCTCTCACTCTCTCTTTATCTCCCCCTCTCACTCCCTCTTTATCTCCCTTCATCTCTCTGCCTCTACTCCCTCTTTCTCGATCTGTCCCTCTCCTCTCTCCCTCTCCCCTCCCTCCCTCTCTCTTACTCTCCCTCTCCTCCTTCTCTCCTCTCCTCTCTCCCTCTTTGCCCCTCTCCTCTCCTCTCCTCTCTCCCTCTTTCCTCTCCTCCCTCTCTTCCTCCCTCTCATCTTCTTCCTCTATCCCCCTCTCCTCTCTCCTCTCCCCCTCTCTCCCTCCCTCTCTCCCTCCCTCTCCTCTCTCCTCTCCTCCCTCTCCTCCCTCTCCTCTCCCTCTCCTCTCTCCCTCTCATTTCCTCCTTCCTCTCTCCCCCTTTCCTCTCCTCCCCTCTCTCCTCTCCCCCTCTCCTCCCTCTCCTCTCCTTCCTCTCTCCCTCTTTCCTCTCCACTCTCCACTCTCCTCTCCCCCTCTCCTCCCTCTCTCCCTCTCTCTCTTCTCTCTCCTCTCTCCTCTCCTCCTCCCTCTCTCCTCCTCCCTCTCCTCCTCTCCTCCCTCTTTCCTCTCCTCCCTCTCCCTCTCCTCCCTCTCTCCTCTCCTCCCTCTCTCCCTCCCTCTCTCCTCTCCTCTCCTCCCTCTCCTTCCTCTCCTCTCTCTCCTCCCTCTCCCTCTCCTCTCCTCCTCTCTCCTCTCCTCCCTCTCCTCCCTCTCTCCTCTCCTCCCTCTCTCCCTCCCTCTCTCCTCTCCTCTCTCCTCCCTCTCCTCTCTCCTCTCCTCCCTCTCTCCCTCTCTCCCTCTCTCCCTCTCTCTCTCCCTATCTCCCTCTCCTCCCTCTCTCCTCTGCTCCCTCTCTCCCTCTCTCCCTCTCTCCCTCTCTCTCTCCCTATCTCCCTCTCCTCCCTCTCTCCCTCTCTCCCTCTCTCCCTCTCTCCCTCCCTCTCTCCCTCTCTCCTCTCCTCTCTCCTCCCTCTCTCCTGTCAGGCTGTCCCTGTTCCACTTGTCAGAGGCTGAGTTAGTTTGACACCTTTAATCTTGGCCTCTCAGAGTCTCAGGTTTGGCTCACATGGCCCAGTCGAGCAGGGAGAGGAAAGTGCCTCTCGCCAACTCTCCTCTGACGCGTTTAAGGGCGAGATCAGCGACACAACACCTCCCCTGAACTATGAAGGACCACTTTAAGTCCATATGCGTCCATTATTAACCAAATAAATCACATTAAAAACCCCTGACAAGGCTCATCTGTCTTATGGAAGTGTGGGAAGGCTGAGGGAGATTGACAAGTCCATTAAGGCAAACCTGTGGGCCTGGTGTTCCAGCAGGTAAATGGTCAGACTGAGAAATCCACAGATTCTTTAAAAGACTCATGTGGTGGTATGTAGACGGGTGGTCTTTTATAGTGAGACCCACAGGACACGCTGGTCTTGTTTTTTGTTCTAATCTAATCTAATTCTAATCACTGTGTTGAATTTGAAGGTGAACAATTAACTTTGGGATCCATCACTTTTTGTTTCTGTGGATATGTCATTGCTCTGCTTCGAATGTTCCACAATTTGACATTAAACAGATCTACTTGAGTGGGTGAGTGTCTTGAAGGTGCAAAAGCGCAATATAAAAATGTGACCTTTTACTATTTAAGTCCGTCCCAGTTTAGTTATGAGTTAGTCCTGGTTTAGTTTTGGTTTAGTCCTGATATGCAGGGTGCCCAAAAAAATTGGCATAATTTTGCAGGCCAGTAATTTTGGCAATTCTTGTTGAAATAACCTCAAATTTTCACAGAATGTACAGAAACAGATCAACATTTTATATTTATGTGACTGTGCGAGCGTATTTTAAGATGCAAATTGAGTTCTCTTTGGGAGTGAATGGCTCAACCTGAAAACAAAACTAAAATAAAACATTAAATATAAAATCTTGATCTGTTTCTATACTTTCTTTGAAAATTTTAGGTTTTTATACATTCTGTGTAAATTTGAAGATATTTCAACAATTGCCAAAATTATTAGCCTGCGAAATAATGTCAATTTTTTTGGGACATCCTGTAGTACGGGTTTAGTCTTGGTTAATTAGTCCTGATATAGTGCTGGTTTAGACCTGGTTTAGTCTTGATTAAGTCCTGATTCAGCCCTGGTTTAATATGGATTAAATCCTTATTTCATCTGAGGGTATATATACATATATGTAAAGTTTTTGAATAACACAAGAGCAGTGAGAGAAAGAGAAAGTTGCCTTTAGCCTTTCCTTCTTGTGAGTGTTTGGAAAGCTCTTGAGTCCATCAGACCCCTGCTGTGAGAGCCAGTCCCACACAGAGCCACAGAACCGAGCAGGGCTAAGGCGCTGTGGTCTCCTTTATACAGGCAAATCTACTCCAGGCGGTTCACTTTAATACAAAAGTGTGGGCGAATAAGCCAAAAAGAGCAGAATTTTCTGTAGTGAAATTGCCACTGAGATTCGTAAATACTTCTATAACTGCAGATTTACACTTTTTATCCTTGATTTGTTTCGACGTTCTTTAGTCTTGGTTCAGGCCTCGATTAGCAGATCTGGTCTTGGTTAAGTACTAGTTCATTTATGAGGTCTTGATTCTGGAAAAGCCTTACAAAAAACATACTTACAGTATCTGTTCAAATACTACTGAAGAGACCTTTCAAGTAGCTCTCCAAGGGATTTCTGAATTACATGTATAGTGCTGAATAAGTACAATTTGATTAAATAAAAACCTATTACCACTGTACACTAATAAATGGATAATGGTTTATGTTTTATAGACATCTAACTAATATATAAGGCTTATATATACTCAATATATAAGGCTTATCTATACTTATACTTATAATTTTTTTGTGACAGCTGAAACTATTAGCTCTGGTATTTTTGTTATGTAAAGGAATGTAAAAGAAAACAGATGGAGACCCCTGCTGTAGGTTCACAATGGAAATATATAATGTTAAAGGTCCTGTATTACACAAAATTAACTCTTGGGTGACATGTTAGTGCATGTTGTTCCACCTTGTGATGTCATGATGCAGGACTTTTCACGTTTACTGCTGCCTTTTAAGTTTTGTTCACTAGAGGTTGGGTTGAAATGATCCAAATGATTCCAGTGAATGTGTACAGTGAGTTTAAAAACACAGCAAAGATAGAAGGCTACATATATGTTCAGTGTGACATTGCACATTGGAACAGAGTGTTTTCTGTTTAAGAGAAGAACTCAGCCTAAAATGCAGAGCTTGTGTGTTAAACAGGTGTGAATGAAACAAAAGACAACTCCAGGTATGTTTGTGATGAGGAAACATTATAACATAGATCAGAAAGTAGCGTAATATGGGCCCAGAATGATTCATTTATTCAGTTCCTGGGCATGCACACTATATGTCCAAAGTTAATATTTAAACATCTATATTTTTATTAGTCGGTCCTAATTTGCATCACACTGAACACATATTTAGCCTTCTATCTCTGCAACTTCGTCACAATCATGGTGAGCAAAAGGACAGTCCTCCGTTGCCGTGGTGACGAAAGAGTCGAGTGTTGTCCTGTCAGTGCAAACCAACGTCACTTTTTAGTAGCGGAAAACAGCCGCGGCCTTATGTTTGTGTGCGAGACAGACGGACTGGGAGAGGAACTGAGACAGTCTGGAGAAGGCCAAGGAGCTGCTCGGGAGACAGGGGAGACAAGTGGACCGGCGCACACGTCAAAACAAAGGGGCGCATGTCTGACGGATGCTCCTGTCTGCGGGGGGAGGAGAGGGGGGGTGATGGATGGGACGGCCCCCGCACACAGACAGAGGGGGAGAGAGACGTAAGTGCTGTGACATGGGGATCAGAGTGGAGCTGGACAGAAGAGGGTTAAGTGGAGTCCCGGGAGGAGAGCAAGATCAGCTTTTTACTTTATTGTTAGCGCATGATTTGAAATGAAAAGATTCAAGTTAAAGATCCTAAATTACGCAAAGTTGACTCTTGTGTAGTGTTGTGTATTGTTTCATTCACATGTTTAAGTAAAATCCTTTATTTTAGTCTGTCTACATCGTCAAAGCTCAAAATGTACTGTTCCACGTTGTGATGTCATGAAGTGGTAGTTTTCAAGCTGCTTTTTTACCTTTATTTCAGTAGAAATTAGCAAATCCACAGCTGAAATTATCCAAATAATTCTAGTGAAGGTGTGTGGAGTTTTAAAATACAGTTGAGCACTTCCTGTATTAAAACAGGACATCAAAAAGATTTTAAACCTTATATCAGGTTATTCGTCTTGTTTTTTCTTGTTTTGTTGTTAGTTCTGAGCTTAATTCTTGTCTAGAGGTAGTTTATTTTAAGAAGTCAAGTCAAATGTGTCCATGCAGCGGGATAATTTCACTATTTTTACGTCATTTTCTGATAGATTTAAGTGTTTATAGCTTTTTTTCCAAGCTTTTTTGTAGTGTCTGTTTTTGATGAGGAAATGACATTGTAGATCAGAAAACAGCGTCACATTGGCCCTTTAATGAGGAATAAATATGCAAGCTGAAAAATCCTGACAACAATAGGGCACTTTGATGATAATGTTTATTGCGCACACGGTCATAATATCACATTTACTACACGTTGGACAGTCCTGATCCAAACACAGGGGACAGAGGCACAGACTGGGAGTGTGCAGACAGCAGCTTTATACAGACAGAGCAGTAATATGAGATAGATGGGGTCAGATGGGTCAATAAAGGAGATATATACCCATAATGCTTCACTGTGATTTCTAATAAGTCTGCAGTCTCCTCTGTGAACATGGTGACCGGAGAGGGGGAGCGGGGTCCTGCCATTCACACGCTCAGGGTCAGGTTTCATATGTTTGGTCTGCTCACAGGTTACAACAACAACAGCAGACGTCCACATATGTCTATGCATCATCCCGAGGACATCTATAATGCATGGACGTCCCATACACTCTTTTTGTCTGTTGTGTGTGTGTTTTAAGGAGATTTGCACCAAACTCTAAAATATAAGAAATAAATGGTAAAAGCTACACTGAATTAATTAGGTAACACTGGGTGTGTGCTGTAGTGAAGAGAACATATTAAATATCGTCAAAGAGATTTAAAAAAAAACATTACAGCTTTTTTAGTCATTTTCTTTTTCACGAGTTTAGCCTTGGAATGAACAAAATGTGTCTCAATTTGTGAATACGACCAGAGAATCAATTAAAAATAAACTTATGGTCGTGAGCTCTGCAAAAGACCAAGTGGTTAAAATGTGTTTTTCTGCAGGGTAACTGGGAGCTCCTTTACTGTGCACTGCAAATTTCTCTGATTTAGCCAAGATTTTAAAGCTTATATCAGGTTATTCATATTGTTTTCAGATTTATTATCTACTTACTAGTTCTGAGACGGTTTCATTCTAGTCTAGAGGTGAATTATTTTATGATAACTTCAAGTAAAATCTGTCCATGCAGCAAAATCATTTCACTACTTTTACATCATTTTCTGATAGATTTAAGTGTTTATATTTTAATTTTGGACAAGCTTTTTTGCAATGTGGAGATGATGGAATAACTTGGAGTAGAGCTGCTGCTCTTCCGCACCAAAAATGTGTTGGTTTTCCAGGCATCCCCGCTTAAATTTCCTCCAGATCATAGAACGTATATACAGTATAAATGGACATAACTAATCTGCTGGTAGCAGCTTTACAAATAGGAGGTGAGCATGGGCACGCTTCAGGCTCCATCGAGTCTGGCTCCAGCTTCACTTTCTATTAAAAAACTGTCACCCCTCTCTCTCTGTAACTGCTGTTGTCAGGTTTGTCATTTTGGTCCTAAAATTTTACCACTCCATATGATGAAAATATAAACTTTAATAACAGACAAATCAGGCGCCTTCTTTCCCCGAGGTCACTCCCATTAGCGTTAGCAACAGGTTTGATTGACAGCGTTGCTAAGCGCCTGCTCCCTGCTAAACCAGCCGTGCGGGTGGGAAATGCCGTTACGTTCAACAGCCTCTCCCCCAACTGGCTCCTTGGTTGCTATGATACTCACGGTCGCGATATCTAAATATAGAACTCAGGTCCAAATTAGTGTCAATGAGCTTCATTTGACTGGAGTCACACTCCCTTAGGTGGTTTTGTTGAAACTTTCTTACATCTAAATCACAAATGTATTGCTGTTGTGATATAACATATTTATTCTGTTAATTTTAGAATGAATACTATAAGGTAGAACAATTATAACAAGATAACAATTATTGATAAAAACATTTACAATTAGTTTATTTCAAATTGTCAGTGAATAACATTTCTGCACTCTCAATATCTCTCAGAATTGAAAAGAAAAGCCTAGAACACACCTCTAAAATATTCACCCATTATCTTCCATCTCTGCCTCTGACAGTGAGCGAGGTCCAAGGCTGCAGATGGAGACAGTCCCCCCAGAGCCCCCTGGAGCACTCACTACAGCTGCTGCGTTCAATCAGTCCAGTCATGTGCCAGCTCCTATAAAACACATGCTTTCGACCACTGCACCCTGCCCCCATGCGCCCTTGGGTGGGGCTGTGGGTGCATGATAGATACATGATAGAGAGGTTACATGTGAGCAGGTCTATCGGAGCATCCACGGGGCATGTGATGGTACATGGAAGAGTGGGGCTTTGAAGTAGAAGGCAGCGCATGTGTACTATGAAAGAGAATAGTGATGGTGATGTGCATGTGCGCTCTGAGCTCAGTATGAGGCTGCTGAAATTGCTTCTTATACAAAATCATGCACGGCCTATATTTCCAAAGCGTGTAAAATTGTGTGATGTAGATGCTAATTTGCTTAAAAATGCTGAAACGGGAGGAGAGGAAGGAGAGCGCAGGACTGAAATGGTAAAAGTGAGACTAAATCTGAATATGAAGGGCTCGTTTTGAAGTCACAAACTATCACCACAATGGGAAGACTTAGGATATTATCTTGCATAAAACAGTTTTACTTCTACTACAGCAATTACTTCTAGCACACTACTATCAGGAACATGCATCATTTAAGAGATCTCATGAAACACCAAGGTGAGCGTGACATTCACTACACAAATCTTACACAAAACATGCACTGAAAAACATGTGCAGCATTCATTTTCAGTAAAATTTCATAGCCTAGATTTCCATTTTAGTGCATAAGCTTAGCCACTACTTTCTGTCAAACAAAAATATGGGCGAAAAAAAACGTATCCACTAAAACAGCGGTCCCCAACCCCCGGTCTGTGGGTCGTTTGGTACCAGGGCGCACAGAATGAATAAATAACTTGCATTATTTCCGTTTTATTTATTATCCGAACATGAACAACGTCAACATGCTCATCTCGATCACGTGATACATTAACGTTAATATTAAACTCCCAAGCTGCAAAATGAGTAAAAAACAGACGTCTTTGGAAACATTTATTATTATACTTACATAATACCACAGTTTAAGTGTTGGTCGTATCATTTTATTTCGTCGTATTTATCCGCCACACCATAAAGGCCGGTCCGTGAAAATATTGTCTGATATTAAACCGGTCCGTGGTGTAGAAAAGGTTGGGGACCTCTGCACTAAAACACTGAGAAAAACAGTCAATAAATAAATAATAAATAACAATAAACAAAAACTGTCTTGTCTGTCGAGTACTGTTTTCAGCATTACGCTCACCGTCGTAGCTTTTGCTCTGTTCTCTCTGGTCTGAACAGGTGGACGTGGTCATGTGAAGCTGTACTGCATACTGTAGTATCCTCTAGTATCCTGTAGTATTCTGTAGTATCCTGTAGTATCCTGTAGTATTCTGTAGTATCCTGTAGTATCCTGTAGTATCCTGTAGTATCCTGTAGTATCCTGTAGTATTCTGTAGTATCCTGTAGTATCCTGTAGTATCCTGTAGTATTCTGTAGTATCCTGTAGTATCCTGTACCCGTATTATACTTCCATCAACATCACATGCTCCATCAGTGCCGTGTGCAGAAACATCACATGTAATACAGCACAAGCAGCACCATCTGGGCCATGTTAACACTAATACTATTGGTTTAGAGCTGAGGCATCATGGGAGACAGGTGGGTGGATGGGCCTATATAATGACTCATTTACTGTATATAGACCAGATCAGCACACAATGTTCTGTGCAAATTCAATGTGTAATGGTTAGAGTTTTTTTCTTTTTACATTCAAAAGTCCAGAATTCCATCACTGGATATTCTAGTAAAATCTATCCAGAGGTAAAAATGAAATACATTTGAGAAATACAAAATTGTCTCTGTTCATCTCAAAAGAGATGAACAGATCAAGCTATGCCCGAACTCGTAAATGATCATTTTGTTCGCAACATAAATATTCATTTTAAAAAATCTGTGACCAATGTTTCTAGAAAACAATTGAATGATTTTTAAAGGAAATGTATTTATTTATTTTCTTTATACTTTTCTTTTTATTTTACTTTAAATTTACTTCTGGCGCTATGGGGTATTAACTGCAAACACATAATGTATTTTGATCACCTTTTATGGTTTTGACAATGCTATTTTATGTCAAAACAACACAGGAACATGTTTTATAAGTTTTGTTTTTGATGCTTGGAGTTTTCCCTCCAGTAGCTCTCTTTACTAAGTCACTCCCCCTTCAGAGCACGATCACAACGCAGTCGACAAGCATCTGCTAATGAAACTCGCACATTGCATGAAATTTGTTAAGTTTTGTGTCATACTTTTGTGTAATTATGAAGAATTGTTGTGTGGGAGAATGGGTGACGTAGGCTTGTGGCGTGAGTACTGCACTGAATCTTACTGCTAACCATAAGCGAGATCACTAAATTACTCAAACATGCATGGATGATGACATCTAAAACCTCTTCAGGCACGTTTTCTGATGAAGGAACAACATTATAACAGGGTAGGAAGCTAAAATCATCTACATCATTTGCTTGAGATCATTTGCTTAATCAAATAGAAAAACAGAATAATATTTCGTGTTTAGTGTCTATAATTGTTCACTGTAGAAGTTCTAGGTATGTCCCTTGAGCAGGAGGCCCCGGTTTGGACATATGCTGGTAGAAATGGAGTTTATTGGACTTGGAATTCCCTTAGAGGAGCTGGGCAGCTGGAGGTGTCTGGGGAGAGCGAGGTCTGTGTGTGTTCGTTTAGATTTCTGCCCTAAATAAATCCTCTCGTCAAGGTTAAACTTATATTTGATGAAAGCTCGCAGTAGTCGTCTCCCAGTGCCAGATGTCAGAGGTATACAGATATGAGATTGCCGTCTGGATTGTTGCGCTGTGTTGCACCAGCATAATTGAATATTACTGCCAAGTTAATTATTCATCACTTTAGGATCTTGTTTTGTGCGTCTTTGTTTCGCAGAGTCACAAAATTAATCCTTTAGCCATGGTCAAAAAAACAGTCTTAATGTAAGATTGGTGTAATTAAATACAGTGGTTATGTTCATATATGCATCGAAAATCTGATCATAATCTGATTTCTGACACAAAAAAGCAAGACAAAAATTTATGAGCATATTTTATAGTTTGGAAGAGTTATTTTAGAAAATTACAAAATTTCTTTTTGTCTTCCAAATGCAACAGCTCTGAAAAGGCACTGATTAAAAGGTTCTGTACCAAATATTTACTTTAACAGTGTAAAATCAGTTATATTGTAGATGCAGCTCTGGAAAATGAGCCTAATGTCTGCTGTTGGCATCTAAATATAATATAATTAGGATGCTGTGAATGCAAAAATGAGCAATAGTTATGTTTTTCACATTTTTAAGATAAAAAAACAGATACGCTACAGCAAATTTAACTGACACATGTCTCCTTGTGCTTTGGGTAATCAGATTTCTTTTGTTCTGGATAATCTGATCGAATTTTTGGGTTATTGGATTATTCTAATTGATTTGAGATTCCATTGTTAATCCTACTTCACTAGCAAGGACCACACCAGCAACACATGTGCGAAGAGAAAAGAGTTTATTATAGGAAGATGGGGCGGGTTGTCTGGGTTGAGACTCAGGGTGGGGGTTCAGTCTCAATCTTCACATGGCCCAGCAGGAATGGGACCCTCTGGTAGGCGTCTTATGTCTGGAAGCGAACAGATCGGGGTTGGGAGGGTGGGGTCGAGTTAATCGGGACAAACTGGGTTGCCGGGATAGGCTGCTACAAATAGGCTTCTGGGAAATTGAGGCATGGTAGAAGTGAACTCTCATTTACTGGAGAGGAGGCGAGGGCGGGCGAGGCTTGGTCCTACATTTATGGGTCTCAACCTATGGAAATGGTCTTCTGTCGCCATAGCAACTGTGAAATTCAGAGAAAACCTTTATCTTTTTAATCCCTATATCCTGAATGTGTGTTATGTTTGTAGTGTATGTATGTAGCAGATGTCATGGTACATTGGCCTTGGTTTATTTCTAAGATTAGATTTCATATATTTTGTTATTCTAGTTCACTTTAGAATTTAGAATCGTTTATTTAGATTTCATTTACATTTTTTCTTTTTTCCCCTGGGCCAGTTTGATCCAGGAGCAGAGTTGGACGTATTAGTTCTGCATGAGGAGCTTCCAGGTCACTTACAGCAGACACACTATAGGCCTGTATGAACACCAGTCCCTCAGGATTTTAGCAGCTGATGGTTCAGTTCCCCCTGGACGCTGCCCCTAGAGGCTGCACTCTGCACGTGCACACAGACGACACGCAGGGGTTAGCTAACTTAAAATATACTCTTATACGCACGCTAAAAACTCCAAATGTTTCTGGAATTTTAAGAGTTCAAGAAGCAACACATTTTTGCAATTCTGTGGAGTGGAAATACTTGGAAATTTGCAATAAACTCAAAGCCACTAATGATGATTAATATAGTCATTATGTGGAGCCTCATTGTGTCCGGCTTTGCACACATCTTCTATTATTTTTGTATTGTTGCTCAGTCTCTGTTTCTCACCCTTTTTCTCTCTCCTCTCCATCTCTGGTTTCTTTCTTTTCCCTCTCTTCTGCCTCTCTCTCTTTCTCCATCTCTGCTCCGTCTCTTTCTCTCGCTCTCTGTCTTGAACAGCGCTATCTCATCTTCCCTTTCTTTTCTCTGTCTCTGCCCTCTCTCTCTCTTTCTATCTCCCTCCCTCTCTCCCCTTACTCTCTCTCTCTTTTTCGCCTTCCTTTTCCTTTCGTCAGCTTTTTCTCTCTCACGCCCTTTCTCTTGAACTGTTATCTCAGTCATCTCCCTTTCCCTCTCCCTTTGTCTCTTCTCTCTTCTCTCTCTCCCCCTATATATGCCCCCATCTCTCCTTCTTTTCCTCCTTTTCTCATCCCTCTTTCTCTCTCACACACTTCCTCCGTCCCTCTCTCCCTCCTCAGGTGCAGTTGTGGCTTGTTTTTCTTAATTACTATCATTTCTGACGGGTTGGTATTCACACAGCACCAGATACACACATACACAAATACATATATTAAACACACTTCAGCTGGACAATACCAGAGCATATGACACACAACATTACTAACTAGCAGTCAAAAGTTTGGACACACCCTCACATCGATGTTTTTTATGTTTACAACTTCCTACATTTGATATACATACAGGGGACATCAAATAGAAGATCCAAGATGTATGGAATTATGAAGTAAATTGAAAAAGCGTTAAAAATATACATACATACATACATACATATATATATATAAATACATACATGTTTGCCTGAAATGCATGAATACATTATAATCTTCAAGGTTGTTTTACTTTACTATACTTAGATATGTAATAATATTGTGGTCTTGGTTTATTTCTAAGCTCAGACGCCATATATTTTCATTTAGTACAAGTGTTCCACTGGCTCTAATTCAGTCTGTTTATTCTCTGTTTAACTCTTTTCTAGTGATGTCGTACAACATACACTTTCTCTGGACTATAACGTTGAGAAGTTTCATTTGAGATTTGGGGGATATTTTCAGACTGTGAATTGAAACGCTGCAATGAGACATGAGAACAGAGCACGCCCCATGGGGCAGGACTGAGGTGTTTTCACTTGCAGATGGGCCAAGTGGGAGACTGCTGTTCTCCGAGAAAAGACGAGAGAGAGAGAGAGAGAGAGAAAGAAAGAAAGAGGAGAGAGAAGAGAGGAGAAAGAGAAAAGAGAGGAGAGAGACTTCATTAATATCAGTTCAGAATGAATCTTAATTTAGTGTTGAACTGAGGTAATGATTTTGGATCTTAATTCCAGACAATGTTGAACAACCACAAACTAGAAGGATGATGGTTTTGAATTCTTCTAATAAACATTGATATATTAGAAAACCAATGACAACTAGTGATTAATTTGTGGTCTCTAGAGGAAAGTGGAGCAGTGGGCATTTAAGTTCCTAATGCATTTTGGGTAGCATTTTATTATAGCTAACTTTCTTCACTGAGGGCTGCATAAAGAGTCTTTCAGATTTTCAGATTCACACATTTTACATTTTACCTGTACCTATAAAAAGTCTTGGAACACTAACTTCACAATGCAATAAGATGTTATTGAGGTTACAGTGATAGAAACACTTGAATTTGCAATAAAAAATACTGCCTGTGGCCATTTGGGCCAATTCAGAAGGAACCCAAAGAGCCAATAAAAACTGGTTTGAGGCTGAAATGCTGGAGTTTGGGCACCTCTGAGCTACATCTTAATTAGCCTTAAAAAGCACAAAAAAAGCCCTGAGCCTAACTCTTACTCCTGAGTAAGTGACTAGGTCCACATCAGTCTTAATAAAACATGTGTTCATTATGAATTAAGTATTTCCTCATGCTTTATCAAGGATGTAAATTATTATAACATGATACCCATTTTGTGATACATATTTAAAAGCATTTTTGTTAAAGTACGAGCATCCTGCAGCTGTCAAAACCTACAAACCTACATAAACAAATGTGTGAGCCTGTCCCTCTTGATCTGTCTCCTGGTGTCGTTTCCACACTCACTCATACCCTCCACTCATCACAAGTGTCAAAAGCAAAACGTACGCTCACCATCGCCCCCCGGTGTCAGAGCCAAGGTGACACCTGTCTGCCCCCTGTACAGCCATCCATCTTCAGATCTAACCCCCTCCTCCTCCTCTCCTCCTTCTCACTCTCTCCAGGCAGATTAGCATGCAGCACCTTCCTCCAAACTGCCTGAATCAACACCACCGTCTACACCAATAACAGTCTGAGCAGAAGAGCTGGTGCCGCTCCACCACTTTTCTGTCTTATGAGAATCAAACACACATATGAAACACAGACAGTACAGGAACATGGGGCAGAAGTACAAGTGTGTGTAACTAATTGGATATTAGTGGATATTGAGATTCAGACATTTCTAATTGTCAGTGATCCTTTTGGGTTATTTTAATGCAGATGTCCAGTCAATCTTCAGTAAAAGTGTGTTAAAGGATGTGGTTTGGAGCCGTGTTCAGACTTAGGAAATGATTTTGGTCAAATGTAAGGTTGTTAATATTGTGTAAGTCATGATTGATCTGTGTGAAGATAAATCTTTTTTTTTGTCATATTGCCCATTGGAAGTTTTTTTTGGGCTTTTTTTTAGCTTTCTAAAAGTGAAAAATTGCATAGCACACCCAGATGACCGATGTCCAAAAGCCTTTCCCATTTTTAAATTACCTTTCAGCAAAATCCCTTGCCAGATCATCCTTCCTGCCCTGGACCACAGTATTTTTTTCTTTTTTGCTTTCTACTGTGCTATAACGCTCCCTCATCACAAACATACCGGAAGATGTTTTACACGTTTACACAATTCTCCATAAATTTACAAAAGCATGATACAAAACACAACAACTTGACAAACCTGATGTGATGTGCAGTAGCTTCATTACCGGGATGCTCACTAATTATGCACTGACAGTGTTGTGAAGGGGGAGTGACTTAGTGCAGAGAGCAAAGGGAGGGAAGAATCAGTGTCAAAAACAAAAGAGAAACTTACAAAACCTGTTGCAATGTTGTTTTCAGCGAATATAGCATTTTTGACTCAATAAAGAGTAACATCGTGATCTAAATATGTTACTTGTTAAAAATAAATTCCCCTTAGAAGTAAAATACCCACTTTTTAAGCATGAGCCATGGTTGGATTTCCCTGACAACATTGTTCCATATGGGTGCCTTTCAGAACAGTTATAGGTCTTTTCCACCATTTTTGTTCAGCGCTGCACAGCACAACACACTTTGTTTGCTTTTCGACTGCTGTCCACTGACTGGTCAGAGGAAATGCTGTCATATGCGCGATGAAGCGAAGAATAATTACCTGCCGTGTGTAAAAAACACACCGACAACATGACAACAGTGAACACGTCAACAGAGGATAAACAATGGAGCAGATTGTGAAGATGGAAGACCAGCGATGTTGCCTAAAAATGACGTCACGACATTGTCGATCCTGCTACTCCACCCACTTCCGGGTGGTAACGATTGCTTCACCGTGTAATGGCGTGCCGTGCTGTGTTGAGCCGTGCTGTGTTGAGCCGTGCTGTGTTGAGCCGTGCTGTGCTGAGGTGTGCTGTGTTGAGCTGTGCTGTGCTGAGCCGTGCTGTGTCGAGCTGTGCTGTGCTGACCTGTGCTGTGCTGAGCCGTGCTGTGCTGACCTGTGCCGTGCCGGTGATGTAGTTGAAAAGCTGCAGGAATGATATTTTCTGAAATTGCAGTTTAGGTATGAATTTTTATGACCAATTTGACATTTTAAGATTTTGAAATTTAGCAGAGAATTAAGCAATGAACATTCAACTCTACTCATTAAAGTGGGCCGTATTAAATTTGTTGTTAAAATGATTGAAATATGGTGACTTGACTCCTGGTTTTCCAGTTTGCTTATACAGGATATGACCAACATTACATCACATAGTTTCTTCAGTTTCTTGCTAATCCTCAGTTGAAATCACTTTTATATTGTATGCTCAGTATTCCTCTTAGACGTGAGGATGTAGAATCCTGTTCTAAATCACAAACATCAGGGCTTTATGTCCTATAAGATCAAAACTGCTGTGTCGAAGCTTTTATGGCACTGGTTTCACCAGCTGCATGGATAATCAGATGTATAATACTGCAGGCGCAGCTTTGGCAAAGCAGAGTGGCAGACCTTGACAAGGAGAAAGAGTCTGTTTTCTAACTCTTTTGTTCAAGGCATAAGAAATTATAATCTATAGAAGAAACTTTAAGGCAGGGATTTTCAACAAGCAACTTAAATATCAGCATTTTTTTTATATTATTGGTGTTCAGTTTTAGTAACTTTTTGAACAAATACTTCCACTAAATATATTTCTAACAGTACTATGCTTTTGAATGATGAAAAACAAATACTTTTACTTAAGAAAAATACAGGTTGGTGAACCCCTCCTGTGGGTTCACCACCCTCCTGTGGGTTCACCACCCGCAGAGGGGTTCATGGTGCACAGGGTCAGGTGCACAGAGGACTGGGCGGGAAACTGCTGCCCCCGTGACCCAGCCGGATAAAGCAGAAGAAGATGGATGGATGGAAGTTCACCAAAAAGTTAGACTTGTACTAAGGTTGTTAAAGGTATTGAAAATGTGATATTCATTTGAACCAGTATTGATACAGAAAACGTCACATCCACAAGACAAAAATGAACCTTTCCTGAATAGTTTTAGAATAATCTTGAGCTGTATCAGAACAAGAATAATACGTCCATAAACCACTATGGAACATACCTGGTGACTGAGGGATTACACAGATATAACACTACATGGAAATATAAAAGAGACTCTGATTTACTGCTGAAAATCACATCCTATGGTCTAAAGAGCAGAATCGGTATTGGGTATAGAGTCTATTTCTTAGTGTAGAAATCAAGTTTGAAATTTTAGTTTCATAACAACACTAACTTAGACTTAGGCAAACTTTATTGATCCACAAGGGAAATTACTTGGACACAGTAGCTCAAATGCGGCAATATAATAAATAACAAAGAGCAAAATTTAAATGGTAATGAGATTCAAATGACAAAATGATTAAAGCCACAAAAATAGCAAATGTTATGTAGGTCATTACTCTACTTGAATAATATTATTTCATTTCCAGTAGCATTATTTGGATGGTACAAATGTTGTGAGACATGGAAAACAGCATGCAGTTAATAGTTGTGAGACTAAACTTACATTTTTGCACATCTCTTAGGCTTAAAGGTCTTATATTACATGACTCTTGTGAGCTTTAAGCCATGTTAGAATGCTGTTATCTCCTCAAAACATACCTGGAGTTATGTTTTATTTCATTTATACATTCATTTGCAGGTTTGAGGAATCTTTTTATATTAGTCTGTATACAACTCCAAAGCTCAAAATGCTCTGTTCCACCTTTTGATGTCATGAAGAAGCAGTTTTTAAGTTACACGCTACATTTTACATTTTGTTCAGTAGAAATTTCCAGTCCCAGGTCTGGAATCATCCAAATAATTTTAGTGAAGGAGTTTAAAAACACAGTAGAGCACTTCCTGTATTCCCACATCACAAGGCAGAACAGAAAACACAACTCCAGGTCTGTTTTTGACAAAGAAACAACATTATAACATAAATCTGAGTAGCATAATATGAGTTTTTTTATCCTAAAGTCTCTGTTGTATCCCATTGTTCTTAAAGTTCTCTCACTCTTCCTGTTCTGCATCTCTGATTGGCTGCAGCAGCGCTCCCTCTCCTCCTTGATGACTCCATATTTGAAATGCTTGAATACTAATCCATGTCTAAATTACCAAGTGTCAAATCATTCGTGGAATACAGGCAAACAGAGCAAATATAGAGTAAATACAATAATTAAAAAAAACTGCTGCTGCTGCCACAACCTGACAATAATCTGTGAGAACAGACGCCCCGCTGGCCTCCAATGTAACGCTGATTAGGTCTAAGGGAAGTGTTTATACATTCAAAGAGAGAGCATTGATTTAAAGTTTACAAAGAGACTGAGTGGAATAAAATTATACAATTAAAAGGAAGAAAAGTAAGACACAACACACCAAAACCAGATGATGTTAGGGGTAAACTAAACAAAACGCAAGGCTATAAGACATAATGTGGGACTATACCAGGCCGTAAACCGGGACAAGGGGCCTTTTTACTGTCACACACCTGGGATACTGTCCTGAAGTTAGACTGCAGATGGCGCTGTTGTTCTGATTCTACCTGTGGCAAAATCCGTTTAAATCATCTGATCAGACACGTCACAGCAACAACACATGACCAATCTGAGGAAGTCAGGCATAAAAACCACCCAAACCTCAGTCTGAACAAACTAAACCAATTTGCTTTAATAATCTTGATTTAATAAATGCCAAATAGTTCATTCAGGCTCAATGTAAAAGTAAATCAAACTAATTAGAAACTAACCAATCAATTACGGTAACTCTAAAGGTGCACTGTGTAACATTTGGTGTGAGTCATGTATTCATACATAAGCGGGCTCCACAGATCTGATCTGTAGCCTGGCCTGTGGTAAAAAGTTTAATGCCGCACTGTATTGTATTGTTTCAGGCAATGCAATTGTAACCAGGTGGTCACCAGTGTTATAATTTCCAACAGCAGTGGGTCCCTGAATGCGACGCTGTTCATGGTGTCACTGATGAGAAAGTAGAAAAAAGTGCACACTTCTCAGTGTAATTGTCTGGGTTTTCTGCAGGTACCTGAAAGGGCTTTGTGTAAGTAGCAGAGTTCTGTTTTCTGATAGTGATGTTAAAGCCTGTTTATGATAACCGCGTTAAAAGTGTTGGATTGAGTTGGCGGCTGTTCTGATCATGTTCCAAACCCCACGTCCGGTGAG
Source organism: Odontamblyopus rebecca (assembly GCA_030686955.1). NCBI lineage: Eukaryota > Metazoa > Chordata > Actinopteri > Gobiiformes > Gobiidae > Odontamblyopus > Odontamblyopus rebecca. The sequence goes on along the minus strand of CM060672.1, from coordinate 16,429,135 downwards.
ATCTTCTAAATTCTAGGTAAATGCCCTTTATGGTGTATCTTTGGTTTGGTAGTGGTGGCTAATGACCTAATGATAGATAGATAGATAGATAGATAGATAGATAGATAGATAGATAGATAGTTTTTATTGGTTTGTGTGAAAAGTTACACATTGTACCTTTAAATCTAAACCAGAATGCCTTCAACTTGAACAAAAGAAAATGTTAAAGAAGTAGAGATTAAGTTAAACTAAACTAAAGATTACTAATCCAGGTCTATTGCAAAGGCTTGAATAAAACACTCCATACAGTATGAGATAGGGTAAATATGAGCGGACACATTTAAGTGCTCAGACCGGCTGTTTTTCCAATACAATTCCAAAATGCTAATAGTGTTTTACCACACCCAGGTGGGTCTTTTTGAAACATTCAAAGTGCAGTGTAGTGTCTGAGTCTTGGCATTGATTTACGTCTGACTACAGGCTGTGCAAAGTGGAATGATCAAATCAAGTCAAAACAACAGAATACAGTTTCTATATTTATTGTAGCTGAGAGTTGCCCCCCGCTGGTCCATAGACTCTGCAATTCACCAAGTAGCAAGCACACAAAGTATTCCAAAACTTATTGAGTAGTGGCTTTTGTTGAATTCCTCTACCCAAAGAAGTAGATGGAAAGAACACAGACACAACTTTTAAAGCCACAGTGTAGAACATGTTGAGGAAAAATATACTAAAACTATGCATATTTTTTCATTGTGAATGTTTTTACTTTGCTGAAAAACACTGAAAAACATGTGTCCTTACTGTGAATGGGCTTGCATTTCCACAAACCTGACTCTTATTTGGCCTGGACGAGGGCCCCTTCCTGCTCGTTTTCATGGAAATGTTGTTCCTATAGCCATAATATTCCACATGACATAAAACTCATCTATCTCAATGGAGAATGTTCCAAAATATGGCTTTTATTTACTGTCTCCATGGAATCAGATCATGCAGTTGACTTTTCGTCTCCAGAAAGTTACGTACTATCACTTTAAACTATGCATACAGTTTGAGGTGCTTATGTGTGTAACTTTTCTGGTGCCACCTGCTTGTCTCCATGACGATATTATTATCTGATTTAAATGTTCCACAGTATTAATGCCATTCTGTGCTAGGCAAAGCAATGAGAAAAGTTCCATAGTGCTGCTTTAACACAGCAAATCTCAAAGAAAACCAGCTATACTTACGCACATACAGTGGATGGATTTTCATAGCTCAACATGATCGAGTTCAGGTTTGGGTTTATGTTAAACTGAGGCCTTTTTGAATCTGATTTGAATCTCTACCACAGAAAGACCAGTAAAAATCACCCGCAGTGCGCAAAGAATAAAATGTGACTATGAGAAGTAAGAAAACTCATCTGAATTTACTGCCCATATCCGTTAGACCCCGGTCAGTGCCAAGGCCTGTCCATCTGCTGGACAGTGGAGCTGAAGTCAAGAGAAACAAGCATTTAATCTGCATCGTGTTCAATTCGGTCCTCGGTCCAGTCAATAGTCACATCTCAAGATACTCTGCTAAACGCCATTGCAGCCTGGAAAAAACGCTTAAAGAGGAATCATTACACCAGACTTATGTCAAATGAAGCTCAGGATGTAAACAGAACACAGCTAGTCTTAGATATGCTAAAATATGATGAGAGAGAAGGAGGTAAAAGACGGTCTACAAGAAACTGATTGGTGGGAAAATTACACCAGGCTTAAAATGGAACTAAGATATGGATAAAAATATGAGATACAAGTTCACTATATAAACAACAGGCTTTATTCCATAACAAAACTAGTAGAAACATATAACATAAAGTTTTCAGATTATTTAAACAGCATTAAAATGGAGGATCGATCTACTACTACTCCAACTACTCCAACTACTCTTACCCCAACTACTCCAACTACTCCAACTACTCCAACTACTGTTACCCCAACTACTCCAACTACTCCAACTACTCCAACTACTCTTACTCCAACTACTCTTACTCCAACTACTCCTACTCCAACTACTCCTACTACTCCAATTACTCCTACTACTCCAACTACTCCAGCTACTCCTACTCCAACTACTCCAACTACTCCTACTCCAACTACTCCTACTACTCCAATTACTCCTACTACTCCAACTACTCCTACTACTCCAATTACTCCTACTACTCCAACTACTCCTACTACTCCAACTACTCCAACTACTCCTACTCCAACTACTCCAACTACTCTTACTCCAACTACTCCTACTCCAACTACTCCTACTACTCCTCCTCCTACTACTCCAACTACTCCAACAACTCCTGCTCTCCTACTCCAACTACTCCTACTACTCCTCCTCCTACTCCTCCTCCTGCTACTCCTACTCCAACCGCAACTACTCCACGTCCTACTCCTACTATTACTACTACTACTCAAACTAACCATACCACAAACAAACTCAATGTCTGTGTCTTTACAACGCAAGACAATTTCAGAGTTGAAATATTCATATATTTTGAAATATATTTGAGTATGCATTCAGTCAACTAAATAAAAAAGATATGTATAAAAAAATAAATAATAAATGTCACCTTGTAATGCCATGGACCCCACCCTGATAAATTTGGGATTCCATAAAACTGACTAAATTTATATCATCACCTTGGTATACAATGCTATCCAGTAACACTAGAGTACCTTTACACTATAATATACTACAGAAGGACTTCACAAGTGCCAATCTAGTCTATTCATCAAACTGAATTGCTTTCGTCTGCTCTCTAGGATGGGGAAAAAATCCTGAGATTGGACCACCGAGTACTTGAGGAGCTCTTAAGACATGACCTTACCACATCCACACAGGTCGTACTATCTCATCACAGGGCAGAGGATTATGTCTCCCGCAGCAGATAGAGTAAAAGAAGTACTATGAATCATTTGTGAGGTAAAAGTACAGTATATAAATGCATGCATGACCACACTGTCCCTGTACAGCATCACTTACATGCAACGGGCGATGGCCTTAGTCACTACTCAAATATTGATGGAACGTAATATATACATAGACATCCACTGCTGCTTTGGTGCGTATAAGTAATAGATTAGAGTGGGAATACACTGTCAGTTCACATCTTGTTTTTATACCATTCATTACTGGGCTAAAATGAATTCAGACTTTGCTAATTCAAGTCTATATTTAGCAAATGTCCTAATGTAAACTAATGTCGTTGAGAGATAAAGGGCCCATGTTACACCATTTTCTGATCTATGTTATAATGTTGTTTCCTCCTCACAAACGTACCTGGAGTTGTGTTTTGTTTCATTCACACATTTAATGCACAAACCCTGCATATTTAAGCTGATTCCTTCTCTCAAACAGAAAACACTCTGCTCCAATTTGTGATGTCACATGGTAATACAAAACAAAATATACAAAATCACGACTAATTTTTGGAAACTCTTGAGGAGACATCATGATATGATTCTAGGGGAAGATTTAGTAGCTCAGTATAATATAGATAGATCAAGATTTTACATTTTGTTTGGTGTAAGCCTCAGTATTGATCTAAAAATAGAAATAGGTCCATTGACTTCCTGTTCAAAACTGCAGCACTGACAGACCACATCTCTTCATTGTAGCGTCTCATCAGCGAAAACAACAGATTTCCATTTCCTTGTTTTTCATGTGACTAATAGCAAGTAAGCACAGAGCTGTGGGCAGAGATAAGGGGTATGTCGCAATGGAATTTTTTGAAGCACTTTACAATGCCTGAACAATGCAGATGGATTCCTCAAACATGAATCAATCAAAACACAACTTTGAGCAAACAGTTGGTCAGGGAAGTTCATTACTGCATGGTTAAAAGTTCATAAAGGTTGATTTCCCTTTAAAGGTGCATTGTGTAAACTTTCTGGTGAACACACTCCCAGTTGAACTTAAAACATGTACCAACTCTCACACTTTCTCTCATGGGCTAAAACATTGGGTCTGAGCAAACAATCCTGTCAACATTAAACAGCTTTTCAGTGTTTTGTGTGAGTGCAGGGGTAAGTTTATATCCTGGTCAGTGTGTGGTGTGTATAATATTGGATTAATTGATATGTTTTGGTGGTATTGAAGGCCAGAGTATAGTTTTATTGTATAAGTGCAGTATTTTAATAATGACTGAATGACTTTATACCTCTGCTGTGTTGATGGTGTATGGTTTGTGTGACCTGCCCAAGGACTACAGATGGAAAATAGCTGTTAGCTAAAGCTGGTGCAGAGCATCTCTTCTCACTAGAGATGAATGTTTTCTGTGCATTGTCCTTGTTTAATAAATAAATAAATAAATAAATGAAGGGTCCATCAAATGCTTTTCTCCATGGATATGTTATTGTTGTGCCTGGAATGTTTCACAGTATGGCATTAAACCTATCCACATGGAGATCAACCAGACCAAGTTACAGGTCAGATTTGTGGAGAGGCAATCCTGCTCAGAGTCAGAATGTCTGTTTTTCAAGGTATTTTTGAGCTATAAAACCACCTGTAATTTAATAAATGTAAGGTCGATCGGTTTAATGTCATACTGTGGGACATTCCAGGCCTGAGCTGTTACATATTCATTGGAACAAAAAGGTGACTGACCCCCAACTAAAAAGGTGCATAGTGCAGCTTAAAGGTCATGATTCCTCTTAGATAAAAAAAGACTCCTGCACCTCAGTTTGTGAACCACTGCTCTCTACACTATGATATACCGACTGAAATAGATTCACCACCTGACAGATTACGTATGAAGCCTACAGTGTCTCATATAGTGTGGTTTGATGACATTTAGTCACTGCCACCTGCCTCCCTCTGCCCTCCAGCTGAGCTCACTACCCCAACATGTCATCGTCTTTTTGTGCCTTTAACTGGATTATCTATGAGCATGCTGTTTTCTTCTGCTACCTTTATGTAGGTTCAAACATATTTCTTATCTGGAACTGAACCAGGCTAAAAGCTGAACCAAGGTTATTGTAATATGGCAGATCAAAATCAGATAATCAATTTTCTCAATACTGGCGCGTGTAACATTTTACTCCTTTGAATCCATGAAAGAAGCTATCTATAATTTAAGGCTGTAAAAAGTAGCAAAAATCAGATACTAACCGACACTAAAACTAGTATCAAACATAGATATTATAGATATTTACATTCATAGGACAGAAATAAACCAAGATAAATGATCTTGAGGTGTATCTGAACAAGTATAAGAGCACATAGACTAATATACACCCACTGTGAACCACTGTGGGAAAATTCCATACTATTGTCTAAATAAAGTGTTTTTATTATCACTGTGGTATCAGAATCAGTACTGAGTATCGAGTCTATCCCTTAGTATCGAAATTGAGTTTGAAATTTGAGTATCGTGACAGCACTACTGTAATTATATACAGCAGTTTCTCAGCATATTGATACTGAAGACCATAGTGCAAAACCACTCACCTGTACTCTCATACTTATTATACCCATACTTATTAAAACGGCTTTAAAACTGATCATTAATGTGCAGTAAATACAGCAAAAGCCCAAGGCAAAGTATGACATAAAGGAGGAGATTGTAAACCCCAGCAGGAGCGAGCGGTCAGGAGGTCACTCACACGGACCAGCAGGATCTGCTTCTATCCATGACAACTAAAACTACTGCACAGCAAACATGGCTCCAAGCAGCAAAATGTTCACTTACTAACTCTTCATTATCTGGATGAAGATCAAATTTTGGAGTGCCGTAGCCAGATTAAAGCTTGTTATCTTTGGTGCATCTTTGGGGTTTGCTTTTTTCTAACATTTTAAACTTCTCGTATAAATGAGGGAACATTGTTGAGTTAAGACAGAAACTTCATACATCTGACATAAAGTAGTGAGTTATGGGTTCATTTGTGCAATTAGCTGCTACTTTAAAACATTAAGTAGCAACAAAACTGCTAGTAAATCATCACAGGGAGAACTTAAAGGGCCCACGCTGTTTTCAAACTATGTTATAATGTTTTTTTTTCTCATCAAAAACAAATTGAAGGTGCGTTCTCTTTCATTCACACATGTGTAACACCTGTTTTGTAATGTAAACCTATAAGTTTTGTATTCTGTTTATTGTACTATGCTGTACTGTATTGTATAGTATTGTGTATTATTAATATTTTGTGTTTGTTGGATCCCAAGGAGCATTTTAATAAAATAAAATAAAATAAAATTGCATATTTAGGCTGAGCTCAGAGAGAAAACACTCTGTTCTACCTTGTGATGTCATGTGGTATTACAGGAAGTGCTCCACTGTGTTTTTAAACTCAATGCACCTTCACTACAATCATTTGGATGATTTCAGACCTGGAATTTCCAATCTCTACCAAACAAAAAGTAAAAGGTACAGTATCTGTTAACATGTAAAATACCACCACATGACATCATAAGGTGGAACAGAGCATTTTGAACTTTGGAAATTAACAATTAAATGCATGGCTACTCAACTCCAGGTATTTTTGAGGCGGAAACAGCTTTATAACATGACTAAAAACACACAAGAATCAATTTTGCGTAATATAGGACCTTTAAAACTCCACACAGAACCACTGAACCTGGAACCTTCTTAATACCACCAAACAATAAGATAAGATAATACACAAATCTACACAAATCTTTACAATAGCAGAATTTTGATTAGAATTCTTTATGTGCTACCCTCTATTCTTCCCTCTGAAAGTCCTTCTGTATCTCTGTGTACCTGCGTTAGTTCTGGCCCCTCTTTAGCTCCGTCTGCATTCCTTTCTAATTGTGCTGCAAAGCAAAGCAGACATTCACCTCGCCTCCTCTGTTGTTCGGTCTGCTCCTCTCTCTACCTGGGAGTTATAATGAGGTCTGGGTACCACGGCAACGCTGAGAATTAAAGCCCAAAAATGTCTCATGTTGTATAAAGGAGATTTGATTATATGGACAGCAATTGGGGCTGGGTGTATACTTCATGAAGCAGTGATGTTGTCTGTAGTTTTTTTGGGGTTTTTTTTACAATCAAAGGGGACTTATGTACTCAGCAGATGTGGGTTTGCAGAGACAGATTACGAGAAGGTGCACAAGTACAAAAATAGATGAGGCTAGAATAAAACCTGTTTTCAGAATTTTTCGACCCAAAATGGTGATGCACAGTATGTACGATGTAACCTGTGTATTTCCTCAAATCGACTGAGAAATGGGTCCACTGCATTTGACCCATCAGAAGCGGTGGGTACTCTAGTTAAGCTATTAAAGTTCAGGTAAAGTTCAGTCTCTTCTTGTGCTTATTTACCCAGAGAAAAAACTACCCGGAATCAACGAAAACAAGCAAGAATACGAAACTCAAAACCCAGGAACTTTGTAGGATTGCTGGATATGAAGCTTCAAGACATTGTGCTTTGACAAAACTTTATAAGTCTGAAGCTGTATCCTGTATTTGAGATTCCAGAGGGTGTGATTGACAGGTGCATTAACCAATCAGAGAGGAGCATGCTCTGTTAGGTTAAAAAGAAACATGGCAGTTTACAAAAGAGGGAAAAAACTACACATATGACTGAGAAACACTATGCATTTTGCTGAATCAATAATCACGGGTCCATAAACTCTTATTTATCTCAAGTAAAAGAAGTTATATATTTTGTTCTGAATGATGTGAGAATTTCCGAGAGGAGAGGTCTTCTGAGAGACAATTTAGTGCCTGTGGTTGGACCGTCTCTAGTTAGAACAAAGGTTTTTCACGCTCTAGGGTCCAGTTACAGAACCTTTTGGATTTGAACAGAATGGAGAAGGGACTGGCTGGTCAGGCTAGTCTGGTCTTGTCTAGCTATTCTGTTGTAGGGAATATTATACCTCTGATTACCTCTATCTGCTCCATCTGTCCTTCTGACCACCTCCAATCACTGCCATATTACATATATATATATAAGTGTCTTGCCTAAGGCCAGAACTTTGTTTGTCCTTCATCCTCTGACCTTTGGGTTGGTGGATTAAGGCTGTAACTGATAATTGTGCTGAATGCAAAGTACATTTGAACATGATCTGTTACCACATAAATGAACAAAATAATCTATAGAAAAGTACACAGGACCACATGTTTATCAAAGGTATGAAACGTACCAAAACAGCATATCTGGACCAAGTGGGTCTAATGGCCTCTGAGTATCACCAGCCCAGTCCGGAAACATGCTGAAAAGACTGAGACCAGAGCAGGAGCTGCTCTGAGAGCTACTGTGGAAGCTCACTAACACATTATGGCTATTATTAGAGTGAGTGGCAGAGGTAGGCTGAGAAGCAAAGGATTGTGGGAGAGGAGAGAGGAGAGGAGGTGTGGAAACAGGAGGGAAATGAAGATGAGAGGAGTAGCATGAACGCAGCTTGTGCTAAAATCCACCAAAAGAGACGAGGATATAAAAAGACCAGCATATGGCAGAGGAAGATTATGGTGATTCTGATTTTGTGATTCGTGCAGTATTTTGGATAGATTGACACTTCAGCTGATGGCTTTTGAGTGCTCATACCTACAGTAGTACTCACAAATCTACTTTTTGGCTGAAAATGGTTGAGCTTTGCTAGTATACAGTTAGAAGATGCCATTCAAGAAGATATACAAATATAAATATAAAAATGAAAAAATAAAATACTCTTGCAATTTTACAAGAAATGATGAAACATTCAGGATACATTGAAACAACTACTTAGTCCTTAAAAATCTACTTTTTGGCTGAAAACGATTGAGCTCTGTTAGTATACAATTATAGATGCCATTCAAGAAGAAAATAAACACACAACAAAATTCAAGGCATATATTTAAAAAACCTAAAATTTAAAAAAATACTCCAGCAATTTTACATGAAATTATGAAACATACAGAATACATTGAAATTACCGCTTAGTACTTGTAAATCTACTTTTTAGGGACTTTTACTTCATTGAAAATGATTTAGCTCTGATAGTATACAGTTAGAAGATGTCATTTAATAAAAAGACACATATGAATGTATTTTTGGGGGGAAATGATCTGGCTCTGATAATGTGTAGTCAGAAAATGTCATTTAAGAAGAAGACATACAAGAAGAAACATATACTATAAGAAACTCAAATTGAAAAAACTGTGGAATTTTACCAGGAAAGATGAAACATGCAGAAGACTTTGAAAATACTGCTTTTGGGAACTTTTACTTCATCTGAAAATGCTTTTACTCCAGTGGCACACAGCTACATAGATATGATCATTATCAACCAAAACAAAATGCACATTTATAGAAAACTTAAATAAAAAAAATCAGATAGGGATCAATTCTGGGAGTTATTGACTAACAAATCTATACTTTTTAATAACTCAGAGACAAGAAAAGATAACATAAAGTGATTTTATTTGAGCAAACATATCAATAAGTCATAATCTGTGGCAATAAGGCAATAAGGGCAAACAGCAGAAAGCAAAGTTTAAGAAGGAATGAAGTATTGAGAGAGTTGACTTCATTTTGCAATAGTCTTTAAACAGGGACAGAATATTGGCGAAACCATGTGTATTTTGGGGTGAAAAATGTATTGAGCTATAAAGGCCTTTACTAAAATTGACAGTATTAATAAATCCAGTAAAAACAATGACAGATCAATAGAGAAACAGGTCTAATTATCCTCTGTCTACTCACAATAGAAGCTGATTTGTTGTTACCACACGCAGCAGAGGAGATCTATGGCATTTTATTATTTTCTGATCTATGTTATAATCTCTACTGAACAAAAAGAAAAAAGGTGGCTGGAACAGAACATTTGAGGATTTGGAGATAGAGACAGATGAATAAATCAATATTACTCAAACAAAAAACAGCTCTGGGTATGTTTTTGAGTAGTAGTAGTACCATCGTAACATCGCACCATGGCTTAAAACTCACAAAAGTCAATTTGGAGTAATATCGTGCTTTTAAAATTGCACATTTAACTGAATCCGGATTTGAAAACAGAAATAGAAATCTGTCATATCCTTTAAATCTGCCTGAAAATTTGCAATTCTATTTTCTTCCCCAAACTGTGCAGCCTTATTTGTCTACTCCAGCCTGCAGTAGTAAGTACGCGGGAGACAGGTTGAGACTGACTTTAGATCTCGGTGTTACCCTGGAGACCGGCCATGTCCACTGGTGTCACTCTGTGTTTGCTCTGTATTCCTCACCATCTTCCTCTCCTCCCTGCTTCTCCTCATCCTTCGCTCCACTGGCCGCAGCAAGTCAGTCCACAGCAGGCGAGCACCCACTCTACTGTAAATGTGTACGTGTACTTCAGTGTGTACTTTATGTGTGTACATGTGGTGCTGCCTGACCCACTTTTATGGGCTATTTCGATGCAGTGCTTCTCATAATGGGGTCCCAGGTCAGCACTTGGTTTTATTTCTCTTTGGTTTTAGTTAAAGGAGCACTGCGTAACTTTTCTGGTGCTTTTCTACATAGGGATGTTATTGAGGCTTTGCAGTGACATCATGCTTGGGGTGTTCTCAATGTACAGTGCACAAAAGCATGGCCAAAATTTAAGATATAAACACATAAATCTATCAAAAAATGACTTAAAGTAGTGAAATTATCTGTCCATGCAGCAAGATCATTTTACTTGATAAGTTATCTTAAAATAAACAACCTCTAGACTAGACTTAAGCAGGCTCAGAACTAGTAAGTAGATAATAAATCTGAAAACAAGATGAATAACCTGATATAAATTTTAAAATCTTGGCCAGAGCAAAGAAATTTGCAGTGTATGTTTATAGCGCAATGTTTAGTCGTTTCCATGGAGACACAATGCACACAGCAAATAAAAGTTTTAATATTGTCTGAATCTCATGACCAAGTGTCCATGTGACTGTGATGTTATTTGAGAGGGACTTTTAACAGCACAAGCATCAGTTCACCCGCTCACATTAAAGCCTAAAATAAGTAAGAGTAACAGTTCAAACAGAGCAGTGCCTAAAGTTAGCATCACAACCCCAGGGAATGTTGATGAGATCAGCTGCAAAGTATCATTTGCCTTGTCTCCACAGAGATGTTATTGCTTCCCTTGGAATATTCCTCTGTATGGCATTAAATTTATCTATCTTCTTGAAGACAAACCTGTGAAGCAGTGCAGGGGATTTAAATATTATAACCATAATATAATATAATATAATATAATATAATATAATATCATATCATATCATATCATATCATATAATATCATATAATAAATATAATATAATATAATATAATAAAATAAAATATAATATAATATAATATAATATCATATCATATCATATCATATCATATCATATCATATCATATCATATCATATCATAAATATAATATAATATAATATCATATAATAACTCCTAATATGCAAGATACTAAGACAAATATGTTTTTGACATGAAGTAAAACCATAAAACCTGAATGGAGACAAGCATGTGACGTGCCCCCACCAGAAAAGTTGCATAGTGCATAGTAATCTAAAAAAGATATTGTAATCCTGTTTTAGTCCTGGTTTGACTGTGGTATAGAATTGATTAGTCCCTTTTTAGTTTTGGTTTAAAGTTCAATACAGACTTGGTCTTGTCTTTTAGGGCCTGGTTTATTCTTGGATTAATCTTGGATTAGAGCTGGTTCACATTTGGTTCAGTGACAGATATGGAGAAAGTTTTTTGAGATGGACATGGGAGGGCGGCACGGTGGCTGAGTGGCAACACTCAGGCCTCACAGCAAGATATAGGGTCGCCCGGGCCTTTCTGTGTGGAGTTTGCATGTTCCTCCCCGTGTCTGGATGGGTTTCCTCCGGGTACTCCGGTTTCCCCCATCAACCCAAAACATGCCCGGACCCCTATGAACTAACATCAAGGACCATGTTGTCCACCCTCCTGTGGGCTCACCACCTGCAGAGGGGTTCATAGGGGGGGTCAGGTGCTATGAGTATTGGGCAGCAGAGCTGCCCCCGCGACCCAGCCGGATTAAGCGGGAGAAGATGGATGGATGGATGGATGGACATGGGAGGGAATATGGCTTGAAACCAAATGAACACTGAGCTGAAAAAAGTAATGTGTTTTTCAAAGAAAAAACACAATATTGTCATTTTGTTCATTTCACACCATTTACTCTTGAAATAAAAGTTCCCTCTGAGCAGAGGACATTATAACTTCACACTAATGCAAGATAGGTCCATTGCCTTAGAAGAGGTCTACAGTCTCCCTCCAGATCCTTTAATAACTTCACTGCACATTGCAATACCCTCATTTAGAATCTGAACATCCACAGAAATACAAAAACAGGTCACTGTACTGAGAAAAAGAAAAAGAACTTCCTATTTCCATGTAAAACCCTTCATATATTTCACATTTTCAGAGGTGTAGGTGACAGATGTGACACAGGATACAGATGGTGAGTCGTTTGCACTCACAGCTTCAGAGTGCGAATGCTTCAGGGGTTTCATTTTACCAATTATAAAACAGGCTTTACTCAAATCAACTTTCCCAAATGGGGGCTAATCCACACTGTCTTTTGGGTATGTCTCGTGGAATCAGGAGCTGGAGCCTTGATGGAGGAGAGCTTTGCCATTTGTGTGAGGGAGACTCTAAGAGGAGATGAGTGGATCTACAGCTCCACCTAATGTTCAAAGTGGGAACAACAGGGAGGGTAAATGCCAGTGGCGGTATGGCCAAAATTTCAACACTACTTTAGGAATATATGAACAGGTAGTGGGGGTTTTTTCTCACTTGAAAAAAAGGACAAAGATGCCCTTAATTTTGATTGTTTAAGGGCCCATATTAGGCTATTTTCTGATCTATGTTTTAATGTTTCCTCAATACCTGGAGTTGTGTTTTGTTTCATTCACACATGTTTAACACACAAATGTTCTTTTTTCAAACAGAAAACACTCAGGAAGGAAGTGCTCCGCTGTGTTTTTAAACTCTTTTAAAAAGTCTTGTCGCTTATCCATTTTGTAGAAACAAAAGCTTATAACCTGACTTTAAATTAATCGATTGGTTTTAGAAATGTCTCATATGAAAGCTAAAACCCTCCCAAATTATGCTCAATATACGAAAATAAATTTGCTTCACTGAAGAAAGATTGATCATTTAATGATCATTTGTCAGGGACTTTACCACTTCATGACATCACAAGGTGGAACAGAGCGTTTTGATCTTTGGAGATGTAGACATACTAATAAACCAGGATATGTTTTTGAGGAGGTGACAACATTACAACATGGCTTAAAGCTCTCGAGTAAATTTTGCGTAATATAGGGCGTTTAACTCTTGGTTACTTATCTGTCTAAAGAGGGTGGGTTCACATTAAAAACACATGCCTGTCTAAAACAGCGTGCATTTTAATGATTTGTCAGGAGTCCATGGCACAAAGACAACAACAGCCAGTCTGGGCTCAGAGGGGCCGCACGAGGGAAGAGTCAACACAGCGACAGTGTGACGTGTGCAGATACACATGAGAACAGCAAACATGAGCAGAGGACAGCTTCTGATAGCCCCATACACTCTGGCCTTCATTATCACTATGGCAACAACAAGGACTTAAAAAATAGGTCAAATGTTAAAATGTCATCCACTATTTCTTGCTTTTTTCACTACCCCGATATAACATCTGCCTGTCTGTGGTTCAGAAGGAGGACGCCAGACAACAGGGGGCATGGCCAGTCTGTTTAAAGAACCATATTTCATGCACTTTGACTCTGCACTTCCTTGTATATTTTTGGACAGCATGTCTCTTCACTAGAACTGACTGACAGTGTGCATGTCTTTTTCCAGAGGCTCAAAGTGAGGTTTGCATAAAAGGGCATGCACATCATTTAATTAATGAGAAAATAACAAAAACAACAAAAAGTACTTAAAGTAAGGTGACCGGACGCCCCTGTTTACCCGAGACAGCCCCAGTTTTGAGGCCTGTGTCAACTGTCCCAGCAGATTTATTCAAAACCAATGATTTTACACAAGAAATATCCCAGGTGTCCCTATTTTTGACCCATATGATGCCTGCCAACAGTAAAGAGAGGCATAAATTATCATCTGTTTAGGTAAAATACAGAAAAGATGCTTAAAAATGACCAAAACACAAAGAAAGTATGACTATACTGACTCATGTAAATCATGAATGGGCCGAGTGCAGAATAATTTTCACTTCATTTCACAATTTTATTATTACCAGCCACCCCAAACCAGGGATGTCCCAGTTTTTTATTCAGTCATTCAATCCAGTCAGTCTAACTTAAAGAAACACGGCATAACTTGGCCACTAGAGTTTAGTTCAAACCATATTGGAATATTAGTTCTCCAAAGCAATCACATTTGTTGTGTTTGTGGAGAGTATGCATGCTTATTTTTTAAGATTTTTCAGTGCAATAAAAATATTCATCATGATTTGTGCTTTTATTTTTGTTTATATTTTGGAAGTGAGGCATTAAATCATCCCTGAAAATCACCATATCAATCTGATCCTGGCTAACAGTCTGCACATGAGACAGCTGGTGCTTAAGGGTTATTTCCTTTTGACTGCAGTTGTCTACACTGCCCTCTAGTGTCCAGTTCAAAATGGGGGAAGAATAGGCCTGCTGTGGTGCAACGGTGCCTATTCTAAGTTATGAATCACACAAGATGCAAAGGCATCTTTTCAATGCCACCAATGATTTAAACACTGACAATGGCAGAGCTCTATTTCAAAAACAGTGAAACTATTTCAAACACCTTGAGCTGCAAATGGCACACGTCTCCTGAATACGAGAGGTGATGCAGAAAACTGTCTGAGTGTTAGACAAGGACACAGACGTTCAGTACTGGATTGAGCTTGTGAATCATTGAATATGGGATATAACCAGTGCCTTTTTCATCATTTATTAGACATGAAAGGATGTATGTGCCCAAGGTGATCAAGAACAAACCATGGTGTACAGAAGTGACTACATTTAAAGTGCACAATGAACTTGTAGGGTATGTATGACGAGTGACTTGTCTCCACAGAGATGTTATTGCTTTGGCTGGTATTCGCCACAGTATAACATTAGATGTTCTTGCATTTACTCATTACATGTGTTTTACTGCAGAGAATTTAAAAAAAAAAAGCATAAAAAAGTAAAATAAAAAAACGTGGAAAAAAAGCTTATAAGCAGGGTTGCTACTTCTCAGATCTAACCTCTTACTCGGTTGTGTCACCTGCTTGTCTCCATGGAGATATGTTGTTGCTGTACTGTGAAGCATTCTGACAATAACATCTCTAACGATGTTATTGCCAGAATAACATCGTTAGAGATGTTGTAAAGTTTCACTATGTAACTATGTAAAAGTTACATATAGTGAAACTTTTAAGTTGTTCCAAATCCTATAGTGTAGTATCCATCCATTCATGGGGCAGCTGTCTAAGCCAGAACTCCCAAAGTTCCCTCACCCCAGACACTTCCTCCAGCAGGACCCCAAGGCATTCCCAGGCCACCAGAGACATAGTCGCTCCAGCATGTCCTGGGTCTTCCCTGAGGCCTTTTCCCAGTGGGACATGCCCAGAACACTTCTCCATGGAGGACAGATGCCTGAGCCATCTCATCTGCCTTCTCTTGACGAGCTTGGAGTAGCAACTCTACTCCAAGTTCCTAGAGTAGTAGACAGTTGGGTTGGCAATGCATGGTTGAGAAACAAAGACACAAGTTGTAAACCAAGCATTTTGACTTTATTTGTTGATAATTAATTGTCAACATCATAGCCAGGATTAGCAACAAAACAGGATTAGCCCAAAGCCTCTCCCCATTCAAATACATCACCCCTGATCTTCTGTGATACTGACAATCTCATATCACTTTTACATAGTAGTATTCAGCTTAAATATTGAATACGATTGCTCAAAAAAGGTGCTTTAAACAGAGAAACCCATTCCTGGCTTGTTCACATGGTTACTGTGTTGGACAATAATGCACCAGTATGTAACATTATTGTTTGATCCTTGCATTGAGTAGAACCAAGACACTGAGGGAGAGTCACTGGTCCACATCGTCCTGGGGAAATCCAGCAGCATTTGGGATCAATAGTTTCAAAATAATGCAGTGGTCAGTTAGTCTACAGCTTTATGAAGTTAGCAGTGGACAAAATAGTAGCAAAAACACTGTAGGATTTGCATTGTCAAACTGTGTTCAATGACTGGGTCATAGAAGCTCCAAAAATACAGCTCTTGTGAGATGAGGAGAAATACCAAAAAAATGTCAATTCTAGCAAACGTACATCATAGTTTGCCTTAATAATATATGAACAAATGATTGATACAGGCTTACTATTTAAAGGTGCACAATGTAACTTTTCTGATTTTCTTCAAGTAGATGTCACTACTTTGAATATGGCATTAAATGTGCCTATTTCCATGGAGACAAGGTCAGGTCAGATTTGTGGAGAAGTGAGCCCACTCACAAGAATACATGTTTTAAAGGCATTAAAAACTGTTCAATTTAATAACTGCAAAATAGTTATGTGTACATCTCTCTGGCCTTCCTCGCCAGCTGTGCTGCTGAATATTCCAGGCAAAGCAAGAACATCTCCATGGAGATGTGCAGGTAGCTTATTTATCACCAAAAATGCTACAGGGTCCACCTTTGGAGTTTGGAGTTAAGAAAATAGTATTGAGTAAATCTGAATCATTCTTTATCATTTTATTGTGTAAAAAAATCATACTGAAAAACAATCATCTCAAATGCAGCTGGACTTTACACCTCCTTGATCAAGCCAACTGAGGATGTTTTTTTACAGTGTTGGGCATGAAACCATCCAATGACCACGAGAGCAACAATACATTGGTCTTATATTGTTTAGAGTCAAGTATGAGCCGTACTGTACCATAGTCAGTGAGTACAAAGTCTACAGAGGAGTAAAATGGTGGTCAGAAATGTTTAAGTGTGTAGTTCATGTGGGCAACAAAGTAAAAGAAGAAACAGTGATCAATGTCTTCCTTCTATAAAATGACAATGAAGACCCAAAAAGTTGTAGAAAGCTGTTCAAAATGAAGTTAGAGGCTATCGGTTATTGCTTTTCAGACTGCAAACTGGAGTAAGCCAAAATAAACTTGGGTTTATGGTCAGCTAATGTTGTTTCCAAGATGGTTAAATAGATAGCTAAGAATAAAACTATGGTGCCCCCTTGTCTACAGCTAAAACTTTAAACAGACCTGGAGTCTATTTTGTGGGAGGATGGAGTAACCAGTCAAGAATCTAAAATGGTTTGTTCCTGAGTATTGCTGTTTTGAATTACAGTCTACTGCCACAAATCAAACAGGTGGACTATAGGACTGGTTTCCTTGGAGAAAAGCTATCAGAGGGTCTGAATATTGCCTGCTAATTGAAGTTTGTGAAATGTTCTGTCAATGTATAACAAACAAAGTGTGGCACAGGAATGCAGCATCAACTCAAATCCTGAGAAGTGAAGTGGGCAGATACAATGCAAAGGCAACAGTTTTCATGCTTCAGCGCGTTTAGAAACACATTATGTTCATTTAAGTCTAGTCTAAAATCAGCTCTTTGCACTGCAAAATCTTAAAGTTACTGCAATTCAGAATTATTTTAATTTGAGTAGCTTGAACTTGTTTTGTATGATTTTATATGGAGCAGGCTCCTTTACTGACATTGCAATTTTCTTAAGCCACTGGCAAATAATTGAAATATGATGACAGGTTCGTAAAACTTTCTAATAAAATTAAAATTATTCTGAATTCAAGTAGCTGTAACTAATGCAGATCTTTCCTTTGCAGTGTGTGTATATTTGTTGCTAACTGTAGTGACTAAACATGCAAAAGCACATGTGTTTGTGTCAGACATCATGGAGTTCTCTTGGCACACTTGAAGCAGCTGAAGACACAAGTGAAACAATCCAACAGTTCAAATGAGTAAACCTGTGTACTGTGCAGAGCCACAGCTCTGTGAGGGACACACATGAACTAAATAAACCATGTGGTTGGTCCAGGACATTACTGATCATAAGTCATACTGCTCACAGCCTGTTTGACTGCAGCCTCTGCACAGAACTGCACATGGTGCATCAAACAAGAAGCACATCTATTCACAAATGTGTAAACAGCAGCTCAGAATTAACGTGGAAAATGAGGTGAATTCAACAGTATAAATAAATGTGGTCTAGAGGTTAGTACTTTTAGGACCTTTGTGAACTCAAACCAAAGATCATGTGAATCATGTGAATCATGTGAGCTGTTTGATGTTTAGTCCAAAGACACTGATGTCGCCACAGTCCAGATGACGAGTTTTACGAGTAAAAAAGTCTCTCATTTGTCGTGCTCAGCTGTCAGCTCCTCAGACTGCATTAGGAATACAGCTCCTGGTTCTGTTTGTCCTTTGTGCCGATCATTGACTGTGTATATACAGAAGTATGTACACACAGAGTATGTATACAGACTGTATATACACAGCCTGGTGTGAGTGCTGCTCAGCTCCGTTACACGTCATGTGAGTCATTGTGTGTCCTGTACAAACTGGGCCATGGGCCTGTTCTACTTTCCTTTTCAACAGTTACATTTGTGAAGCTTCCTTCGCTTCTGCTGAATCCAGGTTAGCTGCATGTTGTTAAGGCCGTGCATTCACTGCACTGTGCTTTTCACTGTTAGCATTACATCTCATGTTTTATTCATAAAAAGAAAAACTTTCAATAGGCTCAAAGTGGCTCAGTTTTCTTGAAGCAATGCTGGAAATCCAATTGCATTCTACTGCAGACCAAAAACCATGACACTCAAAGGATAACATGTTTAACAGCAACAGATGCCGGTAAAGTATAAAGCCCATGAGACATTGTTTGATGAGAGTAAAACTCCACTGCTGAGCTGATCAGACTGCACACTGAGCATTCACAATGGTTCACCTTTCATCAGTGTGAGGTCTGCATGTTCTCACTTCGTCTGACCTGCATCATCAGATGTATAATAATCCCTACAACAGATGTATAAGACTCCCTACAGTAGATGCATGACCAGAGTTAAAAATACTACCACAGTGTGTAGTGTTCTTGTCTCTGGGTACTGGAGTGATGGTAAATAAACGTCTCCTGCATACTTTGTACTTTGCACAGATGAGTTCTCAATAGTGGGACGTGTAGTCTCTGATCAACTAGCTCAGGGGTCGGCAACCCGCGGCTCCGGAGCGGCATGCGCCTCTTTCATCCTTCTGTTGTGGCTCTGTGACTTTGGGAAATAATGAGTATTTAATTACATTGTATTTTTATTTTAGTTAGTTCGTTTTTTAAAGTAATTCTAAATTTGTAGATAATGGTAATCTTAAAGCCAACAACGGAAAAGTGGAATCGTCAGCGTGAAACGGAACAAAAATCGACCTGAATTCTTTAAAATAGTTGAAAAAAACGCCACTTAAAACTTATAATCTATGTGTAACAGACGTCTTTTTCTGGTTTTGGTATACGTATAGATGAGTACGCTGCGTGAACCCTTATGCGCCTCCTCCCGTACGCCGGCACCCCGCTTCTCCTTCCGTACGCTGGCACGTATGGCGCGGACACCGCTTCTCTTCCTGTACGGCGTGGACACCGCGCGTGGACCGTGTCTTGTCGCGTACGCTGCGTGGACTGCGCCTCTAAACCAGAACTAACACCAGGACCAAAAGCAGGCCCAAACCAGGTCTAGAGCAGGTGTAAACCAGATCTAAAACCAGGACTAAAAGGAGAAACAAAACTTAAAACCGCATGGCTCAGTTACATAAACTGCGCTGAAAACACAGCTCAGTGCTGATGCTTCAGCTTCTGTCAGACTAAAGGAAACAACTCAGTGGATTATTTGTGTTGTATTTTCATTGATTTCATAAATGCAACACACTAGTCTTTTATACAGAGCAGACAGGTAAAAAAAATCATATGCATTGTTATCCTCATTTTAAGGTTTTGTGGCTCCGCGGGTGTTTTTGTTTCGGTGGGAGACGCTCCAAATGGCTCTTTGAGTGTTTAAGGTTGCCGTCCCCTGAACTAGCTGGTTAATGTTACAGAACTTTACGGCAAAACTGTATCTTTACAGTATAATTCATGCAGCGGCAGTTGTCAATAGTTCACTGTATGATTTATGAACATGTCTGATATAGTGCACATGCACAGAAGCTCAGTAAAATCTTTCTTTCCTCAAAGGTTGTAATGTATAACGCCCCCTGTTGGTGGGCTTGTTCTGAGCTCCCATTTATCTAATGGCATCACATTTGCTACATTGGGCTGCGATGTTTAGCTCCTGCTCTTCACCTACAGGAAGTGGTAGGCTCATCTACAGTAAGGCCATGTCTCACAGAGCTCTGCATACAGTGAGAGGAGGTAGTGTCACCAGTATTCTTCTGTACTGTACACAAGTGTACTATGTACTACGTGTACTATGTGTACTCTGTGTACTATGTACCATGTCATCAGGAACCTTGCTGCTGCTCTGAGGTTGTTTAGAACACACTGCGATAGTGGGACAAAATGGGCTTCAATAATGCACCTAATGGATTATTGTAACACAGAAAAGTCCATGTTTCAGAATAAAGTAAAGCTAAACAAACATGTACAGTAAAAACACTTGAAACAGCCAGTGCGTTAGCAACCTTTTGATCCAATGTACACTAAAATATCCCTATCTGCATTTGTGTTTCCAAGGGAGGCACATGAAGGATGTGAGTGTGAGTGAAATCTGAGCCTGAGCATCTGTTGGGCTGCTCTCTAAAAGCAGGAAGAGAAGGGTGGAGCTCACTGTCAAACATTAAGGATTATTGATTATTAACAGCAGAACAGGACCTGCCCGGATTTCAAATGCAGACGAAATGCTACTAGTGGGTTGAGTTAGGGCGGGGAACTACCATATCACTCGCAATATATCGTCTTTTAATCATTTTCATTATTAAATTTGCAATATCACGATAGAATTACACACACACACTCCAGTTGATTTTCCTCTCATGTCCAGAACAGCTTAAAAAGTAACAGTGGAGGTTCTGCAGATGAAAAAAAAAACCATGATGACAAATAAATAAATAAACAAACCCAATATGTTATCATTAATTGTTGTAAAAGGATCAAAAGATTGCTATTCACAGCTTCCTCACCTTTTGGTGTATTATTTGGGAAATTGCCTCTGGGTCTTTGAAGCTCTATAAACTCTCCTGGCGCTAAGATGTTTTATTGTCCATTTGATCGACTTTCCTTTCTTCTCCAGCTCTCGTAGCGGCCACTGTGCTGTTTGTTTGAGCACATTCACAGCCCTTTGAGTCTTTTGAGAAACTGTGTAAAACCTCATAGTGATGATTCTCTGTGATTCTTTATGCATGGAAAATTACATTGAAACATTTGATTACATTGGACTCCCAAACAGTGCTTTTAGCCCACCTTTTACCCAGTAACCATCTGAAGTGGCGCTTCTGAGGTGTTGTGAGCTCCACACTTTGATCACTTGGTCCCACTCTGCTGCAGTGTGTGAAACCACTGCTCTCTTAGCTGCTCTTTTAACAACTCCTCCTACTCACTTACTTGCATAGATTTGGTCTAAAACACTTTTCTTTCATTTCTCGTCATCTTTGCCTTTCATCTATATCCAGACACGCTGAACCCTCTAAGCTGCCTCCGTTCTGCTCTCAAGTATTTCCAGCACTATCACCCCATCTCCTCACAGCCTCACAGTCTGCACAAGTCTCCTGATCATTTCCTTAAACCTGTGCGTCCTATCTTACACATGTGCTGTTTATACAGTCTGCCCACTGCACTCCTGTATCCGCTCCATCTCTTCCTCACACTCTTTGTCCCTGTCTGCTCCTGTCTGCTCCTGTCGCGAGCTGCTCCGAGCGTCTCTGTCCATGCTCACATGTGGTCTGCGTGGCAGCTCTCCTCTCCGTGGATGATGAGCACAGGGAAGAAGAAGGCCTCCTGGTAGGAAGGGGGGCGCTCTCTGTCCCCGTCCCGCCTGTCTGAAGTGTCCGGCTCGGTCTCGTCCTCTCTCTCCTGTCCTGTCCTTCCTCTGTCCTCCCTCGTGTGCACCTCTTCGTCTGGCTGCTCCTCCTCTTCCTCCCCCTCTCCCTCCAGGACCCCTCTGGTCTCTTCATTGTCCTGTCCCTGTCTGGAGCCTAAGCCTAAAAATCCTGTGGTACTGGCGCTGCCACTGCCCCCTCCCTCCTCCCTGCTGCCCGCCAGACCTCCGCCCATGCTCCTGGAGTGGAACAGGTTGTTCTGGCGCCCGGTGCCCAGACGCCCCAGAGAGAAACCGCTGCGGCTGAGCACCAGCCGGCCCCCAGGGCCCGGGGCCCCCTGTCCCGCTGCTCGGATGCCCGCTACAGTGGCGTTGAGCAGGGCTGTGGTGCCCATGGGTGCCCTCAGCCTGGAGGGCAGACTGGAACTGGAGGTGGTCCTGCGGCAGCGTGGGCAGCTCTGCAGGAGATAGGCCGTGTTGAAGAGTACGGGCAGGGCCAGCGCAGGGGGGTGAGGGGGCTGCAGGGGAGTGGTCCCTGGGCCCGACAGAGGGGTGCTGGCTGTGGGGTTGGTGCCAGCGCTGGAGTCCAGGTCCATGAGCAGAGCCTCAGAGTAACTGGGCACCAGCTGCTGGTTACAGCGGATGT
Source organism: Odontamblyopus rebecca (assembly GCA_030686955.1). NCBI lineage: Eukaryota > Metazoa > Chordata > Actinopteri > Gobiiformes > Gobiidae > Odontamblyopus > Odontamblyopus rebecca. Next base: position 16,406,584 of record CM060672.1, on the reverse strand, counting down.
GCCACTCCAGCTCTGTCATGTCCACAGTGTTGACCCGAGAGATGGCTCTATAGCTATTCCCGTTCAGGCCCATCCCGATGGACACCCCCCCGGGGTGTATGCCATTCTCAGTGTCTGCCCCATCCCGCACTCCTCCCCCCAGCCCCCCTCCCCCCACAGAGTCCTCGTCCTCTCCAAACAGCTTCTCCACGTGGTAGTGCACGTACGCCGTGCGATACTCTGACACCACACGCAGAGGCCATGACAGCAGGAAGGCCGAGGCCAACCAGAACACCCGGTGACGAGAGAACCAGGGCGGGTGCGCCGGGTCAGGGAATGCCAGGATGTGCTCCCGGAAGTCCACATTTTTCAGGTGCATCCCCTCCCGTGCCTCCATATAGTCATCCAAGCCCTCGTTCTCCCCAAAGAAGCGGGCTCGCTAAACAAACACAACTTTGTTAACATTATTTTCAGGATAAAGAATTATCTTAAATTCTGGCTGCTCACCTGAGTGAGGTAGGCGGCTTCAGCGCGGGCACTGGAGAAGCTGCACAAGCACAAAGACATTATTATTGTTCCAGATGAGTACACCACGTGTCCTTGTGTAGTGCACCCGCTGCTGGTCTGACCTGAAACACTTGGTGAAGCGCAGGCGCACGGCCGGGTGCAGGGGCAGGTCCAGCAGCTCTTTGGACACATCTTTGACGCCGTAGCGAGCGTAGTCGAACTCCGAGCTAGAGGCGTGAGTGTTGACGCGCTCATGGTACACCTGAGGCAGACGGCACACAGGGAGGACAATGTAATGTGCAGGGTAATGTAGGGAAGTATTACAAGAGTCAACTTTTAAATGCAGAAGATCTAAAGAGAATGGTATTTGTCTTACTGCACACAGCTGTTTGCCCCGCAATACTGCACTATGGAAGAAATTAAAACATGCATGACACAAATTATTACAGCATGCAAAATCATAAATGAAGCTGGAACAGAGCAGCAGAAATGGTCATGTGTACATGTACTCATGTGTTTATAGTTTGGCCTCACCTGTGTGGTCGTGTAAGCGTCTCCGTTGCGGTATCGCGTCACCTGTCTGGTCCTGCGTACATAGTGATAACTAATGGCCTTCCACCAAATACACGGAGTGGCCTGTTGGAGGCGCTGCACTCGCTCGTACACTTCCTGCAGAGGGAAAAGAGGTCAAAGGTTTTAGGATTATGCTTAAAGTAACTTTATAGTAGAAATATCAGTCAAGCTCCCTGTGTTTGTGCAATGCTAAATGACTTGAGCAAAAGTATTCAGATTTTCATTAAGCGCAGTATGTCTCCTTGGGCTTTGTGAATAAAGCCAAATAAATGTGGAGGTGGAGAGGCCTATAAAATGAAGGATTCTGGGAAAAAGCTCATAATGAGCAAAGACAGAGACCACCTGAGGTCATGCACTCATTACAGAACTTCAAAGACCAGAATAAACACACATTAAGAGCGCCCCCTGCTGTTGGAACACTTAAATGTGCTCTATGAAAGCGTGATCTGATCTGCACAAAGTTCTTAGTGCTTCGGCCTACAGCACATCATTCTGAGTCTGTGATCTTTAGTGTTGTACCTGAAACTCAGCGTGGGCGAGCATGGCCGTCTTGGAGAAGCAGTGCCAGCACTCCACCAGGTAGACCACATAGAGCATGGCGAGGAAAGCCAGAGGGATGTACACATAACCACTGGAGCAGGGGCTCTCCAGATGCACCATGTCGCTGTAGTACGCAGCAGAGGCAGGGTCATCATCGCCCCCCAGAGGCAGAGAGGGGCCCAGCACGGGCACACGGCACAGAGCGCACCAGGCCAGAGTAGCAAAGCAGCCGTACATAAGCAGGGTGAGCAGCAGGCACTTCCAGTGGGACTCTCTGCACAGAGACGAGGCCAGGGACTGCTGCTGGGGCCGCTGCTGCAGGCACAGAGAGGGGCCCAAGGAACAGTGTTAGAGGGGTGGGAAAGTAGTATCAACTAGCACACACACACAAGCACATACAAGCGCACACACACACACACAAGCACACACACACAAGCACATACAAGCGCACACACACACACACACACACAAGCACACCAGGTCCTAAGGAAAAGTGCTACAGTGTAGACTGTGTGTCTAAAGAAACTTTAACACATAAATGTATAACTTCCCAAACATGTCGGCTCTTTACACACGTCTTAGTGGCTGCAGTGGTCTTTATCAGATCCAAACTCTCCCATTGCTTTTTGTGTTATATGAGTATTTCTGAAATTAGTGACAAACTCCACTTGTGTTAAATAGTGAAGTGAACGCTCCTCTTTCCTGCCTCTGCCCCTGATGAGTTTGAACAATACAAACGGTTTGTTTAACCAGTGTGTGGTCGAACATGTAGCTGAGCTCTGGAGCAGAGGAGCTTTTCTCTGTCCACAGCGGCTCATCCCGTAAGTGCCACAGATCTCATACACACTCACTGGGCTTCCATGCTTTTAGGAGACATTACATTGGCATAAATTCAGCTCCTGGACACTGCTACTAGCACTACTTGTCTAATATTAACTAAAACCCAAATCTTAACCTAAATTAACCACTCTTAACTTTAAACAAACAGTGAAATCATTCTCTTTGACTGACACTGTCCAGTTAAGCACCATTCTGTGACAGTTTTATCATAAACAGGACGACAAAAAGCTCTTTACATTCAGCTTTAACCCTTTGTCAATGAATTTAAATGACTTATTTTGGCTTCTAAAATTGTCACTGGAACCTTTTTGTTCTTACTATTATATCACGACCTAAATATTCATGATTATCAATTAAATTGATCATCTTAACATCCCTAGTGTATATCCACGCTCAAACCATATCGTTTGAATGGTTAAAAACCTCCTAAATGCTGCTTACAACAGGAAGATGTAACCGACAAATACAGATTGAGTCCCTATAATGTAACAGCCCCACACATGAGGTGTGCCTAAGTGCACAGACACTTCACTACATCAGATTATAGCCTCAGCCTCAGCAGCACAGAGACAGAAAGAGACTGAGAGAAAGAAACAGGGAGACTGAGAGAAAGAAAGAGAGAGAGACTGAGAGACTGAGAGAAAGAAAGAGGGAGAGACTAAGAGACTGAGAGAAAGAAAGAGGGAGAGACTAAGAGACTGAGAGAAAGAAAGAGGGAGAGACTGAGAAAGAAAGAGGGAGATACTGAGAGAAAGAAAGAGGGAGACTGAGAGAAAGAAAGAGGGAGACTGAGAAAGAAAGAGGGAGAGACTGAGAGACTGAGAGAAAGAAAGAGGGAGACTGAGAGAAAGAAAGAGGGAGAGACTGAGAGAAAGACAGAGGGAGAGACTAAGAGACTGAGAGAAAGAAAGAGGGAGAGACTGAGAGACTGAGAAAGAAAGAGGGAGAGACTGAGAGAAAGAAAGAGGGACAGACTGAGAGAAAGAAAGAGGGGGACTGAGAGAAAGAAAGAAAGAGAGAGAGACTGAGAGACAGACGCCACCTCTGTCTCGACTCTGCATCCAACAAAAGCCTGTGTCAATAATTTAGAAGAGAGCAGGATTTTTCTAGACTGTTCCACAGTGGAGGAGGCCACAGAGAGCAGAGAGGACACAGAGCAGGTCAAACTCACTGTCAGAGTGAGTCAGGTGACAATGTGCAACAACATCACACTGAAGCAGGGCTAATACTCACATTTAAAATCATGATTTCAGTTATTGCTCTGTTCAGTTACAAAACAATTTCAATTAAAAATGCAATTAACCACTGGAAATGACGTGAGCTCTTTGGTAAATGTTAATTCTGTCTTCAGTTTTAAGCTCTTAAATTAAAACAGTTGTTTTTGTCAGACAGAAGTAGCAGAAACATGTAAAGCAGGAAAACAAAGCTCTCCTGTTAGATCACATGACATTATGTCCACTATTGCTGGGTTTCAGAGGCCAATATTATTTAGTGCACATGGTGGGCAGGTAAAAGGAATATTGTTCAACTGCAGATCTTTGTTGTAATACAGCATGGACTTGGGCCAAGTCAATAATAGAAATAATCAGGTTCCATATTTGGGAATTATATATATTATATGTAGGTTGAGATCACACATCTGTGATTCAAATTTCAGCACGAGCTCTTTAAGCTCTCTAGACCAATGCCTGTGGCTGTGAGAAATCATCAAAGAAACTTAAAATTAAGATGCTTTTCAATGGCGTGCTACGGGCAAACCGAGTATCCCAAAAAAACTGGCCATTTCTGTGAACCTTTGTGTTCAGATCTAAGTTCATTTGGGCCAAAACCAGGGACTAGATGCATTTTACAAACACACGGTCAAAGCAGAACATTTCTGATCCAATATGGCTGACTTCCTGTTCATCAAAGAGCCATGAGCCAATTCAACTTTTGGCTCGTCTTATTGTTCTCTATCATTGTTCCACATTTCATTTACCATGTGCTGAGAGGAGACAAAGTAGACAGAATGTCACAGGAAATGTGTCAAAATGAAAAATATCATGTTGATAAGTGAACTACATGAATGTCCATGTTCTCAAGCAGCAGCTTTATCTGGCTCTAATCTACTATTATATTCTCTTGTGCCCTCTAACGACTCACTGATTAATTAAAAAATGATCGATTAGTAAAATAATCATGCATTGCAGCCCTTATGTGTATCGATTTCCAACTTTCAGCCAAACAAACAGGATTCTCTAAAGACTGAGAGAGAATGCTGTAAAGACTAAACCTCTATGCTGATGACAAAACTGTTGGCTGACACTGACGTCCTCTCTCGCCTCCAGTGGGCCTGTCCTGTCAGCAGATACACCCCTCCTCCTCTCTCTCCTCCTCTCTCTCCTCACTCTCTCCTCTTTCTCTCTCCTCTCTCTCCTGCTCACTGCGGTTGTAATTCAGTCCGTGAGTAGAATGAGCAGTGAGTGACACACACCTCTGTCCCTTTCCCTGCAGACAGTCACTACAGACACAGTGAAGCAGCAGACGTCCAGGCTTGGTTCTGTCTCACCTCCTCTGACAACTCCTAATTCCTGGATTATCTCCTAAATATACTTTATTACTATATGAAATATCCATCCATCCATCTTCTCCCGCTTAATCCGGCTGGCTCGCGGGGGCAGCTTGCTGCCCAATCCTCATAGCACCTGACCCCCCCTATGAACCCCTCTGCAGGTGGTGAGCCCACAGGAGGCTCACCAGGAGGCTTTCACTATATGAAATAATGCAGTGAAAACATCTTTCATAATAGTTTAGCATTGTCATTATATCATTATAAGACCAGGGCTGTGCAGTTCATTTAATTTTAATGGAGATTGAGATTCAATCATTTAAATTTTTTTTCTTTTTAATTGAGACGTCCACAATGAACCTTCTGTCAGACTTTGGAGGAAGAATGCTTTTTTTTATGTTAAATGACAATGAAAAGTCTGTTTGGCTTATGTACAGAACAGACTTTTTGAAACTAATTGACTAACTGAAAAATGTTACTACTTTAGATCAAATAAAATATAGTGAAAATCGTCACCATCAGCTTTAGGAACAAAATGTCAATTCACTGTTCATGTTATATAGGCCAGTCCGATGTGTCAGACTGAAGATACTTTGCAGCTGACATCATCAACATTCCCTGGGTGTGTGATGCTAACTGTAGGCACTGCTCTGTCTGAAACTCAAGTTAGACTTCAATCTGGGCTTTGTTTTAACACAATCTGACCATAAAGAACTGACGTAGTTGTAGCTATAGCAGGTGAGCTGATTTTTGCTGTTAAACAAAAGTCTCTCACACATAAAATGACAGTCACAAGCTAGCAAGCATTAGCCAACAGCTTCTCAGGTAGAGTCAAAAACACCTCAACAGAACCATAAACACTTGTATTGACCACAGGCTCCTCAAAATGTGTTTTCCTTAAGTTTTTCTTGAGCCTATCTGTAACCTGATCTGTCTGTGTTTACTAATATGTGCACTGTGTCATCCTGGTAACGGCTGAACATTCTGTCATAGGCATACAGGGAGAACACCCCCAGCATGATGGTGAAAGTATCATATTGTAACTGACCGTAAACATATTCCAAATGCAAGTCACAACCGTACCATCTCACAGACATTTTCAGCAGCAGACACTCTCTGGGGAATCTCACACAATCTGTCCTTCACCACAATCTCTTTTGCCAAATGTTGTCCCTATTCGAACCTTCTCTGAATCAATGGAGCCAAAAAGGGAAACACAAACGACAAAAGCTACAGTGTGAAATAGCTGAGGGCCTCCAGCTCCAATGTGCCATAAGTCATTCCTCTCACACAAAGGGACCATTAGAAGAGCGGCCGGTTTTCCTGCTCAGGGCACAGTTTACATCAATATATTCTCAACAAGAAACTCAGAAATATATGACTAACTATTTTTAGACAAATGTTGGGCCTCACACTGGACTGTGTGGACGCTGGGGCCACTCTCAGACATACTATAAAGAATCACACATAACACTGACCAATGATAAGTTGGCACAGTTATCAAATCACAAAGGTTGCAATATTTAGATTATATTTATTGTTGTCACAATAGATTTGATTTTGATACTAAGGAAGAGACTAGATGCTCATTGTGATAGGCTACAACAATAATCTTTCTTTAGACAACAGAATGTGACTTTCAACAGTAAATCGTAGTACTTTCTTGTATATTATTATGGTGGAGTGGTTTACAGTGTGCACTCTGAGCAGAATCCTACTTTAAAAATATGATTGCTAAACTAATTACAATAGTTGTGGGAAAAACTGCGAAAAATGTTCCTCAAAAATGTTCCCCCCTCACATTACATGACCCAAACTCTCCTTTGCCAAGTTATCACAATGAAAGGGTCAAAAACACCTCGGCGAAGGTGTCCAGAATGATAAAGAATAATGGGATAATAGGAGCACTGAGTGTGGCCTGTGGTAGGAGCAAGGCAAAGTTAGTCTATCAGAGAAACTGCTGATGTCCAGATTTCAACCACAGATGTGTCTTAGGTTTACTGAGATGGACGGGGAGGAAGCCAGAGGTCAGAGGAAGACCGCCAGACTCATTTGAGATGATACTGTCTACAAACAACAACTCTTCACACGCACTACTTCATAAAGGTGCATTGTGCAACTTTTCTGGGGGAGGGTCAGCAGCCTGCTTTTCTCCATGGGGATGTCATTACTTTGTCTGAAATTTTCAACAGTATGGCATTAAACCTTTCTATCATCATAGAGACCAAACCAGGCAAAGTTACAGGTCAGATCCGTGGAGAGGCGACCCCGCTCATAGTCAGAATACTTGTTTTTCTAGGTATTTTTGAGCTATAAAACCACCTGTAATTGAATATATTTAAGATAGAGCCATTTAATGTCATACTGTAGAACTAGTCAGTGTAGTCTCCATAGAAACAAGCAGGTGATGGACCCTCAACCAAAAAGTTACACCTTTAAAGAAGATTTTGGTGCTATATACTATCTATTTATCTACAGGGGCCAGTCCTTCTAGTTAGAGACCTGCCCGGAAGAAGAAACCGAGAATTCAATGTGAGATCAATACAGTTCTATCCACTTGATCTTATTGGAAACATTCAGGCCCTGAGAGCCAGAGAGAATATGAGAGGTGTACCTAATTATATGGCAAATGCTGATTTCATTTTATACTTCAGTTATGCAGGAGTGGTCCATGGTATCAAAGGAGTTAAGTGAACTACTGTATGTCTTTAACTCCCATTCAAATATCATTTTCAATTCTTAAAGTAGCTATGGGAGGAGCTACAATATCATATATCCATATATTGTGTTTAAAGGGTGTGTACATCACTTTTTTCTTCTGAGTTGATTAGAGGTGGATAATATTTTGAAAGATGAATAGTATTGTGAAAGTTTGTGTGCATTGTGAATTAGTAAAATCTGAACATCAGCTATATCATTTTACATAAAAAACAATATGCTGCAAAGAGAGAGAGAGAGAAAATGTATTAATGTAATGTAGTTTTACATTGGACTGATACTTAAACCTCAACTAATACATTTAGACATCATTTTGCACATTTCTGTTGGATTGCCATAATAGCTGCAGTGTACTCCAAAAATAGTGATGTTTTCATTTCTCTTTTCAGATTCATATTCATTTAATTTGGCCCACTACTCCCGAGTAAATATTTTAAAAGGTATTTTGTTAGATGTGACCCACACAGAGGCAACTCACGGCTCGAAACAAACAGGTCAATCTTTGCTCACGCTCATGGTTACTAATCAGGCACAAGCCCTTTAAAGCGCCTCTCTCTGCAGATAACCTGGCTCCAAGCTCTCAGTGTCCGTCACGTTTGGTGTTTAGGCTTGAGCTCAAAGAATACACTACACAAGTGTGACATTACACTCAACACTCCTGTCTCTCTTTCCCTTCGGACCTATTGAAATGTCAAACACTAATTATATAACAGAAGTGAGCTCATTCCAGTTAATTTTCTCTGTTACAATTGAATAAGTCCTTTAATGAGTGAAAAGGGGCTTGGTAAAGTGAGATTATTGGATCATTAAGGGACCTGCTTTTGACTGACTCACTGTTGGAGCAGCTAAAATTGTTGATCTGAAAGCAGCAATTGTCCTTTGTCCACCCCTGTAAACATGACTAAAAACTACAACATAAAGTATAAGAGGATATAAAATATAAGAATAATGCCAATAAGATGAGGTTTCTGTTTTTTAGGTGCTGTAAAAACTTTCAGATTGGCCGAGGTCAGAGCAGGTGACGCCTATAGATGCCTCGAAGTCTGGAGAGTAGAAGGAAATTCAGTTGGACTCGAAATGACTCGGGCAGTTATGCGATGGGGCTGGTGAAATGTAAGTTAAAAAGCTGCTGGTCGTTTCGTACTATCACAGCGTGTCTCCAGAGCGGCACAGATCTAAATGGCCTCATCAAAGTAAAGTTGTATTGCACGAAGGCCATTTGCTCAAAGTCACACAAGGAGAGAGGATCTAAAGCGCTTATTAAGAGAGGCTGGAGTGAAGCGGCGCACCAGCCACAGGGACACTTGTTTATACGGGTCTCATTGGTCAGTGGAAGGTTAGAGTGGAACTTTCAGCCATATTCTTCACTGTGTTCATGTTACTCAGTATAGCTTTATATTATTATTACTACTGTAGAACTACACTACAACAATAAAACCTTCTACTTAAGACTTCTACAGTTTCTAAAAGAGGTGGTAGCCCGGTTGAGGCCGTTGGTGCAGTTTGGCAGCCACCAGAGAAGTAAATGACTCATGTCTTTAATGTTTCTAAAGCTTTTCATCAGTGGTGATGTAAAACTATGCAGCCCACAGTACAATATTTATTGCAATATTTCAAATGGTTTATAGTTTGTAGAATTTTCTACTTTTGCTTGTAAAATACGTTGACAAGACCTTGTTGCAAATCATTACTATCATAACTCCAAGAATTCAAATATAAAAGATATTTCTTCGTGCTGTCTTGACTGAAATGGATCATGTCTTATGGAGTTCCTTCATATTTTTAGCTGTTACTACAATAAAACAATGCACTTAAGCAAAGAAGCTTGTAATCTGATTTACAGTGACAGCCTTTGATATTATTTTGAGACTTTTAACGATAAGATATCACAATATTTCTAGTACTGTTACATCCTTATTCACCAGGGCTGTGCCTACTGGGGACTAGTGCCGTATCTGTGCGGAGTGATAAGAACTGGACTGGTAACATGTGCTCAGCTCATTTTGTAATGGTGGAAGAAGCCCAGTCTTCCTACACTGAAAAAGTGAAAGGAGGAAGATGGAGTGTGAGTGTTAGATGTCGGCGAGGGACAGTGGGAAGGGCCGAGTCGTGACTGAGCCTGTGGACTGACGGCTCCAAAATTCTCCTATAATAATAGTTTGGTGCTTTGTTTTAATTCTGTAAAACTCTGCTCTGTTTCTCGGTCCTTAATGTTGTTTTCCCCCTTTTCTACATGTAAAATGCTGTTTCTTGACAAGAACGGACCATGAATCTCTGATTGGTTAATCTGCCTGTCAATCTTTGAAATCAGGAGAGACGTTTATGATCCAGATCTCATCTTTGTAAAGTTTTATCAGTATTGGCGCATACGCATGTTACCCCGTTTTCTGTTCTTTTCTGTCTTTGTCTTCAAATTGTGAAAAAACTTGCATGCTTTTTAAATAATAAGTAGTTATTTGTAGTATAAATCAAATGTGCTTAAATAAGGTACTAGATTCAGTTCAAATCGGAGTTCTTAGCATATGATTGTGCTGCTGGTCCTTCCTTCGATCTCCAGAATCATTGTGAAGTTGAAGGTTGCTCGCACAATCCTCAGTTGTTCCGTATGTGTTTGGAAATTCATATTGCAGGGCCCTGATCCATTTTTCAGACTGTGTTTCTTATTAATGTGTGATGTCAGGCCAGAGGAAAAAGAAAGAAAAATGTCCCTGTCTGACCATCTATCTCTCCATTCCCTCATTTGTTCACCTGCACCTGTGTCTTTGTATCATAACAGGAAATGTGAGTCTTTCTTCACGGTTGCTTATAAGACTTGGATGACTAGGTGTGCCTCGAGTGTCTATAATTAGCACTGGGAGCATGTGGGAGGCAAATGAAGTGAGAGAAGTGAAGTGAAGGCCCACAACACATGGAAAAAAAACTCCCACATTCATTCCCTATGGCAGGTATCTATTAGCCCTGTCACCACAATTATCCGGTTGAGTTTTTTAAGCATTTGGAGCGGGAAATGCCTCAGTAAACATTTACGAATTTGTGTTTACTCAACGGCAAAATTAAGGTTGTGGCAAATTAACACCTTACGAACACATTTTATGCTGGTGTAAAGTGTCGCCGGTCCGTTTTGGGAAAGACAGGAATCAGCAAATTGAAATCGACAACGGCCTCGTGGGAGAGAAGATACTGAAATCCTCCAGATATGAGTGTGTAGCCTACACGATGGAGAAAAAGAGTCATAGAGAGAGGGGCATAAAGAAGCATGACTGGGAGTGAGAAGGAAAGGAAAAAATGAAAGGATGAGCGGGAGATATGGAGGCAAATGCAGCAGCCCGGGTTCATTGAATTACACGATACCAGACACTTAACACCACAACTAGCCCACGTGATGAATGGCTTTTCAAAGTGATCGGTATTATAATACTATATTAAAGTAGTATTAGTTTGGTTGTATGTTAAATATTTGAGATAACAGTTGGAGTACAAAAATATTAGCCAGATCATTGCATAAACGTATTATCTAGATTAGCATTGTCACGATGATAAAATTTCAAACTAAATTTTCATACTAAGGAGTAGACTCAGTACTCAATACTCAATCTGATACCACGATGATGATAAAAAACACTCTTTATTTATTTAGATAATAGATAATTTAAATAATATAATGTGTTTTTCAACATTAAATCATAGTATTTTCTTTTATATTCCCATGTGGTCTTTTATCTGTGTAATCCCTCAGTCGTCCAGGTAGGTTCCTCAGAAGTCCATGGGTCTATATTAGTCTATGTGCTCTTATACTTCTTCTGATATAGCTCAAGATCATTCTAAAGCTGTTCAAGATTCATTTCTGTCTTGTGGATGTGACTTTTTCACTATCAAATAAGCCACGTTACATCAGGGATGGCATCCGAATAACTTACCTGACATTTGTGTTAATCAAACCATAAGTATTTTACAAAAGACTAAGCAGCAAAATTACCTGTACTAAACACGACACATACCTATAGTATTTCTGAAGGTAGGACAGGCTAATTGACTAGATCAGGAAACAACATGGATGAAAAGAAGCAAGGATGAAAAGATCAATTCAATGAGGATTTGCTGTGTCAGAGTGGGCACAACTTACACAAAGAACATGAGCTATATGTTGTGTTTCTTGTACTTTTTAACAGGAAATGGACTACATATTGAACTGGTTATTTTGGTAGTTTTGATGCACACACATGTGCCGCTAGCAAGGCTGTACTCCTGGGATGGAGGGCAAATCATGTTAATAGTGCAATTACGAATGGCAGTGTGGAGCTGGACAGGAAAGCCCGCATCCTGAGTTAACCATGGTTATGTTCTGCTTCCTACTAGTCTCACTGTGTCATCTTATGCTATAGAAATCTCAGTATTATTCAGCAGTGACTCGAGTCTTTCTCATGATAAATAAGTGATGGCGCCAGTCACATGTTAAAGATGCGTGTGATGAGAGGTTCATGGGAGCATGACAACCTTTAGAAGACAACTCCCTTTCAATTAAGATATGAAGATAACCGAGGAGAATAAACTAGCATAAGCAGATCGTGATCTTAGCACATTCAGAGAGGAACAACAGCAGACATGTGTTTTGCGAGATGTTTTTTTTAAACATATAGTAAGCATAATATAATTCATCATAAAGCATAATGTTTCCATGTCTCATCCGGTCCGGAACACTCCGGTCTCGCCGTAAATTGGCCAAAGTCCGGAGTGCCCTTGCGCGCTGAGAAGACGACTGAAAACGTGACTATGTTTTGACAGCCCCGAACCGAGAAGACGAAGCACTTTAGTGCGTTTAGAGATGCGTTTAGAGATCTCCACAGAGGGAGGGACAGACAGCCCAGTGAACACGTATAAAAAAACATATGACTGTACATGAACACGATCCTATCGCACTTGAGCGGATGCGCACCTACTGTCCGCGTCAAACACCTGACGGTGATTAGTGTGGAGAAAATGTCCTTCGTACCTGCTCTCGTCCTGACCCTTCCTCCAAAATGGGCTCTTGTGCGGCGGCCGTGTCCTCCTCCGTCTGCATCTTTCCGCCGCCTCTCCTTCCCTTCCGAGCAGCGGGCTGAGGCAGCTCCCTCCCCGGTACTGTCCGAAGGCAGGGACCTCCCCGGCGGAGCAGTGAGCTCGGTCACCCCATCCGCCGCAAGTTGCTATCCGGTTTCACCATGGCGGGGCCTGCGGCAAACAAGCCTCGTCTCCTCTTGATTCAGCGCTTGTTTTTTTTCTCCGCGGTCTCGGTGCGTCAGTGTTTACCTCGCCTCTCCATCGCGCCCTTGACTCGGTCTAAGCCAAACGAGCCTCGCTGTCGAAGCGCGTCTGCTCCGCTTCTCCGCTTCACTCCGCGTCCATCGCCTCGGCTCCGGATGCTGCGCGTGTGCAGGTGCACGTGCGCTCGCGCGCCCACCCGCGCGAAGGAAACCCAGCACTGACGTAAAGGCTCCGCGTTCACCTGCGAGCTCCGGACTCAGTCCTCAGTTTAGGGCAGGAATAGAAACACGAGAATCTGACTGTTTGTCTGTCTGCTAAATTTATCTTTTTATCTTTTTTTATTTCTCATCTGAAGCCAGCACCGAGTCCTGCTGACGTCACATACCAACATCCGCGGGCACGCGCACAGGCACGACTCTTCCTCTTCATTTTCGTACAGTAGACATGATGTGGTGTCAAGAGTGAGACAGTACGGAGCCAACGAGTGTGATTTTCAACATTTTCATACTTTATTGTATTATTGTAGTTCCTTTGCCAAAAATCTTGAAATAAAACAATGACAACTCCTCAAAGGCTGAGTCTGGAATTAAAATCTAAAAAGAACAAAAACATGTACAAACATGCTCAAAATAACATAAAGACAATTAGAATAAAAAAGTGTTCTCCAAAAGTTACCTAGTTGTGTAGTGGCCTGTAGTGTGGCGCTGTTTGAGAGTTTGGATGTCCTGGAGGCTCTTCTGTTGTGCTCTCTGGACTGCTCCTGCCTCCACATCTCATAAAGTCTCTCTGACAGAATGGGTGAATATCATTAAGGGACATACATTAGTCCTACGCTACAGCATTAGTAGTATCAATCAGTTTCCGGTATTGTAATTAGGATTTTCATTTAATTACAAAAAATATCTGGACATTTGTGAGTGACATAATATTGGAATACATATTATTTAGTTGTTACTATTAGACAACCCTTAGGTTATAGAAAGGATATTAGCAACGACAGGTAGGTAGATTATATCTGTCTCAGTGTGGATGGTGATGTCTTGAGAGAGTGATTTCCTCGTCTCACTTTCTCCAGGTTGGACTGAATACAAGGCAAGCAACTGAACTTGTATCTCAACATGCAAACCGGCGGCCACCTAGGGACAAAAATAAGGATTAAAAACCAGAAATATGTACAGGCAAAAAACATAATTAATGAAGGCTTACAGGCCCAGGATTGTAGATAACACGAAGACCTGTAGACGGGGGAGGCTGTTTGATGCTGAATCTTAGAAAAGAAAAAGGGAATAAAATGTTGGTTAGTTCAACTGCATGTCACAAAGTGCTGCCAAGGGTACAGTCTTTAACTTTTCCACAATCCACTCGCCATGGATTTTTTTGACTGCAGATTTCCACAGTTTGGCATTAAATGTGTCGATCTGATGCTACCAGGCCAAGTTATAGGTCTGTAAAGAGCAGCAAGCAGAGCCACCAGAAAAAGTGACACAGTGTAGCTTTAGATCTAACTGTATAGACTCACCTGCATGTGTCCACACCCACATTCTTCATGAGCACCGTGACAGAGGAGATAGATCCCTCCCGCACTGAGCCAAAGTCCACACAGGGTGGGTGGAGGTGGAAGCCCCTCACTACACAGCCTGGATTTAGCAGAGAAACAGTGCGGCACTTTCTCCTCACTGGTTCCTCCACAGACAGAAACTAGAAGCAAACATTTGTTCTGAGCAAGAGAGTTTTAATACATTTTATTGATATATAGGTTTAAATGAGTGCTCTACCTGGTAATTGGGCACACTACTGGGTTTAGTGGTCTTGATACAAGTTGGCAATCTGACCTTAGATTTTCTGGGTTGACCGGTCACATCTACATTGACAGATTTGTATTGCGCAGATGTCTTCAGTTTGCTCTCAGCTAAAGAGAACAGAGCAGGTGGTGTTGATGGCATGATAGCTTTGAGCAACTTGTGATGCAAAAGCTTTGGCCTGGTAAATATTACAGCAGTTACCAGTCCTACATTTTACATTTTGGCAGTTTGAAATAATCAAATTATTAAATGCGAACCTAACCTACACTACCAGTCAAAAGTTAGACACACACCTTCATTTTTTTTCTTTATTTTACCACCTCCTACAGTTTAGATGCACATGGAATATATCAAATATATGATAGAAGATATATGACTCTATGCAGAAAAAAAAACTCTACAAAATATTTTATTGACAAAGCAAAGGTTGGCTGGATTTGAATATAAAATATAAAAAATGTTTAGTATAGAGATATAGAGTTATTAAACTTTTTTCTTTGCTACATAATTTCATATATCTTACTTCATATATTTGATGGCGTCTGTATCTAAAATGTAGAAAGTCATGAAAATAAAAAAATTAAAAATAAATAAAAAAAACACTGAATGAGATGGTGTGTCCAAACTTTAGACTGGTATGCTGAGGAAGCTCATAAGATGCTATTCATTAGTTTCAACCAAATTATTCAGACCTGATTTGAACGTTTTTATGTGCGAAATACATCATGCTTTCATTGATTTGACTCATTGCTGGTGGAGAATCATTGCCAAAGCTCGAAACCAAAGAAAACACAGCGAGGCATTGAAGTTAGCGTAGCCAATTCATCCACATACACACATGTAATTGGCTGGTATATGCACTGGATTATTTGTCCTAAAAATAGGATTTAGAGCGTGTCCTTCAGTGTTTTAGATGGATTATAAGGAGTGGACTGAGGTTAATTATCTCCTTACAATGAGAGCAATTCTTCAGTCCAGAACTAACCTGCAGCCTGATAAGGAGAGTCAATAGGGGTTTGGGCTGAGATCTTCAATGCTGTAGAGCTAAAAAAAAAGAAAAGAAAAAGAAATTATTTTTTTGCGACAGTTTAACAAGATATAAATGTGGGATCGTATATTGTTTATTCACAGAAACCTAGTCTGTACCTCGGTGACAAAGAGGCTCTTGATTTAGTGGGTTTTGGGGCTGCATTTAAAAACATACAACAAATATTAGATTGATGTGGACTGGAGACGTGCACAAATGTACTGTATATAAACTCGTATAATATAAACTCACAAGGTCTTTTCTTGGTCTTTTCTTTTCTCTCTATGTCAGGTTTTGGGGACACTGAAGAAACTTGAATCCTTGTGTTGGATAATTCTTGATGGAGTAGACACTAAATAATATAAAAAGACAAGACACTGTTACTATAAAAGCCTTTTTTGTTGTTTTCATTGTGTAATCTTTTTAAATAAATGTCACCTCATAAAGTGGAAGGTTCTCTAAATGGAAATAAGGAACAATAGTTTTCTTTCTCAAAGCGTCTCTACATGCTTTCTCCTCAAATAGCTCTTGTCTGAAAAATACATATTGTGCTGAACTCCATCAGGCAACTTTAATAGCATACTGAAAGCATACGGTTTTACCTATACATTGCAAGTCTGCCTGTCCATTGTGAATCACTTCCAATGGCAAAACTAAAATCAACAATAACAAAAATATTATAATTATTCTCTAAAACTAAAATATAAGTTGGCTTTGCAATTCTTACCTCTCACTTGCTGATGTACTTGTTTCTTCAGAAGGATCAGATTCAACTTGTCCACTAACCCCTTGCATGTAAAGACTAGTTATCTCTAAAAAAAAACATAGCAAATACTCCATTATAAAACATATTTTGGTCAAGTGAAACATATAAAAGCAAGTCACTGCTAACCTGAGATCTGTTTTTCATTGCTCTGTGATAAATCTTCATCTTCTGCAAAAGACTAAACATTTCATTGCATTTAAGAACATTTTAGCAAATTATCTGAGGATGCAGAAATGTTTCTGGTTGGTGCTCACCAGAACTAGATGAAGCAGATCACTGGCACGGCCGCTCTCCTTCTCTGAGCGAGGGTCTTTAATCTTCATCTGTTCTGAATGCTGCTCCTTTTCCATTAAACTTTCAATGTATTCCTATAGTCACAGTCACACCACCCATACATCATCAGTTTCTTTTGTACAATCTTTTTGCCATCTTTTTAGGATTATGAAACACATCCTGCATCGCAATATGATTCTAATATTGTGTAAACGTGTTGGTTTTAAAGAGGTACCTGTATAGTACCTGATCTTTTCATGTAGTCTTGCCCTAGTACAGATATATGGTAAGAGCAGCTCTGTTTTTATCCTCCGCAAACCAGGAAATAACACACAGTATGCTAGCTGTGATTAGCATTACAGTAACAGTAAAACTCTGGTCCAGACTCTGAAAACTGTGAAAAGCACTTAGAATCTCTTTGTAGTTAATAATTAGGAGGAAAGGGAGGAATAACTGAACCACTGTAAACTGTTTAAAATTAACTAGTTTGTTTTTTCAAGTTTTTAAGACAGTGTAAAAACTGTATACAGATCCCACAATTACACTTAACACATACATATTATTTGGTGTCTAATATGCCAAGATGAATTAACCATGTTTATTCATTGAACGTGTTTAATACTTTTATCTCTTGTTCTGAATATGTGTTGTAACCTTGAGTTGTGCGTCCAGATTGTTCCTCAGGGGAGATGTGAATGGTCGGTGCTGCTGCAGTTCCCTCATCACCAAAACTTTGGGACAACTCCTCACAGGAACATTCTGTATCACTGAACCAGCACCAGACCTGGGAGTGAAGGACAGACACCTGCCCATGTCTGTGCCAAAGGGAGGACCGGCAGTTGGTTTCTAGGTTGGATAATAAATAGATGAATAAATACAATTGAAAGTGTAAAGATTGGTTGGTTAACATGTATTTGGTGATCAGTACCTCTGCTCTGGGGAAGTCGTTCCAGCTGCGGTTTCTGAGGTTGGGAGGAGTAATGTCTGACTTTTGTTTGGCTAATAACCACTGTGACCACACGCTCTCATGACCAGGCCTCAGGATGGTAATGCCAAACTCATCTGCACAGAGAGAAAAACAAGATTTATCCTGCTTGTTAATACCTGATTAAACTTATTTACTTATTATAACTTCAGTCAAATTCACTTAATTTAAGGGTAGTGTGTTACATATTTGTTATGTAAGATTAATTAATTATTTAGCTCCACCAGTCATACAAAAAAAAACACTACTGGATGAATGAGGGATTACATGACATTTTGCAAAATTGAGTTAATAAATTAATAAAAATGAATTAATGAAAATAAACAAATAAATAAATTACATATATGAAAACTAAGACAATACACATGTACACAAAATATAGAGACATACACAATAATTAAATAAATCAAATGAAATGATAATGAAAGATGTTTGTAAATGAACCTTGCGTGTCAGGTAGTGGTTCCTTCATGACGGCCACAGTGGGATCAGAGTACGCCTGAAAAAGTAGATCCTCCACCTTCTGCGAGAGGAGAAGTTCAGTCCCCGAGCCGTTCTCATGTGCAATAAAAAGCCTGGAACATTATTATGTTTATTATAAACCTTCTAAAATACATTATTATAATATGGTTTCAGTTATTTACAGTCAATCACTGCAAGACTTTTTTTACAGTATATAGGCTAAGAAGAGTGTATGTTTAAGTAGGTAATGTGTCTATAATCTGGCGTACCTATTTTGCTATCTTTGTTACTTTAATTATTTTGAATTTTATTACCATTAATCTCTTCCTCTTTGTTATTATATTGCAATATGTGAGCTACTGTGTAGATGTTATTTCCCTAACTTCATTAATAAAACCAAATTGTAAATCATTTTAAAATTGTTTAAACAGTCTGTAAACGTCACCTTGGGCTGTGTTCATAGCGTTTTTCCGGTCCAGCCATCTCTAAGTCTTCTTCATCGTCTTTCTCAAATTTGCCAGAAGCTGGACTGAGGTTTGAAACAGATATGGTCCCGTCTTCCATCACCTGAAGTGAGAAAACCAGCGTGAGATTAAAAGCTGTGATCTAAGACAGTGTGACAAAGATGGGTCATCAGTATGCAAGTCTGGAAGCCACTTGAATTATCGTGTTTTTCAGTGAATTCAGAGCATCTAAATAAGTGAGAATATAGGCAGAGTATAAAGCCAAAGTCTTGAAGTAATACTGATACTAGATTCATTTGACAAACTGAAATACTGTCTCGGGAATCCAATTTTTTTTTTTCCTTTTATGTCTTTTTTACCCAAATTTGGTATCATGTAAAACAGTGGTTCCAATCCCATTTGTCTCAAGTACCCCCTAAGTCTTGTCTCACACTCTGAGGGTGTTTAATGTACTACAAAGAACACTGTACTTTGAAATACGATTCAGTTTCACCGTTGTTTCCTGGAAATTTAAAGTTGTACTCCCTCCCGTGGCTTGTGTTGCATATCCCCAGAGAAACACAGATGTAGGATATACTGGTAACCTCTAATCTCAACATTTTTAACTGATCGATTGTCTTTCTTATATTTATTTTTAGATATATTACTGGTTAGCAATATGCAAGCATATATATATCACCATTTTCTTGGCATCAGATCACTATTTCGATTTGATCACAATTCATGTACTCAACTGTTTCAACTGTTTTTTTTCTATTGCCTTTAAGAGGGAAATAAAGTGCTTCTTCTGAAAGTTCATGCTTTTCTCTCATTGGTTAAATCCAGCTGTCCCTCACTCAGAGCCTCAATACAGAGGATAATCAAAAGGTGAATTAGGTGGGAAAAAATCTGTATATAGAGAAATAATGAATCCCAATATGACCAAATAGGCAGATCATCTCAGGGATGAGATCACAGTTCAGTTTGTACCAGTCACCAGTACAGTGCCCAGTCGTAACATCATTTCTTTTTTCTTAATATTGGACATTTTGAGCTCTCCAACAGCAGATAATCTCAACAGAGCCATTATAATAATAAACCACTGAAATACAGTCTGACCCCCTTTGAAGTCCATGATTATGTATACATTATTCTGTCTCCTCCGTTTGACAGTTTTATGATGTCTTTGTGGTCTTATTACTCATCTGAGCTAATGCTGAATCTGATCTCTCACTCTGAGCCACACTATGAGTTCAAACCTGAAAATGGTTCCCGTCCTGATCCGTGATATCACAGGCCACGCCGTCGCAGTGACTCATGGTGTACGTTCCACACTTGTTTATGGTGGCGCCTCCTCCTGGTTGGGGTGTGTCAAGCGGGTCAGAGGTGTACATGTATTTTCCATCGCTGTGGATCTGGAGTAAGCCCACATTTGAAACAACATTTGGAAAAACCTATGACAG
The DNA here is from genome assembly GCA_030686955.1 of Odontamblyopus rebecca. Taxonomy (NCBI): domain Eukaryota; kingdom Metazoa; phylum Chordata; class Actinopteri; order Gobiiformes; family Gobiidae; genus Odontamblyopus; species Odontamblyopus rebecca. Next base: position 16,386,417 of record CM060672.1, on the reverse strand, counting down.
AATTGGACAGAAATGTTACTTAACACATATTTACTGTTGGAAATGTTGATAGAGCATCATATTATGACCACAGAGAATAAAGGATTACATAATATATTTCATTTAGGGCCTGGGAATTATCCGCCATCAAAACAGTGGGTATTATTTTAATGTTTAGACTGGATCACTTCTTGGTCAATCTATCAAGAGGTTGTAATTGAAAGAAGAAAAAACTCAAGTTTATTAGAGTCTAATACTTTGCAGCTTCATACTGATTTCAAAGGTTGTTATTAATGCTTTCAGTTTCTACTGAAAGTTCATGCTTTATAGTGATTGGTTAAATCTGCCAGTCACTCAAATTTATACAAGGAGACTGAGCAATGGGATCTGTGGGTAGAGAAAAGTTGCAATAATCTGCAAGCCCTGAATCACAATATAACCATCCCTCAAAGTGGCAGTTCTTTACAGGGTCAGATAACAATGCGGCTGCCATATAGACACTTGTTGTAAGAAAAAGATGCCAGAATACAGTGCATCAGATTTGCAAGTATTGGTTCTCATATGTGATCATAGTATCTTTTTATACATTTAATACTTCCAAAGCCACACACCTGATATGCCCCTTTATTGTTCCCTGTGATGACAGTACCATCTGCCAGGAAGATGTGAGCCATGCAGCGGTCCGGGTACATGACCACAGTGGCACAGCCCTCCCTCTCCACTAAAACTACTTTCTCCTTCATGGGCACACACTCGTTTTCACTTGGGCTGCTTTTGCGACTGTCAGACAAACTCTCGTGGCTGTTTTCATAGATGGTGGTGTGAGCTCTTCCCTTATTCCCCAGCTCTAAGTAAGCATAGCTCGTGTTCTCTCTACTACGAATGTTCAGGCTCACTTCAGACTCGGCAGAGGAGGACTTGAGGATTGTACTTTCAGGCCTTTCTCCTACAAAGGTGACAAAGAGTTAGTTAGTTAGTTTTATATATATACGAGCAGTCGAAACTGTCAGGTATAAAAACAAAGTCTTGGTCTGAAAATATATATATATCGGAGCACTCGGGGCCAAACTAGATGAGTGGTTGCAGCAGATCCCAGGAAGGACAACGGACATCTCAGTTCAGAAAAGCGCAGTACTGGGAACAGCAAAGATACTGCGCAGAACTCTCAAGCTCCCAGGCCTCTGGTAGAGGACCCGAGCTGATGAGGGTGAGAGAGACCAACCACCGTGGAAGGTGAGAAATGTGTTTTTTTAATATATATATATATATATATATATATATATATGTCTTCCTCCGAGTGGTCATGTTGCTGTGACATGTCTGGTCAAAACCTGTTTAAATCTGATCAAACACATCACAGCAATATCACATGACCACTCTGAGGAAGACCACCACTGAGCAGTTGAAACTGTCAGGTATGAAAACAAACTCTTGGTTTGAAAAAATACTCTAATAAAATAAATTACTGGACAGCCAAATGAACCTTGTACTAAACTTCAATATGCCCATTTCATATGACATTATCAAGCAGATACTGTGGCTATTGTAAACTAAACACTGGTCCATAGAATTTGCTATTTAATGCTATGTAAAATGTGTGCTTATTGTATGATCAGAAATATTGTCAGTTTTGAGTTCACCTCTGTGTATGGGCAGAGACTCTTCGTAGAGACTGGTGATCCTGGTCCCGTCTGCATGCTCCACTATTATTGATCCATCGGGGTTTTGAACAGACACCACTCCATCCTCCCTGGTCAGCATCACCTGAGGTTTGACAATCAAGATTAACCGATCATTTCGACTTGATGTGCTAAAGAAATTGTGACATCTTAGACTAACTACAACATTTATAACCTTAATAAAGCCGGAAGAACGACTTCATTCATGATGAAAAAATTAAGAATGACTCAGGCATAGCAAGTACGATATGGTTAGGGTATTGATTAATTTAAATATGTTTCAAAGTTGCAATGCATTCACCTCTTTGGTCTTTGGGTCTGTAGATTTAAAAATTAGAAGCGGTGGGGTGGGTAAACATTTGTGGCTAATACCGACAGTGCTAATACGGGCTCCAGATGGCGTTGTTGTTGACCAAAATCCTCTTTCATTTTCTTTATTATGTGCGGCGCTTCGTGCTGTGTAGACAATCAAAATGACATGGAGGTACAGCACTGAATGCAAATTAATCATCACTACTAAAGAATCTAATTTTCAATCTTATTATCCTTTGCTCAAGTGAAACCTTTTGTGTTATTCATGGTTTCCTGAGTTGTGTTAGGATCAGAGACAGGGGCCCAGACAGGACCCGAATCCTGGCTGGAACTCACAGACCCATCTGGAAAGAGCACCTGCAAGATAAACAAAAATTAGATTAACTTTAAATTCATTTGAAACTTTACATTAAACAATAGAACTTTCTTGTAGATTGCCCCGTGGCTTTATATCTGTGTGTAGGTAGGTTACATACCAGTCCATGGGTGTATACTAGTCTCTGTGGTTTTATACTTGTTCTGATACAGCTCAAGATCATTTTAAAGCTATTCAGAATATGACTTTTTAGTACTGATACTTGCTCAAATTTGTATCTAGTTTTGATACTAGTTAGTATTGATTAGTGTCTGATTTTCCATATTTTTGACAACTGTAGACCAACTTAGCCTATTCCTTAGTATCGAAATCAAATTTAATATTTTAGTATCGTGACCATATTAATCCACAGTACCATGACATGCAGAGTACACACAGAAGAATCATATATTATAAAACACAAACCAATACTACTGGATTTGGGTATAATATTGGTATAATATGTGACCAAAATAATAAGTTAGCCAAACTTTTACTTCCCCTTGCTTTGCATTAAGACCTTTACCACCACTAGTTTTGATAATTCACATGTATTTGTACCTCAGTGGAGCCATCTTTCATATTGCGGACTACAGCCCCTTGACTTGTGATCAGACGGGATGCTTCTTTAGACAACGACAAATTAGGAATCTCTCTGCTCGAAGGGAAGCTCAGTCTGATCAGAATACCCACTTCTTCAGATGGTACACCTAGAACACAGTCTAGAGCTTTAGAAAAGTAATAGAGTAGAAATATCTGTCCTGGTATGACTTTGTGTCAAGGGCACTTTAAATTGGCTAGTTTAAACTCCACAGGGCATAAGCAGACACTAACCTTGTGAATCCTCGCGTAGCAACTGCAGCAAGAGGCCATTGGGGAGAGATAAGCTGAGGCTGTTAAACGAGCAACAGGGGGCAACTAACCCAGTTTCAACTTCCTAAATGTACAAAAACATAATTATAATAAATTATAAGGAGTTTTTTGTCATTGCTGTATTGCAAAGTGGGGAGAGGAAATTAATTTAGTCAAGAACTGTATAATGACTATAGGTGGATAATGTTTAGATGCAAGAAAAACACAAGATGTATGGATGTAGTGAAAGAGGACAAGAAGACAGAGGGTGTAAAAGAGGAGATAAGAACTTAATTAAGGCAGTTGTTGTAATCTAAAAGGGCTACAGAACACACATGTTAACATTATAGTCTTTTTTATTATGTGCATGTTTATGTTTTTATTATGTACCTGAGCTATGGGTGGTTCAGTTGGACTTGATGTACTCTGGGGCGTGTTTTGTGAACCTGGTTGCGTTTCCTTAAGGTCATGATTAACATTTTTATGAGAGGAAATCTCAGGATGTTCTGATTCTTGAGTATTCTCTGAAAAATCACACATGAAACTTAAAAATGTTATCTCCAGCACAGCATTCAAGGTTTTAAAATACACTAGGAATGTATATGGTTATATGGTGAACCTCTGTGTTGTCCTGTTGGTCCATAGAAACTGTAAGAAAGACGGACACCACTGTTCAATAGGGCAGTGAGAGAGCCCTGCTTCACTTTAACAGTTCCTGCAGACACTGACACAGAAAAGCAGACAGGCGGATGAGCTATTTCAGTACAACAAGGTCACTATAAAACAAAGACGTAATCAGTTTGGTGCAGAAGTGAATACACAAGGCACTTACCTTTGTTTTCCTCCTTGGGTGTAATGGGGTTGTTAGGTTGAGTATGCTCAGGGTCTGGGGTCAACTCTTCAACAATGTGGTTTATATGTGTGTAGAAACTGTGGCCATCCTTTTTAACAGCAACTTTCATTAGACTGGAACCTGCAGTAAAAAGAATAGGAGATGGTGGGAACAGACAAAACCGTGAAGAGATATATGAAACTCTTTTCATTTTAGGACTAACAGTGGATAGTTGAATAGTGGATAATATGAATAATAAGCAACTAATATTGTAATCAATCAAAATTATGCAAGTCAGGTTATAATGTTGTCATGACCTGATAAAGACCCATTGATCGAAACATGGTCATTCATTAAAAGCAGTTTGGGAGTAAGTGTGTAGGCTTTGTCTCACTTTCTATGTTCACTGTAGTAGCCTAACATGAGCATGTGCGTATACCTTTTATAATGTATCCCTTGAGTTGTGTTTTGTTTTATTCACACATGTTTGAGTAACCATTTATTATTCGTCTGTCTACATCTCCAATGCAAATCCTCCTTTCCACCATGTGACATCATTTTGTGGTAGTTTTCAAATCAACAGCTACCTTTTACCTTTTGTTTAGTAGAAATTGGCAAGTCCAGATCTCAAATCATCCAATGAGATCACATGTGGAACAGAGGACTTTTGTTAAAATAACTTAGCCTAAATATGCAGAATGTATGTGTTAAATATGTGCGAGTGAAACAAAACACAACTTCAGATATGTTTTTGATGAGAAAACAACATTATAACCACTATTTTCTGATCTATGCTATAAAGTCTTTAAGTGATTTTCCACGATTGCCAGTTTTCATACCTTCAACATAGTCGGCTGTCTCTACAATGATGCATCCTCCGTCTGAGGGGTAAAGATAATGAAGGTTTCCTGAAACATGAATCAACTTTCCTTCCATGTCATAACCTATAAACCCCTGTAATTCACACAGTAGTCATTTTGTGGTCACCTACAAAACAGCACTGTCATTGGCAATATAATAATACCATCTCACATTAAACTCTTCATGTGTTTCCTTGGTTTCCTTGGTTTCCTTGGTTTCCTCTGCTTTGAAAGAGTCGGTAAGTGTCTTGGCTGAACTGGCTGTGCCCACTCTGCCCTTCATCGCACTGTCTGGAGCATCCTCTTTTGCCTGTTTGTCTTTCTGTACTGGCTCTTTCTTGTGTTTTTTGGCTAACTCCTCTTCTTTTAGCCTCTCCTGTTCCAGCTTCCATGCCTGTGTTCACAATCACGCAAAATCACGCAAGCAAATTAATGTCACAAATTAAACAGAGAAATATTGTAGTTTTGCGTGATACTGACTTTGAGGGATTCTTTTCTGATCACTGGCTCCTGCACATTGTCAATTGGAGTTGGCGCTATGTCCTCCACTAACAAAATAAGATTAGATTACTTACTCGAATACTTAAGTAACTACCATAGATTATATATTTATCCTAATACCGTCTATGGAGGTTGCAACAGGAGCTTTATTCATCATTGCCTCTCTCTTAGCCTCCTCCTCCTTTGTCCATTCAGAAATTTTATCTGCAACATTTTCTAGATATTTCCTTAAAAAAATAAAACCATAAATAATCAAATAATGATATATTAGTTTAACAATAAAAGAAAGTGGTAGTCAAATTCTAACCTGAACTTGACGTTTGTGTGTAGAGCTACATCCCATGACTCCTTGTATTGGCAATTTCTGGTCATCGGATTGTGACAATAAATGTACAGAATTTTTTTATTACTTCCCTGAAAAGTGTCGAAGCAGCGATATTGCTCTAAGGCTTCTTGAAGAACCTACAAAAAATATTGATCAATTATTTTCATATATTGTCCAAACATAAACATGAAGAACATTTGTTACCTGAGGGAATATGGCAACACTGTGGTGTTCGGTATAGTGCCAGTCAAAAAACGATCTACGTCTGCAACTTTGAATGTCAGATAGCTCCAAATGAATGACATTTTTACTGACCTTAACAACAGCAAAAAATAAGAACAAATAAATAGAATATGAAGTATGCTATATTACAAATATCGACAATCAAATACCTCTGCGTTAGTCAGATATTCAGTTGCAAATGTTGGACCTAGAAGGAGGCAGATGTAAACATAACTAAAGTCATTGCACAATTACAAAACATTCATATATTTATCAAGATTTTTTATTTCTATTCATTTGTTAGGAATTTTGAAGACCTAGGTTTTGCAGCTGCCAGAGCTGTTGTTTAGCAAAAGACAGTGGGTTGTCCCAGGGAATTGCGGTTGTGGAGTCTTGTCTTGATCCTAATGAGTCCAGTGGTTGATTGGGTTTCAGCAGCACTCCGCTCTGGTCCAGCTGAGTCAGGGGCATGCTCTCAAACACACTCTGGTCAAACAAGCGCTCCACATCGGGCCATGGGACTACATCTGTGTGTTGTTAAAGTATCATACAAGTTTATAAATTTGGAAATGTGACAAGTCAAGAAAGCAAATACAGAAATACATAATGTAAAACCTTTAGGGCAATAATATTGTAGCTGCTGTTTGATGGCCATCCAGCAGGAGGCGTTCTTCTGCTGAGACACAGACTGGATCAGGTTAAACACTGGAGAGAACCTCAGCATGTTCTCCTCCACCTCCATGGGATTAAGCTTCTCCACAGTCTAAAGTGAAACATGATCTGTTATTAGATCTTAGGCAGTATATACAAGCAACACATACATATACAAAACTGAAACAGAATATACTTTGCAGTTTCTCAAGCGTAGGGCCCTTTCATCATGATGTCTGAAAATCTGAGGATCCGTAGCTTTCTCGTCATTTGTTCCATACTGCTCTAAAAGTCTCTTAAGAAAGAAAAAATACATACATTATGTGATTGAGTGCGTATTAATGCAGTATTTTTATTGTGGTTATAGCACCATCTGGTGGATATTTTTGTAAATGCACAGAAACTTAAATAATTCTTTGATAATTGCATATTTTTGTAAACGAAATTCACACATATAGAAATATTTGTGTTGACTTTTGAGTTGTTGTTTAGTTAGTTGTTGAGTTAAAAAATATAAACAGGTAATTTACACCAGTGCTATTTACTCTTTCTGCATGCCCCTCCCCCTCCAGCTCACGTGGTCTGTAAAAGCCAGTCCCCGTCCCGTGCCACATCCCCCGCTCTGCTGCTCTGTTGCTCATATTGTCTTGTGTTGAAATAACTCTTGACTATTCAGACCGCTGCTATTCAAACATTTCTGGCAACGTATTCACTCCACTACCTTGACCACCGGGAAGTGGAATCTCCGCATGCGCACACCGACCCCGCTGAGAAAAAGGGAATGTGCATTGGCCGGGAATCGAACCCGGGCCTCCCGCGTGGCAGGCGAGAATTCTACCACTGAACCACCAATGCTACAAGTACCTCGTATTTTCATATATCCCATATATCCCTTGCTGCATGTGATAATGAGCTCTTACTTTCTTATCCTCCTTTGTGGTCACCATAGCAATCAAACTGTTCAGCAGGTGGCTTTTCTCATTTTCTGTGTAAACTAGAGGAAGGAATTCGTGGAGCATGCAGCTGACCAATTGCTGGTCTAAGAATGGGCCTGAATCTGTAGATTCTTCTGTGTCTTCAAAGGGAGCAGGAACAGGTGGGTCTGATGTCAAAACAACCTAAAAGCACAAATCAAATCAATGAAAATTCTCTCTTCAAATAGACAGCCTTATCCTGTCTCATTATAGATTGACCTGTTCGAGTATGCAGTGTAAAACAAGGGGGACAGAGCAGGCTTCAGGAGGAACTGTGTCCAGTAGTTTGGTGTAGTGAGACATGTCCACATCAGTACTGAGTACCTTAGTTTCTGGACAAAAAATTAGATTGTAAATAACATTGGGTATTATTGTGTTGTATGAGCTTTACATACAGATAATTATACCTTGTACTGATGGGCTGTCTTCATGTGCTAGTTTCTTTTTAGAGTGGGGAAGAGATGTGGACACCACTGGCTAAAAAAGCAATATTTGTACTTTTAATGTATAGAATGAAAAATACATATATAACCTGTATTAAATGTAAACACATACATCAACAGGCTGTGGGTCTGGTGCGGTCAATTTGGGCACATCAATAATTTTCAAATTGTCCAGATAGTGCTGATGCTGCCTACGCTTGTCCAGAGTGTCATAGATGAGACATGCTACATCTTCAAAAATACTGCTTCCAAAGGATAGCTGTGCAGAGAAACAAAACATATAACAAATAATACATATAATACTATTACATATTCACACAAAGAACATTCTGAACTTTACCATAGCTTCCGGCTCTTTTCTGTTGTCAGAGGAGAGACTGGCGCTGTAGCTGAGTTCAGCCACATCATGAAGCTTTGAATAAGGAGGTCCACTGTCCAAATGAGAGTGCAGGCCAGACCAGAAGTGATCCAACCTCTTGGCCTGAGTGGCAAGCCTCATCCTGCAATCTTCATCTTCTATAGAAAAGGAAAACACAATTTATAACTAATACTGATATTAGAATTTCCTTTGTCTTTTATCAAACTATGAATCCACCTGTGTCATTAATAGGTATGTTTTCAGTTTCTTTGTTGCTCTGAGAAGTTTGTTGCTCTTTTGTCTCTTGTGATAATTTAATAACATTGGATATCTGTACGCCTATGGAATCAAGTGCCCTAAACAAATGTGGGTGGTAAAAGCCCACTATCAGGATGTAGTGCTGGGGACCATCATCCGGCTCATCATCTTTAGTCACACAAACAGAAAAAGACATAATATAAATACATTGTAAAGTATTGTTTTAAGCATAGTAATGTTTAACTTGTTACCAATATAGTCAGGAGGGTCCACGTCATCCCTGCGTTTTAGCTTGGTCTTTTTCTCCAGTACAGTAGAAGATGGCTTTCCCTTCTTGTCTCCTTTATCTTTATCTTTAGTAGCAGAGCGAGAAGGCTCCTTGGCCTTCTCTTCTGCAGGTTTAACCTTGAAGGAAAAAAATATTAAAATGTTATTCAAAATCTTCTTGTAATGTACATTAATAGTAAATACTTGGCTCGGTACTTGCCAGTTCAGTTTGTCTTCTCTGCTGATCATTGCTTTTAATTTGCAGCAATTGAAATTTTACTAGTTTTGCCAGAAGATCTACAGGAATCTCCTCCCCGGCGTCTAGTACCACCTTTGCTGGTTCTGTAACCTAGCAAGACAAACAGATCAAAGTAAAATAAATAATATAAATTAAAAAAAAAAACATACAATGAAGATTTTACCTCAGAGAATTTGGGTACATTGTCACGTTTCTTATTCTTGGGATTTCCAAATTCATGAATCTGTAATTTTATAATAACATGTTATCAACAACATGTATTTGTTGTATTTTTGGCATTAAAAAGACTAATAAATAAATACAGGATTGATACGTCTAATCCCATACTGTGGAACATTCAAGGAAAAAAAAAACAACAACACATAATTATGAGACAAACAGGTGACGACCCTCCAACAAATAATCTGCATAGTGAACTTGCAAGTAAAAATACTAAGAACCTTAGTTTGGGTGTCGTCCCAGGTCAAGAGTGAGAAAAGTTTGCGCAGTGGTTTTTGCACTGCTGCAGAGAGCGCTCCGACCAATACTTCAACCTCTGGGCAAGTCTCCACCACCAGAGACACGCAGGCCTTCCATGAATCCTGGAATGAACACGATTATTTTATTATTATTAATGTTAACAAAGCATGCATGGCCACATTAAAAGTAATCAAATACTACAGCGCACAGATAACACCATAACTCATGGCAGCCGTCTTTCAAAACAAGTGCAGTTTACTATTCTACCACAAGATGTCATTATTTTCAAATCTAGTGATGGTCAATAATTAATTTCTTTTAGGAGATTAATGTCACACACGTAAAACTCATTGCGACAAACACTTAAGACATAATTAGGGTGACCGGATTTTCAAAATTAAAAACTGGATCACACCCGGGTTGGGAGGAAAATTGTGAAAAAAGCGTTTAGCATTGTCCGTTGTCGACTCTGTGTGGGTCAATGTATAATATGAGACAAGGTACAGAGGCGCAGTGTTCTGTTTTTTGGTTTAACAAAGGCAGTGTATGTTCCTCTGGTTTAGATCTGGTTTAGAACTGAAATAGTCCTATTTTAGCTCAAGTTCAGTCCTGATTTAGACCTGAAAGAGACCTGGTTTTGTCTTGGTTTAGCCATAGTTTAGACCTGGTTTAGGACTGAAATAGTCCTGTTTAGCCCTAGTTTAGACCTGGTTTAAACGTGATGTCGTCCTGGTTTAGATGACTGGTCCAAATTGGTCCAAAATAGGGACACCTGAGACATTCTTTACAGAAAACTGGGACAAATCATTGGTTTTGAATACATCTGCGGACACAGGGCTGAAAACTGGGACTGTCCCGGGTAAATAGGGAGGTCTGGTCACCCTGGATAACTATATCTAACGTTACATAACGTTACAACCACATGCTAACGTTAGTGCAGTTCACAGCTGGAGGTAGGCTAGTTAAGTGGCAGTGCTTTCTACAATAAACAGCAAGATAAAACTATACAAAAAAGTCTTAACAACACGCAGTAATACATTGTAATTAATCGATAATGTTACTAAATATTAACTGCAAAATTACAACAGAATTAAGCTAGATGAAGTGAAGAGAGCGCAGAACAAACCTCTTCAAAGAGTTCACTTGTCAGAGCAGCCTCCCAGTTCTTGTTTCCCGCATCTTTTTGAGCTGAGTCTTTTACTGGCTTTGGCACCATTCTTCTTCAACTTTTACAACATTTTATTATACTCGACAACCGTCTCTCTCTCTTCTCAAATGTTCTGCTGCTGAAAGCGAGAACAACCCACATTCTCTGAGCTTTGGCACATTAAAGCTTTGTAGTGTCTTTAAGTTCCGTTGCTGCAATCTGATTGGTGGAATTCCGATTCTAGAATTCTAGAATTGTTTGTTTTGTTGTAGTTCACTTGCACAGCTTCGATCGGTGCTGTGTTGCCATAGCGACGACGGTACACAAATGTTGAACCATCCGGGCTACCGTAAACACATTATTTATTATCTATTCATTTTACTTGTTGGATACGAGCATGGACGACAAACTTCTGTGCCGTCTTTATCATTATTAGTTTGTACAACCAGAATACAGTATAACAGGGAGAAAAAAGAAGAAAGAAATTGGGTTAAAATTATATTTTCTATGCATAATATGTAATTTATTTTCCTATATGTAAATATTTGTTAAGTTTCATTTACAGCAACCACATAATTTTAGAATTTTTGAAACTATGTAATGAATAGGGGTAGCTTAATATAAGTTTTTCTTTTTCCCACTCCTTTTCGAGGGATGTGTTTTTCTGTTGTTTACAATGTATATGTCTTATGTTTATGATTATTGTTTCTCTCTCGGCACACACAGACTCGAAATAAAAACGAAACAATGAATCAAATTGAATCAATCAAATTATTTCATTTTTTGTTGTTGTGATTATAATTTATATATATATATATATATATATATATATATATATATATATATATATATATATATATATATATATATATATATATATATATATATATATATATATATATATATATATATATATATAAACGCATTTCTCACCTTCCACGGTGGTTGGTCTCTCTCACCCTCATCAGCTCGGGTCCTCTACCAGAGGCCTGGGAGCTTGAGAGTTCTGCGCAGTATCTTTGCTGTTCCCAATACTGCACTTTTCTGGACTGAGATGTCTGTTGTCCTTCCTGGGATCTGCTGCAACCACTCCTCTAGTCTGGGGGTCACGGCCCCGAGTGCTCCGATCACCACAGGCACCACCGATGCTTTCACCTTCCAGGCCTCTCCAGCTCTTCTTTGAGCCCCTGGTATTTCTCTAGTTTCTCGTGTTCCTTTTTCCTGACATTGCCATCGCTCGGTATTGCAGTGTCCACCACCACGGCTTTGTTCTCCCGCTTATCCAGAACCACGATGTCTGGTTGGTTCGCCATCATCATTCTGTCAGTCTGTATTTGGAAGTCCCACAGGATCTTGGCCCGCTCATTCTCCACAACCTTTGGAGGCGTTTCCCATCTTGATCCTGGGGTTTCCAGCCCGTACTCTGCACAGATGTTTCTGTACACTATGCCCGCTACTTGGTTATGTCGCTCCATGTACGCTTTCCCCGCAGCATCTTACACCCTGCAGTTATGTGCTGGACTGTCTCGGGCACTTCTTTGCACAACCTACACCTTGGGTCTTGTCTGGTGTGGTAGATCTGGGCCTCTATTTCTCGGGTGCTCAAGGCCTGCTCCTGTGCAGTGTATATATATATATATATATATATATATATATATATATATATATATATATATATATATATATATATATATATATATATATATATATATATATATATATATATATATATATATATATATATATATATATATACACACACACACACACACAATTCTGTAAGTCCGTACATTTCTCGTACACCTAAAATAAGTAATTTGTAGTTTCTCCTTTCTAATAGATAGCTAGTCTTGAGTCTAGTCAGTTACAGTTACTGCTTTGATAATAATACAATAACATTTTTTTTGTACCTATTTTGTGATGTTTTGCTCACCATGCCAAAATGTAGACAACATAAGATATTCCATTAAGATATTCAATTTTATATTGTTGTTACCTCCTCAAAAACATCTGTCTACCTCCAAAGTTTAAAATGTGCTGTGCCACCTTGTGATGTCATGAAGTGGTATTTTTCAAGTTAAAGATGGGCTTCTAGGGCTTATTCTAGTGAAGGTATATGGATTAAAAAAACAAACAGTGGCACACTGTATTACCATATGGCATCACACGGTGGAACAGAGTGGTTTCCAGATGAGAGAACTGAACAGATGAAGAACTCAGCCTAAACGTGCAGGGTTTGTGTGTTAAATATGTGTGAATGAAACAAAACACAACTCCAGAATAGCGCAAGATGGACCATTTAAAATAAAGAGCATCAGTGTTATAATGAGAAAACAAGAGGAAGAAATGCGACCTGTGGCCCTGTTGGTATATATGTGTGAAGTGAGGTGCACTGGCTGAAGTTTAAGTGGGTCTAATAATAAAACAGTCATAATGATCTTGATGAGGGGACCACTTCACCTCCCCCGCTCTGTCAAACAAAAAACATCACCTACAGGTCTTTGAATAGACCGTCTGAGTGATCTAATTAAGTGTCTGTTTCACGTTTTGCAATATGATCACTATTAAGCTACTTCTTTTCTATTCACGTAATATCATTAGCTATTTAAATGAGGTTTTGCCCAGCGCATTCTGAATATACCAAAACAGACAGTGTGGCACCACAGCTGTCAGAGATAAAATCCACATCTGAAAGGAAAGGGTCCCTCCAAGGTCAACATGACTGACTATAGTAACACTGGGGCTGCATATAGCATAGCAACATCCTAAAATACCCCTTATTTTAGGAATTACACTGCTGCTGATAAACATGTGCGTGTGACTCGGATATTTGCTTACAAGAGTTTTTAAAAGTAACTGACTGCAAAGTGTCCTAGTCAATAGTTATAATATGTTGAGCGCAATGTTGGAATGTGTCTAGGCTATTCATGATACAGAGATAATAAACTGGTGAGGACAGATTGATTCTTTGCAGTGACACCACACTGAGGGTGCTCCTCATGTATCTCTGTGGTGGAATGTTCAGCAGTTACCATGGAGACATACTGTACACATTAGTAAACAGTGTCAATAATGTTTTAAGATTGTATGAAAACTCAACTCAAGAAAAGTTATGACCAATATGAGCATTGATGGTCCTGTTTAGTTATTTAATTTTCAACAAAAATGTGAGAGTGACTAACTGATAAACTGTTGGCTAACACTTGCTAGCTTGTGACTGTAATTTTATCTGAGAGACTGTAATAAGAATCCACGGTCACACCAGTGTAACAAACACTTTGAATGCCCCAGTCTCTTCCTTATAAAGCTTTATGTCTGACCTTAACTCATTAAGTCCCTAGGCGACAATAGTAAACATCCTGGTATGATGACCATGTGACAGTCATGTGACTCTAACAGGAAGTGGACTCTCCAAAATGTTGAGATAGCCTGTGTGCAAATTTCAAGGAAGCAGCTAATTTCAAAAAGCAGTTTTTTTGTTTTTTTTTGAAACACATTTAACAGTTCCAGTGCTTTGATAACATGCCCTATATTACCTTCAACCTAGTCTGACCATATTTGTTGAAGAAAGTAATATCAAACCAGTCACAGAAATATCGCTGTAACATATATGTCACATTGGGGTTTTAGCCTTAAAATAAGAATGAAAAACCTGATGTGGCCTATTTGTCACAATAACAAAAACTGTAATAATCCACCCAATGAATTTAGCTGTATCATTTATATAAAGTTGAAATATGTTCTGCTGGTGAATTAAAAGTGCACTGAACAAATAGTAACACAAAATAATGTGAAAGTATTTGGTTTGGTTCTGTATTACAAAACACTTTTTGCAAATCTGTACATTCAGTTCAATTCAATTTCAATTTACATTCATTGCTATTCACATGTTGTCCCCTGTCCCACTCCCCCTGTGGAGTGTAACTCTTTCAGACTCCTAATGACAGCTGGACCCCTCTCCTCTTCCTCGCCTGACTCTCCTCCTCCTCGCCCGGCTTCCTCCTTCTCGCCCGGCCTCCTCTTCCTCCTCGCCTGGCTCCTCCCCGGCTCCTTCCCCACCTGGGTAGCTGTGGCCATACCGAACTGGCCCACGGGCCTGGACATCTATAGCCTGTCCGTCCATGGGAGTGGATCTCTCCTTCACTGTAGTTCTCCCCGAGGTTTCTTCTTTTTCCCAGGTTCCTAGGTTTTTTGGAGTTTTTCCTTGCTGAGAAGCAGGGTCTAAGGACAGGGGATGACTGGACGATGTTTCATTTACTGCTTTACATGAATGTTGTTTATTCCTGTTTTGATATGTCTGTGTGTATGTTCACTCATCAAAATCTTGGAACGCCCTGAGAGGCAACTGTTGTTGTGATTTTGGGTGCTACAAAAATAAAATGAATTTAATTGAATTGAATTCAGACAGTAGTGATTCAAGTACATCAGATGATGTACCACAAACCACAAACATGAATTCAGGGCAGCAAAATACATCTGTCACAGGAAAGAAACTGTCCATGGACAAAAACAAGGATCTGAAGATGAAACTGTCCAAGGGAATAAAAACAATTTTCTTGGATGTGGCCATAGCACCTTGTCAAAGCCTGATCTCATCAGATCTTAGAAGCTAAACAAGGCAGAACCTGGTTAGTACTTGGATGGGAGACCACTGGGGTGCCAGTGGCAAAAACTGTTGTTGTGTCCAAGACATTGCCTAGTATGAAGGTGGAGTGTGTGTGAGAGTGACGATGGTGGCCGGAGGGGCTGATGGCACAGATTGGCGGCCTCGCTTCAGTTAGTCTGCCCCAGGGCAGCTGTGACTACTGCTACACCACCCAGTGTAGAGTGAATGAATAATGAACTGTAAAGCGCTTTGGGTATCTTGAAAGACGCTATATAAATGCACTAATCAATTAATTAATTGATTAAGAGACCCCTGAGTGGACATTCAAAGGACCACATGTTACACCTCTAGACAATCTTCTTAGTCCTCTGGAGTACTTCAGAAAGTTCTTGCCTGGTAGATCTACCACCGTGACTGTAAACTACTCGGTGTCCAAAACACCCTGAAGCAAAAGAGCTTGCAGGCAGAGGTTGTCACTAGCCTCATTCTTTGGCACAAAGAGGCCGCCCATCACTCAGTGCCACATCCACCACCACGGCCCAAGAGGGTTTGTGGTGGAGTTCCAGATGATGTTCGCACTGACCAAGTTGCACATTGGCCTGTGAAATGTGACAAGCGTGGCCACTGCAAACTCTGCAAAATCAGCGCAACCACCACTGTGTGAGAAATGTGATGTGCGTTTTGCTTCACTGATGAACCAAACTGTAAATCTTACAATCTGGCTTAGGCTAAAAGGCTAAAGATACAGACGAAAGAAATGAAAAAAATGTTTCAGACATGGTGCTGATGATACAATTATTTGTAGGTCTGGTAATCTAAAAACTATACACATTTGAGTAGTGCCAAAACCTTATGCAATCTTCAATAAACAAATTAATTTATAGTTTGGCAATTAAAAGTAGCTCAGTGTTTATGGAAAGATTGCCATGCATCTCCCCACTCAGTGCCTCTGTGGTATGTGGTATCCATTTGTATTATATTACCAACTTGTTATGAAAGATGAAATGCAGTAAATAAGATTTCATTATTTAGCATTTACTAAGAAAACATGTATTAAATTGTATATGTTCACCCTTGTATGTTTTAGGGTGTTGTTGGTGGACGCCGCTATAGGGTTCAAACAAAAAATAAGAAAAGATAACTGAACAGGTATTAAACAATATTCCTTTTATATCAGTTAATCTTCTGATTCAGGTTATAGAGCAGAATAGTGATTGTTTATGGGTAGTGTTTTTTCATGTATTAGTCTAATGCCATTTTTAATGTGTGTTTTATGAGTATTATTCAGTGTGCAGCCTGTGTCCTAGATACATTTATTTTAGGACAAATAAAGAAATCTTGATTCTTAATTTTACAGAAAAAATACAGCAAACCAAGTAAAATTAATCTGTAAAAATTTCCAGTTTGAAATGTGTTTACAACTTCCAACAAATAAGGAAGCTGTTTCTATGTGACTAGGTCATCAGATTTTCTCATTCTCAGAAGAGGTTGATTCATATGCCAAGAGGAGAACCGCAATTGGAAGACACATCACCCATACGGCCAACTCCAGTCATATTGCAAGGATATGTGACATTAAAAAGTTGCCAAATCATAAAATATAGATCCACCGACTACATTTCTGAAATGCAGTATTAATACACTTGTTGGGACTCTCTTTGCAGTAAGATCATGTTGACAGAGGGCTCTCAGTAGATTCATGATCTTAGGCAAAATGGTGTCCAAGTCAAGTCACTCTCTAGTACTTTTCCATGGCATGGTACAGAATTACGAGCAGTGACCTTTGGGAAAACTGATGCAACCCTCTTGTGAGTGTTTTATTTTTATTTATTTATTTAAAACAAGGACAGTGCACAGAAAACATTAATCTCAGACAGAAAAGACAGTCTGGGCCAGATTAAGCTACTTTCCATCTGCAGTCCTTGAGCAGGTACAAAATACATTAAAGAAACTATTTACATTAGACAAACTCTAAGAACAACATTTCATCAGTAACAGAGTCGCCTTAAAAGAACCACGATCTAATTCATCATTAAACATTTAAACCAATCAAAATGAATTCATTTGAGATTTCAAATTCATCATTATCTTCTAAAAGTACTAAAATTCATTGTCATCAATATCCTCTAAAATGTACATTTACCAAATTCATCAGTACTATTATTGTCTAAAATACAATTCATCAACAGCATTAGCATCAAGACAAATGTCATAAGCCTAACACAATACATTTCTGTCTACACAAAATAGTACAGTCAGTCAGAATGTTTAAACGTTTGAAGAGGGGAATGGTCAGATCAGAATTTACAGATGAGTGAGATGTTCTAGTCATCTGCTCTGATCTTAAATGGAAGAGGCCTCTTAAAGGAGGATTGTGGAGAATTCTATGGAGCAGCCACATCTCAGAATAAAAAATCATATTGTCAAGTTTAACAAGTTAACAAGTTTCTGTTCAGTATGTTATAATAATGATAAGTTAGTGATTTATTTCTCAGAACCTTTGAGGGCTTGCTTAAAAAGAGTCTCAATTGATTTTTGTAAGGTCTTTCCTGCTTGTGACCAACAGATTAAGCAATAATGTAAGTGAGGAAAAGTCATGGCATGAAGAAAAGCCTTTGATGCCTGAGTGTTTAGGGACTTTCAAATATGTCTGAAATTTGCAATATTAAATCTGGTAACTTTTCTTAGATGTTTAATTTGTTTATCAAAAGATAGAGCCAAATCCAAATACAGGCCTAAATATTTCATTTCTTGTACATTATTAATAATTTGTCCTTGGACATTAAGTTGCGGGCCATAGATTTGCTTCTTGTTAAAGTACATTGTAAGAGTTTCAGTGCTGTTTACAGCAGAACAGCAGCAAACGGAGTGATAGGACACCACAGCTTTGTCCCTTCACAATGAAATGAAACATCACATGACCCCACTGTATCTGTGTCAGTCTGCAGCCTGTGCATCAATGACTCAACTGTAACTAGTAAACAGCATCACCTCAGAGTAGTACAACTTGTGAAGTTACTATGGAAATATTAAGATTTCACAATGAGCTGTAAATGTATGTGGGCTTGTTTGTTTGGCTTATGAAAAATCACCAGGAGACGCGTTTCATTAAAGATAGTGAGAAATGCCACACAAACTACAGAGCTCACACGCTCACCTTACTCTCAGAGGTCATGCCCTCTCTGCACACAGGTCTGTTGTGTTCAATTAGGAATGCAAATTTGACACTTTGTCAAATAAATCACTAAATTCTAGAGTAGATAGAAAGATACTGCATGAGGTTTCATGGACTGACCTCAGCCCTTATACCATAAATCTACTATTTGCTACAATAATGTGTCCGGGGTGAGGAGAAAAAGTACATTTCGCTCGAGTTAGGGTTTAAATATTTTATTGTCTAGTTGACAAAAACTGGTTCAAAAAGTTTGCAAAATTGAGAAGAGACAACACTCACAAACAACATGGATATCCAGTCATAGTTTTGATAAAACTTTAAGTTTTAGGCAATCTGATCTAACTGTCTAAAAGGTAAGGATGAAGTTAGATAGTACGCTATAAAAAGGATAAAAGTTAGAATTGCACATAATCTCAGAGGTCAATATGTTTCTCTTAAATTTAAGGCATTCATTTCCCATACAAAAACAGTTATACATCCAGGGTGCAGGAATCTCCTTAGCCCCAACACTGCTACATATGGCCCCAATGACTGCTGTCCCATCCAGCCAGTCAAACAGTGTGCTTCAACGCTCATGTAAAACAAAGTGGCTAGTGTTTAAAGTGTATCCACTAAAAGCAAATCGCTCCCAAATAAATTCAAATGTGGCTCTACATTCATCTACAAAATGTATTTGTTCAAATTGTGTAAACAATCTGAAGTCAATAACTGCACTTCACCAAACTCACAGAAGTCAGGCCCATGCTCGCACAAAGCGCTGACATCACAGTCCCAGTTGAACACATGAAGTATGGCCTGAGCAGTTCAGATAGTTCACTGAAAAAGTACCTACAAAAGCAGAGTAGAAAAGGAGACACAGGAGTGTCAGATTTGGGTGGAATAAGTGCACACAAAAATGTCTTG
This sequence comes from Odontamblyopus rebecca, assembly GCA_030686955.1. NCBI lineage: Eukaryota > Metazoa > Chordata > Actinopteri > Gobiiformes > Gobiidae > Odontamblyopus > Odontamblyopus rebecca. Next base: position 16,367,000 of record CM060672.1, on the reverse strand, counting down.
TCCCCATAGTTCAGCACTCCTCAATCACGGTGCCAGCCGCAGAGGAGTACAGCTTCTTTTTGACCAGTCGGAATCCTGGACTCAGTTTGAGTGTGTGCCTAAACGAAGGGGCGAAGCATGTGCCCATGAAGAGGAAGTCTCTGAGGCTGGGCCAGGCTGTGCCGTCCTGTTTAAACACAAGAGTCAGCTCAAAGGTTGGCACCACAGAGGCATCGTACACAATGCGTTCCAGCCGCTTCATGCCTTTGTCCAGCTCCAGGTGAACATAGAGCACACAGCCCCTCAGACCACAGGGCTCACATGAGGCCAGCCTCAGAACCTCCCGCGCGATTCTCCACGTCAGACGCTCCGGCACCAGCACAGACGAGCAGTGCAGCGCAGTCTTTTTAGAGCGAGACAAACAACTCTCAAACATCTTAGCCAGCTGCTGACAGGCCCTGTCCTCAGCTACATCTGCAGTCCTCTCAGGCTCCACCAGGCAGCGCTCCCAGAAGTCCAGTTCTGCACAAAGGACAATAACATAACTGTTGGACCTACTTACAGTGCCATGTAATGCTACAACAACTCACAAGATTAAACTAGAGGATAAAACATTCTGAGACACAAGTAGTTTTCCTTATTATTCTAAGCACTAGATGCATAAATGCATTATCATAGTAATGGATTTAATATAAAACATTAAGCCGAGGGCCTGATGTTGTGCAGAGGCTAAAGTATGACTTCATCTCCAGCCGCCCCGCCCCTCCCGCTCTGCAGCCCTGCACCACACAGACATAAACAAGCGCACCTCAAGAACCCTCTATTGAGTGCACAAACGCTCACCTTTCTCAATGCACGCCTGGTCATACCGCCGTTCAACCAGCTCAGAGATGCACTCGCCGCTCTTGGTCTTTAGTGTGCTTGTGGCGACCATGGTGGCAGTCTACTTCTTTAGGAGGGAGTTGTTTTTTTAGCTTTTAACGAAGCTGCCTGTGAACAAAAGTAGCAGCGCTCGCGTCAATAACAACCAAACTCCAGGCGACATTCAAAAAGAGGGGTCAGGACGTAAACACGTAACCAAGACTGGGTTAATTATTAGCAAAATAACTTTCAAATCATGTTCACGCTCACATTTATGTCGCTAGGCTGAATGCACCTACCTTAAATATTATTTAACGCTTTAGCTTAGTCGGGTTTCCATAAATAAAGGTCCACACACGCGTTGCCTCTTCCCCAAACAGTGACAAACAGACGCACACGCGCTCCGGAGCCTCCTCCGCGGGGCTTTTATACCACGCTCTCAGCTGACCGGAGGGTTGGACCAATCACAGCGCTCCTCCACGGATCACGCTGATTGGCTGTACAGAAGCTTTAAACTAAATAATTGACCAATTCTGTTCCAGAAAACGTGTGTTGCTACATGGATCGAGTAAATATGTGACCGCAGTTTGCCCAGTAACCTTTGAAATATGATTTGGAAAAAATCTAGGAATGCTAAATAACTTTACAAATTATTACACAGAAAAGGAAGACGAAACCTTGCTGATTAGCCTAATATATGGACATGCGGCTGCAGGAAACAATATTATTGCCTCTGTAGTGTTCCTTTGATAGGATATCCAGAGGCTTGCCAATTGATCAGTGTTTGAATTCTATGTTTTAGGAAAGTTGGACGCTTGTCAGCAGATTTAGTTTAATCATGCACAAGGTACAAACAATATGTACAAAGAGATAACATACTAAGCAAAACTATTCCTGATGAAATACTATATATACTATATACTATACTATGTAATACTATATTACATTATTGTGGTCATTGAAAGTTTTCACATATCAGACATATCAGCATATCAGAAGCCATTCATATAAAAGGATACTATTGTTGGCAAAAGGGTAATTTAAATTGATTACATAGATAATCGTAGAGAAGTGCAGTTACAGGCCTAGTAATAGCAATAAAGTAGCAGCAGCAGCAGCAGCAGTAGTAGTAGTAGTAGTAGTAGTAGTAGTAGTAGTAGTAGTAGTAGTAGGGAAATGATAATTCAACTTCTACAGTAACTTAGAAATAAAAATATTGATATATAGAGTTGTCAAATTGCTACTACAATAACCAATACTACTACTACCAAAATGTCTTAGCCCGTCTCTGTGACTGGGCAGACAGGGTACTGAAGACAGTTGTTATCCCACTCGCTCAAGCTCTCAACACACATTTTGCCCCATGCAGTAACTGGATCTGACCCTCCTGCCCTCAGCAACTCGTCCCAGTGGGGGTAACAGAATCCAGTCAACGAGAGTTTCTCCTGTCACATGGGCCAAAGCAGAGACTGTATCTTTGCCATAGAGTCACATGCATTTGCTGCTTTCTGATATGTTAAAGAGATAAATTACTGATACAGTAGAAATGGTTTCATAAGAATTGTTTTTGGTTCAAAAAAGCAAATAAATAAATCATGCTTGGACTGATAGCACAATTTGAAGCACAATATATAGCTACAGAGATATAGTGCGATAAACAGTATTATTGAAACTACTTTATGCCAATGACACAATAACAATAATGCAGGATAATCCCAGTAAACCATTTGAAATAGACAGTATCCTTCAATGGCATGAGCTGCAACAAATAAATAATGTACCAATAATTAGCCACAGAAGTCACTTATTCAACCTTTTATAGCTCAAATGTTATTCTATTTAAACACAAACACCCCAGATCTCCCAATATTTGCCAAAAAAAATCTCTTAATACATAAATTATTGTGACAGGCTCAAGTCAAGATATTACAGCTAGTTTCACTAAAACAGGAATTATTCTTACCAACTAACACTAATCTTGTAAGTATTTTTTATGGTGCATGTTGTGGTCAAATGGAGGATCACACCCATGAGGAGAAACATGCAAACAGCGAAAGGTTTGAGTGACCTGAGAGTCAAACCAGGAATCCATCTGGCTGTTAGGTGAGAACATTCACAGCCACAGGTGCTAAGCCCTTTCAGTCCAGTTGCTCTTCCCTGTGTATAAGGATATGAAGGGGTACGGGTCTGTTCTGTCTGTCCGTGTGTGAATCATGGCCAAGCTTATGTATTATAGACGTCAAAATGCATCTGAAAATTACATCTCAAATTATACAGAAATAGCAAACAAAAACTTTTAATAAACTAAAAATATCAAATGAGCACTTTACAGGTTAACATAAACTTCACTGCAGTACCAAAAGTAAATATTTGATAGCATGTTAGCCTATGTGACCTGATCGACGGGCCTATAGAGAGTAAATATAGCAGATGGCGTATGGTGTAGTATAATCAGGTCCTGACCCACATATGTGATTTTCTCTCCTTCTCTGCACTTCATTTTATTAGACAGATACAGCCTTTAGACCCAGTAGCACATTTTACACTTCTCATAAAAAACTTAACAAGCAATAATACATGTCAAGGGCAAATTCAAATACTGACACTATTTTAATCAGTGGGAATATTTTCTTAAGATATTACACTCAGATTTCTGATAAAGATAATCATCTCTGTACTGGGGCTGTGAATCAAATCATTTCAAATTGTGAATTATAAACATAGGGGCTTTTTAATCAAGATATCTACAGCCAATCCTGCATGTACCAGTAAAAGTATGTTGTTTAGACATAGAATCTATGAATCTGGAGGAGTTATATGGGAATATGTGTATGTTAAATAGTTTTGAGATTGAAAGAATTAATCTGTTGCACAAGTCTTGTCTATTTCAGTTAAACTCATTGTCAAAAGTCTCATTTATTAACAAAAAAATAAATAAAAACTTTACATCGATCAAAACAAGTATATTTTTCTCAGCCAGGCCTATTCTACATTTATAAGAAATATTTGTTAAATATTTGTTTCAAATTACTAAGTGTTTACCTTACTTTCAATGCTTTTTGATAGGACTGACCACTGCCAGAGACCCAGTGTGTTTACTGCAGCTGTCACAGAGTTCAAAGATGTTCATTTCTATTGGCAGTGTGAAAGATTTTTTACATACATGCTAAAATAAGGCTGTAGGTTTTGACATTTCAATTAAATGGTTATGCAACAACTTTTAAAACTACTATAACAACAACTACTACTAAAATACTACTGGTGCTACAAATACTAATACAGTTATTTCCTGGAACAGATACTACAAATATCGCCACAACAATGCATTTTTCATTATAATTTGTTGTTCACTACAACTGTACCGGTTTCAGATTGATGAAAAATTAGGACTGCTGCCATCACTCTATGGTTGTCATAGCAATTAATAATGTAAAACAAAATATTATACCCTGTTTGAATAGTCAAATGGCCTCAAAATGTCACATATAGAAAGCCCATGAAATCCATGAATAACTACTCTGCTGCTACTACTACTGCTACTACTACTACTACTACTGCTATTACTACTCCTGCTATTACTACTCCTGCTGCTGCTACTACTACTACTACTGCTATTACTACTCCTGCTGCTGCTGCTACTACTACTACTGCTACTACTACTACTACTACTACTACTGTTGCTGCTGCTGCTGCTGCTGCTGCTGCTACTACTACTACTACTACTACTACTACTACTACTACTACTACTACTACTGCTAGAGCTACTACTACTAGTAATACTACTGCTGCTGCTACTATTACTACTACTGTGAGAGCTACTACTACTACTCCTGTTGCTGCTGCTGCTATTACTACTACTGCTACTACTACTATTACTGCTACTACTACTACTACTACTACTACTGCTACTATTACTAGCCTACTTCTTGAAATTAACCATCTGACCTTTGAATAGTTTTGTCAAGTCAATTTCATTCTGCTTGTGAACTCACTTCTGGTGCCAAGTGTCCTGATTGGCAGAAGATAAACAACTTGTGGCTCATGTTTCGGGCTGTGGCTCTTTATACGATCCTCTGTTGTGCTCCTGGGACGTCCGGTATGTGGATGGCACCGGGATCAGAGCTGGTCCTGCGCCCATACATCTGTTGGGATCCTTCTACTGCTGCCGAGCACCTTTTAGCACAAGAGGGAGGGAGGGAGACAGAAAGAGATAGAAAGAGAGAAGGGGGTGGGGGGGTAGATGCATGTGCAGGGGTATTGCCTTTCAGAGCACGTCTACAGATGCCACAAATGCGAAACGTGCAGAAGACATATAGAAAGAGTAATATATCTACACCAGGGGTCTCCAACTTGTTACCCATTCCAAGTAGCTGCCCAAAGGATTTAGGAGTGTTGCAGTGAGCAAATGAAAATCGGATTAATCACATGTCTGTTATCATAGTAAAAGTCTAATTGAATTTGTCAAGTTTGTGCACTGATATATTGATTTATGGTTTATATTTATAGCCACCAATATTAGATAGAGGTGTGCAAAAATATCTAAACATCAGTATATCCTGATACCAGATTTCTTGATACAGTAATGTTATCTCGGGCTGCTGTATTTTTTTGGTTATTTTAGAATTTTTTTGGAAACTTGTTCATGCAGTACACTTGATTTACTCAGGGCTTTGATGAAAAGTGTATGTATTTCATATTTACTTGACACAGGTAGTGGTTTAGTAAAGGAATATTGCTGCTAAAATGTATTTGGTTCTTAAAAAACAGCAATATATCACAGAGTATCATGTGCAATACATCATTCCATGTATCGAGTATTGTATCGAATCGTGATGCGATTCTCAGCCCTAATCTACATATACTCAATCTACTTTTTTTGTTCTTAGATTTTAAGTGGAGGCTCTATAGTCTAAATAATACAATGGTTGATAACTTAAAGCTGCACTATGTAACTGTGTATCCATGGAGATGTTATTGCTTCCCTGCATGTTCCACAGTATGGCATTTAACGGCATTTAATGGATAGTTAGATAAGTTTACTGTCATACTTTGGAACATTTCAGGCAATGCAGTGCCATCACCCTGGAGACAAGAAAGTGACAGATCCTCCATCAGAAAAGTTACATAATGCACCTTTAATATAGATAATGCGATATATACTCTGCATATTTGACTTTGTTTTTCGCCCACTGTGATAATGAACCATGCTTATAGGACTTTTCTCAACGGGAAAACCAAAGGCAACTAGGGACATGCTAAAAATTCTTAAAATTCTGGGCACTTTTTTGTCAATAGTATGATATGCCAATCAAATCAACTCATATAAGCTGCCTGGTACACATTTTAGGTCACATTTTATACATAGATTTTAATGGTCCAATATTACACAAAATTGACTCTTGTGAGATTTTTGCCATGCTATAATATTGTTACCTCATCAAAAACATACCTGAACTTGTGTTACATTCACACATGCTTATGGTAAACCCTTTAGTATTAGTGGTTCCACATTGTGATGTGAAGCCAGGGCTGAAATTATCCAAATGATTCTAGTAAAGGTGGTATGGAGACAAAAAAACAACTGTATTCCCACATGACATCACAAGGTGGAACCAAGAGTTTTAAGTGTGAGAGAACTCAGAAATAAGTAGGTTTTGTGAGTTAAACATGTGTGAATGAAACAAAACACAACTCCAGGTATGATTCTGAGGAAAGGACAACATAACATCAGAATATTGTGTAATAGGGGTCATTTAACTTAGGGTGACGTCCCTATTTACCAGGGACAGTCCAGGCAGTGAGCTCTGTGTGCCCTGTCCCAGAAGATTTATCAAAAACCTGTGATTTGACCTGTTTTTAAAAGAAATGTCCCAGGTGTCCCCAAATTTGATACCTGCCAACTGTAAAACAAAACAAAAAAGGGCATAAATTGTCATTTGTTTAGGTAAAAATACAGAAAAGGATGCTTAAAAATACTGACATGCTAGTTATAAATGGGCCAAGTGCATAACAATTTTCCTTAATTACACATTTGTTTCACAATTTTAGTTACCAACCAAATCTGGTCACCCTACTTTAACTGTACTTTTAATTGGGATATCTAGTCACCACAGGTCTCTCCTGTCCAACATGTTTGCAGTAAACAAGTGCACAGGGATGCATTTGCTCCATTGATGAACAGACAGTAACAGCAGTGCAAAGTTTACTGTAATCAAAGCCCTGCTCCTCGTATGGACATGCTTCGGGGCGCAGGGTTTTAGTGCACGGCGCACTGCCAATGCCCCGGTCTCATTTTTCACTAACTTCAAAACAACTCCGCCAGCGCCACTTCACTGGACTTTATTAGAGAAAATAGTTCAGTGGCATTGTTTGAGAGCTGTGTTGTGGATATTGATTACTAGGTCAGAGCACACGTCGTTTTTTCACGTAGTCAGCTAATATCTCACTGGGCTGCAAAGTCACTCATCAAACCACGCAGCAATAAACACGGACCTGCGCAAGACGCGCGCACAGGTCAAGTCTAAGGACGAAGCGACGGCGCTGCCTGCGAGCTCTCAACAGGGTAATTTATGGACATTGTTTGTCGTATATAGCAGGATTTTGTACAACTATATTATTTTTGTTGGTTAGCGGTATAGCTTTGGGGAAAAAAACCATTGACTTCTACATAGGGTGACCAGATTTCTCAAATAAAAACTGGGGCACCTGGTTTGGGCTGGTTGGTAAGAATAAAATTGTGAAACCAGTGCACTCGGCACTAATGTGAATCAGTATAGTCACAGTTTCTTTGTGTTTTAGTCATTTAAGCAGCTTTTCTATATTTTACCTACACAGATGACAATGTATGCATTTCTTTACTGTTGGCAGGGATTAGATTGGTAATAGGGAAACCTGGGACATTTCTCGTATAAAACTGGGACAAATCAGTGGTTTTGGATAAATCTGCTGGGACAGGGGACACAGGGCTCAAAACTGGGACTGTCCCAGGTAAACAGGGATGTCTGGTCACCCTACTTCTACAGTAGATACAATCCATGAAGAAAAAGCAAATTGGGCAAAGCCGTTTAGGGATAGATTACACTGCCCCCTAGTGGTACATGTGGATAGAACTGGAACAGCAGAGGGTGGAAAAATAATGAAAAATAGTGCTGAGAACTGGGATAAAAGTAAAAGATTCTGAGGATAGTTTTGCAGTTTATTTAGTTGTTCTTTGCTGGTGGGTTTTAAAACTAAAACTTGATGAAGCTTAATGAACTTGAAAATGTGTTGTTTATAGCAAAGGGTTAACAGTATTTCATTTGTAGGCTATATTAAGTTTGAACTTCCAGCTTTCCAGTCAGGTTGCCAATAAAAAGACACAATAAAAGGTTTAATTTAACACAAAACCACAAGTAGACACTACATTTAAAAATGTGACAGTGATTTATTACATCCAGGTCAGGTGAGGCTGTACAAAGAGCTTGATTTTGTCAAACACGTTTTCAAGGCCAGGGGAGATTTTCCAAAGTTTTATTATTTAAAACAGAAAAAAGTAGACAGTATTTGAGATTCCTACATGTGCTGAGCGGACAGTCACAAGGATGGGTCACTGGCTCCCAACAGTTTTATCTGGCTGCAGCTGCAACAAACAAATGAGAGAGGGCGCTGGTGAGTTTAATCATTCATTATAGTCAATGTAGTAAGTTCAGGCTGATTATTACAACAATAACTATGTCAAAGTGTATTTTCTTTTGACCATACAGGGCAAGATCACATGTTTCTATCCATGGAACCGTTATTTCTTTGGTTATGCTTCATAAACATAATCCATCTTGCTTTTATTCAGTTACAGGTGTTTTAATGCTAAATATATGTCTTTAAAACATTCTCCCAACATTCTCTGAAACTGGGTTCGCCTTTCCACAGATCTGACCTGAAAATACTTAGTGGAGTCAGTCACCCACTTGTCTTCATGGAGAAGTAGAGCAATAAGCAAAGAAAAGCAATAACATCTCCACAAAACTAACTTCTTTAAACTGTGCACCATTAAAGAACCTGTAAAGAAGTGTTTGCTTTTTAACTCTCCTTGCTAAGAAAACCTTTTTTTTTTGCATTTATCTAAACTTGACCATAAAAGTAGAATGACTTCCTATGACCGAGACTAAAGACAAAACAACCCATGTCTTTCCCAGCAGGTAGCTCAGTCAAATCATAAATCCCTCCCAAAAATAAATAAATAAATACTCCATACGTTTTGACGACAGAAACTTTTGTCTTCCGCACTGAAATTCCTCCAGCGTGATGCCATTTCCTTCTAAGCTTGACCATACAGAGGAAGAAAGCCCATCCTCTTGCATGTGTATGAGGTAAATGAGTGCATTGTGTAGAAAATACATTCAAGTATACGACACATTTTCAACTCAACAACAACTTTATTATACTAAACTAGTGTACTATGGACCTGAATGACATTTACTGGTCTTACAATACCAAGGGTTCACAATAATCTGTGTTTATGTTAGGAAGTCCTATCTCTCACATTGGCCGGCTGGTTCGAGGGCAGGCTCCACTCAATCACAGGAAACACCTTCAGATACACAGCAGCAGCACAATGAGATATTAAAAGCCCACTCACTTTGCTGGAATAATTGGCAAGACGTGTCATGAATGCCCTGAATTTCCAAACAGGAGTTATTTGGCAGGAAAGAACAGAAGCCAGTGATTCAGTAGCTCCATTCGAAAGTAACTAAGAGGTTAGTGAGTTGAACCGATTCCAGCTACCAGCAAAGTGAACGGTTGTTGTGTCCATGGGCAAGGAACTTTTGGGGTTGAAGGGTCCGTCACCTTCTTGTGTCAGTGGAAATGTCATTGCTTCGCCTAGAATGTTCCACAGTATTACATTAAACACATCTATCTAGCATTATGGGTGTGTCTCTTGCGTAAAAATACAATAATTCTCTTTGCAAAAAGGGTCGCCTCTCCACAGATCTGAACTTTAATGTAGCTTATAGCTGTCTCCCTTGTGATCGATAGGTTTAATCTATTCCGCAAAGCACATTCATGCTTATCAGACTTGCCAGAGCCTAATCAGTCTAAAACTTGATCCTCATTTGAGCAAGAACCGATACTAAAAAAAGTCACATTCATAGGACAGAAAAAATCTTTCCTACCTGGATCACTGAGGGATTACACAGATATAACCCCAATGGAAATATAAAAGTTCTATGATTTAATGTTGAAAATGTTGGCTTGCTGGAATACAGAGCTAATATACTAGCATAGGAAATTCAGGAAGGAACCTATAACACACAGCCTGGCCAATAAAGGGACATCATCTAGTTTTAAAGCCCTTGTGTGAAATATTTTAACCAAAAACACAAACAAAAATGAAAACACTGACTTCCTTATGTGTTTTTTTTATAGATATTATTGCTTTGCCTGGGTTTAACTACAAAAATAGTGATGTTTTCTGAATTACTAATAGTGAATGACACGGCTATTCCCTTGGTTGGGTTGAATATTTTTCGCTGATAGCACTGGTAATATTTTAAGATAATTTGTGTGGAAATGTGCTATGGGTTGGCATGGGAACAAGTAAATACAACAGTAACAAGACGAAGCGCTTACCATTCTCCTCTGCTCCTGATGATTTCACCCCCAGCAGCATGACACCATCTTTGGTACTCTCGGGACGACTCTGGAAGGAAGCGCTGCGGAAAAACAAAAGATACGTGTATTTATCTGACAGAATCCTCCAAAACAAATGCTGTTGTACTGAAATGTCAAACTCACTTCTCAGTTCCAGTGTCGATTGTGTCTGGAGAATAAAAAGATTTTTAAAAAATTACAAATTAGGGGAAAACAGATATTACACCATTGTCAAAACTACAAATTCTATGCTCGGGATTTGACTTGCTGATGTCTGTTATAAACTAAAACTGATCAGTGTGTATTTGCAGTAAGAGTTTGCACATAAAGGATTCTTGTGAGATTTAAGCCATGTTTTAATGTTGTTACCTTTATTATTAGTCAGTCTACATCTCCAAAGCTCAAAATGCTCTGGAGCTGGAATTTTAAAACAGGGTGGAGCACTTCCTGTATGACCACATGACATCACAAGGTGGAACAGAGCATTTTCTGTTTGAGAAAAGAGCTCTAGATACACAGAGTTTGTGTGTACAACATGTGTGAATGAAACAAAACACAACTTAAGGTGTGTTTGTGATGAGGAAACAACATTATAGCAGAAAATAGTGTACGAAACTGGGGCTAAAGCAGCAATAATTTGGACTAAACTGGGAACAAACCAAGTGTGTGTGAATGAACTCAGCTAAACTCTTCATAGTTTCACATGTACCCGTCAAAAGCCCGCTGTAGCTGGTTGTGCTTTTGTACCTGCGTGATCAGCGACTTTCTTGCATTTGAAGCGGAGCAACATGAGGATGACAGCAACAGCCACAAGAGTAGGCAGCAGGAGCCACCACAGTCTGTTATCTGTTATCACAATTACATTCATTAATCACATTAGTAATACTTACCTGAATGTGCAGTCTCTAAAATGTACATAGAAGACATGATGTTCATAAACTGTTGTTAGCACAATATAATAAAGGGCCCATATTCTGATCTATGTTATAATGGTGTTTCCTCATCACAAACATACCTGGAGTTGTGTTTTTTCATTCACACGTTTAACACACAAACCTGCATATTTACGCTGCGTTCTTCTCTCAAACAGAAAATACTCTGCTCCACCTTGTGATGTCATGTGGTAATACAGGAAGTGCTCCACTGTGTTTTTAAAGCTCATTTGGATGATTTCAGCACAGGAATTGTCAATCTCTACTAAACAAAAGGTAAAAGGAGCTGTTCATTTGAAAACTACCGCTTCATGACATCACAAAGTGGAACAGAGTATTTTCTCTTTGGAGATGTAGGCGCACTAAGAATGCACGATTACTCAAACATGTGTGAATGACACAAAACACAACTCCAGGTATGTTTTCGATAAGGTAAGCACATTCTAACATGACTTAAAGTTGAGAGAAAGAGACATGTTTTCGTAATGTAGGCCCTAAAAAGAGGATTATGTTTGGAGGGACATCTGATGAAAAGAAAATACTTAAATGTTTTATATCCATATTGTGCATTACAAGATCAACAAGCCACAACCACTGTTCCCTCACACACCACATTCATACAGAGGCCGGGTAAGTGTCTTGCCCACTGACACAACAGCATGTTCTGCTGGTCATATCAAATTTAAATAATTTTTCATGAATGATATTGACAATTTTAGACAAAGATAATTTTCCATTCCAAAGCACGGTTTTAATAAGGAGCACTGGACATAGTTGTAGAAACAAGACTGTAAAATGACCTTTAGGAGGAGGAGGAGGAGGAGGAGGAGGAGCAGCAGTAGTAGTAGTAGCTGAAAGATAAAACACAATTTCATGTTTTGCAATAATCCAAAAAGCAGTGGGTAACTATACAGTACAAGTGCAAAAAACAAACAAAAATACAGTCAGTCAGACTAGTTGGACTTGGAGTGTTTGTGTTTGGATCTATGTAAACTGTTGTGCTAGAAAACAGTGCAACAAATGGGAGCAGGATTGTAAGAAAAATGATCCGTAAAGAGGGAGTATTTTACTAGAAACCAAAATGTTACTTGATTAATTAAAGAATGTCGTCAAAATCAGCACATCTTATCCCGTGTTAGTGCTCAGTCCACTCACTTGGTGGGGGTTGTGTAGGTGTTGCTCGTGTAGACACTGTAAAAACAAACAAAAATACAGTCAGAGTAGTTGGACTTGGAAAGATGTATCATTAAAGAGGGGGTAAAATAAAACAATGACTTATTTCATGTTTTGCAATTATTCAAAAGGCAGTGGGTGATGATACATAGTAGTTTTAGTGACAGTACTGACAGTACTTAAATGAATAGGAAACATCCGTATTTGTCTTACCTTTTTTAACTTCAGCTGTTGTCATTTTTTGTGTCGTTTTCTCAGTTACAACTACAAAAAAACACCACATGATAATCTACGGAACAAGGAATTCATATATTTATCCATTTTCAGGATGCACTTCTTACCAGTTTTTGGCATTCTGGTAGTAGCTGTTTTCTGAACTGGGGTCACTGGAAGTTGTGTAGGAGTTAACTTTGCTACAGATGAAAACATACAAACACGATTAAAAAAAGACGTAGTGTGACATTGTGTTGATGTTCTTGTTTTCCTTCAGAAATCATCTCACTTGTTTGAGCCTTGGCTGTAGTTGCTGGTACAGGTTTAGTTAGAGTGGTTCTGGTTGAAACTACTGTTGGTGCTTGAAAACAGTGGAAAAACGAGAGAAAATGTGTAAGAAAATAGGAAACATTAAAGAGAGGGTATTTTACTTTTATGAGGGATTAACTGCTAACACATAACATATTTACATCACCCTGTTACCTTGCTGTGTAGTTGTGAATAGATTTGTATCACTTGGTTGAATATTTATGGAGTATTATCATGTTGGAGCATGGATGACGTAGACTTGTGGGCTGAGCAGTGCACAGAATCTACAGTTCACTGCAAGGATGGTTCAATAGGGCCCGGGAGAGATCGCTAAATTACTCAAACATATATGAATGACATACAATGCCTCTTTTGGCATGTTTGTGTCAAGGGAACAATGTTATAAAATGGTACAAAGCTAAAAAATTCATGGTAAACCGTTGTATTGAGGCTTAATCATAGGAATGGTTAATTTGATGTCTTTTTGCAGGTCAATACAGGATCACTCAAACGTGTGCGAATAAAGGAAAGACAAATACAGGGACAGTTATAACATGGTTAAAAGTTTGTAAAAGTCCATTTTACAGAATATGTTGCCTTTAATTGGAGCTGTTTCGGCCCTTTGTGAAGGGAAAGGTGAATTCTGCCTGAAAACCTTGACCGGGTTTTTATAGAAAAAGTTTTACCAAGGTTTTCCATAATATTCATAAATTTGACATATAGCGTTACATTTGACATAATAAGATGATGGTTAAAGTTGTTTCCATTACCACTTAAATAACAATAGTACAGATGATGATTAGATACTCCTCAAGTGTCTTCTGATACAGATTACATTCACTTGTCTGTACTCTAAACTGACATAGCATTTAAAGATGCAATATTCAGTGTTTGTTTCATTAAAGAATGCAGCCAAAATCTAAAATCAACACAATTCATGTTCAATACACTCGGTTGGGGTGGTGAATGAAGCAATGCTGAAGGTTTTGCAAAAAAAACAAACAAAAATACAGTTGGTCAGAGTAGTGAGATCTGGAGTGTTTGGATCTAAGTAAACTGTTGGAACTTGAAAACAGTGCAACAGATGTGAGCAAGATTGTAAGAGTAAGTAAGTAGAAACCATTATTTTACATATTTCATTTAAAAAGAGTCAAAATCAGTACATCTTATCCAGTGTTAGTGTTCAATCCACTCACTTGGTGTGGGCTGTGGAACTAGTGGTTGTGTAGACACTGCAAGAAGACAAACAAAAGTACAGTCAGAGTAGTTGGACTTGGGAGTGTTTGGATCTGTGTGTTCAGTTCACACAATACACTCACTTATTTGGGGTGGTGCAGTTGACTGTGCTGAAGACACTGCAAAAGAACAAAAACAAGCAAACAATGCAGTCAGTAAACGCTAAAGTAGTTCAACGTGTACACATCTCACTGTTATCTAAGTGCACTGGATCATTTGCATACTTACAAAAGAAACAATTAAAGGTGTTTTTATTGCTCAAAATACCTTGAAAAACATACATCCTTACTCTGGCACTGTGGGTCGCACCTCCATGGATATGATCTCCATCTGCTTTTGTCCATGGAGATAGATAATGCCATACTGTGGAACATTCTGGACTATGCAATAATCACTCCATGAAGACAAGCAAGTGGGGTACCTACTGTCAGTTATATACTGCACCTATAATATTAGATTTGACTGTTTTTTGAGGACCTTTCCCCATTCAAACGATATAACATTTAGTTTTGAATTACTATTAGGCAAAAATAACTACTGTGAGCTTTAAGCCATGGTGTTAAAGTTGTGTTTTGTTTCACACATGTTTTAATATTCCTTTTTTGGCAGCCTGTCCATGTCTCCAAAGCTCAAAATGCTGTGTTCCACCTTGTGATGTCATGTAGTGGTAGTTTTCAGGTTAACAGCTTAACCTTTTACCTTTAATTCAGTAGAAAAACTAATTTCCAGAGCAAAAATGATCCAAATAATTCTAATGAAGGTTTATAGAGTTAAAAAAAAACACAGTACTTCCTGTATTACCACATGGAAGAACTCAGCTTAAATGAGAAGTATTTGTGTGTTAAACATGTGTGAATGAAGCAAAACTCCAGGTACTCCGTTTTCCTCTACTGTGTTTTTAGCCATAACTTAGCGGTAATGATAAAGATCTATTTGAAACATTCTTCTTTGGCACCTCTTTAAAGACAAAGGCATGTGATAGGTCTGGTGTAGGAGGCAGAGGTGGAGGAGAAAAGATAAAGTTTGGAGCTGGTTTCCTCCACAAGGCTGAGAGAAGCTGCATCCTGTCCTCTCACTATTGTTGTCTGAGCAGAGCACTGATGTTTCCTGTCTTCACGGTTTTCACGCCCGTTTTCACACTATTAGCATCGGCTCCATTCACTTCTGAAGTTCTAGTGTATTAGAGACGCTACGGCTAACTGTGCTAAAACATAAGGGCCAGTCATTATAAAGGCAATTCTGTTTATAAGTGCACTACGGAAGGGGTCAGCCACATGCTTGACTCCGTGGAGATGTTACTGTCTTGCCAAGAATGTTCCACTACACGGCATTAAACTTATCGACCTCATTTGAGACAAGCAGGTGACACCACTCTGCACTGCAAATTTCTCTAATCTGGCTAAAATTTTAAAAATTTATATCAGGTTATTCATTTTGTTTTCAGATTTATTATCTACTTACTAGTTCTGAGGCTACTTAATTCTAGTCTAGAGGTAGTTTATTTTAAGATAACTTGCTGCATGGACAAATAATTTCACTACATTTAAGTCATTTTCTGATAGATTTAAGTGTTTATATCTTAAATTTTTTTGCAAGATTTTTTGAGTGTTCTTCAAGCTATTTTTTTAACCGCTTTGACAAAACTTTTCAAAGACGAGTGGATCTAGAGCTGTATCCTCTCCCTGATTTGAGTTGGATGCGACAGGCAAATGAACCAATCAGAGACTTACGGTTGGTTTGTGTCAAAATAAAAATTGGCGACTTACATGTAAAAAAATGGAAAATAATACAGAGGACTGAGAGTCAACAGTCAATGCACGAAACTGTTACTTATCTCAGGTTAAGTTATGTTTATTTGAACATTTTCGAGAGGAGATGCTGCTGGTTGGATTGCCCCAAGTTTGGACAGAGGTTTTTCAAGCTCCGTGGTTCGGCTCCAGACCATTTTGGATTTGAACATAATGCAGAAGGGACTGGCTGGTCAGGCGAAGTATTATTTAGTAATTAAAAAAACTGTAAATACATGATAGATGAGTTTGTGGAACTTTCCTGACTAAGCAATAAGATTTCCACAGGATAAGCGGGTGACGCACCCCTCACCAGACAAGTCGCAGTGCATCTTTAAAGAATCATTTGCTTTGATTAAAAAAAAAAAGAACTGTCCAGAATGTACCACAATTAAAGTCCATCCATCAGAGGATAGTAAACTGCTATAAATGAAATGATGTTAAATAGTAAAAAATAATAGCAGTAGCAGGAATATATTTGGACATTAGCAGTTAGGAGGCGCTCTAATTCCAACTCCTTTATCTCTTGTTCAATCCACCATCTGACGTCTTAGTTTAAAGTTTCACTGAACAGGAAAACAAACAAAATCCACCCTTGTTTCTTTCTGTGCAGCCAAATGACACTGACATTCTGGGAATATGAAAAAATAGAATTCAACTCTTCTGGTAAGTTTGCATTGTGTTTTGTTGTACCTATTTGAATGGTGCTATTTTTGAAGATACAATTCAAAGTACACACCCTCACACATGCAGGATTTACTTACTTCTAATGCAAGTTAGGCATTTTGCATAGACGAAAACTCTAATCAGGAATAAATGATCTGTTTCATCATTTGTATATATACCGTATATATTTTTAATGTTTCTTAAATCACAAATTGACACAGAAAACTGACTCACTGACTTATTTGCAAGTGCGACATCAGTACATCTCATAAATAGGACATAAATAGTGTTTTTCAATCAGTGTGGGTTGCTCACACTGAGGTTAAATAGTGCAGAAATGGGCTTAATTGAATGAAAATAATTTTATGTCAAAATCTGAATGACTTCCCTGGTACATGATAATAAAAAGACCCATATTACTGGATATAAACCACTTTGCAAATCATACTTAAGATGTTTTTCCCACCAGCTACTAGACACAGGACATCTTATCTCATTCAGGATGAATGGAAGTGCACTGATGACTGTACTGCCCTAAGGTGGTGTTGAAGTGTTTTGAACTACTCTCTGATCTCTATCTTGGCAAAAACCAAAACCAAACATTGTACTAGTATAAATTACAAGCCTCGGAAGAACTTTAGAAGCCTTCAAAAGCCTGTAAGAAATTAATTACACTGACAGCTTCTCATTTACATCTTATCAAACCCACGCTAAACATTTTCACTAAGTATGAATGGTCTTACCTGGTTTGAAGAGCTGGACAGTTGCTAGTAAAAGCAGGACAGCCCCCCGTACAGTCTTGGTGGTCATTTTGAAGCTGTGATCCTAAAACTCGTCTTTCTCTGCTTTCAACCCGAACAAGTGACCAGTGTGAAAAGTGTCCAGACTTGGGCACTGCTGCTGCATTGGCTGTGGCTTATTTTGGCACTTCCTTCAGATAAAGAGGGGAGGAAATACACTGGCTTCCCTCCCTGACGTAAAGAGGGAGGGAGACCAGTACAAGGCGCTGGAGACCTCAGGAATCTTAAGCACAGGCATCCAGATTTATTGTGCATTTTTATTCCTATTTCGGAAGGTATGACGAACCTTAAGCACTTGGGGTGGAGCAGTAGTTTGATTTTTTTCCCATAACTAATGGGGTTGTCTCTAAAATATTCCTACATAAAGTACGTCATAAATGCCCTCTTTATATACATTAGCCATACATGATAAATGTGTGATTTTCTTACGTAGCAACAGCAAAAACACAGCACAAAAGTCAACTTGGTAACTTTAAATAATTGTGATAAAATATATTTCAGTAATAAAACTGAACAGAATGTGAAAAGGAGTAATTATCACTGGTCCCAGCATTGAACCATGTGGTACACCTATACTATTATAACAAATATGACAGTTCACTTCCACTTTAATGATAGACTTATTCTTTTTATCATCTTCTCTTTTGTTTCCAACAAATGGTGTACTACTGTATATTTCTTCTCAAATTCATAGCTTTTGTTTTGTAATATACAGTGGCCCCAAAACAGAACCTTGGGGAACACCTAAATCATTACAGGTCAATTCATGTGTGGCATAAAAAGTCAGCACAAACAAAGTTCGGCAGGGCATCTGGTGTAATCAAATCAAGTCTGAACATTACATGAGTGTACGGTTTGCTATGGTGACCCCTAGTGGAAAAAGAAAAAAAGGAAAATCCTATATCTTATACTGAATGAGCACTTTTTATCACGACAAATTCTTTCTGAGACATACAGCACACCACACCTAGCCTATATAAATAAACCATCTCCAGGAAGTAAACCATCTTATGCATGAAAACAGGAAATATGAGAGCTGAATGTCCACATAATACATTTCTGATTTGTTCCTGTCACATGCTCAGATAAGAAAACAAAAATGAATCTGACTGTTTTGTAACCGGTCGCTGCTTTACTGGAGACACTGGCACTAATCCAACAGAGGAGGGAAAATACCCAACAAGGAATGTCCCACCACCCGCAAAAGAGGATGATAACCTTACGCAACTGACCCCACATTATTACGACTAGAGATCAGATGCATTTAAGGTGTGCTGTCTGTCATTTCATTGTCTGGTCTCTTCCAAATTTACCTTCTTTTTCCTGGAGCTGCCACAGCCCAAAGCCCAAAAACAGGATGTCATCATGTACTTCCTTTCACTGGGACTTGTGCTTGGAGAGAATAGAGAGGCTGATTTGATACGTCAGTACTAAGTGAAATTTCAAGATTTAGTTATGTTTTCAGTACTGTAAAGTGATACTAATCTGATATAAGTAAACGTTAATGTAAAAGTGACGCACCAACAAAAATAATTGTGATAGATGTAAAAGGTTGCAAAACTACAGTATAAGTAGACACTTCATTTCAGCCAAGAACGTCAAACAGGCTAGTAATAGTTCATTTTGTTTGCTGAGATATTTGACTGTTCTTCTGTATTTTAGATATATTTATGTTGAAACCAACTTTTGTTTTCCAGAGCGGAAAAGCATAGATCTTTGTCTCATATTTGTGTTCACATATTTCAACTCAAACTTGGCTAACTTTGAGGTCATTTAATCAAAGAAGTTTTTCAGGTCACTGGGAAGGAAACACCTTCACTTGTTAACTTGCCAGAGACTCATTTCCTAAAACACTTTGCAGACATTTGGAGATTGTTACATAGTATGCAGTAGTTATTTCACTAAAGTATAAATAATAAACATATGTTACGTAGGTACAAATTCAACACATTTTCTTCCTGATAGGTTTATAAACCTTTCTGAATCCAAGTCCTATATTTTTTTTACCACAGCACTTCATATTTAAGTGAAATCTTGGCCATGACTCCCCTGAAAAAGGGGGTTTAATCTCCATCTGAATTTTTCCTGGTTAAATAAAGTTTGAAAAAAGGAAGAAAAACAACAACTTGTGTGTACTGTTCCCTGTATAGTAGTAGTAATATCCAAGTAACACAGTACTTCATATTCAAGTAGACTACTGTGTATTATTTCCTATATAGTAGGAGTAATCCCTGTGTACCAAGAAAGTCCCTGAGGTATTTGTAGAGTTATATGCAGAAGATTTTATTGGACACGTTGCATATTCATGATGTAGTCTGTGGCACACATACACATAACAGGAGAGGTGCATCTCAAGTTCATGCACATTTTTATTGAACAGTTATATAAAATACTTTTCATAGTTGCAAGTGCATGCCTCATCTGCCAACAGTTTCCGAAGTTAAATTACAAAAAGCAAGGCTTCATGTTGTGTAGTGAATTACTTGGGCACTTAAGCAGTTCTTAAAAAAGATCTAAGTATTTTTTTTCCTTGTTTAAAGTACGGAGCAGTATCAAACCTGTAACTGATATACAAAGCAGATTTCTAAATAATAAAGGACAATTCTGTGGCACAATTTTACAAAACAGAACATAAAATCAGTTGTATTTTTAAAACCTGGTATATGGACACAGCTAACAGCTAATCATGCATTTTGAGTTCCACATGTAATCACACAACCTCACAAGAATTGTCAAACATGCGTATTTGGACTGTGCACCGACAAGCGCCTGTTAAAAATACAATTCCCTCATCCATCTTTAGATAATTAAATGCTTCAATTACAAAAAGAAGGCATAGAGCATCATGGTGGTGGTTGTTTAAAGTACGCAGGATACAGTTCCAGTATAGGTTCACTAAAGCGCAGTTCAAAACAGGCCTCCACAGCCAAACGTTTTCAGATGTTCTATTTCTGTCCTTTGATTTTTATAAAACATGCATAGGCAGACACTTTATTATTATTGTATTATTTTTTACACAATATAGGTTCTCTATTTTTACTTTGTTCGCAATACTTAAAAAGAGAGAAATTAAC
This sequence comes from Odontamblyopus rebecca, assembly GCA_030686955.1. Classification (NCBI taxonomy): domain Eukaryota; kingdom Metazoa; phylum Chordata; class Actinopteri; order Gobiiformes; family Gobiidae; genus Odontamblyopus; species Odontamblyopus rebecca. The sequence continues at coordinate 16,346,343 of CM060672.1, read as the reverse complement.
ACTCAGTTCCAGCAAGCCACAATAAATCTACCCCCCTCCCTTTCAAAAACAGACAAAAATAAACATATTTGCAAATGATAGATAGGTAAATGTAAATTCCAGTTAAGAAACTCAAGAAAATAGGTATTCATTACCGAGTTATTTAGCCATTATACAGAAAAATCAGGTCAAAGCACACACCAAAAGAACCTGAGGTAAGCAAGAATATGTACAAAACCATAAAACGATCCATCGTTTGGCATTTCGACAACATTGCAACATTCTTTTTAAGACTGCCTAATTCATTTCAGAGCTATTTTAAAAGAGTAGCAAAAAAAGTTATCAATAAATAGTCCTTATTTAGTTTGTACACCCTTATGTTAAAAACATGATCTCATGTGTCCTCTTAGTGCTGTATTTTGTAAACGTACAATAGTTAGTAAGAACAACTTTCCTTCTGTTGTAAATGGGTCTTTGAATGAGCGCTAACACGGTACTCTCTCTGTCTCTCTCTGACATACTGAGTGGGTCCGCCCTAAGGCCTGACCACATCCAACCAACCAGCGATAACTTATAGACGGACTAAACTAAGATCGAAGGCATATCCAGGGCAGCGGGGCGCCCCCTGGAGGCAGGGCGGCTCACTGGATGCTGCTGCCACTCGTGCTGCCTTTGGGCTCGGTGCCGTTGGTCTCTGAGGACAGGGCCTTGTTGAGGGAGTTGAGGCTGGCGTCTGATGGCAGGGCATCCCGGCGTGGGGGCATCCGCTCATTGATCCGGTCCAAACCTTTGGCCTCCTCGAAGCTGGAGATCTTGTGTTGTGGAGAGAAGCCCTTGATGGCTGTTGACACGTGAGAGAGAGACAAGAGACACATGTTCAAACAGTCAGTCGAACTTTGGCTTGTGCTTAACAATGAGGGAAGGAGCAGTTCATTTAGGGCTGAATAGACTCATTTATCATCATAGCTGGATAAACAATAGCTGGATAAACAAGATTCCCCACATTCTTACCTTGTTATTTTAATTAATTAATTTACAATTATTTACTGTATTCACAAATGTGATTAAACAGTTTATGCTAAATACCTGCTACAAAGCACAGTTACTGCACTCCTTGTACTTCTTATACAAAACTTGAACAATAATCAACTGAATCCAAACTCAGTTGTTTTAACAAAGCATTATCAGAACGTTTCATCAAAATCACACTGTAAAACATCAAGCTACTTATATTAACACCGTTACTAATACTACTACTAATACTACTACTAGTACTACTACGACGACACACATAAAGACTGCTATGTCTAACGGACCGGCTACACAGGGGCCGACTCCCCTCTACTGTCTATGATGGGCCCAGGCCTCGGGGTGTGCAGGTTTGCAGTGTGAAAGATGCCGTTTTGAGATTCTTTCAGTATAAAGACATTTTGATTATGATAATATGTTGAAGTGAAAGGCATGTGGCAAAACCCCTGCAGACCCCATAGGTTCATGGGCGGAGTACATCACAGATTACTGAACCAAAAGAGGAAGAGGAGGATGAAGATTCAGAGACAGTAAAGACAGAGGGGACACCAGAGAAGCCCACCAAGACATTCACTTCCACAGAGGACTGGACTGAGCCCACGGACACACACTACACCGGTGCTAACACTGTGATGTCTGCTGGAGCATGCAGCAAAGAGCAGGGGCTGATGGGTAATCTGAGCCAGTCTCGTGTACAGGACTGTACACTGATCCATACATGTATAGTGTAGAGTGGTTTGTATGGAGCTAGAGTTAGATTTGAGGGTGATTTGGGTGGGTTGCTGCATTGCACGGTCAGACACAGGTTATTAGCAGCTCACAGGAACACGACACAGCAGGTCCACATGGAGAAGCAGCGTCCTCTATGGGGCTGGAGAGGAAGTATTGGACACTTCATGTAAATAGCAGCTGCCACACCACTATTTAGCTCGCAGTTGAGCTTGTTCTTGCGCTACCAGCAATGGACTTCAAATCTTTTTAGGAAACTGTAATGAATTTGTTTCGCTACCAATTAAAGGGCTACAGTAAAGGTTAAAATACTGCAACAACAATGCACAACTGCTTCAGTCATTTCAAAGGGGAAATACGACTGTTGGTTTCATAGCAAGAGCTGTGCTGAGTGAGAGCTGAGCAAGAGGCACATGTACTGTGTATCGTAGAAACAGAAGAACAGGGTTTTCTGAAGCATGTAAAGTATGTAAAGTAAGTAAAGTATGCAGTATGGGGCCATCAAAAGTATATTATTCATGTATAAAGTTGGGGGTTTTATTAATGCACCAATAAACGATAAAAGTCAAAACTGAAAGTAAGTATAAAGTAGAAGTATGGCCCCACATTATGTTATTTTCTGATCTATATTATAATGTTGTTCTCTGATCACAAACAGACCTGGAGTTGTGTTTTGTTCCATTCACATGTTTAACACAGAAATCCTGCACATTTCAGCTGAGTTCTTCCCTCAAACAGAAAACACAGTTCCACCTTGTGACGTCATGTGGTAACACAGGAAGTGCTCCACTGTGTTTTTAAACTCCATAAGCCTTCCCTCAAATCATTTGGATGATTTCAGGTCTGGACCAAATGTAGCTGTAAACTTGAAAACTGAAACTTTTAGCTTTTAACTTTTTAGCTATATTATTATATCCTAAACCCTATAGCATTTATTATTATAGCCTAATCATAAAGGATTACTCAAACATGTGTGAATGAAACAAAACACATAATACAGGCCCTTGAAACATTGTGTTGATATGGACAATAGTTGCGCCCTTCGAAGTATGACCCATATTATTAGATAACACTTTATCATAATTACACCTTAATTTGCCATAATAAAGCACAAAAAAACTACAGAGAAGAATTCATAATGAACAAATAGTTTGTTAAGAATGATTCAAGCTTAGTAACAATATTTAATCCCCTAACCCTGACACGACCCCTTTAAGTTAGCTTGAATCATTCTGTTACCTACCCTCTTAGTTCATTTATGACTTAAGTCTTTGTTTGTGCTTTATTAAGTCTGTAAATAATTATTATAAAGTGGTACCAATAATTATGCTTTTTCCATCATTTAGAAAAAAAGAGAAAAACATAACCTACATTTTGACATTGAGTTTCATATAAAACAATGTAAATTACAATATAATTACACCTAAAATCGACAGTGCCCTGTGCGTGCCCTCACTCAAACACAATCTGACTGCAGCATCAAATGTGCGCTATGAAATCCTTCCCCTTTAAAACAGATGTGAGCAAAGGTTCCCCCTGGACGTACTTACTGATACTCTGTTCAAAACTAAAGCCACGTTTTCAGTCGCCCCAAACACACTCTACTCAAGCACCAGCGAGATGGATGGAAAGAACCCAGTGGAGGGCCCCCTGTCTATTGCTATAGGAAGCAACAGAAGAGGGTGGCCAGACCCATTTACCTTTTTCAGCCTCAATAGCTTCAATAGTAGCTGAAGGAGAAGAAGAGGGGGGTTGCAAAACGAATGAGAGAGAGTGAGCACGTGTTTCATTTTGTCCCAATGAGCAGCAAAAGACAGCCAATGCCCACAACAACAAGTCAACAGGTTATGTCCACACGGTTATGACAAGGTGGGTTAGTGGACAAGGAGACAGGGAAACGAGGAGACAAGGAGAGAGGAAGTGATGAGATCTATGTTGGAAATGTGTTTGACAGCAGCTGTGAATGTGGAAGAAGAGTCGATATGGCAGACAGAGAAACAGGGAGACGGAGCTACACAAAAAGACAGGAAGTACAGCCACAGAATGGATGAATAAATCAGTTTTATCATGGAAGAAATATTTGAGGAAATGAATGAATACGTTATTGACTATTTTTGTGTCCAAAGTGTTTAAATTTGGATGGTTGGGAGATTTAGGGAAGAGATGAGATGAAGTAAAGCATAGTTGGCATAAAAACACTATACGTTACGTTACGTTTTACGTTATAAAATTGACTCCTGGATATGAAGTGATTGTATATTATTTGATAGAAGTAACTTTGGCTCAAGCAGTCTGCAAAAGTCTAGAGACTTTCCATAAGCTTAAATAACATGAAGACTTTTTATGTTACAATGGGGTTGAGATAGAAATATGTAAAAATAAAACAAAATGGAGGGAAACCTTTTGATCTAAATATGACCTCAGTTGAGAATCACACATCGGGATATTTGCTTTTTTGTCCACAAATTCACTAATGAAAGTTTGGAGATTCCAATTCGTCCTTGCAATGTCTTGTCAAATATCAGTTTGCAAGTGTGAAATTCAACATGGGAGAGTAAACTAAACTCTTCATCGGAAAACAAAAACACAACATCGAAATACTTGCACAACTGGATTATACCTGCAGTTTCTGGGAGAGAGGAGAAAGAAAAACATACAACATTTGAGATAAACACGACAGGAATGGCAAATCAGAGTGAAGCATGTTAGAAGGGACCAGCGCGTGAAGAATTACGCTTATTTTGGAGAATATCTGAAGTGAATGTATACAGTAAAAATATTAAGTAACACCAAACTCTGATAAAACATTATTGTAAAACGAGGTTTGCTGCCTAATGAGGGAAAAGTGTCTGCCTCTATGATCTGACTATAGTCCAGGATCCACGCTGTTACGGCGACGGTCTTACCATTTTCTAACTTCTCTTTTCCTCCGGACAGCACTCCGCTCGGTAACATGCCCGTGGGGGTCAGGCCCTTCAGAGTCAGCACGCTCTCACTCTCCTCTCTGCAAAAATCCACAAACCATCAACCATCACCATCAGAAATATGCACTTTATATAATACAGTAGGGGTTCATTTTAGTCCTTGTCAATGCAAACATAACAAAATCCAGCACAAATCCATAAATACGACCAACTCACTACTTCTCATCATTGTTTAGTACAATGGAATGAAGAGGAAAACATTTAATTAAAACTATATATAAATATATGTGTATTTATCTTGTTCAGATAGCTTCTTTGTAACCTTGTTGTAACCTTGTAAAAGTCTTTGAACAGTTGATCTGCTGTTAATTAAGTGTGTACTACAATAATACAATACTACTGTGTGTACTATGAAAAGTTTTTCATTATAATTCTATGAACACCTTGTCTTTCTTTTTAGAACTTAAAAATATACATCTTAAAAATAACGGAGTTTGTTTATTTGATATAATGCTATAGGTCATTGTGCGTGGCAAAATTATATTAAAATGATATTAAATTCAAGGAAACTTAAATGAGTTGTATTCTGGTAACACTGAAGCACAAATAAAGGCTATGGGTTTAGACTGTACTTCATCAGGTAAATATTTAGAACTTACTGAAGTAGTAGCACATGCAGTTCTGGGGAAAGTCTAGAAAACAGACCCCACACTGGTTTGGGTCAGAACATCCTGTGTGTGCATACCTGAGCACAGAGAATACCCTGGCCATCTTCCCAATGGCACGGATCTTGTTGCGGATGACCTCCTTTCGGGCTGAAGCCGTGGCACCTGGAGGGGTCAAAGTTCAAGGTTCAGCAACGTTAAACAAACTGAGACTCGTAAATACCCAGTTGTGAGGGGAAGTGTTCGTCTTAAATCTACAAACGGATTCCTCGACAAAGATGGTCACCTTCTTCCAAGACACATTAGAATATAGTTTGGTTATTGTAGTTTCTAATATCTTCATGGAGATGTTATTGCTTTGCCTGAAACAGTATGGCATTTAACCAGTATCAGGTCAGTGGAGAGGTGATGCTGCTCAGAATAAAAATACATGTTTTTCAAGGTAGTTTTTGAGCTATGATAACATCTGTACTTAAATAAACTCAAAATAGATAATTTTAATATTATAATGTGTATAGTGCAGTCATAAAAGTCATGTAATCCATCAGATATTTGCTAAAATGTGCGTTTAGCCGAGATAAATAATGACCCTTTGACTATTACACTGCTGTTACCTTTATTTTTGGGTAACAGTTTTGTGGCAGTTTCATATGACAGACATTAAATGATATTCTAACTGTGCATAGCGTCAAAACTACGATTTCGATATTATCATATGTGGACAATGCATGAACCAGCTGTTTCTCCAATACCGTTTCACACGTCACTGCAATAAATCAGAGCATTCCTTGCACTCATGCTATCTGTTATGACACGGGCATGTTAACCTTTTGTAATGTATCTCTTATCATGGCCCATACATGAACACACACGATCTCACTCTTCCTGTGTTGGGATCTGCTCGGGGTTTTCCCTCAGAGTGGAAAGCTCATGTGCTGTTTCATTTTTATTTTTTTTTTAGAACAGAGTAAAGACCCCCAGAGATGTTACATGGAAAATGAGTGGAGTATGAAGAAGGGAATGAGATCGAGATAATGGAAAGACAGAAGTTAGATAGGCAGTTCTAAGCTGGAACCGTAGAGCGTAGAAAGTCCGTCAAATGCTTTTTCCATGGAGGTGTTATTGCTTTGTCTGGAATGTTTCACAATGTGGTATTAAACCTTTCCAGCTTCATGGAGATAAAAGCAGACCAGAGTTGTTTGTAATTTCTTCTAAACAAGTAAATTGTCTGATATTGTACATTTTGTCTCTTGTTTTCCTGCTTTCACTCCTTGTCACTGCTTTCCCCATGAAAATAATGCAGTTTAATGCCAATGTCTTGCCAATTTTTGACTTATGAACTCATACTTTGTGACAATTTTGCTTTTCACTACCGTAAAAGTGTGTGTACAAAAAATACATCAACAGACAAGTATACAAGAAAGAGTGTATAGACCCGGTTCAATATACAATAATTATTTTGGATATTTTTTATTCAACTGTTCTTCCCCAGCTGGATATGAGAAAACACTACATCACACTACACCGCAAGCTACATTTTAATGAACACTACGGATCCTAAATCCAAATACTGAGAGAGCTGTGATAATAATACAATGTCTTTTGTCCATTCAAATACTTTTATGCATTATTAAATTAATCCAAAGTCATTTCTCATGCTCAGACCACCTACAGTGTTCACTCCTCCACAAAAACGTACTGAAATATTAAGAATAAATCAACAGTGAAAGCCAATACAGATGTTAGCTTTAAACAGTCATATTAGTTTGAAAGAGAGGCAAAGGAGCAGGCATTTTCACATTGTCTAGACTATCCTAGTGCATGCCACTAATCCACTACAGTTTGTACCTTTTTTAGGGGCATATATTAGCTGTCCTTCTCATGAAAACACCCCCAGAAGAAGAGGAAGAAGAGAGAGAGGACAGAGAGATCAGTGATGGCTGCAGAATGAGGCAACAAAGAAGCACCGCACGAGTGAAAAGGAAAATTAAAAACAGAAACAATGGCTTGAACTTAAAAGTCTGTAAAACATAGAAAAAAGGAGAAGTTAGATGAAGCAGAACCAAAGTAGTGATCGTATGAACAGGTACAGTGAGGAGACGTGAATGAAAGGGACAAATAATAAGCAAAGAAATACAGTGGTGGAAAGCAGCTGAAATATGTGACCTTTATTTGGTACTATTAAGAACAGGATTTTGCGTCTAGTGTCTTGTCATCAGTATAATAGCAGTAGTAGAGTAGTTGAGGTAAATAAGTATTACTATTAGTGGACGTTTTATTTACCTTGTTAAGCCTATTTATAGTTGTACCATTAAATGGTTAAAAACAGGAATTTTGTAAAATGTGTTTAATTTTTTCCAGGCACTATTATTGGTCAAATAAATCTGTAATTTTCGGCATAAATCGCAAGGAAGACAACGTTCAAGTCCTAGTTCACTGCTTATAGCATTAGCATACTATTAAAATTCACCATATAGTATCACTATATTCAAGAACAAAAACTACCTTAAAATTAATAGCATTGTCAAATATGTATGATACTCAAAAAAAGTTAAAATTTGACTGTATACATTATCTTAGTAGTATATAAGTAGTAATGTAAATGTAATCATTTGATATAATTTAATCTAAGAGTCAAAAAATCACTTTACAGTAATAGTAGTGGTAGTAGTTGTAGTAGTAGTACAGTTAGTACCAGTAGAAAAAGTAGAGATAACAGTAGTGGCAGTTATAGGTACAATATTAGTACTGGTAGTAGTACTAGACATAGGCTGAAAGAGCAGAAATATATGTAACAGAAATGTAGATCATACAGGCAAGCAAAGAGCTGAATGTACAATCAGAGGTAGTGACAGCGGAAGTATGATATTTGGTTTTATTTAAACACTAAACTTTTATGTATTCAACAATATTTCCTCATAGCTCTTTAAAATCCACCACTGTAAAGTAACTGCAAACTGAAAAGGTCAAGAGCTCAGTTGGACAGAGAGAGGGGAGCGTGATTATGAACTAATGTGACCACTGCTGTTGATTTTCCGGGGATTGTCATCTTTTGGCGTTTGTTTAAAGAGACTCCGGCCCCTCCGTGCTGTATATAGAGCGTGCCGTGTGCATAGTTTACACAAAGAGGAGAGGATGAGGTCACTTCCTGTTTAGCAGCTCAGGGGCTGAGGTCGTCAGGGGAAGCTTTGTTAGACGGGACTTTTAAGTGGGAATATTATGCAGTAAAATATGCATCTTAAATTGATGAAAATTATTTTGAGTCTATAAGATCAAAACATAAAAAAGGTAAATACTGTAGAAGAGAAAGTGAAGTTTTGTGTTTGGTAAAGGGCGACCTCTGCTGGATAAGGAAGGTACTACTTCTAAAAGTGGAAGTCTTACCGTCCAGCTCCTCATCAGTCGTGAGTTCATCATTGGAACAGATGCTCAAAACGTTCACGAGCATTTCAGTCACTAGGCAGCACAAAACAAAAGATAAGAATGAATCTATGGCTATGACAAAAATAGCATGTACTTTTAACACTGAGCTAAAATGTCAAAATCACTTGGATACAGTTAGAAATCATGATCAAAAGACATTCAAAACATGACTGAAATCTTAACAATAACACTATAATTATTTGCAATGGGCAATTTATCACTTTACCTTGCAGAATTGTCTATTTTGCCTAAAGCACTTTACCTTGATCACACACAAACAAAATTGCTATCTGTGGATTTCAAAATAATGAGAAGTTTAGACTGTTGCCATAGGAATTATCAAATAGTATCTTTGAGCGATGAAAAGCTTTCAAAATGTCACCCATAGCAGGAGTGGATTTCATGCTCAATATTGTAAGTTGAAAATGTTATATAATACTGATTATTTTCTCTCATTAGTGACTATATAGTGATAATAAATAGTTTGGAAAGTTTAGAAGAAAATCACTACTTTCTCAGATACTGGACAGTCTACTTCATGCAATCAATTCCAACAGATCATTCATTCACCTTCTGGTCAAATGAATTATTTATCTAATCACAGTATATCAGGCTAAAAGTTTAAGTGCTCTGCTCGGGCTACATGTCTCTAGGCAGTAACATTTCCATTATTGACTAGTGTAGGTGAGAGCTCATTAGTATTCCACAGTAAAATCGTTGGCGTATGGACTTTACCCTTTTCTCCAACAAAAGGCAGGGACCAGGTGAAGACGTCCATGAAGTTGGGGAGCCAGTACGGATGAGGCGAGCAATTGAACTGTCGGATGTTCATGACGTTATTCTCGTACTTGAGCACCGCCGCTGTGGGAAACACAAAGATACTGCGTTACTATAGTACTTATGTAAAGCTGTAGTGCAAGTTAGGGTTGTCAAAAGTATTGAAAATCAGTCAAAAGAGAAACTAGTATCTAAAACTAGTATCGGAAATAGATACTCATTTCAGCAGGTTTCAATACTAAAAAAAAGTCACATTCACCGCACAGAAATGAATAGGGATGTAACAATAAACGAAATATCGAGATGTCGTATCGTCAAAGGTCTCACAATAATATCATGGACCATCACAATATATCAATTTACAACTCTCTTCAATTAAATGAATATTCATGGTGCGGCAATAGTTAAAAGAATAAAAACAAATAAACAGAGGAACTACACAAACCATAATCGTTTTCTTCGTTTCAGTGCAAACTACATGGAAGAAATAACTGTTAGAAGCATTTTAAAGTCTTACTTCTTTGGATTAAATCTTAATAAGGCCTTTTAATTGAAAAAACGTATAGCATATTCACAGTTTTGTTAGCCACCACCAAATATCGCAGTAAATATTGTACCGTGAGATGTATATCGTGAAAATATGGTACTGAGAGATTTGGAAATCATTATATCCCTAGAAATGAACCTTTCCTAAGTAGCTTCAGAAGGATCTTGAGCTGTATCAGAACAAGAATAAGAGCACAGAGACTAGTATAGAGCCATGGACACTGTGGAACCTACCTGGACAACTGAGGGATTACACAGGTATAAGGCCATGGGGTAATATAAAAAGAAAGTATTTTCTTTATGTTGAAAATCACATTGTATTTGTTTCTTTCTTTCTTGGCAACTATAATTTGTTTTGAATTGCATGCTTGACTATTGAACGAATAAAAATGTATTGCCCCCAGGGAAATTTGTCTGACAGCAAATAAATCTGAGGAAATCACATAGGAATTGTGCAAAAATCGTCTACTTTAGATCATTTCGCTGTTAACTGTCAGACAATATGACAGGAACAACTATTCACTTTTAAAATTATAATTACTACAACTGGTATTGCCTAACTCCTTTTACTGTCACTATTATTACTGATACAAATAATACTCCACAGTCAAAACAAATACTTGTACATTTGCTACTGCTCCTAAACTGCTACCAACAAATATTGCAAAATATGGCTCAACTAAAACTACTGAAAGCGCGAGTCCAGCTACTAGATTCTGATACTGATACTGCTGCTGCTGCTGCTGCTGCTGCTGCTGCTGCTGCTGCTGCTGCTGCTACTACTACTACTACTACTACTACTACTAATAATAATAATATATGGCTATGTCAGCATCTCTGTTTTAATACTAAAGATATTGATACAATTACAAATTTTACACTTATTACTATAACTACTACTCCTACTTAAGGGCCTATATTACTCTATTTTTTTATCTATGTTATAATGTTTCCTCATGAAAAACATACCTCGAGTTGTGTTCTGTTTCATTCACATGTTTAACACACAAACTCTGCATATTTAGGCATTGTTTCTAGACATTTCTTAGACATCATTACTTATTTAGTTCGTCTCTCAAACGCAAAACACTTCTTGTCATGTCGTGCAGTAACACAGGAAGTACTTCAGTGTGTTTTTACTCCATACACCAGGGGTGTCAAACTCATTTTGGTCCGGGGGCCGTATGCAACCTACTTTGATCCCAAAAGGGCCGGATCAGAAAACTCAGTTCTCTCTTCAAGTTATTGTATTTTTCTCCGTGTCTTGTAGTGGTGTTTAAGATTATATTCCTCGAGCACTTGTTCCAAACACACTGAGCACAGATTTCCCATTCACCTCTGTCAACAAATAAGAATTAGACAAATTTTTTTGGGAAATCCTGAACTCAGCATCTGCTTTTCTCATTTTTTGACATTTTGCTGATGAGGGTCACGGTCGACAGTCAAAACGATCGTCCTTTAAGAGCGTTTGGAAAGAGGAAAGTCTTCATTTGTGCTGCTCTGGTGGAAGTCGCAACGTACAGAAACACCGGAGACGCTGCTGTGCTGAACGGTGCAGAAAATTAATAGAAAAATCTGAAAATTTTAAATATTTTAATAGAAAAATCAGCCGAGGGCCAGATTAAAGGTCTTGGAGGGCCGGATCTGGCCCCCGGGCCGCATGTTTGACACATGTGCCATACACCTTCACTTGAATCATATCATTTCAGTCTTAGAATTGCCAGTCTCTACTAAACATAGATGCTAACTTAAAAACTACCGCTTCATGACTTCACAAGGTGGAACAGAGCATTTTGAGCTTTGGAGATGTAGACAGGCTAATAATAAAGGATTATTCAAACATGTGTAACTGTAACGAAACAACTCTAATTTGCTCCTTTTTGATGAGGTAACAACATGGCTTAAAGCTCATAAGAGTCAACTGCTTTAAGTACCACAGTACAACTAGAACTACTACTGCAGTATTGAGACATTAGTTCCTAGGATAAAACCAGATTAAATATAAAAATAATGGCTCTGAAAGGCGCAATTTCCTGATAAAATATCTAGTTACAAATGAACCAGCAAATGTTCTCACACCTCATCATTTGATCATGCATAAATCAACACTTTCAATATATTTCCCGTCACTGTCAAATCCATTTTTAATAATTATAATTTCACTGATATTTCACTCCACAGCCCGCCTACACCTTGTTCTACCCTGCATTTTCAAACACACTCAAATCTACAGGGCCAGTCCACTGTGATTCGCCTGAAGGTCAAAACAACACAAAAAAAAAGCAGCAATAGACTTCCTATTTTCATTAAAGTGCAGTATTATTAACCAGCTTATTGAACCGGAGCCTGAGGGAGTGTGCAATTCAAAACAGCAGATCCATGTGTTTATGCTATGAAAAAATTTACATGAGCTGTGCGTATTAAAGGCTCCCAGCAGGTTCAGCTGTTTACCTTGGTTTGTTAATATTAATAGGCTTAAGTGTTTTTTATTTATGGTTTTTAATTGGGCAAAACAAAGGTAGTATTCTCAAATGGGTCTGTGAAGAAAAAGCAATGCTGGATCTCAAAGCTACACAGACAGATTTGATGAGTGTTTTTGAATTTACAGGTAATTATTATTATTAAAGGGCCCATATTACGCTATTTTCTGATTGGTTATAAGTTGTTTTCTCAAAAAAAACATACCCAGAGTTGTGTTATGTTTCAATCACACATTTAACACACAAATCCTGCATATTTAGGCTGTTCTTCTCTCAAACAGAAAACACACTGTTCCACCTTGTGATGTCATGTGGTAATACAGGAAGTGGGCCATACACCTTCAGCAGAATAACTTGGAAAACTGCCAATCTTTACTGAACAAAAGGTGACACTAACTTAAACACTACAGCTAAAAACTGCAGACTAATAATAAAGGATTACTCTGCAATGTGTGAGTGAAACAAAACAAGTTCAGGTTTCTGCATTAAGAGAGGTCCTTAAAATATGAGAAGGTCAAGTATGGCATTTAAGACAGCAGAAAATCTATATTCATATTTCAATACTATAGCACATATATCTTGATTAAAAAAACAGTTTGAAAATTAATTTTTTCCCCCTCAAGGAGCTGTTGTTTGAAGCCTTGGTCATTTGGCTGACTGTCAAAAATAAATTCCCGAGTCATTTTTGGAAAAGGCCACTGAAAATCGTTCCAACTCATCCATGAAGAAGCACTGGTCGAAACTACGGGCTTAGCAGGTTCAACACATTATTCAGATATTTCTAAATCAGCTACCAACAATGAATTACATTCTATATTATACCCAAATATTTGCCTAACTAAAGCAATACTGAAATTTAAAACTGCTGCTCCAAACATCTGAATAAAATGAAGAAATCCAGAAAGTTTAAAGTAAATCGTTGCATTTTTATATGTTTTTCCACTTTCAAGGCCACATTCATACACCAGCGTATGGCCAAGGGGGTTAAATGTCTTGCTCAAGGACACAACAGCAGCATTCATCTGTGGGAGCTGGAATAGCGCCACCAACCTGTAAGTCAATGGGCCGATCAACCAATGATGTTTATGTCAAAAGTGGGATTTGCAGCACCAGCTTTTAGATCAGTGCTCAAACACTCAACTGAGCTACTGTTGCCAAGAAAACTAAAATATATATTCCTATATGCTCCTTCTGTAGCCAGCAGTACAGTCCATCAACTTAATACAACGTCTGAATTAACACTTCTGAATTGCTGCGCCAACAAAAAGAGCTGCAGTTTGTAGAGAATAAAAAAAAAAGAAATCAATTGTTGGTTTTCCTGGTGTTTAGAACATTTCCTCTGAGTATTGATTACGCCCACAGACTCTGTCATTTACAGGATTGAACACATGAATAACATCAGCCAAACACATGGCTCAGCATTGGGGCCGCCACACTTTTCATTAGTTACCAAGAAAACATCAATTACTAAAAGAGGAGGGAGGCTACGGGCACCGGGCAACTGTTGGGATAGCAATAAACACTGTAATATGAATACAGCCATTAGGAGTTTCAACAGGCAATTTGACATACAAGGGGAATAGGAGACCAATGGAAAGGCCAGCTCTATATTATGGCCTCAGTATCAGTATACATAAAGTTAGGCTTAGTTACTACTTAATAGTCTAACCAGCTCTTTATCTTATTTAAGAAGTTAACTTTATACATGCTTTACTATTCAAAGGGCTCATATTATACTATTTTCTGATCTGTTATATTGTTGTTTCCTCATCAAGAAACATACAAGAGTTGTGTTTTGTTTCATTCACATATGTTGAACTCACAAACCCTGCATATTTAGGCTGGGTTCTTCTCTCAAACTTGATGTCGTGTGGAAGTGGAAGGAAGTGCTCCACTGTGTTTTTAGACTCCATACACCTTCGCTAATATGATTTGGATCATTTCAGCACTGGAACTGCCCATCTCTACTGAACTAAAGACTAAAAACGTAGCTGCTAACTTGAAAACTACCACTACGCTACTACAACACAAGAGCATTTTGAGCTTTGTTTTTGATGAGGTCACATTATAACATGGCTCACCTCACAAGAGTCAATTTTGAGCAATATAGGACCTTTAAGGTGTAGTTATAATAATGTGATGCCTGCATTTTTATTTGCAACCTTCATGGCCACATACAGAACAGCACAAAATAAATGTAAAGGAGAAGAATATGGTATGAAAAATGTGCTATTTAAGAATGATGATTATTATTCTATTAGGTCATTAAAACAAAACAAACAAAAAACAGATTAAAACAGAAGTGGATTTAATTCCCGCTGACATATACCATAGTTGTCATGGGTTCTCAACAGATTTAAATGTCCCCATGCAAGTTATAAATGTGCCATCAGAAATATTGATTTCCAGTTAAACAAACGAGCCAAGCACACATCTTTGCAAAGTTCAGTCCTGTCAGTTTTGATCATGCCCAGTTACCATTAATGCTTGTTTCTTTTAAGTGTAATTGAAACAAATAGTCCCAAAATACACAATTGCAAGCCATTTATCATGCTCTGTCTTCTCTTGGACACAAAATGAAAGCTGCCCTTCATCATAAATACATGTTGGCTGCGCTCTATAGTAACAGGAATCCAAAACACTGACCACAACATGCCAAATCTGACCTCCACCATGATAAAGACTACGTGAGTGCAACACAAATATATTTAGATGCGGGGAGAGGCTATCCTGAACATGCGGCTAGCCCAGGCAGGGTGGCCCAAATGCGGGGGCAGAAAATGGACACCGATGGCTATAGGCGGGGTCACCACCAGGGGGGACTTTCCTGGGTTGTGAATAGCAAGTCATGAAACCTGGCATCCCAAACAGCTCTGAACCTCGGAACACGACGCAAATCAGGTCAGAGAAGTTCTTGCTGCGCAGGGCTAGACTCAGCATGTGTCCATGTAAATGATGTGGGATGAGCTAAAGCTAATGTTAATGTAATTTGTAGAGGCCATGGATCTATTAAAATAATAAATAAAATGCCAAAGATATACCAGGTTTGATCCCTAATTAAGGCTAAATTACAATCTATGCACCTTAAAGTAGTACTAAATCACTTAAAAGTAATTATTGGATCTATCAATAAAAAAAAAAAGAAATCATGGTGTTTTAATGCCATTTTATACATTTTTGAGGAATACTTATATTTTTTATGATTGTCTCTTTTTATGATTTAGTTATTTTTGTTATCGTAAGAACATATACTGTACAAAGAAGTGGACTGAGTGAGTGTGACGTCCAGGAAAATGAAGCTCATGAGGCTAACACTTGTAGGAGCAAAGTTCCAGCTCCATATTTAAACATCAGGACCACGTAGAGGGAGTTAATATGAAGCCCAAAAGGACAAGGCTCACTGCAGCAGTTACAGAGAGAGGGGTGATCATTTTTCAACGTAAAGTCAATAGGAGTTGATGGAGCTGGAATCACACCATGTTCCTCTTTGGAACGTGATCAGCGGGTTAGCAATATCCATTTAAATACAGTCTATGTGTAAAACATATAAAAATACTGAAATATTTCTACATAAGGTCCAGGTATAAAACACATTAGAGGCAAAAACAATATTGCTCTTGGTGTAATACATTTTGTTCTTATTTCTAGAAAGACGCACTAATATCACCTCTTCAGAAGTGTGCTGTGATCTGTGTGCGGTGGGCGTTTGTGAGTGCGCGTTGGCGTGTACAGAACGGGCCAGTGTGGGCAGCCGTTGCATAAACATCACAGAGTTCATAAACAGGCCCCGGGCACTTGAGAGAACGCAGCTGAGGAGAGGGAGGAGGAGAGAGGGAGAGAGGAGGAGAGAAGAGAGGGAGGTGTGGAAGAGAATGTCAGGTCCACATTGTAAAACCAACTAGGATTCCCTTTAAAGGAACACCCAACCACCACCCAGTGTGTCCTCAACAAAACGCATGTGGTGGGCTGAAGAAGAAGAACACTACCACTGGTACTGCCCTTCCTGCTAAGCAAAACAGATGTGCAGAGTGAGATGTGGATGCTTTACCTCCAATGTTCCACAGTAGCAAAACTATCTAGCTCCATGGAGACAAGCAGGTGATCTGTGGACAGCAACCCCAGTCACAGCAAGGGTGCAAGAATGTTTTTACTGGAATTTTCATAGCAATAAAAACACATGTAATTAAATGCACAATGGTTAATGCCATAAAGAGGGACATTCCAGACATCTCATGGTGGTAGGGGTACAAAAAAATGTAGTGCACCTTTAACTACTAACTAAAACTCCAACTATGGCTTTTATTTATACTTATACTCCAACTATTACTTTAATTACTAACTGCTTAGAAAAGAACACCAAAACTACAAGCAAAACAAAACACTTCCGACAAAACACTTCCAAAATCATTGTTATTTACATCAACTGAGATTACTCCAACCAATATTGCTACTTAAACAGCTATTATTGTTAGTATTGCTGCTGAAACTAAATATATTGTTTGAATTTATCAACTTTCACCAGTATATGTTTCAAAAATATCTAATAATTGCCTCTCGTTGACTAATAAAGACAAAAGCAAACATTCTCTGCCAAATCTCATGTTCCTCTTTGAATGTCCACCACTAGGGGTCTCTGGCGCTCTGACGCTGGCAGCGCAGGGCTAGCCGAGGCCACCACATCCTGCTGGCATGGTAACACAGATCTGAGGAGGCCGACGCCCATCTCATGCATTATTCACGAGGGAGTGCCTAGAGATGGTTTCCTCTCTCTGTCTCCCTCTCCCTCGTTTTTTCCCCTCCGTCCCTCTCTCCCCCGCTCTCTCTGTCTGTGTATGATTAGGGGGAGATTCCCAGTGTCCTGTGTTAAGAGCTGAGTGCATATCTGTCCTCAAGGTCTCATGCATCAGGTTCCAGTGGGTTAGTATTCCACACCACACACTTGTGCAGGCCCCGCTACATTTAGTCCCCTGCTTCTGTTTCATACGGGACATGGGTTGAATATAGAAGGGAGAGTACAGTGCAGATCTGGGATTCAAATCTAACAGTATAATTATGTTTATACGTGCAAAACAGGTGTTCGGAAAATAATTGTTGAAATGCAAAAAGAAATGAGTATGCATTCCTAATTAGAATGCAGTGATAGAATTCTCTGATAGAAAAGAAGCATTTGAAGGCTTTTCATTGGCAGATGGCGTGGTTATATAAGAAAGATGCAGATGTCATCAAAATATCAGATTCTATTGAGGGAGGGCTCTGAAGTTGATTTCCTCTTGCTTATTGCCTATTTAATTAGGAAGGGATTTTCTTGACCTTTAGAAAGAAATGACTCTGTAAGCCACTTCAAATTTGTATTTTTTGTTTTGTCGCCGAAGATTAAACAACTGGGTTATATCACTGTTGTTTTTGTGTTTTGTTAATAGGTGCACTATGTAACTTTTTCATTGGAGTGTTTGCCACATGCTTGTATCCATGGAGATGTTATTGCTTGACTCAAATGTTCCACAGCATGGCATTTAACTTGAATGTCTTGCATTTATTTAATTACAGGTATTTTTTTGCTCAAAACAAAGTTGAAAACATCTATTTTTTACTGTGAGAGGGTTCACCTCTCCATAGAGCTGACCTGTAACTTGGTCTGGTTTGGTCTCCATGAAGAAAAAAGGTTTAATGCCATGCTGTAACACATTCCAGACAAAGTAATAACATCCCCATGAAGAAAACCCTCAACTTGAAAAATTACACAGTAAAATAGCGTAAAAATCCTCGTTGTCCGATTTCATTGACCCCTTAAATAAAAGTTTTGCCTGTCGCTTGTTTACAGGGAAACCCAGTGCTGGCCTGTATGAGAGCAGATGGGTGGGCATCTGCAGTCCTGGGACACTTCTCTCCTTGGCACCGCACTTGATGAAGGGGGAGAGGAGGGGGGCAGTGCAGGCATCTTCATCTCCTTTCGGCTTTATCCCAGTGACAAGGCCAGCAGCCAATCACAGCACTCCCCTCTGCCCCTGCTCTTCAAATGGACACTCCACAGCCAATCAGGGTGAAGCACAGGGTGGAGTAGAGCAGTGTCATGTTGTAATCATTGCAACATTATGACTAAAGATGTCATTGTACATGACATTGTAAAATGCTTTGTCTTTGGGCAGGATATGCTCAAAAATACAGACCATGATCCTTTGCTAGGTTAAAGCATAAGTAACATTATATTCCCCTTTAAAGGCTGACTCTTGTGAGCTTTAAGTCATGTTATAATGTTGTACCTCCTCAAACACATACCCGGAGTTGTGTTTTGTTTCATTCACACATGTTTGATCCTTTATTATTAGCCTGTCTACATCCCCAAAGCTCAAAATGATCTGTTCCACCTTGTGATGTCATGTAGTGGTAGTTTTCAAGTTAACAGCTACTTTTTACCTTTTGTTTAGCAGAGATGGGCCATTCCAAGGCAGAAATGATCCAAATGATTTTAGTGAGCATGTATGGAGTTTAAAAACACAGTGGAGCTCTTCCTGTATTACGACATCACAAAGTAGAACAGCGCGTTTTCAGTTTTAGAGAAGAACTTGCCTAAATATTGCAGGGTTTGTGTGTTAAACATGTGTGAATGAAACAAAACACAACTCCAGGTATGTTTTTGATAAAGAAACAACATTATAACAGATCAGAAAACAGCGTAATACAGGCCGTTTAAAGCTACAATTTGTAACTTTTCCTATATAGTGTCACATTTTGCAAGTACGACTGTGTGCAGAATTTTTCTCTATGTCCTTTGTAGTGTCCGCCACCTGCCTGTCTGGAGATATTATGGTTTTGCCTGGAATGTACCACAGTTTGGCATTAAACTTACCTTTCTCCATGAAGACAAACAGGTAATGCCTGTTTAAGAATGCATGTTTTTCAAGATATATTTTAGCAATAATAACACGCATAGCTAGATGTATTTAAGAAGTCATATTGTTATGCTTGATAAGTGCAGGTATTACAAAGTACTGCATCAGGTTACATAAGGGTGTGACTCTACTATCTCTGTATTAACCTCTTGAGACCCTGTGGCCTCATACGAGGACATTACATTTTGCCTCTTAGCACCAAGATTTTCAATTATTTTAAACTTTCTCCTGTAATCAACTAAAAACCTCTACAGCAGCTCCCAAAAGTAAAAAAAAAACTGCATGGTAAAGTTTAGATGCAAAATTTATGAATAAAACCAATGTATTTATGTACAATAATGTCTCTTCATGTATCTTAGTGTATCTTCATTTGGCATTAAAATTTGACACATTTTATTGACCACAGCAGACGAGAGCATCAGGAAATGTCATGTCCTCGTTTGAAGACATTGGGACTATGTTATATTATTGATTGCACATGTTGTTAGGTAAACTTGGGAATATTTACATGAGTTTACAGTTATAAATTGCTGGACGTTTCTGCTGCTATAGGGAAACTGCTGCCTGTCTCCACTTTTTGCACCTCTACTTTTTTTTGCAACGATTGAAAACCAGAAAAAATTAAAACTGTGGACCACATTTTCAGGCCTTTTTGTGTGTTTTTAACCTCACTCACTGAACCCCAACCTGCTCACTGTCGACCTACGTCACATTTGGCAGGTTTAGGGCTTGAAATAAACAGCTAATTGCTGTTTGTTTGTTTTTTGTAATTTATTTATACATTTTAATGTTTTTACATTTTTTAACCAATGGTGTCATACAGAAGACTTACTTAGTAGGTCCTACTTATCCCAAATAGCAAGAAGAAATGAAAAATGCACACCAGACAAAGCTCGGGTCTCAGGAGGTTAAGTTAGACAAAAAGACTGCGACATCTAAAGCATCTGTGCCAGCTAGCCTTTATGCTAACCCTCCGTGAGAAGTATTAGGATGCAGTGGTTGGCTTTTGTGCACCAGTCAATAATGATGCAGTAGAAAACATTCCACCAATACAAAACCACAAGCAATCTGCAAAGCCCTCAGCCATCAACTCTCCTCTGTCTCTTCTCTTCATCCTTCTCTCAGTCCACTCCACACTTCAGTCCACATAGCAGCACAATCTTCAATAGTACAAAATAGTTCATATGTTTTTCTTAAAGATGGGGTACTTATAACTTTTGTTTTGGCTTTTAGCTAGAAGAGTCTGAAAATGTTTTAATCTGGAAAGCAACCCCATAAAGAAAAACATGATTAAAATTTCACAAAAATCTGCATTGCAAGGATAAAATTCTAAAATTAAAAAAATTAAAAATAAGTATTTCAGTGGCCTCTTATCTAGGTAATTACTACACCGGTAACTAAATATTTCACAAAGATTGCATGTGCCATTTTATAGTGTGATTTTCATCAAGAGGACCTTAGTCATCATCACAGATATTTTATTGCTCAAAATAAGCTTGAAAAACATAAATTTTCACTGTGAGCAGGGTCTCCTCTCCACAGATTTGACACGTAAGAGGCCTGGTGGCATCAATGTCTTGTCTCCATGTAGACAGATAGTTAGATACAATTAATGTCATACTTTGGAACATTACATAATGCTCCTTAAACCTCAAATTTGTGCATTACAAATCAAATGAAAGACAAATTTCCAGATTTTTCAATATTATTTCAATGGCCTCTTATCTAGGTAATTACTATAACACAAAGATTACAAGGGCCATATTATTGTGAGAGGGAACCTTTGTCAACATCTCTGCAAAAAACTTCACTCTGTGTTCTCTAAATACTTTCAGTTAAACCACAAAACATCTATACAATTTCAAAACAGCTAAATCACTGCTGTTATATTACACTCATTCATTTTACTGTCTCTTTTCTGAATCCTCCATTTCCCTTTTCCATCGCAAACAATAGATATTTAGGGCTAAGCCTGGCAGCACATCACCTAGACAAGGCTGTAATTGATAGCTACAAGTTTGCCTGAGGTCTAGTCGAAATAACTTCCAAGTACAGATGCTTTTCTTGCATGTTTTTTTATGTTTAATCGGGCCAACTCCCTGAACTGGATTGATGGATTTAGCTGATGCCCCCCCACCCTCCCCCTTTTGAAGATTTATGTGACCAGTGGATCGGCTATCAATCACTGGGCATGCTCAGTATGCGCTGGGCCCAGGCAAAAAGGGCAATTCATTACACAGACTTCAAACCCCACCCACATGAGTTATTAGCATGGCATCAATTGGACTAGTTAGCGGCTTGCATTTGCTTTAGTTGATCAAGGAAAATATATGGAACAAAAATGAGCAAAACAAGTAATGAGCATAAACTAGGTTTCAAATAAAGGCTAAGGGCAAGGGATTTCGTCAGAGTACAAAGAATTACGCTGTAAATGTGAAGTAGAAAACTAAACTAAACTAGAGGCACACAAAATGCTCGGTGGGGCTGTAAGATTAATCACACTTAAATCGGTCCATAAATGACCAAATATTTTGATTTTGTTTAAAAAAAAAAAAAAAGTACATACATGATCTGAATTGTGATTCTCGTCAGTTCATATTTCTGTCTTTTTGTCACTTATTATTACAACATAAATTACAAATCTAAGCACAATCAACTTCCAAAATTTTTATAGGGGACAGGCATTTCATTACCTGCTTCTGAAAATTCCTACTTCACTGTGATTGGTTGAATCCACCTGTCACTCCCTCAGAGCATATACAATAAAAGTAGCTGGAAAAAATATCTATGTTTGAGAGCTATAATAAAAGGAGATGGCAATTTCACCAAAAGAACATTATAATCACAGGGATCAGATTATAATGTGATTTTTATTACCATATTTCACAGACTGAGCTAGGGAATTTCTAAAATGAGGTACTAATCTAAACTAGATTTGTTCTATCCTGCAGTAGAAATATGGTATCAGACCTAACACTCACCCTTCTCTTAGTAGAGAAGAGTTAGGGTTTATTCATTTTATCCAGTGCAACCAAAAAATCTAATAACTTTCATAACATGAAGAACAGAAACCTGGCGTCGATTAAAGCACTCTGGTAAACAGCATTTTCACACCTCGACTTGCTCAAACATTTGGGTTGGCTTGTCATAATCAGAAGTTGCTAAATCTCTGAAATTAAAAGTGACAATGAGACGACATGTAGCTGGAGGGGTGCCTCTCAGCTGTAGGTGAGTGTGATTCTCAAGTCAAATCGTGTCACTTGAAAAACAGATTTGGAGGAAAATGTGCTTTTTGAATCAGACAGTGACTGATGGTCTGAGGGAAAATGCTCTGCACCAGGTAAAAGCTAAAGCACAGTCATTTTAATGGTGTTTGAAGGCTCTTATCTTTATTAGTAAAACTAGGGTAAAGATGCATTTGGAACTTTTCTGGTGGAGGATCCGCCATCTGCTTGTTTCCATGGAGATGTTATTGCTTGGCCTAGGATGTTGCATAATCTGTAAATAAACATATCTTTTTCTACACAGACAAGCAGGTGACACCACCAGGCCATGTTACAGGTCATTTCTAAAGGACAGTGTAGAGATTTTCCTTAGATAGTGCGTACCCCTGGTGGCCACCAGGCATGCACCACGCAAACTCAAAATGGATAAAACTCTACCACGTATTCTGTGCTTTATAGTTCCCACCTGCAGCTAGAATCAGCACGTGAACCCACGTCATAACACATCCTCTCCACAACTCCACTTCACCATAAAAGGTAAGGTGAGGTAACTTTATTTATATAGTTACAGAGCATTATTAACAGGGCATTGTCCATTCACTCCAGACCCGGTGGTGGTAAGCTGCTGTTGTAGCCACAGCTGCCCTGGGGCAGACTGACAAAAGCATGGCTGCTAAGCCAATCAGCGACCACCATCATCCAACCACCATCATCACTCACACACACACACCACTTTCACACCTACAGGAGCATGCAAACTCGTGAACATTTTACAAATAAATACAAAATTTAAAGTAATTGCAATGACTCATCTCTTAATTTAAATAAAAAAATGATAGACTAAATTATGTCATAATATTTAGACAGTGCATATATATATATATATATATATATATATATATATATATATAAATGCATTTCTCACCCTCATCAGCTCGGGTCCTCTACCAGAGGCCTGGGAGCTTGAGACTTCTGCGCAGTATCTTTGCTGTTCCCAGTACTGCACTTTTCTGGACTGAGATGTCTGTTGTCCTTCCTGGGATCTGCTGCAACCACTCATCCAGTTTGGGGGTCACGGCCCCGATTGCTCCGATCACCACAGGCACCACCGATGCTTTCACCTTCCAGGCCTCTCCAGCTCTTCTTTGAGCCCCTGGTATTTCTCTAGTTTCTCCTGTTCCTTTTTCCTGACATTGCCATCGCTCAGTATTGCAATGTCCACCACCACGGCATTGTTCTCTCGCTTATCCAGAACCACGATGTCTGGTTGGTTCGCCATCACCATTCTGTCAGTCTGTATTTGGAAGTCCCACAGGATCTTGGCCCACTCATTCTCCACAACCTTTGGAGGCGTTGCCCACCTTGATCCTGGGGAAACAGAAACATCCACAGATGTTTCTGTTTCCTTTGGAGGCGTTGCCCACCTTGATCCTGTACACTATGCCCGCTACTTGGTTATGTCGCTCCATGTATGCTTTCCCTGCCAGCATCTTACACCCTGCAGTTATGTGTTGGACTGTCTCAGGCACTTCTTTGCACAACCTACACCTTGGGTCTTGTCTGGTGTGGTAGATCTGGGCCTCTATTGCTCGGGTGCTCAAGGCCTGCTCCTGTGCATCCAGGATGAGTGCCTCCGTGCTGTCCTTCAGACCAGACCTCTCCAGCCATTGGTAGGATTTCTTGATATCAGCCACTTCAGTTATGTTCCAGTGGTACGCCCCATGTAGGGGTTTGTCCTGCCATGATGGTCCCCTCCAGCACCTCTTCCTCTGCGCCCCGCAGTCATTCTCTGAGCATGTCATCAGTCTGGGCCTTGTCACTGATGTACTTGTGGAGCTTGGATGTGTCATCCTGGACAGTGGTTCCCACACTCACTAGTACTCGGCCTCCTTCCTTCCGGCTCGTGTACAGTCTCAGGGTGCTGGACTTGGGATGGAACCCTCCATGCAGGTCAGGAGCTTTCGTGTCTTAACATCCGTGGTCTGTATCTCCTCTTTTGGCCAACTTATGATTCCTGCTGGGTATCTGATCACTGGCAGGGCGTAGCTGTTTATTGCCTGCGCCTTGCCGTACTCTTTGCAGGTATTTGGCTGTCGCCGCTTTCCTTGTTGCCTCGTCAAGGTTGCCATTTGCCTGTGGGATACCAAGGTACTTGTAACTGTCCTCAATGTCTGTTATTGTTCCCTCTGGGAGTGAGACCCCCTCTGTGTGCACTACCTTCCCTCTCTTTGTCACCATCCTACTACATTTCTCGAGCCCGAATGACATTCCTGGTTTGACGGGTTCTGCAGTCACGAGCGACTGTTCGGTCAACCAGGAGTTGGTGTTTGGCTCCCCTGGTGTTTTTGCTGATGCCCTTCTGTGCTACGCTCATGTATTGATCCATGTGCCCGCTTATCTTAGCCGCGATGATGCCTGACATGAGCTTCCATGTTGTGGAGAGACAGGTTATTGGCCGATCCCTTTGCCGTTTGTGGATGTTGGAACACTGAGCTACTAGTTGTTTGGCCGTTAGCTTTGACTGTGGGTATCGTAGTAACCATTTCTCCCACATCCTGTTCATGTAACCCCTCTGTCCTGGTTCCTCGACACCTGACGCAGACCTTGTTTGGCCGGGCGACGTCTGAGCCGGCATCTCGTAAGTTTAATCGCCTCTCATCATTGTATGAGGTGGGCAGTAGCGTAAAGGGTCTTGCCCAGAGTTAACCAGCCGCTAATATATATATATATATATATATATATATATATATATATATATATATATATATATATATATGCAGATATAGCCACTTAGTTTTCTCGCTGTTTCAAGAGTTTTATCACTATATGTTTAAGTACGTCTATGATATGTGTTTATACACATCGGTGCATGTGAGATCTGAATGGTCAAAGGAGGAGGCTCTGAGCGCATGTGATTCAGATGCCCTCCCTGAGAGGTAAGGTAAGGTAAGGTTTATTTATATAGCGCTTTACACAGACACATGTCCCCAAAGTGCTTTACACAGCATTTTACAGAGCATTCTTCATTCACTCCATACCCGGTGGTGGTAAGCTACTGTTATAGCCACAGTTGCCCTGGGGCAGACTGACGGAGGCGCGGCTGCCAAGCCAAGCGGCGCCAACGGTCCCTCCGACCACCACCATCACTCACTCACACAACTTTTACACCTACAGTGCATGTTTTGGGTTGATGGGGGAAACCGGAGTACCCGGAGGAAACCCATCCAGACACGGGGAGAACATGCAAACTCCACACAGAAAGGCCCGGGCGACCCGGGGATCGAACCCGCAACCTTCTTGCTGTGAGGCATGAGTGCTAGCCACTCAGCCACCGTGCCGTGAGAGCGAAAGGAAAGCTCTCTTCACTTCTCTTCTCCATGAGTGTTGCTTTTTCCCCATGTCTCTAGACTTTGCGGAGAGCGTATGGCTTGTCCAAGGTGCCGTAGAGATAGGCAAAGCGCTGCACTTAGGTGGAGTTTTATAAATCCCGTGGTTGGCGTAAAGAGAGACTACGTAATGCATAGTGTGCAAGCAAGCTTTATAAATGAGACCCCTGAACTATGGAGAGACAAGCCTCCCCACAGTAAGAATGCATGTTTTTCAAGGTATTTAAAAGAACTGTAATTAAATAAATGCACAACGGAAAAGATTAATGACATACTGTAGTGTAGTTTAGTTAAAGCAATAATATGGCTGTTGGTAGATCCCCAGATACATAATCTCACTTTCATCTTATTTATACATATGTTGCTGAACTTTCTGTAAATAGTATCTAAACTGGATAACTTACATGATAAAATTATTCCTATTATTAAACTTCAATTAGCCCAATATTGGATACTGATTTCCTTAGCGTTATTAAAATGTTAATCGCAATCAAAACTTTAATACCATCAGAGACTTACACATCTCAA
This sequence comes from Odontamblyopus rebecca, assembly GCA_030686955.1. Classification (NCBI taxonomy): domain Eukaryota; kingdom Metazoa; phylum Chordata; class Actinopteri; order Gobiiformes; family Gobiidae; genus Odontamblyopus; species Odontamblyopus rebecca. Next base: position 16,319,763 of record CM060672.1, on the reverse strand, counting down.
ATGTATATTAAAATCACACACTGTGTTCTAACTCCACTGATGCCCTCTTTCCCTAGAGTACAAGCAGCAGTTACAACATACGCTATAGTATTTCATCACAAGGCAACAGTGAACAGCTCGGCCCAGTTCCATCTCTCACTCCGCTGTCTCAGGTGCATTTCCGAAGTGCTGCCCCCCTCCTCAAACGGTCCCACCACTAAAGCTGATCTACGCTATGCTCCCGTGGAAACTGCTGACTCACAGGCATTAAGACAACAGCATTGTAAGTGCAGTGTGCAAAGAGCTAGTAGAGGGATGCTGCATATTGTTTAGTTGCTTAAACGGCCCATATTATGCTATTTTCTAATCTCTGTTATAACGTTTCCTCATCACAAACATGCTTGGAGTTTTGTTTTGTTTCACTCACACATGTTTAACATGCAAATCCTGCATATTTACGCTGAGCTCTTCTCTCAAACAGAAAAAAACTCCACCTTGCGATGTCATGTGGTAGTGCAGTAAGTGCTCCACTGTGTTTTTAATCTTCATACATAGTCATACTCTAGAATCATTTAGATAATTTCAGGCATGGAATTGCCTATCTCTACTGAACAAAAGGTAAAAGGTGTTAACTTGAAAACTACCACTTCATGACATCACAAGGTGGAACAGAGCATTTTGGTCTTTGGGGATGCAGACAGACTAATAATCCAGGATTGCTCAAACATGTGTGAATGAAACAAAGCACAACTCCAGGTATGTTTCTGATGAGGTATCATTTTAACATTGCTTCAAGCTCATAAGAATCTATTTTGAGTAATATTAGGACCTTTAAACGCTCTCTCCCGTAACATCAGAAACTCAGACTCACGAAACACCTTCAAAAACAGCTCAAAACTCACCAGCCTACAGCTCCTACACATGACTGCTTCCTCACTACATGTTTTATCTGTCCTGTCTTATTTTGTGTTAAACTATTGTGAAGAGTCTGAGTTACAGTGAAAAGCGCTATACAAAATGGATGTATTATCATTATTATTAAATTGTAGTTTGAATAGTTATTTTGTGCATTTACTTCACTTTCATTACTCATACACAGTCAATTTCATGACAAAACCACAAAAAGACTAATCAGATAACCCAATAAATAGATCTGATTATTGCAGTGTGTTTACATGCCCATCTGATCATCAAAAACATGTCTGGGTTTTTAGAATAACTTGTATTTGGAAGATAACGATTCATGTGAAAATAACTCTTCCAACCTACCTCTCCTTTATGTTCCTTTTATATACCTGTCACAACTGTTTACGTGACATTTCAATAATCTGATAATTCCGATAATGATAAGATTTGCATGTTAACAAAGTCACTCGTGCTGCAGATACTGGTTTCAAAACATTCATGTTGTAAACCAGAGGAACATTTGAAAGTCAAGATCTCTCAGGTGTGAGTAATCTTATCAGATTTTTGTGCATGTGCATAGATATAATTTGATATTTAAATGTTGTGTGTCTTATAATAATGCTACTACACTACTATATTACTCATTTCATTCATGTTTAACACACGGACCCAGTATATTTAGGCTGGCTCTAGACAGACTAATAATAAAGGGTGACTCAAAGATATTAATGTTTCATGTGTTAATGAAACAACTCCAGGGATGTTTTTGAGGAGGAAACAACATCCTAACATGGCGTAAAGCTCATAAGAGTAAATTTCATGTAATATAGGACCTTTAACACAAGTAAAGTCTGGTACTTGGTGCTGTTAGAAGGATTGCTTCTTGTACTTCTGCATAAGTAATAGTATTTAGAAGTGGTACTGAATATTTCAAGCAGCAGCCCATTGAACCCATTTTCAACTACTTTAGCTCTACTTAAGGTTTTTAGCTGCCTCACTCTCCGTGTGGTCATAGAGTGTCTAGGCTCTGTGGCCAGCTCCAGTGATGCGCTAAGGATTTATCCTCAACTAAAATCCACTAAAAAAAAATCAATGTTTATCTCTCTGAAAAATTACTTTCTTCAGCACATGTACTTTCCACCTGTAACAAACACAAATAACACAAGACAAGGCTCCAATGTAGAGATAGACCGATATATTGGGCAGATATTTGGACTTTTTAGTGTATCAGCTAATGGCCTTAAAACTCCAGCACAGGCCAATATTTTGTTTTACTGTTTTGCTGCCTAAAAATACACACAAAGCTTTATTTTAACACTTTAATATGAATATACATACATCTGCACAAACTGAGACTACACAGCTTTCTCAAAAGTTTGTGGTTAAAAGGGCTGTGGGTGAGTTGGTGAGTTGTTGGTGAGGAAAATCTTCAAAATCAGCCATGAAAAAACCCATACTGGTGGAAGCCTACTCCCATTCTACCTTTACTTTGCCTAAACCAATAACTAATGACTAATAACTGAAGATCACTTTTATATACAGCCATTTCTCACTGGAACAAACTGCCTCAAGAAAAGACGTTGATACACAATTACGTTGCTTTTAAAACATCAAGAAATCAATGCTAACCAAGCACTATGATTAACTTATGTGTATGTGTGTTCTATTTCCCTTATGATAGAAGCTGCTGTTATGTATTGATTGCTAATGCGATTTACTAGTCAATGTGGCACGTTTTTATTATGAGAGGCTAATGGGGATCCTTAAAGGTGTACTGTGCAACTCTTCAGGTGGAGGGTGTTTAAACATCTATCATTTATTCATTACGGGTGTTTTTAATGCTCAAAAATACAGTAAGATCTTTTACAAATAGGGACATCTCTCCACAGATCTGAACTGTAACGTAGCACAGTGCTGTAACCTGCTTGTCTCCCTCGTGATAAATAGGTCTGATCTATACATTCTAGACAAAGCAATAACATTTCCATGGAGACAAGGGGATGGCAGACCCCCCTCTAGAAAAGTTACACAGTGCACCTTTAAACATAGAAAGAAATGTGAACTTTCCAAGGCAGAAACAGTGGTGACGTGTATGTACTCAGCTTACCTTTGTTGTTGTAGACATCTAGGTAGTTGGGTGCCGAGAATATGGTGATAAGCGAAGGAAAGCCAGTGGTCTGACTCTTTCTGTACATGCGATATCTGTGCAAAGAAAAACAACAACAACAAAAAAGTTAGAACTAAGATATCATGTTTTTCTATCCCACATGGAACTTGAAGGGCTCATATTACGCTATTTTCTTTGTTATAATGTTGTTTTCCTTCTAAAATATACCTGGAGTTGTGTTTTGTTTCATTTAGTGGTAGTTTCCAAGTTATCTTTTGTTTAGCAGAGACGGGCAATTCCAGGGCATTTCAAGTGAAGGTATATAGGGTATAATTATGTCTTATTTCAGTCGCTTGCTATTTTTGCTACTTAGATTTTATTATTACCATTTATATTTTGTTTTTGTTTTATGTTATCATATATTGTGACATGGGAGTGTGAGCTACTGTGTCCAACTTATGGATCAAAAAGTTTGTCTAAGTCCAAGTCCTTATTTACCACATGACATCACAAGGTGGAAGAGTGTTTTCTGTTTGAGAGAAAAACTCAGTCTAAATATGCAAGAACTTTGTGTTAAACATGTGTGAATGAAAGAAAGTGCAACTTCAGGTATGTTTGTGATGAAGAAACAACATTATAGCATAGATCAGAAAATAACGTACTAGGGGCCGTTTAACTATTAACAGTTGATATTGTAAGAAGCAAAACATTTCTGTCAGCTTACTATAGCTGCACTTGTAACATAACAAACAGATACTGCTAATTTACAAGAAGTGAAACCCCCCTGATGCAAGCCCCTTAGCACAGTGACCGGCAGCTGCCTGGTTACAACACAATACCTGGAGATGGCATGCCCTCACTAAACCCACCGGGATATGATTAGCATTAGCGATTAGCCTTATTTTCACAACCTGTACATGCACGTGGGAACAGTCATCTGGTCCCTGGTGGGTGAATCCCCATGTTTTGGTAGTGCCTGCTCTGAGGTAGTCCCCATAAGTCAATGTCTTGTTTATTATGGGCGATAGCACAGGGCTGTGTGTCACCAAAATGGATGACCGCACACAAGTGACAACCAGTAAGATTTATGTGTGTACCTGGGCTTTCAGAAAGTTTCACAAGATAAATAAAAATGGGACTGCAGGGGCTGGGAGATGAATTGGAAAAGAATTGAAATGTGGATTTTTGGATAGTTAGAAAAAGCTAATCTAAAAGGTTGTCATTACTGAGGTAATATAATGAACCCGGGGCAGCCCAGGCGGACGCAGAAGCAAAAACTCAGGGATGGGAGGAGTACGGGGAGGCGGGGAGGCCATGGAGGAGAACTATCGGACAGCCCCAAAGAAATTCTGGCAAACCGTCCGATGCCTCAGGGGAAAACAGTGCTTCACCAACACTGTTTACAGTGTGGGATGAGGGATGGGGATGGGGGCTGTTGACCTCCAGGGGTGGATGAGATCCGTCGTGAGTATCTGAAAGTCTCTGGATGTGGTGGGGCTTCATCAAACCAGGACCTGCAGCGTGCACTGAGGCGGTTTGCAACCGAGCGTGAAGCGGCTGGGATGAGAATCAGTCCGAGGCCATGGTTCTCGACCGGAAAAAGGTGGATTGCCCTCTCCGGGTGGGTGGGGAGTCTTTGCCTCAAGTGGAGAAGTTCAAGTATCTCGGGGTCTTGTTCACAAGTGAGGGGAAGACGGAGTGTGAGATTGACAGGTGGATCGGTGCAGCGTCGGCCGTGATGCAGTCGCTGTAGGGACTGTTTCTCAGCTGGCCTGGGAACGCGTCGGGGTCCCCCCGGAGGAGCTGGAGGAAATGTCTGGGGTGAAGGAAGTCTGGGAGTCCCTGCTTAGACTGCTGCCCCCACGACCCGGCCCCGGATAAGCGGAATAAAATGGATGGATGGATAATGAACAGTGAACTAAAGTTAAATATTATACAGAGACATTAACTATTTTTTGGTATTTTTGGGTTAGTGTTTTATATAAAGGTGCACTGCGTAACTTTTCTGGTAGAGTGTCAGTCGAATGCTTTTCTCCATGGAGATGTTATTGCTGGAATGTTTCACAGTATAGTATTAAACTTTTATCATTATGGAGACCAAACCAGGCTAAGTTGCTGGTCAGATCTATGGAGAGACGACCCCACTCACAGTCAGAATGTCTGTTTTTCTATGTATTTTTGAGCAGCAAAAGCACCTGTAATTTAATCAATTTTAAGGTAGAGCTGTTTAATGTCATACTGTGGACCATTCCTGGCAGAGCAATGAAATATCCATAGAAACAAGCAGGTGACGGACCCCCAACCAGTTGCATAGTGCACCTTTAATAATTCTTTCTTATATATATTTTTTTAATAAACAGGTATTTCTGAATAGTTAGAAAAAGGTTGCATTTATTGAGGTGATATAATGAACACAAGGTTAGTGATATCACTAACCTTGTAATTAAGACCTCAATAAAAACTCGGAGAAAATGTACTTGAGTCTTCATTTTTATTGCAATCAAATAGAACAGATTGCAACTTAGATATATTTCTCTCAGTTTCTAAGTGATGTGATTAAATGTTGTTGAAAGATGACCTGGGACAGTGGCTCCATCGGGGTTGAGGAGAGGGGTCCCATGTGACTGCCCTGTGGGAGTAGGGTGGTAAACAACAACGTATTGTGCTCTCCCACCACCTCAACCTGAGCTTACGGGAGATAAGCTTGCCTCTCCCTCCCACTTGTATAACCTAAGCTTGTTATATATACATTACATGCATTAATATGTATAAACTGTAGTGAAATGAACTGTGAGGCAATGGCAATGGCAATTCTAACCCTGTGGATTTTTAAAAATCTTTTGCCAAATGCGGTTAAAGTTTATTCTTATTGTCAACATAATTTTATTTCTTGGTATAACGCGACTTTTCCTCAAAGTTCAAATTGCAGCAGGCTGGTAGGGAAGCTTTTTATTTCATACCTTTGCTTTGAATCACCCGGCTGTGTGACAGACTGTAATGGGAGAGAGAGGGGGGAAAAAATAAAATATAAAAATGCCAAAATGTCACCATACTCACCCTGCATCCTGTGCTTCATGAGCCCGGATGATAGATAATAAGTTATTGTGTTGTAGAAAGTCACAGACCGCGGGGTAGCTGTGGAAATAACAGAAAAGCATTAGGTTTAGCCACACATCAAGAGAAATTGCAGTCAGATCATGAAGGCCGATCAATAGAAATAAGTAAATAAGTCGTGCGTGAATTGATTTTGCCCAGAAAAGAGAGAGGGGTTGAGAGAAAGAGTGGATACCCAAAGCTCACTCAAGGCTACAAAAGAAAATGAGTCATAAAAAAGACGCTCTGGGGCTGGATGTCTGTGTAAAATGACAATAATGGCAGAATCACTTTAAGAACACTGTATTATAGCTGCAAAGCCTGGTTATACTTTTGAATCAATCTTGCAGAAATGATTTATAGTTGAATATAGGTTTGAAAAGAGAAGGAAAAGTTTGACACAGAACAAAGTAAAAGAAGTAAAAGATTGGTTTTACGCAGAGATATGATATGAATATATAAAATCTGTATTTGAACTACTCAAAGAAGTTCAAAACATTTTTAGAGCAGTAAAAGTCTGTACTTTTACTTTGTCTTGTCTGTATGCAGTAGTACCAAAGTGGAAGTAGTTCAAAATTAGTACTAAAAAGTACTAGTAGTAGGGGTTGAAATTGTATAGGTATTACTAAGTTACATTCTTTCAAATGATGAGTTCATTTATAGTTTTGAGCATTGTGTGCATTGAAGTATGTTTACTTCCATTCACAAGCCAAACCAACCACCAATAAAACGACATCAGTGTTTCACAATTTTCCATTCCATAACCCTCATTTTGTTCTGGCGTTTATTGGAAAATTTTCAACAAAATCTGCCAAACTTTGAAGCCAACGATCCTTTCACAAACACTAAAATACCAAACTCAAATGCACAGTTGGAATAGCCAAAGTGAAAAACATAATTAAATCTAAAGTGGACTCATGTGGAGCTGTGCAATAGACTTGAGTGACAATGAGAGAATGAATGGCAGAGATTCTTGGACTGCATAAGAAATGTTCAGAATGTAGGAGGAATTCAAAATATTGAAAACCAGATTTTTAAATTTACAAATCAGCAAAAAGGAACAGCCCAGAAAAGCAATAACATTACAAATCCCCATGGCCGACAAAATGATGGGGACGCCCAACAGTAAAGTTACATAGTGCAGCTTTAACAGATAAAATTGGATAAAAAATATTAAAATTATCTTCTGCGTGAATCTTTAGGTCATAGAAGTAGCAGTGGCCCTTTAGAAGGAAATCCATAGTAGATGTTTTTTTACTTGGCTGCCTGCAGCAGATGCAGTCATGAGCCACATGGAGAGTTTCACTCAGCAAAATACATTTCGGTCTGGTTTATTTTTTGGTAGTTTTGACTTCACCATCACCATCTGCTCAGCGGCTGGATACAGATGTGAATGAATCCAGAGACGAATGTGAACAAAAAACAACTTTATTTAGTGTCTTTCTACATCAATACCATTTGGCAGATCTACTTTTAGAGACAATAGCGCCTCACTCTGTCTGTTCCCGGTCCATTTGTAGTGTTGGATGTTTTTTTGTTTTTTTTAATAAACAACACTCACACATTATTTCAAGGGAAAAAGTGTCAGGGTTTGGTGTTTGTTATGTGTTCCCCCTCCCTTCTGTGTCTGTCTGCTCCTCTCGGGGGCGTGGCTGGGCTAATGCTGCAGTGTGGATCACCTGCTCGGTGGTTCACCTGCAGCTAATTGTCTAATCAGCCCCACTACTTAGTTCTGTCCTCATCCTTTGTTCTTTGTCAGTTGATTCCTCCTCTATCCCTCGTCTACATCCTCGTCCTGCTTGTCCATGTCCACGTCCACGTCGTCATCCTGCTTGTCCACGTCGTCCTGCCTGACCTTGTTGTCCAGTCTGTCTACCTGTGAGTCTACCCCTGTGTCTTCCCTCCGTCTATGTCTCCAGCCGGTTTCCATCACCACATCCTTCAATCCCGGCAATAAACCTGTTTAAACATCTACCTGCGCCTATGTCTCTGCTTTGGGGTCCTCAACCACACTCAAACCATGACAAAAAGCTGTGATTAGCTCTGGGGTATGAACGAAATAGACTCCAACGGAAAGAATCCCGAGCGCCACACCACTTCCACCAGCACCACCGGACGGTGTGTGCCGTGTGGGCTGAGCACCTTTTAACGTTGAATTATTCAGAATACTTTTGACCACTGCACCAGAGCTGTACTGCGCACAGTCTGAGCCCGGGGTAAGTCTTGTATACAGGAAACTGCCATAATGTACCACGCCTACTCAATCTCCCTTAAACCAGTACACCGCGCTTTCCCCTCACTCACCTGTGTGTTAGCATGTTGTAAACCATGAAGCTCCTCTGTGCTTTTAAAGTCAATTAAAAGATTCCAGAGATTCCTATTGTGACCATGTCCACATGCCCTCAAAGTGCAAATTTAGCTTTTTCCACAATAGCTACATTTGTTTTTTATTTCATACAAACCAACCAATTTGATTTTTCAATTAACCATCACATGCCATCTGCAAGAGCTTTGCAAAGACAAATTTCAAACTCAGACTTTGAGGTATTTCCAAGATGGAAGGAAATACCCAATTACCAGTCTTAATAAAATGTTGGTTGTTTAAACAATTAGATTTGACATTACTATTAAGGTAAAAATAAACACCATCATTTTGCATGTGGAAAATATTTAGTCTTGTTGATTTGTTTTCTAACAGACCAAGCTCAACGTGATCATTTGAAAACGGCACTATTTCACGCTTGAGCTGTTTATTTAAGTATTATGAGCACAGCTATAGTGTCAGAAGGAAATAATTGGTCTCTTCAAGCCACAAGCAACCAACAGAAAGAGTGTAAAGGGAGAGGTCTTGAGCAATGGCCCCAGTTTAAACTGTCATAAAACATCCATGCAGGTGTGATGCCAATTAGCCACTGTGTCCTGGACACATGAAGTGGACAACAGAGAGAAAAAAGGCTCCAAAGGAATTCGAACCAACTAGAAGAGGTTAACTAGGGCAGAAGATGTAAGTGTGTTACAGTAAATGAAAAGAAAAGTTAAAGTTAAAGAAATTTATTCAGTATAGAGCTGGACGATATGGGGAAAAAATTGTAATATTTCTGCCAAGCATTAAAACTGCAATTAGATTTGTGATTTATTTTATGTTTATACAGATTGAATATACATGGTTAGCTGTATGTATGCGGAATAAGAATATTTTGTTGTTAATGGAGAAAATTATGACACTTCAAAAACTGCAGTCTTAGCCATTTGTGAGTTGCTAATTCAGTAATTCATGATATATGATGCTATGCTAAATTTAACTTGCAAAAATTATATGTTGCTCCATTCTTTTCCATTTCATTCTATAAAACAAAATGATGTAATAATTTTGTTTTGGTTTGAGTTGATTGAGACTCAATTTTTCAAGTAAATTAAAAAGTAAATAAGATAATAACAGTATATTCAACTAGGCATGGGACAATATTAAAATTTGAGGTCACAATTATCATGGCCATATACCCTTTTTATCACAATTATACAACTTTACTGATTATTGTCCAATCCATGCATCCATTATCTACTTAATTTACTTCAGATATGCATCCTGATATTTAGCAGTGGCTTTGTTGGTAAAGTGTTCCCCCAACACTTTCCGCTCCTCACAGTTAAAGTCTTCGTACGCCCTTAAATCTTTTCATTAATTTCATTTAGGCAAATCTTTGGACAATACTCAGACTTGACAATAAACTCACCAATGGAAACAAAACAACATGAGGCATCTCTTTAATTCTAGTGGGTTTCGTCTGGAGCCCGGGGACCAAATGCTTACAGCGCAGTCTAATGAACACAGGGAGCTGCGAAGGCATTTACAGAGCACGCCTCCTCGCGGTAATGTGCCACTTCATTACATTTTGTGACAGAGGAGGCTGTCGGCACTGAGCAGTTATTCTTCTCGTTGACTCAATTTGAGAGAATACGGGTTACATAAATACCGGGCCCGTTCTTTATACGTTTAAGTACAAAGTGTTCACGCTACAAAGCTCTCCCACTCAGCAGCAACCTATCATTAACAAAGAACTGAATAAAGTAGTACACCTGTCATACCTACCAAATGTATCTGCTTCTTAAAATATATTAGAAGTATTGTGCCCACAAATATACAGGACTAGTCTAAAAAGTCTGCCTGATGAGCCAGTGCCTACTATATTCTGTTTGAATCCATAAATGTCTGAAATTGGACCATAGAGCGTGAAAAACCTTCCTCTTAACTTGGGATAATCCAACCACAGGCGCTAATTTGTATCCAGTGTTTCTCAAATGAGGAAGACATCTCCTCTTGAAAATTCTCTTATCATTTTCCCCAAGATAAATAAGAGTTTTCTCTGATTGGTTAATTCGCCTGTAAATCACACTCACCAGAAAATCAATAGCACTTTTCCAGGCATGAGTCTTACCCTGTTTTGCAAACTTGATGCTCAGTTTAGAAAATGCTGGTTTGACTAAGTGGTTCTGGATGAACAGACACAGAGCTGCAGTGATGTTGTAAGTGCGTGAGTTTTTAGTTTGGTGACAGCAAAAAAGCCTAATTAGCAACGCTTGTTAGCAACATCCTGCCATGCTAGGTCCAAACTTTCTACACAATAATTTCACCTTAGTTTCCTTTTTATTATTTTTTTTACACAACCATCAAAAATAATGAAAGATTTTGGCACTGTATACAACAATATGCTATTTGGAAGTAGGTGTCTCGCCCATATCTGCAGCAGGAATTTACTTTAGATTCATGCTCCACAATGTAAGGACGCTACATTCTCTTTACTGAATAATAACTAAATAAATAATGATTAAAAGATTCTGACCTGTAGAAGTAGGAGCATCCCCGGACTGTGTTGTGTGTGAAATGCTCTTGGCTCTTTTCGTTTCCGAAGTCCTCGAGGGGGTCAGACCACAGCAGGTCGCACATGGGCCCGTAAGCTGGAGGTTCTTTGAATCTGTCTAACTATGGAGACATGAAAACACAACTGTCAAACCAGGAGGCTACAACCACGACAACCAACTTTTGTTCTTTAACTACTAGGGTTGTCACAATATTAAAATTCCAATTTCGATACTAAGAAATAGACTTGATACTCAATTATATATGTGGGATATACTACTTCTGATACAGCTCAAGATTATTCAGCAATTCAGGAAAGGTTCAGAGACTTTTTTAGTATTGGTATCAGCCCAAAATATCTAGAAAAGCAGATATTCTGACTGTGAGCGGGGTCGCCTCTCCATAGATCTGACTTGTAACTTGGTCTGTTTTGGGCTCCATGGCTCCATAGAAAGGTTTAATACCATACATCGGTTTAATACCATACATCGCCATCGCCATGGAGAAAAGCATGTGACTCACCCTCCTCCAGCAAAGTTACACAATACACCTTTAAGGCCAATATCCTATACACTAAAAATATATGATCCAACCGAGATATCTGTCCATATATAATTAATACCAACTATTACTAAACTAATAATTATGACTTATGATTAATTTTTGTTAACTAAATAACTTATACAAACACCAAATTGTTCTTTTTTATTCAAGTTGGATATGAAAATGTGGCCAGATGAGGTGTCAGAAATAGTATTTGTTCATTGTCAAAGTATTAAAAAAATCTATTACACCTTTCTTTTTGGAGTAAAATGGTCGCGCATGCTGCCAACTCGAGCTGCATCTCAAACAAAAGCTAGTGAAGTACAGCATGGCCAGTGTGATGGACACTTCAATAGATCAAATTCTATTATGCATGGACTCTGATTGCAACAGCGAAATCCAATTGGAATTATTGAATTAGTCCGAAAGCGGGATCCCACCCTTCCATGTTTTTAATCAGATCCAAAGAACAGACCAGGGATAATGAGGCAAAGTTCCACATTATCTGAATCATGAATTGTCACTATGGTTAAGCTCATGAGTAGTTCTGATCCCCATGTATAAAAACAAGCATTAACTTAAGATGAACTAAGCTTAAGATGCACTATGTAACTTTTGATAGTTAAAAAATACCATGAAAAATAGGCATTCTTACTCTTACTCTTTGTTTCTCCACAGATCAGAAGAACTTTTTGTGGTGTCAACTGCTTGTTTCCTTGGAGATGCATTAAATGTAATGCCTTGCTGTGAAATATCCCATTCAAAATAATAACATCTTTATGGAGACAAGCAGATGGCGTACCTTCCAGCAGAAAAGTAGCATTCGGCACTTGTAATATTTTTTTCTTTTTTATTCCACCCGCTAATCTGTTTCTTTCACTTCACGTTTATAGTCATTTGTTTTAGAAGCTGTCATTTCAAAAAGCCAGTGGCCAGATACAGTTAAAACCCACATTTGAGCTTGTTTTATGAAACTGTCGTGAAAAGCGGCTCACATACTTTCCTGATGTCGTCGAGATTTGTGATTTCTGGAGACAGGCCCCCGTGTACACAGAGGAACTGCTGGTTCATAAGTGCAGCCAGGGGAAGGCAGTCGAAGGCATCCATACACGCGTCATACACAAACTCCGAATACTTAATTCTACCTGTCAGGCGGGAAAGAGAGACGGAGAACAGAGAGAGGGAGATGGAGGGGGAGGAGAGGGCGTCAGTTAGTGCCAAGTCAAACAACTGCAGTCTCATATACTGAGCTAATGTGCCTCTACAGGATGAGAAGAGGTCAGAAAATATCCCAAATGTGTTTAACCAGAACGATTTCACACGATTTGACTTCCACCCGTTCTCAAACTAAACAAAAGAGCAGAAGTGGGTGGAGTAGACGTAAGTACTCAGAGCACAGTATGGGATGAACAGAGCAGTATTTTGTGATAAGATTAAGTATTATTTTAAAAGACTTTCAAAGCAAATTTTGTCTTCTAAAAAATCCATATTTAAATTCAGTAATGTTTTTTTTTTTTTTTTTTAAGTAACTGGAAGGAAATGACAGCATGTTTCCAGTCAGTCAAATCTATTACTCAAGTAAAACTCAATTGAAAAATACATAGTTAACATAGTTAAAGGGTACTCATTTACTAAGTACTATGTTAAATCATCTGAATCTTGTAATTCAAATGATCAGGGATGATCTTTATTTTAAGCAAATATCTTTAGGTACCAGGGTAAAGTGAAGCAGCGGTAAAATTAACAACAGTAAAAAATACTCTGAATCCTGTTTCTTTGTGTAGATATGAGAGAAGAAGCATGAGTCTTGTTAGTGGCACCTCTCAATAGATCTGAATGAAAGGCTTTTACAGAGAATAACTCAACTGGAAATGTCACAGACTGCATGTGTGTGAAAAATCAAAGACACAGGAGGCAGAGGACAAAGCAAAATGGATACTTACATTCTTGCTTAAATGTGAAATACTCTGTTAAATGTCTACATTCATGATTCCCACGCAGCAAAAACAGTGTTTTGGGGTAAAGGATCTTTAAGGCCCACAAGTACAGCACACACTGCAACACAAAACAGACAAGGATTTAAGGACACTCGTCAAGGAAGTTCAAAAACACATAAAATAAAGTCAGTAATCTATCAGTTTGTACTCCATTTAAAAAGAGGTTCAAACTATAATTTTACATAGCAACAAAGATAATTTATGAAATAATTAAAAGGCCTTTTGTAACTTTTCTAGTAGAGGGTCTGCCGGTTTTCTACGAAAAGAATTTAAACTCTTGTATTTATTCAGTATTCAGTGCTTCCACATAATTTCCCTTTTTGGATCAATAAAGTTTGTCTAAGTCCAAGTCTAATAAATTCAAGAGTTTTATCCTGCTCAAAATCCCTACAAAAAGGAGCATTTTTACAGGGTTGCCCATCCATTGATCTGACTCGGCTGGCTGGTGTCTGTGTGTCTCCTGGGTGACTGAAGTTTAATACCATACTGTGGAACATTGTAGGCAAAACAATAACATCTCAATGGAGATGAGCAGACAGCAGATGCTCCACTAAAAAAGTTAGAAAGTGAAAGGAATCTTGTTTTGGTAAAGTTTTGATAAAGACATTTCTGAACAAGATTAAAATGCAAAATCACGACCAAACCCAATGAATATTACTGTAGTTAAATTTGCAGAAATATTTTGGTGATAATATTTGCAATCCTTCTTCTAGCTTTTCGTAGCTTGTGGACATGATTTTCAATAGCCATTCTCCTTTTAAATACTGAATTAACTAATGTTAATCATACTTTCACACAAAAATGACTGAAATTAAGAGTAAAATTCACTGCAGCCTAGATTCCAGACGAATTCTTATGCTAATATTAAAACACACGTTCTACATAACCCCAGGCTACTGTGTGACATTTTCTAGGCTATATTTCGAGTTATAACAAAAGCCCATTACCTCTCCAATAGTTTTCTGCCTGATTTAATCTAAGCTCAAACAAAGAATCTATTAATAAACACTGCTTTGGCACATGTCACAGTGAATCAGGCTCAAAAGACACAAAACCAAAATGGACTTACTTCAATACTGAAATACCCTCTGTCTACGTAGTCCCCGAGGAAAAGGTAGCGCGTGGATGCTGGCGATCCTCCCACTTCAAACAGCTTCATCAAGTCAAAGAACTGCCCATGGATGTCTCCGCACACTGGGAAATAAGACAAGCATGTCAGTTCAATATAGGCTATTTTTGCACATTTATAAAGAGATTTCAACGCAGAAAAGACAATAAAGACAGTTCACAGCTTGTTTGGTATAGATGAGTGGTTTAGATTGGTTTGTTTCAATTTATTTTTGTTCTTTTTCATACACATTGTAGATAACAGCCAATAATGCAATGACTTGAGTGAGCTAAAAACATTAGAACGTCTTACAATAACGTAATACTTTATTACATTATTGGCTGGGTATCACATTATTGGCTTGATAAGGGGGGAAATTAAATAATGTAATAACTGCAGCCAGTGATGTAATACGTCAAAATTATTGCAATTTAACTCTTTGCTTGTTAAATTTTGTGAGTGGGTGGGTGTTGGTGTGGTTAGTAAGGGAATACACATTTTGCACAGACAGCAGAGTTGCTGGTTTAAATCCTGGTTCAGTTCTGGTTCATTCTTTGTTTTTAGTCTTTGCTCAGTTCTGGTCCAGTCCTGATTCAAATAAATTTAGTCATGTTTAGTTCTGTTAGATTTGTTAAGACGGGGTATTACACTACTATGGGTATTTCACTGCTAACACATATTTAGATCACCGTGTTAGCTTTTATTCTTCTGAAATTGCTATACTCACTGAAAACAACTTATTAAAATGTTTAATTCATTTCAATTTCATTTTTAATGCTCTGAGTCCCCCCTCCTTCTGCACTAAGTCACTCCCCGTTCAGAGCGCTATCACAACACAATTAGTGTGCATCCCGCTAATTAATAACATAGAAGGCTTCAAAAAGTTGACTTTGCATAATCCCCCATCTTTAATTACATTTGGGCTATGAATTCAGTGAGCTCTTGTTCCTAGAAACCACTATTTTCTATTACACTCAACAAAAATATAAACGCAACACTTTTGTTTTTGCTCCCATTTGTCATGAGATGGACTCAAAGATCTAAAATTCATTCCAGATACACAGTATTACCATTTCTTTCAAACATTGTTCACAAATCTGTCTATATGTGTGATAGTGAGCACTTTTGCTTTGCTGAGATAATCCATCCCACCTCACAGGTGTGCCACATCAAGATGCTCATCAGACACCATGATTAGTGCATAGGTGTACCTTAGACTGTCCACAATAAAAGGCCACCCTGAAATGTGCAGTTGTTGCTTTATTGGGGTCTGGGGACTCAGAACCAGTCAGTATCTGGTGTGACCACCATTTGCCTCATGCAGTGCAACACATCTTCTTCGCATAGAGTTTATCAGATTGTCAATTGTGGCCTGTGGAATGTTGGTCCACTCCTCTTCAATGGCTGTGTGAAGTTGCTGGATATTAGTGGGAACTGGTACGTGCTGTCGTATACGCCGGTCAAGCACATCCCAAACATGCTCAATGGGTGACATGTCCGGTGAGTATGCTGGCCATGCAAGAACTGGGACATTTTCAGCTTCCAAGAATTGTGTACAGATCCTTGCAACATGGGGCCGTGCATTATCTTGCTGAAACATGAGGTGATGTTCATGGATGTATGGCACAACAATGGGCCTCAGGATCTCATCACGGTATCTCTGTGCATTCAAAATGCCATCAATAAAATGCACCTGTGTTCTTCGTCCATAACAGATGCCTGCCCATACCATAACCCCACCACCACCATGGGCCACTCGATCCACAACATTGACATCAGCAAAGCGCTCACCCACACGACGCCACACATGCTGTCTGCCATCTGCCCTGAACAATGTAAACCGAGATTCATCCATGAAGAGAACACCTCTCCAACGTGCCAGACGCCATCGAATGTGGGCATTTGCCCACTCAAGTCTGTTACGGCGACGATCTGGAGTCAGGTTAAGACCCCGATGAGGACGACGAGCATGCAGGTGAGCTTCCCTGAGACGGTTTCTGACAGTTTGTGCAGAAATTCTTTGGTTATGCACACCAATTGTTTCAGCAGCTGTCTGAGTAGCTGGTCCCAGACGATCTTGGAGGTGAACCTGCTGGATGTGGAGGTCCTGGGCTGGTGTGGTTACACGTGGTCTGCGGTTGTGAGGCCGGTTGGATGTACTGCCATATTCTCTGAAACGCCTTTGGAGACGGCTTATGGTGGAGAAATGAACATTCAATGCCCGAGCAACAGATCTGGTTGACATTCCTGCTGTCAGCATGCCAATTGCACGCTCCTCAATGCTTGCGCCATCTGTGGCATTTTGCTGTGAGACAAAACTGCACATTTCAGAGTGGCCTTTTATTGTGGACAGTCTAAGGTACACCTATGCACTAATCATGGTGTCTGATGAGCATCTTGATGTGGCACACCTGTGAGGTGGGATGGATTATCTCAGCAAAGCAAAAGTGCTCACTATCACACATTTAAACAGATTTGTGAACAATGTTTGAGAGAAATGGTAATATTGTGTATCTGGAATGAATTTTAGATCTTTGAGTCCATCTCATGACAAATGGGAGCAAAAACAAAAGTGTTGCGTTTATATTTTTGTTGAGTGTATGAAACTGGTAATGGACATCACATACATAAAACAGTCTTGGATTTTTCAGGTAATTAATCTATACAATTACACTGACACCTTTCATTACTTTTCTCACGTTTGTATATATAGCACCTTCATCGATGCAAGAAGTGCAGCGTGCAGTGAACATGATAATAAATAACACTGTAAATGACATTAAACCCAGTCACAGTGTGTGATTTTTATTCCCCGGAGAACCTGAGACAGCTGCTTCTTCACTTCATTTCACAATGACAGTAGAAACAAATTATATATGCATGGGATTCGCATTGAACACTAACTCGTATAGCCACAATGAAAAGATATAACCAAGGATAAGAATTAAATTTGAAAAATAATCTCATATCACATTCACTATGCAATCAGGTCAACCAAAACAATGGGAGATTATGCAGATTAATTTAGCAAGTTTAGGAATCTAAACAATAAACCACATTATCTTGAAAAAACATTTTGATTGTTAGCAGGGCTGCCTCTCCACAGTAACTTGGGCTATGCAGATAGATGCGTTTAATGCCTTAAGGTGGAACAAAGCAATAATATCTCCATGGAGACAAGCAAGTGTGTGAACCTAGACCTGTCATGATAAATACTATATCTTTCAATATATAAGATAGATGGAACAATATATTTTTGGGGTCAGTATTTATCATGTGTACATTTTCTTTGCACTACGGGGAAGGGTTTTTTTTGTTATTTTTTGGCTATATAATGTGATTTAACCCATAAAGGTTGAATGAATAACTTCTATAACTCATTAGAGATGCTGTTTATTTATTGCAGCTCATGATTTTTTAACGATATTGTACATTTAGAATATTTTTTGTGGTTTAAATCTGCTTTAGAATGATATTAATATATTATCAATATTAAAATCAATATTGTCGTTTAATGTCTATATTTACTTTATCTATGTATCGCTCTCTATAAACTTTGTTATCATGACAGGCTTAGATGGACCCTCTACCAGAAAAGTTACAGAATGCACCTTTAACTGTACCGGACTGGTAGTGGACTGCTTTACAGTTAGAAAAGCAGAGTAATGGAAACTCTCATAAGCGGTCATAATTTTGAGGTGTCCACTAACGCCCAGTTTCATGTTTCACAAATGGCACTTTGAGCACACTGAGGTAACAGCACCACCTTCTTTCTGGTGGAGCGAAGCTAAAGCTGCAGACTTGTAATAAAGAGCTCAAACAGAGCCTTGTGTATCCACGCCCACGGTCAGGTGTCCGAGCAAAAATCTGCCTTCAAACTCCAGCAAAGGCAAGAGTGCAAGAGTCAAAGCTATAAACTGTGCTATGCTAACTATGCAAACATATTGGTCTACTGGTCCACTTAATAACAACATAATGAGCAAATTCAGGCTTACTTAATACTTAATACAGTAACTTAACCCATTACTTAAATAGTTACGAAGCCTGAATCATTCTTAACAAGATTTTTGTTCATTAGAAATAAGGTCTTTATTCAATTTCACTAATTAAAGTTTAGTTATTATAAAGATCTGTCTAGTGACTGAAATAGCAATATCATTTTAATCATTAATAATGTACTATACAATGATTAACAGTAAACAGTAGGCTAGTTAAGTGTATAGAAAAATCATATTAAATTGTACACAAAATATGCTCAACATGGGTTAATGCTGGTTCAGACCCATTTTGTCATGTTTAGTGGTAGAACATGATCAAGTAGTAATGTAAAAGTGCTTAAATCAGCTCATTATACATCTGACTAGGGCTGAAACGATTCATCGAGTTAATCGATTAAATCGATTAGAAAAATGCATCGATTATTTTTTTTTGCCTCGATGCTTCGTTTTATTTTCATACGCTCGGCGATGGCCGGAACCTTTTGTGGTAGAGGTAAAGTTTCCGCACGACCACTGCACTTCACTGTACACAAAACAGTGCGGCGCCCATGGATGTATAATAAGTGCGGTACGCTCCGCACCCCGCATCTCCCGTACGCCGCGCACTCTGCCCGTGGATTGTGTCTTGTCGCGTACACTCCGTGGACCGCGCTTCCTCCTGTGCGCCTCTAAACCAGAACTCACACCAGGACTAAGCCAGGTCTAAACCAGGTCTAAACCAGATCTAAAACCAGGACTAATCCAGGTCTAAAACCAAACAAGAATTTGCAGGAGTTGGTTGCTACATTTATGTAGTTTTAAAAATCATGACAATATCAAGTAATCCAAAGTATTCAGATTACGTTACTCACTTTAAGTAATTTAATTGATTACGTCACAAACTACATTTTGGGAAATGTAATCTGTAGAGGATTACATTTTAAAAGTCACCTTCTCAACACTGATGCTACAACATCTAAACAGAAAGCCCCGTACATTACATCAAGTGGAAAAGAAACCACGAGGTAAGTCAACCTTAGCCCAGCGATAATTAAGTTTTTCATGTCCAAAACATGTGTATCTGTCAATGCACGTGGTGTGTACTTAACATGTGCAAAGTAGACACGACAATAACAAGCGATTATTCGAACAAAATAATCGACAGAATAATCGATTACTGTAATAATCGATAGCTGCAGCCCTACATCTGACTAATACTTTAGCTCTCAAAATCTCACTTATTCTTGAGTTAGCCTTTTAGAAGTTTTACTTATTGCTGTACTGTACTTGTACTGTAAGAATTGAGTAGCCTTAGTGCACTTATTCACACACTTCGAGTAAACTTAAATCTAGTATTGGTATAGTAGTATTTGATCAAATAAAAAAATAATAATTGTATCAGAAAACACACGAGTTTAGACCTTGGTTAGAGCCTTGTCCTTTGATGACTGAGTTCAGTTCTTTTATTACATTCACCACACATAACATAATAGATCCAGACTGTAGATGAGACCTCACTTCCCTGTAGTGTCTATGAGCCATGGCTTCTATCTCCTACAGTTGAAGAAGAGAGAAGGGGATGATGGGAACTGGACTGCAGAGGGTTTCTTGCTCTCACCACATCCTCTGCACAGATGTGTCCTTGCCAAGTGCACTAAAAGTTCACGGACTCGCACTACTGGAGCGCTCTCAGCTGCACCATTCGTACACTCCGAGCAACATCTGGCTTTTTATAGTCATTTCAAACAGATAATTGCTAACAAGCTGCACTGGACTTCAAGATTACGTCATGCTATTGTTTTAGGGCAAGCTAGCTATGAGATGAGGTACTCCAAACTGTAAAACGATATACAAAAACGCTTTGAATAGGGCCATCAGATATAAGTGGTTAAAAATATAAACAGTGTGGGTAAGTATGTGAATACATGTACGGAGAACAGATATTGTGAATACTAATTTTGAGTAACTGTATTCCACTACAGTTACTTTTTCATTTGGTGGTATCAGAATACAGTTAGTTTTCTAAAATCAAAGGGATAGGTGGTAGTATTTGATCACTTAAATTAGGCTTTAAACTGCAAATAATTAATGAGAAAAATATGAAGGACTGCTCTTGTGGTCTGTGATGGTGAGACTTTTTTTAAAGCTATTATTCACTGTGAAAAAAGTATGTCAGACCACTACGGTATTTTCCATTTAAATATAAAATTGTCCCATTTTTACAGAAATTCTAAAATAACTCAAATTTGCCTTACATGACCCGATAAACCTCACAGGAGTTGAAAGGTCAAAGTGCATTGCTGTTAGTGCCATTTAGCTATTAGCATACACAAGGGGTCAACCTGATTAAATGCTTTTTGGTCAATTTAGTTTTGTCTGTAAAGGTTAGTTCAAGAGGTCACGCGTCTCCCTCTGCATCATTTGCTTCCATAAAATGTGCTAAATCTGAGGCGCACAGCTCGCAGGTCAGTTAATGCCAGTTGTCATTAGGCCATAATTAATGCGCGTGTCTTTGTTCTTGTCATACAGCGTTTCCAGCTTCGGTAAACAAGCTGGAAAATTCACATTAGCCGAGATAGCCATCAGCTTTGCACAACTGTATCAGAGTGACAACATGATAAGCGTGGCATGTTGGAATCATCGGGAGTAATTAACAATGCAATGATTAAAAATGTGAACAGGAGAGTGGCTTTTTCCTCTCTGTGGTATAACTACAAGTTTGTATGAAGCACAATAAGAGTCGGTATAGATAAGAGATAGAAAAAGTCCTTTAGAGAGAGAGAGCCAATTAGCGCTAGCGAGAGGACAGCACTGGAAGAGCAATTAAGTGGAGTTACGAGTCTCAGGAGACGACTCAGCTCATGACTGGTGCCTGGGTGTGTGTAAACCTCACGTTAGGATTTGTCTTTTATTAAATCCACACACATGTGACTGTTTGGACTCACAGCAGGAGGGGACACTTCAAAAACCTTGTCTCGTTAGGACCGTCTGATAGAAGTGAGCTTCTGCCAGTTACTCCCATCCACCTCCCAGCTGCTGTCTATTTTTCTACATCTGCTGTGGGCTTCTCAAATCAATTGTCAATTACGGCGATCCATGGGTTGCAGACTGATGGAAAGTTAGAGCTGTTGTAGCATTTAACTATTTCATAATAAAATTTTATATTATTTGAATCTTGAGTGCTTTTAAATTCCTTCTTACTTTTCACCAACTCACTGTCTCGCCCACTGCTCTGTAATTACAATTATGCAAAAATCAGACTTCAGGTTAGACATACTGGGTTCAAAAATGTTATGTAGCCATTTTTAAACAATAAAACACATGAGTATATGCTGCTTGCTAAGGTGAATTTTCACTTTGAAGAGGTTGTGCTCAGCCCTGCAGTTTTGAAAAAGAAGACAATGGACTTTCTATTATTAAAAGTATTTGAAATCAACCTTGTGGTTTACAATGAACAAAAAGATGACTGAGTATTATACTACTAAATACATGAAGAACGCATTTTATGTCTTTGATTCGGTCTTCTTTCCCCTACATGAGTCCTCTGATACATTGTCTCACTGTTGGTAGATAATGGATGGTCACTTATCAAAAGTAGCAGTCTTGTGCGCTTTAAGTCATGTTATAATGTTGTTACCTCATTAAAACATATCTGGAGTTGTTCACATGTTTGAGTAACCCTTTATTATTAGTCTGTCTGGATCTCCAAAGCTCAGAATGCTCTGTTGCACCTTCTGATGACATTAAGCAGTATTTTAACAGAAACCATTTACCTTTTCTTCAGTAGAGATGGGAAACTCCAGGGCTGAAATCCAAAATGAATCCAAATTATTCTGGTGAAGTTGCATCAAGTTTAAAAACACAGTGAACCACTTCCTGTATCACCACATGATGTCACAAGGAGTGTTTTCAGTGTGAGAGAAGCCTAAATATGCAGCGTTTCTGTGTTAAACGTGTGAATGGAACAAAACACAACTCCAGGTATGTTTGTGAGGAAGAAAAAGATCAGAAAATACTATGATATGGGCCCTTTAAACAAATGACATTTTAAAAACAAAACATTGACTGATCACATAGAGAAGCTAATTGATAACTACCTCAGGAAATACCATGTTCTAACACCCTGAACCGATGCCAAGCCAAAACATTTTACTAATTCAAATCTGCTGTTCCAAATTTCCTAATTCTAACATATAAATCTTGTGGCCACCTGTCACTTACCTCACCTGTCTCTTGGGCCACAGTGTTGTGCGTATATTCACTGTCATCGCCCTAGGAAAACTATTGCCCGGGGTAACCTTGAATTCATCTTTTGAAAACATCACAGTGTTGCATCACCGTTTTCTTGGCCTGCATTTATTTCACCATTTCAATTTCAAGCCTTCTGAAGCTTTGGTCGACTGGATGGAAGATTTGCAGAAAAGGGGGATAAACCTGGTCTCGTGGTACGGTTTCTTTAATTGCAAAATGAGGCAGTTCTTTGTTCATTTGATATATTGTGTGAAATGTATTTTTATGAATGGGTTATGAATGATTTAAAGTAAAGAATACATAAGATACAACAAACAACTCTAAATAAAATGTATATTAAAAAGTACTAGTTTTATGGTAACACTTTCAAATCATGCTACAGCTCTACATCTGACACCAAATTTTTACATATATTAATTAGTAAGTAGGAGGGTTGGTGAAAGTATCTACAAATCAGATACTTGTCAAAACTAAAACTAGTATCAAAACTAGTTACTCATTTAAGCAAGTATCAATACTATAAAAAATAACTGGATCAAATCTGACCTTTCCTAAGTTTTATCAGAACTAGAAGACCACATGCTAAATATTATTTTGTGTTGAAAATTACTATACTGTCCAAAATAAAACTAAAATGGTCATTTGGGTATCAAAATCGGTATTGAGTGTAGTATCAAAATCGAGTTAGAAATGTTCGTATCGTGACACTAGAAGGTAGCTGGGGCACTTCAACCAGAGGGTAGGCAGTTCCAGTCCTAATCCTAAAAAGCTGTCCTATGTTGCTACAAAAAATATATCAATCAAGACAAATGAATGCTGTTTCTAATGTTACAATGAAATAACTAAAGAAAATGTGACAAAAGGTTCACAGCACCATGCTCTTCACTGCTTATTGCTATGGAAACACCCCATTGGCAAGTCACTGTTAACAATGTCGTCTTAAATCAGAGAGAAAAGACATATCTGCAGCTGACCTGATAAGCACCTCACACCATCTCCAATGGCAACAACGCAACATTACCTTTGTGTGCTTCTACAAAGAGTGACGCAGGGGGGAGCGATTGTGTTGTGATGCCTTTAACTAGATTTCCTCACAATTTTACATGGTAGGTACTTTAATTCAGTGAAATGTAAACTAAGCGCTAAATTTGAGAAGAAAGAAGTTGCTTAAATAGCAAAAAAACACACTTGGCTAATGAGTCACTGGCCTTTCTGGCTTCCTACCAGGGCAGAGTGCACATTGTAAACAACTCCAGAAGCATTAACATTACAGAGAAGACTGAAATCTGAAGAGTTTGTAGAGCTCTAAACCACAATTACAACAAGACTTTTGTATAAAACAAGGTATTTTGTTGATTTCGATTATCTAAATACCGTAACTGAAGTCTTTGCAATTTGATAATTACACTAAAATTGTGATTTTGATTGTGATGAATTGTGAAGCTACAGTTAAATCGTAAAAAGTTGAAGGACAAAACTGCAAAATGCAAAATGTTGGCAAATTAAAATGAAGAAAAAGTTAGGAAAACACATCTTGTTACACTAAAGATAAGAAAAACAAGTATTTGCACTTAAAATAATAAGCAAATTCTTGTGTTGTTTGAATCAAGAAAAAAAAATCTATTGGACACATTGACTCTAAAGTTAAATGTTTGAGTAATTTGAAACCTAAATCTTAAATCTGCTCGAGGACTTCAAAACCTACATTTGAGTGCACTTAACACTATTCTGAGGCCCTTTCCTCTCAGAACTTTGATGCTCACCCAGCGGGAGATGCAGCAGTGAGGGAACACCTTTAACACCTGTCAAACACACTCCATGTCGGCGGTCCTACATCACATGACCTTTGAAAAAACGGGCACAGCATGAAAACTGAAAAAGCAAGTTTATGTGGCAGAGGTAACGGTTTACCAGACACCAGACAAAATATTTAAAAGGACAGCTAGGAACCATGGAGACCTTAACTGTCTTCAGGAAGTAAAAGGGCTCTCCTCCCCTTTAAAGAGGGGGTTTTGAACTTTCTACCATGTTATAATGTCATTTCCTCATCAAAAACATGCCTGAAGAGGTTTTAGGTGTCATTCACACATGTTTCAGTAAATACGATCTCTCCCGGGCCCTATTCAAACCCTCCTTATGGTTAGCTGTAAGATTCTGTCCATTGCACAACCCACAAGTCGTTCATACTCCAACACGACAGTTCTCCATAAATATACAAAACTGTACACAACATCTTGACAAACCTGATGTGCAGTCGTTTCATAAACAGGATGCACACTGATTGTGTTGTGATCGAGCTCTGAAGGGGGAGAGTCTCATAAGCATGTTAATATGTTGCTTTTCGGGGTATAAAGCATTTTTAACACAATAAAATGTAACAGGGTGATCATCATCCACAACAACAAGAGTCAAACAAGTGCTGGGAAAAGTTACTTGGAGCATCTTTAAATAGAGAAGTTGCAGATTACACATAAAAACGCTTTAAATGGTGAATGGTCACATTTTTATATTGTGCTTTTCCACGTTAAAGACACTTCACATCAAGGAACCGCTCATCTATTCACAACTATTCAGTGTACACAGACACTAGGGGCAAGGTGGGTTAAGTGTCTTGCCCAAGGACACAATGACAGCATTCATCTGTGGGAGCTGGAATTGCACCGCCAACATATGGGTCCTGATGTTTATGCAGAGAGCGGAATTTGAACCATCAACTTTCGGATCAGTGGACGACTGAGCTACTGTCGCCAGTTTAATTGTACTAAATTAAAATTTGAATCCTAAAAAATTACTTCTAAAATTAAAAATGCAATAAAAAACATTGATATTCCCATATGTGCTGCAAACCAAGTTGTTTTGTCTCTTAAGAGCCGCTATGTTTTTACAGTGTAGCCTGCCTACTTGTCACAGCAAATCGAGGTGAGAAGCAAAGAGCCCACATAAGAAGAGAAGGTGGGAGTGTTTTACCACAGTCCGTCCTGGCTCTGCTTTGTGTGTGCGATTCGAGTGGTCTCCCCCGGTAACAGCCACAGCAGACCAGCAGGACCGCAGCTACAGTGAGTGGGCAGCAGCATTACACAACCCAGCCTCAAAACCAAGCCAGGCCACTCCGAAAGACTGCATCCTTTCAGAGGGGGAGCCAGGGTTTGAGAGAGATGGCTTTTTAATAATAACCTATGTATGTTTTAATGATATCGATATGAAGCGCAGTTGCAAATGTGTCAGTGTTGAAGGAATATTGTTGAGAATAACTAATTGTGGCTATCTAATGGATAAAAGATTTGCAATAATACAGAATAGAAAATACTGATTTTGATATCCACAGATGAAACAGGTCAAATTTTATCCAGTTTGTGATTTTTATTCAGTATCGATAGCTGCTCAAATTAGAATCTAGTTTTGATACTAGTTTTAGTATGGATTCGTATCTGATTTTCTTTTGACAACCCCATCAAGGAGTATTAACATTGGAGAAAAGACTGAAATATATGAACTGATAACAAGTAAAGTAAATCATACATTTCACTTGTTTGAAGTAATCTAAAATACAGGGTTAACAGGTTGGCAGCCTTCGCAATTTCCCAGTTCTCATGCTTATAAATTTCAGTTTGATTACAGCTTATCTTGCAGCTCCACACTACATTGTTTGATAGATAAGGGATTGCAGTTTTATTAGAAATGATCACTATATGTGCTTGTTCAGTACTTTGAATTAAAAACAACAGTGGTCTATACATTTCTATGTGTATGGAGGAAAAACCTTAAATTTTCACTTGATAAATAAGGAGTGCTTATGATATAAACGTTGAGAATGGTGGTTTTAATGTCAATTTAACAGCGCACGTACAACAGTCATAGATCTGGAAACACAGATAACTGGGTTGTGATTTGCAATTGCAGACTTACAAAGCAAAAGCGTATTTACCAATTGATCCATTCCCTCAAAAATTGGCAACAGAAAACCAAACAAAGCCACTGCCCTGACACTATAAACCTCTTGTGTTGTAATAATCAATTAGCTCATTCTTCACGTTAACCATTGGCTCATAACGTCGCCGACAGTGACAGCTCCTGCCTTTGCTATCAGCGGAGCGCAAATATCTACAAGCTCTATGTGTTTTCTCTTGTTTTTCTCTTGTTGAGGCGACTACATTAGAGGCTGCTGCAAAGGGTTTAATGATCTGACTTCAGCGCACAGAGCAACCACCTTCACATATTAAACAAGGATCATGGACTACTTTACCCAGAAAAAGTACTAACTCTACACACAGTTGGGCAAAACCATGGATGCATGAAGTATTAAAGGTGTATAAAACTTTTCTGGTGCCGGGTCCCCCACTGAATTATCTCCATGAAGATGTTATTACTTTACTCGAATGTTCCAGGTCAGGTCTGTGGACATGCAAGCAGTAAGAATGCATGTTTTTCAAGTCAATAAAAATAACTGTAAAGTCATATTGTGAACATTCCGGCAAAATCAATAATATCAATGGAGAAGAGCAGCTGGTGGACATCTACCGAAGAAGAACCTTTACCCATTGTGAGATAGTCGGGTTGTCATAGATTCTAAAATAAGATATTAATCAATGCTAAAATGAATATTGAAATTAAATATTCTTTTGAGCAAATATTGACACAAAAAAGTAATTCACAGGACAGAAATGAAGCTTTCCTGAATAGCTGTAGAATGATCTTGAGCTGTATCTGAATAACTATAAGAACACAATAGACTAATATGCTCATGGACCACTATAGAACCTACCTGAGTACTGAGAGATTGTACAGATATAAGGTCATATGGTAATATATAAAAGAAAGTACTACAATTTAATATGGGAAATGACATTCTATAGTCTAAATAAAGAGAGGTATCAGAATGGGTATTAAGTAATGTGCGTATCCCTTCAAAATCAACTTTCAAATTTTACCTTGGTGACAGCACTACAAGATTGTACCCCACACTTCATTATGTTGCTCATTAAAACCCTGACTACCAGTTTAGCCTGACACTGTAATAAACATGTGATGTTATGAACTGAGCAGCCCATGTGCAGGAGCGGCGTGAAGCAAGCAGTTGCCTGGCAATGTGCACAATATGGCGTCTGTGACTTGTGCGAAGGCCATGAGAGCAGCTTGTACCCATGCAGCCCCTCCCTGCGCTCACAACAACCCCACCTGCCATCTGCCCCAACCAGGAAGTGACTAGGCCAGAGAGTTGACATGTCACAGCGCTTTTTGCATGTATAATAAATATTTACATACTAATTTGTTGACTGTGTGCTATGTTGAAACTAGAGTGTGCTCAGTGGCGGTGATGGTGGCAGGGGACGAGAGGAAAAGGGGGGATGGACAGAGGGAGGGGGAAGAGTGTCTGACATGGAAAGATTACAAAAAAAATGCACAAAGAAATGCATTATGGGAGTTGAAGAGGGAAATGCAGCAAGCTGTAAGAAAGTTATAATGCCCTAATCTAGATGGCTAGGGTATTTACTAGTATTGCCACGATACTTAAATGTCAAACTCTATTGTAATACTAAGGAATAGACTCAATACTGAATATCAATTCCAAAAAGATGTAATTTTCAACATTAAATGACACTTTCTTTAATATTACTATGTGGCCTTATATTCATGTAATCCCCCAGTTGTCTAGGTATGTTCTCTATTGGTCCATGGGTGTACACTAGTCTATATGTTGTTTTTCTGCTACAGCTCAAGATAATTTTAAAGCTATTCAGGAAAGGTACTAAATTATTACTATTACTGAACATTTACTCCCCTTAATTTTTAACAAATCCAATATACGGAGCTTACAATAGCACAAAGCTAATCAAAATTGTGAATCCAAAGTACTGAAATAATCGGATTGTGTTTTGTTTTTTCAATAACACCTGTAAACTGTTTCCAGAGGAAGCACAGGACAAAAGCACAAATTATCAGCATGAAACATGGATAAAATGAAGTAAGACTAAAATAGAACTAGACCAAACTGCACAAATATCAAATCCCGCAGGACAAGTTAAGGACCAAAAAGGACAATGCCAACTGGTCTACAAAGTACTACTTTAAAAAGGATTCAACAAAAGTCAACAAAGCCTGAAATGGGACCAACGCAGGACTAAAGCTGGATAAACTATTTCAAAATTTCACTTCAGAACCACCAGATATAGACACTCCAACTACTCGTATTGTACCCTCACCACAGTTTGAGAAGCACTGGTGTATTCCATGAAGCACAAATGTTTTATGGGTAGACAGGCTGTAAGAGCAGAGAGATCCAGGTTTGAAAGGGCGCTGCATGTGGGAGTAGGAGGGAGGAGAGGGGTAGGGTTGAGACAGGGGTGTTGTGTGGGAGGATGGAGAGAGGAAGGAGAGATAGAAAGAGAGAGGGGAGAGAGAGGGAGAGAGAAGCAGTGGGCTGTTTCCATGTAGAACAACAAAAGAGCAGGTTTACTGGTCCGACAAGACTCCTGTCACAAAGAAGCGCACACAAGTACAACATAATCGCAATTCTACAGGACGGGAAAAACAAGACATGTTAGCTTAGACTGTAAAAGGAAGACTGCTTGGTTTCAGATCACAACACAATAATTAAAAAAGATGGGGCTAGTGTTGTCAAATATATAAATATATTGCGGCACGGTGGCTGAGTGGCTAGCATTCATGCCTCACAGCAAGAAGGTTGCGGGTTCGATCCCTGGGTCGCCCGGGCCTTTCTGTGGAGTTTGCATGTTCTCCCCGTGTCTGGATGGGTTTCCTCCGGGCACTCCGGTTTCCCCCATCAACCCAAAACATGCACTGTAGGTGTAAAAGTTGTGTGAGTGAGTGTTGGTGGTGGTCGGAGGGACCGTTGGCGCCGCTTGGCTTGGCAGCCGCGCCTCTGTCAGTCTGCCCCAGGGCAACTGTGGCTATAACAGTAGTTTACCACCACCGGGTATGGAGTGAATGAAGAATACTCTGTAAAATGCTGTGTAAAGCACTTTGGGGACATGTGTCTGTGTAAAGCGCTATATAAATAAACCTTACCTTACCTATTAATATTTCAAATTTTATTCGATACTAAGGAATAGACTTGACACTTAATACCTATTCCAATACCATGATCATAATAAAAAACACTTTTGACAATAGAATGTAATTTTCATTTCAATAATAGTACTTTTTTATATTACCATGTGGCCATATGTCTGCATAGTCCCTCAATTTCCCAGGTAGGTTCCATAGTGATTCATAGGCGTATACTAGTCTATGTGGCTTATACTTGCTCTGATTTCATCAGTATTTTGTTTCCATTTTAATTTTAAAATCAAATATCTGATTTTCGATACTTTTAACAACCCTAGATGGGGCAGGTTAAATCTCACTATTATGTTTATTTACTATGTTTGGTGTGGATGATTAATAATATAAATATAAATAAATATAGCAAGATAAAAGATATGATACTTCCAAAGTGCACTAGATAAGAGATTAATAATAACAAAGTCCATTCACACACATAGGCATAATTATTTACAGTAACAAGTGTAGTAAGTATTTTGTCTAATTTTGAGTTCATTTTATCCACTTTTTTGTCTTTCTTTGGATAATTCCTTGTTTACAACTATGTACAGTAGAAATTATGTTGTGCACTTTTAGACCTGGTTTAGCCCTAGATTAGATTACATCTGGAAAAGTCCTGTTATATACTTGATTTAGATTTGGTGATACTCGGAAAGCCAAACCTTTTCTTCAATGGCAGTTGGTGTGAAAGGTTTGGGAGCCACCACTGGTCCAAAGAATTCATTTTCTATGTAATAAAAGCATAAATACTGGCTCTGACTTCAAACAAGCACCTTATCACTGCAACAGAATATAGGCAATTGTAACAGGTTTATTCCATGTTATTCCAGGTTAAATTTGCAAGCGATAAAAATGTGCTTATGGTAGCCAGAGACGGGTGAAGGAGGATACAACCTGTGATTACCACATCAAAGCGGCTTAATCAGAAAGTCTAATGGAGGGACCGCACACTTGACCAATAAGAAACGCAACAATAGAATCCAGTAGTGCATATGCATAAGTAAGGATCAACCCAGCGTTATATTTGTCCATTAATATATTTCAGCATGGTTTTCATCAACGTGATATTTTTGTTAATAAAAAACAAAACTAAAACTAAATAAAAGGTAATTAAAATATTTTTTTAAAATAGTTATGTGCAACATTTTGATTTTCCATTCAAAATATAAAGCATTTTCCTAACTGAAACCCATTCATGAGAACTAAACAAAAAGAAAAAGAGGGGTTCAAGCAGGCACAAGGTAATAAAATCAAATTTTAATGGACCATTTGATGTAACCACCAATATTGTCCAAAATGATTCTCTAGCATGAATTTTCAAATAAACACTGCCTCTATTTTCCAAAAGGAACAGCAATGAATGCGGGTCCACACACAGGAAATTTTGTGAAAGATCTTGGCACCCCATAACGGAATCACAGAATGTCCGGCTTGATTCCAGCTTGTGTTTATAGTATTTACCAAAATGTTTTTCTTAAGAGTCGCAAAGGTTAGAAATGATTTTTTTCCTTATTTTTCAAAGAACCACTCTCTTGTGATCCCCCTGTCATCACATTAGTTTCCTAAATTGGCCAAAGTTGGGCTCAGAGTTTCCTAAAATACGCTGCGCTGGGATCCGTGCAAAGCTAGAAGGCACAATGAGTCACTTAATTAACTAAATTTACTTTACTCTCCTTCATAACAGCGCTCTTTGAACACACGTTTCCGACTGCCCACACAAACCGTCTAACCTCAAATGTCCAGTCCAGCTATAGTTTATGAAAACGTCGTAATAAACAACACAGAGAATTAGGATATGGGTGGAGACAAAGGCTGTTCATTCGTTAGTTGGGCTTCCAGACACAAAGAAAGCCTGTTGTTTACGGTTGTTTTTAAACAACAGCGCAGTCAGAGCCAGTTATGTAAAAGTAATTACTGCTCTTTACCTTGGACTCTCCAAAAACAACAGTGGCCATAAGAAAACAAATTTACTAAAGTGTGATTACATTATTTAAAAAAGGTATTGTAAGCTGTCAGTTTAGTTTTGTTGCCTAAAATAGGACCTGCTTGAAAACTGAACAGCTGCGATAAAGAACTGGCAATGCACTTAAACAAAGAGTGGAGGGTCCGTCAAATGCTTTTCTCCATGGAGATGTTATTGCTTTGTCTGGAATCTTTCACAGGCCTTAAAGCTTTGTATCTCCATGGAGTCAGAATGCTTATTTAGTTATTTTAGGTATTGCTGAGCTGTAAAACCACCTGTAATTTAATAAATGACATAGGGATAGAAATAAGCAGGTGGTGGACCCTCAACCAGAAAGTTACACAGTGCATCTTTAAAGGATCCGAGCACAGCCAGAGTCTGTAGACCTATAAATATTTAAACTTTATACATTTATGTATATAAGCTAAAGGTCATACATACAGAGTGTTGTGAGAGACGAGTAGTTACACACGTACTGAAGATGTTAATGATAGTAAATCTTACTTAAAAAGTACTTTGAATGTATAAACAAACTTTGTAGTCTGAAACTGAACGAAGTAATATATAAAGAATCGATTCCAGTGTTTTGAAAATATACTACTAAGCTAAAAAAGAACACTAAATGACTTTAAACTCTGTCCATACAGTCACAGATTTGTCATAACAAATGCAAAAATTATCACACATCTTTATGTTGTCGAGACTACGGAGAGAAGCTTAAAATATATATATATATATATATTTGTATCTATATTTTCTTGTCTCTCTATTCACTGTCTATGTCACTGTCTTTAGTCATTAAAACAGGCTTCATACCTGTGACTGGAGCCTCTATGTCCAGCAGGTTTTTCTCTGCTCTCAAAATGGCCGCTCCCTCCCCGATGAGCCTCATAGCCACCGACTCCTCCACACGACCCTCCTTCGTCAGATGGGCTTTGAGCACATCCACTTTGGGCTTCCCATCACTGTCAAACACCTCTTTAGCCGTCAGCCGGTGACTGGGAGGGAACGGGACAGCTGCAGAGAGAGAAAGAGAGAAATAATATTACTTTTGATTACAGTTAACAGGAAATCAGTTAGAATTCACCAATCCAGTCAAATCCAACTTAATTTGTATACACATTTTACTAACACCAAGCCTCCAAAGTGCTGCACAGAGTAGGCACAATATATAACACATTCAATCAAACAAAGTATAAAAAATAAATAAGCAAGTCAATAAAAAAACATAAAAAATAAACATAGCAAATAGGAAAATAGAAAATAAAATCAATAAAAGACAGTCAGAGGATCACACATTTCTCATGCTGGGTTAAAAGCCAGTGAGTAAAATCCAGTGAGACTTAAAAGCATCAACTGAAGGGGTGGTCAAAATGAGAGGGGGCCATTCAATGAATAACTTAGTAAAAGAATAGCAATTTCTACTTTTCTGACACCTTATTTCTTTTTTTAATAGTAGAAGAACATTTTGGTTACTTTTCCCACTGTGAACAAAGCTATACTTAACAGAGCCTCAACAGTGTGACCAGGAAAATTTGACGATGCATGTGGACCGCATCGATGCATTGACTTTAGAGTGGAGTCTTTAATTAATGTGGCAGTTATAACAGGTACATGCAACATCCAGACTGTATTTCCACACAAAACACAGCAGTACACGTGCGAGACATACACAGAAGAACATTGTCAGAGTTTTCAGATCAGGAGCAATGTGGCGGAAAAAAAAGTGAAACAAGAAAGGGCTCCCCGTGTCGTACAATCTGCTTTATCCACAACTTTGTCCAAACATAAATTGTCCCTCAGGTAAACTCCATATCTCAGCGGCACTCCGGCTGTTATTACTGTGCACACACCCACCGTGGACTCTTTAGTTGCAGCCCTAATATCATTAAATAAATGAAAACTTTTTGTTGACAATATTACATACAGTATGTTTGAACATTTAAGCTTGTGGTATTAAGGTATTAAGCTTGGTCAGAAGAACTATCACTGGAGAAGATTTCATTTTATTTTATTGTAATCTTTATTCAGCCAGTTAAAATATTTGAGAACCAATTCTCATTTGTGGACATGACCTGGAAGACCTGCCAATATAGCATGTTTTAAAGGTCCCACATTGCACAAAATTGTCTCTTCTGAGCTTCAAGCCTTGTTTTAAAAATTGTTACCTTATCACAAACATACCCAGAGTTGTGTTTTGAATGTTTGAATAATCATTTATTATTACTCTGTCTACATCTTCAAAGCTCAAAATGCTCTGTTCCACCTTGTGATTTTAGTTCCAGCTCCATTTTGCCTTTTTGTCAGTAGAGATCGGCAGTTCCAGAGCTTAAATTATCCAGGCAATTCTTGTGAAGGTGTATGAACTTTAAAAACACAGTGGAGCACTTCCTGTACTAACACATGACATCACAAGGTGGAACAGAGTGTTTTCTGTTTGAGAGAAGAACTCAGCCTAAATATACAGGGTTTGTGTGTGTTAAACATGGGTGAATGAATGAAACAAAACACAACTCCGAGTATGTTTTTGATGAGGAAACAACGTTATAACACAGATCAGAAAACTGCATAAGATGGCTATTTAAATTCACAGAGGAAACCACACACAACATCCAGAGCATAACCAACCCCCAAGCAGCACCATCATTCCCCACATAAGAACTGAACCTGAAATACAGGCACCTCCGTATTCTTGCGTGAGTCATTTTTTGCCCCTTTACCTGCCCTCTTCACGGAACACATTTTCATCTGCTAATATTGAAAGAGGCTTCCTTGACAAAAGGCTGATGAGAATGCTTGGTTGGCTCCGCGGCAGTGAGCACAAGCGTTTAAGCAGTTTGATTAGCAGGTACTTCAGGGGAGCTGCCCCCCATGGGATCCATGTTAAGACCTCCCTCTGAGACCATTCACATCCTGACTGCTATGATCCCAGTGATTCCTCTTCATCAATATTTATAGCTAAACGCAACACTTTCTGAGAATTTGTCTTGTAAATGAAGATCTGCTATGATGACAGGTTTTATTATAGGTTATTTCTCATCTTTCATAATACAATACAATACAACAGGGCTGCAACATTAATCTAATCAATCTAATCAAAACTGCTATTTAAATAGAGGCAATTAGCACATTGCAAAGGCTGTCATGTTTAAAGTGCCATCATCTGCTCTGCAAACCTGCTGCTAACTTTATAGTTTAGAAATGTAAAAAACATGTCCTGAAATGTGATTCTTGTACTAGTTTTCAGTTCAGTTCAGTCTTTTTGTCAATTCTTCTGCCTAAACATGAACTTTGAACAGAATCATATTAATAAATCATAAATCACAAATCTATTTCTGATGGTTCAGTGATATGTAAGCAGAACTATATTAAAATTGACCCAGAAAAAAAAAAATCTATCCTGTAATTTTCATGGACTTAATCTTAACTACATAACAAACAGTATTACAAAACTATTCTACAAACATCAAGTAAGAAATATGGATGTTATACAGAGAGATGTTAAGTCTCTCATGTGTATGAAAGCTATCATTTAATCAAGTGGTTTGTGGGCACAACACCAGACGATGAAATTCATCAAAACCATTACAAAGCAATGTTCCTGTGAATTTCTATAATTATCTTTACATAAAACAGCCTTTCAGCAAAACTCAATGCAACCCTGTATACGACTGCTGTTTTCAGTAGCCTCAATCCAATTTTCATTTAATGCCTTGTACTTTCTAAACTAATTGCAGAGTGAAAAACAGACTATTTCTATGCAAATAACGAAAGGTCTCTTTACATGGGCTAAAATGAAAGAGCTGTGTAGCAGAATTTCAATGTTTTCAAAAGGCCCCATGTCAACGCCATTACTGCAGCCGACGCTAACTGAATAAAAAGAAGTTGAAGTTTGAAATTGACAGCACTATTAGCAGTCGCTCATTAATATTTTGTTCCTCCGACTCACGACTGACACATTACAGGTACAAAATAAAACAGGGATTTTTCTACTGCTCAAATTGTGTTCATGTTTTTAATTAACATGTACTTCCAAACTGGGTGCATTGCATGGACCTGTAAGCTTGGGTGCGGTAATGTTTATGGGTGTTAACGCATGGATCCCTAAGGTGATATCAGTTGAAATTAGAGCAGCACCCAAGCAGCTAAAAAACTAAAGAGAAGGATTTAAAATGAACTAACAGATAGATTTTCAACATGTAGTGGATGGGTTAAGCATAACATTATGATACAGACTCAAATAGGGATTAAAGGGCACGATTAAAGGACTATTTTCTGATCTATGTTATAACCTTGTTTTCTCTTCACAACCATACTTGGAGTGGTGTTTTCTTTCATTCACACAACACACAAACTGCATATTTAGACATCACACTTTTAAACTCCATACACTTTCACAAGAATCATTTGTAATTTCAGTTCTTTAATTGCTAATCTCTACTCAACAAAAGGTAAAATGTTGTTAATTTACCTCTTCATAACATCTCAAGATGGAGCAGAACATTTTGAGCTTTGCAGATGTAGACAGACTAATAATAAAGGATTAATCAAACATGTGTGAATGAAACAAAACATGACCTCAGGTAGGTTTTTAATGAGGCAACAACTTCTAACATGGCTTAAAGCTAGCAAGAGTCAGTTGTGCTTAATATAGAACCTTTAATGGATGCAACAGACTGAATATAATTTAGTCTAATAAGATGATTTTGGTGGTGTCCCTGGTTTGTATGGGTCAGAACCTAAAGTGAAATGCAGAAACAGCAGTGTACTAACTTGACAAAGACTACAATTGAACATCTCATTAAAAATGAATTAAAATGCAGGCAGAAAAAATCATTCAGTGTCAAAACAATTCGAACACAAAAATCTAGGCCGATTTGATTTCCGCAACTTAAAATTGAGGATAAAATATTGCAAGACAATGTTTATTTTGTAAGTTTTTCATTAAAATGGTTTGAGACTTTTCTTGTTTGTAAGACGTAACAAACCGAATAAAGGAAAAGCTAATTTTGTCATTCATAAAGAAAAAGAATCAAATCCAAATAAAACCATTTTATTCTCAAATCCTCTGCAGAAAATACAAGGTTGCAAAGTATCTTCATCTCAACCAATAACAAACTCTTGACGTACTACAAAAAAAGTACTGTCTGTATACTCCAATTCTCAATCTTCATATTACAGATAAAATTTACATAATCTTAAACCAATCTTTAATGCAAAATAGTTTATGTCACAATACTAAAATTTTAAAGTTTTCAATACTAAGGAAACTATTTAATACTGAATTTTTTTTTAAACTCTTAGAATGAATGTAGAATGTATTTTAAACACAAAATAGGAGTATTTATTATCACCCTGTTTCTCT
Organism: Odontamblyopus rebecca; assembly: GCA_030686955.1. Taxonomy (NCBI): domain Eukaryota; kingdom Metazoa; phylum Chordata; class Actinopteri; order Gobiiformes; family Gobiidae; genus Odontamblyopus; species Odontamblyopus rebecca. The sequence continues at coordinate 16,282,554 of CM060672.1, read as the reverse complement.
TTTTAGTGCCAATGCAGATTAAGACCATTTCAGAACCATTTTTACTCCCTCTGTGAAGCTTTAGTCAGTATCAAAACCTGTTCAAATGAGTATATCATTAGTTTTAGTATATGGGTGTCTGAGTTTATATAATAACCCAAATTTCTTTCATTTTACTATAGCGTGTCACTTGAAAAGATCAAATGTAATTCATACTTGAATGAATATGAATGAATATCTAGTTTTATGAGTAGATTTTGTGCCAATCTAATAGTATTAAGTATTTGGGGGTTTTCACACACCTCCATCCCAGATAGAGTTACCATGGCCCCAGTATGGCCTTCAGCAGAGCACCTGCTGTGACACTCTAACCCCAGACTAGGGACCATAGGGGCTTTGGACTTACCACTGAGGGGCCGCAGTAGTAACATTCATGTCAACCAGTCTGGGACATTTTGCACCTCCTCAGAAAGACAGGTCCGAACTTGGCCACCCCATAACCTTCTCTAGAACATACTGTACAGAGCAAATGTCTAAGGGGGTTCAAAGCGAGTTTATATGGCCAAACAGAGGTGGGCCAGTGTTCAAATATCAATAAAGGTGCAAAGAAGAAAAATCAACAACTTGGTGTACTCAGATAAATAGTCCGCAAACCTGAACACCTAGAGATCTAGAGAGAGAGTGCACTTTTTAATGAAACTCTAATCAGATCATTCATTATTTAGAGCTGTGTAGTTAATTGAATTTATATTGAGATTTAGAGTCTGTCATTTCCACGGGTCAATGATCAGCTTGGGTCTCTGTGACATTCAAGACAATATAAACTGTAAAAGACATTAGACAGTTCGACTTGGGTGGATAGGGAGTGCATACATCAAAGTCCACAGCCAATCCTCAGTAAAAGCATGTGGTTTGGAGCAGAGTTTAGACATTGGAGGAAATTTCGGACTATTTTTTGGCAAGCAATCTATGGTGTAAGTTCAACAAATATAATATTGAAAGAAACGTTTTTTTCAATATGGGGAAAAACTGCCCAGCTCTAACAACCTGAAATGCTTCACAGGATAAAAATATATACAGACACATTTATATAAAAAGGTATATAAAAGTGTTATATATAAAAAATTACTTTAATTTGGTAATGCTGTGTAGGCTATATGTGATGGCATAACTTTGAAGATTTTTTAAAAGAAAAATAAAATAGTGTACTTGCTAATGAAGCAGAGTCTTGCTCCAGCCTCTGCTCAGAGCTTGTATATTCACAGCTTAGTCTTTATGAATGACCCATGTGAATTTGTCAGAGCAAAACTTTCTTATCAAACATACTTGTGGTTCCTAACACCACCTCATGCTGTGCTATCTAATTAAGCATTGGGCTGGATGACATGCAAAGCCCAAAGGTAGTCTTATCTCATCCACCACTACAGCTTCTCTAAATCAGATCTGCCCAGCCACAAAACTAACCAATAAAAATGTGCACCTTTTCGGACTGCTTTAATAAACACGACCAAACTCAGCTTGACAACTTTGCCAATTTGTAAAGCTATTTGAACACTTTTTGGTTTGGTTAATTCATTTGACAGTACACTGGAGCCCTGAAAATATTATTCAAGAGTAAAAAAGTTAAACTAGTTTCTGATGATAGGAAACAAACGGTTATTAGAAGAGAAACTTTAGACTAGCCACACCATTTCACTAGCTTTAGCGCGGCTAGCCTAGCTGAGGTCACACCATATTGTCACTTTTCTCTGCAAAGAGCTAAAAATGTTTCAGCAAATTGGCCTTTCTTTTAATAATGGAAGGTGATTATCTAGAGCCTCATTTCAGAACCATTTTAAAAAGGGCATTCATATTCCTTCATGGACTTCAGTAACGTGGTTCTAGTTTTAGCATTCTGATTTTGGTAATGGCTTATATTATACGGAAAGTGTTACGGGAATGGTTTTAATGCATATTCTTATTTGAACACTGAAAGGTAATACCCGACAATCATTTCACAATTTGACAAAGCACTAGCCTAATATTACAATGGGAAAATGTTGATACCTGTTAGCATAATATAGAATACCATTATTTATGATAGCCACTGCTAATATGCACCAAATCAACTGAGTTCACATTGCCATTGACAAACCAAGTACTTAAAAATAAATAAAGAAATAGAAATACATTTCCACAGGGAGAGTGGGGGTGCTCAAAACCAGAACTATTTATTCATACTTCTTTCAAACACAGAATAGCCTAAAGTACAAGCCTTGGCAAGATATCAAAATGAAACCACGTCACCTACAACCCTTTATTTACACACCACCGTTGTTGCTAGCATAACAAAACTACTACCACTGAGGTCACAAAATATCCTTAAATTTGAGCAGGAAGAACAACATTATTATAATACAGAGTAGACCATGTCAAAGCTGTGGTTGTTAGTGCACTGGCAACCTCTCAACACATCTTCCATGCATTTCCTCATCCTGACAATGGAAACAGTGTGAACTTTTCCTCCTGTGGAATTTCTAACAGCCCTCTCATTATTAACAAGAGTAACACCCAGCGCTGCCAAAACATTACGCGGCACAATGTAATAATAGCTTGTACAGTGTAGAAGTAAAAGCAGTTTTCTTCCTTTTAGCGACAAATGTAAAATAGTAGGAACAGGAAAAACATTTAGGTTATAATTCAGTGTTGTATTGAGAAAAATATTGGCGTTCATTTAGCAACAAAATATTTAAAGGTCTTACATTACTCAAGCTTTAAGTCATGTTATAATGTTGTTACTTCCTCAAAAACACCTGGAGTTATTGCTTTGTTTAATTCCCACATGTCTGAGGAATCCTTTATTATTAGTCGGTCTACAACTCCAAAGCTCAAAACGTTCTGTTCCACCTTGTGATGTCATGAAGCGGTAGTTTTCAAGTTAACAGAATCCTTTAACCTTTAGCTCAGTAGAGATAGGAAACTCCAGGGATGAAATCATTCAAACGATTCTAGTGAAGGTGTGTGGAGTTTAAAACAGTCGAGCACTTCCTGTATTACCACATGACATCCATCACAAGCTGTGAGTGTTTTCTGTTTGAGAGAAGAACTAAATTTGCATTGTGTGTGTGTGTGTGTGTTAAACATGCATGAATGAAAGAAAACAACTCCAGGTATGTTGAGGTATGTGATGTGGAAACAACACAGAAAACAACGTAATATGGGTCCTTTAAAGCAGGACTAAACCAGGTTTGAACTGGTCTACACTGAAAAAATAGCTGGATGTAAGAATGGCAGTGACCAAAAGGTGCACTAGAAAAGTTACACAATGCATCTTTAAAAACTAAACCAGATTTGAAATTGCAAACAGATAAGATCTCAAAAACAGATAAACCATTTCTACACCTGGAGCAAACTAAAACTAAAGAAGGTGTAACCCAGGACTAAAGCCGATCTGAGGCTACCAAAAATCAAGTGAAGGTGGGTTTAAAAAAAAAAAAATCTTAGATAAACATTCTTACAGTGAGTGGGGCCGCCTCGCTACTCTTCGCAGATCTGACCCGTAACTTAGCCTGTTGGATCACCTTTTTGTCTCCATGAAAACTTAATAGCTTAATGTCTTACAGTGGACTTTTCTCAACAAAGCAATTAACATCTTCATGGACACGAGGTGGAGGATCTTCCAAGAGATAGGTTACACAACGCAGCTTTAAGAAACATCTTTTCTAAAAATGATAACATCTTAATTAAAAAGAGTGAGGAAATTACATCCACTCGATCGATAAGCACCTGAGGTCCAATTGCAAATCCTTGTTCATTTTATGCACCTTTAATACAGGGCCAACTTCTGACCAGCAGCGATGTGCTTGAAAACTCACAGTGGGATTCTGAAAACGTATCCATTAGCAGTGCTCTTTTGCGTTTCATTAATTCACCAATTCTCAGTTCGCTGGTGTTATGTAACTAGGAAAAAGTACAGCCGGCTTTGCATATAACCGGAGAGGAAAATGAAAGAGAGGAAAGAGTGAGGAACGAGAGAAAGAGAAAGCTTTGGATTTAAAGTTATCCGATAATTTGTCTCAGATTAGTATTCCAATTTCCAGGCTACAAATTAAAGTCATCCATCAAGCAAAGGATTTGAAGACGGATCAAAGACTAAACTCAGAAAACCCTGAAGTCATTTAAACTTCTCTTAAATTGAGTAGATTATCTAGCTAATTATTGATGTATATGGAAACTAGTATTTGTTAAAACCAAAGAGGTGAAATTTAAATGGCCCATTTTATGATATTTGCTAATCTATGTTATGTTGCTTCCTCATCACAAACATACCTGGAATTGTGTTTTGTTTCATTTACACATGTCTAACACACAAACCCTGCATATTTAGGCTTTTTTATTTAGTCAGATCTTCTCTCAAACTGAAAAACACTCCTTTCCACCTTTTGATGCCATGTAGTAATACAAGAAGTGCTCCACTGTGTATTTAAACTCTATGCACCTTCTCTAGAATCATTTGGATGATTTCAGCTCTGGAATTGCCCATTTCTGCTAAACAAAAGGTACAAAGTAGCTGTTAAAGCTCCATGTATATTTTTAAGGAGGTAACAACATTATACATGACTTAAAGCTCACACGAGTCAATTTTGTGTAATAAAAGACCTTTAAATAGAATCAAAGCCAATGGACTAAACTGCAATATGGGCATTAATAAGAACTTAAAGGGGGTGTATGATGTAAAATTAACTTTTATGCATTTTAATCATGTTATAACTGTGTTCCCTACTCAAATTTGTATTGATTGATTCATATATGTTTAAGTAATCCTTTATTGTCCAGCATTTGAGGCCTGAGTGCTCAGAAATGTTCACATTTGACCTATATCCGCCCACTTCTCTGCATTTATTTTATTCAAAAAGTTCAGACACCGGGTCAAACATTTATAGGGTTTATCAGTTAATATTACTTGGCAGAGCTTGATAAATGCTCAGACGTCTAACCCTAGACCTGATTACGACTAGATCTTAATCAGGAAATAACAAATTTCAATATAAATTCTTTCCCAAATTGTTCGGCACTACGTGTACTACAAAATCATCACATATCCACCAGCTACTGTATACCTTTGTAGTACTGTGTAGCTTTACAATGCAGATTTGGTTGTTTTGAGGCAGAATAGTAATGACTGATTTGCCTGAATGCTTGTGTTGCCTTTAGAGAAAAGCGCATCTGTTGAAACGTTCAGGTTGGTGTAGTTCATGGCTAATGCTCTGCCTCTGTGGAGGGAGACAGCAGGAGGCTCAGAGTCATACAGGGCCGGACAGATCGGACTAATGAGAGGAAGAGAGGAGAGAGAAGGCAGGAGAGAGGCACAGATAGAGAGAGAGAAAGAGATTGATAGAGAGGGAGAGATTGAGATTGAGATGGAGACACAGAGAGAGAAAGACTCAGAGTGACAAACACACAAAAAGAGAGATAAAGACACACACACAGAGATACACAGAGAGAGGGAGAGATAGAGAGAGAAATTTGTTAGTCATCAACATCCTCTTGCTCTCTGCCCTGAATGCCAGAGAGGTGAGTATACAACACTCCACACTAAGTAACTAACAGCACCATTAGACAATATTTCCTGTATATGGATCACAGGGTCACTCAGGACATATGGCTTTAAAATTACACAATGTGAGACAGTAGTACAAGCTAGTTTTAAAGCTAGAAACACATTTGAACAGCTAAAACTTATTTATACGAAGTCTAATCTTTCCTAAACAAACATAAAAATACTTAAATGTGTCATGATAATTGCTATATCGACTTATCATTCAATATATGAAGCTGGAACAATAAATTTTTGGTCTTAATATTTATCTTTGCACATTTCTTTGCAATAGTGGTGAGATTTTAGTTATTTTAGGTGTAATAAGGTCAAAATGAACTTTAGAGGGTTGAATGTGTAACTTCTATAGCTTTGGTTATCTTTCTGAAAACTACTAAACATTTCACAGAACTAAAAGACTAAAATATCTTTTCCATTACTGAATGAAACAGTTTCTACACCTCTCATGTCGTGGTTAGAGCTTTGTTTCTTTTCTTTCTATTTTTCTTTTTTCTTTTTCATCATTTCAATATCTACAGCCAACATTGATCATACATGAGAGACACTTCTTGTGCGTCACCCGTGAATGAAAAATACATGGAATCAGTCTTACACCACAAGTAGCAGGGAGCGTCATGAGTGGACATCGATGCAACAATGAATTCCTTTAATAAAGTCATTACTTGTGCATGCTGGGGGTGCCGCACTATGATAAATCCCTGTAGTTTGGAATAGTGCGAGCCGTAGCATCATTCCATCGCATAGTAAATTGACCCCATAGAAATAGCTGAGAGAGCATGATGGTCTGTACAGAAGGAGGGTGTGGGTGGGACTGGGGTTGACATCGGACACGTCAAGGATGCCCCATTTCACCAGACAACTGCGTTTTAAAAGCTCCCCGAAGATTCAGCAAAGAGAGAGACCACAGCAACAGCAAAGCAAAGACACGACAGCTCTGTGAATAGCAAGTAAAACGTTTAGGGAAAAATAGTTAAAGCACAAAAAAGTTGAAACCACATGACATACCTGTTCTGATAATCATACTGACTTTTCCATAATTTGTGAGTAGATTTGCAAATATTTTTTAACAGGAACTGAACTGCAAAACTATTATAAGAATCACAAGCATTTCAATGTTCATAGAAGACTAAATGTAGAAGAATGTTCATAGAAGACTAAATGTTTACTTTCGGTACAGAGGACACTGTATTTTCAAAATGATTACAGCTCCTACTAATTTGCCAATTTGAACATGAAATGTGTGATACAACAGCAATTAATCTTGCAACCCTTACGTTATTTTCTTATATGAAACACTGTAGGCACCCCACAAGGGATGTAGTTTGACATGTCAAAAAATGAAAATGCACTTTTTACATGCTTTTATAAAAACAATTAAAGAATTGTGTTTTTGCTTAAGACTGTAAGTGGTAGTTAGTTGCAGTGTTCAAGGTTTTTCACTGTTGTTAAGTTAATTCACTGGTCTTTCTGTAACACATTAAATGGAGATTCGCTCCTGATCATAAATGTGGAAGTAGGCAAGGAACAAGACCAGAGTAAAACAGGGCCCACCACTATTTGCTTGTTTTATGCAGCATACAAAGAATTAGCCACAGGCGCATTGGCAAATGTGTGCTGTTGCTGCTGCTGCTGCTGCTTTAATGTTGCATTCAAAAACACAGTGTAAAAACATAACACAACTGAGGGATGGAGACGCGCTGTGGGCTGTAGGTGATGATGCATTCAGTGTCTGAGACCAGAGCAATGGCCCTTTCTAGCAATGATAAAATACAGATCCTATAAATGATTAATGTGAGGAAAGTACAATGTACACTCTACAATGTACTGTAAAAGCTACACTTTGTGCTCATCACAGTCAAAAAGAATTTTAGTGCAACATTTCTGCCAGAGGGTCTATTACTCTTATAGCTATGTTATAATCATATAGCTATGTTATTGGTTTGTGAGAATGTTTCAAAGCATTAACTGTAATAAAGACAGACAAGTGATCACCACTTGCAAGTTACAGGTCAAATATGTGGAAAGGTGCGTCCCTCAAAAAGGTATGTTTTAGCAATAAAAACATGCAACTGAAAAAAAGAAGATTCCAAGTAGTGCAATAACATGTTCATGGAAACAAGCAGGTGGTGGATACCCCAGCAGTAAAGTTTTATAGTGGACCTTTAAGCTCTAAAGTATTGTTATGTGATTATTTGTCATACTTGCTCATTAAAAGGTAGAAGTTACCCAGTTGAAAAGATCCTTGAAAAACCAGTATATGATCAAGCACTATATATTTAATAAAAATAGATGTTGAAATTCAATTATCTATGGCATTTAGATACAAAAGAAGGCCATAAGTTGCTGCTGTAGGTTTTATGAAGCGAACCCTTACTACATACCTGGAAGCCATTTCAAAATGTCTTCCACGAACAGTCCACCGGTTCATTACTTCACTTTCAGAGGCTGATTACTCGACATACATAATGCAACAGATTGAGATCATATGGCCATCTTTGCTTGTGACAAAAGTGCAACAACTCAACCATGATATTCAGCGACAGGCAATAAATTATTTGCAATATTGTATGCCTTGAATGGATACAGCATCATGTATATGGCAAGTTTTAGATGGGTTTGGTGCTCGACTAAACCTCCCCTTTTCATGCATCCAGGGAGGGCCACAGCGCTGTCAATCAATAATTCATAAAACCACGCCATAGAAATCATGTGTTCCTTATATATACGATTAACGTGGGCTAAATCCAGCACGTTGATGCCTCCAGTGCACTACACATCTAATATAGTGGGATTAAATCAAGATGAAGGAGGAAGGGGATGCCACCTTAAATTTGAGATGATTCAGAGATATTAAAAGGCAAAGTCATGTGGATTACTGTAATACATTCATAGTGAGAATAACGTACATGGACAATGTTTTATATAAAATGTGATTCTGAACATTTTTAATATTGGAAACCAGCAGACTGCAAATATGCACAGCTATACTGGGATGTTCACTAAGCCCTGAGATTTCCCACTCTATATCCTCGGCAGCCTCTCCTCTCACACCAACTAACTTTAAATCCTCATTCTCTAGCAGGGAAGCACAATATATCTCAAGCAAATCCATTGCAATTTCATTTGATGCAATTATCAAAATGCAAACGCTACCACAATTTACATAATACTATCCTCCACAAATAACATTTCTATTATTAATCAAAAATCCTCTTACCTTGTCAGAAGCATCAGATACTCAATACTAAAACTAGTTTCAAAACTAGATACTCGTTTGAAGAAGTATACTAAAAATTCACAACTATAACTGCACATAAACTGGTAATATAAAAGAAAGTGCTATGATTTAATGCTGAAAATTACATTCTAAAGAGGTTTTTAAATTATCATTGTGGTATCAGAATCGGTATCGGTATTGAATATCGAGTATATTCCTTAATACTGAAAATCAAGTTTGAAATGTTAGTATCATGACAACACTAACCTGTAGTTTAGATCTTTACAAACATGTTCTCTCAAAATTTTCTGCACTTAACATATGTTGCAAACTGAATCACAAAATCTCAGTTAGATTTGTTTTCTACAGTCACACAGACCTAATCATCTTTCTATTCATGTTTCTCCAGTATACAAGTCCAATGGCCAACATGCAGAACTAAAGGTGTTTTAAAATTCTCTGCCTTCCACTTTATGCAAACGTAACTACCAAACAATCTCATTCAGCAACAAGATGCACAAGATGAACTGAGAAGATAAACAATGACGCCCTGTCCATTGTAAGACTATAGTATAGTGTAGATCTTCTTTTATGATGTCAATTCAAAAGACTTGGAGGCTTCAGGGCTAACCACTCAACCACACGTTTGCCATGCATTTGTAAAGACATGAGGTGGCTGTGAACAAAAGGCCTGGCTGAGTGGAGCTTCCAATAAAGAGGTGGGTTTTGTGGTTGTGGAAGGAAACAGGATGACCACTCAAAGACACAGAAGAAAACAAGACAGGAAGATTGGACAGTCGCATAGGGGTGTCACCGGAACACATTTTAAAGCAAGACCCTTTACTGCAGAGAAATATTGCAATAGGCCTGTCATAATTACAATATCAATTTACCGTTCAATACATTTAAGATGGAACAAGATATTTTGGGGTTCAATATTTATCATGGGGACTTTTTCTTGCCAATTGTGGGGAAACTTTTGCTATTTTTATGTAATGCGATAAGATTTGGGCTGTGCAGAGTAGAATAAATAACTTCTATAGCTATTTATTTGTTGCAGCTCAAGCCCATTAATGATTTTTTTTTCCATTTATTTATTTATTTGATATTTTACCAGGTAAGTCAATTGAGAATGGCTTCTCATTTACAAGGATGTAACATGTTTTGGGTTGATGGGGGAAACCAGAGTGTCCAGAGGAAACCCTTCCAGACACAGGAAGAACATGCAAACTCTACACAGCAAGGCAAGCAAATAGAGTTTCATTATAAGGCCTGAGTTTATGTTCGCTTACTATATAAAATGGCAAAAGCCTTCTCACTTTTGCCAAGAAATTCTACACAGGATAAATATTGAGCCCCAAAATATATTGTTTCATATAGGATAAGTAGATATAGTAATTATCGTGACAGGCGTTTGTTTTCTCTGTTACAGGGAACTTAACATGCAACACTGCTGTAGTGGAATGTGCAGAAGGCGTTCATCAAATATTTAGACAGGGAAATTAACTGTACTAACGTGCCTTAGACGAAAATCTCTGGGGAGCAAATAATGCAAAAAGAACTGGAACAGAAGACAATCCAAAAGCAAATAGTCAAAGTTGGATGATTTTTTGGAAGACGTTTTTGATGTAATTCCGAACACCAATTTTTTCCCCCAATTTTTTCCAGATTTCCAAAAGAATGAAGATATCAATTTAATCCAAGAGAGAAAAATTAATAACCATATTTGGATTTGTTGTTATTACAAAACAATGAATATTTGGTTGCTAGTGTTGAGTATAGACTTATCATTCAATACACGGTAGATCGAACAATAATTTTTAGGGGTAAATATTTATCGTGGGGACTTCTTAAAATCTTATTGTTTAATTCAATATGATCAGATTCGAGCTTTAGAGTGTTAAATTATGAACTTGACTCATTATCAATCAATCAATCAAACGTTTATTTATAGAGCACTTTTCACACAAAAATGCAACACAAAGCGCTTTATAGACACAAACTAATTACTTATGTGTTTCATTCAGGTATTTATTTATTGCAGCTCATGCTTTTAAACAATCTTGCTGATTTAGAAAACTTTTTTGGGGATAAGTCTTCCCACTCCTTTTGGGGCAATTTTTTTGTTTGTTGCTGTTCTTGTTTCTGCTGATACGACTGCACTGATGTCAATAATATTGTGTTTCATTATAAAAGAATGTTAAATGTTTACTTACCCAAAGTAATGCTTACTTCAGCAATATACTGTATTTCAAAAACCATTATCGTGACACACCGAAAGACAATTTGTTTTTGTAGTTTAAAAAATACATACTTTTACCCCTGCACTAGAAAGATCCCATACAAAATGAAAGGTAAACAATTTAATAATAATTGAGCCCTTGCATTGACAAACTGTACCCCAGACGCTTATGCATTAAGTATACTGCATTCAATAGCAATCACAATACATCTACTATGAAAATCATTACATTTAAATATTTCATTATAACGCATAAATGGTTTCCTTTATGGCCATGAGACAAATATCCAGCGGTACTTTATGTTTGTACTCCCTGTCCTGTTTCCAAGGCCACTATTAATTGTGTCCTTAATAACTTTGATTTAATGCTGCTGGTTTGAAATCTTTATTTATTATTTTCTATTTTTTTCCCAGCGCTCTTAAGACTATCATCTGCTGCATGGATGCAAGCTTTAACATTGCATCAACAAACAGGGAATATTAGATAAAAGTGAGTAAATGCAGTTGCCAAGGAAACAGCGCAAGTGAAGTTTGCTGTATTAATGTTTCATCCATCAAAATGCTGGGTTCAAATGAAGCGCCGCCAGCGTGTTGCAAAGCTGGATACATGTGGAACAACCCCATTGTATTTTCAAGGCCTGTGTAATATATTGTCAATTGTTTTGTTGGGATTGCATTTGCTGATATTGCTGAACAACAAGGAAAATTATGCTATCAAAACAAAGGTGACAGAATGAAGCATTGAATCATTTTTATATTAAGTAAATTAGGTGTGTTTTTCGATAAACAAAGCATGTGTCAGTGTTCGGTGACTTCAGTGATTATGTTAGTAGTTTACAGAACTGTGCAAATTATAAAAAGTTGAGATCCAATGTTTTGAATCTAACTTTTTACACAAAGAAATATAAGTTTCTACCCTTGTTTTGAAGACTACAGTGCAAGTTTCTGATTAATGTTTAAAGGTGTATTGTGTAACTTGTCTGGAGGGTCCGTCATCTGCTTGTCTCCATGGAGATGTGCCTTGAATGCTCCATACTATAGCGATAAACATAAGAATCTGAAGGGATTTGAGCAATAAATAAGACTTGTAGTTGAATAAATGCAAGACAGATTAGTTTAACACTATACCGTGAGCAATTTAAACCAAAGCATTAACATCTCCATGGAGACAAACAGGAAAGTTACACAGTATACCTTTAAATCAGCTCTTTTAGCAGGTTTAACCTTTTTTTTAGACAAATAAAACATGAGATTGTCAAGTCTAAAAAAAGATTAAACCTGCTAAAAGAGCCGATTTAAAGATATAATCTCATGTTTTATTTGTCATCAAAATAGTGAAATGACTTAACAGTATAGCAGGTATTTAATTAATCAGATAGTAGTTATCTAGATAGGTCCCATTGTAAAGCATTGCATGTTGTATTGTTGTAATGATGCCACTGACAGCTATAGAGTGCAATGTCACAGGGCTGCAAGCGATGACAGTAATCTCTAGATCGTAATTACCGAGACAGACAGGCTATGTAGTACAACATGGAAGCAATACAGGAAAAACCTACATCCATCTTGTCTATGTCTGTCAAGATCATCAAAATCCATCAAACTCACTGGGAAAAAAAAATAGCTTGTAGCGCTAGGTTCAGAAAGCTAGCAAGAATGAGTGACAAGAAGGCGGTAATCCAGATCCCATTGAGGAGCGGAAAATGCAACAGCAGGTGAATGAGGTGCGTGGCTGTACAAACAGTCACGGGTTTAATTAGTGATGTGGTTGTACACTGGGGGATGCTATGGGCAAATGCATGGAAGGAAACTAATGTAAATGATAGTGCTGAGGGGGTAGGTGGTATGTTTTGTTGGGCATTTTGGATATAAAGGATGGATATATATTAGAGTGATAGAATCTGATAGACGGTCAATATATCTCAAGCAGAGGCTGATATTTTGTTTGGACTGTAAAAACCTTACTATAGGAGATACACTTACTATAGGAGATACACTTACTATAGGAGATACACGGCACTTTGTTTCAACACTTAAGTGCAGCATTATTTTCACCACATAAGAAGAGAGCACTGCATAAAATGTGACTAGTCCTCTGGTACAGGTTTGGAGTGAGTCAGGATTGTAGATGTTTGAAATCTCCATTATTTAACGTAACTTAGTATGTATTTATTACAACTCACATAATGTAGTGGGGGAAATCGTCTATGTATCGTCCCTCTGTATTGGCCTCAAAATATCGTTAGAGCTTATCGGCCATTGGATGATTCAAAATGATTGGTATCGACTCTTCGACTCTCGAAAAACTCATATTGGTTGATCTCTAATGTATATAAATCCGACTGAGATGACGAACCTCTTTTTAAGGAAAATTGGGCTTATATAGAGCAATAATATAGCAAAAAAAATAAAAAAGGTTGAAGTTTAAATACATTTGTACATACATTTTAAAAATTGAATACGTAATATATTTAAATACATTAGTTGTTTGCATAATGACTCAACAAGCAACAGTGAAAGACTTAACAAAAACAGTCTGCAGTGTAACTTTGAAACACCAACTGATTTCAAATGATGTTCTACTCATTTTTTCATCATTGATTTTTCTGGTTTGTTTGTTCTTGACAGGGATAAAAGGATTTTACCCATGAAAAAGTCCAAGTCTGGAAACTATTCAAACAGTCATCATAAAAATATAACATTGTGGATGTTTAAATGTCCTATATTACCAAAATTGACTTATGCGAGCTTTTATTCATATTATAATACTGTTATTTCCTCAAAAACATACATGGAGTTGTGTTTTGTTTGAGTAACCCTTTATTATTGGTCTGTCTACATCTCCAAAGCTTAAACTGCTCTTTTCCACCTTGTGATGTCATGAAGCAGTAGCTTTCAAGTTAACAGCTAATTTTTACCTTTAATAAGTAGTTCAGTCTGAAACCATCCAGATGATTCTAGTGTATGGAGTTTAAAATCTTAGTGGAGCACTTGACATCACAAGGTTTTGTGTTTGAGAAGAATTCAACCTAAACATGCAGGATTTGTGTTTTAAACATGTGTGAATGAAACAAAACACAACTCCAGGTATGTTTGGATGAGGAAACCACATAACAGAAATCAGAAAACCATGTAATTTGGTCCCTTTAAGGCAGGGGTGTCCAAACTTTTTTCATCAAGGGCCACATATTATAACACAGACCAGCAGGAGGGCCGATCAATGGTTATAGATAGGTGGTCAAAACAGTGAGTAATTCAAGTCTGTGCATTTATAGCAGGTTTGAATGACCCTCTAGACCTTTGTTCAGGCTTAGACCCTCAAAAGGACACACTAAATTTGCTTGATCAAGGTAGATTTCAAAAACATGCAGTAAAAAGTACTACTTGTGGTAGTATGGGCCAATTCACCATAGTTTGGACATGCCTGCTTTTAGGCATATACTAAAAGGGACATCCCAGATTTTAATGGTGGTAGAGGTGGTGGAAGGGCGTCCGGCGTGCCGTCAATGCTAGCCCCGATCAATATCACAGCGAGAGGCCATGAGGGACTTTGGGATCGCGGCTCGCAAATGACTACAGCGATTTGGAAACCTGGGGGAGGGGGCATGAGTCAGGCAGAGAGCTAGAGATCAATGACATGAAAGTGCAGCAACTATCGGCTTGAAATATACAACCAAAGAGGGGGAAAAACGAACTTGTCAATCTATCACTGAAAACATCCAGTGCCAGACTCTGTCCACAGAATGCTGGTCTCTGCAGATCTCCATAGAGTTACAGCCAGAGCCCTGATGACAGCCAGTCAATTTTACAGCACAAAATCCATTAAGGATGCACTGCTAGTGAAATTTGGGGCCAATAGCCGGAGCCTAAAATAACTATTTGGATGATTGCCGGTGCTGACTTTGTTGTTCTGAGTGCTCCCTCACCAAATTGTCCAGGTCTAGCTCTGACTAAATGCTCATTTACACTGGAATGGTTTGGGTCATTATAATGTAGGCAGTGTTTAAAAGGGCTCTATTAATTTTTTTCCATCCATTTGAGCAAACTCTAGTATAGATATATTGTATAAGTAACTCTTGAGGTCACCATAAGTCCACTGTGTGCGGTCATCTGATTACAAAGTGTTTAAGTGCAATAATAAGAAAGTGCGCATTACTTAGCAGACGAGTTATTGTTAGTTCATGACAGCAAACGTCTGACATCTGAAAGTTGTGAAACACACTTAACATAATTACAGTCCTTTCAGTTAAATGCCTTTGTAAACTAGTTATATGGGATTATTACTTGCTCACTACCATTGACAGGCAAGAGTTTAAGGGTAACGAAGTCTACTGAACCAGGTTCACTTGTAATTCTAAATACTGTGTTACTGGGCAGGCCTGCTTAGTTTTAGTGCAATTGGAGTGAAATAATAAAACAAATGGAAGAGAATGAGCTGTACTGGGATGCTGTGTGTCTAAGCCATGGCCTTATCAAAAAGCTGGAAGACAAACATCAGGATTTGTAATCAGCAAGTTTCATCTATTTGCTGATAGCCCTGTGGCTGTCAACACAGGGCAGCAGAGAAGAAAATCCCTCAATCAATAAAAGTAGATTATAAAAAGCAATAGTTTGTTCTAATGGTATTTAAGAGTGGAAGTTACACAAATCAGCTCCAACATTATGACCACTTACCGCTAACCATCCAGTCTGTAGGATTATAATGGAAGTCAATCAGGAATGTGTATAAAACATGAAATGGAATATTATATCAGTTGGCCTACATTGCGCCGATATTTGGACTGTTTAGCATATCGGCTTTAAATCGCTACCATAGGCGGATATTGTGTTTTAGCCAATCTTCAGCCTAAAAATACACACAAAGCTTTATATTAGCACAGTAATACGAAGGAAAACAGCAGTATAAGCGTGACTACACAACTACTATACAGGTTTGTGGTAAACAAAAGCGCTTGGGGGGAGTTTGTAGTGAATTTAAATGATAAAATTTGGGGAAAATAATTAAAATAAGCCTAAAATATCAGCCCAAAAATATCCGCAGCCATCAGTTGCTCTGTATTCTAAATAATCGGTATTGGCATCGGCCATGAAAAAACCCAGAGCAGTCGATCTCTAAGCAATATCACCTGGTTTTAATCCTAGACCTGGTTTAGTCAAGGCCAGACAAAATTTAGTCCTGGTTTAGACCTTAGTTAAGACTTGATTTGGTTCTATCTGTTAACATCCATGTGGCATTATTGCATGGAACAAAGGTATATTTCTCAAAACAGAGCAACAATCTAATATAGTTAAAAGCTTAAAAAGATTAGTATTCGACAGCAGCCCCATACATCATCGAATAACCTTTTTACCAAAACAAATTTCCCCCACTCACTACAATGTCAGCCTGGTCATAATGATATGCCTGGTCGATGTTCACGGTCTAAACCATGGATAGATTGGGTTTCACTGTTTAGTAAATGCTTTTTCCCTGTTAGGAAAAACACTTTGCAATGTAAAATGTAATAAAAAGAACAGAGCGAAGCTGAATTCTCGGTTGGCAACGATATTAACACCGTCTGGCATTTCCACAGTGACAACCCCTTAAAGAAGACGTTTCTCACTAGCTTTTTTTTTTGCTTTTTCCTGTACGCCCCCCTCCACCACTCCTCTCTCTCCGTCCCTCCTCCTCTCCCTCAACCACAATACCATGACACAGGATTAGCTTTCATTAGAGAAGGCGCTATAATCAGCTTTGGAGCATAGCGAGTGACGGAACAATAAAAAGGATCTGGAAGAGGGAGCTGGCTGCTGGTGCTACTACACTTTTATGTGTCCTGTTAGCATTCTGCACCAGCTAACAGTTTGATACTTATAGTTACTTATAGTTATAGTGGTTATTGGTGGGTTTGATGGACTTATCCACCTGTTGCTGATGTTGCAGTGCACCTACAATTTCAATAGCCATTTATATGTGTAGCAAAACTTGATCCTGCACAAAATGAGTAAAAATAAACAGTTTTCAAGCCAGTAATCCTTCAAATGTCAAGATATGACTCCTAATTGTTAAAAAAAAGTATAAAATATTTGCAAAGGCTTAATGTTTCTACTGTCTGAAATGTGGGCATGCAGGTTGCTCCATTTATTTGCTAAAAGTGTTACTCTGAATTGACAAGTGCATTACTCAGAGAAGTTTCAGTGATGAGTGGCACAGGAAAGTGTTTTTGACTGCAGTAAACATAAAAGGTCACAGACGAGTTGCTTTTGTTTGGATAGCATGCAACTGAGGTCTGAACCAGCACAGAACCACCTTTGTGCAAATGCTCCTCTGGGTTTTGGACTGGCACAGGCGTCGGGAAGAGTGGCGAAACAGGCCTATCCAGAACATATGTCCCACAGGCTCATTACAGTCCAAACCCCTCTTCACTGTGGGCTGTTTAGGGACTCAGAGAGCAGTGACATGTGGACAAGAAATGGACAGGCTCTGGGCAGGCCAGTCCAAACAAGAAACTTCACATCATCAGTAACCTTAGACTATAATGAAGTGTCAAGTATAAATACATATAAAAAAATAAACTATATTCTTCTATTTTGTTGGTCAATAAAGTTCATAATTGGAATGGCAATAAGGAGTTGACAGTAAAAATTGTGTTTTTGTCTCCTGATAAAATAAATGGATAATGTTCTCAGACAAAGATCCATAAAAAGTGAAGTGACCAAAATATATAAGGTCAATGCCCCGTAGAAACTCAAACTATAGTTTTGTGTGCTCATTCACAGCTTGCCTCTGAGATAATATGCCTCAACAGGCGTGATCGCACCTCCCAAGGAGGGCTCGTTGGCAGCTGAGATGTTGGCATTTCTAGAATGCAATCACTCGATGCATATGGAGGGAATGAGCCAGTCTATATTTTCACCCACACTCGGCTAAACTGAGCATACCAGACCAAGACCAGACCGAGGCTGCCTGACCCAAATACAAACACTTCCAAGGGGACATAATGCTCCTCACCACTCATTAACCTGGCCTCACTCACCTCAGACACAAAGGTTACCACAGATATAAAAGCAGTGCTATTATCACAGAGCCCATAAACCAGGGCAAACCCTTACACATCCACAGGAATAGCCCCAGCACATATGTGAAATGGCATTCCTCTTTGGTGTGTCAAAAGGGCAAGGGTGGCTGGAGAAAGCAAACAAGCTTGAAATTGATTTCATGTGCTCTTTTCACCTGACAAAATACACAATATAACAGTCAAACATGGGGCTGTGCACAAAACACTATTCTACCATTGAATAAAAAGAACATGAGTGTGGTTATTTGGGCCAGAAGGCTGTAGTGTTTGGAAACAGGTGGTGAGCCAGTGGGGCAGCACAGCCGGACTCCTTCTCTCACCTCGGCCAGGACAAGCCCCTCAGAGCTGCCTGTTTGGCCACAACCGTTTTCCTTTTTTTTCCCTCCCCTGCTCTCCTCCTCTCCTCCTGCTGGGGCCTCACTAAGTGGGTGTGGTTGTCCCTCTGCCAGTGGGATGCCGGGCTGCCAACACTGGACCAAATGGCATGGTGCTGGTGGAGCGGAGCTCAATAAAGAAAAAGAAGAGGAATTCTGACTCAGCACAGGCCATAACTCTGAGCCATCCACACGCCCATATAAAACACACCCTCCCTCCTCCACTGGGGCTCCATATATCAGGGGATGCTATGACGGAGTCCCTGAAGTAGCTGCTATTATGCAACTCTTGTGGGCTAAAAGTGACTAAAGTATTTCATCCCTCTCTGCCGCGGGGTTGACCTCCATATTGCAGAGAAAGCACTTTCAAAATTCACAAGAGAAGCATTACACTGAAGCCCCCATCTGTGCAGGCTTTACTGGTAGGGAAGATTAAAGGCAGTTAGAGCACGGCTTCTGAAGCCACCTCTACAGTCAGCACCAATCAAACAGGCAGGAGTAGTGTGAGCTTTTGGAAACCTGCCAGGCTACGACAGGGCAGCCCCTGTCATGCTCCTCACTACCCTTGGTCCCCCTGGTCCCACACAGGGCTCAGGGGTCACAGGGGTCAGAGTCCTTGACAACCAGGTCAGAGTGTGACGCCCAGAGCACAGTGTTCTGACATTTCCTCCCTCAGACAGAGTCCACGGTCCCAGCTGACCCTCTCTGCTCTCTCAACTGTAAATCTTTTTATACTATAAGCCAGCTGCTGCGGGATACATTTAGTCTGAAATATCTCAACTCATAACTTATTCAATTAAATTTTTATTTTTGCACCCTATATTATATATTTATTAAATCCTAGAGTATACAGCATAAGACACAGATTCTGATGGAGCAACTGTCTGATGTGTATCTGGATTTGACACCCTCAAGGCTTGCCACATACCACTGTGGGTATCACATTACATTCTATACAGGGAGCCCAAAGTCTTAGGAGCGTTTTGATCTTACAGCATGGGCCATAGATCCTCTACTATGAACAAAAAAAAAAAGGTGAACAGGAATGATAGGAATGTAGGTGTGAATGGTAGGTGGATGGACCATATAACTGACAAGAGGCATGATGGAGTACAGGACAGATAGAGAAACTAGATATGAAACAATCAGGTACAGCACGATGTCTTATGTACTCGGGACAGTGCAGAATGAGGACAGTCAGGAGCAGATCCATGGTGGAGGTGTTGTCAGAGCTTTTGTATTCTTCAGATACTGTGAGTCATGGGCCGGGACCTACTCCTTAACTTATACTCCACAGTGATAGCGCTGCATGCTTGTGGGGGGAGGGTTAGGGTGAAAGGATCGTAATTGAAACGACAGTGCCTAGTGTGAATGTGTACAGACCAACAACGGAGAGACTACATAGTACAGAGACAGCGTCCACTGCCCAGATGTAAAATCCAATATAATGATAGAAAATTCAAAATAATCTGTTTTGGTGAACACAGTCTTGACAAAGTTATTCAGTACAGCAAGATAACAGTATAGGATTGCTAGTTGAGGGGTAAATAAGCACACAATTTCTAGACACCACTACGTTACAATATAGGGACAAATAGTACACTGATTTGCTACTTTAGCTCAGATTTGACAGGAGACATAATCTTAGGCTGGTTACAGACTTTCCGAGAAATTTCATCAAAATCCACAGATTTCTTGCCAACAGTCAAACAAACAAACCTCCTTGGCAACGGTATTGAAACCACAATGCAAGAGGATATTAGCTTGGTGTAACCACATCTTTGACACGCTGGAGAAGTGGTGGTATTCATTAAAACTAAAAACCAATGGCTTTTTAGAATTCTATAGTTCCTGGACTCAAACTGACCACGTAGTTCTGCACCAATGGGGTATTTATTTCATCACGATAGACTAGAATACTGGGGCAAGGCTGTGATCCCGATTCTAAGCACATAGCAATAATACATAGTTGAAAACTCACTACAAATAATACAATAAGTTTCCCCCCTATTTGAGGCTAAAGATGATCCTAATAAAACAGGTGGGGTTATCCATATGCAGGTAAAAGTTGCAGTTTAGCTTATTTTGTGTGTTTTATATCAGAGGGACACAACCATGCCCTGAGGAAACCCAGCAAAACACAGGGAGAACATTCAAACTCCACAAAGAAAAGCTCTACCCTGTCCAAGAATTCAACCGGGAACTTTCCTCCTGTGATTGGCCAATGCACATTACAAGATGACGGTTATTGCCTTTCCCATAAAAGACTTCCCTTGAAATTTAATCTAAAATCTATCCATCTCTTGCCAACAGTCAAACAAGCAAACCTTATAGGAAGAGGTAATAAAGTTACTCCAACCGCATCCCTGACACTTTGGTGATTTTGTTTTCATTAAGACAAAAATCTCACGGAAAAAATTTGAGGGATGATTTTATTTCCTCGAGGCCGAGTTGACATTCCTGGGAAATGTCACAGCACAACTATGAAAGAAAAAGACACTACACACAAGCGCTTGTACGGGCATGCAATCACAACAATGACAGCTAACTAGCATGTCAAGTGAGCCTGCAGTACAGAGACAAGATCTGTGTGTGCAGAATCAATACTTCATGCACTGCACTTCATATGGGAAGATACAGAAGAGAAGATACCGTCTCCAAGCCCCTCCCCTTTGGTCTAATAGACAGCGGGAGGACAGATCAAATGATTGGTCATAGTAATGTATGGGTCTTCAGCGCTGTTTGGACAGACATATAATCAATCGGAGCCACGGGGGACGCAAGCTAGCCATCCCATTCGCAAACATACGCAAAAGTGCAAAGGGAGCAAGGACTCTTCAGCCTTGGCAACTGTATCAGGCCAATACTACTCTGAGAGAGAATAGGCGTGACCATCTAGGTTTAAAAAGAATTTAATTTACCTAGTAATTATCATTATTCAGAGAGACTAATGCTGCGAGGCAAACAATGATGGACAAATAATTCTTGTTGTTCCAGTTTTGGTTAGAGATTGCATAATACAACAGAAATAACAAGAGTAGTGTTTGATTGAAAGAAATGCAATATCCACATCACAGAAGTCTTGCATTAGAAAGTTAAATTGTGAGAACACTGTTAAAGAATCCAATCCAACGTTATAGTTTAATTCATAAAGCAATTAAAAACAACACAGTCATCATAGGAGAAATATATTCTATGGAACAATTGCCTTTTTTTCTATGAGAAATGAGATATCCTCATGAAACGCTGGACAAAATGGATAGGATAAAAGCTAAAAGAGTCATGATCCACCCTTTTAAATCCCTATAACAACTGAACACCGCCCAAAGGTTTTTGTTTTTTTTGTCTTTACTACATTAACTTGAAAACTTGAATGAAAAGCATAAAAAAAAAACAATAACAATACAGTCGAATGAAGTGTTGAATCCATTGTCAATGACTCTCAAATACACAACCACAATATTTTGTATTTTGGAGTTAATTTCCTGATACTACTGTGTTTTTTCATAACATTGTTCAAAGATTCTTTACAGTTGTACAGGAAGTCATTGTTAGGTCAAAATGCATAAGAGTTAGTTCAGTTACAACGTTTACATAGTGCTCTATTTTAACATTGTAGAGTCCTGGTACAACAGACATGAGCCTCTTTGTGTCCAGCGCACACCTCTTCACTTACAGCTCACAGCTCAGTCACGACTCCGGCCAGCCTCTGTACAGTGTGTTTTGAGTGAGTGGGTCAGCCATCCCCTCTCTATCCCCCTCTGTGTCTCTCTCCCCTCTCCACTCTCTCTCCCCTCTCCTTCCACGTGGGCGGACTGCCATCATCAGCTTCAGAGGAAAACTTAACCCGTACATCGCCATCCTACAATTTTGAAAGAAATCCTATGGTGAATAATTGCAGCCTTTGTAATTTCATACTTGTGACAGTTCGAAATTGTGATCTTGATTCATTTGCAATATTTTTTCATCCCCTAAAAATTGTAGGTGATATCAATTTGAGAAACTGCAAAACCTCAGACAAGGCTATGGCTCCATCTCAAAACCTGGGATTTTAAGGCTTCAGAGTAAATGCTCTGTACTTTGGACTACTGAACCCCCATACTGGTAGAGAACAATAAAAGAATGCACCTGGGTGGAAGACTTAGCTTTAACCATCCTTTTATTGAAGCAAAATGCTTTACAAATTACTTTTTTAAGACTTACATAAGACCCACTTTTATTCTCTGGCTTTTAACACTGAGTGAGTTGTGTGGTCCTCTGTGTTTTTAATTTATTTTTAATAAACCCCTGTTTTATTTAGTTTTGCTCTTATTTTATTTTATGTTTTTATTGTTTTAAGGCTAGTATGATTAAATATGAGCATTTATTTTATCATTATATTATTATTATTGTTATTATTCTGTATTTGTGTAGAACTTTGGAAACTGTTTATGAAATGTGCTATATACAGTAAATAATGTGGCTTGGATTATTTAGATAATAGAACGTCTACTGCAAAAAAGTGGGTAGATTATAAATTATTGTTGTTTACTCCATTAAACCATTGTTAAAAGTGGTTTATTGCATTAGTGTTTGGCTGTTGGAACCACTTTGTGTACGAACTGTGCTATACAAATAAACTTGCCTCCTGCCATATTTCATTCCTCTCTCAGATATTTATGCTCATGTTTAAAATGTACACTGTTAATTTAATGTTAATTTGAAAAGCAAACTTGCAAAATGTAATCATAATCATAGTAAACACAATCAGATTGCTCTTTTTCTCAAAATAGTGTACCAAACGCAGATAAAATAGAAATGTTTAAGTTAATAAGTCGTACCATTCTTCAAACTTCAATTCGATAAAGTCCAAAACGGATAAAACACAGGTGGTCATAAAAAGCCTCCAAGAAAAATTCCCTTGGGGTCGACCTTAATACCTCGCCTCTATATTAAATTGGGAGGATGGGTTACCTCTAGTTTAACACAATTGATCCCACACAACACTAATAATAGCTCAGCCTTTCTAACAGTGGAAAAACAAACAGAATAATATGTCAACCCAGTCTTGTCACACATGCTAATTTTACCACACTATACTTTGTAAGGTCAATTATGGAACAAGTTGACAGACCGTTATCCTTGATTCCAAATTCAGCCACGAGCACGTGCAGTGACGGCTTCATTTTCAGCCAGGTGGTCTATAATTAACGCATGTGAATGAGAGTAAATAAACGCACCTCCAGCTGTATTTGAAGAGCTGGAGTTTCTCTCTCCCTTCCCTGTACACGCCACTTGTTAGCTTGTTGCTAATGACACCTGAAAGAAAGCAAAGTCCTCCCAGGGTTGCCAATTGGGATCAACAAACGACATAGCCAAAATGTTTATTTACCCATCTGTAGTGTAATTAGAAGTTCTCCTAATTAAGCTATTTTTTGCTCATTTGCTTAACAGACCAGGGAATTAAGTAGTTGTTGCTAGGCTGAAAGCAAAATCTGGATTTCGCCCTTTTTCTTGTAGCTGGAAAATACCACCAGTGGTCGATGAAATACTAAATTTTGTTACTTAAATAAAAGTAAAGATATAAGGGCAAGAACTCAAGTAAAAGTAAAAGTACTCTACTCTACTGAAGTACCTGTTTAAAAATGTACTGAGAGAAAGAGTTTTTGGAACAATTAAAGGATGAAATGTAATGATAAAGAATGTATTATTTTTAAATGATTCAAGTGACTTCTTATTTTTTCTATTTGTTTTTGTGTTTTTGTGTATTGTGTTGCTTGGGATGGAAATTAAATGTACTAAAAAATAACAAGATCTCAAACCATAAAAAAGTACTTAAGATCTGAAATGTAGTGGAGTAAGTACAGATACCTGCTTTTAAATGCAGTGAAGTAAAAGTAAAAAGTATCCACTGTAAAATGTACTTTAGTAAAGTACAGATATCAGTACCTAAAATTTGTACAGCATGTATATTATATTTCATTATCTTCAACCACTGAATACAACCTAGCAAGATGAAAAATGTAGTTGTGTTACCCTGTTGCCTCTTGAAATAACACTTGATTAAAGACATCGATTTGTCTGCCAATAATAAAGCACTGAGCAAACATGATGATCCCACTGCACTACTCAGAAATGAACAAGCAGTAAATAAAAAGGTGAGGAAGTAAGGCCATGCTATAGCACTACAAATAACTGCCAGGTCAACACACAAGGCACCTCATATCACCGCTGCTATATTACACTTTTTGGGTTTGAGGTTAAGAGCTCTGATTGCAGAAATGCTCTAGAAAATGTCAACTCGTACTCTTACAGTGAAACTCTCAAAGTTGAACTCTCAGATGCAAAGCGAGTCTGTGTGTTATCACCTAAAACTACAAAAGTCAAATAAAAACGAAACAAAAATAAAATGTTATAGTGTTAAAATAACTCTAATTTTAGACAGCTACTCAAAGATATGGTCAGTTTTACCCAAGGAATGATTCAGTGGCCCAAAAGGAGTCAAAGGCAGTGTTTTTGTAACTGTGCTCAATCATTCCTAATACCTTGAATTAGATTGCAACAACTGCAACTGCAAAATGTGTATGCAATATTAAAGGTCCTACATTACAAGAAATTTACTCTTATGAGCTTTAAGCCATGTTATAAAGTTGTTACCTCCTCAAAAACATACCTGGAGTTGTGTTTTGTTTAATTCGCACATATTAGAGTAATCCTTTATTATTAGTCTGTTATATCTCCAAAGCTCAGAATGCTCTATTCCACAATCTGATTGATAAGATAATCGTTTTCAAGTTAACAGCATCTTTTTCCTTGAGTTCAGTAGAGATGGGCAATTCCAGGTATGTTTTTCATGAGGAAACAACATTATAACATAGATCAGAAAATGCTGTAACATGGGCTCTTCAATTAAAAAGCAGAATTGAAGTAGCTCAATGAAAACATGTGAATTTGACATCTGATCTTTTGGCATTGCAAAATGAGATCAATGACTTGGCAGAGGTCTGTGCTTTTTCTGCAATTTGCATTTAATTTTCTTTGAACACTGTCTACAGCATGCGATTAAAAAATATTAGCATGGTACCTATCAGTCTGTCAGTGTTCCCCAAAACAAGTGTTTGCTGTGGGCGAGCAGAAAGTGCACAGCTTGTATATTACAGCCATTTCATGTGTATTCCTCCACAGATGCCCACGTATTAGAAATGAAAAAAATCTGCATATTCATCACTCTTTTATGGGACCAGCAGCTTACAGCATTTGCATTCAAACATGTTGCTTTCGCGTGAGAGTGGGCGCCCCCAACAAGTACAGATGCTAGCGTGATACAAGAGAGTGAGGAGGCAGAGCAATCTCCACTCTTGACACATACCGTGACATATTGTGCATCCCCTTCCCATCTTATTCTCCCCCGAGTGCTTGCATTTAGTCTTCAGGATGCCACGCGAGTTACAACCCCCCCGTAGTGATTTTCCTATGTTTACTAATCTACTTTTCGCAGGCAGGCCACAGATGGCTCGCTCACTTCAGTCGTATAAATATATGAACAGCAAAATGGCAGAGTGCATCCAGGTTTGCATCTGTCACACCACTTGCCCCAGTCCACCGACATAAGCTTTGTGTTCAGAACCAGAGTATCTGCCACGTGCACTGGTATGAGAAAGTCCTGTTAAGTCTTACAACACTGTCTCTTGAAGTGGTAGTGTTCTGGGGGGATCTGTGGGCTGTGGATTTTGTCTTATTGAAAACATAAACAACACTAACAGCAGTTGACGCAGTTGTGGTACATGTGTATTAAAGGTTATTTTATTACTAATCTGTTCACCTCAATTGTTTGCTAAAGAGAAAGACAAATAGAGAACAAGCGGAACATTATGACCACCTGCCCAATGTCGTTATAATAGTGGTGTGCCTTATAGTCCCATATGAAACTGCACTTCTGGGAGCTTGTCAATTATTATGTTTATGAAATGTTTCCAGCTTCTACTTTGAGTGTCCCACCCACTCGCAGGTGTCAGATTGTGAGACAATATGTGGGGTGCACATTATGTTGCAATTCAAACAAAACTGCAATTTAAAAAGGTGCTTTTTGGTTGGGCCTCCATCACCAGTTTGTTTCTATGGATATGCCATTGCTCTGCCTGAAATATTCTGCAGTATGACATTAAACAGCTCTACCGTACACAGTCAATCATAGGTGGTTTTATAGCTCAAGCTAGCTATAGCTATACCTAGAAAAACAGGCATTCTAACTGTGAGTGGGGTCGCCTCGCTACAGATCTGACCTGTAACTTGGTTTGATTTGGTCTCTGTGAAGATAGAAAGGTTTAATGCCATACTGTGAAACATTACAGACAAAGCAATAACATCTCCATGGAGAAAAGAATTTGATGGACCCTCCACCAGAAAAGTTACCCAATGTACCCACTGCACCGTTAAGTGCTGCAATTGTGAAATCAGAAAAGATTAAATAAATTAGGTCATTTTGTAATTAATAATTATTTAGGTCATTTATAAAATACAAAGTCTGCTAAAAAAAACATAATAAGCCTGTACAGCTTATGTTCTAAAGTCTATCTGATTCTTGTATTAGTTTGGCATTTAATTTGTCTGGCCATTGTGAACAAAATCTTAATCTGAAATCCAAATTTCACAATCCTGCAATAAAACTTTAACTTTTAACTAGACTAGACAAGGCTGATCTTTGTTTTCTACACCAAGGCCATAGCAACAATACAGCAGATCAGATTTACTTTAGAAAACTTCAACCAAATGAAGTCAAGCCAAGATTTCACATCACATTTTCCTTGCCCAAGTCTTCAAAATGCATATTGTTCTACCAGTCAAGCACTCAGCGACATACGAGTGAAACCAACAGATTTTCACTGCAAGGACAATCCCTTGCAGTTCATAAAAGACCGGGAGAATAATCGAAAACCTGTAATAGTGGTTTGTTTCGGGCCTGCGTTTCTAACCACTTGTGCACTTTCATTGGCTTTCCCCATGCAGGCTGCCTATACTCCTACACACTCCACTCACCAGCGCCGGCCACCTCAAATTGGTACTGTCACTACCATTACTGCGGCATTATGCTTCCCATTTTAAGAGAAAGTCTTCTATGTTTTGTAAAATGTCAGGTCTCCCTTTTATACTGAACAAGGACTACATTTTAATAAAGGCAGCTATGGTTTCCTATTATTAGTAGATTTTTCAGCAAGTACTGTATTAGTGTATATGAAAAACAACTGCACAAGAAAGCTTTTAAAATCCATAACAAGGCAAACAAATTTGTTTTAAATTTGCTGTGGCAAAAATCGAAAAATCGATAGATTGCGATCTTTATTATTATTATTTATTTTGATCGATCTCAATAAGGTAAGTTAATTTTAATCGACAGGTCTAGAGCCAGTCATGTGGCAGTAAAAGCGCATAGTGCCGACGACAATTTACGCTCTCTTGCTTAAGTAAAGCAGCCTAAGCCATCGTGCGTCTCTTTATGACTCCTAATGTGTTCACAAGATTTGACTTAAATCAGCACAACTAAAAGTCCAGTGTCTCTCTCTTTGTATCTGATCGCTCTCCCCACTTCCCCTCCCTCTCTGACCCAGCCACAGCTCCTCACCTTTTCTCCTCTTTCTCTCCTCTTGTGCTTCTCATCATTATAATCCATGATCCATATGAAAGTAAATGACTAATTTCTCACTTATGTCTTATGTTTATGAGAGAAACACAAGACCTCATTTAGCACAGGGACATCACATATATTAGTGGTAGCACACGCATCCACGAAATAAAAACTGTACTGGTCCGGACACCCTGTTCTGTATGCTTTTAGTCCACCTGTCTTTGTTTCAATAAGATGGAAGAAGATTGAATTGAAAATCAACCTTAAATAATGACTGATCTAAAGTCTTGATTTTGAAAAATAAATTAATTAGATTAATTGCCTGGTCATACAACTGACTAGGAAAAGAAAATCTATAGAATCACTACACCTTGGCTTGTACCATATTTCGCTTCGCATAAATAGCTCTGGGCATGTTTGTTTACATGTACTTACTGCTACCCCCACAGACCTCCCCATGCACAGCTCTAGTTCCTGTGCTCTCGGGGGCTGGTTCAGAGGTGAGGATGCACATTTTCTCCCATGCACTCTCTCCCTCCTTCCCTCCCTCCCTTTCCCTGTATATTCAATAGGTTATCCTCTCCTCCCCCCGCTCAGGCTGCCCAACGTGTAGTTACATGTGCTGCAGTAGACACCATATTGATTGACTTGTGACTATGTGCGACGGGGCTGCACTCTGGGATCTAATGACACTGTACTACTAACAGCACCACAGCTCCAAATGGCTTTTGTTGGGCGGTTGTTGCTTTCATGAGAGAGCCGTGCGCCGAAAAAGAAAATAGTCCCGGTTTGTTTACACTGGGAGGTTGAATTCACCAAACACAACAGAGGGGAGGGGGCGGCTATGATCTATGGTGAACACATGCCAAGCTAGAGGCAGCAGAGGAGAGGAATGACATGGGGAGAATAGTATGATGGTGGGTGAGAATATACTGGGAAAACATGATGAGGAATTTTAAAAGGGGCCATATTACGCTATTTTCTGATCCATGCTATAATGTTGTTTCGTCACAACAAACATACCTGGACGTGTTTTGTTTTATTCACATGTTTAACACAAACCCTGCATATTTAGGCTTCTGGGTTCTTCTCTCAAACAGAAAACACTCTGTTCCACCTTGTGATGTCATGTGGTAACACAGGAAGTACTCCATTGTGTTTTTAAACTCCATACACCTGCATTAGAATCATTTGGTTAATTTCAGTCATGGAATTGAAAATTTCCACAAAGTAAAAGTAAGAGGTAGTTTTAAACTTGAAAACTACCGCTTCATGACATCACAAAGTTTGGAGATGTAGACAAGACTAATAATAAAAGTTTACTCAAACAAGAATGAAACAAAGCACAACACCAGGTAGGTTTTTGACAAGGTAAAAACATTATAACAGACTCAAGACTCAATTCTGCATAATATAGACCCTTTAAAGTGCTGGATTTGAAATGTGTTTTATTTCAAAGAGAAAACTTCACAGTGCTATCTTATACCGCTTGTTGGGCTGATAGTAAGAAATGTTTGCCTAGTAACTCTTGGGGAAGACAATTAACTGCACTGTCCATTTGAAGATCTCATATGTTTTGTATCTTTGGCCTGGTTGAAGATAGACACATTTATTGCGACAGCCCACTGTGGAACATTCTAGTCAAACTAATAATAACCTCATGGAGACAAGAAGGTGCTCCCTCAACTAGGAAAGTTACATAGTGGACCTTTATGAGTCCATCCAAAGCCTGGGCAAACCAAGAGGGATATTGTGGTGGTAGCGGTAACAATTGCCAATTATATTATTGTACAACAGAGGAGGTGAAAATCTCTCTATGTACCAACAGCTAATTTCAAACACTCCTAAATCCCCACACTGTGCCCTTAGTCCCATGCAGAAACAATCCCAAACCCAACCTGGCTAAACAGATTTGCTGGCCCTCTTTCCTTATTGAGACTCACGTCCATTTGTTCACATGAATTAGCAAGAGCAGCAGCTAATGCATGGAGTCAGATTACAACCTCAGCGCAGAGCCGCCTTTATCCCACTATATGGAGCTTAATCTGACCAAATCCAGCGCTTTGCTTTGCCCCAAATCCACAACACAGCCTGAAACCCCCTTAATCTAATGAGCGGGAAAGGTGCACTTAGAAATACTAGAGATAGCACAGGTACTACTATGATGCAATATGTTCAAATCAACTCAATGGCTGTGGGGAAAGGAGACGAGTAACAGTCTATAGATGTCAGGCTTTGATTGCTTGTTGGTTGAGCTTTTCCAGGTTGATTGGTCGGAGTAGATGGTTGTCAAAACGATGAAGAAAAAAAGGCAGTGGGTTGTTAATGCGTGGGAGATTTGAGATGACAGGTGAGCGGCACGAGGGAACAGCTATCAATCATTCAAATCATTCAAATCAGTAAATATGAAGTAGGGCTGTCAAACGTACTGAAAATCAGAAACTAGTCGATACTAAAACGAAAATAGATGTTGATATTTATTGAAGTGAACAAGTACTGATAAAATAAAAACTAAAATAAAAAAATTTAATAAATAAAGCCCAAAAAACATGACAAAATTTAATCTTAACTTTATCAACACCAGTTTAGAACCACTTGGTGACTTTTAGGACTATTATGTAGTGAAAATGTCATTCTGTTGTGTTTTTTTTCCCTGTCATTGTGGTATCAGAATTGGTATCAAGTATCACACCTTTTAATTAGTATCGAAATCGAGACCGAAAGTTTAGTATCGCAACAAAACTAATATGAAAGTTGTGTCAAGAAAGTTATGTTAAATTTTGGAAATACCAAAATGGAAACTTTTTTAGCATAGAGTACGTGGTCTTCCTATTTAAATTTTAATTTAGAGCGGTAAAAGCAAAAATAAAACTAAATTGAAAACAAAATGTACTAACTAGACATTTGCATTTCAGTGAGGTTTTAAATCCGTAACATCAAAATAACCAGTGAGTCATTGTCTTGTTTCTATGGAGTTTTCATAACAATTGTGCAACAAAAATGTAATTATTACTTCAAAGCTTTTTCTTAAGTATCTTAGTTTCACAAGCTACAGCTCATGTTACTCTTTCTAAGCTTTTGTTTTCTATTGGCATTATATTACTGCATTTGATAAACATAACTTTGACCAGAGAATTCCTGCAAGATAATAGACAATCTGACAATCTGATGTGGTTTGGTTGCATAAAAAAGAGTGAGGAGTTCAGAGGCAGAATTATACACATCTTAGTTTCAGAACATTACATACTACCTAGACAAAACAAAGGATTTAAACGTGTCTCCTAGACTGATTGCAAAAGAGTACAGTAACAAAACTAATCACTTGTTTCTAAACATGGATGTATTCATTTATTAAAAAAAAAAAAAAAAAAAGTTTAAAAGGCCACATGGGAGTAATTATGTGTTAATTGAAAGGAAAATGCTTCATAAATACAGAACTGAAAAATAAATAAAGTTAAATGTCACAACAAATAGATTTACCTTGAACCCGGGCATAAAAGAGTAAAAAATAAAAACATTCACTGAGAAAATTGCATAGTTTATAGTAACTACACCTTAACTGCCTTAGTAAAACATGAACAAAGACCTAATTCATAATGAATAGATAGTTTATTAAAGGGCCAATATTGCACTATTTTTGTCTGCCCTGCCAATTTCTACTGAACTGAAGGTAGAAGGTAGCTGTTAACTTGAAAACAGCCATTACGTGACATCACGAGGTGGAACAGAGCATTTTGAGGTTTTGAGATATAGGCAAACTAATAAACCAGGATTACTCAAATGTGTGAGTGAAACAAAACACAACTCTGGGTATGTTTTTTAGGAGGTAACAACATTCTAAAATGACTTTAAGTTCACAAGAGTAAATTTTGCACAGTATAAGACCTTGAAGAATGATTCAGACCTAATAAGTACTTCATGAAGTGGTTAGGGATAGGAGTAATAAAGTAGTAATAACTAAATCTGAATAATTCTTTATAAACTATATGGTATGAAATGAAGTCTTTGTTCATGCTTAATTACGGCTTTTAAAAGTGCAGTTATTACCTAAATATTTGTTCCCCTATACTATACTGTACTGTACTTTATGATAGTTGAGCCATATGGGCATAGAGCAAACCCATTCACAGCTTAAGGCACATCGAGGCTAGAGTGTACATCTATGTTAGTTAATGTTCCCTTCTATAAATGACTGGGATGCTTATAGGCGGGCTCGGGGCTGGCATCGCGCCGCTGTCAGCACCACTGAGTCTCTAACCTGGACACGTCTGAGCGCGAGGGGCCCCACTCAAAAGTCAAATGTCACAAGTTATTCATCCCGGCGTGTACAGACAGACCCTGCTCCACTAGGGGGTAAGGACACGGCAGCCTCCATCCCGGGAGATATAAAAACAACATTTCCCTGCATGCCTCAGCAGCTGGTGAAAGGACAGTGATGGCTATATTAGATTATTTCATTTCAAGTATGGTTCATTAATGTTTAGTGAGTTTTGAAGGCAAGGCTACTTTTAAAGCACAGACAAATCTCATCTGCAATTTAGAGTTAGGCCAGGGTTATTACCTATGAGGAAGACACAGTAAATCAATTGCATGGCCCAGTTTTTACACCAGATGCCCTACCTACCACACATACTGTGATCAGGAAGGCAATGTAAGAATACTAAGCTGCTAAAGGACTCAACAAAACCATAAACTAAGTCTGAAGAGGAATGGAAGTAGTAACCCTTCCACTGGACGGTATTTAATTTAAAATGGGCACTAGTTTATGCCAAATGCCCTTCCTAACAGAACTCCATGCATGGCACAAAAAGTACAACAGAAAACATTACATTTTGTCTCATAATTTGTTTGAAATTGACTGAAGTTTATCCCAATAGCAAAGCAGGCCTGTCAAAACAACTCAATATATACTGTAAATTACTCCTATATTGTGATTTATTTCTCCAGGAGTGCAAACATGATCAAAATGACGCTGCTGCCCCTGCCTCAGCTGATTAAACTCTTATGAGTAATTACTATGCACCAGTTGCTTTCCGGAGCATTACGGTAATGCATGGGGAAAACAGGTGGATGCAAAGCACTTATGATAAGTTGGACTGACACCTTGTCACAGGGCAAACAAGGCAGAGGCTGAAAACAAATTACTTCACACATTTGGCCTGCAGTTATTTTGGATTTGTGCTTTGTACACAGCTGCCGCTTCTGTTGTCATAATACTGATGCATTACCAAAACAGGGGCTTTTCAAAAACTTATGTATGGACAAGGAAAATTGGTCCAAAGAGGTTTCATGGATTAAGGATCTAGAAGTTAGACTGAAAAAAAAAAATCAAATGGTGACATGTAACTGACATGTAATATCTATTTAATATCTGTCTATTTGTAACTAGTTCCTTTATGATCATGGCAGACAAAATGAAAATGATGAAGATAACGTTTAGGGAAGGGCTGGCAATATGACATACTGTTTTAATTTAGAAATGAGATGTACTTGCTGAGCACTGGCTCTCATGTGTAATGTATATTAAATTAATTAAGATAAAGTTGGCAGACATCACATTAATTATGAAAGCAAACGGAAACAATCTACAAAAACTAATTAGAGATTTCCACACAAAGCATTCAACACCATGTCAAAGTAATCACACATGTTAAAGACATCTAAGTTTCTCTGTTTCTTATTTAACTTAGTTAGATTAAATAGTGGCCTCAGCTATTTGAAAACTACAAATGTGATTTAATTGTCCATGCCTATCGCTAAGAATCCCTGACAGAGTGTATTGGCCGATCAATACACTTTAACCTGACGAGCTAAGCAGACCTCGCTAACTGCAGAGAGGGGAATACGGTAATGAGGCATCTGCAATAATGACATTTCCGTAGCCACTTGACAAGACAGAGATCTTCAAAGCACATTCATTAAATAAACCCCATAGTGAAATCTTAAATGTGTTTTTCATTAGTTGCTGGAGATGGTAGGGGGGTGATCACTTGAACTTTTCATCACAAAAAAGGGTAGCGCAACTTGAATGTCATGTACAACACTGCTTTCGAGTGCAGTCACTGATAAGTACAAAAACACTTAGGATTAACAATCCAGCCACGCTGATAAGATAAGTTGTCTGCAGACCAAATGCAGAAAATCTTGTAATGTGCTTGTAATATGCTATAGAAGTAGTATTCCTTGGGTACTTTGAACACCGCAGAATTTCTGTTTGTGATTCTGCATGCCAACAACAATTCATTTCAAGCAATCTACTAAAATGGCATAAAATGTGTGCAAATTTCCTCATGAGAACACATATTTTATGATCTGCATTGCCTCTGAACAGTCATTACAACTACTGGCTCTGAAACAAGTGGGTCAGAAGAAAACTACTGTGTAATAAAACGTAAAATACACAAATCCACCATAGAGAAGTGTAAATGTCTAACAAATACATGTATTTTTTTCAAAGAATGGCATGAAACAAGGCAAGCCCTGTGACTTCGACTGCAAGGGCTAGGTTGATCACAATCTTTATAGCTTTCTTACGGTAGACAGCAAAGGTGGAATGCTCGACCTGTAAACATAGACTACCACCCCATATGGCATGGATGCTCCAAGAATGCGCGCTGACAAAACACAACTGACTAAACAGTAGCCTATTATGCAATGGTTTAAGACGGCTAGTGTAGAATTGAAAAAAAGAAAGAAAAAAATAAGCTTGGTGATGCATGCAAAATGAGGGAAAATCGCCCTTGGCTCCAATGCAAGGATTGTGCAATATGTATGCGTAAACTACTGTACAGCTGTGAATCCAAAATGATCCGATACATCTTGTACACTTTTGCTTATATTCGATGCTTAAATTGGGACTAGTAATACCGAAAGAACAGGCAAAAAGGCAGGCAAAACGTCAAATAGACTGGTGCACGCTAGACTGTGCTTTTTGTACACAAACTGTGACTTGGCTGCACTTCCTAGTTGAGTGTCGCTGTCAAAAGCTTCGGCTAACACCCATCTTCCTCTAGTAGCAACAATTCCGACTACATTTGGGGGTCTACTGGTGCTGCTGCGACCACTGGGGATCCTCCAAGTCGAAAAGGTCCGATATATTGAGAGAGAGAGAGACGGGGAGACGTGGTGCAAGCGTGTCCTTTTACACAGAAGCGTAGAGAAATGATCGCACTTACATTTGACCACCCTGTCCGTCGTGGATAACTTCGGGTCATCATTCGGCTTGTTTTCGGACATTTCCAGTGTGCTAGAATTATATGCGAGAAACGAAGTCGGGAAAAAAATATAAGAAGAGCGGAGAAGACCCTGCGGTGCGGCGGTGCTCTTCTCTTCTCCCACCCGGGTTGGACAACTCTCTCTTCGTGTACAGCCGAGTAAAAGAGACCCGCAATGAGCTCACTCGGTTCTATCAGCGGCCAAAAATACTCGCTACAGGGCTACAATTTCACTGGTGCTGCTGCCGGAGGAGCTGCTCGGTCTGATTTACTGTTACTCTATATCAAGTTGTCGGAGCGCAGTGTGCACCCAAACATGTTGATGCCCCAAGTCCCGCCCACATGTCAGAATCGCGCGTTCTGATTGGTGGAAAGGGGCAGAGCCACTTCACGGCGAGTGAGTGTAGTTTTATCAAAGGGCTTGTATGAAACTCATGGCATGAAGAAGTCCTACTAGGGGTGTCTGCCAACTGTCTACGTGGAATGAATGTAGAGATAATTAATTAATTAATGCAGAAATAATGTCCTGACAATAATCATATCATTGTTGCACCGTCTTCCTATGGCCTCTTGTATATAGCTGAGATTTTTATATTGTATTACTTATTTTACAATTTTATTTAGACTTGTACATATACATTTCTCTCTCTTGCTATCTTTTTTGCTATTTATTATTATTAGAATGCATTATTATCATTTCTATTTTTAAATTCTTTGTTATTATAATATATTGTGACGTGTGAGAATACTGCGTCCAAATAATTTCCCTTGTGGATCAATAAAGTTCGTCTAAGTCTAAGAATTAAAAAGAATATTAGATTAGATTGCATTAGAATATTAGAATAGTGTACAACAACATCCCCATTGTTATTACAAATGAATTATTAATATGACAATCTCATTTGGTTCTTGGCATTAGCTCACTTTACACCTCAGTAGTGTCGTACATTGTTGTTAGTTAATTGATAGTGTAGACCTGGTGTTTTTTCTGTGTTTTTGAGAAGTATTTTATTGAACTGAAAATGCTATGATTATTATTAAATATTATCAAACGTGTGAAGTTCTGTGAAATAATGATAGTTTTTTCTGTGTGCTAAACAAAAATTATGATAATTGAAACTATACATTCATTAGTCAGTTACACAATTAAATTAAATATATGTGTGCATTAAGATTGATTTTATTAGTTAAGATGAGTCTGTGTCTAGATAACTACATTTAAACCTTTTCTGCCATAAATCACTCATGGATTACACCTAATTTACAAAACTAAAACTTTACATTTATTGGAAACCTTTAAAGATCTACAATGTATGAAATTAACCCAATCAACTCACTAAAAAAACTTTTCTCCAGTGCCCCCTACTGAGAGAAAGTTGAAATAATAACTAATACATTATTGGGCTTGACTGGAAGCGCAAAATCAATTTGCATAGACAGGTCGTTCCATACAAAGTAGCAGGTGCAGTAGTTACCATAGAACAGTAGTAACACTAGCTGTAGCAACTTTTAATGAAATTAAGAATAAAATATCTTTAAAGGCACACTATGTAACTTTTCTGGAGGACAATATGCTTATATCTTACATCTTTTCCCACAATATTGCATTAAACTTGTCCTCATAGAGACATCCAGGTGGTGCCACCAGGCCTAGAAGATACAGAGATCTTTGGAGTTATGATCCCACTTTCAGAAAAAATGCATACTTTACCAGTATGTGTCAAGTCCTATAATTAAATAAATGCAAGCTAGATAAGTTTAATGCCAAGCAGTGAAACTATCTAGGCAAAGCAGATAATATCTCCATGGAGTCAAGCAGGAGGCACCTCAGTGATAAAAGTTTAAGTTAGTCCACCTTTAAGGCGCTCACTTAATATTAACTCTACGACTGTGTCAAAATCCCACCAAATCAAAGTGACAACTTGCTACACAAATTCATCCATTCTGGTGCCTCCAGGTCAGAAACTAGCTGAATGCCTGAAATGTGTGGGTCTGCGGGAACACAGCGATCTCTGGTGACTCACACTGTTTTGACACTGTCCATTTCCATGCACAAAAAGGCTTTCACTTTCACCTGCTTAGTTCCCTCTTTGGGTGAAGGGAAATAAATGAAGGCAAGCAGCTATTAAGCTTGAGGAGACGCTGGTGTGGTATGAGTCAGTGGTTTGGCAGGTGGAGATAGCTAATGAAGCAGTGAATCTTATATTTGTGTGCACCCAGGTTTGTGCAGGTCAGGAGCGCTTCTCGTCCTCTTTATCTGTGCCTGTAGTGGAGACATTTACAGCGGATCATTACCTCTAACATGCCTGAGGTTTCAGTCAGACTCTGCACCCCAAAACACGCAACCAGACTTAATTAAACCCGGGTCAGACTGGATCATAGCTTTACTTCCTCATGTGACTGTCGCTTTGCCCTGTGGATTCTATGGATATGCAGGTTATAAGCAAAAGAAAGTAGTGAATAGGTTGCGTTCACATTGACTTGAAAGAAACTCTATAGTTTAAAATTGAGCTGGCAGACAGCAATTCTATATTAAAATCTGCTGTTTAAGGGACAGATTGTATATTTATTTACCTCATTTGTGGTTGTAATTTCTGGGTCTATCCACATGAAACGAAGGCCGGCACAAAATTCAAATTCTTCTCTGTCAGCACAAATGAAGTAGGCGAAATTGATTTAGAAAAGTGGTTTCATCAAATACCGGAAAAGGGACACAATGTAATCTATTGATATTTTTACAGAAATTATTCAAACCCATTAAGTCCCAGTTTGAAACCATTTTTGTCATGACATAGAGTTAGTGTCATGACATAGATTTAGTTCAGGGTTTAGTCTCAATTTTGTGCAAGTCTGAGCAGGGCATTGTGCAGTACAATTTATTTAGGAAAATTTTAAGTATAGGCTAAATATTTTTTCCAAGTTTTCTTTAGCCTGACCGGATTAGAAGCAATAATTTACATTGTAATAGAACATATGAGACTGTCCGCAGGCTATTTCTAAATAATAGTTCCACGCTGTTTTTTATTACTAACAGGAATCTTATCTAGGCTCCTCCTGACAATAGCACTGTTGTCCTCCTCTTTCTATCTGCTACACTGTCATAACTGCACGGAAGACAGGAGCCACACAGGTAGAGGTACTCTAGCTTTAGTTTTTCTTCAATTAATTACTTATTATTACTTATTATACCAAAACTTACCGAAAGGAATATGAATGTACATATGGTATAAAATTGGCAAATTAGAAATGCATAAAGCGCTATATTGGCTGGTTCTTTGAAGATTTTTCCCAGTTTTATTCTATGTTGATTCCTGTTTTGGTCTCATCTTTTTATCCTGTTTCAAGACTGCATTAGACCTAATCTAGCCATGATTTATTAGGGTGCCGTTTGTTGCTGTTTGATCCCAGTTTAGTCCTGATGTAGACTTGGCTCGGTTTTGTTCCAGTCCACTTTTGGTCAGAATGCAGTCCAGATTAAATTCTAGATTAACTCCAAGTTCTGTCCTCATTGTGCTCATTGTGCCTCTGTCTAGCCCTGGAAGAAATGTGAAAAGAGTTTCCAATAAACAAACTTAAGCAAAATCACCTGTTGTTTACTTGGTTTGGGAATCAATATTTTGGCTGTTCTTTCAACTACTCCGAAGCAGGATCATCAGGACTAATCATTTATAAGAACTCTGCACAGCAATGGGCCACTTATCTAAAATCAAACCTGGGAGGTGCTTTCCCATCTGTATCTATCTGCTACTATGACACTGATACAGTGTTTAGCAGATGACTGTCTAGTTGAGCTAGTACATCTGTAAACCCCTGGTGTTCTTTATAGCACTGCAGAGGGGCTGAACCCACTTTTGGACCTGGTGCCATTAAACAGAGATTAGTGTCTGAAAATATAACGTGAACAGAATCCACAAGAGTACCTGACTACCTACTGTGATAGATATTGTGTGTGTGTGTGTGTGGCTATAGGAAAATAATGTAATAAGGTTGATATATTTGTTTGCAAGTACAGATTATTGCAGACAGTTTGCACTTGTTTGATTGCTAGCCCAAGTTTTATCCATGACCATTGTTGAGTATATAACAATTTGAATGTATTAGAAAACCTATTTTGACTTACTTAAGCATTCAAACAAAGAAGCCATGTAATAATGATGCACTATGTAACTTTTCTGGTGGCTGATCTGTCACTTGCTGGTCTCCATGGAGATGTAACTGCTTTGCTCAGTTTGGCATTAAATGTATACATCTCCATGGAGACAAAAAGTGGACGCTATCAGCTCAACTTAATCTATAGTTTAAGTCTTCTTTAGCATATTTGTTTTCATGTGATTTCTGACATACATTTGAAGTGGCAAAATGCTAATTTCTGGTGAATGTAAAAGTCGATGATTTCAAACTCTCACAAATAATTTTCTACTAACTTGCCTGAAGGAAGATTGACATCCACTATATTTAATCCCCAGCTGCAGAGCCATGTCAGACATCATCGTGCCTCTCCACACGTCCTCATCTGCCCCCCAACAATTATTCTTCTCTGCCTGCGGTCCTGTTTTTCCTAATTGCCCTATTTGTATAAAATCATAGTTGTTTTATACAGGTGTGCACAGGAGGAACATCTGATGCAAATTGCTAGTCTCTTCTTCTTTCTGATTACACATCGTGAGCCATGTAAATTCAAGTGCTCTCCTCCTCACTACATCACGCTGGTACAGTAGAGTGCTTCATGCCAGGGACAGACTAAAACAGTTACATTTTAACCCACAAGTACTGTCTCCTATTCAAATGTGAAGAAGCTATTGTTTACTGCATGCGCCACACATGGTTAGATAATGTCTACTTCATAGCTCTCACAGCTGCATAACAAGCAAGGCCCCGGTGCTCTTTACATGAATTAAGCCACACTGAGAACGCTGTATTTTAATGCAGGCTTGTTTTGGAGGTTGGAGTTGTACACTAGACTATAGAATGTTTTATAGCTCTATTTTACTAATGATCAACGGAGGCTGAACCAGACAAGCGTATTACATGATCTTGAACTCAATTTGAATTACAATAAAGATGAAAATCTTAAAATCATTCTGGTTTTGTACAAAACTATATATATGTTAAGTTATGTTATATTAAATTATGTACAGATTTATAGACAAAACTATAACTTTCTATAAATTTGATTCATGAAAGTTCCTATTGTGATTCAGAATCATATAAAAAATATGGTCAGGTGCTAGAGATTTGTGAAGTTAGGCAGGGTCCAGAGGGCAAATTTCATTATAATATATATATTATAAATATGCATAACGC
Source organism: Odontamblyopus rebecca (assembly GCA_030686955.1). NCBI lineage: Eukaryota > Metazoa > Chordata > Actinopteri > Gobiiformes > Gobiidae > Odontamblyopus > Odontamblyopus rebecca. The sequence goes on along the minus strand of CM060672.1, from coordinate 16,241,969 downwards.
ATATGAGTACAAGTGAGTATACATTTAATTGTGTTTAATACTTTCATTAACAAATCCAATACATTCTAACTTTATAGGTGGATCGTCCCCAGTATCAAATGTCAATGCAATGTCAAGAAGATCTTCAGGAAAATAGAAAAACATGCTCCCAAAGGTGCCAACTCCCAGCTCCAGTGTTTTATCCACTATTGTGCTTGTTCCCTCCAGAGTTCCCTGTGGGGTGAGCCCCTAATCTCGTCTACAGTAGCAGTTTGATACTATCCATTGTACTCTGCCTCCTCTACAATCCACCAATTTGTCTCTTTGTAGGGCCCTGTGGAGGTGTTTCTACTTTTAAAAAATGAAAGTGCAGCCAATGTCACTGAAGTGGAATTCTCCAAAGATAATCTGACAGTTAAGGTCCAACCTAACCAATGGAGTGACAACGTTGTAAGGGTTAATGCCCCAGGTCTGAAAAAATATATTAACATGTTTAGAGAAAACACTGTAGTGTATATAAATGATGTTTGTGGTTACAGATTTCCCAGCAGGCATTGTGAAAGTGACTGTGTTAAGTAATGGACTTACAATGAACAACACAGAGTTATTGTACTACAGCTGCCTGGAGGAGATGAGTCGCCTGCTGTCTGAAGTGTCTGACCCCATCCAATTCATGTGTCAGGTATAGTACAGTGGATCCTAACATAAACAGCAATTAATACACATTTGGGTGAGATAAGTAGGTGACAAGCGGTACACAATGTAGTTCCAAAGCTGCTAAATATGCAGAAAGCCCTTGTTACTGCAATATAAGTTTCCTATTACTGCAATAAGACCTACAGTGGTTCTCTTTTACCATATCCATATTAGTAAGGTTAAGGTACACTTAATTGTCTCCATAGAAAATTTGTCCTCAAAATTTTTTTCATAAAAAAAAGTCTCAGTTTTGCATATAGATATAGTAGTGAATAAAGGATTCATGATAATTGCTACCGATTCATCTTTATTAATCTTTCAAATATTTATCATGTGTAAAAATTCTTTGCAATAGTGGAAAGATTTTTGCAGTTTTATGTAATAAGGTAAGATGTGAGTTGCAGAGGGTTGAATAAATAAATGCTATGGCTGCGATTTATTTGTTGCAGCTCAGACCTTTTAATAATACAGTATATTTAAAAGCAGGTTCCTTGGATTATCCTGCTCCGTGTCAGTGGCATAAAGTAGTTTCAATATTATTGTTTATCACAGTATTTCTCTGTAGCAATATAGTGTCCTTCAAAATGGTATTATATTGTGACAGGACTAATTCTACCACTGTAAATAGTGCTGTAGTTCAAACATAAAAGAGGATGGTATAGGATAAGTATATAGTTTAAGCTCCACCCTCCCTAACAAGAACAATCTTCATTCATAAATTCATCTGCTCTCAGTTTGACACAGGTTTTCACAAGGCCGTCTTGACAAATCACTGTTCATTTGTCTTTGTTGGAAATGACAATAGGATAATAATATAATAATTTAATATAATAATGATCCTTGCTGCATTACAAACCCTAATATAATAAACAACACAAAACGAGCCATGATAATAGTACATTTAATTAAATTTGGACAATGGCTACAGGGGTAGAGGAGATCTGATTTGACTCTGCTTTGCATTTGGGTGGATAACATATAGTTTTATGGTATTACATTGGAAGCCCATATTTGCGTATTCCAGATATAGAACAAGATAAACACCGTAATATCATGGACAGAATGCTCAAGTATTCAAAAGCTTGCAGTGACCGAGTTGGAAGAGACAGAAGCACATTTTAATGTTCTGGTCTCCACTCCTGCACACTCAATGCTAGGTTACTAAGTGACTCATGATTATGTAACACACTGTTATAGAAATTAGTCCATTGGCGCCCCCAAATTGTGGCTTATAATGGACTCACTTAGCCATTAGGAGAAAATAAAAGGAAAAGCAGATTGAAAAAGTAGACCTCTGCTGATGTGTTTTGTGTTTATTGATGGGAAATAAAAAGCCACTCTGATTTATTTTTTCCTTTAGCCATAAATACCGAATTGGATTTGAAGAGGCAAGCTCAAGCGGTTAATTCAAGCACATTTTTAGGCTGTTTGGTGACAAGGAGTTACAGCACAAATAATAGAATAGAATCTATTATTTGTGCCGGTCCAAAGCCAAAATAAATGAAGAGACGTCTAACAAAGGGGATCTGACACATCACTGTTAAACAAAAAATAATACTGTACAGTAACACTTTGACTGGGCCGCCATAAGGAGCTCATTCAGCTTTCTGATTATTATTAGTAATTAAAGGTGCATTATGTAATGCTTCCAGTGGAGGGTATGCCACCTTCTGTTTCCATGGACATTTTAAACCGCATTATTCATCTAAAGCAATTTAATAAAAGAAACAAGCCCACTGTCTTCCACATTACAAAACTGCAAAGTCATCACAAGAAAGAGTGGTGAAGATGTCAGCATATCTGATGGATCCCTGCAAAGCAAGTTGTGGATTTTTTAAAAATTCATGCCAAAATGACTAGACAATACTGCCAAATCCTATGCATATCACTGATGGTTGATCAGCAAAATGGTGTCTTGAAACTAAGAGATTAAAGATTGCTCAAACATGCAAGAATCACTCCAAATACAACATTGGGTGAGTAAATTATGAAGGGAAACAACTATAACATGGTTAAAAGCTCTGAAAAATCAATTTGCATTATAAGTGTGCTTTAATACCATTCTGTGCCAGACCCTCTACCAGAAAAGTTCTAATATTTACGATCTGGGGACAAGGGTATGAAAGGTTTCTAAAATACACATCTTTAGTAAAGCAAACCCATATTTTTGCAAAAGAACAAAAATATCACTGAACCACTGTAAGTTATGTCTGTCATTAAAATGTACCTTCAAACTGTAACAATATGCTAACCATATGGATATAGGCTCTTGATGTTAGCTCTGTGGAGAAGCTGGATGAGATGCTGTCTTCCATGCTGCTGAGGAAAATGCCCAGCGGAGGATTTCAGGGACTGCAGAGAGAAAGCACACCTGAAAGAGGTACGGCACTGCGGGGATGTAACTTTCAACTGAACATGAAAAACATCTGCTTCAGATCACTGTAAAGGAATGGAGGGATAAAGGGGAAGCTCACATAGGAAGACTGTCATTGTTTTATGTGGGTTTTTAAAATGGTGAAGTTACACAGTGGTCTTACACAGAATATTTTATAGTTAAAGGTGGATTGTGTAGCTTTTATGGTCACCTGCTTGTTTCTATGGACTTGTCATTGTTCTGCCTGGAATGTTCCACAGTATGACATTAAATAGCTATAACTTGCATTTAAGATCTAAAACATTTTTAAAATGTAAAAAACCTCAAACATCATGTGGATCATTATAGACTTCAAAAAAGGCCTCATATCCACTGAGAACACTGCAGTGCATTTCTTCTTCCACACACAATATCCTCTATGAGAGGTCTGCATTACTCCTGGCCTCAGTCTGTGGCAGATTGATGGCTTCATCAGCTTGGAGATTGATCCTTAATTCTGCTTAAAAGGGCAAGAGGAAATGTTTCCACGACAAACAGGTCAATATGCACCTCCGAGCCTCTTTCTCTTCGCACTCGCATCGCATTAGCATGACTCCTAACCATCACCTGCGAAGGAAGGAAGTGTGGTGTAATGTACAATCATGCAACTGCCCAACATCTAATGGCACGTTGTTAGTAATGCCCATTTAAATTATAAGAACAGATTTACTTTCCACTCAGCCATTATTCACAAGTACCCACAATGCACCACTCTGCAATAACACCAGACCTTTGGAACATGGTATTCAATGAATAGTAGGGCTACGTACTGTAGACAGCTATACTTATGGTATTTATTGTTGTGCATGTACTATATGTGTTTATTTGTGAATTTTATTTTAAGACAATTTTAAATATAAAAAATAGACACATTGTACATTTGGTCTAAGCCATTTGTTTTTCTGTTAGTTTCTCCAAAAATGCAATTTCCCCATATTTAAGTTATTTAAGCCAGCCAGAGAGATCTCTTAATTCTTTTCACTCAGAACTTCTATTTTAAGAAAATATAGCATGCTGTAAATATGGAACTGTTTATAGTAATTATTATAATTAATATAACTTAAAAAAAAAAAACATAAATAAAATAAAATCTGTCTGAATGACATTAATTGATTTACTTTACAGAAAGTCATGAGTCAGAGGTACCCACATTGCTTCACTTCGCAGCCCAGTATGGTTTGAAGCATGTATTGAGTGTGCTCCTACAATGTCCCGGCGCAGAGAGGGCAGTTCGAACAGCCAATCGTCATGGACACACACCTATCAAGATCGCAATGCACCATGGTCACAATCAGCTCCATGTGTTATTGAAGAAAACACTGGTAATATTGATAATCTCATCCTTACTGTCCTAATGCAATGGCCTTTACCTTTATTGTAGAATTGATCTGTGAAATGCATGTACTAGTATCTTTTATTGAGTCCATTTGCAATGAAGACATCCCTCAAAATGCCAATATGAGATGACAAGTTTCATGTCAGTGATATGTGAGCTAATTAAAATAATATAGAGGGTATTGTCTGCTACCGTTGACAGAAGAGAAAGGTAGTGGAGGCTTCACGTACCTACAAAATATGAATAAAAACACAGAGCATCTTAAGCCTGAGATGCTGCAGATGCAGTAGCCATGAGGAATGCCTTCTACCACAGCAGTGTGTAGAAGAGCAGTGGAGCTTCATCAATAATGAAGGCAGAGAGAGCGGAGAGGTGGGAGGGTGACCTGGATCAGACCCCAGCCCCTCACCTTCACCCCGGCTCAAAGCAGAGGGAATGCAGAGTGGGCGGAGCCTCTGCCCTGCTCTCATCACGGGGGGTTCTAATGGAACAGCCCACAGTGAGGAAAGGCCTGTGTACTCATGCATGCACTGGGCCAGGCCACACTCTGCATACACTCAGCGAATTAATGCAGCCGCTAATGTTGAGATTTTCCAGTATAATGGTTAGCATTTACTCATGCTAATCTGGAAAGGTCTTTCCCTGCCCAACCCTCCATTTCTTGCTTTACTTAGAGAAACACAAGAGCAGCCACTTGCCCGCTAATGAGTGGCAATCTACATTTAATAGAACCCTTACATGCACACGCATCCGCTTATTTGATAAATCTAAAGGACACTAGCATTATAATGTTCTTTCCAATGCTAATTTCATTAGCTGCTAAGGACATTATGAATGCAGAGCTGGATGGGGAGCTGAGGTGACATAAAACATGTTTTGTTTGTGCAGCAAATCTATAAACTAAATCTATTCATTCAGAAAACAAATGAATGTGCATGAAGGCCTCACTTCCAGAAAGACAACAGCAGTTATTATTGTAGAATAAACCTATTTCTCATGTTACTGGTGACGATTACCATGAAAAAAGACTACAATACAATACAACACAAGACCTGCATGCTTTCAAAAGCAGTAGCCACAAACATAGCACACATTATTATGTATGTATGTATTATGTATGTAATCACACACACATGGACAAACACAGTGAAAGTTTACATAATAAGCCTCAAACCTCTCTTATTAGCTACTAGCATGTGTATATTGTGATAAATAAGAGTTGCTGTATGACTGGCCAACATTAAAACAAATACAGTCCATAATAATCAAAATGTGCTGGTCCTTTAAGATGTATATCAAGCGTTAAATTAAATCAGTTTGCAAAAAGCAGCGTGCAATTGCTCAGTGATTCATCTCAGTTATAGCCGTTTCACCTCATTCACCCGTACACTGCAACTTAAAACTTTGTCGACCTATGGAGAATTGCCCCTCGGGGGGAGTTTAGGCAGTCTACAGCTGTTGTAAATATATGTATTCTCATGGCAGCAGTGCTAATAGAGAGTGACTGTGATGAGGGGAGCTGGAGCCTGCAGTGAGTTGACAGGGGAGCACAGTCAAACACAGGTCTGCCCATTGGGACCAGACCCTCACTGCACAGGTTAGACACGCTAGGGCGACTGACATTTCTGTGTGGATTTCATAAAAGACTAATTAAATCCATGTTGACAGCTAAAAACGACGCAGGGTTAAAGCATGTATTAGGGAAAAGAGCTCAGACTGTTTCAATTGTTTTGTCCCTGTACTTTAGACTATATTCATTTATTTATTGTGTATAATTCATACATTATTCAATTCTTTTTTGGGATAGTTTCCAAAAATTACTTTCTGCCTTTTACTTTCAAACTATATTATATATCTTAAAGCAGCTTGTCATAATAGTACTCTCAATAGTATAGTCCATGTTGAGCTTCAGTAGCAAACGCATGCAGTTAGTAGTAGCCAGTTGGGAAATAAAAAAGTATAGTATCCATTACTGAAGATTGATTATATTTTTAATCAATCCAACTGGACTTACCAGTTGTTTTTATTTAATTTCATGATAATATCTTACTCTTGGATGCCTCAAGAACTGCTTCAATGAAGGATCAAGAGGATTTACATGCACAACATCAGAACGGAGAGTAAATGTGCGTTAGCTGGAGTTTTGGGAGTGATTGGTCAATTCAATCTGTCTTTTTCATTAATAAAGATGCTGTTTATTTACTACTTCTTTGTATTTTTTCACAAGATCCTAATCATTTTGGGAGATTTTGCCCGCTCCCTTCTGGTTGATTCATTGATGAAGAATGCCTTTAGTCGACTGCAGCCCTATAACATTGCTCGTTTTACTCTAGTAATAATCTTGATGTTAAGCCTCTCTCTGTGCCTCCCATTCTTTAGCTCCCCCATTAACCCATTAGCAGCGTCCCCCACCTCCAATTAATCAGACCAATGCAGGGTGATTTCAGCAGAAGCGTTGTCAATAAGAGCTGGATGGATGGGTCCCCTGCTAGCTCCTCTCTCAGCCCGAATCACTCACTCAGAGCTGCGTCAGATGCCCTGGTCCACGCTAGAACCAAGCTCCTTTGTTAATTAGCTGTGAACTGCTCCAGAGGGGAAAGGCTGAATAATTCACGAAGAGCATAACTGGAATACAAATATAGAAATGGCTGCGCTCCCATTCACACTGTTTACGCCGTTGCCCGTAATATCGAGCCTGTACGCGGTAATTACCATCCACAAACACATATTGTTCTTATTTAATATTTTAATAGTGGTTTGTAAATTTGGCTCACAGTCCAAGGCGCTACTGTCTGTGCGATGTTTTGTTTGATTCTAAAAGTGTGAAAATTATAAAAATAAATCTTTAGGTTTAGGTTGTTACACCTGCATACTGTATGTACATTTAATTAAAGTCTGATTTAACAAATATGATTAAGGCGAATAATTATGTTGTATTTTAAAATGTGCAATAAGGAGGGTCCGCCACCTGCTTCTTTTCATATATATATATAGATAGATATAGATATAGAGGTATAGATAGATGTAGATGTAGATATAGATATTGTTGTTTTGCCTGCGATAAACTTTTCCATCAACACCTGGAAACAAATAAAAGCAATTTTAGTGTGTAACATCCATGCACCCCTCAAGAAAAAAATGACATAGTTTTAAATATATAATAATAGAATACCAGACTACATCCTTTGCATGTAACAGTATACTCATTATAAACAAAGTCTAAAGATTTGTATGCTATCTGAATACTTCATAACGGTAGCTTGACTGACCAAAAACATAGTAGAAGTAGTAGTATTTGAGCTTGTGTGTTTTCAGCCTAGCCCTCACAGGCACTCCCTTTTAACACATATCCACAGTCCCCCAAAATAGAGTTCTGCTATTTAGTCACACATTATCACGAAAGAACTACTGGCTGCTGCACACAGCTGAGCTCTTTCAAAATACTTCAGCAAATGTTTGGTTTGAATTTAAGAGACATTTTCATAGGAAACGCTCCCCTCAGTAAATTCGATCACTACGGTAAAAGTGTAGGGTACATTTTCACTTTAAAAGGCGCATTGTGTAACTTTTCTGTTGGAGGGTCTGTCAAATACTTTTTCTCCATGGAGATGTTATTGCTTTGGCTGGAATGTTTCACAGTGTGGCATTAAACCTTTCTATTTTCATGGAGACCAAACCAGACCAAGTTACTGGTCAGATCTGTGGAGAGCATAGACCGTACATATGAGTGGACTAAGCTATCCCGTTAGCCGCTGCGTGCCAAATAGGAAGTGCGCCAGGAGGATCTTCCGGCTCCTTCTCTCCCTTTTTCCCATTGACTTAGATTGGGATCTGATCACTCCTCTCTCTGTACCTGCTGCACTTAGCCTCGTCATTTTGGTCTTAAAATGTTCATACAAACCCGCTCTACATGATCCTGAATTTTTTTTCTGCTATTTTGCCCGTTAAAAAAACCCTATTACCCATAACATAGAGCCTGGCTCCAGATTTGCCCTTGTAACCGTTGGCATCGCAAGCCTCATTTACGCGGCGCTAAATACTATGGGTGACGTCATGCTCACTTAGTCCACTTCTTTTATACAGTCTATGGTGGAGAGGCGACCCTGCTCAGAGTTAGAATACTGTTTAATGTCCTACCATGGAACTTTCCAGGCATATCCACAGAAACAAGAAGGTGATGGTCCCCCAACCAAAAGTTACATAGTGTCCCTTTAAAATAATAGGTATTTTTTGGTATTTTACCACATAAGAGTATCTTACATCAACTGGCATGAGTTGTTTTAACTAGTATCACATATGAAGCTGTGTCATCACTAGCATTTGCCTGTTTTAATAGTGACAGCTGTACACCAGTGTCAGTAACAAGAAGTATTCGAGAAGAAGTCATATTAGATAGTACACAGTAGTAGCAGTAAGTAGTACATCCAAGTAGTGGTAATAGTAGTTGATTAGTTGCAGTAGTAGCTGTGTTAATAATAGTAGTTAGAATAACAGAAAATAATACTTGTGGAACCAAGTGGCTTCAGAGTGGTTGCTGTATTAGTTGTAGTAGTAACGTGTTATGTTAGTTGTAGTAAACAGTAGCAGTAGCAATAGTAGTTTTAATATCCTAGTATTTGAAGTCACAGTACATTCCGTCATTGAGCACTTCTATGTTAGCAGTTCACACAATACAATGACCATTATTTCAAGCCGGGGACAGATTTACACTCTTGCCATGCGCTGGCGAGATTCAATTGAGATTACTGTATTACGCCCGCTGTTCTCTGAGAAGTGAATTTGTGCTGAAATGCCTAGAGCTCCTGCCGCTTCGTACATCTGTAAAACCATTTAGCATCTGCGTGGTTAGTAAATAAAGCCCGGGTATGCCAATCGGTGAAAAGACTGCACAGTTGAACATACCAGGCAGCCCAGCATCCCACTATTATAATTTAATGCACACGCTGCGTTGGTAATTAGCCTGCCCTCTCTACCTGTTGGGCCCATTGCTGAAATTCTACTGTTAAGTAATGCAACCCAGAAGTCATTTGCAGAGAGAGGAATCAAGTAATGTTGTAATTGAGTCAGGGATGGCTGTGTTGCTTAGGAACAGCAAAAAGCCAAGGCCTGGCGTTGTGTGGAAGATCGCGTAATCAAAGTCAGCTGCATGGCACATACTAAAATTCATAATTATGCAAGTTTATATTATGATTGAAGAGCAGACAATTGAACAGAGAATTAATCAGGTTGAAGATTGCAATAAATATGCACTTTTACATAGAATCTTTTCAGTTGCAAAAGAGAACCACTGTTTGCATAATGTATTCTGTATGCACTGGTTCTTCGATAAAATGCAGCTACTGCTAATATCAACCATTAGAAACTGTAGACTCGTGGCCTTGTACTATATTTAGATACTAATTCACCTTATCCAAAGTTGGTCATGTTATACTGCCAAAATGCCATCTACATGAATATAGACATATTTATTGCTAACATTATGTTCAACACATTTGTTAGGGAAAATACCTATATTTGGGGTCTTGGCACATGGTGGGGATGAAGAGGAGAAGGAGAGGCTGAGATGGCTCATACTTCTGCTGCAGTGGTGGCAGATGAGAGCTATAGCATGCTGAAATAGCAAATAGCACAATTCAGGGGGAGACGCAATGTGACTAATTTATGCACTCTGCTTCATAATATAAAATGCAAAAATAACACCTTATACCTAAACCTTCAAATATTTCAATATGATCTAAGAGACACTGTATCATCAACTTTTAATCCAGAATATATCGAAAATAATACAAATTTGCTTTACTTTAAATGTAGGAAAGTAAATAATTCTATCTGCGCTGAATTACTGATGCAGAGTAGAAATCACAGAGTTGTTCACCAAATGACATGTTTGTAGTGAGAGGGGAAGATGTCTGATTTCATAATTACCCTGATCATGGCCTGGACTGTATGTCCCTCAGCATGTTATTAGCAAACGCACTCGGCTGCTCTGACAGTGCACAGGAGACTGAGGGGATGTCGCCGACAGCCTGGGCCCTGGTGATAGAAGAAGAAGAACATATCTGTAATTCCTATCATTCCTTCAAATGGCCTCTAGATGTGCCGAGCCGTAGCAGATATAGTGGGAAATGTCAATGTAAAAATGTTCAATGCACTGAGATGAAAACTGAACTTAGTTAAATACAGAGGAAGCTGAGCAACATTATACCTAGTAGTTAGTCTATAGACTACTAAATAAAGTAAAGTAAATGTAGAAGATTGTCTATTAGATTGTCTATTCCAACTACATTAAAGGTCCCATATTATGCAAAACTGACTCCTATGAGCTTTAAGACATATTATAATGTCGTTATCTGATCAAACATCTGGAGCCGTTTCATTTCATTCATACATGTTTGAGTAACTCTTCGGTCTATATCTTCAAAGCTCAAAATGCTCTGTTCCACCTTGTGATGTCATTTAATGGTAGTTTTCAAATTAACAGCTCCTTTTACCTTTAGTTCAGTAGATTCAATTCCATGGCTGAAATCAATCAAGTTATAGTAGTGAAGGTGTGTGTTTAAAAACACAGTGGAGCACTTGCCCAACAAGCCCAACTCATGAGGAAACAACACCATGACATAGATCAGAAAATAGCATAATATGGGCCCTTTAAGTCCTTCCTCTGTTATCACTTCTACTACAAGGATATCTAACTATTATTGTTACTACAGATGACCATAACCATTAATATTTCCATAGTTCATTGTTTTCAGTAGTAGTAGTATTAATAGAATTACATGAGTACTATAAGCAGCTAAACAGCAGTGCTTTAAATAAGGCCACCAACAACCAACAAAAGTGAATGAGTATGAAGTTTGCTAATACTTTATAGCTTGTAGGTAGGGTCACCATTTTTGCTTTGGATTATGGGCATATCTGAATGCATTCAAGATTACCTTTGGCCCATAGCTTTATTCACTTGGACAGTAGAAAATGCAAAAGGGAGTGAAGAGTGAAGAGTGACATTCAGCAAATTCATGTCTATCTCACTACCGTAGACTGTAATATAAATATAAATATAAATGGAAGTGTTCTAAATAGGAAGTGTTCATGGAGGCGCTTCCGGCTCCATCATCTCAGTTTACAATTGTCTTTACATTGAGAAAATGTCACCCTCTGTAACTGCTACTGTGAGCCTCGTCATTTTGGGATAAAAAATGTACTTTGATATTTTGTCTGTAAATAAATTCATATGCCTAATAAGAACTTGCTCCAAATTCGCCCCTATAACCACTGGCATCCTGAGCATCATTTTACTAGAGCCAAACGCCATGGGTGACATCCCACTCCCTTAGTCCACTTCTTTATGCAGTCTGTGTTCACTAGGCTTAGTTTGGCGCTGTATAGTATAGTAGGTTCTGCAGCCTTAGCCAAACTGTACAACAAAATGACTGGATTAAAATTCAAAAGTTAAAAAGTTTCTTTCTTACATATGTTGCCAAGGGGTTACAAGACATTGTTTCTGCTCTGTTGCTGCAGATGATCGACCCAGGAGAGGACAGTGCCAACTCCAGCGTGTACGAGGAGATGGGCACTGCAGTTACCAAAGACGGTAAAATAAAGCTATAGTCATTATGGTGCTCATTTGAACTGCTCCTCTCATGCTGGTACAATCTAAATGTGGAGAGGTGCTTCAGAAAACAGCATGAACTTCACTGGAGCGGCAGAGTGGTTAACACTTTGTTCACAGGGAGCTCTTCCACTGCCAACCACCAGAAAGAGCAGCGAGTAAATGACGCAGAGGAGGGAGAAGAAGAGGACCCCTACGAGGAGTTCGGTGTTGGCGATATATACGACGCCATCGAGAATCCAAAACCATCTGTGGTGATCACTAACCGCCCCCCTGCACCCACCCCGCGCCCCCAAACTACTAAGCATGAAGACAGGATCAGCAGCATCACTAAAGGTAACGCAGTATGACCCAATGTGGCTGTTTTGTGGGAGGTGCAGATAATATTTTAGCCATTCTGCAGATAAGAGTATGCCGGATTTGTGAAAATAGTTAGCTTTCTGAAATTGTTAGCTTTTTTATTTATTTTAGATTTTCTACAGCTCTACTTGTTGAAACAGCAATACAATTTCAGCTGAACCACGTTTGTCACTAGCTGCCCTATACTGACACATCACATCAACAGTTGGATAGAGGAAGAGTAATGTTACTTCAAAATAATATTACTCAAGTTAAAAGGTCAAAGTAGTACTACAAGAAATTACTAAAAAGGTATATAGAAAAGTACTACTCAAGTAAACTGTCAAGACATAGTATCTGATTTATAATTTGAAGTTAATGAAATTGGAAAGACAAAACATTAACCTCCTGAGACCCTGTGGCCTCATACGAGGACATTACATTTTTGCCTCTTAGCACCATGATTTTCAATTATTTTAAACTTTCACCTGTAATCAACTAAAAACCTCTACAGCAGCTCCCGAAAGTAAAAAAAACTGCATGGTAAAGTTTAGATGCAAAATTTATGAATAAAACCAATGTATTTATGTACAATAATGTCTCTTCATGTATCTTCATGTATCTTCATTTGGCATTAAAATTTGACACATTTTATTGACCACAGCAGACGAGAGCCTCAGGAAATGTCATGTCCTCGTCTGAAGACATTGGGACTATGTTATATTATTGATTGTACATGTTGTTAGGTAAACTTGGGAATATTTAGATGAGTTTACAGTTATAAATTGCTGGACGTTTCTGCGGCTATAGGGAAACTGCTGCCTGTCTCCACTTTTGCACCTCTACTTTTTTTTTGTAACGATTGAAAACCAGAAAAAATTAAAACTGTGGACCACATTTTCAGGCCTTTTGTGTGTTTTTAACCTCACTCACTGAACCCCAACCCGCTCACGGTCGACCTCGTCACATTTGGCAGGTTTAGGGCTTGAAATAAACAGCTAATTGCTGTTTTTTTTTTGTAATTTATTTATATATTTTAATGCTTTTACATTTTTTAACCAATGGTGTCATACAGAAGACTTACTTAGTAGGTCCTACTTATCCCAAATAGCAAGAAGAAATGAAAAATGGACACCAGACAAAAGCTCGGGTCTCAGGAGGTTAAATAATACACAAAAACTGGAATTTTCAAAGAACAGCCACAAAAATAAGAAAAACTAAATCATATCTGAAGGAGCGGTACAAGAAACAAATGCTTGAATATTTGTCTCTCATCATTTAATGCTGCTAACATAAAGGTGTCTTGAACCAAAACTTTTACATAAGTAAGAGTACCGTTACTTCAATAAAAATATTTCTCAAGCAAATGTAACTGCATATTACCCATCTCTGCATATCAACCTAGGTTTTATTGCAAACTGGTTTTAACCTTTATCTTTCTTAACATCACTGAAAACATTTTTCATATAAAAAAACTCTCCTGGCGTTGTGCATATACCAACTATAAATGGATGCTTTCTCTCAAATGCTTTGTACCATAAATAACAGCTATGGTAATAAACATAGAAAGTAATTGTGGCAAATAAAATGGCCTGCGTTACACTTTTATAGTCCATTACGGTCCATTCTTGTTTTTTGCTAAGTTTGGACCTCATCTACATCATTTACAGACATATTTTAGCAAACTGTCTGAACATTTTCATAAACATAAAACTGAGCTCTTGATTCCGGTCAGTATTGTTGCTTACCCCTAAATACCACCAGTACCAGACCAGCATATCACCATAATAATGTGCATTGTGTTTAATGACAGTTAAAGAGAGGTAGAAAGAGCTCTTACTTGTGCAGAGGCATTTTAGTTTTAGAAGCTAGTGTGGGCGGACGGGAGGAAAGGCCTGGAAAGCACCATTGTCAGAGGAGAAGAGACAGAGGAGAAAGTGAAGTTTGTTTTGATCCCATTAGCCACAAGAACACAACTCGTACTGTGCTGCTGCTCAAAACAAACAAAACGTAGGAAGTCAGTAAGACCTAGAGCTTCAGAGGCTGCGGTTCTCTTCAATTTGAGCTCCATGAATATTTGATGAGACTGAAACGTCTAAAAGTGATGGGTGTTATTAAGGGGTATGAATCATTAAAAGACCCTTTTTCATCATGCAAGTGTAAACATAAAGAGTACATTTGAAATTGTGTCATCTCTAAAGATCAAATTGAATCGGTAATGAAGGAGTGGGCTAAAGCTTAAGTCAAATGTGTGTACAGTAATGTTATGAAGGCACTTAATAATATAAAGTATATAATTTAAAGGGTCCATATTACACTGCTTGGTGATGTTATGGTAATATGTTTCCTCATCAAATACATACCTAGAGGTATGTTTTGTTTAATACACAACTTACAAAGCCTACAGAATGCAGGATTTGTGAGTTTTTCTCTCAAATAGAAAACACTTGTGTTTCACTTTGTGGTGGTACCGGAAGTACTCCCCTGTTTTTAAACTTCATATGCCTTCATTATAATAATTTTGGGTGTTTTCAGCCCTGGAATTACCCAGCTGTACTTGACAAAAGATAAAAGGACTTGCTTCATGACATCATTATGTGGAGCAGAGCATTTTGAGCTTTGGAGATGTAGAGTGCTTTGTCTAGAATGTTCCACAGTATAGATTAAACCTATCTATCATGAGGGAAACAAGGTTACACCAACACACTACATTACAATTCAGATCTGTGGACAGTCGCCCCTCTTCACAGAAGGAATTACTGTATTACTGAGCAACAGAAACGCCCGTAATAAATGAATGCTAGATGGATATGGATGTAATGTCATACCATAGATAATTCGAGGCAAAGCAAGAACATTTCCATGGAGACAAGTAGGTAATGGACCCCCCCCACCAGAAAAGCACCATTAATAACCTTAACTATTGCTTACTACTGCTTTAACAGCCTTTTACCTTTACCACTACTACTACTAGCAATAAAACATGTAGGCAGATGGAGCAAATCGTTTCATGGAGCTTTTTTGCTATTTTAATGGTGCTAACAGATTTTCCTGCACTGCTGTTCTTTTCCATTTCGCATCATGAATTCTTAATGAGACTGAAATATCAAAAATTACCTGGCTGTAAATGATTAAAAATCTAATCTAAACAGAAAGCGTACAGCATCCCTAAAGACTATATGAAATCACTAATTACGCGCACACAAAATGAAATGTTTACTGAGCAAAGGGACTCCCCAGTGAGTTGACTAAAGCACCAGTGGACTACCCCAAATCCACTCTCTTTCTCAGCGGGGCTACCATCTGCAACCAATCTTGGCCTTAGCAGCAAGTCAGCCAGAATAAGTCATTACACATGTTTTCCATCGTCCCTGTCCCCAGAGCACAAAATGGAAGAAAAAAAGACGTATTTTGAGGTTTCCATCTTTGAGACCGCGTTCAGAAAGACACAAGGATCCTATTGGGTTCTGCCACAGTTAGGATGATGGAGGGTTAGGAGCAGAGCCAGTCACTACACAACACAGCACAAGTGGAAATAATGAATGTGAAATGCTTAAATATGAAAATGGTTTAATCCTATAGGGAGGAATTGCTGTGCTTGTAGACGCAGGGGCTACTTTATTCGGTACATATGCTCCAATGCAAATCATAGTCACAGCACATAGAAGAAAGTATGGGATTTGACAAAATATGTCATGTGTTGATTTAAAGGTCAAAAGAGAAGGTTAAAGCACCACTGTGTAAGTTTTAAGGCCAAAAGACAAAAATAAAAGCATGTGTTTTCATTATGGACGTCTGTAGTGCGCTAAAAACCCTGGAAAATACGCATCCTTATGGGATGTAGGCTTGCATCTCCACAAACTTGCCTGGGACTCCACCTGTTTGTCACCAGGGAAATTTTGCTTGGGATAAATTTTTCCGCCATATTGTATAAAACATCTATCTCTGGAGAATGTTCGAAAGCGTGGTTTGAACTTTACTCTATATTTTCTTGCAGCCATTCAGGTAAAGTGCAGCCACCAAAAAGTTATGTTCTGTAATATTATAATTTAGGGTTAATACTAATTTAACATTCAATTCAACAGAGCTACTAGTCTTGAAAAGCAGTAAAAAAGTATGGGATGTAAAAAATAAAACTCTTCATCTCCAATTTTATATACTATTACTGTAATGATGTTTAAAGATATTTTGAGCACATCTACTTTATACTACTACTTATATTTCAACCTTGTATGACCAATTTCTTAAAAAAAGAAAACCTGTAGTGAAGTAAAAACATTGGATATATCTGAAACCTCCCTGTTCCACCTCTGACAAGCAAGTCCTACACGTGTGCCTAATAATGTGTCCAGTGAGGGTACATGAGGCTAAAGCAATGTTAGAGCTACAATAATAGCACTACTCTTCACTGGCAATTTGCTGCTGCAGTGAGCCACAGAAGAGGAGGCTGAGCAGGGAGATTGAGGTGAACAGACCCGTGGTGTAATGGAGAAAATACAAGTACTTTGAGGTGGGATTATGTTATGGGATGTGGATACTGAATTCTAATCCAGCTTTAGTCCCTGAAGAGTATTTGCACAACATCAGTCAGACAGGAAAAAGCATTCATTCAGGTTAACAACCTTTTGTAACAAGATGGACCACTTTATACATTCCAAACTGAAAAAGCAAAGCCAAGGAAAAATGAAAGGATTCAAATTCCTGATTACTGCAAAGGGCAAGGATCTAATTTTCCAAGTCTCATTTTTGCCAATCCAAGCTCAAAATGGTTGGTGATTAGTACATGTGTGGCGCCATCTTCTGGTAAAAACCATATAATGCAAAATTGTTCTAAATTCTAAAATCCATAAAGTTAGTAGTAAAATGGGTTGTTTTATAAGCACAGTCTCTTTGATAATTAAAATGAAGTAGCTTTTCAGTTCATAGTCATAATTATTATTTTTGTTTAGTTTCTTGATACTGTTATTTTATTATGAGCATATTTTTTAACATTTCAAACATTATCTTTATTCTCTGAGATTGAAATTGCCTGTCTATAATTAATATATTGCAGCCAATGTTTCGCCAGTAATCAAGTAGCTTCTTCAGGGCTTTATATTAGTGGCTGTGGCTCCCTCCAGATGTAGCGATGGGGCTATCAGGTGTTAGCCCCAGGTAGGTCTTTCCCACAAATTCCAGGTTGAATGAAGCAGCTTGGTTGGTAGTGAAACACTGGCTGTAAAAGTTTGCAGCCATGATAATAACTTAATGGAAGCGTATTATAGGAGTGTTTGTACCCCTTTGAAACTGCACTCTTAGTCAGTTTGGTCTGCACCCGGGCCTTATAGACAAATACTGTGATTCAACAGCTCTGAAAAATTATTCTGGTTCACAGTGCTCCTGAAAATGAAGAACCAAGGCAAAACTGGGCTGTTCCCTGTTCCCGTTAAAAAAGGTGAGTTGCACATACAAACAAATCTATCAATAATAATTCTGAATTTATACTGAAATCTTGAAATTCTTGATCGCCCCAACGTATTAATGTACCAAAGGAAGGTGAGTCTACATGTTTCAAAAGTGCTTTTACATCAAGGATTCACTTACCCATTCACACACACATTCATACACCGGTGTAGGCTGACACTGGGGGCAAGGTGGGTTAGATGTCTTGCCCAAAGACACAAAAATAGCATTCATCTGTGGGATCCGGAATCTTACCATCAACTTGTGGGTCAGTCTAACAACACTTTATCAACTGAGCTACGGTCAGCCATTGTAATAAAATTGTAAAAGGTCACAACTACGATATAGTGATATCCACCTGTCAATCAATCATAAAGGAGAGGCTGTTGACCAATAGCAGGAGTGGGCGGGGAAAAGTGTTGTTAGAAAAGTTTTGAATCACAATATATACTCATCGCTTGTACCGCACATTTCTACTCACTGATGCAAAAAGATTGTCAAAAACTGGACTGCTGAAATAAACGTGATTAAATGCAAAGATACTGCCCTTAATGAGTAAGCAATTTATTCCATTATTTTTGGCATAAATAAACTTTTGTGAGAGAAACACGCTCATACTAAAAATTAATTATGCGTAACAGGTAGCATGTTTCCGTACAGATGGCTGCGATTATCAAACTGAATGAGTGGTTTAACAGGAGCTATGGGAGAGCGCGCAGAGAGGGGCCTTTGTCTGCTTTAGTGAACTGGCGTAGACTCAGAATGACAGCTGCATCGATCACTAGCGCCAGGAGAAAATGAGAAGCACGTCCTCATGAGACACTGACATTAAAGACGAGACGAGAAAACACTTGAGTAAATCCATACAATGAAGAGTCGGCAGCGTAAATGACTCTGCAAGATCAAACCACAATGGAGTCATGGTTTACTATGTACAAAAAGGAGCTGATAGGTACAAAGGAAAATAAGATATCTGGCATTGCAAAAAAACAAAAAAACAAAAAAAAAAACACCCCAAGTCCTGTTGTGTACTTTTGATCAGTTTTTACTTTTATTTCTCTACATTTGATAGCAGGTATCTGTACTTTCAACTCCATCTACACTTTTGAACAGGACTGAAAAGAAAAAGTATTTTTTGTCATTGTGAGGTTTTCTATTTTAACACATTCATAGTCAAAATTGAGCGATTCGGTTGAATAAAATCGAGCACAAATCTTAAAATTACTACATTTGAAGCTTTATTAGATCTCAAAATCTGCTTAAAATCCTTTGAGTTTTTACTCTTTAAGTACATTTTTTAAAGGGTAATTTAATACATTTACGTAAGTAGATTTCATGTGCTACTTCAGCTTTCATGTGATACTTGTACTGTTAAATGACTATTTTTATATTTTTTGGTTTGGTATCAGTACTTTTATTTAAGTAACAAAATTGAGTAGAACAAATAAGAAAATGCTACATACCCACTTTTGAAAATTAAAAACACTAGAGGAAAATCTGATGTTTACTACACTGAAATAAAATCTGCAATCATTTCTGCAGTTTTGAACATGAAGTCAGTAGACCGTTTTGTGTTTAACAATTCAACCAAAACCTAGAACTATAAATATAACTCACTCATTTGAGAGTACCGGGCACTGACTTTTTGTTGGATACTGTATCACCCTGCACAGTTGGATAATACCTCTCCTCTTGACAGGTTGCCCCAGTGGCATTGATGGATAGGTCAAATGCAAAGAACTAATTTCCCTTTGATGGACAGTAAAGTCAACCTGGCCCACCTAAACCCTTTTTATACATTACACAAAAACATTTGCTGCTTGTTTGGAGAAAGAAAATCTGTGTATAACACTTTTCTAATAAACATTTTACACATTCCAAAATTTCAAATGAAAACTTTAAGCTCACAAGCAAAACTGTGTGTGCAATATATTGATAATCAGTAATGTTGCCTACTGCTTATTGTATCAAATAAGGTACCCTGTGATTTCCAACCCTAAAATACATGTTTTAAATCTCAATCTCAAACTATTTCGATACCTAAGACAGGATAAAAGACACTCTCAATTACCATGTGGTCATCTATTGTTACAATATTGAACGAGACAACATAAAGGTCCAAATTTGTCATGTTTAGAGGGAGAGAGGGAGACTTTATTGATCCAAAGGGAAACTGAAGTTTTGCTGCAGCAACATTTACACTGCACTTTTCAGTCTATTTATTTTATGTTTGTTTATTATGTTTGATTTCTTTAAAAATATCTATACTTGTTCAACTTGTTCAGGTGAGTATATATTTTCAATACTGGTTTACAAAGCACTGAACTGATAAGTACCTGGTTAACCTTTTCTTTACTTCTTCCTGTCAGCCCAAGGTGACCAAGACATCCCATCTTCTGTCTATGATACCATTGTGGTCACTCCAGGGTCCCATCAGAGGGCCCTGGCCAGTTCACTCCCCGTTGACAACACCAAGGATCACAACAGCAGCGGACCCCCAGTTCAGAAGAGCGCCATCCAACAGGTAAGACATCTCACACACAGGGAGCCATTAGACTGGAGATAAAACTCATGGCACCTGCACAGCCATCTGCTCCACAGCCTGCAGAGAAAGATAGAGCAGGTTGATACAAGGAAACATATTGAAGAAAGTGGCATTTTGAGAAATAAGACGTAGTTGTTTTAAGATTCTGGTAGTGTCTGCAGACCACAGAAATAAGCGGGGGATGTTGGCTTGTGTGTAAATCACGGGAATGGTGCACTTATCCTGCCAGAATGGTTCATAATTGGGGTAATTTTTTTCTGGTTTTTGAATATTTATCAGGTGAACAGTCACAAGGGCCAAATACAATTATGTTTCCCTTGGCTGTTCTTATTTTAATTTAGAAATTTCAACTGAACAAACTGGCTTTCGGTTGGTCACTGGTAACAAAAGGCTTCATTCTGTCTTTTGTAACACATATAATATATAATAAAAACACATTTCATAGTGCCATGAAGTTGGGACATAGTTTGCAGAGTCTTTGCCTCTTCTAACAAATACATTTGAAGAAATATTAGTGTTGGTTTGCTGATAGGTCTATTTAATTAAAGATCTAAAAAAAGAGAAAAAGGTTTGCTGTTTTAAGTAGCACAGAATTACTAGTCACTAAACTAAGATTTTCTTGAAATAGATTTCTTATCAGCACTTATTTAATTCTGTTCAAACTGAAAAGATGACGAAGTACAGTCATTCACTATAATGCAGTCAATTTTTCCTGCCTAAGCTTACAGAAGCTCACAGACAAACGGCTGACTTACCAGCCTAGGCTACGTTTAGACACATAGTTGAGATAAAATCTTAAAATAAATTTTATGAATTTTATTTATTTTTATTTATTTGGTTTTCAAAGAGGAGCAAACAAGGTCAACTACAAAGCTTTATGCCCATGCCTGATATGTCTGACATTTATCTGTGCTGCCCTCGAGTGGTCAGATTCAGATACTACAACCACATTAAAGAATCGTTTCCTTTCTTTTACACTAGAAAGGAAAAATTATTTATGTCATATCATTCACATTAAACGCTCCTGGAGTGAGGGAATAAAAGCGTTAAAATGGATTTAGTAGTTTTTGCAGTGACAGTGGAGCCTCCCCTTATAGAATATGGTCTTTTGTGGTTCTCATTTGCACCATTTTTCCACTGAGCCACCATGAAGGTATGAAAGATTTATGAACAAACTCCAAAGGCTCAATTTGTTTCTTTTGTCAGCATGGAGAACATATAATAACACAGGACAATTTATGGAAATCTACCAGATGAAAAGAAATGTATAGTGCTTAGCGGATCCTGCTGTGGGTAAGCGGGCATCATATTAACTCTATGACCTTCCACAGGAGAAGTTGAGTCAGCTGAGAGCCACTGTCAGAAACACTAAAGGAGATGATGATGTCTATGGTAAATACTCTTTTCTCTGGATAATTGATTTGATTAGTTTAAAATCACTTGTTATGCATTATTTATATTTTTAATTGTAGGACAGCTGCCATTTGAATGTGGTGAAACAAACAGGCTGGACAGGCAACATTTTGCATATATTTATGGTTGCATTAATGTGCATCATACACAGATTAGCCCATACTACACGATTTTCTGATCTATGTTTTAATATTCTTTCCTCATCACAAACAAACCTGGAGTTATGTTTTTTTTCATTTACACACAAACCCTGCATATTTAGAGTTTTTCTCTCAAACAGAAAACACTCTGTTCCACTTTACCACAACATGTGGTAATACAGTAAGAGCTCCACTATGTTTTTAAACTCCATAAATCTTCAGTAGAATCATTTGGATAATTTCAGACCTGGAATTGGCAATCTCTACTGAACTAAAGGTAAAAGATAGCTGTTAATCTGAAAACTACCACTGCATTACATCACAATGTGGAACAGAGCATTTTGAGTTTTGGAGATGTAGACAGACTAATAATAAAGGGTTGTTCAAAAATGTATGAATGAAAAAACAGACAAACACTGAGGTAACAGTATTCGAACATGGTTTAAACCTCACAAAAGTAAATTTTATGTAATATATGACCCAGGCTGACTGAATAAGAATGATCCGTGGGTATCTTGAGCATCTGGACATAAATATGTTTATAAGCCTAGTAAAACGTTCTATTTTGAAAGTTGGTAAAAGTAAGTAAGACTGCATAATTTGTCTGCCTTGTATATAGACAGCTATATGGATAAAGTACAACGTACTTTATATGAGTTCATTTAGTGTATATTGCAACTGGCTTAACTTTCCTCTCTCCGCAGATAAAATCAGCATCGTTCATCACACGCCAAGTGAGTCTGTACAACTTATCTGAGAGGAAAATGTGTGTTTGTGTGCCTTTGTAGTTCCTCCAGTCCTAGCTGCAGTGGTGGGGAATTAATCCTGAGGGGAGTGTATTTTCAAATCCCTGGTGCCGTGTTTTATGTAGCTAAGTTTCAGAAGCACTAAACGGGAGGCTTTTGTTTCGTTATACGCTGCAACTCTGCGCTCAGCCGTACATTTTCCATAATTTCCCCCTAGGTGCCGTGGCGAAAGAAAGCAGGAGGAATAGCCAATCAGAGAAGGCAGATTTTTACAGCAAGCCCCTTAAAGGACATCATGTAAGTTTGCTTTATGGATGCTATATAATAAACCGCAATTCCATATGTTAAAGTTGTATGTTCAAATCATTAGGATAATATACCATCTGTTTCGCAGACTAATTTCAAACAGACAGAAAAACGGTGAAGGTATGGCCCCAACTGCCTTTTTTCTATGACTGTAAAAACAAGTATTTGCTGCAATTATAGGCCCTGTATGTTACAGATCATGCTGGAGATTACAGAACCAAAAATAAAATGTTCTTAAACCTGAGATGGGAGTTGAAAGAATTTTGATTACTTGTATGTACTGTATGTATTGTAAGATTTAATCTCATATATTTGAATAATATTATGTTTTATAGTACCTAAATAGGCCATGTTTTGGAGTGGTGGATTAGCAGGATATGAATTACATGAATGAACAAGCCATGGACATTTAAGAGTTTGTACAATCAGAGAACACACAAGGCGAAATAATATTCGCCTTGTGAATATTATTAAGTTATATGTCTGCCAATATAATACACACATTTCACTTTTTTGGGTTCAAAACTGTTTGAAATAATCCATTCTTATTAAAATTAATTCTAACAATGCTTGGTTTTGAAAATAAGAGTTTATATTTTAGTAGTAGTGGTAGTAGTAGTAGTAGTAGTAGTAGTAGTAGTAGTAGTAGTAGTAGTAGTAGTAATAGAAGTGAACAGAGCCTGAAAATGCTATGCCTATTTGGTTAAACATTATTTAGAAAGATAACGCTGGGAATAGGTTGTGCTTGCACCTACCAAAAGAAGTGAACCTTTCCGAACTGACCTTCAGATTGAAATGCAGATCTAACCCATTTTGTTCACTAGAGGGCGCTTTACCTCTAACTATCTCCTCTTCCCATCCATCTGTGTTTATGAGAGCGAGAGAGACATCTGGCAAGCACAGAGGCACCTGCTGACCTCCTGATGGTCCGGAAAGACAAGCTATGGAAAAATATATCCATACATGTTTATGAATGTTTACGAAAAGCAAGGTTAGCACACTTTATGTTGCAGGCAAGAGGTTATGGACCTGCCCCCAGTGCTCGCTTTAGGATGCATGCTTTTGATTCCACTTTGCATAAGCCACGAAATGTCAGGGAGCGAAAATATAACAATATGCACATTCTAGCAATGGAAGCCCTATCCCATGTGAAAACGATACATAATTTTAAAATAACAGAAAGCTCTTTTATGATGCCACCTTATGAAGTGTTGAATATACTTGTCAAAAATCTGAATTTGCTGTGATGCGCTCAACTATTCTGCGGATTGGCACCGGCGGATACCAGTTTTGTTGGTACAGCGTGGCCTAGCTTGCCTGAATGAATGAATAAGAGGCGCATGGGGAATTCTGTGAATGCGTGGCTAAACCCAAGTCGTGCACAAAAAAAGAGGAAGAAAAAAAGAAGAGGCTGGAGATGTGTGCCAACTTAGCAGCTGGGTACACGGCGGGCACATTTCTGTCCTCAATCATGCTCTTTGTGAATAATATGTATTAATGCTGTGGCGCTACTTAGACCTGCCAGTTAGCCTTTGGAGGTTTATCCGGCTCCGGGACCCCATGGCATTCACAGACATATGTTTCCCTGTCACCTGCTGTGTATTTTTCTGTCACGGCCACTGTGATAGGCCACGATTCATCTCCTATGCAAATATGCAAGAGCCGCCATAAAGAATCAGGGACCAGTGCAGTTACAGGCTAGCATTGGGAGACAGGGAAGCGCACTGCCTGCCTCCCACGCCGAGCCCTGCGAGCTTCTGTCTATGTGGGGGCATCAAAGAACAGGGATCAAAACATGCCCACCCTTTCAACCACGCACTGTACACAACTTATTACTTATCATCCCAATGCATTATTTACGTGTGTCATTGAAGTTTTAATTATAGGGCAACATATTTGAATTTTCTGTGGGCCCAGAGGTGAATTATATAAGTTGATATTAAATTGATTATATGGTCTAGTTGGTTAATGTGTTAATAGTCAATGTGATACAAAGGACAAAAGGTGTGGGGTAAGGCAGAGGTTTCGAGCTTTTATGTTTGAAGCCACCCGAAAGAGCAACTGGGTTTGTTTTGTTCTTCTACCCCCTTTCCAGTCTTATACTTTCTTCAAAAGCATGATATCATTAGCATAGCGAGATCAGGTAATTGAATACAAAAAGTTAAATCAAAGGGTCGCTATTTTCTGATCTATGTTATAATGTTGTTTCCTCATCAAAACATACCTGGAATTGTGTTTCATTTCATTCACACATGTTTAACACACAAACTCTGCATATGTAGAGCTCTTCTCTCAAACTGAAAATGCTCTGCTCCACCTTGTGATGTCATGTTGTACTACAGGAAGTGCTACACTGTGGTTTTAAACTCCATACACTTTCACTCATTTTGATGATTTCAGCTCTGCAATTGCCCATTTCTCATGAACTCAAGGGTAAAAGCTGTTAACTTGAAAATTACTACTACATGACATCACAAGCTGGAACGGAGCATTTAAAGCTTTGGAGATGTAGACCGACTAATAACAAACATGTGTGAATGAAACAAAACACAACTCTGGGTACCTTAACAGAATGTTGCCCTTCCCGAAAAATGTAAAAGTGGGCAACTCCAGGTATGTTTTTGATGAGATAACAACATTATAACATGGCTTAAAGCTCACAAGAGTCAATTTTGTGTAATATTGGACCGTTAACAACTTTTTTACTGACTTTTCTACTTTGTTTGGGTTTGGTAAGATAACCACACGATTACACAGTCAAACGCATCAATAATAATATTACGCCACGGCTCTAAACTGGCTGGTCTACATCCAGTTGATAACATGAAAACTCAGTCTACTCTGCTGTGGAAAAAACTTATCAGGGCTAACTAGTGCACTGAAAGAGGCAGTCCAAACCGTTCATAACTTCCTCATCAAATGCACTGACACACACATAGACATAGACACACTAGAGGAGCTCCACAGTGGTCCCCTCATCGCCAAGGCCTCTCCAGACCCATGCAGGATTAGGCCAGAGGATTGTGCACAGCTGCTCCCCAACATCCGCGATAAAAATCAGGCAATTTCACAGTCAGTGGCATTCTTTCATCCTCTAATCCACGCTAACATACAGTATGGATGGACCGGGACGCCATGGGAACAGGCTGTGCTGAGCTGACCCCCTCTGGGACATGTGGACATCTAGTACAGACTACAGAGACAACACAGAGACGCTACAAGACACTAGTCGGCAAGCTTCTAAGAGCTGGTGTTTTATTATCAGCAGTAAGAAAGGCTAGATAAGATAACTAATAGACTAGATAGGCAAGTTATGCAAGTCTATGAAAGTTAAAGCTACACTATGTAACTTTTTGGTGCAGTGTCCACCAAGATATTACTGCTTAGCCTGGAATGTTCCACAGTATGACAGTAAAAAGATCTATCTCCATGGAGAGGAGTAATTGATGCCACAAGGCCAAATTACAGGTCAAATCTGTGAAGAGAGATCTCTAAAGGTATTAAGTAATTTATGAATCAAAACACGTAAAATACAAAACACAATGATTCTAAATGTCATAAAACTCTCAATTAACATAAATTAACATAAATGATACTATGTACTACAGAATGAAGCAGTAGTTGACTCAATTAAAAGCTCAATTGAAAAGTATTAGCAATAGTATCTCAAAAAACTCAGAGTTAAGTCCCATTTTTACTTGAACAGCTAATTCCTCACACCGGGCGACGGGCTATAGTTTTTCTAGCCTCGTTTAACATATGCTCCCTGTCAACACACTCTCTAATTCTTCATATTTGTTTTCCTAACGTGATTCACTTTGCCCACCCGCTCTAACCTCAACCTCCATTGGTGCGGTGATTCTTCACCCAAGTTCAAACGGCGGACAAAAAGGTACTTCACCGCCAAGAATAAAAAAAGAGGATTTGAGGAAAGAGAGAGAGAAAGCGAAGAAAAAAGTATGAATCAAAAGGCGATGGAGGAGATGGAATTTGCTGTACAAACGTCAGGGAGTCTGAATGTGGGCTCTGTGCAGCGTTGGCGGGCCCAAGGGTGAAAAGAGCAGCTCCTCAGTGGGATACATCTATTCTGACAAGCACACACACTCGCACACACGCACACACACACACACACTTAAATACAGGGTATAGGCAGAGCACGATTCAGCTAAGAAAGCAAAATGCACCGCTCACAAAAATGTGCAGTTACTTTTAGATAAACTGAAAAATGTATACAGAAATGAATATATGTATTTCTTAGGCATTATAAAAGGTGTAAAAGTATTTAATAGCTTATCTAATGATAAAGAAATCATGAGATTAAGCAATACCATTTGGATAGAGTAGCACCCTTCTTTAACAGCTTGTAGAAGTGATTAGGTAGGTATTGTAAGATATGTACTAGAAGCAGCAGCAGTAGTAGTTAAAGAAATACTAGAACTTTTTAGCTAATTTGGTGCTTTGTCTGGAATTATTGACAGAGTGGCAATACATGGTAAATAAACAAAATTCTGCCCATACTCCTGCTGTAATGCCATGCTGTGGAAAAAAAATGCAGCTTTAAGAATGGAGCTCTACAGTGATCCCCTGCTCAGGGTCTGAAAGTAAATTTTCCATTTATTTTTCGCATAGACTTTTCAAAAAATTCAAATATTAAAAGTTCAAAGACTAATCAGCCACATAACTAACTAATATCCATAATACAGTAAAATCTTTTTCTTAAAAATGTTAATAAACAGATTTTAAATACAACTATAGGTCTTGTAGTCATTGATTAACACATACCTCAGCCCTGAGCAAGCTTTCAAACTTCTTAAACTAGTTTTGGAAAATCTATGAGGAAAAAGGAATGGGAAATGTACTTGCGGAAACAGAGAGTGGGCTGCCACTGTTGAGCTCCATAGCAGGTATTTTGTTATAATACAGGCTATTCGTTAACAGAAATGCATCAACATGTAACTCCATCATTTCTATAAAATTCATTCCAAAATTGTAATAGTTTGGGTAAATATTATGTTCAAGTAGCAGCACACCTGATAATTTAATTCTATATTTAAAATTGTTCTTCCATGTCTCTGAACAAGCTCATTTGGCTACAGACTAAACTATATGTGAGGGTGACAGAAGCCATGGGAAAGGCACACTTATGTTGATGAACGCAAACTTCAGAAAGCCTCAGTCTCCACAACCTCCTTTAATTCTGATTTACGCTGCAGTTAAGCACTTCTCTGACAAGGGGCACTGCGTTTTTTATATCTGCTCCTCTTTGAAACGCCTAATGGATGTACGGGAGATAATTGGGACAAAGTTAGTCTTGGTTTGATCTACAAAGTTCAATTCTGTTTTTCCTGAGCCTCCCTAAAAAGAAAGGTCAAAGTTCAAAGAGTGGGGTTCACGCACGCCCATGGGAATCAGACAGAAGTGTGCGACTACGAGACGCCTAATTAATTTATGGGCTGTTGACAGAGCTAAACTGCAGTGAAGTCCTATCTTTATGTAACAATATTTGCTAAAATAATTCATTCTAATGGCATAGTGAAGATCTGCTACAACAGATAAAAGTGTCGAGGTAGTGAGTGCTGTGATTATTGTTTTGTTCATTCTTAAAAGATCAGATATAGTAGTAGTAGTACTTAGTTATATATACTGAAAAAAACATTGGCTTAAGTTACTTTTTTACTAAATTTGTACAACATTACATTATATGAGTCTTTGTTTCCTGTGGCTTCAGATATGATTTCCTTTTTCTAATTTTTTGTGGTATATCCTTTGAAAAAAACTTTAATTACTTAATATCTGAGTGCGATTTATGGCCACACCACCTCTCCATGAGTATAAAACACAAACTTTTTGATGACTGCTTCAAGATAAGGTAACTTGACTTTTTTTAATGCATT
Source organism: Odontamblyopus rebecca (assembly GCA_030686955.1). Lineage (NCBI taxonomy): Eukaryota > Metazoa > Chordata > Actinopteri > Gobiiformes > Gobiidae > Odontamblyopus > Odontamblyopus rebecca. The sequence continues at coordinate 16,213,111 of CM060672.1, read as the reverse complement.
AAAGTATATGATAAAGCACAGTGAACAAAATTACACTGTTATTTGAATAGTGTAGGAGGATGGAGTGAAGATCTTATTTATTAAATGAGTTTTTAAGGTTAGATTTTATGATGTTCCAAGATGAATCTATACTGGGGAACTTATGTATGCAAAGATCCATGAATATGCATACAGTATACATAGGCTATTATACAGTGCACAATGCTTTAAAAATAAAAATGTTGAGCTGCATAAAGAGCTGGAATATGGTTCTCAGAGGTTATAGTAAAATATTTCAGTTTTGGGAGTCACTGGGGAGAAGTTCCTTACGTAAGAGTCTTCATTTAATATTCAGTGTATATTTTATGAAGTTTTTCGCAAAATACTCAATGTAAATAGCGTTTTGTATGAAATACAGGAAAAATATAGAAAATACATTGATAAGGTATGGTAATTTATGCAAGTCTCAGCAATCATTGTATCACATAGTTTCTCCTCATACTAAGGATAACACCAAGATTTGACATAAGGCTGCATGCATAAACTAAGATTAAATGTAAGCTCTTAAAAACATTATTTTGCCCTTTTCCACTCAAATGTAATGTCTTAATTGATGATTTGCATTTTAGGTAGACTGAATAAAAATCCATATTTAGAGGTGCGCTAAGTAGCATTTCTGATGGAGTGCCACTACTATGCTAGTCTCTAGAAAGATGATTTGACTTTACTGATTTGACTGTAAAGCTCCCCTGTATGAGATTAAACTCTATAGAGACGCAGTGCGGCCCAGTTACTGTTGAGAAGAGACCCACTCACAGCAACACCGTATGCTTTTCATGTATTTTTGAGCAATAAAACCATCTGTACTTGAATAAATGCACGATAGATCTATTTAATGCCATATTATGTGACATTTCAGTCAAAACACTAACATCTGTACCACAGACTGCACATATAAGTGGATATAGCTAACCCGCTAGCTGCTGCATTACAAATAGGAAATGAACAAGGGGACGTTTCTAGTTCCACTGACTATGGCTACAATTCATTTTGTACTGAAGAAACATCTCCCCTCTCTCCATAGCTGCTGCTGTCAGGCTCCTCATTTTGGTCTTAAAATGTTGATTTTAACCCACTCTACATGATGGTGTTTTAAATTTGATATTTTCTCTGTAAATAAGTTCTTATTCCTAATATGGAACTCGGGTCCAAATTCGTTCCAATAACCGCTAGCTTTGATGAGCTTTACTTGACTGGAGCTAAATGCTATGGATGACGTCACACTCCCTTAATCCACTTTTTATACACTCCATGAAGTCATGCAGGTTATGGAACCCCCACCAAAAAGTTATATAGTGCATCTTTAAAGTCAACATTTCAATGATCTTCTGCTTTGAGTAAATATATAATATAGTAAAATATATTTGAAGTGTTCCCAGTCCTTCCCTTCACTCTCTTCCTGCAGACAGCTCATTTATAACTCTTAAAAGATGAGATTCCACTTTGCCCTCCACAGAGCACCCCCTCAGTCCTGCATCTGCTCTGGACCACAGGTACACCCTAGCCCTCTACCCTCTCTCTCTCCTCTCCATCTGATCAGGAGCCAAAAGCTACACCCCACAGTGCGCCCCCTGTCTGCGGATCCCGGGTACAGCACACGGGGGCCGACAGTGACTCCTACGCTTTTGGGGAGATTAATAGTCCTCCTCAGTGCAGGGCCTTTGTGCCTGTGGCGGTACCCAGGTCTGCTCAGGCTGTTGGGTTAGCAGGGGAGTGTAGCAGCAGAGGCTAATTCCTTCGCAGGTCAGTGTGACTGCTGCCGCCATGTTGATGACCCCAAATAAGGCTGTGAGGAGGCAGCCTCAAAAACAGCTCACATCTTGAGATCCAAGCTTGCACAGTGCACTATTCACCAAGAGTAAAAAAAACAAAAAAACAACAGCTTTAGCAATATGTAATAGATTTGTGTCCATTTTTAATAATAGGCCTAATAAAAATGTCTATTTCCTCGGACTAACGCTCACAAACAAACCACACACTAGGCAATGTTGGTGAAATGTCTTGCTTAAGGACACAATGGTTTCATTACTAAGTCATTACAAAGTCATTGTTGCCTCACCCTATGTGTCTAGTCATAGTAGTTATAGAAGTAGCAGTAGTATGAAAAGACAAATTTAGCAATTTACACCTTCCTAATATAAAAAGTAACTTACTTTAGGTGCATAGTATAACTTTTCTGGTAGAGAGTACGTCAAATGTTGCTGCTTTGTCTGAAATATTTCACAGTATGGCATTAAACCTTTCGAACATCATGGAGATTAAACCAGGCCAAGTTATTGGTCAGATCTGTGGCAATGTAACCCTGCTCACAGTCAAAATACCTGTTTTTCTAGGTATTTTTTAGCAATAAAACTACCTGTAATTAAATAAATGTAAGGTAGATCTGTTTAATATCACACTGTGGAACGTTCGAAGTAGAGCAATGACATATCCATAGTAAAAAAAAGGACCCCCAATCGATTTGTACTATAGCGGTAATAATAGCAGAATTAACTGGACTAGTTATGTCAACAGATTTAGTTAAGTCAAATAAAGCTGGTTTTGCAGTGGTAGTAATAGTAGGTTATTTCATAGGCCTTGGTATAGGGAAATATAGACTAGTTCTCACATTATTAAGGAAGATCCAGGATATAAGAATCTCTACTTTCCCTTGACTGAGGGAATATCTGAACCCAAATCTCCTTTTTGCAGACATTAACCCGCTCGGATCACAGCTGAACAATCACCACGGCGACCACACTCGGCTGTTTACCGCAGTTTAGTTTGGATTATGGATTAATGCTCAAATGAATGACAGCAAACAGGCTAACGCACATATCATATTTACCCAGCCGCTTTCTGCAGGGGGGGTGCTAATCATACGCAAATACGCGGGTCAGCACAGCAAGCAGTGAGCAGCGCTGTGGCTTTGTCGGCAAACTTAGCTGCTTTAGAGAGGAAACACCTTATTCTCTCATGCACCTGCTCTACCGAAAACAGAGCCAAAAAAATTACTCGGGAGGTACTTTGAACTAGAGCAACACAATTTTGAGGGAAAAAAATGAATTGTGAGTTTTCTAGTTCCAATGACATATGTTTTCAAATCAGGATTCAGTTCACACTCAGGAGCAGTAACATTTAGAGCACGGATTGAATTGCTAATACAAGAATCCTTTGCATTTTGAACATGTTTGTAGATGTCTAAACTACTAGTTACCAATTTATCTTGCTAATATCAATATTTTGCATTCTATACAGAGCAAGGCCCACAAATTGAAGTGAAGTTGATGTACCTTTCCACTTTTGTAAAAAAAAAAATAATAAGAAGAAAAACAACATAAAACCACCTATTTAGCTTAATTAATTTCATTTCATTTCCAACAAAAAAGATACACAACACAGTAAAGAAAATACCAGCTCAATCTGGAAATTGTACGTACACCAAGAATATTCTCACTACTGGTAAAACAGAATACTTGAATGCAGATTTGATGATTGAAACATTACACATTTTATTAGATTCTAGTGCAGACCTTCTTTGAACTAACTAAAATTTGGGGATTTTATGCAACCACTCATGGCCTAAAACCGTTTTAATAATTTTGCTCCTCACATGGATGCAGGTGAAGGTTTTTGATTCTAGTCATGTCATGCTTCCAAGAGTGCAACAACACACACACACACACATTCAGGCCTATAGTAATGCTGCAGGTGCCAGGGTGTGAAGGGATCAGCCAATCATAGCGCTCGGCTCAAGTTGGATGCTGGCCATGCAGTTATTAAAAGCTACGGGTGAGCTTCGCGGCTTGCCTTTCCTACGCTCTCAACACTTTATGAAAAAAAAAATCTTATGAAACACCACAGTGCTAAGGAGAAAATATGTGAGATTTTGTTTAATTATAGCATATACAGTAGGCTGTGGTTTTTTTGTATTATTTATTTAAGAGACAAATTTCCCTACCAATCTTCTGATAAATAGTAATTTCAACTGACTACAGCTACATCTTTGTAACTGAATAATACCGCCTTGCTTTGTCAGTAAAAAACTGTTTATTACTTTAAACTTTTTTTTTTTTTTTTAACATGTGGACAGACCCACTATTTACAGAGATGTCACCCATAAACGTGAACATAATATCTCCATTATAACTAACAACAAATTTTACCATCAAATTCTCCACAAGTGCTACCAGTCAGGCCAGTGTAAGAAGTTATGACATCTGGTGAATCCAACCTATTGCAATCATCACTTTTTCTGTTTTACAAATGAGCTGATCGGGACTCTTGCAAGGTCGTCCTAACATGATTGATGTCTTTATCCTGCTTCTGTCTGTGTCCGATTCAAATTTTCCCAGTTATTATTTCCATAAACATCATTACGCGATATAGAGGCACAGTATTTCTACACGAGGGACTACAGGGAGAACTCAAGTGCCTTTGATGAGATGAGCTCACGTTTTCGGAGGGGAGCGGCAGCGTGCTCTTTGCCTGTAGCCAAAAACAGTCTAATTGTGTTTTGTCCCATATGTGAATTATTATTAACGACGATTCATTTACCACACTTCCTTTGCCAATTTCCTAAATTAAAAAAATACCATGTTGAGATTTACAGCGCGCACCCCGCCTCTCTCTCTCTCCTTCTACGTTTTTTTCTGCAAAGGCTTCCAGCGTCTCCACGGCAACCTCCAATCAGCTCGGATGCTAGCGTGTGTTTGGCGCGAGTGTCGGAGAGGCGCAGGTGGAGCACATATGGAACAATGGCCTAGCGAGAAAAAAAAAAAAGAAAAAAAAATGGTTGTGCCGCCTGTGTGTGCCAGCAGTGCCCATTTTAATCCCGGCGTTACCTTCTAGTGCTCTCTGATGGAGACGTCGTGCCGCAGACTGGTGCTGGGCCCATGCCAGGCTTCACTTGACAAAGGCCTGATGCGCTGGTCCTGCTTTATAAAACACTGTCTGCGATTCACCGCCTCTTCATTATAGGGCACTACTGTCACTCTATAGTCCCTCCATGTGTCCTTCACAGCTACACCACTGACCTTCCCAAAATGGCGTACACGTAATGTTCAATGGTGGGTGCTAAACAATAGAAGGTCAATGTTAGTTATTAGGAAGTTTTGGGAATTTGTTTATTGTGGATAAATTATTACGGTATATAAATTTCATAAAATAGACACAAATTTCAAGACAAGAACATGTTCAGAGTGTTGTAAAGGGAAAGTGTGTCAATAAAAAAGAGCTATGCAAGGCTCTTCGTAGCCTACCAGCTGACTTTGCATGAGAATTATTTAACCTGGTCATCTAAGTCAGTGAGTCAATTTAGATCAATGGCCCATTACAATGATTATCTGACCTGAAGTAGAATAGGTTTTGCTGTTTAAAAAAAAAAGTCTAAGTGAAAGTCTAAGTTAGGATACAGAAAATCAAAGTGTGCAAATGATTCTGAAATTTTAACACAACAGCAATCAAGAAGTCCTGCTATATTATGATTACAATGATCAGATTTAAAATAACTGTCTAGTTTAAAATTTTACATTTTTTCCCGTATTATTTATTAATCATTTCTATTGTTGCGTGATAAGAATAGATGCCATTTCCTCAACAATGTGTATTATGAACTTTTCCTCAATTGCCACATGTCAATCGCCGCCCTACACAGATATGACGACACTATAGTTGATCATGACTTTTGTCCCTCCTATGGCTGTAGTAATTGGGGCCGTAATGTTATGGAAATCGCCAGCTTGTGCGGTAAATAAATCAATCATCCAAGGGGGCCTTATCTATCACCGCACATTTAGGCAGTCAGCTCCTATGTAGGTTAATTAAAGCACAATGGCCAATGGAGAAGACCTGGCACCCGTCCTGCCTATGTTAAAGCCCTAGGCCCTGCTACAGCCAGATGAAATTCACCCATTTTAAACCAGCAGCACCCACCGCCCCCATTCCCCAGCTGAATACATAAATCATCTGCTCGGGCCTCTGCTTCGACCCTAAAAATTCCATGAACAATACTGTTTGTCCGCAAAATACCCAGCATAATTGCTGGACGTTCTTCAAAGCAAGCATGGTGTTCTTTTGCACTTATCTAAGGGCCATATAGCGCAGATTTTCCTTTTTTCTTTTTTTATGAGTCAGTTCAGCTGGTTTTGGAACAAATCAATTAATATGTTGTGCCACATGGATAGAGGGAGGATAAAATGTGCCACAGCTGATTTGCTTTAATGTTTTGGTCTGAGTGCAGAGATAAGAGTGACTGGCATCTGTTCTACGAAGAGGGAAGTAGAGATTATAAAAGTTTGAAGGAGGTGTGTTTTGAAAGGACACAAGGTCAAAGTGCAATTCACAAGTGAGGAAGCGGCCGTGCTTGTGCCGGTCTCAAGCAACTATAAGAAGGGCATCAGGCATAAAATCATGTGTCCCTGTTTATATATCAATAACTAAGGGAAGATCATTTGGTGAGATAATCTAGTTTGCCTGGAAGGGCATCTGGTGTGAAAACCTATGCTGTATTTATAGACAAAGAGAGAGGGCAGAGGGTTTGTCATGAAGGTCTTAAGAAGGGAAAGCAACCATGACAGCAATAGACGCAAGAGTGTCCTTCCATCATTATCTAATAGACCTCTATGGTGTTACCTGGCTGTGTTCCAATGAATGGTGGCATTGGCTAAGCAGACCTTAATACGTTTTATATAGACGATTTAGCATTAGCATTAACAATGGGGGTGAGGGGCAAAAAGAAAATCTATATTATTTGTAATTTAGTTGTTAAAGGTGCATTGCGTAACATTTCTAGTGGAGGGTCCCCACCTGCTTGTCTCCATGAAAATGTTATTGATTTGTCTAGAATGTTCCACAGCATAGATTAAACCTAATCTATCACAAAGGAGACAAGCAGGTTACAGCACTATGCCACATTACAATTCAGATTTGCAGAGAGTCGCCCCTATTCACAGAAAGAATTAGAGCATTTTCGAGTAACAGAAACATCCGTAATGAATAAATGCCAGATGGATATGTTTTATGTCCCACCATGGAACATTTCAGGAAAAGTAATAACATCTCCATAGAGACAAGCAGGTAGCGGCACCTTTAATATAAAATTTTTATTTTATTTGGTTTTGGTTTTGAGAGCATTATTTCTCTTTCCACTCTGAGCAAAATGATTTCCCTTTGGATAAATAAGTTAATTGTTATTCTGCAAAACATACGAGATAGAATAAAACTCTTGTCAGCAAACTCATCTCAATTGGATCTATATGAATCGCCCTTGTAAAAATCAATCACAAAAAGGTTTTACTCAGCAGTACTGTCATCCCATTTGCTGTGTGTCTGATGCGGGCTTGTCCTTGTGGCCCTCTCCTGTCACTGATAACTATATCTCGTTATCCAGGTTGTTAGGGATCTGCAGAGGTATAGTGCGCATGGTAAACAACGTCCTCCATACCATGCACCTCCGCCAAGAGCTCCTCACCCACAAAAGACTGCTCTCTCCAAGGCTTGAAACCAAGCCAAGACCCCTATTCATGCCTCCATGTACGGCAGATGTCGGAGTTAGCCTATAGAGGGTATACATGCACGTATGTCACAAGAGTAGGAACCATCTGCACGTAGAGGAGAAGAGAGAAGAGGTGGCGTGTTTTGGCAGTGAAATGCATGAACGCTTTTGGAAAATGGTTGCATAAATGTGCCTAGTGAGTAACAGAGACGTCACCGGCGCCATGCTGTTGTGTATTGGTAAACATAGGGAGAGCTGACGTCATTTATTGATGTTGAAATCTGTGGGAACAAATTGCTAAAATATATATGTTGTTGGGATAGTTGTGGTTCACGCGGAATTCAGGAGATGCTTAGTATGGCAATAGAGAAAGGAAAGGCATCCAAAGTCAAATCTATATGGCAAATCAATATGTAAATCTCTGCATATTTTAAGGAACAAGACAGGCCTTGGTTAGTCCAAAGTGGAAAAGCAAAAAAAAGACATAATTTAAGGCAACTTGAGTGAGTGGATGGGTATATCTGTTTATAGTATTAAGTTTGTTTTAGCACAAGGGTGGGGGAAAAAAAGAAAAAAAAAAACAGAAACAAATATACAGTATACAGTAATGCCAACTATTTTTTGTGAAATTTTGACACATATATATATATATATATATATATATTTATATATATATATATATTTATATATATGTATATATATATATATATATATATATATATATATATATATATATATATATATTTATATATATATATATATTTATATATATTTATATATAAACGCACACACAACTTGAGTTGAATCTTAGTCAGGTATTCCAATGAGTATTGTGAAAGATTAACTAAAATATGTAGACCTTTATACCTGATATATATTTGAATATAGACATTAGGAATTTTATTTACAATAAGAATTACAAGTTTAGAAGTTAAGAAGCTAGAAGCTAGCTGAAAGCAAATTGACTATTAAAATATATAGTTTAAGTTAACAAAATATTCTGATAAGAAGAAAGACATGTGCATTTATGTAAGAAAATATTACTTTTTTTGCATGTTGGTGAATGTTCTAAGTTAGCAATTCCCCGAAGCATAAGAAAAGGTGTTAGATATTGAATTGCTATATGTATTCCAGTATAGACGTTTAATATAGGGGTATAATGTATCCCAGTACGCATTGAAATACAGTATAGCGCAGGGCCCAAATGCGCACAGTCGTCCATCGCAGCAGTGGTGAGTGGTGTAATGTGGAGCAGGAAATACATGCAGGTGGACTCACACTGAGCAACTTCTGCTGCTTCATGGAAAACAGTGGACCTAAAACATGCCTGTTCTATAAATACATTCATTCAGTTTGATTACATTGTATTTAAAGGTATACAGTATTGACAAAAATCCATGTATGTATGTATGTAATGTATGTCATTACAAAAATTGTATATCAGGTTTTTCTGATCAAAAACGTATTCAATCTCTCAAGACCTGCCTTTAAACGTTGTGGTTGTGGTTCAAGTATTGCTCTAAAATTGAATGAGCAAAGAAAATTTAATATGTGAAACAAACATATAAAAATGTGACCTTGTATGCTTTTAAAATGTCAACTTTTTCACAGCTCTTCTGACAGTTTTCTTTTAACAGATGATTTACTGAGTTTTCATACTTAGCATACCTTCTAAACATCAACGCAGAAAATATATCACCCACTTATTTATAACCATAAAACATGAACATAGTGGGCTAATTGAAGTGAGAAGATTCATTTGAAAAGAACAATACCATCATAACAAGTGTTCAGCCCATTGACAATCTGATCCATTATTCAAAACAGCAGACAAATCAATCATCACCAAGTGTGGCTCTCCTGCGTTCATTAGAAAATCATATAGATTAAATGTTAATCATAGCTAACTCCATACTGGTGGGCTATTGCCAAGATGACAGATGGGCCATTAATGAAAATAACGAGGGGATCTTAGTCTATACACGGATATGGAGACAAGACAACAAGCATAACACCACTCTTGGCTCCCAAAAACTGTTATTCCGACTGAAATAGAAGATAATCAGTGTGCATATGCAGAGGAGTCTTTTATAAAGTCAAGAAGTAGGTGTAAAAACATGTGAGCTCATTGTCGCGTGGATACGGAAGTGTTTTAAGATGTTTTTATACCGGCCGCTGCCACCAGAGACTGAGAGAAATTGGAGGTAACACCTGTCACGCGCATTCAGCATCAGATATTAGCATGGCTTCTTTTTACTGGTCTGTGAACGATGAATAATTACTCTTGTTTCAAAACCTGCCTATTAGCGCTAACCTGCTTACATTGGACATCTGTCTCACAGAACCTTCACTGGTATAATTGGGCTGCCACCGCTCCGTACTTCAGACTGTGGCAATGGCAAGGCAAACGGGCGTGACAGGACATCCACAGGCTTTGGCGTGTGATTGGAAAACATACAACGGAGTCAGGTGGCATTGACATAGATGAAAATAGCTAAGGTCTACACTAAAAAAAGATTCTTTTTTTTTAATTGAAAAGAAGTTTGTGGATTTTAAAAGCGTAGTGCATAACTTCTGGTGGAGGGTCTGCCACCTGCTTGTTTCCATGGAGATCATCATGGAGGTCATTGCTTTAATTGAAATGTTCCACAGCAGAGGATTAAATATATCTATTCCCATAGAGGCAAGCAGGTGATGCCACCAGATCTGTGGCAGATGAGTAAAATTGCTTTTCATGTTCCTTTTTTTTTTTTTTTTTTTACAACAAGAACAAATAAGAAAAAGCAAAATATAATTTCAAAAACAATTGTCTAGGTGACTACCTTTGAAATATTTTTTTTTTTACCAGGGATCACAACTTAATGAATGAGGGATTACATAAACTAAAATACTGTAGCATTCCCATGGAGTTGCATACAGTTTGATAGTGCACCTTTTGCAACCTAAAATGGAAACAGATATGGTGTAAATATTGTGTTAGCATACATCAATGTCAGTACAGACTTGCATCAGATATTACTGTGCTTTCTTTTGGGTCTTTGAATGATACTATTAGTGGTAACTTTCTTAAACTGGACATCTGTTTCACAAAACCTTCACTGGTATAATTGGCTGCCGCCGCTCTGTACTTCAGACTATGGCAACGGCAAAGCAAACGGCCATGACAGGACATCTACAGGCATTGGCGCGTGATCCAGCGACATACAAGTGAGTCAAGCAGTATTGTACAAGATGAAAGTTGAGGCAAAAAACACCACACATATGTCCATGCGCAGTGCTAGTCTGATAACATATGTTGGGAACTCAGGAGGCGCTGGGCAGGAGGGAATAGGCCCACGTTTGAAGTCAACTGCCGTATTAAGCTGGAGACGCGGCGGAGATGCTCTCTTGTTCAAAGCCGTGGAAGGAATCGCTGCAGGGAGCGTCCAAACATCAAGAGCTGACCCGGGCGCAGTTTCCCCTGCCACCGCCCGTCCCCGTCCTGCCACCGTATGCCGCCCCCGTACCCAAAGACAGGCAGCCACGCGCCATCTGGCCTTGCTTTTGGATTCCCCGGATTCATATTGGGAATCCAAACTATGCCACCTCCAGGCCCCTCTGGGTCGCCCCTGCTTCATCCCGGCTTGAGTGTTGGCGAGGATGGAGGAGGTCTGTGCTCCCAGTGATCCCAGTTGCCCTTTTCGGTTTTAATCCCCTTGTGATGGGTCCAGCATGAGGCTTTTAAAGCGGAGGGGAGCGGTCGATAGTGTTGGGATGAAGAGGAGAGAGCCTCACCTGGAGTGGGCTACGGCTTATCACGTGCAATTTATATTGAACAGCCAAAGGTCTATTTTAGTGTTCACCGACCTATTACATTTAGGAGAGGTTCAAGGTATTTACATCTTTACATCTTATTATTCACTCAAAAAGCAAATGTTACATATACATAACATATACTATTTTTTTTATTTTATTTTGAGTTTTATCATGATGTTATTCATTCATTGTTAAGTAAATCTTAAATTATTTATGAGCTACTGTGTCCAAGTAACTTTTCTTATGGTCCAATAAAGTTTCAGAATATTGTCTTAGTTGAAACTGTCCTTTCTAACCAGATTCAGTGTAATCAATGATTTGGATGAACATGAAGACTACAGTATGTGTAAGATTTGTAGATTGTCATCTGATTATATAATGGTACAAAATGTGGTTTTGACTGGTGAACAAAAAACATAAAAAATTGTGACATTTTGATGTAGAGCAGTGATATTTAGCATATTCATGTTGTTGTTGTATAGCAGTCTCGTTCCCACGTTTGTTGTCTCGTAAATGTGTTTAGAGGCAGATGAAGGAGGCCGGGAACAGTGGTGGCCTTTACAGTACGATCTGCACAACTGTGGGTGATTTCACACTCCCTTTGTGTGTGTCTCTCTCCTCCTCCTCTCTGGCCATGGCCGCAGTGGGGACTCAATTCCCAAATAAGTGACGAATCAAAGTTGGACAGCACCACCGCTGAGCTCCATAAAAGAGGCAGCCGGCCCCAATGCACCATATACCAGATGGACAGTGGATGACATCTTTAGACAGCTACTTGGACACATTTACTGCAAAATATATACAGTATATACTTTAAAAGAGCCTGGGTGATATATAGGATAAAAATAATCATTTTTGGTCAATCTCTCATTTTTTTTATTCTATTTTCTTTCCAAAAACAAAATAAAAATGCCTCTCAATTTTGATTTCATGAATATAAACAAGATGTATATTTATATAACAGTTCTCTGTTATGTATTCCTAAAAAGTTTAGACTGTGCTCCAAACCACATGCTTTTATTGACTGTGGACTCTCTGTAGGCCTTACGATTTAAACAACCCACCCACATCACAGACTCTCAATGTCGATTACAGTTCAATTCATTGCTCAGCCCTACTTTAAAAAGGTTTGAATTCAGACAATGCATCTATTTTCGCTTGTTTTTGGTCCTGGGACCTCTTAGTTAAATAGTTAAGACGTCTCTAAGCAGTGTGAATTGGGGGTAAAGAATGGGGAGAGACATGCAGCAAGCTGTGAATCTGAAAGAACTAAAAACAGCACTGATTCAACATAGGTTCTATTATCAAACCCTTACTGAAGTATGGGAGTTTATGATGTACATCAAGACTACTTAAAACAATTAACTATTCAGATTAACTAATACTATGAAACCAAAAAAATAAAAAATAGAAACAAAACAAAGCAGTCAAATTGTTGGCCCAATAAGTAAATAAATCTAAGTCAAGACTACTCAAAACAATTAACTATTCAGAGCTCAAGTCATTTTGTAGGTTTTTACAGTGCAGCAAAGATTTTAAAGTATGCAGTGATGAGCAGGCAGGTTGTGTCAAACAGACAGATCTGATCAACAACTGCACAGAGATGAAATCAAAGTGGTAGAAGCATGTGGCGCGGGGCATCTGCTATTCTGACAAACAGAAGCTACAGCGCTGCCAGAGCTCTTCAGTCCTCCCCCACACAGCAACAGCAGCAGCAGCAGCAGCTATAGGCCCACTGGGAATCAAGAGAGTCCACAAGAGGTGGGATGGAGACTCCGGCCTGAGGGCTCCACTTTGGGCTTCACGTATTATGTTGCAGAATTATCAATATTCTGAGCTAACGGGGCTGATATTTCCTCTTTTAACGCAGTGGTTTTTGGCATTAATCCTCCAATATTTTGTTTTGGCCGACCTTCTGCCTAAAGAGTACACACAAAGCTTTATTTGCACATTTTAATACAAAGAGATAGCTCTCTTTATAGTTCTGTGGTAACAAAGGTGTGTGGGTGAGTTTGTCGTAAATGTAAATTACAGAATTTGGGGGAAATAATAAAAATCACCCCTATACCAGCTTAGCGTATCAGTCGAGCTCTATTCACTGTAGCACCAATGTCTTCCATTTTCATTTACACAGTTTATACAGTTTTTTAATTAGTTTTTTAAGAGCCTAAAATAAAAAATGTGTTTGTTTCAGTCATTCTGTGTATTTGCCATATTTCTATCTTCATTTTCACTACAGTTTTAAAGACTGTTTTATTGAACAAATAAGCTACTGTGGCCATATCCCTCATGAATCAGTTAAGTTTAAAGATGCACTATGTAAGTTTTCGGGTGATGGATGGGATGTCACAGTTTTGGCTGGATTGTTCCTTAGTCTAGCATTAACATTCTAGCAATGCCTTAACCCCCCCGTGACGACAAGTAGTTGGCAGACCCTCCACCGAAAAGTCATATAATGCATCTTTAAGCCTAAGATACAATCTTATTTTATTGCTAAGTTTGCCTCTGTCAATCCTTATTGAGTTCTTGCCAAGCTTAAATTTTGACATTGTTTCTGTGGTAAAAGAAAAGATTTACATGCATTTTGCTGTGTGCCAAATGTACATTATATTTTAAACAAAATCTTATTGAAATGTAACAGAATAGAAATGTTATTTCTCCCTACTTGATCGTATTATAAATTACAGAAGCCACAAGTAGAAGCCACATTAAAAGTCCTGGATATACTTTCTAAGCCTTGCCTTTTTAGTAATGCCCCCCTTGTACTTTTAGCTAAACATCGCCCTATTTATTCAAAGTAGTAAATCAATAGTAAAGGTCACATCAGGAATTTCTGCGTGCTGGAGACGTGCCAGTGCATCTGCTTAAATCTTGGAGCACTCTCCTTATCGGTGTAGGAAGCCAAGATCTGATAACCCACTTTAAAAACGCTCCTTTGCTTTGATTTACATCAGTAAATATTGCATTTTCGTTTAACCAAACCGGATTCGCACAAACCTGAAATTAAACTGCACGTAGTAGCAGGGTGCAGAGCCTGCAGTATAGGGCATATCTTTTATTTATATAAGCTAATGTCATAATAAAGACACATTAAACTTATTTTTGGAAACAGTTAAAGGTGGTGTCTTTTATACACCATAATTATTTTTCTTTTCAATTATGCCATATAAACAATGAATTAATAAACAAATTAATTACTGAAGACCCCTTGTTTCAAGGAGAAAGATACATACTTGCATGTTCTAGTGTGGTATTCATTACTGGATTCAGAAAATAGTTTGGCCTTTCATAATTACTAAATAAAACATGGGTTCAAACACTGGTAGCCACTTCTAATTCTCTCCTCGTCTATGTATTCATTGTATTTACAGTATGTGTTTATGTTGCTGGACGATGCATAAGAATTTCACTACGCACTTTACTGCGTGTATGTGACAAATAATACATAATAATAATAAACTAAACCACTGCATTACACACAAAAGAGACCAAAACTGCACTAATGATACTGGAATACAGGCCAGTAGTGTGATTTAGTGGTCCAGTTTCCATCTTGTTGAGTAAGGTTTAGAGACTGAGGAACAACTTGATGTCTGCCATATCTGTGTACATCAAGTGTAAAGAGGAGTCAAACCTCATGCCATTGATTTTACATTTCATACTACTTCCTGCAAAGAGAGCTGTGCGCATCTGATCCTCTAATCTCCCAATGCCAGCTTTCACTCAATGTCATCTGCCAATGAGCTGCAACCAGGAGCCCATCCCGCCTCTGGCACCACCACGGCACCCATCCGGCTAATACCCGAACCGTTGCTATAGCTACAAGGAGAGGAATCAAATTTAGGTGGCGTCCACAGCTGCGCGGCGCACCGAGGGATAGACATGGCAGTGTTCCCAGAGTGCACCTGGATGGAATCAAACAGGAAGAAGTGGAGAAGTCTAATCTGCAAGGTACAGAGGTGGCAGCCTGCCCAACACTTGTCTCAAAAGTATGTCCGGAAATAAGAAGGAAAAGCTCACATCTTATAAGGATGACTTGTGAAATGCGCAAACTGTTTTCTGAGTTCAATGCTAGGTATTTATTCATTAATGGATTTATGCGCTTATTTTCAATTTTATTTTATTATCCTCTTTGGTAATACTACATAGTCATTAGCCTTCATTAACAGTGATTCAGGCTTAGTTACTACTTAGATCAGGGTTAGGAGTCAGTGTTAGTTAAACCTGCATCATTCTTACTAAACAGTTTATTCAATTTTTTTTTCATTACAACTTAAGGCTTTGTTAATGCTTTATTAAGGCTATTAAAAGTGCAGTTATGATCAATATAAATGTTTCTAATAATAATTATCTGGTAACATTTTAATGAAGTTATCTGATCATGATTTATTATAATTACATGGGAATGTGAGATCCCATGAAACTATTTTTGAAAACAAAACAAAAAAAAATTCAATCGTAAAACCACAAAATATTGAAATTCTCTCAGGCAATGAGAAAAGTGAAGAAGAAAATGTTTCTGTGAAATCTATAGCTGCTATTTTGAACTTTTACTTAACAAGCTTTACCAACGCTCTGATCTCTTCCTGATAGTTCATTGCTTGAGCGGTTAGCCTCACATGTACATAACAACATTTTTTGAACAATTGCCTTCGCACGCTCTTTCCAAGACGCCAAAAAGGGAAACAAAACAAGCAATAAGGCATTAAGAGCTCCTTCACAACTAACATCCTGTATCTTTGTAATCACTGAACCGGGCTAATCGCACATTGTTAATATCACAGAGTTCACACAACTGTAACATCATCTTAACAATCACAAGGAGAAGAAAAACGATTCGAGTGCCAAAAGCTGAAGTATAGAGATCTTTGGAAGGACGCCAGGCTAACATTAACACGCACCAGTCATCAATAAGCCAAATTATATTGTTTGGTATGAGCAAAAAACTCAATCGCATGTGCCAAGTTACGGTCAATATAGCGTACATATGTGTAAGATCCCCGCAGATATGTATGTAACGTGGACTATTTTAGTATTGAAGGCTGGATGTGCAAACTAATTAGTAGTGGGTTCCCAGTAAAGGCCAAGATCCCTCAAGTCTTGAATTTAACTACAGAGGAAAACTCAAATTGAAACCAATCATTCAAAGTGTGTATTCGACTCTGTTCTTGGCATGTTGGCTGGGATTTCACGTTTGACTTCAAAGACGGACTTAACCGGTGGGTGCATGTGCTAATAAATGCACACATATGATTTAATTTGAAAACAAGCCAACTTTCACTGTCAGGAACATACTACTACGCCAACCAAGCCTATTAAACATACCGTACAGTTCTACAGTGTTAAGCTGTTTAGAAAGGCTATGAATAAAGATATCTACATAGGTATATCTATATCAATGTGTATTACCTCTGCAAAGGCAATGGACCTGTCTTGCAATGTTAATGATTTATAGATCATGATTCAAACATGATAAACTTACATAAAACCAATACAACCAAGCCACTTTTTTCTGTCAGGAACAAACTACCGAGCCAACCAGGTCTATTAAACAGTACAGTGCAACAATATTAAGCTGTTTTGAAAGGCTATGAATAATGATAGCTATCAGTGTGTACTACCTCTGCAAAGGCACTGGACCTGTCCCGCAATGTTTTATAGACCATGATTCAAACATGATAAACTTACACAAAACCAATGTATCAAAAAAATGGGTGTGCGTATTACCTCTGCAAGAGAGCTGGACCTGTCCCGTAATGTTAAAGATTTAGATCACATATGATTCAAATATGATGAGCTTAATTTTCAAAACTAATACATCTCACAATGGAAAGGAATCAACAGATAGCCTTCCTATAATGGGGTAAATTTGTGTCATGTTTATGTTTCTTAAAATGATTTTAAAAAAAAACCTTGAAACCGAAATTTGTTATGGTATCCTAAATGCAAGAAATAAATTGCATCCCTCCTCTGGCTCCTCCTTGTCACCGCGAGCCAAAAACAGATGCCGGTGCCACCATGTTGCCAGGGAAGATGGTCAGCTGTGCCAACAAAAAACCCAGTCTCAAGCTATACTGAAGTACATCCACTCAATTTGAAAAAAAAAATCAAAATAGTTAAAATTTTCTGAACATTTGGCACACCCATCAAAAAGCCTATAACCTTCTCCTTAAGATAGAAGGTGAGCTGAAGTATACGTCCTTAGAGTGATCTTTTCGGGCTTGGAACAGCGATGTGTTGTTTTTGGCAAGATACGAGTTGGCAGAAGAAACGTGGTGCGGGAGAGAGAAGTCTGTGGTAAAATTAGAAGCATGTACGGCAGACGAACAAGTACATGTAAAATGACTTAAATATATCTAACCATGTAATATTGAAAAACATGAAAAAGATTTGTCAACATTATAGTATGACATGAAACAGCAGTGTATTTGAATTCATTTTTGGCTGGTGAAGATTCTTAGATGTTGCCCATATTAAAGCAGAGAAATGATTGCAAATAGGAATTCCAGATTCTCAAATATACGGTAAATGCAAAAAAAAATTAAAAATGTAACCAATACTATATAAAAACAATTATAAATAAAAAATTAATTTGTAGGAGGTACATATCAAATCGTTCTTGAATAGAAACAATAAGTGATTATTAAAGGGATCTTTTGGCTTACGTCCAATAACATTTAAAAGTACTATGAATATGTTTGTGATAATATAAATCTGTTTTCTATTTAAGATTAGAAAGACAAAATGAACTTCAAACACATTATTCTGATTTAAGACCGAACTAAGCTGACAGTTGATAAATAAACAATTTTATCTACGGACCAAGGCGTATAAACAACTGAAGTGAATATAAAAGGGAAAATTAACACTAGATTAAAGCCAATATTGTTTGAAGGATTGAGACATGTTTGACACAGAATGCTGCTTGAAGGCGTATATATGAAATCAAATAGCTGCCTGCGAAGCGCCTGTGGGAACGGGCATATCTTTGGCCCTCCACACTTCTCACTCTCACGCCCCATGTGAGAGCTCATCATTAGCGAGGGGAGCGCCAACACCGTGCTTGATTGTTTTAGAGAGAGTACCCCGAGGCCACGATATCGCTCAATACGGGGACTCCCGGCCTATTCCCAGTCATACGTCCACTCTCTTGTTGATCAGACTCAACAAAGGGATCATTAGTCCAGGCTTTGGTTCTCTTCTATGGGCTAATTATGAATGGGGGGCCCAGTAGTAATAACTCAAGGGTTCGAACATAGCGGCTTAAAAAAAAAAAAAGTGGTTTTCTGAGGTGACGTTGTTTTTCCCATCTGCCCCCCTCCCTCCTCCTGGACCACCTGCCTGAAGATCGGACCCACGTCAAATGCCACGATGGATTACGCACAAGAGAGAGGCAACCAGAAGCATATGGGATTTGATATAATGAGTGGTGTGCATTGGTCGTAAAACAAGAGAATTGCCTGGTTACTGAGCACAGTGGCCCTGACTGGTAAACTGGTTAACGAATGGTAATTTCAGTAGCATCTACAGCTTAATTAACTCCATTCAGAGCTGTGCAGGGAAAACAGGTTCATACCATGTCAAGATCTGTGCACACATGTGAATGAAATGTGTAATTTATGTAGAGGCACAGATAAAACATGGATATAGGTTTTTCAGTAGCTCTTGTGTAAGATGTATAACCTATAACCTGACTGACTGTACATAAATAAGTAAGTAATAAGTAATATTAAATAAGTAATATTAAATGATATGAGTTTACTTACCAACATGTACTATTAATATTAATGTATTTAAAAAAGTACTTGGAAAACAGCACATCTTTTCCCATACTTGGAATTGCTATAAGTATAACTATACATCAAATTCCATACCAGGATTATGCCATTGTACTAGTCTGTACTGTTTTGTACTATTAACTAGTGGCGGTAATTGATCAAATTTAAAGCAACATTTAATTTTGGTCATGATCAGCTTGTTTTTAATGGAGAAATCCACAGGAAATCCTCTTTAAAACATGTAGTTTTACCAATGTTCAGACTTCTGAGAATTGAGGATTATTTTTGTGCAAAAAGGTAAGAAAATTGAATTGAAAATTGTGAGTGTTCTATATGAGAATAAAAAAGTTATATTGCCCAACCCAACATGTGCAACTATTACTACTACTGGGATTATGAATAACAGCTCCTGTTAACTACTGCTACTGCTTCTAATAAGAAGGTCCTGGGCCTACCGTTTAAACTATATCATTTTTATTACTACAAACCCTGCCAGCTTCTTTACACTAATCAGCTACATTCAGTCAAAAAAACAGCATGTCAGGAGCAGCATATAGATGTATGTATATGCCTAATTAAAATATAATTTATGTCAAAGCCTGTGTAAGAAACCCACAGATGTAAGTTTCCGATGACTCCTTACCTCCTATATATCGCATACATTAAGTTACTGATGGAAAAATGGCAGTAATTACACCTTAGACGTCATACATTCAGCTGTGCCCCAGTGCTTTTGTCCCACACTGATTACTGTTCTTGTATACTCTGTAATTGTTGTGAAGCCTGACATTGAGGCGATGATTGCTTCCTCCAGAAGAGGGCAGTATCCATTTTCTTTAATCACATCTTCCCCTGTAACATTTCTCCACGTTCAGAAATCTCAAAAGAGGAATTTGAAAGTAAACAAATAAGTCTGAAGAGGTCAACTACTTTCCAAGACTGTGACTTCATATTTCTATTTAAAAGGTTTGATTTATTGTTCCCATTTTATAATCAGAGTTGTAAGTACGAGGGGAAGTGTCTTGTCTGTTGCCAAAGATTTATGATTTATGTAGGCACAGTACTGTATTACCTGAGATAGACAAATTATTAATCAATAATTAGATACAAAGTTAAAATGATAATGAATAACAGACCATGCCATTTGCTTAACACCGAAATAATTTGGATACAATTAAACCTACATGCATTCGAGTGACAAATTTATCCCAGACTTGCAAAATAGTTGTAAGAAAATGTTGCAGTGAGGTTCTCTTATGGTTGCAAAAATGAACAAATATGGTTCACAACATAGAGGTAAACTGCAAGACAGAAGATAGACAAGTTTTTTTCACCTTTTAACTTCTTCATACACGAGTTCCAACAGTAAAAGATGCCTCATATAGCCGTTTTTGTAGATTTTTGTAGATTTTTGCTTGATGCCCTTCTCCAGGTGAAACTATATTCCATTTTGAAATGTAATACAAATATATTTCCATCTGTTGATACAATTAATACAATAATGATCTTATAACTCAACCTTACATTATTTCATACATTTCTAATATTTTAAGACATCACCCTGGTTCTCACAACTAGCGCATGTGAATATATTTAGATATTAGTAGTCCACTCAGGTCACTCGTTAAAATGCAAGCCTTAATTTGGGCCTCCGCACATGGACGTCCAAAGAGAAAGGAGCAGTTAATTTGAAAATAATCTAGAGTGGCACCCAGCTTTGTAAACGATGACATCATTCTCACACAGACCCCCAAAACAGGGTTCCCAACATCAGAATGGAGTTATGAGTATCGCCTCAAGGCAACACATACTAACGCTGCTTTGTTGCCTTTAATCCCCCAAATTCCTTGGATAAAGACTGTTTTATTTACCAAAGTAACTGCCGTTGCAAAGTGTCCAGGCAGCAGAAGTGGAAAAAGTAGCCTACTCAAAATCTGTACTGAGTAAATGTAGTAGTAAGTAGTATTAAGGAAGTTACATGAATGAACCTTATGGAGACTTCAATGAAAGGCTATTTATATAGAAATGACTTTGCTTTTTGGCTAAACGCAGCTACTACAACCCATAACTATAACAAGAACTATAAATTTGCATTTAGGCAAATAATACTCCCAACAACTGCAAATGGAGAAAATAATAATAGTGCTGGGTCAAAAGTATACAAGATACTAAAATACTCTAGTGCCATTACTATGGCTTATTTTTGGTACAGGTACCTCACTTACATTTATAATTACAAGTCTTACTGCTATTTACTGCGACTATGGCAAAATTTAACTTTTATATGGGGAAAAAGGCAATATTGACAAATAAGATTATAAGGATATTCTTTTTATTAACTCAGTGATAATATTCAGACAATACCATGTGTTAAAACATGCCTGTAAATGTATTGCACTAAGCATGAATAAACTTTAAAACTAACCGCAAAAATGCTGAAATGCCAAAATATTAAGTTGCAAGTGAAACATATTTTCTTTTTAATCAGCTTTTTGTAGACTTTTTATTTTAGATGATATTGATATTCTAATTTGGCATATCTCAAAAAAAAGCAATATTATAGTTTTTTTCACCCTTTCCTCCTACATTTACTTTTTTTCCAATAAAAGCAGCACCTCCCCACCTGTGTGAAATGCAATAATTTGGTTGTTTTCCTAAAAGATTTCTCCATATTTGTGCTCACTCATGTGTCAGTGCAGCGTGGTGAGTTCAGGCCTACCGTCTCAATAGCAGAGGAAGGGGAGTCTCGGAAACACAAGCTGGTTTTGATGTGGATTCAATGGCCTGGAATAACTGGCCCCTGAAGAGCTCTTGTGTCAAATGGTATCTGTGACAGGGAACAGAGGAGACGGATAAACATGCTGCATTTAACATGTGGACATAACACCTCTATACATCGCGCCATCTGCACCAAAACAACCAAGATTCAAACAAAATGTACATAAGATTCAACTGGAAAATAAAGAAACCTTGTTTGATAGATTTGATATAGACTATGACAGTAGGTCTCAAATGCCGCACACGAAGTACCGCCTCAGTATTGATTTGCCTATCCAAGAATCAGCTTTAGACAGGACTAAACATAGACAAATGTACAGAAAATCAGATACTAGGACCTAGATATAATGGGATAAAGGTTGCAAGCTGGTTTTAGTTATAGGATCTGGCAACCCATAGTAAGAAGCTGCCTTCTGCTTGAATAATGGACTTTGGAACCAAAACACAAAATGTAAACAACTTGCATCTATTTAATAATTGTGAAAACATCAACTATAGCTTTGCAGTAGTTTATAATAGAAGTATCAACTTGATTTTAACAGGTTTTCTTCATCTCTGAGTTGGACCCAGTAACGCATTATTTCTGTAAAATTGTATACCAATAGGTTTCAGAATAATGAAAAATGACTACTGTTGCCATAGCGATTAACCATTTAAAATTAAATGTATTGTTTGAATCGAAAAAACATAATAACATAATATAACATACATATAATGGGAGGTTATATATATATTTATATATATATATATATATATATATATATATATATATATATATATGCACACACACACACATATATACATATACATATATATACATATATATACATATATACCACTTTTAATTTAAACAAAACCAAATTGATACAGAACTGCAATATAAACACAATCAAATAATAATAACATAAAAAGCACCACATTGCATACCACCATATGCCTGGGTATCACCAGTGCCCCCCCTCCCCGCATCTTGAGAACCACTGCTCTAGGAAAGCCTTAAAATGTCTCAACTAAGAGTATCCTCCTCCTTTTCCCTTTGAATTGTCCTCTGCTTTGTAACATTTTTTTTACATGCTCAGGTCAAAAGTCCTGCTCAACCCAAGGCCCTCACCTACTTCCTAATGAAATCCCAGGGTCCACCGGTCGTCAAAACCTGCAGGCAATCCCCATCCAAGCTAACCAATGATTACACCTTGAGGGGGACGAGTGAGCGTGGGGGCGGTTGGCTGGAGAGATAGAGTAACCTAGAAGAACCATCACTACTACAACTACTACTAGCAGTACTACCAACCACAACCCCCCCACCCCGCAGATTGGAGGCAGGTGCACCGGCAAATCAAGCCTAATTAGCCGTACCTTCTGCTAGCGTATACCATGGCCAGATGGATCCTCGCCCTCACATGTTACCTCACATCAGATGGCGCTTGGAGGAGGGAGGAAGAGAGGCAGGGTGGAGGTGGGTGGAGGGGTAGGGTGGTGCTTTGCTGGGTGGCTCAAGGGGTAACGGAGGAAGAAGGAGGTACTCAGGAGGGCTACTCCCGCTTGTGCGTTCAGTGCATTGCTTCCCGTCTGAGGTGCCCCGGAGCGGACATCCTCTGCGCCGTGAATGCCCCCGTAACCTCGGCTCCTGCGGGCGAATGTACTGTGAGGCTTTCCAGAGACTTCAGCAGATCTGACACAGAGCAGAAGGAGATAGAAGGCATGCAGGAGGGAGAGACTGCAGGGTTATGAGAATACAAAATGTCAAGGTTTAGCTACATTATAATACAAAGTACATGTCTAATGGTTAAAATTTGATTAACAGTATGAGGTAAGAAACATGATCTCTCATTGTCATTGGCTTATAAAATAAAATATAATAATTTTGAAATACAACAAAATGTATTTTTAAGCCAAGTATTGTAGTAATTCAAGTGTAATGTAGATATAAATCATCTAGCCACATTTGGAGGTTTTGTTGGCCCCAAATCTATGTTAAAGGTACAGTAACTTTTAACTTTTTTTGGCAGTGATGGTGGTGGGGAGGGGGTTCGCCAACATGGAGATATTTTGGTTTTGCCTGGAATGTTCCACTGTAAGGCATTAAATCTAATCTTTATTCAATTGCAGTCATTTTTAGTGCTAATGACTTGAAAAACCTGCATTTATACTGTAGTCACCTCTCCTCAGATCTGACCTGAAATTAACCTGGCCTGGTGTCGTTACCTGCTTGTCTCCATGAAGATAGAGAAGTTTAATGCCATACTGTGGAATATATATTACAAAGTGCACCTTTAAAACTGTTAGTGTTGTGGCCAGATAAGAAAGAGCATCAGCTGTAAAATCACTTATGAGCCAATATAATAATAAATATCCCTACATAAAAAGATAAATATGTAGTATGTAGCATTAGTCCAATGTGCTTAATCTGGTCTTCTTATAATATACTTGAATATACTAGAATGTTTTTTCAGACCAATGTTCAGTTTATATTCATATCTGCCACTTTTGACAGTGTCTTCCTCCACTGGTAGAAGACTGCGGCAAAACCTGTTTAAATCAGCTGACCAAGCACGACACAGCAACATAACGTAACCACTCTGAGGAAGACCGTCAGTGAACAGCCAGTGAAACTGTCAGGCATGAAAAAAGAATAGATTAAAGTATGCTGTATTGTGCTTTAAAACCCTTTCCTAAATATGATTGTACATCTTATGAATAAATAAAGCTGTAACCTTCACATGTGAATGACAAGCTCTACATCATCTCCGTCCAGTCAAGTGTGAACTCTACGCTAACTTATGGTTGTATAGCCCTCTCCCATTTGAAATACTGCCCCTACCCTAAACCAATACACATGTCGGGCCTGTCCCGTGGTAGAGCTAAACATACTCAAGCAGAAGTTCAAGGCTGTTTACCGAGGCCCTCCCTGCCCTGGTGTTTCTGCAGAATCTATGTAAAATAAGCCGGGAGCATGAAATGTCAAACTACACTACATCCCCACAGGTAGGTGACAGCAGGCTATCATATGACCCCCCCCTTGTCCTCATAGTTCTCGACACTAGATATCCTACAGCTAATTGAGGCAACAGCGCAATTCATTGGTCCACGTCCCACTGTCAACACCTTTCCTTCAAGGTAGTGGCGGATTTGTTCCCATGACGCTACGGACACACGAGCGAAAAAAAAACTGCCAAATGAGAGAGGCCACGTGCAAATTGATGCTGTCGAGGTGATGGGAAATATTACACACGTGCTTTTCAACGCGGAGAATGCCTGTCAGAGCTAAATGGGTTTAGGATGGTGGAATTTCCTGAGACCCCTGAAAGTGTCAAGGGTCCAATTCAAGGAAACATCTGTTAACAAAGATGCCCACAAGAGAATAGGTTCTAATAGTGTAGTTCACATCGTATATACAAGTAGAATGTAGATCATAGATTTCATTACGCATGTCCCCAAATATAAAATACAGCAGAACAGTTTTTATTTTTACATTTTTTGTTTTGGTTCGATTCTGTAGACCATCTTGAAACTCCAGCATGACAAAGTCTACACCAGGAATAAATAGAGGAAACACAAATTAATGAAATCTAATCTAAAACATGCACACTAAATCCTCGAGTTAAAGTAGTCCAGACCAAGCCTAGCTCAAGGTCTGGAAATAGGTTCTCACTGCTCCTGACAGGTTGCTCCATCCGGCACATATTATTAAAGGCACGCTGATGTTCCATGGTATGACATTAAACATCGAGCATTTATTCATTACAGGTGTTTCTATTGCTGAAAAATACAGCCATTTCTTTTGTGCATGAGGTCGACTTTCCACAGATCTGAAAAGTAATGTTGGATAGTGCTGTAACCCGCTTGTCTCTCTCGTGATAGTTAGGTTTAATCTATGCTGTGGAACATTCTAGACAAAGCAAAAACATTTCCATGGAGATAAGCAGGTGCAGCAGACCCTCCATTAGAAATATTACGCAGTGCACCTTTAATAAATATTATAGTTATTTGTCTCAAAGATCGATAACTGAACCACTACTTCTTCAAGTTTGTTGAGTTCTTGTTTGGGATATATTGAAGATGCTTTAAGAGGGGGTTGTTTTAGATTCATCTTTATGGAGAGGATTTTGTGTATTTTTAAGATTAGCATTTAAATCAATTTTATTACTAGCACACACATCCCTAAATAACACCCAACATAAAAAATAAATAGCCTATTACTACTTAACCTGTAAACCTTTTTAATACTGATCCTTCTATTTTGAAAGATGTGTCCCTATCCCTTTAAAACTATATGACACCGGGCTACATAAACTAAATGAAGCGTCCACTCCAGAAACTTATTCAGCAGAAAGTCCAAGGAGAAAGAAGTCACCGGCCTGGGAACATCGATTGGAAATTGCAATGCATTAACACCTCCAACGGCCTTTAAGTGCTTTATCCAGATAATGAGGTCAGCCACAGTTTTATGGCTCCAATAAGTGGTGTTTTGGCATGTCATAACGCCCAATGAATCAAAAGTATATATATTCTTAAATTTAAAGCGGAGGTGCATATGACTAATTTTGGGGTTTTGTCAGTCCGGGGTGGGGATAGGGAAATTCTTAAACGAGTGTTGAATGAGGGCAGTGGTACAATGAGGACTTTGTGCAGACCTTTGTAGAGGGAGGGGGCACAGCTCTGGGAATGGACTGCTGCATTATGGGATTGAACCAAAGGAGCGGGTTTGGAAAGAGTCGAAAAGTTTTGGGCCTAAGTTCTTCCACAGATAGTAAAGTGAAAACAGACTTACACAGAGCTATGCACTATAAAACTGTACTGTGCACAAATGTACCAAGTACATTACATCAGTTTTACAAGTCCTAAATATTGAGAGATTTAAGTGTTGATTTCACAGTGGACAAATGTTATCACATTTATTGATAAAAAATAAAAAGTGCAGTAAGAAAATGTGCAATATATGCAATAAAAATGTTAATAAAATATGTATAATGAAAAAAACGTAATGGTAGTAGGTCTAATTTAGTTTAGTGGTGATACAATTACAATTTCACACCAATATTTTACTCAAGAAATATATTTTAAAAATAATGTTTTTAGCCTGCAATTGTGGAGTAACTTACTTGCATCTACAGTTTTAATTACTTTTAAAATATATAATCTTAACTCCATACCTAAACCCCTAATTAAGTAGTTACTAAGTAATTCTTAATAAACTATTTATTCATTATGAATAAAGTCTTTGTTGATGCTTTGTTAAGGCCAATTAAGCTGTCATTATTATAAACTGGTACCAAAAAGAGCTTTGAAAAGAAAGAGATTTGAAAAAACATACTCTATTTACACAATGACTACTAGACTCAAGCCAACTGAAAACTGAATCTAAATATTGCATAAAGACTGTTTTAAAAATATTCCATTTCCATTTTGACATATTTATCAACATTTCAATCAAGCTGCTTCTGCTGGAGGTACCTCTCTTTAACTGTGAGCTAATGAAGAGGAACCCACAACACATATGGGACTTCACTCTTCCTCTGTCTTATCCTCAGCTCCGTGGACCATATGGGAACGAGTGGATGAGAGGAACCGAAAGCTCTCTCCCCGTGGCGTCCGAGAATCAAAAAAGTCCCCTGTCTCTTGTCTTATGTGCGCTCCCCTGGGCACATAAAAGTGAAGGTTACACTGTTTAATGACGAGTTCTTTGAGTTCCATTTAGAGGCAAATCTTCATTGTTAATCCGCCGCTTGTTGCCAGGTTTTTGAAGACACACGGTGCCATATGTTGTGCTCGATACCTTACATCTGAACCGAGGATTTCAGATTTGTCATTTTGATGTGCTTGGCGAGTAGACAGGCTGTTATGGGTAAGCTATTTTTGCTGCATTATTAAGACAAGCAAATAATAGCCCCAAGGTAGACCAGCGTTTAACTATAATGCATTTAACACACATGAACTGGACATGTGATTCAGGTTCCAACAAATAAATACTGATATAAAACATTTGTTCTGTCTGAAATATTTTGTCTTTTAAATTACAGTTGAATAAGCAGTATAAAAGCTGGGCATGACTTGATGAATTTGCATTGAATGTTAGCTATCTCCATGGAGATGAGCAGGTGATGGCACAAGTCAGCATTACAGGTCTGATCTATGGGCTTGCAAGCAAGCTCACAGTACAAATTCATGCTTATGAAGGTGCTTTCTTTGAAATAAAAACAATGAATGCAAGGTCGTAAACTGTGGAGATATAAAGTACACAATGTAACTGAAGTATAGCAGTGGGAGTTTATACATTTTTCTTCTTCCCACTCCCTTTCGAGTTACATTTGTCATTGTATTGTGAATATGAAGGCGCATGCGTTTGTATGAACAACTATGTAAGAAAACAATATAAACCTATTATCTCATCTTTTATCATGTAGATTATATGGCTCAAATTACTGTGATAAGCTTGAAATCAATCAGTCAATCAATCAATCAATCAAAAAGACATGCCATCATCAGCACGCAGACTCGCATGGTGACGGACACCCACCTAAAATTTACACAGAGCAACTTTAACCAAGCTAAAATTTGGGGTAGACTACGTCTAGTCTAAACTGGGCAATAACACACCTAAACAATAAAAAGACAACATATAGGACTAGTCTAAATCAGGACTCCACTTGAGAATAAACCAGGACTAACCTGGAACTACATGAAAATATACTAACTGAAATACATCAAAGGAAATAAGATAGGATATAAACCAGGACTAAATCAGTACTAACCAAACAGAACATGACAAAACTATAACTAAATCAAGACTGACAGAAGTCTTTTCAACACCTTCAGTGCCTTCACCAGACTTTGAGAACCACTCGTCTAAAAACACATTTACATCTCACCACGTCTGTACTCACAGAAATGGTTTAGTTGAGGCGGATCCAAAACTGCACAGGAGAGCGCTCAATCACAGGCCAACGTGAAGCCGGGTCTGGAAGTCATTAGTGCGAGTACAGACCAGGCTCAAACACTGAAAAGTACAGTAAATGTTAAGCAGGTGAGGTATTCAAAACTGTAATCAACTTAATGTGACTCCTCAGTCTTTAGGTCTATACAGTTGCATTCAATAAGGTGATTCATTTTTATAAATTTACAATGATAAATAAGAATGGAGTAAACAAATATAAAAGCTTTATTTGGTTTGACATTACAGTTGTTTCCAGACTATGGGCTATTATAAAGTAATATGTAAACATAAACATAATCAATTTGAATTTGTCTAGTTAAGACTTGATCAGTTTAGGCCTTAGTTTTGAACTTGTTTCAAGCTATTTTGAAATAGTTAAATTATCATTGGAGTAATATTTTTGGACTTTTAGTTGAGTTATAGATCAAAGTAAGAAGAATACTGAACAAAGAAAAAAATTAAAATACATAAATAACTGAAAATATGGACAGCGGCCCGAAATACCTTTCCCTTTTTGCAGAGAATGTTAGATCAAAATAAAATAAATAAAAAATGAAAAGACAAAAGTTTAACCATTACATGAGTTGATGTGCAAGTAGTAGTACTAGTAGTAGTAATAAAAGTTGTAGTAGTAGTAGTAGCAATAGTAGTAGCACAATAGTAGCAATGTTAGTAGTAGTAGTAGTAGTAGTAGTAGTAGTAGTAGTAGTAGTAGTAGTAGTAGTAGTAGTAGTAGTAGTAGTAGTAGTAGTAGTAGTAGTAGTAGTAGTAGTAGTAGTAGTAGTAGTAGTAGTAGCAGCAGTAGCAGCAGTAGTAGCAGAGATACAATGGTGACCTAATTTAGCTTCTATGAAAACACCACTTGTGCTTCACTGCAGCCCAGGTTTAAATGCGTTGTTTGTTTATCATAAAATTCTTGGGGTTAACCATGAGGCTTACAGATACCAGCCGAGCCTTGAACCACTCCGCTCCCCATTACGGACCTAAGGCAGCTGCCCCCAACATAAACAATTATTCCAGCTCCTATTTGCACAGGTGGGAGTTCAATATGAAGGTGCCACAGTCCATACATTACCCCATTCATCACATGATTAGATTTTCATGAAGGAGATTGGCTTCTCTCATTGGTTGTCACTTCAAATAGACAAAAGCCCCTCCTGCCCGCCTCTAAACCAGCGGCCCATCTTTAGCTTGCATACCTGCCAACAGAGCTATAAAGAAATTAGCGTAATCATCAAGGCAATTAACATCAATAATTATCGACAGGAGCGTGTGAGGAGGCTGCTGTGATGGACAAAAGAGCGTCGCCGTGAGTCGTGCCAGTTTGAATGAGGACTTGTTATGATTTTAAAAGGTGTAATGAGAATAGAGCAGGTGAACATCATAAAGCAGGTATACAGGAGATCACTAAATGAGGGCTAACTCAGAAATAAACCAGGACTGAAAAGGGGCTATTTGAAAGATGAAATACTTACTAAATGGGTTCTAAACCCGGATTACAGGATTTTAAGATGAGTTAAGATGAGTTTAGTTTTGTTTTATAAAGTCTTGGTTTGGCCCTGTTCTAGTCCTGGTTTAGTCCAATAAACCATGACTTAACCAGATGTAAATTTAAAGAAATAAGACAAAACAAGGATCACTAAAACTAAAGAATTTAGGATTAAAATCAGAACAAAATTTGGATCCAGTTTTTAAAATATGACAAAATCACGAGTTTTCGTTTACTTAAAGGTGCATTATGTAACTTTTTTTGGAAGGTCTGCCACCTACTATTCTCTGTCTGGAAGGTTTCACAGTATGGCATTAAAACCATCTATCATCATAGAAATCAAACCAG
Organism: Odontamblyopus rebecca; assembly: GCA_030686955.1. Classification (NCBI taxonomy): domain Eukaryota; kingdom Metazoa; phylum Chordata; class Actinopteri; order Gobiiformes; family Gobiidae; genus Odontamblyopus; species Odontamblyopus rebecca. Next base: position 16,182,476 of record CM060672.1, on the reverse strand, counting down.
GCCATGTTACTGGTCAGATCTGTGGAGAGACAACCTTGCTCAGAGTCAGAATGCCTGTTTTTCTTGGTATTTTCAAGCAATAAAACCTCCTGTAAAAGAATAAAGATAAATATGTTTAATGTTATATTGTGGAATATTTGAAGCAGAGTAAAGACATATCCATAGAAACAAGGAGGTGACTCCCAGCCAAAAAGTTACATAGTGCACCTTTAAGAGATCAAACAATTGACCAAGTTGCTACTAAAGAAAAGCTGAACTATACTAAACCATATTTACTGCTTTCCAATCCAATGACAGTTTTCTGGAAGAGGAATTGTAACTGCTGCTAAAAGGTGTAGAGTGCAATGGTATAGGAGCAGAATTAACTTCATGTAGAACATGCACCAGCAGGTAACCCCCATAGATACACACATATCCACACACACATACTGCACACACTAGAACCCCCTCTGTCTCCTCCCTGTTTGCCAGGAGTTGCACCTGCAGCTTATTATCCAGCCCTTTAGGTTGATAATGTGTGCAGGTGCCAAAGTGCCACAGCACCATTGTAACACAAACAACAGGCAGTGAAATGGGCACACACTCTTACAGATGTGCAATGATTAATTAATGTACGTACCGCGGGTAAATTGTAAACATCGCACCGACTGTCCTTGTAGCTGCAGAACACAAAGAGGCACATATGGTAAGAGATTTGTGAGATGAAAGAAAAACTGTGATTGTTTTAATTATTCAAAGGTTAACAAAAATATTGCAATTTTAATGTGTTTTTGGGGTGAACTTAGCATGTGTTGTCCTATTTGTCACTTTGAACAAAAGTGCTAATTCAAAAGTGATTTCTCAAATCAAAGCTTTGAAAATATATAACTTTTCTACTGGAGAGTCGGCCCCCTGCTTTCTCCAGTAATGGTCCACAGCAGATTAGGTTAGTGTATTTGCCGCTTGTAGTTTAAAAAACATCTGCAAAAAGCTCAAAGTGCACAATAGGACATCAAAACAACCACATGAACACACATTAGGTAATCATTACGGCCGTCAGTATGGCATTAAAGCTGTCCATCTCCATGGAGACAACCAGGTGACAAGTTAGAGGTCAGATCTGTGGAAATGTGAGCCTATTCAGTAAGAATTTGTGTTTTTCAAGACATTCTTTTCAAAATAAAAACCCTTGTAATTGAATGCCATATTGTGGAACATTCCATACAAAGCAACATTATCTGTATGGAGGCAAACAGGTGCCGAACATCCCACCTAAAAAGTTACACAGCATGTTTAAGTAGTTCTTTTTCAATTTGTTATTTTCAATTGTTGTTTTTCAGTTTGTTTCAATTTAATGAATGCATAATAAATCTTGAAACTTGAAATACTTATACCCTATAAACATGAGGTGATATAACATGGATAACTGATATCTTCAAGGTACACTAATGAAGGGTGCTAATAATCAGATCAATGTTATCAATATTATTGTTATAATACTACAAAAACAAATACCCTAGCAAGCATAGTAGCATGACCATTGCTTGCTGAATATAAGCATATTTATATTATATTCAACTGATGGAGAGTCTGTGTATTATTCTTTTAAATGTAAAATATACATTTGTTTGTAACTCTACAACTACAAAACCGCATTACAGCAATATATCCAATTACTTATTTTCAAGCAGCAGCTGTGTTTGGATAGGATAGGTCTTATGAGAGAGTAGGATGTAAAACTTTTCAAATAAAGCTAATGTAGCCTGGTCTAGAGGGTAATCAGAGCAAATTGCACTAAATTATCTTTTCTTTTCCCAGCGGAGGAACAGCGTTTAACCCATCCCTGTATCATAGAGCACCGGGCTGCCACTGAGACTCACCTGGGGACTTAAACCAGCAACCACGTTGGTCAAGGGCACTGACAGGAGAATTAACCTAATATACATGTTATTACATAGGGGAGACCAAAGCAATGAAGCAGCACAGTGAACAAAACAAGCCAAATCCATATGGAGAAAGACCCCCACATCAGTAATATGACTACAGCAAAGGCACTATGTATTATGGGAATTAGGAACTTATTGAAAAAGCATTTTTGCTACCACTCTCATTCCCAAATTAACCAACGCCACAAGCTAATTTAAACATTTATTTCATTAAGAGGTTAATCTATGTTTAACAGTGACATTGGAAAACTCTGGACAAGTAGCAAGTTAGATAGGTAATCATCATTCTTGTGCTTTATTGTGCTAATGGTTTAATGGAGGTCAACAGTGCCCACTCCAAAGTCCGCTTCAGTTCCGGTATTAAAAAGTAAATTTTCCATAATTTTTTCCCATAGAAAAAAAAAAAGAAAAAAAAAAAAAAAGAGTTCAAATATGCATTTATACATGGACACTAACCAGCTAACACCTACAGAAACAGATTTTAAATTATATTATACTTGTGGTCATTAGCTATCACATAGCCGAGTAGCCCCAAGCAAGCTTTCAAACTTTTAATATAATTTTTTTGGGAAAGTCTATAAGAAAAATGAATGGGAAATCAACTACCATTCGATACCTGAAATCCTCTTCACTTATCATGACTGGTGGAATAAAGGATTTCGGCAAGTTGGGAGCTTCTATCAAGTGTGTGATGGAGTTCTTGGTGGTGGTTTCAGAGGCTGTTCATTAGTCAGGCTCAGGGGCAGTGGCTATACTGTAACTTATCATTATCAATTGTGTAGAGGGAATAAACAAATGTAAAGATAATCAATAGCACTAAATTATAAAAGCACTGTTCACCAATCTCATTATGTCATATGGTAAACCTGCAGACACAGTAGATAATAAGACTCAAATTGTGCAAAGATTTGGCAAACAGTTATCCTATCCTACGCAAAGGTACTAAGGTACATTATTAGGCTCTACAAAATGTCTGAAATCAACCACTAATAATCCAATCTTTTCCTACACTTTACTACACAAGCTCATGACATTTTTCTCCAATGAGGCAGCACGGTGCTGCGTTTTGCCCGCTCGAGTTGGCACAGTGATAATTTTGTGCGCTGGATTGATAGAAAACCACACAGAGATGGGAGAGGGCTGAGACACTGACCACAGGCACCCAGATCCAGACTGCAGTGACAGATCTGTGTGGTGGTGACATCTGCTTTTACTCAGCAAAGAGCACTCCAGCACTTAATAAAGCATGTAATCACTCTGTTGTACGTCCCTGTGCAGACAAAGCAACACACAATATTTGGGTCTGTTTTTGCTTATCATTGCATGTTGGTTTATCTGCAACTGTGGGTCAAGGCAGTGTTTCACAATGTGGGGTGCGGGTACCACTGATGAGATTTAGTGGTTGAAGTACTTCATTTGTATGACTGGAAGGCCATCATTTCAAATATATTGTGCATTTTGTAGGCTTAAAGTTGTGACCAAGAAGTTATTTTAAGTTATTTTATCCTTTAACTTCCCTGATGGAGGGTCCGCTACCTGCTTGTCTCCTTGCATTACCTGGAATGTTCCACAGTATGGCAGTAAATGGATCTAACAAATCATGATACTGGTCCAAACTACAAGTCAGATCTGTGGATATCCAACCCCCCTCACAGTAAGAATGCAGGTTTTTAAGGTAGTTTTAACCCTAATACTTTTAAAAGACCTATAATTGAATATATTTGGGATATAAGTTTAATGCCACACTGTGGAACATTCCAGGAGACAAGCATGTTGCAGAGCCCCCTCCAGAAAAGTTACAGCAAATCTTTACTGGAGCTTTAAATTATGTATGTTACATGTTTACACCAAATTATCAAAGTACAGGTTGTGAAATTTGTTAACCGACAACTGACAAGAAATTTTTATTCTTTTAACTTTAAGGATACATATTGGTTTAGTTTTAACATCTTGGTTCTCAGTCTTGATCTGGTTTAGGCCTTGTTCTTAGTCTTGTTTTATTGTAAAAATAACCTTGAGAAACACTGTTGGAGCATAACTAAAACCAGACTAGAGTTTATGATTGATCACAAGTACTTAGCACACAAGCAAGAAAGCCATTTACAAACTATAAAGGTGTCGTTCTTGCTTCCTGTATACACCTGTGTGCAATTTACAAGGAGGAGAGCAGGAACATTTTTGATCCTGTAGCCATGTGTAGCTGCAACAAAAGCAGCTATTGTGGGAGACATGACAGCTGAGTTACTGTACTGTACTGTCTTGGATCTGGTATAGTCCTTGTTTAGACCTGGTTTTGTGCTAGCTTTGTTCTGGTTAAGACTTGATTCAGGTCCAGTTGTATTCTTATATTCTGATAACATTCTGAATAAAACCTGGGATGATCCGGTATAGTCTTGGTTAAATCCTGCTTGAGTCCTGGCTTAGTTCTTGTTAAATCTTGGGTTTAATCAGGTTTTAAGTATGTTTAGACCCAATTTAACTATGTTTAGACCTTGCCCTGGCTTTATCGTGATTTACTCCTAATATGATGCTTGTTTATTTCCGTAAAACCTAATTTTGTTGTGGTTTAGAGCCAATATTGTTGTGGTTTAGTCTTGATTTATAACAGGCTCAGTCCTAGTTTTCACCTAATTTTGAATACAACAATTAACTTGAGAGCACTGTAATTATGTAGTTTATTTTCTGCACCAAATCTTCAGCCCGGCACTGGCTTTTGCAGGGAAAGTCTGAAGCAAAACTCTCTCTTACGCGTGTTCTCTGCATCGAGTCTCATATTTCAGCTAAACTGCCTTCCGCGCCAGGGCCAAGGAATGCATCAAGCACCATAAATCAGGGCGCTTGATAGGAACTTGGCGGAGCAAAAGGGGCTGGGGCCACAGTACAGTAAAGATGTTTTAAGGTGAACATTACCATCTTAGTAAAGCCAAAAGACAGGGAGGGGAGGGGGGAGGGCATAACTATGATTCAGGGGGGGTGTTTTGTCCAAATGACACAGCAATGAAAGGCCTTCTCACCTCTTTTAGCTCGTCCACATTCCAGCACTTGTGAATGACTATGATCTCCCAGGCCTCAGAAGTCTGGCACTGTCTCCCATTTATATTTATATGCATTCTGGACTCAGGAAACAGGTCATCTGTGGTGAGGAGTGTGCACAGGTGGGTCTGCTCTGAAAAAAAAGATAGCATGACAGAGGCATTTTTATAGATGTGCTTTTGCATAGCGGTTCTCAAACTGTGGTATATGTACTACTCGTGGTACTGTTCAGAGTAATTCAAGGGGTTAGAACCCTCCACCAATCCAAAAGGTGAGCAGTTCAAACCCATTTGGAGCAGTGCATCGTGTCTTTGTGTGCATGAGCAACACACTTCACTTACCTAGCCTAGTGTGAACATGGTGCGCAAGTGTTTGGTAGCTGGAAAAGCAGAATTGCAGCTTCAGTCCCCAGAGCAGCCGTGGCTACAGTCACTTGCCACCACCAAGTAAGCAGTGAGTGAATGAGTAATGACTATATCCACTGCAGTGTAGCAGGACAGTCTTATACAGTGTCATATAAGTGTATTGCATTTTATGGTTAGGACAATCGCATAACCAACTGGCATGTTTTTGTGTTGTTGATTACAATCAAAGAGTGCATTTATTTATTTTCATATTACTGTGTTTTACTTGTGTACTCCATTGTTGCATTTCACTCACAAACAAACAATGAAACAAAATGAAATAGTGGCAGTTGTAGTTAAGTCCTATATTTAGTTCTGATTTCATTTCATATTAGTTCATTCCTATAGTTCTTAGTAGGTTTTACTCAACAGATTATAAAAAGTACAATAAATTGAGCTTTAAAGCATTAACAAAAACTTAATTCATAATGAACAAATATGTTATTATGAATGAATGATTCGGGCTTAATAACTACTTACATACCAGCCTGTCAAAGCCTGATCCTGTCAGATCTCAGAAGGTAAGCAAGGCCAGGCCTGGTTAGTACTTGGATGGGAGACTGCTGGGAAGTCCAGGTGCCACAGTGGGGCGCCAGTGGCAATTGTGTCCTTAGGCAAGGCACATCACCCACATTGCCTAGTATGAAAGTAGTGTGTGCATGAGTGTTGGTGGTGGTCGGAGGGGCCGATGGCGCAGATTGGTACACTTGCTTTCGTCAGTCTGTCCCAGGGCAGCAGTGGCTGCAAAAGTAGTTTACCACCAGCGAGTGTGGAGATAATGAATAATGCTCTGTAAAGCATCCTTGAGTGTCCAGAAAAGTATTATGTAAAACACATGCAACATATTATTATTATTACTTAGTTAAGGGGTTAGGGTTATGAGTTAGGGTATTAATTAAAAAATTGAAGGCCTGAACACATGTAGTTCTTATAAAGTATTGCCTTAAATGCTTAAATGAAAAACACACAGTCCCTTCAACTGTGACTGCAGAACCAAATCCTATCTCAAAACCTATGCTATTTACCAATTAAAATTACTCTGCGCTTAATCGGGTATGTTAATAGAAACAAGGCGAAATGTTCCACACATCTTTGGTAGACAAATATTTGACTATGTTTCGTATTCACTGTAGGGGCCTGAGTCTGTTTGCAAAAATGCACTTGAAGAGGGTCCTGGGAATAAAACAAGGAGGGTTGTCTGAAGCGCACTAGTCTTAAATAGCACTTTGAGCTGGGCCTGTGTATTCCCACACACATTTGCATAAATTTCATAGTCTAAGCCATGCACTGCGGCTGTAGCGTGTTATTAGTCTGTGTAGAGGTTGCGAGTACACTGGAGCTTGTTGTTATCTCATTCAAAGCACCCTGGTATTACACCCAGCGGACAGAGGTAGGCCCTACGATCGTGGGATAAGAGATACACATTAAAGCATGTCTGTTCGGATGCGAGTAAAAGAAACAGGTGTTCATCTTTAATGTGTGTGTGAGGGAGAGAGATGGAGAGAGTGAGAGACGGAAAGAAGGATAAAAAAGAGAGATTGAAAAAGAACAACTTGTCTTTTAGTGCTGGGAAGAAATAGTAAAAAAAAAGACATTTTGAAAAAGAATAAACCTAAACTAAAACAGATTTAAACTAAGAAAGACATAAAAGACAGTCAACATAAGGCAGAAGAAAATTGTTCATTATTATTATTCAAACATTAAAACTCAGATATGGAAATATAGGTAAACACCAGTGGTGTTCAAATGTCTTCCAAAAAACTGTTAAAACTGCACTAAAAGCGTAACTGATTTCAAAAATATAATAAATAGAAAAGTAGAAAATTAATTAATTCATAATTAAGAGTAGAAAAAAGTAAGCTTTAATTTAATTATTTACTTTTATAATAATTTATATTTTACCCTTTTTTCCTGTTATTATACAGTAAAGAGTGGGCTACTGTCAAAGAAATTCCCCTTGTAGACCACTAAAAGGTTAGAGTTGTCCAAGTCCAAGCCTAAGTCCAGGAAATCAGAAGAAGCCTACATATAACTGTTGATAGACATTTACATCATAGTAGAAGCAATGACATATGTGCAGGCTAGGATAATGTGTATGTTTGTATGCCTGGTACACAGTGCAGAGGTGGGGGTGCTCGTGTCATTGAAAAGTGCTCCCCTGTTCAACATGCTGGATTAGCACCAGCAGTTTCCCATGGATGGTCCCCTCCCGGCCCCCTTCCCATTTGCATAAGGCGCAGACAGGCGGAGATGCCACAAACAAACCTGCACATACAAACACAAAGCTGGCTGGCTCTATCACACAAACTCCTTTTTAGTATTTTATTCAGAATGAACCCACCTGTGCACACTCCAACCAAGTACGACCATGGGAATAATGTGGCTCTGCAAGTACCATCGTCCACAGTTTTCCCAAAGCTTGGTCTATACACAGACACAGAAAGTTTTAGTACAAAAGCACGTGAAAAATATAAAAAATGTATTATGAAATATTTTTAAAGGTTCAATGTTTACCCTTTCTGATGGAGTGTCTACAATTTGCTTGTTTCCATACAGTGGTAATTCTTTTTTTTTTTTTTACAATGTCCCACAGTATGGCTTTAAACCTATCTATTTCCAGTGGGAAAAGCAGATAATGGCATCAGGCCAAGTTACAGGTCATATCTGTGGAGAGGTGACCATGCTCTCACAGGAGTAATGTTTTTTTCTAGGTATTTTTGAGCAATACACACACGTGCGATAGATATGTTTAATGCTGTACTGTGTAACATTCCATGCAAACCAGAATATTCCTGTATCATTGGATACAGAAAAATAGGTGAGGCAAAAGTGAGACAGAAGTAGGCTTCTATATAAAGTTACCATCATATTTATCATATCTGTAGTAGATTTAAAGTGTTGCATAATTTTAAAAACTGCACTACAGTGTTGGTTGTTAATCAAAATTTGATTACATTACCGTACAGTGCTTGTGTTTGTAAAGAGTACCGGTAATTTCTCTTGGGCCTTACTGTCCTATATTCTGCTCCTGTCCTCTTCTGCACTGGTAGAAGTTAGATTTAAGTGGAGTGGCCCTGACTGGCATTACCGTAATTAATGATATAAGTGGCACCTCCTCACCTGCTATTTTGTGATTATATTTCTCTGTATTGAAGTCTTGATCCCTGCATTGTCCATATAAATTCATCCTGGGGCCATAAACCAATCAGATTCGAGCCGTAATGACTTCCCGCTTAAGTGCATTAGACTTTGATGTCACGAGAGGATCAGATTAATTCATTACCTGATTCCACCAGAACAAGATGAATATTATATCCCTCCCATAAAACTCTGGGATGTGACAGACTTCTTTGTGCTAGCATTGGCTCAGGTCCAGAAGTAGCCCGGTCAAGTTGGCGTGAGGGTACGTGGTGTGCTTTTCTACTCTCTCCTCTCTCCCTCGCCTTCTTTCTCTCCATCTCCGTAAGGCGCCGCATAACCTCTTCAAAACTGGACAAACACAAAGCCAATCAACAAATCTCCCATGCTTGAGCCCTCCGTAACATAATAGGACCAAATCATCGTCTATTTAGCTTCGTCAAATCACTGACAGCAGGCCTTGATAAAAGAGAGTGGAAAATATGTAGGGTACAAGACGCTGCCAAGACCCTCACCGACTCCTATTGAAGCCAGATGTTGACTCAACTGGCCAATTTTGATAAATGGCATAATGATTACCATTATAGATCGGGTAATTTTATATCAGCATGCCACATTGTTGGGTCTTTTTAATGATAGCCAAATGAAGCATGGTTTAATGCCCCAGGCCAGGTGGGCTTCTATAGGCTACAATGTACAACAAGCAGTGCCCTCATTATCTAGATCTACACGCAGAGGTGGGAAGAGTGGTCAGAAATTAGCCTCAAGTGGGAGAATTGTTCTAAACAATGTGGCTCAAGCACATGTAATAGAAGTGGTACAAATAATTAATAAAGTAAAAGTCAAAAGTTTGTGCAAAAAAGGCACCAAGTTACTTTTTGGGTGTTTGATTTATCTTTTTACAATATAGACATAATCTGAAAATTATGATGTGTCTTATTATGATCTGTCATAATCTGTGGTTTTCAGATTCTAGGAAGTGATTATGTCATATGCCCAGATGGGAAACAGGAGCCAGATTCCCCTACTGTTTGCATTGTACTTTGCCATAAAATATCCAAAAGGTAATTTCACACATATTGAACCTGATCATTTCTACTAGTGACAAACCATATCAACCATGTTATCATTTTAGCTGCCCTTCATCTGTTTTAAATATTATTGTCACCAATACATATTTTCATAAAGGCATCAATTAGCCTTTGTATTGGCTGATAAAGAAAATTGTTGGTGCTGCATATTAACATTACAAAAAGAGAATTCCCAAAGATGTTGTGACAAAACTGCTACAAAAGAAGCTAGAAATGATTCAAGGAATTCTTAAACAACGTTGTGGTGGCTGCATAGGCTGTATACAGTCTATGGGTGACTGCAGCCATATGTGTCAAGTCCCTGCTGCTGATCCCTCTGTTTATGTGTGCAAGCATTTCGAAAATATTAATTTCAAAATAATTAAAGTTGACTGATCATACATTTTGACTAGGCTACATTCATTGAAACATCCTTTGCAATACACATTTCTGAATGTTAACAAACCCTCTCTTCAGGAGGTATGTCAGTGCACTGCTCCATGCTTTATACAGGCGGTCCTATGAGCACATTTATCTAACAAACAGCCTTGAACACATTGCATAGCTTCTTAATGAGACTTTAATTGTCTGCTTATCCTTATTTTTGCCTGTCCCATGTTCACAATCTCATTAGGAAAGCTTATTAGACTTTAGCTTGTTCATATGTGTCATAGTGACCTACATGGGTCTTACCTTGTTCGACCCAGTGCGGTCCGGCTCCGTCTCTGGTCCCATTCCTCCGGGATGGAGGTTTTACTGTAGATTAGCTGCACAATTACGATAAAGGCCCCGAGGGTATGTAGGGTCATGGGAGTACTCCAGGACACCAACACTAATGTTTGCTTTCAGGAAATACTGTCACAGACACACTTCTGAGAATCAAAGAAATCCAATTAGTTTAATACTGACGTTAAATAGTGCTCTGATCTGACAGTGTCCTCGCACAACCTGCGGCGCTAACCTTGTTTTGCACTGTTAGCCAAATTTAGCAACGTGATCAAAAAAGTGCACGTACAGGATGAAACTTTACCTGATCAGAATATTTCCATAAAACTGTCTTGGAAACTACAAGCAGGAGAAATGACAAAACTGATATGTCAATATAAGAGTGGCTTACATGTTTTTGAGATTTGCTAACGTAGCCCGGATATTTAACTCTCCGTAAGTTACATTATCCTGCGACAGAGCTAACTGCAGGTTTTATACACAACATGTGTCAGTTATTATTGAATTAAACGGATGCGATTCATTTAGCAATGGCTAGCTCCTCAATTTCAAGTAAACAAGAAACCTAGTTAAGTACAGCAGAACCATGCTGAACTTGCACCTTATATTCAGTGAGCTACTGACTGGCCCAGTGATTCCCAAAGTCGGGTCCTCGGCCCCCTGGGGGGCCACAGAGGCGCTGCAAAGGTTGTTCCCACAAGTATAAAAGACATTTTTTAAATCAGTTTTACATGATGTCTGATTACATTTACTGCTTTATATTCCTATTAAGCCTACAGGTATAATTATGCATTTTAACATTACACATTGTATTAAATGTAGTGTAAGTTATTATCAGTGGGTCACATGGGATCTTTGCATGTTCACAGACTTTAGTAAGGGCTGCCTTAAGCTAAAATGTAGCTTATTTGCTTTGCTATAAGATAGAACAGCATCAAATTACTTTTAGTCAATTATGCCAAATATTTGCATTAAATAGACCAAATTATGAAAGAAATAGATCCAGTAGACCAAGATGGGTCTGCTACCTGGCCCGTCTCCTTGGATATGTTAGTGCTTTGCCTGGAAAGTGCCACAGTAGGGCATTTAAAGTATCTTAATTGAAACAAGCAGGTCTCTCCACCAGAAAAGTTGCAGAGTGCATGACACGCCTTTAAATGAAGTGGCGTTTATAGATTTAGTTTCACATTTCCACTTTGTCAGCTAATGTAGTTGTTACTTGTAGTAACTCCACTGTCAACATTTTCAGTTACTCCATATCTGACCTCTACTGAATTTTCTAACCGAGCATTAGGAAACTTTAAAGTCCTAAAGAATGAAATGGCACATCTCTGTAGCATAGCTCATTTTATTGTTTAAACAGTTTTGCATAGGAAATATATCCACTTCCAGTAATTGACTGCAGTAAAAACAGCTGCTAGCAGTATAGGCTGGATATAACAGTAACAATCACAAAAAGTTGAGCCATTATTTACATTGACTTTAATCTTGTGGCAATTTTAGCCCCTGCACCAAATGTAACCAGCTTGGAGGCGCTTGCCCATATTAGCTTGGCGTTTCTAAAATCAATAAAAGAAGAAGGGATATCAAGGCCTTCACTATAGTACAGTTCACATTGGACACCTGCGGCTCCTAAACTGTAAATGATAAGATAAAAACAAAACAAAAAAGTTTCCCAAAAAAGTCATCTAAAACGTACATTCAGATACATACATAGACCTTTGCACACACTTGCAGTGTTACTACAATCACTACTGGAGACAGTTTACATATTGTTTAGTTGTTGTTGTTGTTGTTGTACATATCCACCTTGCATTATAAATACACGTGTGCGCAGAGGGAAGTAAAAGTGCCACAAGACCCCGAATAAAACCAAAGTCAGCCCTGCAGAAACAAAACTGTGACTTTTTCCATTTAAAAAAAAGAAAAGAAAAAAAAACATTATTTCCACCTTTCACTGCGCTGTTAGCATTATCATGTAGCATTAACTCATATCCCCTTGAACAGAAGTACAATTTTAAGCAAGCTTGATGTGGGCATTGTGTGCAGACATGTTTTCTCAAAATAAAATCACAAAATGAAGAATAACAAAAGCAAATTTCCAGATGCCACATTGGGTTCTGCATGATGCCATGTTCTTGTCACATATGAAAGTTAATTATCACATTTTACAAGTATATACAACAGACACTTGGACAGCTTGGACAGGCACTGCATTGCTATCTTTTTTGTCTTCTTTTGGTGAATGTTACATCCTGTAAAAATGCTGGTTTTCATGTTTTAGGAACAACCTGATGCCAAGTGACTAGCAGCTAGCCAAAGAAGTATGGAACATGTGTGAGTGTATTGCTCGATGTACAAAGAAAAGGAAAAACAAAAAAGCAATTTAAAGTCTGCATGTAGACGTTTTTTCATACATATTGCATGAGTGCCACAGGTCCTCCTTGCATAAAGTTGTCCTGTTTGACATTATAATACTTTTTAAAAGAAAATAATGTTGTCATCATGAGGCTCTAGAAAGGTGTTGATTGGTGGAACACTGATTTAACATTTCTACAGCCTCTTTCTGCATTCACACCTGCGTAGTATTTGCTTGACACATACTACCAGCTGGAAGGTACAGTACCCTATTCCCAAGCACCTGCAAACAAAGTGTTCAAATCCGGCGTTTTACGGAAAGTGCAAAATCAGCATTTACTGATAATTTTGAGTGATATTTCTTAAGACCAAATCGGGCTCAATCTTGGTGAGTCACATCTGAAACTAGGCGTAGCACCAGTCAAGTTGCAAGAGTTGATAAAAATTAAAATTACAAAAAAGAAATTTATCAAGGACATTTGTCGCTGCAGTTTTTACCCTGCTTCACGTATTTTTTTAATTTTCTTTTTTTCCAGGTGCAATCTGGGGCCTTTCTACTGGTTAAGTGACGTGACACCTCCCAGCTGCTACAAGAACACACTCAAACCACAAAAGATCTTGTTGGACAAGAATTCATCACACCCATTTCCAAAAATAAAAATAAACAAAATGCGTAAATCACATCACTCGCTATGGCCACACTAATGAAAGAACAACAATTCAAATACTTATGATTCCCACATGGAAATATCTAAGCACTAGGTTCAGAAATAATAATAGCAATAATTAAAAAAGCCTTCATGGTTGCTGTTTTTTTACTGATTTCTAAAGATTCCCCTTGTTTTCTGATTTTACAAATACAACAAAAACACTTTAGACTCTAATAATTAATATTTAGGGAAATCTGGAGAGTTCTAACTCAAATCCAGCCTCCGAACAACACAAAATTTCCTAAAATGGAATTAACTAATTTTCCCCAAAAACTGAAGATTTACAAATAAGGGCTTAAGAGATAAAGTTTTACAGTGTACAAACTCCTGTCTTGATATTACAGGATATTTTTTTTATTTCTAATAGAAAGACCCTCATTTTTATGTTTAGTGTCCGAGGCACTCTAGCTCACACATACACCAAGCTGCCACTTCTACTGCCATCAGCCAGGATTTTACCCTTATGTACAGTCTCCTATTCAGATACACAGTGACCCTGACACATATCACACATGCATTCACACACACACTCGGGGACAATGCACTTCAGTGGGGTCTCCAATGGCCATAGGCTGCAAAGCACTTACAAATTTTTAATCCACAAGAAAAAAATAATCAAAAAAGAAATTTCAAAAACAGTGCACATAGTACGGGGTGGCTTTTTCTATCGTTTTTTTCTACATAAGGGTGAAGTTGGAGAGATGGAGCTTGACTTGAGGGAATTAAATTTTTTACTTCCTGCTTCGTATAGTAGCCCTCTTGATAGCACTTGGAGACACGCCGCCAGTTCTCCGAGGGTTTATCTTTCACGATTGTAGGGAAAGAGTGCAAAAAAGACGACAAGGAAATTTCACATTAAACTTGATTGAGATAAGAAATAATGCCCTGCTGTACGCCTGAGAAGTTGGTCGGTAACAGTTTAGAATAACTCAACAATATTGCAAAAGTGTGTAGTATGACAGGAAAATGGGCCAGTAGGTTAAAAGGGTTGATGGTTAGATATCCGCTCTGATCTATTACATACTATGAATGTGTCCTTAGGCATCACAACAAATCGCACACGTTTTTATGCAACTTAAAGGCATCTAATAAACAATAGAATTTTAAAAAGTTGATTAACAAACATGCTTTTTTTGCAAATACAAAGTAAAACCATCAATTTTAGAAAAAGGAAGAAAAAGAGGGGGTTGGGGGTTTACTTCTCCCCTTGACCCACTGCCCTTCGGCAATACACTTCACCACCAGAGCCTAGCTCAGTAAAAGTAAATGGACGATGGCAAAAGAAAAGGGCACCTGACTTAAAATTGCAATGTTACACCAAATAGTGCAAGTTATTCTAAAATGTTACCACTTATTGTTGAACACTGTCATAACGGGGAGAAGATGATTGCCTATGTGCTATATTTAAGTGCTATGTTTTTTATTCTACTGGGTTCTATTTAAGCATCTATTCTTGCTGGGGAAAGATTTGACATACAGTAATGTGCATATCATATTTACATTTATACAAATTTAATACTTATAAAATACTTTTTTTTCTGAAGGCGTGCCTGAGCCTGTCTGTAGTTGATTCGGACAGCGCTCAGCAGTAGTTGGTGCGTGATTGTTGCGCATATCACAGGCCACTTCTCTGTTGTGTTTAAGGCATCTACTTGGGAAATTGCATTCGCGAAATTGAACGGCGATAGTCTTCCATCCTTATAGGGAACAAAATTAGAGAACAGGCGAAAATAAAAACTAAAAATATATCAAAACGATTCTCAAAATGATTGTCAAACTCAAGTCAAGCTGTCTCTCCTGTGATAAAATGAGTCAATGTTGCGAGCTAGCACCCCAAGTGGAGAGTTAGAGGAAGTGTCACAGTAGACCAATCAGTGACTTTGCAGCCGTAGTAAGACCAAGGGTACATTTTGAACAATTAATACTAAAAATTAAATAAAATTCCCTCTCAAATTCAAATTCATGGGCTCGCTGCCATTCGGTAGGCTGATTTGTTAAAAATTAAAAAAGACCTTGTCATATACTGCATAGAAAGCAGTCCCCACTTTGGTCGATAAAAAAGGAAAAATCACCCACGGCAACAACAACATCATCAACATCAACAATGACAAACAACAATATCAACAAAATAAATGCATTACAATATTGTCTATCTCCAAACTAGCCTCTAATAATGACGCATCTATAAGCACTACCTACATAGGCAAAACTTGGTATTGCATAATTTTCATAATTCTGAGTCCACCCTCCACAATAGTAACTGGAAGATGAACGAAATGAGCATTGAAAATAAAAGGAAAACAAAAAGATGACAGGTTATTAGAAAAACCACCAAAATACTGAAAAAATGCTGGTTGATTACAAACTTTAAAACGGCAACTATACACAGCCTTGATATGCAATGTAACTGTGAGATAGAGTAGTACATGAAGTTAAAAATCAACAATTTCATTCAGAGTACAAAACAATTCTTATCATAAAAATGTTAATTTTTCTATAATGATAAATGCAGCAAAAACAAGTGTAGTGATGTCTCTATATTCAAAGGCAAGGCACGTAATGTGGACTATATGTCATCGTGCAAATTAAGAGATATTGGAGAGATTTCCTGTATAAATACGTCAGGATTGGAGAGGCAATGGCTGTGAACATGCCGTGCACAATTCTGGATTTCAGGGATTTGCCACCACCTGGTTCATAACCGTTTCAGTTTGAAACCTCTTCCACTGTGGGTGACCTTGCACACACCGCAGCTTTTCACATAAGCTTACTGTACATTTGCATGAATTGTCCATGATTAATACTTTGCATTCCATATTATATTCTGTAAACATAAGCTTTAGAAGCTGATGGCCAAATGCATATGCTCTTGATCTTATCGTAGCATCAAAAGTGAAGTCGTTTTTACACACGCTGTGTTTCAGTTCTTTACTATTTTGTCTTTTTCCTCAAAAATAAATAAGAGCTCCCCATTCTGATGGGAAGCATTAAAGAAGTGCTGCTGAACAGGTAGCTTAGTGCCTGCCTTCATCGGCCTTGATGTTTCCTCCTTTGAGCACACGGACAGGTGACTGAATTTGAGTTTGTATGTTTATTTAAGCATTTTACATTTCAATAATTATCCCCTTTGTTTTAGAGTCTTAGGGCTGACAGACTGATAGCTTCCCTTCAAAAATTCAATTGCACTTGCCTCTTTTCCTTATTTTCGCTTTTAAGTCCTTTTGAAAAGGAGTCGCAAATTCTTTTATGAGGGGTTCAATCTCAGGCCGAGCTTTTAGTGTTTTTTGAAAACCGCATAAAGAGTTCTCAACTCTTTCCATGTTTACATTAATTATTGAAGTAAAGAATAAACAAGTCAACACATTTGTCTGAACAAAGAGTCGTATCACAGTAAACTGAAATCAAACGGAAGAAGAAACACTCTGAATTCACATGTTTGTTCCTATGGGGTACACAGTGAGACAGTGTAGAGTCTCGTCCACCAGCCAGAGGTTGTACCCACCCCTTTACGTGTGTCAATGAACATCCCTCAACATGGAAAAGATTACCACTAAGAGACTAGAGTGTCATGCAATAAAACATTAAGGCATCTATACATCACAGTATTTGAATGGATTTGAAAGTCCTGCACACAACAACTGACTGGTGGTTGGTGGAGTGTGGAGCGGGCTGGAGACAGCAGACCTGAAGCCTATGATTCTCCCTCCGTCCTGCTTCAGCTCTCGTCTTCTCGGCCAACATCCAATCACAGGGGCTTTCTGGGGGGGCGGGGTCACCGAAAGAAAATACAGGGGAGCGGGGTTTAGATTGTGCAGCGTGGATATACTGCTTGCTGGTTTCATCCATGGCTGAAGACACCTGTAGTGCTTGCGATGCACCACCCAAAAGAAAAACAAAAAACAAAAAACATCCCCCCAAACCTCCACCATCTCGGGTCGACCTGTCCACCATCTGAAAGGGGGAGGGGGGGTCCTAATCCAGCCATTGTGAAATGGACTCAGTTCCCGGTTTCGGCCTGGACCAGTGGCTCACCAATGATGTTTATGCTGTAGTTCTGGTGGACATTTGTTGGCAGAATCGGAGTCCCGTTCGACACTTGGAATGGAACTAAGCTCGCCCAGGTACCAGGACTGCTGGGAGATAAGAAAACACACAAAATGGCAACAAATTTAATAGGATGATAACGAAAACTGTCAAAAATATAATAATATAATATTAGTATATTTTTCCAGTGATTACATTTTCCAGTTATTAGAAACATAGTTAATAGCTAATTATTTATTCACTACAGCGCAAGGCATT
Source organism: Odontamblyopus rebecca (assembly GCA_030686955.1). Lineage (NCBI taxonomy): Eukaryota > Metazoa > Chordata > Actinopteri > Gobiiformes > Gobiidae > Odontamblyopus > Odontamblyopus rebecca. The sequence continues at coordinate 16,164,810 of CM060672.1, read as the reverse complement.
TTAACTGAGACATAGTTCATCATGTAAACAACATATGTTAAATAAGAAATGTTTGATTTTGTATATAGGCCGCACCACTAAAATGACTAGCTTTTCACTTTGAATTGACTTTTATTCATTTGAACTACTTAAACACACTTGCCTATAATAACAATAATAACTGCTAGGTTCCTATCATAACATTTTGATGCTAATCCAAATACAAGTGTAATCTGTTCGGACACAGGTGTTAATTCTGCTTGTGTAAACAGACCATGCCACACAGATTATAATAGAATAGCATGGAGAGTGGTATAGATTGTAGATGAGGTGGTGATGGTGGTGGTAGGGGCTGGTGATGGGTAAAATAAAGCAGGGGTGAGGAGGGGGTGAGAAGGGGAGGACAGAGAGAGAAAGGGGGGGCACCCTACACAAAGCTGTCCCATCCCTATTCATCTCACGCTAATGGCAAAACAACACAGCGATTGTTCCTCCGGTGCAACGGTGCTAACTGAAAGCGCGAGCGAGGAACAAACGGCATGTTGTTCCCGTGGGGTGCTGAGCTACGTAGATGTCAGATAATTAGCCCCCCTCCTCCCCATGTGCCCCCCTGCTGCCCCCCTACCCCATGAAAAGCCCCCAGCAGCATACATGCACTCGCCGATAGGGCCCTCACTGCCACCAACCCCTCAGCTGTTTATAAATCACAACTGGGAATACCTGTGGCAATTGACTACGCAACAGCAAACAAAAAAAAGAAAATGACTGAAAAGAAAATCTTAATTTATATATCACTGTAATACAACAATACAATTACTTAATATGATTCCTTTTTAAACATATTTGATAACTTTTTAATCTTTTGGATCTAAAAATTAATCTAATACTGTAACCTCATCTCTTGCTACAAATATATTTAAATAAATATATCTCTATATAATAATAACTTTTTGCTTATTGCTGTTATAGATGACTGGCAGCTATCCCAGCTGTTTTGATTCTTACTGGACAGTGGCCAATTTGTCAATTCATGAAAAAATAATTTTATTTAATGGTAGGTTGCCAAAACTTCTACACAGAGATAGACAATGTCAGAAAACTCATCAAACATCCCCTGAAAAAGTAAACTAAAAACTTTTGTTTTTCTTTAGGAAAATCAGAGAAATTATATCTTTTGCCAAAACAAGCGAGCATGATCGCACTGACCTATATAGGTTATAAGACATACTGAAAAAGTTTTTGATACATTTTGGTTTATAAGGAGTTAACCTCAAGTCTAATCCTCTGCTTTTTCCTGCAGGGCCCATCCTCACACTCCGCTCCCTCCCTCCGCCTCTCCCTCGCCGCTCTCGTCCTGCCAAAAATCATCGGACAGGAAACGAGAGATTAAGTTTTTCCTACCTTCGCCGAACAAAGAGAGCACAGATCGGACAGGGGCGGCACATTTCCTTTTGGCCCATTCTCCCTTCTTTTACATCTCTCTGTTTTATGAAAGCTTACACAGGTAATGGCTTACGTTTCGGGGGACCACACAGACACAAAGCTGCACTGGTGGGGCCTTTGTGACCGCCGCGGCCGCAGGATCGGTTTTAATCTTGTTAAAATCGATGGCTGTCGCTACAAATTTACGTCTTGTAACTTAAAGCAGAAGTGGTCAGGATTTCAAAGCAAAGAGCAAAGAAAAAACACTGTCCCAACACTGAGAATCACAAATGTACCGTCAATGCTAATAAAGATATTAAATCAGCAAGCAGCAACCACACGCATAGGAGCTTCAGTTTTTTTGACTAATGTCTTTGTGTATAGAACATTATATGTTTAGGGTTAAATTATTACCGTTTTACTATTAATGAAATTCAAAACTTTTTTGTTTATAAACTACTAGTGCAGCCAAGGCCTTTTCCTGTATAAATATTGACCAAGTTTAACCAATTATTGTAGTGCACCTTTAAAAAATGTTTTGCCTTTTAGACAAATTAAACTCAATAATATAATTAATATTATTTTAAATTTACAAAACAAAGACTACTTTTTTCATGAGGAAGGTGGATCTCTAAATAAGAGAACAGGTTCAATCATGTTTTAAATGTAGCAAGTCATAAGTACCAACATAAACTACTTAGTATAATAACAAAAATATAGGAATTAAATTTTTTCTCTCAAACTAAAATGAGATTGTAACTGGACATCACTCAGAAAACTCTATCCGGTCTCTCATTGTCCTTACATGACATCTCACCCTCTTTCTCTCTCTTCTCTCGCTCGACTGGGCAGCTTTAGGACGTGACTGACAACATGACCTCCATCATGGGATTTCCTTAGGTAACCTTCCCAAGATGGCCACCCCTCACCTCACTCCCCCTCTGGCCTCTGCTGTCCCTGTCCTCTCCCAAACCCTGCTAATTCTGCCCCCTCTGTGAGCACACACTACAGGCCGGAGCATTCAGCGCACTTGGTTTAAGGATTAGCTCCCTAAATTAGATTATCTGATGGCATCTTAATGGATTGCTGACCCATTTCCTGCACAATGGCAACATGCAGGTCTGGCTGAGTTTTAATTTGGGGGCTAGCACCAAAGAGTGCGCCGGCAAAGGGCAGTTGAGATAAAAGAGAAGGGATCCAGATATCTGTACATGAGCAATTTTGCTTCCCCGAGAAAAAACAAACAAACATTTATTTGGTTAACTGGGGTATTTACATGGAAAAGCCTTAAAATGATCTCTTAAAACTCATAAAAAGTAGTTTCAGTACATTTTTGACTAGTTCATTTCCGTTCTTATTATTATTAGGGTTAGGGTTATCATCATATCATATTACCATCAAACTATTCATCTTTTCTGTTATGTTTTCTACAAATTGGTAAAGCACATTCCCATATTAAACCTTCTCTTCAAAGCCAACTTTCAATAAATTTATCTTCTGTTTGTCTATATTTGTCTCCTTGTGTAAAGTTTTTGGGTATCTATATACAAATGTTATGTATTATTATTATTTTATTGATCTTGTTCACTGGCAATAATAATAAAGCTGATAAAGAAGAATTTTCCTTTAGCCAATCAAACCCATAAGGTGTCACCAGCAGTGAGTAAATTCTTGTGCCAGTCCCAAGCCTGAATAGATGCAGAAGTATATCACAAAGGGCCTTAACTGAAGCTTAAATCCTATATTCAAATTTCACAAACCAAATCAACATTGAGTAAACTTTATATTTTACGAGGAGAATAAACATACTACTGTGCTTACTCGGAAAGAGGGACCTTGATCCGCTATGGGGGACATTTTCCTACCTCCACTGATGTTTTAAGGGGCCTGTTTAGGGGTTGCTGTGGTGTGTGTTTTGTAAAGTTGCTAACACAATCTCCCTCACGCCCGCACACACTTCCAGCGAAAGAGGAAGACTGGCTTGTAACAGGAAAAAGGCTTAGCTCAGCTCGCGGGGCTGTGTGTGCAGAGGTGAACCGGTTCAGGTTTTTCCTTGCACTGGGGGATGAGAGAGAGAGAGAGGAAAGAAAGAGGATAAGAGGGAGGGGGAGGAGGGAGAGGTGGGGGGGGGGTCCTCTGTGTATGTTTAAGTTAAGGAGAGTAAAGCGTGACTCCCGCCCAGACAATACTGAGCTTGTTAAATTGTAGACGATGCTCACGTGGCTTGAAAGCACTGACCTGGGATGACTTCTCTTACCTGCACTGGTTCAGACTAATGTTGATTAAAATGATGCAGTACTAGGCCTGTCATGATCAATACTATATAGAGTCTATATATGCTCTATATCATTCAATACATGAAAGATGGAACTATTTGGGGACTGTTTGAGGGGCAGTATTTATCGTGGGGGCTTTTACTTTGTACTAGTGTGAAATATTTGGTTATTTTTATGTTGCACGATAAGAGTTGAGTTGTAGAGGGTTGAATCATGAACTTTAATGACTCATTATAGAAAGAGATTACCTATGTAAGTGTAGCATTCTGTTATTTATTTCTTGCAGCTTGTGTTTTTTACTAATATTGTACACTTCATGGTTTGGTTTCAATAGTATCGTTTATCATCTATATTTAGAAATGTGTCTAAATTGGTGATTGTGACAGGCCTATACAGTACTGAACAAGTGTTTTACTGAGTGGGAGAAAAATTATATGATTTACTTAAAGATGCACTATGTAATTTTTCTGATGCTTGTCTCCATAAAGATATTATTTCTTGCCTGGATGTTCCATAGCAAGGGAATAAACTTCCAAGCTAAGTGATAAGTCAGAGCTGTGGAGAGTCAAGTCCGCTCACAAGGAGCAGGCATGTTTTTCCTAGGTATTTTGGAGCAAGAAAACACCTATAATTAAATACACCATAGACAGATACATTTCATGCCATCCTGCCAGAAAGTTAGATATTGCACCATTTCTTTTGTTTTATCAGTTTTCAGTTCAGTATCCATTTTTTGTTGATTTATTAAATTCCAAGTTTAGTTGTGTAGAGCCAAGAGCATTTCATTCACTACAATTTTGTGTTTTGTAATTTTGTGTATTTGTAAAATTTTCAGTCTTTCATATTCACTACCTTTTAAAGTTTTTAAAAAGTGTGTTTTATTTTATTTTGCAGAACTTCAACCAACTACTAAATCTGAACATTCACAAAAGCAACACATTGAAACATAAGGTGAGATGGTACAAGGACAATCAGACAGAATGGTGAACACATGAATCTATTGTACGTAAGTTGCATATAGAGACAGGCTTGAAAGAATGAAATCGTTACCTTTGCCAAGTAATCCCCAAAGTGTCCTCTGTGGCACTGGGGCCATAATGCCTGCCGTTTTGAGTCACGCTCCAGTCACACTTCCTCAGCTGTCAATTGAAACCTAGCGGTCAGATCACTGGACCAAGACAACTTCCACTTCAGATTACACTACTACAACTCAACAGTGAACACAGGGCATGCAGAGGAGAGCTACAGCACAGTCAATGGGGTTAGTACATGTATGACAGTTAAAGAAAGGCTATGGACACAATAGACAGAAAAGAAAGGGGCATGCGGTTAGTGGGAGTGGCCAGAGGTGGAAGAGGTTGTCAAAATGTGTGCTTGTAAATGTATTTTTAGACTAGGAAGAATACATGTTGAGCTTACAAGTTTCTAAAGTCCCTTACCAGTACTACTACTACTACTCTTACTACTACAGTTACTATCCCTAATAGTCACAATTAGTGAAGTACATCTGAATATAATAGCCACTACTAATAAAATTACAAGTGTACTACAGCTCAGAATAATTGTACCGATATATTAATTACACGTTTTAACTTTACTTGGGTAAAAGTGCATTTTTAAAAATATAAAATTATAAATAAATGATTGCTCCAAACAAACAAAAAAATGTCTAAAAATGGCAAAATAATCTAGTTACTTTCCACCTCTGTTATCCTGGAAACAAAAGTCGTGGTTAGTTAGTTAGTTAGTTAGTTAAAGAGGGTGAGTGCTCCTGCTTCAGTTTGTTTGGTGGGATATATGTGAGTGTGCTGGGTTAGCCACCAAAGCCATGCAATCCGCTGGAAGCAGCTTGTCGATAAGCAGCGCTCCACTATAAGTGCACTTTTACATTCAGGACATATACCCTGGAGCATACACCACTTCTTTTTTTCATTAGCTAACTGTTTTTTATTGATTAGGGGTCAAAGTACAATGAAGTTAAAGCACACGTACACACACTCATGCATAAAGGAAAACCTCGCTCTTAAAGAAAGCCACGGCATTACAAATGACTGCAACAAAAAAGCTATACAAACTGCATCCTCCTTTACATGTATTATGCGGACGCACGTGTGGGCAATCCAGATGAGAGCCGGCCACCACTCACCTAACCTTGCCCCGTACGCTACACATTCATTTAGTAATGCACCACAGCTAAAACTGCACGGTTAGCACTCTACGCGGAGCCAGGCAGACTTTTTTTTTTGGCTGGGGCTCTTAAGAGGGACTTAATCAGATATAGCTGAATATTCAACACCATTTGCAGCGGTCAAGACTGTGATTCTTTTAACTGCAAGCACCTGCAAGCAAGAGACGCATCAGGGGAACGATGATGGGTGCCTACTTAAGCTGTACTTAAATTCAGTGATGCTGTTGTTAGAAAGAGGACGGAAAAGGGAAATTTGTAATGTGATTTATTAGGTTTATTGAAGGGTGAGAATCTAAAGGGTGTATATTAGAGTTTGGGTGAAATTTAAGTTTTAGTAGAAGGTGTAAAAACAAAAAACCTACTATCTTGCAATGATGAACGAACTGCCCAGATCAGTCAAAAATCCTCTACTTTAGGGGTAAATGCTCTTTCTAACCACACAAAATATTTATGTACAGTATATTACTGGTATTTGGTTTTAATGATAAAAGTCTCAAAGTGCTATAGAAGAACCAAAATCACAATATCCAAATGCAGTAATGGGACCAGGTGCTACTGCTACAAGATGTCACAACATAAAAGATTGTGTAAACATGTAGAAAGTGCATGTGTTTATTTAACTTAGGGAAAAAATATGTTAACATGGGCTAGAATAGACCTCCTGAGAAGATGTAGTTCTAAAAATAAGTGCTAAAATGATGGCAAAATTATAAAATTAAATAAATAAAAATGTTCAGCACATTTTTTAACAGAACTGCACAATGTAATTTTTATGAACCATGTCAAAATCTCATCTTGTTCTCGTGAGCTTGTCTTGAGGGAATTGCGTCTCTTTCCATTCCTACTACACAGTGATCTAGACTCCCACCGAGATTATTCATGCGTTCCCCAAAATTCCCACAAATTAAAAATTCTGTCCCACCGATAATTTTTGCGTGGCACTGTATATTTCCACAATACACCCTTTGAATCCTCAGCCCTCAATTCATCAATCTTTACACTTGGCTCATAAAAGTGTATGGGAAACAATGCCCTCTGTAGTACCCTGCGTCTTTTTATTGCAGCCTGACAAAAGCTTGGTCCGGGCCAGACGCTCCGTGCCACCGCTCCTCCAGGGCCCTGCCATCTGTCCGCTGGCATCAGAGTGGCACATGCAGTGGGAAAAAAGGGAAAAAAATGGGAACGTCGCTGAGAACGTTTGCAAACAGATGCGGGCAGATTGTGGATTAGGATTCTCCCTTAGATAATACCAAATGACATCTGATCACGGATCTCTCCCTGATGAATGCTAGATGGTGGCATTCCCTGGAGGGGTTAACCAAGGCGAGGGTTGAATGGTGGGTATATTGGGCTGCCTGGGAACCGTCAAGCAGGTGTGGCGCATGGACGTGGGCATGCAAGCGGCCTTTTCAAATTTGGAAGTGGACAGGGTGAGTAGTCCAGAGTATTTTCTATTTTAGTGGTCTGACATTTTGCAATAAGTACTGGTCAAAGATGCATGTGTTTAGCAGGTGGTTAGTTATTTTAATAGAGTTGAAGATTTTTACCTAAATGGTGCACTAGGTGAGGGGTCCACCACCTCCTTAGTTTGTGTCTAGAGTGTTACACAGTACGGCATTAAAATATACCCAACTTTTTATTATTTTCATTCAGGGTGCTATCATGTAAAGAAACATGTAAAAAATGACAATAACTTGTTTAAACTTGTGTCATGACATGTTTGTCTTCATGAAGATAAAGAAATGCCATACTGTGGAACATTCAAAGCATCCTCCAGAAAAGTTACATAAAGTGCCTTTAGGCCTATAATAAATGTATATAACACTGGGACTCTGGAACTGTGACTGAATCAAAACCAACCCATGTAGAAAAATGACTTAACAAAAACAAAACAATTATAAATGCAAACTAAACCAAGCCAAAAAGCAAAAAAAGACATGACTAAACCCAGGTCTAAACCAAAACTATATTTTTACTTAACCAGAACAAAACCAGGTGTCTTCAGTACCACAACAGATGTACTATCCTGCTCCATTCTCTTCTCATCCACACTGCTGACCAAACTCAAACGCAAATCTAAACATGCTCAAAATGTCAATAAGCCAGGCAAATCCCATTCAATAAACAGCTGTCATGCACGGGTACAATGATGGAGGACTCGGTGTTTAGTCCTGGGGGGCTTGGCCACATCTGACAATGCTAAATCACACTTCAGAAACCAAAGCAACCGCAACAGACAGAAGCGTGATGAATCTGTAGGAATATAAGCCCGCTTACTTAAACAAACAAGGACATTTATACACTGAGATATGTAGCAGGCTGGCAGCTAAATCCACACCATAAAAAGTCAATATTTAGACTGCACAATTTACAGATATGCAATTGTACCGAAATACAGTTTGCAATCTCTCAACAGGATTTAGTAGATTCTTCACCACTGCTGCAAATAAGGATTTTGTGGTTTAGTTGACAAAGCCTATTTGACCCTAAAATCATATAGTTATCATGTAGGTATGGTCTGGGCATTAAATAGTTACTATTGCAACTCTGTACCAGTGACTTGGCAGATTATCAATTACCAATAGCATTTATCATTCAGTTTAGACCAGTTGTTCAAGTATATACCAAATATGAATCATAGACTGTATATATAAATGGAGATAGCTAATGCGCTAGCCGCCGCACTCCAGATAGGAAGTATTCGTGGGTGCAATTCAGGCTCATTTTGGTCTTAAAATGTCTGTATTAACTCTTTCTATAATATTCTGTTTTTATTTCACTGTTCTGTCTGTAAATAAATTCCTATTCCTAATATGGAAGTGTCTCCAAATTCACTAGCCTCATGAGCTTCATTTGACTGGAGCCGAACACTCTAGGTGACGTCCACTGTAACAATCATAGCATAATTATAAGTGAAAGGGTACTAAAATGCTTATAATAAGGTTTTTTGCTATTATTAGTGGATAATTTAGCTTTCAGATGTGTAACAAAAAGCCTTGTATTCTGCAGAGACAAGTGCTGGATGTAGTTCAGCAGATTGAGCAGCTCCACAGAGCGCGGCTCTTGTGTAGTCACTTTGTGCCCCTCCGAAAGAAGTCACAGAGCTGCTAGAAAATGTGCAAGGCAAACTGTGACGGCCGCCAAGTGAATCTTGCTTCTTCTCCTCCCTATGGACGCTTCCACCGGGGATGTATAATATAGGTTAGAACGAGGGACAAAAAATAACTTTCTCACAGCATTATAGCGAACATGTGATCTGATTCTGTGAGAATATGCTTATGATGCTAGATCATCATATTGTGATTCACCGCTTTTCTGTTTAATGCAGGTCTGTCTTCAAATGCAGACACTTTTCTCCACCCACTTGCTCTATTCATGCTCTAGTGAGTGACAAGTGGATTTATCCAATCACACTGTAGTACGAACTCTCAGAAGCAGCATATGGCATTAGTTTTAGATTTGAGAATAAATTGTGCTCAAATCTAAAACTTTTTTGCCATATTAACAATTCATACTTTTTAATTCATTTTTTCATTTAAAAATATGTAAAATGAGACATGGTTTGATGGTGTGTTACTCTGGTGTAAGTTAGTCTATTGCTGTCTTTCTATAAGTCAATTCTTAATATAGTTGGGAGGAACATTATATTGAGCTTTTGATTTTAATATAGCAAGTTATAGCATTATCACGTTTGTGGATATTTTTTGTATGAATTGAAAGAAACAACATGTAATCAATAAAGAAAGTTGTCTCCTGCCCCCCATTTGAGTGTATGAACATCTTTATATTCAAGAATATGAAATCCACCAATAGTAGGTCGCCTTTAGTTTATTGGCTAATAATAGATACTAATTAGAACATCACATAATGCTATCTAGACTTCTTTTTTTATTTTTGGCACATGTAGTTAGTAAGTGGTAACACTAATTCCTCTATAGAAAATGTAATAAGATCCGTTTAGCTTATGACACCATCCTTTATAGAGCAGCCATTCAACCACCACTAAAAGGATGCCAAACTCGCTTATTTGCTTTCCCATTTTGAGGACAAATGGGAAAAGAAAAGCCAAAACAAGAATGAAATAAAGAAAAATTGAGATAGAAAGAGAAGCGTAGAAACAGAGGGCAGCTTTGTCATTTTTTACGAAGCATTAAAAAAGCGAGGAGACGCTGAGGAGAGACCAGCCATCATTATGTAGCCGCGTGCAGATGCATTCAATTAGCTGTGGTTGGAGGAGCCTTGGCCCGGGACCAGAGCTTTCAATAAGAAGGGGAGGGGCGCATTTTCTCCCCTGTCCTACCACACGGCAACTCTGCAAACCTCACAAACACACGCACATTCATACATACTACACAAGCTATAGCTAAGCCCTGGACTTAGACTGCAATCAGAGGTGGATAGAGTAGCCAGAATTTGTACTGAGGTAAGAGTACTGTTACTTTAAAGGTGCATTATATAACTGTCTGTTGTTTGTCACCATAGACTGTATATATAAATGGACATAGCTCACCCGCTAGCTGCCCTGTTCCAAATAGGAAGTGAGCATGGGGGTGCTTAGAGCTCCTTTTACGCTGTTTTCAATTGACTTAACATTGGAAAATTGTCACCCCCCTCTCTATAACTGCTGTGAGCCTCTGTCATTTTGGTTTTAAAATGTTCATATTAAGCCTGTCTACATGATTTTTATTTTGATATTTGATGTCATACTGTGTAACATTCCAGGCAAAGTAATAACTGGCAAAAAGATAATAATTTGCTATCCACCAGTGGCTGCAACTCCCTCATGCCATTTCTCAATGCTGAGCTACTGTACTCCAAACTATAGCTAAAAACTGACTCACTCACTTCAGATGATGATGTCTGAGGAAATAGGCTTGAGCCCATTATGGTGTTTAAGGCCCCCTCATGTCCTATTTGTCTTATTAGCAGTGGATGCCTAATGATATGTACTTCCTCACAACAATTTCTCCTACTTGACTTTCGCTCTAAAAACAAGCCACTTCAAAAAAGATGGGATGCTGGGTAAAATGTAAATAAAAGATAAAACTGGTTTCATAAAAATGTATTAAATGATCAATACAAGCCCTGACAATGCATTTTTGTATTGGTTTAAGTTGTTTTATGGTGATATTTTCAAACCATAGAATGTGCAGTGGTTTACATTTCATTGTATCCCATCTTTTTGAAATTGAGTACTCAGAAATTGAGGGAAACTGGCAAAACAGAAGTCCTAATTTTAACCTATAAATGTTGATGTTTGGGGGCTGGGGGCTGTATTTGGTTTTGCTATGAAGGAAAGACAGAAATGAAAAGAAGAGGGGTGTGGGTGGAAGAGTGGAAAGGGTACAGAGGTATAGCTGGGGGGGCTCACCTGCTGCTGGTGGAGGAAGGCGGGGTCTCGAGGGCTCAGGCCCACAAAGCGGTTGGCTGTGGGGGTGCCAGGGGCGGAGTAGCCTGCAGGACAAATCAAGATATCGGAGATTTCAATGTCAGATTCTTTTTATTTCTTTTTTACACTGTTATAATATGTTGGACTTAAAATAGCTATTACAATTACTGCTCAAATCCACAAAATGTGTGACAGAAAAAAATGAAATGCTGTTGTGACAGATATCTGGAGCAAAGCTACAACTCTAATCTAAATTTGCTTTTAAAACACGAATTGCTAGACATTACTGATGAGTACTTTTGACAGTACTTTCATTAGTCTAATTGGTGATTATTTTTTCCATATTCAAGCAGCTCTAGTTGTGACTAGAGTTAAACCAGGACTAACCATCTACCTAACCCATAGACTGTATATAAATGGACATTAGCTGCCACATTCCAAATAGAAAGTGAGAATGGAGGTGCTTCCAGCTCCATCGACTCTGGCTCTAATTGACTTTATATTGAAAAACTGTTGCCCCTCCCTCTGTAACTGCTGCAGTGAGCCTTCTCATTCAATGTTTGTATTAACCTGTTCTACATGTCCTGTTGTTGTTTTCACTATTTTGTCCATAAATAAATTCCTATTCCTAATATCTCCAAATTTGCTCCTATAGCTGCTAGCCTCATGAGCTTCATTTGACTGGAGCCAAACGCTATGGGTGACTTCACACTAACGTAGTCCACTTCTTTATACAGTCTACAACCTAACCAGAACTAAAGTGATTGTAATGAGCTCTATACACCCTTCAAACCAGTTAAACCAAAGTCTGAAAAACAAATAATATAACAAATACAAGAATCATTTGTAGATTGTTTGTGTCTATACTGTGTTGGCTTAAATAATGAGGAGCGCTCAGAATGTTAAATAGGCTGAACAAGCTGCAGAGTCTTACCTTCTGTGGATGTGGTGATGGGTGGCTTGGTGTCAGGCATGGACAGGGAGACAGGTCGGACTGCGCCGTGGTGAGGGGAGGGGGCCAGCACAGGGGTGAAGTGTCCCGGGACCTTTCCAACCACCTGTCCACTGCTGTTGGGCTGTGAGAGGGCAACGCAGAGTTAATGCAGTAACAACATTTTGAGTAATGCATAGGCCTGTCACAATAACAAATTCTGAAGCACGATATATAGCTACAGAGATACAGTATAATGCGATAAACGATAATACTGAAACAACTTTAGGCCACTGACACAAAAAACAATAATGCAGGATAATCTCAGTAAACCATTTTTAAATAGACATCATTCAAAAGGTATGAGATGCAACAAATAAATAGCAAAATGTACTAATAATTAGCCATAGAAGTTAATTATTCAACCCTCTACAGCTTAAATCTTCTTGTATTACAACAAAAATACCCCAAATTGTATAGATGATAAATACTGAGCCCAAAAATATATTGTTCCAGCTTTATATACTGAACAATAACGCTATAGTAATCATAATGACAGTCCTAAATACAGTAAAAAAGCATTATGAAGGAAAGTAATGCAGCCATGTGTCATTTGTCATTTATTGTGGCAGAAAAATAATAAAGAGTAATGAAAAATCTGCATATTTGCGATAGCAAACTAAATAGTATAACTTTGAATGGTTAAAACTTTTCAAAATTGCACCAAATGAAACTGGAAACTATCAATATGGCATTAATAGATTCGACAAAACAAATATTTTTGGACATAGAAGTTTGCAGAAAAATGAAAAAAATAACCCTTTTATCACTTGCCTTGCACTTACAGCTGTTTGCACTTAGACCCAAAGCAAAATTCCCTTTGTGATAATATGATACCAATTCTGATTCATTGCTTGATTTCTGTTCAAAATGTTAAAATTTTGTTTTCTTATGAAACTTGGATCACTACGGTGTAAAGAGCTAAGATTAACGTACTATTGCTCAGATTATATCAAGTGTATTTCAAGATTTATGTACGCTAAAACAACCTAAGCAAATATGAATGAGTCGATGAATGTAAGAGGATGGACTGCTAACTTTAAATATATTTTCAATGTTGCTGTGTTTGTTTCTCTGTTGCTGTGAACTTTGAATTTCCTTTGGGAGTAATAAAGTATCTATCTATCTAATAACACTGATGCTAATGTTAATCTAAATACTATTCAGTCACTAGTCAGATAACTTGCAGTTGTTTAGTCTACCACAAAAAGTTGCTGTCTCAAAGGAGTGACTATGCTCAAGAGTCTTATGTTTACAAGCTTGTAAAAATGCAATCAAGCAGATCTCAATAAACTTACCCGCATGTAACGTAACAAACTTGACTCTTCTATGGTGATTTACACTATACAAACTCCATGCATGTGTCAGTCTGCCCAGTGTGGAGAGCTTAGTAATTTCTTTATATTGCTTTCACACACAAAACCAAAATGAACAACAAAAGGTGAGTGGACAGCTTAAACTTAAAGCTTTGCAGGAGTAATGGATTTTTAGTGGCTGAGGCTGTCACAGTTAATACTTAAACTCAAGAGGGGGTCACGCGCAACAATAGATTTCTTACATGATTTTAGACAATGATTTTAATGTTGGTCATAAAAGGAATTTAAGAGGAGTCGCGCGTGAAAAGAAAAAGTCCAAGCCAGTACAATGGTGAGTGTACAAACCGAGAAGGCAATAGGGACTTTATATATGGACAGAGAGGGGGCTAGCTTTTTCAGGCAGCTGGGGTCTGACTGGGGCGTCCATTTTCAAGTTCAGAACTTAAACAGGCCTTTTTTGGGGGTAGGATTGTGTCTGCAGGGTTCCCGTAGATGTGAATAGAATGTTTAATTAGAGTGTAATATAATCTGCGTTAAAGCAAGCATAAAAACATCCTGGCACTCGTCCATTGGATTATTAAGCTCTTTCAGTCACTGGCTGGTCTCTCCTCTTTCTTTCTCCCTCACTCTCTCTTTCTTTTTTTCTTTCATTCTTTCTATCCAGCATCATGTTGTGTTATGTTAGAATAGCCACAGCTTCTCCTGAACTCCCCAGCAGAGGACCAGTCAAATCTCAACAAGAGGCTAACAGTTAGAGCGGTGGGTTTCCATGTCTGGTTGGGTTGATTAGTGCATTAATGAAAATGCTGCTAATGAAAATGTTTTATTTCCTATTTATTTATGAAGCATGGATGGACTGACCTTTACAAAGTACAGTGCAGAGGGCATTTAAGATCTATCTGAATCAAGAATGATTAACCAGAGAATTTAGAGCATAGCTACAATTGAATCAGCCATAAACTATATTACCAAAAACATATCAATCACTATTTAATTGTTGCACTTTTCCCCCTTACAGCCTCTTGTATATAGCCAAGATATATTTACTATGTTTCTTTTTATTTTCATTGTACATACACAATACTTATGCTTTATTAGGCATGACGATTATGGCATGTTGTGTGAGCTACAGTGTCCAAATAATTTCTCTTGTGGATCAAGTTTGTTTTATTAAAACTGTGATCAAACCAGGACTATAACAGGATCAGCAAAACCAGTGATAAACCAGGTCTAACCCAAGACTAAAACAGGACTAAAACCTACTAAAAGACTAAAACAGTTAACAATTATTATTATTGTATATGTATAATTGTTTTTGTTATTAATATTTATACTGTTTGGTGTCTAAATGCAAATGTACGTTTGCCCATTCCAATTTGTTATTGGCTTTGTAATTGACTATGATGTACAAGCTGGAATATCTTAAACGTAATAAAAAACAAAGTAAAAAAAAAAAAAAAAAGGATTAAACTAGGACTAAAACAAGCATATAACCAGCACTTAAAGGAGCACTGCGTAACATTTCTAGTGGAGGGTCCACCGCCTGCTTGTCTCCATAGAAATGTCATTGCTTTGTCTAGAATGTTCCACAGTACAGATTAAACTCATCTATCATGAGGGAGACAAGCAGGTTACAGCACTATGTTACATTACAGTTCAGATCTGCGTCGCCTTTACACACAGAAGGAATTAATGTATATTTGAGCCATAGAAACACTCGTAATGAATAAATGCCAGATGCATATGCTTAATGTCATACCATGAAATATTCCAGACAAAGCAATAACATCTCCATGAAGACAAGTAGGTAACCTCCACCAGAAAAGTTGCATAGTGGACCTTTTACGAGGAGTAAACTCTGCCTACCACTAAACCAGTTAATTCCTCACAAGAGCTGAGCCTGAACATTTCCACCCTGTATCATCCCTTGTGGTTTCCTGCTTTAGAGAACCACATCGACCCCCTCCTCTCCCCTTCTCTTCCCCTCACCCGAGCTCCCCGCGCTGGGTACGAAGCCGTGTACGAAGCCGTGTACGAGCCTCTTTGTTTACAGTGAGAACAGTGGGGATATAAAACGCACATAAATATAACAGCGCTCTCTCATCTATATAGACGGCTGCTCCGACACTGCTGCTTCTGTAGTGGGCCCAGATTGTGTTTTAAAATAAGCTCCCGGCGGTATGATTTACTACAATGTCTCCATACAGTACAGCCTCTCACGTGTGACCGCCAGTGCAATACTTCTTTAGGGAGTCAATGAGTTGTTGACTGCAAATATGAGCCTGGGAATGGAGCATAACCCTTGCCATGAGCATTTTACTACACCAAATACATATAGTTGTTTAGAAGGAGCTGTTTAGAAAGTCAAGCAAAATGCAATGAACTTTAATTGAGTTTTGACTTAAAGGTCCAATATTATACAAAATTGACTCTTGTGAGCTTAAAGCCATGTTAAAATGTTATAATGTTATAATGGGAAGGGCATTTGGTGTAAATATATAATCATTATGTAAACCATTAGGAGGAGATTTGTATTTGGAACTGAAATGAAATGCTAGTTAATTCCTAGTTTTCAATATGTTATCACATTGAATATAGGGAAAAGTGTGGCTATTTTTTACTCCTGTATTCACTATAATCCATCGAACAAAGCATTGGTATCATGCAGGCTTACATTTTATTAAACCAAATATAGTTATTCCACATTACAAGAAGAGGTCAAATGAGTAACTGTCAAATGATTATTCAAATGACTTTCTAATGACTGGTATGATTATAGCCTTGCCTTTAACCATTATTATTACATGTAATCCCACATTTAAAACACAGTTGAGTCCACAGGGGTTTAAGTGTGCCAAAAAGGTTTTAAGGTCTCGTTTTGTACTTAACGCTTTGGTTAATTTCCAAATTTGCCATGTTATTTTGGCATGTTAGTTTGCCGAGCTAAATTTTAAATAAAGTTTTACTAAATTTCCAAAAATGCATTCGGATGAGTGATTAGAAAAAATTATCGAACTAAATGTTACTCATTCTTTAGTTACTGACCACAACTTTGAAATTCATGCAAAACTTTGATGGAAAGTGGTATGAGTGGTATGAGTTTTTTTTTAGTATTTTGGCAACAGACAGTGATGCTCCTTGCCAAAAGTGCCTTCATCAGGAGCCAACCGGTACATTAAACTACCTCATTTCCTTTTTAAAAGCACTTATGCACGACACCTGCTTTTGTTTTGTAAGCCATTCAAGTTAATATATTTTTATAACTTAAAACTTGCAATGCGTGCTTCCTACTTTTCATGCCACAATTACACACTTTGGCAGCGTATTGAATATAAGCTAATGGTGTTTGTAATAAGGAATCTGACCAGGAGCTGAGAATAAAAGAGGATATTTGGTTGCCAGTGAATGCTACATAGCAGTAATGAATAAATGAAAAACACATGGAGTAATTGATCTAATCTTGATTCTCTCTTGAGGTCAGATGGGAGCAGAGCCCAACTAGATAACAGGCAACTTACTTGGGGCAATACAACTTGTGCCAAATACATCCTCTTTAAAGAATGGACAGGCTTATTCAAAAAGTAACTTAAGTCAGTATCATTCAAGAAGTGTATACAAGTTTGCTATAGCATGCTAGTAAATATATTCATTGGTACTTAAATAATCCTTAAGGACAACTATAGAATCTCAAGCAATTGTTCATTTCTAACTGAGAAGTGCTACAAAATACAGGAATTTTAAGTCTGATGCCCTATCTGATCTACCCTTTGTGGGGCAACAGTAGCATAGTAAGAGTAGTTATGTTAGCAGTTGTGATCTAGTGGTACCACTTGCAAGTTGAGTAAATTATGCTTTACAAAATACGACTTAATTGTGATAACTGATATTCACCGTGGTAGTTGTTCTAATAACTGCAGAGTAAGAAGCAAAAATTGCTCTCAACAGACTTCTGATTTGCCTTTTCTATTTTAATATTAGTATAATAGTCTGTTTAAATGAGGATTTCTTTTTTCTTTCATCTCTCTCTAGAAAAATCACACACAAATTGCATAATCTACAAACAGCATGATTTCGAAATAAAAAGACCAACCTGGCTGCTCTGTGGGCTGGAGGGGTCATATGATGGGACATAGCTTTTGAGAGGGTCTGGGTTGAGGTGGGGCGGGTATCGGATCGTTGGGTGGGAGAAATACGGTGACGGAGCAGGGGGCAAAATGGTGGGAGCCGAAAACTGCAGAGGCGAGTGCGGCGGAGGGCTCCTCGTCGATATAACTGCAACAGATAGAACAGAGAGAGTGTGTGTTAAGTAAAGACGTCAATATTGATCTGTGAGGGCAAATGAGGAAACCAAAATAGATTTCTGCAAGTGCTTAGCTAAGGGAAAGTCTGTTGGTATTTATTAATTCAAACTGGGTCAGAGAATGAAAGTTAAAAGGTGTCAAACAAGGACAGAAGCGCAGTGAAATCAGGAATAAAAAATACTCAACCAGGACAGAACCAGGATCAAAGGTGTGTTTGAGTTGCAGTCAGACCACACCAAAACTGGGAATAAACTGGGCCAAACCAAGTCTATATCAGGACTAAACAGGGCTACAAAATAGGACAAAAAAGTCTGAAAATACCGTAACTTGATACTAACCCACGGCTAAACAAGGGCTTAGAGTGATACTAAACTAAGGTCTGCTAAGGTGGTACACTAAACTAACCAGTGATAAAAAAAAAACTAAACCAGAAATAAAATGAACCAAGACTGAACAATCGTGATTCCTAGTTTTCAGCTACTTGTTTATAGGCGCCATTTTGAGTACTTGTCGTTAGTATGTTAGTGTATCGTTAATTTGTTTAGTTTATCTTTCAATTGGCATAATCATTAACCATATTACAATGATTTATGAATAACACAAAAATACACATTACACTTCAGAGTGAAGTTTAACACTTATTTTGCTTAACCCGCCAAAAAAAATCATAATTTAAAAAAAGAGACTATTTTGTTTTCAACTGGGCCTAAGCAAAAACTAAGCCAGGACTATAACCAGAACAGAAAAATAAACCAGTTATAAACCAAGGCAATAACCCAAGTGCAGATTGAAATCACAAAAACTATTCTAAATGTACAATACTGTTAAAAAAAAGTCATGAGCAGCAATAAATATATAAAGAGCACTTTAGTAAAAAACTTACTAGTACTTATTTTGCATCAGTAAAATGTACATAAAGGAGAGGATAAATATTGACCCCAAGGAATATTGTTACATCTGTCATATACTGAATGATAAGTTAATAAAGTAATTATCGTGACAGGCCCAGCTAAATCAAGCCTAAATACGCCACAATGCGGTACAGGATAGAACCAGGCTGTGTTAAGTAAAGACCTCACTATTGATCTGTGCAGCTAAATGGAGTATTGAGATGGATTTCCTCAAGTGCTTAGCTCAGGAGAAGTGGCTCCAGCTCTAAGTGGGAGGATAGAGGATAGAGGCGCATGGGGGGGGGGGGTAAAGGGAGGGATGTGAGGGCCGTAAAGGGGGCACTCACCACTGTGTCCGACACCTGTTAGTCCGGGGTGATGGCTCTGAGGGAAAGTGCTGAGTCGTGGTGAAGAATCCTGCGGAGAGGTGGGGCTGAACAGCTTCTCCTGCTTCTTCATGGTGGGAGAGGACATGTCTGCTGGGGAGGAGCGCAAGGCAAGGTCAAGGAGGAGACGAATAGAGATAAACAAGAAAAACTACAACTATTTTAGAGTTGTAATATGCTGTTCCCTTCAAATGATAAGGTTATGTTTGACAATATGGTGATTTTCTTGTTCCTGAGTATCTTCTACAGACTATATAAAGGTGTATTTTTTTATTGAAGGGTTGACGCCGTGTATATTTATGAGCAAAAATACAAATAACTTCCCTATACAATTTCATTTGAGTGGTCAAAATTGCTGTTCTGTATCATTGTCCAAATTTCAAAAATATTTAAAGGTCCTATACTATTTGATTTGTGTTATAATATTGTTTCCTCATCAAAAACAGAGTTGTGTTTTGTTTCATTCACACATGTTGTACACACAAACCATGCACATTTAGGCTTCTTTTCTCAAACAGAAAACACCTCTGAAGTTGTGGTAATACAGGAGTGCCTCACTGTGTTTTAAATGCCATACACTTTCACTAAAATCATTTGGACTACATGATACCACAAGGTGGAACAGAGCATTCGGAGTAGACAAACCAATAATAAAGGGTTACTTAAATGTGTGAATGAAACAAAAAAAAAAAAGAAAAAAAAATTCTAACATGGCTTAAAACTCACAAGAGTCAATCTTGCACAATATACGACCTTTAATATCGGAAAAACAGATGTGTCACTAAATTGGTAACTTTTAATGTAAAAGCAAGTGAACCTTATATTAATAATTTTCTTCTATGCACAATCTCAGAGGCCCATATATTGAATGTTATGCTACAATAATAGGAGTTAACTTAACACAACCAGTACGAGTTTGGAAAGAAGACAATTTAATGACACATTTAAGCAACTGTCCACTAGGTCTTCACACAATGGTGTGTTTTAAAAAATAATCAGATTAACTCATTAAATGTTGCTGCTTAATATATGTAGGATATTATGGGGTCATTTTCCAAATGGTGAATACATTTTCATATAGGATTGTACAAAATAATCTCTAAATAATGTATGGAGATTAAAAGCAGCGCTTTTGTTTCACACTGACTTAAACATTAGTATAAAATGTGTAGAGTGGCTGGTGCCAAAAACTAACTATTGAAATCATTCAGGATTAGTGTTATCCAGGGGCTTGTGTCTTCAGGAAGACCTGTAAACAATGACAAATTTACAAATTAACAAAAATAAGGCAATATCAAAATCAGTGTTGATCTGAGGAATTATCTCAAATCACTCCACTTCTCCAGTCGACTTTGGAAAACCACGACTTTTCCTAGCGCATTAAAACCCAGTGAACTAACACCGGCCTTCCAAATAGGATTTAGGAATTTGAAGACCCTCACGTAATCTTAAATTGAATTTTACAGTGTAGCATCTGCTCGCCGCGGCCTGACAAGCAACTGTAATTCCCCATGAATAATCCCGAAGGCTCAGCTTGAACAAGAAATATGTTTACTAAATTCAACTTTATAAACTCAAAAAACGACGCCAACAAGTTGCTCATTACGGCTGCTCCATATTTTTCCTGAGCTATGTTCTGCTGTCATGGATGTGTGCTTTTCAATTTTCCCTGGTTGGACGCAGAGTCTGAAGGCAGCGTGATAACAAATAGATGTGCAACGCAATGGCTCATGTTTGTTTTTTTTAGACAGCATTCATCATTGTGAATCTCCGAGGTCCACAAAGTTCAAATTCATTCATCATGTCTCTATAATACGCGTGAACATCACATGGGCATGTTTAAGATAGTCATCCATAAACGTCCCTTATATCACTTTCTATGTAACTAGATACTTTTACGCAAGCAATTCATATTCCAGTGCATAAAATGTCCCAGATGGATTATGATCTAAGAATTGCACAGTTTTAAATAATTCTGTAAGAGGTATTTTACAGAACATTGGTTGGTTTATGTCAGGTGTTTTCAACCTGTTTTGCCCATGCTTTTCTCACATTCTGAGCACCCCCTAACTCGTCTACTAGGTAAATATATATGAATAAATACTACATCACATTATATTATTACTATTTCAATGTTTTGTTTTAATGATATTGATGTCCAAAATATTCCACCACATAAATAATTAAAGGAAAAAGATGGCACCTGTACTTTAAGAAGCAGTATCAGTATAGCAGTAGTACAACTAGCACTAGAAATAGAATTAGTATCATATATTTTCATTTGATACAAATTTTGGTTATGATTACTTTTTCTTAATAATAGTAATAATATTTTGAAGTAACATGAGTACTTCTATTAGTAGTAGTATTAGTCACAGTAGCAGCTGTGGATGCAGTTGTAATGATTGTAATTTGTTTGTATTTACTTGTATGTAGAATATAGTTGCTGTTGAAGGAGCTGGAGTTGTACAGTCTCGATGGGGCCCGTTCACAAGGAGGATCTCTTGTTTCTGGAGAAGGGGGTGACAAAGGTGACAGCGATTTGGGGATTTCTTATTTCTGAGGTTGTGAGAGGATACAGGCTTAAGTACTTCAATATTTGTATCACAGCGCAACATGATGTAGCACTATTGATATTATTGTAAAATGTTTCCATATGAAAACCTGCTTTTTCTGGTGCTAATTAAGTCCTCCAGAGACTCGCCTGGACTGCCTCGGGAAATTACACTGGACAATTAATTACAACTATTTAAGCACTGTTCAAAAAGTCAGCTTGTATTACTGCGTGCACAGTGTTAAAATACACATGTTTTTTTATTACACCAATGAGGCATATCATTATAAAACTGACGAATGCAGTGAATAACAGATTACGTCAACGTTGTAACACCTGCTGAAGGGTGTGGAATATTTTTTTAAACATTTTTCATAAATCGACATCCGGGATTCATAAATTGGATAATTATTTGTTTTTCATAGCTGCCCTAAGCCCCTGTATAGAACAATATCATTGTCCTCTGTGCATAAAATGTGATTTTTAAAGGGCCCACCTTACACTATTTTATGATCTCTGTTATAATGTTTCCTCATCACAAACATACCTGGAATTTTGTTTCATTCACATGTTTTTAACACGCAAACCCTGCATATTTAGATTCTTCTAGCTCTCCTCTCAAATGAAAAACACCTTCCATGTTGTGATATGTGGTAATACAGGAGGTGCTCCATTGTGTTTTTAAACTCCATACACCTTCATTAGAATCTTCTGGATGATTTCAGATCTGGAATTGCCCATCTCTACTGAACAGAAGGTAAAAGGCAGCTGCTAACAAAACTATCGCCTTATAATATAATAAAGGCCTACCCAAAAATACTCAAACACAACTCCAGGTATGTCTTTGTTGAAGTTACAGCATTATAACAAGGCTTAAATCTCAATTTTGTGTAATACAGGACCTTTAAAGTTAATTTGGGAACTTTATTTCAAGGTGTGGGCCTTGCATAGATACATACCGGTAGATAAAACATTAAATAATTACACACTAAAGTGGAAAAAATAAAATGTCAGAACGTGTGACAGTAGCAGCTGCAAGAAAAACAGCTCTAGCTTGTATTGTTTGAAAAAAGGGAGGGGAAAGCTGGTTCACACATTATAATCTGTTGCCTACTAACAACAGACATGTGGTCATAATGTTTAGCTCCAACAGTACACGCTCAGAAATCATGTTGCATATTATCCTGTACAATGCCAAAAACCCACCATTGTACAATTGCGTAGCCTTTTCCCTATGTGGCTTTCCCTCCCTGCATTGTGAGGTTACTCTGAATGACAACCATGTGCTAGAATTGACCACTTGGCACTTAGCGCGGCCTCATATGGGTTTAATATCACTCCACTTTTTCATTTATTCTCTTCTGACAGAATAATGGCTTTCTTCGGAGAGTTTCCTGCCCACCGTGGTTCACCCCAAAGTGTCTGGCGTTATGGGGAACAATGAGCCCAGGCCGTGTGCACTGGGACTGGGTAGGGGTTTGAGAGCGCTCCTGCTGTGGTCCGTGGTTATCCAGTCACCACAGTCACTACCACCACCACTGCGTCTTCTTAGGCTGCACTGCTGTTTTCCGCCTATAGTCATGGGGCTTTTTACGGTCAAATTAAAATACAATATATATGACGTGTAGATTAGCTGATGAAAAGATGGGATTTATAGTGGTTTCAGACTGAGGGGTGTGTTTTATTTCTAAACTAGGTCAGCCCACAGTTACTTATGGTTTGTTATAGAAAATGCAGATAAAATAAAAAATACGTGTGAATATTTTAGTCGATTTTCAATGACCATTTATCTGGGTTTGGAAAGCTGCAACATGACATTGGCTTGTGGTTAAATTGTAGGTCTACTGAAACAAAAAAATAACATAAGATAGGGCTGCGCAATGAATTTAAATTTGAATTGAAATCAAGATTCAGTCATTTCTACTCTACAGGGATCAGCCTGGGTCTTTTAATGGAGAGGTCCACAGTCAATTCTCCATCAGTTAAAACATGTGGTTTGGAGCTGAGACCAGACTTTAAAGAGGAAATGGGCTTATTTCGAATGACAATGATTAAAAGTCTGTATTGTTTATTAATTAAAAGTCATTGAAAGACAAAATAAAATCTGAATTAAATAGAAATAAAATGTGAAATGTTATTGTGAGCTTCCTCAAATATACGTTAACACTAAATAATTAAGAGTTCATTTAGTTTGCAAAATATATATGTAATATGGAAATGAAGTAGGTTATTTTTGTCTTTTTCTGTAAACATTGTCTAAAAATACTGAAAATAAAAAAATAAATCTTTAAAATCCTGCTATGTTCCTCTGTCTGCAATACTTTGGTCACCTCTGGCTATTAGCTATCATCTGTGCATGTGGATTTCGATGACCATGGCAGGCGCTGGGGTGTGCAAAGAAGTCAATAGAGAGTGGGAATGATCCGGAAACATGGGACACTGGAGCATTAATTAAAAGGCCGACGACTCTGCCACTCCGCTCTGCACCAGGAGGCAGCATAATGAGACACACAAGCTATTCTGACCTCTCGCTATTATCCCTTGACCATTTATAAAGGTACACTACGTAACATTTCGGATACAGGTTGTGCCGCCTGCTTGTTTTTATAGAGATGTTACAGCTTTGCCGGGGATGTTCCATCGTATCACATTTTATAATCCTTCTTACATGTTTTCAATTCCATGTGTGTAAAGAATGCATTAAAAACATACATGAGTCACCTCTCCACAGATCTGACATGCAGCTTTGCCTAGTGGGGATAAACTGCTTGTCTCCTTGGAGATAAGTAAGCTTAATGCCATAAAAGGGAACATTCCAGACAAAGCAGTATTACACATTACATAGTGACATAGTGGACCTTTACATAACCTAATTTTTGACCAAGTGACACATTCCTTTCGCACAACTGACAATACTTTTCAGCTGACGTGAAAAAGTTGATGAAAACCAAGGCAAACAGCTCTCGTGATGAGATTTTCAGTCAGAATTCCCCAGGTGCTGTAGCTAGAACACCATGTACTTGACAGTTCTCCTCATTGGACGTCCAGTGCCTCCTTTGTGCATGAGACAGGTGTGAAAGAGAACTCCGATTTGCATTCAAAACTCCAGTTCAGAAGTGCTCAAACATTTATATGAGTAGAGAGGCCTGCGGCTATCTCTGTCATGGTATGTATTTTAAAAGGGTTGAACAGGTTCATGAGTGCGGAAACCAGATGCAGTTTACACGCAGTGAGAAAGGGAGAGAGGGCAGGAGCGTTCTAGCACATACTGAGCAGGCCACAATGTATTTGCTATGGAGGAATTAGCAATAGCCATTAAACGTGGCTAATATGAGGCTTTTGGCAACTGACAGTGAACCATAAATGAACCGTCCAAGTCTGTGTACATTTAGGCACTTTTAGTCAGTTATAATCAGCATTTAAGCTGGAGGCTAAGGATTGGTTTCTGGATTTGAATGTTGATCAGGACAAGTACGAACAAAAGTAGTAGATCCTATTATTTAAGCAAAGTTCACATATCACAACAGATCTTAAATTTGTGTAATTAGCTAATAAAATTGATTTGTTTTGACTAAAGTCCAAGTTAAGTGAGCAGATCAGATTCAATATTTGTTTTTATAATTCAGTTTTATACAATATTTAACCAACCAACACATACATTATTTGGATGGGCTTATAAAGAAACCTTGTATGTAAACCTAAACCTTAAATGTATTTGTTTTGACTGAAATCTAAATTAAGTGACCAGATCAGATTCAGTATTTGTTTTTGTAATTCTTAATTTTTTTAAATACATAACCAACCAACAAATAAATTACTGGAATGGGATTATTACTATTTTAAGAAACTTTATACTAGATCACAATGTTCCTGGTCTGTAGTCAAAAGTACAACTACTCGATTAAATAAGTTAACAAGCTAGATTTGCTTTGCTAAACCACAAAACTTTCAAATGTATGAAACAAATCAACAGGAAGTCAAACATGAAACCTGCCAAGACATGTGACAAAAACATGTCATGGTATGTGAAAAACTACATTTTAAAATAATATCGCAGGACCAAAATAACCTCTTTGAAGCACATGAACACAAAACAGTGAAATCACCTCCGTCGCGGTCGTGCCAGTTGGCGCGGCTGCTGGCAGGTGAGCTCGGCGAGGAGTAGAAGTCTGGACCGGTCGGGCTGGTGTCCATGTTCTCATCCATGTTCACCGTTTTAGGCCTTTTGCTAAAGAACAAATACAAGAATATATTTGTATATTTGAGTATTTTTCTTATTTTTACTGTCCCTATCAGTCGTCAAGTGAGGCAATTTTTAGTTTCACATGCGTTCATTTTTTTGTTGTGTGTTTTATTTTTATTTTTTTAACAATTGTCACCATGGTTTCAGCTTTCATAATAAAACACTAGAAAACACTGGGCTTGGGCAGTGCATTTTTGCCAATCGTTTTAATCTTAATGACGTTATTGCCCCTTTCAATTGATACAAAAAAAGAGATTATCTCACTAATCTAATCTGAGTTTTCTGAAAGACTAACCACAAAATATTACTAACAATTAATTCAGCATAGTTACAGCCTTAATAAAACACTATACACAATATAATCATGCGAATTCCATAGGGCAGTGAATTTTGTCTATCTAATCTTATCAATTGGTACAAAAAATATTTAGCCCACTAATCTAATCTAATCTATTTTTCCTGAAAAAGTAACCAAAAACTAAATATTACTAAGAATTGATTAGGTGTATTCTTCCTCTGCGGGTTTCTTTTCAACAATTTTTATTTTTGCATTTTACAATTTTGGTCTTTGAACCCAGCATGCTACTTTTATTGGTTGAATGTTTCTATCTACCAGTAAAATTTTCAAAGCGCTCATATAATTTCTTTGAGTAAACCGATTTAAAATATACATATTTATTTCCCAAAATTCAACTGCCCTACTCCATTGCGACTGCCCCTGTGACATTACCAACCCCTACATTAGCAACTACAACAGTAAACATGATGCTACTGAGGAAGGTTACACGGTATGACCTTATTCTAATTGTGCTAGAATTGCTTGTTTGCGCTTTTGGAAGTTTGCACTGACCTGCCGGGAGGGGAGGAGAGGGAGCGATGCAGCCCCACACTGGAGTTCAGGTCGTGGTAGTACGGTTGGCTCGGCATATCCGCCATGGAGAAGTTAACCGCCGCGCCATGGGTGATGGGCACTATGGAGGACACATAAAAGATACAACTTTAATCACCGTAAGAGAGGCAAGGTACATGTCAGCAGTATAAGACTGAGCTCGGGGATGCACAATTAACTGTAAGGCAAAGCTTGAGTGACTGTTATTGACGCTTTGAGTTTAGGGGTATCAAATCAAATGCTCCCAATTCACAGGTTAACTGCCCCAACCAGCCAGCCCTATCCGCTGATTAACAAGTCACTGAAGCCTAAAGAGCTATAGGGAGCCATGGGCGACAAAACTTTTACCTTATAGTGCATTTGCTGTCTTTTATTATCTCAAGTGCACAACAAATCCAATTGTGTAAGTGAGTGGCCCCTAAAGTTCGCTGTAATCAATATTGTTAGCAGCAAAGCAAGAAAAGCCAGACAGATAAAATCCATGAATCTCCTTGAAGGCTCCTTTAGTGAGATTAAAAGCAGGCAAGGGTGCTGCACCAACTTATTCCAAAGGCTAAAAATGCTGTGTAATGCTTAAAAGTGCTGAGTTGTTCTTCTATTATGTTTAAGGAATTAAGGTAGGAGTGACAGCTACTGCAACCAATCACATCAGTGTCTGACAACCAGGAACATGTGAATGATGAACTCCCATTGAAATGAATGAGGTCATAAACACCTGCACTTCAACTAAAAGTACACTCAAATTTTTGAAATAACTTTCTATTATTAGCCCAAATAAATGGTAGGGCATCTGGAATAAAATCCTTGAGAACAATATACCATTCCTGGAGACAGGTAAGTTAGCATGTTTGTACCTAGAAGGGAAACGAAAGTTGAGACATAGCTTTAATTAGAGGTACCTGTAAATGTTTTGATTGAAAAGTGAAAGGACAGTTGAGTTCAGAAATATCCCTATATCCTTACTTGAAAGATTACTTTGAAAATTTAGTAATATTTTTAGTTGTAAACAGCTCTTTTTAAACACTTTTTCATCATAGACAATAAAATATATTTTCAATTTCCTATATGCCACAATATCGTACATTTAAAAAAATATCTCCCACCTTTTGGTGAGTTGCATCACTATTTTATAAATGCAGGCAATAAGTAAAATCTTGCACCATAGCACCATGTCTTTCTTTATGATTTACTGCTGAAATTAAGGTCCTTATTGCGGTCCAGGTCAGAGATATTGTTTCAAACCCAAAGGCAGTTCACACACACTTTCTCTCTCTCTTTCTACACCCCTCTCCCTCCCAGTCTCTCCCCCAGTCTTTCTCTCCACAATCTCTCTAATTCTCTCCCTCCTCCCCTCCCCTCTCTCTATACCTTTCCGCTATCTTTCATTCTCTCTCCCCTTTTTTCTGTACACCCCTTCCCCCGCTTTCTCTTGCTCCCCCACTCTCTATAATTCCCTCTCTCACGCACACTATACCCCCCGTCCTTCTCTGTTTACACCTCCTTCTCGCTCTCATTCCCCCTCTTTCTATCCTCTCTCGCTCTCTGTACCTTTCTCTCTCTGTACCTCCTTATCTTTCTCTTCTGTTTCCAAACCTTTCCTCCTTCTCTCTCTCCCTACCTCTCTATACCTCCCCCTCTTTCTCTCTTTTTGTCTCTCACTTTCTCTCCTCTCTTTCCCTCGTTTCCTTCCTCCCTCCTTCTCTCTCTTTCTGTTGATGAGAGCAGAGAGTGTGTGGCCCTGTCTGTTGTGGTCTGAGGTTCACCACTGGCACGATCCACGGACCAAAACCCTCGTCTAAAACCCTGGCAAACCCCACTCCGGGCCTTGGCAGCGCCCCCTACCCACGACCCACCACAACGCGCCGCTTGTGGAGGAATGTAACCGGCTCAAAGCGACCATTGTTATTCTTTCATTCATGTCTGAGGACGGCCCCCGAATATCATTGACACCGGCATTTTTTCTGTTTTGGCTGGACAAGATTTTTACAGTGCCACTTGGCCACTGTACTAAATTTGACTTGTACGCTGTGATGCTCCAAAAAGACTGCTTAAGTAGATGGCACAGGCCTTTGTTGTGATTGCTCAGCCTATAACAAAATGAGAGCAATTAGTTGATCAAATCCACAACATCTTTCAAGGCAAAAAAACTATGATTCAAGAGGAAATACAGTTCTCACATTTAAAAAATCTCCATGACTAAACATATTTTTGTACATCACTTCTGAAGTAGGCCTGTCACTATAGCAAATTCTGAAGCATGATCTATTACAGAGATGTACTGTGATAAATTATAATATTGAAACTACTTTATGCCACTGATACAGTAACAATAATGCAAGTTAATCCTTGTATATTCTATGTATCGTTTATATATTTATATAGTATCATTAAGTGGTATGAACAGCAACAGATTAATAACAGAATGATGCAAAAATTAATTTTTCAACCCTCTACAGCTCAAATCTCATTATATTACAACAACAATACCCAAAATTTCAGCACTTTTACCAAGAAATTGTACACATGGTAAATTCTGAGCCCTAAAAAATATTGTTCCAGCTTTCATATATTGAACAATAAGTAAATATAGTAATTATTGTGACAGGTCTATAGTAAAGTTATAGTAGAAATATTTCTATCTTGTATTTTGTATATTGAATTGATTAGAACCAGCCTCTCCAAAATATCACAATAAATATTATATTGTGAGATGAATATTGTGATAATATGGTACCATGAGATTTGAATATCATCTGGTTACATGCCCAGTTATAGTGTATCATATCACTAGTATCTTGCCAACGCACGTCCCTTCTAAATTCTAGGGCTATTATGTCAACAGTTCCTCTGCCCCTCTGGTCCTCTCAGTGTTGACATAATACTTTTAAACATGCAAGGGCCTCTCTGCTGTTGCATTAATGAGCGGCCTGGTCCAAATGCTGGTCAGCCTTGAACCTTGAGCGTGCGTGCCTTTGATGGACTTCAAAGAGAGTCTCACCCGCGCACAGAGTCAAAGAGGAGATAGGGGGACACTAGGCAGCTCACATGTCTGTCCTGGGAGTGACCAGACTACTGACTGACAACTCCAGAGCACCCGCCGACCTTTTTAAAATTCCAAGCTCCAAAAACTTCAGTCGGCTTTAGTGCTATGGGCACAGGCACAGGAGACCCCCGCGCCAGCGCCATCTGCTTAGGGGGCAAAGCTAAACGCTAAACAAAAACAATGCCATTTCAAAGAGTTTGGAGAGGTTGTAAATGTCTCACACAAGTTTGGACATCAGATGAGGCGTGCGTTGACTTGAGAAACTTTGTTAACAGGAAGTTGTTGCTTTTTAGGCAAAATCAATGAAATTTCTACTGCAAAAAAATATCTTTAACTCATATTTTGTACACTGATTTGAATAGGACAAGCAAATAAAACTGTGGAGAAAGTCTGTTTTAATATGATAAAGAAAATTATCTTAGCACCTGGATGACTAACGTAATAGAGTAGTAGAATAGTAGAATATTAATAGAATAGTAGAATATTAATAGAATAGTAGAATAATAATTTTGCAATAATTACGGCATGATAGGGGGAACAATAATTGTTGGGGTCAGTATTTATCATGTGTACTTTTTCTTAGTAAAAGCAGGGAACTTTTGTTATTTTTAGATTACAGTTAGATTTGAGCTGTAGAGGGGTGAAAAAATAACTTCTATGATTTATTATAGTTACAAACTTACTACTAAGTGTTTCATTCTATATCTTATTTATATATAATATATATAATATTGTAGATTCAGAATAGTCTTTTTGGGATAATCCTTCTTTAGGGCTATCGTGACAATGCCATAAATTTGTTTCAATATTATCGTTGATTGTATATATTTACATCAGCAATATAATGAATAAGAAATATATGAGAAAAATTTGTTTTGTACACTGAATTGAATAGGAAAAGCGTGCAAAAATTGTGAAGAAAGTGTGTTTTAATATGAGAAAAAATATATATCTTAGCATCTGGTGAACTATTATTTAAAAAAAACAATATTAATTTAAATATTTTGCAGCTGCACCACTATTACTACAGTTCATAATATTTTAACGGTATTTTCTGAATAAAAATGCATTAAGTATTCAATATGGGAAAAAAAATTGTCTGAAGGTTAATAATATTAAATGTACTTTGAGGTACTGACATCTTTTAGAAATCTTGTGATGTAAAATAAAAAAGCACCTCATATAACATCTTAATTATGTATAACAATGGTACTTTTCACATTCCAGCGCTGCTTTCTGAATGGGCCCTTTGTGTACCCTAGTCTTGTATAATGCAATAATAATGTACAAGGCATCACAGGTAAAGGAAGCCCCGGGCGCTTCAGCAGAACTACCTTAAACGGCTCACACACAAGTACATGTCTTAACAGGGAGCCGCACAGGTGTTCGAGCAAATTCAAACCCGTCAAACCAGATATTCCAATGTGCAATCAGACAGTCAAACCTTAATCCTATGAGCTTCTTGGTAACTGTATGCTGAGAGTAAATAATACTCCCTGTTATTTAGTTTGATGCTACAAAGAGGAGTTAAATGAGGACATGACCCCGTAATTGAGTTTAAAGTTGAGGCCGGGGTAATGATCAATGCAAAGTTAAAGAGTGGCTTACTTCTAGATACCCGCACCAGCTCGGAAACACTGAAGACGCCAGATTTGATGAAGCTGTCCTCCAAGTACACTGCAAGAAAGAACAGAAAAATTGTTACACATTGGTAAAAAAAAATCCAACAATGTGACAAAAATTTCTAGAGATGTTTTTGTTGTCATCTTATGTTATGTCAATTTAAAATATGTATAACAGATTTCTAGTAAAATAGATTTTGCACTGCTGATGACTGATGAATGGCTGATGGTGATGAATTAAATGTACTGTATAATCTGTGGACATGTTTGTGTGTATTTTGAAGATTTTGAAGATTCTGACAGATTTCTATTCTTTGATCTGTCAAAACATGACTTGTTACTTATCAATATTCACAAATTGACTTCACTTAAGTGCACATTAACTTATAATTTAGATTATAAATTGTTTCACAGGTTTTATCTTGTATGTCAAAACATACAATTACTAATACTGTCAAAACATACAATTTAACCTAATCAAGGCACAAGGCACAATTAATGGAATTACAGTATTAAATATGCAGGTTTAAATAAGGTTGTATTTAAATTTAGAGTCAGAGAAGCATCAATATCTTGCTTAAGTAAATTTATGAGTGGAAGAATGTATAGTACGCAGGGTAATCAAAAGCCGTTCGTCAGCTAAAACTCCCAGACAAGTTCCTGACACCCAAATGACTCTTGCTCTTTGATGGCATGCCAACACCACGGAAACCCTGCCAAAAAAGATCAGCGGCTCGATTGGCACCTACAAAAGTCAGTCTCCCGCCTCCAGTGTGCTAGCTCGGCGTTAGCAAAGGGGGAACCATGCCTACTCCCGAGGTCTTACGCTTTGGCTCGCTAGCATGTTTTCCTTGGCACCCGATTCAGCGTAACCTGCTCTTGAGGTAGAAAAGTAATTATGGCGCTCACAAACTATTTTCATTCCTGCATTGTGACGCCATGGCGTAGGTCAGTCAGGGGAACAACAGGGCTGTCAGTGAGGATGGGTTCTGGATCACCCCCAATGATCCGCTCAAGGCTACAGGCAAATGGGCTGCGATGTGCTCACTATGAATTTACACAGAGCAGTAATGTTGTAGCACGAATTTTCAGTACACTTAAACACCGAGGCTTCATATTATCATAAGAAAATAAGCTATGTTTAGTTCACAGTACAGCGAGGTACATTTGTGGGACATTGCTACTGTCTGTTTTCTTTGTCATGGGACTACATTTCTGAAACTTTGAAAACCCGGATAATGATCAATATTTCAATCAATATTTATCAACTTTTTAAGAATTTAGCTGTTCTTTCACGGTATGGTAATTTATATACAGAATTAAACTATTAAAAGAAGAGTGAATGCATTTTTTAAATTTCATAATATATGTCATGTAATTATTGTATATTCTTATATTTTGAATCACCCATCTTTTAATCTGCTATAAGATTTACATAGTTGTGTGTATGTACAATAATTTGAATGTACGTGCAAGTTTTTATTTTATTTTGGAATTGTTTTTTTAATTAATTATTACTGTTTGTAAAGGTGTGTGCAAATCATGTTCACCACACAACCCACTATTAAGATTATCATATCAATGCCATTTTAATTATGTGCCCAAATAATTAACTAGAACATTTATTTATTACAGTATTACTTTACCTATATAACTTTCGCTTTTCTTTTTGTCATACCCTGAGCCTTCGCTTCACCGTCTATAGGTAACTGAGTTTATAGTCTGTGCATAACTCTGTAGCTACCAGGTATGTTTGCTATGCACATGGTTGTGACTGTACTTGAACAATGGGGAGCTGACAGCAGAGTTGATGAGTGATACTACGTACCTGGAAGAGGGTTCTTGCCTGGCTCATTGTTACTGGGACTTCCTGACTGCTGCGAGTCTGCAAACACACACAGACAGGACATAAGCGTTAGGATATTACAGTATAAGGAAAAGCCGGATAAAGTAATGTGAAGTATACAGGCATACAGTAAGGCTTGGAAAGGTCAAGGAGGCACATTTATTTGAGTATGTTTGTGAGTAAATCTATGGCCAGAAATGTTTTACTACAGTTTTTTGTTTAATAGATTTTTTTTTTAACTTACTTTAGATTATTGTCTATTTAAAATCTCTAGTTTATGTGGTAAAAACAGATCATTTGTATGTCTTGGTGTCATCTATTTCTGAAGATTTCATAGCTGAATGTTTGGAATTGAAATCAGTTGACATATTTACATGCTGTATTTGTCCTTTTCATTTTGTCGTAAAGGTTATAAAACACTTTTCATTATAACACGTACCTCTGCCCAGACTTATAACATCAAATTTGATCTTTAATTAAACACCTCGCTTGACGTCTTAATGTTTTTCTTATCTGTTTACACACTATTATCATGAATAGAAGAGCAAACTTTGCAAAAGGCGTAGCACTGTCTGACACAGGATACTATAAAACAGTTTTAACTGGCTTCATGTTCAGTATATGAGTAATTTTTCAGACTGCTGCTGAGGGAGTGTCCAGGGGGGCATACAGAAATGTGTCCGATCCTGCTGTTCAAGGTACGAATACAGTAGAAAAAAGTGAAGAGAGGACAGGAGGGGTGGGGAGCAACCAGGAAACATGAGCGGAATTCTTTCCACTGACTTTGCTCCACGAAGGTTTAGTTTGAGGCGACTGGGACTGACGTACACTGTACCTCACCGGGGAGGCAGGGCTGTCAACCCCCTGGAGGAAAAGTTAATCAAAAATAATCCAAACAGGAAAGGAGGATAAATTAAAAAGTGCTCGTCGATGGGGTAGTGGTTTAAGCTGTTACATATGCATTTGATACCACCTGGCCCCGTATGTCTCTACCCACTCTCTCCCTATTTCATGTTACTGTCATGTCCAATAAAGAAAATGTTTAAAACTATAAAATTAACACTGGTTGAATCTAACAATGATACACAGTGCCCAGACTCACAAAAAGGATTTTCTGTTTCAAGATGTAATGCTATTAAAATCTATATTATTATTATCTATATAGCCTCCATGAATAAGGTACTGAACCATCTCACAATGATAAATGAAATACTTTAGTTTGGGTAAATGCTCTACTTAAACAAATAGCAATTTTATCATGTAAAGTTCGGTATGTATCTAAAATGGTATGCAATCCTTAAAACATAACAGCCTTGTATTCCCACAAAGACAACATCTTTTGCACAGTACTGTAAATCAAATCTTGGTTGTTTTGGAGGAAAATCCTTCAAAAAAAAACAAAAAAAACATACAAGGCGCTTGAGTGTAGTGGACCTCCAATTTGATTGAAACCAGTCTGAGCCACACACATGCCCCAATGAGAACCAGCAGTCCGATTATCATCTCCGCCTTGAAACACAGACAAGAGACAGTGAACTCAGATACCCCCTGCTCACATCAACCGCCTTTTCTGCCCCGAATTGTGTTACAGCGGTTGGATAGAGGAAAAAAAATAGGGGGAGTTGTAGAAGTAAAAAAAATGGCTGAAAGATTTATCCCTTTCTTGTTCCCTTGCAGT
Source organism: Odontamblyopus rebecca (assembly GCA_030686955.1). Classification (NCBI taxonomy): domain Eukaryota; kingdom Metazoa; phylum Chordata; class Actinopteri; order Gobiiformes; family Gobiidae; genus Odontamblyopus; species Odontamblyopus rebecca. The sequence goes on along the minus strand of CM060672.1, from coordinate 16,129,797 downwards.
GTCTCTGGTGCCTGTTCCCCCCACTCCTAAATTTGACTATTAAACAGCGCTGCAAAAACAGAATGTTCTTGGCCGAAGCTCAACGATGACAAAGTAGGGAGGGAGCAGGACCATACGTTAAGAAAAGGGAAAAAAAAGCCCTTTTTTGTAAGTGTAGCCCTAAAGTGAAGATATACGCAAACGTTATAATGTATGTCGGCAGTGCTTCCGGATAGCATAAAAACATAGCTCAAGTTTTAGTAGGCTGCTGTAGAAAAAAGATTGAAAATTATTTATGTGCGTCTATTCATTTGTATGGTCTCAGCAAAACAGTTCCCACTGCTTTGCTTGCAGTAAGGCGCAAGTCTCCGCACACACACACACACATTAGGGTTGTAAAGCTGCTTTTGTGGCCAGGCCGAGTTTTGTGTGGACTTGGCACAGTACATGTCTATAAAGTGATTGCGGGGAGCTCAGGCGGCCTTGTCTCTCTGTCTTCCCCCGCCCCCCCATGCCACTTTCAGAGTCATCCATCAGTCTAGTTACAACTGCCAACTCCACGCCCGCTGCAAAGACACAGAGCCGCAGAGAAAGGAGAGAGAGGAGGGAGAGGAAGAGGAAGGTGAATGTAGTGAGAAGAAGAGGGCTACAGTATACGAGGGGGAGGGAGGGGGGTGAGTGGCTTTAAGTCCGATCAGAGTTTGTGTTTTTGTTTTGCGCTTTTTTCCCCACTTCAAGGGCTGAACAGGCAACCATGACAAAAAGAGCAGATGGTCGTGGCAATTAGAGATCCCAGGCAGCATCCTCCAGCATGAGGCCCCGCTGTAGCACCAGGAGAGACCACCTGGACGACTCAAGGTGGATCCGGCATATGGCACATCTGCCAAAGCTGCACCCGAGCGCTGTACACCTCCCCTATTGCATTACATTTTACCTTTGACCCAGGAAGGGCAGCACCGGTACCATCACCTCCAGGCTAATACAGTATGTGCTAAAATTAGGATTTCTAAGGTTGAGCGGACACAGTGTAACCTTATAGTAAAGTTATAATAAATGACAGGTATTATTTTGTAAATCAACAGGTCTTTAGAATAGATATGCTTCTACGCTGAACGTTTACACTCTGGTGGAAAATTAGGAAGAGTGTTGAAGAATAGGACCTAGAAGGCATGAAGCCTCAGCCTGTGTCTGAAAGGTGTTCTGTGCAGAAGCCGGGCCAATCCGATAGTGTTCAAATAAACATTGGAGTAACCTGTAAATAAACAGTTGTGGTGGAGGAGGCCGGCTCTGCCCTGGGAGCTTGGCAGGGCTGGAGGAGTCTGACACACACACGCCACACGTACACCCACGGCCCTTTCCAAAAACAACATTTCTTGGCACCCTCTGTCCCTGCCACTTGTTTAAATAAACAAACCGTTTCATGAAGGAAGCACGTATGAATCAGATTATCTACTGTTACTCAGCAAAAGGGAAAAAACAGCAGACGAGGCTTGTGGCTATTGGATGTGTCCATGAGTTCTTACACCTTCTTGTCCGGTGGGATACTTATCATACCACTGTAACCATTAAAGCAATTAGGGGTAATGGCAACAGAAATCTGGCTCCGCAAGAAAGTTGCTCAGTTCTTGTGAGGTTTCTCCACGCCCATGTGTGTTACCCGCCTGGATTTTATAATCACTAAAACACTCGCTCACTCCACCACCCACCCCTCTCATTTTTGGCATGATACCCGCTCGGGTCCCCTAAATAGTGGGATACACATGCACATACACAACACAGTGTGGATCAAATTAGCCACAGTTTAGGAAAGTATAGTTCTTTACATTGACGCACGGCCCTATCCCACAAACACATGCAGACACGTACAAGTATCCCACAAAATAAGAGTGCGCACGCGCGCCACGCACAGCCTGCAGATGCATACCGCTGTCGACATTTCAGGAGAAGAAGCCTGTCTGGCAGCCATTTTATGCCGAGCGGGGTTCTGTGCACATGTATAGCACTCTGGCTGCCAGAGGCATGGGTCCTGAGCCAAGACGCATTTCAGCAGCCTGGGGAGGCAGGAGGGAGGGAGGACTCCAGGAGAAACAGGAACAGAGAGAGGGGCAGAAATATCGACCTCATTACAGCACAGCTCTGATGCGTAATGTTTCGACAATACAGCTGCTCCTGAGTAAATATTTGATGTGGCCAAGCCGCCTTTCTGCTCAGTGTCCTCCTCCTCCTGCGGCCGCGAGAGCTTCATGGAGAACAAACCTGAGAGTTTGTTTGGAGGCCATGACAGTACTGTACAAGTGTGTGTGCTGTGTGCTAGTGCAGTGTCCTCCTCTGCTCCTGGATTCTATCATTGGCAGTTTGCAGATGACCTCACGGTGCTCGGGCTGCCTTCCAACCGTTGCCAGATCCTGCTCTATTCTCCAAATCTCTTTCTTTTTCTGCTCACTATCAGTCTATCTTTGTCCTGCTGCCTGACACACAATCCTGACTCCATTGTACCTTTTCATGCACGCCTGTGTGTATATCTGTTATTGGGTATCTGTGACAATATCACCTTATACAGTTAAAACTATATCTTTTAGGCCTCCTTGTTCCCATATGTCTCCATGACTCCACTGCTGCACCTCTCCATCTGCGATCTCCTTTTTGCCGCCTTTCTAGCCGGCCTCTCTCTCCTGTCCTATCTCTTTGTCTCTCTATCTCTCCCTCCCTCACGCTTTGTTGTCTAAACAAAGTGGCCTTTATCAGGATGAGCCGCAACCCAAACAAGCCAAACAAAAGATATGGGCGAGGAAATGTGCCCGCTGACGAGGGGAGGATCTTTCTGTGCCAACCATTGTGTGCCAGCCTGCCAACTGCCGATGCCCCCCGCTGCCCGCACCGCCACCATCCCTCCCAATAACCACAGACACTGCATTTTGGCACAGAAGCCCCCCGGCCAACTTGTGCGTGGTATCCTGCTAGAGGCTGGCACTGGGCTTGGACCACATGACACTGATATGAATGGTAAGGGTCAGCAGGAGACAGGGGGCAGCCATCTTGGGCTGGCATCAATAACTAATGAGCGTAGGTTGCCAGTGTATATGTTATGTAAAGCCAAATGCGTTTCTGCTTACTGTTTAATGATCTTATATGGGGTATGGGACAATTAAATAAAACAAAAGAGGCCTAGTTGCTTTGATATTTCAAACCTGAAGTAAAAGTAAAGTTTGAAAGTAAAAATCAAACTTGTTCCACTAGTTTTCAGAGGTCCCAAGTTATTTCTCTCTTTCATTATGCATTTTTAGCATATGTACTGGGCTAAAACAAATTATACTTCATTATGCAAAGAGATTGGGTACAGACCCATTAGGCTATTAGAACTACTACTACTACAAGTGCGGGAGCTTAACTTTTATGAACTTTCTCATACTGGAATAAAATAAATTTTGAGATAATACATTTTATCAGTATTAATTAACCTTGAAAAATGTACTTCATTAAATGGCTTGAGTAAAAGTATCCAGTTACTGTCCAGCTCTACCTCACATTCCCCCTCTAACTCCCCCAGTCTGTGCTGTCTATTTCCCGGGTGACACTGTAATGATTATCTCATAATTGGGACAAGGCGAGTATTTCTTATTGGCTTGGAGGAGCACCTGGTAATCCGGATAGCCTTCGCTATCAGATGTCAGGCCGTGACGGGGGGAATGCAGGTATATAGTGAGGATGAGTTACACAGGAACGCACAAAAACACACACACCATACACCACGAACACAATCACATGAAAAAAAGAAAGGCGAAAGGCCAAGAGAAAGTGACAGGGCCAAAGTTGAACCGTCTGAAAGAACAATGGCGTTTTGGCTGGTTTTGTGAAAGACAGACAGCACAGACGTATTCAGGACGAGGAGGAGGAACACACGCACTGTACGGTATTGTTCTAGTCTGGGCTCAGGTCCCACTTTAGCCATAAGTCTCAAATACATCAAATAATACTATATCCTGTACAATATATGCTCAATAATTATTTCAGTATTTACAATGTGAATGGTCGTCAAATGAAAAAAACTTGATAATGCTCCTAAAAAAACTGGAATGGCAGGTGATGATAAGGGCAATATGTAACTTTTCTGGTGGAAGGTCTGCCACCTGCTCATCTCCATGGAGATGCTATTGCTGTGACTGAAAAGTTCCATAGATGGGCATTAAACAATGTCTATTTTGCATTTTGTTGATTTTGTTAGTTTAATCCTCAAAAATAAAAACATGCATTCTTATTGTGAGAATGGTCACCTCTCTACAGAGTTTACTTTTACTATGGCATCTGCTACTTGACTCCATAAATTAGTTTAATGCAATATTATGGAACATTTCAGGGAACAATAACTCCATGCAGATAAACCACAGTATAGAGTTGAATGTGCAGGGTGCCTATTACTCCATGAGACACATGCCAATAGCTATATAATTAAAAAGAAAAGTTGATTTTGTAATACAAATCGTTTCAGACTTAGTTGGCATGAATCCCAAATCACACCAAAGTTAAACAAACTTTTGCCTTTTAACCGATCCAACAAAACTCTACCCAGCATGCCCACAACAAACCAACGGGTGCAAGTCCCCAGGATCCTCACAGGCAGGCACACACGCACAGACAAACATGGGCACAGACCCAGCGCCCCGCCGAGAGCTGATCTGTGCTGTACATGAGCGGCAGAGTCGTGGGCAGAGCAGCAGACAAACTACACGACACAGTACCTCATCTGTCCCATGAAAAATGAGCAGGCTCGCCCCTACTCTCGTCCCACTTAAAGTTCCCAACTGACCCCCCTGCCCCACAACTACTCCAGTTTACCCTGTTCTCACACTTTCAATGCAAGGATTGAAATAAACACTTTTCTGCTTTTCTGCTTTGTCTATAAATGTTGGATTTAAAGGGCCTATATTACACATTATTATATAATGTTGTTACCTCATCAAAAACATGCCTGGAGTTGTGTTTTGTTACATTCACATGTTTGAGTAACCCTTTATCTGTCTGTCTGTCTACATCTCCAAAGCTCCAAATGCTCTGCTCCACCTTGTGATGTCATGAAACAGAGTTTTCAAGTTAACAGCTACATTTCACTTTTAGTTCAGTTCAGAGATGGGCAAGTCCAGGACTGGAATTATCCAAATTATTCTAGTTAAGGTCGAAGGAGTTTAAAAACACATAGGAACACACATGGCATGACAAAGGGTCATAGAGTGTTTTATGTTTGAGAGAAGAACTAAACGTGTGAATGAAACAAAACACAACTCCAGGTATGTTTTTGATGATGAAACAACATTATAACATAGATCACAAAACAGTGTATATGGATTTCATTATTTATATATCAGATGTTGCTATGATATCACAAAAAAGTCAAAAAGCTAGTGTCATTATACCAGTAAATGCAGTTATTAGACAGGATAAAGTGCAACTAAATGGAGAAAGTTCACTATGAGTCACTGACACAGACATGTACGCAATCTTGCAATGCTTTCAAAACTGATTAGCGGCCAACCAAGTAAGAGCTATTTTAGTTAATTACTCACATCACTTAATATGCAAAAGCTAAATGATTTTGTTTTCTCAAGTATGTAGTTTGCAGATTTTATCAAATTATTTTTAGGATGTGAAGACTCTTCACTGAATTTGGGCAAACCATGAAAGTTGTGTACCGGTAGCTAAGTTTGTTCAGTGCAGCCAACTATTAATGAAAAAGAAATACGTAGATAAAAAGCAAGCCTGTGTGAATGTGAGAAAGTGTCTCAGTGGATGAAACGCTAACATTGTTTACAGTTATAAAAGCAGCATGGATTAGCTGATTTTGTGAAAGTGTGGTCTCATCATTCACAAGTTTAATCAGCGTCAAGTCTCGTCTGTGAGAAAAAGCGAGTTTGCATCTGCGTTGAAACAATGGCCCCCATCAATGGCCAGGCCCGGCATCTTTTGGGTATGCACCAAACAAACAATTAGCTTTGTTTTGGCGTAATTGACTGGCAGGACCGGGTGGCATTCACATTCGCCCGCTGTTGCCACCCTGCCATTCGGAGGGCCTGGAGAAGAAAGGGAAGGTTCATACCAGGGTGGAAGGTTGGCCACATCTCTCTGGTTTGAAGACACTGCGTTTTTTTTCACACAGTGGCAAACTTCCAAGCAGGTTTTTTTTTAAGTAGCGGAGGCTAGCAATGAGGACGAGACTATAGATTTAATTATGCATGCGTGTTTTCTCATTCATTGTAGTGGTGGGAAGGGGAAAGAGGCTAAGGGTGTATGGTGGGAGGGTTTTTAGGGAAAGGGGGGCCAATGACATTCCGTTGTTGTATTCCTCCCACACACAAACACACACACACACACAAGGAGCAGTCTGGGAGCGAGCCGCTATAGGCTAATGAGGTGACACTCACCGTCTGGAGACTAGCCAAAACAGTCCATTAACTCCTAGCCAGTAGTTAAGAGGAGAAGAAGGAGAAAGGTGGCGGCAGTGGAGGGGAGGGAGGGACCAAGCGGGTTTGTGGGCGGAGCTTGTTAGAGTGGCCCGCGGAGTTTCGAGTCTTTCAGGATGTGAGGGTGGGGGGTATTTTCTGCAGTTTTGTAGTTGTGAATGAACCAGCGGGGGGGCTCGTACATGGGGAGGAGGGGGGCCAGTCCACGAGCGCGATTATACTTTGTGCGGGCGCTCTTGAGGTACTGTCCGAGTGTGCGCGTGAAGTGGCGCACACACGGCGGCAGGGAGGTGGGGAGCGCACGCAGCCACAAGAGCGGACGGAGGAGATAGATCCAAAACCCCCCAGCCAGGCAGACAGACCTTTGACAGAGCAGCACTGTGATTCGCCCCTTTCATCTTCACAACCCCCCCGTCCACTCGGATAATTATGAGACAAATGCGGCGGACCCCTGCTGCTTGAGTGGCAATGGGCATGGGAGGCCGGCAACACAGAGGAGGGTTCAAACCTGCAAGTCTCGACTGGTCCACGGAGAGAGAGAGCGAAAGGAGAGGGAGGGGATGGAATGAGAGATGGCGGGGCGTTCAGGGCTCTGGGAAATTCCCCGCTCTCCCCAGAGATGAGAGTTGGCCAACAGATCATAGTTCAGGGACAGCTCGGTGGCGATACTCACGAGCTTAACTGCTTTTAGCCCCCGACTTCCTTTGAACCTCGTCACACAAGCGTTCTGTGTTTCGCGTCGGCATTGTTGTTAAATCAAACGCACCTTTCGGAAAATTATCTAACAAACTCTTGCTTTGCAGCTTGCATAGTTCGCAGAGTTCACAAAATGTTAAATTATGTGCTTGGGTTCTGGTTGGTGCTGATAAGAAAGCAGACTTACAAATCCAGTGTTACCTACATGTTTATCTCACATAGAGCATGCCAATACCCTAAGAGCCCACGTGCCCCGGAGCGAAACGCATAAACTCAATTGTATTTGTCTTCAAACTCATAAAAATCAATTTTAAATTGCTGAAATTTAAAACTCACTATTGATCCAGTGAAAGTTTCAAAAGTTATTCTATGATGTTGAGAACGGGTAATAATGAATATTCTTTGATAAATTTACTTTTTGTTGCTTTAACTTTTAACATTTTTTACTTTCTGCTGCTATTTTTACTGAATGTGGTTGGATTGTTTTAAGAATGACAAAAGAAAAAAAGAAAACATGGGAATAGGCTGATGAAAGACATTGTACATTTTCAAAAGTCTACGGATGATTATTTGGTTCATCGATGATCAAGATCATTCAGGTAAAGGTAACTTCAATTTAACTTTATGTTAGCCATATACTGTATATATAAATAGCTAACCTGCTAGTCGCCAAGGTAGTCGCCACATTGGAAATCGGAAATGTGCACGGGGCGCTTCCGGCTCCATCGACAGTTCCAACTGACTTTACACTGAAATACTGTCAACCCTCTTTCTGTAACTGCTGCAGTGAGCCTCATCGTTTTGAGCTTACATTTTTCATATTAACCCGCTCTACATGATCCTGGTGTTTTCATTTTACTATTTTGTCCATTAATACTTTCTTATGCCTAATTTGGAACTTTGCTGCAAATTCACTCCTATAACTGCTAGCCTCTGTGAGCTTCTTTTGACTGGGGCCGAGCGCTATGGGTGATGTCACACTCCCTTAGGCCACTTCTTTATACAGTCTAGGGTGTTAACTTTATCTTTCAGAAAGTTTGATTTCATAGCACGGGTCGCTGGTGCACATACTTGGGGATGCTGATCTATTAGACGATGGGAATGAAAGACAATGAAGGCTTTCATATGGTATCAGTAATTGTAAATAGTTGACAAAAATCATAAGGCTAACATTTGACTTTGTGACATCTCTAGTTATCTCTTTTGTCAGCTGTGTTTTTCCAAGTCCCATTCGTTTGACTGCAGCCCGTGCTCTGCCAGTGATGTGTCAGTGATTGTCAGCACTTGTGGCAGTCGCGTCAGCCCACAGCCAAGAGGAGATCCTGCTGGCAAGCCCCTAAGTCCAGACCACGCAGCACCACCGGCCGTCTGACTGGGTGCTCCCTCCACAGGGCAAAATGGCTCCCCTCCAGCTGGGCGGGAGGCCACCCATCACCCATGAGCCAAGCAGGCACCCACCCACACACCCAAAAAAAGGAATTATCCGATTGTACAATGCCACCACATCCAAGGACTCAGATGTTGGCCCAAAACAGACAAAAAAGTCCACAGTCATTCCCAAAGATTTCCCTGGCACAGAGAGGGACCAAAAGAGAGAGAGATGAGAGAGAGAGAAAGAGAGAGAGAAAGAGAGAGAGAGCTACTGGAATGGGACATAGGGTTTGGAGAAGGAGGGAGGGAAATGAACCACAGAGTTTAATGTGTCATTACAAGCATAAAAACAGACTACTGACATTGCCAACAGATGTGGAGCCAGTTTATTTTTACCATTACAACTCCAGTAGGGAACGGAGCGGCAGGTGCAAAATGAGTGGCTTTCGTCTTTACTATCCGAGGTTACTGCAGCGTCATCATTTCCCCTGATCTGTTGCACTCACTTGCATCATGTTTAGCTTCAATTTGGGTCATTGCAATATGTATTTTTAGGTGTAAACAACCCATTTCACACACCCAGAAATAGAAAATGTGGGTTAGAGTTTATTGCACCCATTTGTAATTGTATTGTGGTTTCAATTCATCTTCCTCTTATATACAACATTTTGAAGACTTTTCTCCCATTCAGTACAATACAATATTTTGCTCTAATTTGTGAGTTGCTATAGCAACGTTCCTAATTTCCCACCATTCTGAACTCCAAGGATTGCAGGTAACATATTTCCTTTAATATGGCCTTGATATTAGAAGGACAAAACTGGCATTATTATATTATTTTTCAATATAATTGGTATGCTGCAATGCAACTCATGTATATCAGTTCTTATAATGTCAAAAATTATCATAACATACTGTAAACAAAAGCATAAATTAAACTTGAATTTCCTTTGGGATAAATAAAGTATCTATCTCTTATCACAATATATAGTGTTAGAAATAGCTAAACTTTCTTCTTCTTTAAGGTGTTGAGCAATCTTTTGGAACCTAATGCCCATGAAATCTCTTCACTGCCCTCTAAACAGCATCATAAAGTAACTCAGGTGAGACAGTATGTTGTTCCCGGGGCGGTTGCTTGGGGGGACTGGTTGGTGGTTAAAAGCCCAGTGCCTTGCTGCGTGGCCAGTAAAACCCCTGCCCTTGTTAATAAGGCTGCAGACGGGACCCACTCAAAGCTGGAGCCAATCAAAGCATCCGGGGCAGTCTGAGATGTGGGGTAAATGGGTTTAACTGTTTTTGCCATATTATTTTGACTAAAGCCCCTGTTCTTTACAAGATTTTAAGTATAGATATGAAAAGGCTTATTATAATCCAGGACTAAACCAAGGCTAAACCAGGACTAAACTAAGACTACAGCAGGTCTAAACTGCGTGAATGTCAAGAGTTGGTTATTCAGGTATGTGTATTAAACTAAAAAAACTATAATAATGACAATTTAAATATATATATAAAAGTAAACCAGACCATCATGTATTGGTTTTTAAATGTGCACTGTGTAACTTTTGGACCTGCTCACAGAAATAATGCATGTTCTTGCAGTAGTTATAAGAAATAAATTGAATAAATGCGTATTTGTTTAATGCCATACTGTGGAACAGGTACAGCAATAACATCAGCATGGAGACAAGCAGATGGTGGACCCTCCACCAGAAAGCTTACACGGTGCATCTTTAATGTGGCTGTTTAGCTGGACATATTTAAGGAATGGTGATCTATTGGGAAGTGTGAATGAAAGTGAATTAAGGATATCACTGTTGTCTGGTCATAATTTAAATAATCGTAAAATCGTGATGTAAACCAAGACCATAACATTATTGCAATACATTTAATTTCTCCCCATAGAGTTCCTGTAAATTAGCTATATATTGTACAGATGTGGGTATGGCGGCTGTGCCTCTCCTGGCATGAGTCCAGCTCCCAAAGCCTTAACAAAAGAAGCTAGTGGGCCAATTGCATAAAATGCCAAAAAAGGAAGCAGCTATAGATGGCGTTTTTTTTTTCATATTCTCATGCAGTAGTGTATTAAAAAAAATAACAGGATCATAAAACTGATTCTCACATAACTCAAGAGGGAGTGACAACGGCTGTGCCCACCGCAAGGTCAGAGAGTTGGCACCGCTCCAAATGTAGCTCCTCTTTCCTCAAGGGCCCTCCACAGCGTCTGGAGATAGAGGCTGTAACATCAGCGGAGGTGTGCCATCTATTCACCACTGTGGTCCCGCATGCTCCGTTCCAACATAAACATACAGTACAAGCGCTTAATACAGTCAACAGTGCGTTCCCTACCACAACAAAGCAGCATGTAATCGCCGACGAAATATCTCTTAGAGCAGATCAGAACGTGAAGCTAATCTAGGTTTAACTGCCATTCCCATCGTCGTACCGCAAGCACAGGGTTTAGGGAGAGTACTTAAGGTAAGAGAGGGGAAGAGATAGAGTGGTCTAAATAAGGAATAAACAAAGAGAATATCAGGACTAAAGCTGATAAAAAACAGATCCAAACTAGTAATAAAGCAGCATTGAACCAGGCTTAAACCAGGACTAAACCAGATCTAAACATGATCTTGAGACTGAACTTAATTTGAACCAGAATAACCAGTCTTATTGTATTAGGTTTCGTGTATTTCAATGCTTTTTATTTATTGTTTTATTTGTTGATCCGGCTTCATTTGTCTACACAGCACTGTCATGTTTATAGAATGTGCTATAAAAGTAAAGTGGACTGGATATTCCAGGAGTCAAACTTGTAGACCACAACTTAAACAGGTCTAAAGCCGGACCAGACCAGATCTAAACAGTATCCAAACATGAAACCATATGAGATTAGGAGTTATCTAATCCATCTTTATAAAACTGGACTTTAATGTGTGTTCACAGTCAAGGAACGAGAGAGAGAGAAGTCTGTTGCACATTCCTGGCAAAAACACAGGGAGCAAAGCTGTTCTGTGCTCCTCAGGCCTGCTGGGGCAGCCCCCTCTGCCACTACAGCAATAACAACATGTGGTTTGGCTGCGCAGCGCCAGTTTACAGTGGGAAGACGAGAGGCGCTAAATTAATTTCAGACTCTGTTGTGTGAGCCACCATAAACAATGTGGGAGCAAACTTTGTCATCGAGAACAAGGCCATAGTTTGGTCACAATAATAGAAAGTTACAAGTTTTGACACATTCTTAAATTTGTGAATACACCATGTGGAAATCCTTAATGTTATGTTGATGAAAAACTTGCAGAAACTTACTGTACAATATTTCAAAAAGGGTATGATTTAATATCCCTGTATTTCTGTGGTTAATTTTACAGTCTATTCACATTTGTGTCAAACTTAAAGGACCCATATTACACTTTTTTCTGGTCTATGTTCCTCATTAAGTTCTTCACTCAAATAGAAAATACTCAGTTTCACCCTGTGACCACTGTATTTTTAAACTCCATTCACCTTCACTAGAATCATTTATATGATTTCAGCCCTGGAATTACCAATTTCTACTGAACTAAAAGTAAAAAGGTAGCTGTTAACTTGAAAACTACTGCTGCATAACATCAGAAGGTGGAACAGAGCATTTTGAGAGACGTAAACAGACTATTAATAAAAGATTACTCAAATGTGTGAATTAAACACACAACTCCAGTTATGTTTTTGATGGCTACAGGCTTGTTTTAAACATTTCAGATAGACTAAAAATATATCTGTATATTTTCATTGTCTGAATATTGTAGAATTCAATATGAAAAATAGGAAAAAATTGCAAGCCCGGTATAGTGCAGTTGCTACTTTTTGAATCTTATTGCAAAGTGCGTTTTATTACATTGGAAGAGCTCTCTTTATTAAGATGAGTCATCCCAAAGTGTGGTTATATAAAAGTTAGGAATGCAACAGAGGTGTGCGTCTGCTCCATGCTGTGTCCTCAGGCACGGCAAGCCCAATCTTTTTTCTATCGCCATTTAGACCGAGAATGTAAAGCGCCTTTGTTTTTTAATTATAACTGGATCAATGCCTGTTGTGAGGATGACACCGAGAACAAAGATGCTTGTCACCAACTATCAAACCTTACCTGGCAGTTCTTTCTTAGTGAAATGTTTAGCTCTTGTGATTACATATTTGCTAAATTAAGAAAGGTAAGTCGTCTTGTCCTCAGTGAGAAGCTTCAAGTCTTTCCCACGAGGCTCCCAAATCATAATCTCTCAAAATATTTGAACAGATGACAGCAATGCTTGGCTGTTTTGACATAGGGAAGCATGGAGCTAAAATCAAGCAGTCACTTTTTCCACCAGTTGGTTTAGAGACAGGAATTCCCCATTTTCATTTCTTTTTTTTTTTCGCCTTTTCTTTTTTTTTTTTGCTCTTGTATTCCTTGTAACCCACCCACACGCCTGACTCCGACTAGCCTCTGTGACCCTCCAGGCACTGCTTCCTTGCTTCGTCTACTTCCTTGGCCTGATAGGATTTGTCCACTCAAAAATACAACGCAAGAGCTCATATACCAGCAGCAGTACACCCCTCCTAGCCGACTACCCACTGCCTCTTCCCTCACCCAAAGCATGCTGTTTTCTCTCTTTCGCTAGGTGCCAAAAGATCATTTGCGAAGATCAGGGGGGTAGGTGAGAGGGCAAACAAGGCTGGGGTAAATATTGGCCAAGGGTAGTTACAGTTCTGTTCAGGGGCAAACCTAGCCGGAGCGGGACTGGCTTATTTTATTTATGTTGAAGCTGCTAGCGTTAAAAGCTTGGAGCAACAAAGTAGACAATTCCCATTTGATTTCTATGCTGGAGTTGAATACATCTACAACTAACAAGCCATGCATAGGTTGAGGAAAGCGAGCCGCCTCTGTGTTTACTTACACAGAGCGTCAAATGTTAACAGAAATATTTGCCGCCTGTCAAAAGCATCATTACAATTGCTTCAAGAGATCTTCCACTGTCAACAATATATTTCAGAATCTTACCTTCCTACTCAAAACTATATGTAGCTCATTTAAAGTTATGCATGCCATATAAACTGATAAGGGATATATAGTAAAATAGTATACAAAACAAGAAAAACAAGGTTAAAAAGGACTGTGTCTCTCAACCGAGACCAATTTCTGCAAACACGGTAAATTGAGAATTATACCGATGAACAGCAAACTGTTTAAAACAACCAGGTTTAAATCAAGGCCAAAAACAGTTCTGTTTTTTTTTTATTCTGTAAAGCACTTTGAATTACTTTGTGTATGACACAAATAAACTTGCCTTGCCAAAATTACAAAAATAAAAAAATTATATACTTTATACTTTATATACAAAAATGGTGCATGCCAATCAAATATAAAGGGTAAAAAACATAAAAGTATGGACATAAAAAGTATAATATAATAAACTAGTTCATTTGATTTAGGAGCTAAATCTGTGCAGCGGCTATGAATTCTCCTACAATAGTGTTACATCGTCTGAACTATAATGTCTCCAAAGTATCTACACGTATAATGTACACCTCCCTGGGGCCTGCTTACATGTAAAAGACACTATGGTATACCACGATGAAACTGCTCATTACAAACTAGAGCGAGTGGTTGGCAACTCTACTCATAACACTTCCCATTTGTGGTGCATGCGCTCGGTCCAAGCCACTTGAACTTGGCACGGCTATTACCTGGAACAGCCCTACCGTAGGACTGCCACAGATACAAGCAGCCAGCCAAGAGGAGAGGCCCCGTAGTAACAGCTGACTCAAGCCACGCCTCCAAAAGGGGGAGAAAAAAAGGAAAATTTAAACTACACTATAAGCCGGTCAGGATAATTGCTATTGACTTCAGAGGTGAACAATCAGTGTTTTCCACAAGTTTATACAGAGGCTATGGTCTCAGTCTATATTTGAATCATTTTAGTCGATACAATATATGGAGAATAAATGTGACTTTTTGCTCTACTGATGAAACCAATACTAAATACAGTTAAAATATAATTACTTCTATATATTTAAGTATAATTTGTTTGACCAGTTTTTTGTGCAGATTTATTTTAGTTAGCAAAAGTTAAGACTATGGGAGGCCACCATATAGTCTCCTCTGTTATTGGCAACCCCTGGGGTGATAATATTTAGGGCTCAATATACAGTATATTTATGAATATTTTATTTATTAGAGAAGGATTAACAATGTAACTTTCCTGCTCGTCCACAATTGCAAAGTGTTAAACCTCTAAACTAATCTCACTTCAACAGTAGACACCACAGTTACTTGTCAGATCTGCGGAGAAGCAAGTAAGTTTAATGTCATACTGTGGAACATTCCAGGAGCAGTACAAGATAGTGTCCCTTTAACATTTGTGCTGTGTGTGGAGAGTTAAATATTTCACACTTGAGTCTCATCTTTTCTGTGGTTACATGTCTTATTTGCAATATGGTTTACTGGGATTATAACGCTTAAAGATTATTCTACAAAGTGTTCTTCAATATTTAGAGCAAATTTGACTGTAGCAATGTGGCAAACTTGTGTCATTGTCACAGGTCTATAAAAATTACGTACAAAAATTATAGCCTAGTTGATCTCACCGATAAAACCTGTTGAGCAACTTAAATGTCAAGTTATCAAACAAAAGTTATTAATTATTCAAGCCTGAGGTGATTCGGCTGAGTCAGGAGCAATGCAAAACTGGTAAAAGGTTGTGTGAGTTCAGAACACCGAGTGCCCAAACTATAAGCACCTCCACAAAGACAGAATTGTGCATGGAAGGTGACTTTTTATCAATAACGAGAGAATTACACAGATCGTATGACACCATATGGAATTCTTTTTACACATAATGTATTTCCTTTGCAGGCGCTATGAAAGGCGAGGCCTACAGGGAGTCCTCTTTAGGAGAAGGGGGGTAGAAGAGGAGAGGGGAAAAGGCGCTGCATGTATGTATGGTGCGGAGTGGGATGGGGGGAAGGGGGAGAGGGGGAGTGGAGGGTAGGGGGTGGAGGAGGGGGGGTCGAGGGGTTTAAGCGGGGCGGTCCAAGCACGCTCAGCGAAAATATGCCTCATGCACTCGTTGAACTTGGGGCCTGCGCGGGCTTCTCTCAAGGTTACAGGAGAGGCCTATAGAGTATATGGGAGCAAGGAAGGAGGGACCAACTATGCAACAGCAGACTTACAAGACCCTAACTTCGTATTTGGCTTTCACTCGCACAAAACACAACGTTATTAACATCTGTGATTAAAGATTTAAGCTTATTCAAAGGTGCTTTGTGTAACTTTTCTAGTAGAGGGTCTGTCAAATGTTTTTCTCCATGGAAATGTTATTACTTTGTCTGGAATGTTTCACAGTTTGGTATTAAACCTTTCTATCTTCACGGAGACCAAACCAAACCAGTCAGATCTGTGGAGAAGCAACCTCTGCTCACAGTCTGTAACAGCCTGGTTTTCTAGGTATTTTTGAGCTATAAAACCACCTGTAATTGAATAAATGAAGGTAGGGCTGTTTCGTGTCATAGTGATTAACATTCCAGGCAGAGCAATGACATATCTATAAAAACAAGAAGGTGACGAAACAGAAAAGTTACACAACACACCTTTAGCATATTTTGTCCAAAGACCTATAGTCCAAAATTGGGAGTATCTGTTGTTTACCGGTAAATAACATTGGTAGCAAGACATCGCCCCTGACACTAAACTTCCTTTCCTCGTTGTAGCTTGCCATGTATCCGCTGCCCCACCCCTGAGCACTCCACACACAAAGGTAGGAAGCAGGGAACATTGTGACACTAAATCAACTCTTGTTTGATCAGCCTTTAGTGTTTTGTACATCTCTGACAAGCATTAAGTCCAAAGCAAATATTTGAATATCTGAAAATATATCATTATTAGTAAGGTTGCATAAGAAGGATTACTTTATTGTGCCAATAGAGCATGTCTTTATTCAGTCCCACTTTAGAAATTGAGCTGGCGTTTTGTGCGGTTAATGTTACAATTTCATTATAGTTTTCATAGTGACACAGTAGTTCCATTTAGCCCTGTCATGTTAATTACTATTACTATTATTACTACTCGATTTATCATTCAATGTATGAAACTGGAACAATATTTTGGGGACCTCAGTATAATTCGTGTGTACATTATCTTTGTGCCATTGTGGATCTTTGTTTATTTTTTTGTAGTTCCATAAGATTGGAGCTGTTTAGTGTCAAACAAGTAACTTCCCCGACTGATTATAGACTATATACTAATTTGTGTTTCATTCTTCTTCATTGCAATTCAGCTTTAAGTTTAATATTTATATTTTCCTCAGCAAAATTTGTTATTGCAACAGACCTAGTTCTAATACTACAAAAAAATAGCAAAATAGCAGTATAATATCAACTATACACTGTTGCAGTCTGCTACTTTTCTGAGCATGATGACAATGACAGTTTTGAACTCAATAACCAAAGCCCAGACAAGCTAAATTACAAACTACATCAGTCATATAATGAGGTCTTGACATACCCTGGCTATATGCAGCAGTGGCAGTGCACTGTCTACATACCACAGTGTTAGCGCTCCAACAACTTGCCTCTGACTTTGCCCCTGACACGGAGAGGGCAAAGGTCAATAGGTTGTAAACACTCGAACTGGTCACTTTGCTTTTCCTCAAGAATTAGCAGATCATTAGCACCTCATAAAATGTCTACTTCAATGCTTTACAAGTGAGTCAATTGGAACAAACAGCAAACCATGAAAACAGGATTTTCAATATAGAAGTCTACAGCACAGGGCATACTTAGCCAGTATTTTCATTAAGATTAAAGATCGAGATTAATGGTCCAATATTACGCAAAATGGACTATTGTGAGTTTTAAGCCATGGTATAATGTTGCTACCTCAAACATGTGCTTTGTTTTATTCACACAAGTTGGAGTAACCCTTTATTATTAGTCAACATTTTCAAAGTTCAAAATGCTCTGTTCCACCTTGAGATGTCATGAAGCGATTGTTTTCAAGATACAGCAGCTACTTTTTATCTTTTGTTCAGTAGAAATGGGTAATTCCAGGTCTGAAATCATTCAAATGATTCTAATGAAGATGTGTAGAGGTTAAAAACACAGTGGGGCATTGAAGGTTTTCCATTTGAGAGAAAAACTCACCCTGAATATGGAATGTATGCGTGAATGAAACAAAACACAACTCCAGGTATGTTTTTGATGAGGAAACAACATTATAACAGAGATCCCAAATTAGCATGATATGGGCCTTTTAAGTCATGTCTAATCATCATTTACATGGTTGGGAGGTTAGTCGAGAAGTTCAAAGTCAATCCTTTCTCTGGAGTTCAGACATTGAGCAGTTAGCTGTGTTCAATGGTAATGTATATGTTCATGAAATAAAGCATTTTTATTTAAGTTTAGTCTCAGCTAATTCCAGTCAAACTACAAACTACCGTCTTATGTCTTGATTAAAGTGGGCCTCTGCTTTGCCCATGTGACAAAGTAAATAGCAGTCTGCAACTTTATCGCACACAAGAAGAAGGGGTTAGAAAAGAATAGCCTGGTCGACATATAATAAAGCAGCATCAAAGAGAACGCTATAGAGATTCAGTTCACAGTATTAGGAGCCACTAGGGGTTGTTGACGTGATGGCTTATATGTCACTGGAGAATCTTCATGGAGCAAACAAATTAAGTGGGATGAGCTTGTAGTGGGTGGATTAAGCTTAGATTCATAAAAGCCAGAGAAGAGCAAACCGAGTCGTGAAGCTGCGATTGGGCTGACATACTGAGGCATTTGCCATTATTGCGCCCTTTATTTTGTTTTTCAGGCTGGTAGTGAGGAATTATCACGGTTGTATTTGAATGAAAAGTTTGCACTCCACCAATGAAAGACATGTGTGGGGGAAATGAAACACTATACACAACAAAGTAGGAAAACACTGTAAATTTTATGTATCTGTACTGTTAATTGTTACTTCACGACATTTGCGAGAAGGTATCTGTGCTTACTCTACTCCATTACATTTTTTAACAGGACTGTAAAAGTAAAAGTATTCTTTATTCTTGAGACCTGCTAAAAAGGCAGGGCTTATTTTGTACACATTTGTAGTTTGAGCAAAGAAAAATATACAAAAAATAAAAACAGCTGGAAAAAATGTTGTACTTGTGTACTTCTTCCACCACTGCAGATTCAAGAAATCAAAAAATCTATAAGACTATTTTCTTTGATCACAATTTTGATTTTATCACAATTCAGATGACTTTATTTACTACTTAAAGGCATTATGAAGCTACTGAGAGTTCATACGTCATTGTGATTGGTTAATTCCACCTGTCACTCACTCAGAGCCTTCAAAAAGTTGACCAAGGGAGGGGAGTATTAAGAAATGTCACCTGAATGAGATCCCAATTTGATTTTATCACCATATCACCCAGGCAAACATTTAACAACATCTATCAATCATTCTCAGTGAGTGAAAGCAGGGGATGTAATCTGAAGTTCACCGTAAGTTTGTTAAAATATTGGCAGTTGAAGATCTATCTATTAATTAATATGTCAAAAGCTGATGAGTGAACAGTGTGTTCTCTAAACTCTGAAGAACAGGGCAAGATAGAGTGTGATTGTGTGTGTATTGTGTCCTGACAGCAGGTTACGTATGAAGAGCAGTGGCCCTGAGGCAGACAGTCACTCACCTCAGCAAAGGGGTGTGGTACAAAAAGCATACCGCCACTTCCAGATGTTGGAGCAGAAAAGCAGAATATGGTTTTATGAAAAGGTTTAAGATATGAGAAATATAAATATTACAGTAGATTTCATCCACAGACAAGGGGAATATGCATCGTCTGGAATTGGAAACCAGGATTTTCTAGTTGTGAGGCAAGAGTACTAGCCACTGTCCCACCATGTCAACCATTTTGAGCTACTGACGAAACATATAAACTTCATAACTGTCTTATAGGATATACTTTATTGAGGATATACATTATTGATCCAAAAGGGAAATTACTAGCATTTATCCCTGAACTACAATACTGCCAAGTTTGAGTCCATGGAACATTATGATATGGGAACAGTGCCTTGGCAGACAGTTTTTTTTTTTATTGCTTCCTACAAATCCGTTTAGCTCTTATACAAAATACAAAAACCTAAGCAGCGTTCTTGATTATTCTGACAGTTAAATTTCATTACAAAGTTTAATAATACAAAGTGGCTCAAGACACTCTCCAAATGTGAACGCAGGGTGATGGGAAACGCACATGCTGAACTGAAGCTATTTTTAGTCTGCTACAGATTTTCCTGCGACACATTTACGGCAAAGGACCTCAAGAGTGATAACACACAAACCGCCAAGGAGACCGACAGCAGTACTCCACTAAGTCACAGGAGAAACAGGCCAATTAATGCCAAAATTCCCAGCTAGCCCAGTGCGTAATCCCACTACCTACTTCACAGGGAGCAAGACTTCCCCCTTTTGTGCTGATGTCGGGATCATTAATCACATTTCATATCAAAACGCCCATCCCTGAACACAAATGCTCTATGCAAAAACACTGCACCGTCCACCATATGTGAAGTATATAGCTTTTGGCTGGACATATAACTTTGTACTATCAATCTTCAATATGAGGGAGCCAGTTCATTTCTATAATAGGGTCTAACAACAATAGTGTTTTGAGATGGGTATAGGTGAAATGTGATTTGTTAAAGGTGCACTAGATATTATTCCTTTGCTGGAAAAGCTCCACAAAATGGCATTAAAATTATTTATCTGTACTGCACGGAGACAGTTAGGTGTTGTCACCAGGCCAAGTTACAGGTCGAATCTGTGGAGTAAGACTACATGTTTGCAGGTTATTTAAATCTGAGTTATATAGAATTATTTACTATTTTTGTGGTGTGTTTAGATAAATACAACAGGATAATAGACCTTTGACACCTACACAGATGATCAGATTTCACTAGGCCTGTCACGATAAACAAATTTTGAAATGCGTTATATTACTGAAATAAATACAGCCAATATATTATTAATTAATTAATTATCAAAACATTAATTAATCATTGCATTTATATAGCACCTTTCAAGATACCCAAAGTGTTTTACAGTTCATTGTTCACTCCACACTTGGTGGTGGTAAACTACTATTGTAGCCACAGCTGCCCTGGGGCAGACTGACAGAAGCAAGGCTGCCTATCTGCACCATCAGCCCCTCCGACCACCACCATCACTCTCACACACACACACACCACATTCATACTAGACAATGTGGGTTAAGTGTCTTGCCTAAGGACACAACGACAGTTTTGCCCCTGGCACCCCACTGTGGCACCTGGAATTCTCAGCGGTCTCCCATCCAAGTAACCAAGCCCGGTCCTGCTTCGCTTCTGAGATCTGACGAGAACAGGCTTTGACAAGCCAGTATGGCCACAAAATGATAATATTGTAACTTATTTATGCTACTGACACAATAACACAAGAGCAGATTTAAACCACAGAAAATATTCAAAATGTACAATATTGATGGTACAATTGAAACACTTTTGTTAATTTGCATCTGTAATCAGTTACAGAAGTTATTAATTCAGCATTTTACTTAAGTCTTATCATATAGCCAAAAATAACCCAAAATTATCCCGTAGTGTAAAGAAATGGTATACATGATAAATCTTCACTCCCAAAAAGATTGTCCCATTTCCATATATTGAACAATAAGTCCATACAGTAATTATCATGACGGGCCTAGATTTGACATATGTGAATTTTTCCTTACCGTACCATCACTTCTCTACACTGGCTCTTGCCCCTACACACTGCAGAATCTGAAGACAAATAACGCTATGTACTTTACATTTTCCCGCCAAAATGTCCGACAGACTAAACTCCAATTTAACTGATGCCACTTAAACAAGCGGAGCTCTCCAAAGCCCGACTCGGCACGCAGTGCTGGCACTCGAGACATGAAAGGGCAGCTGCGGCGTTTGGTTTACATTATAACGTAGTGGTTTGCACATTGTGGCTGGGGGATAAGAATCAGGAGGGCTTTATCTCTGCCACAGCACTCTATGGAATATGTAAACAGTCAGTCTAATCAGTGCTCTATAGTCGAATGGGCTGTATAGGGGAGGGGAAATTCTCGTTGAGTCTGAGTTTAGTCCTGATTTAGTCTTGGTTTATGGCTTTTTCACAGTTCTGTCCCATAGGCGTAAATGTGTCCAGGTTTGTACAAAATTGAAACCAGCTTTAGTCCCACTTTACTCTTGGTTTATGCCATATTCACACTTTAGTCTCATAGGTTTAAATGGGACTGCAGTGTGAATAAATGTGTCCTGGTTTATACAAAATGTAATCCATCTTTATAAGGGGATGGAAAGTTTGATTCCGAGTTTAGTCCTGGTTTAGTCTTGGTTTATGGCTTTTTCACACTTAAGTCACATAGGCTTAAATGTGCCCTGGTTTGTACAAAATTGAATACAGATTTAGTCCTGGTTTAGTCTTGGTTCATGGCTTATTCACTCTTTAGTCCCATAGGCTTAAATGTGTCCTGGTGTGTCCAAAACTGAATCCATCTTTATAGGGGAGGGAAAATCCTGCTTTAGTTCTGGTTTAGTCATGATTTAGTCCTGGTTTATGTTTTTTTCACACTCTCATAGGCTTAAATGTGTCCTGATTTATACAAAATTGAATTCAAATGTTGTCCTGGTTTAGTCCTGGTTTACCCTGAGGAAAGTGACAAACCACAGTCTTACTTGGGCCTATTCAGTCCCTATAGTATAGAAGGGGGACAGCTTTGTAAACCAATGGGCAGATGAATTTTTAAAGTAAAGCCATGTGTGACATAGGTCTTAGGTTTCACTGTTGTCTTGACTTAAGCTAGTGGTTCTCAATGAGGTAAGAGGACTGCTGGTAGTATGGAGTTGTATGGAGTCTCTGAGATTGAAGATAAAACAGTTTAGTCCTCCTGGTGTAGTGCAAGATCAGCCCTGGTTTCCTCATTTAATAATATTTTAGTCCAAGTTTAATTTTGGTTTTAATTTGTAGTGTTTCTTGGCAATAGTTAAATGACAGTTTACCTGAATAGATTAAAAATTAAAAAGTTTCCTGGTTTATATAAAATTATTCTTCTCCAAACTTCCTCCACACCTTGATTAGTCCGCCCTGGTTTCCTGATTTAAGACTATTTTAGTCCAAGTTTAGTTTTGGTTTCAACTTGAAGAGTTTCCTGGCAGTTAAATGACAGTTTACCTGCATATATACAAATAAAAAAAAGTTTCCAGGTTTGTCTTAATGTAGCAATAATAAGACCAAAAAATGTTTCTTCCCTTCAAATCTTGGATAGTCCTGATTTAGTCACATTTAATCGATTCGATACGGTACTTGGGAAGCCAAATATTTTCATTGGTATCAAGTTTAAGAACCCCAGGCTTAACTCGCTGTCTTTGTACTCATCTTGCACCCAATGGGACAACAGAGCTCCTTTAGATTTCCCCCTCTGTCCCGTCTGAGGCCTGCGTTTTAATAATATGGTGTCCAATCAAAAGTGATTAAGCATCGTGGAGCACAAACAATGCACTCCTTAAATCTGTGTGAACCCTCTTTGAGCCCAGTGAATGAAAGAGCACTCTGTCTGAGGGAGCAGATGACAGACGCGCTTGAAGATAAGTCTCCGATCCCACCAGCGCCTGCCGATCGTCCCGCCAAAGAAAGAATGAAATAAAAAAAGATTACAAGACACACAGGAGGGCAGAATGAAGGATATCACTTGGGCTGATATGCACGAAGGAAGTGGTGGGTGTGTTTATCTTGAATATGTTTTGGTCATGCTTCAGATACCTGCACAAGGCAACCACACAAGGTGAATGGGATTTTTACTATTTTACAGTTTTTAATAAAGAAGAACCTTAAAGTACTCAAGTAAATGTAGTCCACGGTTCAAGGAGAAGTAAAGCCACTAACTAACTATTATCACAACTACTGTACCAATATCAAGCCTGATAAAATTTGGAGAAATATATGGTGACTGTTTTGCAGTTGCTGCTATTATCACCATTACTATTATTACCATATCCGCTTCTACTAATGCTACAAAACTTTTATTACTGCAAAAAGTAAAAGTTAAAATATGTTTTCTTCGTGTACTAAAAATGTACTCAAACAAACTTTAAATTAGACAAAATAATGAAACTGTGTAATTACTTTCCCCCTCTGGTATTACACAACAGAAAGATAAAGCAGTAAAATGCCAGCAATAGAGCTTCATGTAGGTGATATTATATATGTAACGTAATACCTCAACTAATGGATTAGATACATTTGCGAGAAATACAACAGCCACGAGCTAAAAAAGTGAACTTATTATATTAAGTTCTTTTATACAGTGGAAGCGTTATGTTGCAAGTTTCAATACCAGGGTGTTGGACAATGGTTTCATCATTAATATAATATGATCAGGAGATACATGTAACGCAATCTTAGAACTGGTGAGCTTCCAGCAACCACAAATAAACTTCTGCTGCTGAAACAAATCATGGAGGAGAACTAGGAACCAATAACTATTATAGAGCCATGCTATACCCACTTATACAGAAACACTTGGTAGCTTGAAAGACTGAGCGGTCATAAAAGGAGGCATTGGCGCTATGACAACAAGACATTAGCCATCAACAAGTTAGCATGAGCGCTACCATCTGACCGGCTTTCCCCTAAACACTCGGGCCTCTATACTCTGAAGCCAAAACTAGCTATTGCCGCTGCTGTTTCTGGCTCCTGCTTTCAATTTGAAGGAGAGTGGGCCAAGTAATAGCTTCAGCATTTTGTGGTCTGCCGGCACATATGGTCCGTGTAGTGATCTTGGTCCTGTCCCCGTCAACTATTTGGGGACATGTCGAGAAATGTGGCAAGACACAAGTTTGGTAGCTGCAGGGGATGGAGAGGCGTTATGACTGTCCTCTAGAGAGTCGGGCACATGTCCACCATTACCACAGATAGAAATGCAGGGGAAAAAAATCCACCGACATAAAATAAAATGCAGCATAATTATTATTAGAACAATCAAGCATTTTCAGTCCCAAAACCAATATCGATACTTTGACTTTAAGTATCTGCCAGTACCCCATATGGCACTGAAAATGGCACTTATTTCCTTAAAAGACAGTTAACATTGAGATTCAACAATGTTATACAACTGTTATACAACTTCACTGCACCCCTAACAATTATACATTTATAAAGCATAAGGTTTTGATAAATACAGTATGTTGGGCTATAGTAAAAAGCAAAACTATCAACAAAATCTTCATCACTGAGTTTAAAAAATGTAGAGGAAGTAGGTGTCTGAAAGTGCATCTAGCGTCTATACACTTGGATGATTCTTGTAGAAATATTTGAAGAGAAAAATGGAAAGGAATAATCTAATTATATACAAAAAAATCACAAAAATAATCCATTATATATATATTCTTAAAATAATTTCCCATATTTTTGCCTGCATATTCATTTTTGTAGGAAATCTTTGCAAATTCAGCATAGGATCGCTCCAACAACTTCCAGCTTGCTCCACCAAAAAAATCCACCTGCTAAGTTTTAGAATTACCCAGTGTATTTGCCCTCCACCTAAAGACACTGCAAAACAAATAGCCACTTACTTACAAACACATTAACTTGGTCTGTATCACTGACGTCACCATTACTGTGGGTCATTAGCCTAGCACCACCGCTGCCCCCTATCTCACTGCCTGACCTAGATTAAAGGTTATTTGCACAAGCTCCTTCGGCTCGCCCTTGTTGGGTTTTCTTATCTGGGTTTGTCTGGACAAATCTTGGGACACAAAGCTCCCATTTTGTGCTCCTCTCTGGAGATCCCGTTACAGTGTCCCAGACATGGAGCTGTGCCTCTGGGAGCATGACGTTTTCGTGCAGGGTGCGCGACGGTGATTAGCTGCGCCTACTCCAGCTAGCAAATGATACATGTGGGGCCATTGCGTCACTGAGAGGGCTTGTGTGTGGCAAGGATAGGGTAAAACGATCAAGGGTGAAATGATGCCAAGCTATGGTAGAAAACATCTTACAGCAGACCTATAGATTCTATAAATGAATTAACAGTTTTGCTGTCTGGTTTCTAGTCCCCTTGATTGGAAAGTAAAGAAACATTGTGGATCACTTGCTAGAACTTCTATATATTCATATTTCAATCTTCTCTTATAAATGTAATGTTTAAAATATTGCACAAGATAATCCAAATTCCAAAACAGAAATTGCAAATCGAATTAAAATTGCAATGCTTGTCCAAAAAATCTAAATGAGTTTGAAAATTCTGAAGGTAAAACACAAGCAAACATTGCATCACTGAGGGCTTGTGTGTGGCAATGATTGGGTAAAATAATCAAGAGTGAAATGATGCCAAACTATGGTAGAAAACTTCAAATAGACCTGTAGATTTCATAACTTAAATTCATTGTAACCACTCTTATATAATGTTTAAAATGTTCCACGTGAAGATAACCCAAATTCTAAAACAGGAATTGCAAATCTAATTGAAATCGCAGTATAGGTCCAAAAAATAGGAATTAATTTGAAAATACTTATAGTACAGGCAACCTTTACAGTAAATCTTTCTATAGGGGGTTCCAAATGTTAGAGTTGGTTAGCACACAGAGTACAGCTAGCAGCACATGCCAAAGCAAAAGAGGGAAAAGGGAGAGAAAGGAGTAGTGTTCGCTGACCTCATTCTGACAACAGGCCGGGAAGAGTCTTTCACTGTAACCGTTTCGCAATAGCGGCGTTGTTTATACAGGTGGTGGGTGAGCCAGGAGAGATATGGAGCGAGAGCGCATTTTGCAACACCTCATCATGGATACTGAACACATGCAGCACTTCGGGTCACACTAAAGCAAGAGCAAATTCATCACAAGTTTGTAGTGATGTGATTCTGCGATCTTACAAGACTTTGGCCATGTTATTCCAAATAGTTTCAAAGTCACAAAGCAAAGGCCAACTGTAGTGAAGTGGTTCTCAAATTATGGGACAGGTATGACTAAAGATATGCAGGACTCCTATGGTGTTCGGGCCTGGGATATTTTTGTAGATGTACAAAACATTCTTACTAATTAAGTCCCAGTTCAGTCATTGTCCTGGTAAACTAGAAATGCACTGATGCAGCTTATTCAGTGCTGATATCGATATCGATGCTTTGTCTTTAAGTATCTGCTGATATCCGATATTAACTGATATCAGTGTGGGGACTGAAAATGGCACTAATTTCCTTAAAACACAGTTAACTTATTACACAAGAGTTCCAACTGTGTTATACAACTACAAAATAGCTTTGAAAGAATAAAAGTTCACATTAATAAGTTTTATTACATCCAATTAAAGGCCCAACCAGGATATCGGCTTAACCAATATTATGTAACCGATACCGATCCAGCTAATTTTTCAGTACTGGTGTGGATATTCGATACCTGTATCGGTGCATTCCTAGTTTAGACCTGCTTTAGTTGTGATTGTCATTCTGTTTTGCATCTTAAAAAAGTTCATTGCACACATTTCAAAACCTGAGTGTGTCAAATTGGTAGGTATGTCGATATTAGCTTTCCAAGTACCACCAGATCTAAAGCAGGTCTATAACAGGACTACACAGTGTCAAAACTAGAATTTAACTGTCTGAAATACGACTAAACCATGATCATGTGTCTAAAATTACACTTGTAACTATCCTCAGACTGTGTGCGCGCTCTCCTCTTGGATCACAGGGCTTCAGTTGGCTAGCGTGCGCTTGGCCGTCTTCTACAACAACATCCACTTGGCCGAAGTTCAGCCTCAAATGGCTACAATCGCCCAAAAGTGGCTGTCCACTCCAGACTACTATTTATGCAATAACACAATACAAACTCTGCCAGGTTAAAAAGAGAAGAGATGTTTAAATAGCTTTAAAGATTAATTGTTACTATTTTTGACCTGCAAGAATAAAATCCATTCACAAGAGCACAAAAATCAATAGACTAATGTAGAGGCTAAATTATATATTTATGAACTATGATTCAGAAGGGAAAACAGAAAGAAATGCTTAAATTAAGCAATTTTCTAGTATGTTATAATGTTCTTAGCTCCTCACAAACAAACCTGGAGTTGTGTCTGGTTTCATTCACGTCCATGTTCAACACACAAATCCTGCATATTTAAGATGAGTTCTTCTCTCGAACAGAAAACACTGTTCCACCTTGTGAAGTCATGTGGTAATACAAGAAGTGCTTCACTGTGTTTTTAAACTACATACACCTACACTAGAATCATTCAGCTAATTCCAACCATGGAATTCCCAATCTCTACTGAACAAAAGGTAAAAGGAGCTGTTAACTTAAAACTACCACTCCATGACATCAGAAGGTGGAACAGAGCATCTCAAACCTGTGTAAATGAAACAAAACACAATTCCAGGTATGTTCTTGAGGAGGTAACAATATTATAAACATGGCTAAAAACTCACAAGAGTTAATTTGGTGTGATACAGGACCTTTAAACAAAAACCCAAACTTAAACAAATGTAGATGTCAGCTGATATAATTCATTGCACAAGTTAATGTAGCAACATTTTTATTTTTTTCTTAAACAGTGAGACAAAACCAAATGAATTAAATTTAAGACTAAAAGCGAGAATAAAATTCCCCACAACAGCTGTTTTGTAAACATACCAAAGTAATTGTTCCAAATGCCTTACTTTAACAGAGATTAAATGCAATTAGTGGCTGTTTATCTAACCACAATGAGCATGTGTGCCAAAAACGAAAAAGGCTCTGTCATTGTTTGGAGTGGGGGAAGCATTACAGCTGGGAATAACTGTTTTCATACATGGCTTCCTTATGTACAGGAAGCAGAACTTTTGAAGACAAAGTGTACGTCCGCAGAATGGAGCAGACCATAGGCGAAAAACAGTTGGCTGGCTAAGGCTAAGGGTCTTCTGAGGTGAATATGTGGAATTTAGGTCAGTGCAGCCTGAGACGTTTTAACCAGCTCAAGCCGTTACAGTGGAAATAGCACAGGAGGCCAAAGCGAGGGGGGAAAGCAGTGCGTCACAGCCCTCTCCGCTCTCCCCTCCGCAAAACAAGAGCCATAACTTCCCTAATGATCCCGGGATCATGTACGCCTCGCACACGCCCCGCCGCTACGTTTCCTCATGACCTCTGACCTGTAAGTGGGCGGTGCCGAGGCTTCGCTGGAAAAAGGAAGTCCAGAGAGCATAATATCAACACAGCTTTCAGTGCCAAAAAATCGTGTAAAAAATCTGACTGGAAATCCAACTTTAGGGCTGGACAAATCTCTTTCTATTTGCCCAATCTTGATAATCTGACACTCTAGTCTTCCCACTCCACTCACACACATTGTAAACAGTCCTTATTGAGAAGTGAGTGCTTGTATAAACATTAGACTAGGGGCTATTGAGGGTCTTGGGCTGGGCTGGGACAATAATAGGCCTAAAGTTGCTGGATGTTCCTCACAGACGGTGTGTACAAAATCCAATTATCAGCGCCACGGCATTAACATTCCAGTAGTCTGGCAGGTGATGGTCCTTCTCACCCCCCTCGCCTCCCTCTCCTCACTTAGGGACCCCCACGCCAGCATGGAACAGCACCTCCAACAATACACCCTCCGCCAAGACCCCTCCCCTTTTAAGATCCCACAAGTATTAAGACATACAGCATGGGGGAAAATAGAAAGGCCATTTCAATTTATTCCCAATTTTTTCAAAGTTAGACAACAATTTCAGGTCACTTTACTCTATCATCTCACTACCTTAGAAGCAAAGGGTGGTTAAGATAAAGAATGGACCATGCAATAATTGATTCATTTTGAAATAGGAAAGTGCTGTCATTTTGGTACAGGCCTTTTCACATAACAAATACTCAATATTTGTTTACATTTTTGTTTATCTATGACTTCTTACATCTATCATTTGTAATATAGTTGATTATTTCTTCCATTGGTATGAAATTTTACATGTATGAATTATGTAGACCTCAAGATGTAATGTGTGATAAATAGAAAAGTGTCACACCATCTGTAGGAAATGATGTAACGTGAATAAAAAGAAAAAGTTCACACCATCTTGTAGGAAATGCAGTGACAGTGGGTATTGGGTGGGTTTGGGGGGAGTCTTCGAGTTGTGACACTAGTCTTTTCTTCAGAAATCGGCGCGACTGCCCTGGCAGCCAGTATCAGTCAATGGGGCATTCTTCTGGGCTGTGTCTCTTGGTGAGAATATGTTGATCGCTGATAACGTTGCTTTGATTTGCCATAATGGGGAAAGCACTTTTTTGTTTTGGAGCATTTTGCCTGAGAACAGAGGGAGCTTTGTGAACGGTAGGTGATGCTGATGGCATACAAAACGGCCCATAAAACAAGTGAAACAAAAGCAACAGTGTAGTGCTATGGCTAAGTCCAGCTTTTGCAAATGAGAGCTGCATAATGCGGAAAAGGCACCTTGCAAAATGATATAAAATGTTCCATGTTCTTCGATACGTTTTATGAAAAAAGTTTCAAAACAAACATGCTGAACCAAATTATCTATGGGTTTCAAAATGATGAAATATTAGGATTGTTGTCATAGCAATTAACAATTTAAAACTAAAATTTTGAATGTGAAAAGTCCTCAATTTCCCCATAACAGGAATCCGCAACCCATGAATATAGAATCTAACCTAAAACAACAGGTTTGGAGCATAAACCAAGGCAAATCTAACCAGGACATTCAAAAACAGACTGAACAAATTTGTCATGGCAAAAAGTATACTTTTGTATTCAATACTGCAATAATATAATTCTGATAATACAGAATGCAGCAAAATTACACCACCAGCCGCCACTGCCTCTACATTGCACTATGGCAATCCCTCAGGTACAAAGCTAAGATACTTCAACAGTTCTTATTATTCACAGTTTTACAGACTGAATACTTGTTGTCATGCTAGATGTGGTGTACGTGATAGGGTGCATGGTGTCCTCCTCTTCCCTGGTCAAGTCCTATATATAAACATAAATCTGACCCCCGGCCTGCTCTTTCCATCATCTCATCCTGTTCAAGGGAAGGGTGGTTGGCATAAGAAATAAACAAATGTTTAAAAGTCATTTGTATCTACTGATTAAACAGAATTTTAAAAAGATCAGGAATAAATGCACACATATAAAAGAGAAAATAAGAAAACTGTCTTAGGTTAAAATTGCACTAAACCCATTGAATTTAAATCATTAACCATTAAAAAAGCAGCCATCAACTAAGGTAGTATAAAACAGGATCTGACTTACAAAAGGGAATTGTCTATTATATTATTATTTTGAATTCACATATAGCTTAAACCTGCATATTTCTATATATTGATGCTGATAAATAGCTATCTATCGGATAGCAGCAGAGCCTCCTTTCCCCAAAATTGCCTTTATTCCTCATCTTTTCAGTGTGATGTCGTTCCCCTCTGCGTTGTGGTATTAGTCAAGTGTCTTGTGGCTTCCCCCAGACTCACCAGAAGGCCTGCGTTGCTTAATTATTTTTGGATGGCAGATTAAAAAAGAAGAAAAAAAAAGTCAATTCTCTCTTCTATTTTTTTCCTTTTTTATGAGCTCAGCAGCGGTTTTGCCATTCATAAAAGTTGGCACAGATTTTACACTGGCCTGCCAGAGATCACACCCCAACCATTTTCATTTTTTATGTCCATTTGTTTCATTCATGTCATAGATTTGGCAAGGGACTGCATCGCCTTCCTGATGTCCGTCGACCTTTCACCGCCCACTTTTACTGCTCCTGTCTGCTGCTTTGTTTGTCGCCAGAGCAGGGAAAATGTCAAAACAACAAGTCAAACACTGGTCTGGTCAATTTCTAACATTTATGCGTTTAAACAGAACTAAAACAGTATTAAATAGGCAGCTTAAAGGAGCAGCTGTGTAACTTTTCAGGTGGAGGGTCTGCCACCTCCTTGTGTCCATGGAGTTATTACTGTTTTGCCTTGATTATTCCACAGTATGGAAATAAACTTGGTAGTCACAATGGAGACAGGCTAATTGTCAGATCTACGGAGAAGGAAGCCTGCACATTTTAAGAATTCATGTTTTTTAAGGTATTTTTGGGCTATAAAACACTTGTAATTGAACAAAGGGAAATACTGTATGTTTAATACCCTACTGTGGAACATTCCAGGCAAAGAAATCACATCTCCATGGAGATTAGCAGATAGCGGACCCTCCGCCTTAGAAGTTACATAGTGCATATTTAAGTCAACTAGACATGACTTTGGACTAGGACTGTCACGATAACATATTTTGAAGTGTGATGTGTTGCTGAAGTCGATAAACGATAATAGTGAAACCAAACCATAAAGCAGAAATATTCACAGAAACATAGACATACAAACTACATGTACAATATTTTTTAATATATGAACTGCAAAAATAAATAGCAGAACATTAGTTTGTGTAATTTTAGTTCATAATTCAACCTCCTAGAGCTCAAATCTTATCATACTGCAGAAAAAAATAAGTACCCACGATAAATACTGATGTAAATTTTTGTATTTTATTTATCATATATTGAACAATTAGTCTATATAGTAATTATCCTGACAGGCCTACTTTGGACAGTAATAGGGGACGTATTGAGCTTATGTTTGATGTTGCTTTAGCATTGTGACATATAGGGGTTTTGCAGCTAAAAAAAATCTTCCAGTTTGTATCCAAATATGGGCACCACTGTATTTATATACTTTTGCAACTAGTGCTTGGCAGAAGTCCACCCTCTTGCATTCTTCTAGTATTACTTATTTCTTTGCACATTAATGCACCTTTTTACTTCATAGCCTAGACCTTTACACGTGTATGCATATTTAAGGTTTGAGGAAAGTCTTAAGCATTGCTCTGTGCATGTGTAGTAGTTATGTTGGAGCAAATTCAAAGTTTACACGAAGACTTAAGTAAAGAGTCTTGGCTCAGGTTTCTCGGCCTTTACATACATTAACATGAGAGCGTGGGGAACCCGGTGCACTCTGCCTCCACATATAAGTACATTACACAGTACGATCGCATGGGCCCCAAGAAAACAGCAGTTTATCATCAACTACTGGAAATATGCCCAATGACAGCATCACTATAAGACACACACACACATTCACGCACACAGCTCCCACCCACCGCTCCTCAATCCACTTTACTAAATCTATCAAGAGCAGCTGCAGCTATGGTAATGCCTATATGCCCACAAGCAGTATACATGGGTTAGTTCTACCACTCCAGCGTACTTAAAATACTCAGCGCCTTTTATCATGGCTCGTAACAGAATCCAGGCTCCAGTATCTGAGAGAAGGCATCGCTTTTTGAGTTCAAGTCACTGAAGATTTAAAGGTGAATTGTGTAACTTTTCTGGTGGACGTTCTAGCTGTTTAATGACATACTGTGGAACATTTCAGGCAGGGTAATAACATATCCATAGAAATAAGCACGTGCTGGACCCCCAACAAAAAAGGTTGTACAGTGCACCTTTAAAGTGCAAGTTAACTGCAAGTAAAGTTAAGAGGAGGACATTTTAAGAGTTCAGTTATAATTCATGCATTATTCGCTTGCAAACTCGGTGATGCTAAACTACTGTAGCTGTCCCTGAGGCAAACTGATAAAACTGTGGAGGCTAATCTCTGCCCGTGGCACATTGCAACCCACACACACATTCAAAAACAAATTTAAATAAAATGCTCATGTTATATACCCACCTCTGTTTTATAACATTCTATCGTATGTACATTTTTATCTAATACTTGCTGATTGTACACTGGTCAGATGCTAAAACTGCATTTTATTATACTGTGCCTGTACAAGTGCAATGACAATAAATTGAATCCGAATGTGGAAAAAGTGAAAAAGTATCTTGCCCAAAGACACAACAACAGAATGCAACTCTGCAACCCAAGAAACGCCATCACTCCTTTCAAATCAAGTCGACCCAGAGTAAAATCAAATCCACATCCCCATGCGCAGTTTAGTTACAAAGGTACAACATGCTAATGCAAGCCACTAGTCCCGACATGCACACTGATGGGTCCCATGATTGCGCACCCTGGTCCCATCTGAATGGAGTTAGGGGCTGTGGCAGGACGGGCGCTTGGCTGGGCGAGCAGGACCGGAGGATGGCTGCTCCGCGGATTAGGGCCCCACAGTGGTCCATTGTTAATTGGGCGCCATGTGTGAAAGCTACAGAGAGATTAGTTTGTACAGCTGCTGCCATTTGTCATAACTGCCCTTAACAAGACACACATGGCAACCCAAGTTACAGCCAGAGGTTTTACAGAAAATCTAGAGAGAAAAAATATCTGCCAAGGCATCTAATAGTTTGTGAACTGTGTAAGTAGATGAATATGTTCGTGGGAAACGCCATGCAGACTCCCATGTACGCATCAAGAGTTAGAGCTTTAGTTATTTAGGTCATCTTGGGTCATTAAAAAAACTGTTAGGAACCCCAGAATACACATGGTAAAAATAAAAACAAGAAACAACTGGCTCTTACATCATAGACTTATTAGCCCCAGCTGAAATCAAACAAACTCAGCATTTTATTTTGCCAAACATGACTTACATGGATACAGCAACACAATCAAGATCTAATGACCTATTGTTCCGGTAATTTCCATGGCTGTAAGGCTTAAAAAAGGAATGCCCAAGTTATTTTTTGGTACAGCTCCATGGTGTAATTGTGGCTTGTAGGTCTACGCACATGTTGGAGACCTAATTACAATCCTGACTAAATCTAACAAGAGCTTTTAAAAACACTATCACTTTCAATTTTTCTAGCGACGCGGGCTGGAGAACACTGCTGTTATCCACTGCGGTTCATTCAGTCTAAATACAGGTTTTTCAGCTCAAGTGCAGGTGAGCAAGCACAATAAAAGACCATATTTTTTGCATGTGTTTCTCGGCTAGAAGTATTTGCATCGTGGTGGGTTGTAATGAGCAGTTATAGCTATTTAATTTGGACATAAACTTGGCTAATAGGGTTTTTAAAATAAGAATTTCACTTCAGTACATTTTTGCAACTCCCAGTGTACCTTAGTCTATCAAATGTTCTGTTTGCAAAATAGTGATAAAATTAGGTTACAATCCTTGCTTTGTTACCTTTGGTTGTAAAGGGTTGTCAAAAGTATTGGAAATCAGATACCAAAATTAGTAGCTCAGTTAGATACTCATTTGAGAAGGTCTCGATACTGCAAATGTCACATTCACAGGACAGAAACTAACCTTTCCTGAAAGCTTTACAATGATCTTGAGCTGTATCAGAACAAGTATAAGAGCACATTGACTTATATCTACCTATATCTCGCTAGTCCTAAACAAAATTAAAGCTGTGTTGCCTGTTACGGATACTTTAACATCTACTTGAGTAATATTCTTCTGGAGTTTTTAGATAATTACAATAACTACAGCTATTGCTAGAACTTGTGCCTATGAGAAACCGCTTTTCCCAAGGAGTTATGTGCGGCTAAAATACCAGCTGGAGTCTTTTGCCTGCCCGGAGAAAGAGGGCCAATTTAAGAAGAATTCAAGCTATCCGGAGCCAGATCATATAGGCTTTCAGTGGGCACCATGGAAACGCGCCCTGCTCCTGCCCAGTAAAAATAACGGGCTTCATTAACCATGCCGTTAATGCTGCAGCAGGCTTTAATCAGTCCAAACAAAAACAGTGGCCTATTCTCATGTCCGCTCACATGTCTACACACATGTCTGCAACACTATTTCATAATTTTCAATACTACTGAGTCAGTGATTTGTCCTATTAATGTTACTTAAGATTAATTATGACACAACATGTACTTTGATAAGCAAGTAGAGTAAGCACAAGGGGAAGAAGAATAAAAAGGAATATAGTTAAATGCATTGTTCTTCTAAAATACCTTTACTCATGTAGTAAAAGTACTCTATAAGTCATATAGTTTATCATATAGTAGAAAAGTCTAATAATGACTACTACCAGTTGTCAACGCTACCATAGCAGT
Organism: Odontamblyopus rebecca; assembly: GCA_030686955.1. Classification (NCBI taxonomy): domain Eukaryota; kingdom Metazoa; phylum Chordata; class Actinopteri; order Gobiiformes; family Gobiidae; genus Odontamblyopus; species Odontamblyopus rebecca. Next base: position 16,094,302 of record CM060672.1, on the reverse strand, counting down.
CTCAAAATAACTACCCTATGATTGAAAGAGAAAGAGTACTACCTTGTCACATTGATGAGGAGATTTAAACAAAAATTGCTATTTATAATTATTATTCAAGTAAAATTTAAAGAAAAAAAAGTTCAAAAATATAAAGTTCAAAAGTTACAAATATACTACAACAGAACAATAACTATATCTAATTTATCTTGGGAACCTTGTTGTCTTTCCAAAAACCTAACAAAACCACTTGCTTTTGACGTTACTGTCTTCAACAACCTTGTGACTTCTATTGTCCTTTTAATAATATATTGCATTTACGCTACCAAAATTTGGCATCATTTCCGCGTGTAAACTTGACATATGCGAAGGAGGAGTGAATGCGCTTTGCCCCTATCTTTGACAACTCAATGGGGGCCGTCTCGGAGCGGACCATTCCCAAGCCCCAGACAGCATATCCCCTCTATGACCCTACGCACTCACACTAAAAAGAAATACTCTGGGGATCCACCATCACCGCCACCCCCCTCCCCTCCCAAACATCAACATGCCCACCCAAAAGTACATTTCGCACAACTTTTTTTCTTCCTTGTCCACCCCAGGTCTTGTCGAGCTGTCATAGCGATGGGCCATACTGTACAAGCAAGACAAAAGAGGAGACAACCATCACTCCAGGCTACTGATCGGTAGTGTCTGAGTTGAAAAGACTTTGATGGGGCAAAGCAGTGTGGGATAGCGGGGGTGTAGGGGTGGGTGGTGGTGGTGGGTAGAGGGCGCCGTACAGAGAAGTTAGTGTCTCCTGGGCAACCACACTGATTGTCTGTCCCTGCCTGCACCCCTACCCCACAACTTCTTTTCATTTTTTTTCTCTCCTTCATTGGTTGTTCACAAGGCCCCCTTCCTGGGTTAAGAGGACTTTGGCTTTTTGGGAAGAAAAAAAGTCTTAGTCTGGTACTTGAGGGGTGCTTTTTTCTAGCTGACTCGAGAAAATAAAAGGTCAAAAAACATCTTTACATTAGCTTCTTTTTTTGGAGCAACCACCTGGGCCACAAACTATCGCTAGTTGTATGGTACCACTAAATGCTCTATGTAAAAAGGAGGTGGTTATGGCCGCTTTTGTAAGTTCGGACAGTGAGGTACAGTTCTGTGCTTGGGATGGGGGTGAATGTACCCATTTGTCTTCATTTGGGATGACCAGAAGACAGACAGGGGGGTGGGGGAGGAGTGGGAGGTGCCGGTGCTCCAGTCAAGTGGCCTCGTGGGGATTTGAAAATGCTTTTGGGGGTCCTCTCTCGACCAAAAAGCCTGGGAAAGTGTAGTGAGGTCTTAACCAGGGAATAGACGCTTCTCAAACTGTGGTGCAGGTGTCATTGGTGTGCTTTGTTTTTCTAATTGCAGTTTTTCTGATAAGTTGTTGTGATTAAAAGTTGAGATTTAGTTCAACACAGCAAATTCAAATCACTTACAGAAGTATTAACATTTGAGGTAAGACTAATACATGAATATGCAACAGATTTCATTTGTACACTGCTTTATAAACTCTAAGCTGCTTTACAGAATATCATTTCAGAGCATTTTTGTAGAGGTCCAAAATATAAGTTCCATAGATTTTATACCCCAAAATTACTTAGACACTATATTACCATAATAATTGCAGCCTTTGCAATTTGCTAATTATATCCATTCAAATTGTGAGTTGATGAAATTATGGTAACTTTTGCAGCCCTAAAGAGTGTTAAAATAAAATCTCAAGTTAATATTAATAAAAAAAATTCATTCCTGTATTAGTTTAATACCCACAGTTCAAGCTGAGTCGATAAGGCAGGAGTTGTAAATTTAGTACAAAAGAAAAGCATCCACATTTGTCTGTGCCCTCTGCGCGGACTAGCCTCGTTTCCATAGAGATTTATGTACACAAGGCGCACAAAAGAAGGGCTAAGGAGGTAACACGGCCTGTTTAAGCCTTGAGGTATTTGCCGGCGCTAAACCCCGCTGCTAATAACACAAGAGCCACACAGAGCTGGGCAAATGTTCTCAGGTTAGGCATTTGAAGGGAAGAAAAACCCACAGTAGAAAGTCAGATGAAGACACAACGCGGTCAAAAGCATACCCAAAAAGACATGACATGAAAAAAATCTTGCAAAAAAAAGAAAAAAGAGAGAGAGCAAAGAACACACAATGAGAACAGAAGCAGGCAAAAGAAAGAAACATCGCAAACATAAATAGCTTGCGGGTTAAGAGAGAGAAAGAGATCGGGAAGACATTTAGTGGGAAGCGGAAATCAATAAGGCAAAGCGGTGTAGCTGGGAGGGAGTTCTAAGTGGATTAGAGAGAGAGAATGTGTTCGATAGGTTATGGCTCTGGGAGAGAGGTAGCCAGACACCGCAGGCTCTATTGCATACTAATAAGGAAGTCCAGATAGGAGCTAAGCATGAGGTTGTACAGTTCACCATGAAGACTTTTTCTGTATCACTCCAAAAAATCCTGCTTTAGAGATTTTTCCCAAATGATTTTATTTCAGCAAATTCTTAAGAAAAGAAAAGGACCAATAAAATGAAATAAAAATGTATTTGGGGTTATGTAATGAAATTAGATAGATAATGAGGAAAACAGTAGAGTAGCGTGTGTAAGTTTTGTTGCTGGCTTTAGCCCAGTTGGTCCTTCTCCGGCCAAGTGCTTCACCCCGGGACAGCTGTCATGGTAGGAGGCTCGTACTTGAGGGAAAGCCAGGAAAAAGAAAAGAGGGAGAGAGAGGGAGTGAAGGAGAGAAAGTGAGAGAGAGTCCAGGCAGCGTGCCGCGGGGTGATTCCTGATGGCAGAGGAGGATAAGGAACTAAAGGCCGGAAAACCCCACATAGAAAGATGAGCATGATGCTTCATTAATTACAACGAGGTTTAGTTTAGTTTCTTTTTCAATACTCAATTCGTCCTGGTTTCTAAATGCCTTATTTCTGGTATGCCATGGTGTCCATTTGTTTTTCATCAAGTTTCGTCCTGCTGTGGGAGGTTGTTAAGGCTGATTGTGTCCTGGTTGAGTTCTGATTTTGTCTGTATTTTGTTCTGGACACTGGCATAGTCCAGTTTTAGACATGAGCTGAATCTGCTTTCGATTCCTGATTTGTCTTAGTTATTTAAACTTTATCAAAAGTCTTGTATCTTGTTTATAAGATAAATGTTGAAAATCATAAATTTGTTTGAATAATGCCTGATTGGTTAGAGGTTTGGTCCTAATTATATGATTTGATATTCTGCAATTTTAGACATGAGTTGGGAAGCTTTTGAGTTCTGCTTTAGTCTCAGATTTCATGAGCTTTGCGATTTTTGGAAAAATCAAAATGATTCGAATCATTCCTAAGCTCTTCGATGACATTTTTAATATCAAGCAATGTAGATTTGAAAGTTTTCCCAGGCTAGTGTACGTGGAAAAGTCAAGGCAGAGCAATAGAGTGAAGGGGAGTGTGTCTGTGTGTGATCTGTGATGGCTGAGGAGGATAAGGAGATCGCAGGAGATGGATGTTATGCTTCGTCACTAGACCACCACTGTGACCTCCGCACTGACCACAGCCCCCAGGCAGCCGGCCGGAAAGTAAGGCCCCACACAGCAAGCTAAGCAACAGACAAGACTGAAGATAGAAAAAGCTTTAGTTTTCACATACTTTAACTGCTTAATTTCAGCAAACATAATTTCAAGAAACAGAATGTTTTATAAAAGATATATTTTATGGAGCTAAATATTAAAAATGGAAACAGTCAGAGATTTATTTACAGTGGTAGCAACATTTCTGCAGTTAGGCTTTGGAAATAGCTCTTTATCATAATATTTCTGGGGCTAAATATTAAATTTTAAAGATTGAACAATGAAGTGATCTTGAATATCTTGGATTACACCTGGTTTAGCCATGCTTTTTATCTTCCTGTTATTCTGAGGAAGTTTTTATTTAGACCTAATTAATTCCTGATTTAGTTTGTCTTAAGTTTAGAGTAAATATATTTTAAATTTTACATATATCTACAGTTCTCCCAAATAAGCCTTCAGTTTGGTAGTTTAAAAAATGATTATTTACAGAACATAATGAAAAAAGCTATTCTGATTTCATACATGATTACACAATTTCATACAGTTGCTTTTGCTTTGGCCAATATAATGTTGCTTTGGCCAATCTAACATTGAATGAACTATTGATCAGCCAAAGCCTGTCGTGTCTTGAAGGTTCACAAGAGGTCACTGAACCAGGGGACCACCAGCTCAAGCAGAACGACTGGAGGCAAACAGTTGCCAAGAGACCACCGGTGCTCCGCGACTGCCGTGGTCTGACCTCCGCTGACAAGGTCAACAAGGGGGGCTTATGATCCTGCCCCACCACCCCCCTTTAGGCACCACCTCCTCCTGCACGTGCCCCGGGCCTGTTTCCACTGATCTGCTTTGCTCAATTAAACTTCAGAGGACACCCTGCCACATCTCTCGGCAAAGGTCGCGACCCGGGGATCAAAGGTTAAGTCTGGCGCTCGTAAAACAGGGTGTCCGTTAACAAGGGGAGCATGAATTGGGGAGGTAATCCATCCATTTCTACAAACTATCATGACGGTGTGAAAAGAGTTACGTCAGGGGATGTGGGGGGAGTCCGGGTAATGATGTTTTATGGCCGTGTTAACTTTAAGCCTGAGAGTAATGGGAAAGCTGCTTGACCTTGACTTCTATACTAGCAGAGGATAACCCCAGCTATTCTCATCACTGCGTTCAACCACTGGAAAAGTCCCCTGATATTTTTATCACCCAGTTTAAGTACAAGAGTGCACTGAACTAACTCCTTGTGTTTTGTGTGAAAGTAAAATGATCAATAATGAGTCACATCTTTTTTGTTTATCTACTAAAAATATCTAAACAAAGGCTTAACTGTTAAGAAGAAAAATAAACAAATCTGGTGGTTCACAACTGCAGAAGCTAACAACCTGAAACGTGCCCTAACATGACAGTTATCCACATGCCGGGTTCCACCAGCTTGTCAAACTGGAATATGAATCCAGGTGGAGAGAAGAAGGTTTCAGAAAAGAAATACAAATGCCATTCTTGTTCTTGGTATCACTTGATTTCGAAAAAGTGTCAGCAACTACAACGGCCAAGTGAGAGAGCAGGGTCTGTATTGAACACAAGCTGCCAGTTGGCACAATGGATGGCACAACCCCCACTCCTGCCCGCGGCCTTGTCCCAGCGGGCATTCATCTGGGCATGCACATGGGGCTGCCGCTCCGCCGGGCTCAACACGCCCTGCTCCACAACAAGGAGCTGAGTGCCCTCTCCATTCTCACACAGCTCTCACTGCCAACCGCACGACCTTTTTCAGCAGCTACTCGCCAGAATCTCAACAAATACACTCTGAACTTATTGATTTGAGCAAAAATAAGAAAGCGTCCCATTGTAAATAGCAGCAGTTCCTTACTTTTGTTACTCAATTACCTAACAGTGTGGAACTGTTGGGTTGCCAGCACAGTTTTGGGAGAGTACAATATTAAAAGCTCAGAGCGGCCCATTTTAGTGCTTTGCACCAACTTCACATTCGGCATGAGCCAAAGCCGGTTGCTACTTTCTTTGTGTTTGATTGTATGTTTGTTTGTTTCGTTCAGTTGCAGCAGAACAAAGGCATCGGCTTCCATTCTGCCACTGTCAAAAAACTTTCCAATGTGCCCACTGCATTGCGGATGCCAACCAACGAATCAAAGGCATGCTGCAAGCAGACAAAGAGGGTTTGATGCCAACCTCCAAACCTCTAACAACCATTACTGGTGATTCGCCTGCCTCCCTGGCACAGTGCAAAACAAAATGGCGGCGCGCCGCACGCTACCACAATATGGCTGCATTGTCTCGAGACGGGCACTGCTTGGTAACTAAGAAAAGGAAAAGATGCAAAAACGAAACCGAAGAAAAGCACGCCTGTGTCTGTGATCCAGTGAAGGAATGCTATTTTCTTTTTTGCCAAAGTTTCAGGCGGCAGAAATTTTGTGGACGCAATAAGTAATCGCTCTAATCCGTAATGTAATGCTGGATCAGAATGAATTTATTTGTGCAGTCGAGAACAGGAAATTTACACTTTATTCTAAATAATGGACTTCTGCATTTTTCAGTGTTGATGACTTTATACTTTATTTTATCACAACAGAGCGATTTCTCTAAAGGAACAGCTGCCACAGTCAGCACATGTGAAGCAAACCCAATAATGTATAATTTTTATTTTCAAAAGAGAAACCTAGTTAGCACTGAACAGATGAGATGCAACGGATGCAAAGCAGAAAACGGTGGCATCCACAAAAGACACAAAAGAAGCTCTGATGCCAAGCCCGGTGCCAGTGGCAACCATTATTGTCTGTGTGCTGTGCCTTCTGCTTTCCCTGGCACTTATCACACAAAATGGCGCCCAGGCTTTCATGGTAATGAGCTAGCCATACAACGCCTTTTCCCAAAATATTGGTGGTTGTGGTTCCCACGTGCTTCAATGTATGAGACATTTGAGAATTTCAGTGCTATATATTGACATTTGAAACTACCTGAATCTGTGTAAAAGATCTTCTGTGGCCTATATACTGCAGCTGAATTTGGAGCGTAGTATGGACAGTGGGAAGTTCAGTCATTTCAATGACCAACAAAATATTTCAATGAATTTAAAATAAAATACATGATACAATGATAAAACTATTTTTCTTGAAACACAATGAATATAACCTGTTTTTTAACAACTAATAATTATGTCTGACAGCTCTGAGACTTCCGACAATGAGTAAAAAATTTTCCAGAAATAGTCTAAAAATAATTGTATTATTCTTTCATCTGAATCTTGAATTTTCATCTGAAACTATTATTGTGTTTACAAAACAAGGGGCAGGAGATATTGAACTTGTTTCTGTAACATTCAGCTGATGAATCCTTACCTCGCTTGAATCTTTGGCGTGTGTATGATTTTATATATTATTACAATTATTCATTCTATTACAATATAGCATTAAGGTTACAGCCTAAATGATATATTTTCATCTGTATTTTACAGGATATAAAGCATGATTTGCGGGTTTTGTGATCGTCAGATTGTTTATTTGTCTGGCGACCGCACTTGTGTTCTTGGCCAGCGTTTGTGGCACTGCCAAAAAGTAACACATGTGACCTTTGACCTTGCCAAGCTTCTCTCACACTCTCTCTCTCACAGTAAAACAAACAGGCTGGACCTACCTTGGTCCTGCACATAGTATGCCAGGAACAAGTCCAGCTCTTTGACCGATACTGTGATGTGGTGCGGCTGGACACAAAGTGCTGGGTTGGTGCAATGGGGGGACTTGACCAGGCGCTCTCCGTCTGTACTTTCCAGAGGGATGCCTTTGAAGAGGATGACCATCACCAGGTCCAGACGCCACACTTTGTCGGCCTGGCGGAGGCAGTCGATGCGGCGGATCTTGCCCTTCTGGTCGGGGTTGGAGAGCACGCAGCACGGGCCTTTCTTCCCCGTCACACTGAGGACAAAGTCCTCGCGGTACTCCTGCCGAATGTCCTTTCGCAGCTTGGCTAGCAGCCGGGACGCCCACTTCTGTTTCACCTCAGGCTTCTCACACAGGAGCTCATCCTTCACCGCGCGCTCCTCATCCTTGGACATCCGCTTCTCGTGCTTCTTGAAGTACTTGCGTTTTCTGGCCTGGAGGTTGAACCATGTGTAGGCAATGGCACGGACATGAGGGAGAAGGGCCTCAATGAAGGGATGAAATTCATCCTGAAACAGAGAACCGATAAAGAGGAAAAAACAGGGCAGAGTTAATGGAAATCAGAATCAAAGAGTCAGGGATTTTGTAAATTATAATTATAGTAAATAATATTTATTTTTCTTTTCAATAATTCATTTGATTATTTCTTTTTATGTATCACCAGTAAATTCACAATTTACCATTTCACCCCAGAAAGTCGCTGAAGCTCTGACAAGGAAATTCCAGTATTTCTATCAGCTGCTCCAGTACAATGGCAGAGCGCTGAGTGAACGCACAGCTCGGCGCTGCGAGCTGCTACAGAGAGCATGCGCCCCTCACACACTGAGCACTCTTATCAAACTCCACATTCCAACTTCTACTTATCCCACATTCAAGACACAAGATAATCTGGAAGTGGACACAAAAATAGGAAGTTGATTGCTATTAACTGGCTCATGCATTAGGTGTACAAAGCAGTTTTCAAGATTAAAACACAATAAAACAAATCTAAGTGGAGGCGTCTGAGGTGAAAAATAAAAAAGGAATTTCCAAAGGTTACGTTAGGACTCAATTAGAGGCTTGTGTCAAATCATTTAAAGGTTTGAGGTTAATCCGAGAGAGAACTGGCTCCTCTTCATTCCTACAGCTCGCGTTCATTAACGTCCTTAGACCTGGGCTTTACTTTTCCACTCTGCACCTGGTTTATATTATAGCTAACTTACCAAAGATTAGATGAAATCCTATGTTCTGGTTTATTATTTTCAATTTTACTGTATGTAATTTTACAACATTACGGCCTCTTCCAAGTATTATATTCAGCAAAATTACATTTAAGAACTTTGCTATTAATTCAGCAATATTTATAATTTCTTCCCATTTTAATAAATCTTTTAGCAGCAAATATATTGTGAGCTATACAATATTGTGTATTTTCACAAAGTACACAACCTGTCAATTAATTTTTTTTAAATTGTAATTTACTTACATCCAGCAGGCCAACATTTCACTGGCCTTTAGGGTTTCACATAATTTACTTGAATATTAAATGAAATAATCCACATTAAACACTTTCTTGTTTTCAGTCAGTAAAATGCAAGGTTCTTGATAAGTTGACCAAAATTAGAGAAGCCACATACGAGAAGTGGAAGCAAACATTTTTTTTGCTCATTAAAACATAATTTAAAAAACACAAAGAAACACTTTTGGCTCGGTATTTACAGGAGTTTGACCAGATATTGTTCTTGGTCAGAGGCAGGAAACCACACACATCCACTCCCTATCTCTGCCTGACGCTCCACACCAGCCACACTTTGGCTTTGCTTGAGCTCCACTAACTTTAACTATGCTGCCAAACGGTATAAAAAAACAAACTCTGAAATTCACTGTACAAGCAGTCTTTAAAGTAATATTTTAAAATTAAATATTACATTATTTTACTACTTTTCACAAAACTTTTTGAAAACATAAATTGCTGTAAATGTCTCCCTAACTGCTCTTAACACTATATATTTTTTATGCAAAACCCACTCCGTTCACTCTTTCACTTTCAAGTAAGAATTAAGAGCTGGTCAGTTTAATATATTTGCTAATTAATTTAAATTATTTTACTTTTTACTATCAAGGACAGATATAGGAAAGAAATTAACAAATTAATAAAACCTATTTTTCACACTGTCTAAAAGCCAAACAATGAAATCATTACACACAGTCTGAACAATCCTCCAAAGTACAAAGTAACCACATCTCAGTCAATCACTGACATATGCCAAGTAAAATATAAACAGTAAAACTGAGCCAGCCAAAACAGCCACCGATAATCTACAGTTCAAACCATACAAAACCGCTTACAGTTTGTCTGATTTTTTACGGTGAAAGTTGTGTTATCTTCAACTACAACGTTTGTTACTCCGAAATGAAACGATACACAAACACGAGGGACGCGGCGGTCAGGGCAGTGTGTGAACGTGCATACCTACACACTTTACGCACGTTCAGTAAAGTTGCAAGACTTTGGAAAGAATTGTAACCACTGACTGCATTTTAGAGTGTATGATAAATGATCCAAAAGTGCCACTTTAGTGCAAAAAAAGTAATTCAAATTAGCTACGCTGATTATATTCATTTGAGACGCCTTCAAATATTTTAAATCTAAAAGAGTAAAAAAAATACGCACACACAAAAACAAACGAAACAAGAGCCCTGTAAATTGAGCTAATAATTGTAATAATAATAACAAAAGGCAGTAATACCTGAGTAAGACAAATAGGAGAATACATGATGAGGCGGCTACGGTCAGGGACGGTAAATTACTTCTTCAATTGATTTCTCCCTGATCACTTTATCGCGCCATTCCAGGACCAGAGTGCACCGTTCAAGACTATGGAGCTATCCGCGTAAAACAGCAAGGAGCAAAAGGGGTATCCAAGAACATCCGTGAGTTTTCCGAGATCCAAAGATTGTCGTCTCCGCAGAGAAGGGAGAAATAAAGCAGAGGACAGGGAACACAGTGTAAGCACTTGCAGATGTACAACTGCTCGTGGTGGCCGGTGCAAACGCTGCGTACTCCTGTGTTACGTATGGGCTCGTAGCGCGTCTCCGTGGAGTGATACGTCGTTCATAAAAGCATGGTGAATAGCTTCAGAGGGCACCGAGTCTCTGATGTTCAGCCCTTCTTTAGACTAAGTTGATATGAAGTCAACCGGTGCACCTTCGCTCCTGCGCGATTCCAGCAAATCAGACCCAACTTTTCTTTTTTTTTTTTCACCCACGTAATTACACAGTCACACTCCTCCTCCTGCCGCTGCTCACTACACACACATATAAGCCCCTGTGCACTGTCCTGTGCCTTCTTCACTCCTGAAACACGCTATTCATTCACTTCTGACGACAATTAGACTTGGACAAACCTCCTTCTGCGATAATTTATCAGACTACAGTTTTCCCGAACGCTCTGGCAGTTTGCTTTTGCAGAGTCAACAAACTCCTTTTGCCCAGTTTGACCCCGCTTAGGGCAATAGATAAACTCAAGAATGACTTTCACAATAACAAAATGTTCATAATAGTGACATTTAAAACTACTATAAAGCAGCAAATGAGTTAAAAATTAGTTGTGAGTTTGACATTTTATTTTGAATACATTATGAATTTATTTTTAAAATTGATTTATGATTTTATGAACCTAGGATAAAAATGTTTTGGAATTTACTATAAATAAAGTACTGTGACTGTAAAAAAAATGAATTCTTAACAGAGATGGTGTAGTTATAAAGTGGAGTATTTAACATGAGTTTAAAGTGGAGCTCTTCGTCAGCGTTGCTCCTTCATTCCTGCGCTACACGCGCGCACAGCGCGGACAGTGCCAAATTATGGGGGAATGGGAATGTTCACAGAGGCTACTGAGGAACACGAGCCAAGTTCACTACAGACTTGGCCCGACCGTGTGCGTGTTGTGGTCCGCTTTAAGTTAAACCACTTCAGCGGTGGTACACTAGAACAGGAGCATATAATGTAATACATAAACAGCGTTATAACAGCATTGAAAACAACAGTAGCCCATGTTCACGTACCATTGCACTGTACTGCATGGATTATTAGGGAATCCCGGAGCCTGGTTGAAACACACAAGCCGGTAGCTTCACATTTCTCACGTTCAACTTTGTGCTTTGGAGGGGTTTCTCTTGCAGTGCTTGCAAAAAAAAAGTCAACACCGGAAGACAATTCTTGGCAGATGGCGACGAAAAGAAGTTAGGAGCACCTCGCGTTTTTTTCTCTTTTTTCTGGTCTTCCTTCCTCTTCCAGGCTGAGTTTTTGGATGGTTTTGGGATTGTTCAGTGGAGTTGAACGTGATCCAGAAGAGGCAGAGTTTTGGGCGCAGGGCTGGTCTCCGCCTTCACTTTCACTGTCTGACGGTGCGCCGCCTCCAGCTCTCCGCACTAACCAGGGACTCACGACAGGCACCACGGACACTTCCGGTGGGCGCTTTCTCAGTAAAAGCAGGATGGACAACTTTGAAGATGGAGTTGGACTTTCTATGAACATCATGTGAACTAAGCAACTATAAATTTGGCTCTGTGTAATTGGAAACCTAACAGTGATTATATTTTTGTTGATCAGATATTCTCTATATTAATTAGGGCATTTAATTCTTGAAATACGCTATTACTGGCACCATAAAACCCGGTGTTTATTCTTTAAATGAAAAAAACACAAAATGTAATAGGTTATAAAGGGGAAAGTGATAGAGTCTTATAATAATTGAGATATTAAGTTCAACCCCTATTAGACTATTTAACATTTTTAGACAATCCAACACAATCCGCTGCGAATTGTGCGTTTGGCACATGGTGCGTAACGACTACAAAAGGGACATATTAGTAAATTGTCTTTTTAATACTAAATACAAAGACTAGATTTTTGCTGACTCTTGTAATCTGTAATTTTGAAAGCCCAAACGTCCCGTTTCCTGAGCAGATCACATATGTTTTTGTAACTTGGTGCTCCTACGTTTTGTAATAGTGGGATTATTCTCGCTCCCCATTGGACACGGCCAGTGGCCCGGGGACTCTGTACCCTGGGCCCCTCACTTCCGCTACGCACCGGTCAGCTGCGCACCGGACACTCGACCTGAGCTGATCCGAGCCAGAGGGAGTCAGTGCAGCGCTTCTTTACTGCAGTGTTACACATTAACCTACCGGCTTCATAGTAGGGTTATTATTATTATTATATTATTATCAACATTCATGTCCTAATCATCTAAATGATTTGGCATCTAGTTCACTAGGTCCAATAGGCAAATGTTGAACTAGGCCAGTATTTTAATAGAATTATTAAATTGATAGAAATGTTTAGCCCATTTTCTGTAATTGTAATTTAGTGTTAATAATCTGACCTATAACCAGATTTGGTGGTATCTGTTTCCGTCTCTCCATGGAGATAGAAAAGTTTGATAATATCTTCATACAAGCGGGTGGCAGACCCTGCACCACAAAAGTTAGTGCATCAAGGAAATGTAAATCTGTAACTGTATATATTCTTATTCTTAATATAGCTCCCTTAGTTTAGCATTCCTAGCCTAATATTGTCACAATTTGGCAGTAGGAGTTAATATTCGTTGTTTAGAATAGCCTAATATCTTCATGAAACTTGTGTCACCATTATCCATCAATAACATTTTAATGCAGGACTGGTTATGGGAATAAAAAGTTATGACTCATATGACTTGAACTGGCCACCAGTGAAGGCAGAAACATTTATATTTTACTTCCTTCTGTTTCTAATCTGAATTGGCAATCTAATTACAGACCTGCATAAACTACATCCGTGTAATAGCCAGTAAAACTGGCTCCTAAATAATGCTTAATATGCATGCAAACCATCAATTGAAAATTGAAAAAAATTGATTTAATAAGCAGTCAACTGGATAAGGTTTTCCCATACACAACTTTTGTAACCTCAAGTCTTTCATTTTGTTTCACTTTTCCCAAAGGGCTGCTTCTGAGGCTTGTTCAACTGGACTTGGTATAAAAGGAGCATTTCTGAAAGACAGTTTGCGTTGCAGAGTTTTTAGCTTTAATTCATATTAGACTTAAGGGACAGTGACAAATTCTACAGATCCTTTCTACTCTCATTAGTTTAGTAGGCCCATTGTATCATGTTAGAACTAGGGAAACAGAGGGCACCCTCAATTTGAGCCTACTCGATATGGACCTACCGCCCTCTAGTGGCTGTACAGTACACTACCCACGACTCATCAGGGAAAAGGGATTGAGATGAATGAAAAACTAAAAGGAAATTGAAACTTATTTCTGATTTTAGAGACAGGAGTAGAGTTTGTCCAAAGGTTGGCAGCTTGAATCCCCCTCCTGACATAACCATTGTTGTTGGAAGAGATCATTGGCACACAGGTTGGTGATCCTAGCTCCAACTGGTGAAACGTGTCCTTGGGCAAAACACTTAACCCCCAGTGTCTACGTATAGTGGTGTATGAATGTGTGTGTAGGTGAGCTGTTGATGTAAAGTGCTATATAAATGTGACGATTCACCATATACCATTTAAGGAATGACATAAGAAAATTCTGCACTGATAATAGCTAGCTAAAACAGATATTTTAAACTTGACTATGGAGATGTGTTCAAAAATAGCCTATTTAATATAGCAAATTCTGCCTTTATATAATGCTGCTTTCCCAGTCCTATTGAAATGCTATTGTTCCTAAGAAAACATTTTCCAACTTAACCTTGGCATGTCTCAATTATTTGATATGGTATCCAACTATGAGAACATTTAAGCAAGTGGTAAAATATGGCTGTCTAGCAGTGAATCCTTTTCACTATTCATTTTTCATTACATTTATATAGGACCATTTCCCAAGACTTTTAATTACAAAACATATTTACTGTATTATGCTAAAAGTCACCTGACCTTTTATATTATTTGCTGTTTAATTGCCAACTTATTGTGTAATATTATTTACTTATGTACCAGAACCATCCATTCTGAAACATCCTTAATACTGTGACTTGACTAAGTGGCCATGCAATGTGAGGTGTCAAGTCAAAGGCACAACAACATTATGCATTAAAGGTCCTATATTATACAGTAATTTCTCCTAAACTAAGAATGCTCTGCTCCACCTTGTGACATCATAAAGTGGTAGTTTTTTAAGTAAATAGCTACCTTTTATCTTTAGTTCAGTAGATGTGGGCTATTCCAGGGCTGAAATCATCCCAGTGATTCAGGTGAAGCTGTATGAAGTGTGGAGCACTTCCTGCATTGTCACATGACATCATAAGGTGGAACCGTATTTTCTGATTGAGAGAAGAACTCAGCCTAAATATGAAAGTTGTGTTAAACATGTATAAATGAAACAAAACACAACTCCAGGTGTGTTTCTGATGAGGAAACAACATTATAACACATCAGAAAATAGCATAATATGGGCCCTTTGAGATTTGAACCAGCATCTCTCTGGTTTGATGGTGTTGGCTTTCCCACTGTTACCCTCCATAATTTTATTACTAATAAAAGGGAAGAAATCTGTATATTTTGACAATATAGCAACAAAGGAACAGCTAATAGTTATAGATATTGATTGGTAAATATATTCCCTTGTACACAGTCATTTGGAGTAGTTATTCCATGTTTTCTTACAACGCTCTGAAGACATAACATTGATGCAGTGTAGCCTGAGAGCATGCATTTGTTCGCATTGATTTGCATTGAAACGACCAGGCAAACTGCTACTTAAACACTGGCACAATGAGTCTGTAGTGGGAGAAGTAAATAAATATTCAGATAGAAATGTCAGCCGGTTGCCTCTTCAGCATGGGAAAGGCGCGGGCTGGACAAGGGTTCTTTGTGCTAATACTATCATATTAACACAGAAGAGAGAGGTACACTTGAGAAACACGGCAGTACTCCGGCCTTTAGCTTTTAATCTGGTGGCATTTTAAGACCTGTATCATATTTACAAATTGCAATCACCCTTCAAAATACCAAACGGAGTTACTGTAATGTCAAGAGAATCAAAATTAGTTTTTTCTGATGGAGTGTACGCCACCTGCCTGTCTTCATGGAGATGTTATTGCTTTGCCCAGAATGTTCCCCAATGTGACACCGATCTATCTTCAGGGAGCTAAGCAGATCGCCATACAGAGTTACGGGTCATATCTGTGGAGAGGTGACTCTTCTCACAGTAAGTATGTATGTTTTTCAAGGTATTTTAGGGGAATAAAAACACCTGTTACTTAATAAATGCAAAATTTAGAAGTTTAATAGCATAGACTGTTTAAGTTTCCAAAGTATAACATCTCCATAGTAACAGAAATGCTACCAGGAAAGTTACATAGTGCACCCTTAAAAGTCATATTGGTTTATTACAAGTGTGCTTTACATGATTTGACATATGCTCCATCACAGGTGCCCTTCCTGATTCAACTAAATCTGTTTACACCGGAGTTAGACTGGTAAGGACATGGGACTACACTGACAATAACTATCATCATGCTTTCATTTTGGCCTGTGATTAATAAGGTACTTGTCAATAGACACATTTTATTTGAGTAAAATTAAAGGTCCTATTCAAATTGACTCCTGTGGGCTTTTAGGTAAGATATAAAGATGTTACCTCCTCAAAAACATACATGCAAACTCCAAAGCTCTAAATGCTCTGTTCCACCTTGTGATGTCTTAAAGCAGAGTTTTCAAGTTGACAGCTACCCTTTACCTTTAGCTTAGTAGAAAATGGAAAATCCTGGGCTATAATTATCCAAATGATTCTAGTAAAAATGTATGAAATTTAAAAACACAGTGGAGTACTTCCTGCATTACCACACAAAGTGGAACACAGTTTTTTGTTTGAAAGATCTCAGCCTAAATGCAGGATCTGTGTGTTAAACTTGTGTGAATGAAACAAAACACAACTCCAGGTATGTTTTTGATGTAGAAACAACATTATAACATAGATCAGATAATAGCGTAATATGGGCAAAATTAAGAACAAAGTTTAAACTTGAATTTAACAGGGGAATTCCAAATAGAGATATAGGATAGGTTTCATGCACAATGTTTAGTTCTGTAAAAATCAAATTAATCAAATATTTTGCCATACTAGTATGAAAATAAACTGAAAGTCAGATTCAAAACAATGAAGTCCTCCGTGAGTTTGCCTGAACTTACAAAAAGTTTAAAATCAAAGATAATAGAAAGAGAATTAGTCTTACCATCCACCACGTCCTGGCTGTCATGTCATAACAAAGCTGCCATTTGACCGACCTCTCCTTCATCTTCTCAGACATCTTCCTCCTCTGTCCAAGGTCTTCATAGATCTACAGAGTTTTTTTACCCAGTCAGATGGGTTTCACTGGAGACACGCAGAGCAGAGGCCAGCCTGGGGCAAGATGCATTATGGGAAATAAAAAAAACTGCACCCACAACAGCTTGACCAGTGATTTGGACCTTATTGTGGTAATTACAACATCCATGACCTGTAACTATCCGCCCCCCTCCCACAGAGACTGACCCCCTCTCTCCTCTGCCCCTTGGACCTCCCATTTATAATCTAATGTTAACATCGACCACCAGCTATGCCCTATTGTAATACTTGTATTTCATCAGTAGCATATTTAATAACAGATCACACTTCTATCCACTGGGAATGTTAAATTTCTCTTTTACACAGGTTATTATGAGTCCTATTTTAGCAAGTATTTCAAAATGTACTCCCCAAATGTAATGTTAGAAAAAAGAAAAAGAAAAAAAAAAGCTCTCTCCACATTCAATACATATACAGAACTACACAAAAAACACTGGGTAAGCAAACACCAAATGTCAAGTCCAGTCCTGTCAATAGGTTCAAAAAAGGTATCCAAATGTAATATTATTTAATGCTGGTGTATCAGAAAGAAATGTAACTCACGGCATAGCAATAGTGAAAGAAATTGACGTGCAGTTGGCTATACTTTCTACTTCAATGACATGAATAATACACAATGGAATATTTTAAACGTGAAAATGAAAATGTTTGTTGTTTCTGTGTGAAGTTATCTGAATGGTCTTTTGAAAGGACGTTTTTTGCCCCTGCCACATTCCACTCCTCCACACTCAGGCCTGACAATTCCAGCTGGATTTCCCCAACGGATCTGTGGGTGGACCCAGCAACTTGAACTCAGCTTCGGTTTATGACTAAATACATGGTGCAGAGGACAAGGAGTTTGGGTCTGTGCTTTTGATCTGTACTTTTATTTAAGCAGGATAGACACTGAAACCGAAATATCATTTTGAGGGAAGGAAACCATACACAGACATAGAATTGAATCATGTTTTAGCTGGATATTGCACTGGTAGATATGGAAATACACATCTAATAAAACTACCACAAAAACAGGACCACCTCTCTAGAGATCTGACCTGTAACCTTGCCTGTGGCTCCTTGTTTCCATGGAGATAGTTAAATTAAATGCCATACTGTAAAACATTCCAGGGAAAAAACAATAACACCGACATGCAGTCAAGCAGGTGGCGGACACTTTATATTGATAGAAGAGGTGTCATATTTGTGTAATAGCTTATAGCGGCTTACATCTACAAAAAAGTCTTCAGTCTTGTGCTGATTAAATGAGTCATTATTGAGGAAAATTTGACGCTAAATAAATATTACTTTGTGAGAATAAAGACTTTTATATTTACATAATTCATTCATTAACCAGGGAGCAAAGAGTGTGCAGATATTGACACAGGGTACTGTACAGTGTATAGAAGGCCTTCCCCATGACATAATACTGGCACTGAAGGAGACAGAATTCATTTGGTCAAGTGCATGTTGAATGATGTTGTGAAATAAAGATAATGAAGATGTTTAACTGTTTGGGGAAAGCAGAGACCACTGAGGGCCAAGCTCTTCCCCACACACCAGCGCAGCCAGCTCCTTATTGATTTTGAGAGTAAAATCGATAAATATCATCGTCTTGATTGGATTAAGTGTTTCAAGTTCAACTTTTAATTGGATTTCCACTTTCTACAACAAGAGCTTATTTGAAAATCAATGGGGACCAATCAATAACTTCAGTATCTGGAAAGTTCACGGCATGAAGCCATTGGCAGAACGGAGTGTCCAGTGAAAAGTGATTTATAATGGTTAAAGGGGTGATTTTTATATTGTTTGTCATAGAAAAAGGCCATATTACTCTAGACAAACAAATCTGAGTATGTTGATAAATAGAATAAAATAGCATATTCAAAAAGTTTAAACTCTAACCATCTCTGTTCATCTAAGTTATTTTAACACAATTAGTGCATTTTTCAAGCATATATTTTGAAATACATTTGGTCAAGTTAGATTTTAAAAATACTAGTTTTTTTGTCAACACCAAATCTAGACTCAAAAACAACAGTGACATAACTATGGGACCTACACCACAGTTTGGGAAACTCTACTCTAAATGAATGAGGTATAAATAAACTAATCTGAGAACGTTTTTAAAATGTTAGACAAAATAAAACTGTATATGTAAAAAGAAATTTCAATGAATCTAGTTTTTTAAAAGCTAGTACATTTATCAAGCATATACTGTGAAATATATTGATACATTTGATCAAGTTAGATTTTCAAGAACACTGTGTTGCAGTATGGAAAAGGGACAAGGTATTTTTAGACCCAAATGTCTAAAAGTTACTGAATTTTGTGTTGATTCTCCATTATGTGGCATAACTATGGGACCTACACCAGTTTGGAAAGCTTTGGTCTATGAATGAGGTATAAATGACACACAAAAACATGTACAGTCAAGAGTGCATTGGAGAATTACTCCAAGCCTTATGATCCAGAATGATCCAGTTTGCTCATTCAAAGCAATTACAGACAGGTAATAACTGCTACCTTCTAGGGGTGGCACGGTATATGTATTCGTATTGAACCGTCGCGGTACGGGGTCACGGTTCGGTGCGCGCATTTTGATGGAGAATATACGGTACAAAAGTTTAATATTGAACTGACCACGGGACTTTCCTTTTGCGACGGTTTCCTTAACCATTGCCATGTGCAAGCCCTGCTTGGTCCATGAACATACATGTCTGGATTAGTCTAGCTAGCAAACTCCGCCTTCAAATACAAAACCGTTGTTGTTGTTGCTGCTGTTAGCTCGTTGCGAGAGGGGTGAAAGACAATGGCGAGTAATTCAAGGCCAGAGTCAGAAGACCCACCACCATCATTTAAGTCGGTGGTGTGGGCAGGGCTCTACAGTGTGCCCATTTAACTGGCATTTGCGAGTAAATATTTCGGCGTGCGAATGAGAAAAACAAAACAGGGGCACCTGTGCGAGTGCTTCTGCAGCACAATAAAGAGCTGCGCACAGACGCAACATGACGAGTTAAACGTTCTAAATGTATCAAACATTAGGGGCGCACTCACACTAGGACTTCTGAATCGTGCCCAAGCCTGGATCGCCCCTAAAGCGCGGCACACTTTCCCAGCGCAAGCGCAACCGAACACCTCCGACCGCGCGCGACCCCAGCGACCACGCGCGACCCCAGCATACGAGCTCCGCGTGTGCGGCGATATCACTCATAGAACAATCTCCGCTTCAAAACACACCCATGCCCACCTTAAACGAGGCAGACAGCAGCAGGACCCACACCTGTCCCACTCAGTAGACACGCCCGTGCCGCTGGACTTCCTCCTCCGCTAAAGCGAGTGCTTTGTCTTGGTTTTGTCTCGGACTCGAGCGCATTAGGACTCGGTCTCGTCAATCTCGTCGGCAATAAACTTGTGCCGGTGTGCGGGACCTATGCGCTGGAGCACGCGGACGCGCGGACACCGTGCGGCACCGCCAGTGCGCGGCTCGTCCACCACTGCGCGCACCCGAAGGTACCCAAAAGGCATCTAAAAAGACCATGTGTTAAAACTTCACTGATGTACCCAGCTCAGTAACCAATCAGTACACTCAATGTGGTGCTTGCGTGTTCACTTGTTTTACATGTTTTACTTTTACTTGTTTTACTACAAGTTGCAGTTATCTCAGCTGGAGATTTAGGCAATAAAAAGCTGCCTTTGAGGACAGCCTTTCTGGTTATGTTTTTTTTCCCTGCACTTTACCGAAAATGTACCGAACCGTGGTGTCTGTACCGAGGTACGTACCATACCGTGAATTTTGTGTACCGTGCCACCCCTACTACCTTCATAATCTTAATCTCTTTTTTCTAATCTGGACAAGATATCAAGCCAAGCCATGCCATACAATTCCTCTCCGAGACACAGATACTCGAGTCTCTTGCTATAACTCTGAGCACATTTATGTTTATTAGGCATGTGGCTAATTATTTCTTTTGTTCGGCCAGATGCCACTGACTGTAACAGTAGCAGGTGGCCTCTTATTTAATTAGCACAGCTCACAGCCATCATCTGAGATTAAGCCTGTTTAACCCCGTCTGACCGCTGCTCTATGAAGTCGGACGGGTCCATTTTAAAAGCCACGAGGCACAGACAATTTTCAACATGATTTTTAACAATAGACTGCAATTGAGATCCAAATAGGGAAGAAGTGATAGCCTATTTGTATGGGTTTTGGTGTACAAATGCTGACATGATCAGTCCAGATTTAAATACATTTTATCCCATGGTATGCAGCTGCTCAGTAATAATTCGACTCGCAATCATAGTTGGATCATAGTGAACTGTCGCAATGATCAGACTGCAATAGACACAATAAAATTAAACCTAGCTCTTCCCCATTGTGTTTAAAGTGCAAGACTGGTATCCTCATAGACAGCTTTTGGTCTTGTCCAAAAGTGCAACAATTCTGGAAAATTATATATATATATATAGACTGCATTAATATAAATAATAATTCCTTCAAACAACAAAATGTCCTTTTTTTTCTAATGAAAAATTGTATATTGCTATGCAGATATTAAATTAAATGTGTAGACCTTCTCTAAACCACTGAAAAACAATACTTGCTTTTTCACATATTTTTTCCTTAAAATTGTCAAAAATGTTCCAATTCGTCCAGAAAATACAATACAGGTCTCATACAAAAAGTACAGTTGAGTAGCAGAAGCATGGTGGGTAGTAATATAAAGTAGAAGTAATTTAGGTCTGTGAAAAAATGTTGTAATAGTTTTGTTTTGTTTTTTTACAATTTAAACCATTGTCAACTTTATACACTGAATAAAGTATACAGTATTGTTTATTGTACTGCAGTGCTCGGTCTCATTTTCCAGGACCAGTCTCAAATGACCTATCAGTGGCTTGGTACAAATGAGCCTCTGGGTAAGGCTATCCCGACTAGACTAGGGGTTCGCCTGAGGACACAGTATAGTGCCTATGTGCAAACTACACCAGAACATGTAACCATTCTGTACAATGTCCAAAGATTATGTTCACGGATCATTCACGCATTACACACGCTTCACTGAGACCTAAGAAACTTTCAGGACAATGAGCATTTGAGCTGAGATGAGAGACCAGGTCGCAGTGTGCTGATAGACTGGTATTGTTATGGTATGCAGAAAGTACATTAAGATATAGAATGTTCAGTGTGGGACATTGTATTTGTTTTATGAGTGTTGGCATATGGAAACTTTACATGGCAAGTCACACAATAGGCTCTTTGTTTAGTTAGTGATGAAATGAATTAAACCACTCCCCATGAATGTTTACTCGTAATTTAAAGAAACCTGTTATATTTGCACTATAACATTTTTCATATTAAAATTTTTGTATATAAAAAAATAAATTAATGAATTAATCACAAATATTCATAATCAATTTTATTATAATCTGGATACATTTTCAGAGCTCAAAACATTTACACAATAAAATGTGAAATGATATACAGTACTTACTGTGTAGTCATTGCCTTAACCACAGAAGTGTCTAAAGCTGTAGCAGTATTTGATGGACAAGAACAAACTAGATGAAACATAGTTTAGCCCCCTTACACAGTTTTAGGAGTGCACTTAACTTATAAAGGAGTTATGACAATTTCATAAATTATGCAGAAGCTGATTATTTTCAAAATAGATTGGATATGCTACTCTGTGATTCAAGTAAAGACTAATCTCATTAATTTACTATTAACAACACAAATATGGCTTATTGAATAAAAACAAACTAAAAACATAAAATATATATAATATAAAAACAAAATAATTTCATAATTCACTTCCACATGGCATGGAATATCTCTCTCCATTAAAGTAAACAATGTCAGATTTATAAAATCCCTAAAAACTCATAAAACATAAATCATTTTCAAAAGTACCGCACAAGCCATAGTGTACTTAAACAGTGCATAAAACTCACATCGCCAGCTGGACTTATTTTGATGAAACATGCATTGCTTGCCTGCATACTAACTATTGCAAAAGTTCCTATGGTCTTTGGCTTGTATATAGACCAAATGATGTGAAAAGTGGGATAAATAACTTATAACCTACAGGCACTTAAACTACTTGTTATAGATCCTCCAAGCAGCTGTTTACATGGACTTAAATAGTTGTTTTGTAGCTGATATTCAAAGCCACATCTAACATTAGAAGTGTCTAAAACATGAACATAATCAGTGTAAACTCTACACAGTAATATAGTAAAGAGGTTTTTAACAATAGATCTGGAGACTTTCCTCCCAGGGCAACTTCAGTAGACTATAGACTATGGACTATGATCAGATATTATTCAGTTATTCATTAGCAAAAAAGCTGCTATAAACAAGTGGGAGAGTGATGTATTGTAAAATCTGTCACCAGTTTACCACTGTCTGTTACTTAGACAGATTTTGGTCAATATGGAAACTGAAGACAAGTAAAACATCCAAACTAAGCTGCAGTTTTGGAGATGCTCTTATCACAAATATCACGATTTCCTCCTTGTCAAAACATGGCTTATTTTCTTGTTCTTTTAACACATTGAAGACAAAATGTTTACAAAATCATCTATGATAGACTTAAAAGTGTGTATTTTACCATCAGCAGTCATAATATTGAGGCTGAATAACTACATGGTCACGCTTCATAAAACATCATACAAAAATACAGCAATGAAGGAAAACATTCAAAAATCAACCAGTGTAATCGCAACATTCCCCTCAGCCAAAAAAAAAAAAAAAAAAAAATCACATTTCCCATATAAAAATAAATATTTAAAAACATAATATTGAAACCAGCTCATGCAACAAAATAAAATATGATTAAATAAAACAAGGCACCAACATCTTACAGCAATCCCCATATACACTGCAGTCATCCTCATTCTGTGTCTGATTGAAGGTCAGTTAACAAAGTTTTTTTTTTTAAATATATGTAACCTGAGTGAGTTTTCCAACGCAGTCCACGTCTTTCAAAGGTTGTCAAGTTTCACAGTGCGCAAAAACAAACATTTTCCAGTGGAGTTTCTTGATTCGGCAAAGCAGTTCTCAAAATCAGTCAGATATTTTGAAAAAAAGCCAAGAAGCAACAAAAAACGCAGAGGTTTGATGTGTCATATCTTCTAATAAATCCAACCAAGGGGCATTGGATCCTGTTGATGTAGTGTTCTTATAGCTCGTACAATTTAAAGGGAATAAAATAACTCTGACCTAAACGTGGGAGCGGTAATGGTGTCCCGACTGGAGAGGCTGCCTCACTCGGAGTGGAAGCAGCCACAGTAGTTTCCATCGAGTACCACAGACCTCAGCCAATGCCCTCTGCCACTTCTTCTTTGAATTTAACCTGCAAATAAATTATTAGATTTTATGTAATTAATTGAAATCACATTTTTAGACAAACACTTATTATAACAATGTAAATGATATCAGCATTCAGTGCCTGACTAACAAAAGAACAACAAAAAACAGACTCTCCAACAATCATGGAGATGTTATTGCTTTACACAGTATAGCTTTAAACATTTATATAGCATTTAATAATTATAGGTCTTTTAATTGAAAATATACCCTGAAAACATGCATTCTTACTATTACTCGGGTCACCTCTTCACAGATCTGACCTGTAATTTGTCCCGGTGATGTCTCCATGGAAATACATATGTTTATTCCCCTATTGTAGTAGAACATTCCAGCCCAAAGCAGTAACGGCTCCATAGATATAAGGCGATAGACGCTCTACTAATACGACAGTGCATCTTTAACTGCTTTGCTCAAATATAAATAAATAGATTAAATAAATAAATAAATAAATAAGAACCTGCATGCATTGGTAGCAGTGGCTTTCAATCCCAACAAAAACACTCAGAACAGAATCTGAAATACTCACATGTCATTTGAGAACTGAGACATTTTCTCAATAGTTGTCGTATCCTGTTAAACAAGAAGAATCAGTTCAGTTACCGAGCAAACCCACAATGTGCAGACTCTAGTTCTGTCACTCTAGCATTGATTTACGAATAATGGGACAGGTTGCTATGTTATATTTTTAAAGATTGGGATACTCATGTTTGTGTGTGTGAAGTAAAACTAGCTTGCTCTTTTGTTAAAAATCATGTTATCTCTCTTTTACTTACTGAAAGGATTCCTGTCATCTGAGTGTAAAACAAACTGGTCATGCCACCAAACATGACCACACCCATGAGTGCTGAAATTCGCAGCAAAGCCAGTTCATGCCGTGTTGTAAATTTCTCCTACAGGATAAAACAATACATCTAACCAACCCTTTTAACAGTTAAGGATATTGTTTCAGTGATTTAGAGTGAAATATACCTGATCCAGTTGTGTCAGGGGTTGGAAGTAGTAGTACTGGCAGAAGTCCAAGACAAGAGTGAACAAGCTGAGAACCTGAGCATAGAAACAAAGCTGGAGGAAGAGCCAATGGTTGTCTTCTCCCACACAGTTATTAATCCTGGAAAGAAAGCATTTCAAATTCATAAAAATATACATAATACAATAAAAATGTTATGATTATGCAATGCCAATAAATAAGACGTAGGCAATATCAAACTATACATATATTTTTAATTAAGTGTATAACTCTACTTACCAAGGACAGTGGTGGTCCATTCTGCGGACACAGTGGCCACAGCGGCTGCAGTGATGTGACCTCTTTGGTCTCATTAAGTTACATTTATTGCACAGCTCCCAGTGTTCTCGCTCTGTGGCAAGAGACAGGAAAATTAAAATATATAAAAAATGACATCAGTACAAAACACATCTGTATAATAAATAAAATTGATTAAAGATAAGGACATTTAGTGGCTGCAGTAGTAAATATAGAAAATGTACTACTGTAATTCTGGGAAAATCTTATTATTTTAAATATCTCTAATTGTATTATTGTCCAGCTATGTAGAAATGAGTAAATTTGGTTATTTGTCTGTCTATCCTGTCCTGAAAGTGTGTTTTTTGAATAATTTAAATAAAAGCAATGATATAAACACAAAAAACAAAAACAAATTCTAGGAAAATTGCTATTACTCTCTTCATACCAGAATGAGGTATATGAGGGTCTACAGGAAGACGACCAGGGTCTGCTGTGGAAGCTCTGAACAGGGCCGCAAAGCACAATGCAGATGCTATGTAGTAACCTAAAGAAACAGACTGAATTTAGGACTGGGTGCATGATTTCACACAAGATGAAGACAAAATTGAAGAAATCATAATATCCTTACAAACAACAATGGCCCAAGGTATGTGTCCTTCATTGTAGTGTGGAAGCAGTACAAGTTTAGGGACAAAAAATGAGTTGTAGAGCCAGATACCAAACACCACACTGATGCAGAGCCAGCCCATGGGGTCCACGACAAAATGTAGTCGTAGCTTCATGGCTGCTGAAAGATATAACAAATAAATTAGTGATTACGAGCCACTGAAGAAATAAAAGTGCTGTTTCCATGAGAAGAACATAAAGAAAATGGCAATGGTCCCATGAGAGAAAAACTACCAGCCAATTCAATATTCTCAGACAGTATTTTGAATATTGTAGTCTAAAAACAGTGCAAATTAACAGCAGTACGTGATTTCTCCTATACATGGACATATTTAGTAAAATGGCATACTTGTATTTCATGATAAGCTCCTCTCCATCATTCATTGTAAGAACAGCTCAGGCTGGGCTTGGCACTACTAGCCTGATCACGTTAGCAAACATAAGAGACCTAGATTTTGTAACCTCAATTCATATACGGCATATAACTACAGCCTACAATTAACAGATTTAACTTCAGATTAATTGTGAAATTAAAATAATACCTGTTTCTACCCCCTGTCCTCTCCAGCGCTCGCAGGACCACAGCTACTTCCTTGTGGGATGGACGGGACAAGTGGTTTGTTTTGTTAGCCATAATCTGCACTTGTTTCCGGTTTCTCCATAAAAAGAAAATGTTTGCTGATCAAAAAATCTTTATTTTTTTTATAACCACAAATACACGCAAACGTACTAATGTTGCCCCGTAGTAATGAAAGCATCGCTCGTTCATTGGGAATTAGGCAGCAGGTGTACGGAAATGGACAATTGCATTGAATTAAACTTCTTGTTGTTTGGTGGTTTTTATTTTTATTTTTTATTTTGCAACCTAAAAGCAGCAATTAACATCACATTTTCAGTCACCTTCTCATTGGAAATGTTTGTGAACTTTATGTTACAGTTCGCCTTGGAGAGAGAAAAGAAAAACATCCCCAGTGCGGTTCCGATGTTTTGAATGTTAACATTAGCGGTTAGCTTGTTACATCCATCTAAAAAGATGCTTTACCAAACACATTATAATCACTGACTGTATGAGCCAACCATATGAAGTCTATATGTTGATGCATTCTTGTTGTTGACCACTAGATAGCAGCATGTCTTCTCCTTTGACGTTTTCACTTCCCATGACGAGGCTGTGCTTCCGTTAGCATTAGCTGCCGGTTTGTTGACGGCTCGTCAACGTTACTTGGCATATCGGTCTGTTTTGTGTTTTGGGGCAGAAATGGCATCGCAAAACTCCTATAAACTCCGGTGTTCAATCCCCGGTCATGAAATGGATGTCCGGGGTCTCGCTACCGCCGCTTTTCCCGAAGGAGCGTTTGTTTCTGTGTCCAGAGACCGCACCGGAAGAATCTGGGTCCCAAACTCAAGGTAGCTATCATTAGCAATGCTAAGAAGCTGTCATGGTTTTCTCTAATTTATTCTATTTCTTAAGCTTAATGTTGAGATTTAGTGATGTTAAACATTTAAGTCTCTGATGATAGATGTCGGCCACTGCTTGTATATCTGCCTTAATTGCACAGATGTAGAGAATACTCAGTTGGTGTGAAACTAGCTTTGTCATTCATTCACATGAAACTTTGTTGTTGTGTCTTCCTCGTCCACCACAGTCCCGACAGAGGCTTTACGGAGATGCATTGTATGTCCGGACACACCAACTTCGTCTCCTGTGTTTGCATAATCGCTCCCAGTGACACATATCCTCGTGGACTCATTGCTACTGGAGGAAATGACAGTAATATATGTGTTTTTACACTGGACAATCCACAGCCCCTGTATATCCTCAAAGGACACAAAAACACAGGTAAAACACTTTTAAAAAATGGACTCAAGGAGATGTATATTGAAGGTCCACTTTGTAACTTCTCCTTAGATATGAGATTGCTTTGCCTAAAATCTTCTACAGCAGTATGACATTACATTTATCAGTCTCCGTGGAGAAGATTACATAATATATGCTTGTTTTTCAAGGTTTTTTACCATACAGTGGAACATTCAAGGCAAAACAATAACACAACCATAATAACAAGCAAATGTGTTACTTCCCATTAGAAAAGTTACAGTGCACCTTACATGGACTGAATAATCCACTTTGGACTGCCTTTTTCTCAGTTTGTACGTTGTCATCTGGCAAATTTGGGACACTTTTAAGTGGCTCATGGGACACTACAGCCAAAGTTTGGCTAAATGAGAAATGCATGATGACATTGCAGGTATGACTAACCATTGTTGTTGACAGCCATGTTACCAACACAGCTGGCATTTATGCATATTAAAAGTAAAAGTGTAAACTTGTTTGTTTTAGGGCCATTCTGCAGCTGTGTGGTCTGTAGTTATTTTGCCTGAACAAGGCCTTATGTTGTCAGGCTCAGCTGATAAGACCATAAAGCTATGGAAAGCAGGTCGATGTGAGAAAACTTATACAGGTATGACAAAAACATAAATGCAAAAAAACAATGTCATTTAACTACAACAACTTTTTTGCAAGCCACTCATGTTTTCTTTCAGGTCATGAGGACTGTGTACGAGGATTAGCAGTGCTCAACAACAACGAATTTTTTTCCTGTAGCAACGATGGAAGCATTAGAAGGTGGCTGGTAACCGGGGAGTGTGTACATGTGTACTATGGACACACCAACTACATCTACAGCATTGCAGTATTCCCTAATAGTGAAGGTATGTTTATGAAAAATACACAAATTTCTATATTATGTCTAATCTGAAAAATTAAGATCCTAATTTACTTATTAACTTTCATGTAATAATGTAATTTTTCTTTTGTACAGATTTTGTAAGCACTGGGGAGGACAGAACTTTAAGGATATGGAAGAAGGGAGAGTGTGCGCAAACTATCCGCTTGCCTGCCCAGTCTGTGTGGTGTTGCTGTATTTTGCCTAATGGCGATATCGCTACGGGTGCCAGGTAAACTCTTGTCTCTACTTTTCTTTCCATATCACACCCTTGCTGGCAGACAGCTGTGTGTTATTTTAACATTGCTTTTGGAGTATGTACATTTTTTATGAATATTGTTTTTGTTCTTCCAATCCACAGTGATGGCATTATCCATGTATTTACTGAGGCTCAGGACCGTATTGCAAGTGCAGAGGACATCCAGGCTTTTGAAGATGAGGTTTCAAAGGCCACTATTGACCCAAAGACTGGAGACCTTGGAGATTTAAAACTGGAAGAGCTTCCTGGAAGAGAGCACCTTAATGAGCCTGGTTAGAAGAATAGATATTTATAATAGGTAGGTCAATGTTTTTATATTTACTGCATAAAACAAGCTGCACTCTGTTTTCTTTAGGTAATCGTGATGGACAAACAAGGCTGATTAAAGATGGGGACAAAGTTGAGGCATATCAGTGGAGCGTTAGTGATGATCGCTGGATGAAAATTGGAGATGTCGTTGGCGGTTCAAACCAACAAACCTCCAAGAGTGTCATTTATGAAGGAAAGGTAAAACATACGATACCCCATAATTATCCTTTTAATTGTATTTTTGCCTGCATTCAAACTAGAGCTTCAACCTGCTATCACAGTATTTTAGACCTTTCCAAAGATTCCAACTAATATTAGCCTTAATGGGCCTTTTTCAGTTGTATTATGATCATTGGAAATATTATAATGTATTATAATGTACTATAAAAGCATGTGATTTTGGCTGGCCAGGCAAGCCAACTGCTGAACTAGGAGAGCCATGTTAAGTGTGGCCAATTGAGTGGATAAGGAGAAAGAACATTCTGCAACCATTACAAACCAGTACTTTTATATGGGTTGATTTAATTTTTAAGGCATAAAGAATTTGAATCTTTTGCAGCTGAACTTGGCATAAAGAGAGAGTTATTTTTTTGCATCTGCTTGGGTTAGCATAGTAATGTGTAGTTATATCAAGACCCTGGAATTAGTTTCAACTAACTAAATGCAGGGACTTTCAACCAACCCTTTTCAGGTTTTGTATGATTTTTTTTAAATAAAATTTCTGATGCTCTGCTTGATTTGAAAAGTGATAACAACATTTTGGATACTGTAAGACATATTTATGTGTTTGTTTTAAAAATACAAAAATCTGAATCAATCTATACATGGAAATTACAATGTTTTAATACTTTTTTTTACCATTTCATAGCCCTATTTACAGTGTTTATAATCTCTCGTGCTCCTCATTACTTCCTCATTAGCCTCACTGCTCTGGCTACTGTCACATACTTTCTTCTCCCTCTTTAGAAGCTGCTAAATGCTTGTGCATATATACATAATACTCTCTGGGCATGAAGCGACAGAACAAATGTTTCCAGCCAGTTTACAGTGTTTTCTTTCAGAGCGCGTGCAGAAGTCACAGTTGAGCAAACATTGATAACAGTCGGTTAATGAAAGGAGACTACTCATATGCTTTGCCAGGAAGCATTAATGTGAGCCAAGATACCCTATGCAAAGAATTGGCAAAACAAGAGACAACATTGTACAGCTTCCAAATTGCATACATTATAACTATATAAGCCCAGCAATGGAAAACTGTATTGGTAGTAAGAGTAATAGAAATAATAAAATCCACTATTCCCTCAACAATTCACTTAAATGACTGTGTTAGTTTTTTAAAGAACACATATCCAAAATTGACTTCTTTGAGCTTTTAACCATATGTTATCCCTTCATCCAAAACATACATGAAGTTGTATTTTGTATTTATTTTTTGCTTCATTCACACTTGTTTTACTAATCCATGTTTTTCTGTGAGCATGGCATAATGCTCCAATGCTCACATTTTGTCCAGATTGTCGCATCATAGATAAAAATTATGCCTTTTATGTAGTTTTTAATGTTATAAACCATCACTGGTCTTTAAAAACTGTGTTGAGCCAGACAACCAAAAACAAAAAGGCTAGCGAAAAAAAAGAAAAAAATCAAACTGATCACAAAACACACAAAGTCAGCACACACTGGAGACGTTGATGTGCTAACATAGATAAACATGGGAGTTTTGAGACATCGCCATGGCAGCACTGTGCAAAATACAACTTTGGCCCCTGGACTTTTTGATCGGGCTGTTAGGATAACATGGTCATTTTTGTGCATTGCCATGGTAATCCTGTGAAATATACCAAATATACCATGTCATTGACATTTTTGATTGGGATGACATAAAGAATATTCAGAATATTCCGTGATGGTAATATTTTTATGATGAATGGAAATTTTTTAGAAAATTAATTAGAATTACATTTGCGCTTTTGCGCATTTCCATGTCAACATGGGTATGAATACCATATGGTTTATATTGGGGTCATTTCAATCAAAAAAGTCAAAATAATTTTCTGCAAAAACCTCAAACATTTTCGAACTAAAATTTTGACCCTCCATGCAATTTTGTTGTGTTCTATTGGGGGCACTATTGCGCCATTTTTGTTTATGTCACAATTAATAGATTTTGACAAGAAAGTTTTACAAGCGTTTCAAAATTGATCCCAATCGTAATGGGAACAAATTTGACATAAGAAATTTTCAAAAAAATATAAATGTAATATAAAATGTAAACTGTGATAATAAATTGGCTAATTTTTGATGCTTCATTTCTCTGGATGATGTATGGTGATTTTCAGCCTGAAGCATCTTCAGAGGAGTTGATTAACATGTGATGTGTCAAAAATGCTGACACCTTTAAAAAAAATTAAATCCAAGATGGCCTATATCTGGTTTGTCAGGGGGCCTGGCCATAATAATAATATTTTGTTTGTCTTCGCCCATGCACTCATCGTTGCAAAGGCAATAGGCCCTATGCTCTGTAGGGGCTCAGACCTAAAGACAAATACGCCCAGAAAACATAATGTTTAATTGGACAGATAAAGTAAAATAAAAAGGAAACTACAAAAAATAATAACTTAAAAAATGTGAAGGCTTAAGGAAGTTTCCAGGAGCTACTATAACCTCCTGCCACTCAGAATAATTTCCAAATTTCCCTAGTGGATCAATAGTTCTAAGTCTAAGCATGTGTTTAAAATGTGCACTAATTGTGAACAAAATCTGGAATTTAAAACATAAATTGCAAATCTAATATCTCATATGTATCAAAATATATCATTTTCAGGAATACGATTATGTCTTCACCATTGACGTGAACGAGGGAGGCCCGTCTATGAAACTGCCTTACAACGTCGCAGATGACCCATGGCTCACAGCACACAACTTTTTGCAGAGGAATGACCTAAGTCCAATGTTCCTGGACCAAGTCGCCAATTTCATCATAGAGAACACTAAAGGTCATGTGATAGGACCAGCGCAGCCAGAGGGAGGTGACCCTTTCACTGGTAAGACAATATGTACTACTTTAGTGCATGTTTATAAGTAAGTAATAATATAGATATATTATTTATGTTAGCGTTTAACTTCAATGAAATATGGTTAATAATTCATTCAAGTTACGTAAAGTGTGTTTTGTATTTCATAGGAGGTAATCGGTACGTCCCTGGATCTCCAAGTAGCAACACAGGCTTTGGGGCTGATCCTTTTACAGGTGCTTATTAATGTTGTGGGATGGCTTTGTTGTTGCAAATTCAACAGAATGGAAGATAAAACAAAAATACTGATGCAAAAATTACTATTTCCTTCAGGTGCTGGTCGCTACATCCCGGGAGAAGACTCTGATGCAAACTCCCGTGCTCCAGCGGGTGTGGCTGATCCTTTTACAGGTGAATCATCAGCTAAAAGTAAAGTAGCTCATACATGTTATTGCATAAAATAACTTTATTTACACATTTATCAGGAGGAGGTGCCTACTCATCTGTTGCACTCAGACATACTGCTACAAATATCTACTTCCCCAAGACAGAAGGAGTGAGTTTTGAGCAGGCCAATAGCTCGCAGATCATTGGTGAGTTCAAAATTGTGTGTTATAAATCAAGTCAATTTTGCATATGTGATGTTTACCATTACTTCAATTGTAAAAGTTGAATTTAAAATGTATTTATTTGTTGTAGCCAAATTGAAGGAGCTAAATGCTGGTGCCCCCCAAGAGCATAAACTATCAGAAGATTTTTTGGAAAGTATTGAACGGTTGCTAGTTTCCGTGTGTGCCTCAAACTCCGAGCCTGCCCCAACAATGCAACAGATCACACTGCTCTGGAAGGCAACTCACTGGCCAGAAGGTCCTAATATCCGATTTTAATAAATATACGTATATATGATATGTATATATTTGTTTAAGTTAATTTGACATTTGTTACTTATCGTTTCCTCTTTTTTTTAGACATTGTGTTTCCAATTTTGGATATATTGAGGCTGGCCGTGCGACACCCACAGGTGAATGAAACCCTTTGCGGAGAGGCAGAAGGAGTACAGCTATGCAACCATATCCTCAACCTGATGAGGCCAGAGGGGCGGCCAGCCAATCAGATGCTTGGCCTGCGTACTCTGTGTAACTGCTTCAGTGGCAGGCACGGCAGGTCTCTACTCATGTCCCAGCGTGAAACAGTGCTATCACGAGCTGCTGATTTGGCCTCAGTCAGTAACAAAAACATCCACATTGCATTGGCCACTTTGGTGCTGAACTACGCCAGCTGTTTCCATAGCCAACCCGATCTAGAAGCCAAGGCTCAGTGTCTGTCCGTGGCCAGTCGAGCTCTTGAAACGGTACAAGACAAGGAGGCGGTGTTCAGGCTGCTGGTTGCTTTGGGTACCACAGTAGCTTCTGACCAAACTGCCAGGGATTTGGCCAAGTCTCTGGGTGTCAACTCTCAGATCTCCAAATACTCCACAGTGTCTGACCCCTCCAAAGTGGCTGAGTGTTGTCAGCTGGTTTTAACTGAACTTCAATGATATGTGAATGAGTAGACAACAAATGCACTTCTTTCTTAATAAAATTTCAGCTGAAAGATTTGAGTGACATGTATAATCGACAATAAAAAAGAATGGACGACATTTGTGTGTGCATTTTTAATGCTTTTGGTAATAAAAATGTATACTTTAATCTGTATAAAATGGTAGACAACGTTGCTACAGTTTTGCCAATCGGATCTTATTGCAATAATATTGCAAATAAAACATAAAAATCCAATTAAGAGATATGGAACAAAGAGACCAGTAATTTTGAGTGACCAGCCCCGGGACATCCCCAGTTTTGATCCCTGTGTCCCCTGTCCCAGCAGATTTATCCAAAACCGGTGACTTGTCCCAGTTTTATACCAGAAATGTCCCAGGTGTCCTTATTTTTGACCAATATGATCCAAACCAGGTCTAAACCTGGACTAAAACAGGGCTATCACAATTTTTTGGCTAATCTGATCCCCGCCAACAGTAAAGAGGAGCATCAATTATCATTGGTTTAGCCAAATACAGAAAATTTGCAGAAATTATTATTTCTATACTATTATTTATTTATATCCATCCCAACCCCGATGTGTTTTGAATGCTGATAATCTGGTCACCCTACACTAATTACATTTTCAAGTGATCCATTTTCATTATCTTGTGCGCAGAACATAACAACAACATAACGATATAACTATCATAAAAATAGCGCAGAAACGCAAGCGAAAGACAAGTAACTCACCGGAA
This sequence comes from Odontamblyopus rebecca, assembly GCA_030686955.1. Classification (NCBI taxonomy): domain Eukaryota; kingdom Metazoa; phylum Chordata; class Actinopteri; order Gobiiformes; family Gobiidae; genus Odontamblyopus; species Odontamblyopus rebecca. The sequence continues at coordinate 16,059,888 of CM060672.1, read as the reverse complement.
GTACTACAACATAACATCCGGGTTTATTTGGAATATTGGCGGTCTGATGGTGAATACGCTGTTGTTTCTTTCCCTGATCTTATTTTTTTTAACTTATCGTTGTATTTATGGCTATATATGTTAAAGATGATCTGGTTTTGATAAAATGACTGTTACGGCGTTGACTTCGTTTTGTTTAATCTAATCCCATATGAGTGGCGACGATCGTAAAGGCGTGTCTAAAGTTAGCAGTAAAGTTTATAGCTAACAGGCTAACTAGTGGTAAATGTCGCAGTGATTTCAATCAGCTGTGATCCATTGCAGTTTCTTGCACTGGAAATCGCTATTTCTAAAAACCTTTTACAATGGAGAATACAGTAGCGATGCAGAAAAGAAATGGCAAATATCTGTGGTTTGCGATGCTCGGTTTGGGATTTAATCCAGAGACTGAAATAGCCTCTTTAGCCATAAAGTCCAGCACAAAACACATCAACTTGGGCCCGTAAGTATTTCTGACCTAAAGCAGTATCATTTATTACAGTGTCATTATGTGATCTGTAATCTTTTTTTTTTTTTTTGGCTTCCCCAGGACGATGTTTGACAAACCAAATAAGGATGCGTTTTATATTGTAACACATTTTCTGTTGGAAAGGCTTAACCCAGCACGATTTAATGAATTATACAGGTGAGGCAGTATAATAAATGCCTAAAAACGTATTATCTTAAAAGTGATTTGATACAAACCTGTATTTTCATTAGGCACTGTTGGCCTGTCCTGAACCACAAAGCAGATGCAGAGTTTAGAAAAGTTACCTGCACTTGGCTGAAAGAAATAATGGTAAAATTTAATTATACAGAGATGCCTATTTTATGTCACACACACGTGGTTAATTATTCTCTATTCAATCTAGGATGAGACGGCCAATGCAGGCTCCAAGGTCCAAGCATCCTTCTTTCTCTCACCTGGAGGCCCCAAATTTCTGACTTTGATGCTTCATTTGGCCAATCATGTGATGCTGCAAGAAATGAAGACTTTCAACACAGGCATAACATTATTATCTTGGAAGAAATGGAAAAGATCTGTGATAATATGTAACTTCATAATTATCTGTCATTTAACAGATGGCACCTGGGTTCCTGAGGCTGCAGCTTTTCCTGCATCCTCTGTGGATATGGCAGTGAAGAGACTGGACCTGATCCAAGCCAGGTTTTTGAAGACTGCTGTAGATCAGGATCGCTTCCTCCAGGAGTACCAGAGAAGAGCCCAGTAAGTTTTCTTCTTGTTTCAAAGATTGTATAGATTTACTGTCAAATCTAGTTTATTTCCATAGCACGTTTTACAGACAAAGCTGTTTCCACTGAGGGTATAAATTATGGGGGACTGGAGATGACCGACGTTAATAAAACAAACATTTGGTGTTGTCACATGGATACGCATGACAGCATAATTGCTAGCATTTAAAACTAAACGGTCATGTTGTCCATGGATTAAATTCTTTGCCATCTGAAGCCTTTTATATAGAGTATGTGTGTTTCACTTTGCGGATTTCCCCTCTGGAAAATGTGTTTCCCTGCCCTGTGGATGATGCTCTCAACACAGGTTGCCTAAAGCACTGATAAAGTCATCTACATATCTGCTGTCATACAAAAAATGAACTCAAGCAGTACGTTTTATTTATATTTTAACTTCTATGAATATTATATTGGCAATATGGCAGGGGTCTCCAACCTTTTTCCTCCGGTGAGCTACCATTACAAAACAAAAATGAGAGCTACTAGTTTTAGCGGTCACAAGAAATGTATTTAAGTGCCATGGTGAACCTTAAGTGAGGTACAGTTAGATACCTATATAAAACATAAACCATTATCCATTTATTAGTGTACAAAGTTAGGCATCATAATACATGTACAATGGTAATAGGCATTTAATTTGCCAAATTGTACTTATTCAGGACAATAGGTGTAATTCAGAAATCCCCCACCAAGCTACTTGGAAGGGGGTGGAGAGCTACTGGTAGCTTTCAAGCTACAAGCTGGAGACCCCTACAAATATGGTGTAACTTATATTGAATAATATGCATGGATTGTATGGTTGATACTGGCACTCATTTCCAGTAGCATTCTTTTTTTTTTTTTTATAAAGAGTTGTGGCTTATGCTCCAGATGACCATAAAGTTGAGGACTGATAAATTCTACAAAATAGATTGTGTGTGTGTGTGTGTGTGTGTGAGTGTGTGAGAGAGAGAGTGTGTGAGAGATAGAGAGAGAGTGTGCGAGTGAGTGAAAGAAATGAGTGTAACTGAAATCACCTGTGTAGCTCTCTGGTACTTAATGGCCTTTGTTCTGTTGCAGGGCCCTGGTTAAGACTGTGAGGGAGCTTCAGGCTGAAGGTGCTAAGTATGATGAGCTGCTCAAGTATGTAGTCCAACATGACTTTTGAATTGATCTGGTATTTGTAGATTTTTGTAATTGTCAGCTAAATGTTTGTATAGGCGATACAGCGATGACACTGTGCAAAATCAAGCTTCTCTTGTTGAAAAAGCCAGAAAGGTAGGCTCATTTTATGACTTGACATGTACCTAAAACCAAAATACTAAGGTTTTTGTTGTCAGGTGCGTGCCTTATGGTCAGCCATTGAAGGAATTGTTTCATCGACCCAAGAGGAGCAGCATTCAGTGCAGTGCGTCTTAAAGGGAGATGTAGATCAATACACACTTGATGGGACCGAAAAGGCTCTCAAAATCTCTCCCAGTCTGTTGGAAAGGATTCAGCAGCTTCCTCATGAGGTAATTTCTTGTGTACTTGTTACTAAAAAGGTAGTCATCCTTGTCCTTAGTCTACAGATTTGGTAAATGTTTCCACTTACATTTTTGTTTGACAGTTGAGTTCTGGGAATGTCTATGAAGCTGGGCAGCTGAACCTCCTGAGTGTGCTTGAGCTGACAAACCACGCCCTACAACTTTTGAAGGAAGAAAACGCTCGAGTTTCCCATTGCCCTCAAACTTTCTTTGTGCCAGAACAACTGCAAGAAAAATGTCAGCAAATGAGCCGCGTTCTACAGGACCTCCACCTCATTAGGTAAAAAGCATCCATCTCAACAAATACTCATCTGGTAAAGACTTGGGTATAAATGATTTGTGGTCTAGGCAAAAAGTCTCAAAAGAAGAGGTCCCTGAAGTCAAGGAGGCCATAAGAGAGTTAGAATTGGAGTGGGATAGAAAGTGGAGTTTTGTTCTTCAAACCACACCATTAACATCTTTTCTAAATGAAGATCCTGTGAGTTTTTATTTTGTGTAACTACATTTATCTCCAACTTGCTCTTCTGAAATGAGTGTTTTTGTTTAGGCTCTTGGCTTTCTGTCGCCAATGGCTCCACTGTCTTTTAAACCTGCCCCAGAAGCAAGTTATAAAAGTAGCATATTCACTCAGTACCCTGCAAAACTTCTTGGTGAGTTTTATAACCTCTTACTTTTCCGCACAGGTTTATAGTGTGTGAGTTGTATGAACTCTTTATTCGTCTTTGGCAGATAAACCACTGGAGAAGCAAACAAAAGATCCAGTCACTAAGTTGCCAATAACTAAAAGGTAAATGTTAACAAATTGGTTATTAAAAATGTTATGTGGCAATGGGAGGTAGATACTTGGACAGTCCAAAGTGGTGCTCTGTCCATCACTATTTCTCCCTATAGCATACATGCTCTCTGATGACCGGGGCGAATTAAGGGAAATCGTCACGGACAGATACGGGGCAGACAACAAAAATTTGATTAAGACAGTAGATTGAATTAATGGCTTGACTTCTAACTGTGATTACTCCTTTTTTTTTTTTTTTTTTTAAAGTAATGTATGTTTGGATTTGGATGAAGATAACAGTCCTGTGATATCAACTGAAGCCTCATTTCGGGCAAATACTTCTCTAGACTGGCTATTTGACGGAGCCTCGCCTGTCAATACAGAACCAGCTCCAGCGCCTAAAGTTGGTGCAGTACAGATTTGTCCATAATAGATTTAAAACAAAATTTACAAAAAGCATCTTTGTTTTTTAGGTTAATGTGAAATCCAGTGCTCCTTCAAACATCCCCAAGGCCACACCACTAAGATCCAGGACTGAAATAATAGACCTGGAGTGTGATAATCTGGCTGATCAGGTAAATTGTGCAAGCCATGTGGGTATGTTTGTGTCTCTTGATCAGACTTGCTTATGTGATGGGTTTTGTCAGTTTGCAGATGCGATAACTACAAGTGGTGCCACTCCAGGGCGTGCCAAAGGTCTGGACTTGCAAGATCTTCTCAATACAATTCATGGAGATCCCTTTTCAACCAGAAAACAGCTGCCCCGTACACCCGAGAGCTTGAGTAAGTTGCAAGTAAAACAGTTTTCACAAAATCTGGCAATCATTGCTACATATTTAATACAATTTTTCTCAAGTCATGGACGTGAAGAGTTCCTGGCGAAAGGCAATTGAAGAGGATAAAGATGCAAGGCTGCGGTCAACCAAGCTCAATGACAGCATAACAGGACGACTTACTCCTCTTGGTGAAACGTCTTATAGTTTTCAGAGCCCACTTGTTCCTGCCCCGACTAAACCAAAAGTGACGCCCCCTGCTGTTGAAGACACGCCCTCTATATGCCAGGGGGCTTTGATGAAATCCAATTTGGGATGGGACACATTCAACGCTGAGATGGATAGTCCGAGTGGTACAGGCAGCAGTGCAGTCCAGTTTAGTCTTGACCATGAAACTCTTCCTGAAATGCCAAGTTATGATAGTTTACTGAGCCTTGATGATGTGGATATGAAGAGTGAGGAGGAAGTGTCACCCCACGTACAGACGGGACTAAAACAGGAAACTCTGCAGCAAGAATACATTGAGAACTTGTTTGGTCAAATAAATGAACCAGACTGCCTCCTTTCTCCTGATCTTCCAGCATTGGACAGCAATTGGGCAATAAACCCTGTAAAGTCAGATAAAACTGATAAGTTTTCTCTGGATTTTGACACACTAGACACCCCGTCCACACCCACTCAAGAATATACCCTCCCCAAACTCATCACATTCTCACCAATAGATGACATGAAGTACTAGTTAATGATCCTAACGAATAAACTTTGACTTCATTTGCTGTACATAACTGTCAACTCAACTTTGCTTTTTCACTCTAAAAGCACAATTAATTTTCTGCTAATTCCAATTGTACATATAAATTACTAACTTGTACATATTTGGTTGTGTAGAAAGTCTTCAATGTCTAAATCTTTCAAAACTTTTTAATAAAGATCTTGCTTATGTCTTGTTACAAATATCTTCTGGTAATTTCCATTTCTATGATGTAAACCAAACACCTGTTGCACTCGAAATGTTGTATTTGCACTAACCAGGCGATAGGGAGCGCTATAGACTGAACTACTGTGGATTGTAAAGTACTGTAAATGCGCAGAGAACAGGAAATGAAAACCAGTATTGAATAAAGTACTTTTAGATTGCTGAAATGTTGTTACTGGGTTATTTATGTGGATCACTGTTGCTGATCTTGTGATTTATTGTAGTGTATCAATTGTAACTGTAGTCAATCCATCACCATGGCATGTATGTATTATTATATTATGTATCATTCATCTTTCAAACCGAGTGCTTTTTGTCGATAGGACCGAAATGAAGTGGGACTTGCACTGAAATATGCAGCAATGGCCGCTTTACTTTTAATCCTACCCGGAAGCTGTGCCCTGCACGCTTCACATGGGCCACTTGACGCCAGTGGCTGCAGCTTGGCGAGTGTTTGTTTCTGGGCGGTTCCAGCCTGAGAGAGAGACGTTTCGGAAGGACCGCTCACTCACCAACAAAACTATCAAATCCAGACACAAACATGGCGCCTGCCTCTAGCGACAACTTTAGATGAAAGTGTGGCCTCCAAAGTTTCACCGGACCATCTTTTTAGCGGTTCTTGCGTGCCTTCTTGGTTTAGCACACTGCTGATTACTCACACAACGCACGGGATATTACAAGCCGGTTAAAGCAGCAAGTTGCCTACATGTCAACATTGTCTTTGGCTGCACAGTGAACAGCTGGTAAGTATGTTTAAATTACAGTCAAAGTTGCATTTACGGCAATTACGCACATTACGCATTGGTGGAGAACTCTTAGAAATGCTACTATAGCCTTGTGGGGGTTCTAGGAAATTGGCTTAGGTATTGTTTTCTCTGCTGCGTGCTTGTGCCACACTTTCATCGTGCGTTATCCAACCGCGGAAATGGGTAGATAGACAGCCACGTATCAAATGCACTGGCTCCGCGTACAAGAGGGGACCATCTCTTTTGTGTACCCGTACGTAGCGTTATTGTCTGCGTTTCCTGCATGAAAGTTGACCTAGTTAGGGAGTTGGATGCAACAGTTGGGAATATAACACCCCCTCTTTACTCTTGTGTTCTCTTCTTCATGGGCCCTCCTTTGACGCCAGATAATCAGCCTTCTTGCGCGCTCGGACTGGGAAACCTGTAGATGTCTTGCAGGTGTCCGCGTTTTGAGATCTTGCGTGTAGCTTGAATTTTACCAAGGCAAAAACACTAAAAATATGAGCAGTTTAGTCATATTTTATGTAGTTGTGGACTCGTCGTTCAGTCTGCAAGGCATTGGCAATTGAACCACAAGTTAATCATCTTATTGCAATGGTAAAACGCAAAAATTATGACATAGACATGACGTGATATATCATAACATGTCAGCCTACATTGCATCAAAAACCGCATACGTTTTACATGCGAAAATGAAATTGTTATGCAAACTTGAGTTGCAGTTCCTTTCTATTAAAGCTTCCAAGATAATTATGTATGTATGTATGTTATTTGCTGTAACTGAGTATGGTTAACATGGAAAAAAAAAAGGAATAGGGAAGTACAACCTGCACCAAACTTCCTCTTTGGTATCTGCATCATAGCTGTCAAAACTACTATTGGATTGTGGAGCTGTGCATGTGTGGGCTCAGTAGAGATGCCATTCATGTCATTGCAGAGGTACTTGTTTCATAGTGACGCCTCAGCACTTGACTGTTGGCCTGTGAGTTGAACTGAACCCTGAGGGCGCCATTCCTTGTTCTGGCTTCCCATCACTGGCTTCACTTTCCAGGGCAATGGCACAAGTCCCAGCAAGAGTCAGGCTTTCCTCTTGCGCAGGGTGATGCAAAAGCCATTCATATTTTTTTTAGATGGTGTAACCTACATAGCATTCTGGAGAAGTTACTGGGGCACTGTTACGTGTAATAAATGAATGCCAAGTTAGTGAAAAATTAAATGTTTTCAGGGCGATTGGGCCTGTCACAATAACACATTTTAAAGTGCGATATATTGCTGAAGAAAATATACATGATAAACAATAATACTGAAACTAATTTATGCCCCTGACACAATAACCCAAGAGCAGATTTAAAGCAAAAAAAACTATTCTAAATGTAAAATCTGGTTAAAAACACAAACTGCTGTAAATAAACCGCAGAAATACAAGTTATTTATTCAACCTTCTGCAGCCCAAATATAAGAAGTTCTTCAAATATACACCCTCAAAAATTATTATTCCATCCAGCATATATTGAACGATAGCTCGATAGTAATTATTGTGACAGGCCTAAGGATGATTTTCAATATGGTTTGGGCAGTATTGTATTCCTTGCAGAACACCTCAAGGCAGTTTAGAGAAACATACCAGAATCCAAAATTCAGATGTTGAAATTTAGATTAATTTGGTCATTTAATTGTCCTAATCAGCATTGAATATTGATTCTATGCCTTTGTATTGCAATCAAGTTTGAAATTTTAGTATTGTGACAACACTAGTACTGAAATAGATCATATAAAAGCAGAATACTCTAACTATTGTTAAGGAATCTATTTCATTTACTCTGTTGGAAGCACTATCCCAAATACTCACTAGTCATGTTTATTTAGAAACTATAAAGAGCTTCACAGCAACTACAAATGGCACGTGGAACTCCAGCCTCAACTTCTCAGTCTTGACCCAGCCTTGGCCTCTCAGTCGCGGTGAAGGGAGTGGAGAACCTCCCTCCTTCCCCCTCCTCTCTCTAACCTCTCTGTTACAAGCAGCAGGTATAAAGTAGGTCATTGCTGCAGCTCTGGCTTTGTGTACATTGAACTTGTACTTTGTCACCACAGTCGGCCTGTTTAAAGGCTTCATGATCAAGGAGACGAAGGGAGGAAAAAGTGACCGCCAACGCATTCGAGTGTGCAAAGAAAGACTAAGGAAAAATCCAAAATCAGTCATGGATGGAGTCTTTTTTTCCTAAATGTGACAGTTATGAAAAAGTATGATCAATGGGAAACTATCAGATACCAGATATTCACCGCTGAGATTATATTTCTTTTGGTCTTGGTTTGTTCAGCTTTTGGCAATTAACACTGTAACAAACAATGATAAGGTAAAAATTCATATGCTTTACCATCAAGGTTTTAGGACTAAAAGAAAAGAACCTGATTGTTTCTGAATATATTCTGAAAATATCTCTACAAGTCTCACTAGCTTTTCTATTAACCTTATTCTGTTTGATTCACCATGCAGCTATTAGGGTTGTACTTAAAATATCGCTGCAGCAATATGTCGTGATGGACTTGGCAGTGAGCATATCAGTACAGAGAGGCACATCATAATACTTTTAAACAATATAAATTCATTATACATTAGTGAATTACAAACTTGTTAACCTGCTGAGTACTGCTTTAAGCCTGCTGCTGGGCTGAAAAGGTGACTTATTCAAAGGACAATTGTATTCTGATATTAATGGCATTATGATCATCATATTCCAATGTGTTTTGTTAATCTACATAAACAAAACATTGATTTAGTAAACTTTTTACATCTAAAGGAACAATATATTTTGGGGCCCAGTGTTTACTGTGTGTACATTTTCTTTGTAAAAGTGGGGAGATTTGGGGTATTTTTTGTTGTAATACAATAAGGTTTGAGCTGTAGCGGGTTGAATAACTAATTCCTAAGGTTAATTATTGGTTCATTCTGCTGTTTATTTGTTGCAGCTCATGCCTTTGAATGGTATTGGTTTACTGGGATTATTTTGTATTATTGATATTGTGTCAGTGGCTTAAAGTAGTTTCAATATTATAATTTATCGCAGTATATCTCTACAGCATAATATTGCGCTCCAAAATATGTTATCATCATAGGCCTAATTTTGTGCGTAGCGGTTTGGATCTTAGTCTCTAACCGTCTCGCTAGTTACTTAGAGGAAGGAGTTTGTCCTCTGGCTCTGGCTTTGGCTCACCCGTGGAAAGAATGCTCTCTGTCCACGGGGCTGTCACGCTCTGGGAGGGAGTCTTGTGACGTTTTTGCTGCTGACCCTCTGCTGCCTCAAAACTTCACATTTTTACCAAAGCCATAACTGAGGAGAAGCGAGTGTTTCAGATAGAGATATTAACTGGAGTTTTTGGCCTGTTGCTGAAATGAAGGCATTGCCAGTAACTTTGCATCTTAAAGGTGCACTGCACAACTTTTTGGTGGATAGTCCCCTACTAGGGGTGGGTATTGCCAACAACCTTGTGATACGATACGATTCGCGATACAGGGGTCTCGATACGATACGATTCGCGATACAGGGGTATGCCGATACATTGACTTCAAGGCGATACGTATCCCGATATTTTACATTACGTAACCTATAATTTAAAAAAAAGACAGATGTTTACTCAAATGTTATTTTTATTTTGGTGTAGCGCATCAGTTACAATGTAACAGAAGAAGGCTGTAAGGCAGAAACTGCCCTTGATTAACCTGTTAACACCCGCACTCGGCACAAGTGTTCAAATATGTACCAGATGTTCCAAACTGTAATAAGATGTAATGTATAATAAATAAACCATCTTCTGAAATTTAGGCATGTTTTCTAAAGATAAATAACTAAAACAAGCCAAAAAATTTCGCTCCATATGTCTCGTGTGCCTCCGCCTGTGAGTGTGCGTAAAAGGAGGAGAGAGAGAGTCTCCATACACAGAGCGCATGGAGCTAGCCTATCACTACAGCACCTCTGCCCCACATGGGGCCCACCGCTGAAATCGTCTTTTCATAGGCTACTCAGATCTGTCAATCATTTCCTGAAAGAACCAATGACTGAAGAGGTTTTGCCGTGGAACTGTCCCTCGGTCATGCGTAATACGCCGCTAACTGGACGCACTCGTTTTGTTCCCCAAGCTGTAGCGTGGCGCCCCGTAGCCGGACCGAAGCCTGGATACGCTTGTTTTGTAGCTAAGAGTGTGGAGAAAACAAACATACCCCACACCGCTAACAGGAGCTAAGCGTTTAGCTATGCTAAGGACCAAGAGCGAGAGTAGTAGAGAGATGCGTCACTCATCCATTCAGACAAACTCTGACTTTTTGGATTATTTCTCCACATGGAATTATTTTATGAAAAAAAACAAGAGCTCCGCCAGCGGGGCAAAATACGCCCGTACTTTGAATGAATTAATTGTTGGTGCAGTTTGGAAGTTTGACATTCCTAGGTGAGACAGTTGTCGAGTTAGAGCGCGGACAAGAAATTGTCCACAGACAGACGGACAGACGGACAGACGGACAGACAGACGGACGGACGGATAATCAATAGGGAAATCTGGCTCTTGCAGTTGGAGTATGAGTATGACATCATCACATTCTAGAATCGGAATTCCACCAATCAGATTGCAGCAACAGAACTTAAAGACACAAGCTGTGTCAAAGCTCAAAGAAGCAGAGAATGTGGGTTGTTCTCGCTTTCAGCAGCAGAACATTTTTGCCTCGTCATGAAGACAAAGCTTCAAAGACTTCAAAGCTTTGAAGTGTCCACAGACAGACAGACAGACAGACAGACGGACGGACGGATGGACGGACAGCGCCATAGCATAATACGTCCCATCTTACAACGGGCGTATAACAACTGGATATTCTTTTTCTGTGGACTGTTACGGACTAATTGAGCACAGCTATTCCTGGATTGGACCCGTTTCGGACCGACAGAACCGGCTCAAAGGTAAGAAATGTGATGAATATTTTCGGGAATTATAAGTTATTGCTCTTTGGGCTCGCTGTGTGGCATAAAATGAATGATATGGTGGTTTTACTGAGGAATTAAGCTTTCAAACGATGTATAGCATGTCAATATTGGAAAAATAAGTACGGTGAATATCTGGCTTGACTTTTTAATGTTGTGTAATTGGCCGGCGTGGTGGATGTTAAGTTTATTAATGTAAACATGGCTTAACAAGGCTGTATGCTGACATGCAGCTGCCTTTGATGAAAGTAAACTTAAGATATGGCCTTAACAAGGCTGTAGTGCAGAAGGAATGCTGCCTTTGACAATACGAAATGCGCATTGCAAGCAAGGATCACTTATCAGACGCAGTTTGCTGAAGCTTGATAAATAATGTTTGTTGCATGTAAAATATCGATACTGACACTTCTGTATCGATACGTGTATCGCCAAGAGGCCCACGACGATGTATCCCCGTATCGATTTTTTGAACACACCCCTATCCCCTACCTACTTGTCTCCATGGAGATGTTCTTGCTTTCTCTAGAATGTGCCACAATATGAAGTATAATGTTCAAAGGGAGACAAGCAGGTTACAGCACTACTTTACATTGCCAATTCAGATCTGTGGAGAGTCGCCCCTAATAACCTTTTGAATAGCTGCTGGATATGTTTAATGTCATACCATGGAACATTCTGGGCACAGCAATAACCTCTCCATGGAGACACGTACGTAGCACCAGAAAAGTTGCACAGTGGACCTTAAAAGTAGCAAGAAATTATACTTTAATTTTCACTCATCAAATTATAATGCTATTTAATGATCTGTTTAGCCTAGAGTAAAAATATACATACTTTTAAAAGTTTTATTCATTACTTTCAAATTATTCTCAATATTAACCTATATGGCAAAAGTGGCTAATGGTTTGTCCTGAGATTTTGTGAGGTGACCCGTAAAGAAGGGAACAGGTGTTTGCGAACACAGTGGATTATGCCAAGAAGTCTACAGCACCTGCTCCATTGTGTTCATTTCTCATAGACCTATTGAGCCAAAGGTATTATTCTTTTAAAGGAGGGTAAAGACAATTCAATTACAATATAGATTTTCTTGTCTGATACGGTTAATGTGAACCAAATTCCAGTTATGAGGACTGATATAAGAATGCCAATGGAATGACAGAGTTCTTCCGTTGTTTTATGGCACAGAGTTTTACAATCCAAACACATCTTCTGCTTCCAAAATCCCAGTAAAAGTTGTTTATATTGAAGTTATGGCTGTGTAATGGTCTCGAATGAAACTGAATTTGTGTAGCGCAAACCAAAACAGCTGCAGGGTTAAGCAAACATGGCAAAGGGGCAGAGTTCAGTGTTGACTTTCTTTGTTTGACTCTTGCAGCGAGACAGAAACATTGTGAGCACATGGATATGATCAAATGACGTGTTCAGACCTTATCTACAGCGAAGGGGTAGATTCAGTCGATCCAAATATTTAAATAGTCAGTGCATGTGCTGATGTCGCACAGGTTATAATGCAGAGAATTGTAGAACTTGAAGAAATGTTTTATAAGAGTCTCGTCATGTCACGCACTCAGCAGGTGATGCTTCCTTTCTTCTGTATCTGAAATTCAGATTTTAACATGTTTTTCATTGTTTTGATGCCCATTGTTTTGATCAGTCCAGCCCATGCCTATAAGCACAACCTATATATTTGGGCCAATAATAAACCTGTCATGATAACAAAAGTGGAATTGTGATATATTGCTGAAGAAAATATAGATACTAAATGATAATACTGAAACTTATTTTATGATGCTGACACAATAAGCCTTAAGAACGATTATCCCCCTAAATACTATTTTGAATCTACAATATTGTAAAAAAAAAAATCATGAGCTGCAATAAATTAACAGCAAAACAGCGAAACACTTCAGTACTTAATTTTCATCTGTAGTCAGTCATTGAAGTTATTTATTCAACCTTCTACAGCTCAAATCTTATCATACAGCCAAAATTAACCTCACAATTGCCAGTAGTGCAAAGAAACTCTACAGACGATATATTGATCCCCAAAATATTTAGTTCCAGCTTCCATATATTGAATGTAATTCATTATAGTGATCATCGTGACTGGCCTAGTTGTGAATTTCGTTTGCTATTTGTGCTCGTCTCTGCTTTCTGCTTGTAGAAGATGGTGGTGGTTGTCTCTGGCTTGTAAAACGTGAGGTTTTGTTTTGTCAGCCCATTGGCACCTTGTTGGCTGGCCCTTTCCTCTGACAGCACACAGTGATGACAGGTGGCAGAGATGGCCACTTTGCTCCACACAGACTCAGAAACCCCCCGAGACTAAGTGGTACTTGAGGAACTGTGGGCCCACTCAAGCTGACAATGCTGAGCTCGTATTACCCCATTAGTATGTTGATCAAGAATAATATTATTATTACTTGTCTTTTATTATTTTTACTCATTGATAATTGAGACAAAAATGAATATTCTTCTTCTGCTTAAAGGTGCACTGTGTAACTTTTGCGTGACAGCTTGTTTCCATGAAGAGCTTATTGCTTTGCCTGGTATGTTCCACAGTATGACATTAAGCGTATCTGTTTCCATGGTAAAAGGCAAGGAACGTCACCAGGCCAAGTTACAGGTCAGATCTGCACATATGTTACCCTGCTTAAAATATAAATACATACTTTATGTTGAACTTAAGAGCAATAAAAACAACTATAATTGTAAGATTTAAGTTTAATGTCATACTATGGAACATTTAAGGCAAAGCAATACCATCTCCATGGAGACAAGCAAAAGTTACACAGTGCACCTTTTAAACAATCAACTGGTGTTGAATGCCTTGTATCCATTTCTTCATGCAGTACTCTACAGTAAAATCAGTTTTATCCCATAGAGTATATTTTGTTATTATATTATTATATTGCATTACAGAATTAAGCAGAATTCTAAAGACAAAATATTTGTGTTTAGTGCCAGGAGAAGAAATAAAGGGTATGGGTGTATTTGGTCCTTGTTTACACAACACCGGATAAAAAGAAAGGTTGTGAGTTCCTACTATGCCGCTCAAAGTGGAAAATTCCTTCTTCATGGGTGAGATACTGTATATGCAATGAGAATTCTAGGGCTTAGCCATATGACAGAACATGTATTTCCTAATTAAAAACCGTAGAGCCTTAAAGGTGCATTAAGTAACTTTTCTGTGGATCTGTCATTGCTCTGCCTGGAATGTTCCACAGACATTAAACAGCTCCACCTTACATTTATTAAATTACATGCGGTTTTATATCTTAAAAATACCTAAAAAAAACAGGCAATCTCATAGTGAGCGGGGTTGCTTCTCCACAGACCTGACCTGTAACTTGGTCTGGTTTGGTCTCCATGAAGATAGAAAGTTTAATACCATACCGTGAAACATTTCAGACAAAGCAATAACATCTCCATGGAGAAAAGCATTTGACAGACCCTCCACCAGAAAAGTTGCAGACTGCACCTTTAAGAAGTAAGTAGAACATTTCTTCTTCCAAACTCTGAACTCTGCTCCAAAACACATGACTACACTGACATAGGATTAGCTGTAGGTCTAGATTAAATGACCCAACCATAACCTTGACAATTAGAATCATCCACCATCTACAGTACTACCAGTGTAAAAGAACAGCTAGAAGAACGTCATCTAGCTGCCATGACATCTCCCATTACAACTCAATGGCTTTCTGACCACTTAAGATGACCAGTCTTGTTTCTCCGTGTCTTCTAACTGTGAGTACATCTCTGTAGTTGAAACTGTGAACATAGCAGAGCCCTGTCCTGTCCAGTATGACACACACAAATAGTGGAGCTTATTCAGCTGTGGGGGAACCAGCCTCCAGGCCCTTTTGTGTGAGAGCGATGAGATCATTATAGTGCAGGCCATGGGGGATGGAGTACAGGGATTGTGCTACTTAAACAGATAAATCTTCTCACATCATCCATTAACCACCTTTGCTTGGCTAAAATTAAATTTGGCAGAAAGGGAAGCTCTCTTCAAAAGTGTTGCTGTAGCCAGGCTGGTCTACGTGCATTTATTTGGGCACAGTTGAACCACTAAGACCTCCCCTGTTCCCATTTGTGACCACTCATGCTCCTCAGGCTAGCATTCAACCCCATTCAGCAAGACATTCCAGAAAGTTGGCCCATAGAGACTGGTAGTGGGTCCAGATTTCCGTTGTACCGCTGATTAGAGTTTAGTGTCTTATCTCACCCCAAACACCTGTTGCTTGGCGGTGTAGCTTTCCAGGAAAAAGCAAAAAGGTTAATATATTCCTATTTTAATTGTATTGCCAAAACAAGCAGGACATTGTCTGAAAGGCAGTGATATACTTTCCAAATCTATGACCTCTTAAGATCTGTTTCAAACACCTGTGTAGTGTTAGCAAGCACCCAAGTCTATTTGGCATGCATTTGTGTGACTCTGGTGGTGTTCATGATAAAATGATAAAGTCTAAAAGGCCCTAAACGGCATTAACATAAATGAAAAAGAAAATTAGACCTTTTCTGAACCTTATTTAAAAAATATAATCTATTACTAATAATTAAAAAGTAAGATTATGTACATTTTAAAATAATTTAAGTAAAATAATTTAAACTCCATTTATGAGCTAAATGAATGGATTATGTTTTTATTAGTTTTTTTGGTGATTGATTGTAAATTATGACATCACACTTTTTTTTCTTTTTTTCCCTGTCCTGTGGCTCTAACCTAGTGTTTAACTGACACTGTTTAGCCCTCAGGAGTATAGAACAGGTTTTCTTGTGGACAGGGAAGGGCTGAGCCTATGAGGCGACTGTCTCAGGTTACAAGGCTTCATACAGTGGAAATTTAATGGGACACTTTGTCTGTTGGGTTACAGTTTGACCTCATCAGGGTCTGGGACATGCTTTAATGCTGCATGACATGTAAGTTTTTCCTCGCTTCTCTTAACAAGCTTTTAGCCCCATGCACTGTCATCACACACACTGTTTACAGCTGCCATGCTTTACTTGCTCACAGCAGACCTAAAATGAGCAATAAAATATTTAACCAGGGAGGCATTTGCCGTTGTTGAGTTTGTTCCTTTGTCTGTTCTCTGTCAGCGTCTGTGGTATAATGCCAACATTTATTATGGTTAAAGATGCACTATGTCACTTTTTGGTTGAGGGTCCATTACTTGCTTGTTTCTATGGATTTGTCATTGCTCTCCCTGGAATGTTCCACAATATGACATTAAACAGCTCTACTTAACATTTATTCAATTACTGGTGATTTTATAGCTCAAAAATACCTAGAAAAACAGGCATTCTGACTGTGAGCAGGGTTGCCTCTCCACAGGTCTGACCTGTAACTTGGTCTGGTTTGGTCTGCATAAAGATAGAAAGGGTTAATACCATACTGAAACAAATTCAAACAAAGCAATAATATCTCCTTGAAGAAAAAGCAATTGACAGACCCTCTACCAAAAAAGTTACACAATGCACCTTTTAAAGGGTATTAATTATTTTAGGAAAATTCATGGAAGAAGTTGTTGTATAGCTACTTTGTGTTGCAAGGTAAGACATTTTACATATAGATCTGAGCCAGTGAAATGGTCTTTTTAGCTGAATGGTACAAGCCAGTACCAAATTAAAACTATAACTTGATTGCTGAGAATGGCAAGACTCTGAGCTAAAAACAGCACAAATGCACATGTGCCTTTATACTTTACTCACAGACATAACGCAGTCTATTAAACAGGCTTTAGTTTACTGTCCTGTTAATATATAGCTAAAAGGTACATTTGTTTGGTCACACAGCGCAAGCCGGCGTCACTAAACTCCAAAGGCCCAGATCAGATTGCCCTGGCTAGAGTAACACACTGCACACTTCCAGCTCAGCACATGACATTGTTGGGGCTCCGTTGCCATAGCAGCGCGAATGTTTCTGTCACAAAAAGATAGATTTGTGTGGAGGCGAAAAGGACAAGCCACAAAAGCTTTTCAGGGCTATTGGTGTGCAGGTGGCGCCAATATGTGCCTAGGCCTTGGTTGAAATTATAAGTGCATAATGTATGACAGTACTCCTGGATTTAACATGATTGTTCAGTTCATACTTACTGTGGCCAGTTTCTTAGTATTTAGATCCATTTATTGATCTTTGTAAGGGTAGTTGACCTATTTCTATTTCATACTTAATATATTTGATGGACATAAGGAATTATAACAGCTGATGATCCATACTTTGCCTATTTTGTTATTTTTCCTACTGACAATGTTGTTCCTTCTCACATTTTTAGTATATTAGGCCTATTTTTGACTTCCTTTTACATGCAACATTTTAAGAACTGTTTTCCATTCAGTCGCTGTGGCAAAAATACTAATTTGTCATCATACTGAATCCGATGGATAGCACCAATAAGCAGGCTGCCCATTATTCCCGTCCTGTTCACGGTGGAGCTCTTGTGCTGTTTCTGAGGAGTGCTTATCCAAGATTCCAAAAATCAGACACTCTTGATATCAGTCACAGCTTTTGGTTGTACGACAGTTCTATGTTTGATGTTTTTAACGGAGACAATTGAGCCATAATTTTTAACTATGACTCAAGACTTTCCCCATAACAGAAATCATTCATCAGAGCCAAAATTGTGCAGTGGACACCCGGTTTAACAGGAAAAGGCTGTGAGACGGTGACTCATTTATAAAACTGATCAAAAATATGGCTTGAGTTTGTCGTCTCTCGTTGTGCTTTGTCATAATATCTATTACTCTGCTTTAGTTTGTAAAGTTTCTGAGTTTAAAAAGTCCAAGAGACCGCAGGTTTGGTTTGTATACTGTAACAGGTGTGTAGTGTTTGTTTTTCAATGATAACAGAAAGTGTGTGACCCTAATGTGAATGCAGGTAGCCTACTTACCGCTTCAGTGCAGAGGTTAGGGAGTTCAACCTGTGTGTGAAAACTGGAGCACCACACCACTCTATTTTGCAAGAAGTTATATTTTTTAAATTAATAACAAATGGAAAATAGGTTAGTGGATGTTGAAAACTGCCTGAATTTGGAGTTATCGATAAAAGTTTTTGGTTTTCAATGAATAGAGCATTGAAGGATTCTTCCACGCATGGGTCCAAATGGAAGAAGTCCATTTGTAATTCTTGTTTCTTTGTGTAGCTTATAGATGTATGGAAGTAATAAAGCAAATGAATGTTATGTAATATGTGTGGGTCTTTTATTTGGCAACCTATAACCACAGATTTTCCTCATGACCACATGGTTTAAACAAGAGAGAGTCTTATGGAGAAAAGCTGTCCGAAGCAGGTGCTGTGGACTGAGGTATTTCTGACATATCATGGATAAATGTCAAAATTTTATCCTGTACACCCACATACAGTACTTCCAAATCCTCAAAGTAAATTTTTGAAATACAGTATTAATTGACTAAAGTAAAATTACCACAACTACAAGTGGATTTTTTAAATATTCACACTGAATACTAATAAGTTTAGACAAAACTCGGGCTGTGCAATTAACTGAGGTTTCATGGAGATCAAGAATCATTTCATTTCTACTGTAACTGTTGATATCAATGAGCTCCAAATGTGCTCCAAACCACATGCTTTTACTGACAAAGTTCCAGCTTTGGTGGAATAAAAAGTGACTATTTTTGTTTTTAAAATACAATTCTGTATATTAATATTGAGGAAATTGCATATTGGATTGCATTCTGTGTCATATTGTCCAGCTCTAGACAATAAATATATATATTTTTAATTTAATCATTGTTTTATCATGACCAACATAAGAATATGGTCTAAACCAGGTCCAAATCCAAATTCTGCTTCACAGGAGTCCTTGGAACTCCTTGAGGAAACTTGAGCACCATCATTGGCCCCAGCACCACATCTTGAGACCCACTCGTATAATGCTGCCTCTATTTACAGTCCTGGAATCCTCCTCCTTCTCGGTGGGAACACATTTTAACAGTCAATGTTTTTCTAAAGCAGAAGTATTCGGAAAGAAGCGTTTTGCACTTCAATGGTGTTTCTAACCAGCGAGGCGTAGCCATGGATACACCAGAGTAAATCTCTCTTAACACAATGTCTGTATTTTTCTGCCTTCGCTGCTTCGAATCTTCATAAAACAAAATGCTAGTCAGTCAGAGCTTGCACACTGTTGTAGGAGAGGCTTCACTGTGAACAGACAAAACAACATCTGGGAACATTTGGACCAATTATGTTTTCTCGCTCGCACAAACAAATATTGGATCTGAATTATATTTCTCAAAAAGGCAATTCGCTCTTAGATTGAAGCGGTGCTCTGCTTTCCTGTATGGAATACAGTACATATGTGGCATATTATCCAGTCATATTTCTCTTACTGTTGGTTGGGTAGTTATTCTCAGGACAGGTATAAGCAGTCGTGGATGGAGTACTCAGTTTTTTTGTTACTTAAGCACAAGTAAAGATACTGAAGGAGAAGGTTACTCAAGTAAAAGTATCACATGGAAAACTCAGATAAACACAGATTTTGTTGTTAATTTGTTAGTGTTAAATTTTGAGTTCAGTTTTTTAATCAACAGTGTCAATACAAATCAGTTTCTTAATTTTTTAATGATTTTGTTTATTTATTTAGATTTCCTGAAAGTTGAAGCTTGAACTCAACCTTTAGTCAGGACGTTACCACAAACGTTGTAAAAATAACACCTAAAGTCACACTGAAAGTACTTTTCACTATTCAGTCCATGTTCAAAAATGTAGAGTAATGGAAAGTACAGATACATGCTCTCAAATGTAGTGTAGTAAAATACCCACATTAAAATGTACTGAAGTACAGCTACAGATACCTGAAGTACAGAAGTACAGAAAGTACAGTACTACTTGTACTTCTTTACCTTCCACCTTTGGATATAAGCAATGTAACTGAATGGTCTCAACTCAGCAGCCAACTCCAGCCATAAGAGGTCACTCAGTACAGCAGCAATTTGGTGACACCTCACTCCTCTCTCCCTGTAACTGCTGCAGTGAGCCTCGTCATTTTGGTCTTAAAAAGTTTGTCTTAACCTGCTCTATGATCCTGAATTTTTTTTCTTGCTATTTTGTCTTGTCATAAAAATTCTCTGTATGGCCCCAGTTGGCTCCCGTAACTGTTAGCCTTGTGAGCTTCATTTGAGCAGAGCTGAACGCTGTGGGTGACGTCACACTCGCTTACTCCACTTTTTTATAGTCTATAGTGTTTATAGTGAGTCTTTATTGCAACAACTTTATTTGACAATATGCAAGAAATTGATTGCAAACAATTACAACATAACATAAAGTTTCAACAAAATCCATTTACATTTAATAGGATCTCATGACATAAACATTTTAAACATGGGTCTAAATCAAGCCTGACATGTCCAGAAAGGCACCACCAGTCAAAGCAAATTATTATAATGCAGTTTTCCCATTACCTCCTCATACACTTGGAACAAAAATGTGTTGAAATGTTTAAGTCCAGTGGTCAGTATTTCTCTGCGTCATGAATCCCATAGTCGACTGCTGAGTGCGGTGTTCAAAGTCTTTTTGTTTCCCCTTTTGCCGAGGCTGAGTCATCCACCACTGGAAAAAGTGAACTTCCCGTGCAGATCCGAACTGCTCTTGTAGAGGATGTAACATTGATGCAATCCCGATAATATTTTAAGAACTTTCAGCACACTTAGTTTTGTCTTTTGACTTGAGCAAACATTCCAAGCAATAATAAACTATATACACCATTTTTATTTTGTTTTTTGTATGCAGAGCTTTACTCATGTACTCTTACTTCTAATGTAAGAGTGTAGTGAAAATGATGAGTCAGTGTCCTGTCCTATCCTGGGTTTGGTTTTAGTATGTTATTTGTTTGGATCACTATAGCAAATAGTTTTTCATGATGATTTAAACCTTCCAATCTCCTGCTTTCTAATCTACATTTATCATGCTTATTAGAGTCAGACCATATCTCCTTTTACTGTATCGGCTAGTGACTTTTATATCTCCAACATGGCCTTAAATATTATGCAAAATTGACTCTTGTAAGATTTAAGCCATTTTAGAATGTTGCTTCATCAAAAACATACTTGTTGTGTTTGTTTCATTTGTTGTTTCATTCACACATGTTTGAGTAAGCTTTTTTATTACTATGTCTACATTTCCAAATCTTAAAATACTCTGTTCCACCTTAGTGTTAACAGCTACCTTTTTACCTTTTATTCTGTAGAGATGGGCAACTCCAGGTCTGAAATCATCCATATGATTCTAGTGAAGGTGTATGGAGTTTAAAAACACAAATTATTTTCTGTTTGAGAGAAGAACTCAGCCTTAATATGCAGGACCTGTGTGTTAAACATGTGTGAATGAAATAAAACACAACTCCAGGTATGTTTGTGATGAGGAAACTATAATATAATATAATGTAATGTATAATGTATGGGTTTTTTTAAATCTCCAACGTTCCCTGATGTTGTTTCTGCTGATCACCTGACTAAAGGAAAGACATTTAACCTTATTTGATTTTAGTGTGAATGGGCAGCTCTGTTATTCAGTTGCTGTGAAATAGGGTTGTGCTATTTCCCATATTAGCAGAGCTTATCATGAAGTAAACTATGGATCTCCAATGCTTATTTCATATTTTTTCGAATATCGTTTCCTAAATAGTACTGATCAAGTTCTTTTCAACTTTCAAGCAGGTCACTAGATTTACCACAGACAGGAGCAATAGTGTTAAAAGTGCATTTGTCTGTGGGAGGGTCTGTCACCTGCTTGTTTCCATGGATCTGTGCCTAGAATGTTCCACCATATGACCATAAACTTTTGAATCGCCACGGAGACTTGCAAGTTAAATTACAAGTTAGATTTGTGGAGAGGCGTCCCCACTCACAGTAAGGAGGTTTTTAAGATATTTTTGAGCAATTAATAATACCTGTAGTTGAATAAATGTAAGACAGAATTTCTTAATACCATACTGTGGACAATTTAAACCAAAGCATTAACATCTCCATGGAGACCAACAGGTTGCAGGTATCCTCCAGAAAAGTTACACAGTGCACCTTTAAGGGTAACTTATTAGTTTAATTAAGGATGATTTGGAAGTTATTTTGTTTCATTCATCTCCCCTCAGTTACATAATAAGCATTTTTTTTTTTTACATGGATGCACTAAACAGATAAAAAAAACTGCACCAGCCTCACAGATGCTTTTATTATTAGTCTGTCCTGTAGGTTTCTCTGTCACTGTCCATATTTTGCATTATTTGAGCTCCATTAGCCTCCATACCTCTCATGTTTTATAGATGGCAAAGACTTAATTTACTCTCTCAATGGTATTTTCAAACATTCCTGTCAGCTCTTCTCTTTTTTTCTTGCTCGCTTTCTTTCTCTGTCTCTCTAGCTCTGTCTGTCTCATTCTTTCCCTCTGTATGTCTCTCTGTCTTTGTTTCTCTCTCTCCTCTTTCTCTCTCCTTCTTCCTCTGTTTCTATCTCTTCTTCTCTTTCACTTTCTTTCTCTTTCTCTGAGCTTTATCTCCACATGTTTTGAGCTGCAAAGTGATCTACAGTGACAGTGTATTTGTTCATGTCAAGACCTCCAGTCTCACCATCACTCCCTGCGTTTGTTGGCTTCTTTGTGGAGCAGCAGTCTTGTTAAAGGATCCTTTTAGGGCCCAGGCTTCAGTGTTATTTAGCATTCAGCCTGCAAGCCCAGTCCATCCCACCATCCAGGAGACGATGCTTTGGTCTTTTCGACATGCAGTTTAAATAGGTCTATGGAAAAAAGTACTACTAATCAAATTCTTTTTAAATGGGATCATAGGACTGAAAGAATGTTTATAAACTAGTTTGAGATTATTATCTGATGCAAAACATTTTTCATGATGTCTAAAAGTGTCTGTCTTTCAAAAGACTTCACCTAAACATAACATAATGAGCTCTCAATTCAAAATCCATCAGTGCAAATTTACATTTTTGAGACATGCTGCTGCTATAAAATGAAATGAAAAGTGGCTGTATTTATATGATCTTTCTATATAAACCTTTTTTTCACCATTTCATAGTTTTGCTCTGAAGAATTATGTCATGCAAGTATGCTTAATGAAGTGGTATTATGCATTTTTCTCTGTTATAACTTTGTTCTCTCATCAAAGACACTCTGGTAGAGGTTTTAGATGTTATGCATGTTTGAGCATTTTAGTGATCTTTCCTGGGTCCTACTCAAACCGTCCTTATGGTTAGCCTTAATATTCTGTGCAATGCTCAGCCCACAAGCCTACCTCATCCATGCTCCCACACAAAATTCTCAAAACATGATACAAAACTGTACAGAACAACTTGTCAAACGTGATGTGATGATGTGCAGTAGTTTCATTAGTGGGATTCGCGCATGGGGAGCAAAGGGAGGGGAGATTCAGTGAGGCTTATAAAACATGTTAATGCATTGTTATTGGCGAATATAGGTTTTTTAAAACAACAAAAGGTAACATGGTGATCTAAATATGTTATGTGTTTACAATTTATACCCCAAAAGTAAAATTTAATCTCTTTAACACAACAATCAATGTTCAATGATGTTCAAGAAGATAATTTTACAGAAAATTTTTTGGGCCTGTTCACTGGATTACTTGTTTGTAGTAACAATAATGTGCCTATGATCCCGCTCTGGGCACTCACAGCACAAGTTAAGTTGAAAGAAAGATTTGAGAATCTAAGATTCTTTTGCTTGATGCATTGTCTAACTTTTCTCCATACTACTGGTTTGTTCACAATTCAATTTCTCTTGTCAGGATCTCCAGCCATGATTGAGGACAAGGGCCACCGCGTCACAGACTACTTTGTGGTGGCCGGACTCACGGACAAGTCCACTCCTTTAGAGCAGGACCTGTCTGAGGCCAAGTCTACGGGGCCCAAAGCTCCCATCACCGACCTCGCTGTGATCAACCGCTCTGCAGGTAAGGGCAAACAAACCACGAAAGTCACTATAATTACTGTATCGAGTAAGAATTGAAGAATTATGGATCCTACCTGGACTGAGGGATTAAACAGAGATATATCAGTGGTTTTCAGATTTTAAATGTCATACTCCCAGATGGGGGACAAGGGCCTCTTTTTCCTATTTATCATATTGTATATCCTTCCATTCCCATTAAATATATATAAGGTAAATTAACAAATGTTGAACCTGATCATTTTTTATCAGTGACTAAATCCAAGAACTTACTGTATTACAACAGAAAAATACATTTTAACAGTCTGATGTCATCTGTAACCCAGCAGACTTGTGGTTCAATATATGAAAGCGGGAACAATGTTTTTTGGGGTCAGTATTCAACTTCTATATATTTGCTTTGCTCTGCAGGGAAAATATGATAATATAAGCTGTGAAAGGCTGCAGTAATAACTTCTATGACTCACTACAAATGCAAATGTAGTACTGAAGTGTTTCATTCTGCTCTTTATTTATGGCAGCCATTTTAACAATATGGTAGATTTAGACTAGTTTTCTGAGGTTTAAATCTGCTCTTGTCTTGTTGTGTCAGTGGTATAAAGTTGCAGTATTATTGTTTATTGTCAATATTTACTTATTTTACTCACTGTTGCTCTTTGTGTTATTTGTTTGGGGAAAAAAAATCATAAATGCTTATTATTTTGATCAAATAAATGTTAAAAGTTATTCTGGTAAATGCCACTGGCTGTGTTGACAAGCACGCTAAAATCTGGTCATGAACTGATTTCTGGGTTTATCAGATGACGTGAAATGTCATGCCAGCAGTAATATCTGATATAAGTAATAATATTTCTTTCTGATTGGTCACACCTCTGAATGTTTGACGAGGAAAAACAAAACAAAAACTAAACAAAAAATGGGCAAACTAATTTATTTTGTGTATTTAAACATGTCAAAAATTGATGTCATAACTGGGTCTTATTATTCTAATATCTAGCTCTTATTCTAGTCATCTGGTCTTTACTGGCCATGTAGATGTACTCAGTTTATTTGAAGTAGTTGTTTTAGGTTTTGAGGGACATAATAAGTTCTAATACTAAAGCATATTAAAGGCCCAATATTATGTTATTTTCTGGTCTGTTATAATATTTTCTCATCAAAAGCACCTGAACTTTTGTTTCATTCACGCATGTTTAACACACAAATCCTGCATATTCAGGCAGTGTTCTTCTCTCAAAATAAAAGTGCTCTCTATTCCACTGTGCTAATTTGGTAATACAGAAAGTGCTCCATTTACCTTCACTAAAATAATTTGGATAATTTCATCCCTGGAACTGCTAGTCTCTACTGAACAAAAGAAAAGAGGAAGCTGTTAGTCATAATAAAGGGTTATAGAAAAGCATGTGTGAATGAAATAAAACACAACTCTAGGTACATTTGTGATGAGGTAACATTATAACAGGCCTTAAAACTCAATTCAATCAATTTTGCATAATATAAAACATTTAAGTATGGCCTGTATATTTGATATCATTATTTTCACACACTAATTGTTGCCATGGTTATTATTTATTAAACAACACAGCCATCAACCATCATTGTGACCCCCCTTTTCCCACAGGAGAGACCGTCCCTGAGGGCTTCACCTGCATTGACACCACATACAGCGGTCAGCCAGCCAACCTGAACCATGGCAGCCTCAAGAGCCCTGAACTGTTCCTCTGCTACAGGAGGGGCCGAGGAAAACCCCCACTCATCGATATTGGGTGAGTCTTATCGCATGGTCTTAGGAGGAAATGTATAATATAGGTCTTTTTAAAGAGATTAATGAATCTTGCTCCGTTATTAGTCTCTTCCAAAATGATCTAATTAAAGTTGCACCATGTACCTATTCATCTCCATGGAAACATCTGCTTGCCTCCACAGAGATGTAATTGCTTTGCCTGGAATGTTCCACAGTGTGGTATCAAACATGTCTTTCTTGGATTTATTCAATTACAGGGGCTCAAAAAACACATACTTATTTACTGTTTTGCTTGTCTCCATGGAGATACAGGCCTAGTTATATAGTTCAATGCCATACTGTGGAACATTATTCATCTTTTTTTCTTTTTTTTTTAATTCACTATGCATTACAGTAGGGTGTATAATTTGCATATTACTGTTAAGATTGAACACAAAGATGAGGCGAGTCAACATTTGAGCAAGATTAAAGATCACACCCATTGAAAAGATTAAACCTGACTAAATCAAATTATATTCTCCAGACACAGTTTTATATTGATCCTTTTGGGCATTTGTGTCATTTATAAAGATTGATTGTTAATGCATTATGCAGCTTTTGGCAAGTAAGCGACTATACATTCTTCAAATCCATTCTTGCAATACTTACAATTCCTTCTGATCTTATGCAAACCACTATGCAAAACACATAAAGCATCCAAAGTATTTCTGACTTTTAAAAAAAGTCAAATATGCTGACACACTGAGCACACTAAGAAGCTACTCGCGTGTCTCTGCTCGCAAAAGTTCTAACATTATAGATGATTGTATTTATATAGTTTAAAGGGCCATGTTATGCTTTTTTCTGATCTGTTACTGTTAATGCTGTTACCTCCTCAAAAACTTACCCAGAGTTGTGTTTTGTTTCATTCACACATGTTTAATACACAAACCCTGCATATTTGGTATATTTGAGTTCTTCTCTCAGATGGAGAACTCTGTTCCTCTTAGTGTTCCCTTGTAATGGCATGTTGTAATACAGGAAGTGCTCCACTGTGTTTTTAAACTCCTTTATACACCTCCACTAGACTCATTTGAATAATTTTAGCCCTGGAATTGCCAATCTTTACTGAACTAAATATAAAGCTGTTAACTTGAAAACTAGAGCTTAATGACATCACAAGGTGGAACAGAACATTTTGAGCTTGGGTGATGTAGACAGACTAATATACCAGTCCTATCTTATCTTATCTTATCTTATCTTATCTTACCAGGATTACTCAAACATTCATGAATGAAACAAACCACAACTCCAGGTATGTTTCTAAGGAGGTACCAGTGTTATAACATGGCTAAAAGCTTTAATTTTTATGTCATACAGGACCTTTTAAAAGATGCTCTATGCAAGTTATCTGGTGGACGGTCCACTATCTGCTTGTCTCATTGAAGATGTTATTATATATTATATTATACAGTATGGCTTTAAACTTGCATTTACAAGATGTTTTATTGCTCAAAAATACCATGCATTCTTGCTGTGAGCAGTTATTTTGTGCTTCGAGTTGTTTGTTGTATGATTTTAATATAAACTGTATAAAAGGTAAAACATTTTGAATTATTTTATCAACCCAAAACATGCACTGTAGGTGTGAAAGTGGTGTGTGCATGAGTGATGGTGGTAGCTCACCACCATTGGGCCTGGAGTGAATGAACAATGCTCTGTTAATAATGCTCTGTAAAGCATCTTTGAGGACATGTGTCTGTGAAAAAGCGCTATAGCTGTTGTTGTAAGGCGACCTTAGGTGTCCAGAAAGGCGCCAGATAAATAAAATGTTGTAGTAGTAGTAGTAGTAGTAGTAGTAGTAGTAGTAGTAGTAGTAGTAGTAGTAGTAGTAGTAGCAGTAGCAGTAGTAGTAGTAGTAGTAGTAGTAGTAGTAGTAGTAGTAGTAGTAGCAGTAGCAGTAGTAGTAGCAGTAGTAGTAGCAGTAGTAGTAGTAGTAGTAGCAGTAGTAGTAGCAGTAGTAGTAGTAGTAGTATTTTGTGTACAAATTATGGCCTTGTGGCACCACCTGGCCTTCCTTATAAAGATATGTATGTTTAATGCCATATTGAGAAACATTCCACACAAAAAATGAAATCTCCATCAAGACTAGCAGGTAACTTCATCCACTAAAACGGTTACATAGCGAGTTTGAAGTCATTTTATTCATTACCTGATTGATTTGCCCCTCTCCCTTTGACTTTTGCCCTATCAGAAGTGTTCATCTTGCTTCCTTTTATCATTTTCCAGTGTAAACGGGAAACTCTCACGGTACAGTATGATTCACCTGAGGCTACCACTCCTACCACTGCTCCTAGTGCAGTTTGACCCGTCTCATGCTTCCCATAGGACAAATACAGGATGTAAATTTCATCTAGCTTTTGTAAGAATACATTCATATAAAAAAGTCAACACTTGCAGTTTTTTTCAGTGACTAATGATGATTTCATATCCTGTACATTTATGAGGCAGCTTATTATTGGTAAAGTAAACATAAATGGGCCACCACTGCTAGAAAGAAACTGAATACATGTACTGAAAATACTTATTATGAGTACAAATTTTGAGTAACGGTATTCTGGTAGTTTCGTGGTATTCAGAATGCAGTTACTTTCCTAAATTAAAAGGAATACATGGTTGTACTTTATTGTGTAGTTTAGGCTTTGAACTGCATGGTAATAGTGAAAAAAATTACAAGGTGGGTGATTTTTCATTTTTATTTAGACACAAATGAATGCATAACAACAAAAATGAAGTCCTTTTTGATTATATGACATGTTTTCATTGTATTCAGAATACAGTACTCTGATTGGCCCAAGTAACAAAATACTCTACAAATACATTTTAATTTGGGTATTCAATATTCTGTAACTGAATACATTTTCAAACTGTGCCACCAAATAATGATACGTGTATTATAGTTGACTGATTTTGGTTTTTGGATGAAAAAATTTTGCAACAATGACAAAGGATTTGCAAAACTGCAGTTCATGTGGCTTAGTTCCTGGTCTACAGTGGTCAAAACCTTTCCAAAGAAGAAGCAGTGGTGAATCAGCAATGTTCAGTGAAGTATGAAGAGGGCAAAGGCTTGTTTATGTGCGTTATACAACAGAACAGGCCTGTCACAATAACGCACTTGAAGTAAGATTCATTATTGCAGAATATATAGATTTGAATTAAAGTAAAGAAACGATTTTATGACACTAACATAACAGCCCTAAAGCAGAATAATCTTGGTAAACCATTTAAATTGTGTTCCTGTTCTTTGTAAATATAATAATTTCAGATGGAGGAAAGGGGTCTACTTAAATATGGAGAATAACATCTACAACCATCTACATCTTGAACTTTGCTTGTCTTTATTTGTTTGGCTCCACAAATCTTCCATATTAATCTCATGTCTTAAAATAATTTCAACTCACAACAGCCTTAAGGGTTGAATAATGGCACCACTTCTAAAGCTATTGTGAAAACATAATGTGAGATTAGGGGGTTGAACTCTGGCAGTTTTTTGTTTCCTGTGGATTGTAGTGTTGTCACGATACTAACATTTGAAACTAAGGAATGAACTTTATACTCGGTATCGATTCTGAGACCACGATAATAATAAAGAACACTTCATTTAGAGAGTAAAGTGTATTTTCAACATTAAATGATTGCACTTTCATGTGGCTTTATACAGTATCAATGATAACTCAGTCGTCCAGGTAGGTCCATGGCCGTTTACTAGTTTATGTGGTCTTATTCTTGTTCAGATACAGATATTCAGCTATTCAGGAAAGGTTAATTTCTGTTTTGTGAATGTGACTTTTTTAGTATCGATAGCTGCTCAAATGAGTATTTAGTTTCAATACTGTTTTTAGTATTGATTAGTATCTGTTTTTTAATACTCTTAGCAACTCTAGTAGATGGTAGTAGATGTTCTGCTTTTGATTTAAGTACACTGTGCTCAGTTTATGTTCGCGCAGGCTGTTTTGTGTGAACCTGACTTTCCAGTTTCAGCTCTCTCCTCTTTTTTGCTCGAATCCTACTCCCTGGATTAACGTTGACAATTGCAACACATCTCGCCATTTTCCACCTGCTCACAGCCGACATCAGTGTCATTCCTGTGTGATATTTGTTGAGTTGAAGAAAACCAAATGAAATGGAATGGACTTTGCTGCGTAGCTCTTCAGGCCATAAACAGAAGATCAAATGTCTAGTCACGGGGTTATGCAATCATGCAGTCTGATCACACTAACTGATATGGGGGGGTGAGAAGAGAGGCATGCTGGGAACTGTTTAGTTAGACTTGTAAATAATAATTATCTTTCTAATACACAAAGCAATGAAACAATATTGCCCAATCGACTGAGGCAAATTTTGAGACCTCTAGGAATAAGATATCATCAGAGAAACAACTGGACTTAATTAGATTTTTGACTCTTAATTTACCAGTTAGTTTCATCAGGGCCCTGGTTGGTAGTGAAACTTTGGCTTCAAAAAGTTAAGTATGTCCAGTTATTTTTGTTTTACGCACTGATTAAAAAATATTACCCAGTAATATCTCAACAGCTGTGTACATGCAAAGTAGTACAAAGCCACATGTTTAAACCTTCAGTCCATTTGTATTAATAATATTATACCACATTATTCATTTCAGGTCAGCTTTAGGTATTGAGTTGTATATGAATTCACATTTGCAAAAAAGTGGTAGTTATTTCAATATTACTATTATTTTAATTGCCATAGAATCCCCCTTTTTAATGTTGATACAATAACAAATTTTGAAGTATGTTATATATTGCTGAAAAAAATATAGACGATACATGATAATACTGAACCTAACTGATGCCACTGACACAATAACCGAAAACCG
Organism: Odontamblyopus rebecca; assembly: GCA_030686955.1. Taxonomy (NCBI): domain Eukaryota; kingdom Metazoa; phylum Chordata; class Actinopteri; order Gobiiformes; family Gobiidae; genus Odontamblyopus; species Odontamblyopus rebecca. Next base: position 16,029,332 of record CM060672.1, on the reverse strand, counting down.
GGATTACCTTTAATAGTAGTTAGTTTGTATCTGTAATGATTCATAAAAGTTACTTTTTCAACCCTTTACTGGTCAACTCTTATTGTAGTACAGAAAAATAACAAAAACATCCCCACTAGTAAAAAGACCCCACTATAAATATTGGCCCCCAAAATCATTATTCCATTCAATCCTCTATTGCATCTGTATTAGTCATTATTATGACAGGCCTACCCCTTTCTCCAATTATCCAGCCTTGGGACTGGCACAGAAGATTACAGTGGCTAGTATTATTTCAGTGTATAGACCCTTTTAGTGTTGGTAAACAGTGATGACATAGGCTCTGTTGAGTGCGCATTTTGGTGACAGAAATATGGCAGAACTCGGCAGCTTGTCAAGTTATGCGAAAGGATTATTGTCAAAGGATCGCGAATATTTCTTCAACGACCTGACTTTGACAAATGGTGTCCGAGTGTTAGGTCCTCGTGCGATCAGTGAGTAAAACTTTAAAACTTTGTTTTAGTCCGCTGGTAGAATATCGATTCTGACAACCACACACATAACAACCAGCCATTTTGGTGCTGGAAATGTTTTTATCTCTGTCGTCTTCTGTCTGTGTCCAGTCTGAATGAATCGGAATGAATGGGGAACAATGATACTTCCGTTGCCAAAATGCATGCACAGCTTTTTTATCACTTCCGCCCTAAAAAGGTCTATATGGCACATTGTTGTGTAGTAATAGTAGTGCATTTGGTAGAGTCTTGATTACTGAGGTCATGTTGCTCCTGCGATTTTAACAGCAGAGTGCCTTCCTCTCTATTAGCTGATCTCTCTTCCACCTGCTCCTGTTCCCAAATCAATTCATTTAAAACATGGAGGCCGTATGCTATTATTCTGATGCTGCTGCAGAGGCAAAAGGCCATTGAAAGGAAATTGCCAGGACGGTGTGAATAAAAATCCCTTACCAGATTTTCATTAGCAAGAAAAATACACTGCCTAACCAGTCAAATGCATGTCAGTTATCAGTTTGATCACTAACATTCAGCGCAACCACTTTAACTTTCTGGATTTAAGCACGATGGTCCTTAAATGTATTAGAAAACTGTAAGACATATTTTTAGTTAGATATTTATCCATGTCCAGACAAAGAATCAATCATAACTTTATTGCTTAAGTTACACTGTGTAACATTTTGGTTGGGGGACCGTCGCCCTCTCGTTTCTATGGATATGTCATTGCTCTGCTTCAGATGTTCCACAATATGACATTAAACAGATCTACCTTGCATTTATTCAATTACAGGTGGTTTTATTGCTCAAAAATACACAGAAAAACAGGCATTTTGACTGTGCGTCTCCTCAAAAAAAGAGTGGGGAACCCTCCACCAAAAAGTTACACAGTGCACCTTTAACCTATCTTTTACTCCATGCTCTAGAAGCATCCTAAAGTAGGTAAATAATCAAAGTTCCTGCCCCGCTGCGTGTTGCTGTGATGGAGCTTGTCTTCTCTGATTGCTCACCTGATTTAAACAGTGCCATATTTCACGCTGAGACGAAAACAACAGCCCTCATTTGAAAGTCTATTCAATTCCTAACACATGTAACATATTTCTGATTTTTCCATGGACTGTCTGGGCGGTGAATGACTCAGCTAAGTCTGTGTCACATTAAGATGAGTTTATATAAGAAGTAAAAAATGACCTTGTGTAGAGGCTGTAGCTGAATACACAAACTGGCCACACACTGCTTTCCACTCCTCTCATTACAGTGAAATTCACTATTTTTGGGTCAGGATTTTGGGTAACTATTTGTTTTAGCTTATTGTCTAAATATCTGCTAATTTACATAGATTTAAGTGGTTAATTTGATGTTAATTTGGTTAGTAATACTAATCTGTTGGTAAAGGTTCAATTGTACTATCAGTAAATTCCTTATTGCTTACTGCTTAATATTATGATGTTAAAGGTGCATTGTGTAACTTTTCTGGTGGAGGATCCGTCAAATTATTTTTTTCATCGGCATGTTATTGCTTTGTCTGGAATGTTTCACAATACGGTATTAATCTTTCCACCTTCATGGAGACAAAACCAAGTTACAAGTCAGATCTGTGGAGAGGCGACCCCCGCTCACAGTCAGTAGGTATTTTTGAGCAGTGAAACCAGCTGTATTGAATAAATATAAGGTAGAGCTGTTTAATGTCATACTGTGGGACATTCCTGGTAGAGCAATGACATATCCATAGAAACAAGCAGGTGATGGACCCCAACCAAAGTTACATAGTGCACCTTCAAGTCAATTTCTGTACATAAATTATGATCTTATTTTTTTTTAGTTTTTGGTAGTAAGGGTGTAATGCTTAATTAATATCAGAATAAAATTACAGGGCAAGACTAGAATAGATTAGAATAAACAAATTTACAGCTAGTTAGATGTTAATAAATGTCCCCTAAAATAAAATGTTTCCATATTCAGAATTCCTCAGAGTTCTTCTTGCCTTAAGATGTAATTAAAGTTATCTGCTTCTTGCATTTTTTCCTAATCCAAAAGTGCACTGTTATGTCATGTCACAGGAATGCTATCCTTTCTACACTGATACACTGGGGATTATACGCATTTTTTTAAGTAGGTGTAAAGTAATTAAATGCTTTTATTAGTGGACAGAATCCGATGCTGATCAGTAATAAAACTAGTATCAAAACTAGAGGACAGAAATGAATCTTTCCTGAAAAGCTTTAGAGTGATTTTGAACTTTATCAGAACCAGTATAATCCACATAGACTAGTATACGCCCATGGACCACTGTGGAGCGTACCTGGACGACTGAGAGATTACACAGATATAACACGATATGGTAATATATAAAAGCACAATTATTTAATGGAAATCACATTCTATTGTCTAAAGAAAGAGTTGTTTTTAATATTATCTTATCACAATCAGTATCAAGTCTATTCCTTAGTATCAAGATCGAGTTTTAAATTTTAATATCATGACAACACTAGCAGACAGTGTATTCCAGTAGACTTATATAAGTAAGTTGTAATAATAATAATAAGTTAGTGGTGCTATTACTTACCCACAGTACTATTTAATTACTGTACCGTAGTGAACTATAATCTTTATGACTCCTGTGCCAGAGCTTGTTGTGTTGCATCACCACAGCGAGAGTCAATTGGCAACTACAGAAATTAAAGTTATGAGTGGCAGCCAAACTCATTTTTTATGGCCTGATGGAGTTTCTCCACTGCGCTCCTATAAATCTTTGTACCCCTGTCAATGTTTATTGTTTATTCCCCCCATCTGAGTGTCATTACAGTAGTGTGAGCAGTGGTTAATAAATCCAGACACTCAAGGCATGTCTTCCCAAACCTGAAGAAAGTGCATCAGTAACTGCATCTGAAGCAAAATCCAAATCAGTGCAGAACTCTGTGCACTCGTGGTTAAACTATAGATTAGAAACAACAGGCAAAAGGGCTTCTCTTATTAAAGGTTTATATTGCCTTAAATTAACATTAAGACATGTTAGACTGTTGTTACCTCATTGAGAACATACTTGGAGTTGTGGTTTGTTTTGTTCACACTTTGATTAACCCCTTATTATTAGTCTGTCTACATCTCCAAAGCTCAACATGCTCTGTTCCACATTATGATGTCATGTAGTGGTAGTTTTCAAGTTAGCAGCTACCTTTTTACCTTTAGTTCAGTAGGGATTGGCAATTCAAGGGCTGAAATCATGCAAATGAGTCTAGTGAAGGTGTATGGTATTTTAAAAAACATAGTGGAGCACTTCCTGTATTACCACGTGACATCACAAGGTGGAGTGTTTTCTGTTTTAGAGAAGAACTCAGGCTATATTTGCAGGGTTTGTGGGTTAAACATGTGAATGAAACAAAACACAACTCTAGGCATGTTTATGATGAGGAAACAACATTATAACATAGACCAAAAAATGTGATAATATTGGCCCTTTAAATGCAGTTCACAGATATAGAGTTCATGAATTAGCTCTGTTAGGTAGAAATTCTTCTTTTTGGCATAAACATGTTGGTGTAATCCTTAGTTTAAAGCGAACTCTAAAATGTTGTTCTTATCTCATCCTCAGTGTTCTCTATGAAGGCAAAGAGCGGCTGATCCAGGGCTGTGAGGTGATCCAGGCCACACCGTACGGACGCTGCGCAAACGTCAACAACAGCTCGGCCACGTCACAGCGGATCTTCATCACCTTTCGCCGCGCTCCCCCTGTCCAGCCCCAAAACTCCCTCGCTGTCACCGACATCTGCATCATTGTCACCAGCAAAGGGGAGACTCCACCCCACACCTTCTGCAAAGTGGACAAGAACCTCAACTGTGGCATGGTCAGTAATCAAGACTCATTTGCATTAATATTTAATCAATTGAGAAAGAGCGTGTTGTCTTACTTAAAATGTGGTTTTTCCAGTGGGGCTCCAATGTTTTCCTTTGTTACAAGAAGTCTGTGTCGTCAGCCAATTCAATCAGTTTCAAAGCTGGTAAGTACTATCACCAATCACTATTAGGACTGTCAAAAGTAATTAAAATCTGGTATTGATACTGAAACTAATATCAAAGCCTAGATGCTCATTTGAACAAGTATAAATAGTGCCAAAAAAATCACATTAACAAAATAGAATTTGAGCTTTCATGAACAGTTTTGCATTTCAGCTAACATAACATAAAGAATGTACTGTTACAAGTATTTTATGTTGAAAATTATATTCTAATTCTAAAGAAGTAGCATTTCTTTTAATCTTCATTTTGATATAGTAATCAAAATCAAATTTGAACCTTTAGTATTATGACCACACTAGTCACAGTATTATACTCATATTATACTCATTCAAAGGGTGTGCCTGGGAAGCGAAAACAGCACCATCCATTAAGTCAGATAGATATCTTATTGCAGATAAATAAATCAACTGACACATAATTACCTTTTTATCTATATTTATTTTTGTACAGTTCATTTGTAATATTTCAACGCTTTATCAATGATCGTACAACAGATAGTCATTTCTCATTAAAAATGACATTTATGAGCCCCGCCAGAGCATTTCCCCAGTTGCTTGGCCTTTGAAACCTGTCCTTGTGTAACACGCTCGCCATCAAATTCATATAAACATGTACACAAACACCCACCTCTAGCCTTTCCCCTGGTTTATCTCAACACTGCCCTCTTTCCTGCAAAGCAACCGTTTATTCATGTGAGGCTATGGGCCCTTCCTGTCACGCCTCTTATCCATGCTTGTACAGACTTGTGTGCAGAAACAATGTAGGACTTTGTTAGCCAAAATTGAATTAATAAGTTGCTTTATTTTCCCAAAAGTTATGGGTATCAATGATTGTACTTGGATCAAAGAATATTTAGTTGCAGTGAAAAGGGGCTTAGATAGATCTAACATTTGATGATTTTTTGTTGGTAATATGAACGTTAGTAACTACGTAGAGTTGTCAAAATTTTAAAATCACATACTAATAAATACTTCAACTTGTATTGAAACTAGACATAAGTTGAGGTTGCGCATACTTGGAAAATAAACAAGTATTAACAGGCCAAATTTGGAACCTTCCTGAATAGTTTTATAATGGCATCAAGCATTTTCCTTCATATCTTAATCAAGTTATAATAGGCCAAGACAACAGCACTATTACTAGTAGGAGAGCTATTGATTACATTGTCATTGACTGGTGACATTGTTAAGGTCAAGGCGTGTTTGAAATGGTTCTCTTCCATGTTGAGGTATTGATGATGCTTTTATAATTTCACTTATGAGTTTAAAGGTGCACTATGTGACTTTTATGGTAGAAGATCTGCCATATGCCCGTTACTCCTTTGTCAGGGAAGTTCCACAGTATGGGAATCTTACCCATCTTGCATTTACATTTATAGTATATCATAGTATATTTATTACTGTTAGGTTTTCCTATTTACAGATCTGAGCTGTATCTTAGCTTAGTGGTCACCAGTTTCCTGCATGAAGATGGAAAATTTGAATCTCACAATGTTTAACATTTTAATTCATGCAAAGCAATAACATGTTTATTAAGACAAGCAGGTGGCGGACCCTTCATTGAGAAAGTTGCCTATTTCTGAACCAAATCTAAATCCACGGGGTTTTCTTATTCTCCTTTTTAATTGTTGCATGTATAGCCTCCCTTAAAAATTGTAAGACTTTTGCACTGGAGTTTTCTTTACTAAAGTTGCATTGTGGATAAAACAGTCTTTTGGTTTTAAGGTCTGATCTTCCGATACCCTGAAGAGGATTATGAATCGTTCCCTTTGTCAGAATCAGTTCCTCTCTTTTGTTTGCCGATGGGCGCCAAGATTGAGTGTTGGGCTCCAAACACTCGGGATCCTCTCCCAGTTTTCTCTACTTTTGTTTTAACCAATTCCTCCGGTGAAAAGGTGAGTTTACCTGTTCAAGTCGCTTTTTTTTTTTTTTTTTTTACCGTTTTATAGCTCTGCTTTTTTGGAACTATAAGAGATATAAGTCACCAACACCTTCTCTCTCACAAGATCATTTTTCTCATGTGTGCACAATCTTATGGCAACTATGTCTCTCGAGGTCTTGGGGTACGAGATTGGGCCCCATTCATATTTAATAATCATAGGAGGACATAACAGAATATATGCTATTAACAAATTATAATATAGAACTTATGATGTAGGTTATGAAAGAATGCAATGCAAATCCTTATTTTTGAAAATATATCCCCCTATCATTCCAGAGGTTTATTTTCTAAAGCACATGACTAAAATTACACCCTAATTAAAAGTGAAACTGTTTTTGAACCCTTGAGTCTGGACAAATTACTGGGCTCTTTGTGGAACTGACATTTTAATTTACTCTGTTTGAAAGGGCTAGCAGCTGTGGACAGAATAAAATCATATTTCAAAACTCACATAGACATCAGTACAATCTACTTCATTGTTTATACTTTGCCATTTGCGGTTAAATATAAGGATGAGGCAAACAATTCCCATGTCAAAGCTGAAGGCAGTATTATAAAAAAATAGGTTTAGAGACTTCAGGTCAAATGTATATTAAAGATCTCTTGAATTTAGTTATCACATTTAGGCGGTGAAACGTATAATATAACATCTTTTGTGATTTGGATTATTAGTATACTTGATGTTTACAAGCCATACTTTTTTCAATTTGAATTTAAAAACAGGGGATTTTATTTCTATAGGGTATTAATTGCTATACAATTAATTGTTGCACATAACATTTAGATCACATTGCCTTCAATTCACAGAAAGTTTCAGTTTTGCATTCATTTTTGATGGCGAGTCCACCCTTGCTTTCCTATGTAACATGGTAAAAAGCTTCAAAAAGTCGATTTAAGAAGGTCATACTAGCCCCAGTAGCCCACCTTCTGTTTTCATTCATTCATAAATATTGATAATGTGCGGTATTCTTAGGTTTACGGAGCAGCAATTCAGTTCTATGAGCCGTACCCAGTGGATTTGTTGAGTGAGAAGCAGAAGATTCAGCTGGGCCTCCTCACCACAGTGGAGAAGAAGATGATCCCAAACCGAGCGGTCAACACCAACAAGTGCATCTGCGTTCTCTCCCGATGGCCCTTCTTCAAATCCTTTCGCAAATTCCTTATGTTCTTGTACAAGCTGTCCTTCTCTGGCCCTCACCCTCTGCCCATAGAAAAGTGAGTGGATTTTACATTCAGACGTTCTTTGACATTTTGACCATCTGCTTCTTTGGACCATGTTGACTGGATAAATACTTTAAACCAGCGACACTGCACAAGAGAAGCTGTTTTGAAGATTATCTCTTGTAGAAAAGAGATGCAAAACCCTAAAGACCTCTACCCTGTAATATATGATTTGTTCTTTCTCTTCCAAAGGCACATTTCTCACTTCATGCACAATGTGTCCTTCCCTTCACCTCAGAGACCACGGATTTTGGTTCAGGTAATTTATTTATATGTATTTTTCTAAATGCAAATGACTAGCAAAATGTTGTCTGTATAAAACTGACCTGTTTTGTCCTATGCTTTTACATTTACAGTTATCTGCACATGACACACTGATCCTCTCCCAGCCAGTGTGTACTCCTTTACCACTGAGGTATTTTTTGGAATTGTAATGAATATTACTTCAATGTATAAACAAGAAAACAAGAAAGAATACCAGTGTATTGTTGACCAGGATGCTTGGAATTAGAACAGCTATAAAACACATTTTTAGGTTTTAGTGCTAACTTAGGCCCATCACAACCCAGCTATATATTATATTGTGGTAAACAATATTGAGAATATTTTAGACTTCTTCACTTCATGACAGTGATATTGTTAACCTCAGGGTCAAATGTAATTGCAGCTGTAATGAATATCGATTTTTTTTTATTAATAAATAGAAATAGCTTTTTATTATCAATAAGTTATTATTGGACTCTTCATAAGACATCAGTTGACAATGCAAAGGATACATGCAATACCCTAAAACGTTCAGTCAAAAATACATCTTTTTCACTGTTTTGTATATATGTAGTCAATATAGTAATTAATTTTGACTGTAATTTTATGCGGGAGAGGCTTGTTTAACAGCACAGATCAGCTCATCTGTTGTAGTTCCAGCTAAATCCGGTCTTTATGGGCAAATTGTGCTAACATGAAGCTCTGATTAAAGTCTAATAATGCCTCAGACAGTGCAGTGCCTCCAGTTAGCATTGCCCTTATATTTTTCTCTGGTTCTCTTCCAGTGGAGCGGACTATGGCACTCTGCTGATTAATCTCGGGGCTGAAAACTGTGCCACACTGTTGCACTTTATTTTACTGGAGAATAAGATCCTGCTCCACTCTCTGCGTCCGGACGTGCTCACCGGCGTCGCGGAGGCTGTGGTGGCTGTGAGTAGTCTGCACACAACATGTTTACATCTTTTACACTGCTATTTAGGCCGGCTTATCCTATTAATAGTAAGGCTAAAGGGGCATGCCAGGTACACTGTATAAATATATGGACATTGTGACTGGCCACTAGAAATGGGGGTCAGTTGTTGTAATATTTAATGTATAATGATAGTTCTGTTGGTATTTTAATGTACATCCTGAACTATTTTGAATCAAGGCGTAGGTACCGTTGTGAGATGGAGCTTAAAAGTGCTCTTTGTAACGTTGTGGTACGAGTCCACACTGCAAAAAAGCCTGTCCAAAATTGAAGATATAAACACTTCAATCTATCAGAAAATTACTTAAAAGTAGTTAAATTATCTTGCTGCTTGGACAAATAATTTTACTTGACAAGTTTTCTTAAAATAAACTACCTCTAGACTAGGATTAAGCAGTCTCAGAACTAGTAAGTAGCTAATAAATCAGTAAACAAGATGAATAAAATTATATAAGTTTTAAACTCTTGGCCAGATCAGAGAAATTTGCAGTGCAGCACACGTTTGTGTCCATGGAGGTATACTAGAGAGAGAGTGCTTTCACTAGAATGTACCACAGTATGGCATTAAACTTGCTTATTATGTAATTATAGGTGTTGTTTTTTTGTTTTTGTTTACAATATAACAATCTCTTGAAAAATGGCGCCCACTTCTTCACAAATCTGACCTGTAAATTGGCTTGGTGCTTGTATCCATGGAAGTAGAGAGATAAGTTAAAAAAATCCAGTTAAAGCAACAACAGCTCCATGGTGACAGACCCACCACCCAGAAAGTTACACAGTGCACCTTTAAGGGGAATTGACACTGAACGCCTTAGTCCATGCTTGAGTTTAAGATTGCAGGTGTGTCATTGTCTTGGTTTATGCTCCATAACTGATTAACTAACGTGTTGTTCGTAATATTGTTAGTTACCAAAATGGTTTAATTTCTTTGTCTCTTTTTACAACCATTTTGATGGTAGTACTAAATCACTACTGCTATGTAATGTTTCTTTGTATACTGTTATATAAGTTAGTAAAAAGTTTGCAGAATAAAAATCCAGGCTAATATAGCTTTTCAGCAGTATATAAAAAAGGTAATTGTTGATTATTAACTTAACCTCTTCAATCCTGTGTAATACTACCTCTTAAAAACATCAACATATAAGTGACATAAGCTGTAGTTTATTTAATCACATATCTGTCTACAAAACAAAGCTGTGAGACCAAAATTACAGGTATCAATGGGAAACTGAAAAGAGCTGCTTTGCGTTGTTTATTTGGCTTATCTGAACTTTAACTTCAAGTTTGTTGAGATTTAGCTGTCGGTTGTTCCACTCAAAACACTGTGTACTCTGGAAGACACGGTATTTCACAATACCACAAAATTCCCCCAAAAGCTATGGAAATCTCATAGTTAGCAAAGACAGTAAACAAAACTAATTCAATCTTGCATTTTTGTAGAATTTTGGAGTGGATTTTTGCCTTTGTTCTGATATTATTCTTTTAAATGTTTTTGCAGATGCTATTTCCTTTTCAGTGGCAGTGTCCCTACATCCCCCTCTGTCCACTGTCACTTGCTGGTGTTCTCAATGCTCCATTACCTTTTATCGTGGGTGTGGATTCTCGATATTTTGACCTTTATGATCCCCCGCCCGATGTCGTCTGCGTGGACCTAGACACCAATACCATCTACCTGTGAGACTTAAATCATTGTTTATACTTCACATAAATTAAACAAAAGTTCAGAGGTATCAAAGAACATGATATTCTAGGGATTTTGCTTGTCTTGGTAAATTACTGTTTCGCTCCACTGCAGATCTGATGAGAAGAGACACAGCAACTGGAAAAATCTCCCCAAAAAGCCCAGCAAGAGTCTGGTGAACTCTCTGAGCAACTTGCACCATCAGCTGGCCACAGGTGGGAAGAGCACCAAACGCCAAAATAAAAAAGGAAAACTGAATAATGTTATATAATAATTTCATCACACAGAGATATTAATAGCTGGAAATATGAATGTTATGTTATTGCAAACTGAAGTAAGAATGTTATCGCAAAGTAGCTCAAAAGCAAAACCCCTTTTTCTTGAAAGGTCAATAATAGGTCATAAAAGCAAATGTAAATTTGGCTTTATTGAAAGATTGAGCTGAATTTAGTTTTAGTAGTAGTAGTAGTAGTAGTAGTAGTAGTAGTAGTAGCAGAAGGAGTAGTAGTAGTTGTAGTAGCAGGAGTTGTAGGAGGAGGAGTAGTAGTCACAGCTACAGTCAGTTGTAGTAGTAGTTGTAAAAGTTGCAGTTGCAGTAATAGTATTTTATTGTCTACTGAGAAATTATTCTTGCTCACCACCATCATAAAAACAGCACAAGGACAACATGAATAGAATCTGATACCCACGAGTCCTCTGTACACTTCTATTACTCAGACAACTAAAATGCTCATGTTTCTTTATATAATTATTTCAGTTTCCATGCGACAGCCCAATCAGGACGGCTCTGCGGTGGACATGACGCCCATCGAGGCAGACTTCACGTGGCACAAGAAGAAAACTGCACTAGAGATGGAGATCCAGGAAGCATTTCTGCGCTTCATGGCCTCTATTTTAAAAGGCTACCGCTCCTACCTCAAACCAATCACCACCGCCCCCTCGGAAAAAGCCACTGCTGCAGACTCTCTCTATGACCTACAAGGTACAGACTGGCAGTTGCAATAATCAGGTCAAATCACAATTTTGGTAACATGATTTTTAATTGATATAATAGACTTGGACAAGCTTTATTGATCCACAAGGGAAGTTATTTCTTTTTTATATGTTGTGTTATGGATGTATTTTTGAGTTCATATAGTTATTAAAAATGGGCGACAGTAGCTCAGTTCATAGAGTTTTTGTCCATGGTTCCGAAGGTTGGTGGTTTGAATCCCACATTCAATATAAACATTATTTGAGTGGTGACAGGTTGATGGTCTGATTCCAACTCCCAAAGATGAATGCTGTCATTGTGTCTTTGGGCAAAACACTTACCCCACTCGCCCCCAGCGCCTGTGTACAGTGGTGTATGAATGTGTTTGTGTGAATGGGTGAGTAGTCCTGTGATATAAAGCGCTTTGAAGGTGGAAAAACACTATATAAAAATATGACCATTTATAAAAATTTCCAAACTAAGTTATTTTCACATATGCTTTTAATAGCCCCTAATAGCTAATATTTAAACACTAAGACCAATTCTGCAGTGCAAATGTCCACATGCATCACACGCATCACAGATGATAATAAAGTTTGTAGTTTGAGAAGGACTTTTAATGTTAGTGTCTACATAATTTAAAACCTTAGTTTATTTCACTTTTCCTGATGTTTTTTTGTTATTTGAGTGATTTTTAGGAGTCAATCATTCTTCAGCTATAACTTTTAGATAATGGGCCCATTATGATGTTTAGGTGGGTCACAACATCTCTAAAACTACAGCTTATTACGGAATCTCTCTCCCTGCTCTTTATCCCATATTTTATATAGCTTACTGTGCAGTTCAATGAACCCTATGCCTATGAAGTCTTGCACTAGCAACTGTACAGTAGTTCATCTATCTTTATTGGGAACATAAAAAGTAAAAAGACATTGTAAGAATATTGCAAATAAATCCACAATAATAATTATAGTATGTTTACTAAATGTACAGCTGGTCTCCTGTTATGATATAAAGGCAGGAGACAGACAGAGATTTGCTGTAGCTGTTGTCGGATCAAAACTACACATCTTACTTTTATGTCCCACTCTCTTTAGGTTTCTTAAAAAGTCGAGACCGTGCCCATCAGAAGTTCTACTCCCAGCTCACCAAAACCCAGATCTTTATCCGCTTTATCGAGGAGTGCACCTTTGTCAGTGATAAGGACACTGGCCTGGCCTTTTTTGACGACTGTGTGGAAAAGGTAATACACACACGTCATTCTGCTCACAGGCTGTTTGTTTTTCCACTAAAGAGTCTTTTGTTGTTATGTTTTATTGGTGAAATTACCCATCATGCACTGGGGGAATGAGGAAGTTAAATTTCCTTTGATTCAGTCTGTTCCTCTGCTCTTTCCTCTTCTCGCAGCTTTTTCCTTCTGATAAAATCACCGACAAAGGCACCAAGGTAATGGCTAATTCTGTAATCACAATTTCCTTTTCCATTTTTATTTTTTCAAGACTAATATTTTCCTCTCCTAATGATTGTTCCTGCATTACTTCCACCAATCATAATCAATCAATGAGCATGTGTACTGTTATTTTAAATGTGAAGTAAGGTGGAAAGATTGTTTGAAAGGTGGAAAGGTTGTGGAATGGATTTTTAAAAAGTTAATTCTCTAATTAGACCTGTCACGATAACAAATTTTGAAGCATGATATATTGCTACGTAGTTATATTGCAATAAACGATAATACTGAAACTATTTGATGCCACTGATACAATAAAAATAATGCTAAAATAATCCCAGTAAACCTTTTTTAACTAGTATCTTTAAAAGGCTACAACAAATAAATAGCAGAATTAATCAATAATCAGACATAGAAATTATTCAACCCTCTGCAGCTTAAATCTTATTGTATTACAACAAAAATACCCCAAATCTCCCCACTTTTACCAAGAAAATGTACACATGATAACCCTGAGCCTCAAAATGTATTGTTCCAACTTTCATATATTGAACAATAAATCATTATAGTAATTATTGTGCCAGGCTTATTTTCTCATGGCCCTAGATCTTGAAAATTACAAGGAATATTTGGATATTTATTGACTCTGGGTGCATTCACACATAAAATTAGGGACTAAACTAGAAATGAACCAGGAACTATACTAGGACTAGACCAGGGCTAATACAGGAGTAGAGCAGGACCAAACCATACCTACATCAGGATTAAACTGTCCTAAAACCAGGACCAAACCAGGACAGGTCTGAATGCACTCACTAAAACACAGTATTTTAATTGGACTACATGAATACATTCTTTAATACGGCTTTCCTTAGATGACATTTCTTAAAAACATCCCTTCGCTTAGTACATTTTGTCTCTTGTACTATGAATACAAGTTTAAACAATGTTGCTGTTTGACTTTAGGTTGAGGCAGAGTCTTCCGAGGACACAAAGTTGCTGGAGTTGGACGAGTCTCAGAAAAGTGAGCACACTGTGTTTGTGATGCCTCCTGAGCCTCCAGCAGAAGACGGATCTGAACCAGCTCAGAGATACCTGTAAGAATGATTGTACCTGCATTAGGGCTTCGTCGGCCAAACTTTTTATTTGTCGTCTAATTTTATTTAGTTTATAAGGATTAATATTTGCATGTAGTAAATTTTAATGTAGGCTGATATGGTAGTATCTGACTTGTATTTGAATAATTAAAAAAATGGAAATGTGGAGTGTAATGTTAAATTAAAAGATGGAAGAGTGCATGGTTTGATTGTAAATGGATGGATACTTGGATGTCATTTGATCAATCTATGTCATTAGATGTGTTGTTTGTTAAACTGCCCGTGGACTGCAGATGGACACTACCTTTAGCTAAATCTGGTGTAAAGCAAATTTTGTTTATGAGATTAATGTGTTCCTGGTCCCTGTAATAAACTAGACTAAAACTAAACATATGTTACAACAGCAGGAAGGAAAAGTTACTTGTGAAAATAAATTCAATTCAGTCACTTTATTTATCCTCGAGGGGCAATTAAAAGGCATGGAGAGTAGCAGACTTACATAATAAAAGCTATACATAAAATCAATCTATCACAACAACCATAGTTGCAGTTTATGCATATGCTATTGTTTAGTTTAAACTTATAAATTGTTTAAATTATTTTCGAGTAGCATTAAAACACTTAGTATATGCATTTTCATTTCTTGCAGATACAAAGGATTCCCCAGATTAAATATGGGCCTATTTGACCGTCCCAGAGAGCTCCGTCCTGCACTCAGCACGAGAGCAGCCGGGGCCAGTCTGTCCAGCAGCCCTGCGCTACTGGCCAAGAGGACTAAACAGGTGAGACTTCTGATGGTGATTCTAAAAGCACAATATGCTTTGGCTTGTTTTTGAAATGACAAAGGAGGCTGTCCACCATAAAAAAAGTACAAGTTCATGACACTTGACCTGGTTTATGATGTGAGAACCCTGCTGCACTGCCCCCTGCAGATCATGTCAGAAATCTTACAATAGGTCATAGTTATTGGAATATGTTTTGCTCAGAGACATAAACAGGTGTTCCTTAACCTCACCTTGAAACTTTGTTTGTTGTAACAGGAGATCAAACTGGCCTATAAGATGGCGAAGCGTTTCTACTCCAACCCCCCGCTGTGGGCTCGCTGCCTGTTCAGTCACTGCTACAGCCTATGGTTCATCTGTCTCCCAGCGGCTGTGCGACTGTCCAAGTCCAAAAGCAGAGCCATGCACCAGGCCTACAATGTTCTCCTGAAGATGAGGACCACTGAGGTGGAGATGCTGGATGAGGTAAAGTCTCTACTACTACTACAACCTTCTACTATTACTACTACTATTACAAGCACTACTACTTTTGAACTCAGGCACACTTGATGTGATATCTTCTCTGTGATTTATTTATTTTTTTTTTAAAAGGTTGTATCTTATTTCATCTTCTTTTCCCCTTTCTACAGGTGTGTTACAGAGTAGTCATGCAGCTCTGTGGGGTTTGGGGCCTCCCTGTGATGGCGGTGCGTGTGCTGGTGGAGATGAAGAAGGCTGGAGTACACCCTAATGCCATCACATACGGATACTACAACAAGGTAATGAATGTGCTGCTTAAACTGCCCAGTACAGGTACAATGTCTGTGTTATGTCCTCTTGACCAATATGCAAACCTAGTCTCTTGTATGAAAACCATCACTCATTTAAGGGGGTTTCTCCTTTGCTAAACCACTGTAGTGCACAAGCTCTGCAGTTTTAGAAACATTTTTACATCCTTTTTTCCTCAGGACAGAATGTTTGTTTGTTATTTCCTAACCACAATCGAGATCTTGTATAAACTCTTAGTAGAAAAACTGATAAACTTCATCAGTGGTGTTTAAAAAACAGAAACTAGTATTAAAATAAGCAATACACCTATCGCTGTTTTGTTGTCTATGTAGGCTGTTTTGGAGAGCCCATGGCCAAGCAGAAACCGCAGTGGTCAGTTTATGTGGACCAAGCTCCGAAACGTGCTACGAGGAGTCGCCCAGTTCAAGCGCTCTGTGGATCTCACTTCAACCAAGAAGGGAACTACACTCAACACTTCAGGTAAAAAATTATATCTCAGAGCAGTTCATTTTATAAATGTTATTATTTTGTAATTATTTTTGCAAACCTTTGCTAAATTTAAATGTATTTTTATCTACAGCTGTTGTTAGCTCAACAAGCAGAGATGCGGACCGGTTGAGCCATGGCAGTGCTGACAGCTCCAGTGAAGTCAATGGAGTAGACAATGTTTTTGTTCATAGTCACATTTTAGAAGACACTGCAGACAACTGTAACACAGGTTGGAAAATAAGCCTTAAGATAATTTTGCTTTTTAAATGTGCACTACTTCTGGTCAGGTTGTGCCACCTCTTTACTCCATGGAGATTTTATTAAATTTGCATGCAATGTTCCACAGTATAGTATCACACTTTGACTCAACATGTTTTCTATTGCTCAAAATTACATTACTTCTAATGAAGATGGATTAGCTTACACACTTTTTCCAATGCAGGTCAGCACTCTGATCAGGGCTATGGCTCCAAAGACGAGTTACATCAAGAACTGGTTGAATCAAATACAGCTGTACTTTCCACTGAGGAAAGAAGCCAAGACAAATCACAGCACACTGGTAATCAAACGTGTATTGCATATCATTCGAATTAATAAGATTATTTTGAAATGTTCATGTCAAATTTGATTGTTTTATGATCCAGGTGGAGACATTGCTGGCTCAGTGGACAGTGCAGTAGCAGTGAATGAACCTCCCAGTCCCAAAGATGTGAATGCACCTGCTCCGAGTATTGTCCGACTATCCACTGGGAGCTTTGATGGGGGCAGAGAAACAGGTTATTCACATGTTTTATTTGTAGAAATTTGCTCTTTTAATTGGTAGCGCTGGTCCAATTGGTCAGGTGTGAGCTGCTATTGCTGTTGATTGAAATATTTAGGTTTAGTTATGATCTGTTGGTCACTCTTTTACTTTCTTTATTGGTGCACTGCTTACATTTTCTGGTGGAAGGTTTGTCACCTGATGTCTCCATAGAAATGTTATTGCTTTGTCTGGATTTTTTTTTACAGTATAGATTATACCTGCCTATCACAAAGGTCACAAGCAGCACTACGCTACATGACAATTCAGATCTGGAGTCGCTCCTATTCACAGAAGGAACGATTGAATTTTTGAGCAGTAGAAACACCTGTAATGAATAAATGCTAGACTGATATGTTTAATGTCACACCATGGAACATTCCATGCAAAGCAATAACATCTCAGTGGAAACAAGTGGACCCTCAATTGGAAAAGTTGCGCAGTGCGCCTTTAAGACCTGGTTTTGTTCTTGTTAAGTTTTGACATGTTTCTGATTTGATTTAGTGCTTGTTTATTAGACCTGATTAGGTGAGGTGCTACTTAAAATCTTAGCATGTTTCAATTTTTTTTTTCTTTTCTTCAGGAAAGTTGTTTAGGCGGCACAGTAAATCAGACAACGTATCTCTCCCTGACGATGACTCCTCTGATGCACAGTCCCAAAAGCAGAGACAGAAGACCTTCTCGGAGCGCAGCTGTAGTTTCAGTGCAGAGACCAGAGCCGGGATGCTTTTGGAGAAAGGTGTGGATCACATGGCCAGCCAGATGGGAGCAGATGCACGGATTCTGACTGCAGCGCTCTCTACTGGCCAAAGCCCCCCACCGCACACTGTTTCAAAAGCGCTTTTTAAAGACCTAGAGGAGGAGCCAGAAGATGAACAGCAGAAACTAGCAGAAGATGCCGAACCAGAGAAAGACCAAGACAATGGGAGTAAAGTTCAAGAGAAGACTGAAGAGGAAGAAGAAAACAAGCAAATACAAGATGATGATGCAGCGGCGCGTGCAGCAACTTTAGAGAGGGAAGATGTTGAAGTTGGATCTGATCCACTGTCACGACTGGTGTCTGAAAGTGAAGAATGTGCCTCAGTAACGAGCCAGGAAAACCCACGCTCCGTACCTGTCGTTGTATCTCGAAATCTAGCTGAAGAGATTGAGATGTACATGAGCTTACAAAGTCCTCTAACTGTAAAATCTTCAAGTATGGACCTACAACAGCCACCTAAGGACAGCATAGACTCTCCACAGAGCAAACAGACTTTAGAGAGGAGGTCCAGTCTCCCAGTTCCTCAAGTCAAAACTCCCACGGGGTCCCCAGGTGACACCCCAAAAAGGAGCCCCAACACTGTGACCAGATCCAAGACTTTTGCTGTTAAGACAAAACCACCATCCAGCACAACAGGAAGTCCTGCCTCTCGTTCGCCCTCTCTAACCGCTCTGGTTAAGTCCTCACAAGGAGGCTCCCTGGGGTCTGTTATCAACACATTTTCAGGGATAAAAATGGATACGCTTCTGTCTGGACCCAAAATGGACGTTCTCAAATCGAGCATGAAGCAGGCAGCGACTGTAGCCAGCAAAATGTGGGGAGCTGTGGCCTCAGCTTATGCCTACTCAGACGAGGAGGTGAGCCAATGAAAACTAGACAAAGTGGCTACTGACTAGAAATGTAAGGTGCACCAAATTTGTTATGGTATTATCACTGTATCAAAACTACTATATGATATTTCAATATTGCTAAGAAGCTGAGGTAGAAATGCCCAATCTAATCCACTTTATTTATTCAGCACATATCATAAACAAAATTCTTTCCTAAGTGCTGCACAATACAGATAAAAAAAATACAATGGGAATATAAAATAAAGCTCTGCTTCACTCCATTAGTCCACATTAAGACAACAAAACTATTAAAATCAAATAAGAGCAAAAACACCAATAAATAAAAAGATAAAACTCACAACAACTCATTCGGCCTTATAAACCAGAAAATAAAAGTGGGTCTTAAGACGTGATTTGAAACACTCCTCTGATAATGACAGAAATACTAAATACTTAAAGAGTCTAGTGATTTCTAATTTCTAAATATTGCAAAAATCTTTGATTTACTGGTGGCTAAAATAAATATATTATCGACCCAGTTTTGACATATTTAAATATCTCTTTTGGCTTTTATATCATTTTGATGTTATTTTTCTATAGGATGAACAGGGTCACGCTGGTGGGTTCCCTGCTCACTTGGATGAAAACGTGTTGTCTCCTCATGATGTGGATGAAAGCCCCGAGCGAGGCCCTATCCCGGGTCTGGTCTCTAACGGTCTGAACCAGAGCAGCACGAGTCTGGGCAGCAGCAGCGGCAGCAGCGACACAGGCCGAGGAACACAGCAAACACGTAAGATCCCTTTATTTTGAAAATACTTTATACTCAAATATACTTGCTGTAAATCAGCATTTCCTATTATGTATAAATATGTATACATATTGTATAAATATTCGTGGGTTTCAGCTGAGGAATTTTTTCCCCATTAAAAAAATATAATGTTTAGTTTTTAATGGTTAATCACTATGATAATGGTCCTAGTTCCTCATCATTCTGAAACCCATGGATTGGGGCAATGGGGCTGCAAAGGGTTAAAGACTTTTGATCAAGAAACATAGCAAAAACAAAAGGGCTAACAAATACTTAGCATAACAATCTTAAAAATAAAGCCAATTATAATCTGTAGGCCTAATAAAAATATAAATCATAATAATAGATAGTAGATTAAAATATAGGATTATTAGTAGCGTGTTATTTGTAGTTAGTACAAACCTCATTTAATACTAGTCTTGTTCCCTTGGCCAAGACACGGCAAAGACATGTGGCTGAATAAGCTGTAAAATCACAGTTCTACATTAGCTATGACAAGAAAGAAGAGATGGAAAAAATAAGCAAAGAGCTATCTGTGTATCTTTTTGATTTTATTTTATTTTTTTTTAATTTTAGATCCAACTCCAGGTCGAGGCAGAGGACTTGACTCTGATCAAGGTTCACATCATGCATCCTGCTCCAGCATTTTCCAAAATTTTGCTCTTGAGGTCAGAAAAATCATTAATTTGTTAAATCAGAGCACATTGTAGCTGTCAGGATTAATATAACTCATGTTTTCTATTCTTTCAGGTTCTTATGTCCAGTTGCTCCCAGTGCCATAGCTGTGAGGCTTTGGTTTATGACGAGGAGATCATGGCAGGATGGACCGCGGACGACTCCAACCTCAACACCAACTGCCCCTTCTGTCGCACCGCCTTCCTGCCTTTACTGCACATAGAGTTTCATGATCTACGCACATCCAGGTACTGCTGATCAAAGGGAATACCAAAAACCTTTATAGTGATGATACTAAAATTTGAAACTTTATTTTCTACAGTGGCTTTGAAAACATGAGTCACAATACATTACATTGTTTGAATTTTGAGTATTTGTTTATTTACTTATTTTATTGTAATCTTTTTTGGTATTAACCACTGGTCTATATAAAATGAGTATGTCTATATCAGATTTATTTATTGCACAAAAGACTACACATAACAGTAGCAAATAAGTATCTGTGTATCATT
Source organism: Odontamblyopus rebecca (assembly GCA_030686955.1). NCBI lineage: Eukaryota > Metazoa > Chordata > Actinopteri > Gobiiformes > Gobiidae > Odontamblyopus > Odontamblyopus rebecca. The sequence continues at coordinate 16,008,810 of CM060672.1, read as the reverse complement.
TCAGCTTTTACATGAATCCCAGTGCGTCTGCAGAGAGTATCCAAAGCTCCAGCACACAGCCCACCACCAGCAGCACAGCGGACATCAAGGCCCCGGACCTCATGTCGTTTCCGGAGGACGAGTCTGAGGAGAGGCCTGGTGACAAGCCTGGGACCCACAAGAGGTAAAGATTCAAAAGCGTGAAAGGATTTGGGATTGTAAAATATTCTGCACTGAATGTATAAAAAAGTAACATGACAGAAAATAGAACTGACATTTTTAAAGGCACTCAGTAACTTTTCTGGTGGAGACTTTGCTCACTACTTGTCTCCATGAAGATGTTATTGCTTTGCCGGGAATGTGCCACAATATGGTATTAGACTTTGCCATATTCATAAAAACAACCATTACAGGTCAGATCTGTGGAATGGACACCCTATTCACAGAGAGAATCATTGTATTTTTGAGCAATAGAAAAACCCATAATGAATAAATGCTAGGTAGATGTGTTTAATGGCATACTGTGGAACATTATAGGAAAAGCAATAACATCTCCATGGAGACAAGCAGGTGACGGACCCCCACCAAAGTTGCGCAGTGTACCTTTAAGGTTGTCAAAAACCCATACAACCCATACCCAGATATTAATCGATATTAAAATGAGTAAATACTCATTTTAGGATCAGTAACAGCTTATTTCTTTTTACTAAAATCATGTGTTGTTGTGTCTGTAGTCTCGTCCCAGAGCCAGCAAAGTCAGACCCCCTCGGTCTTCTGGAAAACAAGGCGTCAGTGAAGCAGCCCAAGTGTAGCAGCACGTCTCTGACACGCAGTAACAGTGTTGGGGGTCCGCTCCAGAGCCTTGACTCATTTCAGAGGCCTGGTCACGGTGTATCCACAACCAGCCTCCCCTCCAGTCTGCAAGAAGTGTCGGTGAGGATTTACCACTATACTGAACAAAAGAAGATGTTTAAAAAAAAATGCAAAACTAACTTTTGGACTATGTGTACAGGATGGTATGGGAACAAAACGCTCCAATCCCAAACCTGTGTCTGTCCCATATTTGAGTCCACTGGTTCTGCGGAAAGAACTGGAGACATTGTTGGAAAATGAGGGAGATCAGGTACAAACATATTCAGTGCTACTACAAATATTGCTTGCTTGATCAGCCAGTCCCAGCTATATCCTGTTTGAATCCATAATGGGCTAGAACTGGACCATAGAACTTGAAAAACCTCTGTCCAAACTTGAGACAATCCAACCACTGCTGCTAATTTATAGCACTTGTCTCTCAAATGCTGAAGACATCTCCTCTCCAAAATTCTCAGAACATTGAAAACAAAATATATAACTTCTTTGACCTGAAATAAATTATAGTTTGGTGCTTTGATTGTTGATTTTACAAAGATCCACGCTGTTTCTCGGTCCTTTATGTATTTTTTTTACATGTAAACTGCCATGTATCTCTCTCATTGGGTAATCCGCCTGTCAGTCAAGCCTTATGAAATCATGGAGACACTATTTGGCTCTTCAGATCCACTCGTCTTTGTAAAGTTTTGTCAAAGCGTGTGGATCTGGCTGATCAGGTGAACAATTCACCTTAGCATACATGTCTGTCTATTTACTTTCCATTTATATACATCATTTTAAGCATTTTTTCCCCATTCAAAAATTGCCATTGCAGCAGCAGCTTATATTTTTCATCATTCAGAAACCCATGGATTGACTTTTGCTATGTCCATTTAGGTTATCTACACACACAAATTCCTGAGTCAGCATCCAATCATCTTCTGGAACCTGGTTTGGTATTTCCGTCGGCTAGATTTGCCCACTCACCTGCCCGGCCTCATTCTTACCTCTGAACACTGCAACAATGGAGTCCAGGTATGGAAACAAAACCTATATTATTAAAATCAGTCTTGTTAAGCTATTGGTAATAATGCTAAAATGCGTTTTGTAGCTCCCGTTGACGTCACTATCCCAGGACAGTAAACAAGTGTTTGTGCAACTTCTTTGGGACAATGTCAATTTGCATCAAGAACCAGGAGATCCACTCTATCTTCTGTGGAGATCCTTTTGTAAGTGTTTTGATTTAACTTATCTTCCATATAAAGTTAATTTATTTATTATTATTTATTTATTATTTATTTAAGTTGCAATTCCTTGTTTACCCACAAGAGGTCAGACCAGTATCATAGCTGAGGCCCTGACAGTTGTTTTTCTGATGATTTTAGTGGAGAGAAAGGGAACTTTGGCTCCAACTGATCACCAGGAAATCCGGACCCTCCTCAACACAATTGTTCGCAACATTCAAACCAATGACGTGTATGGCCCAATCAATCTGCTGCTCCGGGAAATCAAGAGGCGCCCAGAAGGAGTCAAGCGGCAAAGGTCTGTCTTTCACAATATATATTTTTAATCGTCTATATTTACTTCAGCAATATATCACACTTCAAAATTTACATAGTTTACATACCAATCTGCATAACTGTAACTAATTGGTTATATTTGTACTTACAGGAGTGTCTATAGAGAAATACTCTTTCTTTCACTGGTGGCTTTGGGTCGAGAAAACATTGACGTTGGTAAGTAAATATAAGTTATATGATTTTCCAAAATGCTTTGCTATAGTAAGTCTATTCATGGGTTGTTTTTGAGGACTTTTATCAAAAAATATCTTAAATTACACTTAATAATAACTACATTCAGATAGCTTTAATTAAGAAATGAATAAATTATTTATTAAGAATGATTCAGGCTTAGTAACTGAATAATTAATACCCCAACCCCTTTAGTAAGTAGTTATTAAGCCATTCTTAAAGGTGCACCGTGTAACTTTTCTGCCCGCAACCTGCTTGTCTTCATGATGTTATCGTTTGTCTTGAAAGTTCCACATTATGGCATTAAATTTGTGTAAATCCATGGAGACAAGCAGATGATGCTATCAGGCAAAGTTACAGGTTAAATCTGGGGAGAGGCAAACTCGCTCACAGCAAGAATATATGTTTTATAATGTATTTTTTAGCACAAACACACCTGTAATTGTATAAAGCTACATAAGCTACATAAGTCTAATGCCGTACTGTGGAACATTCAAAGCGATAACATTGGCATAGAAACAAGCAGATAGCCGACCAAAAAAGTCACACAGTGCACCTTAAAATTCTATTTTATCCATGTATGTGCACAAAAAGATGATTTTTCTATGTAACTTTTGCTGTGCAGAGGCCTTTGACAGAGAATACCGCTCGGCCTATGATGAACTCAGCCCTGAACAGCTCAAAACATTGCACCGCATCGACCGACCGCCCAGCCCCAGTGTCCAGTGGTGTCTCAAATGCTTCGGAGCCCCATTCATCTAAACAAAGGATTTGGAGAAAACCACGACACCTGAATGGTACTAAACACTTTTTGGACTTTCAGAAGATGCTCATTGTCTCCCTTTTAAAAAAATCTTCTGTTGTGGTTTTCCAAGCTACAAGTGGGACAGTTTTTTTGTCTTGGGTCGTAGCAGAAAATCTATTGGGACTTCTGTCGTGTATATATGGTTTGTAAAAAATCATATTCAGATGTGCTTGCTGTCCTAATGGTCCTCTTACGTGTGTGTCCACCATTTTAAATTGTCAGATTGGTGTGAAGCTGTGGACCTTGTATAGACTCTTCCAATTGTGCACTTTTTAAAACTTTCTTTGTACATATTTTTACTGGACAGAAATTTAAACCAAGGTTGTCTAAAAATTGCAACAACTTGTCTGCTTGGTTCTCATTTTATTATTTTTGAAGAATGACACCAGGATCTGTGTAAATATATTTGCAGCACCGGAGCTAAGGACCTGGGACAATCACAGTTTCTATTAATCTATTAATTATAGACCATTCCAGATGTCTACAAGTCTTAAGCATTGATCGTTTTTTTACATAATTGCACACTGACAATGACTGATTCTCTGATCAAATTTATAATATTAATGGCTCATGTCCTATAACAAATACAACAATTTGGTCCTATAATGTCAGCCTATCACAGAAATAATGTACATTTTGGCTCAGTAACCCATAGCATTCTTCATAAGATATTAAATGATTTAGTATTTAAATTGTTTGACATTCCATTAATACTAAATGTAATACTAGGAAACAGACAAAAGCTGCATATGTGGGGAGATTTTGGGTCTTATTTTAAATATGGAATAGAAACACTGACGTGTACAGATGAAGTCTTGTAAAATGTAAAATGTCCGATTTTGAATCCTCTGTGGCTAGAATCCAGACCACATCAGAATTATCAATATACTTTCTCATCCAAAACCTAAAAAAAATCTATTTATTTTTGTATTGTTGATATTTGAATGGCAGACATTGTCAATTTAGATTTTTGTTTTTAGATCTTTATTTTATGTTCTCACTTTTCTTTTTAACATTTTTAAGGGATGCCACCCTGTAGCCTACTGCCTCTTTTTGGAAGAGGATGTACAGAAATCTGTTATGTAACAATAACTCGAGTGGTTTCTTACCATCCTGTGGAGAGAAATTGACTGTCTACAAGTGCGCTGCAATAAATTTATTTGTTGAGTTACTGTGTGCATCTTTTTTCTTATTTTTACAGATTTTTTCTTTTGCCTTGTGGTAATTGTACATAGACTCACCCTCTTTTCCTCAGGACTTCAGTATAATACCAGTATAATATCAATATTATATTACTCCATTATTGCTGCTACTAGTGGAATGTATTTAAATGATGATCATATTGACAAGGTCACTCCAAAGACACAAATTGTAGGCTACAGTTTATTAAGATAGGATTGGAAAGCATGAAATTAAACTTCTATAGGTCATTAAACATATTTACCAGGGACAGTCCCAATTTTGAGTCCTGTGTCCCCGTCCCAGCACATATACAAAACCAGGGATCTGTCCCAGTTTTATACAAGTAATGTCCCAGATGTCCCTATTTTTGACCAATCTGATCCCTGCCAACAGTAAAGAGAGGCATAAATTGTCATTTGTTTAAATAAAATACAGAAAAGCTCCTTAAAAATGACCAAAACGACAAGAAAATGTGACTATACTATAAACTTGTTTCGCGCCTGCCGGGGACCTGCTGTGTTGCTTGTCTGCAGTAGTCTATTCAACCTTCACGCATGAGCAGAAAATTAATAAACTTTAATAATGTCTAATATAGTGAACGGTTTAACTATTTACTTGCAATTAAATCCGCGGACATCAGGAGGGTGATTCTTTTCACTACCCTCTGCTGGAGCAGGGTAATGTAGGCCTAGGCCTACGCCTGTTAATTAGGATAAAATGATGAAAATATATTCATCCATCCATCCATCCATCTTCTCCCGCTTAATCCGGCTGGGTCGCGGGGGCAGCGTGCTGCCCAATACTCATAGCACCTGACCCCCCCCTATGAACCCCTCTGCAGGTGGTGAGCCCACAGGAGGTGAAAATATATTGTGTTCCATAATTAGTTTGTAACATTTAGTCTCGTATGCAGTGCACTATAAAGACATGACATAAAGGCTTGTACTGTGCGCATTTTAGATTTTTCTTTTTTCTTTTAGACTTTAGTACGTGCTCATTACGTGCACCTGTCTGGAGGCGCACCTGCCTCTCGATGACTTCCGCCTTGGCTCTTTAGAGTTCTTCATCCGCCTGTGGTGAAAATCTATCCAAACTAAACTTATACTTTGTGCACTAAAATTCATTAACATGCCAAGACGAATCAAGAAATCTCCAGTCTCCCAAAATGAGGATCCGGACCGGGAGATGCGTAGAAACAGACTGGCCCTGTTTATCCAGCAGTTTGAGAAAGAGGGTTTGTAGGCCTACGCGCTAATGAAAAGTATATATCTTCTCGATCGCATTAAAATAATTGTTGAATTTGCAGCACAAGAGCGAATGAGGGATCTAGAGGCCAAAATGGAAAACACGCTGGCGACAATTGATAAAGTCTTTCGGGTAGAACTGATGAAAATGCCCCCTTCTCTTAAAAACATGCGAATTGGCGATTTAATAAGTGGTAAGCTTGAACTGTTTAATAAATTTGGACTTATTGAATGTATTGATTTCTGTCACTGTGTTGCTAAAAGCGGAGGAACTCCCAGCAAGTGATTTGTCCATTGCTATGAAGGTACGGTGGCATTAACATACTGACCCCTAGCGGCCACTCGTGTAATGACAGGCGCTCTGTGACTTGCAGAATGAGGCTATTGAAATACAACAACCACTAAGAAGAGGAGCCAGAAGTAGATGTAAGTAGCTAACGTTTCTTATTGAGCTGCAGAATGAAAAACACAGCACATCACAAAATATCTCCATGGCATTCTTGCTGTGAACTGGGTCACCTCTTCATAGATCTGCCATGTAACTTGCCATGGTGACATCCATAGAGATAGGTTTGACGAAATACTGTGGAACACCAGAAAAAATACACATGGCTCCTTTTAAAGAAATATTGATGCGCTTTTTCATTTCAAGTAAAATCAACAGACTCTGTACCTGTACAAGCCACTCCCACTGCAAAAGGCAAGGTGACAAAGGTAGGGCTCATGATTCCATTATGTGGATGTCGGTACTATAAGGAAATCTGCCCTTTTTAATTAATTATTGTTCAGGGAGGGAAAAATACCAGGACAAGGACTAGAACATTACCTGGGAGTATCAGCACTGGAAGTCTAAGGTTGGCTGCTCTTCTATAAGATACACTATGTAACTTTTCTGGTTGAGGGTCAGCCACCTGCTTGTCTCCATGGAGATATGGTGTTTCTTTGACTGGAATATCCCACAGTAAGGCACTAAAATTGTCCATCTCCATAGAGACAAGCAGAAGACTCCACTTGCAAGTCCCACTGTTTATCCAAATCAATACATTTTCTTCCTCCACTAGGACCGCTGCAATCAAAAGAACAGAAAGCTTGAAGATCAGTGATCAAAATTCAGCGAACAAACCAAAGCTCAGGTAGGTTTGTTGTAATTAAAACGGGACTTTTTTGTTTAAATGTATCTGCAGGCGCATCGTTGATCTTGATATTGCATTTATCCGTACTTCTGTCTTTTCTTGTTTTAACCACATGTGTTTTTATGCCTTTTTATTTGTGAGGCTTTGATTAGCTGAATTAGATTTTCTTCTGAATGAAATGTGTAACCATTTGAATCGCAGGTCTGTGATGTCTGCTGGTGATATGCACTGCTCTATGGCTGGGGCATCTCCTCACATAACGGTCACCACGAGAGAGGGGCGGGTAAGAGCCTAAGAGGGACCCATTTACAGACTTTTCTTGACTAGTTCCAAGTAATGAATTCTTGCAAATGGTTTCAAGATTTAAGTTTTGAGTTAGTTGTTATGGTTTGTCTAAAAATGTATTCTGGTGGCTTCATAGTCAGAACTGTTGGCTCTTTAATCTTTTATTGATCATTATGTTTAGCAATTGGCATGAAGAGAAATACTAGTTTTAGTCTGTTTTACATCCAGGTTCAAATAATCTACAAGAATGTGGCCATTGTAGCTGATTTTGTGATTTGTCTTAATATAAAGTTGGTGTTTTACTTTAGGCACTAATTCTGCATTTCTCCTCCAGTCTGTTTGCTTTTCAGAGCAGACTAAAGATGACATAAACTTGGATCTTTTGGATGAAGTAGCGTGGTGTCAAATCCAGAGACTAACAGTAAGCCATGTGCTTTTTATCTTTTGTTGTACTTCTATTAAAATAAAACACGGAACACTAAAATATTTGTTATCAGACTTTAATGGATCATCTGTCAAGTCGCTGCCAAAGATGAGAAAATGTCTGCTTTGATTTTTACAATGTGTTTTAAAAAAGTTAATAAAGTTTGGATAAAAGTTTTCTTGAATGCTTTTATGCAGGCTTTGCACTGTGATTCATTGCTGAAATCTATTAAAGATGCACTGTGTAACTTTTCTGGTGGAAGGTCCACCATCTCTTTCTCTCGTCATGTATTTATTCAATGACAGGTGAGTTTATTACTCAAAACTACCACAAAAACATGCATATTTCTGTCAGTGGGTCCACTTCTCCACAGAACTGCCTTGTAATTTGGCCTGTGATGTGGCCTGCTTGTCTCCATGGAGATTTTTAAATTGTTAATGTATAAAATTTACAGAGTGCACCTTTAAGGGAAATAGACCAGTTGCATTGAAGAGATCCTATTTAGAGAAATATAAAATGGTAACTTTGACATTTAAAAGCCATATTACAAAAAACTACAAAGCACTTATGTTAATGCAGTGATTACACAGAATAAAATATTTAGAGTTTTCTTTGTAAGGACTCCATCTCCACCTGCATTTGCTCGTTCTGTGGTGAAAAGCTGTTTCTTGAGGCTGAAGTTGGGGCTCCGTTAGATTCAAGAGCCATACGCGGGTAAAACGGCCCGACCAACCAATTAAGAGGCGTATTATTGATCAAATAATCCATGACATGATCTAGTGATTCCCTCATTTTGCTTAGCTGAGCCCTGCTGTTGGTCAAAACGCTATCAGACAAATCAGACAACGCCTTAGCCTTGTTGAAGTTTGCGTACATTTGTGAGGCGGAGTGGCTGAGGGAGCGCGCCTCCTGCTGGATGTGATTGGGAAGGCCCTGGAGACTGGAGGCGAGGCACAGACAGGTGGTTTGGAGCTGGTGTGAGAGGGAGCGTGCCATAGACAAAGTGCGAGATTCTATTGTCTGCAAAAACAAATCAAATATTTAGTCTATATTATACTTTCTGTCAGATAATCTTGCGTTTTTATGGACATTTTTCTTACTTCTGCCTCATGAGTGTGCTCATTTTGACCATTGGATTTCCACACCACCATAGAGTTGAGTTTGTCCTTTACCATCTGATTGGCCCCATCAATATTCTTTCTGCCATAGTCAATCTGGAAAAACACATGTAAAAACTTTCTGAAGATAACATATTGGTGAGTAAATTTAGATAATGATGTCTGAAATATTTGTATTTTGCTTGCCTAATTCATTGCATTTGAACAAAGTTTGATAAGAAAGCAAATACACACAATCTTTGTACCCAACATAGTTTTGTAACATGATACAGCTCCATCGTCTAACCTTCAAACAGTCTAAAACCTTACCACATCAACAGTAGAGTTCAGTGCTGAAATGAACTCCAGGCTACGCTGTTTTCCATCCTGAATCTTGGACACGGCTTTAGTGTAGGCCCGCTTTCTGAGCTTTGTGGACAGGGAACCGAGGCGGAGGTAGTAACTGGGATCATTCTTGTCAAACCCCTGCACCGCCTTAGCCTCCAGCTCTACAAAGCAAGAACAGAATTCTCATTTCACTGATCAATAGATTGATCAGCCAACTACACAGCGCTATTGATTTGTACACTGCAAAAAGTCAAACCACCTTTGACTAAATTTCACATAAAATACATATTTAAAATACCAAAATGCATCTTGTTACACTAAAGATAAGGAAAACCATAACTCCTTGCAATTAAAATAAGGAACTAAATCTTATCTAGAAACTAAACAAGAAAGAAAGACTTATTTCATTGGTAGATAATTTTACTTGTTGAGGGAAATCTACTCAAATCAAGTTAAATGTTCTTAATTTGAGTAATTTAAACTTACCTAGATATAACTTTTTGCAGTGTAAGTTTGCCCCAACCATGTGAGACTAAAAATAACTGCTTCTGTTACTAGAGTACAACACTTCTGTAGATTCAGGTTCTCAGTATAATAATATCAATCCTTTCCTGGCATGATGATATGATGAGCTGCTAGTTTCAACTTTTGTATTTATGCATTTTAAATTGCAGATGATTTTACTTATGATTTCTGGTCAATGGAAAAGTAAACATCACAAGTAGAAACATGACAGTAAAGAATGGTGGTAATAAACTATAATTTGAATAAATATTTTAACCTAAAGAGCAAGAATACAATTTTTGGATTCATGTTAAGCCACTATAATGATGTTGGGTGGTATTACTCCATGTTTTACGAACAGAATGGGCACCTCTCAGATCTGAATAGAACATAAAAAATGTTCTGTAATGTTTTTGTAATTGAGACTCTAATCAGAGCATAAATCAGACCAAATCAAATTTGATCAATTGCACAACCTTAACTTTTGGTTGCGTCATGACCTTGAAACTTACCCAGTTCATCCTGGGTTAGTGGGAGATACTGCTCCACCAGGTTTTCAGATGTGCTGAGGGCTTGGTCCACCCCACTGGTCACTAGTCGAGCCACTCTGCTCTCCAGGACGGTGCTGACGCTGCCACTGACCACTGCTTTGGTCTTCTCCATCCCATCATGCACTGCTCCCCTCGTCCTCTCCACAACAGTGTTCAAAGTGCCCGAAACTGAATCCTTTGCCCCAGACACTGTTCCTGTTACTACATCCTTGGCATTGGTCACGACATCTTTAGCGTTAGACACAATCTGGGCAGAGAGGTTTGGACTTTTGTTAAGAATTATTGAGTAATTTGTAAAAGAGCCCAAGCTAGGATATCATCCAATTTCAGATTTGCTTAAGCGGTCTTATATCCTGTGTTAGCTAATGGGCAATTATTCCAGTACATACCTGCTCAGAGGGCTGGTGAAGAATTGGCAAGGTTTTTTCAATCTTGTCCAAACCTTTGCAAGCCAGATCATTGGCAATGGCAACTGTGGTCAAGAAGAAAAAAATCAGCTTGTATGTGTAGAATAAACAGTCATTGTCTTATTGAATGAGTCAGTTCAGAGTAATCAGTAAAGGTGCAACTTTTCTCCGGGAGTCTCCATGTAGATGCACTCAGCTGTTCAGCCTGGAATGTTTCACAGTAAGGCATTAAACGTATCTGTCTCCACTGAGGCAAGCAGGCCAAGGTACAGATCAGTTCAGTGGAGAGGCGAGCCCGTTCACACAAGAATGCATGTTATTAAAGGTATTTCTGGACAATAAAATAACCTCTAAGGCTGAATAAACTTATAATGCCATACTGTGGAACATACCAAGCAAAACAATAACTCCCTTAAAAAAAAAGTGAAGTACCCTCTACTAGAAAAGTTACACAATGCACCTTCAATATAGGTGATAGGTCAATCTTTCAGTTTCGGTTTGCTCATGTGACCTATGGGTGTGTCACAGAGTGTTTTTCTGTTTCTTTTTGCTGGTATTTCCTCTATTAGAAGGGCGATAAACCTCACAAGTGAACTATGTAAAATACTATCACTTCATAAATGACTCAGATGCTGTATCTATAATATAAATGATGATGCATTTTAATACAAGAATGAACCATAATGCTTATCACGTCCTACTTCCCACTGCATCAGCTACAACTATAGTTACATCTGTTACTGTTGCGTATTACTGCCACTAATTTATGATTAACTAGTTTCATGGTTGTAATTATCACGACTTACTTTGTGGCTCCAGTTTGCCCAGTAAGGGGGAGGCAGTGTTGAGGGCCACTGAGGTGATTGTCCGGACTCCCTGCTCGGCGACTTCACACACAGTCCGGAGGTAGGGGTGGTTGTCCTTGGTGTTAGAGTACACACTGGACATAAGGTCATATGTGGAGCTGACCAGAGGCAGGCTGACCACCCTCTCCACCAGGCTCTGGGGACAGAAAACAAGACTAAATAAATAAAGCTAAAATCCTTTATAAATTGCAATACCTCATGATGTGGTTATCTACAGTTTTAATGCTAATGTTTAAAGTTTAACAAGTCAGATGTGGTTTAGCTCTAGCATAGTTCTGATAGTGATATACTGTATTCACGTCAATATGTTGTAATATCCTCGTAATTACAAAAGGACTCACCTGATTATAGATGATTTCAGCAGCTGCCATTGTTGTTAAATCAATGCCTATAGAAAGAGCACATTATTTTTAATTCTTTTGCTGCTTTTTATAGAGCAATGCTATTTCATACAGATGGGGGCTAGTAAAATGAACAGCCTTAATGCCGCACATATACGCCATATTTTCTGAAGTCTAATCACCAAAAGAAATGATCAGGTTCAACATTTATAAAATTAGAGATGAGATATGTAGTAACTACATTGAATACAGCGTAATCATTATAGAAAAGTAGCTCTTGAACCCACTCAACCATAATGTAACAACTTTTTTTTTTATTGCAGAAAGATTTCTTATTTCCGCATCAAAGTAGCAACATAGGCTCTCGCAAAAGGATATTAAAAAGTAGACTACGGTCAAATTAAGGCTACACAGTTACGCACAAAGATTACAAAGAGAAACTTACCACCAGTGTTATAAGCTGTCAAAAGTTGTGTATTGTGTATTCTTCCCAAACCCTCAGGTGGATATACGCAGAGACGTAAACTGCGCCGTATTTATATTGTGTAATTATCGCGAGATTATGGGCACTGAGGTGTCGCGTCAATGGTCATGTTTGTAGGGCAAAGGTAACAAGGGCAAAAGTTTAGTCTGGGGAATATTCTGAAATAGGTAACCAGCGATCACGCGGTGGCCTAATTAGGCACAATATAAGCTATCTTTTCTTTTCTCTTGTAACTTATGTCGTTTTTGTGACAAATAAGAGGATTATGAAAACTGTTGGCTGGACAAACGCGCTCTTATTAGACCCTAATTAAATGTTCCCTATTAAAATAACCTCAGTTGGCCTATGTTTTCTTTTTATTTCTCTGGCTTTCATATTAGCATAGTCCTCTTTTCCAACCTTCCCAAGTCAATTAAAGACATTTGACTATAGTGACCCCTGACAACTGTTTAGTATATAAACATGTAGGAAATACATTCAACACACATTTTAATTTAAGCTTTATGCAGAAAACTATTTCAAGATAGGCTACACTTATCTGGTCTTACTCATGTAGACAGTATACACTGTATAATTTATTCTTTATAGGCTGCATATGCTTGTCTGACTGGGTTGGAACACATTTGGTACTAGTCATTTTAGAGATGGCTGTGTTTTATGCCGTACTGTGGAATATTCTAGCCAAAGGAATAACATTTCCATGGAAACAACAAGCAGTAGGAGGTCTTCAGGCCAAATAAGGGTCAGATTTGTGGAGATGCAAGTCCACTAAAGATACATTAAGCACACAATGAAAAAAAGACACTATTAGCTTTAGTTTTTGTCCAAAAAGTTCAAATAAAAAGTGGAACTATGACATTTCGAGAACTACTTACATGTTAAATGCAGTGATATTGCTTGTGATGATTTTTCATACATAGCCACAAATAGTTATAACTACTGGATCAATAGTTAACCAAGCAGCTTCTTTAAGAGAGTTTTAATGTATATATTTTACTTGTTCAAAGCCAGGACTAAAAATAACACCCCAAAGCATATGAAAAGTACTTAAAATTCAGTGGAGTAAAAAGTACTCTTCACTACTTAATGCCCTTAGATCTATAGTGAAGTAAGTAAAAATTATCCACTGCTAAATTTGCTTTGGGTACCAAAACGTTGTACTTGAGTACTGTACTTACTTTTTAATAGGTTACTTTTGTACTTAGTTTCTTTTCACCAGTTGGTCGAAGGTTCCACACATGTTATTTCAGTGGACTTTGGTTTGATCACACTTTAATTGTCCACGTTGTCGTCTTAATGTGATGTAATGAAACCAAAGTTTATCGGATGATCACATCATTGAGCCACACCTTTGAATATGCATTTACTAATTCTTCATCATCATCATCTTCAGGAAGTGAGAACCATAGACTAACTTTGAAGTGAGTAAGATTTAATTTGAGAGTCAAATATGCTGATACAGTGTGCATGCAAATGGACTATTTGGACCAGAACCATATCTAGGCTTGGTTAGTAAATTTATAACCTGTGAAGAATTACTGTTGAATTACTGTTACCAACCTTTTGGTTGTGTGAATGTAATAGTATATCTTTTGCAAACAGCCCAGGGGTTCATGGTCAAACAAGAACCCTCTCAAAAACAATCCACAAAAGGAAATTTATTTTTATATACATGCTGTCACTCGATGTTGATCATCCATCAATTTTGATTATTTCATGTTGAGACTTTTACAAATAATGATCAACTGAAATGTGACACTTGGAAAAGCAAAAGGCTTGAAATTGAAATCTAGAAGTTTCATATGTGGGCCACTAGATGGAGTTAGAACTTTCTCAAATTATATTCAAGACAATACAGGACTACAAGTGTAGTCCTGTATTGGATTGTTTAGTTATGTATGTATGTATGTATGTATGTATGTATGTATGTATGTATGTATGTATGTATGTATGTATGTTTGTATGTATGTATGTTTGTATGTTTGTATGTATGTTTGTATGTATGTATGTTTGTATGTATGTATGTATGTATGTATGTATGTATGTATGTATGTATGTATGTATGTTTGTATGTATGTATGTATGTATGTATGTATGTATGTATGTATGTATGTATGTTTGTATGTATGTATGTATGTATGTATGTATGTTTGTATGTATGTATGTATGTATGTATGTATGTTTGTATGTATGTATGTATGTATGTATGTATGTATGTATGTATGTATGTATGTATGTTTGTATGTATGTATGTATGTATGTATGTATGTATGTATGTATGTTTGTATGTATGTATGTATGTATGTTTGTACATACGTATGTATGTATGTATGTTTGTACGTATGTATGTATGTATGTATGTTTGTATGTATGTATGTATGTATGTATGTTTGTATGTATGTATGTATGTATGTATGTATGTATGTATGTTTGTATGTATGTATGTATGTATGTATGTATGTATGTATGTATGTATGTATGTATGTATGTATGTAACTGCTTATGATATCTGCATACCTGTAAAAGTAACTGCCCTACAAGGCTGTCATCCTGTTTACAGTAATAAGCATAAACACATGTAGAACCCTAAAATCCTAAAAAGTATGTACTAAGTAAACCATTTAAGTCTGTGCTTTACATTAAATGTATCAAAAATATTTATTACAAAAAATGTTTTATAATATAAGTAAACTAAAATAGTCCTTGAAAGTATTAGAACAAGACCCTTACATATTCTTAAAGCTTGACAGAAATAAAGTAAGGGCTGTACCCTCCTGTTTTTGTACCTTACAGTTAACTCAGTGGGCCACATGCCAAGGCAGGATCCTCCATGTAACAGATACCAGCAGTGGCTTCTACTGGGAAAGAGCCACACCTGTGAATCACACACAGGCAGAGAAAGAGTGTGGACAAACACAGAGACAGTGGCCGAGTTTAGCTGTCCTCTTTCTAAGAACATGAGGGGAAAGGAAGTGAAATGCCTTTGGTCCCTGATATGCTCTAGTTCACTCATACACACGCAAATTATGGGATGTCATGCTCTCAGAAAATCTTTTCAAATGACAATGTACAGCTCTAAAGTGACATTCGGACTTAAGATATTGGTGCTTTGTTGCTATAGGGGGATTTAAGATGAAACTTTCACACACTAATCAGTCAGAGCCATAACATTATGACCGTTTGACTAATATCCAGTCAATGTACCCTCACCTGCTCACTCTTCCTTCTTGGAACCACTTTATGATAGAGGAAAGACACAAAAGCTGCCATTTTTGAGATGCTGACCCATGTTGTCCTACAATCGCAAAATTGCTACAATCGTAGTCACAGTGTTTTGGCTAAATTGTATAAGTTATTTTTTTTCCAATTTAATTGATAGACTCTCTTATCCCATTTGTATAGTAATCCAATCTGTCTTTTACTATTTTGTAACTTTTTACAGTCTGAGGGGTGAACAGGACAAGTAGAAGGTACTTTCTGTAACTTTTCTGGTACAGCACTGTTGGTCTCCATGGAGATCTTACTTCTTTGCTTAGAATGTTCCACACTATGGCAATAGACACTAGCAGAAACCCATCAACACTGAAGCCAGCACAGACCCTCTGCTGTTGTCCAGCTATAGTTAATGTAATTCAACAATGAGCATACATAGCTACCAAATGCACACAGCCTGTACAATGAGATATCTAGGTTAAACTATTAACATTTTAATACATTATGTTCTTTCTTTCAGCATCCATAGAGCCAAATTAACAGCTGGTTATTCTTGCAGTTCCTTTGGAGCTCTGTCCCACTGCCAAATTTGGCACTATTATTATTGTTCTCAGCCTCAAGCCACCCCCGGAGCTGCTGTAGAGGTCACGCATGCTCAAATGAATTACATCTTAACAAGTCAATGGCCACCCGCTTGAAATAACCATTACTTCAGTCTTCAATAAACAAGGACTCGCATGGCTCTGGGAAACAAAGGGGGCCACTGGCTTTACAGCTTTGAGGGCCAAATTGTTGTTAAGCAGAGCGCACCTGTTAGATGTAATCCGCACATGATGGCTGTGGCTCATTAGTTAAGACATCCGAGATAACCCCGCTCATGTCCTGCAGAGTGAGGATCAAGTGAGGAAAAGGACTATGGGGGTAAACATGTACAAAAAGGTCACTACATTTCCAAGGACACTCCCCCTGACAATGATTTTCACTAGTGGGTTTCACATCAACCAATGAGAGAAGACAAAATTCATTATCTTCATTTCATATTAGTTTCATATTGCTTAAATTCAAAATGTTAAATGCTATTTACATTTCTGGTGAGGAGTCTGCGACTTTCTTATCTCTATGATGTTTCAACATAGGGCATTACACTTGTCTATCTTCTATTTATACATATATGTACAGATGTAACTTGAGCTGAATGGGCCCCCTGCTTGTCTTCATAGAGATGTTTAATGCCATACAATGGAACATTCAAGGCAAAATGATAACATCCCCATGGAGACAAGCAAGTGGTGAATCCTCAACTATAAAAGTTAAAAAGTTATAGTCCACCTTCAATTAACCAGAAAGGGTTAGTCATCTAAAGTCTTTATCCAATCCACTTTATTTCTATAGCACATTTCATAAACAAAACAGTTTCCAAAGTGCTGCACAATACAAATAAAACATATCCAAAAGAAATGTAAACTAAAGCTCTACTTAACTCCACTAGTCCTCAATAAGACACTAAAACTAGTAAAATTAAATAAAGGAAAATCTGAGAATACCAATAAATAATAAAAAGGTAAATAACATAAAAATAAATAAAAGACACATAACACAAGACACCACACAACTCATGTGGTGTTAAAAGTCAGAGAATGATGACCTGAAAGTTTACTGAAGTAACAAATGAAATACAATTAACTGCTTTTTAGGGAGACATTGAAGAATATGTATTTAATCTTAATTTGCCTATTTCGATACACGATTTTACAGTACTTCATCAAAAGTATTCCCTATGTGAGTTAGAGTTTTCAAATGTGTCTTGGTTGTTCCACTTTACTTTTTCCATCTCTGGCCTCGTGTGACTCCCCCAGCATCCCTCCTAACCTGTTCTTGTTCGTACCACAGTTCGTACCATTTTCACTGCTGTACACTGGGATTAACACAGCGGCTGTTAGCGCTGGCACCGCTCTCCACTATAACATATATTTTCTGTTGCTGACAATCAAAGCGAGTTGTAGCACTGACAGTATAATTGAGTAAAACCAAAGATGCTTGTCCAGAAGACTGTTTACAGAGTACAGCTGCTTAAATAAACACTTACAAAGAGCTAGACTTGCATGTATTACAATCTCTATATGCGTGGGCACCAACACAGACCATCTCTTTGTTTTGGAAGTATTCGTGACACTTCAAGGAGCCAAAAATAATGTGGGAAACAGGACTTTTCTATCATTTCTAGTCTCAGCTTTGGCGCGTTAGGTGCAATTATTCAATCAGGATGGACATTGAGACTTAAAGCTCCACTCGAGTGAATACGCATGAATGAACCAGAGTGCTGTTTATTTGACAGCCAGCCCAAACTGTCATTTTATTTTCTTTATACCTCGGCTTGGACACGCAGACCTGTCAAAAGCAGACTTAGATCCCGGTGCAGGTGGTCTTTCTGAGAAGAGACTGGGCTGTAATAGCACAAAGAGCATAAATCTATATAGTGGACATGCATTGGCAGAAAAAGCATACAGATTCAGTTCTGTTGCTTGACCCTCTTATTAACCATCTGCAACTTCCAGAAAATCAAATAGATGAATCATAAATTGTTCTGTACTGAGATAACAGCCTTCGTCAGACTAATTATAACCCGACTGTGAAATTCATACAAGATGAAGAGGCTGGGGAGATCAGAGACAACGGGGATGCATTTGTTGACAAAAGATGAGACAATTTATATGCAAATTTGAGTACTTTAATTTCTACTCAACCTTATGGGGTAAATAATTCAAAGCATGTGCCATCATTTTCATTATTGCTTTGTCTCAGTACAAAATTACTCTTCTGGTTTTGATTTGTTTCATATTTGGGGATATGGAAATTAATTTAGCTCCCGGACGCACAGTAAATAAAAAATGATTTGGGCTTTGTATGAGTATATTAGAAGCAGTAGTCGTTTTTGCAGTAGCTGTATAGTAGGCTTGCCTAGTATTAGTAGTGCGCCCTCTAGATGAAGTGCAATATGAGTATAAGTAATAACAGTACTGGTAAAAGTACAGATAATGAAAATAATAGGCCTAGTTGTATTCTGTATCCAACATACTTGATGTACTGTGTAACCTTTCTGGTTGGGGGTCCATCACCATGGAGATGCTATTGCTTTGCCTGTAATGTTCCACAGTATGGTATTAGACTTATATAAGATGCATTTATTCAATTATGGGTGTTTTTATTGCTCAAAAATACCTTTAAAAACGTCCATTCTGACCTTGAGTGGGGTCGCCTCTCCACAGATATCATCTGTAAAATGACCCGGGGTGTCTCCTGCTTGTCTCTATAAAGATTGATAAGTTTAATTCCATACTCTGGAACATTGCAAGCAAATACAATAACATCTCCATGGAAACAAGCAACTGGTGGGCCCTCTACCAGAAATGTTACATAGTGCACCTTTAACACTTCATGCATGACATAGTGTTAATCACATTTTATTACGGGAGAGTTCTAAATGCAGATGAAAACCTAATGATAGTATTTTACCAGTATAATTTCATAAGCAAAACATATCTTACATCTTGGCTGATAAGTATTGGACATTGCCTCAGCAGTTTAACTTGGTTGACAGAATATTACTGTGGTTATGTATCTTCTGATGGACAGGCAGGTACTGCACTTTGCGGGCCAGGCATTCTTGGGACAGCCATTTTTGTCATAGCAGCACCATTTGGAGTCCCAATCACGTACAATGCACACACACGGATTAAGTGCCAAATTCCACACTGGCATAAAGGACAGTTGAGAAATGTCTGTTAAGTTCATGTTTAGCTGAAACTAGCATGAGTTTATCTGCAATACTTTTACCTTTGCCTTTTAGATTGTATGATACTCTTACTTCTGACACCAATTCACTGAAAATATTTATCTTTTAATAATAATAATAATAATAATAATAATAATAATAATAATAATAATAATAATAATGCATCAGTTTTATATAGCGCTTTTCAGGACACTCAAAGACGCTTTACAGAGCGAAATGAACATTGTGATTTGAGAGCAGAGATCTAAACACCATGAGACCTAAACCAACATTAAAATAGGACTATGGATGAGCTATAAAGCAGGGCTAAACAAGAACTAAACCAAGACTGGGTCAAACCTAGAGAAACCCATATCCAAGACTAAGAAGATATCACTTTGAAAGAAATCCTTATTTAGGTCTCTGAAAGGGAATCAAAGGCAAGGCAAGTTGATATCTCAGAACCACAAGAGGGTCCCCTAATAAATTGTGATAACTAAACATCATCTGTGTTTCTAATCCTGTGCAAATTGGTCATACCTGTAACAATATCAGTAAAAATCCCCCACATTGTACCTACTATAATTCAGCAAACTCATAGCTTCTCAGGCAATTCCAAGCCGTACACATCACCAGTGTCACCACAGTTTGAGAACCACTGCTTTAGCTGTTATGTGGCAAATTCCATGGCCTTTCTCTTTGAACACACGTGACAGTCCCGGCTTTGACTCGTAAAGGCCAAATATCACTGATCAAACAGCTAAAGTTTGGTGTCAGTTAAGGCAGGGACACAACTAGCGCTCTCATAGGGCTGCACTGAAATGCCTGGGGTATGTTTGACTTTGTAACTGACACATGTACAGTACAGTGTATGTATATGGGCCTCCTCCACACTTGAGACACCCGGGTTATAGCAGCAAAGTTAGTAGCTCTAAAAAGGGGGCTATTACAGTGTCACTTAGTGCCCAGCTGATCATTGGATTCAAACAAGTTACCCTCTCATTTGACAGCCCAGAAAACCCCTATACTCTAAACTGAAAATACATTTGTCCCCAAGTAGGTTATTTATTAATATATCCGTCAAAAATTTCTAAGACAAACCTTGACCTGCAACATGGGTTTAAAAAAAAAAAGAAAAATTATAGAAAGCATCAGAACTTCACCAAGGCACTGATCCTATCTTGCAAAGGTGCATATAGTCATACAGGCTTAAACCTAGCATAATCCAAATGTAAATTCTGTATAGATCAAGTCATTTAGAGCCATTCAACAAAAAAACAAAAAAAAATTATGGTTGCTGTACAGTACAACAAGTTAGATGAAATAAAAATGGAAATTTGCTGAACCCCAACTAAAAGATATTAATAGCTACAAATTAAATACAATCTTCTAGTTCAAGGGTAAATTTGAATCTTCATATTTCATGGAGTCATATAAACTCATATTTCAGAGTAATAAAAAATCCAATAGAGCCCACAAAGACTATGGGCTGGTAAGCTTGAATCTGAATCATTATAATTGTGTTATTGACCAGTGGATTTTAAGACATCTATCATTAAAGGTCCTATATTTCACAGAATTGACTGTTGTGAACTTTAAGCCTTGTTATAATGTTGTTACCTCTTCAAAAACAAATCTGGAGTTGTTTGGTTTTGTTTCATTCACACATGTTTGAGTAATGCTTTATTATTAGTCTGTCTACATCTCCAAAGCTCAAAATGCTCTGTTCCACCTTGTGATGAGATGAAGTGATAGTTTTCAAGTTAACAGCTACCTTTTCATCTACCTATTATTCAGTAGAGATGGGCACTTCCAGGGCTGAAATCATCCAAATGTTTCTAGTGAAGGTATATAGTTTAAAAACACAGTGGAGCACTTCCTGTATTACCACATCACAAGGTGGAACAAAGTGTTTTCTGATTTGAGAAGAACTCCAGCTAAATATGTAGAATTTGTTAATTGTTAAATATGTGTGAATGAAAACACAAATCCAACTCCAAGTATGTTTTTGATGAGCAAAGAACATTATAACATAGATATGGGCCCTTTAAGCTAGTATATTGAGGTCCAGTGAAACTGTCTTGACCTTCTGTACAGCTTCAAATTTGAACTTGGAAAAGGAAAGTAAATCACTGGCACCGTGCTTTGGTCCTTGTTAATTTTTGTTCTCGTCTGTGGAAATAAACACTTTTACATTCCAGTGCGTTAATAAAGATGAATTCAAGTCTGCGTGTCAGCCAGCCATTCAGGTAGCTCATTCCAAACATACCTGTACCATTGTGAGAGTATCTCCAGAGGACACTTTAAAAACATTATTATTAATGGTCCTGGACAGTCTCAGAAGTGACAAGTGCCTACCTAATGCCCAATGATTGTGTGCTATGAGCCTTCAAAGCCAAATTTATGGTATATGGTTTAATGATGTGACGAAAGGAGAAAGCCTGGTACGATTCATGCATTCCTTTTCTACTGAAGTGGAAGGTGTCAATTAGTATTAACGTTAACAAGATTAAGTTAAAGTTAAGGCTATGCTTGTGTTTTCTCTAATGGAAGATGACATTTTGTTGAATAATTCAGATGAGACATATATTGAGAGATTTTGTCAATGTTAGTACAGCAATTGCTGCATTAAAAAGCCCATATTATGCTATTCTCTGATGTTATAATGTTATTTCCCCATCAAAAACATACCTGGAGTTGTGTTTTATTTCATTCACACATGTTCAACACACACAAACCCTGCATATTTAGGCTGAGTTCTTCTATCAAACTGTAAACACTCTGTTCTACCTTGTTATGTCATGTGGTAATACAGGAAGTGCTCCACTGTGTTTTTAAACTCCGTACACCTTCAGCAGAAACATTTGGATCATTTCAGCATTGGACTGTCTGATTTGTACTAAACTAAAAGGAAACAGGAGCTGTCAACATGAAAACTACTTCACAAGATGAAACAGAGCATTTTGAGCTTTGGAGATGCAGAATAAATGGTTACTCAGACATATGTGAATGAAACAAAACACAACTCGAGGTATGTTTTTGATGAGGTAACAACATTATAACATGGCTTAAAGCTCACGCATGACAAATTTGAGTGATATAGGACATTTAATAAAACTTGCTGTGTTCACTTAATTTTGTCCATGTTTGGCCCCAGTTGAATCCTGATGTAGATTTGGCTTGGTTCTCTTCTAGTCCTGGTTTAGTCTTACTTCAAGTTGAGGGTTAGTGCCATTTTTGTCCCACTTTTAATGCAGTGTGTGTGAAAGTGTGAACACAGTCTAGGTTCTATAATTGTGGTGTTAATAGCTAAGGAGCATGCAATTTTCGGCTAATATTTTTCCACAAATATGATGTCGAGAATCTTTAAAAGAATCTAACAAAGCAGCCATTTTCTTTCATTTGAAACCAGTGGCATAAAGTGGCAGAAGACACAGCACAGACCCTGCTTGGCTGTTTTCATTGGAGCCTGTTGGAATGACAGGCCTTGTTGAGGTAAATCTGCAATAACAGTGCGCTTCAATAAAGCGGCCAAAGCCAAACCTTTAAATGGCTCAGTCCACTGTGTCTTAAATTCTTAAGCTTTAGTCAAATCAAACTCCTCTTGACCTTAGATGCCTTAAGTTTGGCAGTGTCAAGCAAAGCATATGACATTATAGTAGAAACTCGCACTCTTGTATTTTTCTTTGGATTCCATGTAGTAAATTGTACCATCAAGCCTACAGAATACATAAATTCCCTTGGCCTGTCTAATTTTTAGATTCCTGTGCTTTTTGATATAAACTTGGCATGCCACGTAACCTTTTATAGAGCGGTAAAATCGGAGCGTCTCACTTACGCAAGCTGTGTTCTTGTCTCTGATTGGGTCAAAATACATTTTTTACAAATCGTGGCCACTCACTCAGGTTAGAAAGCTACTTATTTATTTGTGTATTTATATTTCATCACTGATATTGACAGTGTTTTAGTCTACAAATCTGTCTGCATAACCCCAGTCATGTGTTATGTAAGAGTACGACTCTTTGACCGAAATAACAAACCATTTTTGTGCTAACTCTAATTATACCGTGCACCGTTAACTGCCCTCCTGTCCAGTGCCAAAATGCCATTACGCACGTGTTTAGGTGCGCGACGTACGTGGAGCGCGTGTAAACTCCGCTGGACAGTGTTTCTTTAAGAATGTAAGGTGGGTGAGCCCCCTTTCCTGACGCACGCCTGGTATGCAAACATAAATTTAGCAGCAACGTGTTTGCTGGTGGAACAAAATATCTGGAAGCGGTCGTGGAGTGTCATGTCGTCTCTCGCAGCAGCGCTTGGCTCCCCTGCGCTTTCTCTCCCCGCGCATTAGCTGCAGACACGTAGAGGAGAGACTGGAGCACGCCGCGGTGACACAGAGCTACTCAGCGGGAAACTGACGACAGGGAAGCCTACTACACGCACTCGTGGATCTACACTCTTCCACTGAGCGCCAGAGATGACAGGAGGCTGGCTGTGGACGCTTGGGCTGCTACTTCTCACGGTCCGGGTGAAGGTAAGACGCGGTTTTTCATTCACAAATCTGAGCCTGTTCACTGCGGATGAGCGTTGTGAGTCGTGGCTTTAATTGGACTGTTTATTGGGACAGTAACGAGACACCTGTTGCTTGTGCCCTTTTCCTGCGTCTAAAAATGGAAAAAAGATGGAATATAGGTGATTGTTTATTGTGTTATTGTTTCTGTAGCCTAAGTGACACGTGTATTGCGCGCACTTATCATATATCTGGGTATATCTGCTGAACTTGAAACTCGAGTGTAACAAGCTGACTGAAACAAAATTTAGTACCATCCTATGTATTCAAATACTTAAATCAGAAAAAAAAACATTAATCATTACCAAGTTATGTATAGCTTTTAGCCAAAGGGTATTAGACTATGAATAGGTTGACCAGGGCAGCATTTACCTGTCCCAGATTTACCCAAAACCAGTGATTTGTCTCAGTTTTAGACGAGAAATTATCCCAGTTGCCCCTAGGTTTTACCAATTTAATCTCCAACCACAGCAGGAATTCACAACTGAGTTAAGGATGGACTGAGTGCCTAATAAGGTTATTAATTATGCACTTTTTCCCACAATTTTATGATTACCAACCACCCCAAACTACATCCCAGTTTTTAATTTGGAAAATCTGGTCACCCATGAAGGCACTGGACTCTTGGAAACTGACACTATTGATTCCCTGTATTAATTTTGCTGTCATCTTTCAAACAAGCTCAATTTTTCACAATCTCATTGCCCCTACACTGAAAAACAGCTCGGTCAGCTTTTTTGCCATATTCCCCTGTGTCTTTGTATCTTAGCAGCATCCTTCCTGTCTTGTTGCACAGGGTTAAATATACTGTCCTGGAAACTAATGCAAGGTTAAACAACAAGGTGGGATGTCAGCATGTGTAAATGACTACAGCAGGTGCTAATGGGGCGCTTCAAGGTGATTGGGCTTGTAGACACTCCGGCGAGCTGAACTGTAATTAGTATATGGCAGTGACAGAGGACCTGAAAGGTTAGGGACAATTTCTAGGCTAGTGTCCCGGGACTTTTTGCCCTGTGTGTGTGTGTGTGTGTGTGCGTGAGTGCGTGAGTGTTGGTATGTGTGTGTGTGTTAGCTCTGGGTCATCCATCTGGGCACTGGCTTTGAAGATGTTTGAAAGCAGCTCTTTGAAGAAACATAGACTCCTGTACCATGTCTTTCATTAATGCTCCATTGTTATTGCACTGTTGTAATCATCACTTGCGGCGTAAGGTGTAACTCAAAATACAAAGGACCTAAAACAACAATTTGAAGTGTCATTTTTTAGTGGATGCGTAAATCTGTGATCTGGCTGCGAGCTATTTGGTTCACTGTCAAAAGAATGCCCTATTTAAGGACCACCGTGGATATACTGCCTTTTGAAACAGTATGAAACGAATGAAGAGTGACAGTAAATTAGTCATTTAGATTTATTTTATTCATTAGTCTATTTAACAGGGACAATATTCATTAATAAACATTGCTGTAAATACACCAGAATTACCCTAAACAACTTTTCGTCATCATTACTTTCATTTACTTTTCATGCTGTCCCTGGATAATAACGTGCTAACAGCTTCTGTTTAAATATATTGCAGTCATTAGCCAATAGCTATTAGAACTTCTTGGCAGCTAACTATCCTCTATGGGCGACGAAACTTATCTATTCAAAGATGTTATTAAATAGTGTTACTCAAGGATTACACAGGCTAAAATAGTGTATTTATAATAAGAGAGATATAACAAGATAACTAGCTACTACTTTTTACTCTTTTTGCTGATCCCATTTTTGAATAAATACAAAGTTGTCAGAAATATATTAAAATAATTGCAAATTTAATGAAATACTCGGGCAGACACACATCACTTATTGTAATCTATGTGATGATAAGTTATAAAGGTGTAAAAGTTCAGTTACATACATTTATGTAGTGGGGAGATCGATATTGTTGGGTAGTCTCTGCTGTGGCTTTGGTTGACGATAGTAAAGCTGTTGCACCCGGGGTGGACGAAATGCCATAATATAAATGTTATGATTGTCTTTGAGCCAGGTAATTTTGATTTTATTGCAATTCATGTTAAGCTAGTATCTTTAATTCCTTTAAGTGGTAAATAAAGTCTGTCCATACTTCACTACAACTGGTTATTTCCTCCTGTCACTCACTTAGAGCCTTAGGGAGGTTGACCAATTGGAGTGGGTGGGGAAAATTGTCTGTGCTGTAGCATAGGCCTGCATTAATGAGAGAAGCAATGAATGACGATCTGATCAAAAAACATATTGTCACGTGAATAAGATCAATGATTTGACTGTTATTACCATATTGCACAGCCCTATGTTTGCGTTTTACTTAGTTTTGACCACACATAGGTAATGTATATGAAGTTTCCATGGTGACACAATGCAATCACTTTAAAATTGTGCTGAAACCCAAAAAAATACAGAATGGATATAAACAGCACATTTTCACGAGCCTGTGATCAATATAAGCCTCCATGGTCCTGTTGCAGAGTTTGGCTGTAATATTAGTGAGCTTGTGATTGCTGTGTTATTTGAGAAGGACTTGTTTAACGGCACAAATCAGCTCATCTGTTGTAGTTCCAGTAAAATCCGTTCTTTTCGGTCAGATTGTACTAAAACAAAGCTCAGATTGAAGTCTAACTTGAGGAACAGCGCTTCAGACAGAGCAATGTTTACAGTTAGCGTCACACCCCCAGCGATAGTGGATGACACAAGCTGCAAAGTATCAATTGTTCTCCTGATTGTCTTGCATCTGTCACTTGAAAGATGACAAAACCAGTTGCCAGCTCCTTGACAGGTGGTCCCTTCTGCCATGGAGTCAGCAGTAGACCTCCTGTCACTCCCCACAGTGAACTGCAGTCTGAGTTCTCCTTGTTTCTGCTGTGAACTGGCCTTTTCCCTTTCATCTCAGCTCCTGGGTCATATTCACCAAGAATGAGACTCTATTGATATTGTGCAGCTGACGTCATCAACATTCCAGGGAATTAAATGGAATAGTTTGTGTTTGACAAAATGACATATAGACAGGTATTTAAAATGAACATAAAAATAGATGTCTCTGTAATCCCTCTGTCAACTGGTTTAAAAGTCCCGTATTGCACAAAATTGACTCCTGTGAGCTTTTAGTCATGTTCTAATGTTGTTACCTCCTCAAAACATACCTGGAGTTGTGTTCTGTTTCATTCACAGGTTTGAGGAACACTTTATTATTGGTCTGTCAACATCTCCAAAGCTCTATTCCACCTTGTGATGTCATGAAGAGGTACTTTTCAAGTTAACAAATACCTTTTACCTTTAGATCATTGGAGACAGGTAATACCAGAGCTGAAATTATTCTAGTGAAGATGTATAGAGTTTATAAACACAGTGGAGTGGAGTGGAACTTCATGCACCGCAAATTTCTCTGATCTGGTCAAGATTTAAAAACTTATATCAGGCTTTTCATCTTGTTTTCAGATTTATTATCTACTTACTAGTTCTGAGACTGCTTTGTTCTAGTCTAGAGGTAGTTTATTTTAAGATAACTTGTCAAGTAAAATTATCTTGCTGCATGGACAGATAATTTCACTACTTTTAGGTCATTTTCTGATAGATTTAAGTGTTAACATCTTAAATATTGGTCAAGGTTTTTTGCAGTGTGTAATACCACATGACATCATAAGGTGGAAAAGACTGTCCTCTGTTTGAGAGAAGAACTGTGTGTATGTTAAACATGTGTGAATGAACCAAAATGCAATTCCAAGCATGTTTGTATAGATCAGAAAATACATAGATCAGAAAATAATGTAATATGGGTCCTTTAAGTTGTTAGGGTGTACATGTTTCACCACTTATATAAGACAGTCAGTTACCATAAAGAACTGAAGAATCTACTTACTTGGATGAATGACAAAATATATTCAAAGATTATCCTAATAACAAAATTCACCATGTCTTTTGCTATAAAATGTGTATCAGTTCGCATACACTTGGTGGGATTAGCATTGGTATCCTGGTACACCCCAAAACATGCAACTATTGAAATTCATGCCATTGTGGAGTACAGGGAAAGCATTCAACCACTGCACCACAAAGCTCTTACCTCTCCAAATGGAAAAAAACCTACCAAAACCAATAATTTGATGTTAATGATGTTGTTTTGTTAAATTTCTCCAAATAGCCCTGAATGAATCCAACAAGCGATCTGAACACACAACAGTTAGTCTTTGGGCTTTTTCTATTACTGCATTTCATATTCATTGAATATTTTAAAAAAGCCACAATTTATAAGCACTTAGAATTCAAATTTCTTACAGTGTTTAGCTATGCCAAAACCTCACTTTGAACAGATGAAGATTTAGAGGTGGCATTGGCCTTTGTGGGCTGAAAAAAGCCCTTTGAATGTTTAATGTGACTAATGATTTGACACCTGCTAAGAGTAGTGAGAGGACCCAGTCCTTTTACATGTTTTTATTGAATCCTTTTTTGGCCCCCATCTCCATTTTGGAATGTTTTGGTGTTTTTATAGCGCACAAAATTGCTGCATGTTGAATCTGTTTGGATTTGGGATCAAATTGGGCCATAAATAAATTAGTGGTAAGCCTTTAAAAGCATTATCAGTGAACATCAAAGCTTGATTTATACACTTAATAGAGCAACCGAAGTGAGTTTGACAGCCAAACATTTGCAAGCAGTCGTCATGTTCTCCACATTTGGGAATAGATGACGAATAATGTGGACTAATTGGCATGTGTGTAGTCTGCTCCCAGACAATTCCACAGCAAATGCAGCCCATGCTTTGCCTTTAATTACTCTACTGGAAAGGAAACAGGCCTAGAAAAGCATTACATTTTGATGTTTTGTCAAGGAAATGGTCCTTCAAAAATCTCGATGATCAAAGTGCATTGGAGTCTTCAGTGTATGGGGGGGACTCTGGGGTCAACCGGCAGGATTAAGTGGGGTCACATCGTGCAAACAGTCCCAAGTGATCATCTGTCAATAGTCACATGTCCTAATAAATGGTCCCTGTTTCAAGAAGATTAAATTGTAAGTTATGTACTTTGGGGTAGAATGTACTTGACTTTGTGATAAGGGAGGTAGTAGAAATAATAGCCAGTAGTAGAAATAGTAGTAGTAGTAGTGAGATAGGCCTAATAGTTGCATAATACTTTAACACAAATTAACACAGTAGATAGTACTTTAGTAGCTATGAAGCTTTTCTACCTGCAATGGGAAATCATAGCGCTTTACCTCAAGGAACTCCTAATCAGTTCACACACACATTCATACACCGGTGTGCACAGACACTGGGGGCGAGGCAGGTTGAGTGTCTTGCCCAAGTACTCAACAGCCTGTGGGTCAGTGCATTGGACAACTCTACCGACCATGTTTTGGCCAGGAGTGGGATTTGAACCATCAGTTTCTATAATTGTAAATAAACCGCTGTTGTCCTCAATAATTTAATGTATTATCACTAAAGTTTCTATTAGAGATGGTACGAAATGCCGTACCACAAGATCTCACAAGACAAAATTGCTACAAGACTGTGCACACATGAGAAAAAAGGTCTTGTGAGATTGTTTAGATGAGTTACATTTCTAACAGTAACAAAAAAACAATACTAGAATAGAAACAAAAATATTAAATCAAGTAAATAAAAAATAGAGGCAAAATGATGTTAGAGTCTTGTCCTGTCTTGTTCTTGTGATAACTGGATCTTAGCATCTGTCTATATAGTATAAGCATAATAAGTAATAATCCATTTGTGGTAGTAGCAATAACAGTAGTATAACCAAATATAATTAGAAGGTGAAGAATAAAAAAATAAGTAGGAAGACATTTGTTCTTTGTAACTCAACAGGGCTAAAAATGTATATGAAGACCTGAGTACAGATTGTTATTTCTTTCTTTGTAGCTTCGGGACTTGATCATAAAAACTGCCATCAGTACAATTAAAGCCCAGCAGTGCCTTTGTAGTGAAATTGGAATTTTTTTCATCAGAAGGGGTCCCATTTGAGAAGCAAAGAAACAAGCTTCACAAAACATCTGGCCAGTGATGGATGGATGGAGCAAGTTTTTGGAGTGCGTTAACAAGACCAAATGTTTTCAGTTACTGCAAAAAAAACTCCATACTCATCTCATTGTTCCCATCTGGCCCTAATATGCCGGCTGAGACTTGCTTGGAAGTGGAAGTGTGTGCGCAATGTAACTGTGAATCCAAAGGCAAAATTAGTTGTTATAAATAGCCAAGGTACCCACGAAATCTTTCACTTTTCGTTTGGAAATCTCCTAGCATTCCTCAGGTGGTGTGACTGGGGGATGCTGCTGTTTCAATCTGATGACCTCCAGAAAGCAGGCATTCAAAAGTGAAGACGCCAGTAAGGAAAAAGGAAGTAGCTTTGTATACTCCAGAGGCCAAGGAAAGAAACTCCAGACAGGCCCAGTGTTACAAAGTTGTACAAGAATATAATAACTCAACATGTTATGAAAAACTAGTGCCAGTTGTTGAAGCTTAGACCAAAATCAGATCCAAAAATGAATTTCCTCTAATTTATAAAACTAAATTTGGCTGTGTTTCATTTGTGATATTCTGTCATCTAATGGTGGTGAATGACACTTGACACAAAACCTGACTTGGCACGTATTTTCATCGCACTTTCGCAATCTCATTTTCAAGTTAACATCGGGAATTAATGAATAAACCAGCCCGGTCTCACTCGTCCAGATCTTGTGAAACTTAATAGTGTTGTTTTGCTTTTCAATCACTTAATGTGGAGCTCTCATAACATGCTGGGACTGAACGCTCAAAGCTAGTACTGCCAGTAATCGGCATAGCTTTTTGGATTCATGTTTCCTTAATGTGTTTGCAAAAGACCGTGTTATTCAAGCCTCAGTATCGCAATGCATAATGAGTTTTAGGGGATTTGTGCTGCTTTGAAATGGTAATTCTTTTAATATGCCACATGCAACATTTATTTTACTAAAGGGTAACTCGCTCCAAATTAGATTCACTGTATGTGGGAGGGTCACAGACATCAGTTTGGTAGGAGTCATTCATGTCCATTAAAAGTGCATAGTGCATCTTTTCTGGTGGAGGGTCCGTCAGATGCTTTTCTCTGTGGAGATGTTATTGCTTTGTCTGGAATGTTTCACAGTGTGATATTAAATAGTTGGTATGGCATTAAATATTTCCTTTGTGGATCAATAAAGTCTGTCTAAGTCTATGTCTAAATCTTTCTATCATCATAAAGACCAAACCAGGACAAGTTACAGGTCAGATCTATGGAGAGGCAACCCCCCACAGTCAGAATGCCTGTTTTTCTATGTATTTTTGAGCTATAAAACCACCTGCAATTGCATAAATGTAAGGTAGAGCTGTTTACTGTATGGAGCACTCCAGGCGGACCAATAGAAACCATAGAAATGGTGTATTTTTTTGGCAGAAGGTCTGGTATCTGCTTGTTTCTATGCTGATCTTGTGTTGCCTTGAATGGTCCACAGTACGGCATTAGACTTACATAGATTCCATTTATACATTTATGGGTGTGGTTGTGCTCAAAAATACATTAAAAACATGTATTCTTACTATGAGTGGGGTTGGCTCTGCCCAGATCCAACCTGTAACTTTGCCTGGTAGTGTCATTTGCTTGTCTCCATGGATGTAGACAAGTTTAATGCCACACTGTGGAACTTTCATGACAAAGCAATAACATCTCCCTGAAGACAAGCACTGCTTCTAAGTTGATTATAGAAGATGCATTTAGTTTGTCAGCACAAAGAGATTGGGACAGGGTCTAGTTCATTGCAATGATCTAAAGCCCAACTAAAATATCTTCCGTTCAACTCTTAAGACAGCAGCATATGTTGGAATTTTAACTATTTGATCAACAATGTCAAAAATGTTACTGTAACAACAGGCAGGCAGTAATGTATTGCTTGTATCTTTCCTAATCCTGGATAAACTGAGATTAAACTCACCCTTGTATTAAAGGTGCATGTAACTTTTCTGGCAGGAGGTCCACTGCCAACTTTTCTGTTGAGATGTGACTGCTTTGCCAGGAATGTTCCACAGTATGGCATTCTCCATCTTACTTTTATTCAATTACACGTGTCTTATTGCTCCAAAATACCCTGAAAATCATCTATTCTTAGTGTCAGCTGGAACGCCTCTCCACAGATCTGACTTGTAACCTGCTTGTGTTTCCAGCTTGTCCTCAAAGATATAGCAGTTTAATGCCTATGCTGTGGAACATTCAAGACTTTAATTTTATACCAATTTCATACAGAACATAGAAGACATGTAATTAGCAGTGGCTCCTGTGAGAAACGCTGATCAGTTATACGTTAAGAAAACTTGCAACTGTACTCTTTATTTACTTAGAAGTTTAGTCTGGGTGTGAATTACTTTAATTTTGTAATTACAGCACAAATGAAAAACAACCAGTAGATGGCAACATTTCAGCAGATGCTGTATTCTACAGCCCAAATGATCTGTTCTTACTTTGATATCTCCCAGGTCCCGGTCCCTAATATCTGATCATTTGTGATTTTCCAGGTGGCCACTTTCCCCCTTAAATCCCCTACTTCCTGTTTGGCTTCATAAGACCATATTTGTTCCTTCATCACACAGTTTATTTGTCACTGGCGAGCTTGAGAGCCTCTGGCATCCTGTCCCCATCAGTGTGATTGAGTGCTGCTGTTTTATCCCGTTGTGTGTTCCAGAGGCTTTGCCTGCACATCATCTGGCCTCCACATTTCTCACACAAATGAATTCAAAACCGCTCAGACCAAAGCCGTGCAGTCGCCGCTTTGGCTTAGGGTGGTGTATCCCGGTTATCTTGGCCTGGCCTTGAAAGGGTCAGGTTTAAGAATAGTGGCCAGTCGTTTTGGCAGGAACAACAGGGAGCGCTCTGGTCCCAAATTGGTTCTTGTTAATTAAAGCTCGAGCAGAGGGAGCTGTGTGCCCTTTCCAGCTTTTAGGAGGGAGGACAGTAGGAAGTGTGATTACTACAAATTATACAAAAGTTTGGAAACAAAATTGGTATACGAAGGTCATAGATTAAGTGGGGCAGGAAAAGATAGTACTAGTGCTAGTACACAGTGTTGATGCATAAAAATTTAAAAATAAAATTGTTACCTATATATATATATATATATATATATATATATACATAAATTATAAATATATATACACACAGACACATGCACACACACAAAATGCGTATATACAATAATAATAATGATTGATGTCACTCTGATGTTGTCTGTATCTCCATTTTGACTCCCTTACAGTACAGTGGACCTTTCTCTATATCATCAAACAGGATCCTGGTGGAGCACCCTGAGAATCCTTCCAGACGAGATGGGAATGCTGTAACACTAGAGTACACTCTGCCATCTGCAAATAGTTGCATAGAGATGCATAAGAACTATAAGCTAACTTTGAAGTGGCTAGCATAATTAATACCAGTTTTATTCAGAGTCACACATTAAACTAATAAATACAAGGAAGACATTCATCAAATGTAGAAAAACTTCACCACAGCTGCTGATGGAGAGATAATGCTACATTCACATATACAAAGGGAAAATTTATTGTGTGATACAGACATGGATTTAACTTAACCAGAAATTAAGTGGACGCAGACTGACACAGGGGCGTCATGGAGGAAAGCAGTATTAATGGGGTGAGAGAGGAACAGTTACATGAAGCATGCTCCCAAACCAAAAAGGCCAAACTCCAGATATGCAGAGGAAAACCATCAGTGAGAAATAAAGTATCCTCTACGAGGTTTCTTGGAAAAGAAAGAAGATTCAAAGGCCAGTAATGGCTATCTCTGACCCTGGGCTTGGGAAACTGTAATAGATGTCTATAGTGTATATAGTACAGAGTAACTAAAGCCTGCACATAACGCTCTACAGCCCACATCAACGTTCTGTTTCAAGATCTGAGATGAGTCGCGCACTGCAGCACTGCACTCTCTCTCTGACAGCTCACCCCAACAGCACTGGAAGAATGGGCCCAAATAAAGTAGCTGGTGAAAATCAGCTACACTGTATACAGTCAATCACTGCATTTAACTGATAACAGAATTATCACTGATTTTTAGACATTGTTTGTGCAGGACAATACAATGCTTATGTTTAAACAATACAGTATTAATGAAAAATGAATAAATATACATATAGGTTTGCGCAAGTTATTACTTTTCAATTATAATAATGATTATTATTGCACATTTTTGTAATCAATTAGAGCAGTAATCAAGACTAAGATTAATGCATTCAATGTGCATGCAAAGGTGAGAGGAAGTCTATTTCTGTGACATCACATACCCTTTTTCATCTGTTTGTTCTCCTAATTTTATTCTGTGCTGAGCAAATAATTGTATCACAATTTAAATTATGATTTAAATAATTGTGATTATTATTTTTTCCTTTATTTAGCAACTCCATACAGAGGCATGTAACACATAATGCAATATGCACTGGTCAAAATGTAAATCTGATAACAAATGTTGTCATAAGTGTAGTAGCCAAAATTTCCAAAATGTATTAATCAAGATGTTGCTCAATTCATTTACAATGTAAATGAATAGAGCAGAGTCAGTGTAACTCATCATTACCCTGTGTTTACCCATAGACAGCAGACTGTGCAGAAGGGCAGAGAGTGTGGGTGCATGTAGCAGGGGTCTGGCAGGGTCTCCACGGCTGGCTGCAGGGGCTGTTTGTAGAGCTAACGATGCTCCCTGGGGTGCTCACATCTGCTCCCCTCGTGGTCACATGTCTCAAGCCACGGCTAAACACACGAAACACAGACTAACAAAAGAGGAGCTGTTTGGGTTAGACCAGGCCTCCTCAGAAGCAGATTCCTCAGTAATGGTGCTCAGAATAATAAACCAACAATAAACATATTCAATAAACTGAATATGTAAATGTATTGGCTAATGCAGAGGAGGTTCTTAAGCACTACGTTTACAAGCATGTCAGGAAAACTGATCTAGCCTAGTCCAATTTAAACCTATTTTCCAAAACGCATGTAAACAAGGGAACTACAATTGAGCTGTTGTGGTTCAAATCTCCTTTTTGCCAAAAACGTATCTGGAGTCCGCACATACTGGGACCCGTGCTGCGTGTAACAGTGCAGTCCAATCACACTACAGTAGAGCAGACAAGAGAGGCATTCAACTGTAATGTAAGTAACAGCTCGGGAGATACTAGACTTGTGTTTGAACGTGTAGTTTTAGTTTTATTTTAGATCAGCGGTGATGACAAACTACAGTCCCTCCACCACGGACTACCTTGTGTTGATTCATAGTTTTGGTTCTCTATGTTAAGAGAAAGCACCGGAGCTTCTCTGTTTATTTGTGCTGTGGAGAGCAGATAAGTTGTCAAAAGGAATCAGTTGCTTAGTGCACTCTGGGCTTTATTTATCAAACTCATTTCTCACAGAGACGCTAAAGAAAAGGCAGCTCAGTTGTACTCCTATGAGGAAATACAGATGCAACACAGGGCGTTTTTTGCCATCATGTACAAAATCTGAAGTAGAGGAAATGCAGATGAAGTTGTTTAGCGGATGCTGCCAGATTTATTACAACTATGGGAGCAAAAATGATATGATAGTATGTTGGAGAGACAGGTGCCGGATAGCTGCTGCAGTTTGTGCACCAATAGAACATTTGATATTGATTTTAAATGCTTAAAAGCACAAGGACAGATAAGACAATAACATGTTTCTTTTTTCAAAAAGTGGTAATAAAATAGAAACTCTTTACACTTTGGCCCTGACTCCCACAATCCTTCACTGAACCGAAGCGTTCCACAGCAGCTTTCCATCAAAGTGCGCTTTAACCTGTCTGCCCCATGTCCTAAAGTGGAGACTTCATGGTCCAGTCAGTGCGAATCGTACAGATATCCTGGATGAGGCGTAATGTGCCTCCCTGCACCGCTCCAGTGCTACAGGTGTGCACGTGTTCATGCACATATTATCTTGGATTAATCTTGTTAACTTGCAGTCCCCGTCCCTGTCAGATGCTCCTTAATCCAAACACTGTGAAAATATTCAGAAGTAAGAGCAACTGTTAATTTGCAACAAAGCCTCAACACCTCCATAGCCCATAGCAGCAGAGGCACGCAGACCTTTGTACTCGCTGAATACTCTCATTTACATCTCAGTTTTGTGACAGAAATAATATGCACAATTCACATTGGTAAATGGCACATGTTAATTTTCTGTTCACACTCTTTGTTTCCAGTTTAGTGCATGCATAGATAACTGAGGCCCTCTGAGTTCTATGTGTATGTACATGTAGTGACTAGATAACTCCTTTTTGAATGACAAATATTGTAAGAAACAGTAAGTGATTTCCTAAATTACTAAAATATCTCTCTAGTTAACATGTGAGACAACTACAGTCTAGTGATTTGTCTGTATGATGTAAAATTCAAAGCCAAAATTTCATCTGCTTTCCTATTTCCCAGGCACCAGCTCTCTGGATTTAGCCCCGGCCCACGCATTAAAACTGTGATCTGTGACACTGGGACTACCATCGGAGACATGTGTGGTCTGGATTACATTATGTGAAATATGTCCTGGACCTTTTGTTGGAGATTTATGATGACTTAGTAAAAAACAGTTTTTTTTTGGTAAAATAGACTGAATTACCTGATCTGCATCACAGTATTGAAGTTTTTTTTTTTTGCTGTTAGTTTACATCTATAATAGACCTTATACCTCTTTTTAAGATTTAGATTCAATTTCAAAATTTAGGATTTAGATGGAATGATTTTAACACATTTTCCAAAATAGCGCCTTGACTTTTATTTTAATACAATTCCAGATCTTGGTCAGTTAAATTATTTGCAGTTTATAACACTATGATATTGCACTGACCTAAAAACTAAACCATTCCCACATACTGAGTGTGTTAGTTCACCAACCGACCTGGTGAGGTCAAAGTTCATCTGGTCTTGCTCCCATTGATCACACTTTTACCTGTTCTAGGTTTGAGACAGATTAAAATAGTCAGAAAAGCAGTGATTTGCCCATATACTAATACAACAAGTCACCTGTCTCCTTTGTTTTGCTAATCTTAAATTATATCTTCAAAGCTTCAGACAAAACTGAGCCTTTTCTTGTGGCAGGTGTGAACTTTTAGTGAACTTGCCTCTCAACTCCGAGTGACCCTTTTGGATTTTTATGTTGTATGTTTCTTGTCCTTTTGCATGTTGCGCAATGATCAATATTCTTCTTCTACAACATAATTATCTGTATGGGAAAAACGCATCCTGTAGTCTGTGTTTTTGGGCTCACTGAAACCACCCTGTTGTATTTGAAGTGCCGCTGTGGAATTTGTTTCGGCATACCTTCGCCTGGTGACATCATCCTCTCCAGCTTTGATGTGATTGGCCGATGAGCCCCTGTCTCTCGTATGCTGGGCCTAGCTTGTTCCAATCTGTCGTCCCGCTGGTATGAATCCTCTCAACGCCTGCCCCCTCCCCCACCACCTCCTCCTCCCTCTCCTTGATGACAGGTATGCAGCTCCATAACTATTTGGCAAGTATGACCTGGAAAAGTGCACATTTGACATTGAGCATGTCACTGTGTCTTCAGTGGTTGGTTGCTTTTAAAATAAAAAGCTTTTTGTGTTCTGCAGCTAAGTTAGATTTGGCCCATAGTTGGAATAGCTCGGATTGTAGTGGCCAGGTGGGCCAAAAAGCCACCTATGGTATAACTGATATTATCTATGGTTCTGTATACCGGTGTCATTTAAGATCAGTGGCGACAGACAGATAAGAAAGATAAGACTTTATGGAAAGGAAATTCTTAAGCTTCATTGTTGTATTTTATTTTGCTTTCAGCTCGGTCTGCAACGATCTACAAAAAAAATACACAAATTGAATTATTCATGGATTGGATTAAAAGTTTCAAAAAGCATAGAAAAGAAGTGGTTGGAGAGTTTTTAACTAGACACAATATTTTGTCAGTGTAAGAAGTATTCATATTTTCATTCATATTGAATTGATCCAACTTTATTTTATGCTTTAATCACAATAATTTGACTGTTTTTCTTTCCATTTGGTTTACATCTTGATCGGACAAAAATAGTTAAGGGCTTGTATAAGTTACATCTCTTGAGGAGCTGTGGTTCCAAAAATTTTTGCAAAATCTTGGTTCTTAAAAATGATATGTTGCTGAATGTCATGTGCAATATATTGATCATCGCATGTATTTCCATATTGTGATAATATCGTACAGAACTGTGAGGGCCCCTGCAATTCCCAGGCCTAGTCCTGACTCCTGATGGAACCTACTGTTCTCCCAGTCTATTAACTTTGCTAAGTTATGCGTTCAATAACTATCCTCAGAACAGTATCTTCTGTATCCTAACTTACCCTGCGTGGGTTGCCTTCCTTCAAGACACACAATAGCTTCTCGAATTGAGTTTAAATCGCCCTGAGCAGTTATTGTGGACTTGACTGATTGACACAAAGTACAAATGCAGCACCTTTGCCCAGAGAATAAGCACCTTAATGTGCGCTGAGTGAACGCATCAACAGCAATGGAACCGCGGACAGACACATGTTAAATTTGAGACGATAGCTGACTCGTGATTGGCAGGAGCAGGAGCAGGAATGTGGCATTGTGTGGGACAGGTACCAACCTCTCCATCATCGCATTAGGCAGTAATCGTTACGGGCAAATCATTACACGATGGAGAGGCAACCAGCAGCGTGCCAAGTATGCAGCACCCGCGAGGATATTTTGGTGTGTGTGGGAAGGAGGAAGTGAGTGCAGACCATAAACACTGGGAGAATTTATTATAGACAGGTCATGAGGTTTAGCTGGGGAGAATGGAGAATGCACTTTCATCACTGATATAAACAACAGACAAAACATGCAGCAATTAACTATGTGTTGGGTGAGCTATTTACGTGTTTGACATCTAATATTATAACAATATGTTTTTCTTTGGGGTACCCACAAATTACTCATCTCATTAAAGGTCTTATATTTAATCAAAATGGACTCTTGTGAGGGTTAAGCCTTGTTAGAATGTTGTTAGCAAAAACATACCCAGAGTTGTGTTTTGTTTCATTCACACATGCTTGAGTAGTTCTTTATTCTTAGTCTGTCTACATCTTCAATACTCAACATGCTCTAGTTTTCAAGTTAACAGCCACATTTTACCTTTAGTTCTGTAGAGAGGTAGAAATCATCCAACTGATTCTAGTGAAGGTGTATGGAGTTTAAAAACACAGTGGAGCACTTTATATATTACCACATGACATCACTGATAGCGTTTTCAGGCCGACAGAGAACCGTGCCAGTGCCAGTTCCCGCACCTAATCTCGAACTGACTGATGTGTTCACTCTGAAAGTCCAGAGTGTTTAGGAACTGAAAAGTTGGTTCTCGATGGGAACCAAGTAAAACTTGTTTTTTCTGCGAAAACTGTGATGAGACGTGAGCAGGTTCATCCGGGTCACACGTGGTAAAATAAACAAACATCACACCATAGCAGATGCTGCAGCAGAGTTTGGCGCAGATATATAATTATTTGTATAAGTAAAAATGCTTGCTGGTGTCGATGATGCGATCCGTGATTGTTATTTCCTATGGCCTTGTTTTTATTTGGTGGCAAATCCACACCCTTTCTCGATGACACATCTTGAGTTCACTTCAATGGTTTGAACGCGGGTTGTTCATCACTTTGGTTCCCAGTGGAACTGGTGCGGGAACCAGCACCAGCACAGATCTGTTTCTGGTTCTGGCCTGAAAACAGCTAAAGTGGAACAGAATGTAACAAAACACAACTCCAGGCATGTTTTTGATGAGGAGACAACATTATAACATAGATCAGAAAATAGTGTAATATGGGTCCTTTAAGTTTCAAACATGAAAAATTGTTTCCTATATAAAGTGTACAAATACACTATTACATTTTTTCAAATCCTTTGATTTCAGTAAAATAAAAACAAGCAGATAATTTAGTAAATAATGAATAGTATTTTCATTTATTTAGCATAAGAAAAATACTCTTGTAGTAGCCAAGCATATCTACAATAATTTGACGTGTAAAGTTACTTGGCTACCTGTGGAAGCTGGTAATGTTCACTCACTTTTCTCTCAATGACATTTCCACATGCTTTCATTGTAGCAGTTTATCATTGTGAATAGCTTAACAAACCAATAGGCTACATTACAGAAACAAAACCTCATTCATTTGAAGCACTGTGGAGTTATTCCCATTTTAACCATGTCCAAGTATAATTGAGCCTGATCTATTGCCTTGTTAGCGTTTTTGTAGCCATTACAAAGACTCCACTTAGCGCTGTGGACTGGAGAGAGACGAATGGGGCTATGTATCCTGAAGAGGTGACATACTAAAACTCTAACTAATCCAAACTGGATAAAGGGACTGGAAAAATGTACTTCAGCACGGGCACTCACGTTTCCCATAGCTCACAGCAAATTAATCAAGATGCCATATTTGCGACAGTTGTTCT
The DNA here is from genome assembly GCA_030686955.1 of Odontamblyopus rebecca. NCBI lineage: Eukaryota > Metazoa > Chordata > Actinopteri > Gobiiformes > Gobiidae > Odontamblyopus > Odontamblyopus rebecca. The sequence goes on along the minus strand of CM060672.1, from coordinate 15,968,527 downwards.
ATCAATCAGTTAGCCATTTGTCCAAGCGTATTATAGTTGCACCTAAATAGCGAAAGGGCAGGGAGTTTTTCCTCATAATAGCTTAGGAATTTATTGCATTTGCCGTTAGCTAAGACATGCCAAAATCACCTCATTTCAATGGTGTTAATATTACAAAGTGTTATGGTAATTGCAGTGGTGGCTAATCTACGTTGACAACAAATATTTTCGCTGCAGAATATTTTCCTGACTGAGCTTGCAGACCGCTAATTTATGAAGCAGATGTGGATTTGGGCAGCGCTAGCATAACATTTAGCTACGTAGATGGGCGTAATACTGAAAGACGGCTGTGCAAATTCAATATGAGACATGAGTGGCTCTCCAAGATTTGTACTGGCCTGCAAACAATACAATTGAAACTATTCTATTCAGTATTAACCATGCCCTCAGCAAGAACATAGCCACCATTACCATATCAGCCCCTCTTGTAGTAATTGCCATAAGCAACTTACACACACCCACTATTTTTGTTTACGTCATTGGATGGATGTGTAGTAGTGAATACAGAGTTTGCCAACCAACTCAGAAGCCTTAAAGGTCTTATATTACCTCCTCAAAACATACCTAGAATTGTGTTGTGATTAACTCATGTCTGAGTAATGCTTTATTATGATTCTGTCTACATCTCCAAAGCTCAAAATGCTCTATTTAACCTTGTGATGTCATGAAGTGGTAGAGTTCACGTGAACAGCTCCATTTTACTTTTTGTTCAATAGAGATTAGCAATGTCAGGGCTGAATCAGGGCTGTATTACCACATGAGATCACAAGTGTTTTCTGTTTGAGAGACGAACTCAGCCTAATATGCAGAGTTTGAGAGGAAAAAACATTCTAACAGAGAAGCATAATCAGAAAATTGTGTAATATGTAATATGGTTGATATTTTGTTTTGGGTGACCTGTAACCTAAAAATACCAAGAAAGCTTTATTTGAACAAATAGATAACCACTGAAACTACACAGCTCTCTTATGGGTTTCTGGTGAAAAAAGGTGAGTTTTTAGGAAATTTAAATGACATAATTACAAAAAAAATTAAATCAGCCCTACATATCGTCAGAGCTTATAGGCCATCGGTTTCTTAGTATCACACTGCAAAAAACAAAATCTAGTCAAGATAACTTGGATTAAGAAAGTTTTACCATGATTTGAGTAAAATTATCTGCCAGTGCAGATTTTTGTACTTAAAATATGAAAATACATCTTGCTACACTTATAAGAAAAACAACAACTTTTTGCACTTAAAATAAGAAATAAAATCAAATGTTGCTTGAATTAAGAAAAAAACACTTATTCCACTGGCAGATTATTTCACTTGTCAAGATGAATCTACTCAAATAAAGTAAAATGTTCTTAATTTAAGTCATTTTAACTTACCTTGATATTGTTTTTTCCAGTGCACCATTGGCCATGAAAAAAAAAATCGATCGATCTCTACTGTCCATGTGTTCTTAGGCAAGACACTTTAGCTACATTATGAATGGCACGTGAATGTGATTGGTTATAGGTGGGAGGGGCTAATAGAGCAGATTGTCAGTCAGTTTACCCTAGAGAAGCTACAGATGGATTACCAGCAGGTGGGAAATGAATAAGTGGTATACACATCAAATGAGAGTGTTTATATATATATATATATATATATATATATATATATATATATATATATATATATATATATATATATATATATATATATATATATATATATATATATATATATATATATATATATATATATATATATATAAAAGAACTTCTTATTTGAGAACCACTTCCACCCCTGTATTAAACAACAGCTGTGAAGCAACCAGATCTGTTGTATCATGCAGGTGTATTAGCCCCTCATACTAAGCCCAGGAGCAGAGGAGGATGTAGCTTCATGTTCAACAATATGTGCCAGAGTGACTTACCTTGTCTCCAGTAATTTTTCCCCTGAGTGCAACCATGCGTGTGTGTCTGAAATACAACCTGAGGAGATGCATGCTCCAACCTGCACTTATCTCTTAGTCCTCTCGCAAAGTGTAGCCTTACATAACTATCTTTAATCCACTCCAATGTATTTGATTTCTTCCTGTCTATGAAAAGACTGTATCAAAATAAGTGCACAGAGCCACCCTGGCGTCAATCATTTTTAGCTTGTTGTTGTGGTGATTGTGGGAGAGTACTGGGCTGACATTTTATTTTAAGGCTTAACTCTGTAACTTTGTAGCCAAAAATATGACTGAAATAAAAACTTTTCATTTTGGATGTTTTTAATGTACAATAGAAAAACATCAAACCTTAATGTGAGCGGGCGTGTATCTCCACAAACCTGACTTGTCTCCAGGGAAATGTTCCTTTTGCAATAATATACCACAGTATAGCATGAAATTAATCTATCAGTCTATTCATGGAAAATGTTCCAAACTCTGGTTTCACTTTTTGAACTTTCTATTTTCATAAAATTAGTGGCCCAGCACTTCTTACTTTAGCTAAATACTATGATAGAGGGCTGCCAAGAGCACTGGGTAAATTTTCTAGTGGAGGGTCCGCCACCTGCTTGTCTCCATGGAGATATTACTGCCTTGATTATCCCACAGTATGGAATAAACTTGGTAATGACAATGGAGAAGTTAATGGTCAGATCTGTGGAGAAGCAAGCGTCTATGGAGATGCAAGCCTGCACATGGTAAGAGTTAATGTTTTTCAAAGGTATTTTTTTTTAGGTATAAAACACCCGTAATTGAATGAATGCAAGGCAGATATGTTTAATGCCCTACTATGGAACATTCTATGCAAAAAGAAAACATCTCCAGGGAGACAAGCAAGTACTGGACCCTCACTTAGAAGTTACATAGTGCACCTTTAAAGTGAGTTTTTCAAAATGGTAGACTATTGCAAAATATCAATTATTGGTTTCTTGAATGAAATATCAGCATTCTTTCAACATATGATAGTTGTCTGTAAGTTTTGAATTTAGTATGAGCTGACATAAAGTACTTTTGGGACTGGGCTAAACCTCCAGTCATTGCTCCTGAGGTTTCTACTGAGTTTTCTGAATACTGCAGCACCTAACATTGAGACTATAAATCACCTTATTTTTCTTCCTAATACATTTTATCCTCTGTACTTAACACTTCATCAGCTGACTCACTCCTCCTGGTCCCTGGGTCTTGGGGTGCGTTCACAGCCGCTCCCATTTCCTGCCTCCGTAGCACTTCCGCACTCGCGCTTCCTGCTCATCACAGGTCAGAGCTCGAAGGTCAAACAGACAGTGCAGCAGGGATGATCCTGGGTTTAAACAGTGTTCGGGAACACGCCCTTTTGGTCCTGTTATTCTTCTGTGAAGCACTGATGATGTAGTTTTTCTCTGAATTGAAGAAATACTACATCATCAGAGAAATGGTTGAGAAATGGTTGCAGTTTATCAATATGAAATTTTGTATGGCATTATAATAATGACGTGCAAGTAAGTCTTGGAGATAGGGCCACAAAATACTCAAATCAAATACAGTTGCTTTCTATTTTGATTCCATGAACATAAACCAGGCAAGCTTCTAATTAGTGCCATTTAACAAAAAAATTAGTCAACTTTATTCTTTCAAAATAACCCCTTCCCCAAACAACATGTAGTCCTCCTGATTGAATAGCTAAGCTGATTAAAGGCAAATCTTGGATCTTTTTATTAGATTAAAATGGGACTAATTGCACAGCCCATCTTTCCAAGTAATAAAGTCTAATTAGCATTCAAATTAAAAAGCATACCATAGAGAAATTAACACAGACAATGATGCGTTTTATGGCCTAAATCATTTTGCCTGAAATACCCTAGAGCACTTGATCAACTTCAAGATTGCAACATGTTTTATTTTGTTTTAATTTGTTAAATTTGTTTGTTTTTGTTTATTTTGCTTAAGACAGTCAGTAAGTCAGTACATATCCTAGCTGTAGTATACTTGGTGGATGGAGAGGTGCATGCAGGAAGGGCATCTGGCTTAAAATATATGGCGAATGCAAATGACTTCACACTTGGAGGCAGTGCAGCCATGTCCTCACTCATGAACAGAAATGCCAAAAAGAAAGTAGCGTTAGCAATCAGCATGCAGTAACTGTGTCTTGAGTTTTAGTACATCCAACTTCTTTGTGAAAATCTGATTGGACCATACAGCGTCGGTGATTAAAACGATCTTGACATTGTTTCCAACTGTTCAAATAAATATATGTGTAGATTGAGCGAGTGTTTTTCTTTCCTCTGCGCTAATCCAGATCATTGCCTAAACTTGACCTGAGTTCTCTCCTGCTCGCTAATGCAAACGAACTTGCCAATCACGTGCAAAGACTCCAGTGTAGGTAGGAAATGGTCTATCTGTCAGTGTTTAGCATGTCAAAGGTATTACTAAGTTATTCTAATCATTCTTGTTGGTGTTTTAGACTGGTTAGAGTATATAAAGGTGCATTGTGTAACTTTTCTGGTGGAGGAACAGTCAAATACTTTTCTCTGTGGAGATGTTATTGCTTTGTCTGGAATGTTTCACAGTATGGTATTAAACCTTTCTATCTTCATGGAGACAAAACCAGGCCAAGTTACAGGTCAGATCTGTGAAGAGGCAATCCCGCCTCTTCTTCTAGGTATTTTGAGCTATAAAACCAGCTGTAATTGACTAAATGTAAGGTAGAGCTGTCTAATGTCATACTGTGGAACATTCCTGGCAGAGCAATGACCATAGAAACAAGCAGGTGATGGATTCTCAATGAAAAAGTTACCTAGTGCACTTTTAAATTAATATAAGCCACGTACACACATTTTTGCTTACTTCAAATCCCTTTACATCTTCAATTATGTTTGTTTTAATAGTGTTATTTTATTACCCTTTTGTGGGCATAGACATAAACACACATTGGACAGAGTTTCCCTCAAATAAAATTGGACCTTTCCTGAATAATTTCCTTATAAATCACCTGGCAATATTGATAAATAACCTTATTTTGTATTAGGAAATGCCATTGTATTGTCTAAGATGTTTTTTTAAATTATTATTGTGGATTGAAATCCATTTTAAAATTTAGCATCGTGACAACGCTACTTTCAAGCCAAGCAGTCTGTTTAGATTTTCGCAGTAAACAAATTAATTCCACAGTGATACTTAAAACAGCCTAACAGTATTGATTTGGCCATTGTACAGTAATTGCCAATACTTCAAAGTGTGTTTTCTTTCTTCATTCTCACAGTTGAATAACTTGGAAATCACATTTGAAACGGATCATTTTTCAACATTATAGCTACAAAGTAATAAGCAATGTAACTCTTTGTTCCCCTGTCATCACATCTCTAAAGCTGTCAGCATCGCCAGTGCCAGCACGCCCTCTCTCCTTTCGCCCGCTTGTCTAACTTTCTCTGTCCTCTCCGTGACCTATAATTCCCTTCTTCCTGACCACCTAACTCTTAAAGATTAACAGAGCCCACACTACCTGTCCACCACCTGCTCGAGGCATCAGATTTACGGGCACAGGGCTAATCTCTAGGGTCCCGTTGGTCCTTGTGGTCTTTGGAAATGGAAACACAGTACATGGCCAAGGGCAGGCTGTTCAGCTTCCAGAGGGATCCGCTATTGGGACGTCTATTGTTCAGCTTGGGAGGCCACCTGTATCAATATCAAGGCATTTTATGTGCCAGATGCAATGCAGATGGATATCAGGTTGTCTTGGTATTTTTGTGAAGTTATATTGTCCTGGTCATTGGTTTGAGGGTAAAATGGTTACTCCAAGATACAGTATATTTCACATTCATTTTCTTATTGAGCTTTGAGTCAGATGAGTAGATGTTTTAATAATGTTTTAATCCCCTATGTATAAATTACTATTGGGTTTTACAAGAGTTCCTATAGGCAGTTATGTCTTCTGCGGATCAACATAAGATATTTCTGTGACTTGTCCTATTATTGGGCTGATAAACACTTCCTTAACTTTTCTGGTAGGGTGTCTGCCACCTGCTTGGCTCTATGGAGGTATTACTGTTTTGCCTTGATTATTCCACAGTATGGAAATAAATTTGGTAATCACAATGGAGAGTTAATGGTCTGTGGTGAAGAAAGTCTGCACATGGTACAGATTAATGTTTTGTAAGTTATTTTTGAGCTTTAAAAGACCTGTAATTGAACAAATGTAAAGAAGATATGTTTAATGCCATACTGTGGAACATTTCATGCAAAAAATAACATCTTCATGGACACAAGCAGGTAGGGTCCATCTTAGAAGTTACATAACTAACATAAATAACTAAAGATTTGACTGTGGGTCCAGGCATATTATTTATCATTGCAAGCATCTCCTGGCTGATACCACTGTAGTACCTCTAATTTGACCAGGTAATAGCAGTAGTCGTGTATGGACATGCTTTCCAACACACATTTAGTGAGTTTACTTGAACTTGACCCCTCTCTGACTGCAGACAGAGCCCCAGGATCGCAGTGTTGCCGTGTTATCTCTGACACTTTAAAAGCTGCAGAATTTGACCCTGTCTCCATCCTGCACGCCAGCCACAATGGAGGTCTGTCACCGCCATCTGCACGAGCAATTTTGAGCCTATCAGATTGAAACTTAAGATGTCAGAAGGAGTCAATTCTGTATGGGATTGAAGCCTTTTTTTACATACACGTGAAAAAGCCTGGGGTCAAATGGGTCGCTATGACAATGGAGGTGGCACAGGAGACTTAGATGTCTATTATATTTGAATAATGCGTTTTCAACAAAGCGGCTTCGATACTTAAGAGGTCATATTATATTTTCATAAAGAGAAATGCCTGCTTTGTGCATGAACATAATTAAACTTGATTAGAAAAACTGTACATAACTATGACATTTCTGGTGGGGGGCCTGCTACCTGCTTGTTTCCATGGGGATTTTATTTATTAGCTTTGAATGTATATCAGTATGGCAAGAAGCTTATTTCAATGCAAAAATCAGATAACACCACCAGGCAAATTTAGATCAGTTGAGAGACAATCTTGCTCTCAGAAAGAATGCATGTTTTTTTGTAATAAAAACCTGAAACTGAGCAGCAGTAGCTCAGTTGGTAGTGTGTGCGAATCCCACTCTCCACATGAACATCTTTGGTTGAGCAGTCAGATCAACTGATCCACAGGTTGGTGATGCGATTCCAGCTGCCACAGATGAATGCTGTTGTTGTGTCCTTAGGCTACAGACTTAATCCACTCCGCCCCTGCTTACGCTGGTGTATGAATGTGTGTTTGAATGGATAAGTGCCTCCTTCATGTAAAAGCTCATTGAGTGCCTTGAAGGTAGAAAAGCGCTATATAAAAATGTGACCATTAATGCAAGATAAATACATTTAATGCTATACTTTGGACCATTTCAGGCAAAGTAACAACATCTCCATGGAAATAAGCAGGTGATACTCCCCCCCAGTAAAGTTACATAGTGCAGCTTTATATAGTAAGTTTTTAAGGTCTGGTAACACTTCTGCAACTCCAAAATGTATTCTCCCAGCACCACATTTACCCCATTTCCCATTCTTAGTCAGACTCCTAAGTTATTATGACTTATGTGACACGCTCTTGTGTTTCGTGTGTTACCGTTGTAAGTCAAGCATGATAAATCTTTCCAAAAGTTGTTGGCGCTACAGGTTGCATGTGTGTGAAATCGCTTCGTACCTGTTCCTCTTCTTGACAGTAAACCTGAAATCAATGCCTTGACTTGAGTTCTGGATTTTGTCCAAACATTTGATATGCCAAACTACACAGTTGATCTAGTTTCATGCCATTGGGGGTTTAACTCTCCACTCTGAAAGAAAAAAAAGACTGCAGCTAGTAATTCAAAGGTGCACTGTGTAACTTTTTGGTTGGGGGACCGTCACCTTCTTGTTTCTATGGATATCTCATTGCTCTGCCTAGAATATTCCACAATATGACATTAAACGCATCTACTTTACATTTAATCAATTACATTTGGTTTTATAGCTCATAAATACCTATAAAAACAGGCAGTCTGGCTCTGAGTGGGGTTGCCTGTCCACAGATCTGACCTGTAACTTGGTGTGGTTTGGTTCCTAGAAGATAGAAATGTTTAATGCCATACTGTGAAACATTCCAGACAAAACCATAACATCTCCATGAAGAAAAGCATTTGATGGACCCTCCACCAGAAAAGTTACATAATGTGCATTTAAAAAACTATGTGCATGGACATTTTAGTGAGGTGAGAAATGCTTCACTAAAATTTGTAATTTATTAAAGCAAACCCAGCAAAGTGAGTACGTTTTTGCATAGTTCTCCTAAAAACCCCTGCCAAAACTAGCTGTCAAGATTGTCCTGTCTAAGAGTTTGGAGAAGACGCTACGCCACGGGAGCCATTATCATAGCTCATAGACATTGTTAAGGGTTTAAGAACACATTTTTGGCTCGGGTTGAGATGATGATTACAAGATGACTGTGAGACTTGTGTGAATTTGTATTGCCTCTGTGAGAAGGGAAGGACAAGAAGAGGTGAGTCTCTGGTAGGGCAGCAGGTTTAATCGTAACTGAATCAAAATTTGAATGGAAGCAATTCACAGATTGAAATTACTGCTATATTTGAAGTAGATTTCCTCCACAAATACGAAAATGTCCTATCTTATTCTGGATAAAGCTAGGAATCCACCAGATCCAGCCTTTTCAGTTCCAATACTGATTCCGATATTATGGCTTTAAGTATGTGCCACACCCGATATCAACCGATACTAGTGCAGAGACTGAAAACTGCACAAAAATAAAATAAGACAAAACTGGTCAAAAGGTGTTATGTAATGTTTTTTTATTACTTAAGTAAGTACAGAACAGCTTTGTGTAAAGAAAAGTTCAAATGTTATGAGAGTTTCTGGGCCAGGAAATGGTAAAATGCATCAGTTTATATGTCCAAGCACTGGCTGAACAAGATTTGGAAGCCGATATCTGATCCAGCTAATTTTTCAGTAATAGTGTTGATATCCGATAGCAGTATCCCTGGATAAAACTGCTGTCCGTGTAGTTTAGATCTGTATAAACATGTTCTGAAATCATTTGTCAATTCTTCTGGATATGTTTAAACTTTTGTACACGACAGAATCAAAACATGAATCGTAAATCTAACCTCAATCACAATACTTGTCAGAAAAATCAAATATACAAATATGTTTTTCCAGTCATTCAGTCGGAGTCTCTGGTAAAGCTGTGCCCATTTGTGCCGAGCCCATGCTCCCTGCTGACTCTGGGCACTCCTCCCGGCTGTGCAAACTTTTACATTTCTGAGCTTTTAGTAATAGCAAACCAAGCCAAATCCAACCATTTTCTTCACAATTTAATCCAATTCCAGTCGTGCATGTTCGCCCAGTCCAGCCTTTACATGCATACTACTGTGCCATTCCTTCTCTGGCCCAAATACAATGACAGCGGGTATCTATTTAGTTTTTGCTAGGACCACCAAAATCAACAGTCCCTCCCATGTTTTTGGCCTGGCAACATCTAAAGTTAGCACATTTTCCAGTGGCGTGTCCCCTGTATGAACCTCTTACCTCCCATGACCATTGCGTGTGAGGTCATCCCAAAAGATTTACAGCTTAAATGTTTTTTTTTTCTCTACTCTACTGTGAATGTAGTGACAGTTCATAAAGTCATCTGACAGCGCTCATGTTCGGAAAAGCTGTAAAATGGACCATCACTTCTTATGGAGAGTGTTACTTTGAAGTTTTAGACAAAAGACACCCACAAAGAGCACTATCGAATTGCTATGAGTGCTAAGAGTAAAAAGGCAGTTGGAGCTACAGCTGACAACTTAATGACTGTTTGCAAAATGTGAATACTGCCTCCCTTTTTTGCTTTTTTCTCTTTAGTGTTTAGGAATAAGAATTTCACTGTCACTGATTACCTGCTTATACTTTACTTTTGACAGCAGCCAAGGTCTCAAGCACTGTTCAAATAGATATTTTTGTATTGACCTAGTTGCTGACGTTGCCACAGGGGCCTACATTATCATTTGGGTTCTTGATTTTGTATAGGGCTTCCGATCTCAACAGCAAATCCATTTTCAAGCCATCCAGAGAAAAGGTGCATTGTTGAGTTGTTGATGCACATGAACATTTTACACAAATTGACCTACTTTATATAAAATTTTGGCATAGAGATCAATGGAGACTCTTTATCGATATATGAACTGTATTCCCACTTAACTGATTTTGCACAACAGAATCAATCTTGTTTCACCACTGACATTTTTTCATGTTTTGCTGATTTGTTTCTATCTATGGACCTCTCCTGGGTGTTTGTGTTTTTTGTGTTTTTCTGTAAATAAGATTTTTACAACTTAACTACTGCTATAAAGTGAGTCTCCCGGATTGTGTGATGAAAAAAAAATATGCTGCTGTCTACTTGATTGCCAAATGCAGTTGTCAAAATAATGATACAGTGAAATAATAGCGTAAAAAGGATAGCATTTGATATTTTCTGAGGGCCTATATACTATGCTATTTTCTGATCTATGTTATAACGTTGTTTTCCTCGTCACAAACATATCTTCTCTGTTCTTCTCTCAAACGGAAAACACTCTGTTCCACCTTGTGATGTCATGTGGTGATACAAGAAGTGTTTTTAAACTCCATACACCTTCACTAGAATCATTTGGATGATCAGCACTGGAATGACCAATCTCTACTGAACTAAAGATAAAATGTAGCTGTTAACTTAAAAACTACTGCTTCGTGACATCATAAGGTGGAACTGAGCGTTTTGAGCTTTGAAGATGTAGACAGACTAATAAAATAATAAAGGATTATTCAAACATGTGTGAATGAAACAAAACACAACTCCAGGTATGTTTTAGCTGATATAACATTATAACATGGCTTCAAGCTCACAAGAGTCTATTTTGTGTAGAGCCTTTAATAATAATTACTTTTCATTCCTTTTATGATATTGAAATTGGTTTTATTGGTATTATTGACATCTAAGTTGTGACTCTACACTATTATCAAACAGTCCATCATACACTCTCCTTTCTGGACGTGGTGAATGGTGCATGTAGATATAATCTCATGTTGAACCTCTGCTGTAGAAACTGTAAGTGAAGCCAAACACACGTGGGCTTAGTGAGTGTTGTACTCTGAGGGAGCAGCACTTACTTGAAGAACGCTGAGTAATTCTTCCCTCTTATTTGGAAACTTCTGCTTCTGAGCTGAACTGTTGAAACAAGCAAACTGTGATCTTTACTGACAGTGCTTTGTTTGGGGAAAAATTTCTGCAGTAGTTTTGAGTGACTTTATTCCATAACAGTAATCTTTCCATTTCAGAAAACAACACTGCTTTTTAATATAGACAAGTCATGGTAACGTTTGCCAGCCCGGTAGAGATTAAGATGAGGGGCACAGAGAGCCAGGAGCTAATTTTGGCTTTAGCACTGAAATGATTTTCTTGAGATAACGGAGCACTTGTCAGCTGGGGCCCACTGGGAGCTGTAATGCAAAAATAAACATACCTAGCATACGCTGTCTCTCACTTTCGCCCAGCCTATATGGGAATGAATGGACATGGTTAGCATACACTGAGCAAATAAACAGAAATGTCAGGAATTTGCACATATTCACATGCGAGCTGCAAACAAAACACATAGGCCTCACGGGGAAGGTGGCATACACTGTAAAACCCCACAAGCCCATTCAGTTAGATTGATGGGCCCATATTACACTATTTTCTGATCTATATTATAATGTTGTTTCCCCATCAAAACCATACCCAGGGTTGTGTTTTGTTTCATTCACACAAACCTTGCAGGATGAGAACTGAAAACACTCTCTTCCACCTAGTTATGTCATGTGGTAATACGGGAAGTGCTCTATTGTGTTTTTAACTTTTACACTCCTTCACTAGAATAATTTGGATGATTTCAGACCTGGAATAACCCATCTCTACTGAACTAAGGGGTGAGTGAAACAAAACATGACTCCATGTATGTTTTTGAGGAGGTAACAACACTCTAACGTTGGTTAAATCTCACAGGAGTAAATTTTGTGTAAAATTGGACCTTTAAACTGGAAAACCACAAACAAGTATAATTTACTTTATTAGCCTAATCAAATGCTGTTCATTTTCCCAGAATGGTGGAATGTTATCTCATTTATAGGAAAGTTGGCATTATAACAATATTAACTTAATTCTATGGCTGTTCTTGTATTGTTTTTGAATTTTTAATGTTATGGCACTAATTAGCCCTAAATTATAAACTTAAAAATAAAAAATACATAAAAAGAAAAATAATTAGATTAAAAATTGGACTTTCAAGAACATTATATTTTTAGGATTTGGTGTTGATTGACTGAGTAAATTCTAATATCTGGGTTGATATCATTAATCATATAACTCAACTTTTTCAGCAAGATGAAGTTCAGCTTTTTACAGTGCACTGGCGCAAACTACAAGTATGACAGAGACAAAATAAACATGGGTAATTTACACAGGGCACTCGGGGAGACGTGCACCAGTACATAAAGTTACACAAACACAGTGGGACACACACGAGGTGCCATGTAAATCTCCCTTTGACGTGTTTAGGAGCTGGACCGGCGCCTCTGATCTGGTTCTTTAATACAGTGGGAATGCACAGGACCCAATGAGCCAAGATCTGCCCCGGACGCCATTTTGGCTCAAATCCAGGTGTCAGGCATGTCATTCATCACCACATTCCGCCTCTTGAAACCAATTACACAAGTATGACAGAGATGCTGTGGTCCTTATAACGTTGGCACCATTGTCATACCATTGTCAAGTCAAGGCAATAACTTCACATTAACCTATCACTCAGATGGTTGTTGACATAATATTCTCCTCTAGGCATTAAGTCATTTTTTGGTCTTATCTAAACGTTCGGAAACTGTGTAATCTTATCTTGACAGTTTACCATTTTACCTACTGAGTACACATTTTTATCAAGATTTTTTGGTATGGAGTAAAAGAGATACATTGACATACAAGCAGTCACTCAAATCTGTTCTAAATATTGAAAACATAAATGCTCAGTGAACAAGGAAAGTGAAATTATAAATTTGGATTTGTTTTACACTGTTTTGCACTTCGTCACATTTGGTTCATTCATAAATAGGCAAAGTGACTGAAGTGTCTTGCTAATGGGCACATCAACAGTATGCACTAGTCAAAGCTATGGGGAAACTGAACTAAATTTAGCAATGCAATTAACTAGGGCAATGCATTTAGTCACATTTTAAATGAAATAAAGATTTAGACATTTATGCTTGGGGCTTTTTTATTGAGTGGTTTACAGCCAAACCTCAATGCTGTTGGTTTTGAGAAAAGTTCAAAATTGCATAGCGCGATTTTGATGCAGTGGTTAAGACAAAGTGAAAATGAATTGAAAACCAAGATCGACCAAGATGAGGAAAAAATTCAGATTGAATGTTTTTGTCATATCACTTAGCCCTCCACTCAACTGACACATTGTTGTACCTAACCAATAAAGGGCCGGCATGCTATAACCAATTCTAATACAACTATTTTAATATTATGACAAGTTAATATCAGTAGTTTTTTTTTTTTTTTTTGCCTTGGTTCTCCTCATGGCCACATCTGCTCCTAATATCCTATCTTTTGCGTGACACTGTTTCCCAATTTGCATGTCTGACTGAATAATAATAACTTAATAATTGCTATGGCAGGATGACAACATTGTCTTAAAGAAACCAAAACTCATTGTCAGCAGTTTTTATGTAACAGCAGCAACATATGGTGAGCAGCACTGTCAAAATGTGATGTCAATTTTAATATATTTTAATCAGAACACATGGCTGTAAAATGAACCAGACATTCAACCACACTGTTGTGCTGTATTCAGGCCAGAGAACTTTATTGACTGGCACAAAACGGACAAATTCTTTCCGTTATTTGTCCAGTTTGCAGTGACCATTCAATCACAGATAATGAGGCAAAGAGGACCCTATAAAGACGCCATGCTACACCCTGCCAACTACATGAGGTCACTATTTTAATGGAATATGGAAATTAAGATTATTTTCTGGGCAGCTCCACAAATGAGAGGCTTAATTTGGACGAAGGAATGCCACAAGAATTCCCAGTAAATGTTGAATGTGTTTTGGACATGTAACGTTGGGCAAAGACAGATTAGGAAACTGTAAGTAGGGATTGGAACGTTGCTTTTCGACATGGATGGCAATTTCTTCGTGATTTAGGGTTTAATTTAAATGGTCTTGTAAGTACAACGGTGACGGAAAAGTTGCCAGATTTAGAGCTTTTCAGGAAAATAGCACTTAAAGGATATCTCCACAGGGAGGTCTGATACATTTTAAATCAGTGTTTGCCAGTTCATTATAAACACCTATAATTTAAAATAGAGCATTAACTGCTATGCTAAGTCTGTCTTTTTGCAGACGATAATAAAACGCAATGGGAAAGCCTAAAATGTTTTCCTTCAAGATAACAAATTTCCAATGTTTTCCCTTAATTAAAGCTTCCAGGTCAGCCCGAACCGCTACATCAAATATAATTGACAAGAATAAGCCGCCTCCTTTATTTCTTGGACGATGCACAAGGCAATTTTTATCCACTGCACAGACATGTTGTTATCTAGACTCAGAGCGAGATACAAGTTCATCCATCTTTTCAGTCTTCACTCATTCGCCTATCCGCAAGTCTTTTATCTCATTATTTATAGCTCAAATCGTGGATGCTTTTGATATCTTTATGAAGAGCGTGTTTCTCAGTTTGACCCACTGCTAACAGAGCTGACCCACATTACAGCAACCCTCAAATTTCCGTAATATTATCAAACTACTTTCTCACCCACAAAATGCAATATGCTCTAAATTATAGTTAAGCTTACTGGAATTAGCTGTAATTGCAAAAAACTAATACAATACTAGGCACATATTTGAAGAATAACTGACACCAGGTTTAATTTTGAGAGTTTTTCCAATGTAGATCCTGCTGAGTGCACTGTAATGTCTATTGTGATGTGTCAGTGTCTGTTGTGCTATGTTGTTACTGTATGTGTCAAATGAATTTCCTCTGTGGGACAATAAAGTCTAAAGTCTAATGTATCAGTGGTTTGAAACTGCCTCATGAGCTGCAGACATAATATTATCAAATGCGACACTGAACAGTTTAGGATATTCATTAAATAGTACGGAGCCCATCTTAAGACATTTGTAAATATATTATTAATGTGTGACCACGAGATAATACACACATCATATTATCTTATATTAATCCCACATAATATTATCTTGAGGGAACGACTTAATTATCTTGAGGGAATGAGTTATTATTTTTATTTTTTAATTAAATATCATGTGTGTCTGTGAAAATATGTATATACAAATTATTATTGGATATTTTTGACTGGCAGGTACAGCAGGTGACCTGCACAGCTGCAAAAGAAGGGAAACATGGTAATTAAAAAGGAAGAGATGCTTGTATGCAATGGATCGGGAAGATCAGGACTCCAAAATCATGCATTATTTTATGCTGGGGATGAACTACAACGACATATTGACAATGTTTGCTTTACTTAACATGCTAACTTCATGCTTGGTCAAATGGAAGGGCCAGGGAAACTCAGTGGTTACCGCTGAATGTATGCCATGTAAACATTGATGTAAACTTGGTTTATGCATCAGGAAGGGAGATGCGAGGTTACAGCTTTTGTTTCTTGTTCGTCAACATTCAGGCTCACCAGGGAAGGAGTCTCACATGGTGACGCTATTTTTCAAGGGGGGCCCAAATTTATTATGTTGTTTCCCCAAGATAATATGTCATTCCCTCAAGATAATATTCATTTGGTGCCAACCTTTGGTTCTTTGGCTTTACATGCCCGCGTCAATGAGCCAATAAGCACCACACCAATTTATCAGCAGCGCAGGTGCTCACGCGTCACAACACAGCTGAAATGTATAGCAGAAACTGCACTCATGTTTAACATAGTCATGTTCAGACAAAGTGCAGTATGTCCTCTTACTGGTAAAACAGAAGGGCTAAAGAAACTGTGCAACTTATATCCACCCTAAAACACCAGTACAGATCCTTTACAGTGTCTCAAAGTCAAAGTGTGTGTAATAATAATAAATCCACATCCAGTAACAGTCTGCAGTGTCCGTGTAACGTTGAAGCCAAACAAATAACATGAACCAAACTCAACCAAAATCTGTCTCTTCATCGGCCATTCCCAAATGTGGTGTTTATATAGAGCGCATGTGCATAAAAGTATCCAAACGAGGGCGTGTAACGTTCTCCATAAGCCTCCTCCTCCGTTCAGGTAACAGAGTAGAAAAAGCATAAAGTTCTTTATCAAAACAAAGAGCACGTGCTCTGAGCACTGCCTTTGATATAAAGTGCTGTATACGAAGAAAACAAAAGTGAGACTAATATGCGTGTGAGGATCAACTGTGCCCTCTGGTTCATATGCATGCACATTTGTTTTGAGTTATAACCTACCATAGTATATTAGTATAATGCTAATGCTGCTAATGATTGGAATTTGGTTCAAAGCTCACTTAAATTGGACTCCTTCATTTCTCTTTCTGCTTTTAAATGTAAACTGAAGGTAATTTTTAAAGACATATGTAAATGTTTTATTAATGAAACAAAAGGAGATTTTTAGAGATTTATGTAAATGTTTTATGTTTTAATGAATGATGTTGAATGTCTAATTGTTTTAACTCCCCTTCCCCTTCCCTTGGCTGCTTCTGGCATGCCCAGGCCAACATTGTAAATAAGAATTTGTTCTTAATGTTTTGCCTGGTAAAATAAAGGTAAAATAAATAAATAAATAAATATAGTACTATGTTTTAAAATATGAATTAACATAGTTATAAAGCAATTCAGGGATTTTCTTAATAATACTCATGATTAATTTACATTTACTTTACTCAAGATAATATATATATTTTTATAATTATTTTATTTTCTGTCGTCTGCAGGGCTCCGTAAAATTGGCTTTAAAGCTTCATTTTTATTTCATTCTTTTTAAGTCTTAATGTCAGTATGACATTAAACAGGTCTGCCTAATATTTACTAAATTACAGGTGGTTTTATAGCTCAAAAATACCTAGAAAAACAGGCCTTCTGACTGAGTGCATTTGCCTCTCCACAGATATGACCTGTAACTTGGTCTAATTTGATCTCCATTAAGATAAAAACGTTTAATACCATCCCGTGTAACATTCCAAACAAAGCAATAAAATATCCATGAAGAAAAGCATTTGACGGACCCTTCACCAGAAAAGTTACACGATGCACCTTTAATGCCATAGAGTGGAGAATTCAAGGGAAAGCAATAACATTTCTATAGAAAAGCTACATTCTTTATATTTGCTGCAGCCTGGAGGGGAGAACAGTTTGTTACCTTTTTGTTGAGCAACAGAGATGAAACACTGCTAAGGATTTTTCAGCTTGCTACTACAAAAGCCCATATTAAGTGTTCCCATCCATCATGCAGTCACTTGTGTGTGAAATCAGCCTGTTTTGGATCAGTCTTGCAGCAGCAGCAGATGTAGCCATGGTCCTCTGTGAACTCACTGGCCTGTCGTGGAGTAATTGGGTCTACCCAGCTGTCTATAGGAATCCTTCTGTGGGTTGAGAAGATGAAGGCAGACATATGTTGTATACATTGCACTGTCTGATTGTAGCCCCTGCTTTGCACATGATTTCTTTGTATTTTATTATATATCACTGCACATTAATTCCATTCTTTCATAACAACGTCATTGGAATACTAGGAATACTATTTGACATTTCTTACCTTGTGTGAATCATCGGCGTTGGCGGCAGTTGTTTGGTTTGTGCGCTCGTCCTTTTGATTCAAAGGTTGGCAGTACGAATCCTGCTCCAGGCATTAGTGAAGCTGGTAAAGATGATGAGATGCCATCACTGTGTCCTTGAGCATGATCCCACTCCCTTTATTCAGTGTCTGTGTACATTGGTGTATGAATATATACTATGTGTGAATGGGCGATGTACAACACTAGAGGTAGAAAAGCACCATATAACTGTTAACATTTACTGTTTATTACATTACAGTTATTATAAAAGTACTATTAATTCATATTCATTTATGTATTTTGGAACCTATGCAAAAATAAATCACTTCTAACCCTACGCCTTGTGGTAGTACAGTACAGTACATGGTAAATGGCCACATTTTTATATAGCGCTTTATTAATTTTTCCACTGAAAGAGATTTCAATCAAGGAAGCATTCACCTCATTCACACATACACACTCATATACCAGTGTTCAGAGACATTAGGGGCGAGTTGGGTTAAGAGATTTGCCCAAGGACACAACAACTGGAATTAATCTGTGGAAACACTGCCAGTTGAGCTACTGTAACCAATTCTACCACTACTACTGCTACCACCAAGCCTTTTACTGTATTTGCTGTATTCTAAAGGCTATTTCACTACCTTTGTACCCATTAGAGATTACAAAATGATATCCAAATTTATTCTAACTAATTTACTTAAGCAAATATTGTAAAAGTGTCTTGTTTCTTTCCTCCTTAGTAATTTGAAATAACGTCCCCACTGAAGAGTTATTCTTTTAGCACAAACACTTTGACTATATAAAAGCAGGTCTGCCTCATGTCTGTATGCACAATGGGAGACAGTTGCCAGAACAAATGCATTAGACCCAAAAATGTGCTAAAATAACATATAGCGTCCATTCAGCTGCAGCCAGTGATGTGTTTTCTCTTTACAATTTAATGCTTGAATGCTCTCACTTCTACCTGCCCTTTTCACAGACATACAGCAGTTTTTAGAATAATGTCTCTCAGTTGGTGTTACATGGTGGAACAGCCATTATACATAGTGCTGTGTAATCTATCATAGGCAGAGGCTGTCCTTGCGTAGACAAATTATGTTTTTGTCTCTACAGTGGGCATGAGAGGAGACAGAAAGATTGGTTTTACTAGAAGAATGACTATCAATTCAAACCCTGAAGAGCATATTTTTCATTTTTTGTTCTATAATAATAAGTCTATAAGGCAAGGAATTATAACATGTATTGATTCAGAAGTCACTTTGAAAATGTTTTAAGGCTGAAAGAAACCTGCATTACCTATTCAGTTGTCTTATAGAAATTCAAGAAAGTTTCCATGCTTTGACTGCATTCTAGTCTAGATCAATACCACACTAAAACTATTCAAGATAAGTGCAATATTCAGTATTGATAACTGTTAGTATAAGTATCTACTTTTGATACTAGTTTAAGTTTTGTTCAGTATCAGGGTATAGATTGTGACAACCTTATTAACACTTGCAATACTTGCAAAATAATGATTGGACTAAACCTGGAAATAATCTGGAGTAGATCAGGACCAAACTAAGTCTCCACAGGACTAAAGCAGGCTCATGCCAGGGCGTGTGAATGCAGCCTTAACGCTTAAATTAAGGACATATCTAAATAGTTAACTGTATAACTTAGGTTAGGGCAGCTGAAACCTAAAGGTCCCATATGGACTCTTATGAGTTTTAAGCCATGTTTGAATGCTGATACCTGATTAAAAACTGAGTTGTGTTTTGTTCCATTCACATATGCTTGAGTAACCCATAATTATTAGTCTGTTTACATCTCCAAAAATCAAAATGCTCTGTTCTATGAAGCAGAGTTTTCAAGCTAACAGCTACCTTTAACATTTTGTCCAGTAGAGACGGGCACTCCCAGGTCTGAAATCATCCAAATGATTCTAGTGAAGGTTTATGGAGTTTAAAAACACAGTGCATTACTTCCTGTATTAGCACATGACATCAGAGTGTTTTCTGTTTGACTGAACGCAGCCTAAATATGCAGGATTTGTGTGTTAAACATGTGTGAATGAAACAAAGCACAACTCCAGGTTTGTTGGCAAAGAGGAAACAACATTATAACTTAAATCAGAAAATAATGTAATATGGACGCTTAAGCTAAAGAAGATAAATAAATGAATGAAAGTAGATTAGAATATATTTCTTTACCCATACTAATTCAACTATTTTTGACTACAACCTCAGAGTAACGTACCACTAACCTCCCTCTGCTCTGTCTCTTGTCAGTGTTGAATCTGGATAAAGCCTGTTTAATCCATGATTCAAATGCACAATGTTCTTTGTGCTTTCAGTTCAAAAAGTCTCCTCAGGAAGAACTGGCATGTTTCAGGAAATGACAACTGATGTGTCTGGACATGGTGTCTTTCTTTACTCACTCCATGCTTTTACAGAGAGTAGTGGCCCAATTTATTGGATTGGGCAAAGCAGAGGTCTAGGCAGCTTTAAAGAAGAATTGTGTTTTAAATTTGATTGTCAAACTCCAAAAACTCCAAAATATGGTCCAAGCAGCTTTAGACACTTTTATTCTAAATTGTATAGTCTTTTACTTTATTCCTGTCTTGATCAGTGGTGGAATGTAACGAAGTAAAGGTATAGTACTGTACTTAAGTATACATTTTAGGTATCTATACTTTACTTGAGTACTTTTTAAAGTAGGTACTCTTGCTTTTTCTTCACTACATTTGAGAGCAGGTATCTGTACTCTTTCTACTCCACTACATTTTTGAACTGGACTGAAAAGTAAAAGCATTTTTTATTTTTGTTTGAGACTTGCTGAAAAGGCTGAGGCTTTATTTTTTAACAAGTTCAGGGTTTGAGCAAACAGAAATATACATATAAAAATAGCTAAAAAAAATAGATTCATTTGTTTCTGTTGAACAAAATTCAGCACAAATCTTTATCAAATTCACTACATTTGAAGCCTAACAAAACCCCAAAATCTACATGAATTACTTTGTCTTAAGTACATTAATACTTTTACTTGAGTAGATTTTTTTCATGTGAGACTTTTACTTGAGTTTTGTTTTTCTCTGGTATCTGTACTTTTATGTAAGTAGTAAAATCTAGTACTTCTTCCACGACCGTTCATGATAAATACTATATCGACTTACTATTCCATTATCGACTTACATAACATATGTTGAATGGAAAAATCATTTTTGGGGGTCAATATTTATCATGAGTATTTTTTTTTTGTACTACTGGGGATCTTTTTTTAAATTTTTAATGAATTAATAATGTCTATGACTCATTATAGATACAAAACAACTACTAAAGTGTTTAATTCTTCTGTTTATTTATTACAGTTTGTGTGTGTGTTTATTATATATAACTGTATGATACATTTAGAATAGTTTTTTGGGAATAAACCTACTTTTTAATTATTGTGAGTTGTACTTGTAGTTTCAATATTATCCATTATCATCTATATTTTCTTCAGCCATATATCGTGCTCCGAAATTTATCATGACAGGCCTATTTGACTGAAATGTTATAGATTCTGGAAGTGGCGGTCGCAAACCATGTGTTGTTGAAATGATTTCAGGATTGAATTAAAACATTGATGACATTGTGGTGTGTATTATAATGTGTGAACGTGGTTGACATGAGAAAATTATTAAAATGAA
Organism: Odontamblyopus rebecca; assembly: GCA_030686955.1. Classification (NCBI taxonomy): domain Eukaryota; kingdom Metazoa; phylum Chordata; class Actinopteri; order Gobiiformes; family Gobiidae; genus Odontamblyopus; species Odontamblyopus rebecca. The sequence goes on along the minus strand of CM060672.1, from coordinate 15,947,034 downwards.
AATTATAAAGCTATGTTTAACTGAACAACTAACATGATAAGAGAGAGAGCAAGCATAGTCATATGATAAAATCTTGTATCATAGGATCTTTGTTCAGAATTGTCATAATGAAAGGCCCTTACACAATACATTTCAATGCTCTATATTTGTCCCATCCATAGACTCATAGTTGCTGAGTTGTCTGTCTATGTAACAGGAAATATAGTACTTTGCCAACATGGTATCTTAAGGCTGGTCAAGTTGCAGTCACCCGGTGGTCACTGTGATCTATTGAGAGGGCACGGGCAGAATAGACGGAACATTACAGTATCTTGTATCTGTTTGCAATGGATAATATTTTGTGGTTTATTTTGTGTCAAGCCACTAGGAGAAAAATGGGTGCTAACTTAAATGATGATTCAGAAAAAAAGAAAAAGAAACTATTGAAATATTGAAAATATTATGCAAATTTGATGTGTATATCTTTTTAACTATCCTGAAGCTATGGCGTGGGCTATTGGTTAACTCAGGTTAATTCACTGCATGCTTATACACTCATACTAGGCACTGTTGTTTATGCTTAATATTCAGGCACATGTAGGCATTTGGTTGTAGTTTTATCGTGTTTTCTTTGTGGTACTGCTCATTTTCGACAATGCCACATATTAGTTTCTCACTATGATTATATACAAGCATCCAACATCCAACATTATTGTTTTTTATATTACTTTTCAGTAAAATGAAAGAAGAAAGCATACATAAAAAAACTTTTATTCAGATGCACATTCACTGCACAGTATTTACAAAGTTTCGTGTTGTCTTTGTTATATGTCAGTTCTTGGGAGTGGAGCAAGATCATTCTTGAGTCCTCAGAGCAGTTGTGGCAGGGACTTGTTGAAAACCTGTTGAGAGACATAAGTAAAACATAAACAGTTTGATTTGCTGTAAATAGTGGCTTTATTTTGTCTGTCAGTGAGTGATTGCGAAACTTTCACTTTAGTGGGTGGATAATGACATTTACAATACCTCCCTTTACTTAATGTCAGCAGAACTATTATGTCTTGCAGCCTTCTAATTATCCAGTGGATTATTGCTAGTTGTGGATGACATTGTGGGTTCTTATTCTATCACTGATTACTATCACTAACAGATATGAATATAGTTTGTTTGTCTGTGTAATAACCATGTAGTACTGTATACCAAACCAAAAAGACAGGATTAAAAGCCAGGATTTTTGACATGAATCTGTATGACATCCCCGGCAGCAGTGTCGTGCATCAACACTGACTTACCTCCAGACAGCCAAGTTCTTCCCCGGTTTCGGTGCTGACCAAAGTAGTCCAGCAAGTTGGCCGGGGTCATGAAAATAAAGTGTTTTTCTTACCGAAAACAGTATGTGTCCAAAAGTGTGAAAGATTTGCATCACAAAACGTGAAAGGAAAAAAAGTCAGACCTCATAATCGTATATCACTCCACGCTGCCGCCAGGTGACAGATGCGCCTGTTTCACTGTGTTTACTGCTCGGAAAGTAACGACAACATGTCTGACTATGACACCGATGATGAAGACATTGCCTTTAGCACAGAGCCAAGGGGAGATCTTTATGAACCCGAATATACTGATGCCCAAATTCACCAGATCGAGTGAGAACGGCCAGAGAGACAGGAGGGACAGCATGATACACGTTGAAGCTGGATTTTTGTTGTTCCAGCTTGGATAATAACAAGTCTGCACCATTTTTATATATATTCTTAGATAGCTTATTCAAGCTTATATACTTATTGCTGTAGCTTTCATGTTAGCTCTCTCGCATGGTGGCCCCCAGCCAAATTGCCAGACTACTTTCGTCAGCACGGAAACCAGAGAAGAACTCGGCTCACCGGACGCTGTCGGAAGGTAAGTCAGTGTTGATGCACGACACTGCTGCCAGAGATGCCATACAGATTCATGTCAAAAATTCCCAACTATCCCTTTAAGCCAGGACTAAACCAGCAAACTAGAATTCAGTCACTGCGCAACTTTTCTGATGTAGGGTCAACTGCCTGCTCGTATCCATGCAAATGTTATTTTTAAGTCTATTATGACCCATGATAGTGTTAAACTTATATCGAGCTGTTTTTATACGTTTAATTGTATACTGTGGAACATTCTTCACAAAGCAATAGCATATCCATCTAGACAAGCTGCCTAAAAAGTTATGCAGTGCACCTTTAAATCTGGAATGCAAACCGCAGAAGAAGCCTGTGTTCAACCAATGTAGCCTTAACAACAATTCAAATATGATTTAATACCACAATACGACATAGGAACCTTGCTTACCTTTTTCTCTTGCATGCCAAACACTGCCCAATCGTCCTTTTGTATAATTAACATCTGGTTGTATATCCATCTTCTCATCTGCGTCATCTCTGGAGGAAGCAAGTCTTTGGAGCTCCTTTTCTGTCCAGACTTAGTTCCATTTTTCCTGAAGACAAGTTGTATCCTGCTATATTCAGGAGATTTGGCCCATTCATTTGCCATGACACCACATGCAGCTGTAGACTCCTCACATTTGAATATCTTCTCTGTCTCTGTATCTGAGTGGTGTTTTATTATTTCATTAGAGTTTCGGGAATGCCGTCACACCAGTCTTTTTCCCTGCTAACTTACATTTGTTGACAGACAATCACAGGTCATTAACAGGAAATAATATCAGTACTTGTTGTTTCAAGAGAAGTGGGCGTATTAAACCGTTTATAATTTCAGTTATTACACTCCCTTTGCTTACGTCACACGTGCGTCTTTACCCGCCTTGGAATAACCAAGTATAACAGGTTAATGACCTACTCTACTTTAGTCATATTGTTCTACACACAAAAACACTACAGCCCAAAGTAAAACAAACAAAATATACTTGAACGATTCAATGATGAGACAATAAATAACATGAGCAATTAAGAGACATCAGAAGGACTAAACCAGATCTTAACCAGGTTTGACCAGGAGTAAATAAGAACTAAACAAGGATTTTCTAGGTCTGAACAAGGACTCATTTTTAACATGCACAAGATTTCTAAATGAAAAATTGTTAAATTTAATAAATGAACAACTTATTGTATCCCAATTCCAATATCAGTACATATTTAGTTTTCTGTTATATAATGGAGCATACCATTTAATTTACTCATTGTCCACGTGCTCCATGCTGCAGCCATAATCCTTTAATTCAAACACATCATCTTCACACCATAGAGTAGAGTTTAGTATTTTTCTTGTGTGCAGTCTCCTTCTCAATAGCGCCATCTCTGGAGGAAACCAATCTTTGGAGCTCCTTTTTTGTTCATATTTAGTCCCATGTTTTCTCCAGACATCAGGTTCAGGTAATGCAATCCACTCCATTGCTGTCACTTCATAAATGCATCAGTATTCACCTCACATTTGAAAAGCCAGTTACTGTGGTGCAGTTGTTCACACTCTCTCATGGATTGTCAAATGAAGCAATGTGTGTACCGCTGAAGATAAGTAGTAGGTCTTAATGATCAAAGTCTGCTTTTTATTGATGATATTGACGCCTTAACCTCTTCCTGTGAAGGTGCTGCAACACCTTATAAAGTAGTCTTCTTCTGTTCTGACGTGCTAGTTTTCTTTATCAGGATAAAGTGCGTCTCCTCTGATGCAAAACAACATCATAAACTGTAAATGCATAACTTTGTATACACCACATTAGTGTGTTTACCCAAATAGTTCCTAGTTTAAACTGCACGCAAAACTTCAATAAGTAACACATTAATCAACACTTCCACTTCCAAATCCACTGAATCTACTATTTGTACAGTTATTTTATATTGATGCATTATATCGCATTATATTGTAGATAACAAGTCTTTCCTCATTCTTTCTATTGATATGCACAAATACATTGCTTTTCTTAAAGTTGTACTGTGTAACTTTTCTGTGGCTTATCTCCATAGACTTAGACTTAGACAAACTTTATTGATCCACAAGGGAAATAATTTCACTCCATGACAATATCATTATGGCATTAATCTTTTATTTTTAGCAATAAAGAGGCAACGACACCAAGCCAAGTTATATGTCAGGTGTATGTGGCAAGCCCAGTGAGATGCATCTTTTCTAAAGTATTTTGCCACAATAAAAGCTCCTGTAAGCAAAATAAATAAGTTCTATGCAATACTGTGCACCTTTCAGTAGCAGTAATAGAAAGAAAAGTTAGCTTTGTTTTGGTGTTTTGTTGCATGGAGGCCTGTTAAGATAATATATTTTGAAGCACAGTTTATTACTACAGAGAAATATAATGATAAATGATAAGATTGAAACTACTACAGTCTCATTATAAGGCCTGGGCTGCAACAAATAAACAGCAAAATGAAGCAATAATTAGCCATAGAAGTTTTTCAACCCTTTACAGCCCAAATCTGATCAAGGAACAGAAAACTGGCTAAAATCTCCCCATTATTGCAAAGAAAATATACACACGATAAATACTGGGCTCAAAAAATGATTCTTACAGCTTTCATATACTGAACAATAAATCAATATATAGTAATTATCGTGGTCTAGTTTGCATGCAGTGGTGGAAGAAGTACCCAATTTGGTTTCTAAATTAAAAGTGCAGATATTGGAGCAAATAAATACTCAAATAAAATTATCACATGGAAACAGAATTTGTGTAAAAATATACTTAAAGTGTAAAAGATTTTTAGAACAATTAAAGGATGAAATTGAAGTGATTTTGAAAAAGATTTTTTAAGCGACTTTCTAAAAATCTACTTTTACTTAAGAAGATTTTTTCATCTACTTTTACTTAAGTAGATTTTTTCATGTGATACTTTTATTTTTTTTCTTCATTCACCACTGGCAGTAGAAAGTATAGATACCTGGTCTCAAAGGTAGTAAAGGCAAAGTAAAAAGTCCAGTATTTTACTACTTTTACTTTGTTATAATCCACCACGGTTGCATGTAAGTTCATCTCAGGGTTTGGAGAAGCTGGCCTGTGTAAAGTAAATGTTCACGCATCATTTATAACTAAGGTACCACTGTGGCTGTGAGACATTCAAACATGGGTGTAACTCTATGTCAATGACAGCGCCAGGAAAACGTGCACTTCATCAACACTGTATTAGAGGAGCTGTGAGGAGACAAGCAGAGGAGACATGGGATCAGCAGAAATCTATACTGTGCATTCATTATACTGCTACTTCTTTGTGCTAGCTGCTCTTTGTATGTGAATGTAGATGAATAGAAAGCCAAAAAGCCAGAGTCTGATTTAATTAGATAAAGTGAGGCCGGCAGTTCGACTCCTCTCAGACCGCACAGTATTTAATCGTGCAGTGAAAAGTCTCTGAGCAAACTGGGAGGGCACACAAAGAAAAATGCATTTGAATAGCTGCACTTTTCACTGATGGTACAAACTTACAAAGACATTTTTTTCAAAGAGGGTGTACAGATATGTAAGATTAATTTAATAAAAGTAAGATGACACCATCAGAGTACTCCAATCAGAGTACTGTTTTCTGAATATTTAGAATACTTTTACATCAAGATGCAATTAAATAGTATAGTGTAAAGACGCAACATAGTATTAATAACAGCTTTATATTTCTTTCACCATTTCTAAAGCATTTCCGAACTGGAGATGGGATGCAGTTTGAAGCCTAAATTACATGATCAAATGCCATAATGTATTGCCTTTGATAGAAAAGTAACTTCTGAATACTACCAAATTAAAGAGTAACTGTGCTGGAATACAGAATTAGTGAATATGTATTCTCGGTAAATGTAGTATTCAGTTACTTCCCAACACTGCCTAATAGTGCTGTACTTGTAAGTTGTACTTATTTTCCAAAGTTTGAAAATGCTACAGTCATAATTACAGTTTAACTTTCTGGTTGGATAGGTTGAACCAAACATTTCATGGTCTCAGTGACGTACCTTTATTTTCCTCTAAAAACCCAGTGTAGCTTTAGGCTTTTGTTCGGTAATGAAAAACTATTGGGTCAAGTCCTTCATAATCTACCCTTTCCGTTATTGTAAGTGGAAAAAGCCCTTTAAGAACCAGTGTGTGGGGCCAGTCATATATGAATACTGCAAAAAGACACCCCGTTTTGCAATTTATGAATAGATCTCAGTAGAAAAAGCGTTTCCTAATATAAAACGTGTTAAATAAAGGCTTACACAAATCCTCTTCAAAGTGGATTACCAAAAAGATCAGTTTCATCCAGACAGGAGCCAGTCTTGAGAATTGCCTGTTCCTATCTAAACATTGGACCTATTATTAATCAAACGCAGAAGTCCGTGAAATATAAATCCTGGTTTTGGCCTTTTAACATGGCAGAAGTGCCTTGTATGCTCCAGTTTCCACCCAAACAGCGAATGGAAGCTGGCACTCTCTCACAGGGATACACAATTATAATATCAGATTGGTGTTATTATGGCTGATTATGTGCTTTTGAAGCCTGACCTGCTCCGGAGTTCACTTCCTCTTCTCTTCCTCGCTCTTTGAAATCGTAGTCGCGTTTGAGCCGTAATGAATCGACGGCTTGTTCCCCGCGGTTCATTCACCTTAACACTTTGTCACTGGACACACATTGGAAATAGTCATGGAGTGAATGGGATACGCAGGTCTTTAAATATGTGTATGTTTGCTTAACCTCTGTCATGTTCATTTCAAATTACCTAACGCTGAATAGAGTTAGTGCATGGATAAAATCAGCATTAAATCTATGTATAATTAAACTAATGTTGATCCAAAACATACACCATGTTTAAATCACCAAGAATAGCTATTTACAATGTTGACCTAGATGCCACTGACTCATGAATGTAATCTATGCATTATTTATGTATATTTTTTATCACTATATATTTGTATTTGTAATGTATCTATGCAAGTAATATAAAAAGTGTGTTTTTAAGCAGGCCATTCAGATTTGTGTGACACAGTTGATGATCTAAAACTGGGGTCTTCAGCATATTTTCTCCAGTGAACTACCTTTACAAAATGAAAAGAAACTGAGTTAAATATAAGAGCCAAGGCATGCTTTAATGAGGTGCAGTTACATCAAAATGATACACATGGTAGTTAATCAGCACAATATGTATGATTCAGAAATCCCCAAACCCCAAGAAGGGGGTGGAGAGCTACTGGTAGCTCCAGAGTTACAGGCTGGAGACCCCCGATCTAAAAAAAGATCAGAATAATCAGAATAATCATTTTTAAAAATCAAAATACTCAAAGTTGCTCATAGCGTTGGCAAAAGATACTCATCAGTACTAAACACAACTATCAAAACTAGATGTTAATTCCTGCGAGGTTGTTTTGAGGTGTAAAAAATGTATTAAATGGATGTTTTATTGTGTGTTGAAAATGACAATCTTCCATTAAAGATCATTTTTAATGTTCAATGTCTTATTGTAATCATTACTGAGTATGACCTCATTGACAATACTAATTCCTAGTATATATTAAGACAAACTATGACCAATACACTGTCACAACTTTAACACATTTGACAAAGTTTTCTTGTGTAGTCTTGTGTTTTTCGCTATAGAACTCTGCTTGCCCTTAAAGGTGCATTGTGTAACTTTTCTGGTGTCACTTTCTGTCTTTAGGGAGATGTTATTGCTTTGCTTGGTATGTTCAGTAGTATGGCATTAAAGATACAGAAATACCATTAAACCATGCATTCTTGTGTCTCCACTGAACTGATCTGTACCTTGCCTGCTTGTTTCCATGGAGATGGATAAGGTTAATGCCATACTTTGAAACATTCCAGGCTAAACAATTAGAAACACCAACATGGAAACTAGGACATGGTGTACCCTCCTCAAGCCGTTAGGCAGTGCACCTTTAATATTCGTATCAAAAGCTCCATCAAACTGCATAACTTTATAACAATTCTCTGCATGTTTTCTTTATACCCACGTTTTATGCTTTGTGTTTAGTATTCCTCCTCAGTGTGTCCCAGGCCTTTGAGTGGGAGGATGAATGAAAACCTTAAACTGACAAAGGAAGCTGCTGTCGGATTTAGAACCACTTTGTGTCTAAAAATGTATGAGAAAACAATTCAAAAAACAGGAGCGGAACCTCTGGGGAAACTCACAATCAGTATTCTTCTGAAAACTGCCCCGATAAAGCCTAGAGCAAGGACATCTGGTGGCTTAAGTGTTTCTCAGTACCGTACAATTCAGTTGGCATTTTTTCTCCGTTGTAGCGTAGTGTGTTGGTTTTACACTTGGTTTGGAGTTGTGCAACATTTATTCCCAGCGTCAGTGATGGAGAATTCTCAGTTGAGCGCACAGGGCTGTAATAGCTCTTAGTCCTCACTTTGTGCTAAATGCATTCAAGACTCAAGGGGGCAAGATGTTAAAGTTGTTATGACACTTTAACAAATTTCAGTGGTGAATGTGTGCGTTGGGTATTTGTTACATGTTTGACGTATTTCATTTCCTTGAACCAAAGTATGTTTTATAATGGCCAAAGTATTTCCTCCTGGCATAACATCATGTAAGGTGATGTTTCTTGAAGATGGAAAATAGACAAATATTCCACTCACAAAGTAAAATTTTATGGTACAGCTGAAGGATTTCACTGGGAAAATCTGGGGTTGATTCTGGACTGTGGCGGTCAGTAATTATCTTATATTATTATTTTGAACTGGAAGAAGACACATCACAAAGGGCTCAGTTTAACAGACTGATGTTACAGATGCTGAAAATGTCTGAAAATCTTGACCCAATGTTGGTTCTGATAAAAAGTAATGGTGCAAGTAACGATTATTTTGCTAATCAATTCATCTGGTGATAATTTTCTTTAATTAATTGATTTGTTGTTAGATGACTCTCCACTCTCAGTGGTTCACATGCCCCAGTCTCATAGGTGGTGATAATGCTCTGTTTGATGATTGCCAAGCGCTAACTAAACATAAAAGAAGAAGTAGACCTGTGAAAACAATTACTACTAAATTAGACAGTTAAAACTAAAGTGATTCTTGAGATGACTTGACTATTCAGACAAATCCTTCTTTCTTTCTTTTTTTTTACTGTAATTACAGCTCTGTCGAAGTCATAAATCCTCCACCCAGCTCATGACATTTTTTGGAGTCTGTGTATAGTATAATGTTTATTCGATTAAATTAGTCTACACACATTCAAGGTGCACTGAGTAACATTTCTATTGGACAGTAGTGGACTTGTCTCCATGGAAATGTTATTACTTTGTTCCGCAGTGTAGATTAAACCTACCTATCATGAGGGAGCCAAGCAGTTTACAGCACTACACTACATCGCAGTTCAGATCTGAGGAAAGTCGCCCTATTCACAGAAGAAATGATTGTCTTTTTGAGCAATAAAAACATCTGTAATGAAAAAAAGCTAGATGGATTTGTTTAATGTCATATCATGGAACATTCCAGTCCTCCCCAGTATTTAAAGTGAGTGCAGATAAGCAGTTCTGAGTGGAGAGCTCCAGACCAGCCAGGATTTGTCTTATTTAAGTCACTCTGGAGTCTTTTTCCCACTCACACCCACTGTAGTTTTGCACCAGTTGCTTAGCACCATTTTGTTTTTCCTCACACAGCTAAGTACATGGCCCCCTACAGAGCTCCCTATCCCTCTACTGTTTCTCTGTGTGCAGATTTGACAACAGTGTATTAGAAGTTATAATACACTGCACAAGTCTGTACACAGAGAAACAGTAACAGATTTTTTTTCCCAATTAAAGAACATGGATGGTAAATAGAGGTGTCTTGAGCTGCTTTTTAAAAGTCGATAGAGTCTGGGTTATTCCATAGTTTGGGAGCCCCAGCCTGAAAGGATGGGTCCCCTGTGTCTTTGGGACCATCAAGAGGCCCTGACCAGAGTACCGGAGGGTGCAGCCTGAGTAGTAGGGGTGCAGTAAGTCACTGTACTGTACTGTGAACACAGAACTTAACAGGAAGTCAGACCAGTAAAGATAAAACTGATGTGATGTTTTGTAAAAGTTGCAGCCGCTTAAGTGCGGGTATGTTAAGACAAGAAAAAAGAGAATTACAAAAATGTAAACAAGATGAAATAAAGAGTAAACAATCATCTCAAGATTAGCATTTGATAAAATTGGTCTCAGTTTAGTGATGTTCTGTAAATGGTAAAAACAGATTTTAACCACTTGGCTGCAATGACCCTCCAAAGACATTGATTTGTCTAACAGCACTCCAAGATTTCTAGCGCTGGATTGGATTGAGGGGCTCCGTGAGCCAAGGTGATCCTTAATTAGAGGAATTTTGTCATCTGGTGCCAGAATAAGAGTTTCTGTTTTCCCATCATTAAGTTGCAAAAAGTTTTCAGCAAGCCAATTTTTGATACAAGAGAAGAACTACAGAAGGGTTTTTAGCCTGTCCATCTCTGTTTCTTTAAAAGAACAGTTCAGTTGTATATTGTCAGTTTCCAAATGACACGATACATGCTTGAAACTAGGGCCTTACCAATATATTGGCCAATATGGGCACTTGGAGACATATCGGCTATTGACCTAAATCCTGCTGATAGTCCACATGGGCATGTTATACCTCATTATAAAGCTTAAACTCTCTATATTATGTAAATTTAATCCAATTTACAGACAGATAAATGTCCTAATATGTGGCGCTACATCAATATTTATCTGTGGAGTAATTTGTGTTTGTGACACCGTACTGCCCTGAACGCACCCCGAGAGTCACGTCACTCATGTGCCCTTGTTTACACCCGCAGCCATAGAGCCATATGCACAACACTGAGATTATATTCTTTTTATGGACGGTTGGTTTGAGTCAGGACTAAAAGGACACTTATTAGTGCAGACTTGTGATCTGAGAGGAGCCTGTGCGAGTGGTGAGTGTTGCAAATGTGTCGGGTTTGAAGCTCGTTTTGGTTCTTTCTCATTGGTTAGCGATTAGCTGCTGTGAGCTCCCACACATAAACAGCCTGTTTTCTCTTACATTGGCCGACTGTAAAGTGACTATAGTGGCTGTACACATGTTACTGGACCTGCATTGATATGTGAATGAGCTGTGAAATTATATCGACTATCGGCAGCTCCAACTCCTGTTTTATCTGTATCATATCAGCTGCAAAATAATTCCATATCGGTCTAGCTCTACTTGAAACAATTCACAATTTGACCAATGGGAAAAATGTACATCAGAAAAAGAAGTGGCTTGACCCTTTGCTGATAGAAACAGAAAAGAATCTATCACTCAAATAAGAGGAAAACCCATCTAGGACTGTGCCACTGATTCAGTCTCTGTGCAAACATTGCAATAATATTTTGTGGTCTACAGTATCAAACTCTGGGCTCAGACTGATCCAAGTAGTTACAGCGGTAACAGAGTAGTAATACTATTCTGCACTACTGTACTGCTACTGTTGTAGCAGTATGTAGTCATAACCACACGTATACCAGATCTAGCTTTAGTATTTAAAGATGCATTGCGCAAGTTTTCTGTTGGAGGGCTTGTTTGTCTCCATGGAGATGTTATTGCTTTGTTTGGAATGTTCCATGGTATGACATAATTAAATAAATACTTCCATTTATTGTGGGTGTTTCTATTACTCAAAAATACAATAATTCTCTCTGTGAATAGGATTGCCTCTCCACAGATCTGAACTGTACTGTAGCCTGTAGTTGGCTCCCTTGAGATAGATTTTAATCTAGAGTTTGATCTCTACTATGGAACATTCTAGACAAAACAATTTCATGAAGACAAGCAGGTGACAGAACCTCCACCCGAAAAGTTGTACAAATAAATCTAACTGCAGTAACTTAATGACAATAATAATAAGCTCATGGTAGTGATAGTACTTTTTTAAAATTGACTTTAACTTTATTTAGCCAATATGTCTTCTTCATCCTGTTTGTTTACTCACATGTTTGTCTTACTAATACTTTTTACTAAGTACTTGAGTATTTCCTGTACCTCTGTACCCCGTTGCAGAGCAGCTGTGTGCCCCTATTTCCTCTTGTGCCTCTTTGAAAATAGGGGTCCGGCTGTGTTTCCAATGATCCCATGTCTCAGTGCACAGGTGGAGCACTTCGCCTCCAAGATCTCATCTCATTTTTTGGTGATTTCTTTGTCTTGAATTCACAACAACCGCCCCTGTCAGGAGAGATGTGGTTAAGGACTAAATGAATCAACATGTAAAGTGAATGGAAAAAAACATACTTCCCATAGTCCAACAGACAGCGGTTGGATGTTCTTCACGGTCCTGTTTAGAGCAAAGTTTAATTTTGATGTTGTCTTGGTTTGGTCCTGTTTCATGCGGTTTGAAATGGAATTTATCTGCATATTTTCTCATTATATTTATCATTTAGATTAACCAAAAGTAAAGCATGGTAGGGATTCCCCGATCCAGCTTTTTCTGTTCCCGATACTTTGGCTTTAAGCATCTGATACCTAATATCAACCGATACTAGATTGGAAATATTATGTATTCTGACAACACAACACAAATGTGTTTTGCGACTGTTATTTGTCATCTAAAGTAACTGCAGAACAGCTTTGAAAAAATACAAATACAATAATATGAGGTGTTTTGGCCAAGTTAACCAATTTATAGATCAAAATGAGATATTGATTGAACTGATATCCAACCCATCAACATTTTCAGTATCTGCTCCGATATTTGATAGCAGTGTTGTTTAACCTACTCTACAGTAACAGGGAAAACAATCAAACTCCCTGTAACTGAACCCATCATTTCTAGGCCAAGAGTTTGGCCATTGTGTAAACAGTCTGGACCTTTACTTGAATTATATAAACCATTAATTGTACCTAAATCTGAGTAGTAACACAATCCCCTCTTCTCTCTTTTAGAAATGTGTTACGACCAACAACGACGATGCCGTTTTCATTCGAGAGTTCACCCTGATTCGCCGGGACCACCTCCATGAAGAGCCCCTCCATGACAGCAGCCAAAAACCAGAAGACCCAGTAAGTCAATCACAGAACTTACTACGCATTACTGTCACGTTAACTTCACTGTGGGAGAATTTGAACTGATCCTACGCATCTACATATTTAAACTTTGGTTGTTGAAAATTAATTGATGTGTGGGGGTAATTTGCAGAATGAACAAACGCTGGATAATTTTGGAAAATGTCACAATTATTGCAATATTTTAATATACTTTTTGACTCATATAATTTCAGCTTTAATAAAACAAACTAAATTATTTTTTTATTTACTAAATGTAACAGTGACCATACAAGCCATACAAGGCTATAATTTTGGACTTAATTAGGAAAATCATTAATGAAACCAGCTTTATTATTTTTAAAAAGTATACCTTATTGCAGCATATTGAGTATGTTGCCATATCGATTATTGTGTCAATCGGTATTGCAATATCGATACTTTTCTGATATATTTTGTAACCCTGGAAAGAACATTGTAGATTGTTATTGATTTTAGTGCAGGGCTGTGTAATTTTAATCATGATGACAATTGACTCCAATCAGTTACAGAAGTAAATATATTTTATTTTTCTACATATTCAGTTTTGGTCGTACTTTTTTCCCATAATCTAACATCTCTATTTTAGGGTGGAGCTGCATCTTTTCTATCTGTCACCACTTCCCAATGAATCTTGATTATGACTACTTTTTATATGTTCGATGATCCAACATTTTTGTTAGTCCTGGCTCTGTTTGAAAGAAATCTGTTACCACTGATCAACTGCATTATTATTATGACTTATTTTTTCTACCTTCTTGCTGTTTCATATTAACCCATTTCAAACTGCTAAATCACCACCCCCTACGCATTTCTCAGGCTTTGTCTTTGCTTGATTGAGTGACCTTTGACCTCTCCACCTATTAAGCACTCTTTGAACAGCGGTCCACATTCGTTTTGAAACAACAGCCACCAGCCCTGTTCAAAGCTGGCTCGCAAAGGATTATGGGAACCGTGTCTTGTGCCGTGTAGCCTACAGCGTCTAGTTTTAAAGAGGTCGAGAGGTCAGCTTGTTGCGCGAATTCCCTTTCGGATTTCACGTTAATATTCATGTTCTCTTTGAAAACTTATATGAGAATGTGTTTTTGGTCTAACTTTGTGTTTAACTGCTTTTTATGACCGTAACATGCAGTGTAGCCGAATGGAAAAGCCATTTCAAACTCTCATTAGATGTGAGGAATTGAAAATCAGTGCTACAAGCTTACAGCACCATAACCAAAAACCACAATTTTTTACAACTTTTGGATTTTATCGTGTAATAGGCAACACTGATTTACGAGTGTTCGACCCCGAGCAAATTTCTGAATATGGATCAGCTGGTTTTAGGGTGAAATTCAACCCAAACATCACAGAGAATGTATTTACACTGCCTGCTCCCACTGGCTGTAAGCTTGCCATCTTCGCTTCAGCTAAACGTGAATAAAAGTTCGTCTATGCGAGTTTGTGCTATCAACACACAGGTGCGAGTGAAGCCTGAGCTGCGGTGCTGAGAGGGGCTTCTCAACAACTCTGCTATTTACTCACTCACCTCCTCTCTCCAGGTTTGTCGTTAATCATTTTTATGTTTAATACTTTCAACAATATAATGGATAGTATGATAAAGTAAGAGTAAAAGGAGTGCTAATTTGTAGTGTAACAGTCAAGGTAGTATTTTAACCGTTATCCAGTTGAAAAAAAATGATGACACATTCATTATAGATTACAAACAATGGTTTGTGAGTGAAATTGAATACCGCAGTTGTTTCCTAATAACAGACATACCTGGAGTTCTGTCTTGTTTCATTCACACATGTTTAACACACAAATCCTGCATGTATAGTTGGATTCTCACACACCAAACCTGTAACTCAGGAGAAGCTTTCCACCCCCGTCCAAGTAGGTCACTAAAGGATTGCTGTATTGTGCTGAATAATTCAAATTGAATTCATTATTATTCATTGTAAATTTATCATTTTGGTGTTTAGCTTTGAGCACTAATAAATGGACAATGGTTTATGTTCTATAAGCATCAAACTGCAAACCATCTAAGGCTTACTGCGGCTCTTGTATATACTCAATTTCTAGCAACCACTAAAACTAGTTGCTCTCTGAAATTTTTGTTTTGTAAAAAGTAGCTCACCAGAAAAAAAACGGTTGGAGACCCCTGCACTAAACACTCCACCCCTTAGAATCATTTAGCCCTGGAATTGCCTATCTAAACAAATGGTAAAAGCTGTTAACTGGAAAACTAAATTTTCATGAAATTGCAAGGTGGAACAGAGCATTTGGAGATGTAGACAAACTAATAATAAAGATTTACTCAAACATGTGTGAATGAAACAAAACACACATTTGTATTGCATTATTGGCTACTGGCTCAGCAGTTGCAGTGATCGCCCACCAACCCCAAGGTCCAGCTCATAATGAGTTTTAAATGAAGATATAACAGTGTATAGAGACAAACAGAGAATATGACTATTACTATCAAATTGAGTGAAATACTACTCTGCTTTGTAATAATAATCAACTAAAATGTTACCAGTTTAGTTATAGAATTCAGAAAATCTCAAAGTTGTGATTTAGATACACGCATACAGTTTAAATCCTGATGTTGATTTCATTATTAAAACAGACCTATTTTGCAAAATGTACTTTTCAGAGATTTTAACCTTGTTATAGTTTCCCGTCATTTACTTACTCAGAAGTTGTTTTTGGAGTCGTGCATGTTTGAGCAATCTTTCATTTGCAAGAATTTTTTGCAAGGTTATTTTCAAGACTCCATTTTGCATATGCCTTCTGCTCTGTACTTACTTCACTGTATTTTCATAATTGGAGATATGCGTAGGAATCTGCAGCGTCTTGTCGTCATTTTGGGGCAAATGAAAAAAAAATCTGCAGCTATTGATCAGACATGCAGATTCTTTGATGTGATAAAATTTATGGTGAAGTCAGGTCTCATTGGGAACTGCAGTTTTCTAAGTCGGTGCCCTTGTTTCTTTTATTAAGACGTTTTAGATTAATTGTGCGATTTAAATTACAACATAATGATCCACGGGATGTCATAGATAATAGCTATATAGCAGACCCAAGCACAATAGGTCTTCTTTAAGTAACTTGTTATGTGTAGACCCTCGGTAATATTAAAAAATATAACTGAAAATCAAACCAGGACATTTAGTTTAATAGCGTGTTATGTAGAGCGTCTCTGTCTATACAATAACAATATGAAGACATTACAGCTGCTCTGCTCCAGGTTCCCAGGAGCTGCCTCTGGTGTGACTCCGCCCTCTAACCCTGTTCTATGTTGGGCTTGGTTCAATATTAAGCTTGATTTGGGGCCAACACAAACTCAGCTTAATTAGCCAGCGGTCCAGGAGGTGTAACTCCGGAGTGCACTGGCTTTCTCCTGTTACTCTGTGGGCAGCAGTTTTGACCTTCCCAGCACCCTTACCCAATATTCCCCAAAATGAATTGTTTTCTACGATGGCAAGTGTTTTTCCTGGCACCACGGTAACAAGCTACGTCTGTGGAACAAGGCTGTTTTGAGTGTCTCCTTCTCTCTGTATTATTTCTTATATAAGAGCAGAGGTGGCGCCTGTGCCTTTGAATCCTTGAGTGAAGCGACCGTTACTGCAAAATGATGTTTCTCAGTAAGTGTCCTTAAAATGAAAAAATTATTTCAGTATTCTTAGTGTTTAGGGCTATCACAATCTGCACTGCGGCTGCTTCTGCCAGTTAATGCGACTGCAACAATTACTACCACTACTGCGACCTTCTAATATTGTACTCCTACTTCTTACTTCTGTTACTACTACTATGACCACTATAACTACTACAACAACTACTACTGTTACAACAACTACAACCATTACTACAACTACTGCAGCTACTATGACTTCTACTACTTCTGCTCCTGCTACTACGACTATAACTATGACTACTACTTCTACTTCTACTACTACCATTACATCTACTCCTACCATTACTACTGCTACTTTTTGCTACTTCTACTATTACTACTACAACCAATATTACAACAACGAAAACAACTACTACTATTACAACAACTATGACAACTACTGCTGCAACCACTATAACCATTACTACTGCTATAGCCTTTACTACTGCTACTATTACAACTACTGCAACTACTGCAACTACTACAACCACTACTACTATTACTAGTACTACAACCATTACTACTGCTACTACTACTTCTACTAATACTACGTCACTCCTACTACACTCATTAGTTCTACTACAACCACTACTACTATTACCACTATAACTACTACTACTACTACTACTCCTACTAATAATAATACTACTATCCAATTCAATTCAATTTATTTTGTAGCACCCAAAATCACAACAACAGTAGCCTCTAAGGGCGTTCCAAGTTTTACATACACACAGACATATCAAAACAAGAATAAACAACATTCATGTAAAGCAGCAAATGAAACATCGTCCAGTCATCCCCTGTCCTTAGACCCTCCTTCTCAGCAAGGAAAAACTCCAAAAAACCCAGGAACCTGGGAAAAAGAAGAAACCTCGGGGAGAACTACAGTGAAGGAGAGATCCACTCCCATGGACGGACAGGCTATAGATGTCCAGGCCTGTGGGCCAGTTCGCTATGGCCACATCTACCCAGGTAGTATTACTACTACTGCTACACCCATTACTTCTGCTACAATCACTACTACACTACCACTGCATTATTACTGCTACTACTACTATTGCTACTACAACCACAAGTACAACAACTACTTCCAAGTATATGTGAGTATCTGCTCCAGTGTGAGTTTGTAGGGGGTCTGTGGCTGTACTGGCTGTAGACGAGCAGAGAGTGTTTTGTTCAGTTTTGCAGCGTGACTGAAAGCCTCGTGAAGATAAACAGAAGCTGCACATAAATCTCCCCGACACTATTCATACTCATTGTTTGGCCATGAATGAATATTTCCATCACATTCATTTTATCTGCTCCACTTTGAAAATAGATCATGTTTAGACTGTGTAATTTGGGCCTCTCTCTTTCTCTTTCTGCTCACTCTGTATCCCTCTCTCTTCTTTTATTACTTCCTTTTGTCCTTTACCCTTGCTCTCTCCTCTTTTCTCCTTCCCCTCACTCTCTCCTGGTCTCTTTCTGTCTTATTTTTTCTTTACACTATCCTCCCACTCTACCTCTCTCGCTTCCTCTCTGCTTCCCTCATTCTATCTTTCTCTCTCTCTCAAGTTCATGTATCTCTCCCTCTTTTTCTTCTCCCCCTTCTCTCTTCTCCTTCTCTCAAGTTCACACCTCTCACCCTCTCATTCTTCTTCCCTCCCCTCTTGATTCCTCTCTCTCTCTTTCTCTCTCTTGCACTTTTACGTCTCTACCTCTTTTTCTTCCCATCCTCTTCTCTCCTCTCTTTGTCTCTCTCTCTCTCTTTCACTCTGTCTCCCTCCCCCTATCTTTATCTAGACCCCCCATCCCTACCCTCCCTCTCCTCCCGCACTATACCTCTCTTGTTTCCTCTCGGCCTCCCCCCTTTCTATCCTCTCTCTTTCTCTCCTCTCTCTCTCTTTGAAGTTCATGTCTCTCCCTCCTTTTCTTTTCCCCCATCTTCTCTCTTCTTTGTCTCTTGTCTTTCACTCTGTCTCCCTTCCCCTATATGTCTCTAGATACTCTCCATACCCTCCCTTATCACTCGCTCACCTCCTCCCTCTGCCTCTCTCCCTTATTTCCCCTTTTTTACCCTCTCTCTCTCGCTCTCTCTCTCTCTCTCTCTCTCTCTCTCTCTCTCTCTCTCTCTATCTATCTCTCTATTTCTGTCTGTCTCTCTCACACTTTCTCTCTTTTTCCCTCTCCCCCTCCTTTCTCTCCTCTTCCCTCCCTCATTCTCTCTCCCTCCCTCTCTTTTCTTATTCTGTGTTGAAGCCTCTCCCAGCAATCATGTACCTTGTAATGCACCTAATAAAAGACCTACACCTAGAAATTAAACCAAACCCTCTCACATGTTTAGACTGGAATCTTGGACTTATTCTGTCTAATAAAACATTAATTAAAGCATGTGGCTTTCTTGCCACATCTCCACTAGTCTCTTTTTCAACATTAATAAGCTTAATGATGCAGAGAAAACAAGGCAGAACAAGAAAAAGATATGAATAGGACTTGAACATGACCAGCTCCTGTCTAGACTGTAAATATGATCTACTTGTCAACAGCCAACTTTAAAAGGTCTAGTGAAAGGTGATATTAAACGTACTGTGTGAACTTGAACTTATGTCATACTGTAACCACAGGAACTCACTTATACACAAATATACAATGCTCAAAAATGTATGTACTTAAAATCTTGGAATTAGATTAGAGATTAGGCTTATTAAAGGTCCTATATTATGCAAAACAGACTCTTGTGAACCTTTAGCCATATTAGAATGCTTTTACCTCACCAAAAACATAGCTGGAGTTATGTTTTGTACCATTCACACGTTTGTTTATTTATTATTCGTCTGTCTACATCTCCAAAGCTCAAAATGCTTTGTTCCATCTTATCATATAATGAAGTAGTAGCTTTCAAGTTAACAGATACATTTTGCCTTTTGCTGAGCAGACATGACCAGTTCCAGATCTAAAATTTTCCAGATTGTTCTAGCGAAGGTGTATGGACTTTAAAAACACAGCACAGCACTTCCTGTATTATTACATGACATCATAAGGTGGAACAGAGTGTTTTCTGTTTGAGAGAAGAACTATAAACTCTTCTAAACCCTCCTAAATATGCAGGGCTTGTGTGTTAAACATGTGTGAATGAAACAAAACACAACTTCAGGTGTGTTGTATGAGGAAACACCATTATAACATAGTAAAAATAGTGCAATATGACCTTTTAATGGTACACTATGTAACTTTTGCCATCTGCTTTTTGTCTTGGAGATGTCATTTCTCTGTCTCAAATGTTTCACAGTAGGACACAGGATGACCTGGAATTTCAGGTGATAACATCTGTAAAAAGCATTTGTGCAACATTGAAAATATTGTAACTACGAATGAGGAGACTTTGAGTGTAAATCAATCAACACACAATTTTAATATGAAATTGGAGATTCTTCATTTGTTTGGGTTTGTCAAAACACTGGGTTCCTGACATGTGGCCAATGTGTTACCCTGTTTAATGATGGTAAGTGACAACATATTTGACTGGCTCCTATGTGCTCTGCAAGTTGTTATTGCTGTCAGTATATTTTTATGATATTACTTCCGAACTCACTTATAGATTTGGATTTAACATAATATTTATAATGAAAATATACTTATGTTGTAATGATGGCTGTTAATGTCCTTTAATTTAAGATAGTTTCATACATTTCAGCAACAGATGTTATCTTTGTTGCAGCAATGTAATATTAATGTGCAAAAAAAGAAAGGCTTCTTTTTCTTTATCTGAGCAAGCTTTGTCTGCACTATCAACTAACAGATGTCCTTCAATTGACTTATTCACAAGATACATACTTGTTCACAGCTTTCTGCCTTGTCTCTTAAGAGAATAAGATGATAGAAAACCACTTGCTAAAACTAGATCTAGACTAGTACAGATTAGGACAGTCTAAAATTCTTTTATAAAGCGGGGGTAATATGCAAAATTGACTTTCTGAAGCTTTCTACCATGTTATAATGTTATTCCCTCATCAAAAAGAGGTCATCCATGCATGTTTGAGTAATCCAGCAATATCACCCAGGCTGTATTCGATTCCTCCGTACGGTTAGAAGTGTGATTCTGAGTCCAATGCTCAGCCCACAAGCCTCCATCTTCCATACTCCTGCACAGCAATTTTCCATAAATATATAAAAGCATGAGCCAAACAATGCACTAAAATGTCACAAATCTGATGTGATGTGTAGTAGTTTCAAAGGCAAACGCACGCCTATTGTATTGTCATAGTGTTCTGAAGGTAAGTGACTCCTAAAACCCTCCTAAATATGAAGCTGAATAGGGAGCAAAAGGAGGGGGGATTCAAGCGTCAAAACGAACATGATAATACATAATATATAGTGAGTATAGTATTTTCAAAACAATAAAAGGTAACATGGTGATCTAAATGTTAATGTTAGCAATTAATACTACTTACATTAATCTCCATCTATATAAAAAACAATAGTACAAGAGGAGCATAAACAATACACATAAACAAATTCAGACTAGAGGCCTACCAGTCCGATATGATGACGAAGAGACAACAGTGACAAAAGCTGCTTACACTGTAAAACCTTAACACTGTCCTTTACCTTTAAACGTATTACTTAGTGTCTTCTTTGTCATTAGCTTCCCTTTAACCTGTGTAAGAGCTCACTTTGTCAGAGGATGCCCTGATTGTGGCTACATGACTGACAGCTTGTGTAATCTCCTCTGAATAAGCAGGATATTATGGGTTGGGGCAGACTAAGTGTTGTCTATAGTCAGTCATTACAGTCCAGTGCACTTAAAATACATGAGGGCTGAGGTGAGCTCTGTCCCGAGACCTGTCCAAACCTGTCCCATCGTCATCTATTTAAAATATCTGTCTTTATTTTAACCGTAGCTTCTCTTTCATCTTCTTATGTCTCATTTGACGTGCCAAGAACTTCAGGCCCTGTAATGTTTTTGCATGCTCCACTGCAGCAGACAGGTTTTTTTTTTCATACTTGCTGACGAGCTTTAGAACAGGTGGGTCGACCTGCCAAATTTACACAGAAAAAAAAAGTATTTATAGGAAAAAACTAAATCAACTCAAAAGGGGATTAACACTCATCCTATTTTGGTCCTGGTTTTATCCTGGTTTAGTCCTGATACACAGTAGACTTGGTTTGGTCCTGTTCTAATCCAGTTATAGTTGGGGGTCTAGTTCCAGTTTAGTCCCGAGTGGGAGCACAGCCTGAAGGCCGCCACAGACTAAATCGGGAATTTGGCCGATTTTAGCTGCAATTTGCTTCTCCCAGAGTTCGGGGAGGTGTGACCTGACTTTGTGTCTTTGTGTACACGCCTATTGAAACTGCTAGCTCTCCTCATGTGTGCGGTGTCAATGTGAGTCTGAGTTGCACTGTCATATATCGTAACCACCAAACATCAGCAATGCTACGGTAAAAGCCAGTAAAACAGAGCTCAGGAACTAGTGAAAATAATGAGAAGACTTTATTACTAACATTTCGTAAAGCTGTACATTTCAAGTGCAGCATCTCATCCAAATTATTCATAGAAATTGTCCTCCGCAAATAATGACATCCAGTCTAGAAAAACAGCGCTCTTAATCCAGTTACCAGCATTCTTTAAAAGTAAAAAGGCGAGAGTAGTTCTTCGTGTGTGCCAGTTTACATCCACATAGTGCGCGGATCAGGGTGACTCTACTTCCTGTCCAGCCTTCTGTGCATTAAAAATCATGTATCTGAAGTATCGCACCACATTTCACACATAATAATAACACAGGGTTGTTTTGCAGCTACAATAGTAGTGCTATGCTTTGATCTTTTGAACACTTAAGAGTCTCAAAGCGAAAAAAAAAAAATCATACTTTTTTGACTCTCTCCCACTGACCCACAGGTTGGCGGTGCAATTCCAGCTTCCACAGATGAATGCTGTTATTGTGTTCTTGGGCAAGACATTTAACTGACCTCTCCCCTGGTTAATTCTTCAGTGTCTGCGTACATTGGTGTAAGAATGTGTGTGTGAATGGGTAAGTGGTTTATGTAAAGGGCTTTGAGGTCCTTGAAGGTGGAAAAAAGCTATATAAAAATGTGTATGCTACATGAACTATACTCACAAGTTGATGCACTCCTAACATTGACTCCTGCTTCTGGATGAGTAGTTCCCTTGATGGAGGACCTCTGGCAGCGTGTCAGGGTTCAGGGTAATTGGGGTGAGAGCGGGAGGCCCAGGGCGAGTGTCAGTGCTGTGTGCAGAACATAAGTGTCAGTGTTGTGTGCAGAACATAAGTGTCAGTGTTGTGTGCAGAACATAAGCACTGTACAGTTGGCAGAGGTGGCAGCGTGTTTGGCCAGGGGCAAAAGCCAACCAAAGTCTGGCATTATCAACCACTTCATTTGTCTCCATTATGAAGATGAGTGTTTTAGCTTTGGGAACGGTGATGTTTAGGCTTCAGTTTTGTTTTTATAGCTAGTTTTTGTACACACAGGCAGGGAACTGGGCATGTTACTCTACGAATGTTTACTGTTACAATTATTGTGAGAGAAAAACAGTATCATTTATATTCACTTTCATTCACGTTGGTCTACTATGTTGCCAAGATACTAAAATTTCAAACTTGATACTCAATACTGATTCTGATACCATGATGATATTAAAAGACATTTTAAAGTAAATAAATAAAGAATAATAATAAATAAATATGCATGGCTTGTGTGTTAAACGAGTGAATGAAACAAAAAACTTCAGATATATTTTTGATGAGGAAACATTATAATATACATCAGAAAATAGCATAATATGGAGCCTTTAATTTCCAATTGCGACCACACACAGTTAATAATTGCCAATACATCTCATGACTTTTGTGTGAAATCATTGTTTTGTTCATATTTCATTTCTGCAGTTCTGTCTATTGAGAAATCATCTGTTTTGAATTTGCACAAGTTGCAGGATTTTTCCCCTAGAGTTTATTGGGAACATTGTCACGGATGTTGCATATTTACAGAGGTAAGAACAGGCATGCATGTACTAACACTACTGCAAAAACGCACAAAGAATAAACTGCCAAACAATATTCATAACACTGTTTAACACCATTTATAGATGATGTCTTTTAGGATTTTCTGTGCCATACTACTACTGCTCTGTACTATTACTTTTTTATCACAGTTTTAACTTTTCATTTGATTTGTTATTGCTAGTAAGTACTTTGTGATTGACTTGCTGTAAGTGAAGCAGCTGAAAATGTGCATTAACTATATATCAAGATAAATAAGATGTCATCATCTTGCTTGTGTCTATAATGCATTTTAGACTTGTGTTTCTCAATGAGGGATTTCAGTTTTGGATGAACATCAAAATACAATTGTTTCCATGGAAATCTGCCATGTTTCTAACAGTAGTAGTACTTTGTCCAAGAGATACCAAAACACTATCCAAGAGATACCAAAACACTATAAAAAAGTTTATCAATGAAAAAGATTTAGCAGGGGGTGGGAGCTTTGCAACGCTGTCAATCAAACCTGTCATTAAC
This sequence comes from Odontamblyopus rebecca, assembly GCA_030686955.1. NCBI lineage: Eukaryota > Metazoa > Chordata > Actinopteri > Gobiiformes > Gobiidae > Odontamblyopus > Odontamblyopus rebecca. The sequence continues at coordinate 15,922,912 of CM060672.1, read as the reverse complement.
ACTAGCGGGAGCAACCTCGTGGAGGCTCTCATTTTGCCTGACATTACTCTTCATATCTTGATTTACATACAAAATAGCAAAATAAAAACACTAGGATCATGGAGAGTGGGTTATTACACACATTTTATGACCAAAATGACAAGTGTGACAGCAGCCGTTACAGCGAGAGAGGCAACAGTTTTTCAATATAAAGTGAATTGGAGTTGATGGAGCTCGAGGCGCGCCCATGCACACTACTTATTTGCATCCTATTTGTCCAATTATACCATGGGTCTGGGTTTATAACAAGAGCTGGACATGACTCACCCCCCTTTGGTTATTGTGGCCGAGCGAGGTATTGAAGTCTGCAGCCCAGAAAGAATTCTCCCATAGAAGAAACACAATGCATTTTTTGACTGGGCATCGAGAGCTTTCATAAAGGTCGGATTTTGTAGAGATTCTTCTGTACTTTTACAGTATGACCCTTAATTTTTTTTTTATCATCAAAGTGCCTAAAAGTCAGCTTTGTAAGAGTTAGCCCTGCTTTGTAAGAGTTAGACTAGCCCTGCTCTGAGCCTGCACTAGCTCCGCTCTAGCAGCTCGTGTTCTAATCAGGTCAGAACTGTGTTTCTGGTGTCACACATTGGGCAACGTTGGGCTGCAAATCAGGAAGTAAATGTGGAAGTAAAAATCTTTTATGTGGCCACGTGCCAATGAGCACAGGCCATTGAAAACAATACAGTGTGATCTTACATTCATCTTCCATATTTTATTATAGTTCTATGATTTATACATACAGACTATGATCATTACTGGTAAATATTTTAACATTATATAGTGTGCTTTGAATACTTTTGAATTAACGCTAACTATAGTATTTAGTATCTTAAAATTAACATTATTTTAACGTTGCACTAGCTGAAAACTCTGATGATGTGTAATGTCACATTCCTGAGCTCTCCAGTCACTCAGTAGCTTAATAACTTGGATTCTGTGTTATAAACTGCTGAGGTGCCTGGTGAAACAGTTGCTAATCCACAGAGCCCCACCCCCCCACACCTCCCCTGTATTTATCCCACCAAACATGTGTGCTGAGTAAATCCCCAGCCTCAGCTGGGAACCGCCAGTATCTCCGCTCTCTTCATGTGGGTGCTCTGTGGGTGCTCTGTGGGTGCTGGAGCGGCGCAGTTGAGGTAATGCCACCAGGGACAGCCATCACCACGGTGACCACATTAAACTGCACAGGGCGTGTTAGGATCAGACCATCGCTACATGCACTTTCACTGTGTTTTGCACAACACTGGAGCCCTGTTTGTGTTTTCATGCTGATTTGCAGTTACTGGTTAAAGTTCATGTGTTTGTGATTACAGGACAAGGTTATGGGATCCCACAGGAGCATCTATTTCTCTATTCAACGTTGTCTCACTGAAATTCATTGGGCGTGTTAGTTTCAAGCTGATCTGTTAAAACTAAGTTAAATTGTGAGTGAAAAGAGTAACTTTTGGTAACATTTACAAAAGTGTAGCTGTTTCTTGTGTGGTCGCTTACTCACCCTCTCCTCCTGGGTGGCTTTAAAAACATTTAGAGCAGGGCCTACATTTTTTACCATGATATAATAACTGTCAAGATATAATTGTCAAAATACTAATGTTAGACAAGATCCAGTGATGGTAATTATAATATTGGCACTGATATTATAGTTTATTTGATTCATAAATATATTTGTTTATTTAGTTAATGATTAAATGGCCCATATTAGGTTACTTTCTGATCTCTGTTATAATGTAGTTTCCTCCACACAAACATGTCTGTAGTTGTGTTTTGTGTGAATGAAACAAAACACAACTCCAGGTATATTTTTGATGAGGTAACGGTATTGTAACATGGTTTGAAGCTCATAAGAATCAATTTTGTGTAATATGAACAAACATGTAGCAAATACTGTAAACACACCAAAGTTTACTTTTGGGCAACTGTAATACAAGAAGAAAATTGTGATGATAGTGTATATTTTCCCCATATTTTGATACAGTATATGCGGTCCATGTGTTTGTGATTTGTGTACATTGCCGTTACTCACCACAGAAGCACCACTTCACAGTTGGCCGCTGTCCTCAGCCTCTCCTCTCACTTCTGTCTTCACCTTCCTCCTCCTTTGGCTTGAGAAGTCACATATTTCTGATGATTGATAGATAATTGTCCCCGACTCACATGTTTGCGTTCTGCATTCACAAACACTCACAACATATTGACGCCAAAAAGTTTCATCCAGGAATGCACTCTGTCTCTTGGCTTGCTGTTTGCTAATTACTGCCAAGTGTGCAGCTTATTTTTGTAACAGTTTTATTCTTTGTGGTATTTCTTTGCGAGGCACGTGGGCGAGATCACTTAAGGCCCTTTTTGCTATAAATGTGGTTCCATTATGGTTAAATAAGAGGGCAATAAAAGCCAAAAGATTTGTTACTGGGTCCAGAAATATGCATCTGGAAGCCAAACTATAATGTCTTACAAGATCTTGCTCTGGTTAAGGGGAATCTCCCACTTATGTTCTTGGATTTACTGTAAGAGCTACTTAGAACTGAGATGTGTCAAGGACGAGATGTTTTTCTCAAATAAATTGCTTTTAGGCAGCAGTATGTAACTTTAACAACTTGTGAATATTTCCAATCTAGGCTCCTGTATTTGTAGCTATGCCGATTTAGGCCAGTATCCAGTAAGCAACCATCCGTGGTAATTATTTGGTGTTGAGAGATGTCTGCCACCCATGCACAGCTCATGCAGACCACAGCCAGTGACCGAGTAGCAGCCTGAAGCCAAAGAGTACACCAGATTTGATGTGGGGGTGATGGTGCTGTGTGTGGTAACTGCAAACCATGTAAAACAGGAGCTGAAGAAATATACAGTTTTCTCAAGGGGGATACTGTAGTGTTAGAAAGATTTTAGAAAAGTATAGCTTGATTTAAAGGTGCAACTTTCTGCTGGAGGGTCCGCTAAATGCTTTTCAACATGGAAATGTTATTTCTTTGCCTGGAATGTTTCACAGTATGAGATTAAACCTTTCTATCTTCAAGGAGCCCAAACCAAACCAAGTTACCATCTTACCCGTGGGGGTATGTCAGAAGTCAGAAGTAGTCAGAATGCCTGTTTCTCTTGGTATTTTTGAGCTATAAACCCCCCAGTAGTTTAATAAATATAAAGCAGAGCTGTTATCACAATGTGGAACATTCCAGGCAGAGCAATAACATATCCATAGAAACAAGCAGATGACGGACCCTCCATCAGAGAAGTTACACAATGCACCTTTAAGTTATATAGTGAAAGAAATTGTGTAAAAGTAGTACTGTTACTGTTACTGAATTATGTTTTTGTGTGTATAATGTGTATAATCCTACTGCTATTCCATACAAGTTCACCAGTGAGCATAAATGTTTATTGAATAGCATTTTTCTGTCTTTAATCTTCAGAAAAATATAACTTGATTCTACTTTTGACCTAAGAATTTTTTTCTCATAATTTTCAAAAATAAAAATAACAATGGGGTTTGTTCTTCCAAGCCTCAGATATAACATTTCACTATTTTCAAGTCTCACAATAAGTTTCTGCTCTTGTATGTAAATTGCCAGACAACAAAATCATAACCTCAATGTAATTTTAAATGGATGTTTAGAAGGAACTTAAGCTGTATTCCCTGGCCACACTGAAAGTCTCCATAGGCCAGTGCTTAACTCTTTGCTTGTGTGGCTATTGAAAGAAGGTTACAGTGATCTTAAATATGAGAAAGCCCATAGATTTTGAATTGGACCTACAGCAGGGCCAATAAGGCACCATCCTGCTCAGATTCGCGTGGAGTTTTTGCTTGGCTGAGCCCCGAGAGAGAACGTAATCTGTCCACAAACCGCAAAATTGAAAAATGATTCTGGCACCTGTCCAGACTCCGAGCTTGAATGCAACACAAGAGGAGGTACAGTTCTTTCTTACCAGGAGAAGTGAGGCGTTTGAGTCTAAATTAGCATAATTGGGGGAGTTCTTGGTTTGGATTTATTTCAGCCCCTGCCACTTATTCTCTCTTGTATTCGTTATCATATATAGCAGTAGTATTATCACGTTTCTAGTAGTTTAAGCTTGTCTTTGTAAATTATTGTATTAACTACAGTTAAATGTGCACGAAATGTACATGGAAAAGCTATTATTTTGCCTGGGATTCCTCAGTATGGGCAGTGCCAGGTCAAGCTGCAGGTCATATAAAGAGAGCGGCCAAGAATGCATGTTTTTTGAGCAATAAAAACACCTATAATTAAATACACGCAAAATATACATACTGTAGGATATTCCACACAAAGCAGTAACTTCAGGAAGACCCCACCAGAAAAGTTCCATATTACACCTTTATACATGGCTTGAAATGCTATATTAGCATTTTGTACAGCTGTTATACAACCTAAATTCACCCACACTCATAGCATTCAGCTGCAGTCAAATGAAGCTCACAAGGGTTAGCAGTTATAGGATATGGAGCCAGTTCCTTAAAATAGGAATAGGAATTAATTTATGAACGAAATAGCAAAATAAAAACACCAGGATCATGTAGAGTGGGTTAATATGAACATTTTAAGACCAAAATGATGAGGCTTACTACAGCAGTTACAGAGAGAGGGGTGGCAATTTTCCAATGTAAAGTAAAATCTACCCTTAGCTGATGGAGCGCCCCCATGTACACTTCCTATCTGGAATGTGGCGGCTAGAGGGTTAGCTATGTCCATTTATATATACAGTCTACAGTTAAAATGCAGTCAGCATGAACCATATACATTACGCTGGGTCCAAACACAAACAGGGATAGTGATGATACTAATGAAAAATACAAAATACACTTGCTCTGGTTTTAGTCCAGTTTAGTCCTGATTTAGACCTAGTTTATAGTCTTGGTCTAGTTCATGGTCTATTCCAGGTTTAGATGTTTGTTTACCCTACCATTCCAACGTTAAACCAAAGTGCTGTACGGAAACATAGAATAGGCAAAGAGCATTCCAAACAAAAAAAAAAAAACAAGACACAAGGGAGTCAAGTTAATCAACAATAGGAAATGTGCATCTCATCTGTTAAAAGCCAGTGAAAAAGGTGCATTTAAGAGTGATTTAAAAACAGGTAGAGCCTGTGTAATAATGTAATGGTTTGTTTGACGCATGTACTCGTAACACACCCATAGACTCTTTCACTTTTTGTGTTTTCCATTAGTAATAAATGGTTCCAGCTGATTTTTGTGGTCAGTCGAACTCTGGTCAGACAAGTTGCCCTGGTTCAAGGATGTGGTTGAGACTTAAATGCTTTTGCCTTTTCGATTATATTGAACCAAAATGCTCTGTTTCTCTGAGATAGATTTGAACTGAACATGTTCTTCTTGTCTTGTCCTTTAATTCCTCACAGATGCGCGTTTTGAATTTGGGCTCAGATGCTAAACACAGTCAAATCAGTAAATGTAGCGCCAAACCCATTAGGATTTAAGCATACTTTTTTCAATGCGTATTTTTCATTATCTTTAGCCTTTGTTGTTGTACTTTCAGAGCCTTGTTCTTTTCAAAGTAAGTGGTCGAAAAATCCTTCCAGATGCGAAAGACAGGCATGACACGATGACATGTCTGATCTCTGGAGGAATTTTGTTATGGCCCAACTTTCATGCAAACTTTGAACACTTTTGACCATTTTTATCTCATCAAAAAGTGGGGTAAAGAAGAGTATAGCTTTAAGATTTATAGAGGGATGGTCCATTTTGAAGGAGCGAAAGATGAAAAGACTGTGAACATGACTTGGGCTAGTGCCAGGGTGCTGGTTGACTAAAGACATCTCAGGCACTTCTTACACTGTCCCCTCCATAAGCTCCACTATCTGCTTTTCTATCCCTAATGTTGGCTAAGATTTATGACATTCATTTGTGTCTCCAGCCATAGGAGAGAAGATATCTGTGCTAACAATGTAGGGCTATCAATCATGTGGTACTGACTCTTCATATTGCACATAACTAGTAGCTCCTTAACATTTGAAAATAGCATAAAGAATTTCTTATGTATGCATAGCTTTTGTAGGTAGATCCCTGTGACTAAGAAAATTACACCTTAAATTACTTACAAAGATGGGCCTTTGATGTAAAATATTTGAAAACATATTTTTTGTTTGTAGATTTTCTTGCTGTTTCACCTTTTGTAGCACTTTGAGAATACTTTGTAATTGTAGAAGTGTGTGTTAGCAGTTTCAGTTAATCACTATTATTTTGATATATTATTTTTATCAACATTATTATTTTTGTATCATAAATTTGTCTTTCTTATGATATGGCATCTATTAGGGCTGCAAGATCACAAATCTGCTATTTCTGAAGCACCTTATTCTACATTAGTTTAGGTCAGTTAAAAATATATATGTTCTGAAATATGATTCTTCACGTATTTATGTCAATCATGCATTAAGTCATCAGTCTTTCTTCTGGATATGACTAAAATGAGAACTCCTAGAGTTAAAACATGTAATACAATGCAATTGCAATGCTTGTCAGGAAAAATTGCAATTAAATATTAAACATATAAAACATTTACAAAAGATTTGTAGGTATGCCTTATTATAAAGTGTTACCAAATCTGTTTTTATATTATTCAGCCCTAGCATACATCCTCGACAATTGATCATTATCCTCCATACGTCTGCACACACCCACTTATACAATCTGTACCAGACTTAATAAGAGCACAGCTATGTTTAAGTCGAGGTGCCATCTTCCACAGTGACTTTTCTTGTAGTGTAATGACCTCAGAGAGATAATAACAGGGCTGAGGGCAGAGTTGATGGGATGATGGAGAGGAGGAGGCACCTGCGTTCTAAGGCTGATTGAACATAAAGGCACACAGCAGTTCAAACACAACAGACCCGCATCACAACTCCTGTCTGGAGATAAGTCATGATATGGTGTTTTCTCAATGTATGGATGTTCTTATGTGTACAAAAGCAGATAGGATTGAGTTGAATACCCCCTTATTTAGCGTCTGATGCCAGGAGCGATAGCTGTGTGCTCACTGTGCCACTTAAAATGCTTAGACCACCTCAGACTGTAAAACAAGTCCAGTCAGGCCTATGTGCTCATGGGTGAAATGACAGCATAAAATGTTTCATTGCCAAAACTATCGGCAATCATGTAAAAGAATACCTTATCTAATTGGTTTGAACTGAGAGGATTATGTATTCAAATGTATTCAAATTGTTTTTGTTGTTGTTCTACTCTTAAAGGGAGTCACTGTCACAGTCTTAAAGATGATTCAACGTTATGACAGTTTAAAGCTCTATTTTAGTGATACACTTTTAGATTGGTGTGTGTTTTATTGCCCAGAAAGCCTTAAAAATCATACATTCTCATAGTGAGCGCAGTTGCCTCTTCATAGATCTGATATGTAACTTAGCCTGGGCTCGTCTCCATGAAAATGAAAAAGTTAAATGACCTAATGTGGAACAATCCAAACAAAACAGAGAAATAAAATCTGATTCTGATAAAAGCTGATTCTCCACCAAAAAGTTACATAGTGCATCATTGTGAAAAAACAATCAAAGTGCATTCCCAAATTCTAAAACGTGAAACATCATGTCTTTCATTACTGGGTTTGAAATGTAGTTCTGTCTTTTCAACACAAGAGGCCACTATTGAGCTGTGACACCAATGCTCTATTATTGCTAGTTATATTAAAGTGTCTTGTGTGGAAATTTTATTCAAAACGTGACTCACCAAAGCATCATTTGTTTGTTTTTGTATTTTTGTTGCCTGAACTATACAATTAACCTCTATAAAGTTTAAATTCCTGGAAACCAGTTTGTAATTAAGAGCTTTAAGTGCAGCCTCCGCCTCTCCTCTCCTCATTTGTCATCATTTTCAGCACCTGTAACGGCCCAAACCCTTCAGGGAGCTCACTACAGTAGCATTATTTAGACAGCTGTAAGCCTCAAAGGCTCATGGGAAATTTAAGCACTGAAGTTTTCTCAATTCAGAGACAAAAGATCAAGTTGAAAATTGATCCGTTGCTGCTTCCTTTCTTGTGTATCTTTAAGCTTTAACTAAATGTTTACCTTGCTCCCTCATCACTTACAAGGGCCTACTATATTTACACAGACACTATAATTACTTACAAGTAGTGCTTTGTAGTCATAGTATTTATTGTGTATTAAGTATTATTTAGTCATAGTATTTATTGTGTAATAAAAACTGTAGTAATATCAAGAGGAGATATTATGTTAAGTACACTAATAGCAACCCTAAGTAGTAGTAGTAGTAGTAGTAGTAGTAGTAGTAGTAGTAGTAGTAATGGTAGTAGAAGTAGTAGTAGTAGTGGTAGTAGTAGTAATAGCAGTACTTTTACTTTAGTACTGTATGTAGTTTTAAAGTAATTCCTTTTTCCTACCACTTAAAGGACACGCAAGATTTAGTTTAACAAGCTAGCTTTCCTGGATAGTGTTTTGTAAACTGTGAAAAGAAAGTGGATTAAATTTCAGCCCATAAACAATATTTAAAATGGCCCAAAGCAAAGAGTGGCATTTTTAAAAGTGCATTCTAGTTTATGATGTATTACTTGGCATAAAGAAACTCCCCAGTTGTGATATTGAGAGCTTTCTAACACACACTTTTTCCATTAGTTCTCTTTCTGAGCTGCAGGACACTTGGAGGCATAGATACAGGCTTCCATCAGCAGCAGCAGCAGTCACCTATTATCATCATCGCAGAACCCAGTAACGTCAGATGAGACGTAATTTAACATTTCCCCATCCGTGTACTGCCCACAGACCTCGAGATGTGGAAAAGATGACTCGCTCACTGCAGCATCCGTTTGTTTCTCAATGCACATTTCACAACAAATGGTTTCATTATGATTCTTGGTAATCATTGAAGTCACATTTGAATGCCTTAAAAGTACTTACTAGAGTACATTATTAGCTTAAATGTACTTGATTTCATATTTTTATAGTTGTTTAGGTATTGGTATTTGTGATAGTAACAGTAGCAGATCAGATTTTAATTTCCTTTATTTGTCCCAACCATCCTCCTAAAATAGAGAAATTTCAATGTTGCAACCACAAAGATAACAGTAATGTATAGTACCTAGTATAATAGTGGTAGTAAATTAATTGATGTATTTCGTACTAGTTGAGAATGCTCAGAAATACTTTAAAATGTAGTACTTTTATTCCTACTTATGTTATTGTTTTGGTTCTTGTTTGGTTGAATTCTGTATATGCTATGTCTTACACAGTGAAAAAAATATGCCTTCTTAGTGTGCCTCCCCGCAGATCTGACCTGTAATTTGGTTTGTTGGCATCAATTACTTCTACTACTTACGTCCCCATGTAGGCCGACCCTAAACCAAAAAGTTAAAGGACTCCTTTAACTATTTTTAAAGTACAATATTACCAGACTCATTGCAATGTTTTCCCTTTTCCTCACCAAACCAAGCAATGAATTGTAAATTAAAACTGAGAACCTTAATGCATTTTATTTTGACCAGACTCTTTTCTTATCATGGGTGAATTTCAAAAGTAGCAAAAGGAAAGACAGTAAAGCCTTTGACAGCTCTCTTGTGGAGATGAGAAATTGCTTGCAGCCATAATTGCCTGACAATACACGATCCAGTGAATCTCTGCTTTACTCAGGGAGGAATGGGAACATTGTGCTGGAGGTGTCATCCATTTGCTTTTAATAACTTCCATAATGGGTCAGGAGCAGGTCAGTGCAAAAAACACTGTAGAACACATGTCCCTATGAACTCCACATTATTACGCCATTATTTAACCAAGTGTCAGACTAAGGAGGACGTTAGCATTTTTGACCAATTTTATCTTCATACTATCAGTTTTTCTGTTGAATAGGAAAACAATCATCACATTTCTTTCAAGGAGCACTATGTCATGTTTTGGTAGTGGTTTCATCACCTTATTGTGTCTATGGAAATGTCACTGCTTGGAATGTTCCACAGTATGACATTATATAGATCTACCATACATTTATTCAGTTACAGGTGTTTCTATAGCTCAAAATTACCTAGAAAAACAGGCATTTTGACTGTGAGATCTGACCTGTAACTTGGTTTGGGTTGGTCTCCATGACGATAAAAAGGTTTAATGTCATACTATGAAACATTCCAGACAAAACATTAACATCTCCATAAAGAAAAGCATTTTACGGACCATCCATCAGAAAAGTTACACAATGCACCTTTAAATTAGAGCTTGCCATCTGTTTGTCTCCATGGAGATTGTATCGCTTTACCAAGAATATTACACAGTATGGCATTAAACTTCTTATGACAGGCATATGGCACCATCAGACCAAGTTATAAGTCAGATCTGGGACAAGGTGCTCACAGAGGTTTTTCAAGACATTTTTAGCAATAAAAACACTTTAGTGAAATAAATATTATGTAGAGAATGTTAATGCCATTCTATGGAGCATAGTAATAACATCTCCATGGGGACAAGCAGGTGGCGTACCCTCCCTTGGAAAAGTTAGATAGTGCACCTTTGTAGCTAAATATTTTGTGTTAAAAGACAAACTCAAGTATCTAGAGGAGATGATAAAGTTTTGGGTGTGAATTGAAGAATCGTCCATTGAAGTAAAGCAGGCCCTCCTCAGTATTTGGACTTCCTGCTTGGTGTCTCCATGTGAAATATGGCTGTTGAACTTGTATTGTAATTATGAGCGAGGTTAACTAGCCTCTGTTTCATGTCTGTCCTTGGATGCTTTGTAGATTTGACCAGCGTTTTACCCCACCACGACTCTTGGCATGCAGAGACCTAAATGAGACTTTTCTTTGAATTACATCCTTGTTTTTCACTATTCATTTCCCGTTACATACATTTCTTCATGACCAGAGATGTCATATTTGACGGAGGTTGTTGCGGCCAAAGGTTTCTAGTTTCAGAGTGTTGATTAGCCCAAATTACAGGAATACATTGTCTTTACATAAAGTTTACCAGACACCCGTCAAAAAGGTATCCAAATTTTTCAAACCTCTAATAAATATTTAAGATATGCAGCGATAATGCAATTCTACCATTTGGAAGAAAGATTTGTAACGAAATCATGAACTGACATTTTTATATTAGTTACATGTTGTATAACAGATATTTAGAACAAATTTTCTGCATTATTCAATGATTTTTTACCGCAACTTAATATATTACAGGCTGCTCATGGAAAAAGCCCTTATTTTTGTTACTATAAATTGCCGTGGTGGCCACTAGAGAGTGAAAGTAGCCTGCTCGCACTGACGCATGAAGCAAGTTAAATGGGGCTAGCAACAATCACTGACTTCAAAGTTGACAAGCAAAACCAGTTTGAGCTAGAGTAGATTGGATTTATTAAAAGAATGAGTTGGCAGGAGAAAACATTACAAGTTAACCCTGAACATCAGAAAAAGCTGGCATTATAACAAATATACAAAATGGCCAAAGTGAGTCTTTCGAAGAATTGTTTTATTTTGGTGTAGACTAAATATTTAATCATAGTTAAACCCAAAATTTTCAATTTACCAGAATATATGTACACGTCCTCTGAATCCTGAATTTTACCACTATTTTGAGAGATTTGGCCCCAGTCCAAACTTTGACTGAAAATTCTAACAGCATCCATTAGTTTCACTCATCTCATGCCAAATCATTAACTCCTCTCTCCCTCAGCTGTTTTCATGTGGTTTTGACACAGTTGTTGTTTATTGAAGCTGCTCGTAAACACGCTACAAAGCTGACAATGATAAAACAGAGCAAATTGTCCATCTCCCGTCCGCATGCCGAGTTTAGTACTGCAGATACAGCTTCCATATGCGGTACTGTGTCTGTGATTCAAGGCATTATGTCATGGCTGGATATCTGAAAGAGCGCTCACATACCGAGTAAAAGAAAAGAGGGACTGTGCAAACGGATCAGAGAAACACCACATTCAGACAGGCAGGAAGAAGATAGGGCACAAGGGACCAGCCATGTCTGTCTTCTGGTCAATTTCAATAGACAATCAGAGAGCGAATATACTGCAGTATAGATAGCCTCTGTAGTCTGTCTATACACTGCCGTATAGATAGGCTACTTCTGTAACTTTTATATAAAACCGTGCTTTCCCAGAATAGTTTTGAAGCACCACTTTTACTCCCACTTGAGTAATCTGTTTTACAGTGTAACTGTACTGTATTTGAGTAAATGTTTTGGTTAGTTTATGTGACAAAAGCTTTATGATGACAATATGAAATGATTTGAACATTTCCGCTTCTATTAAAGTTTTTTTTTTTTTCCAATTACAAGTAGATGATGACTCAGAACAGTTAGTCCAATAATTACTTGTGGTCTCTCCAAATATTTAATTTCTTATCTATATTACACAACATTGGCTTTGAGGTTTAAACCATTATAATGCTGTTACTTTCTCAAAAACATACCAGGAGTTGTGTTTTGATGCATTCACATGTTTAAGTCATCCTGGTTTGTTAAATCTGTTTTCATTTCCAAAGCTCAAAATGTTCAGTTCCACCTCGTGATGTCATATAGTGGTAGTTTTCAAGTTAAAGCTGAAATCATCAAAATTATTTTAGTGACGGTATATGAAGTTTAGAAACACGGTGGTGCATTCCCTATGTGCTTTCTGTCTGAGAGAAGAACAATGCAGAGTTTTGTGTTAAACATGTGTGAATGAAACAAAACACAACTGTGCTTTTGATGAGGAAACAACTTTATACCATAAATCAGAAAGTAGCATAATTTGGGCCCTTTAACTAATTTCTTGGACCCCACTTTGTACTTTGTTTAGTACCAGAACTTCACCCATTCACTAAAATAAGTGATTTTATTATGAATTAGAAGGCCTTCAAGTAATGTTCAAGCAATATTTTTACCATTGCGAGATAGTTGGCGGAGGTTGGTAACCTGTATGGACCTTGCATGATATTTGCTAACAGAACTTAAAACCTGAAATCTGAAAACAGAAGAAAGCAGAAAGTAAGGGAGAAGATTCCAACACTCATACTGTGACCTTATGCTCGCTTATTGAATCAACTCAGTTTGCATTTTCAGAAAATCGGGTTAAGTTTCAGACAAGTCATATAAACCCTCCTGACCGCTTATAATATCCAGATGATACGGCAATGTGGTCTAAATTTGTAAGCGTGGGGCATCAATCAGCTCTTGATGCCTGGTGGAAGTTCATAAATAATCCAATACTTTTTAGAATCTTGCCCAAAAGTAGCTGGTCCCACGCTCCCCTGCTCTCCTGCTCTCCACCTCTCCTCTGGCCCACCTTGGAGCACCGATTTGGGCCACTCCAGTGGATTTACACAGCTAATTTATGCGCACCTTTTCTGTCATACACACTTTAAAACGCCACAGTGGTCCGGGTGGGGTTAAATACGAGGCCATATTGAAAAGGGGGGCTCTATGTGTTATGGGACCAGACCAGAAAGCTGCTAAAACATATGAGCCTTCCTGGATGTAGTAATGGGAAAAAAGGTTGGGGCTTCAGGAAGTTGTAAATGTCACCAGTGATTCCTAATTTCTTGCCCTGCTCTTCCTCCATGGCGTGGGCTGGAGAATGGACACATATTCAATCTGGTTTTGGAAGCTGGGAGTTTTATTACATTAAGTTTTGCTGTTATAGGTTTTATACTGCAACAATTCATGTCTCAGTTCGTGGTGCATTGTCAAAGTATGTTTTTGTATACAAATTACAAGGGTTTGCACTTTAAATGATGCTATTGGTCAGTGTTTTATCCACTCAGTCCACTTCCCTGCGCCAAATGACAAAAACTCAAGTAAAAGTACTATAACCAAGTAGAAACAGCACGTATAGTATTATATAATTATTATTTGAGTTACTGCCCCCGCGACCCAGCCGGATTAAGCGGGAGAAGATGGATGGATGGATGGATATTTGAGTTATGGAAATTGAAAGGCCCATATTATCCTAATTCTGATCTATCAAACATACCTGGAGTTGTGTTTTGCTTCATTCGCACGTTTAACACACAAACCCCACATTTAGGCTGAGTTCTTCTCTTAAACATAAAACACTTGAAATACTTTGTGACACATTGTGATGTCATGTGGTAATACAGGAAGTTCTCCATTGTGTTTTTGAGCTTTAGAGATGAACACAGACTATTTAGCAGGTTTACCAAAACACGTGTGAATGAAACAAAACTCCAGGTATGGTTTTGAGGAGGTAACAACATTATAACATGGCTAACAGCTCACAAGAGTCAATTTTGTGTAATATAGGACCTTAAAACAACTGCTACCTCTAATTTTATCAATAGTACCAATCTAATAATGCTACAGCTATTACTACTCAACTGACAACTGCGAAACCATTTTTATAGGTCTGTAAAAGATTCATCCATCCAACTTTCTGGTTCCTATATTAATACTATAAAATATATTGAATATCATGAGCAGTAAAACAGACTGTCTGAAGAAATATGGTTCATCTCAATGGCTGCCACATCGCAGTTCCTCCATCTGGACTGAGCTGGTTTAAGCGAATGTTTGGGAATTACACCTTTAGTTTAATCCTGGTTTTAGTGCCGTGGTGGTGGAGGTGGGTTTTCAGCTGTAGCTCATAAAGGCCTGTCCTGCTAAACCATTTTATACCAGGTCCACAAAGCTTTTAAACACCAGCATTAGGCTAAATCATGTGTGGGGGGTGATGGAGGTCAGGTCTGCTGAGTTCAGCTGTAAGAGGCTCCATCTCTTTTATGTCAGCATTATATGTTCAATTTTCTACTCTATTATATTATGTTTTAGCGGTACTATAGTCTTTCAACTTTAAATGTGCACTGTTCACTAATATTATAGCTATAGTACTCCTGACCATGATCCTGCCTGGTCTTTCTTAAAAGTAAAGCCTCACCATGTTACTTTTTAGTCAAATATAGATATTTCTTGTCATTTCGGATGCTTTTATTGCATCTCCACAAAACTGACAGGTGACGTACCAACGAGAAAGTTCCAGGGGTTATCATGTTTGGTTCAGAATTATAGATTGAACTTAAAATATAACATACGCAATCCATCCATCCGTCCGTCCATCTTCTCCCGCTTAATCCAGCAATATACGCAATTCTTTGATTATTCTTCTACCAACCCACTCCAAACCTGTGTAAAATAACATTGCATTGTATCATTCCTGCTCACATTTCTTAGATTAATATTGTTCATATTTACAGAAAACACCTCCAGCCATGTTGTGTCCACTCAGCGTCACTCATACACATTCATTTCCTCCTGGCTGTTGTTTTTCAACTCAGATTCGCTGATTTATGGTAGCTGTACACTTGTGAACGTGACAAGGATTTCTAGTCAAAGCAAATGAACCCGAGTCATGGATTAGAAAGATTTGTGGGGCATAATTTCTATATAATCTTGTAAAAACCAGCACTTCCACACCACTGGTACCACTAAACATACTGGGGGTAAGTGAAGAGAGTAGATGAGTTAGTCTCTGGGGTTTACTATGTGCACAAAAGTGTATTAATTGTGTAACCACCCAACATTCAATAGTTTTATGGAAGAATTTCTTGCTAAAGATTGGTCAGTATCTGAGTTGGGTAACCCACTCAACAACTTACAAACTAGTATTTTTACTTGTACACATACATTTATATAATTATGCCTTATTTGACACCAGCTATTTTTTGCTACTTATTTTGAATTTAGTATTACTGTTTTGTTATTGTAATATATTGTGATGTGTGAGCTAAAAATTTCCCTTGTGGATCAATAAAGTTTGCCTAAGTCTAAGCAACCAAGCATAGTCTCCTGTATTTCTATCGGCATTCACCTTATTATTATTATTTTCAATTCTGTGTATTTTGCGCAGTGTTGGATGACAAGGGGAGGAGAGTGAAGCATCAGCAAAGCATCAGAACCAGGAAATGACACTGAACGGACACTGCATTTCATACAATGTGTAACAATTTACTGGTATCGTAGCTGTTGTTGAGACTCAATACTCAATATTCATACATTTTTACTAAACCAAAAACAGTGAAGCCTCGGCCTGATACATATTATATCCACTTATAATTCAGTATTTGAAGGTTGGAACAATATATTTTTGGGATTGGTATTTATCCTATGTACATTTTCTTTGCACTACTGGGAAATTTGTGGAGTTTTTTGGCTATACAATAAGATTTATGATGTAAAAGGTTGAATTTGTTGCTTAAAACTTAAAAATATTAAAAAAATAAATAAATAAAAAAGCAATATAACTACTTTTTGTTTTATATTCAAGCCACCTTTTGCTTTATTTAACTTTTTCAGTACATAATGCTTGCTTGATATCTTCTGTTTGTGTATAAAATGTAGCAAGGAGCAAAAATAAAGAACTTTTTTTTAATAACATAACAAAGCCCACTAAATCCGTGTAGAATCACAATGCAGTTTTCACACGTTTCTTGCGCTGGTAGCTCTGTCCGCTGCTCTGTTGTGATTAGACTGTGTCAGACCAGCGCATTCCTCTGGGTGTAATTCAAAGTAATTATGTGGTTTTTGATTCGGTGTTTGATTGCAAGGCGGATTTGAAGTCCTGATTTGAAGGGCACAGGGATTTTATAGTCTTTGGAAAGTGGAGGTTAAATGCCTGAATGATAGCCCTGCTGCCTTGTAAGATGCATTAAGGGGCACCAGCGGGTTTGCATAAGCGCACACTGCACTGTTTTACTGGTCGGCTTTTGCTCGTGTTTTCGAATGAGCCTGTTGTAAGTACACTATACGTATCAGTAATGGACCTGAAAATATTTTTGCATATTATATATTTTGTGTGATTGTTTCAGATTTTCAGAATGGGCCTCTGGACTAATAGACTAATTAATAATGCACTTAAAAACATCTTATCTGAATGTTAAATAGGAACTGAAATTTGATTCAGTAACTAAACATTGTCCTTCTTTGGTGGTTGCTATAATTGTATTTCATTCCATACACCAACTGGCTGATGTATTTATTCAGATACAGAGAAAAAGCAAGGCAAAGGGGGAGAGAGAGTGATGGAGAGAAAAAGAGGAAAAGAAGTGGAGGTAGAGAAAGAGAGAGGGGAAAGAAGTGGCAATAGAGAGCTAGACAGACAGGCAGAGAGATTAGAAAGAGGTAGAGATAGACATAAACAGGGAATAAAGAGAGAGGAAAATAGGTAGCAGTAGAAAGAGAGAGAAGAAAGAGGAAGAGAGATGGAGAGAGGCCGGCGTGAAGAGAGAGTTTCATAGTGGTGCCTTTAAAACTAAACGGTTACATGTAAAGCACAGTAAGCCCTGTGTGTGCCAAGAGCTGTCCATCTCACCAGTTGTTTTCCTCTACATTCAGAAGAATTGTCCCTCCCGGGGACACCTGGCTCTCTCCCCACCTCCACAGAGCAAATGTTCACTTGGCTCAAAACGCCAGATGTTATGAAAGCCTCTATTGAAGCTCCTTTTCAAGCCCTTTTCTCATAAAGGATTTGGAATGGACTACTATAGGCTGAAAATGTCCACCCTGATAGCTTTGTTGACCGAAGTATGTCATCTGATTTACATGTTTCTCTGTAGCTCCTAATAAAACCAAAACACAAGAGTTCAGCATGACATCATGCGCCCTGACTGTGACCCTGCTTGTTTGTATGCGCCACAATACAGACAACTACAAATATAAAAAAAAATACCTGTCATTCTGGGTTTAAAACTGAATTCATTGCTGTTGACATTTCCAGAAATAGTTGCCAGCCGTTGAACTGGACTCAAGTCTACAAAAAGAGACTTAAGAAATACAACCATGAACATGAGTGATGACTGTGGCGTCTGGGTCAGATTTTTGGCTTATCTGTACCATAGTGAGATACTGGACTGGTACAGTTTTGAAAGGCAAATTGAGCTGTAAGTATTCAAAAAATAAAACTGACGCTTAGCCAAGAAAAATACACATTTATATTGAACACAAAATGCAACAGTGAGCTGCAGAAGTGGAGTAACAAAATTGCAGTGCTCTTGACTGTTTTCCATTATATTCGGTCTAAACTAGCATGTGTGAAGCTGTGAGGGCGCTGCTGGCTCTGTGCCCTGTTTGAAGCACACTGCATTGAAGACCTTTATTGATTGGACAGTGTGCCAGACCTGGAGCTCAGAGATTACTCCCCCCACCATCAGAAATCTTACACACACACACACACACACAGAGCAGGTCCTCCCTCCTTCCTCCTCTTCTCTTCCCTCTCCTCACCTCCTCCCCCTCCTGTTCACAAGTTAGTCCTCGAGATCAGAGCGAGGAAAGCCCAGAGAGGAGAAGGCAGCATAGTGGAGCATCTCACCCCAGAGGCAGTGACTTTGGGCAGGCATGGAGCTGAAATTTTCACCCTATCACCTCCTACTGACCGCCCTACTTCTCCTGGTATGGTACTCCTATTCATCCAGCTGTGATTATCGATTTTGTTGTTTACGAATTATTGTCAGTTTTATTATGAATTCAGTGATTTGATTTTAAGTTATTTTACATTAGGACACAATATGCATGCTGGTGTGAAATGGTGCAGTCAGTAACTGATCTGGGAAAAGTGACAGCTTTTATTCCTTTTGAGTCATTGCTTTATACTCCTGTCACCTTTGTCTCTCGCTCCATTGAAGGACATCCTAATTATACTAAAGTTACCACAGTTTTCTTACACGTTTCAAGATTATTTTCAGGATCTCTGTCTAACATTATGTGCAAATTTTGGTTTTAATCCTAATGTGTTGTGTGAACCCATTGTCTTTGGTTTGATTTAGCGCAATCATGTCATTTCAAATTATATACCCCGTCGTTCTTGTTCATCTAAATAGGCTTTTATCATAAATTATCTTAAAACATTCACTCTGTTTATTCAGGCTTGGTACCGGGACAATGAGTTTAACCTTCTGATTTGAATAAACAAACTATTTATTACAAGTTTAAAGCTGCACTATGTAACTTTTCTGCTTTTGATCTGCCTACTGCTTCTCTCTGTGGAAATGTTATTGCTTGGCCTGAAATCTTCCAGTATGTCATTAAACTGATCTTGCATTTATTCAATTACAGCTGTTTTCATTACAGAAACAAAAACCTGCATTCTTATCCCGAGTGGGCTTGCCTCTCTACAGATCTGACCTGTGATGTGGCCTGGTGGCTTCGCACACTTGTCTCCATAGAAGAGTTTAAAGGTCCTATTTTAAGCCTTGTTATAATGTTCTTACCTAATCATACCCGGAGTTGTGTTTTGTTTCATCCACATGTTTGAGTAATTCTTTCTTATTAGTCTGTCTACATCTCCAAAGCTCAAAATGCTCTGTCCCACCTTGTGATGTCATGAAGATTAAGTAATCAAGTCAGCAGATACCTCTTACCTTTGCTCAGGTCAATTCCAGGGCTGAAATTATCCAACCAATTTTAGTGAAGGCGTATGCAGTAAAAATGCAGTAGAGCACTTTCTGTAATACCACATGTCATCACAAGGTGGAACTGAATTTTTTCCATTTGAGACAATGCCTAAATATGCAGCTTTTGTGGGTTAAACATGTGTGAATGAAACAAAGCACAACTCCAGGTATGTTTTTGATGAGGAAACAACATTATAACAGACCAGAAATAGCATAATACAGGCCCTTTAATGTCATAAAAAAAACATTCTTGACATTAATAATCTGAATAGAGACAAGCAGGTGCTGGACTTTCTACCAGGAAAGTTATTGTGCACCTTTTAAGTATTTTAATAGAGATGTTATTGCTTAGCCTTTTATTGCTCAAAAATACAGTAATTCTCTCTGTGAATAGGGTGACTCACCATAGATCTGACCTGTAATGTAGCCTGTAGTTGTTTACCTTGAGATAGATTTAATCGCTACCGTGGAACATTCTAGAGAAGGCAATAACATCTCGATGAAGACTAGCAGGTGACGGACCCTCTACTACAAACGTTACGCAGTGAACCTTTTAAGTAAAGCCTAAACTTCCACATAGTTTTACGTGATGATCTTAGATTAAAACCACTGTCTAATGACCAGTGCTCTGTGTGATGGATGTCCCACACTACAAGGGATTGAGCAGATGTGCGAATATCGTGTGTCCTGCCAACTGAAAAGGCCATCCACGTTTTGTATATTGACACAGTCTGCAAAAGAAGGCACCAGGTTTCACATTTCTATTCAAGGAGTTTTCCATCTCTGAGCAAAATGTCCCCATAGCCTCCACTTCTGACAGGTGACTGCAATCGCCTCTGTCCATCAGGATAACGTATAATACTGAGATCACTGGGGCTTTTGTCGTCCGCTCATTTCCTCTACTCCACTTGAGGTGATGGGTGACAGCCAAGGGGAGATTCAGGAGTCATGTGCTACTTAAAATCATAAATGCAGCAGCCCCGATGTCTTTGGAGAGTTCGACTGGATATTCAGAAAACTAGGGCAAGACTGAGCCATATCCAAGAATGGGACCTCAGAGACTGGAGTTGAGGTTAAAAGTTAAAGGGTTATAGATGGGAACGATTTCATTTAGATTATGTAATTTTGGAATTTTATGGTGAGTGTATTTTGGTACGGTTTTTCATATGAAAAATTTTATTGCACATTTTTTATTTTTACAATGGTTTGGTGTGGCGCTGCATAATATATCACTTGTATCGCAAGAAAACAACACAAAGTTCTCTATTTGAACAGTTTAAGTGAAGTGTTTTTGTTAAATAAAAAGGACAAAAATGCAGATTGTTTTAATTTAACTGAACTTATTGTGCCAAAAAGTACAATAAAGCATCGCATAATATCGGCTTCACAATACAGAATATAATTTTGGAATATCGTGTCTTTTTCTCACATTGTAGCCCTGGTTTTGTAGTTGCATGTTTTACCAGGGCCCTCTTCATATCCTCATAGCTCACCACAGCCTGTTCTTTATTGTCACTTACAACAACAGTAACTTTTCTTACTGGGGTCAATATAAGCGAGTGACCTGCCCTCTATAATGTGCAGTTATTGGCTTTTAGTTTGACATGTTTTTTGCCACACAAGTTGTTTAGTTCAGTTCATTTCACTTATCTAAGTTTGGAAGTGACACAAAAACTATTAAGGCCTGTGTACTCTGTTTTGTTGTTTAATACATGGGGTCACCTTTTCAGCAGAACCTCGTTTAATTAACATTACAAAAATAAGTTGTTTTTTACTGTTGGAACACATTGTTTTGGTTGGACTCATTATCCATTTTTGGTTTGGAGCTTATTTAGATGTGTGTCCAGTTCTGGGGCAAACGCTTTTTCCATTGACCCATAAAATACTTCAAACCTATCTCTAGTAGTTCCTGTCCTAACACTACACTTTGATTGAGAGCTACTTGGAAACTTAATATTGGAAAAATCATTCATTTTCGTAGCAAATGTAAAGTTTAGATTTATTCTAACACATTTTGTTAACATTTTTTCACACCTCGGCCACTTATTGCTTAGTATCTTGATTCGAAAGGGAGGTCTGTTTCTCTGCTCGGTCCAGGCCAGTGCAAATAATTCCTGGAGGGTTAATAGCGGTTGGAGGTGGTACTTTATATTGATGTAGACCATGGACACATCCAAGTAGTTATCTGATACACTCAATTATTGAACGCAAACCCCAGAGGGACAGCCATCAGGACGTGTGGAGCCTCATGTCAGAGCTGCTCATCTGAGAACAATACTTTTACAGTGAGCCAAACAAGCTAACTTCTCTTTCACATCTACTGCTTCATCTGCCCCTCCTCTCCACTCCCCTGGCTTCCTTAAACAGCCTCCGGGTTGTAATTGGGTGCAAAATTCGCTGATTGCTTTTCAAAGGAAGGTGGCGTGCTCAACATCGGCCCAGAATTCGGTTCGTGTTTATTTACAGAAGATCCAAACTTTGAAATAGTTGGCTCTGTGAAGAAAGTAGCGGCATGTTTGGCTGCATGCTTCAGTGGATCTGTTTAGAGCTCTATATCCTCTGCTGTGCACTGGTGGAGATAGTAATCTACATAACTAAATTTTCTATATATACCGTACTTGCTTTTGCTTAAATATAGTTTGGTGGAAATGTTACCTTTACTGTAAGGTTTAATGGTCCTTTATTACACAAGTTGACTCTTGTGAGCTTTAAATCATGTTATAATTCTGCTATCTCATCAAAAACATATCTGGAGTTGTGTTTTGTTTCATTCACAAATAAGTAATCCTTTATTATTATTCTGTTGCCATCTTCAAAGCTCAAAATGCTGACATGTTTTTGATGAGGAAGCATCATTATGACATAGATCAGAAAACAGGGTAATATGGGCCCTTTAATACATGTATTTTACTTGTTGCATTTATTAAATGACTATTTCTTTGGGAACATAGCAGTGTTGTTCCTGTTAGCATTACTGTGCAGCAATAAGTATGTTCTAGTACCATGGTATTAAGTATATAGCACTACAGCACTATTCAGCACCAACAATATAACAGTAACAGTTGTAGTAGTTGTGGTGGTTGTAGTGATAGTAATGGCGGTAGTAGTAATATTTATGGTAGTGATATATCGGGCTATTTTTGTTGAGTGGATAAAAAAATACAAGTAGAAAAAAATATTCTAAAGTGTGGCTTAGTTGTAGCAGTTTTAATAGTAGTAGTAGTTACGTTGGTTATAGTAATAGTTCCAAGTCGCCTAATAGTAATAGTAGTTGCAGTAGTAGGTAGTGAGTAGTAGGCTTTAACTTGCAGGTTGTATTTTGAGTACAAGTCTCATCAGCACTGACAGCCATTTATATCAGTCTACTTCTAATAATGTGAACTCTCCCCTGGCTTCCACCACCGCGACCCAAAGAAAACAATCCTAACAATATTATGGTTCGTATCTACTTTCCTCTCTGTGGTCCATTTATCTTTGAGGACAGGATCCGCACAATGCCACGCTGTTGGGACGAAAGGTCAGCATAGGTCAAACCAACTTCCTCACCCAATCCTGTAGTTTTACAGTAAAGGTCCTGTCAGTTCCATGGGCATAAATCTTCCCAGGAGCAGGTGCTACACATAAACTTGACAGACTAGACTTCCCTATGCAGTGTGTCAGAGGTGAGTGGGGTCGCCCTGAGAACATAGTTTGATAGTTTTCTGGAAAGACTATACATGTTAAAGTACTGCTCAATATATTCCCCATATCTCCACTTGCACCACTGCTTGTTTCTGTTGCTATTGGTACTAACAATGCAATTTATTTTGAGTCAGAGACCATTGCAATATGTGTCTCCAATGTGTAAATTTAAGCATATTTTCTGTGTAATTTTTTGAGAGGGAGTATCTGAGATGTTCTATAGTATATCTTTATTCAATTGCAGATGTTTTATTGCTTAAAAAAAGATTTAACATGCATCCTATGTATAGTACTACTACCACTACTTACTACTACTACTACTACTACTACTACTACTGCTGCTGCTACCACTATACTACTATTACTACAGCTACTACTGCTACTACTATTATTATTAATATTGCAGATAAATTATGTGAAAAGTATTCTGCCTGTAGTGAAGTATAATATTACTATGCCTTGTACATTCCTAGCTCGGTCAAATCAAGAATAAGAAACATAGTTACTGATCATAAAAAACAAAAAACACAAGAAAACAACAATATACATTTAACTGCTTGAATAAAAGTCATTTTCCCATTTAAATCTACTCAAATCAATGCACTTCTCTGTTTTTGCATTTCTTTCTTTTACTTTCCATGAATACCCATGCCCATATCATGTAGAGTTAAAATGCCATTGCCGAAAGTCCACTATAAAAGTGTTGGAACAATTTGCCCAGACATACAAAGCACAGTCATGGTTGTGGTAAAATCAAAGAGACAGCTATTGTTGGACAGAACTATTCATTTTTTTCTACAGATTTGGCTTTTACAGAAGAATGTCATTGTACCACATGGTATTGAAAAACATTCCTGCTGCCATGGAAGGTGAACAATTTGGTGCCAATGTTATTTTCGCCCGCTCTGATTTGCTTTTGTAGGTTTTGGTCCATTAATCAACTCTAAAAGCATTCGTACCTCCTGTGTCCCTGAAAATACTCCCAACTATTTCTACTTTTTTGTTTTCAGAAAGCAAAATCAGCCATTTGCACTTATTCCAAATGATTACACAATGTGGCAGTGAAGTATACAGTTTTGCGAAATATTTTTATGTTTACATTTTAAACATGAATTAGATTCCCTTAAAAATGACAAAATAGTAGACCTTGAAAGTTGTAAAGAGAGAGTGAGGGAGTGAAAAAGGTGCAAATTGTCCTTGGGTCCACAAAATTCATCTTCTCCTAATATTGATTTTGGATACTTGAGCATTACAAGTCATCTCTGCTGCCAAATACAGAGCTATGCAATTAACAAAGCCACACTTGAAAACGCCGTACGTTTTGGCACTTGCTTCTTTAACTTTTGAAAGGAAAAAGAGTGAATTTTCAGGCAAAGTTAGGTATTATTGGTCTTGCCACAATACAAAAGATTTCAAAGTTGATTTTGATACCAAGGAATAGACTGTACTCAAGCTCAAGATAATAAAACACTCTTTATTTAGACAATAAAATAATAAAAGTGCGCTATAACTTGATTGGCATCTGTCACATGCTTGTTTCTGTGGATATGTCATTGCTCTGGCTGGAATATTCCACAGTATGACATTAAACAGCTCTAACTTCATTTATTCAATTACAGGTAGTTTTACAGCTCAAAAATACCTAGAAAAAACATTCCAGTCAAAGCAATAACCTCCACGGAGAAAAGCATTTGACGAACCCTCCACCAGAAAAGTTTCCCAATGCACCTTTAAATTATACTACTTTCTTTAATATTACCATGTGTGCTTATATCTGTGTATTCACTCAGTGTTCTAGGTAGGTTCAATAGTGGTCCATGCGTGCATATTAGTCTGTGTGGTCTTATACTTGTTCATATACAGCTCAAGGTCATTCTAAATCTATTCC
Source organism: Odontamblyopus rebecca (assembly GCA_030686955.1). NCBI lineage: Eukaryota > Metazoa > Chordata > Actinopteri > Gobiiformes > Gobiidae > Odontamblyopus > Odontamblyopus rebecca. Next base: position 15,897,943 of record CM060672.1, on the reverse strand, counting down.
TGAAAGGTTCATCTCTGTCCTGTGCAGTAAAATGTGACTTTTTTAAGTACCGATACTTGCTCAAATGAGAATCTAGTTTCAGTATTAGTTTTAGTGTCTGATTTTCGCTTCTTTTGACATGCCTAGTTATGAATTGGTTTGTAATGTTTTAATGTGTGTGTGTTTTTGTGTAGAGCTCCAGGACGGCCCGGTCAGAAGAGGACAGGGACACTCTTTGGGACGCCTGGGGGTTGTGGAGTGAATGTTCTCGTACTTGTGGAGGGGGCGCGTCCTACTCGCTGCGGAGATGTCTCAGCTCCAAGTAAGGCTCTTTAAAGTCTGTTCTAATTTAATTTTGTGTGAATACAGTGTTGTGATGTTGGTACTCATAACTGTACTTGTTCAAAAAGCTCCACGACACAAACTACATATTTAACCATATTTTATCAGAGGTGACAATGATTGCTTTTATTTTGATTATTTGATTATTATTGAATTTTGAAAGTGTTTTGCTGTTTTAGTTCTATATTATATTATATGAATTGATGCTCTGACACCTGATTAATTTGGGACTGATAAAGTATTAAGATTTTGCAGCTATTTAAAATATATATTACAACTAATAAGTGCAGTTCAGGTAATATTAGAAGTAAATTTTTTTGTTGAAATATGGAGTACAAACTATTTAATTTGAATGTACCACCACATGAACTGGAATTACTGCTGCTTTTTATTATACGTCTATTACCTTGCACCATGTAACTTTTTGGTTTAGGGTCCTTTACCTGCTTGTTTCTGTTGAAATGTCATTGCTCAGTCTGGAATGTTCCACAGTATGACATTAAACAGCTCTGCTTTACGTTTATTTAATTTCAAGCAGTTTGATAGCTGAAAAAATACCTTGAAAAACAGGCATTCTGACTGGGAGCAGGGTTCCCTTTCCACAGATCTGACCTGTAGCTTGGTGTGTTTTGGACTCCATAATGATAAAAAGGTTTAATGCCATACTGTGAAACATTCCAGACAAAGCAGTAACATATAGAAAAGCATTTGACGGACCCTCCACCAGAAAAGTTACACAATGTACCTTTACCAACCTATACATATGGCCAACATGTGCAACTTTGATTATGATATCATTAGGCTCTTAATAAATTGACTCGTCTCTCAGACAATTTGTAAAAGCCTGTTTGAACACCAGTCAAGGTAGCTCGCCCTCTTGTTTAGCTGAGAGGGAGCTGTTTCCCATTAGTGCGCCATATGTTAGCTTAAAGTACCAGGAGAGGCTCGGGGAGAGGAGCTCCTTCATTTCTGGCTGTCAAATAAAAGCAGCCCTAGCCCCTAATAGTGCAAGTGAATCTCATCAATCGCCATGGTCCCGGGAGGTTGTAAGGGGAGTACACAGGATGTGTACTAAATACTCTGTAGGGGTCAAACGATACCACTTACCCATCCACCTTGCAGCTTAAGCCCAAGTCTTGAAATCATCTACAACAATCTGCTTTCTAGTAATGGCACAATCCATCACTATCACTGTCTCTCACCAAAGACGTTCTTGTCATTTTGAATAACACTGTCGTGACCAAACTTTGAACTCACCGCGCTTCGATACCTCTCATCATCTAGGCTTAAATCTAAGAAGTTTGGACCGTTTATTCCTGTGCCAAAGTTGCCCATTTGACTTAAGGTTTCAAATTTAGCATGTAGCACCAAGATGAAACTGGATACTTGCTTACTATGTTTTAAGGGTGTGCAAGAATATCGAAATAGCGCTAAATCGTGACACTGAATTTGACTATACAGTGTCATTATTGTGGGTGGCTGTATAGATATATCGCCAAGAGTCTGGCATGGCAATTTTGTTGCTTATTTAATGGAAGGAATGCAATAGACTTGACATATTCACAGTTTTGATGGTTAAAATAGATGTATTTCATATTAAATTTGCACAAGTAGTGGTTAAATAAAGAAATATAGTTACTAATGTATTTGGTTCTTTAAAAACAGCAATAAATCACGTGCAATATATATCAATTTTCGTATATAGCACTATATTGTTATAATATCATATTGTGAGCCGTGTATCGCATATCAAATTATGAGGGACCCTGTGATATCCAGCTCTACTGTATGGGCAAAGTGGGCAATTACAAAAGGATTTGAAGTAGACGAGTGGAAAAGAGTATGTTTTCCATAGAAATGTTGTCACGTTTATGGACTGGGAAATAGCTAGCGGGTGACTTCATCGGATTCCTGGATTTTACTGTTCCCAGAATGTACTACGCGTTGGTGAGAGGTAGCCCGCCAGCCACTGCCACTATAGTCACCTCTGTTTGAGCAGTAGCAGCCACAGGATCAAACAGTTTGGTCATAAACAAGTGAAGTTCAAGTGGACATAGAGTGGCTGTAATGTGCTCTCTGCAGGCTACAACCGTCAATATGTCAGAAGAGTTTTAGGGGAAAGTATTATAGTTTCTACATATATGTTGCAACATTCTAGGATTTCATTAGTTTCAACGTTCTAGGCTTTCTTTAGTTTCTTTAGTATAGTTTAGATCTTATATTACACAAAATTGAGTCTTGTGAGCTTTACACCTGGAGTTGAGTTTTGTTTCAATCACACATGTTTAAGTAATCCTTTATTGTTAGTCTGTCTGCATTTCCATAGCTCAAAATGCTCTTTTACACCTTGTGACCAAGAAGTGCTAGATTTTCGGTTGATAACTACCTTTTACTGTTTTACCCTTTTACCTCTTGTTTAGTAGACACTGGCAATTCCAAGTCTTAAATGATCCAAATTTAAAACACAGTGGAGCACTTCCAGTCATCACAAGGTGGGAATGGAGTGCTTTCTCTTAGCTTAAATATGCAGAGTTTGTGGTGAATGAAGCAAACCACAACTCCAGGTATGTTTTTGATGAGAACATTATAACAGATGAAAAAATACAGCCTAATATAGGCCCTTTAAAACTGAGGAAAGGTCATAATTTTATGGTAGAATTTACTGTTTAAATGACAAAATGCAAATTAGTTGACCTGGTTTTTGATCAATAACTACATGGCCAATTCACATTAAACAAAAACTGACACAAAGTTCAACGCCTTCTCTGTCAGCGCATGTAAACAAAAGGGAATTCATTTTTTCACAGGACCTTCATAAAGTTGTGTCATTATTCAACCCCAAGACAAGACTGAATGGACTTTAAACCAAAAGATTAATACTTTGTGGGGTCAGTTCCTTATAAGGTTCAACATTTGTGAATCATAAGACTGAATATATTATCCCATAGAGCTATATAGGCTTATCTGAAAAGTACGACTTCATCAAATCGAACGTGAACACAATTAATTTTACTACAATTGCACCATTATATTACCACTAGTACTACTGTTACTGTTACTGCATATACCCACCACTAAAACTGTGACAAGCAAAGCCTAACTCAACCCCTTGCTTACTATAGTTGCGTCCTTGGGTATGATACTTAAAAGGCCAATATTTCGCTGTTCACTGATGTTATAATGTTGTTTTCCCGTCAAAAACATATCTGCAGTTGTGTTTTGTTGGTTTAAAGCTCACAAGAATCCATTTTGCGTAATATACAGTAGGACCCTCATTACCTTTGCGTGAGTGTTATGTGTGTGTGAATGATTTACTGACTGCTGTTGGTCGAGGGGGCAATAGATGCAGATTGGCAGCCATCTACCCCAGGGCAGCTGTGACAACAAAAGTATGCAAGTATCTCACTACTGTGTCTGGGGAGTGAATTGATATTTTATGAAACTGTAAAAGTGACTTTGAGCATCTGGAAAACAATACATAAGAATAATGCATTATCGTTATTTTTTTATTATCAAACTGTGCAAAGCAGTCATGGCGATAAATCTTCTTTATTATTCTAGCATTTTCAGATCAAGAGCAACATTAAAATGGTAACAAAAACAACAACAACATATCCAGCAGAGCCCATATCCCAAATAACTGTATTTTCTTGCTGAATACTTTGGAAATGGACCATTGACGAGATGCAAATGTTTTACACAAGCTATTTTACAGAAACTCTATACTGGACAAAATGCCTTTCTGAAGATTCAGTGTTAAATTTTTAATGTGTTTACGCCATATACCCTCTAAGTGCCAAATAGCCCCCAGCTATTACTCCTACCGCACAGTAAACAGTAAGGTGGGTGGTGTTTTGAGGTGCGCCATGAATATTTTGACCATGAAAATAATAAAAACAACTACTGATTGTAAAAAGCAATTGGGTCTTTAAAAGCTGTTAGGGGTCTGTGCTAGAGGTAAGATCGGGCCTAAAAAATCCAGCCCGACCTGACCCGCGGGTATTAAAGCCCGACCCGACCAGAGCCCGACCAATTAACTTGATTTGCAGGCCCGAGCCCGAAGCAAACCCGAAATTTCATATTTTATCTGTGAGGACTCGGGAGGAGGAAGGGTGATTTATGATAACAAATTATCATATTATCCATATTGGGGATATCAGGTCAAAATAGATGCGGACCTGCGGAGGGGAAGATTATTAAGAGGGCATCGTTCACGTGCGCAGAGCATGCTCTGCTCTGGCTCTGGCTCATGCTCTGCGCACAAATTTAACTGCTAAACAGGAGTCCTGTTTAGCACTTACATTACAGAGACTTCTCTTTTTTATCAAAATTATTTTTTTAAAACATATATTTATTCTAAAAAAGTCAGCGAGAGAGAAGCCCGGCCCGACCCGACCCGAAGCAATGATTGACATTTTAGGCCCGACCTGACCCGAATTTCGGGTCGGGTTGGGCTCGGGCTCGGGCTCAGGCTTAAGATCTTACCTCTAGTCTGTGCTCTTTTTTGGAACATTGTAGGTATTAAAATTCACAGTCTAACAGTTGCTAATATTGATATTGTGCAGTGACATTATGCTGTGGGTGTTCTTTGTGTATGTGTATTGGTCGAATGTTCGCCATTTATCATAGAGATACATTTTAAGATTGTCTGAGAACTCAAACGAAAAATAGAAAATGGATTTAAACAAGTTTGTGATCAATTGAATTTGAACTGAGTTTGAATTTCACTCAAAAAAATGAGAGTGTTCTGAAAAACTGTTTCTTGTGACTGTAAGTTTATGTGTGGGAGACAAATCACCTTGTCTGTTGTAGTTCCAACTAAGTCCGCTCTTCATGCTCATTGTTAAAATAAAGCTCAGATTAATAAATTCTAACAAAGCCTCAGACAGAGCAGTGTTTACAGTTAGCATCACAGAATGTTGTTGACATCAGCTGCACAGTATGAGTACGTATATGGGACTTTTTGGGTAAAATAACAACCTGTTTTTGCTTGTTTTTGCTTGAGAAAGGTGGGAGGGGGTTTACGGCACATAGCCCAGATCAAAAAGTGTCATTAAAAAGCCAAATACAAGCTCCTTTATGGAACAACTTGGATACCTGCCCTCTGCTCTCTCCTAGCCAGTATCACTCCAACTACATGACCTCTCCCCGCACTGCTACTGCAAAAAGCTATACGATCCAAATGCCTGGTTTCCATTAGACTTGCCCATAACAACACTTGACCTGATCAAACATACATTATTAACATGCATTTGAAGTCCTATTGGCATATGTATTGGGTGCTGTGGCACGAGAAGGCAATAGGGGTTGATTTATGGTTCACGCAACTGGCAAATGATTGAAGATCTGGACTTTTTTCCAGCTTCCAAACATAAACCATGTCTCTGCTCGACTTGAATGATGATTAGAAAGAAAAGTGCAACTGGTAATGCTAACTGACAACCCTTCTGGAAATAGTCCCCTATTTAAGGCCTTGAAATAACTTTGTAATTACTGATAAGGATGTTTTTACTATGTATTGGGTCAGTGATTACAGAAGTAGTGGGGCTAAATGACTTTGGTGTTTTGGGATTTCGCCAGTGGTTTTGAAGTCTGTTTTTAAAGTCAATTTAGCTGTAGTTGTCATTAAGAGTTTTTTTTTTTCCAATGCATGGGCAGTGGAGCCTGGCACTGAGCTTGCATGACTGTACTCTGCAGGGACCACCCTCTGCGTAGCGATGCAGAAAAAACACAGTAGTAAATCTTAACAAAAGCCATGTATCCTTCAGAAATATGAAACTTTAGACAGCTCGTTATGAGAGACATTGGCCAAGGCCAAGTCAGCTATAGTGGGCCATTCTTATACAGAGGTCAAAACCCTTGCTATAAAGTGAAATGTAATTAATTCATATTATGTAGACAAGGGGAGTCCAAACTTTTCTCATCAAGGACAACATATCTAAACACAGACAAAGTGGAGGGCCAATTGAGGGTCATGGTGTTTAAAACAGTGAATAATTCAAAGGTTAGAATGAGTCACCAGACGTTCATCCATGTTTAGCTCGTCAAAATGACACCCAACACTTTGATATTGACTTTATAAAGGTAGATATTCAAAAAGTACTTCTTAAGGTAATATGGGCCAACTTCTCTGGAAGCCTGAGGGTCAAGAAAAATGTATGTGAGGGCTGCATTTCCTCGGGCCATAGTTTGAACATGCCTGATGTAGACTATTAAGGCTTTGATCCTATCTTGCAGTGTTGATGATATCAGGCACATACATGAACTCAAACTGAAGAGGGAAGCTACAGTGTTTTTTTCCCTACAACGCTTTGATTTTATGCCAGATGCCTTACCCAGTTCAGTCTCCAACAATTATCCAGATTTGCGGTTCCAAGGGTTTCTAGATTGTAAAATCTTTTAAACTTACAATTTCTTTCTAACTTGCTGAAATACCAAATCTTTAAAACATTCCTTTGTGCTTTTGTATCTGAAACAAACGCCGTTATTTCCCTTGTTGCCCATAAGTAATCCTTTTGGACTGGCTAATATTTTTGAGTAATATTTTTTGAGTTCCTTTGCTAATAAGACCAACCAAAGTGAGTCAAAACAGAGCCTCCTTGGTGATGGTAATTAATCCATGTCATTTGCTTGTATTGGACATTTCTATCCCTTTTCCTTCTTACATTAGCAGCGCGCACAGCAGGAGCACATCTGGGGCATCACTAAACCTGCCAGCTCCACACTTACTGCGTATGGATCAAAATTATGGCAAAGGTCAACAAACCCACCAGACAATTCCTTTTAATTTACTTGGATAAGTTGATGACATTTAATACAAAAACATTGTGAACCAGATGAACGGCAGGCGCATATTTGATATTCTTAGATGTTATCGTAATAAAATTCAGCATATGCTAGTTTTACAGTGGGGCGCTTTGAAGTATTTGAGTGCACTTTTGTATATTTTTGGCACTGAAAGGTCAAAGTCTGCAAGTTATTTGAAACAGGACTTCGGATATTCCAGCCATTTCATTTTTCCTTAACCTGAGATGACGCCATGATGGAAGACTGACTCCTATCCTTGCTTAGCCTCCTCTCCCAAAGTCAAAAGGAAATGAAAAGTGAATTCGTTTTTATTTGTTAGCCCCTTTTAAGTCTCCATTTTATGAGTTGTCTTGTGATTTTTCCACCGCGATTCCAGTCTTAGCTACCTGTCTCTCAAATCGTGGCGAGCTTCTGACTGGCTGTTTTGCTTGGCTGTGGTGCGTGTCTGTAACCATCTAATGTTATTGCCATGCCCTACTCTCCACATTTGCTCACAGGGATAACATTATAAAATACTCCAAGATCTTTTTTCTTTGTGTCTGGGAAGTCCGAGCTCCGCAGTGCTAACTCCAATCATGATTCCAGATTAGCTGAGAGCCTGTGACATAGGAATTCCTCTTATGTCCTTAATTTGGGAAGAATATCCTTTGATTAGCTTCCAATAAGATCTGGAGAAATTGTCCCATCAGAGGGCGCCATCAATAGAGAATCACCACTTCGGCATCAAAGCGAAGAGGAATTTGAATTTTCATAAGTGGTTGGTTTATAATTTGGGAGCTGTGATCCAAACTGCTCCAATGTGTTGAGCAGACGGAGGAACCAAGAGTGTCTGTATGAACTACTGCTGCTATATGAAGCTATAGCCAGTGTTTACATTACCTTGGATTTCCCTTTTCTCCTTTTCCCCTCTGTCTGTCCCCTAATATAGAGCTGTACATCTTTATTGGAGGTTATTACTTTTACAAATGGGACATACACATGGATAAATCTTTTCCTTTTAGCTTGTCATTGGGGCTGCTCAGACATAATGACGTTAGAATATGACTTTTAGCAATCACAATATGCAAGGCTAGTGTAATGAACCAGATATACCACCTAAAAACAAAAATTAGATTGCTGTGTTTTTTAAGCGGCCACTACATTACATTTTTTGAGTCTGCCGATTCAAATATACAAAGTTAGGAGGTACTTGTACTCGGCTGTTTTGTTATTGGGTGTAGCTCTAATTCAGTCTGATATACAGCACTTCAGTTAAGTCCTGTTTTCTCAATATTTTAGGTTGACATTTTCACAAACTCCCTTATTGGTCTTGTCTCACCATTTGACAAGCTAAAATAACTTTTACCATTTTTGATATGGGAGATCCACCACCTGCTTGTTTTGATGGATATGCTATTTCTTTGCCTGGAATGTTCCAAAGCATTGCATTTATCGATTCAGTTACAATTAAATTTTCATTTTCATTTTCAATTTTCATTTTCATTTTCATCAACTTGTTACCTCATCAAAAACATTCCCGGGGTTGTGTTTTGTTTCATTCACACATGTTTGAGTAATCCTTTATTATTAGTCTGTCTACATCTCCAAACCTCACAATGCTCTGTCCCACCCTGTTATCTCAAGGGAGTGGTAATTTTCAAGTTAATAGCCACCTTTTACCCTTTGTTCAATAAAGATTGGAAATTCCAGGTCTGAAATCATCATTCTAGTGAAAGTGTATGGAGATTACGAACACAGTGGAGTGCTTTCTGTATTACCATGTGACATTTCAGTGATTTCCATTTGAGGGAAGAAAGCCTAAGCACAGTAGGCTGGGTTTGTGTGTTAAACATATGTGAATGAAACAAAACACTCTAAACTCTAGGTCTGTTTTTAATGAGGTAACAACATTTTAACAGAATAGGAAATAGCACAATGTCAACCCTTTTAAAATACCTTGAAAAAATGCATTTTTACTGTGAGCGGACTTGCCTTTCCGTAGATCTGACCTGCTATTTGACCCGGTGGCATTACTGTTGAACATTCCAGACAAATAAGTAACATATATACGGAGGTAGGCTAGTGACAGACCCTCCACCTGAAAAGTTTCATGATGGAAATTGAATACATGTCCTGCTAAACGTGTAAAACTATATCATTTTACAAGTAGCCCTGTAGAGCCCAGCAGACTCTCCTTCTGCCTCACTATTCAAAACTGAACGGAAGTCCTTGTAATACCATTTGGCTTAGACCTTGAATCCTCTTGTGTTTTGTGGTTGTTTTTATCATTCATCCCAAGAATATTTTTGTTTTTCAGTTTTTCACTATTATTTTTCTTTTTTGCAGAACCTGTGAGGGGCAGAATATCAAGTATCGTACATGTAGTAATGTGGTAAGTGCCTGCTTGTTTTTATGTAGTGAAGTTAAATGCGAAATAAATTAAAGAATCCCATGGAGAAGGCGATCTGTGAAGTAAAGAAAATATAAACTTATATGATCATAAGAGGATTGTGTGATAAAGGACAAAGGGAAAAATCTATGGTAAATCAATATGCAATTTGCTGCTTATGAGTGCGTTTGCTGTATGCTGACCTTAAAAATAAATAAAAAGAAAAGATTGTGGAGTCTAAGTTCACTTTTATTCCGTGATAAAGTTAAGCAATTTTGTGAAACTTAAAAAAAGGAAAACATGTCACATCTATTTTATTAAATGCCAGCTTTTATCTATAAAAGTCCACCTGTAAAGTATTTCATCTCTGTATGGTATGTGGCTAACGCTCAACAAAACGCTGAGTTATACTGAAGAGAAGATGAACCAGTTGTTATCAAGGTTACTGGCAGTAATTGACTGAAGCAAAAAATTAAAATGAATTGAATTGAATACATTAAATAAAACAAAACACAACTCCAGGTATGTTTTTTGGAAAGGCAACAACATTCTAACATGGCTTGAAGCTCACATGGGTCAATTTTGCATAATACAGGACCTTTAAGTACAAATATTATAACAAATGTTTCCCAATTCACCTTTAGTATTGTTTCTAGGATTGTCCCCCGGAGTCTGGTGATTTCCGTGCCCAGCAGTGCTCAGCCCACGAGGATGTCCGATACCAGGGTCGATACCACGAATGGCTCCCTGTCCCCAACGACCCCGAAAACCCCTGCGCTCTCAAGTGCAAATCCAGGGCATCCGGCTTAATCGTGGAGTTAGCCCCTAAAGTACTGGATGGGACGCGCTGTTATACCGAATCCCTGGACATGTGCATCAGTGGAGCTTGTCAGGTACCCCATATGCTTGAGCAGTGAATAAACTATAATAATCAATTGACATTACAGGAAATAGTTTGCATGCATTATAACCTACAATCGTAAAATTACATCTTAAGGCCTAGCATCATTACGATCTTCAAGTGTTTTTATAACATACTCTGACTATTTGTGGTTGGAGTTTTGACCATCAATCAGACATAGACCAGTGCAAGTAATGTTAAATAGAAAACAGAGGAACATTTTTGTGAAACCCGAAGATTTGCTTTGAGCCATGCTATTATGTAAATGCAAATAATAGATGTGAAACAATAGGGGTGGTAAAAGCAAAATACACAACGTCTCCCATTATTATTCACAATAAATAAATCGGCTGTGTTTTTCCATTGCGGTTTGTGCTTGCAGATTGTTGGTTGTGATCACGAGTTGGGGAGCACAGCGAAGGAAGACAACTGTGGAGTCTGCAATGGAGATGGGTCGTCCTGCAGGCTGGTGCGAGGACACTACAAATCCCAGCATGCAGCAGGAAAAAGTACAAGAATTTAATCACTCTGGTAATTGTTTGTGGCACTGTGCATTCATTTTGTTGTATTTCTCTTTTTCAAAGCTGACGACACAGTGGTTTCGATCCCCTACAAAAGTCGCCATGTTCGGCTGGTACTGAAAGGCCCGGATCACTTGTGTAAGTCTTGGTAGGTCCAGGGTGCCCTTCCATCAAAAATAAGATAACTGATTATAATGTAAAATTCAGGATTACGGATTACAAGTTTCTGTGCGGATCAATCAGGACTCACAAATAAATAAATAAAAATATACTGTTAGTCTCTATTAGGACTCATATTGGTAGTGGTTTAGTGCTCTGGTAAATACTACATAAACACAAACCGGGCAACGGATACCAAAGAAACCACAACTAAATACTTGTTGTGTTAATGAGAGTTGTTACTTGAGATGGTAGACAGGCCTGATTGTTCTTAATTAGCCCAATGTTATTTTGTGGTGTAGTTAATATACGAACGATGACGCCAACCAAAATAATCAGCTTAAGTATTACACCATATTTTAATCCAGATACAATTCTGTATATAAAATTCATATCCGTGTAATCCCTCTGTTCTCCAGGTAGGATCCTTAGGAATAGAAAACATTGTATTCTGTCAAGTGGATAAAAGTTTTTGTTTGTTTGTTTTTTCACTCAAAAAACTTTTGTCCAATTGATTTTTTCTATAAAATACATAATTGCTTCTATTTTAAGATGTGGCATTAACACTAGACACTAGATTCTGATAATATCCTACTGTCCTATCCTACTAACACATTATATTGTTCATTATTTTGTGTTCAATACTCTAAACTCAAATTGAAATTATTTTGTATAGGAAAATAAGACATTTTTCTTCCGTTTTGTTTTACTGATGGGAAAATTATGGCATCGTAGGGAGTACTCCCCTTGAATAAATCACAATTGTTGCATGTTTCACTTGTGAAATACTCTTTCTTTTGGATGAATTGGCAGATGTTTCATTAAATATTTCCCTTTTTCTCTGTTGTAGCCGAGGGCACCTAAATTGTAACCATGTGTCTTTGGCAGTTAGGGCTTGTTCTGTGTTTTTCATTGTTTTTGTTAAAATGTACGCGCAGGATTCACACGGAAACTGGTGAGGTCAGGGGTTAACTGGGGTCAGACAGCCCACTGCAGGATGAGCCCATGTCCAGATCTACACGTGTTAGTGGAATACGCCTATGGGATGAAAAAGCACGGCAAATAAAATAAAACTGATTATTACATACAGATTGCATAATTAATTACTCCATGAGAATGAATGACGTCAACCCAGTATGGAGACTGTTTATTTTCAGAAAACATGGCTTGTATTTTCTTGTGATAATCATCATTAATCTCTATCACAGACTTTACACACCAAAACCAACAAAAATAAATAAATACATTTTAGAGGCTTATAGTTCTTCTTCTATATAACACATCTTCAGAATGAACTAAATATGACTAGACTAAAGGTAATACTCATTCTCATTATGGAAACTGGCTCCGTCCTCCAATGGGATATTATCCTGCTGGAAATTCCAGGCTTTAGACTGTGTTTTCCATTTAATTCAAAATTAATTATACATTTTATTTTGCTAACAGACCAAAAGCTGGTGAATACATTTTTCTCTCACAGACTTGTGTAATTATTCATTCCTCTTTTTTAGATGTGGAGAGTAGGACTTTACAAGGGGTGAAAAGTGAACTGGTCCTGGATAAATCGGGGCAGTACCACCTTGAGAACACAACGTTAGACTATCAGAAACTGTCTGATAAAGAAGTACTGAGGATCACTGGACCACTGGCAGCTGACTTCACCATCAAAGTAAGATCACCAATCCAGGTGCCCAATCGATTTGTTGTGCAATCAAACGGGATTCTAAGTACTGATGCATTTTTCCATATATGGATTTCAGCTTCCTGGTGATATTTGTGGAATTTTGCTCATTCAAAAGAGTTTTACAGTTGTATGGTATGAATGTGGTCGTGTGTCTCTCACTGTTTGAGCAGAGCTGTAGGAGCCTGTCAGAGAATGAGTTCCTCTTTTTCTCTATAGCAGTGGTTCTTAACCTAGGTTTGATGGAACCCCAGGGGTTCGGTGAGTCAATCTCAGGGGTTCGGCAGGGGTCAAGACTCACATTTAACTCATAATTCATGATGACACGCCCAGTTTGGCCGTTATTGGCTTCAGGAAATTTTGTGCGCGCAAAAGTCTTGTGACTGTCGTGATGGTACATTGTGCAATTTCTTTCTTAATATTTTCCCTTCATACTAACTATGTCGAGCAAAAAAGTGAAAGTGGTCGGACAAATATGTGCAATATATGGTGGTGAGCCCTCCTGTGGGCTCACCACCTGCAGAGGGGTTCATGGGGGGGGTCAGGTGCTATGAGAATTGCTTCCCCCGCTACCCAGCTGGATTAAGCGGGAGAAGATGGATGGATGGATGGAGAGAGCATCATTTTATATTTGATAACTTGCAACACTTCTATACACTATAAGAACTAAATCCGAAAGTAACATTTATTCTGTAAATAAAGAAATATGAAATTTAATAATCACACAGAAGTACCATTGTTGTTATATGGGAAAGATCATCATGACAGCTCATGTCTTTCTTTCCAAATAATGCCTTAATCATCCGCGATCCATGAATAATACACAAACTATTTTACCACTCACTGGCACAATAGGTGTGAAATTTCTGGTGGTTTCCTGTATTAAAATTATACAGGCCACAAAGAGGGAAACGCTTGTGAAAACTTCCCTCCTCGTAAACAGTTAAAGTCAGCAAAGCACAATAAATGGGAAGTGAGCAGACAGAAATCTGAGCTGCAGTAAGTGTGTAATTTTCTAATCTATTCAGGGCCAGGTCAAACTGTCATGGATGGAAACTGTATTGCAAACTGCCAGAATATCCTTCCACAATAAACATTTGAATGTGAAAAAGTAGGAGGAAAGTTTAATTTCATCTTAGAAAACGATAATATCATGGTATTGTTAAAGTAGTTATTGGATAAAAATTATTCTCTCATCACCTTTTATTGATGGATTTACAGATAGATAAACTTTATTCTCAGTCCAAAAATCATTCTTTGACTAGGCTCAAAATGGTCACAGAACTATGAAAAGCCACATTTAAACAGCTTCACAACAAAGTTATAGCCTTAACACACACAAAAAAAATGCTGTTACATTTCTACGAGTTAGAAAGCCAGTCCACAGTGTACATTTTAGATTAAAAACTGAATGTCGGTTATGTAATTCAAAGGTAAAGTGTTTAAATATTCTTGCGCACTGTGTAACCTTCGTGTTGGAGAAACTTTTGGTTTGCATAGAATTTTCCACAGTATAGCATTAAACTTATCTGTCTTCTTGGAGACAAGCAGCTGACACTACCAGGCCATGTTACAGGTCAGATCTGAGGAAGGGCAACACCACTCATGATTAGAATGCGTGTTTTCCTGTTTTTTCAGAGTAATAAATACACACATAAAGAAATAAATGCTAGATAGATATGTTTAATGTCACACTGTGGAACATTTGATTGAGTCATGCGGATGACGTACCCTCCTCCAGGGAAGTTACATAGCAAAATATCCTAAATGTCACTGTGAAATAGTCTTATATTCCAGGGTGCTGTTCGTAACATAGACTGTGTAAAGAAGTGCACTAAGTGAGTGTGACGTCACCCATAGCATTCAGCTCCAGTCAAATGAAGCTCACAGAGGCTAGCTGTTAGAGGAGGAAATTTGGAGTCAGGTCCATATTAGGAACAGGAATTTATTTACAGACAAAATAGTGAAATAAAAACACCAGGATTATGCAGAGCGGGTTTATACGAACATTTTAAGACTATAATGATGAGGCTCACTGCAGCAATTACAGAGAGACGGCAACACTTTTTCAAATGTAAAAACATGAACTGGATACACCCCCGTATTCACTTTCTATTTGGAACACGGTAGCTAGCGGATTAGCTTTGTTCATTTATATACATGGCCTCTGGTTCTTAGGTGCAGTTTTCCAGTGGGCCTGACAGCGTGGTGCAGTATATCTACTACCAGCCCATCGTTCACCGCTGGAGAGAGACAGACTTCTTTCCTTGCTCTGTCACATGTGGAGGAGGTTAGGACAGTTAAATTACATGTTATAATAGAGCTTTTCCATTCCTTGTTACTGTTGTTCATTGTTTGTATCATGCAGGCTATCAGCTCACATCAGCAGAGTGTTTTGATCTGCGGACCGGTCGAGTGGTGGTGGATCAGTATTGTCATTACTACCCAGAAAATGTAAAACCTAAACCCAAACTCCAGGAGTGCAACATGGAGCCTTGTTTGGCCAGGTCTGTCAGTGGATATGGGAAATGTGGGCAGTGTTTTATGTTTGTGGGACCAATTCCCCTTGAATGGAGCCTGCGTGTATTTCCTGTGTAGTAGTTGAATGTCTGCATCCAGCTAAAGGCCATGCAAATTACTGAATACAATTTTACAAAATAATGAAAAAAGATGATGAATGAAGACAAATTTGAACCAATACTAAAACTACTACAACATCATCCCATGAACACGTATTGATATTAAAATGATTACAGTGTTAGACCTTTCCTGAGTAGGTTTTTGAATGGTCAATTATTTTGTGTTGAAAATTACTCTCTATATGTGATCATGTTGTTATTGAAATTGAGTTTAAAGCATTTTTCTCAAGACTGAAATTGAGTTTGACATTTTTTTGTGATATAATACCAATACTAGGAATGCGTCTAGTATATGCCAATGCTCAAACAATACCAGAATAGAGACCTTTTTTTTTATTTAGTAAAATTTAGTAAAGAAAAACTGCTCCAAATATGTTATGGAGCTGTAATTTAGTAACTGCAGAACATAGTAAAAGTTTAAGCATTATGTGGCTTTTTGGGCCTACTATCATTACATCAGTTTATGTCCAAACAGGATATCGATTGAACCGATATTTGGAAGCGATATCTGAGCCCACAAATTTACAGTATTGGTGCTGATATCTGATAAAAGTATGGGATTGATGCATCCCTAACTAATACTAATACTACAATGTTGAGTATGGTGTATTTATGTAAGGTTCATAGTTGCTGAGAAATGTTAATGAAGAAGAAGAAGAATCAGAAGAAAATAGCTAAAGTGAACTAAATCTAATGATAATATCTTCTGCTTCAGTGATGGCTACAAGCAAATCATGCCATACGACCTCTACCACCCACTGCCCAGGTAAATGTACCAACCGTGACTGAAAACATCACAAAAATGAAAGCTAACTAACGTGTACTTCTGTCTTTGCTCAGGTGGGAGAGTAGCCCTTGGACAGCCTGTTCTACTTCCTGTGGCGGCGGGGTACAAAGTCGCTCTGTTACGTGTGTTGAGGAGGACATGCAGGGGAACATCACCCCCACAGACGAGTGGAAGTGTCTGTACTCCCCCAAAACGGCCATTCTCCAGCCTTGCAACACCTTTGACTGTCCCACCTGGCATGCCCAAGAGTGGTCTCCGGTAAAGGGCTATAAATATACACTGAAGCCATTATCAACTGCAGTTAAAGGGCCCATATGCTATGTTACAATGTTTCCTAATCAAAAACATACCTGTGTTTTTGTTTCATTCACACACGTATGACACACAAACCCTGCATATTAAGGCTGAACAGAAAACAATCTTTTTCACATTAAGATGTCATGTGGTAATACAGGAAATGCTCCACTGTGTTTTCAAACTCCATACCCCTTCACTGGAATAATTTGGATAATTTCAGCCCTGGAATTGCCAATTTAATCTGAACAAAATGTAACACATAGCTGTTAACTTGAAAATTACCGCTTCATGACATCACAAGAACAGAGAGTTTTGAGCTTTGGAGAAGTAAACTAATAATCCAGATTTTCATGCGTGAATGAAACAAAACTCAACTCTGTTTATGTTTTTGAGGAGGGAGCAATGTTCTGACATAACTGAAATCTCACGAGTCATATGGACCTGCATAATATGGACCTTTAAAATGTTGTTAGTTCATATGACAGATTTTTGTGCTTTTTTAATTATTACTTCATTCTGGTGGGATAGAATCATGGTCAGTGATCTTACTTATGCATTAATCCAGCTGCAGTTTGAAAAGGGAGGTTGAAAAGTTGAAAATTACAGGAGGTAGTGCTGAATTTTTAAAAATGATTGCTTTGTCTGTCATAAATAAGCAAAATTACAAACTTCAAATTGGCAAACGATAGAAAACATTTTGGCAAACTCTTAAATGTAATTATGTTAACTATATTTTAATGGAATGGGTGGACCCACCGTCATGCACTTACTAAGTATTGTTTTGTTTGGATAATATAGTTAAAGGGGAACTGTACAACTGACTTGAAAGTTGTAGAAAACAGCAGTGGTGGATGAAGTACTCAATTTTGTTACTTCGGTAAAAGTACAGATGCAGGCGCAAAAGATTACTCGAGTAACAGTAAAAGTATCGCATGAAAAAATCTACATAAAACTATTAAAATACCTGTTTAAAAATGTACTTTAAGGGTAAAAAGTAATTATTTTTGCAGATATTTTACAACAATTAAAGCATCAAATGTAGTGATTTTGATAAAGAATTGAGCTGATTTTAAGGGATTCAATCTATTTCTTAATTTGTCTAGCTGTTCTTGTGTATTTATGTGTTTGGTTTACTCAAAGTTGGAACATTAGGTCTAATTAAATGTACTAAAAATAAGACTCCATTTCAGCCATTTCAGCAGGTCTCAAACCATAAAGCAAAGTACTTTTTACTTTTCAGTTCAGATCTAAAATGTGGTGGAGCAGAAAGACCAGATACCTGCTCTCAAATGTAGTGAAATAAAAGTAAAAAGTACCCACTGTAAAATGTACTTAAGTAAAGTACAGATGCCGAAAAAATGTGCTTACTTTTGTTGCATTCCACCAATGGAAAACAGTAGCAGTAGATTACGATAGAAATATTTCCTTAATTCTGTATTCATTTACTGGTTTGTTGAACATTTTACTTACGAGGCTTTACTTTTGAGCCTTTATATTTGTGTCACACAGCCAGTATTACAGTAATGATGATGCTATTACATTGACCATAAACGTCCCATTGAACTTCTCAATGAACCTCTTTGGGGATTTTTCACTTTTATCAGTTACTGGCTGCTAAACCTAGAAGCATATTTGTGGCCTCACTCTGAAAACCTTGGCTGGCTGTTTACCTAGCACATTCTTCCTGTGAACTGGACTTTAAATGCTTGTTTTGGCAAAGGGAAGCTCCAGGTTCACCGGTGAGCACGCCGCAGTGGGGAGCCTGGAAGCCTTGCGTTGCCTGTATTCTTCCCTTGAGCTGAACTTAAGCAAAAGATATAATCACAGAGGAAAAATGTAAACGCTAGCCTTATCGCTATCTGAAAACGAATGAGTGAAGAGGTTGTATTCTCTCAACAGTGTACAGTAACATGTGGTCAGGGGCTCCAGTACCGTGTGGTGTTATGCATTGACCATAGGGGGCTGCACGCTGGAGGTTGTAACCCCACGACCAAACCACACATCAAGGAGGAGTGCCTGGTGACCATACCCTGCTTCAGAGCCATAGGTGGGTTGACTTTTCAGTGAACTGTCTTGTCAGTACAACTTACTTCAATATTGCATCATAATTCACCAAGAATATTTTGAAATATTTTACAGTTTCACAGGAGGGAAGATTGCAACGTGTTAACAATATTAAATAATTTACATATATTAGAAAATCATCAACTTAAACGTGCATTGGGTAACTTTTCTGGTGAAGGGTCTGTCACCTGCTTTTTTCCCTGGAGATTTCATTGCTTTGTCTGGAATGTTCCACAATATGGCATTAAACCTTTCTACCTTCATGGAGACCAGACAAGACAAAGTTACAGGTCAGATCTATAGAGAGGCAACCCTGTTCACACGCAGAATGCCTGTTTTTCTAGGTATTTTTGAATTATAAATCCACTGTCACATTCTAAGCAATGCAATGACATATCTGTAGAAACAAGAAGGTGACAGATCCCTAACCAAAAAGCTACACAGTGCACCTTTTAATAATTTTATATTTAGCCTAATTTATCTCTTTAGCTTTTTTACACACATCTCAAGCCATTTAAATTGGGCAAAATGGATCTGAAAATATGGGGTACTATAAACTAATAGACATGCCATCTGCTTATGTAAATTGGACGCTTATTTATAACCCTAATTAAATGTATTTTTGTATGTGTATGTTTTTATTATTATTATAGGATTTATGATTTTCTGTAAATTCATAAAGCTGCACTTTTTTAGATACGTTGCCTGTTGAAGCAAAGGAGCCATGGGAAAAACAGGCCATTGAACTGGATGAAGAAACAACTGTGACAGAAGAACCCACGTAAGTACCAACTCAAGTCAAGTCACCAAGTTAAGTCACCTAATGTGCGTAGAATATTCCACAATACAGCCATTATCTCCATGGAAAATTGCAAACCAAATTATATCTTAGATTTGTGGAGAGGAGGCCCCACCCACAGTAAGAAGGGAGATGATTTTTAACATATTTTTGAACACTTAAACATCTGTAGTTAAATAAATGCCACATAGATACTTTAATACTGTACTCGGGACAGTTTAAACCAAAGGATCTCCATGGAGACAAACAGACTGTGGACCCCCTACACAAAAGTTACACACTGGCTACATTTAACACAGTCCCTTATAGTAATGCATGCCAAGGGGTTAGTACTTGTCATAATTACTTGAGTAACTTTTTAAAGACATTTTTCATAGTACTTTTCTAGCAGGATACTTTTACTCGTGCTTGAACAATATAAGTTGAGTATAAGTTGAGTAATAAGCAATTTTTGTGTCACTACTTTGTACTTCTACATGAGTAATTTTTCTTTGACGTTTGGCTGCTCAACCCACCTCTGAATGCAGTGGTGAAAGAAGTCGATTTTGTTACTTAAGTAAAAGTAGATACTGGAAAAAAATACTCAAGTAAAACTTTCATTATGTTCCACCACTGCTTAAGCTATTAAAGGAAAAGCAGTGGTTAAGTTAAAAAAGACAAAAGTTCATAACCCGGAAAATCGGCAGGAAAATTTACAATGTTAAATCAGAGAATTACTGTCACTCTGCATAGATATAAGAGCCAAAGAGTCATGCAAACACTGATTCCAGACCAGTTACGCTGTGCAAAGTGCAAGTCAAAATTTACCTTGAGGTAAAATTGGTCTGGACAGGGCTCAGTGCTCCTTTGAAACCTTCACAGTATCACAGTTGTGTTCACGTCAGCAGAGATTTGCATCAACTTTTGCATGTCAAAATGTACAGCTGGAGCTCTTATTTTTTACACGCCTGTCATAATACTCACCCATGTGCTTCAACACACCTGCCAGACGTTTATCTGAAAACGCTGCTGGATTAGATTTGCAACGATAAACTTTAGAATATGTTAACCTGTCTCGACTATTTACAGTGTTTTGGGTAAAGTGAAAACAGCAAAATTGCATGTGAAATAAGCTTGCATGTTTTGTATGAGGTAATTTAGGGTAAAACAAAGCTACTAGCATTACCTCAGAAAGCAGATGTCCAGATGTTCTCTCATCAACTGTAAAATAACTGCTCTTCCAAAGATGGACAATGGTTGGATACTAAGCTACAGTGACTCGAGATAGCAGGCTCGCTGGCCAGTTTCACATGTGTTGACTTCATTTGGAGAGTGAAGATATGTTCCGAAATATACGACTTAGCTTTCTTGCATAAAAAGCATAAATATTAATGCATAATATAGTGCAGGTCATACGCCAAAAGCAACATCTGATGACCATATGGGGCCAGGATGTGCAAGGATAGAGGAAATGCCTGTTTTAGAATTATGACACCACCTTTGCCAACCACCACTGTGAAATCCAAAAATAAAAACCTGCTTTGTTACGAGGTACCATTAAAAGTAAATAAATCACTTGCTCTGATGTGAATATAATTGATAACATTAGGAACAGATTTTGGCTTACTGTGGTGTTTGAATGAAATCGGGATCACGCACCAGTCCACTGATGTAGGTTAACAGTGCGTGAAGATAAGCATTGGTGTTATGAGTGCAAAGTCTGACTGTACTGATTCATTTGTTTGTCCAAATCCCAGGAGCTCCCCGGCAGCAGTGAAAGAGCCAAGTCTGCAGTAATTATGAGTATTTTATTGAGCCGTCCAGTAAAACTCCAGGGTGCATTCGTGCTGTGGTCAGGCAGGTTAACTGGGCAGGAATGTACAGTGAACAAGCTGCAAATTTATAGGCTTCTAATATTTTAAATTGAGTTGTTTATGGATAGTATGTGAGATTTGGATGTTAAAGGCACACTATGTAACATTTCTGGAGGGTTCGCCATCTGCTCGTCTCCATGGAAATGTTATGTTATGTTGTCTAGAATGTTCCACAGTATAGATTAAACTTATCTATCGCAAGGGACACAGGCAGGTTACAGCACTATTCTACATTACAGTTCAGATCTGTGGAGTTTCACCTCAATTCAAAGAAGGAATTATTGTATTTTTGAGCAATAGAAACACTTGTAATGAATAAATGCTAGATAGATGTGTTTAATGCCATACCATGGAACATTCCAGGCAAAGCAATAGCATCTCCATGGAGACAAGCAGGTGAGGGACCCCCCAAATTGCGCAGTGCACCTTTAAATTTAATAAACATGACCCATCTGTATGTAGACATGGTTAAATCAAATATAGCTTTTCCAGACAACAATTCAATAAAAATATTTGTTCTTAATTACAAAAAAAACAAACATTGGAGATGATGACCATGTGGTGTTTTGGTTGTTCAGTCAGAAAGCTTCACATGAGTCTTGTTCATTTCTGAAGTCTGGTTGGTTTGAACCTGAAAGGACTCTCCCTGATCTGAATCCTCACTACCTAAACCCCAGCACCTGCAGAACAGTCATGAATCGGTGCTAGTGCAGCCTCTGCAGCTCAGTGAGGAGACTCAAGAGGTTCTGAGTTTCACAATTGACATGGCCTGTCCATATAATGAGAAAGAGAAAAATGTGTTGTCTTTCCTATATGTAAGTTAAAGCGATGGTAGGTTCAGTTGTGATTGTACCACCTTTTGTTAAAAAAACAAAAACAAAAACAAACATGAGCTCTAAGAACAGGATTTATAACGTTATTGTTATAATTAATATCTGTCAGGCAAATTTTCAGTCTTGTCTACATACCATATGCATATAATAGAAAAACGATGTCTTTATTGCAGCATGAGATTTATCACGGTCAGTGTTTTTGTTTAGTTGTGCCGTCTATTAGGTCATCATCATAAATTATATAACATCTGTTGAACATAACTGTACTATGATGATTTACGTGGACTTCAAAATAAGCAAGTGTAAGAAAAATCCACATAAGTTGCAAAAATTGTTTAAAGCTTATCATTTAAACTGGTTTGAGTGATAATATTTAGTACAATAGGTAGGCCATTGATAATGAGTTTTAATTACAGTACTTTGTATTCTGCATATTTTAGTATTCCAGATCATTTCAAGGAAAAATACAATGTATTTTAGCGTAGTGCTGTAACATGCTTGTCACCCTTGTGATGGATAGGTTTAAACTGCACTGTGGAACATTCTAGACAAATAACATTTCCATGGAGATAAGCAGTCCCTCAACTAGAAATGTTACACAGAGCCCCTTTAAGGTGTCTATTTTATTATCCTCTTTAGATTCATCCCTGGGCCTTGGGAACCCTGCAGCAAATCCTGTGGAGCGGGTGTACAACATCGGACTGTCAAATGCCAAGTGCTCCTGTCCTTTTCCCAAACTGTGGCTGACCTGCCTGATGACGAGTGTGAGGGGGTCAAACCAGCCCAGACTCAACCCTGCTACCGAACCCCCTGCTCCGGAGCCGAGGAGCCAGAGGACAACACAGAAAAGACTTTTAACAAGGAAGAACTACACGACTGGGAGTATGAAGGCTTCACCCAGTGTTCAGAGAGCTGTGGGAGAGGTATGATAATCCATAGGTGTCTTAGTCAACAAACATTTGTATTAGTTTAATTATTTTATTTAGATTTTATATAGGACAAAAGCAGAAAGAAGAAGGCATGGAAAGAGCCATGGGTGTGAATAATGTTATCTGCCTTTACATACAAATACCTAGTCACTTTCTTTATTAATAGTTGTTTTTGCATGAACTCCTGTGTAGTTGTAGTCTTGTGAGTACAGTTTGGGTCAGATACATTGAAATACTAAGTTTTGAGAGCTTTTTCCACACCCCCTTTTTACTACTACTCGATCAGCAGAGTATGTCTAGTCATCCAAGAAATTTGTTAGATAGTAGGAGTTAGTGACATTATTGTACTAATCAACTGTAAAGTAGAAGCAGAAGCAGTAGAAGAACAGGAATCAGTATGTATCTTGTTTGTAAAGCATCTTAGAGTGCTAGATAAGGTTGATATATTATTACATCAATCAAGCATCTGTTTTCAATGCCATTACTACAGCTGCCACTACTATTGATGGTACTAAACCTCTAAAAAGTATGACAATATTACTATAATAATAAAATAACAGATAAAATAAGATAATTCCAGTGAACCATTTTAAATAGACATTCACATCATTAAAAGGCCTGAACTGCAACTAATCAATAACAAAACAAAGCAACAATAATTAGCCACAGAAGTGACTATTTCAACCTTTTACAGCTCAAATGTTATTGTATTACTACAAAAATACCCCAAATCTCCTCACTATTACAAAGGAAATGTACATACATTTATTATTAATCCCCAAAATATATTGTTCCAGTTTTCATATTTGAACGATAAATTGATATAATAATTATTGTGACAGGCCTAGCTGTTACTTTTGAATATTTATGCCACAACTTAAACATCTAGTCCAAATCAGAGTGGTACCCTCTCTGCTGTCATGTCATATTTTCCACCAGTGCATTACAAGGAGCCTCACAGTTTATGCAGAAAATGCCTATGTCACTTGAGCTTTACAAAACTGGAGTACAGATGAATATTATTAGGTGATAATAGTCGTTGTGCAAACCTTACCGCTGTAACTTCACCCACTCTGTTGTGTATCCAGTGCCAGGCCCAGACAGTCGCTCTAAACACTCCGCCATCTTTATTTAAGGCTCACTTTGATCTCTGTTGGCTTGTGCGTCTGCTTTGTGTGTTTCCAGCTAACTTAATTTCTCCACATGGGCGTAGGCTTTTGTCAGTGTTTCGCCCAAACTCAACAAACTCTTAAATGGAGGGATGATCGCAGAGGCATCAGATTTCGGGGCATAACTCCTGGACCATCACACTGGCCTGTTATTGTCCCCAAATTTGGGAGCAGTCGAAGTGATTCATGCAAAACAAAGTCTGACATCAAATTTATGCCTGTGTTGGTTTCTGTACAACAAAGCTGACAAAGTTTGAAATGTGGATAAATAAAAATAAACAGAACTTGCAATGGAAAACAGACCATGCTGACAGATGGCATAATGGTAGCAAGAAATATGTACAAAGTCAGATGTTGGTATGTAGTGGCAGTCATAGTGGTAATAGTGTAATTTCTTTGGTTCTCATCGAAAAAGGAAATTCTTGATTGACTAAAGACATGCCCTGCCAATCAAGAAGTCAAGTAAACATCTACCTGATCTGATCATGTAGCTGATCAAAACTGCATTCACCTGCGTAGAAATTTATGCAAAAACATACAGAAAAGCATTGAAACTTTGTGCATTGTACTTGTGAAAAAATGCAGATTAAACTTCCAGACACTTCCAAATTTTCAGTAAACTGACTACATGCTTTGCTGTTGCTTCTCTGTCCATATAAATCCTTAAAATCTCAATAATGGGTATAAGAGGACTAATTGGTGTACTAAGGCACTATCAACCAATTAATCGACTAAATGACTTAATTCTATCCAGTTGTTATTGTGAATAAAAACATGTATATGTGTTAAAACATACCTGAGTAAATAATAAGTCAAGTTTAAGGTGCACTATGTAACTTTATGGTTGGGGGTCCATCACTTGGTTGTTTCTATGGCTGTGTCATTGTTCTGCCTGGAATGTTCCACAATATGATATAAACAGCTCGATCTTACATTTATCAAATTACAGGTGGTTTTATAACTCAAAATAGAAGATAGAATAGGAGATAGAAAGGTTTGTTACCAGACTGTAAAACATTCTAGACAAAGCAATAACATCTCAACACAGAAAAGCATTTGATGGACCCTCCTTCAGGAAAGTTATACAATGTACCTTTAAGATTAGTAATAGTAATAGTAAAATGAAGTTAACACTAGATTAACAAGCAGTGAGTGGTCTTCTATGACCCAGCTATGTATAGCAAAGTTTACATTGAATACCTATATGCTATGTTTTGCCCACAGGGGTACAAGAGGCTATTGTGATCTGCCTGAACAAACAGACCAGAGAAGCAGCTGATCAGAGCCTGTGCGAGAGCTCCAGAAGACCACCTCAGCTCCTCCAAGACTGCAACACTCAACCCTGCCCACCAAGGTAGGAAAAAACTCCATTATAAAAGCATTATTTGAAAGAAATGTTGGAAAGAAAATAATGAAAAATAATTAAATGAAAATAATTCAAATTAGTTAAAACATCCAAAGAAGATTGTTGAAGAAAAGGGTTTGGCTGTATATTTCTAAAACTTGGAATTTAACTGGAATAATAGGACTGACTGCCAAAATTGCACTATGGTTCTCTTAATACAGTGCACATGTAAGCATAAAGACTATTTGAAACAATTAATCTTTTCTTTTTTAATGGTGTATGTCAGGAGGGATTAGAACCACAAATTCAATATATCTTTCTGTTCAGAATCCTACAAACGCCAATAAAGACACCGATACAGATACAGAACTATAGTGACAGAGATAGATGGTTGTATCATTGAGAGGAGGAAATGAAGTCAGCTGGACACTGCACCGAGCCTGGTTATAATCACAGTACAATGGGATCAAGTGTAAGGAGAGGAGGGCTTGCTTCAATCATGTAAGATTGAAAGTTATTTGGCCTTTAGTGATAGCTGTATTAGTATAATGTGTGTTGTAAGAAGTACTAGCAGTAGTAAAGGTTAAGGGTTGTGTCGTTGCAGAAAAAACCCCCAAAATAAAATAAAATTAAAGAAATGCATACAAAAAAATTTCTTTTTAAAGGTGCATTGTGTAACTTTTCTGGTGGAGAGTCCGTCACATGCTTATTTCTGTGGAGATGTCGGCTCTACCTACATTTATTCAATTAGTTGGTTTTATAGGTCAAAAATACCTAGAAAACAGGCTTTCTGACTGTGAGCGGGGTCGCCTCTCCATAGGTCTGAGCAGTAACTTGATCTGGTTTGGTCTCCATGATGATATAAAGGTTTAATGCCATATTCAGACAAAGAAACATCTCAAAGCAATAACATCTCCATGGAGAAAAGCAGGTGGCAGACCTCCACAAGAAAAGATACAACAGTGTGCCCTTAATTAAAGCCAAAGCCGTAAAAAAAAAAAAATTGAATGTAAGTTATATTTTTGTTGTCTGTATATTACATATGTCGTACAAATGTAAGATACAAAGGGCAAACTAATATGCAAAGTTAAATCATGAACATTAAATCTTAAAATATGATCAAGAATAGAGCCGACAAAATGAAAAATGTAGAATTACTTAATGAATAATAGTGATTGGAAATATATTTGACCACATTTATCACACTACAGTGACATCTAGATAGACTTTTCTTATGAGCAGTAATGCATTTTAAGAGAAAGGTCAGAGTTCCTCCTAAGGGAGCAGTATTTTCCATTAAACTAAGGCCATATGTTTAATAGAAACAACTCACAGAGAGATATAGTGCCTCATGCTGATATTGGTCCCCAGTGGTGAGGCGGAGTAATGCATTAAGACTCCTCCTTTGGGTACCATTTTTTTTATTTTCAGACCCAAGAATGATTGTATAAAACGCATTTTGGATATTAGTGATATAAATTCAATGTAGTGCATGCATTTTTCACTGCCAAACAACCAGTGAAACAGGTTGGAACAGTGGAAGAAGTCCCAAATACAACAATTAAACCAACGTGTTATAATATCAGTAGATTGTATCAGAGATTTCTTTTAGGTTACTACTGGTATTATCTGAAATGACTTTGACTTATTTAGAAAATTTGAATATTTTCTTTATTTTGTACCAGCCTATTTAAGTGAATTTAAGTTTCATAAAAAATATAAAATTATGTGCTTATTTTTCACATCTGGAACAGTAAATGCATGATTTTTTTTTTTTCATGAATAGCCTAAACACAGTAACTAAGACGCATCATGATTTGAGCTTGATGTGTAGCTCAGTGGATGATTTTGGTGGACCACACGTTTCAGGTTAACACCGTGTGCTGTTGTCAATGCTGCCTGCTCACACTCTGTCAGAAATCCCAGAGACCGGCCACTCGCTCTCAGCTGTTTTTTCAAGCTTTCAATCTTGTTTTCAGGCACAACAAACCCTGTACTGGACGTGTTTCCTTTGGCCCATGCTCCCTCCCACAGGCCCCCTCACCCTCCCATATTAAGCTGCTCTGCTTGGATACTGTTCCCCACGAAAGGGAAACAACCATAGGATTTGGCTTTGAGTCGTAACGGTCCCGAAACAAGCCCCATTCCCAATTCTCCTCAGTCCTGCCCCCCAGAGTAAATATGGATAGCTCTAAAATATGACCTAATCTGTCAAGTCTAAAGTACAGTTCCTGCCATAGTGGTCACAGCTAGATGCCGTAAGCTAAAGTTGTACATAAGTCATATTAGTTTCAGGATGGAACAGAAAACGTTTCTTATTAATCCCTGTGTGAAAGCAGCTTGGACACCGGTGTGGATAGTGAGCCACACAGGTCAGTGGAAAAAACATTAGGTTAAAAGGCCTGCCACCGGGATTTCTCCAATATCACAGTGTGCAGGAGGACCAGAGCTGAGCTGCATGAATCAGCCTCTCACAGAATGTGTTTTTTAAGAATTTACACGTTCAAGAGTATGCTCTGGGGGTTATTGAAAAAACACAAACTGCTCTTGACTACATTTCTTTATGTTGAATGTTACAAGCCTGAAATAAAGGTACACAAACTCTAAGAACTGTGACTAATCAGAGGGAGAAGGATGAGAGCTTTGAAGCATATCTCACAAAACTAAACCATGTGTGCAGTGCTGACATGTTAATAAGCAGCCAGTGCTTATCATATATATTGTGCTTGCTACAGTTTGGCAGTAAACCCTGTGTTCACAGGTGGGACACTGGGGAGTGGAGCTCTTGCTCTGCTACATGTGGCGTAGGTCTAATGACTCGCTCTGTGGCCTGCACACGCCGGCCATTTCAGGGCAGTAACCACACGGAGGTTCTGAGAGCTGAGGACTGTATGAGCCCCAAGCCCAGCCCTGTCCAAGCATGCAACCGTTTCGACTGCCCTCCCATGTGGGATGCACGTGATTGGGGCAAGGTGAGGCCAGTAAACATCTGATCATAAGTGATGCATTTAACAGGGAGTGTTGATATAATCCAGGTGATCCGACTCTAAAGGAAATGGCACCTCTGTATTTGTGTTGCTGCAGTGCTCGCGGAGCTGTGGTGGAGGAGTTCAGAGGAGGCAGGTCCTGTGCAAACAGCGCTTGGCAGATGGCAGCATTTTAGACCTGCCAGACACATTCTGCCCCTCAAAGAGCCCAGTGACACAGCAGGCCTGTGCCAGGCAGGACTGCCCCGCTATGTGGGTCACCACCGAGTGGTCCCAGGTACTGATGTCACTTATGATTCACATGTATTATTCACACAAAGAGCACATTTTTCTAATAGCATTTGGCATTTTGTAATAGTTTAAATAGTGTAGTCTGAATGGTCCTCTTGTGTCTCCAGTGTTCAGTGACCTGTGGTACAGGCGTACAGAGGCTCCAGGCAGTGTGCCGGAAACAAGGAGAGGACGGTCGATATCGCACCATTCATCCCACAAACTGTTCTCAGATCGCTCATCCCAACAGTGTCAGGCCATGCTCCCTCAGCCTCTGTGACAGTAAGCCTTTTCACTAGTGCTATATTAGAGTATAGAATAGCAGTCTGAACCATATTAAATCACTGTGTTGTTTTATAGATTCAATTAAACCAGGTCCCACCAATCAACCCCCAAAGAAGGTTTACATCCAGTGGCAAAAGGGCAAAAAGCTGCAGTTACTGGTTGGTGGTTACGCTTACCTGCTCCCCTGGACTCCTGTTGTCCTGCGCTGTCCGACTCGGCGCTTCCGTAAAGGGCACATCCAGTGGTTGAAGGATGGGAAACCTTTATTCAGCCTCACTCATCTCTCCATCACATCTCTGGGATATGTGAAGATTTACCATTTACTTCCATCTGATGCTGGAGTTTATACCTGCCTTGATGGTCAAATCTGGGAGCATTTGGTCTTGAAGATAATTGGGAGCAAGCAGAAACTGTCACTGTCCGAAGCTGCTATTTCAAGGCTTAACGGACCTCAAAAACCGGGCCAGACTGAGCTTCCTATTTCCTTATTAAATCACTATGACAACATTGTGGAGCACATGATACAACTCAAAGGATCTGCCCAAGATGTAAAAGATTTTGATAAACTTCATTTAAGCGAAAAGAACAGATCAACCTTGGAAGATGAAAGAGAAAGTTTAGAGCAGTCCAGCCCAGTTGTGCTTATTGTCGATAGCCACAAGCTAGATGAGATAATGCACAGTCTGTCTGGGGAAGAACAGCTAGCCCATCTGCTTAATGAGCTAACCAAGATGCACAGTGAAAGCAATGAGTCAACCCTGTATCCAGGAACAGCAACTCAAAAACCTCTTTATTACAATATCAAAGTCCACACGCCAAGGCCAAGACGGCCTGTGATTATTCAGCAGCCCAGAAGAACAGGAACAGCGCCTTCTTCTTCTGAAAAAACAGTGCATGTGGGGTTGCCGGTGCTATTGCAAAAACCAGTAGCAAGTTTGGAGCTGAAATGTAATACGTTGGGGAGTCCACCACCAATCATAAAATGGACCAAGAATGGAAAAACACTAAACTACAATGGCAGGTAAAGACACTATACTTGTGCCTAAAGGTGGTGAAAAAAGGAAAAATTAAAAGCATTTCTTAAGTTCAGTTAAAATCCCCTCAAAATTGTTTTATTTGAATACAAGCTTCACTTTACTTTTTACATAGGTGTGTTTTCGATAGCCAAAAAAACCCCAAAAAAACAGTAACCTTTAGCTTTAGTTGTTTCTTGTAGAATGCAGGAAATCTGTTTTTGCAATTTAATTTAAATAATTACTCAAGAGGAAATAATACTTAAAGATGCACTGTGTAACTTTTTTGATAGAGGATCTGCCATCAGCTCAGTTCCATATGGATGTTATTGCTTTACCTTGAATGTTCCACAGTATTGCATTAAACTTAAGTATCTTGCATTTATACAATTACAGGTGTATTTGTGCTCAAAAATACATTGAAAACCTCTAACTTTGCTTGGTAGTGTCCTCTGCTTGTCTCCATGGATATAGACGAGTTTAATGTCATATGGTCATGTGGAACTTCTGCATGGAGACAAGCAAGTTACGGACCCTTCACCAAAAAAGTTACGCCGTGCACCTTAAAATGAGAAAAGAAAAGTTCTTTTACTTTCTGTTCATTGTGGGATGTGTTTTTTTGTTTTGATAGAGTAGTTGCTTTGCCCACCGGTTCACTAAAGATACTATTCCCAAACAAACATGATGAAGGGCTTTACACCTGCACTGCAAGGAACCGTCTTGGAACCGCTAAACTTTCGTCTTGGCTGCAAGTAAATGGTAAGGATTACTCGATGCCATATTGAGTTTGTACTTTTATATTTTCAGTATTTAGTGTACTTCTTTTGTGGTTTTCTTTAAGCAAAAAAGTGGGAAAACTGTAAAACACATATGTAGTCACATAACGTTTCTGCAGTCAGTGGTAATGATTCAGTGTTGAGGAATGTCCGGAGATGGGTCACCTCTCCACTGTCTCCCATCAAAGCACAACCATTCTGATTATTCACTGCTCCTGCACATCCTCCCCACATATGACAACAATTATAGGGGCAAGTTTCAAAATAAGATAGCATAGCGTGCAGACATCAGGGTGTGTACTTCTGAATAATAAGTGATAAGTGTTGAGTTTTGATTTTTCAATTTCCTTTCATTTATAATTGTACAATAAATCTAATGCAACCTCTTGAATAAGGTCTTTAAAGTTTTTTTTTTCTTTTTATGTTTTGCAGTTGGAAAAGGAAGAAATTGTGCCCAAGGTCAGACATGTGTGGAGCGGAGTAACAGCAGTCAAATATTGCCTCTGTGCACTGGTCAGGGCTGCTCATTCAGGTACAGCATCATTCAGTCCTATATCTTCAGTGCCAACAGGAATAAATAGAATATTATGCATGTTACTAACTTTAAACTGTGACACTGAAGTTTAATTTGAATTCTCATACAGTAAATCTACCGTTGAAGCAAGACCTAGTATAATATAAGGATTTGTTCTTTTGTTCTGTTCTTTTGTTCTTTTCCCCTTGTGGAAAAAACACATTTGTGCACCAAGTTCATTTAATGGTGTTGTTTTAGGTGGCAGGTTGAACCGTGGTCTCAGTGCTCAGCTGCTTGTGGTGGAGGGTCCCAACGCAGGAGGGTGCGATGTGTGACAGGTGTGACAGGTGCGACAGGTGCAGATGACAGGGCCAAAGAAGTGGGGAGCCATCACTGCACAGGACGCAGCCCTTCAAACGCACGACTGTGCAACATGCTGCCCTGTGTCAGATGGGCCACGACTCCTTGGGGACAGGTAAAGAAAATACTCGAAAAAATTAGTCTCTAATATATTCCCAAATATCAAAGAGAAAAATTTTAAGCACTCACATTAAAATGTCCTTAATGGGCTCCATTAAAGTTTTAATGTAGTCGGAGCATCTCAGCTGACCTGATACTTAACTGACCCACTGAAGCACTCATCTTTTTAATCATCAACTATATTCCCAAGTATGTTAAGTATTATGCAAAATAGATGAGAGAAGGGATATAACTCAGGTGTACTGTATCTCTAGAAATACTATGAAATCAACTGCTCATAGCACAGAAAAATTATATTGAATAACTAAATGTAATTTTCGTGTTTCCAGTGCCATGGTCAGTGTGTAGGTTCAAGTTTGGCCACGCAACATCGCCATGTTTACTGCCAGGACACAAACGGGACCAAAGTCTCCTATAGGTTGTGCAGCAGACTTCAAAGGTAAACATCTTAACCTTTACCTGTGAAAATGAATAATTCATTTAAAGGTCAGTCTTAGTGCAGGATGTGCAACTGTGCATCACTGAAAGATAACTGTTACAGAGAAAAAAGTCTGCAGGAGATGCATCTCATCAAGTTGATTTGATAAACATTAAAGGTCTTATATTACACAAAACTAATTCTTGAGCTTTAAGTCATGTTAGAATGTGGTTACCTCATCAAAAACATACCTGGAGTTGTATATAGTTTCATTTCCACATGTTTGAAAAATCCTGCATCATTAGGCTGTCCACATGCTTAAAATGCTCTGATGTCATGAAGCAGTAGTTTAACAGTTAACAGCTCCCTTTACCTTTTGTTCACTAGATCACCAATCCCAGGGCTGTAATTATCCAAAAAAATTCTAGTGAGGGTGCGTGGAGTTTAAAACACAATTGGGCACTTAGTATATACCACATGACATCACTAAGTGGAAGAGAGTTTTTTGATTGAGAGAAGAACTCCAAATATGCAGGGTTTGTGTGCTAAACATATGTGAATGAAACAAAACACAACTCCAGGTATGTTTGATGAGAAAACCACATCATAACACACATGAGAAAATATGGGCTCTTTAATTCACTCTGAATTAATTGCATGTAATTATATGTTTTTAAGGCCTATCTCTGTGAGGAACTGCTCCACTGATGCTTGTGCCCTTCAGTGGAGGATAGGTCCATGGACACAGTGCACTGCCTCCTGTGGTCGTCATGGTTTCCAGTCCCGGCTGGTCAGCTGTGTGCACCGGCGCACAGGGAAGGCCACGCGAGAACACCACTGCATGTGGAGGCCCCGCCCCTCCAGCTGGCAGAGGTGCAATATACTGTCCTGTGGCAGAGGTAAAAATAAAACACAATACAGAAAAAAGACGTGCTTTTTGATTTGACACTTTTCAATGATTTTCTTTTTAAAAATACATCTTTACATACATCCTTGATACAGTCTTTACATTTGAACAACTTTGGTCATTGTGAGAATAAATATAACTTCATAGGAAAAAAAATAATGCTTTATTAAGGTTAAGGTATATTTATTGGTCTTCCGTAGGAGACATTTGTCTTGGAAGGGGACAACGCTGCTTAACACAACAACAATGACAATAAATACATAGAAAAACATGACAAACAGGCTTCAAATGTACAACATATCCATACAACATGAATGTTCACATACAATACATCTCATACGTGCAGTCCAAGTTCTCTGAGCCTTCAATTGCTTTGTTGAGACCCAGCTAATTGTCTGTTAATCAGGCTGATGGAGAGTGGTACAGTTTTTGGTAAGGCATAACATGAATAAGTCTGCCTGTTAAAAGGTCTATTTCCTGACCTGTTATAATGTTGTTTGTTCCTCAGAAACTGGAGTTAAGTTCAGTTTCATTCACACATGCTCACAAGAGTCAGTTTTGTGTAACCTTAAAGTGAATGACACATGATCTCTATTATTAGCCCAAACTAGTGACTGTTGGTTAATATTAGTCTAATATTAGTTTGGTCATAATAGTTTTATTATTATTATTATTATTATTATTATTATTATTTGTAAGTGTAGAATAACATCACTATGTGTATTCCCCTCAGCAGGAGAGTGTCTGGACAGCACCAGATATTGTGATAAGGTCCGGAGGTTGGAGCTCTGCCCTTTGCCGCAGTTTAAGAGCCGCTGCTGTGAGTCCTGCAGAAACACCTGAGACATGAGATCGGAGATGGACAAACTGGACTGGATTTTGAAGAGACTGACCCCCATAGTGTCACCACAACAGAAATGTGTGCACAGCGACACCATAAGGAGGGAGTCATGTTCATACCAGACATACATAACAGACATGCATGGATTTGAGATGGGCTGGTAATGAAGGCTTCAATTTTACTTAAGAGAAAAAAAAATCATATGCCAACAGCCAAAAAGGGTGGAATTATGAGAAACATGAACTTGTGGTATGTCCTTTCGAGCCAAAATGAAACTAAAAAAGCAATTTCCGCACCAGTTTTCCAAATGGTGAAAAAATTGAGTTTGAGTTTTATGGCAGCACCTTACATTCATTGTGCGGTGTAAAAATAATACCACATGTACAATGTACAAGAAAATATATTGAATTTGATGGGGGACCCCTGTGCTAATCACTGGATATTTGCTTTTATTGCAGCAGATCCAAATTTAATGGTAACTGTTTTTAATAGATTGGAGGAAAAGCAGCTTAAACCTCTAAGTAGTAAATGAGAAATAATGTTCACCTGGAAAAAAGCTCATGGCTCATTAAGGGTCATTTAGCAGTGAATGGTCGTTTAAAATTCATTTAGATCACAGTTGTTTTAATGGTTTTGGCCAAACAAAGACTATGTTTGAATTTGATTGCTTTTGCATGGGTTGCACTAATCTAATATAGAGGAGTCTGACTGAAGCAAATACATTTCTTCTTCATTTGAGGAAAAAGAGTGAGAGACTTTTTGCACTCGGATCTTCTTTATGCCTTTTGTTGAAAACAAGGCTTGGGAGGTGTTTTAAAACTCTGATTTGTAAGTAAGTGTTAAGATTTTATTTTTGTAAGATATGTCTTAGAAAAGCATTTTAAGAAATGTTTCTTTTAACCACTTAGTGACATAGTGACGTAATACTCTTGCTGACAGACATATTCTTACAATTACAATACAGTACAAAACAATATGGTAGAGATCAACTCCATGATGGATAAAATAATAATAAAAAAAAAGACCTGGCAAGCAAAATTTGCACTTTTCTCTTTGAATATGTCTTGGATGAGTCCTTACATTACAGTGAACAGAGCACACAGCACAGCAGGAGGCTACTTGTCCTTTCATTGAGTAAAATGTTTTATGTGAAAAACATTGTTTAAATGTAGATATTATTTTGTTGTTGACTATTTATTTGATTGTACGTTTTTATGTATATAACTGTAAATATCAAATGCCTGAGTATTCATATCCCTGTAGATTATATGGCTATTAATGTTATGGGGACCCCTGCTGGTGACATGATGCATTACTCTGTTGATTTGTGGAAAAAGCATTAAATAAAATTAATTACATTCCTATTGTAAAAGGGTTGTTTTCCATTACATTACTATCAAGGTAAACATAATTAAACATATTATTTTGTATTGTATACTACAAAATATTTATCAAAGTAACTACAGCATAGCCAGACTGGAAAAACTGAACAATCCTGACATCACAAATGACAGCTGTGGCGTTTGTGATTTAATAAAAGACTTCCTCTTTGTCTTTCACATTGTATTGCTGAACTCAAAGACATTATGGGGGAAATAGAAGGTTCCTGTTTAACGGCTCTCCGGCTTTTGCGTGTTTCTCTTGTGGATCAGCTGGAGGAACACATCGAGCCACTTTTGGAGAATCTTGTGAACCATGGAGTGTTTAGCAGAGATGACAGAGAGCAGGTTTTATGCCATTTGGGACCCAGGGCCAGAGTTAGACAAGTTCTGGATATTGTTCAGTGCAAAGGAGAGGAAGCTGCCAAAGTCCTTCTCTCTATCATCAACTCTTCTCACCTGGAGCCACAGTCAGAGCAGGGTGAAGGACGGTCGGCAGGTAAGTCTATGTGGTGTAACTTTTCTGGTGGAGGGTCCACTACCTGCTTGTCTTCACGGATAAATTAATACTTTGCCTGGTATGTTCCAGGGCATAACATTAAACATATACAACTAGCATTCATTCATTAAGGGCGTTTCTATTGCTCAAAAATACAATAATCCCTTGTAAATAGGGGCGAATCTCCACAGATCTGAATTGTAATAATATAACTTAGTCCTGTAACTTGCTTGTCTCCCTCGTGATAGATACCAAGTAGTGGACCCTTCACCAAAAAAGTTGTGCAGTGCCCCTTTAAAACTGTAACCGTCTGTATTAGGGGTGTGTAAAAATATTGAAATATGGATATATTGTTATACTAAATTTGGTGATGCAGTATCGTTACTGTGGGCTGCTCGCCAAAAGTATTGTTTGGGAGTTTTTAGGATTTTTAATTAAAATGCATTTCATATTAACTTCTATTAAAATGTATTTCATATTAACTTTCATATTACTTACACAAGTAATGGTTTAACAAAGAATAGTGTTGCTAAAATGTGTTTGGTTCTTAAAAAACAGCCATGTATCACAAAGTATCTATTATCACAGATATCGCCATATCATGATAATATTGTATCGTGAGCCATGTATCATGTATCATATCAAATCATGAGGGACCCTGTGATTTTCAGCCCAAATCTATTATATCTACTATTGATTTGAAACAACATTCAAAATACTCACTTCATAACAAGAGTTAGAGGTACGGTGGCTGAGTGGCCCTTTCTGTGTGGAGTTTGCATGTTCTTCCCGTGTCTGGATGCGTTTCCTCTGGGCACTCCGGTTTCCCCCATCAACCCGAAACATGCCTGCACCCCTATGAACTAATGTCAAGGACTGTGATGTCCACCCTCCTGTGGGCTCACCCCCCGCAGAGGGGTTCATAGGGGGGGTCAGGTGCTATGAGGATTGGGCAGCTGCCCCCACGACCCAGCCGGATTAAGCGGGAGAAGATGGATGAACTTATTCATAAAAATTTTCAGATAATGGTTCTTTTTAACAGACCAGTGTGTTGTTTAGACATGTTTTGGATGCCTTCTGTATCCTTCTTCAAACCTTTGTTGAAGTATGTGTAAACAACACACTGGTCTGTTAAAAATAACTTTTATTTGGAAAGCATATTGGAATACCAAAATGAACCTCATTGATGTACTTTTCAGAGTAGTTTTCACACACCTGCATTTTGGTTACTTCCACTATGAGCCAGTCTTTTAGTGGCAACACCTTTATACTCACTATATTAAATGATTTGAAATATCGCACTCAGTGCCATTTTTATAGTTTTGTCCTTCAAATGACATTCATTTAAAAATATAAATTAGATGTTATGTATGTCTTTGTAATCCCTCAGCTGTCCAGGTAGGTTCTTTAGCAAAAGAAAAACTGATCTATATCATGAAAACTTTTGTCTAGTTGAGAGAATCATATTTTCTTTTCTAGCTTTTTTTTAGCTTCTGGGTTTTTCTAGCTACAGATGTTATGTCGTTTCCCAGAATATGTTTACTCTTAATTCCATGGGCCACTGTCTTGTACTACTTGAGTAATATTATTGTGAAGTCAGTTTACTGCTACCTGAGTACAATTTTGGTTGCTCTACCCCCTTTGGGTCTAGGACAATTCAGATATATTCTTAATGAGAATAATAATTTAACAAGAAAATTAATAATAATGATCAATGTGTTGAGTGGATCCAACAGTTTAATTGTACATCCACTGTTGCCAGAGCACTACTGTTACATATTACTGTTTTATATTTATCAAGTCATAAGAAAATCTGTTGGATGAATCTTTGAATTGATCTGCTGTCAGGCTTACTCAAGTTCTTCCAATTGCCCATTTGTGCAATTTTAAATAACTCAAAAAAAATTGACCTAACACAGTTCCATAAACACCCAAATGCAGGGTCATCATGACTTCTGTATTTGTTTAACTCATTTTCAGTTGTGTGACAAACTATTTCTTTTTCCTCAGAGTACAACAAAACCCTTCTGAAGCACAAGGATGTCCTCAAACGCAGAAGTGAAAGTATGCTGTATTACAATACCAGACATGGAGAGAAAATCTTGTTCTCTGAACATTATGTCAGTCTCCTTTTGATGGACGGGCATCAGGATTTGGACATAAAGCGGCATGAAGTCCTCACGTTTGGCCAGAAGCGTCTCTCTTTGCAGCACAAGGCAGCTTTCCATAGAAAAATAACTCCAAAAGAACTCTTCACTTCTACGGGGAGTTGTCCAGTAAAGAAAGTTTTGGTGACAGGGGTTGCTGGCATTGGAAAGACTATCCTGGTCCAGAAAATTTTATTTGATTTTGGGAGGTCAAAAGAACACCTTGAGTTCGACTTCATCATCCATATGACCTTCAGAGACCTGAACCTGATCGAGAAGCCAACAAACCTTCAAGACTTGATTTTGCGTAAAAACAGACACCTGGCAAAAGAACTAGACAATATTTTAGCAAATGACAACAAACTATTAATTATTTTAGATGGATTCGATGAGTTCAAACATTATGGAAAATGTGACGTGGATTCTTTTGTGAGCAAACCAGATGAAGAGGCTGAGGTAGTGGAGATCTTTGGGAGTTTGATGCAAGGGGAACTTCTACCCAATGCCTCTGTACTGGTAACAAGTCGACCTACTGCCATTAACTACATCCCAGTTGGATTCATCAGTCGATTAGTTCTCATTTCTGGCTTCTCTTTGACTGAAGTACAAGAATACTTTTCCCGTTATTTCCAAGACAAAAAACTTGCAGACCAAATGTTTTCTATTGTAGAGGCAAATGAGGTCATGCTAACACTATGCTACATACCTGCTTTTTGCTACATCGTCTGCTGCATCCTCAAAGATAACAAAGAGTTGTGTGGTGAAAGCCCCAACACAATGACGGACATTTACATGCAGTATCTAGTGGCCATGCTTCGGTCTCACACTCACACAAGAGCACAAGCTTTGAAAGATGAAAACACACAACCACTGTCTGAAATAGTACTAAAACTAGGTCAATTAGCTTTCCACAAACTTATGGAGCATCAAACCCTTTTTTACAGCAGTGACCATGATGTGAAGGCCTTAGAAGGATGCACACTGGTTAGTGCCTTCCTTGACAAAACAATGTCCCAAGAACCAGGGTTTGTGGAGGAAGTCTACTCCTTTACTCACCTCACAGTTCAGGAGTTCTTTGCAGCGATGTATTGCGCTGTTACAGATGAACCATTTCCAGAAGCTTTGCAAAATGAAAGTACAGGTGAAGGGGCAAACAATGGACACTTGGACCTTTTCAGCCGTTTTCTTTCTGGGGTCTTATCTGAACGTAATGCTAACCTATTATCAAGACATGTACAGCTGACTTGCAACAAAGACAAAGTGGAAAGCTATCGACAAATTCTGATTAGAAATATTACAATGTTATGCGAGAATGGAGGTAATATCTTGAACACTTTGCACTGTCTTGTGGAGCAACAAGATCCCAATTTTGGCCTTGATGTACAATCCAAGAGATTACGCTTAAATGTCAGTGATGAAACACTGTCTGAAATGGATTACAACGCTATTAAATGCTTTCTGAATCTCACATATGGTGCAATAGACGAGCTTGATCTCACTGGGACAGGACTAAGCTGTGAAGGACTAAAAAGTTTATATCCACATTTGACTCGATGTGAAAGATTATGGTGAGTAAATTGAGGGTATGTTTTGGCTTGTTTCAAATAATTTTTCACAAAATTTACTGCAATATATTTTGAAGGCTTGGAGATAACACCCTTGATATGGACATCATTTGGATCATTGCTGATGTGCTACAAAAGTCAGACATCATAAAAGTGCTAGGGTAAGGACTTCATTTGTACAGTGATTTTGTTACTTAAGTATAAGTACAGATACTAGAGCAAAAAAAATTCACAAATAAAGGTGAAGATGTCACAGGAAAAAATATACTTAAGTAAAAGTATTAAAGTACCAGTTTAATAATGTACTTAAAGAATAAAAAGTAAAAGTATTTCATGTAGATTTTGAGATCTAATAAAGCTTCAAATGTAGTGATGTTGGTAAATATTTGTAATGAATTTTGTTCAGTAGAAACAACTGAATCCATCGTTTTTTCCTAGCCGTTTTTACTTGTATATTTTTGTATGCTCCAACTATGAACATGTTAACAATAAACCCTTTAGTATTTGCAGGTCTCAAACAATAATACAAAATACTTTTACTTTGGAGTCTTGTTAAAAAATGTAGTGGAGTACAAAGTACTGTTACCTTAAGTAAAGTACAGATATAAGGTGACCAGATTTTCAAAATAAAAAAATGGGACATCTCTGGTTTGGGTTGGTTAGT
The DNA here is from genome assembly GCA_030686955.1 of Odontamblyopus rebecca. Taxonomy (NCBI): domain Eukaryota; kingdom Metazoa; phylum Chordata; class Actinopteri; order Gobiiformes; family Gobiidae; genus Odontamblyopus; species Odontamblyopus rebecca. Next base: position 15,857,725 of record CM060672.1, on the reverse strand, counting down.
AACAATAAAGTGCGTAATAACAAGTGCATAATTAAGGAAAATTGTTCTGCACTCAGCACTAATGTGAGTCAGTATAGTTCCATTTTCTGTGTGTTTTTGCCATTTTTTAAAAGCTTTTCTGTATTTTACCTAAACAAATGTCAATTTATGTCTCTACTGTCTACTGTCGGCGGGAATCAAATTGGTCAAAAATAGGGACCTGGGACAATTCTTGTATAAACTGGAACAAATCACTGATAAACCTGTTGGGACAGGGGGCACAGGGCTCAAAACTGGGACTGGCTTGGGTAAATAGGGACGTCTGGTCACTCTATACAGATACCTACATTTTTTACTTAAGTACAGTACTTTTCTACTTTCTTTTTTTACCTCTTTACATTCCACCACTAGATTTGTAAATGGTCATATGATTCAGTGTAAAAACTAGTTTTTTTTTCCAGCATTGGGTGGTCAAACATTGGGGATGAGGAACTAGCCATTCTTTCTAATGCCATTCATGACAATAAACAGCTCAAGCAATTGTGGTAAGAATCATACAAAAATAATGCAATCAAACATGCTTATGATGAAATTTGAGGAAATGAAATTGTGCTTCCATAGATTGTTTCGTGAGGGTGTATCTGCATAAAATGACATTACTTCATCTATTTTTGTTTTACAAATTTAACATCAAAGGATGGAAGGTAACAGAGTGAGCCAAATGGGTCTGCAGTCACTTGCGGACTTGACTCCACATCCTCTGAGAAAAATTGTGTAAGTGAGCACATTCTAAAGGTGATGCAGAATTGACTATTATGAGCTTTTGTTCATGTTAGAATGTTGTTACCTCTTCAAAAACATACATTATTGGGCTGTGTCTACATCTCCAAAGCTCAAAATGCCCTGTTCCATCTTGTTCCATCTATAAGCGGTGGTTTTCATGTTAACAGCTAACTTTTGTTCGTTCGAGATAGACAATTCCAGGGCTGAAATTATCCAAGTGATTCTAGTGAGGTTTATGGTGTTTAAAAACATAGTGGAGCATTTCCACATGGCATCACAAGGTTGGACATGAGTGTTTCCTGTTTGAGAGAAGAATTCAGCTTAAATATTCAGAATTTCAGAATAACGTGTGAATAAAACAAAACTCAGCTCTAGGTATGTTTTTGATGAGGAAACATTATAACATAGATCAGAAAATAATATGGGTCCTCTAAGATACAGTCTACAGTGATTCTCAAAGTTTAATTAAGCTAAAGCTAAGTTTTTTCTATCTACTTTAACCACAGAGCCATATGGAATGATCTGGAGGAGGGAGATTGTTTGGATTTAGCCTGTGTACAAGAAAGCCTCTCCATAAACTTCACAGATGGTGATGCACTGTGGGACCCATGGGGAGAGTGGGTCTTAAAAAGATGTGAAGGCATCAGCAATGACAGGCTCCTCGCAGTTCTCCACAAAGTGTGCAATATCCCAGTGCACTGCAGACAGGACCAGTGGGCAAAGACCTTCTACAAGAATCTGCACAAACTCTTACAGACCAGAATTGAATGCTGCACTGAAGAAAACACCTGCAAAAAGCTTAAGAGTTTTCAAAGTACATTAGCTTTGTGAGTTAATTCAAAAACGTGTCATGTTGTGTGTCATGTTAAACCACATGCAAAAAGAAAAAACATACAGTGGCCCGTACGGGGATCGAACCCGCGACCTTGGCGTTATTAGCACCACGCTCTAACCAACTGAGCTAACCGGCCACATTCGCTTTCACAGACACAAACAAGAGAATGTATGCAGAGTTACCAAATCACTTTTTATAAGTGTTCGTTTACCTATTTGTACTTAAGCCACAGTGTACTCTACTATGTTTTGTTTCAATTTAACCTTTATATGGAAGGGACTGAAACATTTCTGCGTTGTAAAATATATTTTGTCAAATGTTATGTATTTTTCCAATAAAATATAAAGCCAGTAATTTGTAATATATTTTTTTGTATACTTCCATAGATATATAGCATGGATCCATGGTCAAAAATAAACACTTTAGCGACGTACCCCATGGACGTGCTCCCCGCTTCTTCCAGTGACGAATTTATTCTGCGACGGCTCAGACAGAACGGGCTAATGTCGATCATTTAAAATTAGCCGACAAAGCCCCTCAGTTCTCCTTTTCTTTTGTTATTTTTCTTCATCGTTAAATTACAAAGTAAAGGTGAGTTATTACGCTTTATCTGCATTTTATTCACCTTATGCTTTAAGACAATCTAAACATTTTACTCCGTCATTACTTGCAAAATAAACTGCTAGCATGGCTAACCAGCACCACCACCACTAACTAGTGCAAACTGGTTCAAACACTCCAAACTCAAAACTAATAATAAAACTAATAGTAATATTGACCTAATAATATTTCTTCGTGCTTATTTTGTATCATTCGTGAGGCTAATTTTAGTTTACAGTAGAAACTTTTGCATTTAATATGAAATGTAGGTACTATCTGTTTTATCAGTGAGATGTAAGCAATGTAATATATTCTTTTGTGAAACAGCTTAAGGTTGATATTATAATATATGGGTAACAACATCCACAACAAACAGCCACGTTTTGAAAAATGTAGCTAACCCACGGTCAATAAATGAATGGGCCACTCAAGGGGCATTTAATGTTTTGATTTTCAGCCACTGTGCCCAGGACACTAATGTTCCTTGAAGTAGTGCCAGATAACAGATTGACACATACACAAAAATAATTGACCATTTCTGTGGCATGGATAATATTTGCGCCACATTATTTTGGAAATGGTGCGCTTCGAGGATAAAAACTGTGCTGAGACTCAAAAAACACAGGTCTTATCTGTCTACTTACCTACCTACTTTGAATTGATTTAATAGAATGATTGACACAGAGAAAGGAACTGCCTCAGGAGATGCTGCTGGATCCAGTGGCAAGAGCAAAGACAAGGAAAAGAAAAAACGGTCCCGTGTCAAGCAACTTTTGGCTGATGTGAAGAAGCAAGTGGAATTCTGGTTTGGAGATGTCAACCTTCACAAAGATCGCTTTCTGAAGAAACTCATAGATGAATCTGGTGATGGATGTAAGGAACAATTAAGTTTAATTCCAGTCTTTGTTTTGTAGCACTATTTAAAGGGACACTACATTTTTTTTGATGGAGGGATCATTCAGAACATGGAGATGTTGCTTTCCCTGCAATATTCCACAGAAGGGCAGGCAGACAAATGTATTTAATGGCAATAAAAATATCTTAATTGAATAAATGAAAGGATATGGATATATTTATACCAAACTGTGATTCTAACATGCTAAGCAAAGCAATAACATTTTCATGAGACAAGCATGTGACAAACCCTCCACTAGCAAAGTTGCATAGTGCCCTTAATGTGTACCTTTTTATGATGAGAATTTGCTCTGAATGGCATTACTGGAGCTCCTTTTCTTTTGCCACAGATGTTGACATATCTGTTCTGGCTCATTTTAATCTAATGAAAAGTTTGACCACTGACACCAAGCTGATTGCGCGAGCACTGAAGAACTCCTCTGTGGTCGAGGTACAGTTCATCAATGCTGCTCTTGTAAACAATGTTGAATGTAACTAACTTTATTTTGTGTGCAGGTTAATCTGGAAGGAAATAAAGTAAGACGCCTGCATCCAATAGGAGATCCACCTAATGATGAAGACAGCCGTACGGTATATGTAGTAAGTCTACTTTTCACTGTATTTCATATTTACACTGTTAGATATTTATTATTTGCTGACTTGCTTTTCATTATTTGTAACAGGAACTTCTGCCCAGAGATGTCACACACAACTGGATAGAGCGAGTTTTTTCCAAGTGTGGTAATGTAGTTTATGTCAGTATCCCCAGATACAAGAGCACAGGGGACTCTAAGGGTTTTGCCTTTGTTGAGTTTGAGAAAGCCGAACAAGCACAAAAAGCCATTGAGGTAAAATGATGAATGAAAAACTAAACAAAACAAAACAAAACAAAAACCCCGAAATAACATTATTCATTATCTGTCCAAATCAGATGCTGAATAATCCTCCTGAAGATGCCCCTAGGAAGCCAGGCATTTTCCCCAAAACCCTATGTGGGAAGACTTTGCACTTGCCCGCTGAAAACCCCACAGCAACTGAAAAGCCCACCACAACTAGAAAGCCAACGACGACAGGTACAACAACAAACAATTTTCTTATGTGGGTTGTTGGGGTGAAGTTGATTCATGCTTAATATTCAGATTTTTAATATCATTAAAAACTACTCAGATCTGATCATGTTGACAATATATCACCTCTTTTTCCATGTCTCCCATTTATTTTATTGCACTGATTCTTATACTTCAATAACAGGTGAAGAAGAAGAGAAGAAAAGGCGTAAAAAGAAGAAAAAGAAGTCCAGTGCTTCGTCGACTTCTGTGACTGAAAGTAAAGAACAGTCAATGGAAGCAGAGCCCACCGAACAAAAGATGAGGTCTGATCCAGAGGCAACAGGATCCCAGAAAACAGCAGGCAAAGAGAAAAAGAGACGCCGGTTGCAAACAGTAGATGCATCTGAGGGTGAATTACCATCTAAAATGAGAAAGACAAATGAAAGTGGAAGTGCAGCGTGTTCAAAGAGTGGTAAGGAGTCATTCACTTCAAATCACATGAAAGGATTTCAAAAGATAATTATGAGTTTAATTATACAACAGTTTTGTCTTCTCCTATAGATTCTTTGGCCAAAAGTGACAAGAAAGATAGAGTGAAAGATGAAAAGGAAAACATGGATGACTCTGCAGCCAAAGCCAAAAGGAAAAGAAAAAAGATGCACAAAGAGAAGTTGAAAATTGGAGAGGAAGTCATTCCACTGCGGGTTTTACCCAAGTGAGTCTTGCTATTGTAATAATGCACAAGTTTTATATAGTGCTTTCTGGAAACTCAAAAACATTTTACAGAGCATTATTCATTTACTCTACACTTGATAGTGGTAAACTATAGTAGCCACAGCTAAACATGACTAATAGCATTACGTTATGAATTCCCTTTAATCTGGTTCTTTTTTTTAACAATTTCAGGAAGGCATGGCTTGAACTGAAGGCAGAGTACTTGATATTACAAAAACGCAGCATGGCAGCCCTGAAGAAATGTATTGCAAAGATTGATCACAAGGAGGAGAAGAGCCAAAAAGTAGAAAATGAACAAAATGGTCAGTAACTCCTTTTCTGGTGTACTAGTAGCGACGAAGCAATGTAATGTCACTTTGACAGTTTATTTTGCCCAGTTATGATGGAAGAAAGCAATGAAAAGGCAACAAGACAAGCCCCACAGTTTGTTGGTGGAGTCATCCTGAAGATTACAGATAATAAGCCCCTACCAGGAAGAAAGTCAATCAAGGTACCAAGAAACTCTTAACTAACTTTTTCACTATGTCCTTATATTTACTGATCCAGATCACTACACAGAAATGAAAAATATAGAGAAATGTTAAAAGACATAAAGATGAATGGTAAGGGTACTTTGAAAGACGCCACATTTTGGAGTATTTAGTATTAAAATTATTATTATTATTATTATTATTTTATTTATTTATTTTTCAAATTGCAGGATAGGGAGTAAGTGAAAATTTTCTGAGCCCTCAAGTCTCAAAAGCAGTTCAGGATCACTCAAACATCACTAAAAATACAACTTAGAGTAAATCTATGATTAGGGAACACTATTATAACATGGATTTAAAAAAAACTAGTTAATGTTGATTTGACATCATTTCTGCCTCAATGTCTCTTACAGGAAATTCTCTCTAAAATCTCCCCAGTGGCCTACGTTGACTTCACAGAAGCAGATGCTGAATGTCACGTCCGATTTCACACACCTGAACAGGCCAAAGCTGTGAGCAATGCCAAGGCTGAACTACAGAAAGAGCACAGCTGGAAAATGGAGATCCTTTCAGGTAGACTTGAACTCATTATTACCTACTGTGTTGTGTCTATTGCCATGACAACAAAAGGAAGTTTTTACTGCTCTGAAATGTGTGGTGTGCTTCCTTTTTTGTAGGCGACAATGAGCAGAGATATTGGCAGAAAATCCTGGTTGATCGGCAAGTGAAACTAAACCGGCCAAGGGAGAAGAGGCGAGGAACAGAGAAGGTGAACACTTGACCTTATACCATATTATATTATACTATATATATGTACAGTTGAGGTCAAAACATTCATGCTCCCCATGTTTATTTCCCAAGTTCTTGTTCCTGCTGTATGGTGAGAAAGTATTTGAGAAAATGTTTCAACAAAATTTGTCCACTATGAATAAGAGTTCTGAACTGTGAATATACCAGTTTAAATATATAGAAATTGCATTGTAAAATCATTGAATGTTCCCTTCATTTTTATTATTTATATATTCACTTGACTGTAATCTATTTTTATATTTTCTTATTTTTTCTCCAGCTCATTTCTAAAGCAGAGAAAATCATCATGGCCAGAGCTAAAGAATCAAATAAACACATCCGTTTTGATGACTGAGTGACTGCAGCTTAAAACAGGTCTTTTTGTCTTTAATTTGAAACAAGGTCTGAACTAGAACGTGTCAGATAAATTTTGCACTGGAGACAATAGCAGCTGCTTTTTGTTTTAATATGGTAGCGAGTGTCATCTTTCATTTATTAGGGAAATTGTACATGTAATGTAAATAGATCTTTTAAGGTTCTCCAGTGAAATATGGATTTTTTTTTAAATAAACTTTTTTTTGATCATGTGTCATGCCTGGTTTTGACAAGCTTTAAAAAGAAATGTTCAGCTAAAGAAAAAAAAGCGGCCATTACTACACTTAGCTCTGCTTCAAATATTTATCACGAGAACAAACTCAGTCGGCTCTGTGGGAGGCATCGTTGTTTTGGGTGGAGATCATGTGGTGGACCATCTGGACTTGGTCCTTGTCCAGGTCACTTTTTGTCCAAGTTGCTCTTGAGTATTCAAATTCTATCATCCCGTTGTCCGCATTCTTGTCCTTCTGGTTCCCTTTACAATTGCCATTGCACATTGAAAAAGAGATCTGATCTTTCTTCCAGTCCTTTTTATGTGTGGTGACAGGGCGGCGTGGAAGCTCCCATTTTATGAAGTGATCCCTCATAGTTGTGGTCCCTACAAAAGGCGATTTGGTTCTGTGACTGCTCTGCCTGGCTTGTTTTATTGGCTTCGTTCTTTGCAATGCATGCGGTATGAAATCAGCCTTTGTTGTTGTTAGGAACCTATTCATATTTTCAAAGCTTGGGAATTTTGGGTCCAGTGTCCAGGACTTGATATGGGGGACCTTGCCAGGACATGAGTCAGATGTGCAATAAACACAGTTAGTTGGTTCACCCAGCTGTAGGCTCGTTTGGGCCCTTGACTTGTCCAGTCTTTGCTTGGGTTGCACAGGATGAGGAATGAATGAAGACCTGTAGCTAGTTTGATTTTCAGTCGGCTGACTCTCTTTGTCATTCTTTTGGAACAGTTTAAGGTTGTCATGGGGTTTGAAAGGCTCATATTTACAAAGTTTCCATTCTTGAAAGTCACCTACAAGAGAAATCACACTTAGATTCCATATAAAAATATAGCTAACCCATAGATAATAGACCATATTTACTTCTGTAGGTGGTTGTCCGTTGGTTGCCATGATTACAGCAACACACTGTGCGATGAGCATCTGTGACCTTAGGCAGCTTAGAGGGGTGACTGACCCATTTTTGGGCTATGTAAGAAGAACTGAAACACATTAACACACATAACCAAGTTTTGTGGTTATCTCCGGTTTCCCTCAATGGAACTCAAACCACTGTGATCTGCTTACAGAATAAAATCTGTCTGCTCATCTGACTCAGTATCTATTCACTCACTGTAAATAAGATGTCACTTTGTATAAACCAAATATTTACTTCTATAATAAAATACGTTTGTAGAGGAAACACATTATGGTAATCGTTTAAGATGATAAATGATGCTAAATATTACATGTCATTCAAAGTGTTTCTCCTCAATAATAATGCATTAACTGCAAGTTCTATATAGAACTTTTTCAGATGCTCAAAGTTGCTTTACAATTTTGTGCATTATTCATACCAATAGCCCCTTCCGGTGATCACACACACACACTCACACACACACACACTCACACACACACGCACTCACACACACTCTCACACACACTCACACACACACACATACACATACACACACACACACACCAGGCAATGTGGGAGAAGTGTCTTGCCTCAGGACATAACGACACTTTTGAAGTTGTAAAAGGGCCGGTGTGTGAGACCAGACGTTGATAAGGAGGTTTAGCCACTGTAGTGTGATCAATGGATTTACCAGCAGTGACCGAGCTAAGATTACACAGTTAGGCTACACAGTTTTGTGATACATCCCTATGGACATTTTACAGGGCGCATTTCCACGGTGATATTTTGATGTTACATCTATTTACATTTGGACATAACATTAAAAGGTCTTTAGTTGCACCTAAGTAGCCATTTCCAGTATTCTTCCTACTGCAAACTCTAACGTCATTGCTATCTTTGTTTGTGTTCATTCCCAATTTAGAAATTTCAAAATCTACAGTTTCGTATCACAACTCAACAAGCACATTTAATTCACACATAGAAATGGTTCTTACCTCACGGCTGGTTCTTCCATGTTAAGCACATGACTTCTTTCCTCTATCCTTCGCTACAGACCAGTTGAATCAGCTAACTAAATAATTTACCGTAAGAACATGGGTCATGTGTAGTGGAGCGGCGGCAGTGACACAATCTAAAAACAAACACTAAAGGACTACGCCTGGTGCGGGCTGTTGTCAAGGCGAGGACAAGGCGCACAGCCAAAAACACTGAGGATCCCGCACCATCAGCGGAGACTTTTGAAAACCTTAAATTAGTGTAAATACATGTGTCAGAAGTTCATTATACACATGGACTCTCAATGCATGGGATCTTGTAAGCTTTTACTTTACTTTAATCTTTATTTGAGGGACAATGCACAGAAACATTAAATCGAAAGACAGAGATGCACTGTACCAGATTATAGCTGAATAGCTAGTTTCCATCTGTAGTCCCTTTTTACATAATAAATTCCATGTATAAGTCTCTAAATTTCTCTTAAACTTCCCCAACATTCAAACCTCAGTTATACAGTCACTGTCAAACACCATCAGACAATTATAGAACCACTGTATCATTCACTGCATTTCACTCTGTAGGCCTATGTCCATTTATCCGTCAGATTACTTAATATTTACACACGTTTAAATTACATTGCACATTGGTCCCAGACCATAGGAATTCCACAGGAGAAAAGACCAACTGACACTGGTCCAAGATGGACATAAATACACAGTGTCAGTGCTGACAGGTTTGACCATTCCATAACCACTTTTTAAGTTCCCGAGTAAAAGTGGCAAAGTTTGTTTGATTTTTTATTTCAGGTGGGATATTATTCCAGTCTTTAATTGCTTTATTTGAGAAAGCTGTCTGTGCAAAGTGACTGTGTCAAAGGTCTTGCGCAGATCCAGGAAGGTTGCTCCTACTACACCTCCATTATCGAGACTGGCTTTGATGTTTTCGAGGAGGAGGCAACAAGCTGTTTCTGTTGAGTTCTTTCTACGTGATATAAAAGGCATCTCCATCTGTCAGTGACGTTTTCAGATTGATTAAGTGTATGTCAACTTCACTCATCACCATAGTATGTTCTGCTTTTGACCTCATGGTGGAAACGATCAAAGTCATGCAAGTAGAAAAAGATTTTATAAACTCATGATCCCGTTAACTCAAAGCTCAAACACTTAACTGAGTTTATGCTGCACTAGATGTGATTTGCCTTTTGTCCGCTAGATGGAGATAAATACTTGTGCATTGTCCAGTGTGCGTTGGTCCCCGGTTGCTCCGCATGAAAGGATAAACCTATTCATACAGCCCTACAGGCCACTTACACTTGTCTATATTATTGGTGCAAAGAGGTAGGAAGATTTTGTAATGGTCCGTAAAATCATGGCTTTAACCTACTAAAGCACAGGTGTCCATGGGCTCACCGAGACGTTGCTGCCAATCACTGCCAAGACATCAACAGTTTCTTCAACCACAACTAGTCACACTACACAGTCAGTCTTAACAGATCTGTGAAATTTATTCATGTGGAGTTTCAGCTCCCGTACACTGAAAAACACTGGAATAGAAAAAAAAATCCTTTCTTTAGTTTAGTTTACTGGAATATACCTATACATATAAGAAAAATGTGTGGAACATTTATTTAATTATTCACTGTTTTCATATGAAAATAAGTAAAAATGGCAAAACATTTCCATACTTCAATTAGCATGTGAATAAACTAGAGTTAACTGAAAATTTGTGTGAACATCATAAATTTTGCATCATTTTTGGGAGTGGCAATAAAAAGATCCAACATGATTAAGTACAAGATTGCACGGTTTGGTGTAGGCCTGTAGGTGTTATTAAGAGGTGATCTTCAAGTCCATGTGTGAGAAATTAGCATTTTGTCCCATATAAATCTATGGTAACAATTTGATCAAATTAAATTAGAAATCATCTTTATATGCAGATTAGATAATGCTGCAAAGTTTGGGTTATAGTGTCTTCCTTTAACACTCCCTCACTGTGTAAGAAAGTTCTTTTGTCAGGACCAGATGGTATTTATGATTTTACTCGGAGCACACCCGTGTTTTTGTGGAATCTCTTTTTAATTCTAAGAAGAATGAACAGAACATTGTCAGTGCAGTTGTCATCTCATTATTATAATTCAAATACAAAGCAAATATCAGGGAACACATTAATACTTGTCCACAGCCCATTTCAGCTGTTTTACATCTTCAGCTGACATGCTTTGGTGGATATAATTATATATTGTGGAAGGGAAGATGCAAAGATGTTTTGGTTATCTCACAATCTCATATGCTTTGCTTTAAAGGTACACTGTGCAACTTTTCAGTCCGTCACTTCTGCTTAGTTCCATGGAGATTTTATTGCCCAATGTTCCAGATACTGAACTTATTTTCTTGGAGACATGCAGGTGATGCCACAAGACCAAGTTACAGGTCAGATATGTGGAGAGGGACTGTGCTCATAGTAAAAATGCACAATTTTCATGCTATAAAAGCACCTGTAATTCAGTAAATGCAACCATAACTTGAAAAATGCATGCTAAGCAATAGCATCTCCACAAAGACAAGCAGAGGTGCTAGACCCCCAACTAATAAAGTTACATAGTGCACCTTTAAGGACTGAATCACATCTGCTGCTTTTTGTGTAGAGTTTTCTTCCATTATTTAAAAATAATTTACATTCAAATATGAGATTGCTCAAAACTGAGCCAGACATCACTATTTGGAAGTTTCTCCAAGTATAGGCCAAGTAAACAATAAACAAACAAACAAACAAAAAAAAAAAAGTGGTGCAACAACTTAGTATTAGAAATAGATTCTCCCACCCCCTCTCCATAGTACTTTGAATACCCTATAATTTTCCTGTTATAATGCATTTCACAGTTGTCTAGTCTATAGAGAATTATAGCCTATAGACTTATAAGACTGAGCAGGAAAGTGGTTAATGGTTCATAATGACTACTTTGCTAGACTCAAGGCTGCTTGCCCTGCTTTTTGACAATTGCCCCTAATTGAGCGTAGGGTCCACATGTTGGGAGGCGTGTTATTAGGGGGCGAGCAGAGAGAGCCAGCTCACAGTAGCAGCCAGTCCTGTCTCCTTTTACGCACGCTTTTATTCTACCCTCTACTTCAATATTACATTATTTTCTCTGTGACAGTCGACAGCTAGGTGCAACAAGTTTACAAGAGCCACACCGTCTCCGTCTATAGCCTACTGTATTTTTCGTCGAGCTGCCGTCGCTTCTTGTAACGGTGCGCTCTGATTGGTGACAGGCGCCAAATGCGGTTCGCTCCCAGTGGCAACGCGTGCAGCAGTTTTATCTTCACTAAATGATCACCCCGGAGGCAAGACTAGCATCAAAGTGCGAGGCAAACATGGAGAAAGAAGCCCAGAAGAGACGGCACTGTCACTCCACGGCGTTCGGACTAATATCGTCCCTGTTCTCGGTGGCTTCTGTCGCCTTCTGCGTCTTTTTGAGCTTTAACGCGGCTGATATTAGGAGCCGAGTGGTGGATTTGGAGAGCGGGAAACGCGAGCAAACCTTTGGCTATTCGGTGGAGGATTTAAACTCGTTAATTCAGCAAAGAGTGGAAGAGCTGTTATCTCAGGTGAGCATTTTTTTAATTTACCAAATTATCCAACTTTACAAGCGCAAACCACTCATCTTTATTGTACGCTAAGTCCCAGTTATTTATCAACGGGACTAAATGATGTGCTAATTTGTTTGCCAATTGAAACCACGTGCTAATGAATGAAAATGTCTTCGGTGTTTTAAATTGCAGCGCTCCTACGAGAACTACGTGAAAATACGCACCGCCAGGCAAACCTCACCTGAATGCAACTGCCCACCAGGTAAGGTCCCCGTACTTTACCCCGTGCGTCACTCTTTTTAGGGGGTCGTGCCTTGGCTTTGTATTGAAAATGAATGGAAGTCTATAGGATTATGTTTCATTGCATGCGCACAGATGATCACTATGAAGGAGGCAGGCAGCTGACACTTAAACAGACAGAAAGGAATTTAAAACAGCGCTATGCAGAGGCTATGATATGCACTGGGGGCTCGTTTGACCTCTTAATGTTGTTCACTTGTTCTGGTGGAAATGGGGAAAAGGGCAAGTTACCTGAAATTCCCGTTCTTGGCCAGTAGATGGACACATTTATTCCTGTTTAGTGCATTGTTCAGATTTGGAATGAACACAGAGGCCAGTGTGAAATTTCAAAAGCAATTGCTTGTTATTTGAGCAGTAACAGTATTTTCTGCAGCTTTATAATTATGAGTTTAGCAGTAACATTCATAAATTGAATTGAACTGTTTGGGGTATTAGTTAGTGCTTAGATATGGTGAATGAGTAGCACATAATATACTGGATTTCTCCCCTTTAATACAATAGCCTAGTAGTATAAGCATGTGTGTGGTCGTTCTTAAATGCGAAATTTAGACAAAATTGATTTTATTTGTCATTTTGAAACAACTAGTGTTCCGCAAAACCTTTTAGCAACTTGTGTATAGGTGTTTTTCTTTTGCCAACAACTCAAGAAATTGCCTTCTGAAACTTTCAAAGTATGTCAGGGTTCAGACAGTGCAATTTCACAGTTATAACATGGAAAATTGATATTTTGCCCTCAGAATAGCAGGAGTGAGTGAGCTTTGACTCGTGTACAGAGGAGGGATGAGACAATAAACAGTGATCGTTAACTGTGATGAAAAAGGATGACAATACTGGAATACTCATGAATTATTGTGAATCATCATTATACCACCAGAATCTGCCAGAACAAAGCTACTTATCCACAATGTTCACTTTAATCATGGTTGTTTTCACTTATAACAAAGTATAAATAGGGAAAGGAGCTTCAGTATATACTTTTATACAAAATTTGAGTACATGCAACATTTTGAAACCATCCGTCCGTCTTCTTCCACTTTATCTGGTTGAGTCGCTGCCCAGTCTTCTGCGCACCTGACCCCCCCTATGACCCCCTCTGTGAGTGGTGAGCCCACAGGAGGGTTGACGTCAAGGTCCTTGATATTAGTTCATAGGGGTCAGTTTTTTTTTAAAAAACCCTGTGCAATAAAAAAGTAATATTATTCTTAATTATTATTATTTTGGCCATAATAAATGTAATACACAGTTTTATGTTGTCACATGCCAGAGTATGAGTAAAGAGGTAGAATGGTGCTGAAGTTTTGGATAAGAATTGAGGACCAGCGAAGGAAGTTTTTTCAATTTTGGTTTGCAGTGTATTCAAGCATAACAAAATAGCAATAATATTTTCCCATCAATGTAATACATGAGAGACAATATTGTTATTCATATTATTGGCACTGCCTTGGTAGTTTTGCATTTTTATTTGGCATAAAACTTGACATCCATCTCCTCCAATTTTGGCATGTTGGACCCGATAATTAATATTAGTTCAGCATAATGTATTACAAGAGGCCCAGAGCGGACTTGCAGCTTGTCCAAGTGAGCCATATGTGAACCCTGGTCCACTTGAGTTCTACCTGCAGCAGGAAACTTGACATGTTTTCACAAGTTCTTCAAGTGGGCTGAAAATGGATCTCCACTGGCCCATATGGAAATGGGATACAGTAAGTGTGAACACCGTGTCGCTGACCTCGCCGCGGTGACAAAGAGCAGAGCATGTTTGGACGTACCGAAGCAGCGTCCAGGTGCTGGTTAGCATCTGGGCCCGGAACCACAGAATGACAAAGTGAAAGACATGTCTGTGGCTTTATTGGACTTGGTGACCTTTGAACTTTACAACTTACAAAAAATGCATAACTTTCAACCACTGAAAAAATCCACCATTTCCACCATTAAACTTTCCTGGTGCTCGTTAAAGGCACACTATGTAACTTTGCTGGAGGATTCGTTACCTACTTGTCTCCATGGAAATGTTGTTTTTGCCTTACCTGGAGTGATCTATTCGTATGCCATGTAAGGTATCTAGTATGTTTCATTACAGTGTTTTAATTGCTCTGAAATAACTTGAAAAACATGCATTCTTTCTGTAAGTGTGGATGCCTCTTCAGCTAACCCTAACCCTAACCCTAAGTTAACCTGTAACTTGCTCCGGTGGTGGCTCAATTTTGTTTCCATGGAGATATGTAAACAGGTTTATGCATATGACAGGTTAGACTACCCATTTTGCTAAAACATAGTTAACAGGAAAGTTACATAGTACACCTTAAACTAATGTGAACAATTAACAAAAGAAACATTTTATTTTCAATCAAAACATTATCTGAACTCAGGTAACTGCAGTTTTTGATATCAAATGCATTTGCTAAACAATAGACCACTGTACATTTTACAGGATGTATGCCAGTAGCGAGGCTGGCACCACCTAGTGCCTCCGCTCAATTTCATTTCTCTCCAGCAACTAGATCAGGAATCACAACACACTGGGCGGTTTGCAAGAACCCCAGAACTTGTAGTTGGTGCACCGTCCAGTTAGCAAAGTGGTGTGTTGGCCAGAACCAACCCGAGTTGCAATAGCAGACTGCATACGCCATGCGCACACAACCAAATAGCAGTGATTGGTTAAATAAATATAGTACCCGCCTACCATTGAGTGAACGGACCCTAATGCTGCGAGGTCAGACAGTTTCCACGAAGTAAAATTGGCTGATGAATCACTAGTATTCCAGTGCACTTGTATTAAAAGAATTGGAAAGTAGACATTATTTGAAATGTGTTTTTCTTCATAATGTTTAAGATGTACTTTTGAGAAGAAAGTTGGAAAAAAAAATAAACAAGTCATCATTGCATAATTTGTGATTACAACCACACATAGTATAAATAGAGTTCTAAATGAGCCATGTTTGAAAGTTTTCACAAGTGGTTTGTCAATAGTCAAGTGAATCATCTGCTGAGTGGGAATTCCTTCAGTAATGAGCTAAAGTACTGGAAGTATTAACCATAATTGGACTCTCCCAATCACGCCGCATTCTGATCTCTGTCCCAATCATATGCCTGCTATTTATTTCCTCCCACCACATTTGTGTTAAGGCCCAAAATAAAACAAAGAGAAGAGTTTAGTTCAAATGGAGCACAGCGAGGATAAAACCAAGATGGCTTTGTGCTTAATCTCAAAGACTTTGCAAGTTTGATTAAAGACATTTATGTTCATTGTTTCTTTAAGCTGACCAATGGACAATGCATGAAAAACATATGTTGCATGCAAGCTATTGTATGCAAAGTAGACCATTCGGCCATAACAATCTGACCACGGACCAAAGAAGTTTATAGTACATATTATCTTGTATTATGGTGGAGGATGAAACTGATTGTTTTGTCATCCAGTCATCATGTTGTAAAAATAGACAATTGTTAGTATTTCAGGAATTTTAACATGTGCCAAGTTGGGAGGGCTACAGAAATTAAATTGGTTAAAGAAACTCCAAAATGGCTGCTTTTGTGGCATTGAAACCCTTAGCAGTACCAAATGGCCAGCTAGTTTGAATTTCAGCAGTGGTCCAGTGAACTTAAGTCATGGTGGCAGATCATTTATCTTTGAGGGGGCTTTATATGGCATAAAAAAACCTGCAATTTATTATTACAATTTACCATTCTGTATATTGTTTAAAATTGGTAACTAAAGCTATCTGCTGCTTCTGGAAGTTCACATTTCACTTTGGTTAAGTCCACTGCTCACCCACTCCTGGTCATGCTCCATGTTTGAGGGTGTAGCTGCACTAAGAGAAGCATTCAATCTTATTAGCCATCACAGAAAATAAACATATTACAATTGAACAATAAAAGAGTAGAATTTCACACTTCAGATCACATTTGATTTTTGATCGTCATACTGCTTAATAATATGCAGTGTTATTTGGTGTGCTTCAGTTCAGTAGTTATCCTCTGTTCTCAGGGAAGAGTCCATAATACTCACAGCCCTGACATCATTGCTGTCATAGAAGATGGAGTGGCTGCATAGACAGTGCTGCGGTCCATAGCTTCAGGATATTTTATAACTCGCTTCTCTATCAGTGCTTTTTGTATTTGATCTAAATATTGTGAACTTGAGATATATTTCCTTCGTAGGGCTATTGACGTAGGGAAAGTCTTATACTCATAACATTTAAAGTGAGATGGATTTTTATTATAAAATGATGATCTCAGTGTAATGTATATACAATTTTATGCATGACCTCAGTCTCTGCACTCGAATGTAAACAATGAGGTTAGCCATATTGAATAGCGGTGAATGTGTGTTAAAGGCCTCCATGCATTAGTATAAAAGTGAAATGTTACTATTCTTGGACACTTCAAAAGGGCATAGACAGATGTAGTAAAATAGAATTTAATGTGAAAAGATTCTGTCGGAGAGATTGTGGATGACTTACTGTGCCGATGCTGCAGTAATAGTTTTACTCATGTAATTTGATACAGCCCAGCTAAAATGTGAACTACCTGCACAAAACATAATAATATGCCTTTTTTCTTTTACAAAACAAACCTGTTAAAACCACTTTGTATGAAAACGTCATTTCAGTTGGCGTGCCACTGTGGGTCGAGTCAAACGATTGTTTTAGCTTTGGCAGGCAGTTTACTTTCCCATTTTTGCGTACCTTCCCCTCCCCTGGGATCTGCATTCCATAGAGGGCCTGTTGTTTAATGGGACCATAATAAAATGTGCAGTCAGCAAGCACTGGTGCTCAGCTCTCGCCCTGTTTACTCACCCATACACTCCCCCATCTCCCCCCCCCCCCCCCCCCCTCGCACCCGGCCCTGCTTCCCTTTTTCTCACTCTGCAGCATTTATTGAAGTAAACAGTTCAAAAACTAGCCTGGCAGTTCCACGTTCTGCCAAGTGCTTCTGAAGAAAACTGCAACCTTCAGCTCCTTAACGAATCTTAGTTTTACCCCACCACCATTAAACACCATCATACAAGGACAGGGCTATAGAAGGAACCAGGGTATTGCTTAGAGAGGATTCTTATATTTCTAATTCAATTAAATCTGTTAAAAGCAAATGTCTTATCAACCAATCACATAGCAGTGTTTAGACATGTTTTAGACCGATACCAATGCTGTTATTGAATAACGGCACAGATACTGAAAAATTAATTGGATTGGGTATCTGTTCCATGATATTGGTTCAGCCATTATCATGGTTGGACCTTTAATTGGATGTAAGAAATCAGCAGAAAGGCTTGACCTTGAATGTCTCAAGTTTGAACATTTATTCTTTTATAAGAAGCTGTTCAGTCATGATTTGAAGGATTAATAACAGTTATATAACACAGTTGGCTCTCTTGTGTAATAAAGTAACTGCGCTTTAAGGAAATAAGTGCCATTTTCCATCCCTACACTGGAATCTGTTAATATTGGGTATCAGCAGATAGAAGTAAAATATCTGTCTCGGTGTTGGAACTGAAAAAGATGGATCAGTGCATCCTTATTTTAGAAAATACTACTAAAGTTCAAACCACCCTATTTGGTAACTTTCATACTTTCAATTCAACTTTGTGCATTTATACAAATTTAATTTTATTTTGGGTGACTTGAGTATTGATCCGAACTGCAGTGCATATCCAACTGGTGGAGACAAAGTTCAGAGTACAATGACTAGATGGGTATAGAAACTTCTATAATTGAAAATCAGGAGTAACTCATTAGCCCAGGCTGAGCATCCATTATAGTTTAATTTGACTCTCTTCACAGCTGTAGCACTTACATTCTTGCCTTTATAATCGCTCCTTTTCAACTCCTTGTGGCCAAATCGGGTTACTCTCCCCCTTTCCGCCTCACAAACTGTTGAAATCCCAATGGCCCGATAGACTTACATTTGTGCCAATCTCCTCAGATATCTACAACTCACTGGGCACATTGTAATTAATCACTGACAGGGTTTGAATTAGCTGCCCTGTGCGCTTCGGAGCCATGAGTTGCCCTAATGGCTATGTAATTACTGGGTGCTAGGTAAAGCTACGCAGACTTCCAGGTAGCCACATGAGCCAGCTGCTTTCAGTTAGTCTAGTCAGATTAGCCTGCATGGAAGCCAGCGAAGTTTGTGAAGTTGGGGCCTGGGAAAACTTAAAAATGACTGGATCGCAGCGTGAAGGATGTTTTCTAGCTCTGGAAATGAAGTTAGTTTTCATTTGAGCAGGATTGCAGAAGATTAGATTCCATATGTTACAATACTGCAAAAAGCATTTAGGATCTCCCTCCTCAGAGACTTTGAGCAGACGTAGGGGATGCAGGTAAAGTGTTGCATGAAAAGGCCCACCTAAAAAGCTCAAAACCCGCAGACTTCCTCAAGTGAAACGAATTGTGACAAATACAGCCATGTCTGGAGAGCCGCTGATGTGAATTGAGAACTGTTTTAAGTGGGTTCAGTAACATTGTAACTGTAAAGGTGCTGAGATATTAGAAAACTGAGAAACTGCTGTTGTGGGTGGTATTCCATGGTACAATATATAACGTTGTACCATTAGGGCAAAGATTTCCAACTAATGGCTCTAGAGAGACTAATAAAAAAGAGTTACTGAGCTCAAATGTGCTCCTGTGTTAGAAATGGTGCTCTTGTTCTTTCTGTTCACCTTCTGTATCTTTGTTAGAGCTGGAAATTTAGCTCAAGGTCATAAGAGTCACTAAACATACCACATTTTACTGTTATGATTATTTTGAGAAGAATGATCACAATACAAGTATTCACAATTCATGAATAAACAGGGAAATTTGCAATTCACTTTCATCCACACTGATATATGGCTATTCTTTAATTAAATAAAATGTAATGTGATTCTAAAATGACAATTGTGATCATTCAGAATTAGAGCTATCATTATTATTTTTAGTTCTTATGATTATATTATGACCTGTAATAATCTTGGCATCCTACATAAGAGCCAGTCACACATACCTTTCCTGTTGTCAAAGCTTGCTGGACTGTATACTGATAAATTAGCTCCCTAGATTTACCTACTATATTACAAAACTGCTTTTCTGGAATTAATTATACGATCATATCGAATAGACAAAAAAATTCCCGTAAAATTCCCAGTAGAGCAAAGAAACTGTACACATGATAAAATGGAACCTCCAAAAATATTGTTTCAGCTTTCATGTATTGAACGATAAGTCCATATACTGTAGTAATTATTATGAGGCCTAGCAGAGTCTCAGTTATGAAGTTTGTCCTCAGATATTAGGATCTTCAGTTCATTTCCCTGTTACAGAATTGTTCTCAGGCAATAGTCATCTGTGAATCATCAAATTCCAAATCGAGCTTCACATTTTTGTATCCCAACAGTCCACTTCTGGTACCTAAAATGATTCAAAATTAGCGCTGCCCCATTACGGTATTTACATATCCATCATTTCCCTGCTCACCGTATTTGTTTTTCTTTAAAGATTGCATTAAAACTTGATTAATGACATTAACCCCCTACTGAGACAAAATCAAAATTACCCTAATAATTTGTGATTATCATCCGCCCCCAAGTATAACATTGGCTCCCA
The DNA here is from genome assembly GCA_030686955.1 of Odontamblyopus rebecca. NCBI lineage: Eukaryota > Metazoa > Chordata > Actinopteri > Gobiiformes > Gobiidae > Odontamblyopus > Odontamblyopus rebecca. The sequence goes on along the minus strand of CM060672.1, from coordinate 15,837,634 downwards.
CTCTGAATTCTCACATGAGGCTGTCTGTGAAGGCATCTGGAAATAGCCCCCGTGCTCCTCTTTTGAAGCTTTTGACGCTGCACTTTTGATGGGAAAGACTTCGAGGCGTGCCAGCTAAAAGCACTGGTAATGACAAGAAGAATGAAAAGCCCGTCCATTGAGCACTAACCTGAGGGGACAGAGGGGCAAGATTTGTGCATTCCCGCTGCTTTCTGTGCATCTGAAAGACCCTGGGCCAGTGTCGAGAAGCTTTGGTTCAACATAGGCCTGTCACGGCAACAAAGTACAACGTAGTGCTACAGAAAAATGTCATGATAATATTGAAACTACTTTAACCAAAATAATTCTAAAGCAGGATCATCCCAGTGAACCTTCTTTTAAGAGAACCATATTGTAATAACCTAATGAAAAAACTTAAGATAAGATAAGATAAGATATCCTTTATTTGTCCCACAATGGGGAAATTTCAGTGTTGCAACGCACAGTAAAGAGAACAGCAAGAAACAGTAGCAGCAATAGAGTACAGTTAAGTTAAAAATAGACAAACACTATAGGGATCTAAAAAGATAAGGATTATAAAACTATGTATCAAAACTATATATACAATAAATTACTATCTTACATTTCACAGTATTGCACAGGGTCCCAGTATTGCACAGGCAGCAGAGTTAGCAGTGTTCATTGTAAAGTCTGACAGCAGCAGGAAGGAAAGACCTGCGGAACCTCTCCTTCACACAGCGAGGGTGGATCAGTCTGTCACTGAAGCTGCTCTCCAGAGCAGACAGGGCGCCCTGAAGAGGGTGAGACTCCAGGTCCAGCATAGAAGTGAATCTGGCCAGAACCCTTCTGTCCCCCACCTCCTGCACCGAATCCAAGGCACAGCCCAGGACAGAGCTGGACTTCCTGATGACTTTGTCCAGTCTCCTCTTGTCCCTCTCTGTGATGCTGCTGCTCCAGCAGACCACACCGTACAGGATGGCTGATGCCACCACAGAGTCGTAGAAGGTCCTCAGGAGGGGCCCCTTCACTCCAAAGGACCTGAGTCTCCTCAGGAGGTAGAGCCTGCTCTGGCCCTTCCTGTACAGTGCATCTGTGTTGTGGGTCCAGTCCAGTTTGTTGTTCAGATGAACACCCAGGTACTTGTATGAGTCCACTCTCTCAATGTCCCTTCCCTGGATGTTCACTGGTGGGGGGGCAGTGGAGCGGCGTCTGCGGAAGTCCACCACCATCTCCTTGGTCTTCCCGGCGTTGATGAGAAGGTGGTTCCGCTGACACCAGTCCACAAAGTCCTGCGTTAGTCAGTTAATTATTCGACCATCTAAGCACCATAGACTCTATACAGAACTGGACTACGGGAATGTGAGCCCATAGCGTTCGGATCCAGTCAAATGAAGCTCACTGTGGCTACTAGTTATAAGAATGATTTTGGAGGTAGTTCCACGTACAAAATAGTGGAATAAAAATACCAGGATCATGTAACGCGGGTTAATACGAACATTTTAAAATCAAAATGACGAGGCTCACTGCAGCAGTTACAGAGAGAGGGCTGACAATTTTCTACTGTAAAGTCGATTAGAGTCAGAGTTGATGGAGCCGGAAGCGCCCCCATGCATCTTGAGGATTAACTTTGTCCATTTATATAGTCTAGCACATGTTATCATCGACATAGTGATTATTGTGACAGGCCTAGTTGTTCAACAGATTTCCGCCCGTGTCCTTGTATGGTCTCTAGCAGTGATTTTTGATTGTCATTTTATGCCACAGACAGAGAGACTATTCTAAGAGCTTGTTTCAACTTGGAAATGAATAAAAGACCTTCTTCTTTGACCGCACAGTTTTATGTTTCACTATTGTCAATGCATTATACTATTGGACAGTACAATTCAAACTGTTAAAGGAAGGAAGCTAATTTATTCCATGGTTATGGGCCCTTAAATCGCATTTTGTGGTTAGAATAAGTCATTTGTAATGGTATTTTGCTGATTGTTGAAGTTCTTCTGTTGGGTGTGCTACATTAAGTTACACAGACAATTTGGTCTGAAGTACACAAAATCACTTTTGTCTTCTAATGATGTCACCAGTGACCAGAATTATTCAATGGGATTAGCAGAAAAGTTAGTATAGGACTCAGCTAGGACTGCCTCAGCTTTTCTTTCCCAGTTGTCATCATTTAAAGCATAGATATGAGATATTTGAGAGTTGAGGTTTAATAGTGTTGACACCTTATTGAATAATAAAAATACTGTAGTGATTATGGCAGGGGCTGAAGCAACATACAGTTTTATGGCAATGTCACCACCTATAGAATTTTTTCCTTGCAAAAAATGCTTGCCTGCTTAGAGCTGGGCGATATGCCAAAAAAATATAAGAATCACAATTTCTTTTTGCACATTGTCTAGCCTTGATTTTTGATTCAAATTATTCTTTTCAAAAACAAAATTAAAAGGGCAAAAATAAAACAAACTTTTAATGAGTTCTCAAATTTTTTCTTTGAGTTTGAACTCTGCTCAAAACTACATGCTTTTACTGACAGAGGATTGGCTGTAGGCATCTTGATAAAAATTACCCATTATATCACTGACAATTAAAAATGACTGGATCTTAATTTAAATTTCTATTAATTGCACAGCCTTAGCTATGGCTTGCTATGGGACTGCCTTTGTTCACCTTAGCCTACAGCATAAATACTTCTGAACTTATTTCTTACTTTAAATTGCATATAATTGCCATAACATTACCATGTTTACCCCTAGGCAAGAGGGGAAATTACATCTGTTGCCCTCCCTGGAGCCCCTGCTACTTTCACTGCATGTGCCGCCTCTTTGCTGGTGCAGATCCTCCACAAAAGCCCCTTCACAGGGCCCTGTATTTGCCCCATGACACTGGGATCATCATTGTGGTCTTGGTCTCACTGAAGTCCCCTTTGTGACGCTTCAGCCCACCTCCCACCACCACCATGCGCAGGCCTGACCCTCACGCATCAAAATAGACTTAAATAGACAAGAAGAAGCCTCACTAATGGCTCCAACAACAGCTGCCACACTGTTCAATGAGCGTGACATCAGGAAGAAAACATCTGAAGTCACTGTGCGGCTAAAGTTTGAGGAAGTTGAAAAAATACTGTAACTTTTCCATAATGGGTACAAAGATAGACCAAAAAATAACAAAGATAGACTAGATAACAGTTACTGATAAAAAAAAAAAAAGACCATTCATAGTTCTAGAGTGGTCTTTTTCAAGATTAATCGGTTATTTATTGTGATTTTGCAGGTATAAACAATCGATCAAACAATAAATGTCTAAATCATACTAATTGTAAAAATGTATTAATTCAATCAGTCTATATTCTGAAAAAGTGACACCTCATGTAATGACCTTAGCAATGTGTGTGCAATTATGTCACGTTAACTATACTTTGATTCCGTAAAGAAGGCCTCATATTAGAGCAATGTCTAGGGCTATATCCATAGCCCTAGTTGCTCAGGGATAGTGCCAATAATCAAGAAGAATAGCACGATCGTGATGCTGTCTTCACTTAATAATTGCAACACTAAACCATGCCACATGGTAATAGTCTCACCACATGATAATATTGCCTCCTGCACTGATACATTGCACTTTCCACCTCCTCTCTTTAAGCACATCTAAGGCTTTTGCAGAGCACTAGGGATTTCAACCCAACAATATCTGATGCGAAAGTCAGACTCTACATTGGCACAAATCGAGCCAGACGTCAAACACAAATCACTGTAAAAAGTGCCTCTTATTTAGGAAGCAATTTAGCCCTTTATGCTTGTCTACATGAAGCATTACTTATCCCCCAGTCCTTTTGATTGTACGAGTGATACGCCAGCGCATGTCGTCAATTTCAAATCACAACCGAAACAGCCCTGTATCCACCCTGGTCATGGAAATACTGGTACTCAGACCAGCAGGACAAATGAGGGAGCCTGAGCAGTCCAAGCAGGCCTTAAAAAGCATATGACAAATTTTTATCACTCTCTAATTTGAACTTAATTTGATGGGATTATAACTCTTGTAAATATTATAAATGATTGTTTTACACAAATGTGTTGAAAATTCTAAAATAATGATGACTTCACACAATAGGGAGAATTCTATCCAAAAGTTCAGCACAATTTACATGCAAGAAACACATTTTTCTGATACATTAATTCAACAAAATAAAGTTTTTTCTTAAATTTGTAATGGTCAGATAATATTTTCTGTGTACATTAGATGAGTTTTGCTTGGTCACGATTTCCAACCAGGTAGTAAAATGTTTAACCTAAAAAAATTGCCAAATTGAAAACAAGTATGAATCCTTTTGCAAAAATATTAAATATAATGAATTTGAGTGTTTTTAATAAAATATGTAGTCTTACCTGTTATACGGACTTTAGGGACCACATCAAGAGGTACATACTGCTCTACTGTTGTACATCAACATAATAAAAGTAGGCACTATGAATAAAATAGTCCTACTCATGAGCAAAAAAGAGAAAAAAAAATCACCATTACATGCCACAGAGGAGGGCTATAATTTCTGTACATTTTGACAGTCAGATTGCGCTTAACATGCCCTCCTGTTCCATGGGCATTCCTGGAAAGTAGAGATTTAATTTTGAACACAATGCACTGATGGCACTGGCTGTATATTTTACTCCCCATTTACAGTAAGTCCACAGGCGGAGGGCAATTCTAGTTTAAATCCGCCTTTTGTTGTCTGGCCAAAAGCAGCAAACGCTAATGCCAAGTAATTTTAACATTTAGTTTCAGAATCCTGCTAGGGACCAAATTATTGCACGTTGATTTAGGGTGCTTGCGTGAGGATAAAATGTAAAAATCATGGGGAAGGGAGTGGTGATTTGTGGTTGGATCTACTGGCAAAACACAATTTTGGAGACACAGCCAGTTAATTAATACATGTAGTTTAAATTAATGTGGAGTTGAGGTGAGGATAGCGGCTAATCAAGAGCCGCAATGCAAATGATAACAGAAAAGTGGTCAGAAGATGGCATATTCTTCGTGTATGGCCAAGTTGTGTAGGTAGTTCATAGTAAAACATTAATAAATAATAATAAATGAAGCTTACATGGTACTTTTCCAGATGTCTGCTTTTCAGTTAAGATCATTATTCATTCACAGCTAAAACTCAGTGGAGGCTACTTCCCCTTTGACTACCAGTACTCATAGACCACATTCATAGATGGGTGTTATAGACTGTATATGTAAATGCTAACAATCTAGCCGCTGTATTCCAAATATGAAGTGAGCACGAGCGCGCTTCCGGCTCCAACGTCTCCATTTCACTTTCTATTGAAAAACTGTCTCCCCTCTGTCTAAGTGCTGCTGTCAGGCTTGTCATCTTGGTCTTTAAATGTTGGCATTAACCCACTCTACATTATCCTGGTGCTTTTATATTAAATATGAACATTAATAACAGACAGTCAACAATCAGATTCCTTCTTTCCCCGAGGTTGCTCTCACTAGCATCATGTTTGATTGACAGCGTTGCTAAGCGCCCGTTCCCTGCTAAACCAGCGGTGCGAGCAGGAATGGGAGTCACCTTCATCAGCTTCGCTTCAGATCGACTCATTGTTTATTATGATTCTTTTGGTCAGAATTCCAAACATGGAACTTGGCTCCAAATTCACCCCTATAATTGCTAGCATTGGTGAGCTTCATTTGACTGGAGCTGAACGCTACAGGTGACATCACACTCCCTTAGTCCACTTCTTTATATGGTACAGGCAAAGTGTGTGCCTTGCCCAAGGACACGATAATAGTATCCACTAGCCGTAGCTGAGATAATACTTCCAGCCCTGAGGTTTGTGGGCAAACTGCTGAGCCTCTGTCGCCTTAAATATGCGGCGACTAATGAGGGAAAAGCTAAAAGAAAACTTGGTATCCTTAAATCTTTGTGCCAGCTCAATAATGTACGTACTCCCTAAAATCAATGCATTTAAAATATAATACTTTTTAAAACTAGAATTCACTTTAATAACAGTCTGATGGTCTAAGGCCATTTATCATCAGTGCTAATACTTTCTTTGCAGCGTTTGGAAAGCATTTATCAAAGCTTACAGTTCTTTTCAATTTTTATACCATTTAGACTGTGTTAAAACAAGCAAGCCATGCCTCAAGCAATACGAAAGCAGCAGGGATTTTCGGACGATCTCTCAAAATGGAAAAAGTGATGGAAGCATGTGGAGTTCGCCCAGGGCCCGGCCGGATGATGTACGCTCCCAGACTCCCACGGGGCGCCACCAAGAGGTCGGCTCAAAGAAAATAACGGCCGGATCAAGCGCTTGATGTTTTTTTTTTTGTACCCAACAGACTTTTTTACTGCCTCTGCTCCTCACTGTCTTCTTGTATGTTCGCTTTGACGTCTTGCTCGAAATCCCCTGGACTATGTTTGATGGTCTTCCCCCTCATCTCTCAGAGGGATACAGACTCCAGCAGGCACCAGACTCCTCTACAAAGCTTTGCTAAATGTGACTCACAATGGGGACAAAGAGAAAGGTAGGGCTGCAAGGAAAGGCACATGATGTATTGTAAACCAATTTTTTTTTTGTTGACGCAAGAAATTGTTTTATATTGCATACTCTGTAGGGATCACATATTCCACTATTGCACTAACTTTGTAGACTTTGTAATGCAATACCCTTGAAAAGTCACTTAGTCTCAGTGCTGTCTAGATGAATCCTTTTTTTTTATCTTAATAAAACAAATAAAACACCTTTCTATAATAAATTCCCGAACCTAACACAATTTAACAGAAACTACACAACCTTTTACTGACAGAGGATTGACTGTGGACCTCTTGATTAAAAAATCTAAACACGTCACTGACAATTGGAACTGACTATACCACAATCTTGATTTTAAAGGTCCTATGTTATGTTAAATTTATTCTTGTGAGTTTTAAGCCATGTTAAAATGGTCTTACCTAATCAAAAACATACCCTGAGTTGTGTTTTGTGTTTTATGTTTGTTCAGTATTTTAACATAGATCAGAAAATAGTGTATTATGGGCTCTTTAAATATTATTTTCATCATTGCTCAACCCTTGTGCACAATCTGCCTACTCAACATTGCGAGTGAACACTTTCAATATTTGTTGTCATAATGAAGAAGAATTCAAACAGCTTAAAACTGTTACTGTAACTACTTTCTGGTATGACTTGCTTTTTCTCCAGAGTCACTGATGATTTCTTGCTGTAAATCCATGTCTGATGCTCTGCCCCCTCAGCTCATCAGGGGTTCTTCCTCCTCGTGCTAAATGTGACATGAAATATGACTCACAGTTGAGATCTAAGAGAGCTATAAACAATACAGGCAAACGCATTAGAATAAAACTGAGAAAAAAATGTCCATGTACTGAGTTGATCACAAAACGTTCACACTGGCAGCACGCTTGAGCACCCATGCCTGTTGTTCCATAATACTGCTGTGCTAACCTAGCTAATTTATTACCGGTGGAGTAAGGGTTTTTAATGTTTTTGTGGATGGGTTCATTTCATTTTCTAGCCTGCATAAGAACAATTCATTCACCATTTTTGGAACAAGCTATTAGCAGGAAGAGTGGAATTTTGATTTATAATTTCTAATATTTTTCTAAAATGGTAATATTAAAATAAGTGGTTTTCAGGGTTGAAGTGGCATAGCAGTACTCAGTATAATGGAAGCAATGTTAAGCATTTTATGTGACTGGAATAAAAATATTAAAACGCAAAATTGTTTTCAAAGTTAAAAGTGCAGTGTGTAACTTTTCTGGCGAAGGTTCTGCCACCGGGCACGGTGGCTGAGTGGTAACACTCATGCGTGGAGTTTGCATGCTCTTACCGTGTCTGGTGGGTACTCCGGTTTCCCCCATCAACCCAAAACATGCCCACACCCCTATGAACTACCATTGAGGACCATGATGTCCACCCTCTGTGGGCTCACCACTCACAGAGGGGTTCATAGGGGGCATCAGGTGCACAGTGACTGGGCAGTGAAAAGCTACCCCCACGAAATGTTATTGCTCTGTCTGAAATGTTTTGCAGTATGGCATTAAGCCTTTCTATCATCATGGAGAAACAAGGCAAAGTTACTGGTCAGACCTGTGGAGAGGCACAGTCAGAAAGTCTGTTTTTCTAGGTATTTTTGAGCAATAAAACCACCTGTAATTGGATATATGCAAGGTAATCTGTTTAATGTCATATTGTGGAACATTTGAAGCAGAGCAATGACAAGAAACATAGAAACAAAAAGGCAATGGACCCCGAACTGAAAAGGTACAGTACACAGTGTACCTTTTTAACTCCTTTATCCAAGTGTGCAGTTCACTTTGCATTTCTACAAATTCCATAGGCCTTTTTAGCAGACATTTGAGCTTGGTAATACATATCCAGCAGCCCTGAAACTGGTTCACCTTCCCAGTGCCCAGTGCATAGTGAGTAAAGATGTTCGACTTGACTCCATGGGCCCTCTCCTTTTGTATCTGATGAGGTCGGGGCAGAAACAGCTGTGTAAGCTGCAGCTAAAGCGTAAAAACCCAGCGGTGAGACAGACAACCCCACATGCTCTTAATTGAATTGGCTGGTCATTTGATATGGTCTGAGCTGGCTAGACGCCTAGTTAAATGGTAATTTTGGACAGCTTGATAAACTGCTGTGATATGTACACTAACAGCCTTGGAAATGGCTTGTTCTAATTCATGAGTACAAGTTCTTGTTTGTGGCCCGCCTACATCAGAACACTGCAAAAAAATTATTTAATATTAGTTTTTGGGGTCAGTATTTATGGTGGGCACAACTTTGTACTAATGGGGAAAAACTTTAATTTTTCTGTACTATGATGAGATTTGAGCAGTAGAAGTTTGAATAAATTACTTCTATGACTCATACAGACACAAACTATTAGTGTTTCATCTGATTTGAGAAAGTTTGCAGTTTAGGTGTATTTATATAAAATGATGTCAACTTATTACCTCTTTTTCTAGCTAAACTGTCATGATAATTGAAACACTATTTTCTTAACTCAGATTTATGTTCTTATGCTCTTTTAACCTGTCACAAATTTCATATAAAGGAATTAATAGGTTTCTTTTCCCAATAAAGCTAAACAAGTTATAAATAAAAGTCAGAGTTAATTTAGTAGTGCATGCTTTACTTCTCAGCAGTTATAGGACTAGGCTTTCACATAGACTTGTCTTTGTTGTTGAAAGATGATTTCCATCCATCTTCTTCCGCTTATCCGGGGCCGGGTCGCGGGGGCAGCAGTCTAAGCAGGGGCTCCCAAGCTTCCTTCTCCCCAGCCACTTCCTCCAGCTCCTCCGGACGGACCCCGAGGCGTTCCCAGGCCAGCCGAGAGACATAGTCCCTACAGCGTGTCCTGGGTCTTCCCCGGGGCCTCCTACCGGTGGGACATGCCCGGAACACCTCCCGAGGGAGGCGTCCAGGAGGCATCCGGACCAGATGCCCGAGCCACCTCAGCTGGCTCCTCTCGACGTGGAGGAGCAGCGACCCTACTCCGAGCTCCTCCCGTGTGACCGAGCTCCTCACCCTATCTCTAAGGGAGCGCCCGGCCACTCTGCGGAGGAAACTCATTTCGGCCGCTTGTATCCGCGATCATGTCCTTTCGGTCATTACCCAGAGCTCATGACCATAGGTGAGGGTAGGAACGTAGATTGACCGGTAAATCGAGAGCTTCGCCTTTCGGCTCAGCTCCCTCTTCACCACAACGGTCCGATACAGCGACTGCATCACTGCCGACGCCGCACCGATCCGCCTGTCAATCTCACGCTCCATCCTCCCCTCACTCATGAACAAGACCCCGAGAAACTTGAACTCCTCCACTTGAGGCAGAGACACCCCACCCACCCGGAGTGGGCAATCCACCTTTTTTCGGTTGAGAACCATGGCCTCGGATTTGGAACAGCTGATTCTCATCCCGGCCGCTTCACACTCGTCTGCAAACCGCCCCAGTGCACGCTGCAGGTCCTGGCTCGATGGAGCCAACAGGACAACATCATCCGCAAAAAGCAGCGATGAAATCCTGTGGTCCCCGAACTGGACCCCCTCCGGCCCCTGGCTGGGCCTAGAAATTCTGTCCATAAATACAATGAACAGAACCGGTGACAAAGGGCAGCCCTGGCGGAGTCCAACATGCACCGGGAACAGGTCTGACTTACTGCCGGCAATGCGAACACAGCTCCTGCTCCGGTCATACAGGGACCGGACAGCCCTTAGCAAAGGGCCCCGGACCCCATACTCCCGGAGCACCCCCCACAGGGCACCACGAGGGACACGGTCGAATGCCTTCTCCAGGTCCACAAAGCACATGTGGACTGGTTGGGCAAACTCCCATGAACCCTCGAGCACCCGATGGAGGGTGTAGAGCTGGTCCAGTGTTCCACGACCAGGCCGAAAACCACACTGCTCCTCTTGAATCTGAGGTTCGACTATCGGCCGAACTCTCCTCTCCAGTACCCTGGCATAGACTTTACTGGGGAGGCTGAGGAGTGTGATTCCCCTGTAGTTGGAACACACCCTCCGGTCCCCCTTTTTATACAGAGGGACCACCACCCCGGTCTGCCAGTCCAAAGGTACTGTTCCCGACCGCCACGCGATGTTGTAGAGACGTGTCAGCCAAGACAGCCCCACAACACCCAGAGACTTAAGGTACTCAGGACGGATCTCATCCACCCCCGGAGCCTTGCCACTGAGGAGCTTTCCGACCACCTCAGTGACTTCAGCCAGGGTGATGGATGAGTCCGCCTCTGGGTCCCCAGCCTCGGCCTCCTCTTCGGAGGACGTGACGGTGGGATTGAGGAGATCCCCAAAGTATTCCTTCCACTGCCTGATAACATCCCCAGTCGAGGTCAGCAGCTCTCCCCCCGCACTGTAAACAGTGTTGGTGAAGGACCGCTTCCCCCTCCTGAGGCGCCGGACGGTTTGCCAGAATTTCCTTGGGGCCATCCGATAGTCCTCCTCCATGGCCTCCCCGAACTCCTCCCAGTCCCGAGTTTTTGCCTCTGCAACCGCCCGAGCTGCAGCACGCTTGGCCCGACGGTACCCGTCAGCTGCCTCAGGACTCCTTCTTCAGCTTGACGGCATCCCTTACTTCCGGTGTCCACCACCGGGTTCGGGGATTGCCGCCGCGACAGGCACCGCAGACCTTACAGCCACAGCTACAAACGGCCGCATTGACAATGGAGGCCAAGAACAAAGCCCACTCGGACTCCATGTCCCCAGCCTCCCCCGGGATCTGTTAGAAGCTCTCCCGGAGGCGTGAGTTGAAGGCCACACTGACAGAAGGTTCCGCCAGACGTTCCCAGCAGACCCTCAGGATGCGCTTGGGCCTGCCAGGTCTTTCCGGCTTCCTCCTCCGCCAGCGGACCCAACTCACCACCAGGTGGTGATCAGTTGACAGCTCTGCCCCTCTCTTCACCCGAGTGTCCAAGACACACGGCCGGAGGTCAGATGACACGACAACAAAGTCGATCATCGACCTCCGGCCTAGGGAGTCCTGGTGCCACGTGCACCGATGGACCCCCTTGTGCTCGAACATCGTGTTTGCTATGGACAAACTGTGACTAGCACAGAAGTCCAATAACAGAACACCGCTCGGGTTCAGATCAGGGAGGCCGTTCCTCCCAATCACCCCTCTCCAAGTGTCACTGTCGTTGCCCACATGGGCGTTGAAGTCCCCCAGTAGAACAACGGAGTCCCCGGTCGGCGCACTGTCCAGTACCCCTCCCAGAGACTCCAAGAAGGCCGGGTACTCTGCACTGCTGTTCGGCCCGTAGGCCGACACCACAGTGAGAGACCTGTCCCCGACCCGAAGGCACAGGGACGCGACCCTCTCGTTCACCGGGGTGAACTCCAACACGCAGCGGCAGAGCTGAGGGGCGATGAGGAGGCCCACAACAGCTCGCCGCCGCTCCCCGCGGCCAACGCCAGAGAAATGGAGAGTCCAACCCCTCTCAAGGAGTTGGGTTCCAGAGCCCAAGCTGTGCGTGGAGGTGAGGCCCACTATATCTAGCCGGTAACGTTCGACCTCCCGCACAAGCTCAGGCTTCTTTCCCCCCAGCGAGGTGACATTCCATGTCCCCAGAGCTAGTCTCCATGTCCAGAGATCTGGTCGCCGAGGCCCCCGCCTTCGACTGCCGCCCAGATCACTCTGCACCCGGCCCCTATGGCTCCTCCCACGGATGGTGGGTCCAGGGGAGGGCGGTCCCACGTTGCTCCTTCGGGCTGTGCCCGGCCGGGCCCCGTGGGGAAAAGCCCGGCCACCAGGCGCTCGCCCACGTGCACCCACCCCAGGCCTGGCTCCAGGGTGGGGCCCTGGTACCGCCTTTCCGGGCGATGTCACTGACCTAGTTTTTATTGTCATCATAGGGGTCTTCTGAACCGCTCTTCGTCTGACCCGTCCCCCCGGACCTGTTTGCCTTGGGTGACCCTACCAGGGGCATAAAGCCCCCGACAACATAGCTCCTGGGATTAGAAAGATGATTTCATAGCTCATAATGCCATTTGTCTGATACTTTTAAAGGTGCACTGAGTAACTTTCCTGACAGTGTGTCCACATCACCAGGCCAAGTGAAAGGTCAGATCTGTGGAGAAGTGGGCCCACACACAATAATAATGTATGTTTTTGTGGTTGTGCTAAGAAATAAAACACCTGTAATTGAATAAATACAAGATACAGTATATTTGTTTAATGCCATACTGTCCGAACATCCCAGGCAAAGCAATAACGTCACCATGGAGACAAGCAGATGGCAGACCCTACACCAAAAAAGTTACACAGTGCATCTTTAATGAAATGGCCTGAGTAAAAATGCACAAGCAATATTGGTGATCCACTTTTGTTGTAACATAAAAGCATTATGTTTATTTTAGACCATCGTATCAAACTTATGCACTGACCTAGAATAAATCAGTGGAATAGCTTTATGTGGCCCGGCATCCACTTCTCTTATGAATATATTCATCTCAGTGTGTTTTACCATATTTAAAGCAATGCCCTGAATTCAATAGCCACTGAATGAGCAACAATATTACCATTCCACCCCTTAGTTAACTTTGAGACTTTAGTAGATATTTTTTTAAAACTTTTAATGGTTTTGAAATTGATCAGCACAGAATACAATTAGGCATGTTTTTTTTTTTTTTTTTTTTTTTTTTTACGAAATACTCTGACAGGTGAATAACCCATACTACCTTTCTATCATGGTGTCTTAGTGGTAGTCAGCACAAGAACATTTAAAAATTTTATGGCATAAAGAAAGAAAAAATTGTTTAAAGATTTAAGCAACGACAACATTGCGACATGCTCGATGCCTGCTATAGGTGGTATCTGTACACCTGCTGACAGCCCAGGATTAACGGCCTAATTGGAAGCCATCGTGTTTTTAGCGCACTGTAAATGTTTATTGTGCTCTTGAGTGCAGCTACAAGTGCTTTAGCCTGGTTTCCCATGGTTTGTGCAGGGCATATTAAACAGCCAGCTCTAAATCTTAAGGCAGATTGCGTTCACTTCGGGCCAATGATCCTTCCCTGAGTGATGCATTTGAATCCATAGCTCTCAAGGTTATCGCTGCTGTGAGGTCCCCAACACTCACACCTCGGTTGATAGCATACTGGGTGCCACTGTGACGGATTTAGGGTGCGGCAGGTGAACATGGTCTTATCAATTCTAAACAGTTAAGAATCTCTGCCCTTGACCTTCAGAATATGGCAATGCCTGCTGTTCCTCTGCTGAACACCCAATGCTTTTTAATGCCATAGGAATGATGACGGAGAGGAGATGTGACTGCATCTGACATCCACTTCATTTGACTAAACAGGAAATGACATGCCATTGGTTTAAGTTTAGTGCAGTGGATTTGATGCCCGACGAAACTACCAGAGGCTTGTCAGTCTTTTCCACTGTGCTTTCAATAATGGAGTTTTGACAGTTGATACTGTCAGGTATTGATGGCCTTTATCTACTAGTACTCTAGTCTTCCAGTTATGATAGTCACTTTTGCTTATTACGCGGCAAAAAGGAATATCTATGAGTTTTACTTTGTTTCCGAATGATTGAATTATAGAAAAATAAGTCTTTGGAGACAGTAATACAAACCACTACACCTCTAACCTAAGAAAAGATTGAAACATGCAAAAACATTCCTGAAGGTGCATGCAACTGTTCTAGAGGAGGGTCCTTCACCAGATTGCCTCCATGGAGATGTAATTTCTTTGCCTGGAATGTCCCACATTATGGCATTAAACTAAATCTGTCTCAGTGGAGAAAAACAGGAGACACCACCAGGCCAATTTACAGGTCAGATCTGTGAGCGCACCTCATGTTTTTCAAGATTTTTAGGCAATAAAAAACATTTGTAACCGAATAAATGCAAGATAGATAAATAATGCCAGCCTGTGGAATATTCCTGGCAAAGCAGTAACATCTCTAGGAAGACAAGCAGTTTGTGGCCCCTTGCCATAAAACATCCAGCAAGTTTGTAAAGCACATTATGAGTGTAAGGCGTTATATTATTATTATTATCTAGTCATATACTATACACTAAATGAGGTCTAAGTAAGCTGTATCAGTTTTTGCAGTGTACCTGATTTCATGAAGGAAGAGAAGAACCATACCTCTGCTGTAAGAGCGTGGTGATGGGGGTCAGCTGTATGGTCTAATGTCTGTGTTTCTGCAAATGTCAGACTCGCATAAAACCATGGTGTGGGTTTCTTCTGAGGGAGGGAATAACAGGGAATAAAACAGCATAATTCAGTGGAACTTAGTAAGATTTAAACCAAGACACAGCACGTCCCATGGGATCTTCGGCTCTTAAGCTTGCGAATGTCACTGCCATAAATTTACTGTTTCTGAAGCTAGATCCAGTTTCACTTAAAACTGATGAGTTGGGCATTATTAGTTAAAGCTTGTGGCAGAAATAGCCCATTCTTGGCTAATTTGGATTTGAATTTGATCACGAATGCTAAAAAATCCAATGAAATATGACAAGTAATAAATGTAATTTATTGGGAGATTCTGTGTTGGCAAAGTGGCAGATTGTGGTGAAGTGATGGCAAGAAATGCATGTGCTGGAAGCTATAAAGTTACTATTGCCATTTCACTGCTCAATGTGGCCATTGTGGTGTTTTTTTTCTGTAACCAACTGAAAAAAACGAATTTCATATCCTGTATTAAACATATGTAGTCCTTGATGAGAAGAAAGGAAGATTTTTTTGTGACTTATTTTGTATTTATTATTGCCATTATTTTTGCTCTTTGTTATTAGATATATATTGTGATGTGTGAGCTACTATGTTCAAATAAATTCCCTTGTGGGTCAGTAAAGTTGGTCTAAGTGTAAGAACCATGCTCACTGCTCAGTATTAACGTCAGGTTCAAGGAGCTTGTATTTGTGGTTGTTCGCTGGGTTGTAGCAATAACACTGTGACGAAGAGGTTGGCAGTTTGACCCCCAAAGAACAACATTGGAGTCATGTTGTTGTAAAATCACTGCATAAACTCTCTCCAGTCTACATCTTGGTTTTTAAGACGGTATTTTCTTCAGCAGGTAGACTGCTCTCTCCTTCTTGTTCTCACATTAGCATACATGGGCCAAAGTCAACAGTGGAGGAAGTGGAGAAATGACTTCCCTCATTCGCACCAGGACTGCTAATACCTCTGCAGTTCTGGTGTCAGTCCATTTGAGATCTCCATTTTTCTTCATGTTTTTTTTTTTTACCAGTGAAAGAATGAAGGGTTGTGCTGCACTGTTCAAAGTCTGACATCTTCAGGTCTCAGGTCAGAGGTAGAAAGGCTAATAACTCTGTAAGTGGAGGAAAATTGGTTCCAAAATGTGTAACAGAAACTGTGCTTGTCACCTTTTGATCTTAAAATTTTGGTCACGTTCTCAACTTTCTTCAAACGAAACACATTTAGCTGTACAATTTTCTTAATGTATACTCAACACTGCCTGGCCTCTTACCTTGTGCTCGTTTCCAGCTACAAAATACCTAGATCTTCTGTGCATATTTGTAAAATGGAAAACCGCTATAAACCATCTCTGACCAAAATTTCCGCCCTTTTCTGTTCTACCACAAGTTGCTAAGAGTCTGATTCTAGGACTTAAGTTTGACTGGAGATGTCTCGCCTCCATCAGTCTCAGCGTGGTGCAGTCTCTTTATGCCACTTTATTCCTCTTCAATCTGAAGTCTTGGCTCGGCGGAGTAAAGCTGCTGTTGGCTGGATTTATCGGCTGCTTTGGACAAAAGTGACCAGAGAAGTGAGATTACTGTGAACAAATCCTCCACTTTGTTTCCAGTGAGCGTTCTGCGTGCGTGACGCTGATACGGATCCCCCCCGAGAAGAGCCAAGTCCCTCAGCAAACACGATTCACAAAATGTATTTGCATTTTTAGATTTGCTAAATTAAGGGGAAAGGGAAAGCAGGAAATAAACAGGGCTTTTAACTGAGCAGAGGAGTTTTCTGTGAGGCTTCAGAATGATAAATGATATAGATGTCTTTGGTGGCCACATTAAATGGGGCTTCAAAATAGCAGGCCCTCTGAGAGTGCACTGTGAGGCTGTAAGGCTTAACTGTAAGGCTGCTTTGATGAGACTAAATGGCACAGTGTTTTATCTGCTCTGTCTGGGTCCTGAAAAGGTTTCCTCTCTCTCTGCCCCTCTGCGTCTCCCTCGGGTGAGCTGCTGTGGACCTCCAGCTGCTGGGTAATTGTTGTTGATTCTTCTATGACACGACATTGTCACAGGTTGTTTGGGCTTTCACCACATCTGTTTGAAGCCGGAGAAACTGGAACCAGCCCTTACCCCAAAATGGATGTATTAAAATATCAGGTTTGTCAGTTAGAGCTTGCACCTCATTTGGAAGCATGTAAACTCAAACAGAGGTTAGACAAACCATTGGCATGACTCCTGGCTCTGACCAAGAAAGCAGCCCCTGTGGAAGACTGAAAAAAGCTGCTCTGGAGATGAAACATGTTTGTAAATGCATGTACCACTGGAGTGTGTGCCCTCAGACCCTGCGTCCTGTACAGCCCCTGTCCCACCATCCCAGCACGGCAGGTGGGGAGCACCCTCTGACCCTTCAGCCCAGGCCACAGCGAAGCTCCACTGGACAAGTCAATATTTGCACTTGGTATCAAAGCCGGTACTGTTTTTCTATCCTGAGACTGGACACAGGAAAACTTGTCCGAGTCTGGGATGCCCTCTTTAACTGCCACGAACTATAACAATATCCGTTTTGTGTTTTTCTGTCTATAATGCAGTTGGCACGCTTGATTATTTGGAAAATGTACAAGATTTAAACATAATTTGACACAAGGTTTTAACTTAACCTTAAACCCCTTTGGTCAAAAGTGTTACTAAGCTACTAAGCTACTACTACTGCTACTGCTACTGTTACTACAGCTACTACTACTATCTTAGCACATACAATATTGATAGTAGTATAGATATTTTTAGTCCAGACAGTGCTTGTGTCTGGGTCTGTCTCTTACAAGCGTATGGAAAAACACTTAGCCTGTGCTGATTTGCAGAGCACACTGAGGGTCTCCATGTGAGTGTCTCTCATGTGGTCTGCTGCCCCTGCCCCTTCTTCATTGAAACCATCCTCTCTCAGGCTTTCCCGGACAGAGGCAGTCCTGATACTTGTACACACTGTGGTTCCTTTTGGGGGTTTGAGCAGCAGAGGATGGAACAGATAACTGAATAGTAAAAATCGGAGAGAGGGGTACATTTGAAAAGAGTAGCACCTGTAAGAAGTTTAAAGTCAACTGTTTTCTTTTTCTTTTTTTTCACATTTTCCTGTTTCATTTTGCACAACAAAAAGCTGACAAAATCAAGGCCAAATCAAAACTAAACCAGGTCTCAGTCATTACAGTAAGAATAGACTTTGTTAATAAATAATAAACTGACCTAAATCAGACTAATTGTGGTATTTAACATATCTGTCACTGTGGAGAAAACCTTGCTGGTTACTCACAGACCTGATCTGTGGAGGGGAGTCCTGATCACTGTAAGAATGGATGTTTTTTTAAATGTATCTTTAGGGGGGGAAAAAAATCTATATATATATATATATATGTTTAATGTCATACTGTGGAACATTCCAGCTAAAGCAATGAAGTCTCCATGGCAACAAGGAGGTGGTGAACCCCCCCGTGCCAAACAAGTTACAAAATGAAATTCAAAAGTGTACCTACAACCAGTATTACTGTGGTTTCTTTACAGTGCCTGAGGTCCTTGAACACACCACAGACAGACAGGCTAACACTTTTGGAGACAGTGCCACTTAAAACCCTGGACTATGTTTTAGCTCAGCTTCACACTCCCTGCAGTTGGCGCGGACGGCTCCACATTAACAGGGGTCTGTGGTAAACAAGCCCACCTCTCCAGTGTTGTGCTCTGGTGAATTGTCCCTTTACAGCCGGCCTGTTTCCGCCCTCCTCACACTGAAGCAGAGGCGGCGCACTGGGGAGTGAGGAAGTGGCCATGCTTCATTAGGTGAACAGGCCACACCACGCATGTCACTGCAAACAACAGGAGCTCTGTTCTCCAACGCAATGACACTTATAAATAATAGTCAACCGCAATGTGCCTCCCAGCACCGGCTGGTGGTTATGAGGGGCCCCGCTGGGACAGAAAGAATTTATTTTATATTAGCAAGCAGCAAGTTTTCATTACAAACATGTGCTGGCTAAAGTCTTTGTCTTCACAAGTGTTCATATTTTCCTGGCAAGACCAGAATGATATCTCTTTGTATTTTTTATACAGAGGAATATCAGTATGGTCACCCCTCTCTGCACCTCCAATCAGATTTATCTTTTACAGTGCTGTGAAATGAAGCAACTCATTGGTCACTTACCATTCTGAACAAAATGAAATTTCTCTCACCTCAGATTTTAGGTGCTTCACTCACTGGCAACCAGACACACTACAATGACCTGCAAATATTTAACAAATAAACTTATTGCTAATATGATATTACCATTTTTACTGAAAATTTTAACTTTGGGGCTTGTTAGTTTTGTCTAAAGCAGCAATAAGTGCAGTCTGTCTACTGCTACATATTAGCATTCACAGTATGTTATTTCATGAATTTGAGGAAATATGATTATCCTTGACAGAGCTTCATATTTTATTCTGTGAATATTATGTTATATGTGTGTAGTTAATTTAAGTGTCTCATCTGGAAACTGGCGGTGGAGGTCAAGTATGAGCAAATATTTGAGAACAAATCCTAGAGCCCACCAGAGAGCTGGAAAAAACTTCAGCAATCATTACATAGTGGATTAGCATGGCCCAGGTCCAGTGCATAGGGAGCTGCCAAGATATAGCATTAACACCTTTTCCTTAAAATTAGCCGGCGGTAGGGATAGATGTCCTCTAAGCTAGCACAAGCCTGGACTGTTTAATATAGCTGTAAAATTAGCCTCCAAATCAAGTGAACTATGTCAAAGTAATTAGACTATTTTGGTTCATACTACAGGTGAACTGTTTTCCAAGTAGACTACCTTCACAAGGACAAAACCATGGCTATATACAAGAACTGTAAATGACATAACCATGACAAAACCTAAGTTCAAGATGAATTGGCCTACTTTTCTCTTATGAGCAAATGCAGTTTTTACCCCCATAGAGTGTATTGTAAAAGCATTACTTTTTAACAAAACCTGTCACTACATGCTGTCTTGATTTATGTAATAATAAAACATTTTACAGATCATAACATTGTAAGAAAGAGCCGTGTGAGTTGCTTATGGATGAGACGCTTTAGCTTTAAACGTGTGTAAAATGTGTTTACTAATGTCTGTATTGTCTGGAATGTTTCACAGTATGGCGTTAAACCTTTCTGTCTTCATGGAGACCAAACCAGACCTAGTTACAGGTCAGATCTGTGAAGAAGCAGTCCTGCTCACAGTCAGAATGCCTGTTTTTTGTGCTATAAAACCACCTGTAAATGAATAAATGTAACATAGATCTGTTTAATGTTATGCTGTGGAACAATCCAAGCAGAGCCATGACATATCCATGGAAACAAGCATGTGACAGACCAGGGACCAGAATAAAAACAGACAAATCTCAGGTTCACTGGAATAAACCTGCATACCACCTGGAGTTGTACGTGCACCGCCCTTTACAAACCCCTGCTCTGGCTCCTACATTCACATCCTCATGTGGGATATTCATATTTCAACAGGAGGACAACACTTGTCTGTTATAATTTGTGATCCTCTAAAATGGTCCTTGGTCTGTGGAGGAGACAGGTGCACGTCTGCAGCACCTCCGGGTGGCTCTGCTCAGGGATTAGAGGAGGTGAGAGGGGCTGGAGATCTGCCCACATGCCCCGCTGTTTGTCCAGACCAGCTCCACTCAAACACAAAACAGATGACAGGAGCAGGAGGACGGCAATAAGGCTCCTTCTGCGCCCTGTCTGTGTTTACCCTCCAGGGGTGTCAGTAGGATATATCTTCCATATTGTGCCTGATATTAGCCGTGTTGTGTAGCTTAGAGGTTTTTCCTGTCATAAGTCAGGTTTAATGCGTAACTGAAATACGAAAAGCTGCACAGTATAAGGAATACATACGAAAACAATATCCTACCTCTTGGTTTTTACTTATGTTCTTGGATTTGCATTGGATTAACTTCCTTGTGATCATCAGTCTCAATATTTGATATTTGATTTACCATATTCTGACATTTGAATGCAGAAAAAGTTACGTAGGTGCATTATTTAACCTTTTTCTGGTAGAGGACCTGCTTGTTTCCAAGGCGTTGCTCATGTTTTATGTAGAATGTTCCACACTATGGCATTAAACTGAGAAGCGGTTGATGCCACTAGGCCAAGTTACAGGTCAGATCTGCTGAGAGGCAACCCCGCTCACAGAAAAAATGTATGTTTTCAAGAGATATTTGTTTTGCTGTAAAACACCTGTAACTGGATACAAGCTCTTTTACCAAATAATGCAGAAACTTACATTATCATCAACAACATAATGATAGTAGATAGCTCAGTTGGTAGAGTGTTTGTTCACTGATCTGAAGGTTGCTGGTTCAGATCCCACTCTTGACATAAACGTCACAAGTTGGCGGCACGTTTCCAGCTCGCACAGTTGAATAAAGTTGTGTTCTTGGGCAAGACACTTAACCCACCTTTCCCCCAGTGTTTGCATACACTGGTGTGTGAATGGGTGAGTGGTTCCTTGTTGTAAAGCAGTGACCATCTGATAGATTATCTTTATTTGCATTTTTATTTTTTTGGCGATACTGCATTTACCCACAGTTGTCCAACACTCCACTGCAGAGAGTACAGACCTTGGTTAATTCTTTATGACTGGTGCTATCGACACTCATTGAACCGCACTATAATCCTGTAGTCTTTACCTTCAGCTGTACGTCTGCCAGTTCACTTGTGCTGCAGCTGTGTAGGCCCCTGCCAAATTGGCTTTAGTGGATCCTGACACCCTCATTTAGTTCCCCTTTGCCACCTCAGTTTTTGCACGGGCTAAACTGGTTCTTTTCCTAATCTTCCCGGATCATATTCTGTTTTCTTTAAGGATTTTTAAAATGATTTTATGGCGTGGTAAGTTTTTTGTTGCATCCAAGCCAAGGTGTTTCATGTCCTTGGAGGCTTCGCCTTTATTGGCTGCGGGATGCTTTCGAAGTGTTTTCTTTCACTACTCTGATGGAGAGATTAATGCACAAGCAGAGCCAATGGTCTGTGAGGTTTGGCTGATATCAATGACTTTGACACAAAAGATACTCCGTGACCAATGGTAATATGAAGACTGAAAGCTATTTGGCAACAGTGTCGGACAAATAAAATGATAAACACACTCGCGTTATGTCAGATTTTAGTTTGAGCAGGAGATTATTAAACATTTGATTTGTTTATACATGAGAGTAATAATTTGTGTAAAATATGGCCAGTCTTTGTAACTGTAGATCTAATTTCACAGTTGTTCACTAAAATATTCAGTGCCATAAATATGCATCATTAAATCATGTTTTTATTTCCTGCCGCTGAGTAAAAGTTTATTATGTGGTTAAGGGTGTATTATTTGCTATGGGGAATATTTGTATTACTTTTAGGAGTAGAATAGCATAGAATTCAGAATTCAATCGAATGTTACAGTCACAAGTACAAAGAAAAATATCTGCATTTGTGTAATCTATGCACCAGTGTATTGATGTTTTACTTGTCAGACTGAATAGACTAAACTACGAGTCTTGTTTTATTTGATTAATTATTTGGAGTAAGATTATCATAACATAAAACATTCATTTTAACCAGAGTAGAATACAAAAGAAATGCAATTAAAGGCATTGGTATTGGACGACGCTTCTGAAAAGCTTTGTTTAAATCTTTGTCACATGGAAGCCTATTCATGGGTTTCAGCTTCCGGTTATAGGCGCCCTTTTGATTTATTTTTTGTTTAATTGCAACCCTAACCCTAACTGTGCAACATTCTCATTACTCTCAGATTCATGGATTATGTTAAGTACCATCTCATATTGTAGTATCCAGTTTTATTTAATTTGCTATATATTTCCTGTGTTATGTCAAAGTCAAAATCTCCTGTCTATCTAACCTTAGGTCACAGAGGTTGGTTTGAACAATACTGGAGCGCATCGGTGTCGACAGCCTTTGCCAGACCTTGAATGTGCCGCTATGAGCGTCGTCAGACAGTTAGGCTCTCCACTTTGGCATGGACCCCAGCCAGACACCCAGTCCCCTCCTGATGACATCAAAGCTAATTTATCAATCTAAACCTCTCCAAAACTTTCAAGGCCCTGTGAGGTATCCGGGATGCCACAGCGTGTTCCCAAATTCATAGAGAAGTGAGGAAATGTTCAGTCTATTCAGTTGTTTACGATCCGTGTACTGGAGGAGCCCTCTGACCTTAGCTGGGCCTGTGAGATCAGTTATGCAGGCGACAGAACAACTAACGGCTAAAATAGTAACGCCAAGGAAACATGAGATTTCTGCCCATCTGTTGCCACACTTAACCCTGGAGTGCGAGTGCTGATAGAAACCTGACCTGCACTATTTGTAGTATCTACGCTGTAATGTGGTGCAAAGGCTTTGAAAGGCATTGTAGTCCCTTGTGAATTATATAATATTAAACTTTTTCTGATCATTAGATTTGCAATTTTTAGTGTCTGGAAAACTACTCAGACATTGGAAACACGCTGGACTTTTGCATTACTGGAGTGGTTGGTGAGGTGGCAGTTCGAGAGTGAGGATTAGCCTCCAGCTGGCTTTAAATCCTGAAGACAAGCGAGCACTACATCATTTTGAAAGACAAATTTGTACCTTTACAACTGTCTTAAATAAACTGACTTTCTCTCTGCTCATTACGGATTGTCATGGCCAGTGCACACAATATATAGTTTCCCCAAACGGCCTTAAAAAAGCAAACTACTGTGATCGGGGCCTGTCAAGAAGTGCCAAGAAATATGAGCGTCGTTGGTTACATAGAAAATGAAGTGTTATTTCATTCTTTGGCACAAACCAAAATAGAACTTCTTTTGAGCGTATTTTCTTTTGTGTGTGGTACAATTTGTTGGCTCAGAATTTGTTGGAAAACCTGATTATGTGCTGTGAATGATGGGCAGTAGGGACAGGGACGCCTCTCGCTGCTACGAAGTCCGGCAGATTCCTCTATTGTTGGTGCCAGGACCACTGTGCACACGGAGATTGATGGGTGCCAATACTGCCCCTTCTTCTGGGAAACGTTCTGTTCAATGAAGGCTTGTGGTGAAATGTTTACAATGTGGGAACTATTAGCGACCTTCAAGGAGAAACAAACCAGTATGCTAAAGTCAATACTGCTTTTGTTTTCCTGAAGCCACACACAGACCCATCAAAGTCTCAGTGCCAGTTACATGGCTCGTGTACAATTAGGAACTTAGTAACTTAACTGTGGTTAGACTTGGGCTATTCTGACATTTTGTCTTAGACTGATATGAAAGTCCAATCACCTTTTCTATTACAGTTTTCTATGCAAAGCGCTAGCAGAGAACACAAGATCTTCACCTGTTGGTGCGCTGTGGAGTAAAAGAATTGGACTAATAAAAGCAGTAAATTAGCTTTTCAATAACAGTAGTTTTTGTGTTGAAATTAGAGTTTGGTGAAGGTGTAGATTACCACAAAATGGCCAGTGAGGGGTTACTGACTAAATATGCAACTCAAACATGCCCAAATTAGACAAAACAACTCCAGGTATGTTGTGGTATGTTGTGTTGTTGCCATGGTAATAAACAACATAGATTAACCCTCATGTAAATCACTTGAGCCTTATGTAACCTTTAAATGTGACACTATCATTTGAAGAGCATGTAAATGGGCTGTGGATGTTGCTTAGATTAGCGCTGCACACATGACTGTACTAATACTACAAGTGGGGTCTGCTACTGGCGAGATGAACCAGAAAAGGGTTTCTAGATCCATATCTCATCACAAACCTCTACCCTTCACACTGAGTACCCAGTGCTTGGTGTATATTATGAAGGAAGTATTTTTTATACCAAAGTGCACCCACATGATACATACGGTATTTCAAGAACTATTTAAGTTTGCAACAGCTGTCCTTGTGTATATGATTGTCATTTCCGTGTGAGAAGCCATGCATGTTAGTCATGTGGTAAAGACACACAAAACATAGTCTACAATAAAGTAAGTGGGTCAGAGCTGCACCTGCTGCACTAGTCCAAGGATCAACACTGAGACACAGCAGCTGAACTCAAATCCCTCATGAGTTTGGATGAGTGACGATCAGAGCGTGTGTGGACGAACTGGTTGCCTCACATAAAGTCTCACCTCAGGGCTGGTTTCATGTGCCTGGAGTTGGCTGCCAGCTCTCAGTTATGCTAAGGAAAGCATGACAGGCTTATATTATAACTTAAAGGTGCCCTGTGTAACAGTTCTACAGTAGAGTCTGTCACCTGCTTGTATCTATGGAATTGTTATTTCTATAATGTTCCACAGTATAAATTAAACCTACCTATGACAAGCAGGTTAGACCACTATGCTACATTACAATTCAGGTATGTGGCGAGTCACCCTATTCACAAAAGGAATTATTATATTTTTGAGCAAGAGAAATACCTGTAGTGAATAGCTGCTAGATGGATATGTTTAATGTCACACCATGGAACATTCCAGGGAAAGCAATAACATTTCCATGGAGACAAGCAAGTAGCAGACCGTCCACCAGATGCACTTTTAATACTCATATTTGCACATGATCCTATTTTTGCTTAAAGGTGCACTATGTACACTTTTGGGTGTGTGTCTCCATGTTATTGCTTAGCCTGGAATATTACACAATATGGAAAATGAGCTTTAAATAAAACAGGTGACAATTAGAAGTCAAGTTACATGTCAGGTTTTTGGATAGGCAACCCCAGTCACAGTAATGTTTTTTTTAAGCAATAAAACACAAAATAGTTCAATCCCATATGAGCCAGACCCTCCACCAGAAAGATTACATTTTGCACCTCTAACATCTCACTCTGGCTCTTGGAGTTTTTAGAAAATGTGTCCTCACTTATATCTTTAATAATCTATATTTTTACTGTTCCTTGAAATGTTTTTTAGCAAAAAAAACAACAACAATATTTGTTGATTTGGTCAGCTTGGTTGTTATTTTCAGTAACAAGAATTTCTAAGTGGGCTACACTACAGCATCGCTAGTTGAGAAGCCATATGTGATGGTACAAATTCTCTCTAAGCTACAATGAGATAAGCTTTATTGTCTGTCCCAGCAGGTAACAGAATTTTTTCTTTGACAAAACACATAAAACACATTTCAAAAACTATTCTATTGTTCGAAACGCTTGAACAAATGTAATTCCACCTCTTCACTAGATATTAGATTTATTTTTTCCAAATGTCTTGAAACCTGCCTGGCTCTCATGGCGTCTTCAGACAGAGGAGATTGGTTTGGATGTCTGCCAACAAGCTGCGGACAGCTGCTTCGGGACAGCCATAACAGTAGCACTCACTCCCTTATTTTAGCAGATCTGCGTCTCGATGCTATAACCCCATATGTGCAAAGGGTCTGTTTTGAGCCAAGTTTCACACCTTCACTGGGTCATCCGAGTTAATCCCAGATGTGAAAATAGTTTTGCAAATCTGACAAGTATGCAAACGGAGGTGATTCAGAACAAACAAAATATCATGACATTTAAATCTAGGTATTCAGAAATAAGCCTGTCCTGATCAATACTATATCAATTTATCATGCAGTATATATAAACTGGAACAATATACAGCATTTTGGGGCTCAATATTTATCATGTTTAATTTTTCTTTGCAATAGTTTATAGGATTTTTGCCAGTTTTTGTACAACAATTAGATTTGAGTAGAAAGTAGAATGTTATGGCTAATCATTGCTTAATTCTGCTATTAATGTATTGCAGCTATACTGTATATTTAAAAATGGTTTACTGAAATTATTCTGCCTTGTGTAAGTGGCATCAAATCGTTTCAATATTATAATTCATCACAATATTTCTCTATAGCAGTATATCATATTTAAAATTTAATTATCGTGACTGGCCTTTTCAGAAATGCTTGCTCTTGTGTAAGATGAAAAAATGGTCTCTGAACATTATAGCTGTTGACAGGTTAGTTGCTAAGTATACAACCCACGGTCAAATAGTGCAAATCCCATGTTAGAAAATACATAAAATACGATCCTGTTGACTATTTGACTCCAGACACAACAGGGTAACGCTGACAGCTGTGCCCCCTAAGTGAGGAGTGTGGCCGTTCCAACTATAAATCCTAGCATGAAATCGAAAGGCAGTGTTATGCAAATATTGATATTTTGGGAAAGGTCCTTAGATTTTTCCTCTGGGAGCACTCTGAACATGGTAAATAAGCTAGTCATAAACATAGTAGGGCTTTCGTCACGGTGACATAAGTTAGACGCCGCCAGTCTGAGTCAGTCCTGTCCGTAAATACTGGTAATGGGAATCAAGAACAAGGCTAGATTTGATCCTGAGTGGCACTGTGTTGTGCTTGGATTAGGACTATGTACCAAAAGCAACTACAGTGAAAGTCCCTGCTGTCTGGCTGTAGTGGCTTGAACTGAACTGCACCCTCCAAAACCCTGCAAACCTCTCTCCGCCCTTTCTCACCCACAGTTTCACAGTTCAGTTTGAGTCCACTTTGTCCCATCTGGCACAGTGTCTATAGAGCTTGTATTTTATTTCATGCAAGACAATGTATATTATGTTAGAATATAAAACAACTCAAGCTGTTATTGTCTGTTCTACTGCAAATTCAAGATACGTTTATATACTGGAAATCTTATTTGTCTGTGCCTTTAACATCCTTAATCTCCAACTATTTCTTATTTTAAAGGGCCCATATTAGGTTAATTTTGATCAATATTATAATGTCGCCCGGGCCTTTCTGTGTGGAGTTTGCATGTTCCTCCCCGTGTCTGGATGGGTTTCCTCCGGGTACTCCGGTTTCCCCCATCAACCCAAAACATGCCCGCACCCCTATGAACTAACATCAAGGACCATGTTGTGCACCCTCCTGTGGGCTCACCACCTGCAGAGGGGTTCATAGGGGGGTCAGGTGCTATGAGT
This sequence comes from Odontamblyopus rebecca, assembly GCA_030686955.1. NCBI lineage: Eukaryota > Metazoa > Chordata > Actinopteri > Gobiiformes > Gobiidae > Odontamblyopus > Odontamblyopus rebecca. The sequence goes on along the minus strand of CM060672.1, from coordinate 15,810,011 downwards.
ATTGGGCAGCAGAGCTGCCCCCGCGACCCAGCCAGATTAAGCGGGAGAAGATGGATGGATGGATGGATTATAATGTTCTTTCCTTATCACAAACATACCTAGATGAGTGTTTTGTTTCATTCACATATATTTAACAGACACATCCTGCATATAGACATGGTGGCTGAGTCGCAACACTCAGGCCTCACAGCAAGAAGGTTGCGGTTTCGATCTCCCGGGCCTTTCTGTGTGGAGTTTGCATGTTCTCCTCGTGTCTGGGTGGGTTTCCTCCGGGTACTCCGGTTTCCCCCATCAACCCAAAACATGCATCACCCTATGATCTAACATCAAGGACCATGACGTCCACCCTCCTGTGGGCTCACCACCCACAGAGGGGTTCATGGGGGGGTCAGGTGCTATGAGGATTGGGCAGCAAGCTGCCCCCGCGACCCAGCTGGATTAAGCGGGAGAAGATGGATGGATGGATCCTGCATATAGGTTTTCTCTCAAACAGACACACCACTTTGTGATGTCATGTAATACAGGAAGTGCTCCACTGTGTTTTTAAACTCCGTACACCTTCACTATAGTCATTTGGATCATTTCTGCCCTGGAATTTTCATTCTCTGCAGAACAAAAGGTAAAAGGTAGCTGTTAGCATGAAAACTACCATTTTATGTGTGAATGAAGAAAAATACAACTCCCGGTATGTTTTTGAGGAGGTAATGACATTCTAACATGACTAAAAGCTCATGAGTCAATTTTGTGTGATATAGGACCTGCCAGATAAAAAAAATAAAACATGAGTTCATTCATTAAAACTCTTCCTGTAACTTTAGAATTACTTTTCATCAAGTTGTGATTGCCCAATTTTATTATAGACTGGAAATTTGATTTACTCCCTCATCATAGTTCAACCACTTGTGAATATGCAGGTGCTCAAAGACTTTTATTTCTTTACTTCTGTGTGTGGGTGTTTTTAAGTTATGACTTCAGCATTGGTATTAGATAACATTTCAATTACCTTATATTTTATGATGTATTTTCTTTTTTAGGCGTACCAAGAGTAGAAGAATATGTCCTCACTTAGGGTTCACGAAGTTATAATGTCTCTTACTGAGGTAATATAGCCAAGATGACAAAATATAAAATTACCCCATATTACAATATCCTATACAAAATGCATAGTGAAAGTAGCTCCTTTGTGACATGTCAAGTATCTCACCCACCAGTTTTCCTTATCCAGTTTCAAAAAGTAATGATTTCACCTCAAAATACTACCTCAAGACAGTCTCCAGTTTTCCTCCACTTTGAAACACATTGTCATATTACATTTTATTAAGTACTCAATATTGTAAGTAATTGTCCTAGTGAGTTTGTAAGGTTAAGGATTGTGCCTAAGGGATCAGTACTGACTGACTTGGCACCAGCTTCATGGCTCAGGTTCATACCAGCTGCCCACCCAGATTCAGATTAATGTGTCCAAAGTGACAGCTCTGCCAACAGTGAGCTCAGGGCTACAGGAGTATTGTGTCTCTGGCAAAAAAAGCAATATTCGTCTACTCCAAAAGCCTTCATGCTATGCCTAGGTTAGAAAAGCCACAAATCAAAAGGTGCTTCCCCAAGCACACATACCCCATAAATACTGGAAAATGTATGTTTAAAAATCACATACAGTGGATGCGATGATGGAAAGTCTTTTCAATAAGAGACATTTGTGAAAAAGCACATGGGATTTCAAACTTTCAGTAGGTCTGGCTCATAGAATGTACAGTATATATAAATGGACATAACTAACCCGCTGGCCGGCACATTTCCAATAGGAAGTGTTCATGGGGCGCTTCTGGCTCCATCGACTGGAAAATTGTCACCCCTCTCTCACTGCCACAGTGAGCCTTGTCATTTTAGTCTTAAAATGTTTATATTAACCCTCTCTACATGATCCTGCTGTTTCTATTTCGCTCTTTTGTGCCTCATATGGACCTGGTTCCAGATTCGCTCCTATACATCATGATCTTCTTTTTAGTGGAGCTGAACACGATGAGTGCCGTCACATTCCCTTTATCCACTTCTTTGTTCACTATGTGCTATGCTATCAAGTTCTGTGTTAAAGAGTGTTTGAGCTATTTACTAGCACGTTAAGTTTGTTTGAATCCAAATAGTCATCCTTTTTTTACTTTTATACTACTTCACTCACCTCTCATAATGCACCAAGTGGAATCCTTGTACCCTCTGTTGGTATTTTGGTAAGTTTGGACCCACAATAATTCACTGGACTTTAAAATGAAGATTGAAACACAAGTTACAGAAAATAAAGTTGGTGGACCAAGCAGTCAGCCCTTTCGGAGACCTAGTTTGGGCTCACATTTGGGTGTAGTTAATAGTGCTTGAAATTAAACAACATAGCAGCATGCAGCTTTCTGTTTTAAGATCCTTGTCTTGCCTTTAGTATCAGAAGTTTATAGGCCCCATGAGAAATCCACCCACACTTTGTCATATAGCTTCTGACAATTCCCTTTTTAATACATTTCACAAGGACTGAGCAATTTTAGAAAATATTGTATATACCAGACTAATATTATACCAAGTCTAATATTGTGGAAAGTAGCTATTTAAATCAGACCTGAATCAGGACCAACTGGATACAGCAACAGCATTAGTAACACAGACCATAGATTACGCCACTTTCTAAGAGGGTTAAGAGCTGGTGAGTAACTACCCTTGAGAAGCTGTAGTTCCAAAAAGATGACGAGAGTTTAAAAAGTAAGGCCAGAATAGATCACACATTTTTTTATTATAAATGCTTTCAGAAATTTGTTTTTGTGCACATAATCTCCTCTTGTATTGCCTTGTCTGTTTGCTGATACTAACAAGATAATCTTTTTTTTTCATCCACTGACTAACCCTCAGCTTGGTCCTGTATGGTGATAGTAACATTGCTGGTTGTGTATTTTTAGCGTCATGGCAGCAGTGTGGGCCCCAGCTTCAGAAGCGAGAGTGTTGAAGGGTCATTTGAAGCTACTCTGGCTTCTGGATGAAAGACTAACATTGTGCACATCCCACAGACTCCATTGTCAGGGCCTGTGTGTGATGGGGTCTTGTCATCTTCATGAGACAGCATGTTTGTAGACTCCCAACGGGGCTCCTTTGTATGGCCATCATTACAAACAGAACTCCGGTTTGGTGCCAAGACCAGTGTACACCAAGGGCACTACAGTTCAAACCACTCAGAGGCATTCTTGGACTCTTCAGTGTTGTTTACCAGATGCCTTTGAAAATATATTTAGTTACAGAATACTGAATACCTGCATTACAATGTATTTTGTAATGTATTCCTATACATGGGCCAATCTGAGTACTGTATTCTGAATATTTTCTGAATAATACTGTCACATTGTGTTCCTTTAAAACACAGTAGAGGTTTAAAACAGTCTTATGTATTAATGATAAGAGAAATATAAATTTCACTTGCATTCATCATAAGAGTGGTCTTTTTTTTCTATTTTTCTCACTAATAATACTAAAAATGTGCAGTTGAAGCCAGACTTGCTTTATGAAGTACTGCCACGTATCCCCTTGATTTTTTTCTGTATCATCAGCAAATTTTTAGACCTTGCATATACCCTATGACCTAACCCTTGGGCCTTTCTACTAATCAAAGTTAACAGTGACTTCCATTGTCTTATTTTAAACAGAAGCAGGTGTGTTTTGGTCATAAATATATGGCCATGAGTAGTCCTTCCTTTGAGACAATGAAACCTGATGCTCCATTGTTGATCCAGTCTGGTCCTTGTGAACTGGAGATGCTGCTGAGGTTGTGGTCTGCAGCAGTGGGTGAAGAGGCGTGGGTTATTTGTGTCTATTCGTCTGCCCCTCGTATCAAGTGTTGTTCGTGCGTGGACTTGGTTAGGACGGTGAAATCTCATAGATGTTTTTACAGGGCTCTTTGGTGACTAAAGACGCACAGGAGCAGCTGGTGACTCCACTGTTTGAACTGGTCTAGTGCTGAACTCACATTGACACCCTGCTAACTGATGAATGAATCAAGCAGTTGTTACATCATGAACACGTGTCTACCTTAATATTGTGTATTACAGCACAAGTTAACCTAAAGATGCATCATGTAACTTTTCTTGTAGATGGTCTCCCGCCTGCTTTCTCCATGGATGCAGTATATGCCATTAAACAGCGCATTCTCCAAGCAGGCACGCAACCAAGCCAACTAACAGGCTCGATCTGTTGAGATGTGAGGTTTTTCAAAGGATTTTTGTAGCAATAAAAACACAGGTAATTGAATGAATACAAGTTTAAAGCAATACGGTGAAACATTCCAATCAAAGCAATGCAGTTCCAACGAAGCAAGCTGCTGGAAACTGCCCAATGGAAAAGTTTCCTATTAAGAACAAAAAACAAAAGGACTGCTACATTGACTGACCGAGTTGTATGTGCCCAAGTTAATTATAGCCATTATAGCATAACAACTGAAGACCTGCTCCATGCGTTGTTATTTTTACTGATTCAGGCATATCAGCTTAAAAGAGGAAATGCTCCTGTCTTAGCTTAACATTATAATAATTATGTTATTATCTGTCAGTAAGATAATGACTGCACTCTCTCTTCCATCAGGGCTACCACACTGACCATAGCCATCATTCATCAGTATTAAGTGTTGAGACTAACTCAAACTAAAAGCACTTCCAGGCCAGTTGTGGTCCTAAAATAAGTTTTCATTGGCTTAGGACAGTGCGTTTTAGTTGTTTTAGTTAATGCCATGTAGCAATATTCTTTCTCTGGCATATTAAGTATAACTCTGATTTTAAAGATATTATTTCCTATTATCAATGGATTATTACAGGGCTCACAGAATACCAAGTCAGTATTTTTGTAAAACTAATCTGGAGCTCCAGAATTGGACTACCGGTAAATCAAGTTAAAAGTGTATCCTTCTTTTGTAGTTAAGATTAAAATAAAGTTCTGTATTCTCTCTTGTTAGCTGTAAGAGCATTGTTTTAAGATCTGTGAAATGTTTCAGCAGCCACATAAATCTTGATGATGGCTCTAGTGTTTGCTGCTGTCAGGGCAGGGCTTGTGTGATAAATGGGGAGGAAATTAGCTCTGGTTTGAATGAGAACTCTGAGATCCACTCCAGGCCTTTAAACAGTTTGTCTTGTGTCACTCTAAATTAACCAATTAATGAAGAGCCACAAGCCTTGTCAGGTAGAAATAGATACAAATGAAAATAGTAGTCTGCATTTCACAAACTTTGGACTTAACCAAAGAGTTATGTGGCTTTGATTCAGTCATTTTAGAGAAACGGAGAGCACATGCTTCTTGTCATTATACCTGTCTTGGAGCAATACAATAATAAAGGAGATAATTAATTTGTTCAAAATGATACTAAAACTAACATAGATACATTATGTAGTGCCCTTATTTTCTTTAAGATTCTAGGCAAAGCAAGGCAAGGCAAGTTTATTTGTATAGCACAATTTGTACACAAAGTAATGAAGTGCTTTACAGAATAGGAAATACATTAAAATCACAATACAAACAAATCAAAACATAAATAATCATCATAAAATTAAAAAAGGAGAGACATTAAATTAGAGAGAAGAGTGCGGAATGAGAAATGAAAACCCTTCACTCATATGCAGATAAACAGAACTGTTCTGAGCCTGGATTTAAACAGAGTCAGAGTAGAGGCTTGTCTCCCATGTTCAAACTGTTCCAGGTTTTGGTTGCATGAATCTGAAACTCTGACTCCCCGGGTTTAGTCCTGGTGCTCGGCCATGGAGAGACTTGTGCACAAGCAGAGCCACTTTAAAGTCTCAGGAGCCAGTGCAGAGACCTGAGCACAGGACATATGTGCTCGTACTTCCTGGTTCAGGAAGTGGTTCTGAGTTAGGACCTGAGCTCCAGCGTTCTGGATGTACTGCAGCTCTCACAGCTCGTTTGGAGAGGCCAGTGAGAGGCCGTTACAGCATCTAACCTACTGGAGACAAACGCATGGATAAGTCTGTGCAAGTCTGCTTTAGACAGTAGACCTTTGATTTTTGCCATGTTTTTAGATGGAAATGGCTGCAGATGTTATTGATTTGATGTAACTGCTGATAGTTTATATTTTATTTAAGCTTTCTTAACTTTATTTTTAATAGTTGTTCATCCGCTGGGTATGAATAAAAGTAATTCTGATTCTAGTCTAATCTACTTTGACTTAATCTCAGTAAAAATCAAAAATCAAAAAAATCCCAGTTATGTGAGGACACATGTAAAACTCTTACCTTAGATAGCTGAGAAACAAAATTCATCAAAAACAGTCTCCAATGTGCTCTCAGAAAGGTATTTTTGAATCAAAATACTGGCCATGACCACCACTTCCTCCATCGCTGTGAAGGCCTCGTGTCAGATTGATTGACGTGGGCTTCAGTTTTGTTCCCTCAAAACTGTCAACATAAAGCCGCAGCTTTCAAGTGCATATAACACACAGTGTTTGTTCTCTCCGACATATTTTTCCACAAAACCACAAATATTATCTTGGTTTTGATCCATTTGTTTTCCAACCCTGCGTTTAGTCCAACCCTGCGAGTCAGTTTATAACAGACATAAAAGTTAGTGTAGACCACTGAGCATAGCAAAAAATATGAATTCAGGCTTTTTGATAAATTGCATTTTAAAGCTTATTTTAGCAAGACCAAAGTTCACCCAATTCTGAAGTTGGTCTGTGGTTGTCCCCCGCAATGGAATATGGGTCAAATGCAGAGGACAAAGTAAACCTTAACTTTATGCATGTCATGTTATTATTATTATTATTATTATTATTATTATTATTATTATTATTATTATTATTATTATTATATTTTTGTAGTTTAAAAAAATTGTGCACCAGTAACTTTAAGATGTTCAAGACTGACTCCCTCCCCAGTGGCTCATGTTGTACTAAGCAGCTTGTTGTAGGTTCAGAGCTGTTTCCCAAACGCACAGGAGAGGCCCATTCCTCACGGCTGTCACGCACTGGCCCCAGTCACAACCATGTGTCAGGTCAGTACCACACTGGAACTGTGCGGCGTCAGACTACCAACTATTCCACCATCGCCTCCTCTGACACCAACACCACTACCAGTGCTGCAGGAGAGAGGGGAGGGGAAGGAGAAAGGAGAGTGAAAGAGAGAGAAGGAAAAAAGGGCAAGAGAGGGAGACAGAGAGAAGGGAAGGAGAAAGAAGAGTGAAAGAGAGAGAAGGAAAAAGGGGGCGAGAGGGGATCAAGAGAGGAGAGAAAAGGGGTGAGAGGTGCTGGGCAAAAGAGAGAGAGGGGGGTGAGAGGTCCGGGGTAAAAGAGAGAGGGGGGGGGGTAGAGGTGTGGGCTAAGAGAGAGGGAGAGGTGTGAGATGAAAAGGAGAGAGGGGATGGAAAAACAGGTGAGGGGCAAGAGAAGAGATGGAAAGAGTGTGAGAGAGTGGAAAAAGATAGAAAGAAGGGGGTGAGAAGAGGTAAAGGAAGAAAGGGAAAAAGAGAAGAGAGAGAGAGAGAAGGGAGGTGAAGTAAGGAAAGAGATAGAGGGAATGATGGAGAGGGGGCTGTGGCTGATTTATAGCGAAGTGCTTCACTTACATCCTATGTGTTTGCGGCGTGTATTTACTCTCCCAGTTCTGTAGCTGGATCCAGATCAGAGAGGAGTTATTGGAATGGACGGGCGAGGATGCACCACCTGACTCCAGTCAGTATTCACACCTGTTAATTTAGTGCCATATTCAATTCCTTATTACACAAGATACGAAAATAAATGTGGGGACAGTGAGTTGACACTGATTCTTACAGGACAAATGTTACTAGAAAATACTAGAGGGCATTTTTTTCTCTTAAAGATTTGACTTTGATTTTACAGCCAGTAGCTTTCCTTACCCTCTTCATTAAAGGGCCCATATTACGCTATTTTCTGATCTGTTATAATGTTGTTTCCTCAGTCGTGTCGTGTTTTTGTTTCATTCACACAGGTTTAACACACAAACACTGCATACTTAGGCTTTCCCTCGCTCATGTGATAATACACAAAGTTTTCTACTGTGTTTTTAAACTCCACACATCTTTACTAGAACCATTTGGATAATTTCAACCCTGGAATTACCCATTTCTATTAAACAAAAGGTCAGAGGTAGCTGTTAATTTGAAAATTACTCCTTCTAGACGCTACACTCAAACCTGAACCAATCCAGAACAACAGCAAATCCTTCCTTTCAATGGCCAGTATAATCTTTGTATTGATACTTGGCAGTGACATCATGTTGGGGTATTTTTCTATGTATTTCTATGGTCACACAATGCACACATTAGCAATAACTACCAAGAACGTTTTAAGATTGTCTGAAGAAAAAATACAAAATGGATTTAAACAGTTGTGTTTAATTCAACAAAAAGTGAATTGAAAAACTGTTTTCTGTAATTTTATATGTGAGAGACTTGTTTAATAGCACAAAAAAGTTCTTACCAGGTCAGTTCTTTCAGGTCACATTGTGTTAAGCTCAGATTGAAGTCTAACTTGAGCAACAGAGTGTCACGCAGAACAGTGCCTACAGTTAGCATCACACCTCCAGGGATTGTTGGTGTATTAAACGTGGATCGATGCGAATCAGTTGCGCAAAAGCAAGATTTGAAGTGATGCAGCTTGGAGGCATAACACATGTTGTAAAGACCTATGGAAAAGGATCACCCCACTCATTCACACTCTTATGAGACCAGTGAACCAAGCCAACAGAAGAAAACGTTTAACCTGCCACTCAGAATTTGCATAAAGTCAAGTTGGGAATCACTTAAATTTGATCGATTTCCAACATTTTAAATTGCAACTTCAGCCTCTAAACATAACTCCCCCGTTCACATTTTGACATTACGCGGTGGATAAGTACAGCCTTGTGCCGACATAAATCAAAAAAGGAAATAATTTACTTAGTCTCTAAATAACCACTCACAGATGGTTGTATTTACACTGTTGTATTTATTGAAATTTGCAAAAATGAAAAGTGCACAGCTGACAATCTTTTGAGTACAAGGAAGTAGTTATAATCATTTTACCTTATGCAGATAAAAATAAGACGTGATTTTTCTATTTTCCGGAGTAATTTACCTTTATTGATTTTTCTCATAATGCAGTCCAGTCATTGAAAGTGCATTATGTAACTTAACTGCATGAATCCATGTGATTTTTTTTTCCTGAAATGCTCTACAATATGGCATTTAGATTAACTATCTCCATGAAGCAGGTCATATCACCAGGCCAAGTTACAGGTCATATCTGTGGAGAAGTGGGCTTGCTCATGTTTTTAATGTATGTTTTTGCTGTAGTTTTGAGAAATAAAAACAGCTCCTGTAATTGAATAAATGAAAGATATACGCCATAGTGTGGAGCATCCCAGGCAAATCAGTAACATCACCGTGGAGACAAGCAGACGGCAGAAAAGTTACACAGTGCACCTTTAACAGTAACAAGCTCTTATTACCAACTGATGAAGTGCAAACAGTGAGATTATAGTTCACCTGCTCTCTCCAAGTATCTTTCATTCATTATCTGCAACATACTGGGGTACATCATGTGTCACTTCCTTCCCTTTTTAGTGTCACTTAGCTTCTGCAGCGCTCCCTGAAGTAGTCTGAAGTCTGATTCAAAGGGTGTCCTTGAACGCCCCGGGCTCATGTAGCCGCTTTCCACAGGACTAGGTTGATGATTAATTGTGATGATTATGACACAGCCGTATAAATGCCAGTGCGTACCACCCAAATGCAGTATAATGGAACATCTGTGCAGACTCGTAAAGAGGTCGTTTTATGCTCCTGATTCACTACTTTTAATAAAACTGTCTGGGATTCAGTCTATCAAAATATCTGCAAGAGGAAGCCGTAAGTTTGATTTTTGTTTAATCTATGTCGGCTGGTAAGGTACAACTAATGAGCAGCGTCCCTCTATGTTTTTTAGAGTTGCAACTTGGAAATTTCAAGGTGCACTATGTAACTTTTTGGTTGGTCCATCATCTGCTTGGCTCTATGGAGATGTCATTGCTCTGCCTGAAAATTTTAACAGTCTGACATTAAATAGGTCTAACTTTTATTTATTCAATTACAGTTGACTAAATAAAAGCTGCCTCTTCACAGATCTGACCTGTAACTTGTCCTGGTTTGGTTGACATGATGATAGAAAAGTTGAATACCATATTGTGAAACATTCGAGATAAAGCAATAACATTTCCACTGAAAAAAAGCATTTGATGGACCCTCCACCAGAAAAGTTACACATTGTACCTTTAACTGTGTATATGTGTAATTTGAAAGTTTGGTATTGTAGAATGCTGGGCCTTTTTTATCCATTTTTAAAAGTCGTTTCAGTGAGCAAAATAACAAAATAAAATAAGTTGTTGAGAACATCTTGAACACATTTTTATCTTTTGATGAATCAATGCAAATTTTGAGACATCCAGGAATTAATGTAAACAACTGTTGCACAACTGGACTTGGACAACTGGAGTTTTTAAAGCCAATGTTTCGCTATCCACTGTAATTTTTATTTGTAAGTCTAGTTGTTTTGTATATTTGGATGAAAATTTAAGAAAAATTAATTTTTATATTGCTTCTTTATTTTCATACCTTTTTTACTATAAAATGTACTTTATGGGTATTAAACTGCAGCTACTTCAATGTATTTAGAGAGTCCTTCTCAACACATAATGATGTGACCTTTTTGAAGGTTTGGGCCAGATATTATGAATTATTTTCCTATTTTTCTGACATTTTGACAAAACCTATAAATTCAATACACTATTATAATGAAATTGTGGCCATTTATCTTGATTAGACCACCGCCCATATGCACAGTTCTGTAAGACCAAGCTCAGGGTCACATTGGGATATTCTTTGTCTTGAATGAAATAGTCAAATGTTTTTCTTCAGATACATCTACAGTATTTGACCTTACTTTCCATCAGAACATACTGTAATGTCTATTGAGAGCTCATTTGTGAAGAGATGCTCGTGTTTTGAATGCAAGCCAAGGTTTCCAAAAAAAAAAAAAACATATTCAAAGAAGCGACTTTCTATTTGAAATGTATGATACATTTCAATATTAGCATCAGATTAATTAGCATAAAAATTATACTTTTGGTGCTACTTCATGCTTTGCTAATGAGAGGTCCTATAATTTGCAAAATTTACTCATGTTAGAATGTTGTTACCTCCTCAAAAACATGGAGTTGTGATGTTTCATTTACACATGTTTGAGTAATCCTGCATTATTAGTCTGTTTACAAAGCTCAAAATGCTCTGTTCCACCTTGTGATGTCATGTAGTGCTTGTTTTGAAGTTAACAGCTCCTTTTACCTTTAGTTCAGTAGAGACTCCAGGGCTGAAATTGTCCAAATGATCCTAGTGTAGGTGTACGAAGTTTAAAACACAGTGGTGTATTTCTTGTGTTATCACATGACATCACAAGGTGGAACAGAATGTTTTCCGTTTGAAGGAAGAACTCATCCTAAATATGTAGGATTTGTGTGTTAAACATGCGATGGAAACAAAACACAACTCCAGGTATGATTTTTGATGGGGAAACAACTACATTATACCAAGATCAGAAAATAATGTAATATGGGTCCTTTAAATATATTCTGTAGAGATTTTTGTTCACAATCTGATCAGAATTATTAGGCATTTTTGAGTCTTGGAAATCATGAAAACAGCTAAATTAACTAAACCTCCTTTTTTACTAACATCTTTTTACCACAATATAATATCAAGGCTTCACATGTGCTTCAGTGCCAGTTAAAAGGCCACAACATGGAAGACAGCAGCCAAGATCTGTGGACTCCTCCTTCCTGGATCATGGAGAACAGGGCTTAGAGCCATGTGTTATGGGGAACCAAGAGCTTACAAAACCCATGATGAAGCACTTTGATAGAGCTCTGAATTAATAAAGGAAAGCTGCGGAACATTTTAATATTGATGCTACACGTAAAAGCATTATGAAGTCACATTAGGGTCAAGTCAAGTCCATCCAACTTTTACTATTAGTACTAAAGCTTGCATGTAGCTTTTATACTGACCCCATCTTTTATTTGTTTGCTAGATTGACCCAAGAAACACACTGAGTAAACTGTGTTTAGCCATGTTGATATAATATTAGGGTCTAATCCAGTTCAGTTGCGAAATATTGAATCTAGTTTTGTGGATAAAACGTAACAAAGCTTTTGTCCTGAGGCTGTGATGATCGTTTTATCTGATGTGAAGATGAAACACATGCAAAAGAGACCAAAGGAATGTTTTCTGTTAATAACAATCTAATCTGAATTGCTGACTGGGACTAATAAAGTTCTATGGAACAAAGAACAAACCAAATACAAACCAAAACATTGGACATTTTAAAAAATTCACTAGCTTAGTCACTGTGTCGTTGACTAGGGATATATATCAGGCTTAAATTATGGCTAAACAAAGTCTAAAATGAGACTAATAAATCAGTTCTAATTCATGATTAAACCAAAGGAAGAGAAAAAAGTGCCTCAAAATAAAACAATTACTCAAACTGCAGAGGATCCAAATGGAGGCCACGTCACATCAGTCGCACTTGCACCCCAGTTTGAGAAACACAGGCGTGTAAAAGCTTAAAAACTGGATCTGTGCATTAGAAATGACAGAAATGATTTCTGAATAAGATCAGAACACCTAACTTAAGTATAACTTTAAAAACCAAGTTAGCACTAACAGGTTAAAGGGGCACTCTGTACCTTTTTGGCTGGGGGTCCGTCAGCTGCTTGTTTCTATGGATATGTCATTACTCTGCCTAGAATGTTCCACAGTATGACATTAAAGAACTCTACCTTACATTTATTACATTACAGGTGATTTTATAGCTCAAAAACATCGATAAAAACAGGCATTCTGACAGTGGGGTCGCCTCTGCACAGATCTGACCTGCAACTTGGTCTGGTTTGGTCACCATGAAGATAGAAAGATTTAGTACCATGCTGTGAAACATTACAGACAAAGCAATAACATCTCTATGGAGAAAAGCATTTTGATGGACCCTCCACCAGAATTAAAAAAATTTTTTAATAAAAAAAAAAAAGTAGTAGTAGTAGTTTGTAGTATCAGTTATCATCAGTTATTGTTATTGTAAATATTGTCTTTCATACTGTGTTATTCGTTTTAGGGCAGGGTGATATGGGCTAAAATGTATTACATTTTAGAGTCGAGTTTCATCTTTTGACTTTATGGATGCAAAATCTATCAGTAATGGGCACAGGTTTACCTCCCGACCCATTCCTTCTCTTTATCTCCCCCTCTCTCTCTGCTGCTCTTCTTGAAGTCTCTGCCCATCCTATGCATGGACTCTTTGTACAGCACTGTGCACATTAAAGGTCCGTGGCGGTGGAGCCCAAACCGCGTGCAAACAAAAGCATTCTTTCTTTTGCCACTCACACATTGAACCAATCTGAAAGACAGCTGTTCCCCTCGCGGCTGTCCCAAGCCCCGACTGGAGACCCCTCTTCTGTCCCTGCACCATCCATATAGTTGTATACTCTGATTTATTTTTCATACATCAAAAAAGAGGCCTTCAAAGAGGAAACTCTGTGTATGACTTGGGCTATGTTCTTTCCTTGTCCTTAACTGTTCTGAAACGCCATCCAGCTCGGATATCTTCTGGATTATGGAGCTGAGGATGCTGCGCTGTCACAAGACTCTTCTGATCAGGGAGCAGGGCTTTTCAGCACCCTCAGAATGGGCCTCTGCGGCGGTCATGTGTGTAACGAAAGGGGACTGGCGTGTAAATCAAAGTAGCACACTCCACTTGCGACATGTGGACATGTGCTTTAGCACTTCAGGCAGGCTGCTCTGGTTTGACTGAGGCGTAATAGGTAAGAAGCTAAAAGTAAGGTGAACTAGAGAGTAGGACTGTGATATGATGATGAAAATGGAACCATGATCTTATCCCCATGATGATATGTTCTTTTGATGATATTGTTGGTATGATTTTGTGCATTTCTGTGGTTTCCCGCACTCTACTCCCACTGTTTAGCCTCTGATCATGCGAATGTGAATGGTAGATGGAATAGCCAATCACACTGAAGTGTAGACTCCCAGAAGAAGCAGCTTCCATATTTTTTAAAGATAATAGGAAATCCTAAGTGTATTCATTCATTATGATAAAATGTTAACCCTACATTGACCCTACAATATCTTTGTTTTAATGTTACTCAAGGCTTGGGATCTTGTTTGTGAATGTTTTACTTTACCGACACCAAAAATGCACAAAATATTCAGATTCACCATAAATCCAGACTTTGTTAAGCCGAAAGCCATATTGCAACAATCAGTAGTTTCTGCATTCCCAAGTGCCATGGCTCATACAAAAAGATCGTGGAAAAATGAGGTCGAATTCAGGCTTTGACCTGGCAGCTCACCACAAAAGCAGCTTGTAACATGGAGATGGGCCACAGTCATTTGCCCCTGCAGCTTGGAAAAAGTCTCTGTGCTCTTTAGAAAAACCCAAGGTTTACTGGCAGGTTTAGCTCCTATAAACAGGAGGCATATCCAGAGCCCAAATATAGGATTTATGGTCCCACTTAAAGGCATCTGGTGCAGTAGAATATTATGTGAAATATGTAAACAGTCCAGTATCACTGCAACGTGTTGTGTGCAAAACGGAATGAAAACACATTCATATATCGCCTCATAGAGTGACCACACAGCACATTATAATGGCCCTAAACAGAAATATAACTGTTACTTATCACTGTGACTGCAGTGTGCTGACTCTTCAGTTTTATATGTATCGCTGACTTCCATGTTATGTCTAAATCCCTAATGAGCAGCAGGAATCACATGGAGTAAGCTCTGCTAATGCACATGTAGCATTTGCTCTCACACAGAGCCCAGGACAGGCCTGGCACAGCACAAGGGATCGATCAGCTGCCTCAGCTCCCAGCAAAACTGCAGGGACTACAGCAAATACCAGGGCTGCATGGTCACTATGTGAAGACCTTGTGAGAACAAGACAACAATTACACAGACATACACTACTATTAGTGGTTAAGTAGAAAGTAAACTTCATGTTTGCGGAAATATATTTGTATGTTTCGGAGTCCACTCAAACTCTCCTGTAGGTCTGGCACTATCAAATATATCTTTAGTGTAATGTTCCTTCGTAGTTTTCAGCATCACAGTCATAGGGCTCTGCCAGCAAGAAAACGTGTCAACAAATCCATCTGGATGCTTCTTTTCAGTCAGGTAATAATATATCCTGAGGTCGACAGACTGCCTCCCTCCCTGGGGTTTGCATAAGAAATGACCAGAGCAGATATTTACCTTGGGCTGTCACGCCACATAAAGCTTATCTGTTATGACACTCTTTTGAAAGTGTCACACTTTGATAAATTTCAAAGTAAATGTACAAAGTATTTTCTTGGTGAAATATGAAGCCCTGTTTTTCTGTGGCTGTCTATTGGACATGGATCTGAGGAGATTGAATTTTGACTCAGTGCTGTTGGTGCAGTGGCTTTGGGTATCACCTCGTGGTCGGTCAGCATGTTCCCACATACCTGAACTATGTTGACAGCTCAAGAATGTTGTGTATAGGTTTAACTGGCAATGTGTTGTTTTATTAGCACAACAGCCAGAGTGTGCAAATTGTTCATCATAGAAGCCCCACATGTATATACAAGTTTATGAAAAAGTTCCTTAAGATTTAAATTTGTTACAGGATGAACAAAGAAAGATGTCAGCGGTAAATCAAAACTAGCAGCACAAAATGGATTCTGAGCCAAGACACTATGCTTATGAGTTTTGAGTTTCCATGGTGCATCCCCAAATGAAATCTACAAGCACAATATCTGCATAATATCAAAGTTACCCTTTTCAGGCATTGCTAACCTGAACCACAAAATATCATGTTGACGTGAGATGGAACCATTTGCACAGCTCCTGATGTCACTATTAAAGGGCCCATATTGCGCTATTTTCTGATCCCTGTGTTGTTTCATGATCAAAAACATACCTGGAGTTGCGTTTTTTCATTCACATATGTTTAACACACAAATCCCACATTTTTAGGCTGAGTTTGCCTATCAAACGGAAAACAATCTGTGCTGTGTTCTGCTCCATATGTTTTTAAACTCCATACACCTTCACAAGAATCATTTCGAGCCCTGGAATTTTCCATCTCTACTGAACTAATTGTAAAAGGAAGCTGTTCTCAGGAAGGAGTAGTTTTCAAGTTATCAGTGGAAGGGGAACTAATAATAAAGGGTTGTGAATGAACCAAGACACACTCCAGGTATGTTTTTGATGAGGTAACACTATTCTAACATGGCAAAAAGCTCACAAGTGTAAAATTCACATAATATAGGACCTTTTAATACTTGATTGTCATATTATGGTACCTATAGAAAAACAAAAAACTAACCGTCTCCCCCTTTCTCTTCTCTTCTTTTATTCCATTGGACTGGAACATCACCTTGGATCTCCTCGACTGGCTCCAGGTATGTCACATCACATCACTCTCTGTAACTGATGACTGCTTTCCCAGATGCTACATTCACGTCCAAATAGTGTGCAACAATATTTCCGTCTAGTACTGACAAATACTACATGACATTGAGTATAAGTTGCGGTTCCCTTTTCAGAAATATTTTGTCTGACTGCTTTGACTAAAACTTTGCTCAAACGCTGTGCAAGCATTTTTTTTTATTTTGGAAGGGTATTTTGACGCTAATTAATATGTATTGCAAATAAACAGTTCGCAAAGGGGTCTCTTTAAATGATACTTTGAAGTGGCCAGGCTTCCACGGCTCTTAATGCTATTTTCCCCTGTCTCTGCTAAATATTCAAACAGCACTGGCTCCACTCGCTGAATGAATAACTTTATAGCCCCTTAAGCCCATGTGTACTGTATATCTGTACTGTGTAATTGCTTTGCACTTTTCAACCAGAAAACTATAGAGACGCATCCAAACTTTTAGTACTGAAATTTATAATGTTGTGGACACTAGTTGTAATATGCAGTATGTAGTGAAAAATGTATTTTGTGTTAGAATGGTATTTTGTGGCAGTGGTCATTTTATAATCAAAAGTTCAAATCCAGTGTTAACCATATGAAGGGGAAGGCACTTCACCCATCTTGTCTGTATGTGAGTTACCGGTGGTGATTAGACCTATCACGATAACACATTTTGAAGTACGATATATTGTTATAAAGAAATATTGCAATAAATGTTAATAAACTACTTTATGCCACTGATACAAAGCAGGATAATCCCAGTAAACTATTTTTTGTGAAGTGAATACATTTTAGTCTATTGTACTTTGACAAACTCGCAGTATCAAAACCATCATTTTTATTCTATGATAAACTTTTGTCCTTTTCTGGAGAACCTGCCGCCTTCTTGTCCCTGTGGAAATGTTGCTTTGCCTGGAGTGTTCCACAGTATGGCATTAAACTGAATTTAAACTTTTAAGCAATAAAATGTATTGAAATTCATGTAAGATGTGCTTAATGCTAAGTTTCACATTACAGGCAAAGCAATCATATCTCTCTAGTGACCAACTCTCTACTGGAAAAGTTATATAATGCTATTTTCAATCTAAAACAAAACTCATAATATGATTCAGAATATCTCAGAAAAGCAAGTCTTTGTTTTTAGTCAGTGAAGTTGAGCTGCCCTTAAACCCTCTTGAATCTAAACATGTTGAACCAACCACAGAATGATAGATTTGCCGTTTAGTTTGACCCTGGATTAATTCAAAATATAAAACAATGCATTCTTATTAAGATGTTCTTTCATAGTCCACCCTCTTCCAGTCTCTCGGAGTACTGCATTTACTTTGCATTTTACAAGTGCCCATGGTCCTAATCACTTCTTCACCAAAACACATATTGACTGTCTTTGGGTGGGCTTTACTCAAATTCCATCGCAAGTCAAAAGGATCAAGTGAAAAGACTTGTAATCCGGGGGTCTTAATTGCAGGATTTTGGCAGCCATCTGAGGTCTGCAAACAGCATCAGCTCGCCCAATCACAAAATAATCCCATCAATCCTCTGGTTATGGTCATCACAGCATGGATTACAGTAATACAAATGATCCCTACTTTAGTGTTTTACCCATTTCCCCAGTGATATGCCCTCATTTAGCCTGATAGATGCCGGAAACTGGTTAAGTAGCCTATTTAGAAAAGAGCTATCATAATACACAAGGTTTATTGGGTAATTTTAGATACATTTCAGCAACAGACTTCTTATAAATCACGGGAATACTGCTTCGTGAACCAGTTTATTACTTCTATCTACCCTCCAGTGCTATTACAGTTGTAGTTTCAGCCTCCTATCACAAAAGAAAATCCAGTTCTGTCAGCTGGACAAAAGAATTCGCTTTTGAAAACTTTTGGCCACTGGAAAGAATTCAGTTTCTTTTAGGGATAGGACCTGGACGACTGGAGAATTACAGTTTTTGTTTTGTCTTTAGAGAAAGTAGTTTGTATGTAAATTGTCAGAATAATATGAAGTAACATAAATGCTGCTAAATGGTTGCATGGAGTAGGAATGTATCTTTATTTGTCTGAGCAAAATATCGCCCAAATAAATGGAATATTACATTTCAAAATATAGAAAATAAATCGAATATTAAATAATAATAATAAAAAACATTAATATTAAAGGGGCGTCTGTCAAATGCTTTTCTCCATGGAGATGTTATTGCTTTGTCTGGAAAGTTTCACAGTATGGTGTCAAACCTTTCTATCTTCTGTGGACAGGCAACCCCGCTGACAGTCAGAATGCCTGTAGGTATTTTTGAGCTAACCACCTGTAATTTAGTAAATGTAACGTAGAGCTGTTTAATGTCATGCTGTGGAACAGTCCAGGCAGAGCAATGACATCCCCAACCAAAAAGTTGCATAGGGCATCTTTGACATTTTTAACAAATCTATATTTTTCACTATAAAGGCCTGTAATTTCTATAATTTCTAACACTTTTCTGTTGTCAGTTGAACACTCTATCCAAGTAATTCTCAGCCATTTTCAGGGTTGCTGATAAAGTTTCTCTTAAGAAAATATTAGTTTTTAAAATGTTTTTCAAGATTTACTGGCCCTGACTTTTGACAGCAGGCTCTTGTTCATTTTTCTGTCATTTTTAGTGGTTATATTATTTTCAATCAATAATATTTTTCATTTGCGATGTAGCTTGCAATGATAACTTCAAAGTTGGTCCTGAAGCTATGTTGGTTGAGAACTTCTAACCAGATGTTCTCCAGTGTCAAGACTTCATGTTGCTTTCTCGTCACACTGATCCTTTAACCCCACGCTACCATTTACTTTCTTCTTGTCAGTCATTTGATGAACGCTGTTTGCCATGTATTCAGCCCTCTTCTACAACTTTGCTTTTGATCCCCCTTCAACGCCTGTCCACGCTCACTATAAATAATGCCACCTGTTGGGCTGTGGCCTTCATTACACTCAGATTACCGCAGATTGGAGCTGGGGGGCGGTGTGCATAGCTTGTATTGGCATTGCTCGTCCTCCCATTGGCACTGTGAGCTATGTCTGGCACTCCCTGACTAATGCGTTTGCCATTAAGACTGCAGGGAGAATAGCTGGAGCATTGAGGCCAAGGTTAGTGCAACCTCTGATTCCCTCCAGAGATAGCAACTCAAACAGCTTTTGATGGACTGGAAGGAGCTTTGGAATTGGGGAGGTTTCGCTGCTTTGGGAATAGGAATGTCAGGATTCATTTAGTTTACAATTATGCATACAGATGTCATAAGGTAATAGATAGAATATTTATTGGACAAATGTGAGAATGTGAGTATGATACAGTGGACTTTTTGTCATTATGCATAAAATTTGGTGTAGATTAGATGAGGGCTGTGCAATATATGGCAACTGAATCAAAATTAGGGATGCACGGATCTAGCTTTTTCAGTTCTGATATCTATATTATGACTTTAAGTACTGGACATATCCAATATTAACAGATACCAGTGTCAGAACAGCAAACTGCACTTTTGTCTCTAAAAAACATATTACACAAGAGATCCAATTGTGTTATGTAACTGTTATTTAATATCCTTCAAATAATACCGACTATCTTATGAATAAAAAAAAAATCCTGATCGATGCACTGATGCACGAACTTGCCATTTTCTTCAGTATCAGCGCCGATATTCAATACCAGTCTCATTTTGTTGCATCCCTAATCAAAATCGCAAAGGCTTCAGTAATTTAGATAACAGAACGTCCTCTGCAAAGAACAAAATATCCTCTTTTTATTGCTTTAGTTTATCCGTTCATATTTCAGTCTTTTCTCAAATCTAAATTCCCCTTGAGTTGTTTTCAGTGTGCACTCAGAACAAAATCCTACTGTTTAAGCATAAATTGCAAATATAATTATAATAGCAATTCCTCTTCAGATTTTTTTTTTTCAATCAAAATTGTGCAGCCCTAGATTAGATTCAGAGTTATCTTGAGCAGCTGTGACTTTGCACACCAACACTGAGGGCTTGTATGTTTTTAGAGGTAGGGGGAAACCGGAGCACCCATAAACCCACTAAGACCCAGGAAGAACATGCAAACTCCACTCGGGTCATAATATGTATTGCAGATGTACTATGAATGAAAGTGAATATATGGCCACAATCCAATCTGACATCATGACATCCTTAGCTGAAGCGAGGAAATCCGTGTTTTCTTGTCTGTCCGTAGGTACTTCTCAGAGGTGAAAGAGTCGATCACTTGAAAGCACGCACAGCAGGATGTGATCGCGGTGTGGGTGACTGGGGTCGAAGGTGAACTCTCTCAAATAGCCCCCTGAAGAGTACAGCGTCCGTCGGCATCTCAGACTTTGAAATGGGATGCGGCCCTGGATGCTGTCACATTCTAGAGCAGCTTTCACATACCAGCCCTCCGCCATCACACACAGTTGTCGGGTCAAATGTCCTTGAGGAGGGGGCTATTTTTAAATATGAGGGGAGGGTGGGCACGTACGCTCTAAATGATGTTCTATCACAGAATTATCATGTCTACTGTATTACAACATGCTATGGTAAAACAGGCCGTGGTCTAGATTTGGACGGTGTCATAATCTCAGATGGTGGACAAGGGAATGTGTATGGGAGATTTGTTGTTTTTGAAAGAAATGACTTAAAATATTCCTTTATTTGTCCCACAATGGGGAACTTACAGAATTATCCAAAATAGAAAATCACAACTGTTGAACCTTGTCATTATTTGTTAGAGATAAATTGACAACAATCGTGCATTTGGAGTTGAATAATAGCACCACTTTCTGAGGCTCTTGTGACAAAATTATTTCACATTTGTTTATTTATTCTGACAGAGAAGGTCCAGTAATTACAGATATATTAACCATAAAACAGTTCAACAGTTCTGCAGCGTGACAATAAAACAGCAAATTCCACCATAGGATTCAGGCCTTTCCTCCAGCGCAATTGTAAACTGTTAACACATGAACACAACTCACAGTAGCAAAATGACTGATGCTTGAGGCACGCTCCTAGTCTCTAAAGTTAGCACGCTGCACTTTCTGAAAGCATAAAACGCACTAAGATGGTTACACGCTGAGAATATTGCCAACAATAATCAACTGTAAAAAGAAAATTGTTGTACACTAGGGGTGTGCAAATACCAAAATATTGATATACTGTGATACTAAATGTGGTCATGAGGTTATCATGTGCAGTTGTATATCGCATCAAGTATTTTTTGGTATCTTTTAACATTTTTTAGTATAGTGGAAGGAAACTTGTGCAAATACATCCATTTTCATCATCAAAACAGTGAATATATCAAGAGTGTTGCATAGAAAAGTAGTGCTTTAACAAAGAAATATTGTTGCTAAAATGTATTTGATTCTTTAAAAAACAGACGTATATCAAGTATCACATGTATCGCCATATTATGACAATATTGCATTGTGAGCCATGCATTGTATATTGTATTGAATTGTGAGGGACGCTCTGATTCCCACCATTATTGTACACAGATTACAAGGTGAAAGAGTGTTTTACATCAAGAATGTTTGGGGTTCTAATTGGACCAACCGACACAGCCTCTAAGTTAATAAATTATGTAGTTCCTTTTGAACGTGTGCAAGTATCTACAGTATACTCTGCAATATTATTCACCTAGCATGAAAAAAATATGCAAATAAGATGATGCAACATGTTAAAAAAGGCCAGCAGAAGAATACATTTTTGGAGCCAATCCCTGAATTTAATAATTTCATTTCCTTATGGTTTGCATTTGCCCTTAGCTATTTCTTTCTTCTGAATATTTTTTGTGAATCTGAGTTCATGTCTGGTAGCTTGTTTCACCTTTTTGAATATGTCGCTGGCTAATTAGCTCTTCTATTGATAGACAGTGAAATAGCGCACATGTTCGGCAGAATAACCCAAAAATCACACGTCTGAGGTGACACTGTCTGGAGGGCACTTGTGCTAATTGCAGCCTGAGTCGTTGTCACAGGAACAGAAACGCTCCCCTCCATTTCAAAGGGGCACCATGTCAGCTTGTTCAGATAAATTAGTCATCACAAGTCACCAGGAGGAGAACAGTTAACCTTTATCTGCATAAATGTTTGATTAGACTCCATTTCACTCCCTCAGTGAGTTAAAAGCTGTCACCGAGTTAACGGGTTAAATAACTACAGTTAGCAGTTTAATGTCACAATTGTACAGTAGTGTCATTTTAGAGGTGCAATATTTAACTTGGACTAGAGGAGGGTCCATCATTTGCTTTTATCCACAGACGTTGGTTCTTTACCTGGAATGTCCCACATCAGGGCATTAAACTAATCTATCTCCAAGGGGACAAGGCAGTGACACCATTAGTCTAAACTACAGGGCTGATCTGTGGAGAGGCGACTCTACTCACTGAAAAACGCATGTTTTTCAAGACATTGCATATTGCATAAGGATTGTCATTGTATAAATCTTAGGTACGTTTATTTCCATACTATGGAACATGACAGGAAATCTCCATGAACACAAACAGTCCCTCTAGAAAAGTTACATGATGCAACTTTAAATCTAGTTTTGACCTTGTAGAACTTTTTGTAATTTGAGTGAGTTGTATGAAGTAGTAAGTGATTGAAGTATAGTAATGGTAGTGATTACATCTATGAGAACTTGGTTACGCACAGTTTAGATGTGTATTTATGTCATATTTTTGTCCTACGTCCTCTTCAGTGTGCGAAATACCCGTCAGTATTCGGGGGGGTCCCCACCTCTGAATTGTTGAGCAATACAGATATACATTTTCAATATGCAGAAGCCTATGCAAAGTTGTGTATTACAATGTGAGCAAACGAGTGAATAAATGTTAGGTAGGCTATCGACACGCAGTCAGTGACTTGTCAAGGACCAGGGTCCTTGTGAAAAACAAAACACCACGGTGGACTCCACAGACAGCCTATAGCGAGCCACACAGCGGCTGCGCTCTCGCTTTCAAACACACACAAACACAGTCACCCCAACTTCAGTGCTAGGCTAGACTGCTTCAACCAACCACAAGACATAACCATGCTGTATAAGTCGAAAAGGACACACACAGTCACACACATCTTGTGCACAATCAGTTCTATCATCACAGTTCAGTCACTGCAAATACTGAAACAGTAGCCTCTTACCTTAAGTTAGAATAGACCAAATAGGCCTCGGCTGTACTTCTTGTGGTTGCCGTCCTGGTTTCCAGGAAGAAGAGAGACGATGTCCTCTTTTAATCCAGTTTGTGATGAAAGGAATTGGATCAAATTTGACCAGAGGAGGTCCGTTGAGGTCCACAAACAGGAGTGTATATTTTCTTTCGAAGCTTCTTTGTGTCAGAGCTCGGAATATCACAGTTAATCCATTCCTCTGCGAGGTGTAAACCGGGTCCCTTCTCTGCGATTAGTAATGTTTTAGCTTTTCTGCACACTAAACACCACAATTTCCCTGCCTTAAAGTCAAGCCAAGAATTGCGGTCTTTCCATTCATCCACCTGCTTTGTCCAACCAGCAGGCAAGTCACTTGTGCTAGCACTAGCAGCACTTTCTGACATTAACTCGGCACCTGCTGCTTCAGCCACAGACTCGGCTTCATCTTGTTCTTGACGGGGTGGGAGATAAGGGTCTTCTGTTGTGACAGGGAGTGGGTCCACTGCACCAACATCTTCCTCTCTCAGTGCTAATTTTTAAAAAGTGAGCCAGTGATGTACTCTGTAGCTTTTGCTTGCTAGCCATTTTGACAGTACTTTATTTTCACTATCAAATTGCTAGGCTAGTCTTTCTTGCGTTTAGCGCGCATGGCTAATTTGTATACGGGCACGAGATTGGCTGACGCCGATTGGCAAAAAATATTTTGTGAATATTGAATTCTGAATATTGCACATTATGAGTTTAGAAAACATTTTAGTGACCAATTAGTGATCATATTTGAACCCCCCCAAAATTTTGCTTTTAAGGATTTTGGGGGTGTGTGATGGGTTAATGGTTGGGTCGGGGCCCCGCACTTCCCTGTATTTCGCAAACTGGTCCTCTTGTTTAATCTCAAGCAAGTTTAATTTTAATTTGTGCAAACACCCTGCTTGTAAATAAAACACATTCAGCATTTCTGTATAGTAAGAGCAAAATGATTTCTCTTACTGTAACTTGAAAGCACAGTCCCCACGAGGTTTCGCTAACACACTTCTGCAGATTAGTCAATAAAACAGTAAAAAAAAGCAGAAATGCATTTTACAAAGCCTGACTATAGCTCCTTTGGGACATTCACACTTACTATACTGGTCCCTTGACTATCTGTGAGGACATTTTGGTGCTTGTGTCTGCTCTCATTATCGCTGCATTGAAACCAGTTCCCAGTGACAGTTTTAAAGTTGAATTGTCTTCTTCTTGCTGTCTCGCTCAGATTGGTAGAGAAAGCTTAAAGTTGTGGGCAAAGCAGATGGCTAATCAAATCTGTTACCTAGGCTACAGGCATGTCCTCACCTCCTATAGTTTTTTTTTTTTAATGCTGCCTGAAACCACTTACCGGCGACGTATGACAGGATAATACAGCCTCAACTTGGACTCATTAATATTTGGCGTTGTCAGCACCCACATAAGAGGGAATGCTACGTACAAAATCAGGGGGAAAGCGAAGAGAAGCGGCTGCAAGTTCCCATAAAGCTTTTAAAATTGACCCTAAAATTGCAGAGTCTGTAAGAGGACTGCTATTTCTCCATTAGGGACGTTCAAAGTAATGTCTCAAGTGTCAGTGTTCATATAATGCCAGGGCTTTCAGTGAAAAAGTCATCTGCTTTCGGCAAATATCATTAAAATGCTCAATATTGAATCCAACCACACATGGGTTGTGGCATACATCTAGACAGTTTTGTGTACTTCAGATGTTCTCCAAGAATAAAAGAAAATACAGATATTGGATTGAATTGAGTAGAGTAGAAAATTAAGGAAAGATATTGGCCAGTTTTTCCAGCAATTATTTTAAAAAGCTCAGAGGGGGACAGTTTTGAGTTTTGCCTCTTTTGTTGTAATGTAATAATGTCTCTCTGATTACATCAACATCAGAACAAAGGTGGGCACCCTGACAGCAATTAGTTTTATTCATTACAATTTTCTATTTCATTTTGACTTTTTATGAACAAATAACTTTCAAATAATTTCCTGAACATAAACAAATACAGATTTTGAATCAGTGACATTTAACAAAAAGACGTCTAGACTCCAAACCAGATGCTGTTATTGATAGATGATTGGCTGTAGACTTATGTATTAAACAGAACCAGCATCATTGCCGATTAGAAATGCTAGAATCTCAAACTCTATTCAGATTTGATTATTTGCACAGCCTTACTGTTTGCCAAGCAGTTGGTAGTACTAATACTAGGCCTGTCACAATAACACATTTTGAAGTTGGATATATAAGTAAATATAGATGATAAATGATAATACTGAAACTAATTTATGTCACTGACACAATAACCTAAGAGGAGATTTAAACCTCAAAAACTATTCTAAATCTACAATATATATATAAAAAACAAACTAATATAAATAAATGACAGAATGAAACACGACAAGGTGCACTGCGCAAGTTTTCTAGTGGAGGGTCCGCCAACTGCCTGTCTCCATGGAGATGTTTGCCTAGAATGTTTTATGTTATATCTTTAAGCATTTCCATCTAGCATTTATTCAATACATCTATCCATCCATCCATCTTCTCCCGCTTAATCCAGCCCAGTAAATGAGGTAAATTGGTGCACCGTCTTATTTGCGCAAAACAGACGCCCACTGCATTCTAGGTATCACTGACAAGGGAAACATTTATATTCAAATATCTTTACAATACAACGTATGGTCTTGCTGTTTAGAATTTTAAACTATTTCATTATAGCGACTTACCTTCCAATTTCCCACCAACGGACTTCTTCCCATTCACACACCGTCTTCAGGGGGCGGGGTAACTTGGCAGATAGGCAGTAGAAGAGTTGGCGGGAGGGCCAGGCAGGCACCAGCCCAACTGTCAATCAGAGGCAAGCTACCAATAGAAATCCACCCTTTCTCCTCTTTAAGATCCCGCCCATCGCGTTCAGTTGAACTTGCAAGCAAACGTTCTTGGTTTGCAAAAGATTTTGAGGTTCAAAACTTTTCGACTTGCAAACAAAACTTTGGCCCGCAATCAAAGATTTCACATTTAAAATGAAAGAAAATCAGAACTCAATCAAATATTTTTCCATCTTAAAAATGCAAACATGTTTTTTTTGTTTTCAAAGCTGTATATTTTGTTTGGATTTTTTTTCTTTGTTTGAATAAAAAAGGAACAAAACTACCCCCATAACACTAGTGCAAAGACAAAGGACACACGATAAATATTGACTCCCAAAAGGTATCATGCAGGCCTTTATATTTTGAATGATGAGTTGTATTTATTTTGACTAGCGAGTACCTGAGTAATTTTTCATTTAATTGTCTTCTCACTTCTATTTCCATCAACAACTATCATTTTGAAGTAACTCTCCTCACTCCCATTCGAATCATCTAACTTTTTTTTCCACTTTCTGTTATTGAAAAACTGCAGTGCTGTATTTCCCTGTTTTCTCTTTATCTCGTGTTCAGGCCCACACTGACTCATTAGCAACAACACAATTTGCAGAGCTGAGGCAGTCATGTGAACAGAGAAGGTTCAGACTGATGGGCTGTGTCGTCTCACATTATCCCTCTCCGCCATGATTAGAGAGAGACGACCGCCCAAAATTCCTAATGATTGTACCGTGCATCTTGATGAGAGACTGGTGCGGCGTTTGCCGTGTGTGTGGCAAAGAATAGACAAGACATTGCTGGAACTAGAAATTCATCATCTTGAGTATTTCATATTTAAATGGACACTGCTTTTTATGTAACAGTGTGTTTGCAGTTCATTCTGTGAGACCTTAAAGGGCCCATATTACGTCATTTTCTGATCTGTGTTATAATGTTTCCTCATCACAAACATTCCAGGAGTTGTGTTTTGTTTCATTCACACCTGTTTAAAACAAAAACCTTCCATATTTTGAGTTCTTCTCTCAAACCTTGTGATGTGGTAATACACCTTCTGAAATCATTTGGGTAATTTCAGACCTGGGATTGCTAATCTTTATGTAAAAGCTAGCTGTTAACTTTATGACATCACACAGTGGAACAGAGCATTTTGCGATTTGGAGACATTTATAATAAAGGATTACTCAAGCATGTGTGAATGAAATGAAACAGAACTCTGAAGTAACAACATTTTAACATGGCTTAAAACTCACAAGAATACATTTTGTGGAATATATGATTTTTTTAATTTTTTTTTTTACAAAGATTTACATCTAACAATTAATAATATACTAGTGAACACAAAAACAAACAAAAAACATGAAAAACAATGGAATGATGTGAATACGACTAACATTTTGTAGGATTTTACCATTGTAAAATCTGGTCTTTTAGGAAAACTCATTTGTTTGCTATGTTTGCCAGTCTACGTCTAAGTCAGGGCTCTACAGTGCGCCCATTTCACTCGCATTTGCGAGTAAATATTTCGTCGTGCGAACGAGGAAATCAAAACAGTCGCACCAGTGCGAGTGCTTCTGCAGCCACAATAAGGAGAACTGCGCACAGACGTAACGTGACGAGTTAAACTTTCTAAATGTGTCAAACATTAGGGGCAAACTCACACTAGGACTTCAGAACCTGCCCGAGCCTGGAGCCCCTAAAGCGCCGCACGCCCAGCGCGAGCGCAACCGAACCGTGCCCGGGCGCGACACCTCCGACCGCGCATGACCCCAGCATATGAGCTCCGTGTGCGCCGATATCGCTGATACGAACAAACTCCGCTTCAAAAAACACCCACGCCCCCTTAAACGAGGAGCGCCCCGCAGCAGGACCCACACCTGTCCCACACTCACAGACACCCCCACACCTGGACTTCCAGCTCCGCTAAAGCGATGGTTTTGTCTTGGTCTTGTCTCGGACTCGAGCGCATTTGGACTCAGTCTCGTCACGGATTCAAGGTCTGAATACTGAGTGCGGTCATGTGTCATTACGGCCGCTGCCTAAATAAACTTGTACCGGTGTGCGGGACCTGTGCGCTGGAGCTCGCGCAGCCTCGTGTACCAGTGTGTATCACAGGGCAGGTGAAACATCCCACCTGTCCATCCGCCTCACATCAAATACGCCAATATTAATTCTATGTCCGTGTCCGCACAGAGCAGAGCTACGGCACAGAGCAGGTGATATGTGGGCTGAAGTTTGCCAAAGAA
The DNA here is from genome assembly GCA_030686955.1 of Odontamblyopus rebecca. Lineage (NCBI taxonomy): Eukaryota > Metazoa > Chordata > Actinopteri > Gobiiformes > Gobiidae > Odontamblyopus > Odontamblyopus rebecca. The sequence goes on along the minus strand of CM060672.1, from coordinate 15,781,234 downwards.
AATGCCAAATAAATCTGTTTGTCACAATGTGCGTTTGGTTTGGTAAATGTGCAGAGTCTAAAAACCACTTTAAAACCAGTAAGAAAATGTAACTCCAGTTAGGAGTTTGAAAATACAGGTTTAAAAATCCTGCACACTTTTTACACTTTGAAGCAGTTTTGTGTAAAGTGCCAGTGGAAGTTCTCTTAAAGAAGAGGTTCTTAAACTGTGGGTGAGGGTCCAAAAAGGGCCACAGAGTGTTTAAGTGCAGTACAGTTTGTTTGGCTTATTTTAAGTCTAAATATTAATCAGATAAAATGAAGATATATTTATAAAAACATTGCGATCGTGCAGGAAAAGTACAGTCATAATTCTTTTTTTTTGTATTAAATTTATTCAGGGTTGGTGTTGGTATGTGCAAGTTCTGCACTGTAATAATCGTTCAAAACGGAAACCTACCTGTGCCCCCATTTTTTTTTCTGTGCTCCTAAAATTTTTAACTTAGGGGCACATGTGCTCCTGAAAAAAAAAGTTAGCGTAGAGCCCTGGTCTAAGTAAATTAAAGGAATTGCAGAAAGAGGTAAAGAATTTATTATTTAAGATGGGTTGGTTTATTTTGTTGAAATCATAAGATGTATGTTTATAATAGCAGAAAGAAACAAATACTGTTAGAAACTGTAAAAGGCTATATTTAAAACCATCCATATGTTTAGAAAGTTTATCATAGATTTCAATTAAAAACTCTTCATTTGGGGTAAAAAAATAGTTTTGTGAAAGTTCTCAGCACGAAGAGTTGTGTGTGAGTGAGCTGCTGTGATGTCTGCTGATTAATATTTTAAATGAAGCCACTTTCCTTCAGAGAGCTTGTCCTCAAAGCACTGCACCTCTCGCTGTTAATTAATTGAGTTGCGATAAAACTGCCTTCAATGAAAGCCCTGTCACGCTCCTGTTGGCACCAAGACACTGTGAACCTCATTTTCCTTATATTTATATTACGAAATGTCCTCTTTGCATTGATTTTGTAGTTTAATGACCACTGGCAGCCACAATTCAGTCTAACCCTGGGTAGCTGTGACTATAAGTAGCTCACCACCACCTTATATGAAGAGTCAGTTATTGCAATAGTGAAATATAGGTAAGGTACACTTTATTGACCCCTCACAATAACCATTTTTTGAAGCACGATATATTGCATCAGAGATATAATGTGATAAACAATAATACAATAAAAATACACTGAGATAATACAAGATTATCTCAGTACATCGTTTAAATAGCAGAATGGACCAATCATTTTTAGTTACTTACTTACTTCTTACTGTATTACATAAAAAGTAGCAGAAACCTCCCCACTATTGTTACAAAAATACACACACGATAAATATTGAGCTCCAAAATATATTCTTCCAGTTTCCGTATATTGAAGACAGTATAGTAAGTATTGTGACAGGCCTAGAGATCCTTTCCCTGCAGTTGACCCATCTTCAAACCAGTGCGGCTTGAGCAATCTGTCAGGAGCAGTGAGTTAATACCATACAGCTTCCGGGGATTACAGATTTTGAGCTTGGTTTAGTCAAGGCTACCTTAGCTGGAGAATATCACCTGTTTTGTGTTGACACGCGTAGAAACATGCAAGCACCACACAAAAAGGACTCTTCTTTCTGTAAAGCGTGTGTACGACCCACAATATGTTTCCTAATGTAAAGTGAGTTATGCCAAGTTAGGTAATTTGTTACAGTTATTGATTCATTTCTGCTTTCACTCTGCCAAAATAGTACATCAAAACATACCATTGCAAAATCCATCATTGTTGCTTGTCATTCTAACGTTGTGCAGCCCTTCTCCAATATACATCAGGCCTGTGGAAACCATCAGGGCAGCGTCGTCCATATGATTTTGTACTTTAGATTCTGATCCTGAGCAGAGAGCTACTGAGCAGATAAAATGACATCGCTGGTGTGAAGCTGTAGCCGTAAAATCCGTGTGAACCATTCGCAGGCGGCCATTTTGAGGTCGAGGAACGGCTTGCGGTGTAGGATCATCCACTGGGAATCAGTTCACTTTCTCTTGGGGGTGCTACGGGGCCTGCTCTTGTTTTAAGTGATTCATTAAATAATATTGGCGACCCGAGGAGGGGTTTGGAGGAGGAAACCAAACCCGCAGGCATCCCCACCACCACATTCCCATCCACCAGTGACATTAAAAGATGAGAAAGAAAAGAGCCATGCACCGCTGGCTTTCCCTCACTGCATTTAGTCCTCTGAAAGATACTTGGATCTTCAAACATATATTTTAACAGGAACATGTGACCCAGAAGTCAACCTATTAGCATGTTTTGTCTCTCATCCAGGGTTAAGCCGCTTCTTTTAAAGTTAATTTATGTATTAGAGCATGCAAAAGGCCCCCAGCGATAAAGTGCCAATGTAGCTACCAGTTTGAAGCTTGTAATCTCTTTGTAACCCAATCTGAATGTGGGGCTTTTGGGCACAAATGCTCAGTCGCTTCAGCCTCTGGAGATTGTGGTCTGCATTCCTCCTGTCATACACACAAGCTGTCTAAATAAATGCTACGCCCTGTCTCTTTATTCTGGTGGTGGGTTGTGTTCGGGGGGCTGTCTTGTGCCAACATGCTACACACACTTATCAGCACGCTCCGAGCAGTAACAGTAGCTACAGGGGATTCTATTCAAACATGAAGTGGGTTTATGCAATGGTACAATTGAATAAAACAAGACAATTAGACATTTCAGTTTGGTATTAGATTGGTTAGACTTGTGTTCTCTATATTGCAGACAAGGTAATTTGGCTAATTTAGCAATCAACAAGAGAAGGGAAATTGGAGCTCTATTATTTTTAATTGAGAGAATAAATAGCAACATGACGACAACACGACTTCTGGCTGCCAGATTGAGTACTGTAAATGAGAATACATATATTTTAATTTCCTTGACTCGTGGCCAGAAATTTGCTTGCAATTTTCACTATTATAGTTTCTCCATTGTTTGTTGTAGTGTTTGGCACATTTCCCAAAGCATCTAAAATGTAGTAGTGTAATATATTTGAGTAATTAAGAAATTTCATTCATATAATTTGACACCGCATGATTTGATATAAAGTCCTGGACCATGAGGATCCATACTTAATGACTCTATTTCCATGACAAGTATTGCATTTGTAGAGTTTTCTGTAATAATGCAGGATGTGATTTGATAATTGTGCCAACTCAAATTACGATTTAGATTTGACTGCAATATATTATGCAGCTCTACCATAGACACCAGACCTGCCAACAGAAATCAGTGTCTTTAAACAGGTTGGTGCTAGTGTCATGTGTTTATGTCTGGGCTGCAGTCGGAAGCTTTCATTTGGTGCTTATGGAGGGATCAGATGTGCTGTGTGCGAGACTGCGGCCCGGGTCAGTCAGGCCTCAGACATCTGCTGCAAAACAGGTCTCCAACACTTAAAGCTGTCAGCGCTTTTCTATAAGACGTCTACACTGAAATACATGAGGTTGACATCAACATGTTTAGTGAAATTGCAGCTACTGACATCTGGATCTAAATATACAAATAATCTGGTTGTTGTGGCTTCAAACATTCATCTTGTAATATATTTGCTTACCAATTCATCTCAAAGGGGCACTAAAGGAGAAATGTTGGGGTTGTGGGACCTACTTGTGATTATGAAGATGCTTTTATTTGCTTGGAATGTTTTCAGTTTTTAATTCTTTCTGTGAACATGTCAACTCCCCACAGATTGACCTGTAATTTTTCCTGGTGGCATCCCCTGCATATTTCCATGGAGAGAGATGGATAAGTTTAATGCACACAAAAAACATCTCTGTGGAGGCATGTGTGTGATTCACCCTTAACCAAAGATGATACATATTGGAACTTTGTTTAACTTGGCCAAAACTTTGACTGGAGCTTTTTTATCCTTCCTAATCAGAATCAAAACTCAGACTTTGCTCCAACAAACAAAAATTTAGAGTGATACTGGCTAAATTAATACAAAACCACAGCACAGCCTTTGTTTGAGAACCACTACACAAAACTATGTTGACATTTTTGCCATCTACAACTCTCCCAAGTTAGGGTTAGTTACCATAACAAATGATAACTGTAATTTTGTAGATGACATTTTCTATATACGTGCAAGATAGACTGACAAAATAGCTGTCTCTGCATACGGTTACCTTACCTATAACTCCATAGATTTCATAGGGAGCTATAGTGTTTTACCCTGCACAAAATTTGGGTTTATGCAATACCAAGTTTTAGTAACCCTCCGCTTACTATGCCCCTTCATGTTTACAGGGCATGTTACTTGGATGTTGGATTTGTCCTATTTGCTTGTAAATCTCTCTGTATTAGGCCTGTTCTTAGCACTTATTGTGTGGTCTCCAACTGCACCATCTCCACAGACTCCACCCTGAACTCCCAAAGCCAAAACATGTCACAAACGCAAGAGGCTTGACAGGAAAGCGTTTCATTTCATCAGCAATAATTACGCTGTGTTTAAGAGGAGACCTTCATCCCTCACATAATGAAATAATGACGCCTAAACGCAGCCATCCAAGAGACACCAATGTGATTTTTTACAGATGTTTAAAAAAGCGACTCGATAATTGTCTAGAATGAATTGGGGAAAGTACCATCCAATTATTCCTTCGTAACAGATCCCTTTTGTGTTAAGTTGCAAATGTTATATCAGTAAAAAAATTAATTCCCTGAAGAGGTTTTGATGTCACAGTGATAAGATAAAGCCAGAAAAGATAATGTGTCATGATTTTTATGGTTTTGCAATGAACTTTTCTTGAATTTGAATATTCGGCGCTGCAGTTTGCTTCACAGTAAACTACGAGCAATATAAATTTAGAAACTTGACTGCACTATGTAACTCCCCAATGAAGGGTGTCACCACTTGCTTGTCATAGAGATGATGTTGCTTTGTCTAAAATGTTTCACACTATGCCAGAGTTAACCTTATCTGGACACGTCTTATTTGTTTCATTTTTTGTCATGTAAAGCAGTGTGGTGTTTTATCTTTTTGGGATTGCATGTGCTCTTCTAATAGAAAGATTTGCCACTTACAGAATAGAAATGTTAGTAGTTCAATGCCCTTGCACCTGTCAGGAATACAGTTGTTGTGTCCTTGGGCACTCACCTATTCTCCTGGTTTCAGAAAACTCTAAGATGTAATAGACATGGGGTGCAGGTTAGAGTTGTCAAAAGTATCAAAAATCAGACAGTAATCAATGCATAATAATACTGAAACTAGATACTTTTGAGCGAGTATCAAGACCTTATGGCAAAATTGCTTTATATTCAGTTTATATTCTATTACTAAAAAAGGAGCATTTTTTATTTTCATTGTGGTATTGTAATCAGTATCAGGTATTGAATGGATTCCTTAGTAACGAAATTTAGTTTAAAACTTGAATATAGTGACAACACTAGTGCTGGTAGAGTTAATACTGTTGCTACTTTACAGATTTCGATGTAATGAGTTTAAGATGATAGTCAATAATACAGATAAACAATCAGATTTTTCTTTTGGATATGTCTTATGAAAAGTGTCTGTTTTCTTCCAGACTCACTCACACTCTGCATTCAACCATAGGCATGGTGGGTGAAGTGTCTTGCTCAAGAACATAACAACAGCAGGCCTAAGCACTAGAGCAGGCATGTCCAAACTATGGCCCGGGGGCCAAATGTGGCCCTCAGATCAATTGTTTTTGGCCCTCAGGCTTCCAGGTGAATTGGCCCATATTACCACAAGTAGTACTTTTTACTGCATGTTTTTGAAATCTACCTTGATCAAGCAAATGTAGTGTGTCCTTCTGAGGGGCTAAGCCTGAACAAAGGTCTGGAGGGTCATTCAAACCTGTTATAAATGCACAGATTTGAATTACTCACTGTTTTGATCATCAGTCTATGACCCCCTATCGGCCCTCACGCTGGTCTGTGTTTTAATATGTGGCCCTAGATGAAAAAAGTTTGGGCACCCCTGCACTAGAGCCACTGCTGCCCCACTCTTGCAGCTGTTACTTAGCGGGCTCCCATCCAAGTACTAACCAGGCCCAACCCTGCTTAGCTTTCAAGATCAGAGGAGATCGCACATTCTCAAGGTAGCATGAATAAGTGGTGAAAGGGTTAGAGAGTATTTTGTTAGATTGATTTCTGTAATTTTTCATCGGCTAAAGAGCTGTATAAAGGTCCTATATTGCTACTAAGAAATATGTAGGATTTGTGTGTTAAACGTGTGTGTGAAACAAAACACCACTCCAGGTATGTCTGTGATCAGGAAACAACATTATACTGTAACGTAGATCAGAAAATAGTGTAATGTGGGCCCTTTAATATTAACTGTGTCTATTGCATTTGAGGTGTTGTTATGGAAAAATTATATATCTCTAGAAGAATAATAATAATCCATTTACACAAGCTTTTTATATCAAAGCAGAGCAACTTTGGTTTCACAGCCATGAGTTAAATTTCCATGTTCCTGCTGGTGGAGAAAGTTGTGTCTGCAGAACTTTACATATGTTAATAATTGGTCTGGGTCTAAGATGGAAATTACATTCATCTACACAGAGACAGATCGACAGAAATGTTTTCTTCACAATATAAATTTCCATCACAATGTACTCTAAATTATGAACAGGAATTTATGTCTTCAGCTTTCTGGGTCATTACTGATGCACACTTATTGTTCTACAAAGCTTTTAGTTGAGTATATTTCTCTCAAAGACTCCTCCAATCCATTTTTTTTACCTTGGACACTTCACCAGCCCCCTCCTGTGCCACACCACACGGACAGCCAAAAACTCCCATTGACCCGGTTCCATTTCTTGTCATCGAGTCTCATTAAAGTCTTCACTGTTGGGGCCCTGCAAGCATCTGGGTTTTAAAAATAGGAGCCAAAATTGCCTTGTTGTATCTCAATTTGCACTGTTTATTTATTCCATGTAGGCTGTTGAGGCATTTTCTTGAGTGGCTTTTGTCCCATTACGCATGTTTGCACGTTGTTGGTGAAAATACCCAGACGAATCAAGCCCAGATGTGGGATTTGAAGTGCCAGAGGTATAGAACTTGGCAATGGGCACTCTGGTTACATCTTCAGCCTAAGTAAATACAAGTTTAAGGCCTATCACTGATTTCTCCCTCTCCCGCCAGAATCAACAGTCGTGAAGCACAATATCTAGCAATTACCATCCAGAAATTAATTTGATCATAAATTCAGACTGGAAATATAAAACCATAATGGGGTTGAGTTTTGACTGTGGGTGTTAATGACTTGTACCAGATGCCTGTTCAAAGATAAGTTCCACTCTCCCAAAAGTAAAAGTTTCAACACTTCATCTATGAAGTGCCAATCAAAATGCACACAACTTCTGAATTGAATGTATGTATAAGGTGAAATGGTTGACTAAAGTTTGGATCTGTCTTTCCTCCTTCCCATGAATCGAATAGTAAATCTTCTTTGGCCCACATTTGCGTAACTCTAGAGGTGTTGGGTAACGATTAAACAAAATTTTCCAAGTCGTGACTTATTTCACTTTGTAGCATATTAAAACTTGGCCTAAAAAGACAATGTTTTAAGCTTTGTGACTCCAGACTGTGTTTATAAGATCCATAATTGTTTTAAGGGATTTTTTACCAGCTAAAATTAGACCAAGTCTGGCGATGATTTTTGGCCTTAAAGATGGCCTCCTCCGCCTATGACGTAACAATCTTGGTAAATTAGAAGTGTTTCGTGAGTGTTGAGAGGGACAGGACTTGAAGAAAACGATTTATAAAACAAGTGTGAATAAACTCCAGGCATGTTTTTGATGAATGGAACAATGTTACACCAAAGTCAGTTCTTGCTTCTTGTTAATATTTATTTTGTTCAGTAAAATTTTTATATATTGAAACACCTTTTTTCCAAGACCTCAACATCACTGCAGTGCCCTCATATTTTTATTTCATTAGCATTTCCTCAAACTCCTCAGACACTACACCCTGCGTTTTCCTTGTGTTTTGTTTACCTTGCACTTCTTGTGAGTTTGCGAGCCCAAAGCGGAGGTCTCCTGGTGTGGTAGTCCCGGGCGCCTGCCACCACTTCCTCTGTACATATCTCTTGCATCAGCAGTGGATTTTAAAAGGGCCAGAGTCTACCTGCTTATTAATGTCAACCACATTTACACAGTCTTCCTCGCCTGTCTGAACTCTATGCAGTGTTCCCCTCCGCTCAGCACTTTTGGGAAAATAAACAATGTTCCTGAATGTTTTGAAGGGCACTTGAATGCACCACTACACCACTCTGTAAATGCACGCTATATGTATAGTTGGTTCCAGTTCTTTCTTCAAGCAGTTTCTTCTATTTTGTGTGTTTAGTGATTAATAATTAATAATTATTGATGCTATGCATGTTTCTGATTTGTTAAAAAAAATTCTATCATAAAACATTTACAGTTAATAATAAAAGTGAAGAATTGTTAGACTTAGACTTAGACAAACTTTATTGATCCACAAGGGAAATTATTTGGACAGTAGCTCACACGTCAATATGTTATTATAACAAAGAGTGAAAGTATAAATGGTAATAATAAATTCAAAATAAGAAGTAAGAGACTGGTGTCAAAGAAGGCAAATAAAAATATAGAAATATAGTAATATAAATATATCTCATATATCAGAAAACACACCAGAACCCAATACAGCTCAGACTCAGGCCCCCTAAATTATAAAGTAAATTTGTTTTCACTCTAACATTTTGCTTATACCTGCAAAGTTCAGAGGTTATTGAATAAAACTTTACACAGAAATTCCACCATGTGCTCACTCAACTCTAATCACCGCATACCTATTTACTCCGACTTCCATGATCCAGGCTTACTCAAGACCATTACCTTAATAATTCACAAACGTGCCTGTCTCAGTCCTGGAGCAGACACTACATTTACAGCGAGCATGAGAGAGCGCCCAAGGGCAGTCGATAATTTCCCAATCCCCCTTCTCACTTTGCAAAGTAAACACATGTCCTCTCTCCAATTAACTACTAGCGTCCTCCAGTGTTGTGAGTAAACACCACCTAACATTGCCCTGTACACCTTCCAGTCTGTTCCACACAAACTTCACAACTACAATAAGATTTTACTTCCGCATAATTATCACACAGGCGCAGATCTCCAGGGTTCTGAGACCAATTAACCTCTTTGGAGTTGACCTCTGAGATTATAATGTGTTTGCGCAGCCTATTTAATAAACCATAAGACTGAATAGGCACGGCATGTAATTTTCTCCTATAGGTTCGGTATGTGCTGTAGGCCTATCAATATTAAGTGTGTTGTTGTTGCACAAGAATGAGAAATTAGATTTTTATGAGAATGTGTAATTATGTGGTTCGTGCAAATGTGTCAGGAAGCATAGAAAATGTACATAATGTTCTGTAACATGAACAATATGGGAAATTAAACTGGACTAGAGGCGACTGTGACTCAAGACCACCTTATAGTTAGAGAAGAAGTGAATTTTGCAACATGTCCTTGCAGTATTATCATTTTATGGTATGCTATTTGAAGGCCAAACACAAACGTACATGTTCTTTCTCTTTGAATGGTATTCTATAGGCCAATATTAATGGACACAGATGGGGGCAGCTACAATGAATATTGTTAAAATGCAAAATTATATTGTAATACAGTGACTTCTTGAGTTTAGTAAATAATTGAAAATACCAGGTTCAACATTTGTGAATCTACCTTTTGGGTATTTCATGAAGTGCAATGCAGTCAATCAGGAAAACTGGCCCTTGCCCCCCGTGTGGGAGTATCAGCACATTCTTGAATCTGAAAACTACCAATTCACCTTTATTCTGGAAGTTGCCATTTGCAGATTTTGATTTGCAGTGATTTTTTACTGTGATTTTGATTAGGTGACTGAATGAAGTTAAGCACACTGATTGTTGTTGATGAAAATGTAAGTAATTCTCTTGGTGATGAGATACTTTTGACTGGGTTGTCAAAAGTATTGAAAATCAGATAAAAAGTCACATTCACAGGACAGAATCTTTCCTTGAGCTGTATTATGTATAATCTTGAGACTTGTATCTGCCCATGGGCCACTATGGAACCTACCTTGATGACTGACAGATTGCATAGATATAAGGCCACATGGTAATATAAAAGAAAGTACATTATTTAAGGTTGAGGATCACATTCTAAATAAAGAGTTTTTTATTATCATTGTGGTATCAGAATCAGCACTGAGTATTGAGTCTATCCTTAGTATCGAAATAAAGTTTGAAATTTTAGTATAATGATCACACGGATTGACAACAATATTATCAATACTTGACTTGAATACATGTTTATAAGGTTTCAATGTAAATAAATCTCCAATTACTGTAAATGATAGAGAGCTGCATTTTGTTTCTCTCAAAACTGGATTGTGACAGCGCCATGTTGATGCACACTCCCTCGCGCTCTCTCTCTCTCTCCATCTCTTCCTCCCTTCCCCTCTCTCCTCATCCATCCAGTAGTCATTAGTGGCAGGGCTCTGTACTTATCATCTCAGCCAAATCTCCCCTGACCGCCTTGTTTATTCCGCACCCCTCTCTCAAGGTTCGGCCTATTTTTTCATAATGATTGTTTTCTCCTTTGAGCCTGTTCAAATCCCCTCCACCTCTCATTTCTTATGGGCACTCAATCTTCTCGATCACAGATGGTACACAAGCCATTACCATCCTCACAGCCACTTATGCAGTAGTTCAGGGCAGTCCCATTCAATAAGCCTGCCACTGTAAGTACCTTTGAATTGTGACTTATTTGTACAGAAAAGTACTGCAAACACAGATGCATTAAAGGTGCACTAAGAAACTTTTTTATTGGGGAGTCCACCACTTTCTTGTATTCATGGAAATGCTATCGCTTTGCCTTGAATGTGTTTATTGCTTTGCTGAAATAATACATTTAATAACATGCATTATTCAAGTAAACTGTTTCTATTGAGATACATAGATTTAAAAGGCCCATATTACGCTATTTTCTAATCTATGTTATAACGTTGTTTCCTCATCAAAAACATATCTGAAGTTGTGTTTTTTTCTTCTCTCAAACTGCCAATTTTCTTCTCTCAAACTGCCAATTTTGATGTCATGTGGCAATGCAGGAAGTGCTCCACTGTGTTTTTCAACTCCATACACCTTCACTAGAATTATTTGGATAATTTCAGCTCTGAAATGGTCAATCTACTACTAAACTCACTAAAAGGAGCTGTTAACATGAAAACTACCACTACATGACATCACTAGGTGGAACAGAGCATTTTTGAGCTCTCAAGATCTCCATTAATGCCTTACTAAGGAACGTTCTAGGCAAAATAATATTTACATGGCGACAATAAATGAGCAGATCCTCCACCAAAAAGTTACATAATGCAATTTTAACTCTAAAGCAGGATAATCCCATAAGCCCCTTTTCTAATTACACTATATAAAGACATTAGCTGCATTAAATAAACAATGTGAACTTCATGCTAATTATTTGACCCTCTACAGCTCAAATGCTAACTCACTACAAAAAGAATCATTTTATTTATTTTTTGAATGATACATTGAAATACTATATTGTTCCCAACCCACTTCTGAATATTCTGTCTCAATAGCCCAATAAAAGGGAGCCTACAAGTTGAACCCTAATATAAAGCATATGCACAGATGAACAAAGACAACAGTGTTCCCCTCCACCACGTCCCAATCAGAGCCATAAAAGACGCAGCTTCATTTCCTCCTCTTCCTCGGCCGTCCCGATGAAACCCTGTGATTGCCAGTACAAAAGTGGGAGCCCGTCTGGTGGGTTTCCTCACTGTAATCGATACACACGCCTGGGTTTAATCAGGCCTGTGATATCGGCGTTAAACCGGCAACTCTAATTGGCTTCCTGTACAGTGGACGGGTTAATCTTAATCACTTCTGGCAGCCACAAATTGCCATTTATAATTTAGGTGGTCTGAGCTTGAGATGCATTGGCAAAGATGTGTTTTCTGGTGGATTTTGTTGGATTCTGGGTACTTTACTTTTTATTATCCTATTCTATATGACACAAAATGACTCTTGTGACCTTTAAGCCACGGTATAATACTGCTACCTCATCAAAAACATACCCGGAGTTGCGTTTTGTTTCATTCCAACATTTAAGTAATTCTTTATTATTAGTCTGTCTCATCCCTAAAACTCAAAATGTTCTGTTCCACCTTGTGATGTCATGTAGTGGTAGTTTTCAACTTAACAGCTACATTTTACCTTCATTTCATTAGAAATTGCAATTCCAGGCTGAAATCATCCAAATGGTTGATTGATGATAGTGAAAGGTGCATGGGGTTTAAAAACACAGTGGAGCACTTCCTGTATTAACACTTGATATGACAAGTGTGAGTGTTTCTGTTTTCTCAGCCTAAAAATGCACGGATGGCATGTGAATGAAACAAAACACAGCTCCAGGTATGTTTTTGTAGAGATAACAACATTATAACATAGATCTGGGTCCTTTATCTGCATGTCTTTATGTGTAGATTGTATAGGAGCAACTTTATGCAGTGGTTCTATAGATTTTTAGTGGCTAGCAATTCTTTTAGCTTTACCTTTGTTATCGCACATTATTTACATTTTGTTTTATATCTGATATGCCCTCCCAGGCACAATTTATTGAGGTATGGGAAAGGCGTACAATACTCCCTTTCTCCCCTAAAAGTTAGCATTTTAAGGCTTTGGGGAATCTAACTGTCCTCAATATGTTTTTAGCTGTTAAATCCACTTATGTAGATGTACTTTTTCTTTGCACATAAAAGAATGAAAAAGACCTGGTCATGATTCCACTGAGGGACAAAGCCAGTGTTGATATGACTTTGCTGGAGGTAAAAACATGTCAGAACAATATAACATAATGAAAAGCGAAATGTCCGTTTGCTGCTGTGATATTAACTTTGTTTCATCTTTCTAGGTGCTGCTCTTGCAAACATTTACATACATAACAATTATATTTTAATCTGCATTCACTGACTGGCCACCATCTTATCAATATAATTTTGCCTTTAACTTTTGCCTGGTGGTGCCTTCGTCTTCTCTCCATGGAGTAGATATGTTTAATAACATTTACAAGGAGACAAGCAGGTGATGTTCCATAGCGCACCTTAAATTATATAGGTTTATAACTGTCAGTGTTTCAGGTTTTAGTGAAATATTTGCTTTAAATTCACTGTACAAAATATTACATTACAATATTCTTTCGTCAGCTCTACTGTACAATTTAGGAAAAGCACAAATTCACAGATATTTATTCGGTCTTTATTAGGCTTAAGGTTTATATAGAAATATTAGATACAGTTACATTGTCAGGAGGGTATTCAGTGGTTCATATTTTATTCTTACTCCTGAAAGCCCTCATGCACAGTTCCAGGTTTAGGGCCGTGTGAAGTATTGTGCTGTCTGCTGCATTGCCATGGACAGAGCACTTGACATGCTATTACCAGGGCTCTAAAGGATCATACCTTAACTCCACACAGACAAAATACAGCAATTACCTGGTGGGATTGAAATGTCAAGACAAGGTCAGTATTTGATGCAAAAGAAATTGGTTTTTGAGCATCCATTCAAAACTGATAGTTGGTTATTGAATTCTGTATTTTCCAATAAGGATTCAGAGGAATTTTCTAGTTGGGGTGTATATGCTCAATTTATGTAACCGTATGTTCCACAACTATACAGTGTACACCAAGTCTATTTATTTAGCTTTACAGACACAGAGCAATTGGTGTGAGTACTTTTAATGCAACATGGCAGAATCATTTTAAATTTTACGTTATCCAAATGTGTATTACTATTACAAAAACTATTTTGAACCTTTACTGTTTGTTGCCTACTAATTCAGATATATTGCTATGTTAAAATCTAAACACAAACTTCTCAAACTAAGTTAAAAGTGGTAGAGTGGTACTGGTAGAGTCCAGCACCTCTTATCTTCATGGAGATGTTATTGCTTTGTCTGGTATGTTCCACAGTATGGTGTTAAGCCTATCACTCACATATATATTTCTTTCTTTCATTAAAACCGTCTCATTGCTTAAAATAGCTTACAAATGTAACATGAATTCTAAGAGGGAGTGGGCTTGCCTCCAGGTCTAACCTTTTACTTGGCCTGATGGTGTCATCTGCTTGTCTCACTGGAGAAGTTTAATGCTATACAGTGGAAGATTTTCTGTAAAACAAGTATATCTCCATGGAGACTAGTGTGATACAAGTTACTCAATCAACCCTTCTGTTTGCTAATTCTAATTTGTGAGTTTCCTGACTGGCTGCTATTAATGGATGACCCTTAAAAATCCTTCAGGTCTGTGTGTTTCTAAATGAAGTGCTGAAAATTTAAATGAGCTGTACTCTAAAATTTTCTTCATGAACGTCCTTTTAATTAGCAATCATACCTCGGGTTACGGTGGGTGAAAGAGGCTGCCACACTTGGGACTCATTATTTTTGAGAGCTTTGGTTTTAATAGAGCGCTTTGCCTGTTTTTTATCGGGTCAGCTATAATTACCTCAACAACCATAGCGTGCATTTGCATTCATTTTTCCATGGTTCAGAAACTGTTGCTGTGATGATAAAAGCTTGAGGTCAAACAGAACAAAAGCTTGTTTTTCAAGATTTAAAGATGCAATGTGTAACTTCTGGTGGAGGATATGTCAAATGCTTTTCTTCATTGATATGTTATTGCCTTGTCTGGAATTTTTCACAGGCTGGAATTAAACCTTTCTATAGTCTTGGAGGCCAAACCAGACCAAGTTACAGGTCAGATCTGTGGAGAGGCAACCCCGCTCACAGTCTGTCTGTCTCAATGCCTGTTTTTCTCTGTATTTTGGGGCAGTAACACACCTGTAATTTAATTCATGTAAAGCAGAGCTGTTTATTGTCATACTGTGGAACATTTCAGGCAGAGCGATGACATCTCCATAGAAAAAAGGAAGTGACAAACCTCCAACAAAAAAGTTACATTGTGCACCTTTAAGTAAAAGAAAGTTATTTACAAATCACATTTGATTCAATATTATTATAATTTTGATTAGTATATTATTTTGTCTTACTAAAACAAATAAAATTTGTTTTAAATATTTATTTATAATATAATCTTCTGAACAGCAATGCAGACTTTTAATCAGTCCCATATAACAGAAAGAAATGTCAAATTTCAACCCCCAAAGTCCTAAGTCTGCTCCAAACCACATGCTTTTACTGACAGAGAATTGGCTGTAGCCCTCTCTATTGAAATGACCCAAGTATGTCATAGGCAATTAGAAATGACTGAATCTCTGTCTCACTTAACATTTGATCAGTTGCACAGCCCCATGTTATTGCAAATTGTAGCATGTTGATGTCAGCAGGATGTAAAATAAAAAGTTGTGACGGAACAAAAAAAAGTCCTAGAAAAGAAAATTATCCAAAAAGCAGCTGGAGTTGCCTTTGTGATTCCACTTAGAGTCATGTTGCTATGTTTTGTCTGTTCATCAAAATACAAAACACAGACCAAAGAAACCGGAGAATGCCAAGTATGTTTTAATCACAAATGCAAACTGGTCAATCAGAGTTTATGGTGCGAGCCCTGCTACTGTCATAGGAGACTCCAGCCCTCTTCTGCTTACATTCAGCTGTCAGCACCTGCCAAAAGCTCCCCAAACCAGAGTGGTAAAGTCAAAACAGCTCGTGACCTCGTCTGGAGCATCTAACCCCTCTCTTCTTCTCTGAGCCTTGGGACGCACCTGTCTCCAACTTCCCCCAAATCCACACAGGACCCCACCAACCGCTGCTCAATTGCCCTTGAAGGAGTATTTAAAAGGTAGTCCAGTTTTGGAGAAGGTTTCTGTCAATAGTTTTCGGCATGTGCGGTGGATCCATTAGATGACAAGACAGGAACAAGTTTTTTTCTGAAGAGAAAATATAGCACAGTAAGAGGAAATGTCTCCGGTATGGGAAATGTCAGCTGTCCAGACATCTGCTCGTTTATGCGTCATTGGTCAAGTTGATGAATGAAGAAGACGTGGTTTAAAAGTATCACAGAATTTGAAGTTTTAGCTACTTTTGGCTTCAGAGTTGTTTTATAATAATATTTTGCTGTCAGAGAAGTTCCTCCCTAATTCATTCTGTTGTCAATACTGCACTCACTCTGTAGTATTTGGACCTCAAAATATGTTTTTGTTTAGTATGGATTTATCATTCTCGTTCTTGTTTACGATATAGTTTAGGGGAGTTGATAGATCTTTCAATAAGACGTTACAAGAAAGTAAACAAAAATTATACAGGGATAACCTATAAAATAATGCAGATACAACATTGTAAACAGTGGCCAATAGCTTTAAATGTTTAACTGTTCAAGTCTATTGAGCTGTACACTGTTCAATCGACTTTTAAAGATAGGGCACCTGACTTTCTTCTTGTAAATGAGAAAATGTAGTTTTCCCCCTCACTGAGTATATTCTAAGCCGCATTAATTATGAAGTGTTTTATCTGCTGCAAACAAACATGCAAAAAAAGCTGTAAGCATTGCTGTAGGCTTCATTGAGGTCAACCCTGCTTCACTTTACTTTCACTTTATATGTGAATAGTAACAATGTGCCAAAGGGCCTCTGAGCGCTATGAACTAGTTAAAAATTTAAACACCTACTAGAAAATTGTTTAGTACGGGTTTATCATTCTAGTTCTCGTTTACAATACAGTTTAGGGGAGTTGATAGTTGGGGATGATACTATACCTCCATTTGCAGTTAAAAAAATGTGAATTGCCTCTTTGACTCTTACTAGTATACACATTGTCCTTCTTGCTCATTAGCATAACTTTAATTCATTCCAGAAAGCTACTTACATTGGTATGCACTACCTTTTATGTTAATACTGTATATAAATTAGACTCCTGGGGTCTTATCAAAGTAGAGAGGGCCTGAGAGACAGCAGAAGTTACATGATGCTACTTTAAGTAACTTTTCAGAGACCAAACTCCCTAATGTCCCGGAGGGGTTGCCACTTGACGAAAGACAGGCCCCTGCACATCCTCCACTGTCCCTTTCCTCTGCTCCTTTGTGTCTGGGTGAGCACTGAGCAAACACAGGTTGCCAGGTTGGAGACTCTTGTACAACTCTGATTCCCACACCCCTGGTTTCTCCTACATTTCTTTTTTCCTTTGCATCATTCGCTTGGCAAAAAACTGTGCCTGGCTCGCGATCTTACTCTATCCATCCACAAATCACAACAACGGGGGGAAGGGGGATTTTATTTCGGGGAGATATACTTTGAGACCAGGCTATTACATATTGAAATGTATTCTGGCACCGTTACTCTCCTGTCCTATGTCTTTTTATGTGATGGGATAACCACGGAGCTGTTTACCGCTTCTACACCAACTGTGAACAATTGTGCTTTTGTGACTCAGGACACTTCCAACCCTCTTACAGGAGTTAAGGAGTGAGCATTAAGATGTTATTAGGTAATCCATCTTCGCCAACCCGGGGCTCTGTCTGGTTTAAAAGGACCTGGAGAATTTCGGAAATCGCTGACTCAATACACCATGATGTATAGGTTTGGGGGCAAAAAGGAGGAGTGGTGAGGTAAACGTTGGTCAAACACAAAGCGGGGACTATTAAGCTAACCTGGTCATTCCTATAAAAGTCCATTCTGTCAAAAGTTCTGTGGAAACCATTGTTGCGAGTTTATTGTAGCGCCACTGTAAATTGTGAGCGTGTCTCATTATCAAAGGGGGCTCCCTGGCAGGGTTTTGGCACAGGGGGACCCAACAAACCGGAGTCCCACCATCTGTAAATGGGGTAAGAGGGAAAAAATTAAGAAAAAACTCCACGACTTGCCTGTCTGAAGTTTTCTTTTCCTCTTGGGCAGAAGCCAAAGTTAGACTAAGTTTCCCAAGCTTTATAGGAAATGGTAAAACCTTTTGAAGCTCACAGTTATGGAACAGAACAAGGGATGTAGTGGCATCTGTTGCACTTAGAAACAAAGAGGAAGAATTTTAATTGGAATAAATGGCAAGAAACACTAAAACCATGCATGGTTTATTTCAATATATTTATGTTTTTCATAATTTAAATGAAACATGCACATATACAATTGGAACTAATCTGAAATTCAATGTGCATGTTTTTAGCATGCTGGTATATTTCATTCTTTGCTGAAACCATGACCTTTGGAGACTGTGGTTTTATCATTAAAGGTGCATTGTCTAACATCTGGATATGTTATTACTTTGGAATGTTTCACAGTATGGTATTAAACCTTTTCTATCAAACCAGGCCAAAGTACAGCTCAGATCTGTGGAGAGGCAACCCTATAGTCAGTTATAGTATAGCTGCCTGTTTTTCCTAGGTATTTTGAAGCTATAAAACCACCTGTAATTGAATAAATGCAAGGTAGACCAGTTAAGTGTCATACTGTGGAACATTCCAGCCAGAGCAATGGCATCTCCATAGAAACAAGTAGGTGACGGAACCCCAACTTTAAGTATGGCTTGTTAAGAGAAGCTTTTTATTAGATTAATGTAGAAAGTTGAAAGTCAAATAACATATTAGTATATTGCCAGTGGAAGAGGATTTATATTTTGAAGAGAACACAGGATACGAGGTCTAGATGGATTACTACAGTGGTATTGCTATGTATAACCCGCTCTAGCTTCTGTGATAGATTCTGGGCGCAGAACATTTAACTACCCCTCATGTTTGCTAATGCAGCCTTCAGGTGGAAGAGGCCAACAGCTCTCCACTGAAATCCAACTTTACTGTCTAGACACTTCCTCACATCTCCACATGTCTTTTTATTAATCCTGGCGTGTCTCTATAGTTGTTGTTGTTGTTTTTTTTACCTTCTGTTGTGAAAATCAACTCTCCTGATTCAATTACTTTTACGAGATGCTTGTTGGTCTCTGTGCTAAAATGTGGTCAGGGGAACTTTGTTGACACTGTGTTTAAAGAGAATATGATAAGATTTAAAGGTGCACTGTGTATCTTGCCTGCGGGAGGGTCCATCACCTGCTTGTCCCCATGGAGATGTGCCTGGAATGTTCCACAGTATGGCCATAAATTTCTAAATCTCCATAGAGACTTGCAAGCCAAATTACAGGTTAGATTTATGGAGAGGCGACCCTTCTCATCTTAAGAATGTGCCTGTAGTTGAATAAATGCGAGACAGATCATCTTAATAGCATATGGACATTTTAAACCAAAGCATTAACATCTCCATGGAGACAAACAGATTGCAGAGCCCCTCCAGAAAAGTTACACAGTGCACCTTTAAAGATTAAACTGGGATTCTTCTGCATTGCAAATCTATAGCTTTAAGTTAACATCTACGGTTTACCTTTTGTTCAGCAGAGATTGGCAATTCCAGGGCCGAAATTATCCAAATGATTTTAGTGAAGGTGTACGGAGTTTAAAAACACAGTAGAGCACTTCCTGACATCATAAGGTGGAACAGACTTTTCTGTTCTGATGAACTGTGTTAAACATGTGTGAATGAAACAAAACACAATTCCAGGTATGTTTTTGCTGAAGAAATAATATTATAACAAGGAATAGAAAAAAACGTAATATGGGCCCTTTAAAATTGGCATGCAGCCTTAGTAAGTTGCTTTTGGAGTTTATATAATAACATATATATTTGCCAACAATTTCTTTATGTACTGAAAAGTCATTGAGTGCCTGCTCTTGCGATCCCCAGTATTCCATTGACATTTATAGTTTATGGCAAACTTTATTACCACTGCAGTTTAAGTAAATGAAAATCTTCTCATGACTCATTTTATAATCCCACACATGTGTAAATGTTTAGTGTTTACGTCAGTCACACTTGCCTTTGAACCCACCAAATGATCCAGGCAGATTAGTCGCTCTGGCCCCTGTTTAGGCACGACTCCAGGACCAATTGATACAGTGGCACTGGTGGAAAGACTCCCAGGCTATAGGTGTTAGGTGTAATTACAGGCAGTTAAGCAAGCACGCGACATACAGGCTACACGCATGTAGCCAGCAGGCATGATGCAAGCAAGTAGAGGAGGCCTGGTGGATAAAAGATAAAAACAGTTCTATTCAAATGGCTGTTTTCACTCTATGCAACGTTTTCTACAGTAAGAAAATAGCCAGAAAGCATTAAAAACAGTTGATACAAAATAAAATAAACATAATTGGGTATGTAGCTGTGCTCTTATTGGTTTAAAACAAATTACAATCACAACTGAATTTGGTTTGGCATTGTGTTAACCTGCAGAAGATTTGCATATTCTCTGGGTATAGGTTAGGTTAGTTTATTTGCCATTTGTAGTTAAAAGCCACGCCAGAAAAAACATGTGCAAAAGCTCAAAGTGCACATGAGACATAAAAACGACCAACATGAATAAAAAATAGGCAATCATTACAGAAGACATATGACACTGTGAAATAAACAAGCCACCAAAAAATGGTGCTACATTAAAGTTCAAAATGCATTGTTGTGAGTTGTTAGCAGGGTGAGAAGTCTTACATTTAATGGAGCGATATCTTCTTCCAGAGGGACGAATCTCAAACATGTCTGCCAGGGGGTTCATGTATGATCTGAAGTCTACATTTGAATATGGCCTCGTGTGAAACCTCAGAACCTCCAGAAATCACTCACTGAGCCACAAAGGCCGCACTAGCACTGATGAATTATTGGCTGCAAGTGGAGTTTTGGCAGTGCGTATTCAGATCAGAGAGAGTCCTACTTTCAAAAGATTTTAGCTGTAGGAACTGACTATCTCAACCAAAACATTTACAGGCACATTAACATAAAATATTAAGGTATACATTTTTAGCAATATCGCCCACCCCACATGTAGTCAACAAGCGTGACGTAAACTGATCGGAGCGGCCTGCTGTACTGGATAACCGCACAGCCTCCCGTGGTCACAGAGCTTGGTAGATTTCAGAGGATTGTCATGGTATTGAATGTGGATCTTCTCATGCTGGTTTTCAATAACTCAGCCTTGTTTTTTGGGGTGCAGTCACACATTTGCTCAGTACTTTTATCTGCTCCCCACAAGCTCAACGCAGTGATGAGTTTGCATGGAACGCCACTGCACTAAATGGTGTAACATGGCCATTGTAATGTGAACAGCATGCTACCACTCGAACGAATAATTGACTTCAGCAGACCCACAGTCGGAGCTGGATTGAGGCAAGAACAGCTTCTACTAACCCAGAACAAGTGGCCTAGTTTATTCAAGATCGTATGAAAGCTTCTAGAAAAAAGAATATAGTTGGAATCATAAATCTTAAATCAGTATTTAAGTAAAGGTTAGCCCATTTAGACCCTTTAACCCTGAGTATGTTCCAGCTAGAAGGCCTTTTTGCACAGACTTTTCATATATAGTTTGTAGGTTGTTACTGTCCCTAACTTACTAAATACAAACACATACTATTTTGGTTGGACTAACAAAATTATTTCCAGTTGTAAAATAGTTTTGGTTGCATATTAACAAAAACTCAAATGAAGGCATTGCCAGACTTCATTATCGTCACAATATGTTCATTCAATCTGTTTAGCCATCTATAGAACTAACTCAATTCATTAGAGCTGAAATAACATGTCCTCTGAAAGGGTTTCCTCAAAGCTAAAGCTAATGGGGAAATAGAAGCTGCAGATTCAGTGCCCTGTCTGAGTGTAAGCGTCAACACTTATCACAACATCTAGTCAAATGTCCTTCTTTATTAAAGCCTTTAAACCAGTTGGCCTTTCGTCTTCTTTGAACAGAAAGGGCAAGTTTGTCACATGTGTGGTCGGGACCTACATAAGAGCACATGCTTACGCTACTGTCTGAGCCCATTTTCATCTGTGCGCTGGAAATGAACTCAAAAGACATGCCAGTTTGCGGTTCATGTCACTTTATTTTGGTCAGAAAACGCCAAATCTGATCTCCACCCACTTATTTTTTCAAATTCAACTTTCCCCCATCTCATCATATTCGGCCTTATTCTGTCTTTTAATGAAGAAACCAAAGACTTTGTAGCTTTTGATTAAACATACAGTTGGTGGAAGGTGACAGCAACATGCATGTTTAAAGGGCCCATATTTCACTAGTTTCTGATCTATAATGTTGTGTCCTCATCATAACCATACCAGGAGTTGTGTTTTGTTTCATTCACATGTTTAACGTACAAACCCTGGGTTACTCAAAATGTGTGTGAATGAAACAAAAAACTCCAGGGATGTTTTTGGTGACATAATTATAACATGGTTTCAACGCTCACAAGAGTCCATTTGGCATAATATTGGACCTTTAAGACTGAGAAGACTTAAACCAGATCACAAGACATGCTGATTAGGGAGAAATACTTGCTTTGGTGTTTTATAATTTTTGTTTGGTTATCGTACTCTAAATCCAATTCAAAACTTTCTTTGTAGTCCTAAATATAATAGATGTTATCACAGATTTGACCTGCAACTCAATAGGAACAGTGTATTCTGATGGATTTCAACTTTGGCCTGAGTTGTAAGAAATGGGTGGTCTGAAAGTAGCATCCAAGATTTTCATTATACCTCAAGATATCTAGACCATTTTTGGACAATTGTATCTTATTTTCTGTTTTCATACACAGTCAGCCCTTACAAATCAAAAATCTTTCTTGTCATTATCTTGAGGAGAAATATCCGCTGAGCAAACTGGACTAATTAAATCTAGTATGCCGCTTTTTGATTTATGGCGGATAGATTTGTAGTTCTGATCTGATATAATCCAACTCATTACTGGAGACAGAAGAGGAGATTATCGACAGTTTTAAATTTAAACCCCAGCACATTTTCAGACCCTCTGCATTGGCATCGATGTGCACAATGTGCCAATGGAGAGCTGCCAGGCGGCCTCAGCTACCAAATAAGGTGCGCCCATTTTCAATAAAGTTTTAAAGCAGTTTGCATCTCGGGCTTGTTAAAAGTTAAAGCAACCCCAAGAGAAATTATTTACTCTCACGTAAACTGCTTTGTTTGTATAATTTTAATGCGTACATTGAACAGGTAACGCCCAGCATATTTTCTTCTGCCGTGATTGTGTTTCACTCAAATTGAAGTTCCACCTAAATGTTTTGGACCATTTGCAGTGGAAGGTGAACTTAAAGGAAATATTGTGCAAAACTGACTCTTGTGAGCTTTAAGCCATGTTAGAATGTTGTTACCTCATCAAAAACATACCCGGAGTTATGTTTTTGATGAGGTAAAGGCTCTGCTCCACCTTGTGATGTCATGTACTGGTACAAGTTAACAGCTACCTTTTACATTTAATAGAAATGGGCATTTCCTGGACTGAAATTATCCAAATGATTCTAGTGAAGTTGTATGGAGTTTAAAAACACAATGGGGCACTTCCTGTATTACTACATGGCATTACAAGATGTCTAAATATCATATCATAGGCCCTTTAATATTAGTCAATGGATGTGTTATGTTTGGTTGCAAGCATGAAAATTGGTTACTCGATTTGAGAGGGGTCCAGTTGCCCTGGATCTATCTGACTTTGGCAGAGCATCTCCAAATCTGACTTTTATGGAGTGTTTCTGTCTGCAGTGATCAGTATCTCGAATAAGTGATGCAT
The DNA here is from genome assembly GCA_030686955.1 of Odontamblyopus rebecca. Classification (NCBI taxonomy): domain Eukaryota; kingdom Metazoa; phylum Chordata; class Actinopteri; order Gobiiformes; family Gobiidae; genus Odontamblyopus; species Odontamblyopus rebecca. The sequence goes on along the minus strand of CM060672.1, from coordinate 15,757,636 downwards.
AAGGAGAGTGTAGACTGACCTTTGCAGTCCATTTTGACAGATAAACTATAATCTACTTGATGTTACTTTGCTTTTCTAGTTCAGAAATGAACAAGACATGGGCTATTATTTTTGTATGTAGGAGTGGGTGAAATCAACACAAATTATTATTGCATTGCATTGCATTTTTAGTATCTCATTTACAATATTCAGACCATACTTGCAATGACAATCCAACATAAATGTGCCCTTAAATGGCTAGATTTGAGCTGTAGGGGGATAAAAAAGCAACTTCTAGGACTAATTAATGATTCTTTCTACTATTTAATTGTTGTAGTTCATGCGTAATGAAACTGTAGTTAAAAATGTTTACTGATATTATCTTACTTTACTTTTTATTGTGTCAGTCATTATTGTTCAGTATTCTTCTGTATCTTCAAAATGTGAAAGGCACTCGCCCAAACCATAAATGGACTGTTGGATTTGTTACGGCCCCAGGCCTCCAGTTCTTTGATTTGTTGTGTGCTTTAATTTCTTTCGTCATTTGGATTCCTGCTGGGAGAGCCCTGGTCCCTGATTGGTGGGAACTTCAACCCTCGGCCACTCCCACCTCACCTCCAGCCTCCTCCCCCTATTTAAGAAGATTCCTCTCACCTGTTCGGGGCGGCTGACCTTTGTGGCCAGTTTGCCATTTTCTGTTTGTGTCTCTTTAGTGTGTTAGTCTAACTTTGTGTGTGAGACACTAGTTTAGTTTAGTTCTGTTTTGTGTCTTTTTAGTTGTCACTCGATTCTGTTTGTAGGTTTATGGGACTTTTGTTTAGGGACTTTTGTGATTTTATGTGTCCCTTAGTCCGTCACTTTTGTTTTTGTATAAACCTACGTGACCCGTTTTGGCACAAAACCCGTATTTCAGTCCCGTCCTTTTGTTTCTTAGTTTAGGTTCTTTTATGTACATATTTTAGCCTGTTTTGTTTAATTTACCTTGTAGATTCCTTTTAATTAAATTACCTTATTTATTCCATTTTACATCTTGGTTATTTTGTTACTTCCGCGGTCCCTAGCAGAGCTGGGTCGTAACAGGATCCACCACAAAACTGCAGAAATATGCATTTATAACCTTATCTGCCAGATTAAGCTGCATGTTTTTTATATATGTTTATATTAATCAGCTCTTTTTGCAGGCTATCTCTATTCTCATGGCCCATCGCTTAGAGATGGTCATCATGTTATGCCTTATCAAGTAACAATGGTAGTTGAAACTGTCTACAAACATTGGGTGCTCTGCTGGTATTCTGAAAAAGAAAATCTTTTAATTTACTTTCCTCACACATGCTGCATCTTTGCTGACACCTCTGTAATCTAATTGGACAGGTTTATGGGCGAGAGCCTGCTTTTATCAGCCAAAAGTTGTGCTACACTTGTCAAAGCTCTCTTAAATATTTATCCCAAATCTGACTTGAGTCTCTGCATAAATTCATGACTTATGTAACCCATGTGAGAGGGGTATAATGTTTACTCCTCCGAGGCCATTGCCATCTGTGGACTGAGCCGGTTGTTAGCATGGTGGTATTTGTGGCTTCTTTGCCGAATCCCTTCAGAATAAACCCATAATAGGAACAATGTGTCTTGATGAGAAATCAGGCCCCACCATCTGCTCCTCTGCAGACCCTACACCACCTGAAACTACAGGTCAGGATTAGGGGCCTTCCCGTGAGGATGTGCCCCCAATGCAACCTTTCTTGACCTTTGAACTGGTCACTTCTACTGACACTTTAGTTGGAAATGCGACGCCAAAGTACTTTGCCCTAATGCCCTGCAAATAATCACAGTTGAACTTCAAGGTCTCGTGAAAAATCGGTATTTCACCACAGTTGGCATTGCGTTACCATGACCTGTGTTGAAAGCCAGTTTTACCCTGCGGCCCAGTTGATGCCATCACACTGGTATCTGCAGTCGTATTTCGCACCAGATATTTTAGTTAATACAATTATCTAATTTGGTTTCTCATGTTACGGAGAGCTCTCCAAGTGTTTTGATTACGTATTACATGGTGACGTTTGCCATTTGTTTGATCTGAGTCACAGCCTGAACAAAGCAGACGCCAGTGTTCATGGTCTGTGCTTGTGGGTCGACTTGGTGCAGCCATATTTGAATTTTCAACCATTACTTACATAGGCAGTTATTGTGGTTTAAGTCTGGCCTTTCTTTGTGATTGATCATCTCCTTAGCAACTTCATGCAAGCTTTGCCATAGTCTTCTAACATTTTATGACCTTGCAAATTCAACTACTTTCATGTTTAGTATAAAATGAGCTCTTGGTTGCTCTTTGCAATTCTACCCACTTATTCAACTGTATAATGCATGCTTGATGAAGTGTTGAATTGCGGTTGCCAAACATCGGACCAGCAATCAAAAGTTTGTCACCATAGATACTTTTACTGACCAAAAATCTGAACTTAAAACAGATGATTATAAATGTAAAGGTCAAGACATAAATAGAGACGTTAGCTCAGCAAAAACATACCTGAAGTTGTGTTTTATTTCATTCATGCATGTTTAAATTACCCTTTATTACTGGTCTCTCCACATCTCCAAAGCTCAAAATGCTCTGTTCCACCCTGTGATGTCATGAAGTGATAGTTTTCAAATTAAAAGCTGCCTTTTATCTTTAGTTCAGTAGAGATAGGCAATTCCAGGGCTAAAATTATTCCAGCGAATCTGTATGGAGTTTAAAAACACAGTGGAGCACTTCCTGTATTTCCACATGAGTGACAGCAGAACTCAGCCTAAATATGCAGCGTTTGTGTGAAAAATGTGTGAAAAAAAAGAATACCAGATATTTTTTTGCTCAGGGAACAACATAACATAGTTCAGAGAATAGTGTAATATGGGCCCTTTAATTGTGAGAAACTAGATTCAATTAGTAGATCATTCTGTCACACAGGAGCAATTTGGCTTTTCACAGTACAGCAGTCATGAAAAATTGTTTGAGAAATACAATGCTTCTCCCTTTATGCCTTCAATAAATCAGCAAAAATGTCATTAGTATTATAGAATATTTCCTTCACTGACCTCTAAATACAGCTTTCAACTGCCATAGACGAGCACAGTGTGTAACTTTTACCTTGATGCTAACACTTCATCGACTTTGAGCTCTTCTAACTAACTACTTGTGCAAATGTTACAGCCTAATGCGTTTCTACATTGGCCTCCTCAAAATAACATTATATTGAATTAGCGTTTATAAGGTCTCCCTTTACACCACCGGCTGCTGTAAAAGAAACTTGTGGTTGGCGGTGATGACTCAGAGAGCACTCCCAGTAGCAAAGGCTTTCTCAAAAAATACCTCTCATTAAAGTGAATTAAAGCAAAGGTGGGGTGGTTTGGGTGTGCGGAAAATGGACAGAGGTTACAGAACAGGAGCAGTGGTTCTTTACAGGAAATTTTTTCTTGTTAGAATAATTTGTTTCCATTCTAAATTATGTTTCTTTGCATGAGCTTATTTTCTTACAAGACAAGATTACTGGATTTGTTGTAAGTCAGTCATTGTTAAAGGCCTTATATTATGCTAAATTGACTCTTGTGAGCTTTAAGTCTTGTTATAATGTTGTTTCCTCATCACAAACATACCTAGAGTTGTGCTTTTCTGCAATTCTCTCTTTCACATAGACACAAATAAATAAATAAAAAAGAATAAACATGCTTAGTCGAAGATCTCTCCAGACCTTATTAGTGGGAGAGGTGGAACAGTCAGCTGTTTTTATTTTTTTCAATGGAAAGGGCGAAAACGCAGAAGCAGTAGTTCATTGCTGAAATCTTGGCTTGTTAGGTTAATAGCTTTCCATTCTGAATTACAGCTTATTTGCACGAGCTTACATAGAGACATGTGGTCCCATCTTTTTTGATCCAGTTGTTTTAGGCTCGGCTTGTGGGGAAGGAAGGAAAGATGCACATCCATAACTGCTACAGAGGGCTCTCCCCTGTTTTGAAAATAAACCTTGCGTTGGCATTGTAAAGCTTTGGTTGACAGCTCGATGAAGATACTTTATTTGAGTTTCCAGGCTAGACCAGTGAGGGATGTCTTTGCACATTTGTTTTTGACCTTTACAGGCATCTCTAGGCAGGTAGTCGTCTTCATTAGGGGGCGAAGTGTGCGATGTGTCGGGGTGTGTGTGTGCCGACTGCATGGTACAAATCGCCATTATCTCTTTGTGTTTTGACATCAATATTCTTCTCGTGGTAATTCTACACGCAAATGTCATCCGCAGCATCAACCTTCCACTGCAGTCTGTCAGCACTCCGAAGGCCCCCATCCACATATGTTAAATTGCTCACATGCGATTTCAACTGTGTAGCTACATACGATTCTTATATGCAGATGAATTGGCATGTCATCTGTAATAGACACTAGTTACAACTCAGTGGTGCATATAGACACTGTCCTGTTTTATAGTCTAATATACATTGCCTGCACTTAATAGCCATGCTGCATTATTCACATGAGGAGTTTTATCATTTGTGCCAAAGACCGTTTTTGCTAGCATGTTGGATAGTATATTGTTTAGCACGACATATAGGAAAAGGCTACGGCTGATTTTTTTTTTTTTATTGAGGAAATTGTGTCTGTGTAATCCCTCAGTTGCCCACGTAGGATCCATGGCAAAAGAAAAAGTTACCGCAATTGTTTTGCATGAAGATGTTTCACCGCTCATCCAAGGAGCTTCTTCAATTTTTGCTTGGATGAGCTGCTAAAAACATGTTTTTATGGTTTCTTTATTACAGTATTGCTAGAACTTCATGGCTGAATTATATGAGCTATTTACTTCTGAATTAAAATTTCACATATTTGTTGAACAGATCGGTGCACAACTTTAAAGCTGCATTATATAACTTTTCTGGTGGAGGGTCAGTAGAGATGTTATTGCTTTGCCTGAAATGTTCCACAGTACATAAGTAAAGTATTATGCTGTATCTAATGAGACAAGCCCTGACCAGAAAAGTTACAGACTCCATTCCTTTCATTCTTGGTTTTGTGGAGGTTCCTGCAATTGTAAAATATGAGTATGAGCCTGATCATATTTACTATTGTCAGAGTACAAGGACTTCAACAATTGCTTGCAAATCTTCATACTGTATGTCTATATTTTTTTCTATTTGAATTTATTTTTGCCCCAAATCTTTCTCAGCAGGGGGTTCTCCTCGCTGCCGCCTCCACACCCTCCTTCATTATCATCAGTCCTGCATCATATGTTTTCCCTCTGCTGTTGACAAGATATCTGTGACTCAAAGCGCGTATCCCCGTCATGCTAGTGTGCTCCGACTCGTGCTAGCATAATCCACCGTGGGTCATGCAACGCTCAAGTAAACACACCCAGCCTAAGACCACCAATGCGGGCTGATAAGTGGGAGATAGTGAAAATAGATCCCCCGCAAGCTCCGCGGATCAGAGACAGTGCGGCACAAAGACAAAAGAAAATATTGGACGCATATCTGTAGGGACGATCAAAGGAGCCTGAAAACCTTCCACATGCTAGGCAAAATGCAAGGCTTATGACAAATGCTGAAACATGTTGTAGATGGTTTGACATTGAGTTCTATACAAACATAAATTATGGATTCAATAAACTTTTCTGGTGGAGGTCTGTCATTGGTTTGATATGTTATCGTTTTGCTTGCAGTGGTTGCAAAGTATGGCATTAAATGTATCTGTCTTGCATTTATTTTATTATCTGTGCTTTATTACTTAAAATAACTTGAAAAATGTGAATTCTTACAGTGAACAGGTCACTTCCACAGATCTAACCTGTAATTTTAAAGGTGTCATTTGCTTGTCTCCATGAAGATGTACAAGTTTAATGCAATACTGTAGAACATTTCAAGCAAAACGATTGAACCAGTGGCAGACCCTCCACCAGGAAAGTTATATGATCTATCTTTAAAATATTTCCTTGTTGATAAAATAATCCAGCAAACTAAAAAAAAATTACAGATACTTATACTGTTTATTGTTAATTTATTAGGATCCCAATAGCTGGCCTTCCTGGGGTATTGTATTAAAAAAAAAAACTGTTTTAATTTAATAAAAAAGATATGTTAAAACAATATAAATAGTATAGTATGAATTAATAAACAGTTGTTTTGAGTGTGTGTATTTCATAATGTGTCAAACAATTCATAAGAAAAACTTTTTGAAAAGCAGAATCCTTAACAATGACAGGACACAGCTGCTTGCAACTAGTGCTTCAGGTTAGCGTAAGCTTAAGCAAACAATAAAAATTGGTTAAAGGTTCATAAACAAAACACGCCCTCTTGCTTAAATAGCAGTGGGTTGTAATTACATTTTGACTTCCATATATCCATACCTCTGGCTTGTCTCCAGTGATTTTATCTGAGCTGAGGAACTGCACTTACTGTCCTTGAGCGATTTTTGGGGGCCCTGTGGTTCACTTGATATAGGACTGCGCTGCTAAAGCTAACCGCACTCCTTCAGACACATATAAGCCCTGGCTCACACATCCCTAGTGTCAATGAGGTCAGCCAGCAGTCATGTCATCCTCTAGCACCGTGGATCAAGTTACTTCCAATTTCAAGGTGATATCCAATAGCCATAAATGTATATAATAAATTTCTTTTCGAGTTGAACAAGTAAGATCATTGGAAACTAACCGTGCCTTTAATGTCCTAAAGTATTTCAGGGTCAGTGGACAATTTGATCGAGAATGCAATTCGAAATATCTAGACAACTCCAGACCCCTCCCCAAGTTTACATGATACTTCTCCATCAGTATAGTGTGTGATACAACCATCGAACACTCCCTCGCAGAACCTCAAAAGCATCCATGATCCAAGGCCACTGAGAAGATTAATTTGAAATTGGAGTCAAGATTAAGAAAGTGAGGACATGATGGACAGAGATCAATCGATTCTGACAAAAAGGTCACAGTATTTTCTTTAAGTTGTATGTAAAATAGTTAAAGAAACACTGCAAAACTTTTTGGTAGTGGCACCTGCCACCTTCCATTCACAGAAGTTCAAACCGTACCTTACAGTTTGTGGAAATGCCTGCTCTAAGTAAGGATGCATGTTTTTAGTTTAAAAAAAACCCTTCATAATTAAAAAATGTGCTTTTTTGGCTAAAAAGTTACGTAATTGGAGTTTAAATAACTACCTAACCACTAACAACTAAACCCTATATAAGTTGTTTTCAAAAAGTATGGCAATGCAGTGATCACAAATCTACATACCATTGCAGTCTATCTTTGCATCTTCAGCTCTAATTAGTCTTATTGATCGAGCATGAGTGGACGTGGATCAGAGGCTTAAATCTGTCAGTGGTGGGGACTAATCGATGGTGGTAGGTTAGGTTAGGCCCAGTTTGTTTTTCCTACTGTGCACATATGCTGAGTACATTCATTAATTCCTGGTCAATGCAAACGGCTTATGCAAGTCTGATCTCATAAAGTAGACCTATGAGGAGTTTTCCATAGGTAGATGTAATGACTATTTCTGAGGTTTCCTTGAACTATAATTAGACATAAAAGTACCCTCTATGGACTTAACATACTGTATACAGTTTGCTATTGCAATTTCAGGCTTGCTTACGTTGGCCTACTTTTTAAGAATGAATATTTGATCTAAACTTTATTATGAAAGATTTGGTTGACAAGATTTGTTCTGGTGGTATTATCCGTATATGTATGGCTAAATGGATATACGTAATGTTATTGTAATCTAATTCATGTAATGTTTAACAAAGTAGTGATAACTGCAAGCTCATCTTTTTTGATGAGGCGGTCCTAAATGTTAAGCAGTGTCTTTCAGCTTCCTGTACCTGTAACATTTGAGGACTTTTTCTTCTTCAAAAGATATAATATTTAGTTTTAAATACCTATGGCAATGGTACTAATTTTACATCAATCATGATATATCGATACTTCAGTATTTTAGCTCACCCCTAGTCTTGAGACCATTTCAAGCCACATACTATACATATGTGGATTGAATTCCTTAAGTGGGGGATCAGAGCTCCAGTGAAACTTTCCAGCAGTCATCAGTGCAGCTTATACACGGAGTCGTCAGAATGGCCATCACCGCCGATTTAACTGGCAGCATATAATGATGGGACTGGGCCATCGATCTGCTTATTACTGACCTCCCCTCTCAGGGAGCTGCAGAGCCTCATCTCCAGCGCAGCCAGGATCGTGGGCTGGATAATTGCAGTGTGCGGAGTATGGGGCGGGTCTCCAGTATCCCAGCAGTCAGTCCCATGCCAGAGGAAAGCACATTGATCTCTGAAGGTGATGAAAAGGCTCTCTCCAAAAGGCCGACTTCCTCCTCAGCGGGTTGTTCCAGCCTCAACACTGAACCGGAGCAAAGTGGAGATGATCCATGCATGCCTGCTAGCCATAGTCAGATTCAAACCATTTGCTATCTCTGCACGTCTGACGAAGATGTAGACTTTTGGTATGGACCAGATTTGTCAGTGCAGAAACAACATGTATAATTAGCATAGCAGGGAAGCTGTCCAGAAGTGATTTGTGTTTGCATATTGGGCCAATTTTCCATGCTTTAAATCAATTTTATTCCTGTCAAGGGTTACAACGGAAACTGTTCGAGAGACTATGTGATTCACCTTGAAACTCCTTACTTGCATGCATAACCTGCTCTACATGATCCTGGTGTTTTATTTCACAATTTTGGCTGTAAATCAAGACATGAACTTTAATAACAGACAAATGAGGCGCCTTCTTTCCCCGAAGTTGCTCCCAGTAATGTTAGGAACAGTTTTGATTGACAACGTTTCTAAGCGGCCACTCCCTGTTAAACCAGCGTGCGGGCAGGAAAGGACGTTACCTTTAACAGCCTCACTCTGGATTGGCTCTTAGGTTGCTATGATACTCACGGTCGAAATTTGCCCCTATACCTGGTTGCCTCAACAAGCTTCATTTGACTGGATCACACTATGGGTGATGTCACACAAACTTAGCCTGCTTCTTTATACAGCCTGTAATAATAATAATAATAATAATAATAATGCATCAGTTTTATATAGCGCTTTTCTGGACACTCAAAGACGCTTTACACAGCATTATTCATTCACCCCAGACCCGGTGGTGGTAAACTACTGTTGTAGCCACAGCTGCCCTGGGTCAGACTAACAGAAGCGAGGCTGCCAATCTGAGCCATCGGCCCCTCCGACCACCACCAACACTCACGCACACACCACTTTCATACTAGCCAATGTGGGTGCTGTGCCTTGCCTAAGGACACTACGACAGTATTTTTGTTTTTTGTGACTGGCGCCCCACTGTGGCACCTGGAATTCCCAGTGGTCTCCCATCCAAGTATTAACCAGGCCCGGCCCTGCTTAGCTTCTGAGTCCTGACGGGATCAGGCTTTGACAAGCCGGTATGGTGTGATTGGGAAGACAACAACTAACAACTTTGAGCACATTTTGATCTGGCCTAGCTCAAAATCTGAAGACAGGTGCACGGCAGGTTACACCAGCTGGAGTGAAGAATGGGTCAAATGCAAGAGAGACTATGGGTGTTTATAATCAGCAACTTATTTGTATATTATTGGATGGAGAAAAATTAACTGAATTAGCTTTAGCTGAATTAACTTGCAAAAGCAGCTTGCAATTAGCATAACATAGGCCGTATGTCTAAATGTGATTGGAGAAACTTATGCATTTTAATCCAGGTTTCAATCTGCCTGATGCAATGTTAATGACGCCCGCTGTGGCAGACGAATTCTTCACCTCTTAATGGATGGACCCTCTCCACTTAATGAACTCATAACTGGCATCTGGACAAACGCAGCATACCAACACACACATTCACATACACATACACACAGCCAACTGAAATTAGCATAGTTATCAGGCATATGTAGAGAAATCAATCCATTCAGCTGATAATAACGTCCTCCAAAAATATGCGTCATTTGTTTTCTATAATGAGATGCAATTTTCTGCCGTGTACCAAACAGTTTTGTATAATTGCTTTCTGACTCCTGCTGCCTGGCGTTGCTAGCCTAACTGACAATAGCAAGTGCCCTGTTGTTTTCTGTGAATTAGCCCTAACCCAAACCATAACAGCTTCCACAACAACTTTGTCAAAGCACTTTCATGTAAATGTAATTGAAAACTGCGATTGTGAGTGTTTCATTAGAGCGGGTGTAGAAGGCGTCACCGCTCATTGCTCCTGATGGCTGATTAAATTTAGACCCTAATCAGTGAGACGTCTTGCTTTGCGGACAACGTATAAATCAAACGCGGTATTTCCAGCTAACCAATCATACTTTGTCGGGCTGTAATGTAAACACATGTCTCGAGCCACATAACAATTCATTTATTACGACCAAAGGCTAAGATGGGAACTGAAATTTTCACATCATGGCCAAAGATCAAATCGAAATCTGTAAATTTTTAAGAAGGAAAAAAAGTTGGAGCAAAAGTCTGATACAATGGACTCATTCTAGGCCACACATTGAATGCAATTGGAGGGAGAGCGGCTGCAATCATTTGATTCATTTAGGAGTGAATAGCTTTGGCCCAAAAAGAGGTAGAGATAATGAAGATATATGCCACCGAAACATGAGCTTAATGTGAAATATGCAACAAAAAAATCCAACTGCTTTTGTAATTCCAGATTTAGATGTGAGTTGAGGGGAAAATAAAATGAACCACCAGTGAGTCCATACAACCAAACAGATTTTACCAGTCCAGTTGTTGTCTAGTCTATCTCTTTGTCAAGTGAGTAAATCAAAAGCACTTTGTGAAATTGTCCTAGTAAAGTCTGATGATAGGGTTTCTCTCTGAATGAATCAAATGCTAACATTCCCGCTGCAATCTGTTCCTTGTATCAGTTCACCACAATGGAGAATGTTCCTTTTTGAACGTTGTTAAATTATCAAGTACATCTACAAGTCTCAAATAGCATATGTGATGTCTCTGTACTGGCCAGGCAAACTCTGGCTGACCCTTGCTGAAGTTGTAGCAGCCACTAAATAGGGCGCTAAATAGAAAGTGATATTTACATTGAGTGGGGAAGAACGTACCATCAAACTAGGTCAAATGGGTCAATGTTAAAACTGTTTTTTGTCATGCTATTTCCATCCAGGGAACAATGTGGTATATCAGGTAATATTTGAGGTCACACAGACTCACTATGCTTGGTGGAAAATCCTCTTTGTTCTGCCCGCCATCACTTCATCAGCTAAAGTTCAAATTGAAAGGTCCAAGGAAGTTAAGCGGTTAGCAAAATGTCATTAGCGAGGTCATTTAGTGTGCTAAAGGGCTACCATTCAAGAGCTAATGTCTGACCTGCTGCTGCTGACACTAGTGGCACTTAAAAGTGAATACTAATTTGAGTCATGGTACTTTTCCTGCCATAGATGTTAAATCCTCTTCATCTTATTCTTCTTATTGACAGGAGCCATTGAAAGCACCATAGCAGAGTAGAGCTGATAATTATTGTGATTAAAAGTGCATTGTGTAACTTTTCTGGTGGAGGGTCCATCACATGCTTTTCTTCATGGAGATGTTAATGCTTTGTCTACAATGTTTCACAATATGGTATTAAACCTTTCTATCTTTACGGAGACCAAACCAGACCAAGCTACAGGTTAGATCAGTGGAGAGGCAACCTTGCTCACAGTCAGAATGTTTTTCTAGGTGTTTTTGAGCAATAAAACCACTTTTAATTGAATAAATGTAAGGTACATCTGTTTGACGTCATATCCATAGAAACAAGAAGGTGACAGACCCCCAACTGCAAAATGATATATAGTTGTTTTGAAGATCCAGAATTATAATATTGAGTATATGTTAACATCAAAATGCTGCCAAAATATCTTATGTAATGTTTTAGGTATTGTTCTAGGCTATTCTATTCAGATTTGTACTATAGTCAAACCTCAGGAATATTTTAGCAAAAATATCTATCTATTATTGATGTGGACATAATCCCCATAAATATCAAGACATTAATGTATTACCCAGCCACTAATGTTACCGATGGTTACAGAGAGGACATGCACCTCAGATCGCTGGTCAGCCAAGAAATTTAACACAAACCCCCATTGGAGAGTTACAGAAAGAAATACTAACATATTAAAATCTGTTACCTATAAAAATGTTATACCACAGACTCCAGTATATTGGAATACATCACAAAACGTCTACCTGAAGGTTTTGTTTGGATCTTTGTTGAAACAACTTTTTTGCCAACAAGACATATTATAAAAGTGCATTTCCATACTTCCCCTTGAATAGTAGACCTAGTGTATGAATGAACATTTCGCACGTTGATTTATTCATTGTCATGCATGGCAATAAGGATGTTGGAGCACTACCGCTGGTCATTATTTCCAGGATGTTCCCACAAATATGTCCTTGTAAAGTGAAAAATTATTGTACGCTAAGATGGACCAGCATTTGCGTTGCCAGGTTTAATAAACTCATCCGTCTATGTTGTAAGTTTAAATGAACTATATTGAAGTCCTTTCCCTCTGAATTTTCCTCAGTCCGCTCACTGTTTTTGAGGACTTTGATAGATTTTTAGGAAATGCATTTTCAGCTCGACTAATCTGCAGTTTCCAAAGTTATTGTGGAGACTGAATTGGATCTCAGAAGTGAACAGGTTGCTCTTTTGACAGACCATTAATTCTTTCTGGAGACAGTATTATTGCCCTAATTTGAGTGGAAATAGATTACCACCTCATTTGTGTATGTCTGACTCTGCAGCTACTTTAATACAAATGTTTCTTTAGACATATGAGGGCTAAAACCGCATGGGTGTACCAAAAACAACTCTGGAAAACAGTAGTGACTTGGTTGAGTAAGAAGCTTTGGCAGTGTCGTCTCTTGCGTCTGTACAACCGGGTGTTTCCTATAACACATGACAGGAAATTAGCTCAACCATGGCAACGTGCAAATGACGGAATAAATGTCAAATAAGTTTCTCTTTGTGTCTGGGTGGGTTTTCCTTTTGGTATTCCTGTTTGACCCTTGGCCTCCAGTTGGATACTCTCGACTAAGATCCTGGCTTAAGATTAGAAAAGGGTCATTGGCATTGCACCTCAGTTTCCTTCTGCTACTGACAAACAAAAACAATTATATTGATATGTATCTCAGAATTGTGTAAAAAAAAAGTGTAAATGTATAGGTTTAGGTTCAAATATTGCACAATAAATTAAATGAAAACTTAAAGGTGCTTTGTGTAACTTTTCTGGTAATAGTCCAGTACCTGATTGTGTCCATGGAGATATGCTAGGGAGATTGCTTTCACTGGAATACATGACAGTAAGTATATGTAAAAGTAAACTTGCATATATTTAAATATGGGTGTTTTATTTTTATATATCAAAATAACACTTTAAAAAATTTATTCAACTGTAAGCGGGTCCACCTCTCCACAAATCTGACCTGTAAATTGGCATGGTGATTGTCTCTATGGAAATATACGTTTAATATCATACTGTGGAAAATTCCAGGTAACGCAACAACATCTCTATGGTAACAGACAATCCACCTGGAAAGTTACACAGTGCATATTTAACTAATATGTAGAAATTGACCGATGGCCGATAAGCTCAGCCGTTCCGTTGTGTTCTGTGGTGTATATGGTGCTGATTTTGATTATTTTCCTCAAAAATGTACTACAAACTCACCCACACCCTCACTTTTTTTTTTTTTTTTACCATAAACCAAGAGATAGCAGTATAGTCACTTTTTTGCACTAAGTGTTCAAATAAAGCTTTACTCTTTGGCAACTGGTAAATATCACTCTTGGAGATTTAAGGCTGGTAGCTGATACACATAAATCTGCAAATACGTTACTAAAAAAATACTGAAATATCATCTTATACCCTTGTTTGGTTGCCAGTTTTTTATTTTTAGTCAGTTTTATGGAGCCCTGAATCATTTTTATTATAGACCGTATACTTGATATTCTTATTTACCATTTCTCCAAAATATTTTTTAACATTATAATGCTTTAAACCCCCCATCTTTAGTTAGATTTACCTCCAGTGATGATGAATCTTAGCATAACAAACAAAGAGTCTGTTTCGAAGAATAGGCAATTACATTGTCCTATTCTTCAATATACTATGAGAGTCTTTTCAGAAATGTCAGGTTTCATTTTGAGCAGAGCAGGGTGACTTTGTGATCCTGATCCACACCACATCACAGAATTTATTCATGTCTTCTCCAGAAACAATTTAGTTCCGTGTGAAATACAAAATCCAGTCTCTTCGAGGCGGACTTCCTTTTGTCGGACGGGGGCCTGTTATGCTTGGCCTATGCATGGTTTTGTCTGAGTAATGGCTGTATTATATGGAGAGAAGCTCGAGCTGGTTGATTATGTATGAAACAATGATTGTATTGTAAAATGGACTACTTCAAGTTCTTCTGATTGATATGGTTAATCGCCGCCAGTACTTTATGGATGACTGTAAGTGATAAAGTACAATTTTGTCTTGTTAGAATACACACATCACAATCACAGTGTGGAGTTCAACTTTTAACAATGTGAATTTTGTAAAACAAAGCCGGCCAGAATGTTTCGCAACTCTGCCAAATTTCCTCAGTTCCAAATCGTATTAAAAATGACTTATCCTTAAAGTGTGTGTGTGTGTGTGTGTGTGTTTGCGTGTGTGTGCATGTGTGCGTGTGTGTGTGTGTGTGTGTGTGGTTGTACAAAATTGTAATCAGTTGGTCAAAGTGGCAAAAATGTGTAAATTTAGAGAGACTTTTGGCTATTGTGCTTCGATGCTTTCATGCTGTTTTGTGGACAGCCTGCTGGGTTAATGATTTTGTTTTCTGAAAAAGTGAACTAGCATTGTAAACATACACAATATATTCCAAAAGAAAATCGAATTCTATCAACTAGACAAAAGTGTTTGTTTTAGATAATATGTTTCACCACTCATCCAAGACAATGCAAGTTCCAGCTCTTCCTCTTCTATGGAGTAATACATTCAAAACCTTAGAACTTTAATATGAATACATTTAACTGTGTTAAAGTAGAGCTAATGAGAGCAGGAATGTCACATCCAAGTCAATGCTATTTCACTTTGTTATTTTCCACCGTTTCATTCCTGTGTGCATTATGATTTACTCCTGTCTTTAAGTTAAACCCATTGAGGAAGTTGAAAAGGTTTATTAGTGCTGGTGACCTTGCACACAGGGAACATTTTTCTAAACTGTTCCATAACCAAAGTTGGGACAACTGTCAAAATGGCGTCCAATCCTAATGTTGTGGAAGAACTCTAATATTATCCACTGACATAAAGCCGAGGATCTCTCAGCACCTCAGCCCCCAATTTGTTTCAGAAGCTCAGTGTAAATGCATTCTGGTGCAGCTTTGGCTCAGGCTCACACTGTAAAGTTATTCTTTCAAAATTACAATATGTTTCTTTTGGCCCTAGCTTTGGCATTGTATAGAAGAGATCCTCTTACTCCTATCGTACATAAAATCTAGCTGTATAAATTGTAAATCATGATGATATTAGATAATAGTCTATGGTATGTTGTCTTGACCAGTTCCCTATGCTGTGCTGGAATGTAACAAAATATTTTAAGTAAGTTGGCTAAACATGTTTAAAGCATACTCACTGTTCCAAAACTGTCTATTTTACCTTAGTAGGGCCCTTAAACTATGCAATATGCACTCATGTACTCTATTATCTGCCCATATATCTGACAAAAAACTGCACACAAACTTCATCAATTTATTAAAAACTGAACATTTGTGTAAAAAGGCAAAATAAATGTTAAAAAAAAACGCCTTCTAATTTCTGCGACTAAAAAAGTCGACTAATACACATTTTGATATACCTCAGTTTCCCATGATTCAGGAAAACACACGAATTGTGTGTGGAGACATGGTTCAATCTGACTGAAAGAAGGCACGAAGTGGGTGGAGCAAATTGTTCATTCTGAAACAGGTTTTTCATTCACGGTTCAAAATTGGGGATCCTCAATCCAATATTTACTCAAATCATTTTGTGCTCAGGCGTCGGTAGAGATGTTTGTAATTGCAATAGTTACTAAGTCAGATACGTTTTCATATGATACTTTTATAAAACTTTTACTTCATGAAGATGAGTTATAGTTATCTTAAAATTGGGAGCAGGACCACACCTCATCCTGTCTATCTTCCTGAAAGTGTAATTTTTCAGCTATCTCCTTCTATATCCAAACATACCACATTGAGATTACATACTGCAGTTTCATTGACCAACATTTCACATATCAAAAATGAGCCTCATTCAATCTGAAACTTTGTTCTTTTAAAAGCCTCTAAAAACAAACTTGTGCTGTCAATCGCTGGGGCTGATGGGAACTGTAGTTCACCTCCCTTTCCACCTGCGGTTACATTCTTTTCACTGGCCGTTCACTGGCAGAGTCTGACACAATCCTGGGCCCCATCCAGAGTCAGGGGCCAAACAGTGGGATAGAGCAGAGCGTACGGTGAGTTGTGCAACATAATCTGTCTTTTTTCACCACGGCAACACATTGGAGGAGTCGTAAATCAGCCACCGACTGCATTAAAACCGTAGCTTTTTTATTTTACTTCTCACATTCTTACACCAAAAACTTAACATGTGGATACCCACTGATACACCCAATGATTGATTTGTCTTTTAGACAAACTGTATAATGTCATCTAAGGTCGCTTCAACTGCCAGACTTTTACATCAATACAAGAGTTCATACATAGACCAACTGTTATATTTAAAGATATTCATTATAAACATGCCAATCAATTTAGCTGTAGTGTGAGATGGAGAACACACTTTTTCTGTCTATTATTGTAATTAAAGGTCCTACATGGCACAAAACCTACTCTTGTGAACTTTAAGCCATTTTATAATGTTGTTATTTCATCAAAACATACCTGGAATTGTGCTTTGTATAACATAGATCAGAAAATAGTAATAATATGGCCCCTTTAAAGATGCACTGTGTAACTTTTGTAGTGTAGGTTTCTTTCTTGTCTCTGTGGAAATGTAATTCTTTGACCCCCCAGTAGAAAGCTTACATACTTTCATTCAAACCAACCACGTTCAGTGTGATTGTACTGCTTAGGATAAGATGTCTTCTTTTGTGTCTTGCCTTTTCCATGACCGATCTTTCCACACATATTAATTTGTATATAAACTTGGCTTTTATGGAAACTCCCATAATTTTGTTTATCCAGTTTTGGACACAGAGTTTTATGAGTAAAGCCTGGTACATTAGCTCCACATTGTCCTTAGTAGTATTAGCTAAAGTCCAATTTGTTAGTTTGCAATCTGTCAAATTGATCAAAACAATTCTTGAAAAATATGTTTGGCAAATATACTTGAGTTTTCTGCCATAAAATGAGCAAACGTTTCATCTTTTTACTTTGTTTTGTTTGGTGACACACAAACTGACGAGCATTTCCTCTTTCCCTGTCTCTGCGACGACAGCTGTGCTGCTATGAGGAGCACAAGAAAGAAATTCATTTCAGGAGATAAATTTGTGAATCCATTTTCCTGTCAGAGAGAAGTACCTGTGTACAATACGGAGCAGTCAAGCCTTCGGTGTGTAAAAACTGGCAAAGCGTGTAATTGTTTACTCCTCCGGCTCAGGCTTTAGAGGATCGTTCAGAACCACAGAACCCAGCGTCTAAATAAACAAAAGCACAAACTCACCTGGAAAAAATAAATGTTAATATGACATTGTTTCATATTTTTATCTCAGCTACTCTTTGTTTGAATAGACACATTTCATTCATTCATTTCAGTTATTTGTTCTAAGTAAACGTGCACTTAGCATCAAGTAGAGAAACACATACAAAAAGATTACAGAAAGAAATTTGCCTTCTCCCTCTCAAATACTTTACAATAGCCTAATCCAGAGTCAAACAAACTATTGTATCACTGACATTTACAGTAGCATCTGTAGTAGTAGTATATGAAGTACCCTGCAAATTTCTCTGACCTGGCCAAGATTTTGGTTATTGATCTTGTTTGCTTAATTCTAGTCTAGAGAAAAATTATCTGTCCATGCAATTTCACTACTTTTATGTCAATTTCTGATAGATTTAAGTGTTTATATTTTAAGCTTTTTACAGTGTAGTTGTAACTTTTGTAGTAGTTGTAGTTGTAGTAGTTGTACTGGTAGTAGTAGTAGCAGTAGTAGCAGTAGTAGTAGTAGTAGCAATAGTAGCTGTGGCACAGGTGTTAGTAGCAACATGCCTTGTGAAATCTAACCATTTGCGTTGTTAGTTCTGCTTTGTCAATCACAGTGTATAACATTTCCCATCTTGTAACAAACCATAGGTATTCCCTCAGTTTAAACAAACAAATGGCTGACATAAGTGCACCTCTCTGTTGCAGGACCTCCTGGAAAGCGAGGAAGACGAGGCAGAGACGGAGAACCCGGTACGTGTGGCCCTCAATCACCATCATCTCCAGTTTCACAAACCCTATTTCAGTAGGACATCAGCTATTCACAACCATGTAAAAGAACACTGTATATCTTTGCGGGCCAAAATAGGTTATACATGTGTAATTTGTGGCCTGGTTGGTTTTGAGCTGCACCATAGCAGTCAGTTTTTTACATTATGGGTTGTGTTCATGTTCTACCTGCAATTTGAATTAACTGTTTTAAGGAACAAAACTACGAATGTGAAACCAGATTTTTAAACCAGAATGTAACCAGGAATGACAACCAACCAACCACTGATTCTAATTGACATTAACAATTACAGATGCGCTTTGTAACTTGACAGTGTTATTGGTTTGCTTGGAATGTTCCACAGCATGGCATTAAACCTTTACCCTCTTTCTATTTTGCACTTCAAAAACAGGTATTTTTATTTTCTAAAAATATTTGGGGAAAATCATGCATCTTACTGTGAGTAGAGTATTCTCTCCAGAGATCGGATTTGTAACTTGGCCTTGTGGCTCGACCTGCTTGTATTTAAGCTTAATGCCATACTGTGGAACATTCCAGGTGGACAAATAGCATCTCCATGGAGAAAAACGTGTGGGGGACACTCCATCAGAAGTTAGTGCACCTTTAAACATTAACCACATCGAAAAAACTGAATATTTACAGTTGCAAGGTAACTTTTTTATCATAGAAAACTTACCTCATCTCCAACTACATCTAATCTATCAGCTCTGTAGAACATTATAACATGAACCCAACTGTTTCAACAAGAAGTGACGTGTTTGGTCAAATGTGCTGATAACTTATAAGTATAACTCCAACTTTGCACTCCGATCTCCAATATCTCCCCACACACTTCTGAGAGCAGCTGACTCAACAGAGTGCAGGGCCCAGTGGACACAAGGTGCAGGGACTGTCCTGCAGATGGAAAGTGTTCTCTCAAATTGAATCCACAGCCAGAACATGCACTTGGCAGGTAACAGCTACCTCAGCATGGAGTGTGCACCTGATGGCCAACGTGAGAATGGCTGCTGGAGGGAGGTGATATTTCTAAGGAGGGAGAGAGGGAAAGAGACAGAGATGAAGAGACAGAGAGTGAGCAAAAAAAGAGGTGAAGAAATATTTCTGAGGAGGGGGAGACAGAATGAGAGAAAAGGGAGAGAGATAAATAAACAAAGGGAGAGAGAGGGACAGAGAGAGATGAAGAAACAAAGGGAGAGAGAGGGACAGAGAGAGATGAAGAAACAAAGGGAGAGAGAGGGACAGAGAGAGATAAATAAACAAACGGAGAGAGAGGGACAGAGAGAGATGAAGAAACAGGGAGGGAGAAAGAACAGGTACAAAATAAAAAAAATGATAAGGGGACAATATGAAACTGCAGAGCTTGGCTTAATAGTTAAGAGAACAAACTATGGGCAGTTTACAACCTCTGTTTAAAATCTATAATTTTATACATACTTTTATTGGATTTACAATGTGCATAATTTGATCAATATACAAATTTAACTTGGAAAAAACACTATTGAAGAGTGAAATGGTCTTGTCTTTGGTATTTTAACAGTTCTCAATCACACTGTTAAAATCTTTTCCCTTCTCTTTTTATTTTCCTGGATCATCAAAGCAATTCATAAACGTCATAATGTGAATCAGTTTAACTCGTCTCACTGCCAGTTCCCCTTCCTAACATAAAACTTTAAGATGTAGCCCTGAGTGCGGTTTGATGTGCTGTAATAAATAAGTACATTTATGAATTAGATCTTAATACTGATCGAGTTTTATGTCACTGTAAAAATTATTTAGAGGGACATTTTTCCTGCAAATACAATACAATATAAATGAACATGTATCAAAACCCAAATTGTCATGTTTTTGTGACCCAGGAACACGTTTTACTAGTGCTACTTTATTGCTATGGCCTTTTTTAATAAGGTAACAATAATGTAAGACAGAACCCCATAAGACCCTGTTTTGCATTTCAAATCTGGAGCATTGCGGTGTGGGTTTTACGCCTTTCACTTGTTCTCATCCAGCGTAAAAACCACAAATGATGGAAAGAACAGCAAATCCATTGACAGACGGACAATAGATCAATGTTTTGGCTGGGCACTGGTCTGAGAGGCAGTTGACTTTCCCGTAAACATCCAGAGGAGCCAGCCAGCGTTATTTCAGAAAAGACCAGTGTAGCGTGGACAGCTCTTCAGTCACCAGTCAGACTGAGGGATTGTGGGGAAAAGGGACCGCTCGTGCTCTTGACAAATCAATTGGAAACAAACAAAACAATCACAGCCACTCAAAGCAAAACAACAGCTTCTATTAAAGGCGAGACAATAGAGAACAGCAGCAGGTATATTGGCCAGAACATTTAGTTTCGTGTACCATTTTCAGTGCTGGCCATTGCTACTTTAGTGTTTTTAAAGGTGCACTGTGCAACTTTTCGGGTCTGTCACCTGCTTGTCTCAATGGAGATGTTCTTGTTTTGCCCAGAATGTTCCACAGTATGACATTAAACATATTCATCTAGCATTTATTCATTATAGAAATACTCTCCACAAATCTGAATTGTAAAGTAACCTAGTGTTGCAACCTGCTTGTCTCTGCTGTCATAGCTAGATTTAATCTACACTGTGGAACATTCTAGACAGAGCAATGACGATTCCATGGAGACATCAGGTAGAGGACCCCTCCACTAGAAATGTTACACAGTGCACCTTTAAGTCAGGTGAAAGGGGATTAGAAAGGATGAAGAGAAAGAGAGATTTATAGCTGGTAATGCTTTTAGAGAGCGCTAAGTTCAGTCCATTTGTGAAGGCATTTCAGTTCATTTCTCAAAATGGTGTCCTCATGTAAAACTTGTAAAGTGCTACATGGACAAAAGCTAAATACTGAATGTGGGCATTAATGCACAGAGGGATTCTTTTTTACTTGCTGCAAAGGATAAAATATTACAGGTGCAAATATAAGAACTTGTTGCAAATGTTTTGGGGAAAAAACTCAAATCAAAATCAGCAGTGAGTTCACAGTGCATGTTTTAAAGGTCCTATATTATGCAAAATTGACTCTTGTGAGCTTTAAGCCATGTTATAATGTTGTTACCTCATTAAAACATGCCTGGAGTTGTGTTTTGTTTCATTCACACATGTTTGAATAATCCTGTATTATTAGTCTGTCATCTCCAGAACTTGAATTACTTCCTCATTGTGAGGTCATGTAGTGGTAGTATTTAAGTTAACAGTTATCTTTTACCTTTTGTTTAGTAGAGATGGGAAATTCCAGGTCTGAAATGATTCAAATTATTCTAGTGAAGGTGTATGGAGTGGAGCACTTCCTGTATTACCACATGACATCACACGTTGGAACGGAGTGCTTTGGGTATGAGTGAACTCCACCTAAATGGGTTTATGTGTTAAACATGTTAAACTCCAGGTATGTTTTTGATGAAGCAACAACATTATAACATGGCTGAGAAAACAGCTGAATATGGGCCATTTAAACTGAGAGAAGACTGAAATATGAACTGCTAATTAGTTTTTTTCAGAGAAATTATATAACCTAAATAATTGCAGATATAGAGATTTAATAATTGTTACACATCAAATGGAGATTGCATTATGTTGCACTACTTTGATTGGTCCTTTCCTTTAGAATACTTGTGTTTAATTGGCAAGCATTTTTCCAATTTTCTGAAGCAGTGGTATGTAAGAGTCTAGGTAAATGAAAAGAAATGAAAGAATCCTAGCAGGCATAACCCAGACTATGAGCACGTTTCACAACATAAAATGCACGACAGTCAGATTGAGTCCTTGATGGGCACTGGCGTATGCTGTTTTCTGCACTGTAAGCCTTCTGCAAATCCAATTACTCTCTTTAAAGTTTTCAACAGCGCTGAACGTTGAAGCTGAGCATATTTAATTCATGATTCACTTTAACTCAAAGTAACTACACCTCCGCAGGTTCCCCACAAAATCCAGGCTGAGGTGTGACTTAGTGACTCCTTTTACCCATCTACAAAGATCCAGACTTGGCAATAAGTAACAAATAGGAAAAAGGACATAGCTGTATTTACACATGGGCTTAAGTGAAGGAGATACTTCATTAGCAGCTTGTTTGTTTACGGGGCCATATGGAAAAGGAAAGGAAAAGAGGAATGTTTTTTATGGTTTATAATGAAAACGTTTTTGTAGAAGTGGAAGCCACATTTTCAAATTATTCAACAAGCGGTCGGAGCTGGAAAGTGTTTGAAGTCACCTTGCTTCTTTTTTTTTCATCTGTTAAGCTTAAGGACGCTACCTGGCTACACAAAAGGGATCAAAACTTTTACATAACTTCAGATAGCAACATTAAAGGGCCCATATTGCACTATTTTCTGCTCTATGTTATAATGTTTCCTCATTGCAAACATAGCTGGAGTTGTGATTTGTTTCATTCACACTTGTTTAACACACGGACCCCTTATATTTAGACTGAGCTCTTCTCTCAAACAGAAAACACTTTGTTCCATCTTGTGATGTCATATGGTAATACAGGAAGTGCTCCACTGTGTTTTTAGACTCCATACTTGACCAGGATCATTTGGATCATTTCATCCCTGGAATAGCCAATCTCTACTGAACAAAAGGTAAAAAGTAGATGTTAAATTGCAAACTACCACAGCATGACATGATAAGGTGGAACATTTTGAGCTTTGGAGATGTAGACAGACTAATAATGCACTCACTTACACTTACTCAAACATGTGTGAACGAAACATAACACAACTCTAGGTACATTCTTGATTAGAAAACAATGTTCTAGCATGGCTAAAAGCTCAGAAGAGACAATTTTGCATAATATAGAACTTTTAAACTGGGCGTTTTTGTGATTATTCTTCCATAATTGGTATTTGAATACTGCCTGCAGAGTCTTTCAACACAGTGGGACATGTCTCCAAACTTACGTGCAGGGGCAGGTTTATTAAAAGCTAAGTGGTGTACTGTAATTCAGCCAACCATAAAACCATACAAAGAGAGGCGCAGCTAGCATCAAAAAGGCAGGGTCCCAGCTGTAGGAGTCATTTGCACTTTCCCCTTTAGGCCTACAGTGAAATAGTAAAAACTGACCCTAATTTTCAGCAGCTGGGTGCCTGCTTAATAGGGACCCTACAGTGTTATTTGCGGTGTTCTGGGGAGGTTTCACGATGATACAATGCTTTGGTAATTAGGGGCAAAGGAAACTAGTGACACCTCTTAAAAATACGTAATTGTTTCAAGTAGGCCAGCCAAACAGGGTCATATTAAGTCATGTTTGCAACAGGCCCAGGACCAGTTGAAAAAGGGGTACATAAGGAAGGGCATCTGATGTAGAATACGTACTGCGGTGACCTAGAAGGATTTAAAATGTCAACATGATGTGTAGATTGCATTAGACTATGACACAAATTTGGACAATAGATACACTTTAAACGATATTTGTGTAATTTCTTACTCACTCAGTACATCATCTCTTCTTTCTATGGGGAAAACTTATTAAAAGGTGCATTGTGTAACCTTTGAGGTTGAGGAGCGGTCACCATGGAGATGCTGTTGCTTTTCCTTTAATGTTCCATGGTATTAAACTTATATCACATGCATTCTTACTTTGAATCGGGTCACCGCTTCACAGATCTCACCTGTAAATTGGAGTAATGGCCTCTCCTGCTTGTCTCTATGGAGATGAATAAGTTTAATGCCATACTTTGGAACATTGCAGGCAAAGCAATAACATCTCCATGGACAGAAGGAGGTAAAGGGTTCTCCACCAGGAAAGTTACACAATCCTCCTTCAAGTGCATATATCTGAAGTTTCAATACAGTGATATTACATTATTACATTATCAGTTCACAAAATCGAAAGATCTTATCCTAGTCTTTGATTTCTGAACTTCCTGGTCCGTATTTTGGATGTGGTTTTACGGGAACATTGATGATCAGAGTCTGTTTGATTGCTGATTGAAAACACTAACCATGTATTCTCTTCTCTTGTGTTTTTCTTTCAGGACCTCCTGTAAGTATGCCTGTTCCACATCTTCCCCAGTTGTTCCCATATGAAGGTAAAATTCCTAAATAAACCACATTCAAATGGACAACAGAAAGGATCAAGGCCATTCTGTGTGGTTGTGCAACACAGTAGAGATTAGCAAGGATTGGTTACACACAGATAAATTATTCTAAACCTGTCAAAATCTGTTATTGATTAGTTAGTGCCTCGGCTTGGATAACGTTGACGTGATCTCACATTACTGAAAAAATACATAGAAAACTTGCATTCTTACTGTGAACAGGCTTGTCTCTTCACAGACCTAACTTGTAACTTTGTCTGGTTGGTCACATATTTGTCAATGTGGAAATTGATAAGTATAATGACACACTGGGGAATATTCAAGGCAAAGCAATGACATCTCCATGGAGTTAAAGATGCACTGTGTAATTTTTGATGGTAGGTCCGTCACCAGCTTCTCTCCATGGAGATGTTGTCTTGGATGTCTCACAGTCTCTACGAAGACAGCAGGTGATGCCACAGGGCCAAGTTACATGTCAGATCTGTGGAGAGACAATAGAGAGTCAATAAAATCCATGCTAAATAATTAATATTGACTTACCAGTAAAGATGTACAGATGAGTAAAGCTGAGTATTGCATCTGAACACATGACATAACGTACGCTGTTTTAAAGGTGCACTGTGTAACTTTCCTGGAGGAGGGTTCGTCACCTGTTTGTGGTGATGTTATTGCTTTGTCTGAAATATTCCACAGTATGGCATTAAACATATACATCTTGCATTCATTCACTTACAGTTGTTTTTATTGCCTTGAAATACATGCATTCTTACTGTGAGTGGGGTCACCTCTCCATATCTGTCCCCTAACTTGCTTGGTGATGTCACATGCTTGTTTTTATGGACTAAACAAGTCTCATACCATATTGTGGCACATTTCAGGCTAAGCAATGACATCTCCATGGAGACGAGCAGTGAGCTTACCCACCAGAAAAGTTACACAGTGTACCTTTTAATACCAAGATTTAGTACAGGTCAGATGCGATGACTCATTATTTGTTATTTATGCACCACTGCTACCAACCTGCTCGTGTATGCTTTATCTCACCTTCTCACCTTGCCACTACACATACTTTAGCTCTTTCTGTTTCAGCAGCAAACTCCACTTTCAAACTCCTCCAAAAATGCCGAAGAGTGGCTCATAGATTCATGCGTACGGCCCTATGACAGCTCGGCACAGTCGCAGGTCAAGCGGGCACCGAGCGTCTGTGCAGCTCTGTTAAAATTATTTATGGCTCAGAGGCAAAGTGTGATTGAGTAGGTGTAATAGCGTGTGCAGAATGAGCCATAAAAGTCGTAAGTTAATCCTTGGAGCCTCTCTAAGACACTCGCTCCCGGGGTTTCTGCAGAGTAAGTAAGTGCAGGTGGTCTGACTTTTCACTGCTACATTGGCCAGGTCCTGCTCGACTGACAATAAAAGCTTTCTATATGAGGAGGAGTCCAAGTACTGTCTATTCTTACACCGGTAGAACAAACTGTATAGGAAACTTCTTTTCTGTTTCTTTACGGAATTTGGCTGGTTTTGCTTGGATGTAAAATGGCAAGTTCAGGTCATCAGCACTGGCTGATGCAGAAAATTTCATGAATGCTTTATAGGTTGCTAACATAGACTGTATAAAAAATTGGACTAAGGGAGTGTAACTTGGTTATAGGGGCGAATTTGGAGCCAGTTCCATATGTGGCATCACCTGCACAGAGAACATCCTTTGTTGTGGTGACGTCATTAGTAACCTTTTCTATGGACATTATTTCTTGCTGTTTTTTTATTTTTATTTTGACTTTTCTTACCACCGTCCCAACTGACTGCTCCCAATCCTGTGATGCATTTTGACAGTACACAAGCGCATTTCTAAAAACTGCTTCAAACGTTGCATCACCATAAAACGTAATTGAGATTGAGTCACCCTGGTCACACCATTACGTTCAGAAATCCCCCCAAAAAGAGACACCAGTGATCTCATCTGGTGTGTGCCCACCCGGGGTAAAACAGAAGAGCACCAACATGAATATTCAACACACCCCAACCCGCCCTCCTCCCGCTATGACTGGAGGAACAGTGTGTAAATTGTACCCAGGCGGACTGACCCTGCTGAAGTCATTACAGTTCTTTGTGACTTAATCGTTGCTCATTCTCAACTGATGATGGGAGAGGGCTTTGCGGTTTCAGAGGAGGAGGAGGAGCAGTCGGGGGGCTTCTCAATCAAATCAACAGTGGTCCTCATTGGCAGCTTGTGATTGGGGCTTTGAATAGAACAGTGTTTTTTTTTTTTTTTGGCTTTCGGATTCTCTGCTTTGTCAGTGAGGTGTGATTGCACAGTGGTTTGTCAAGTGTCCTCAGTAACTTGCTAGCCTTTATTTGCTCATTTAGGCATGTACAAGATATCAACAAGGTCCTTTTGTGTAAATAGAAACTGCATAATTTTGTTATTATATTAGATTATCTTGAGACATTGATAGATAAAAGATGAAATTGCAACAGTTTACAAAATAGTAACTGCTTTATTTGTACTGAACAAAAAGATTGCATTGTTAATTTAAATTTTGATTTAACTTTGTGAGGTGTGATTTGCAAATTGTAACCACTAATATTGTGATATTGATTTGATATGCTTAGCCCTAGAAATGCACTGATCCAGTTTTTTAGTTCTGATCCTGATTCCGATACTATAGCTTTAAGTATGTGCCCTAATCAACCAATACTGGAGCAGAGTTGGTTATGTAGCTGTTATCTCTCAAGTAACTACAGAACAATAATAATAATACAAGACTTTCTGCGCTGACTACAACAAGTAAATAGTCTTCTTACATCAAATTATGTCTAACCAGGATATCGACTGACTGATATTTGGAAGCCAATATCTGATCCAGCAAATGTTTCAGTGTCAGCGCTGATGTCTAATACCAGTATCGGATCTGTGCATCCCTACTAAGTCCAGTCTTTTGTTATATTGTTATATATGTGATATGTTAGAAACAGCATTGAAGTCTTGTAAGCAGGACAAAAGTTTATCTCCACTTGCTGTTCTATCCAGACAAATGCTTGCCAAGGTTATTCTAGCCTGTGGGATGATCCAGGCTTCACTTCCCATTTTTTATCGTATTCCTCATCTTTCTACTTCTCCTCTCGGGCACACTGTGTCAAAATACCAGGCCGATGCTCCAACCACTGTGTGCGCAGACCATTTAACACCAATCAAGCGTAGAATACCCTCCCCGGGACTCCACCACTGTATACCACCAGCCCTGCTCTCCATCTGCATGCCACAGTAAATTAAAATTATACAGGGAGCATAAAAGAAGCCGCTTTGGAGTCTTGGTCGCAAGTAAAAGGCAAATATTTGAAAACGATACAATGTTGGTAACGTCAAACCAAGTGCAGCCCGCTAAAGCATGCCTCGCTCCCACATAAGGGGTCCCATGCCAGGCCTCTAGGATAGCACGTGTGCTCAGAGACTTCAACTATGTTCATGTGTCTGGATTAAATACCTCAAGTCTAGATAGTTTCCAGCAATGTGATCTGTTGCAATGTTACGCTTTGTTGGTGCCATGGGTGCACTGGTTAATGAGCATGAGTGGGTAAAGTAAAGGCTATGGTGACCCCTGTTCTTCATATGCTATTCATGATGGACTTATACCTTTGTTAATAAAACACTCCAGCTGCAATATGAAGGGTGGCCAGGATGGAGGTACCAGTTCATTCGGAGTGGAAATAAAGTTGGATTGGGTACATTGTGGTACACTCGCTTCCCTTTACTGTCCACAGATATGCATGTATTAGGATTAGTAAAGCAAATTATAGTGAATCTATAGTCCAACCAGTCCATTCATAATAGATGCCTGTGTCTTGTTTCTTTGTCAGGCCATTGTCTAGTCTTCGGTCAATGAGTGCCCTTTAGTTTTATTTGACTGTCATTCTTTTTCTTTTTCAAATTACCATTACAAACAATGTGTATCCAGTATTGTATCACAAGACTAAAATTTCACATTTGATTTTGATATTAAGGGAAAGGCTTCATACTCATTTTGATCTCACAAACATAATAAAAAACACAATACAATATAGTGTAATTTTCAACACAAAATAATAGCTGTGGTCTAGTTCTGGTATTGATTAAGACTATTCTAATATGATTCTGAAGATGTTTTTACTATGCTTGTATGATGAAAAATGAATTGAGTATAATGCTACACAGATAAAACGAATAGTCATGTATTGTCAAAAACACGACATTGATTGGTTTGGGATTGAAGAGCCCACAAGTGGAACTATGAAACCAGCCAGAATTGATTTGGTCTCAAGAGGGCAACCACTACTCCTGGCACTCAGTTTGACAAAAACTCAGAAGACCTTTTTGACGCAAGTGCTTTACCCATCCTTTCTGCGAACGACAAGAGGACCCTGGCCAAATGTCAGGCTTTGCTCTACAGTAATGAAAAGCATCCATCACAGCTTAAATAGACCGAATTCTCACAGGGACTGCCACTACCTTAACTTAACTTGGTATAGGGCTTGGCGCAGTTATAACTGGAGTGTTGGAAAGAAAGACTTGACGGCATTTTGACTAAGAAGAATTTTCCTCATCAAATGACAAGAAACCAATGCGGTCGTAACCAAAGCAGAGGAGGAGATACTTTCGTAAATGGAAAATTGCTTCAAACCTACGACAATTATCCTGCGCTGGCTATTGTCCAGCAAAAAAGTTTAATATTTGGATGCAATGCCTAGAATTTGTTCAAAGCCATTTAAATATCTTTTCTCCTTGAAACAAGCTTTCAAACTTCCATTGTGAACTAAAACATCCAGCTTGATCAGTGCGCGTATGTAACACACACCCAACGAAATCCCTCCACAGGTTTCATTGACAAACAACGCGTGTCTAAAACAGTCCATTGGCTCACAAAATGCACGCGCACACTCACAGCTTCACCTAATCGTGATATGCTGTGGATATGGGAACCAGATGCCATTGCAAAGTCCGTTGTTTGAATGTGGTTTTTCTATCCCGGCCTAACCTCAGTGTCCACATTTCCACCAGCCACTTGCGGTTGTCCGATCCTGCCCATTCGACTCTGATTACTCACATCCCTATCCTCCATTAACTTCGTCTTGAAAACCTCCCCCTGAGGGTTAGAGTAAAACAGCTAAGGCAACAGTAGACCTACCAGATGGAGAGGCAGACTTGGGGATCTGTCATTCACAATGGAAGTGCTTCTGTATTGATTTTTTTGCATCATGCTGGGGGTGTTCTACATGTATTTTAATAGCCTATAGTCAAATCTTTTTCAGTTACACATGAGAGAATGCACACATTAGTAAACACAGGCAAAAATAGTCTGTACAAAAAGACAAAACTGTGACTGTTTGCTGTAGGCGTTCCAATCAGTGAGAACAGGTAGCGGGTGCTCTTAGAAAAACAATCAAAAACTTTGGCTATTTAAATAAAGGACTTTTAACTATACTTTTTTTCAAGAGAGTCTGAAACTCTGCATAAAAAAAATAAAATGGATTTAAACAAAACATCTTTAGAAGCCTGTGATCAATACGAGCGTTCATGGTCCTGTTTAGGTGTTTGATTTTTTTGCGTTTTGTTAAAATAAGCTCATATTATAGTCTAACTTGAATAACAGTTTCAGACACAGCAGAGACTCCAGTTAACATCAAACCCCTGAGAATGTTGGTGACATAAGCTGCAAAATATCAATTGATTTATCCATTTATTTAGCCATAAAATCATACAGATATTACTCAAATGCCACTGCTACTTTTCAGTGCTTTAGCATGTCAAGATGTCAACAACATAAAAGCCGTTAATTCTTGTTGTTAGGGTTGAGTGACAGGTGTGATTGACAGGTGACTTGCCCCCTGTCAAGTCAAAAATTGTTTATATAATTTGAAATCATGTCTTGACTGGCAGCTCATGTGGATCTGGCAAAGTTCTTCAGACTGCTGGGATTGCAGTGACTCACCTGCATTTTCAGTACAGCAATCTGCTCTCAAACAAACTAGTTTCCTCAATCACTACAGTCAAAATTATACTTCTCTGTCTTTCTAAAAAACCTATGACAGCATTTTCTACTATTAAGTAATATATATTTTCTTTATTTAAAGGTGCATTGTATAACTTTTCTGGTGGAGGGTCCATCAAATGCTTTTCTCCATGGAGATGTTATTGCTTTGTCTGGAAGGTTTCACCAGACCAAGTTACAGGTCAGCTCTGTGGAGAGGTGGCCCTACTCTCAGTCAGACTGCCTGTTTTTCTAGGTATTTTTGAGTATAAAACCACCTGTAATTGCATAATTGAAAGGTAGAACTGTTTAATGTCATACTGTGGAACTTTCCAGGACACTGACATTGACATCTATAGAAACAAGCAGGTGACGGACCCCCAACCGAAAAGTTACATAAAGCACCTTTAATATTCAAAATGGGAGAGATTTATGAATTGCAGTCTACTCTGCTACTTTGAATAGTTAAAGTTTTGGCACTTAAATGATTATCTGTACTGTGTGTAGTATTTATTTTCTCACAGTTAAAAACACCGGATAAGATACTTTATACAATAGAATGTGAAGGATGGTTACCAAAAACCCTCAGGGGGCTTAAATGTGGTCACCTCCATAAGGCTTTAATAAAACAGTGGAATATGTATATTTCTATTTCTTAGGTTGCGATTGTATCTTAGGCTATAGTTGTACCATACGTATAAATTCATTTGTAGATCTCTTAAGTCAAATACCATGAGAAGTCTTTCTTTTGAGTCATCTTTGCTGATTTTTTGGCCAGTACTCCCTTGCAAATAGATATTTGTCATTGGGGCTTTTTACTGGTTGAATAAAGGTTATTTAAAACAGAAAACTACACATTACAATATAATGGACAACATAAAATAATATGCAAAGATTTTTATTTCTATAAAGGTACAATATGTAACTTTTTGGTCGGGTTGTTTCTATGGATATGTCACTGCTGTGCCTGGAATGTTCCACAGTATGACATTAAACAGCTCTACCTTACAGTTACAGGTGGCTTTACAGCTCAGAAATACCTAGAAAAACAGGCATTCTGACAGTGAGTAGGGTTAGCTCTCCACAGATCTGACCTATAACTTGGTCTGGTTTGGATTCCATCACGATAGAAAGGTTTAATACGGCACTGTGAAAAATTCCAGGCAAAGATAATATTTCCATGGAGAAAAGCAGGTGGCCGACTCTCCACCAGAAAAGTTACACAATGTACCTTTAATCATAACGTAGCCCTAACATTAGAGAAACATATCAATACCCGCCTTGTTTGATTGGCAGAATTTATGGAAAAACAGATTGCATTTTTTCCTTTTGCATTAAACAAGTGCCCAAGTCAGTTTTACCCCCTCCAGGATACTTTTCATTGGCTCATGTCCTACTTTTGTGGCCACTCACACTCCTCACCTGCCCCTCTTCACTCAGTCCTCGGTCAACACTTTCTACCCCCTGGACAAATTTACCCCAACTTCCTGTGTACACATGTGTTTATGAATATTGTGTAGGGTTGTGTGTGAGAAAAAAAAATGCGCCTGTAAAACTCAGGTTGTAAAAGCAGTAGTTGTTGGCCTTCGCGATGCCAGCACATCGGGGGGAAAAGATTGGATCCATGTGCGATTCAGCTCGCCTCCTGCCAGCTAACTTGGCCCAGTTTCTCCATTGAGGATATGAGCTCTTTTTGATGGATAGACTTTTTTGGATCCCAGGTCACCATGATGAAAACTAATACAACTCCGCTCCAGACAGGGGTTACGTGGATATTCCTGTGCCTGCCTTTCGTATCGCGTCAGATTAGGTGGATTGCTTTACAAGATTGTGCAGCCAAACTATCGGGAGTCATGTTGCTCATGTCAACAACAGCTAAATCAGTGGACGCGGGCCAGTCCTGATCCTGCTGCTGCGTCTGGGGAAGATGTCAAGATTTCATCCACCACTTTCTGCGCAAAATTACAGGAGAGGAAGGAGGAATGACAAAAATGGGAATCCAGGCTTTGACCAAGAGCACAAGATACAATGAAATTAGGCAGTCCATACCTCAGCAATACAATGCAATATATATTCATCTTACTCACTGTTACTTAATACATATGTGTAAAATATGTGTAATCTATGTAATATAATATATTCTGGTTGCTATTAGCATTACTGTGCTAGACTATAAATTGTGAAAAGTGCTTAAAAATATGCTATGAGTGATTATGATGCTAGGAATGTCATAGGATGGAGGGAATATGTTTGGAGCATTGTAAACAATTCAAATGAACTGTTTTTCACATTCATAAAATGGTACAAATCAGGAGCAGCACCTTTAACGTTATCTGTATTTGTACTATACTTAACAAACCCAATCCAAAATGAAATAAATCTATTAAAGTTTGTTGCCGACATTTAATTTTACAAGTCCATGGTTGCAACAGATGCTCTCAGTGTAGTGAAATCTTCTCAGAATCTTCCCAGTAAAACTAATCTATATTTACAATAGGTGAAATAGTAAATCTTAATTGGTAAATGCAACTTATTGTCACAAAAATCAACAACTATTTGCATTTGGTTGGAGAACGAGGCTAACACCAACCATCAGTAATCCACATAATTGTACTGTTTTTTCTGAATGGCAACAAAAAGCCACAACACACTTGTAAACACAAAATGTGCCATTGTAAAAGATCTCATTTCCGCTGAGCTTCATGGGAATGCACTGCCCTATCACCGGCTTAAACGGGACTTGCACTTCTATAATGACGCTGGAACACTAAGTATGTTCCCAGTTAGTTTTCGACAAGTGCTGTAGAAAGTCAGTGCGTTTTGTTGTGAAAGAAAATTGCTCTGGGACAATGGGAGACTACTGAAAAGCTGCTAGTGCAAACATCTAAATGGATTTAACAAAGAAATATAGAAACAGCCATTATGTGCTGGCACTTGGTAAAGTGCAAAGAAAAGATTGGCTTAAGGCAGACTGGAGCTGTGGCAAGAGGCTGCTTTATACAATTTCTATAAAGTTGGACTGTTTCATAGCAATTGGGAGAACAACGTGATCATATAAACAGTGAATTTACAAAAATATTATTTAAAGGTGCCCTATGTAACTTTTTGGTTGGGCTCTGTCACCGCTAGTTTCTGTGGATATGTCATTGCTCTGTCTGGAATGTTCCACAGTATAGCATTAAACCACTCTACCTTACATTTAATCAGCTAGTGCACAGCCCACACAGAGACACAGACAGATGTTTCTTGCATTAATAGATGGATTATAGGTGATTTCATAGCTCAAAAATACCTAGAAAAACACGTATTCTGACTCTAAGCGGGGTTGACTCTGCACAGATCTGGCCTGTAACTTGGTCTGGTTTGTCTCCATGAAGAAGTTTAATACCAAGTTTAATACCATATTGTGAAACATTCAAAACAACATAATAGCATTTCCACAGAGACAAGCATTTGACAGACCCTCTGCCAGAATAGTTAAACAATGCACGTTTTAAAATATCCAGAAACTGTCATTGCACTGCAGATCATGGAGGATATAAGTTCATCAAGTTATTTTTGTTTTACACTTTTTGTAACCATGACCACATGTAGTTCAAAAAGTTAAAAAATAAGATTCCTTCACATTGGAGTACAGCTCTAGGCCATAGTCGGGGTGCAAACAGTATACCGTAAATTCCGGACTACAGAGCGCACCCTATTAAGAGCCGCGTGCTCAGATTTATGAAGAAAAATCAATTTTGTAATTATATGAGCCGCACCATATTATAAACCGCTGGCCAAAGACTAGGCGGGGGTTCGCTTCTGCGTCCCCGCCGCCTGGAGCGCTCCGGGATGGGCCGCGGACGCGGTCCCCCGCTGAACTCTGGGGACGGACTCGCTCACTGGTGACACTTGGGACACACACGCGCCACAGGCACTTACACACCTTCACACACTTGGGACACACACACGCGACATGCACATACACACCTTGGCGCTCTGGGAATAAACCACGGTAGCGATCGCTTTAGCCTTCAGTCTGATTTGTACAGCGGAAACATCGCGGCCGCACTTTGCGTGTTAACCCAGTCCTCCAGAAAGTTTTTAAGCTCAGGCCATCTGCTACGGTTACCTCTGAAAGCTTTGGTTGTCTTTTACACTGGCTCAGTTCTTCTTGCTGGAGCCTCCACCTTCGCACTATCTACTCGTTTATGCCAATTTTACGGGCAGCAGCTCGATTTCCTTCTTTACCTGCCAGAGTGATCGCTTTTAGTTTAAAAGCTGCATCATATGCTTTTGTCTGGTATTCTCCATGTTGATGAGGGTTAGCAGAAAGACTGAAATAAGGAAGTTGTGATTAATCATACAATTTCATTGGACCTCAGTGAACTACTTATTCAGTTTTTCCCGCGATGAAAAAAAAAAATAAAAAGCCGCTTCATATTACACGCCGCAGTGTTGAAAGTGTAGAAAAAGTAGCGGCTTGTGATCCGGAATTTACGGTAATCAATAACTGCTATAGGGCCATGGATTCTCCCACATTGTTTTAAAAGTGCACTGTGTAACTCTTAGAGGGCCTGCTGTTTACTTGCCTCCATGTAGATGTTATTGCTTTACCTCCAATATTCCAAAGTATGTCATTAAACTTTTCAATCTCCATAGAAACATGCAGGAGATGCCACCATGCCAATTTACAGGTGAGATCTGTGAAGAGGTGACCCCACTCAGTCAGAATGCATTTTTTAAAGGTATTTTTGACCCTTAATTAAATAAATATATAAATTTAATATTGTGGAACATTACAGGCAAAGTAATAGCATCTCCATGGCAGCGGACCCCTAACCTTAAGTAACAGACTAAATAAAATATACTTGGTCCTTTAAAAGTGGAGGTAGGTTATTTCAAAATAGTAAAAACACCATTTTCATGTTATTTAAAGGTGGACAATATTGGCAAAAATAAATCTCAATGGGATAATAGTGTTGATAGTATTTGGACGTCTGTATCGTAATCCATCCGAAATATGTTAAAATGTTCTTGTAAATGTCATAGTTGAGATTCAAGTATCACACACAATATGTAAAATAAACCACAAAAGGGCAAGAATTTTACTACCTAATTTTAAAGCTTATCCATTGACATTTCAATCATGTTACTTACAGACATAATTTTCTTAAAGGTGCATTGTGCAACTTTTTTGGTGAGGGGTCCAAAATCCCATCCCACACACAGACCTTTGAAGTAAATGCAGCTTTTGTGTTCCTGCAATGATGAGTTTCAATAACAATTGATAATATATATTTTTAATATTATATTTTCATTTTTTTTTTTTTTTAAAAAGAACAGCAAATAATTTCCAACTTCATGCAGGCCTAATTGAGCCAACTTTTAACATCACTGAACATCAGTCGGCTGTACCAAATCAACAGAACATGCTTAACTTTTGTAATCGGTGCCAAAACTACCGCTGACCATACCTGAAGGCAGAAATCAGCATATATCACATCAGTCCGGAGGCCCCGTCCTCTATGTGCTGGTCCCAGATGGGATGAGCAACACCAGTGTGCAATGGACTGGGTCTGAGTGCATCCATGCCATCCTCTGCGCGCCGGTTTGGTGTGAGGAAAGTGAGAATGCACAGTGCAGTATAGGTCCGGTTCTCTGTGCTCAAGGGCTGTAGAGGACTGAAGCGTGTTCTGAGCGGTCCATCCTCTGAACTCTGGTCTTCCCGGGGAAAGAGCTTCTCAAGCCGAAGCACCAAACCTCTCCCTGCTCCAGCTCATCTGAGCCCGGCCTGAACCAGAGCTGCTCCTGCTGGTTACATGATGTTGTGGCAGAGGTGCAGTCTCAAAACCTGACCAGAACTTTAAATAATCAGTATCATATTTCCCATGTTTTTTGCATTTTACAACAAATACATGCACACACAATTACCAATATTAATACTGCTGCAGATGTGTACAGATGTGGACTGTTTTTTTTTTCTCATGTGTCGCGTCTCCCCAGTGGCTTTTTGGCGCCCCCCAGGGGAGGCATGCCTCACCAGTTGAAAACCTATGTTCTAGAGAAAGCAATAACTAAATATCTCCATGAAAACAAGTAGGTGACAGACCCTCCATTAGAAAAGTTACGCAGTGCACCTTTAATATAGTCCAACCTCTAATGTTAATAATGAAAATAGCTGTATTCCTTCACTACTTGAATAGTTGAACTTTACCATAAGGATAGTGCATACTCCAGCTTTTGCTCACGGTTTGCTCCCATCTGCCCCAGACACATGTGTAAATGATCAAACTGCACCTGCTCATTAAACAGACCATCATTTGCACATCACTCAGACAGCAGACAGCATCCACTGGCGTGTGTCCAAAAAGTTTACTGAGTACGGCATGGCTTTTTATAGACACCATTAAACTGCTATTTCACAAAGGACTGTTTCAAAGAGCTCACTGTACACGGGTGGATGAGAGTTTGTGGTTGTAGACAGCTCAGTGGACATCACCACCTGTGTAAGCTCTGCTCCTCTTCACTGCTGCTGCTCTGGCAAATGCTCAAAAGACACTCTCAAGGCAGGTGCACCAATGTATGCCCCCTGTTTATGTGTGATTAAAGGTGCAACGCCTGGTTTTTATTCTCTTTGGAGGTCTTATTACAGAAAACTGACTCTTGTGAACTTTAAGCCATGTTAGTGTAATGTTAATGTACATCTACAAATCTCAAAATGCTCTGTTCCACCTTGTGATGTCATGAAGCCGTAGTTTTCAAGTTAAAAGCGACCTTTTACAGATTGTTCAGTAGTTCTAGATAGTAGTAGTTCTATTACCATATGACATCAGTGTTCATCAGTGTCTGTACTGGAACGAGGCAAATTTTGCTGTATGCACAAAATGAAAATTTAACACACAACTGGCAACGGGTAGAGTTCAATTTGTCAACTGGACCAAAGTTTTGATAGTAGGCATTTCACCGCTCATCCGAGCTGCTTCTTCAGTTCTGGTCAGAATGCTGGAGGACACTGACTTATATCTGCCTGCAAGAGGGAGGAGTTAGCTACTCCAAATTACTTAGAAACTCACCCTATTTGTTTACAGTTTCTGTTGTCAACTCGTTCTATTGAAATAGACTGGGGGGTGGGGTCAGATTAGCATACTCATTAGGGCTATTCACACCTCTGGGCCTGACCTGGCCTATTGTTTTCTTAATTTGTTTTGATTTAGGTTTGAGAATGGAGTTATAGATAGGAGACCGGTGGTGCCTGAGTCCTCCATTTCTGTTTAAAGAAGGATTCTCTTTTAACAAAGATGGCTTCTTTAACTCCATGTTCAAACCAATTCTTCTCTCTGGCTAAGTAAGTAAGTAAGTAAGTATGCCCTTTATTATCCCACAATGGGGAAATTCATGTGTCGCAGCAGCAACAGCAACATACACTCCACAAACAACATGAGCAATTGACATACATACAAGACATACAGACATACAAGACCAGAGTTAAAGGAAGGGGATATATATATCTATAAAAATGCAAAAGAAAACATTCCAAAAGGGTGACCTGTTCCAATAAATAAGTAAGAAAATAAATCAATAAAAAGTTTTAAAAGTTAAAAATACCCCCCCCCCCACATTCCACATTCCACCGCTCCCCAACACCCACCCATCATCATCACCACCGCCATCACCACCATGGCTACCGTAGAGAGTTGTTATACAGTCTTACTGCGTGGGGAAGAAAAAGACCTCAGGTACCTCTCAGTCTTACAAAGGGGTGGATAAGCCTGCTACTACTCAGTGAGCTCTCCAGGGCTGCCAATGTTCCATGCAAGGGGTGGTGGACATTACCCAAGATTGATGACAGTTTGTCATCACCCTCCTGTCCCCCACCACTTCCACAGAATCCAGGTTACAGCCCAAGACA
Organism: Odontamblyopus rebecca; assembly: GCA_030686955.1. Taxonomy (NCBI): domain Eukaryota; kingdom Metazoa; phylum Chordata; class Actinopteri; order Gobiiformes; family Gobiidae; genus Odontamblyopus; species Odontamblyopus rebecca. The sequence goes on along the minus strand of CM060672.1, from coordinate 15,719,255 downwards.
GAGCCAGCTCTCCTAACCAGTTTATTTAATTTCTTGGCCTCTGCTGCCGTGATGCTGCTGCACCAACACACCACACCATACATAACAACAGAGGCAACCACAGAGTCATAAAAGGTCCTCAGAAGGCAGTCCTGTACCCCAAAGGACCTCAGCCTCCGTAGCAGGTGGAGTCTGCTCTGCCCCCTCTTGTAAAGTGCTTCTGTGTTAGTGGTCCAGTCAAGCTTCTTGTTAAGGTGAACACCCAGGTATTTGTAGGTGTCCACGATCCCAATGTCTATACCCTGGATGTTCACCGGTACCAGGGGGTGATCTTTGCGCCTGCGAAAGTCCACCACTAGTTCTTTTGTTTTTCCGGCGTTAATCTGGAGCTGGTTCTGTTGGCACCATGCCACAAAGTTCTGATTTAGTTCCCTATACTCCCTCTCGTCTCCGTTATTAATGAGACCGACCACAGCTGAGTCATCTGAGAATTTTTGTAAGTGACAATTTGCAGTGTAATAAGTAAAGTCAGCAGTGTAAATAGTGAAGAGAAGGGGGGCCAACACGGTCCCCTGCGGCACCCCCGTGTTACAGACCACAGTGTCGGACACGCAGCCTTTTGTCCTCACAAACTGTGGCCTGGCACACAGGAAGTCCAGGAGCCATGCTGACAGGTGGTGGTGCACTCCTGCACGGTCCAGCTTGTCCCTCAGGAGATCTGGTTTGATGGTATTAAAAGCACTAGAGAAGTCATAAAACATGATTCTCACGATGGTTCCAGACCTCTCCAGATGAGACAGGGATCTCTGGGTGAGGAAAATGACAGCGTCCTCAACCCCAACGCCAGGCCGGTAGGCAAACTGCAGTGGGTCTGCTGATGGGCCTACCAGGGGGCGCAGGTGGTGAAGGACAAGCCTCTCTAAAGTCTTTGCTAGATGGGCTGTCAGGGCCACTGGTCGATAATGGTTGAGGTCACTGGGCCTGGGTATTTTGGGCACCGGTACCACACAAGATGTCTTCCACAGCTGTGGTACTTTCTGCTGCCGCAGGCTCATGTTGAAGAGACGTGTCACAATCCCACTCAGTTGTTTAGCGCAGGATTTTAGCAGCCTATCGCCTTCTTTATCTTGAGCCTGGCCAGTTCTCTCTCCACCTGCGCTGTGGAGAGCACCATACTAGGTGACGGGGGAGGGGGGAGGGGGGAGTGAGGGGCGGTGCGTGCCCTGAAGGGCTGTGGCAGGTCTGTGGCAAGGAGAGTTGGTGGGACCGTAGTCTGTGGAGGTTTGGCTAAGAGGGGGGAGCTGTCTAAGATGGAACCGGGGGTGGGACAGGAGGTGGCAGCGGGTGTTCCAGTTGGTGGGATCTGTGACAGGGGTGGCTGGGGTTGATGGTCTGGAGGGGGGTTGGCTGGCTGGTCAAACCTATTAAAAATCTATTTAGGTTATTCACCCACTCCTGATCTCTAACCAGCTCAGGTCTGGAGTTATTATGCCCTGAGATTGTTTTTAGACTCCTCCAGACCCCACTGACATCACACTGCTGCAGTTGTTCCTCCATCCTCCTCCTATAGCTACTTTTCCCCTCTCTGATCTTCCTCCTCAGTTCTCTCTGTACACACTTCATCTGCTCCCTGTCCCCTGACCTGAAAGCCCTCCTTTTGTCATTAAGGAGGGCCTTTATATCAGGAATAATCCATGGCTTGTTATTTGAGAACAGTCTCACCGTCTTGGTGGGTATGGTGGTGTCAACACAAAAATTGATGTAGTCTGTGACACAGCTGGTGAGACTGTCAATATCCTCCCCATGGTCCTCACAGAACACTTCCCATAATGTATTGTCAAAACAATCCCTTAACATCTCCATTGCTTCCTCAGACCAGACCTTCCTCGTGTGCGTAGTAACTGGTTGTCTGTGTACCATAGGTTTGTACACAGGAATGAGATGCACCAGGTCATGGTCAGATCTCCCCAGGGGAGGGAGGGGGGATGATGTGTATGCTTCCTTAACATTAGCGAAAAATAGGTCTAGTGTTTTGTTCCCCCTCGTATGGCAGGTGACATATTGACTAAATGTTGGCAGCGTGGCGGTTGGGGGGGCATGATTAAAATCTCCAGTGATTAAAATGAGGGCTTGTGGATGCTGTGTTTGCAGTCTATTCACAACTGAATGGAGAGCATCCCGGGCCGAGTCTGCATTAGCAGAGGGAGGGACGTACACTGCTACTGTAATGACATGCGAGAGCTCCCTTGGCAAGTAGTATGGCCTAATGCTAATGGCTAATAGTTCAATGTCCACACTACACAGTTTTTCCTTGATAGTGATATGCCCCGGGTTACACCATCTATCATTAACGAACACAGCCAGTCCTCCACCCTTTCTCTTACCGCTGTCCCTTGTTCTGTCTGCCCTTATTAGCTGAAACCCGTCCAGAGTAGCATTGGAGTCCGGTGTTAGCTCCGTTAGCCAGGTCTCCGTGAACAGCATCATGCTACATTGACGGTATTCCCTCTGATGCTTCGCCAGTGCATGACTCATCCATCTTGTTATAGATGGATCTCACGTTCCCGGTGATGATGGCAGGGAGGGTAGGTTTGAAGCGTTTCTTTTTATTGCGGCACATCGCCCCTGATCGGCAGCCTCTTCTTTTCCTTTTCAACTCCCGGGGGACACCGGGCCTGTAGCCGGTTAGCTTCCCAGCGCTGCATAGGGCTAACAGCTGTTCCCGAGTGTAAACAATCGCACGCCCCACACCTGTTGAGTCGGCTTGCGAGGCGAGAAGGAGCAAAAGAAGCAGGGCGAGCACCACCGTCTTGATATACATAATGTCCCGGTAGAAGGGGAAAGTTAGTCCTGAGAATAGTCCACACAGAGACGCCACAGAAGAACGTAGACATAGATTCACACACGCACATTCAGGCTACTGCGACAGGCAGCCACCTGCGCGGCGCCATCTTGGAACTTGGCTAAGATCTGCACCTCACTGTCCTCAAAGGAGTGGCCCGTGGCTTTAAGGTGGAGATGTACCGCGGATTGGGGTCCACTCTGGCTTTCTCGTCTGTGCTGGTACATCCTTTTGTGCAATGGCTGTTTTGTTTCTCCAGTGTAGTGCTCTCTGCAGTCTACACTACACTGAATAGAGTAGACAACATCTCTTTGTGGCTCGAAGTTTTGTCCTTAGGGTGGACCAGTTTTTGTCTTAAAGTGTTCTGGTTCTGTGTTTTCTTGTTTCTTCGCTCTCTTAGTTTTGTTGAAAGCCCATTTAGGATAACCACAAACAGAGAGGGCATTCTGCACATGTTGTTCTTCTTTCTCCTTTCCCTCAGTGCTTGTAAGAACCAATTGGACTCTGTGTCGGAGAGTCCGAATCACTCCAAGTTTGTGCTGCAATGGGTGGTGTGAATCAAAAGGCAGGTACTGGTCCGTGTGTGGGCTTTCTGAAGACTTCCACATGAGGTCGCCGGTCTTCTCCTATGGTTACTGCACAGTCTAAGGCCAGTCTGTTCTCAATGGCATCTTCACGGGTGAATTTGATGTTGGGGTCTATTGAATTGATATGTGCAGTAAAAGGTTCCAATTCTTGAATTTTGATTTTTAAAAAGGTATCGTCTACATAACAATACCAGTGTGTGGGCTTCGTTCCGGGATCAGAGGTCAAGGCGCTCTGTTCGAATTGTTCCATGTATAAATTGGCAATGATAGGGGAGACCGGTGAGCCCATCGCACAGCTGTGGATTTGTTTGTAGAAGTTTCCTCTGAACTGGAAATAGGTGGTGTTTAAACAGATTTCCAGCAGTTGGCAGATTTGGTCAGGTGAAAGTTTGGTTCTCTCTTCTAGCTTGGTGTCCTGTAGTAGTCTTAGTTTTGCTACCTCGACAGCTACTGTTGTCAGAATGCAAGTAAAGAGAGAGGTCACATCGAAGGAAACCATAGTCTCATCTGGGTCGAACTGAAGATTTTAGATTTTATCCACAAACTCTGCTGTGTTCTCGATGTGGTGGTTTGTGTTGCCCACCAGAATGGTCTTCTGGTGTTTGGCCACATTGTAGGTGATGGAGTCAGTGCTGCAAACAATTTCAACAGGACAAGTTGACAACAGAAACTGTAAACAAATAGGGTGAGGTTCTAAGTAATTTGGAGTAGCTAACTCCTCCCTCTTGCAGGCAGATATAAGTCAGTGTCCTCCAGCATTCTGACCAGAACTGAAGAAGCAGCTCGGATGAGCGGCGAAATGTCTTCTATCAAAACTTTGGTCCAGTTTACAAATTGAACTCTACCCGTTGCCATAGATTCTACCTGGACGAATGAGGGATTCTACACTTAACACACAACTGTAATTGAAATGCCACTAGACAAAAATTTGACTCCTACAAGCTCCTACTGTTTTGATTCTGTTTGCAGTTTGTATGTATTCAAATTATTCTGGATTTCCTATCAATCTAAATAATAGTTACCTTTCTTTGAAGTTTAAAAAACTTAGTATCTTATTCTAGTTCAACTACTTCTAAATACCAAAAATACTGTTGTCTTTGCAGCATTTCCAAACCTGGTTAAATGGAAGATCTTATGCCAGGAAATGACTTTATCCCAGTCAAAATACACACCACTAAAAGATATAAATTTCAGTCATCACTGCAGACTAAAATCTCCCTTCACAAAAACAGTATGCTTTATTACCGTGTTCTTTTCTGTGGTCTAGAAAACAAACTGTTCTACTTTGATACCACATGTTACACATTATTAAAATGCATTAGAATAACCATATGTACGTAGCAATGAAACAAAGTGAACTGCACCAAAGCTTTATTTTCTTATTTTCTTACTTAACATGGGGCACTATACCAAATCCTGATAAATTTCTAACAAAAAATGATTTGTAATAGAGAAAGATATGTGTATGTGGGTTTATGTTGGGCTACTATAGAGAATTAGATGTAGTTTCAAACCCAAAATATAGTATAGTTTTGGGGAAAGGCCAAACCTATATGACCACCATCTCCTGCAGTGTTGGTTAGAAACATGGACTGACATCCTTGCTACCTTTCAAATAAAAAGAAAAATCGCAAAAATTGTAAGAAATACTTATGCCAAAGCCTCAAACATGAATAACACTGCCATACCAATCTGACTTGGTAACCAACTTCACTTTGTATTATAGTGAAAGAGTAAATGATATTCAGAAAAAATATCTTGGCAGTGAGGTATCTTTTACATGTGGTGCCAAAAAGTGGGAATTATTACAAACTGGATTTACTTGTGGACATTTGGAAGCAAACACCTAAATTATTAGTACAACAGCTCTGTATTTCTCACAAGGTTACGTTGCTCGGAAGTTGTTTTCTTTTAGTGTTGTAAATGCCTTGCCAAGTTTACATTATAAAACATGAGGCTCAGTTCAAATATGCTTTTGTTTGATCTTCACCCTGTCAACTTTGGGGCATGGGAAACGTTGTATTGCGAAAAAGGAGATATGCAATGACTCTTGTTGGTCAGGAAGGGCATCGGATGTAAAAATCTACCACCAAAAAATCTGCAAAATTATCAAGAAGGTAAAGGCAGCAACCAAAAAGTGCACATTGAAATATTTTTGGTGCACAATTTTAAGACATATTTTTAGTAACAGTACTTCTTACCTCTGTTTGGAATTTTGAATGGTATTCTAAGAGCTGCTCCATGGGAAACTCCTAGCCCAAGTTCACAGCCACACGACCAAGGCAATTTAAACCTGTTGGGAGCGTGCTCACTACTATACACAAACGAAAAGCTACGGATAGTTAAGTTTGTATCAAAACTAATATCCAGAGGCAGTGAGCAGGCAGAAAACTGGCTGGGGAACTTCCCACAATGCACTGTGGTAGAGTAGAATCTGGCGGAAGAAATAGCTGGCCTACCTCTGCTCCGCACTGTGCGCTATGGCAGTCTGGTTGTGTTAGTAACTACTCTGGGTTATTTGACTATTTGACTTGGCTAATCACTTTTTATTGTTATGTTTCTTGGATTTACTTCATTTCCAATATTTTCCATTTCTAATGATCAGAATTAAAAGTGTTCTTGAAAGTACACAAATGTTAGGATATGTTTTGTCCATATCGACAAGCCAAAGCAAATTATACATATTGGTTCTGCTTTATTTTAAAAATAGGTTAATTTTAAGGTGATTTTGCAATTAAACAAAGTCTTAGGTGGTTAATCTAAAACAAAAATCTTAAATTTAGTTACTATTAAAGGTCTATATTATGCTATTTTCTGATCTAAGTTACATGTTGTTTCCTCATCAAAAACGTACCTGAAGTTCTGTTTTGTTTCATTCACACATTTAACACAAACCCTGCATATTTATTAGGGTTCTTCTCTCAAAACGCCACCTTCTGATGTCATGTGGTAATACAGGAAGTGCTCCACTGTGTTTTTAAACCCCAAACACCTTCACTAGCATCATTTGGATATGTATGTCCTGGAATTGGCTATCTCTACAGAAGTAAAGGTAAAAGTAACTAACTGGAAAACTACCACTATGTGACGTCACAAGGTGGAACAAAGCATTTTGAGCTGTAGAGTGTAGACACACTAATAATAAAGGATTACTCAAACATGTATGAATGAAACAAACTACAACTCCAGGTATGTTTTTGGGAAAGTAACAACATTAAAACTGACTTAAAACTCACAAGAGTAAATTGTTTAATATGGGACCTTTCATTTATAGTCAAAGTAAGAAATACAGATTTATTAAAGTAAGTCAAGCGCTGTTTTTCATCGGCTCAAAACAGAGACTAATACCTGTTCCGCATTGGAGATTTTAACTGATATATTCACTGTCACTGGCAACTCTGACCAATTATGACTTGTATTGAATCATTTAAATTGTTATAGAGCAGGAATTCTCTGCTATGGCTCAGAAACTGTTGCAGAGCGGGTGGTCAGTTAGTTACTCTGCTGACGTTAAATTAACATTGAATTTTCCAGAAAGTTTTAGTTTTCCCAAAAGCTTTATTTTTCCCAAAAGTTCAACCTCAGACTGAATAAGGAATCTGGTTTTCAGCCATTGACACGGTGTCCAAGTGACCATTTCAAATCCCAATTCATTATAAGGAGAGTGTATAGATGCACACCTCATTCAGTTCACAATACTGAGGCCCACCCAAGAGTCCCTGACTGACATCCGTTGACAACTCCAGAACATAAAAGTCTTGTACAACTTTACACAACAAGCATCACCACAGAAATACTTGGCTTTCTATGTGCTAAGCAAAGATCGAAAAAGGCATATCCAGATAAAACCCACCTCAAATAAGACCAAACCAGACATCTACCAAGTCCCAAACCATGGACTTGGACAATCACTCGATCACTAGCAGAATCTCATTTTTGACAACGTTGGCAAAATCATCTGGACTTGGTGCTGAATTGCGTCAACATGGATTTGATTTTGGCGTTATTTTTGTGTTTTAATTATGTTTGTGTAAACTGTGCCGCCTATGATGCATAAGTTGCTGCTTTCCAAACTTGCCTCGGAAAATTATAATCATATGCCATCACGAAGGTAAACAATGTTAGCTTAATCAAAACACAATTTGTTAATCTTCAAATTTCAACAATTCTTTAAAGTCATGTACAACAACTTTTGGCAAACTTCTTGGCGACCATGACTCCGTGTTAGCAATTTTGTGGAATTCTTTTCCTACTACAATGGCACCACAGTAACTACAATTTTGGAAAAGTCTCAATACGACAATGTCTAATTATCTTTTCTTTCTTTCTGCAGGGTCCTCCAGGTCCAAGAGGTGAAAAGGTGAGTCATTCCATCAATATCCATTGTTCAAACATTTGGAATTGGTTATCATCTTATCAAATATGTCTCCATTTGTGTAACCTATACTCCTGGACAGATTCTTTTCTCTGTACAATAATATATACATCCTTGGGCCATCATGGTTTGTAATCTAAAAGTGTTCAAATTCCACTGACATTTACAAATACGCACCTCAGAAAATTAATGAGCAAAAGCCTGTAGTATATGAAAAGTCTCATAGTGCACTCCTCCATGAAACAGCAGTCTCTTTATAAGGATGTAGGGACAAATGTGGCCAGACTTAAAGTTGCATTGTCAATGTATCGTCATGGAGACCAAACCAGACGAGTTACAGGTTAGTAAGCTGTCATAGTGTGGAACATTCTAGGCAGAACAATGGCATAGAAACAAGCAGATGACAGGCTCCCAACCAAAAAGTTACATAGCTCACCTTTAAAACTGTGACACTTTCATTCATAATGGACATGGTAAAGTTCCTAAATCAAGCAATACATCATCTGACAACTGTGAAGGTGATTGTGGCTCAGTGGTTAGAGCATTCACCCATAAACCCAAAGGTTGCAGGTTCAACCCATGCTCTAACCAGTGCACTGCCAACTGCAGGGGAAAGTTTAAACTATAATTATGGATGGAATCCCCAGAAACTAAAATAGTTCCTTAAACAAAATGACAAAAAATCCCATGGAAACGAGCAGACAAACCAAGTGTTTTTCATCAGTAAAAATGCCTGTAACTGAATAAATTAAATATAGATATGTTTAATGTCATACTGTGGATCATTCCAAGGAAAGAAATATAATTTTCAAGAGACAAGCAGTTGGCGGACCCTACACCAGAAAACTTACATAGTGCACCTTTAAGATAATAACATAGATAACATAACATAACATAGATAACACAGATAACATAGAACATTGAAACTTCTCACACGAATCCCACCATTTACCCTTCATTCACAGCGTAAAAGCATTTATTTACCCACCCAAGATTAAACAAGCATGCATTAGCAAGAACCATTCACAAACATTCCCCATTAAAATTCAGCTTTTTTGGACCCAAACTTCATGACCTGTTTTTATTTGAAAGTGCTGGGGCATTGCATTGGAGTTTGTGCGAGTAAAAACCTCTGCCCGCATGTGATAAGTTGTTGAGCTCATTTTATTGCTGTGGGCCCGTTGTAAAGCTGCCAAGCAGAGCGGGGAATGCAACAAATGAGAAGGTTAGGGATGTCCGCTTATCCGTTTCAAGCAGATTAGGACTATAATTCAATGTCCTCACTCGTTTATATCTGAAACAATAGAATACCAAAACTTCACATGTGAACAAAGTTGGACTGTTTATAAGAAAGCAGGTTCGAACTAAAGATTTCTGTAGCTTTTAAGTAAGATATGTGCTTTTTCAGTATTTAGTATAGATGTATAGCATATGTAATTTACTATTTAACATTTTGTTTGTTGTAAACTGCAGTATTGACGTAAAAAGGCTTAAAGGCTGCATTGTGCACCTTTCCGGTGGAGGGTCCATTATATATGCTTTTCTCCATGGGGATGTTATTGCTTTGTCTGGAATGGTTCACGGTATGGTATTAACCCTTTCTATCTACGCGGCATGGTGACTGAGTGGCTAGAACAGAAGGTTCTGGATTTGATCCCAACCCGGGGCCTTTCTGTGTGGAGTGTTCTCCCTGTGTCTGGATGGGTTTCCTCCGGGCACTCCAGTTTCCCCCATCACCCCAAAACATTGACTGTAGGTGTGAAAGTGGTGTGTGTGTGAGTGATTGTGGTGGTCAGAGGGACCAATGGCGCCGATTTAGTTGTAGTAATTGACCACCACTGGGTCTGGAGTGAATGAAGGATGTTGATGATCTGTTAATCATGCTGTGTAAAGCGTCTTTGGGGACATGTGTTTGTGAAAAGTGCTATAGAAATAAAGTTACCTTACCTTACCTTATCTTCGTACAGTAGAGACCAAACCAGACCAAGTTACAGGTCAGATCTGTCGAGAGGCGACCCCGCTCACAATCAATACCTGATTTTCTAGGTATTTTTTAGCTATAAAGCCACCTGTAATTTAATAAATGGAAGATAGAGCTGTTTAATTTCATTCTGTGCCACATTCCTGGCAAAGCAATGACAGCTCCATAGAAACAAGTAGGTGACAGACACCCAATCAAAAAGTTACATAGTGCACCTTTAAAATAGGAATGAATACATTTATTTTGGATTCTAAGCTGCAGAACGTATAGGCCCCACATCTATAGTGATATTTCACCATAACTAGGAGCAAAGTTTTATATGCATGATTTAATTGTAGAAAAATAAAAAAAAATAAAAAGTTTTTGAATTCCACATATACGACCCAGAGTCAGAATGTTTTGAATAATCACAAGTAAGTACAAAAAAGTGGGCGGACAAAGGGAAATTTATAAAAATGCTCTGAGGACTTAAGTCTCAAATGCAGGACAATGGAGGATTACTCAAACATGCATGAATCTATCAAAATACAACTTTTGATTAAGCTTGTGATCATGAAACATTTGTTATAATTAAATTTGTGTTAAAATGAAATCTCCCAAAAGCTGTTTTTACACAATATGTCCTCTGTAAAGACACCATTACAGGTTTCTGCTGTTTCTGGGGCTTAAAAATGGAACTGGCAGAGTTGCTTCACCACATTCACACAGAAAACCGCTGTGTTCCTTCTCTGTCTGATATCCAGCCTGTGTCAGTAGATGTTATCGTAAGTGATTTGATTCCCCACCACAAAGAAAAGTAATGTAGCTGTATTAACAACAATATTTACAGAAATGGTCAAAGTATTACACACATTTCTGAGAAGTTCTGAACAAATGTGTGAGTGAATGAAATGTACTGCTGAAGAAAAATCAAACCTAGAAGAACAGAAAATCCTCTGCACTGATCCTGTCTCACAGTGAAAAACATACAATACACAAATTCTGTGCTTTTTTCCAGTGGGCCAGAAAACCCACTGTCTGTTTGACTAGGAATAACTAAAAAACATAAAGGTGCACTATGTAACTTTACTGATGAACAATCTGCCACCTGCTTGTCTCCATGGAGCTGATATTGATTTGCCTAGAATATCACTCTCTATGGCATTAAACTTATTTAACTCCATGAAGAGAAGCAGGTGACGCTGTATTTCTTTCTGTAGAGACTTTGCGCACAGAAAAAAGTGCCTATTTTCTAGTTTTTCACTATAGAAGCACTTGTAATTGAACAAAAGAAAGATAGAAAGTTTAATGCCTTATTTTTGGAGCATTTCAGGCAAAGTAAAAAACATATCCATGGAGACAAGAAATGTTACTCAGTGTACTTTTTTTCTTTAATCATTAGTGACTTTTTAAGACATTCCCATAGTCAAAGATTAGTTCATACCCCTTATTAAAGGTCCCTCCTCAAAAACACCTGGAGTTGTGTTTTGATTCATTCACACATGTTTGAGTAATCCTGCATTATTGTCTGTCTAGATCTCTAAATCCTAAATGGCTCCATACCACCTTGTGATGTCATGAAGTGGTAGGTCTCAAGTTAACAGCCACATTTAACCTTTTGTTCAGTAGAAATGAACAATTCCATGTCTGAAATTTACCAAATTATTCACGTAAAGGTGTAGGGATTTTAAAAACACAGTGGAGTACTTCCTGTATTACCACATGACATCACAAGGTGTTTTCTGTTTGAGAGACGAACTCAGCCTGCAGGATTTGTGTGTTAAGCATTTGCGAGTGAAACAAAACACAACTCCAGGTCTGTTTGTGATGAGAAAACAACATTATAACAATAACAAAAAGCAGAAAATAATGCCATATAGGCCCTTTAACAGTTGCATTTTAGTAAGTCCTACATAATAATGTGTTCATGTGTTCTTTTGCAGGGGGACCAGGGTGACCAGGGACCGCGGGTAAGTTCATTTGATTTTCCTTTGCATGTGAATAGACTGTTCACAAAAAGAGGTTGGAGATGCAAGAAATTCTCTGGATAGTGTTCCTCCCACGCAGCCAAATGCAACAAGCAAATTCAACTCTTTTTATTCCTAATTCAGTGCAAGACACTTTGGACTGCGCACTGTGGTATACTTTTCACATCTCCGCAGTTGTATCCTTTTCAAATTTAACATAGGACGGCGTTTTCAGGAGTATGAAATGTGCTTGAAAAGCCAACTGTCTCTGTAATCACTAGCGATTCAGTCAACTATATGCACTAATCATTCCCAGTGAGAGTAGTTTGACGTTTCGATAAAAGTGCTGCTTCTAAATGGTGTTATAAGTGCTCCTTCATGCTCGGCGGTGCTCAAAATGAATTACTCAAAACTCAACCAATCATAGCTTCATTTTTCTGGGTTAAAAATGGACTTTCTGTGGTGGCTTGTTTAAAGTAGATCGCATTTACCAAGTCACGTGATGCATACTTCAACCTCCTGTCTGTCTGTGTATCATCAAGACTAGTTTTAGTTCTTTTCTTTTAAGTGCAAATGCATTTTTCTCATTTTTACTGGGTTTGGTAGGTCATGTCTAGTGGAAATTTGTTTAAAAAAAAAAAAAGGTTCTACTCGTTAACAGTTACATTTACTTGAATAACTTTTTGAAGATATTGTAATTTTCAGAGTACTTTTCTAGCAGCATACTTTTACTCCTACTTTAGTAATATTTTTTTATTGAAGTAACAACTCTTTCTTGAGGAAAAGTTTTGCTTACTCTTCCCACTGTGAGTAACAATACAACAAGTGACCATAGATTGTAGAATGCTGGCAATAAGTGCAGTATACCTCTGTATGTTATTAATGCACAAAATTCCTCTAAACCCATTATGTAAATTAGGTTAGGTTTTGCTATTGTTTACCTTTTGCTATGACAGTTACTGAATTGCACCTGTTTTACATCTTGAGCTATAGTACACTATTTTCTAATCTGTTATAATATTTTTTCCTCAGCATAAACATACCTACCTAGACTAGTGTTTTGTTTCATTCACTCATTATGTTAAACATGTTTAACATACAAATCATGCATGTTTAGACTGAGCTCTTTTTTCTCAAACAAAATGTACTCTGTTCTACCTCCTGATGTCATGCATTAATACAGGAAGAACTCCACTGTGTTTGTAAGGTCTATACCCCTTCACTAGAATCATTTGGATAATTTCAGACCTTATATTGCCAATCTCTAGTGAACTAAAGGTAAAAGGTAGCTGTTAACTTTAAAAACTACCGCTTCATGACATCACAAGGTGGAACAGAGTATTTCGTGCTTTGGAGATGTAGACAGACTAATGATAAAGGGTTACTCAAATGTGTGAATGAACAAAACACAGCTTCTGTTATGTCTTTGATGAGGTAACAACATTATAACGTGGCTTAAAGCTCACAAGAGTCAATTCTGCATGATATAGGATATAAAAAAGCTTAAAGGTTCTCTATATAAATACACAAAAATTACTCGCAATTTTCTTTTTCTGACAGTCTGAATACTTATTTTATTTTTCCCCAAAGTTTTTCCCAAATAATAGTTATTATGTAAATCTGGTTAGCTTTGTCTTTTGTTTACCTTTTGGTTGCTATGACAGTTGCGTCTGTGTTCCCTCTTGCTAACGACACTTTACTGACATGAGCCGTCCAACCTGCCATATGCACTTTAAGTCTGTAATTGATTTGGTGTTACACAATAGTTCGTCTTGACAACTCTGAAAAAGCAGCCATCTTCTCAGCCGATCTGATCCTGGCCCCTAAGTCTTGGTGCCCACCCAGACGCCAGTACGTTTTACCCATTAACTTTGTCATTCCTCCTTCAGGGCCACTTGTGCAGCGATGGGCATTTCTTGTGATGTGAAAGTCAATACAAATGACCTTCCCTGTGAAATTTGATTAGTGGGCTCAAAGTGATAAAGTAGTTCTCTATAATAATACACTCCAATGGTTTCAAATGACAGCCCCAAGATCTACACTTTTACTTTATGCCCATAATAAAATCTGCCAACGCTTTTTCATTTCCTTATTTAATTTTTAATGATTTTGGGTTGTCTTACGCATTGCAAGTCACCACAAGGAAACAGGAAGGAAATAATAGTGCCCCGAAGGTTATAATATCCCAGTTTGGTTCAGATTTCACGCTCCTGCCCATAATTTGTACCCTTTTAACCTGTGAAATGGAGTCTGTCTCTATCCGTTGGGTGATTTATAGTTCAGAAACATTGGTGTGGCTGAAAGACTTGTAGCAGTCGCCAGCAGAGAGCAATTTGTCTCACAGTGTAAATAAATAAACTGGACACTTTCACATTTCCTTAACAGATGAAGAAACTGTCACATACAAGCAAAGGTGAAGAAGTCAAAATAGTAGCTGGGGGAAAAAAAATCGTAATCTTAATTTATGTTTTAGTATTGTTTTTCATAATAAATATTCCTTGCATGTATTTTACACTTATTTCACACACATATTTACATGAATAAGTAGGTGAGAGAATTGATTTAATAACACACATGTATAAATGTCTCATAAATCATATTCAAAGGTGTTGCTTTTCTCATGAGTGGTTGGCCCTGAAATAGGCATTTTTAGAAAGAACTAACACCCCCATGGAGACAAGCAGGGGGCAGACTCTTCACCAGAAAAGTTCCTTAGTGCACCTTTAATTCAACTTTTAATTCTCAAGCAAATTGGCTCTCCCCACTTTCGTAAATTACCTTCATGTGCTACACAAAGATATAAAAATCTTGAAACAGGATAGGTCACCACTAAATCATATTACCAGAAATGCCATATTGACATTTTGCATTAGATTAGCTGGGCAATGTCGCTGAACAGTATTAGAGAGATTTCCTTAATAAATGAAAGCATAACAGGAGAAGCGGGGCCCGACCTTGAGCGCTGAATTCATCTGGCTCATTTCATGCTCACTATTGGCTACGCAGAGTCAATTAAAGCCATATGGACAACATGTAAACAAGCCAGTATGTCCTCCCTGCTCCGCCGTCTGCCAAACGTCGCTCCATGTAAACAGATGGAGAGCTGGAAAATTCAGGGCACCGCTTACGCTTTCTTGTATATAGCAGGGATAATATTGCTTGCAAATGTTTAGTGCTCCTTATTTTTTTGCTACTCTGACCAGATGTGTTTAATCGGCGATGGACTATTAATATTGTTCGATCCAAAACAAAGTGTTACGGATCAAAGTGACACAATCAAGGCATCAATTTGTGTTTTGATATAACTTTGGAAAACATATCACTCACTGTTTTTCTCAAGGTTATTTTAGGATTTTAGGTCTCAGTGAGGAACATGCATTATTTATGGAAAATGGTGTTAGTAGTTTCTTTTAACACATCATTCTTTTAACACATCTTTATGATAACTTGCAGCACACCACAATAATTCTTACCCTGTTCAGTTTTGAGCTGTTTGGGTTATAATTTATTGTAATTTGAGATACCGATGTTATGGGGAAAGTTTGGGCTGATAATCACTGACAGGCCAATATTTTTGACATGTTCTTTGGTTATTTTAAACTACACTTTTATATTTTTAAAACAAAGAAATTCTGCTTTATATAATTACGTTTTAGAACTCTTTCTAACATGAGGACAAAATCCATTTTCAAATGTATTCTCAGTTTTAAAGGTGCATTGTGTAACTTTTCTGGTGGAGGGTCCGTGAAGTGCTTAGTCTATGTTTCATACTATGGCAATTAACCTTTCCATCGTCATGGAGACCAAACCAGGCCAGTTAGAGGTCAGATTTGTGGAGAGGCGACCCCACTCATAGTCAGAATGCCTGTTTTTATAAGTATGTTTGAGCTATAAAACCACCTGTAATTGAATAAATGTGAGGTAGAGCTGTTTAATGTCATACTGTGGAACATTCAAGGCAGAGCACTGACATATCCATAGAAACAAGCAGGTGACGGACCCCCAACCAAAAACTTACCAAAAAGACATACTAAAAAGACTATATATTTGAACCAATCATTTAAAAACCTATTCTAAAATGGATAATGTCTGTGATTATGCTAATGTGGAAGTAGGGAAGGTCTGAAGAATAAGTGTTTCAAGCCTGACCACATGGACCCTTCCCTGAACAGAGCGCTGTACATCCTGCTGGCCACATGTCATCTATTTCCCCGGGTCTAGAGGTCAAAGTTCAACTACACCGGTGAAGGGTTAACCAAGCAGCAAATAATAAATTGGCTACTCTTGACAAACGTATGTGCGGCCACCGTTCGTGCTCCTCTGGTGGGATCCAATCAGCGGGAGTTTCTGTGATTACAATAAGGTGTGTGGTCTGGGTGAAGGATGGCACTGGTCACAGCTGTGAGGAGAAGATCAGGTCAGTCTGAGAAAATGGGCTCACAAGAATCGAACTGTGTTTTTAGAGTGGGTTTTGTCTTGAGCAATACTGTGGATGGAGAAGAAGTAAATATTAAAGTTGCATTGTGTAACTTTTCTGGTGGAGGGTCCATCATATCCTCTTGAGATGTTATTGCTTTGTCTGGAATGTTTCACAGTATGGTATTAAACATTTCTATCTCCAAGAAGACCAAACCAGACCAAGTTACAGATCAGATCTGTGGAGAGGCGACCCTGATCACAATCGGAATACCTGTTTTACTAGGTGATTTTGTTATAAAACTGTCTAGAATTTAATAAATGTAAGGTAGAGCTGTTTAATGTCATACTGTGGAACATTCCAGCCAGAGCACTGACATATCCATAGAAACAAGCAGGTTACAGATCCTCCACCAGAAAAGTTGCACAATGGAACTTAAATGTTTTTTTAGCATTGTTTTTCATAATAAATGTCTTCTTTGTCCTTGCAGATAAATTTTATGTTAAACTACTTAAATATTTACACGAAAAAAGTAGGTGACAGAATTTATTTTGTTAGTATTTCACTTTTGGGTTGTAAGTTAAAAAAGTTCACACAAATCTTATTAAAAGATGCTACTTTACTGATGGGATGGTCTGCTAGCTGCTTGTCCCTAAAATATTTCACAGTATGGCATTAATCAATTTACAAACATTTTTAGCAAGAAATAACAAGAAGGTAGCAGACTCTTTACTAAAAAAGTTAGATAGTGCACCTTTACTTTACTACAAGTTTGACCAGTAAATTGGTGAGGAAAAGATCAGGTAAGTCTGAGAAAACACACAAAGAATCATAATGTTTTTTAGAGTGGGTTTTGACTTGTACTGTGCACAGTTTGAAAATGTTTGAGAAAGGCTTCTCACGGCATTTTCTCATAACGTTATCCAGGATGAATAATAATGTGGACAAAAGTCAGAATGTTATCGCTTTTACTGGAATGTTCTACCGTATGGCATTAAATGTTTCTATCTGACTTTTATTGAAATACAGATGTAAGAATTTATTTATGGACAAAAACAGCAAAAGAAAACACCAGGATCACATAGAGCGGGTTAATACGAACATTTTAAGACCAAAAAGACAAGACTTACTGCAGCAGTTACAGAGAGAAGGGTGACAGTTTTCAATGTAAAGTGGAAACAAAGGCGATGGAGCCAGAAGTGGGTTAGCTATGTCCATTTATAGACAGTATATATAGTCTATGGTCCTATTCTATTAGTCCTAATTTTGAAGTAATTTAGTGAATGCTTATTGACTCGAAACTACATGATATTCAAGTGCAGGTTGCAGCATTGTAATTTCTCATCAGACAGGAAATGCTTTGGCAGGGAATGTTTCCCAAAAGTTTTTAGCTTTGATTATTTTTTGTAACTATTTCTGCATTTATTTACATAAATGTGCTTTTCTTTGTCCATAATCTTCCTTCGCACAGTACCGTATATTGGAATTTAATCACTTAACAATTTTAGCTCCAAAATAAAGAGTCAAGTATTATGCCATTTCCAGGATTTGATCTTGGACTTGTGTACAAAGATGTATTTTAGTCTTTTATTGTTTGCAGATGATATCAGAAGCCCTAAAACAAAACTGGGTTGAGATAAATTTGACGCTTGATGCGTTTGCCAAAACTGAGGCTTCGAATGAATCTATTACTCCTCTCCTAAACACATTAAACCCATCTGCATGTGGCGTGTGCGTAGCTGGATGAGACGCTGTAGTTGTTTGGTGTGGTTGGAGGAAGATGATGCTGACTTGGCCTGATTCCTATGTCTGTATCTGGCTCTTTGTTTACTACAGTGACTTTTCGCCGTCGGCCATACATATCACTCCGCCCAGTCGAATAACACACATCCGATCTGGAGGAGAAAAGCAAAACAGTGCAATCTGTGAATGGTTAGGATTCCCCATCAACCGCACTGTCATTATCATTCTCACACATAGACACCAGTGCACAGGGCTAACCCGTGCCCCAGGCCAGGGAGCAGATACTGGAGGTACTTGAAAGAAAAGGGGTCCCAAAGGATTCAGAGCACTATTTTATGCAGGCTCTTTGTAGATACATCATTAGAAGCATTATGATAGTGCGATATTACAAATGAGAGCAAAATAGAAAACTTTCGTGGATCTTTTAGGTCATGAAGATATGCTAAATTAATGGAAATGTGTTATCTCGGCATTGCTTAAGTCTTGTTATTTTTGTGCCCGTGCAATGGACTTCTGAGCTTTTGACACCAAGCTATAGACCATAAACCTGCATTATATCACTTTTCTGCAACTTTTGTCTCCATGGGCATGATACTGCTTTGACTACAATGTTAGTACATTACACTCATCTATCTTGCATTTATTCAATTTCAGGTGTTTTTATTGCTCAAAAATACCTTGACAAACATGTATTCTCGCAGTAAGCAGAGTCACCTCTCCACAGATCTGTCCTATATACCGTTTTGAGGACATTACCTGCTTGTCTTTAAAGGTGGATTGGAAAGTTAACTTTTTCTGGTGGAGGGTCTGCCAACTGCTTTTGTCCATGGAGGTGTGAAGTGCTTTTTCTGGAATGTTTCACAGTATAGCATTAAGTGTTTCAATTTTTATGGAGACCAAACAAGGCCAAGTTACAGGTCAGATCTGTAGAGAGGCAACCCCGCTCACAGTCAGAAGTCTGTCTGAGCATTAAAACCACCTGTAAGTGAATAAGTGTAAGGTTGTTGTTTAATGTCAAACTGTGGAACATTTCAAGCAGAGCAATGACTTTTCCAGAGAAACAAGAAGGTGACGGAGCCCTAGACCTAGCTAAGTTTAAGCCACACTGTGGAACATTCCACGAATCTCCAAGAAACAAGCAAGTGCCAGACCCTCCACCACCGTGTACCTTTAAGGGAGACATTTATGAGCCTTGTTTGTTGAGTTAAATATACAACATACCGTTTCATTTTCCTCTTTTCCTCCTTTTTGTTAGGGTTTCACTTGTCTTGCTATTGTTATCCGGTTATTCATTGATTTTTCATATTAAATAAATCATATTAAATGGGAAACTGGCCCAAATACTGTCAGCTTGCTGTATTGTTTACCAGAAAAATGCACAAATGACTCTTGCTTTTGCATATTTCATTTGTTTTATACTGTCCATTCTCTTCCACTATAATACTCCTACTTTTGGTCTTTGAGGTTGTAAATTACTGAGAAATATTTTCACTCAGTCCAATGGTATGTCTATTGTCTGCAGAGTAAGTCTATATCCATTTTGAAAGCCATCATTTTAAACTATCCATGCTTTTTGAATTCTCTTCGGATGGCATCGGGCCCTTTTCTGGAATGGGTAGATGTTATCGGAGAGTATTTATATCCAAGTGCCAGTCTTGGTAGAAGCCCATCCATTGGTTTATTCAGGTGTAATGGCATCTGAAATTGCAGTTGTAACATAAACAATGAAAACTTGGATTCAGTCTCTCTCCCTCTGCTCTCCAACCTTTTTTCATGCATGCATTTAGCTGTTAAGATTAAGAGATTTACAAAGCGTGTGGCGTTGTGGTCATAAAAATAAGTCAAAGATTTGGACTCAAGCGAAATGCAATACCAATTGAATAGAAAGAACGAAAGAAGATTTGTTTTAAGTTTGGCATCTATCTGTAAACCATCTACCAAATCCTTATGTCATTGTACTTTTTTAGTGGTTAGATCACATCTGTCACTGTGGTGATGTGCAAATGTTTAATTAAATTCCCAGGAAA
This sequence comes from Odontamblyopus rebecca, assembly GCA_030686955.1. NCBI lineage: Eukaryota > Metazoa > Chordata > Actinopteri > Gobiiformes > Gobiidae > Odontamblyopus > Odontamblyopus rebecca. The sequence goes on along the minus strand of CM060672.1, from coordinate 15,699,358 downwards.
TGTCTTGACCCAATTATATCTTCAAAAACTCTAAATTACTGCTATGTTTAACTTGTTTTCATGATAGTCATCGCGCCCACTGTTGTTTATTGAAGAGGAAACAACAGGAAATGCTTCACTTGTCTCTTAGCGGTGGACACAACGCCATAGAATAAACTTGGATATGGCAAATGTAAATGTTTGCCTTGTTCACTGTGTATGTTCATGTTGTCATTTCGGCCTATGGTGATTTGTAAAATTCTATGTCACCCCATTTAACCCCTGCTAATTTTTAAACCCCAGTTTGTAACAGGTTTTTGTCCAGTTATCTGTGTTTTTTTTTGTTTGTTTGTTTGTTTGTTTTTGCTTGTTTTAATGTGATGAGTCCGATGTTGTGCATTTTGTGTTGTTTGTTGTCCTCAGGGATTGCCTGGGCTGCCTACGTTGGCTGCTTTGCACAGCAATCAGATCCTGACTGTTAAGGTTTGTCGTGGTGGTGGAGACTGGCTGTTTGGTCTGACCCTTTAGCAGTACATGGTAGGAGTACAAAACTGGCTAGTACTCCTGACACCTGAGGAAAGAAATAATAAAATTAAGAAGTTTTGTATCTTATATTTTAAAGTAATGTTCTTGGTGCAGTTTTGGGGTCCAGTTAAGCAAACACTCACTTCATTGTACTGCTAATCAATGTAAATATTCTTTGGCAAAAATCTTCCACAATATGCCATAATATACAATATATCTTTGTTGTGTGTGTTTTTTCAGTTTAGCTTTTCCCCAAAGTTGTCTTCAAATTCAATAAGATAAGATAATACTGTACTTTATTTCACACTGAAGGAATTCACTTTTATAGAGCCAACTTATACAAGTGGTAACAAAAATCTGTGAAGCAGTCCTTGGTCTGTCTAGAATAAATAAATGAATAAATGAATGGAAGGAACTTGAATCGGAACAACCAAAGTGGCGATGTTTTTTCTGCAGCTCATGCCCACAGCTCACCACAAATCCCTCTGCCCACCAATCTGACCCACTAGATTATTTTAGCGATGGATGAAGCCACTCTTTACCAATGGACAGTAGCAGAATAGTGCAGCATTGACAGGAACAAGGCTGAAAATTAACCTCAACTTCAGGGTCGGACAGTGTGTGCTGCTCCGGGGTCGGACTTAGCAGCTCTGTGATGTCAACAGCGCTTTCACAAACCAGAGAAATGCACATTTTTCTGGGGGCTGCGAGTCAGCTGTGGCGCCCTTGCACCCCTGAGGTGGTAATTATGGGTTTTAATGCCAAAAAATAAGTCCAAACTTCCTCAGTTAACCGCCTCGTTGGTGGAAAAGTGTGGATTTGTCCCTCTGTGAAAGCCCTGTTGCAGTCCTTCTGAACAGTCTATAACAAACTTTCTGTTTCCTTTGCTTCCTTCTTTTTCTTCTGGGTCCTCATGTTTCTTCTCTCACCTTTGACCTACGACCTTTGACCTCACACCTGCTCAGATGGTCTTCCCTAAGATCAATCATGGCTTTCTTTCCGCTGATCAGCAGCTCATAAAGCGACGGCTCATTAAGGTAGTGCCTCTGTCTTGTGTGTTGAGCTCTTCACCTGCTCCAGGACAGTCCACATGAAGACCACAGCACACGGCACACACATGCTCATGTTATTACTTTACACTGAGATTATAAAGTCTATGTCATTCATTTCTCTGGCACATGATTATGTTCTTCTGATTCTAATGTTTAGTTTTAATATTCATCATTACATGCGCTATAGTAATGGCCCACACACTCTGTGTGTTTTGGCTTAATGCTGTACACTTAGTTTGACAAATGCACCTTTTCTATTCAGCACTCAGTCCATTACAGCCTCTGTTGAGCTCATTAAGTCTGTTTTGGATTGCATGCATTTTACAAGATTAACTTGTCAGCCTTAAATCTGATCAATTGCATTTATATTGTTTTAGTGTCAACTATAAGTCTGGTTCTACATTAGAAGTTAGCCCATAGCTATGCTTTCTCATTATGACTCTTAACTGCTGTGGTTCACATCTCAGTGCATCCAACAATATCAGACTCTAATCATGTTTAAATGTCTGCACCCTGCAGGGAGATCAGGGGCAAGCTGGACCACCAGGACCACCTGGTCCACCAGGCCCCCCAGGCCCTCGGGGGCCTCCAGGAGACACAGGCAAAGATGGACCCCGAGGAGTTCCTGGTTTACCCGTAAGTACAGCTTAAATCAATACACAAGGATCCAACTGTCAGTTCAAATATGGAGTACTCAGACTGGATTTCAGTTCATTAAGGTTATTAAATAGAAAATATAACTTCTCCTATAAAACATAATTTAATGTCCTTCATTGTGTATTTGTGTTAATTTTATTCAGATGAACTTAGAGCCTGCTGGGCTTAGCCTCATTATAACAAACCTTTCAGCCCTTACACCTTAGTGAAGTACCTAAACAAGAGCATCCTCACTGTATGGATGTATATTTATGTGGTTGTTTTTTATGATTATGTAACATTTTCCATTTCTTAAAGTCTGTCTTTGGCTCTGTCTAATGCATGTGTGCTGTGCCCGTGTGAGAGACCAAACTGAAAAGGTCTGTCAATTACACTGAGCCATAAACTCTTCATTGGTTGCAGCTGATCTTTATTGTCTTGGCAGATCTCACTGTGTGTGCAAAAATATTAAGTGCTGTTTATCAGCTTGCTTCCAAGTGAGTGATGGGTGTAGTTCTCAACTCTCCCAGTGGCTGCCTGAAAAGCGTTAAAATAGTTTGTTTGTTTTTCCAAGATATTAAGCTTTACTTGTTAGAGCCCTTAAATCTTATTTCCCATTTTGTAAATCATATACAGAAAGAACAACTATTGAGGATGGCGAATGAAACATCTGTGAGGACCTTTATTTGTGCCACAAGGGAGAAATTCTAAACTATGGGGGAAACTGATTTTCATTTACTGTACAATTGGCTTGATTAAGTAAGTATTTTGTAAATGAATGTACATGTTGTGTTTAGAAATTTGACAATCTCAGACTTCACATGGAGTACATATAAAACTCTATGGGGATTCAGCTTTTAGATTCAGATTCAATAGTAACCTCAGTATTTGTTAAAGATTGGGGCAAACTAAATGTTATGGCTTTAAGTCCTTTCAACGGACAACAATTGCATCTTTTGGGGTTGAATAATAATGGGGGTTGAATAAAATCATTTCACATTTGTTTATTTGACTGAGAAGACTTTGAACTTTGTACAAGTTATTGTTTCATGTGAATAGGCCCTGTAATTACAGAGATATCAACCATGAACTAGATCAGCAAATCTACAGACACAGCAAAATCCACTATATAATTCTGAACTATCCTCCGCCTCAGTTTTAATTTCCCTATATGGCACAAAATTGTCTCTTTTGAGATTTGTTGTAATGCTATTACCTCATCAAAAACAGGCTTGGAGTTGTGTTTTGTTTCATTCCCACGTTTGACGAATCCTTTATTATTAGTCTGTCTTCTGTGGTAGTTTTCAAGTTAGAGAGCTAGAGATCTTGGCTAGAATTCGGACTGAAATTATCACTATTATCTAGTGAAGCTGTATGGAGTTTAAAAACACAGTGGAGCACTTCCTGTATTACCACATGACATCACAAGGTGGTGTGTTTTGATGCCAACCCTAAGAACACAGGCCAGATATGCAGGATTTGTATGTTAAACGTGTGTAAATGAAACAAATCACAACTCCAGGTATGTTTTTGATGAAGAAACAACATTATAAAATAGATCAGAAAATAGTATATCATGGGTCCTTTTGGATGATCTGATGTCATTTGAAAGTAATCTTTTATTCATTATTTTTATTCATTCATTATTAGTTTACTTATCTCTAATTTTATGGGGATGTCAAAGCATATTCTAGTGATAGACGTAGTTCTACTTGTACTTCTACATTTTTGCGCCTACTTTCCATTCCCTATTTTGTGCAGTCTCCCATTTTGGTGTCTTTGTTGAAAAATACTAGAGCAGAGTGGGCACAGTGAATACAACATCAGTTTGTTTTTGTATCCAGACGGTGGCAAGGTACAGCACGGGCGGCACAGCTTGATAGCCGCCTCCAGCTAACTCTGTTCATGAGCCTGTCAATACTAAACCCCATTTGGCACCGTGTCCCCATGTTCTGCAATTGCAACAGAAGGACTTAAGAAGCACTGTGGAACCATAATGTGGAAAATACACTTCTCACCAGAAATTTGGACTAACTTTTATGATCATAGTTTGCAATGAATCTAAAAATCATGTGAGACTGTTGGACTAGTGCTAAAGTAATTGTGTTTTTTTTTTCTACAGGGTGATCCAGGACATCCAGGAGAATCGGGGCCTGTGGTGAGTGCTCTGCTTTGGCTGAAAAAAGTGTCTGACATATAAAAGGGTTTGATGTAAATTTGGTTTTATGGTGGAAAATCACAGACTATAGCATACACACTTATTTATTTTCTGTATTGTTATCACATTAAATCATACTCCTTCTAACATGCAGTCAATTGTATAGTGTATTGACATAAACTTAAAGGGTCCATATTCCGCTACTTTTTGTCTATGCTATAATGTGGTTTCCTCATCACAAACATACCTGGAGTTGTGTTTTGTTTCATTCATACACGTTTAACACACAAAACCTGCATATTTAGGTTCTCCTCTCAAATAGAAAATGCTCTTTTCCACCTTGTGATGTCATCTGGTAATACAGGAAGTGCTTGTGGAGGGTCCGCTCCCATGAAGATGTTATTGCTTTGCCTGTAATTTCCATGATATGACATGAAACAGCCATGTAGAAGTGATTCATTATTATGGATGTTTTTATTGCTCAAAAATACAGTAATTCCATCTGTGAATAGGGGCAACTCTCCACAGAGCTGACTTGTTATGTAGCATAGTGCTGTAATCTGCTTGTCTCCCTCATGATGGATAGGTTTAATCTATACTGTGGAACATTCTAGACAAAACAATTTCCATGGAGACAGGCAGGTGGTGAACCCTGCACTAGAATGATATATACAGAGTGATGGTGTAGAAGGGCATCTGGTGAAAAACAAACAAACAAAAAAAACGTGCAGAATTTCATGTAGTGACTAATGAAACCACAGCTCCAAAATGAATTAGCCATAGCCTGCCACTCACACCCCATTGTGGTCTTGTGGGAGCTGATTGTTCTTTGTCTGTGACCTTAATTTAATAGGGTTACTAAAACAATATTCTAATTTGTGAAACAATGTCAGGTTTGCTGCTATTTCACACTTTCTTTTTTTTTTTTTGACAAGATCTCAAATCATTCATTGTCAACTCACTTTTAAATATAACAGTTTTTGAATACTGGATGTTAATATTAATGGCACGTTTTATGACATGCTCCAGAAACTGTTTTCTTTAACAAAAGCAAGTGTGGCGGCGTATGGTGCGGAGCTGTTCCATTTGCAGCAACTGGATACTGGGCTGTGGTGGTCGGCAAATAAAGACGTTGATTAAAGTTTCCCCGTAAAAGCTACACTGAATCAGGAAAGCCGGAATTCCACAGGAGGCAGAGGACGGAGAGCGTGACAGGCCAAAAACACTTGTATATTTTGACAAGGGCAGTGGAGAGGGCTGTATATGCAAAGCTAGCTTAAAGGTGATAGCAAGCGTTCATCTTTGAGGCCATCCACTCTGGTATTTATTTGATGGGTCAGAGAAAGTTGAGGGACCAAACCGATGGCAAAATGAATACTTTAAATAGACAGTAGTTATAATGTTATTCTGTTTTCTAATAGTTGCCTACAAATCACTTAATTTGTAATGGTAGTAGCAGTTGTAATAGGCTAATGGTGAAAATGGTGGTTGTAGTTGCAATAGATAACTGTTACTATTACTACTACTGTGTAGTAGTAGTGATAGTAACAGTAGTAAATGTAGTTGCATTAATAATAACAGTAGTAGTAATAGTAACAGAAGGAGTAGTACAGGAATATTACCATTGCCACTAATAGTAGTTGTAGTAATTATGATTAACAATACTAGTAGTAGTAGTAGTAGTAGTAGTAGTAGTAGTAGAAAAAGAAGAAAAAGAAACAGTAGAAACATTAAATGTGGTAGAAATAACATTAACAGCATCAGCAGACGTAGTAGTAACTTTTCTGTCTGATAGTAATGCTCGTAGTAGAATTAGTGGGCCATTTTGATTATTTTGCCTTCCTCCTCTCTACTCTGGCATTCGTCTCCAGCAGCACCAGCACTTAGCACAGTAGTTGTAGTACTTGTAGAAGTAGTGGGAGTCAACGTGGAAGAGTTTGCTTCTCTGATGTGCCTCCAGACTCATCTCAGTCACCTCCCTGTTGTCAGTGATAATCTGTGAATAAATCTCCAGAGTCTGCAGGTGCTCTCTCCTCTCTCTCTTTCTCTCTTTCTCTCTCTTTCTCTCTCTCACTCTTTCTCCCTGTCTCGCTCTCTCTCTCTCTCTCTCTGTTGCTCTCTCTGTGTCTCTCTCTTTGTCTCTCTCTGTCTCTATCTTTTTCTCTATCTGTCTCTCTCTTTGTCTCTATCTCTTTCTCTCTCCGTTTCTCTTTCTCTCTCTTTGTCACCCTCTCTTTCTCTCTCTCTTTTTCTCTCTTTTAATCTCTGTCTGTCTTTCTTGCTCACTCTCTGTCTCTCTTTCTATCACTATCACTATCTCTCCCTCTCTCTCTCTCTCTTTCTCTCTCTCTCTCTGTCTGTCTGTCTTTCTCTCTTCTCTCTCTTTCCACCACTCACACAGACAAATGCAAACTCATTCAAAACAGCTCCCTGTGCGCAGCTTTGAATAAATATATACGCCATTTTGGAGATAAAGAATTTGGTTTCACAGGAGTGCACCCGGCATGACGCTAATGTACTTTTAACAAGGAATAATGTCACAGTTTAGAAATTGATTGCTTGTTTAGTCAGGTCTATTTGAGCAAAAGGCCGTGTTTATGAAAAGATGTCTATAATCAAACTATCACAGCTTTGATTACGCTTTCGCCCAGCCAGCAGTAGTTAACCTGCTACTCTTACGTTGTATAAAGTGCATGTTTACTTCAGTCATCTACTGAATTCGTCTCCCACCCTCAGTTATATGTACAAGTACACTGGATATTTTGTGTTACATGTAGGTTTTTCAAAAGTATAAACAAATCAGATACTAAAACTAGTATCGAAACTACATTTGGGCAAGTATCGATACTAAAAAAGTCACATTCATAGGGACCGAAATGAACTTTTCCTCAATAGTTTTACAACGATCTGAAGCTCCTGGACCACTATGGAACCTACCTTAATGACGGAGGGATTACACAGATAAAGCCACATGGTATAAAAAAAAATGAAGATTTAATGTTGAAACTAACATTCTATTGAGTTTGAAACTTTAGTATTGCGACAAGTTAGATATTGTAGTTTGGCATAGTATTAAGAATAAGTTCACATGACATTCAGTATGCATATAAATTATAATTGAGGTGAAGTGCGAGTCTGAATTTTTCCATGAATTATTTACTAAAATTTAACACACTAGTAGTTGCAATATTTGTAGCAACTGTACTTGAAAGTATTTTCTCCATCCTGCCCCTCTTCTGAAGATCAGTCATGGTTTCCTTACCGCTCATTGGAGCTTAAAACTGTTAGGACAAGATAATGTATTTGAAAAACTATCTTTGTAAAGGGTCATTTGGCCTGGTAAAGATCTGGAGAGGGAATAAAGGTAGATTTTGGAGCCTGCCTTTACCCTTGAAAAAAAAAGTATGAATTACACCCGTATGAGCCACTGTATTCTTAGAGCTAGCCTAGGCCATTTCAGATCTGGACAAATGAGCTGGAAAGTAGGTATTTTCAGGTCAGACCTCATCAAAATTCACTTTTCTCTCGCCCACTTGACACAACTCCTTGATTTTTTTCTGATATAGCCATTGTTAAAAAAGCAAAAAAGAGGATCCAGGCTTTTCCAGGCAGCTGAAGACCATATGGACTTGGTTAGGGGGATTAAGCTCTTGTGGATGGGGGGATGAGGGACTGAGAAAGGGAAAGGAAATATTTTCAATTCAAAATCATCAGTGCCGTATGATCTCTGGGGTAAATTAGGGGGTCTTCGTTTCACTAAAGGTGGCTCCTAGCCTTGCACACAGTTTTCATCTGAGAGCTGATTTAGCTTCAAAAAGACCAAATATGGAAAAGCAGTTGTGTACAGTATGCATAAGAGAAAAAAGACTCCTACCATCTGTTTCTTTATATTCAAAGCAAAACTACCCACAATGCACCAGTTATTCCACCTTACACAAGTGCATGCCAGGCACATCCACAAAAAAGAAGCAATTTATTCATTTCCTTCGATATGGTGCACATACTTAGAATACTGTAGAATCCTTGAGAATCTTTTTTATCATGAGCCAAAGAAAAAAAGAGATGGGAAACAGTAGCTTAAATGCTACATTCTCTATTTAACTACATTTTAAATCTTATAGAGAATCTTTATCTTATTATAATTTTACCTCCCCTTACCTCACTGTGATTTAGTATTACCGGCCCCTCTCTTTGTCTTATGTAGACCTAATGGGAACTCACAACCAGAAATTCATGTCCCTGAGATCAAGGTAATGTGATATCATGGTAATATGGAGCTCTACAGTCAAATTCCCATTTATTTTTCTTATGGACTATTGAAATAAAAAAATATGCATGAGTAAGCATGAAAGCTTGCTGGGGATTAATGAGCAAGACCTATAATTTAATCAATTACACATTTCTGAAACATAAACCTGCACTTTTTAAACACTCTTTTTTATTTTTTATTTTAGGTTTTATTTAGACTCAAATAATCACATCATGGGCATTAGTTACCACATGAATAGCCTGGTCAGTCATTCCTTTAAGATTTAGAATTTCTTTAAACTATTTTATTTTCTGAAAACGTCTATGCTGGAGATTTATTTCTGAAATCTCAGCAGGCTTCTACGTGGGAGGGACTGTTGCGCTCTATCATAGTATATTAAAAGATGGGAGACTCTTTTGACCAATTTATCATTTATTTTAGTTTAATCACTCTGAAATATTAGAAAACTGCACTGCATCTGTTATTTGCCAGGTTTCCTCTCAAAATCCTGGCATGTTATATAATCCACAGGCTCTTTCTACAGTAAACTCAATGTTATTATAACCCACACCTATATTAGCCAAGCTCAAGAACATCATTCCTCGATCAGGCCCTAAAAACAACTTTCTTTACAGGTAAAAATATGTTAAGATAACGTCAATAGCTCTATGATGTTGCAGAGCTTGAGAACAAGTCTAGAAGGCTTTGACAGATCCTCCCCTGATCTGGAGCAGTTCTTTGCTTTGATCAGAACAAATATTTTTCCTGTAAATACTTCGTAAGGTGCTCTTAGGAAGTACTTGAGACTAGTTCAAGTATAGGAGGTGACCAGGCCATTGGCTCATTGTTTATTACCGAATGAATACAAGCTCCGGATCTGGGTCTTCCTGCTTAACTTCTAGACTTAAATTGTGTTGATGACTCTGTACTTCTGTAAACTCCTGTTAATAGATGTAAGATTTAAAAGTATAATGGTTTTTGCACTGTCCAGGATTTCCTCAATGGCTCTTGACTTCCCTTTTAAAACCCTTCATTGGTCTCACATGTGTTTGTAGTAGTACCACTGGAAGTAGTTATTGCAGTACTGGTAGTGTAGTGCTAATTCTGCTAGCCTACCGAGTTGAATTGACTTAAAGATTTTTTTATGTATAAGGCAATGTGCCTAGGTCGAGAAAATGATGGGAGTGGCGAAAAGTACCTTTAAAGTTATAAGGTTCTGGGAGATATGTCGATACATTCAGTCGTTTTTTTGGAGATTGGAAACAAAATTACAATGTTGTTGCTGTTGTATTGTTTATAATAAAAACTAAATACAGAAGATTAAAATAAAATAAACTTTCAAACTAGGGTATAAAGTATTTTTGCATGTGGTTAAAGGTCCAATATTGCACAAAATTTGCTACTCTGAGCTTTAAACCATGTTAGAATGTTACCTCATCAAAAACATACCCACAGTTGTGCTTTGTTTCATTCATACATGTTAGATTAATCCTTTATTATTAGTTTGTCTACATTTCCAAAGCTCAAAATGATCCATTCCACCTTGTGATATCATGAAGCGCTAGTTTTCAAGTTACATTTTACTTTTCCAATTGAAATAGGCAATTCCACGGCTGAAATTATCCAAATGACTATAGAGAAAAGATGTGAAGTTTAAAAACATAGTGGAGCACTTATTGTATTACCACATGACATCACTGTAGAAAAAAAAACATGCAAAATTTCACACAAAAAAACAAAACAACAAGGTGACCCGCGTTATCCTCCTGAGACCCTGTGGCCTCATACGAGGACATTACATTTTTGCCTCTTAGCACCATGATTTTCAATTATTTTAAACTTTCACCTGTAATCAACTAAAAACCTCTACAGCAGCTCCCGAAAGTAAAAAAAAAACTGCATGGTAAAGTTTAGATGCAAAATTTATGAATAAGACCAATGTATTTATGTACAATAATGTCTCTTCATGTATCTTCATGTAACTTCATTTGGCATTAAAATTTGACACATTTTATTGACCACAGCAGACGAGAGCATCAGGAAATGTCATGTCCTCGTTTGAAGACATTGGGACTATGTTATATTATTGATTGTACATGTTGTTAGGTAAACTTGGGAATATTTAGATGAGTTTACAGTTATAAATTGCTGGACGTTTCTGCTGCTATAGGGAAACTGCTGCCTGTCTCCACTTTTTGCACCTCTACTTTTTTTTGTAACGATTGAAAACCAGAAAAAATTAAAACTGTGGACCACATTTTCAGGCCTTTTTGTGTGTTTTTAACCCCACTCACTGAACCCCAACCCGCTCACGGTCAACCTACGTCACATTTGGCAGGTTTAGGGCTTGAAATAAACAGCTAATTGCTGTTTTTTTTTTTTTTTGTAATTTATTTATATATTTTAATGCTTTTACATTTTTTAACCAATGGTGTCATACAGAAGACTTACTTAGTAGGTCCTACTTATCCCAAATAGCAAGAAGAAATGAAAAATGGACACCAGACAAAAGCTCGGGTCTCAGGAGGTTAAAGTGAGGGACGACTGTATGGGCTCTTTAAATGAACAGTCCTTTTCTGTATTGTTTTATTTGAATCTCAACATCAACACATACACTTTAGCTCATTTTAGGCAAAAACCTGTTGTAGTAGTGATCATTTATTTAAGTTAGTTAGACTTGAAGACTGATGAACCTGTTAATTGTTTGTATTCCCATCAATGTCAGAGTCAGGCTTTTGTGAATGACTTCCTCTTCCAGGCAGTAGCTCTTGAGTGCTCTCAGATGTAGCCAAGCTAATTAGTGCACCGGCGAGTGGCACATGCTCCCACATACCTACAGCCTCATAAAGATGTTTACCGAACCCACCACGGATCGCTAACAAAGACTGGGGAAGCTAAGCAGAGGAAAGTCCCATTCTTTTGCTGGCCTGAGATAATGGGCTTGTTCATTGAGGTTTTTGCTAAGTGTTCGTGTAATCCGCTGTAAAACTGCCCTGCAACTGTGTGGCCTATTTCCCCAAATGTGAGAACTTTTAGCTGTGGCTGCTTTGCTGGAAATGGTAGACTGGGTAAAAGGAAAGTTTGAAGGAGTTAGATAGTTAAAAAGTTAAAAAGTAGCTAAAAATATTATATATTGTGGCTCATAGAAAATGTAGAAAACTCAAGCAGATAAGTAATCCACTAGGTCTTTTATTATTATACAAAATTTACTCTTGTGAGCTGTAAGAAATGTTATGTTGTTATCTCATCAGAAACCTACCTGGAGTTGTGTTTTGTTTCATTCTCACATGTTTGAGTAATCCTTTATTATTACTCTGTCTACATCTCCAAAGTTTAAAATGCTGTTCCAACTTGTGATGTCATGTAGTGGTAGTTTTCAAGTTAACAGCACCTTTTACCTTTTGTTCAGTAGAGATTGGCAATTCCAGGGGTGAAATTATCCAAATGATTTTAGTATTCTTCTAGTATGGAGTTTAAAAACATAGTGGAGCACTTCCTGTATTACTGCATGACATGAGTGTTCTTTGTTTGAGAGAAAAACTCAACCTAAATATGAAGCATTTGTCTGTCAAATGTATAAATGAAACAAACCACAACTCCAGGTATGTTTTTGATGAGGAAACAACATTATAACACAGACCAGAAAATAGCGTAATAAGGGACTTTTAATGTATTCTTAGTTAATTATTGTTTTTTCTTTTTTCATGAATTTTGGAAAATAAAAGTGTTTTGGAATATTGTAATAGTATATTTTACTATACCTTGCATATGTGGAGCTGTTATAATGAAAGAAAATCCTGTAATTCAGCCATACATTGAAATATATTTAGTGATTAATATAGTGCAACTGTAGCATCAACAGAATAATTATCACTTTATTGGCACTTTTTAATGTGCACTTTGGAGTGATTGGTACATATATAACTTCTGAAAATACACTGAACTTTTTTAAGGTTCTGGAATATTTGTGCAAAATCCAATGACAAATGATGTGAAATTCTGTGTGAAAAACGGAAAGACTACAACGGTCATTATTTTTGTCCTTTGACCAAAGCCAAACATCCACTTGGACACTTGGCTCCTTGGCCACCTCCAAAGAGCAGCTTTTCACTGAAATTAACATTGACACTCAAACTTTTCACCCATGTTGTGTCCTCAGATGATTCACTTCAGTGACGTTGGAAACAAATTTGGTTCTTTGCCATTTAAAGAGCCAATTACAGTTTTCTGATTTATGTTATAATGTTTTTCCTCATCATAAACATACCAGGAGTTGTGTTTTGTTTCATTCACTCATGTTTAACACACACATCGTGTGTATTTAGCTTGAGAAAACATGGTGTTCCACCTTGTGATGTCACACAGGAAGTGCTCCACTGTGTTTTTATACTCCATACACCTTCACTAGAATGATTTGGAAGGTTTAAGACCAGGAATTGCCAATCTCTACTGAACTGAAGGTAAAAGGTAGCTGTTAACTTGAAAACTACCACTACATGACATCACAAGGTGGAACAGAGCATTTTGATCTTTGGAGATATGAACAGACTAATAAAGTAATAACTCTAACATGTGTGAATGAAACAAAACACAACACCATTTGTTTTTGAGGAGATAACAACATTTTAACATACCTAAAAGCTCAATTTTGAGTCAATTTTACATGATGTTGGACCTTTAAATAATACCTACACAAAAAAGATCACGAGATTAGGACAGTTACAGGGGTAGAGTCTAATCTCATGGGTTTCGCAGTCATCAGTGAGAAAACCATTGGCTGCCATGTTGTGTCATAGCAGTCAAGTGTAAATGTGTTGATGAGCTATGATGGCACTGCAACTGAGCCCAAAAATGAATGCCCCTGGAAACTTCTTTCTTGAACTTTGTAATACATTATAAAGCATTGTGACAGCTGCAAACACAGAAACTCATGTATGTTAGTGCTATATGGTTTGAGAGAGCTACGAAATTAGACTCACAGCTAACAGTTTAAATCATCTACAAACTCCTTTCTCTGTTTGAAAATGAGAAAAACCTTCAACCATTTTAAAACCCAGCTTGGAGTAGATTAAATCATTCATCCACAAGGGGTCACAAGAAGTCCTCAATTTTCCCAGAGCCAAGACAGCAGAACTTTTCCAATGAAAGAACACAAAAGCAGTATCAGTAGTCAGTTCAGTAGCTTGATGAAGGTGAAAGTGAACTCTCAAAAACGTATATCATTTTAAACTAGGCTACCTTTTTTCTGTTTTGTGCAAAAAACTTTATCCAGTTGACCCACGTTGGTAATAAAAGTGCTCTTAATGTTGCACTGTGAGGAGTAGACCATTTTAAAGTCACTAAAATGAAGGGATCTTGTTCAGAAGGCTCTGATTAAGGACTGTTTTATGGTGGAGCTTTGGCAATGTCCTTTTCACTATTTAGGACCCTGTTATAACTAGTGACTTACCAGAGGAACAGCATCTTTAAGTATCAAGTATCTCTGTAAGTTAACTTCTTGGGCTCTTTTTAAAGACAATACCATAGATGTATTTATCTTGTTGACATGTTTTGGCTGCTAGCTGCAAGCCATTCAGAACATAAACGTATCTTTAAAAAGAACACAAGAAGTTAATGTACAAAACAAGACAAAATGAACTTTTGGATCTTTGTAAGTTGTCAGAAAATGTTTTGCTTTTAACTGTACAAAGTGAGATAAAACTAAATTGACACATATGTAGGTTGTCTACTGATCTGAAGGCATTTTGAATCACTCTAAACATAAACATCATTGGTAGAGCTCCCACAAAAGTATGCTGTTGTTGTGTCCTTGGGCAAGACACTTAACCCACCTTGCCCCCAGTGTCGGCGTACATTGGTGTATATGTGCGTGTGAATGGGTGAGTAGTTTGAGTGCCATCAAGGTGGAAAAGAGGTACAGAAAAATGTGATGATTTACCATATGCCAAAATTGCTGAACTGATAATTGTAAGATTAAAAACTGTGACAAAAACGACATGCAAAAACATAAAAAAAAACGTAACTTGTATTGATCTCAATAACAAACACAAATATATCTTAATTTACAACATATTGTATCAGTAAGTGTCCTATGTCCATTTCTAAAGCTGTAACTCTATTTGCTATAAACTATTCAAACTCACATTTTCTTTTTGCATGTTTTTCTAGGGACCAGAGGGGCCACCAGGACCCAAGGTAATTTTTCCTGTAAATCTGTATATTTCACATGCTCTGCCATTGTTATCTTTCTTTCTACATTACAACAAATATACCGTAACCTAGATATTTTTACAAAAGAATAATGTTTGGGCTTTGATTAGAACCTGCGGATGACTTCAGAAGTTCATAATCAGCTGAAAAAAGTGTGAGAAAATGTTTAGTTGGAGATTATTCAGGGCGGCCGGGGCAAGTCAACAGACAGAAGAGGAGGTACTTTTGGAAAGGAGGTAGGTCTAGGCTGCTAAGATATTTCTAAGAGTACACACTGAATAAGTAAAGTAGTAAGAAAGTAGTACATACAAAAGTAAGCAAGGGAATTTGGTGAATACACAAGTAACATATGGATTTAATGTAATCTGACAGAGAAAACAATAATACACAGATAGAAAAGACAGCATAGATTAGAATAAAACATATCTGAAGGTAAATTGCAAATACATAAAAGTTCAAATCATTTAATACTGTCAACATATACCCACAATGGCAAACAAATTTTAAAATAACAAGGTAGAAGCCAAAATAGATTGTGATACAAATAAAAATGGCTTTCAATATAAATTCTGTGAACATAAACAATACAAACTTTGACACAAAAATCAGACTTTTTAGTCTAAATTCTGCTCCAAATTTAAATGTTTTACTAATAGGGCATAGGCGGTAGCTTGTGCAGTAAAAAAAATAAAAATGATTTGATTATTAAAGGTTCTATATTACACAAAACTTTGTGTGATTTGTGTGAGCTGTACGCCCTGTTATAAAGTTGTTACTTCATCAAAAATTGTTGAGTTGTGTTTTGTTTCATTCACACCTGTCTGAGTAATCCTTTATTATTAGTCTACATCTCCAAAGCTCAAAATGTTCTGTTCCACTTTGTGACGTAGTTTAAGTTAGCTACCTTTTACCTTTAGTTTAGCAGAGATGGGCAATTCCAGGGCTGAAATCATCCAAATGATTCTAGTGAAGTAACAGAGTTTAAAAACACAGTGGAGCACTTACTGTATTACCACATGACATGACAATTTGGAGTTGTGAATAATGAATGACATACAAAAGACAACTCTAGGTATGTTTTTGATGAGGAAAAAACACTTAACACCCTTTAAAAATGACTGACTGTCAGTCTTGATTCAAATGTGATCCATTGCACAATATTACTTTAAAATAACTCAAGTTGAAATAAAAGAATAAAAGCGATGTGATCAAACAGAGAAGAGAGAAATAGAGAGACAGAGATATTGACCGGAGAGAGGCTATAGTCGCTGATGTGGGGAACAGATGTAAGCCATATCCAGCCATCAGGTAGCTGCCAGTGTTTGTTCAGTGTAACCCAATCAGGAGCTTCCTGTCTGGGCCCGTCCCGTCGGCGTGGGGGGCGGGGAGGGGTCATCGTGACACGGCGCAGTGTTAATGACTCATAGATGCCAGACCCGCAGGCTCAGTGCAATTAGATGTGCTGCTGTCCTGCGCAGAAGGCTGGCTATTGCTCATTTGTTTTAATGTGAGCCTGATGATTGTTTCAGGACATGAGATTAAGAATGTTCTTTCCTGTTTCAGTTGCTTTTATTAGAGTTGATTATAAAAATCATACAGACCAGCGGATATGCATTTTAGTTTTGTAAACCATGATAAAGAATTGTATAAGAAGTATTAACAAGAAGTGGTGGGTGGAAGTAGTCCAATGATAGAGGCATGTGTTTATGAATAAACCAGAGGTGAAATGGTTCAGATCTCAACTGAATATACCATCGTTGTGTCCCAGGGTTTGGTACTTCACCTGTATTGCTCACTTCAAGAACAATAAAGATTGACAAGAAGTCTTCTTGTCAAGAACTGACAAGAAGCGCATCTGGCGTAAAAACACACCAGCAACTCGTAGTAGTAGGCAGTAGGTAGTAGTAGTAGTAGTAGTGGTAAATAGTAGCTGTAGTAGAAATAGGGGTAGCAGCAGTAGCAGCAGTAATCATAGCAGGATGTACTAGTGGTTGCAGTACTTGAAGAGTCCATTAATAACTTATAGTAGCTCCATAACTTCCAGTGCCAAAGTAATTCCTATTTGGATTAGATTAAAATAAATACTTTTGGTGAAGCCTTTTCATTGTCCGCCACAGCCCTATAGTGATTTACAATGCTGTTTGTGAACTGGGGTCTAATAAGTCTATTTAATATGATAAAAATATGAAAACGTCAATGAAACAAGACCACTGGTTTATTACAGTGAAGCATTGTTTGCTGCCTGTTTGAAACTAAATAAAAAATCAGTACAGTATGTTACATATTTGAAATCCCACTTTGAAACTTCACCCCAAATCCCCCAGTCTAGGCTGCTGCTACTATAGACCATAACTTTACACAGTCACAAATATGACACAAGATATTTATATTGGTTTGGCTGTGTATAAGATGTGTAAGTGCAGTAGTCTGGGAGTGAACAATAGACAGGCCTGCTTCTGTGGACTTAGCCAACCCATTCTGACTTTGTTTATGTCTAATGTAGTTTGTCCAACATGTGTGTGCACTGATCAAGCAAAATACTACTGCTATCTCCATTATATTACATATTTAAATATTTTTGTAATGAAATGCTTTTTGGCATCAGTTCAACACAACAATAAAGTGACTGTGAGGGTCTACCTTCTGGTTCCAAAAGTACATTTCTCATTCATTTTTCCCATAGACTTTCAAGTGGGAAAAAAAACATGTTTGAAAACTTGCTCAGGGTTAATCAGGTATGTGGTAACTAGTGGTAATTGTATGTCAAATCTATTTCTGAAACTATACAAACTGGTAAAAACATTTTAGCGAAGCTTTAATTGTGCTTTTTGGACTTAAAAGAAATGTATTATTATTAAATATAAGTTAGTAGCTGATTAGCCTTTGCGATGACTTTGAACTCGTCATATTTGAATTTTTCAAAAAGTCCATGGGAAAAATAAATGGAAATTTTACTTCTCCAGCCATCGCAATTTGCCCCTTGCCTTGTCTGCTCAAATTCTTATCAACTAACTAACTTAAAAATATACTTTACTTGCTATACTATACTTACTGTTTAGCCCCCCACTAACCAGTGCAATGGGATGAGGAGTTTTTTCACTTCTTTTAGCAATAATTGGTTGCTAAACATAATTAAATCATTTACAATATACTTGTGTCTCTCAGGGTTCCTTTGGGCCTCCAGGTATACCAGGTGTGGATGGACAGAAGGTGAGTTTATGTTCATGTATTTATAAAACAGAGTGCAAAGTTTTTCAGAAACCTTAAATATTTTCTATCAGTTTACATTTTTCAACCAAAATTGCCCTGCCATGCCTTCTGACAATTTCAAACCACCATCCTATTCACCAGGAGTCTCCTTAACTCACTCAAGTCTGAACCACAAAATGTCTCTAAATGACACAATTTTAGCTCATTTCTATGTTCAAATATTCCTCTAAACACATACGACACAATCACACAATGAACTAAAATAAAAAAAGGAATTTATTTCGAAACTGTCGCCAAATGTGACAAGATCAATAGGAAGATTACATACGGGGCACCATCTTTCTTAATTTCAAACATTGAATTTGACACAAGAGTGTGGACATGGTTGGACGCTTGTAATAGGAACCAGAGTAGTTTCATTTTAGACCACACTGCGGACCTTATTTCTATACTTATATGGGGTGGTTTCGCGAGCACCCATGAAATGGAACCCAATGCAGTTATAAAATACAATCTGCCATGGTATGTAGGTGTCACTCATGCAGAAAGTTGAACTGGAAAGTAACAGCCAGATTTGGTCTACCAGCTGGAGTACCATAACTGGCACACAGCATTTTGATCAAACATAGATATCTCCCCTACACCAGATACAAGAGAATAACAATTTTATCACAATTTCAACCAGTTCCATATGTGAGCTAACTTTCCTTTCTGTATTTTGGGTATTTCACCATTGGGGTGTAACTAGAAAGATGTAAAAGTAGCAGTATTTTGTATCGTATATTGTAGTATGAAAAGGAGCTGTAATGTTGAAATATAGAATAGCATCAAGTATTAACATTAGCATAGTATTTCATTTATTTTGTAATATTAAGTAGTCCCTTAATCGTAAAAATCTAATTATTGATGGTTAACAGTGTTGTCTTTACCCCAATAAGCTCCATGTACTGCCCTCACTTGTTTTAGTTTGAAGCACCTCTTACTGTTGATGTGGCTGCTTTGCAAAGGTCAAAAGGTTAATTGTCTCTGGCATCAAACTCACTTGAGGTCGGTTTGTCAGTTACAAACCGCAAATGCAAACTAACCACAAGCACCCTGACTTGGCTTTCTACTTCTCCGGTGTCCCAAATCGAACCGAAGAAAATTAAGCTTGTAATCAACTTGTTTACGCTCTGTTTTTTGAAATTTCCCATGTGGGTTTATTGAATTTTAAAGAATTAATCCCGTCTTAGCCAAGTGTCAGTCTATGATCACAAGTCAAAATGTTGAAATTTGGTCTTTCTCAATACTTAGCTATCAAGAAGACTGAAAATACATAACATCTGTGACACTAATGTGACCCCAGCAAAGGTCAAAGGTTATCAGGAGGTTGAGGGAAAACAATGTCCTGACCTGGCATCATAGTGGTTGACACATACTGTTGTTATGCTGTCCATAGGGGGATATGGGCTTCCCAGGAGTGGACGGTATCCCAGGAACCAAGGTCAATTTTTATTATGAAAATCATTCCAAAACCCATTGCCAACGTTTTTTATGATTTTGCGGAATTTTTCGCTTTTTTTTTTGTCATCCACTCAACATTTTTGTTGTGATCTCCCATGTACTGTTTTGATACCTCCATAGGCTATAGAAGTGTAGGTATTTCTTACTTAAGGAGTTAGCTAATTATTTTATTTACTTTTTTGTAGTATTTTATTGTTAAATCCATAACATATTTGGGAAATATTTGTAAAAATATTTCATTATTATTATTTTAATTAAATGATTGATTGAATTTAATCTCAAAAATATTGGATGCTTCCCATACACAGTCAGAAAATCTTGAGTTTGAAACAGTTGAACAGTTTTAGTAGTTGCTAATAATAGTTGCAGTACTGATGTAGCAGTAATAATATTTAGAGTAGTACCGGTAGTTGTTGTAGTAGTAACACCATTTTACTACAAGCTCCAATAGTTGGAGTCGGAGTAGCACATTCAGTACTTTGAAATTATACTTTTTATTTACTAAGTAAACATGAGAAAATGCTTGGTGTTTTTTATCCATCCCTGCCTTGTTTCTCTACACTGTTCTCCAGTTTTGGTTTTGCTTTGACCCTTGATATTATGTGTGACCCCAGGTGGCAGCTGTAGGTTCCACTCATGAGATTGTTTGTAATTCTGTGCTTCCTTTTCTCAACAGGGTGAAATGGGAGAGCGAGGTGAAAAGGTAACGCGCTAACTCTCATCTCTAAACATTATTCTAAGCATAAGCCCCTTATCTACTCCTTGGCTGAGCAGCTCACAGAGAAACAGGACTTCTAACAAGTTCCCAAAGTTTTGACCACCAGAGAGTCAATAAAGTTGGACTAACGGCCATTAAAGGGGTTCTTAAAAGACTGGAAAACATCACTGATTTAAATCCAGTATCGAACACTGTCTTGTTTTACTAGTGCTGAACAGTGTATCGATCCTCTCATTCTCAGATCATTCTGGTTGACTGACTAAGGCAGTTTTTTATTATGTGTAACTTGCAAAAACATTAGATTTAAACTGATCCATATTAAAGGTGCACCCATTAAACCTTACTATCTTCATGAAGACCAAACCAGGTCTAGTTACTGGTCAGATCTGTGAAAAAGCTACTTCGCTCACAGTCAGATTGCCTGTTTTTCTAGGTATTTTTAAGCAATAAAACCACCTGTAATTGAATAAATGTAAGGTAGAGCTGTTTAATGTTTTTTCATTGAAACAAGGTGACAGACCTCCAACCAAAAACTTACATAGTTCACCTCTAAAGAAAACTGTGTGGCTGGAGGCAATATTCTAGTTATATTCTGGATTAAAAGGTAGGCTTTCTGGACAAAGTGATATATCTTATATGTGAATAAAAGTGGACAATTACTGTTAAAACAGTAAAAAAAAAAACTTGCAATGGTAGCTAATATTCCACGCCAGCTATGATGTCAGATTAGCAGACTTTATGATTTAACACACTTATCATCTTCCTAATATAAAATCGTCAGTATTTATTCAAATTGAAAAGCTAACGGAGCTGCCAGGAACTGCAATAAAACTCAAGTTTCAAGCTAAAGTTTTCACTGCAGAGTTTTGTAAGTACTGGAGAAGCCAGATGCATCAAAGCTAATGTGCTGATTTTGGCTATGGCCAGTTTCAGCAAATAAATTCAGGTAGAAAACTGGTCTAATATGTCTGAATAGTGTTTCTTAGCATGATGTCTAATTACGGATATTTATGTGATGTCATTACAGGGTGACATGGGTGAGGACGGACCAAAGGGAGAAGCAGGGGAGAAGGTATGTGAAACCTAAACTGTAACTATATGGACCTGCAAGCAGATTTTTATTGTAGATTTAACATGAAGAACAAGATCTGCAATTTTCCAGCCATGAATGCATTAGTACAAATTAGACATAACACCCTTCCAAACAAAGTAATTCTTAACCAGTATTTTGAACCCTATAAGTGTTATTTTGGTGATTTCTTTCATCAAATCAGGCTTTTATAAAAAAAACAAAAAAAAACAGAAGACACAAAGAGCATAAATCACTGTCATATCACAGCAACATACAGCATTTAACGGGCCCATATTGCACTCATTTTAAAATGTTTGTTATAATGTTTTTTTCATTATCAAAAACAAACTTGGAGCTGTGCTTGCTTCATTCACATGTTTTACCATAGACTGTATATATAAATGGACATAGCTAATGTGCTAGCCGCCATGTTCCAAATAGGAAGTTCACATGCAGCTCTTCCGGCTCCTAATGACCCTGGCTCTCATTGACTTACACTGGAATATTGTCACCCCTCTCTCTCTAACTGCTGCTTTGAGCCTCGTCATTTTGGTCTTAAAATGTTCATATTAACTCGCTCTACATGAATGGTGGATTTTTTTGGCAAAAAAAAATCCACTCAAAGTTCGTAGTAACCGCTAGCATCGCAAGCTCCATTTGAGTGGGGCCAAATGCTCGTTTAGTCCACTTTTTTATCTGTCAGTCTGTGTGTTTAACAGGCAGAGTTCTTCTCTCAAACAGAAAACACTCATGATGTCATGTGGTAATACAGGAAGTGCTCCACTGTGTTTTTAAACTCCACACACTTTCACTAGAATCATTTGGATGATTTCAGCCCTGCAATTTCTAATCTCCACTAAACTAAAGGTAAAAGCTAGCTGTTAACTATCCTTCATGACATCACAAGCTGGAATAGAGCATTTGGATCTTTGGGTTTAGACAGACCAATAATAAAGGATTACTCAAATGTGTGTGAATGAAACAAAACACAGTGTCAGGTATATTTTTAATAGCATTTTAACATTAAAGGTCACAATAGTCAATTTGGCATAATATAGGACTTTGAAAGGGAATGCCAAAAAACTTTAAAATGCCTTTTGATGTTACAATTTATCGTAAAACTGTATTTGTTCTTCTAAGGCTCTTGTCTGTGGTTGTTTATGTGTTGGAGCGCGCTCAGTAGATGCTCTGGAATATATGCATAAGCTATGTCTGGTGTCATCTGTACAGCCTCCACACACTGCCTTGGCTCCCATAGTCCCTTTGTGCTTAATGTAGACTTAATTGCTATGCTACACTGATGCTACACGTTCTTCCTGGATAGAAACTGCATTCATTTCAGAGCATTTATCATTGAGACAGCTTGTCAGACTAGAATTCCAGCAAAACTCAAAGAAAGCCACACCGGACAAATTGTACAAGCTTCAAGCTGGAATAGATTCATGCTTGTATCCAGAAACATTTTTGTTTTCAAGACTTCTTTCTCACTTTGTCTAATTTTGCTTTCTGCACTGACATCATATCCAAAGCAAATTATCGCTATTATCATGTTAAAATGGTATTTATAATAGAGAAACAAGTTGGAAGTGAAATTAGGTCCATTTAGATTTTCGCATGGATAACCTTTTGACAGAAAATTGAGCTATTTCATAATTTACATAAGCTGTTAAACATTAAGCAAACATGTTAACAATTTCTTCAAATATTTTTGGTCAGTCTAGTCTAACTGCACTAGCCCACAGTGCACCGCTCAAACATGAAACTCTTGAAAACAAAAACATAACCGGTAAACCAGCAACTACAAAGAGTCTACTCAAAATGTCAGCATCAATTTATGGTCGCTCACCGTCGAAAAAACTTTGATAACTTCACACTTTATGGCCCATTTTCATTTTTCTTTTTTCTTGTCAAAATACATCTGCCAAAAAGACACCATTTGGAGAAACAGATGCGGGGATACCATGTGTGGAGAATGAGGGAACAGAGAAGAAAGACAATAAAACTTTGTGAATGCCCCTGAAGTAGCACAAAGTGGTAGAGAGTCAGTTTTTTATTTTTTAGAAAATTCTCCTGTATTCTGTCACCTGCAGGCCCGTAGGCAGAAATTTAGGGGCCGGGGCAAGAAGACTCACATGGGCCCCCCCCTAATATAAATTTATAGGAACAGTGTCCAATTCTGGGACCCTAAAACCCTGGGACTTGGGACAATAGACCCCTTTGTCCCCCCTCTTCACTGCCCTGGTCACCTGCCATTCATTGTATGGGTTTTATAAGGCCATAGAGTTGGACAAAAGGTGCTGTAATTGCGTAGATTGTGTCACTGGAATAATATAATAACCTCATTGTATTTGTCAGTGTCAGGAAAACGCAGAAGTGGCTGTTTCTTAGCATATGGCCGGAACAATTGGCTTCCCGTAAAGACATAACCTAATACCCAACCCAAAGGACTTTAACAGATAGGGTCTATGTTAAGAAATGTATGCGCCAGGAGCTGAGTGGAGTCTGTACGGGACTGCTGTGTGGACATATGCTGGACAGAGAGGAAACCGGAGAGCAGAGAGGGGAAAAAAGACAGGGTGAGAAGACATCTTTAATCTTTAGGGCTGGAGATGCCAAAGTTAACAATATGCAGCACGCACCAGAGGGGGGAGCAGAGGAGGGAGAGGTGAGAGGTGAGGCTGTGAATGAGAAACGCCATAATACAAAAAGAGACTGTTTAGACTGCAGGGGGGGCTGCGGAGTGACGTCCATAAGAGTCAAGGTCTTTGGAACCCACAGGAGTGAATGAGAATACAGGATTGTTCAAATGTAACACAAGTATTGTAGTGAAAGAGGTTCTCTTTAGGCCTATGCAATTTTGAATCATACATACTTTATGTGCAGGGTCCTTTACAAAACTTTAATTGAGCTTTAAAACATCTTATAATGTTGTTACCTCTTCAGAAACACACCTGGAGTTGTGCTTTGTTTGGAATAATTATTAGCCTGTCTACATCTTCAAAGCTCAGAATGCTGTTCCACCTGTCATGAAGCTGGAGTTTTCAAGTTAACAGCTACCTTTGGTTCAGTAGAGATTGGCATTTCTGGCTGAAATTATCCAAATGATTCTAGTGAAGGTGTATGGAATTTAAAAACACAGTGGAGCTTTGAGAGAAGAAGAGAAGAAGCCTAAATATGCAAGTGTGTGTGTTAAATGTGTGTGAATGAAACAAAACGCAATTCCAGTTATGTTTTTGATGAGAAAACAACATATATACAAGTTATTGTATATATAGTTTTGATACATAGTTTTATAATCCTTATCTTTTCAGATCCCTATAGTGTTTGTCTATTTTTAACTTAATTGTACTCTATTGCTGCTACTGTTTCTTGCTGTTCTGTGCGTTGCAACACTGAAATTTCCCCATTGTGGGACAAATAAAGGATATCTTATCTTATAACGACAGATCAGAAAATTCACACATCGATGTCTTGCCCATTGACACAATGGCTGTACACACTGGTTGCAGCTTTATCATTAAAGTTTATTAGCATGAACAGTTTTTTTCCTAATTCCTCATTTTTTTTCCTCATTTTGTAGGACACGTTTTATTTTCTGTTTTAATTTATTTCCTCTTGCATGCATCAGCTTGAAACATCAATGTTTAATCATTAAATCCCCGTATAAACAATTCCCATCCTTTATTGCTGTGATATGTCCTGGATGTGACACAGTAGCTAGTAAAGCAAACTGAAACTCACTGAAATGTTGAATAGTATTTAGGCACTTCCAGGCGTTTGGCTGTGGACTGGCATTGCACAGCCGTTCATATAATTTTGGAGACTAAAGATCCGGTCCAAGCTTTTGTGAACTGGCCCTATTTCAGATGCTGGCACTGCTGTTTCCTGGCTTAAGGAGCCAGTGATAGCTTGTGCTGCCTTGCATATATTTTCAGAGGTCAATAAAAAATACTCAGCTGCTACCGTTGCTCATGTTACTATTGTAGATCAAAACAATAGTGTGCCATGAAAGGTGAAAAAGTCACTTAAAAGTTTTAGATAAAAGCATGGGTGTAATGGTATACAGTAAAACTACTGTGAGTTACAGGATATAGTACTGATACTTTGCAGTGACATCGCACTGGGGGTGTTCTACGTGTACCTCTAATAGTATGTTTAGGAGTTGCCATGGTGACACAATGCACACATTAGCACACGCTGTCAAAAAAAGATGAATGATCGCCTGAAAACTCAAAACATTTTATATATAGAAAATGGATTTAAACAGCACATTTTCAGGAGCCTGTGTTTATGGTCCTGTTGAGTTTGATTTTCACCAAAAATGATGAGTGTGAGCAACTGCTGTTGGCTAATCCTAGTTAATTTGTGACTGTAATTTGTTTTGTGTGAGAGACTTTTACAGCACAAATCAGCTCACCTGTAGTTCCAGCTAAATCAGTTCTTTGTGGTCAGATAAAAAAAAAAAGTCTAATAAAGCCTCAGATAGAGCAGCACCTACAGAGACAAACACACGAGAGAAAATAAAATTAATTTGATATTTATAAAAAAGAACTACAAACAAAAGTATACTTATTCTTAACAAAGAATACCGCAAAGAGTGCAGTTTATAATAAAGCGACACAAGTAAAAGCAGCAGTTCTTCTAATGACCATAACATGACATAGCAGGGCTCCTATTAGTCCAAACAGCTGTAAAACGCCCCTATAGTTGCACACATTGCTGTATCATTATCCCCCGTGCCAATAGCCGTTGATGTTTGTGGGTGACTGTAATGAAGTAGGAGTGAACCCCGTTGGGCTGTGGTTAGATCTCAGACTGGATTCTCATAGCGATAATTGGCCCGAGCGTTAGGGGCCACACCTCAGCTCACCTCCCAAACTCACTGCTTTTTCCATCGCACCGTGTGTCATTTGGGAAAGATTAAAACAAAGCCAAATCTGACTTAGTTCTCCTTGTCCATTGCATCAGGCTGAAAATGTGCTGCTCAGCATGGATTACAGCAGAGTGGTTTGATTAAAGCTGCACTAAGTAACTTTTCTGGTAGAGGGTGTGCCATCTGCTTGTATCCATGGAGATGCTATGGTTTTTCCAGTACTCTCCCACTGTATAGCATTATTAAACTTAGCTTTCTCCATGGAAACGCCATTAGGTCAAGTTACAGGTCAGATATGTGAGACACCACACAGTTTTTTTTAATAAATTAAAGATACATGAGCTTATATACAGTGTGGCATACTGTGGAACATTTTAAAATCCATGGAGACAAGACAGTGGCAGACTCTCCACCAGAAAATTGCTAAAGTAATGCTGTATATACTACATGAAATTACATTAGTCATTATTCAATA
This sequence comes from Odontamblyopus rebecca, assembly GCA_030686955.1. Lineage (NCBI taxonomy): Eukaryota > Metazoa > Chordata > Actinopteri > Gobiiformes > Gobiidae > Odontamblyopus > Odontamblyopus rebecca. The sequence continues at coordinate 15,672,698 of CM060672.1, read as the reverse complement.
AATGGCTTTTATGAGCGCATAGGGCAAAAACCAAAAGTTTCTAAAAGTGCAGAACTTATTGCTTTACCATTCTTTAATACCTTTAATGCAATAATTACTGTAGCCTAAAGTGTGACCCTACTAATAGTGGGAAATATATAGTCATTAACCTTGACTGTAAAATGACTGAACTTTCTTGCACTGTTTAATAAGAAACTTTGAATCTACATCTCACAAACTGCACTGTGCTGTTTAATAAATAAGACTTAATGTAATCATGGCCTTTATTTGATAAGAGAGCTTGAGGTGAAGTGAAATCACATGTTTTCTATGTTACTTTGCAGGTATATTCCAATTTTAACTCAATATTTTTAAGTTATTAAAAGTTATATTTTCTATTAAATTTGGTTAAGTCTCTAATCTATGTAGCTCATATGAGTTGCTTTACATTAATATGTGTTTACATACAAAATAATACTAATTATCAGCAGTTTAAGTAATCCCACCTATTGGCTGCTATAGCCTTGTACACTTGTACAACTATTATTCAATGTTTTCTTTGGTTCTCATATGTTTTTTGTTGTTGTTGTTGTTGTTTGTGTTTTAGGAAATATATATATATATATAAAACATTTACATTACTTAATTTACCATTTACCTTTTCCAACCTCACAACCCAAGAACCGCAAGACAACAAATATTTAACCACAAGCATAGCAAATGAATGATCATGGGAAACTAACACAAACCTAAAGCCCAGATATTACAGCCTTCTATAAAATGTATACAAACTTGTTAAAACATCCATATAAGATCTTTGATGATATGGGAGATGTGGCGGTGCTCCGAGCCTTAGCTGTAAACAGTAACACAGTTTACTGCCAGAAAGAAAGCGTCAATTGCAAACATGCCTATAGTGGGCAATGCATCGTAATGACTACCATAAAGCTCAGACTTGTGCAGGGAAACCACAGCCCAGCACCAGAGCTTGAGACCCTTTTCCCACCAGCTAACCGCCCATTTTAGATAATTATACACACTGGCCTCATTATGGCTTTCAGTATATTAAAATAATACATAAGAGAAGTCTGGGATCTGGATTTTTGGACAAATCACTATCCATTAAAAGTGCACTATGTAACTTTTCTTGTGGAGAGTCAGATCTTGTCTCCATGGAGAAGTATTTGCTTTTTTGGAATCCACAGTTTGGCTATATGTATTTATTATTCTATATTATTCTATGTTTAAATGCTCAAATATGTCTTGAAAAAACTATTGTGAGGGGAGTCACTTCCCCACAGATCTGTCTTGTACTTGGCCTGGTGGGGTCACAGGCAAGCAGGTGGCAGACTCACTTAGATGCACTTAACATGGTGTCTCAGTGTAAGAATGCTTGTTTTTCACCAGTAAAAATATCTGTAAAAGAATAAATGCAAAATACTCTACTGTGGAACATTCCAGGCAAAACAATGACTTCCCCATGGAAACAAGCAATTAGTGAACCCTTTAGTAGAAATGTTACGCAGGGAAATATTGATATTTTTGAGCCGGAAACTTAATAATGTTGCATAATCATCAAAAATGTACCTGAAGTTATGTTTTGTTTGATTAGCAACTTACTTTATTTGGTTAAGTGTACAAGCAGATAAAGGCCTAGTGACATCTGCTGGTGCTTTTTATAACTACATGTAGTAAAGTTGTACTAAAGGAACTAACATGGCTATGATGTTCGTGTAATCCCCCAGTCGTCCACGTAGGATCCATAGCAAAGGAGAAATTCAATTCTGTCAACTGGACGAAAGTTTCTTCGATACATTTTGCAGCTCATCTAAGCTTCTTCTTCAGTTTAGTTCTTCAGTTGACAGAATTTAATTTCTCCTTTGCTATGGTATGCTGTAAAAAAATAAGATGTCACAGATATAAAAATCATGTTGTCTTGTCTAATCATGAGAGGACTAAAAAGTACAATAGCTGAGAAATGCCTAACTGGGTATCAGAAGTCTAGCCAAAGCTACATTGTATTCTGCTTTGTCCACACAAAATTGCTTCCTTTGGTTTTGTTTGAACTCATGCTATTTGTTCATTTCTGTGCACAGGGAGATGCTGGTTCCTCTGCTGCAGGCATCAAGGTTAGTGCTGTAAAATACACTATATATTATCCTATATTATATGTAATGGACTTTGTACATGTGGGCTTAACGAAAATAGCAGATGAGAAATTTGTGTTTTGTTTTTTAGGGCGAACCTGGTGAACCTGGGCGAAGTGGAACGAAGGTAAGAAAAGCTTTATTATCGAACATTTATCAAGACTGGAAACTCAAATCCGCCAACCTCTTACTCAAATAAGAAAAGTAATTTTCCTTGCTCTGAAATAAGAAGAATATAAAGTTGCATTGTGTGACCATTGTGGAGAGTCCGTCAAATCCTTTTCTCCATGATGTTATTGCTTTGCCTGGAATGTTTCAAAGTGTGGTATTAAACCTTTCTGTCTTCCAAACTAGACCGAGTTACAGCTCAGATCTGTGGAGAGGCAACCCCCCTCACAGTCAGAACATGTGTTTTCCTAGGTATTTTTGCACAGTGAGACCACCTGCAATTGAATAAATGTAAAGTAGAGCTTTAATGTCTCAATGTGGAACATTCCAGGCAGAGCAATGACATATCCACAGAAACAAGCAGGTGATGGACTCCCAACCAAAAAGTTACACTTTAAATAATAAGCACAAATTTCTACATGACAGGACGTTTACAAAACTGCCAAACCTTGATGAATAGACCATTAGCTCAGTACCCATGGAAACCTACTGAATTTCCATACCGCTTGTAACTGTTTTCATTGTACAGTTTATTGGCTGGTGGCAATTTATTTGGTTGGAATAACATCAATTTTCACCAATTAAAACTGGTCTGGAAATTTAATAAGAATATTAGAATAGCAGGGTGTTTTTACAGTGCACCTGAATAGTTTGGGGTAAATACTGTTTTCTTAATTGATTGTGAGTGTGGCAATAAATCATGCCACTGTCAAAGAGTAGCTCTGTTCTATTTACTGGAATAAATGGAAATTATGAAATACTTGGACATTTTTAAGCAGAAATGGATGTTTAGTTCACATTGGGGAAAGCACATTCTTGTCATATCTGAGCTTGTGCCTATAATGTAACTTGCAGCTCAGTCCATGGGAGGCCAGAGTTTGAACTTTGGTCCATCACAGTGTTCTGACTCCTTTTACATTTACTTTGGCCTGACAAGTGTTTGGATTCAGTCTTATGTTCCTAGTGTCTTTGTTAAAATCTTCACCGATAAAAACAATTTTATGCGTTTTTGTTTCGGCCCACGGTTGTCACATTCTCCAACCGCCAGGTTGTCCAGTTACTCACTCAAGATTGTGTTTTCATTAGCTTGTCTTCAAGTCTGTTTTTATTGAGTTTGACATGTTTTCCAAGACTAAATGAAGATAATATTATATAAAAGGTAGTTAACAATAAGACCCTTTCAGAATAAAAGCATACTCTATTGTGGCATTTGATTTTAAACATTGCAAAGCCAGTTGTTAATGCCCTTATGAGTGGCCTCCATAGAGATGTTATTGCTTTGCCTAATGTTACACAATATGACATCTATCATTTCTTCAAGACCTTGAAAAATAATCATATCCATGGGGACAGACACACCACACTGTGTAACATTCCAGGCAAAGCAATAACATGTAATTTTTGAATAGTTAGATGTGCACTATGATTCTAACAAGAAGGGGTACTATAGTCAAAGTATTTTGCCACTTTCTAGCCTTGAGAAATACCTAGGGAAGGGCATCTGACGTAAAACATGTCACAGATTTATGACAGGGAAAAAACTGACAGATGAAGTTGTTGCCCTTTAGTTAGCATTTGGTTAGTGTTAGCATGTTGCAAAGAGAGACATTTATTTCAAAGTTTGACACTTTTTTCACAAGGCACTCTGGAAATTTACAGCTCTGTCTGCGGTCCCCAGAGTGCAGTTGCAATTGATCATTCCTACACGGCACTAATCTTTTCTTTTCATATGCCATAAATACAATACTATTAATAGAGCGTTAAATTATCTCCAGTCAGAAATGGTGTTTTCAAAGACTCCCAGAGGCCTCGCATGGGACCTGACCTCTTGGTTTTTCCACAGCCTCTCAGAATGCCTCTGTGTTACTCAAACTCACATGTTAACTAGAGCCAAGCTGACAGCCCATTGACCTTGGTGAAGGAGGAACAGCCCCTCTCAGCTTTAATGATACTAAAAACTATTTACTACTTTTAATTTACAGCACCACAATGTCATTTATGCGCTTCTTTCTCTATTTCTCTTTTTAGTTTGTTAGAATTCAAACACCAAGGTTATAGGGTTATGTGTTATATCGTTATTTATATTGTCACTATACTAAAGTTTCACACTTTATTTTGATAAAAAGGCAAAAGCCAGATACTGTTTCTGATACGATAATGAAAAAATCATGTGATATAATGTGCAAGTCCTATGCAGACAACTCCAGGCCCCTTTACCATGACATCATGTTTACAATGTGATTTCATTTCATAATTGTCATATTACTTCATAAAAAAAGTTCAAAACTGAATTGATCATTGCTCAATTATAATTTCAATACTGGTTTTATTATCGATTAGTATGCAGTATGTATTGCTTTTCCCTATAGGGTTGTCGAAAGCCACTGTCATAGGCCAAACTTGTTTAACCACTTGTTTGACCCAAAGCAGTAGAACTGGAGAATACATTTGCACTTGTGACAGAGTGTCATAACCAGCACTAATCACACTATCAAGCCTGCATGAGATGCTCTGAACGTGCATGTGCAGTACCTTCTTGTGCCTCAAGGTGTCAGCAGACTGCAGGCCGCTTTCCCACTTACATTAGTTGGTGACATGTAGAGGTTGTAGATTAATGTTTTTGAATTAGAGCTTGTAGATGCGTAAAAGAAAGCCCTTCACCTGGGGCCTCCACATGGGGCTTGCCTCAGCTTGGCCTGGCTCGGCGGTAACGTGTGCCACTCTTCCTGTGTAGGGAGAGCCTGGACTTCCAGGGCTGCCTGGACTCCCGGGAATAAAGGTAAATGCTTTGCTGTTTTTGTCCTCAGTCGCTCCAGTGTTGTCCCCATGTCCATTTGCTTTCATTGTACAGCAGCTTATTGACAGGTGCAGTGTATGTGAAGTTTTTGTGATTCAGCTGCACAGTGGCTACTTTTGGTGGTGATCTGGTAGGTCCTATGGGGAAAACATATGATTACTATTATGAAGGTGTTTTTTTTTAGCAATATCTCCATCTTTTTTATTATATTGCCACAGGCTGATGTTTTACTGTGATGTTTCTGGAAACTCAACTGGTTTGTCCCCTTTAGCTTAGTTGTGCCTTGGTTTAATACTGTTTTATATTAACTTTAGTTCTCTCCAGTCAGTACTTGTTCAGTATTGTATTATTAAATCTGATTTAGGTTTGGTTTTTAATTCTGGTTTAGTCCCTGGATAGTCCTGCATCTACATGCACTTCAAATGAGTAGGCCTGTCACAGTAACAGATTTTGAAGCACTATATATTGCTACAGAGAAATATTGTGATAAATGATAATATTGAAACTTTATGACACTGACACAAAGCAAAGTAATACCAATAAACCAATTTTTCAATACACTATATGATTAAAAGAAATACGCTTCACCAAAAAATGAATCATTATTCTGCACTGTACAGCTCAAATTTTACCTTTTTACATAAAAATAGCACAAATCTGTCCATTATTCCAAAGAAATTTCCCACAAGATAAATATTGAGTCTCAAAGTGTATTGATCCAGTTTTCATATAATGAACGATAAATCACTATAATAATTACTGTGACAGGCCTACGGAGGACCTTTTAGCATTGAGTCTTAGTTTAGTCTAGACTGAATAGGCTGCATTTGGAAAGGAGGAAGATATTTTGTGTGCATACATGTTTAGCAATACTTTATACAATATTTATGATTAGAAGTTGTCATAGTTATAGCTGAGTAGTTACATATGGCACTTGAAATGCTTAATATTTTGTGAGGAGATCCTTGGTTTGAGAATCACTGGTCTGGATATACCAAATCTGTAAACAATATTGAATAATGGATATGGAAAATTATTTGTTGTATCCGTGAGCGCTCCTGGAATGCCATTTGATATTTACTCACACAAGCTGGGTTTTATAGTCTCTTTATTTAGAAGGTTGACTTTTACAGTGTCTTATAAACCCAATAGGAGATGGTGAAATTGAAAAGTCCTGTTATATATTAATAATATTCTGCCATCCAGAATAGCTATCAAGTCAGTGGACCTTAGAACTAGCCGCTTCACTGCTCTGTGAGGAATGCAGAAATGGGAAGATGCTTGTTGCTGTTTTGCATGTGTTTTTCCACTCTTTGTGCTGGCACTGTAAAAAAAAACAAAAAAAAAACACTTTCATTCTATTTTATATAGTCCTGTTTTCACTTATGGGCTGAACCATTGAACTAACTACATTCACTAACAATGCTTACAGTTCATTCATATGTGCATATTTTGGTGTTTAGTCATTTATTGTGTGTTTAATCATATTTATTAATCACAGTTAGGGTATTTGTAGGTGTCAGCTTCCTGGTATATGCAATATTTAGAGGACTTATATATATATATATATATATAGTTTTAAATTGTTAAAACACTATGGGAACAATCCATATTTTTCATAATTCTGATATCTGTATAAGTGTTGAAATCACTGGTTTTAATATTTTAACGCTGCGTCAGACATGGTTTAGTACATGGTAGATTTGGTTTAGTCTGGGTATGCTGTATTCCTGTTTCAAACTTGATTAATTTCATGAATTTATACATTTATAGATCTAGTTTAGCCAGTTATGTATGGAGGGGGGTCCTTATTATTTGAAACGTTTTCATATATATACAAAAACAATTGAGGATCACTGATATAAGATGGAAACTTGCATATTTACTGGTTTAAATAATTGTATATAATTGACCAATGTACCTTTTCAGTCCAGATTAAACAAAGGATGAAATTAACGCTGATAACCTATGTCCATTTGTGTGCATGTAGTTCACAGTGTCCGTGTGCATGCTTCTGTCAGATCTGTTGGCCAAGCATCTTGTGTCTCCAGCTCATTAGCACCAAGTTGGATGAAGTGCTAGTGCTCAGATGAGTGGGACTGTGGGAAAGTGACTAATATCTGCTGTGATTATTTCCAGGGAGAACCCGGGTTTCTGGGTCCACAGGGAGAGCCAGGATTGCCAGGACTACCGGGAACTAAGGTCAGTGCTTTCAGTCAAACTTGTGTAATGTGCAATGTTTGTTTTTTTATTGCTTGATGCCAGCTTTCTCTCACCTAAAGTTAAACCACCTAACATTTCTGTTGAAGGGTACATCCATATGTGAGTTCCATATAAAGAATAGGAATTTATTTATGGACAAAATAGCAAAATAAAAACACCACAATCATGTAGAGTGTGTTAATATGAACATTTTACAACCAAAATGACTAGGCTCACTGCAGCAGTTACAGAGAGAGGGGTGAATTTTTCAAGGTAAAGTCATTTGGAGCCAGAGAGGATGGAGTTGGAAGCCCGACCGCAGTGACTAGCAGGTTAGCTATGTCCATTTATATAAACAGTCTATGGGTACACCACCTGCTGAATGGCATTCCAGTCTTGCATGTATTCATTGATTCCGTTATAGGTGTTTTCATTGCTAAAATAAATGCCTAAAAGTGTAAATGGGTCTCCTCTCCACAGATCTGACCTGTAGCTTGTCTCCATGGACAATAGTCAAAGCAACAATATCTCCATGGAGACAAGCACATGGCTGACCCTCCACTGGAACGGGTTACATAGTGTACTTTTAATGGCGTTGCCTTTGTTGTGCATGCTTTTTAAAATGTATCTGAGTGACAAATTGGAAATGCATTTCAAGAGTATGCAGAAAGTCAAGGTGTTTTATATCTCAAATCTGAACCCTCTTAGTATAACGAACCACACAAATAAAGATATCTATCCATGTTGAAAAAAGAAAATGCTTGTTTTAAGTTTTAAATGTCACTGATGAGTCTTAGCTTGCTTTATACCACAGCGCCCTCTTTTGGCCTATTCACTTCCCTTCAGCTAAATGTATTATGTCAATAAATAGTAATGATCTTAACAATTACATTCTAAAGAGACCTTCAAATACAAGATAGTTTGTGCTAGAGTTTTTTTTGGAAGGCTATCTTACTTAAAATCTAAAGCCAGTGTTAAAGCACTTTAAGCAAAACAGACAATTTGTTGTAAGAAACCTGAAACCACAAGCACTGAATCAGAATAAGTGTATTTGAACATCTATCATATATGAAGAGTTAGCTTATTGTGATTTCAGATATCTTTGACTGGTACACTTGACATGATTTTTGTGTCTGTATTTGTGAATAGATCCATATTTGGCAGCTCACTGTGATATTTCAGTCACTTTCCCAAATCTAATGTGTGTTTTCTCACAGGGAGAGAGAGGCGAGCGGGGCCTTCCAGGAAAAGGAGAACGTGGAGAAACCGGACTGATGGGACCCAAGGTAGGTTCGTACAAAGGTCGTATGGCAAATATACTGAGTAAGTGTTTGAATACATTCAGGAAAGCTCGTTGGTCCTGAGGAAAAAAGGAATATCTTGATATTATTGGGAAATATAACAAGTATAATAATATTCAGTGAGGTCTGTATCACAATGCAAGGTGATGCTATTAAGATAACAGTGGTAGAATTACTGCCTATGATCACTTGGGCCAATTCAGCAGGGTAGGAACAACAAAAATTTGTTTTCTATTTTCATTTTTAATCAGCTTTTTGTTACATGTTTAATCATAAAGAATATAAAAATGTTGCATATTTTCGCATTCACAATATTATGAATGTTTCAAATATCTGCCCACCTCTACTAGTAAGTCCCCAGGGAAAATATCATTTTATTTGTCAATCCAGACTCAAATCTAGATCAGATCAGAATATGAAGTTTAGCTTTTAAAATCTGCACAGTTGTGAGTTTTATTGTTTTGTTGTATTGTATTGTTTTATTTTAGCAGTAGGTACCCATAAAGTCCAGACTATTTGCAAAAACAAACAAAGATTATTTTAAAAACAGGCTGTCACGTTCACCCCTTTGTATCTTATCCTTTGGTCTTTGCTGCCCTCTAGTGCTTTTTATGCATAACTGCACACCATTGATCCGCAAACATGTTGGACAGGATAATTCCCACAGAAGTCATTTATCCTGTATCCAGCTGTATTAACAAAAGCAGGCAAAATCATTATGGTTTAAAAAGTTCCCGTCTCTCCCCAGAGTTTGGAGTAGAATAAACCAATCGAGGCTGCGTTCACGACTGTTTACATCTGGCCCCGATCCAGCAGGTAGCTTTGGGTCTATAGTCTAAACAAGGACCGGCCAAAGATCTGGATTTCATCCTCTAAGAAATCCCAATTGACTCACTCCTTCTTTATCAACTGGGCTGTCTGAATAAACAATCAAACTATTGTGTGTCAGATCTGTCAAATTAAAAGCCAGTTGTAAAATAAGAGTGAGATAAGAAAAGTGGGTTAACACGTTTCATTTGTCAAGAACTGATTTAATGTACGCACAGTCTGAATCATAGGCTTTATGGCTCTTTTTACCTCCATATACCAAATGTTATTCTTCTTGTGTGTGGCAGGGTGTGCAAGGAGAATCTGGAATGCCTGGTCCTAAGGGGTCAAAGGTGAGAATATTTTTTTGTCCAGACTTAAAAAATATATTGACCAGTACAAGTAAGTTAACACATAGCAACTAATTATTGTCTGTTATCTGTCCCTCATTTCCTCGTGTCTTTCTTTTTAATAAAAGTTAAGTGTCCACAGTTAACAAAATAATAACCCCAATAATACAAATACTAAACTATTTCTACTATACTTACAAAATTAATTATGTCTTCTTATTATATAGAAAGAAAGTTTGTGCTTACTTTTAAGACAAATTGTAAAAAGCTAAATAGCTTATTTACCTGACATGTTTAGGCAATAGCACTTCTGAAGTTTAAAAAAAAATCTACTATGGCACAGTATTTCAACTATTGCTGCTACCTCCAATATTAGTAACACTACTAGTAACAGTATTCTTTGCTCCAACAAAAGTTATCTGCAATGGGAAATGGTAAATTAAGTACATTTTCTGTGTCTTAGGGTGAAACTGGAGATAAAGGTGACTTTGGAACAATTGGACCTAAGGTAAGTTTAGAATGTTACCAACTTAAAACGTAATTGTTAATGACCACAAGGGGGCAGCATGTAGAACCAAATGACATTACAGTATTATTGGTGTTGGTATTATAACACCTTAACATTGGAAATCATTCAATCTAATTCCAGTGTTATATCATCTTTATTTTGTGTTTTAAAGGGTCCACCTGGTCAGAAGGGAGATCCCGGCGCCACTGAAATCATTGATTATAATGGAAACATTCAGGAGGCCTTGCAGGTTTGTTACTTAGTTAAATTTAACAAACATTAAATTGTAATAATTAGTGCATTACAAGTATGGATTCAATCTCCAAACTGAATAAATAAATATACAACATTCAGTACGTGAGATCCTTGTTGTAAGAAAAGCTGACACCAAAGTTTCTTATCTCTCCTGTTTTCGCTTCCACACCTTTGGCGCTGTGCAGAAGATTACCACTATTACAGTGACGGTAATAAACTCCTCTGTGTGTTATGTCATGTGAAGCAGTCGTTCCTCATTTTCAGTGACATTGCATGGGCCCAACCGCAAACTGTTGCCTTGTCCTCCCACGCCCAGCAGTACATGTGATAGAAATGATTTGGCTTCGGTTTGGCCCATGCTGCAGGCTGCTGCTCCTGGTTAGATGTTGGTTAACCTAGCTTTGAACGTATGCACATTAATAATATCTGTTGAAACACACTTGAAACTGAAATGACTTTAAAAAATTGACTTTTTAATGAGACAAAACACAAGTGATACTGATAAAAAACAGTTTTGGTTGCTTTTATTAATTGTCATTTGTGACTTGGCATGTGTTGAGCTTCATGTTTAACAGTGTAACTATTTGCTAGCCTTTGTGCACACTGGTTACTGGGTTGTTTTATTTAAATATTTGTGTATTTGTAAATTTGTAATCAAAGTTTGTATTATCTTTGGCAGGGTCCTCCTGGCCCTCCCGGAGTAATGGGGCCACCGGGCATGAAGGTAAAAGTTATCATTATTATTACAAAAGCAGAGTTGATCCACCACTACTCGTGTCCCATTATGTTTCAGTACTGTAATGAATAACTGTTGTTGTCAGGGTGACCGTGGTATGCCTGGCCTTCCTGGACTTGATGGCGAAAGAGTGAGTTTCCACAGTATTTTAAAAAGATAAGATAAGATAAGATATCCTTTATTTGTCCCACAATGGGAAAATTTCAGTGTTGCAACGCACAGTAAAGAGAACAGCAAGAAACAGTGGCAGCAATAGAAGTACAGTTAAGTTAAAAATAGACAAACACTATAAAGATCTATAAAGATAAGGATCATAAAACTATGTATCATATAAATTGCTATCTTAAAACTATATATACAATAAATTGCAATCTAAAAACTATATATACAATAAATTACTATCTTACATGATAATGTAAGAAATGTAAGAAACATGATAATGTTAGAAATGCAAAAATGTTTGCTTAACAGTTTTTTAACTGACCTGTGGCATATTAGCCTGTGACAATAGCATAACAGTAAATACATGAAATCATTGACGTTCCTTATGTGGGTTCACCACCTGCAGAGGGGTTCATAGGGGGGGTCAGGTGCTATGAGGATTGAGCAGCAAACTGCCCCCGCGACCCAGCTGGATTAAGTGGGAGAAGATGGATGGATGGCATTGGCGTTAAAGTTAGAATGCATTTCTTTGCTGCTTTATAAAGCCTTAAGGATCATACCAGAGATAGATTAGCTTTTACTGGAACTGAATTTCTGCAATAAATTTAAGTTTTGGGCTCACAATTGTTGTGACATAAAACACATGGTATATACTGTATTATGTCAAAACAGGGAGATATAATAAGAAACAAAGAAAAATACAATAGTTGTGGTTAGAATATATAATAAATGGTTTACTCCCTTAATAAATAAATGATGGTTGTTTTGTTCAGGGCTACAAAGGTTCAAAAGGAGACATGGGAATGCCAGGAGCTTCAGGCGATAAGGGAGCAACAGGATTGCCAGGCCTTCCTGTGAGTATCATCTAAATGTACTTAAAACTTTGATCCTGGGCCATTTAACTAAGCCTGTGTGAGTGTAAAAACCTTTTTGTTTCAGGGTGTGAATGGAGTTAAAGGAGATAAAGGAGATGCAGGCTTGCCAGGTCCACAGGGCCCTTCTGTGAGTGTCTGAATGTCTGAAATAAACATTACAATAAGATGCACTTAGTAGAGACGGATGTTATTGAATGTATTATCATCTTTAATTATTTTTAAGATAATTGGACCTCCAGGGCCACCAGGACCCCACGGATCCCCTGGACCAATGGTGGGTACTCCAGGCAATACAGAAAGACTGTTAAAATTAGATATAATAAAGATACTGTATATAAGACATAATAAAATATGAAACAACCCGTATATTTTTAGATTTATTGGGATAAATGATGTAAACTAAAGTAATAGATTGAACAAACAGCATTTTTGTTATTTATTAATTTTAAAATATGTGTGTGTTTTTTCCAGGGTCCCCATGGCTTCCCCGGTCCAAAGGTAACCTATAGGAACACAGAGTGTAAAGCATGTGGTTTGTGTAATCTCACAGTGCCACGCCTCTGTGCTCTGCCCCTTTGAGTGACTAATACACTAATGCTGCTGTGGTGTTTTAGGGCGAGGCAGGGTTGAATGGGTTGAAGGGTACTCGCGGGGAGCCTGGTCATAAAGGGGATCGTGGACCTCTGGGTCTCCCTGTAAGTACACACTCACATAGTATTTGAATACAACAGTCTATGAAGTAACTCAGACTATATTGTGCTGTTGAGCAGTGTCTGTGGCAGTGCTGCAGTGATGCCTTGTTCATTTACTTGTGCTCATTTACATATGCCTGAACTGACCGCTGTAACTCTGTGTAGTTGAGTTGTTGTGAACCCTGCCATCAACCTGTCCTAATAACAGTGTTCATCTGATACTAATCCCGCCTTGTTCATGTCACTCATACCTCCATAACCACACAGGGAGCCTCCGGCTTGGACGGCAAGCCCGGCATTCGGGTGAGTGTCATGTGACCACCAGGCTTCACCAGTCTGCCCCTCTTCTCTCCCCTCATTACACCCCCTCCCCTCATTACCCAACATCATACAGTAATTTAATTTGATTATAAATTGTATATCACCTACATGTATATTCAAGTTACACTGAGCTACACTGAGCAGAAATACACTGTACCTCTTATGGTAGGAATTGGACAGCTCTTGTGTGTTGTGTGTTATTAACTCAGCATTAACAAACACTCATACATTAACTGTGTGAGCCGTGAGCACTGCACGTGCACTAGCAGCTCTGTGTACTGTTAAACATCACCACATCAAACACATGTGACACATGTGAATGTCTCACAGGAGCATATCATCTGATAACACACACCTCTTTAAGCTCTTTATTTATGGAGTCACTGTTACAGGGTATGGATGGACCAGTGGGTCCAGCCGGGCCAGCTGGGCCAAAGGGCGACAGAGTAAGATACCCTTTTCTTTCATTTAAGTCATAATGAGTCTTAAAATGTAAATAATAATCTCTGTCTATGTTATAGGGTGAACGAGGTATACCTGGTGAGCCTGGACCAAGGGGACCATACGGACTCCCTGTGAGTTGAACTATACAATAATATTTACAGTCCATTCCAGATAGTACAACAAAGATTACTACTTCATTACATTACAACCATTCTAGTGAATATGCCGTCTACAACACCGTTTCTTTGGTTCGCAGGGGGCAGCCGGACAGCCAGGCCAGGATGTAAGTCTCTGCTAAATGGCCCATAAGCTTCACTGTACATCACCATTACATGTGCTGCTGGTGCTGTAGAGCTTTAGGACAGCAGTGCTTCTTTTCTGAGTTAATTTCAGAGTGACAGTAATAAAGTGAGTTGTACTTTCACAGGGGGTTCCAGGATTAAGGGGAGAAAAAGGCGACGTGGGGGAAAGAGGAGAGAAGGTAGATGTAGATCTCTGTAATGTGTTTAAGCCTTACAGAGGACTGATGTCAATGGACAGTCGCCTTGGAGACCTCCTCCTATTAGGTTCAGCGGAGTCATACAGTACTGTGCAAACGTTTAGCAGAGTCTGAAAGAGTGTCACGAGATAGTACATTTCTTTTGGGATTTTTTTTGTTTGTTTTCGACATATTTGCAAAAATAGTAGTTTATTTAGGTTGGGTTTCGGTCCAGGAATGTTTGGGCAGAAAACACCACTTTACTCACTAAAACAGACGTATGTAGATGAATCTTGTGGCTGAATTGGAAAAGCTTGGACTAAGATTTTAGGCCTGAATATTATTTTTCACATTTTTCACAGTTTTGTTTTGCTCACAGATTTTCAAGTAAGAAGTATGCCTTTTGCACAGTACTGTTGACATTTTTAGATAGTAGTGTAAACAGAAGAATTTTTTATGCTTCACAAAATTCACACATCAGTTTTGTTTCCACATTTTCACCCCATTTCAAATTTCATTGTAAAACATCCCAAATACTTTGAAGTCAAACATGTCCATTGACAACAGGCTCATACCTATTTTTTTCTTTGTTTCATGCATGCACATTAACATTTCACATCTTAATTCCAGCTTTTGTTTAGAACTCTCCCTTGTGCAATGAGTAGACTGAACTTCCTTGTCTTCTTAACAAATAATACTTGTGTAGTTATGTAGGTTTTGCTCGTACGATAAACTGCAACTCAATTTAGACAAATGTATTAATGTATTATGTATGTATTATTTGTCTAAATGGTGGCTAATTTGTGCATAGGTTAACCACAAATGACCACACACATAAGAATTAACACAATAGTTGTCAGATTGGGTTGGAACTACTGCATGCAATACTACTGCAACTTTTAAACCACAACCTGTTATAACATGTTTTTACAGTAACTGATTTTATAATTGGATGATATGAATATATATTTGCAAACAATGACAACACATTGTGGTTTATGTCATAACATTGTGTTGTGAAATCTCCTCTAACCCAACAGTTTGGATACAGTTGAGTGTTAATGATGTAACTCTGCTTGTGGAGGTTTTTTCCTTGCTACTCTTTCTCATCCTTTTGCCCTTTGACCCCTTGACTGTCCTCTCCATGCTAGAGTACGCCCAGTCTTCTATAGCAACCCTCCTACCTAACATTGACCACTTTGGCCTTATAGCTTCTCCCTTTTTAATCTCTCCCTCTCTAATAGCAGTGCAGCCCATTACCTTTGACAGTCATTCTTGTAAATCTGATCAATGCATTGTATTCACAGGGGGAGAAGGGAAAGAAGGGCAAAAAAGGGCCTAAGGGCGAGAAAGGAGAACAGGGTGCCCCAGGATTAGATGCACCCTGCCCATTGGTATGTCCGAGCTGGAAACCACCTCCTGTAGCTGGGTCCTGTCTCAAACCAGGATGAGCGCTCTGTGGTGAAGCTGTGCCAGTCTTTATGGGAACAAAATCACTAGAGGCCTTTGCAACCTGGAATGAAAATGTTCTTTTTAGTTCAAATACTACAATCAAGGCACAAAAATATGGCATTATTTTTGCTACCATGTAATTGGGTTTGAATGGTAACAGCAGCTGCAGGGCCGCTCCTCCTCACCTCTCTGTGTCTGTCCCAATGACTGGACACAGGCTAAGGGTGGTCCACCTCTCTCTCAGTAACACTCCTAGGTCATCTTTGCAAACAGGGTTTCCGGGGATTTAAGGGTGAGAAGGGGGAACCAGGGCAGCCAGGTCTGGATGGGCTGGATGCCCCGTGCCAATTGGTACAGTATTACTGTTTTTCCTGATCCTTTTGCACCCATCTACTACATGCATGTGTCCCATTTCAAATCACCATGGATGTGCAACAATGAATGATAAACATCACAAAAGCATGGCAAGCATGTTACCACCATACAGTCCACTGTGTTACTAAAAGCACCTTACCTGATAGTCGTCAAATGCCTGGTAGTGCTGCCTGTATTAAGTGCTTTGGATAAACTTCAAAATATTCTAATTTCTCTATTAATCTGTACTCTATACAATGAAGTAACTCACATATTTTAATTGTAATGTCTAATCTACTTCCTTCACAACTTTAACTTATTGCTAACACAGTCCCACAGTCACTGCAATACCCTCCTCTTAACTTTCCTCCTGTGTATGTACCAATTGGGCCAGACCACCAGGGGAATGTAAGAAATCTCATAATGTAAACAAAAACAATAGTGTAGTGTTATGGGTAAGTACGCATCCCACTGATTATTGTTCCATTTTTACTTTTACTTCCAACCACACAACATACTCTGTCTTCATTTGTTATAGTGCCCAGATATGACATCAGTCAGTTTATTCTCTCTCCGTGGACCTGTTTGGGCACTATAATTATAATAGTACTTTTACATATTGCTTTGCATGTGGTATAATTTGCAGTGAGAAGTGCATGAAATAAGATAGATAAGCTCTTTATTTTAGAGTGGATATATTTACATCTACAGCAATGTACAGTTCTTTAGTACCTTTCTGAAAAAAAAAAACAGTGAAACGTGTGTATGTTTGTTCCCAAGCCAGGATTATTTTGTCATTAGTAAATACAAGAGAACTGCTACTTTAAACTCACTCTGCATAAATGTTGTTAAACTGTTGATCTGTATTTTCAGTGTTCAGTCCTAATTGTTTTGCTTTTTTGTTCTATCATAAACAGGGCCCAGATGGATTACCAATGCCTGGATGCTGGCAAAAGGTAAGACTAATTAGTTGAACTGTATGAATATTTGCTTGGTTTGTGTAGTGTAGTAATAACTTACTTGCACAAATAATCCATTAAAGGGAGGGTATGTAAAAAAACATATACAGATAAATGGTGAACATATTAATCAAATATGAGTCTCATTTGGGTTGCCAGATCCTACACTTAAAAAGGACACTCTGATCTGAATCCTTTCTACCTGAACCTCAGTACCTGCAGCCGATCAGTGCAAGTGCAGCCTCTGCAGCTCAGTGAGGAAATTCTGAAATTCTGAGCTTTCATATGAGGCATGGCCTGTCCATATTCTGAGAATGAGAAATCTTGAATATATTATATGCAGGTTAAGGCACTGGCTTTGTAATACATTTTAAACTAGTAGGGGCTGTGTACCCTCCCTAAACCGTTAAAGCCATTTTTTGTGTGGATTTTGTCTGCATGGGGTTTATTATAATTTTTGACAGCAAGTGTAACATTGTGTGACAGTGTGCAGTGGGTAAATAATAACTCACAAATTAATTCAAGTTCATATGTTTTTTTGTGTTTCTTCTTGCAGTGATCACTCTAACCCGAATCGCATGGAGTTTGTAAATAATGCTTCTTTTATGGTATTTATAGTTTTTTAATGGAAAAATATCTACGAGAAAAGAAGTTTATGTGTACAAAAAGAGATAATTGTCCTCAAGCTGCTTCTTCTACTTAACATTGCCGTGCTGCGTGGAAAACGTAAAAATAAAAGTGTGTCCAAACTCACATCATTTTGTCGAAGTTCAGATCCCCGGCTGGTGCCAGAACTTGTCTCTTCAGTCTTTGCATGGTCTGGACTGGAGGACCACAGCCCAGCATTCTCACAAAGGGTCCTAAAGATGGAGACTTGACTGGAAGGGGGATCTGGCTTGGACTAGCTTGCTAAACCCAAACGCTAGGTGTTTAGTGTTGTCTTGTCACTGCAACATTTGCCATTTTCTAAAAGACTAAAAAAAAGTAAAAGAAAAACTGCCTGTGACAAGCAGAACCTTGCACCCAAAAAGCATGGATTAGTAGTGAGTCTATATTTATATGTCTGTACATACATCACTGTGTAGTTGTCTTCTGCTCTGTAACAATGGCATGGACATTAACAATCCATCCTTAAAAACTCCTGCTACAGAACTGGACATGTTTCTTTTCTTTTATCCGAAGGGAGTCACGCCGTGGTTGGTTGCCTGAAAACACCAAGACAAAGTAAAGATGGCTACTGTTGCTTTATTGTGGTGAGACCTGCACAAGTGAAACGTGCAGGTTTTTATTTTTCACCATCAAACTCACCATCACATTCTTGGTTTGGACTCTTTCCAACAATTGGGAAGGTTGTCTCCGAACTTGAGGAGGACTTGGCCGCCTCTGGTCCAGCACGGATTGGAAAACGCATTAGTTTTTTTTTTTTAGTTTTTTTTGAAGATGCGTTCAAGACCCTTCCGAGCGTGGGAATGCGGAGTGTTGGAGACATGAGTGGTCTTCTGGGAGACCAGCTGACTTCAAGTTCTACTGAGCTGAACATAATGCAATCACTTTCTCTTTTCATGTTTTTTTTCTTGCTCTGATTCTTAAGCATTTTATAATTTGTGTAAAATAGCCTTTGTGCCTCAAGCTTGTATTCATTCCTGTATAAACAATGTACATTTCTTATGATTTTTCTCACATTTTAGCTGGTAAAAATGACACACAGAGCACTGTTTTCTCACAGTTTATGATGTTGAATCAGTGTGTAGGCCATAGCTTTACTTGGGAAAACATTGTCATGATTTGAACAATCATTAAGTGCTCAGATGATCCAGTGCTGTTGCGTGTTAAACGTGCTTCTTGTGGATGCTGGATTTGTGTATGAGATGTTTCTTCTTGTACAGTGATGTCTGTTTTTCTGCATGTAAAAATATTACATAGGACATTTTATACATGATTAAATATACTTTGCTTTTAAAATAGGGCTGCATAATATTAGAAATGAAAAAAGTATACTCAAAATTGCGATAACAAAAGCGCTGGTTCATTTTGATTTGTTTGGATTTCCTTGATGTTATTATTTGACAAGTTGCAAAAGTACAACTATTGGAGATTATGGCAGAAATATTGTATTTTGTGTAATAATTACATAATCTTAGCAACTAAACCTATGGTGCAGCCTTATTTTAAAGTGAAGACTTCTCTAAGTAAAAACCCTATTTCCCCAACACAAACATTAGCTAACCAGTTATAAACTAGAATCAAACTTGTGGCCAGTTATGTCACATTCCCTTTCAAAGTATCAGCAATGTCATCAGTGTTTTGTGAAAAGGCAAGCTTCTTCTTAACAAGTTTTGCAAGTTCAGTACAATCAGTATTAGATTTTGAGTTAGAGCAAGCAACCAGTTTCTTTTCATGTAGCAGTGACCACAGGTGAGTAAACAGGAGTGGTCTATGTCATGATAGTCAGCATTATATCATTGGAAAAGTGGGTCTACCAGTGGAAACAACTGCTTACAAGTTTCTTTATTGTCAATGGTTGCTTGATTTGTAACAATTTCTGTGCATATATTTTGGTGTATTGTCTTTCATATTTTAAACTTATTTATTTTTGTATGATTTCTTAAATGAAGGCATTGTTTTGGTTTTGAACAGCATTCCTTCCAGTTATTTTTAATGGCGATTTTTTTTCTCTCAGATGTTTTAAGCTGGAAATGGTGTGTGAAACAGTTACTTAGTTATTTTTGTGCATTTACTTCTGTGTATAGACCTTATCATGGGGTAAAATTATGTATCTATTTGGTATCTATAGAAACATAAAGGTCTGGGTGTATGTAGACTCAAGTCAACTACAGCCTTTTCACAACTTCACACATCTCTCCTATCTTTGCATTGAATGTAGTTTGATATATGTATAGTGGATTATTATTAATGTATTGTTAAAATGTGTGCTCATTTGACAAAAGTGCAATTTAAACTTTGGTTCATGTGTGTAGCGCCAAATGCAGCTTAAATATCACAGTATCATATGTGATTTCTATAGCTCCTTATGCTACTCATTATACCACTACCTTGCTTAGTTTAACAACATTGCAGTTCACGACTTACCTTCCACTTACACAATCAGAGTATTGCGACTTAAATTTTTGTTGTACTTTTTTAATATTTGTTTTTGATTTCCAGTTTTTTTTATTGTTCTCACATGGTGCTGTATCTTTAGTGAGTGCAGCTATTTTAATTCGCTTTTGTATCTTTTTTATTTGAGTTTTTAATGTTTGGTGAGGTATTGGCTGAAATATTTTGCAAAATGCTGAAGTGCCAAAATATTTTACACATTTATTTCCATAATTATTAGTGAGTGTTGAGTAGGAGCTGCACGTTTTGATTTTAGTCATTGTTCATGTTTCTTTAAAGAAAAAAAATATTATTGGTATTATGATAAACCCACCAATTATTTTACAGTTAAACAAATCTGTGGACTTGTGGATAACATTTTTATTTCATTGCTGAGTAAAAATTTTAAATTAAAATATTTCTTCATTTCTTGCCCCCTTTTTAAGTTTCTTTGACACAAATGTTTATCATATTTTCAAGTGACTTCTGTACTGTTGGAGCCAAATAAATGCAGACTTTCAAATACTTACAACTGGCTTTTGTGGTGTTTCAATTTCAATTATTTGTTCATGTCCTCTTAATGTTTGTACAGCGTGGGTCTCATAATATTCATCAGTTTCATGTGGCCCATGTTTCTTGGTGAAGTCATTTAATTTGATCTATTGTAGCCCATATTGTTTTACCTTTATTCCCCTTGGTTTAAAACAGGCCTGAGGTGATTAGTGTTGTTAAATTTACTCAAGTACACTTAGCCTACCCAAGTAACCTTGTAGCAGTTTTCTAACACCATCTAAGTGACCAAATATTTATGTTGACCATATTAAAATGATTTGAACATTTAAGTTTTTTAACTCCTCCTTAATTTTGGTAATTTGATTAGATCTGGTGTATCCTTTAATGCAGGGGAGTTTTTCTCCATCGAGATGTTTTTGCCTTGTCTGAAATGTTTCACAGTATGGCGTAAAACCTTTCTATCATCATGGAGACCAAACCAGGCCAAGTTACAGGCTTTGAAGTCTTTGAAGCTTTGTCTTCATGAAGAGGCAAAACATGTGGGGCATGCGCCGATATATACATAAGGTATACTGTATTTGTGTATTTTATTGTATATTTTTGTATCGATCCATGCTGTAGGTCAGTGGTATCAATTTTATGTGACTTCAGGTTTTTTCACACTTTTTATACGCCCGTCTCACCTAGGAATGTCAAACTTCATGGCCGGACACCCCATGGGTCAAGGATGTTCCCTATTGATTTCAAGGTCACAGGGTCAAAGGTCAAGGTCACGGCCCGACCCTTTGCGAAAACCTGCCCGTCGCTCTTGCTAACTGTGATCGTTTCCATCTCTGTCCTTTTATGTTACGTGCCGTAGATCTGAACTCTCTTCTCAAATGTTCTGCTGCTGAAAGCGAGAACAACCCACATTCTCTGCTTCTTCATTAAAGCTTTGTAGTGTCTTTAAGTTCTGTTGCTGCAATCTGATTGGTGGAATTCCGATTCTAGAATGTGATGATGTCATACTCATACTCCTACTGCAAGAGCCAGATTTCCCTATTGATTATCCGTCCGTCTGTCTGTCCGTCTGTCCGTCTGTCCGTCTGTCTGTGGACAATTTCTTGTCCGCGCTCTAACTCGACAACCGTCTCACCTAGGAATGTCAATATTCAAAGTACGGGCGTATTTTGCCCCGCTGGCGGAGCTCTTGTTCTAGTCTAGGTAGGCAATTTTTGACCTATAAAACCACCTGTAATTGAGTCAGTGTAAGGTTAACTGTTATATTATGGAGCATTAGAAACAAAGCAATGACATATTCATCGAAACAAGATGACCCCCAATCAAAAAGTTACATAGTGCACTTACTTCTAAGCTCCTCCTACTACTACTAGCACTACTACTATGTTTTTATAATGGTATTTTAAACTAACCATACTCTTACTTAAGCAGGCTGCCCCACCTCCGGATCTAACTCGATAACCCTTCTGTTCTGGCCCTTCTCTCGTTACGCCTGGAGGTGGCAGCGTTGGCAAAACACCCTCGCCTCAGCCCTGTCATAAAGAGTGTGAGGTGTGCGCGTCTGACGGAGCCGGTGCCTGTTTTTCTCGCTCGTAGAAGTTTGTGACTCACTGCTCCTCAAAGGAAGAAAGAAGAGAGAGCTTCAAAGGAGAGAGAGCGTCGTTATCAAGATGTCTGGAGAGAAAATTGAGAAGAACAAGACAATAGACCTGAGGAAAAAACACATTGGGTAAGATGTGAGCATTTTAACTTCTACCACTACTCACTTGTAATTTATTATATAACCTAGACTGTATTTACATGAGACATATTTTCCCACTGGCATTAATAGTCAGGGCAATAGTACCTAATAAGACCTCCTAGGGTAAATAATTAGGCCTACATCATTGCGCTGTTTAACACTTTTCTTTGCCAACACAATTTTAGTTAACAAGCACACGGACTTTGCATGTAATACTAACCAGACTGTGCCGAGACTGTGCGTAAAATGCGCAATGGGTGCTTCTTCTGCAGACCCTCGTGCAAGATCTTCTTCAGCCATGACCCCATCAAGATAGTGCGAGCAAAGGGCCAGTATATGTACGACGAGACGGGACGGCGCTACTTGGACTGCATCAACAATGTAGCTCATGGTAATAGAAGTAACCATCTATACACTATTCATTTTATTGTCTTGAACTCTAAAAAATAACATCTGTACAACATGCATTTGATTGTTTTTAACTCCAAAACTTTGCTTCACTAAACTGTAGTTGTTAGTTGTTAGTAAAAAGATGATATTGGGAGAAAGTACTGCATACCTGAAACCTATACTTCTGATACTATACTACTAACATTGCTGCTCGTGTCACTGCTGTTGTTTACTGCAATATCAGTATAATTTGTTATGGCATACTTCCTTTTTGAATTGACCTTTCGTGTCAATTCAAATGGTCAATATTCTTTGACCTTAAATTACACAATTTATTTTACAATTTAACCTAATCAACTTGGGCTGCACAGTATTGTAATAAAATCTAAATCATAATTTCAGTTGGTGCAATTATCAAACTGCAATGACTGCATTTTACTTGGCATATCCTCTCTCTTTAGCCCAGTGGTTCTTAACCTGGGTTCGATCGAACCCCAGGGGTTCGGTGAGTCAATCTCAGGGGTTCGGCAGGGGTCAAGACACACATCCAACTCATATGATTCATGATGACTCGCCCCGTTTGGCCGTTATTGGCTGCAGGAAATTTTTTGCGTGCAATAGTCTTGTGATTGTTGTGATGGTGTCGTGTCATTTCTTTCTCAATATTTCCCCTTCATACCAACTATGTCGAGCAAAAAAAGAAAGTGGTCGGACGAATATGTGCAATATGGAATCACATGTGTGCACCAATAAAATATATATATACCTATGTTTTGAATTTGAAAAAAAAAAAAAACATTTTATTTTTCCAATTAAGAAGGGTTCGGTGAATGCGCATATGAAACTAGTGGGGTTCAGTACCTCCAACAAGGTTAAGAACCACTGCTTTAGCCTATAGATCCAGTAGTTTAGACTCCTACAAACATGTTTGGGAAATCATGGGATTCTTGTATTAGGAAGTTTCGAGGAGCTATTACAATTTATACTTTTGCTCTTTATTATTATATTATATTGTGATGTGTGAGCTTCTGTGTCCAAATAATTTCCCTTGTGCATCAGTAAAGTTTGTCTCAGTTTATGACTTTATCAGTTCATATTTCAATCTTCTCTCCAATGTTAACGCTCCTGGAGTTGTTTACTATGTGCATTCAGAACAGAATCCGACTTTTTAAATGTGTCCTCTTATTACAATCACAATAACATTTCTCGAACTGAAACCCAATACATAGCCTACAACTACCCTACTTCCATCACTGCTATTCGCTGCATTACTTTTCTTTGCCAATGCGATGTATTACGGCATACTTCTTGTTTATTTGACCTTGAATAACCCTGTTTACTGTACACTTTTACATAACTAATACATTTTCTTTCCTATTCCAACAGTGGGGCATTGTCACCCTGATGTGGTGAAGGCGGGGGCACATCAGATGGAGATTCTCAACACAAACTCACGCTTTCTCCATGACAACATTGTGCTTTTTGCCCAGAAACTACAATCCACGCTGCCGGAGAAGTTATCTGTCTGCTACTTTGTCAACTCTGGGTAGGAAGAAAAATGTCAATAAGTTTTCTATGTGTTATGGATTGTTTGCTCTTTTGCACAGTGAATACTCTAGAGTGGTTTAAATGGTTTGAGTTATGATTTTTTTGTACTTTATCTGAGACATTTTGTATCAGATAAATATATGTCGCCTGATGAGTCCTGGTATGGGGAAGTCAATCCAAAAGGTCAGTACGGTTTGGGTGTGTTCTGGTCTGGTTCTGGGCTAGTCCAAGTTATGTGCGAAGCTGTGTGAATGCACTCCTAGGTATCTGATTTGGCCTCCAGTGCTAATGGTAAAAACAAGAAATGACATGCCATTTAGTTATGGATCCGACATTCCCAAACTGACAATGTTGTTATGCCAGAAACGCAGGATGACTGGAGGACGCTCTGTCACTTGCCTGTCTTCGAGGAGCTGTAATGACCTTGCCTGAAATGTTCCACAGTATGGCATTAAATGTATTACATTCATAGAAACAAGCCACCTAGTCAAGATACAAATCAGATCTGTGGAGAGATGAGCACACTATTGCCATACTGTGGAACAATTCAATTACAAGAGCATCTTTAAAATGTACTGTTTGATTTGGCTGTGTAGTTACAATGGTTCTCTGAATAATGCAGATCAGTCATTATTCATTTAGTTCTGATTTTTGTGGGTATTTGAGCATCATGTGCACCTGTTGCAGCGTAAACCGTCTGGTTCATTTCCACCTCCTGTCCCTAGCTGGTCTGCTCCACATGGGATTGTCATATTCATCTATAAAACACACTGAAAATGTGAATTATAGTCTTCATCAATATCTCAATACATTCATATAATTAAATTTTAGTTTGATGTTAGTCCTTAAGCCATTTTAAGTCAGTAAGGTTACTTATTGACAAACCAGGACTTCAGTGTCTTCAGTCCAGTGTCAGGTTCAGTGTCAGTTCAGTGTCAGCAGGAATGAGCTGGTCAGCATACTGTCCGTAATACAGTCATTGTAAAACCAAAGTGTATTGTCCCCTTGTTTCTTATCCGGTTCAGCAGAGTCAGCAAAGGTTCAAACTTTAAATTCCATTAAGGAAACATGAGTGAATGGGTTATGGTTTTAGTGCTGCAGTGAGATAAGATAATGGCACATCCTTTAGAGTAGTCAGCTTGACATTAATATCATTAGTTATTTTTCAATAATGAAAAACAATGTGAATAATAATAAGATACTGACATTTAGTAGCTTTCCAGTGTTGTTGGCAAGTAGATTAGATGCTTTTATTGATTTCTTGCATGTAGCTTAAGAACAGTTATACTGGTAACAGTAATTTTGTCACTAAAGCATGTATGATGAGTGACAAAGGCAGTAGTAGACTCTGAAGTTGTAATAATGCATAGGAATTATAAAAAAGAAGTTTTAAAAGTAAGTGTAAATGTATTTAGTATTAGTAGCACCAGTGCATATATAACTTTTAAAGAGTATATTTCATTTGGATCTACTTTATATTTTTAAAGTTTCCTCCTCCACTCCTTACTCACTTGTGATTAATATCTTTATAATAACACTAATATGTCACCTGATGTGTCCTCGCATGGGCAAGTCAAATACTAGGGGAAGTAAGGTGTTGCCCTGTGTATTTTGTGGTGACTGAGTAACTCAAAGTAACCCTTGCCCTTTGAACTTTCAGCTCTGAAGCCAATGACCTGGCCCTGCGTCTTGCCTGGCAGTACACCGGCCACAAGGACGTCATCACCCTCGAAAAGTGAGTCCACACAAAATACACTGTTTTAAGTCCAGACCCATGGTACTTTTTGTATTTAATCTGCGTACTTCAGATTCAGCTGATTTCTTTTTTGTTCTTTTTTTTGTTTTGTTTTTTATTAGATTAGATTTCCTTATTTGATTCCCGAGGGGCAATTCTGGTGCAGCATCATCTTAAAAACATTCACAAGCAATAATCAGGAATACATAAATACATTATACATAAAACAACAACAATTTACAGTTAAATGAGTAAAGTACAGATTCTTGCAGATCCACTAATCGAACAATTTCAGTCCAGATAACCATATGAATACTTTATCCTCAAGTATCTGCCAATATCTACTGACACTCATGTAGTTTAGACATGTCTTTCCCTAAATATATTTAATACAAAAGTAATACAAGTATGTGAAGTAACTGTGGACTAAACATTAAACATTCAAACATAAATGTTGTTCTGGGTCAGTCACAGTCCTGGAATAGATACCTGAGTACATTTCTGGATTGGCTGTAACCCAATACCAATACCATCCCCACTTCTAATCAAGTTTTGATTGGTTATTCATTTTTTAACCATTGACTTTTTGTATGTTTTTTTCTGCATCTTTGAAACAAAAAATTTGGTGTTGTATTATAGTGGTTGTATTAGTAGTATTATAGTAGTGTGAGTGCATTATTATGATATTGTTTGTCAGCAAATTCAATAAAAGCTCAGAAGAAATACAGTACTCAATAACAAAAACACTTAAAAATACAAAAAATAATATATCATGTCTTTGTGAAGTATATTATTGTCTTACTCCAAAAGCTCTTGTATTTTGACCCCGTCCACAGTTGTTTATGTGTTTTGTGTGTTTGCAGTGCATACCATGGTCATGTTTCATCACTTATTGACATCAGTCCATACAAGTTTCACCAGATGTCCAATTTCAAGATGAACCCATCTGTGCATGTGGTGAGTGCCTCCCTGTGTACACTATTAAACTGCCCTAACTCAACTTGCTGTGACAGGTAGCTCCAGATCTGTGGAGCAAAAGTCTGTGGCCCAAATGTCCCACAGTTGTTGTGGTGCCCTGGGTGTGTTTTGTTCTAATCCCAGAAATGTGCACCAACCTGTTTCATTCTAAATCACTTGTTTCTTATTATTGTTCTACTTTTTGTATCCCTTGAACTCTGTGGCATCTGTCTGTAACTGGGTCAACAGGTACAGGCAGATGAAATGGTTTTGTGAAATTACACAAACAGGTAATCAGCACTGCTTGTTTGGGTCCAAACTGTTCCTTACCCACAGTTTGTGTGAACCTCCTGATGAATAAACTTATTTTGTAATGTGAGCCCAATCAATACTTTATCATAATTTCCTGAACAGGCTCCCAGTCCAGATGTGTACAGAGGGAAATACAGGAGAGACCACCCTGATCCAGCCACAGCGTATGCCAATGAAGTCCAAGATATAATCCACAAAGCTGAAGAAAAAGGAGGAAGGGTATGCTATTACTGTTCTCTTATATTGTGTGACTCTGTTGCCTCTACTACATTCTTCACACATTATCTGATGACACTGTGTTTTTAAACCCCATACACCTTCACTAGAATCATTTGGATGGTTTCAGCCTTGAAATTGCCAGTCCCCAGTGAATTAAATGTAAAAGGTATCTATTAACTTACCGCTTCATGACATCACAAGGCGGAGCAGAGCATTTTGAGCTTTGAAGGTGTAGACAGGGTAATAATAAAGTAACATGTGTGAATGAAACAAAACACAACTCCAGGTATGTTTTTGATGAGGTAACAACGTAATTCTAACATGGCTTAAAGCTTCTACAAGAGTAGATTTTGAGCAATATTGGAACTTTATTGTACATTTATTAAAAAAGCATGCAATGTATTATTTATTGATGCCAAGTCAGGATTTAGAAGATTACAAGAGGATCCTGTTCTGTGGCTAGGCTAAGACAATTATTTATTTAGTCACTGTACATGAACGCATCTTTTAATTCCAAGTCACTCCCTTAACCAACCCATATAGTCAGCCAGAACACACATTACAAACCACTTTGCTGTGCATAACATTGTGTAGTCTCAATGTTGTTGAGGTTGTTTTATTGTAATTTTTATTGTTTATGTCTCAAAATACAAATAAAGAGACAACAAATCAGACAACTCTTAAACTACACATGCAGCACCATACTACAATTTTCCCTTACAAGTTTGATTATTGCCTTTGCCTGGGTTAATGTTATTATGAAAAGGAAAGAAAGAATATAAAACTAAGTTTAGAAGTCAGGCAGCAAAACTTGCTGTTTTGGAGGCATATCATAAACCGAATCTATATAACTTGCCTCCTCCAGATTGCTGCTTTTATTGCTGAGTCATTGCAGAGCTGTGGTGGGCAGGTTATCCCCCCTATGGGCTATTTCCAAAAGGTTGCAGAGTAAGTAACTTTGCATTTTTACTGATTTCACAAAAAATATAGCTCTACTTTTTACTTTTTTCTACAGGCATGTGCGTAAAGCTGGAGGTGTGTTTATAGCAGATGAGGTCCAGGTGGGATTCGGTAGGGTTGGAAGCCACTTCTGGGCCTTTCAGCTTCAAGGTGATGATTTTATGCCCGATATTGTAACTATGGGCAAACCAATAGGAAACGGGCACCCTCTGTCCTGTGTGATCACAACTAAAGAGGTGGCCGAGGCCTTCATGAAATCAGGAATGGAATATTTTAACACAGTAAGCAAGACTAATTTGTATCATATTTGTTTTATCTACCTTAACCAGGAAAATATATTATATAACATTATCATTGTCAGTTTCAATATTGTTTAGTGCTACTCTGTAAACCTCCTATGGAGCTCAACAATCACAGCACATTCTGAAGTTCTGGTAAAGTAAATTTCCCATTCCTTTTTCCCTCTTTTCAGGAAAAATATAAATTTGGAAGTCTGCAGGGAGCTGTTTTAACTAATGATCAAAAGATCTATAGATTTAATGACATTGTTTTTAAATAAAATTTTATAAACTGCCAAGTACTTAAAACATTTAAACATATTTTACTACTGCCTATAACACAGTTGTTTTCAGTAAAAAAAACAACAACAACAAAAAAAAAAACATCTGTGTTACAGACATTAGTTAACACATTGCTGATTAACCTCTTTGTACCTTTAAATTCTTAGATTAATACTAATATTAATATTTGAAAATTCTACTGAAAAAAAATGGGAAATTTACTTTCACAATCCATAAAAAATGACCCTGTGCACACTATTTTGAATCACAATTTAAAACTTTTGCTAAAATAATAATATTGCTCACAGTGTACGTTATTTCCTTAGACTTGATAGTTCATAGATACAAACCACTCTAGACTTGGAACACCCCATCAGAGCTGCAGTTTTGCACTAACCGAGTCATTTAGCCTTCACAGAGGCTACAAACCCAGCTTGGTGGTCAAAATGTTGCCTGAATGCCTGATTGGTATATGTTAATATTTCATTTAAATTGCATCACAGGATATAAGTTACAATGAACTCATACAAAATCCTCATGATGAGGCAGCCTCCTGTGTATTTTGTGTGTGTGTGTGTGTGTGGTGCATGTCTCACTGACCATAGCATAGTCTGACACTTCATGGGTTTTGAATTTCCCAGTTTGGAGGTAACCCCGTGTCATGTGCCATCGGCCTGGCTGTGCTCGACGTGATTGAGAAAGAGGATCTCCAAGGCAATGCGCTACGTGTGGGGAGATACCTGTGCAGTGTGCTGGAGAAACACAAGAAGAAACACCCACTGATAGGAGATATCAGGTACGCAGCATGGACAGTTACACACAGAGCTAACTAAACACTCAATATATAGGGGTGCCTGATTTTGGAAAAACAAAAATCAAAATGTGATTTTTCTGGCAAACATAATTAATCCAAGAATTTTATTAATTTCAGAATAAACTTCAGGTACATCAAGATTTTTCAATAAAAAAATGTTGTGCATCCTATTTTTTATATTTTTTTATTGATTGAATAGAGATATATTGTGCATATATTGTGGTTGTGCATTAGACACGCTCTCAGAATGCAAGCTATAAAAATAATTTTTTGTTACTACAGGGGTTGTGGCCTTTTTGTTGGTGTTGAGCTTGTACGAGACCAGTTCAAACTAACCCCCGCCACAGCAGAGGCCCAAGAAGTCATTTACAGGTATTTCTTTTTGAAAAGCAAACAAAAAAATAATAAAAGTAAAAATCTAAATTTCTGTGAATTTAAGTATATTTCCAGTCTCTAAACTTGTACAAGTAGACTTGAAAAATTCACAATTGTGAATACTCTATTGTTATAGCAAATGAGTTGCTAAAAATGTCTTGAAAGATGATTGATACTGATTCATTTCATGGGCAGAAAATTTTATTGCTATACTTACTTTTTTCCCTCTAGTCTAAAGGAGCAGAACATCCTCCTGAGTGCAGATGGACCTCATCGAAATGTGCTCAAGTTCAAGCCTCCCCTGTGCTTCACCAAAGAAGACGTGGACTTAGTGGTTGAAAAGATTGACCACATTCTCACAGGTATTCGGGCAGGGCCGGCCCCCCCATTAGGCAACATAGGCAAATGCTAAGGGCGCCGCTCCACTAGGGGGCGCCGAGCGCAAAAATCGGCGATGGGGGATAAAATCCTCCACTGTCTAAAACAGGGGTGGGCAAACTACGGCCCGGGGGCCACATTATGAGTATCTGTACTCTGGCAGTATTTTTTTTTTTTTTTTTTTTTTTGCAATCCAAGGGGCGCCACCTGAAATCTTGCCTAGGGTGTCAAAATGGTTAGGGCCGGGCCTGTATTCGAGCAATCTCTGCATCATTTATTTTTGTGGCACTGGACCCATTGTTAATTATGAACGCTTCTAATGATACCCTAGTCTGCCTGGAACAGCTACTAATCTCATCAACTTGTTTTTCAGAAATAGAAGAAGCATTAGGCATGACAAGCAAACTGGATATCAATAATGAAGTGACTAAAAGAAAGGTTAGTTTAAATATTGATTACAAGATCCCTCAATTTCACTCTGAATTCAACAAGATTTTGTCTCATGTCTCTTATTGAAGATATATGATGAAAACCACCAGGACCATGAGATAATCTGCAGCAAAGAAACCAAGAAAGAAGTTCCTCTTCAAAGCAAAAGGATCAAGACATAAAACTACCTTTTATATCATCGAAGACTACTATAGGAACAGTCTAAATGAGCTTGTATTCATATACAATTTTGTTAAACATATACGCACATATCAGAAAATAATGAAAGTGTTAATTTTATCTGTAATGCTCTTAAAAGGTTAAAGGTGCTCTGCTTATTTATAAAATGTACATATTTAATACACTCTATAATATATAATTTGCATTAAAATGCAGAATGTGCAGAAAGTGCTTTTTGAGATACATTTTACTGTCAGAAATGTTTTGATTAAAATGAAGTGGTGTGATGTAACAAACCCTGTGAGACATATCTGTGTCTCTGCATGTTTAATCACAGAGTACAGTATTTAGTGTGTGAAATACTAGAACGCCATCTACTGGGACTAATGCTCTCCAGCTCTTCAAGCTAAAGCACACTATTGCCATTTAAAGTTCTATCTAAAATGCATCACCCACAAACTGTGAAAACCAGATTTAATTCACCTCATACAAAAATTGACAAGTTCAGATACTGCAATACAAATTATGTGTAGACTGCATTTCAAAAGGACCTATAAACAGGGCCTAAATAGAGGTAATTTAGCTCGGTTCCAACATTGTTTAAAGAGCCCCACATTTGAAAGGACTTGACTGTATAATCATTATGCACAAAAGTCCAGTTCACAATATCAGTGCCTTATGTCCAAATCTGTATCTGTAAATGTATCAGAGTGCAGAGTTATCAATTCATATTTTTGTTGTCTTCTTTTGGTAGTACTGTGCCACTCTATCCCATCAGGTATCCTCTGAAAAATAATTAAATCACATACATTCTTATTTAAAGACAAACTGAATGAAGAATGAAGCAAATGTAGAAAATAACTTACGGTAGCTTCATACGCATGAACACTCTGGCCATGAAGAAACTGAGGAGCACACTCACAAACCCAATAAACAGTAACAGGAAACGGTTGAGTTTGGGAATGTTAGGAGCATTGGATCTATCCAGGATTATGAAGCCCAGTCCTCCCATTGTAAAGAGGAAGCTGGAGGCCAATCCCTCCATAATGTACTGTCCATTTACTCTGAGAAACAGGTGGAGATAAATAAATATTGTTAGTGAATATTTCATAGAATTTCACAGTTAAATTTGTTATACCTGTATGCCAGAAATGCTACTGGCCGCTGATGTCCATGTTCATCAGTCATTGATCCCACACTGGGTGGCTCAACAATAACATCATAAATAATTCCTAAAAAGACAAATAAAATAATAAATGAAAAAAAAAATTTAAACTTAAAAACACAATAACAAATCATAGTTTTGCACACAAAAAAAGTAATACTATAATGTAATACATGATGAATTGCTATGGCGCTAACTTTAGCCTATTAGCCTTATAGTTAGTTTACATGCAAAGAGAAAGAGATAAAAAGAACAACTCTGACTAAAGCCAAGCTACATGTTAAGGACACTTCTCAATAACACTGGACAACTCTACATTTTACGTTAGTTTCCTTTATTTAACTTGTTAGCCTATCATTTACCTCCGGTGATGAGAAAATATGACACAATGACCACGGCATAGACGGTCATTGCAGACGGCATATGAAGCCAAGAGGGTTTCTTCAGCTTTATATTTGGGCATTCCAGTACGGTGAACGGTATACTGTACAAAGTCTCCATGGTTTGTGGGAATATTTGTGATTCCCGGTGCACACCACGGATCTTGCAGCTGATGGAGAAATCTTCACCTCTGAAGCTGTGATTACGTGTCCCGGAAGCAAAAGCGCCACTTTACGTCTGACGTCAGCGCGTCTTTTTTTTTTTTTAATGTCAATATACAAAACACATGACATGACATACATAGAAGGAAAAAAAACAAACAAAAACTTAAACAGTGCCACTGTTACATTGTACAATGATATTCATAGATATACAACTTTCATAATTATGTGAATATGGCTTTTTGTTTAAACTTTTAGAGCTACACAGATGGGTAGAAATCTAATTGCTTATTTAAAACCAGAAAAAAAAAACTGTTATAAGAAAATTTACTTCTGTAAATATAAAATGTACCAAATATAATAATTAAATTGTCCATCCATCCATCCATCCATCCATCTTCTCCCGCTTAATCCGGCTGGGTCGCGGGGGCAGCTTGCTGCCCAATCCTCATGGCACCTGACCCCCCATGTGAGGCCTGAATGTTGCCACTCAGCCACCGTGCCGCAATAATAATAATAATAATAATAATAATAATAATAATAATAATAATAATAATAATAATAATAATTATTATTATTATTATTATTATTATTATTATTATTATTATTATTATTATTATTATTATTATTATTATTATTAAATTGTCTTTTTTTAAATTTGAGTCTAAATTATTTTCATGTATACCAAAAATATGTCCAAAATTTTATGAATTTAGGATCAATATGAGCTTTGGAAATTTTTAGCAGTATTTACAAAAAGTTTTGATATCAGAGCATTTCCAAAAAAGGTGACTTATTGATTCAGGATATTCTTTACAAAAAGTGCAATTAAGGTCAATTGTTTTAATATATTTTAGCATAAATTTATTAGTAGGGTAAATTTTGTGCATAAGTTTAAAGGAGACCTCATCTTTTTTGTACTTTTTTATATTTATAGTATCCATCCGTCCATCCATCCATCTTCTCCCGCTTAATCCGGCCGGGTCGCGGGGCAGCGTGCTGCCCAATACTCATAGCACCTGACCCCCCCTATGAACCCCTCTGCAGGTGGTGAGCCCACAGGAGGGTATTTATAGTATTTATATTGCAATTCTCTTTATAAATTTTGTACATATACTTATTCACTTTATATTATTATTTCTATTTTTATTATTGTTTATCTTGATTGCATGCACTTTTCCTTTTTTGCACTAAACTGTCCTGGAGCATCTGTGACTGTTGAATTTCTCCACTGCGAGATCAATAAAATCCTATCTTATATTATCTTACGATCATAAATTTTTGATTCACCTTCCGTAATTTTTTGTCAGTGCATTTCAAAACTGCTCATGTTCTCAAAGCCAGATTTTGTGGGCATAGTAGCTTTTAGTCTGCCCAGTGTCTATCACCTACAGATCTAAAACATGTCTGAGTGTCCAAAAAGTGCTATATAAACCTGATGCATTATGAAAACAGGCCTAAACCTGTGAAATATTTAATATACCAACTAAGCTACTGTCTCTATCTGACAAGACCCCACACAGTGACCTTAGCGTCAACACAATTCTTAAACATTGTCATAAGACACTTTGGAAACCGCAAATCTGTTCTAGTTTTATAGACTCAATCACCAAGGTTTTTTTTTTTTTGTTGTATTTTATTTTCATTGTACAAACACATTTTACTTAGTTTTCTGGCTCTGTGCCTGTGCCTTGAGCACCTTGACGACAATTTTCTGCTCCTCAATCAGAAAAGCGCGCTTGATCCTGCAAAGAACAAGTTGTCAATTTTCACTTCAGACCACTGTGCCAAAATGTCACAAAAAGGAAAATGTTACCTGTCTCGCACACACTTGGCACACATTGAGCCTCCGTAAGCTCTGCTGACGTGCTTCTTAGTCTTTGAGAGCCTCATGAGAACCTGTGGTCTAACTGCACGAATCTGCAAACAAAAAGCACCATTAGATTTATACACCCAAATCATTCAATACACAAGACAAAATGATAAACCAAATAGGATCTTTCTTGTTCAAGTTAAAAATTCCAGTTTACAACTTTACAATGTACATTACCACAGCCATTTAAAAATACATTGAATTTATTGTCCTTCAAGACACCAAAAGATCTTAAATTATAATCCAGTCACTCCACACTCAGTGATGGTATGATTCTGCTGTAGCCTCAGCTGCCCTGATACAGACTGGTTAGAAGCAAGGTTTTGTGCAACTGTGCCGTCTTGATTTACACCAATCTCATGCACACACCACATTCATCTTTGCCAATAAAACAGTTAATTGACTTTTAAGTACATCAGTAGCTTCCCATAGACTGTTGTACATTCTAAAAGTTTCCAAAAATGTTGACTTTGTGTGGCTGTCTTCACACTATTAATGAACTGACAATGAACATGCAGTGCAATGCAGACAGACGTCAAACCAACACCGCATATCAAAAGGAGTGTGCACTTACTCCACGCAGTCTTCCTGGGCAGATGCCACATGCCGATTTAGGGGCTTTGCCGACCTTTTTAGTGTACAGGTACACAATACGATTACCAGGGGTGCGAGACCTGAAACGCAGGCAAGTAAAGATTCAATATTTGGACACACGCAACATCAAAATACCGGTGGTTGTTGTACTCGGTGTTAGCAAACATACTTACAGTCTGGTTTTGTTAGAGGCTGTGTTGTAGGACAACCTACGACGATACGTCAGGCGTTGCACCATCTTGAAGCTGCAGAAGAAAGACTAATTTATGTGATGTTTGAGGATGGGAGCTTGCTAAGATGCTAATGCTAATTTGTTTATAGCGGCACACTGACACACGCTTTGTAAAGCAAACACACAAAAACAACAAACCAAATTCATAGCTGTAAGCGTGTCTGCGTGGTCTTCTTATATACACATGTTACTGTATCATATCCCCACAGTAAAGTATAAGCTGTACATGCCGGGTCTGTTTGTGCGGCCGTTCACAAGTCCCGCAACAAACCAAAATATCACTTCATCGGTTTAGCATAGGTCCTCAATTATCCGGGGAATACATGTGTGTGGATTTAATATTGTCGTAGGATAATTATAATGACTTCGTTTGATCTTTAGTTGGACGATTACGCTGGATTTAAATGGTATTCGACTAGAGGAAAACCAAGGGCCACCATACCTGCGAGCGCCGCGACCGGAAGAGGAAGGACGTGGGTCGACGAACGCGTAAAGATTCTACTTGAGTCTGCTCCCTGCTGGCGGCTGCTCGGTACTACAACACCAACTGCAAACTCAGAGAAAACTAAACACACAGTAACACAATAATATTTTAGATGGCTTTGAAGATGTCATGCACGATTTGAATTTGGATTAATTTACAATTTATTCGTAAATTTGACGCTTTCACGGAGTTTAGAAATGGAAACCAAAACGTCATCTAATTTTTTCTGATCATGCGCCCTCTGATCACATCCGATTTTAGGTTTTGCATGTGTAACAGGTTAAAAGTAGTTAATCTTTATCCAATCAAAATATGTCGAATTCCATTAATCAGCTATTTTGTATAGGCCTATAGGTAACGTGACCGGATTTTCAAAATTCTAAATTGGGACACACCCGTGTTGGGATGTTTGGTATGAATAAAACTGTGAAAAGAGCGTGTAACATTGTGCGTTCTCATGTCAGTCATAATGTGAGGGTCTATCGCTGAATTTATTTTATTTTTATTTTTTTTATTTTTTTGCTTTATGGTCATTCGCACAATTTTCTGTATTTTGGCAAAACAAATAACAATTTATGCTCATCTTTACTGTTGGCAGAGGACAGATTAGTCAAGAAATGTGATAGTCCTGTTTTAAACCCGATGTAGTCCTAGTTTAGATCAAATTCGTCAAAAATATGGACATCTGGGACACTTCTCGTATAAAAATGGGACAAATCACTGGTTTTGGATAAATCTGCTGGGACAGGGGACACAGGGCTCAAAACTGGGACTGTCCCGGGTAAGTAGGGACGTCTGGTCACCCTGCCCAATTGCCTCAAGCTATACTTAAATATTGATCAATGTGGAATTTTGCCCTTAATAGACTGCTCTGTATTATTCTTATTAACGACAAAGTCAAATACCAGCATGGTTAAAACAAAATGTGAAACGTCTGGAACAAATCGTCAGAGAGTAACTCACCTCTCCAAATGGACTCACAGAGAGACCCATCAATTTTTGGTGGTATCAACTATACAGAAATTGAATGCATAGAATGATCTACCCTGCGTACTCAAAGGCAATGCCTAAAATGTAACAATTAGGCCTAAACCAATCAACCAAATCAAAGCCAGTATCACACGTTTCACTAAATGAGCTGTATTCGTAGATTTCCTGTAGATGGCAGCATTCTAACGTTAGTGTTGCCTGTGTCGGTGAAGTATGGTCACGTTTTTTCTTTGTTGTGATCCTTTTTTTATTAAATTGCTTTATATTATATTGTTATTGTTGTATAAAAAAAATTTATTCATTAGATGGAAGTGCCTGATAAGACAGCAGTTCATCTCACCACTCCATCCCATCAGATAAGTGCATTATTTTGTTTTCACTTTTTTCACTTTTGATTTCACTCCATATTTTATTGTGTTTAAGGAAGGTGTTTGAGGAAGGTGTTTGAGGTCGCAATTTTATTATGGAGAGTCGGTTACCTGGATGTCTCATACATTACCTGGAATATTCCACAGTTTGGTATGTATGGTCTAATAGCACTGATTTGCAAAACAAATGACACCATTTGACTCATATTTTACACACCTAAAACCTGTCCAATTTACAACAAAAGGAACTGGCTGCAAAGGTCCGGGGCTTGGAGAACTTGGAGTAAATGTTGTAATAAGGGATAAAAGAGAGGTTTAACACGAATGACTTTGCTTTTCATATATTATCCCTTTATAAAGCAGTTATCAGTATCTAATTTGGTTTACTATAGTGAACAAAGAGCCAAGCACATGAAGGAAAAAAATTATCCAAATGCTAAATGTTGTGAGAAACAGCACAAAATGGCTCCTTTTCAAAGAGGCACTGTGTCACGAGCAGACATTTGCCAGGCTCAGCCAACAGATGGTGAGCTTGGCATCCTTTTAGACCAGCATTTGGCGAAAGGCAAAGTTCAGTGGCAACACAAGGCTGAGTACAGTGTATTGTGGTGCTATGTATGTTTGTTGTGGAAATGTAACTGAGCGACTGCAGGGTTGGTTGTTTTACCATTACTGTTGCTAATATATATATATATATATAGATATAGATATAGATATAGATATAGATATAGATATAGATATAGATATAGATATAGATATATAGTCATATATTGCCTTTTCATTTGAGAATGTTAAAATTAGTTTATTTAGTTTTAATGATTTAGTTTCATACAGCCTTGTGTTGCTCCTCAGAGCCCCTGACTTGTGTTAGATGGTGACCTTTACAGACCGGAGCATGCTCTGGTAAAGGATGGCTTTGATTAACTCCAGATGTGTCTTGTCCAGGTTAACCTATTGTGAGTCAAGGTCCTTCTTCAGATCCTGCAATGGGGACATTAGCTTTAGTTTCACAGACATCAATAACTGGTAACATCTGCAGTTCTTCTTCTACTTCTTGTCAGAGACACTTATTGATCTCTTCATGTGTAGACCTTCCAACTGTAAAACAGTCCAATAGCATGCTGCTCACATAGCTCATGGGTGCTGTATATTAAGCAGATGGTCAGAAGAACTCGCCTGGGAGCTCTAATGCTATCACTGAATGGAATATATTCTGTAGCCATAAAGCTGCCATGTAAT
The DNA here is from genome assembly GCA_030686955.1 of Odontamblyopus rebecca. Lineage (NCBI taxonomy): Eukaryota > Metazoa > Chordata > Actinopteri > Gobiiformes > Gobiidae > Odontamblyopus > Odontamblyopus rebecca. Next base: position 15,634,017 of record CM060672.1, on the reverse strand, counting down.
GAAATCCATCCCACAATAGAGCTGAGGTTGTAGTACAGTCTGTCCCTACCAGTCCAGTGCCCAGACCAGTCAAAGATGGCCCATATCACCTTAGGTGACATGATTACATAAGTCCCTTTCGACCCCCTGTCCACTTCTCCTTGGGCCTTATGTGTAATCTGCTGAGATTTAAACCTGCTGCTCCTGTTTAATAAATCCACAGCGATTAAAATAGGATTATGGCTCCGCTTTCGCCGTTTGTATGACATCACAGCCTGAACAATTTTTCACCTTTTTTTCTTTCACCCTTTTTTGTTGCTGAATGCCTCTTCCTCCTTTACACACGATTTTCAGATTCAATCCACCAACTTCATATGAAGGACTACTGACATGAGGATTAACCTTCTAATACAACAACATCCTGTATCTACTGCACTTGTAAGGACAGAATTCCAGTTTGTTTAACCATGTATAGCTTGTCTAAAAATGGTTTCAGTGGTCTGTATCACAGTAGCTTATCAGAGCAACCCTGAAGTGTCCATAGAAGAAAGAGAAGAAAGATTATATCAAATATTCAGCTGTTTTGCAAAGCAGGAAGGTTAGAAGGGCACATGCTGTACTCAATGTGAAATGAGGGATGAAGCGACAGATCAATATGAGCCCGTTGTCCTCTTTGTCCTTCCGTAACACTGTCCTGCAATGGTTAACTGGTGTAAGGTCACACCAAGGAAGATAGATTAGACCTTCTCCAATCACTCAAGAGAGAAATATATCAAGCCAAAACTGTGCAATACATGAGAAGGGTTCAGGGGAGTCTTTGTTATTATTGAACATTGATTGCAAGATATCAAGTTACATTTGTGATTAGATATGCCTTTCTTGGTCTATATAATACAGCGTCAATATCATAAGCAGCTCTATGTGTTGTCATTGATTGTTGTAAGACAATTTAAGTAGGTGAAAGACACTTACAAACAACTCACTTTTAAAGGGCCCTTATTACTCTATATCCTGATGTTATATTGTTGTTTTCCCATCAAAAACATACCGAGAGTTGTGTTTTGTTTCATTCACACACACAAACCTTCTCTCAACCTCTCTGTTCCACCTTGTGACGTCATGTTGTAATACAGAAAGTGCTCCACTGTGTTTTTAAACCCCCACACACCTTCACAAGAGTCATTTGGATCATTACAGTCCTGGAATTGCCTGTCTCTGGTAAACTGGTAAAACGTAGCTGTTAAGGAACAGAGCATCTGGAACTTTGGAGACAGACTAATAATAAAGGGTAACTCAAGCATGGGTGAATGAAACAGAACGACATTATAGCATGGCTTAATGTTCAAGAGTCAATTTTGTATAATATAGGACCTTTAAACACTATTACTATTAAAAGAATTTCTGTACAATTTACCAAAAATATATAGTATATGTAGAATCTGGTTTGTGGAAATATTCAAGTGTGAAAAGGATGTTGACAGATAGAGAAATATCATGTCTCTCCAAGTGTTTATTCACACCATGAGTAAAACAGGGCTTCATGTCCACACTTCCTCTCACAGATTTGATGACCAACATTCACCTCTTCTCCACACCTACAATATTCTGTTTAGCAGTTCAATATTCTCCCATTAACCACTCAATTCGATCTCATTTACTTTATAGATACAACCACCAATGTCTCAGAAAACTAAGCAGGCTCTGTACAAGTCACTGTTTACTCACCATCAGTCATTTCCTGACACTTCATATAATCACATCTTTCCATTGGTGCCAATTTGGTTAGATTGCTACATTTTTAAACAGGCAGGTGGTCTGTCCCAAGCCTCTTTGTAGCAGTGATGGAGGGGGTTAATCCATGCAAGTCATTTATCAAAAGCTTATCTTGAGGTTTTTCATTTTGATTACATTCTATATCAATAATTGTGACTTTTTTTTTTTTTTATACGCCCGTTGTAATAAGACAGGACGTATTATGGTATGGCGCTGTCCGTCCGTCTGTCCGTCCGTCTGTGCGTCTGTGGACACTTCAAAACTTTGAAGTCTTTGAAGCTTTGTCCGCGCTCTAACTCGACAACCGTCTCACCTAGGAATGTCAAACTTCATGGCTGGACACCCCATGGGTCAAGGATGTTCCCTATTGATTTCAAGGTCACAGGGTCAAAGGTCAAGGTCACGGTATACTGTATTTGTGTATTTTATTGTATATTTTTGTATCGATCCATGCTGTAGGTCAGTGGTATCAATTTTATGTGACTTCAGGTTTTTTCACACTTGTTATTATTATATTGGTAGTGAACTGCCTTATTGTGCTTACCGGTATGTGCCATAGAACACCAGTATTGGAATCTTCCAAACTGCACCAACATTTCATCTTTAACTAGGTTTGACAAATTCTAACTTAATTAAAGATGAATTGTTGGTGCAGTTTGGAAGATTCCAATAATTCAAAGTACGGGCGTATTTTGCCCCACTGGTGGAGCTCTTGTTTTAACTTACTCTGGCTAATAGCCTTTTCCTCTTCACAGGAAAAACTTGCTTGGTTATCATCACCCTGTCTCCCCCACTACCCCTGCCCCATTGCTGACAAATCCATACAACTATGTGGGACACAAAGGCTTGGATTTAGCGTGCCTGGTGGGAGGGGGGCAGGGCATGGAAATTTCTGTTGTTTTGTCCTAAGAGTGATTTCAGACAAATCAAAACACCACGCCACAGTGAGTCTTCCAAATCCCCCCTTTCCTGTAGCACATGGTCAGTGAATAGTCATCACTTTTATGCTGGAGAGTATATGGTTGTCACATAAATTAGACAAATTTGGCCTATTCTGAATTGTTTTAGAACCATCTTGACCTATGTCATCAGTAAAAGACCACAAGGTCATTTTAATGAAACTATTAGTTTGTGTTCAGAATTATGTTGTGTTGTAGAAAAAGATTTAGAAATTTGCATCAAAGATTTAGGTTAATATAAAAATGTTGTAAGAAAAGATTTAGCCTAAACCTGCTGGCCTGTACAGGTCATAGACACTTTTTTTTTTAAGTAAAAATAAAATCATAGCTATAGAGAGTAAAAACATTTTTAGCAGGCCTATTCAATAATGATTGCTTGACTTACACTGTCATGTCCCTCTCCCAACAGCAAACTGTAATGAAATAAAGTTGACTTTCTCAGTGAATAACATAAGACCCTTAGTCCATAGCAATTTGATAATTTGAATTAAGCGTATGTTTTTGCTTCCTGTTAGGTAACAAGGACGGCTCTAGTTGGTGGAAGAGGACAGATAGGGGCCAATCAATGAGGTCAGTGAATCATAAGTTATTATACAGCACAGGGCTCTTAGTGTCACACAGAGTTTGTCACTGTGGACAGATTGCATGTCTGGCTCTGTCCTTTGCAGGGTAGTGGTCTGGGGTCATCTGGAAGAAGAGGCTACACTGTAAATAACCCTTAATAAAAGCCCGTGACCTTTCGGTGTTTGTAGGTTCTGCTAAATGTTTTGATAATAGCCCGTGCGTCAGGTCTTTGGTGTGAATGAGTATAACCTTGAAATAACCCCAGATGTGCTCGTAAACCAGCAAATGAGCTGAACCTGTTGCCAGTTCGCCATCACCGAGGTGAAACTATGGAAATACAGCCTTTGCTGTGTAACCACGGCAACTCCTCCCTCAAAACGCAACATCACCAAAGCCCCCGCTGCGTGCGCCGTGCACAAGGGGCCGGCTGTCTGCAGCTTACCTGACTTTATTAATATAGCAGCCGCTCACGTGGTCAGCCCTGCCCAGCGCAACACAGTGCTGCTACATGAGCGAGGGCACTCTCAGTGGAGACAGAAGATGCTCCCACTGCCGCCGTGCGCGCTGCTGTGAGGAGGACAGAGGCGAGCACAGTTGGTGAAGCGCTTTTTTCCCAGAACCTATCCTCTGTCGTCGGAGAGCTCAAGGAGAGCGAGACGCCCCTGATTTCCAAATCTCAACCAGCTGCTGTTGTGCTGTTTCCTCGCCACAACCTAAAGGTAAAGCTCCGTGCACAGCAGTCCACGCGTCATGCCTCTGGATTGATCCCGTGTTCCGTGGTTGTTCAGCGGTGTAGTGGTGTGTCAGATAGTCACAAGGAGGAGGCATCAGTGAAGGGCACGTAGTCAGAGTTATCAGATGTTGAGTCTAAAGGAAAGAGGCTGCAGCGGAAAAGTCAAACAGGTCAGTCTCATCTTCTCCTCCTGAGCAGCGGCGTCATATGTTTATGGCTTCGGCCTACGTCTATCGTGTTCCATTTATTTCGGCGTCACTTTCCATTAAATGTGATCATTTTTACACTACAAATTTATCTCGCTTTAATCGTGCAAAATGGGAACAAGCACATGGTCTACAATCCAAAGGTTTAACAAAAGTGGGTTTAGTTGAATGTTATTCTCTGACTAGTCAGTCCCATCAGTTCGATGGAAATGATCTGGCATACAAGAAAACAAGCTATTCTGTGGTACGGTGTTTGGTGAACTGTTTGACATGTATTTTAATTCGTTTATTTTGATTTGTGAATAGCTGTGTTTTACTGTAAACATTTTACTGTATGAAATTGCATAATTGTAAAAAATAACTGGAACTTTTTTTCCCTAACAGATCCTATAATGTGCTGCAAACATGGATTCAGATAAACCTTGTGTAGAGATGTGTGAGAAGGGACCCCCGCTGGGCCCTGCCTGTAAGAGGCCGCTCAGCCGATGTGTGCGGAAAAAGCTGAGACCTTTGCGAATTGTGGGCTTGCTCTTCAGCCTTCTGGCCCTAAGTGCTGTCTCCCTCAGTGCCTTGAGCTGGACTTCAGGTGGCCTCAATGATCCAGCACTGCCTCCACACAGTCTGAGTCAGACAGCCCCCCACAGGACTCTACTTTTCACCCAAAACCAGACGGACCCCAATGTATCACTGGACATGCCAATAGCCATGAAATCTACAGCCAATACCAATCAGAGCCAAGGTGATTACCCACCGGACCTCTTCTCCAAGGCGATGAGGCGTCAGGGCGCTGTGGTCCTTCACATGTTTGGCATGATCTACATGTTCATAGCCTTAGCCATAGTGTGTGATGAGTTTTTTGTCCCAGCACTGACAGTCATCACAGAGAAACTGTCCATCTCTGATGACGTAGCAGGAGCCACCTTCATGGCTGCAGGTGGCTCTGCCCCAGAGCTCTTCACCTCCATCATAGGAGTGTTCATCTCACACAGTAACGTCGGCATAGGGACCATTGTGGGTTCTGCTGTTTTCAACATTCTCTTTGTCATTGGGATGTGTGCCATTTTCTCCAAGGAGATACTAAACCTGACCTGGTGGCCGCTCTTCAGAGATGTATCCTTCTACATCCTGGACCTTATAATGCTCATCATCTTTTTCTTGGATAACATCATCTCTGTGTGGGAGAGCGTCTCACTGCTATCCGCGTACGCTGCCTACGTCATCTTCATGAAGTGCAATGGGAAAGTGGAGAGCTTTGTCAAAGACTGCATGAACAAGAACCAAGTGGTGGAGGTGGAAGTGCAGCCCAAGGTGAGATGGTTTCCTCAGCATTATTTGTAAACATGACATGAGATGAAAATGAACATTTCAGTTGAGCCATAAAGCGTTTAATAAACCTGGATTTACTTTGAGCACATAAAAAATATCAGATTGTCACCTGAGTAACACTGAAAAATATTTTTGGTTGTAGTAAAATTAAAATGTGAGGTTTACAGACTGTTTGCCTTGGAATACTGAGGTGACCTTGAGCTGCATTGATTTGGAGTAGTTTGGCTGAGCTGTGTATTTGGAAGAAAACATTTGAGTATTCTGTTACTTAATATGTTTAATGAGACAAACAGGAAACATGTTGCTTTGATGAGAGTAGTTGAAAATAGCAGGGTTATATTGTATAGGCCTGATCTACAAGAGTAATGGCGATCAACGTATTAATGAAATGTCTAAATGTCACCTAAACATGACTTTTTAATTAAGCATTGACACTTTGGGCATGTAGCGATAGTGTTTGAAATTAAATTGGCATATATTCTCATATGCGAGGGAGAGTACACAATAAGAAATACACACATTTACCAAGGTGGTAGATATTATTTTCTTCTTCTTTTATTCACATTGATTCATGGGACATCTTTATTTTATATCGATCTTAAATGAATGAATCAAACAAAATAAAGAACCTTCTTGATAGATGGATGGAAGTGTGTGATTTTAATATGATATTGCCTCTGTCATCTGAATTAGTTCATTTTCTTGTTTACTTGAAATTTATAGTACAGTATAGGAGCAGTTGTTGGAATGACCGCACAGACTTAATCCAGTGATTAAAATGGGTTTCCCCTTGATTATTGAGTGCATTAGAGAAGTGGGATGTGCCAATAGTACATTAAAGGTCACCATGGATACAAGAGGGTGCTGGTATGATGACATAATGATATACATATGTTTGATTTAGCCCCAACTGTGGCTTTAACATTTTTACATAGCAAAACATAATATTAAAACAAACCATGTATCATCTTAAACACATACTCATTTCTGCATGACGACTGCTTATCTAATATCTATAATAAAATCATTTTCCTGTGATAAATTAGTCTAATTCCTGTTTTCATATACAGGACAACCGTATAAAGGTGTTTCAGTGTGAGTGTAATCCCAACTATTGGGTCACTGTGTCATCACAATAGTTTACTATTTCAGAAACAGGGTACTGTTTTAGAAACCAAACTTGCATGATAGGGCAAAAATGCTTCAGCTAAGGTTGGATCAACCAAGCCGAGTTGAAGATCTGGAGTCCTTGCATTAATTGTTATATTTTGATTGCTGATTACTTCTTGCTAAATCAAATGCAAAAGTCAGATTAAACAAGGATCAGCAAAGTATAACTACCAACAAATTTATATTTATATTATATTCAAGCTAATAAAATAAATGTATGTAAATTGTATTGTCATACATATAACCATGGAGATTGTAGGGTGTATGTGACATTGTGAGCTTTGTTTTCCTTCTTAATTGTATACAGCTAAGCCTCTTAGTCTAGTCGTACAGTTTGTGACCATGAGACAGACAAAGATCTGATTACAGAGCACTAGGTCTACCCATTGCCAGTTCACAATATCTTTTACTCCATTTCACTTCTGCACAGCTCATTCCCACCAGCAGTGTGTAAATAGCTATGTTTACACCTCCCAGGATGATAATTGAGTCACAAAATTCTCTCTTCTCTCCCTCAGTTTTAAGAAACTTGAATTAGACTCTACTTTTTATGTCTATGTGCAGGGAGGGGGCAATTCTAAACAAATATATAAATAGAAACAAATACAATCATACAGATTTTACAGAAGGTGATCTGTTGTATCTCAAAGCCTGTACATGTTGGAACGTGAACTCTCTCATCTTCACCTCAGTCCTCCGTGTCAGACCTGCTTTTATCTTATCCCTTGGCCCCGACTAATTGTTTGTTTAATGGTCTGAACAACTTGAAATTACTATCTTAGGAAGATTTGATTAGACAGTGAGATACAATAATATAGCATGGCATTCTGGGTGAGGCTAAATGTAATATGCATTGTGAGTTTGAAAAAGCTGTTGAAACCATAACTATACTTCAGTCAGTGTGTATCCCACTACATTATCAGCTGCTGTAGAGTCAAGGCTGTGTAAGCCCATGTGTAGTAAGGCAGATGTTGGTTCTGCTGAGATGGAAGGTGCAACCTCTGATGCATTACTGATCTATAAATAGCGTGACGGAGACGAGATCTTCTGTCGGGATGCGCTTCAAAGATCAGTTACAAAGCGGCTTGTGTGCAGGGAGCAGAGTATTTGCGTTGCCTCCCCATGGGTTTGGACAATGATGCACCAGTGCTGACGCTGTCTAATATTCACACATCCTGTTTTCACAAGCTGCTTGTGATGCTGTATTTTATTTCTACTCCCCAATACCTCACACTTATACCAGGATGTTTTCTGATTCTTATTTCAGCCTTTCAGGCAGCATGGCTTTGATAATCTTTCATTACTAAGTTGTATGCCATCATATCCAGAGAAAGACCAAAACCATAATGTGTTTTTGGCTTTCTGTCAAGACAATAGTAAACTGAATACAGATTTGTAGAAAGTATCAAGCCACAAAGGGTCAGAGGTCAATGCCATTTGTGTCTGTGAAGGTTAAATGATCATCTGACATTCGAGATCAAAGTGCTGGTCACACTGAGGGCTGGAGATAGAGATAGATTGTTAGATAGATTGCACATTAGTCAGACACATACTATTTTACTTTTAGGGTTCAAATTAACAATTCATAAATGTCTTGTGGAGGATTAGTTTTTTTTTTTTATCATTTAATTTTTTATTTATTTTTTTGTTAGAGAAATCAGTCAGAAGCAGGTTAATGGGTCACAATAAGGATTTGACCAGTTTAAAAAAAACTGTTTCAGAATACGTCACAGGAACTGCGTTGTTGAGATGGTCAAACATAGGATTACAGCTCAAACTTTTTTTTACTCAACGCACCTTTTAATAGCTAATATTTAGCCTCTTTGTTTTACAGGATCTTATCTATGTTTATCGAAGGTGCTGATTTGTTTCCAAAGTGTTAAGGAATTAGCCCTTGATGATTTGTCTGTGTCAGAATAGGATGTCTGAGTTTAATGGTTATTATGTGAATCTTACTTGGCTTTGTACATTTTACTTGAAAAGATTTGGAGATTTCTAATGGAGATTTTTGCAGTAAAAAGAACACTCCTCAGCATATAACAGTACAATCAATGAAACTCTGTCTAAGAATACATTCCAGATTTATTTTAGTGTAGGTCCTTATTCCAGTACCATGGACAGCACCCTAGTCTCCTCAGATAAACTTGTGTGTCTCTTTAGACTATTACAAGTGTTGCAGAAATTCGTGGTTCACTAATAAAATGCCCTTGCAACAACGTGGGGCAGGGCACTGACAAAAGTTCACCTATTTAGATGTTGTTATTTAGACTTCTTCTTTGAAAATAATAATAACACAACAGCAGTATGCATTAGAGCCACTGCCACCCCATGTGGCACCAAGTACTCACCAAACCCAGCTCTGCTTAGCTTACAAGATCAGACGAGATTGGCATTCTCAAGGGCCTCTGTCCGTAAAATGCAAATAAATCTGTGAAGTGAATTAGTATGCCTCTCTCTTGGGAATGCTTCCCCTGGGATGTGTGCTATTGATGATAATAGCATGGATGTCCAGCTATCAATACCATGTACATATAAGCAGCCCTGTGTAACTCCAGGTCTGGCTCCAGTTGTAACTGATCTGCTTTCAGCTCTATTTGTCTGTTTTTATTTTCACACTGTAATGCTAATGCTAGCCTGGAAGACGCCGTGTGCATTTGAATAATCAGACAACTTGTTACTGGAATCCTGCATTGACTTGTTGCACTCTTTCAAAGCACATGTCATATCATGTGACCATTACCATAGACAGAGATTTGTATCTGTCCAGTGGATGGTGAAGCATGATAAATGGTTGCATATTACACATTTTCTTATTAGATTTGTTTTGGACTGCTAACATCTGTCTGCTGTCTTGAGCCCTTTTAATATTACATGTCTGTTATACCCATCATTTATGAAATAGGGATTAATACTGCCTGTAAAGTGCTTCTATATAGATCACAGCTGCACACATAATCTGGATAAAGAATTGAAACCAAATTTTGCAGAGTAAACTCTTAAAACGGAAGTGATTGCAATCAGGAAGTGTCTAATGAGCTAATTAGAAACAGTGCTGAGGCTGGGTGAATCTGCTGAAAGCCTCTGTTCTCATCAGAATGAATGCTCCTCATGTCTCTGAATGGATAGAAGCTGCCCATCTACCCAGCATGGCCTGCCAAGGTGACCTCCACGGCCCCCATTAGAGTATTACCCAGTCAATATGTCCACATGCTGTACAGCCATGATGTTGGACACATGTGTAACCTTCCTGTACTGTCACCATGGAAACACATTGTTCGGCTTTTGGTTTGTCCAAAGAATAGGTTTAAATAAGAGTTATCGGTACAATGATGTGAAAAGTAACTAAAAATCCTTCTGTGTGCCTGCTTACTCATTAATATTTGGCTTCGATGACACATTTTTTTATGAAATCCTAAATCTTATAGACGAGATGCTTATCATTCTGTGCAACAATATATATATTTTTTCTTTTATTGCTTTTGACTAGGCCTGTCATGATAATTACTATATTGACTTATCATGCAATACATGAAAGTTTGGACAATATATTTTGGGACTCCATATTTATCACATGAACAATTTCTCTGTAAAAGTGAGGATTTGGGGTATTTTTGTTGTATTACAGTTAGATTTGAGCTGTAGAGGGTTGAATAACAAATTTTTATGGCTAATTATTCCTTCATTTTGTTATTTATGTGCTGCAGCTCAGGCTTTTTAATGATACTGTCTATTTAAAATTTGGTTATTGGGATTATCCTGCTTTATTTTTATTGTCTCAGTGGCATAACGTAGATTTAATATTATCTTTCATTGCAATATTTCTCTGTTCACAATTCATTATATTGACTAAGGTTGTAACAATAACCAAATAGCATCATATTGTACCGTCAAAAGTCTCATAATAATATTGTGGACCATCACAATCTATTGAATTGCAAGTCTTGTTGCTTAAATGGTTGAGAACAAAACAGAGGGAACTACATAGACCATGATCCTTTGTTTTGTTTCAGCGCAGCCTACATGAAGAAGTAACTGTTATAAAGCACTTTTAAATCTTAGTTCTTTGGATTATAACAGTACCAAAGGCTCGACAAGGCATTTTAAAGGAAAAAGTAGCATATTTATTTCTATTGCTCAAAAATACACTAATTCTTTCTGTGAATAGGGGCGACTCTCCACAGATCTGACTTGTAATAAAGCATAGTGCTGTAACCTGCTTGATTTAAGGTTTAGGTTTAATCTATACTGTGGAACATTCTAGACAAAGCAATAACATTTCCATAAAGACATCAGGTGGCGGACCTTCCACTAGAAATGTTGCGCAGTGCACCTTTAAGTACTTAGTTTCCATCTGTAATAAGGCATAGAAGTTATTAATTTAACCTTTTATGGCTCAGATCTTATCATGTAACCCCAAAAATAACAAAACATTTCCCAGCCGTGCAAAGAAAAATCCAAATCCACTTTATTTCTATAGCACATTTTATTAACAAAAGAGTCTCCAAAGTGCTGCACATATAAAGATAACATTAAAAACAAAAACAAAACAAAAAATGGGTAATTTAACCTTGCCCATCATAAAACAGTAAAACCAAATAAAAGCAAACCATAAAATATCAATAAATAAATAAAATCAATTAAATTATATACAAACGATAAATATTGACCCCCAAAATGATTGTTCTATCATATATTGAATGATAAGTCCATGTAGTAATTATGTTGACAGGCCTAGAGTTCAGTGGCTAAAGTGAGACAGCACTTTTTGCTCTTAAAAGCCTGTGTGTGATTGTGGTTCACGGGGGTGGCTGTAAAGGGAGTAATTGGCTTGCGTTGTGGCAGCTACTGTAATTAGTTCTGCTTGTTAGAAAAATGAAGGAGTTACTAATTAACAAGTGGATTGGCTTCTTGACTTTGTTGTGCATCTTTTTTTTCACCCATTTTCTTGAAGATCATCATTATCATCTCCAGGCAAAACTGGGCAAAGAAGAGAGGCAGGGCTGAAGGGGGGAGTGCTGACTGTAATTCTCAATTCTCACAGGGTACACTGGGAGACAGCACGCGGCTACTGTACTGTGCGTCTGTGTGTATGTATGTGGAATAAAAGCCTGGAGATGAGCTGGAGTTGGCCTCTTGCACATCCATAAATAGAAAGCATGATTTATTTGTCATGTCCAGTACATCTACAGTTACTCTTCGTGGGCAATGTCACCTCTATAATGCCACAGAATGCAATAAAAAAACACCAGTGCTGTCATGACGATAACATTTCAAAATTGATTTCAAACTAAGGAATTCACAACTATGCGAGGGCCAAAAGTTTATCTTATTTATTTTTTATTTTTTTTATATCTTGTAATGTAATTTATTTTGTTATTAATGTGATGGGTGTGCACTCAAAATGATCAAAATAATATATAAAAATAGAATAAAATTTTCAATGAATAGTACTTTCTTTATCTTTATCTATTTCGTTATCATGAAATCTTACATTTGTTCTGATAGATAAAGTTAAAAATGTGCGTAACTGTGACTTTTGTAGTATTGATAGCTGCACAAATGAATATCTATTTCAATATTAGTTTTAGCATCTATTAGTAGCTGTTTTTTGATACTTATTAGAGACGCTACAAGAGACACATTCAAACTGGAGAACTGTCGTAGCATAATTTGAGTAGTTTTATTCAAATAATACCACCAATAGCATAAGAAAACTATTCACTATATTACTCACTATATAAATATGCTGTCCTCCCCCGCACTTTTTGCCCCTTTCAATCAGCCTTATGAAATCTGACATAATCTTTACCCCATGTTAAAAAGTTAAGACCTCCTCACAAAATCCTCTTAAGCTACTTGTATGAAAATCTGAAAAAAGGGTTAAAATAGTTTCGCCTGATGTCACACTCTTATTGATAATTCCTGGGAGCTTCGTGCACCGTCCCTCCGCTGATCCGCTTCCAAGAACCATCCCGATGTTAGCATTACATAACCACCGCCGGAAGAGACAGCGGCCTGGAGAACATACTAATCTGCCTATGCGATTATTAGTCATAATATTTAACAGTGGCTCAATGATCGCTCTGCACCCTAATCTTTATCTGGTACCTTCACCTGTTCACACTCACCAAGCCTCTTTACGCACTTGCCTTTGAGGTGAAGTAGAATAATTACTAATCAAATATGTGTAGAATTATGTAAAAATATCAAGCAACTACAAACTGTGTGCTAGTATCTCCAGAGAGTAGTGCAATGATTTTGATGATTTAAAGGAGCACGGTGTAACTTTGCTGGTGGAGGGCCTGCCACTCGCTCGCCTCCATGGAAAGTTATTATTTGCTTGGAATGTTTCACAGTATGGCATTAAGCTTATCTATGGAGAAATAAAATCACCTGTAACTGAATAAATGCAAAATGGATAACTTTAATGCCATTACTATGCAATTTCTATGAAGACAAGCAGGTAGTAGACCCTCCACCACAGTGCACCTTTAAGTTAGACTTGTCGAGAATAAAATGCTACATAAAAATATCACAATAAACGATAATATTAAAACTACTTCACGAAGCTGACAAAGTAATATATAGCAGGAGAATCCCAAAAAGACGTTTCTAAATGTGAAATATTGTTGGGACAAAGACATGGAGACCATGATTTTGTATTTATAATCATTTGTAGAAGTTACTTATTTGACCCTTATGATGCTACCAAAATATAACCCCAAAAAATCCCTATTATGGCAAAGCATGCACATGTACACACAATCAATAAAGCTTTCATATATTGAACAATAATATGGTAATGAGTGACAAACCTAAGTCTGTAGAAAGATGCATATTTCATAGTGTACAAACTAATGCTCCCAAGCTCTAATGTTTACACTTATTATGTATACGACAGACCAGCCTGGATCACTTTCAGTCCTTTTAGCTTCTTGTGGCATCTCGACACACACCACTGCCTCCACACGTATTCACATTTTGTCTCTTGACTGTGTAGGCTGAGTAACAAAGGCCCGATATGCTAAGATCTGAACAAAACGCTTTGTGTTTTGCCTCTCTTTTGTAGTTGCAAACATAGGCTGTTATCCACATACACACATTTTTGGAGATAAAGTGAGCATGCTTCAGTGAGGCGGTTTGTGAAAAGCTTTTGTTTCAGAAATAGCATGCTACAGTACAGACGGAGAGCGCCAAATGGGCCTGCTGAGAGTGATGGTAGCAAAATTAAGAGATGGTTCAAAGAGTACACTTTACTTTGACTTGGTTTGCAAAGTTTTGTAGTTGTGTTTTGTAGTAAAATTACATGAAGGTGTAGAAAATTGCCTTCCTGCTACTTAGTTGTAACTCCTATTTATTTATTTTCAAAATCTAACCTGTTTGAGCTCGGCATCAGCAGTGTGGAGGAATGTGCCTTTCTTGTCCAGTCGCATCAGTCTGTGTCATGTATGTATGTGAGCGTACTGTGCGTCTGTTCATCTTGTTTTGTCTTATATGTTCACGTGTATGTCTGTTTTTTTCTCTTTTTTCTCTCCCATTTTGTTCACTTTTCCCTTGTTGTTGGAGGAAAAGACGAGTCCCGGGGCTCCAGAGGACGACACCAAGCTGTCGGTAGGTATTTGTCCTTGTGATGATCCTGTGTTTTGTTGTGTTAATGTTTCAGTGTTCTCTCTCCCTCCATCATACTGCAAATGAAACATGTACCCTGTTATCTCCAGGCCTTCAAGTGTATCATCTATTTCTGAAGATTTGTTTTTATCTTTGCTGCATTCTGTACATGCCATGGCTGAGCATGCATTTGGGGCCAAGATCTGGAAAATCTTACAATGTAACTAACTGTAACTTTATTTTTCTACATGGGTCTAACCTGGTTAGACATAGATTTCTAAATAAATACCTAGATGATGCATGACACTTTTTCAAGGTGTCTTATTATAATTTAATCTTTTTTACATCCTGTTATTACTACATCTCTGCTAAAGCATAAGTTGCCATCACACACCTGCCTTCACCTGTGTCCAAGAAAAGATCAATGCTGTCCAACAGCCTGTTCTTTTCCATTCCTCCATCATCTCCTTGGTCCTGCCTTTCCCAGAGCAGTAAGTATCCACAGAACAATGTCAGGGGCTCTTTAGATTCAGACTCCAGATCTTAAGAACTATCATTTGTACTACGCATTTTCCTTACCAACGTTGTGTTTTGACAAAAGTCCCTACATGCATCACCTGTGGCAGTGGAACTCAATACCATTTTGCTTTGGTGCTTTTTGGAAGATGAAACATTAAATGCATGGCTTTTCCTGACAGGCTCATGAATATGAAAGCTCTTTTTGAGCAAGATCATTTTGTTTCCATCCAGAGGTGTTAAAGATGGTCTAGCCTCATGTAGCCATTATGAAACATGGCCACTTTCATTAGTGCATTTTCACCCTAAAAGTTTTGAAGTGGTTAAATCATAACCATCACATGCTGTGTTTTCAAATAGCGTGACTCGGGTGCTTATAATCGGACTGTGTCATGCTATGCTTCGCAGTGGATGAACATTACCTATTCTTTCCACAATCTCCCTGTATGTAAACGTAAGTGTGTAATAGTGTTGTCTGCTCCCACAGGCACGGCCTCGACTCCAGAGAGGAGGGAGCTCAGCCTCTTTACACAACAGTCTGATGAGAAATAGCATCTTCCAGCTCATGATCCACACACTGGACCCTTTAAGTGAAGGTATGGCTTTCACTGCTACAGAACTACTTTTAGTGCAATTTAGTTTCCAGTTGAATGACAGTTAAATGATGAGGGCTGGGTAATATGGGGATAAAAATAGAAACATGATCTCATCCATGTGACAATGTGCAGTTTTGGCCATATTTCTAGACTGTGATTATGTTTCTGTCTTAAGCAGCTTTTATGCTCAAACATAAGACACTTTTCCCACCCACTTCTACAATTGGCCAGGTTTCCTAAGACTCTGAGTGAGTGACAGGTGGAAATAACCAATCATATTGAAGTATAAACTCAGAACTAGCAGATGATTTTAGTAACACTTAAGGCACTTAAAGATAGTAACTGTATGAATCGTGCTAAATCTAGATCATAATATTCATTTTTTACATATCGCTCACCCCTACTGCAAACCTATAAATGAAAAATAGAGAGAGAATTCAGTTAAATGGCTAGATTTAAGTATAGTTTAATAGTTATTTATCTTTATTCTAAATTGCATATTTTTGTCTCTTTGCTCCTTGTACTGCAACACAATTTCTCCATTGTGGTACAAATAAAAGTTATCATATCTTATAGAAATAAATAATAAGAAAATAAAATAATAAATAAATAATTAAAACAAAATCAAATCAAAACATTCCTTAATCCTGGTCAATCTTGATTTTTATTGGATTATTTGTATATGTATAATTCAAACCCTCCATCATTTACATAGAAATATTATTTTTAAAACATTTTTTCAAGTTATAATAGTGCTACTGGCAGTCTGCAGCTCCTCGCTTGCTGTTTTCCCCCCATCATTCTTTCAGCTACAACATTATATCCCTTTCCTCTGCTGCTGATCAGCGGTGCACAAACTTATAGCTGTCTTTCCCAATATGATTAGCTTTAGCTTAGAGAATGTGAAGTGGCAATGACTCATAAGGGGGAAAACATGCTAATACCCAAAGAGACGAGTAGTGTTATCCTTATCTTTGCACTGACTTCAGAAAGGATCCAAGATGGTGAATATTAATGAGCTGCAAACAAGCACTGACAGATTGAAGGAAGAAATTCATACTTTGCTTTAGGGAAATGTCCAGATATATTGTGGAACGTGTGTCTCAAATCCCCCAGAATAAGATGTACTATAGAACTTTTGGTTTGATTTTGACGCCCAGACTGTGTTTACATAAAAAGGTAGTTAGTAATGTCTCTTGAGAAGCCATAGTTCTAAATAGTAATAATTCCACGACAACAAAAATATAAATAAAATAAATTGTGAGGCTAAAATTGTGCAAAGTTTCTTAGGTCAAATTATGTTAAAATTGTGACTTGTTCTTGTGAAGCTAATGTTGTGTCTTGTGACAATTGTGTCTCATCCCATTCCTGAAAACTAAAGTTGGTTTAAAGGTGCATTGTGTAACTTTCCTGAGATATTACTGTTTTGTCCTGATTATCTCACAGTATGTAGATAAATTTAGCCAATCTATGGAGAAGTTGGGCTGCGCATAGTAAGAATTCATTTTTTTCAAGTTGTACTTGAGCTATAAAACACCTGTAATCAAATAAATGCAAGGCAGATAATGCCCTACGGTGGACCATTCCATACAAAGAAATATCCATGGAGACGTAAATTGTGGGCCCTTGATCTTACATAATCCACCTTTAATGTTACAATAACGGTAAATAATCATGTAAAGGAACATTGTGTAACTTTTCTGGTGGAGGGCAAATACTTTCTCCATGGAGATGTTATTGCTTTGTCTGGAAAGCTTCAGAGAATGGTGTTAAATAAAACCACTTGTATTTGAATAAATATAAGGTAGAGCTGTTTAATGTCATACTGTGGAACATTCCAGGCAGGGCAGAAACAAGATGGTGCCGGACCCCTAATCAAAAAGTCACATAGTGCACCTTTAACCAGAAATGTATATTTCTGACTCTCACAGCACACAGTTTAAATGATGATAACAATTTTGTTTAATGTGAAGCTCAACCTAGAAAAACGTTAGAACTATAGAAACATGTAATGTGAAAGTGCAGCTTCATTCTTAAAGGTGCCCTATATAACTTCTAAGGTGGAGGGTCTGCTACTTGCTTGTCTCCATGGAGATGTTTGATCTTTGCCTGGAATGTTCCACAGTAGGGCATTAGACATATCTCCCTTGCATTTGTTCACTTACAGGTGTCTCAAAAATACCTTCAAAAACATGAATTCATACCATGTGCATGCTTGCTTCTCCATCGATCTGACCATTAACCAATCTCCATTGTGATTTTATTTCCATACTGTGGAAGAATCAAGGCAAAAAAGGCCATAAAATCTCCATATTATTACAGTTTTGCCTTGATAACTGTATATCACAAGCAGGTGATGGACCCTCCACCAGAAAAGTTAGTGCGCACAGTGCATCTTTAACTGCAGAAATGAGTGTCTTGTACAATGTACCAGATTATACTGATGAGTCTTTTGGCAAACGGCTGCCTGGAAATGAATGCAGAGGCGCCGTGTGACATGACTGAGGATTGAATTAATTAGTCACAAGAACAAAAGCAACACTTCGGTCTTGATTTGAATACATAATGGAGTGATTTCCATTTGGCACATTGGAACTTTTGACTAAGAAGAAGAACAGTGCACTCAAATCATTCCTGCTGTTAAAAATATCCACTGAATAAAGCACGTACTATTATTGCCGTTTTAGTGTAAAAATAAGATCACTAAGTGCACTCATCCAAACTCATTATTATTATTGTTAGCCTATGCGTGCTCTTTCAGTAAACCTAGTGATCTGCTGGGAGGCGGCACACTTCTGGTCTGGACATTATTTTTTCATAAGGAAGTCTGAAAATAAATCCAAGGATAAAGTGAGGACATCGGCTTGTGTGTGTACACTGTCCATGTACACTGTCATGATTTTATTTTATGTATTGTTTGTTTGTGTGGTTCAGAGCCGTCCAAAAAGTGACTCAAATATTACAAGACAACGCACATACTATTCTATGTATTCTAGCTCTGGTTATGACAGTTAAAGGTGTACTATGCAACTTTTGTGATGGGGGATCTGCCATCTGTTTCTCTCATTCAAGATCTTATTGTTTTTGAATGTTCCGCAGTATAGCATTAAACATGTCTATCTTGCATTTATCCAAAAGTAGGTATTTTTTGTTCAAGAATACCTTAAAAAACATGTAAGTGGAGTTCCCTCTACACAGATCTGACGTCAGCTGATTGTCTCCATGGAGATAGATATGTTTAATGCATAGACTGTATATATATATATATATAAATGGACATACGTAGCTAACCCGCTAGGATCCTGGCGTTTTTACTTGTTTTTTCATGTTTTTCCATTAATACATTTCTAGTCCTTATATGCAACTCCAAATTCGCCCTCATAACTGCTAGCCTCATGAGCTTCATTTGACTGGAGCCGACTGCTAGGGGTGACGCCACTCTCTCTTAGTCCGTTTCTTTATATAGTGTATAGTTTAATGTCATACTTTGGAACATTCAAGTCAAAGCAATCATTTCTCCATGGAGACAAGAGTGTGGCAGAATCCCCCACAAGGAAAGTTACACGGTGCAGCTTTAAAACTCCTAAATCTGATGCTGTTGATTCTACCACCTCTATTGTAAGTTATTTTTGATGTTGTGTAAACTTGTGGCATGAGCTCCTTTCAATTACTAATTTCTTTGACACTGTAAACACTATCACTGGATTTATCTCTTCTGTTTTTGTCCACTGTCCCTTCAGAATTTGCTGACTCTGGTGAGTGATTCCTTCTGATACTTCCCCCTTTCTATCCTCCAAAATCTTCAGTGTCTTGTGTGTATTCCTGCATCTCTCTTTTGCTGTTATCCTAAACATTTCCCCAGACGCATTGATGTCTCTTCAGATCTTCATTCATTTCTGTAGCTTTGTGGACTCTCCATCTGTCCTGTAGTTCTCCTCACTTGTCCTCAACCCAGTCCTCTGTCTCCTCTTCTAGTTGTCCTCTCTTGAATGCTGTTCTTGTGTTTCATGGGAATAGTTATTAAAAGAGCTACAGAGCAATTATTGGAGGTTGGGCTGAATTTTCACTTTTTACAATTAGCTATTCTCCCCAAATGATTATTGATTCACACTCTCTGGAGACCTAAAGAAAATTGTGTGTAAAAGTAATTAGGTTTAATAATATACTTTTAATTGTTAAGGGACTTGAATTCCCCTTCATCAGCAGCAGTATTGTTAGTGAACAGCAGATATTGAACTGCTAGTAGACATGGAGGATGCAGAGTGGCCCTTACGCCTACATCTGTGTTCTCAGTGGAGCGTTAAGATCTAAAACGGTAACACAGGAGACAATGATTAGGCCTGCCACAGACTTACAATAATATGTTTTGGTGGTCAGTATTTATCAAGTGTGCATTTTCTTTGCACTACTGGAAAGTTTGGTTATTTTTTGGTTATATGGTAAGTGTAATGGTATTTGAGCCATAGAAAGTTGGATTAAAACTACTATTACTCATTTCAGATGCAAATGTACCACTAAAGTGTTTCATTCTGCTATTTATTTATTGCAGCTCATGGTTCTTTAACAATATTGTACATTTAAAATATTTTTTGTGGCTAAAATCTATTCTAGGGTTATCTAGGATTAATTCATTTTAATATTATCTTTTATCTTGTATAAGTCCTTCAGATGTACAGTATGTTGTGCTTCCAAATTTGTTATTGTGGCAGGCCTTTGTGTGGCCCTGCTGTAGTCTAGAGTCCCATCATACTTTATTGCACATAACTATGGTACTGTGGTTAAAAGGACTGCTTAAAAGGGCACTATAGAGCAAAATTTTTCTGTGTGGGGGGGTCAGACACCTGCTTGTGGCATCAGATGATATTGATACTTTGCAGTGACATGCTGGGGGTGTTCTGGTTGTATCTCTATTGGTGGAATGTTCAGCAGTTACCATGGTGACACCGTATAGTTCCAACCAAGGCAGCTGTTTCTGGTCAGATTTTGTAAAACAAAGCTCAGATTAAATCTAACTTGAGTAACAGAGTTTCATCAGACAGAGTAGTGCTTCAGTTTGCATCACATCCCCAGGGAATATTGACGACATCAGCTGCAAAGTATCAGTTGCTTTGCCTGAAATGTTTCACAAAATGGCATTAAACTTTTTATTCAGTACTGTGGTTAGTTATACTGTGGATCATTCCAGGCAAAGTACTAACATCTAGGAAACAAAGTTACACAGTGCAGCTTTATTTAATGTAGGCCGTAAGCAGTATTTATACACAAATTTATTTCATTATTTAATGAAAGACATTGTACCCATTA
The DNA here is from genome assembly GCA_030686955.1 of Odontamblyopus rebecca. Taxonomy (NCBI): domain Eukaryota; kingdom Metazoa; phylum Chordata; class Actinopteri; order Gobiiformes; family Gobiidae; genus Odontamblyopus; species Odontamblyopus rebecca. Next base: position 15,613,283 of record CM060672.1, on the reverse strand, counting down.
GTCCCCTTAAGGGGGAATCAGTGATTCAGTTTATTCTACACTTATGAGGCGGAAATGCATAGATTTTATGATAGTCTATGCAATCAAATCCTTATCCAGCTTTTTTCAAACGGGTTCCCATTATTTTATTAATGTATTCAATGTTTTACCGCATAGGTCAGTTGAGGAAACAAAACACATTCTCATTTACATTTTCAAAAATTATTATTTGAACAATATCAAAGTGCAGTGATATTGATTGGAAATACAGCACATTTAAAACTATGCCATACCTGATGCAATCCCATTATCTTAATAAACAGAAAATAGTAAGTCCACCCACCAAAAATGTATTTAGATGGCATAAAATAAATCTTAATGCACAAGCATAACTGTTCAATATCTTTATCTTTTTCTTAGCTTCTGCTGGGGATTGATTGTTTACATTACAGTACCTCTATGTGAGGATATAGAAGAGTGCTATGGCCATCCTTCCATCCTCCGATCATTATCTCACTGTAATAAAGTGGAAAGGATCGCTGAGAAAGCCCAAACAGCCTTGAACATCTTTGACGAGGCTATTTGTTATGAGGCAGACATAGTACAGTCCTCCATGACAAGAGAAGGTCATTTGGGTGGAACAGCGTTCGACATACAGCACTTATTAGTTTATTAAAATATCTGTAATACACATTTTAGTCAGATTAGTAGATTAGCTTTCAAGCTCTCAAAAACGTACCTGTCACAATGTTTTGGTATAGATTTTAGTTTTCAAACATGTTAGGGACTGCAGTAATACGTGGCAGCAGCAGAGACATTGTTGTTAAGAACTTCACAATTAGAACAGTAACTGTGCAAACTTTTTACTTAGTGTTTTTCAACTTATATGATCTTTTTACGCAGAATCCACTTTAATCTCAATTTCCTGTTTTCTACTGGTGTCTAGTTTGTGCTCAGCTGTGCTTTCTGTGGTCCAATTGATCACATAGTTCAATAATCCACTCACTGGGTGAGTGAGACCAGCCGCCCACCCTGTGGTCAACGGAAATGTATTTTCCATTAATGCACATGTAATATATTGGCATTTGGAGTTTTTCGAGTAGCACTCTTATATGTTAATGTCCATGTTAACAGAATTATACTTTGACAGTTACATATGTTTGTTGATAAGCAGTAATATAAGTCTGAATGAACCAAGACAGTTTGCTCTTTGCACCAGTCCAAAGCACAGCTAAATGCTCAAGTTTTCTTCAGAACAGGTTTTTGACTTAAAAGTTATGTTAAAAATGAGCAAAAATAAGCAAACAAAAGGACATACTTGGAGGATTCTTGCCCACACACACTCAAATTAAATATGACAGAAAGTTATGTATTATTATATTGTCTGCTATTTATACCCGTTCTAAAAATGGATGTCCGAGCACTCCTCACCGTGCCCTCTGAGCCACCCTTTTCCGGGTCGGTAAAAAATCAATGTTAAAAGCCTTTTTGCCTCTGCACTGACTGAGTTTCCCTGACACCCCAGCCCTGCGCTATGGCCCGAGGTTTAGAGGTCAGGACACAAGGACAAGAGGGTGGATGGGTAAACAACAACAACAGACTCCACCCCCAACAAGTTGACGACTGTGTGAGCCAGTGTTTATGCCGTGGTCCGACTGCCCTGCCAGTGTAAACCTCCATTTGTAGTATGTTTAGTGCAAAAAAGTGAAGGAGATGAGCAAATGCAATCTGAGATGATGATACCATTTTATCTCATTAGACTGGTGTGAGGGATTGCCACGCCACTCATTTGGTATGAGGAGAGACACACAATAGCACTATTATCACTAGGGAACCAAGCTATACTAGATAGGAAGTAATTAGGAGCATTTGGATACTTCTTACTTTCTGATTTCTGCAAATGTATACATTTTTTGTACAAGCATGGTGTTTGTGATTAGATTAGGGTGACTAGACGTCCCTTTTTACCTGGGACAGTCCCAGTTTTGAGCCCTGTGTCCCCTGTTCCAGCAGATTTATACAAAACCAGTCATTTATCTCAAGTTTATTCAAGAAATGTCTCAGTTGTCCCTATTTTTGACCAATTTGAAACCCTGCTAACAGTAAAGAAGGGAATGCATTGTAATTTGTTTAGCTAAAATATGGAAAAAATGCTTGAAATGACCATAAGACAAACAAACAACAGTCCCTCAGATTATGACTGATCCGCAAGTGAGTCGAGAATGGACAATGTTATGTACTCTTTTCACAATTTTATTTATACCAACCATCCCAAACCAGGAATGTCCCAGGTTTTAATTCTGAAAATCTGGTTACCCTAGATTAGAATTGTTTTAAAGGTGCACTGTGTAACATTTCTTGTGGAGGTTTTGTCTGCTTGTCTCCCTGGAAATGTTATTGCTTTGTCTAGAATGTTAAACAGTACAGATCAAACCTATTTATCATGAGGGGAAAAGCAGGTCTACATTACATTTCAGATCTGTGGAGAGGCGCTGCTTTTCACAGAAGGAATGAATGTGTTTTTGAGCAACACCTGCAATGAATAAATGCTGCATGGATTTGTTTAATTTCATATCATGGAACATTCCAGAAGGGCATAACTTCTCCATAGAGACAAGTAGTTAGCAGACCCTCCACCAGAAAAGTTGCACAGTGCACCTTTAATAACAAAATTGTGTTTAAAGTTTGCATTTGACAAAAAAAACCCTGAAATATGAACTGTTAGAATACAAATATCACACTTTAGAGCATATTTGTACAGATGCAAACTACACGATTAGCAGTTTTATGCAGAAAAAGACGAGATTTTGTAGTTTGTGGATGAAATTATTATACTTTAAAAAATTCTTTGTGATTTACTTCTTGCAGCCATTCAGATTGTGATTTTTGATTTGATTGAGATTAATCCAGCACTGTCTAGTTATTCCTATGAGGTTTTTGTTGGTCCACACTAAAATATATATATGTTTAGAGATTAGAAGATAGACAACAGACTTTTTATTTTCTTTTGAATTTTTTTTGTCTCAAACGTAATGCTCTTGTAAAAGGTGCATTGTGTGACTTTTTGGGGGGCGTCACATGCTTGTTTCTATGAAAATGTTATTGCTCTGCCTGGGATGTTCCACAGTATGACCTTAAACAGCTCTACATTACATTTATTCAATTAGAGGTGGTTTTATAGCTGGTCTGGTTTGACGTACTGACTGTAATTTGACATATTCCAGAAAAAAGCAATAACAGCAGGTAATTATACAATGCACTTTTAATGCTATTCTTAATTAATGACAGAAACTAACCGTGCTGATGTGCGTAAATATACACACAGCTTCTTTTAGAACCTCATAAATATAACAAGATTTGTGGTAACACTTTATAATAACTTCACTTGAATTTAATAAAGAAAATAAAAACTTAATTCATATTCCTAACTCTTACAGTATTTAAGTAGTGACTATATTATCTTATCCCATCCATCCCTCCATCTTCTCCACTATGCGCCTAACCCCCCCCATGAACCCCTCTGTGGGTGGTGAGCCCACAGGAGGGCTATTATCTTATTATTTCATTAAAATGATCTACTCTATTATATTTAATTATATCTGTTCATTATGAAATAAGTTTTTGCTCATGTTTTATGATTTAGAAGCTGTAGTTGATTTATTTATTTACTGAATCCTCATTAGTCTTTACAGAGGTACAAAGACTATTCTTCCTGGAGTCCAAGTTAGCATCTAATCTAGTTACCAGTTTTGTAAAAGTAAAGCATATATTTTTGTCTTGATGTGTTGTTTTTGTCTTCCTGTATAACATAGCTAGGCTTAAACAACTATTTAGCAGTTTTGCATGGTCCAGATCAGCAGATGTGTGCTGTAGGCGGTCAGCTATCCCTCACACAGGGCATGATGGGAATTGTAGTCTGCAGATTGTTGAAGTCCCAGCTGCTGCAGGTTTGATTCTGTGGTCCTATTCATCACAAAGACATGCTGACCTGTGTCTATTTACTGTACCGGGAAGGACTGCTTCAGCGCAGAGAATCAAATGAATTGTCTGCCTTTCATTGCCCAGAATAAAATGCTGAGTCATTCAAACGTGTGGCAGGGCAGAGGAGGAGGAGGAGGACATGTGTTTTGTTGCATGTTTAGTCCAGGAAATTTCTTCTTGTCCTGTCCTGAGTCATTGTAGTACATCCATTTTATTCTGTTATAACTATATTTACATCCCCTTTCACCCTCTCTGTAACTGTGCTTTGGGTGTGTGTACCTTTGTGATGTGAAATTGTCCCATATGGTCTTGTATTGTGTCTCTTTTCCTATCTATGTGTGTCTGCTGCCTTACCCTTGTCTTTTGCTGTGATGTTGTAGAGCTTGGGACTTATGGGAAACTAAAATATTATCACTCAATGACTGAAGAAGGTAAGCTTTAACGTTTTCCTTTCGACGCCATCCATCTCGTCTTTCCAGATTTTAAGTTTTGCCTGCTCAGATGTGACTCTTGGAGATTTCACTAACACCAGTGTAAATCGTGACTCACTCAAAAATCACAACCCATTTTGCATTATGATTTTCCAGCTTTATTTTGAACTTTCTCTCTGTACAGATCAGACGTAACATTATGACCACAATTTTAGTTTTTGTCATGTGTCACCTATACCGTGCACTGTTCCTTTCATTGACCTTTTTTGAACACTACAGACACTTCACAAGCATGCTTTTACCTACAAAAAACTAAGTATAATCTTGCCTCCTTACACAAGTGGTCATAAAGTTGTGCCTTATCCATATGTTGTAGTTGTATACAGTGGCTAAAATGGTATTGGAAGCATCACAATTTTTCCAATTAAAAGTATTTCTAATTGTGCTACTGATATGAAATTTTCATCTGATATTGGTAACAGCTTTAGTACTCCACACATGCAAAGAATTAGATAAGATAATAAGATGTCCGTGTTATTTGAAGATCCTATATTACACAAAAGTATCTCTTGTGAGCTTTAAGCCATGTTATATCATTGTTACCTCATCAAGAACGCACCCGGAGTTGTGTTTTGTTTGAGTAATTTATTATTATTAGCCTGTCTACCTCTCCAAAGGTACCTCTCTTCTTTTAATTTCAGTAGAGTTTGGCAATTCCACGGCTGAAGGTATCCAAATGATCCTAGTGAAGGTGTACGGAGTTTAAAACACATTAGAGCACTTCTTGTATTACCACATGACATCACAAGGTGGAACAGTGTGTTTTCTATTTGAGAGAAGAACCTAAATATGCAGTTTGTGTTAAACATGTGTGAAGGAAACAAAACACAACTGCAGATATGTTTGTGATAAGGGAACAACATTATAACATAGATCAGAACATAGCACAATAGGCCCTGTAATGTGCAATAATATAACACAGGGGGTTAAAGGGGTGTGCAAAACAAAAGGCGTAGAAGGTTTTTACACTTGTGAAAGGAATTCTTTAAAGGAATATGATATATGAGCACTGCAGAAAGTATTTATATATTTAGCATATTTGTGACCAGAAATAATGTGACATAATAATCAATACTCAGTTCAATGAGGATGGTTTTAGGGGAAGAAAAGATTCTACAATGGCCCTAACAGTCAGTTGACCTTAAAGTGAGACTAAACACCTACACTACGCCCACAACCACATAACGAATAGAGCTGGTAAACTGGGCAGTACCTGGAGGACTAAAGAACAGAGAGGGGAGGCAAATCGCAGAGGCCACTGTAGGCAGCAAACACACTTACAGATGTTTGATTTTTGACCAAAGCTCCAAATTTACAAAGTTTGCACTAAAGTAGCCAAAAAACTAGGAACAATAGATAGTGCTATTAAAACACCATACAGTTTAGTAGCAAAACAAAAGTAGATTTGGTGTTTTGTTCCACTTTAATCCAAAAGACAACCTGAAAAAAGAAGAGGTACACACAAACTTTCACGCCAAAATAATGACACATCCAGTTCCTCAATACAGTATGAACCCTGGAGTTCTCATAATTAGCAAAACTACAAAATATTATCATAAGAATATATTTTTCTATGATATTTTTAAACGTGATTTAGGGGTATTTAGACTGAGCGCTTGTATGGATTACTTAAATGTCCTATATTACACAAAATCTATTTTAGTGAGCTTTAAGCCATGCTAGAATGCTGTTACCACATCAAAAACATACCTGGAGTTGTGTTTTATTTCATTCACACATTCTGATTAATCTTTTATTATTGGTCTGTCTACATCTCCAAAGCTCAAAATGCTCTGTTCCACCTTGTGATGTCATGTGGTTGTTTTCAAATTAACAGCTACTTTTTACCTTTAGTTCAGTAGAAATGGACAAATCCAGGTCTGAAATCACTCAAATGAGTCTAGTGAAGGTGTGTGAAGTTTAAAAACACAGCGGCGCACTTCCTGTATTACCATATGACATCACAAGGTGAAACGGTGTGTTTTCTGTTTGAGAGACTCAGCCTAAATATGTAGGGTGTGTGTGTGAATGAAACAAAACACAACTCCAGGTATGTTTGTGATGAGGAAACAACATTATAACATAGATCAGAAAATAATGTAATGTAGTATAATGTAATATGGGCTCTTTAAGTTGTTACCATTTGATCATGTTAATAGCACCACTAGAATTATAAACATGTTCATATTCTTCCAGTAGCAATTTAAGACACTGTATGTGTTTATTTTTTCTCAGTCATTTGCATCTTTGTGGGACTTATATACAGAATGACACTTTGAACAGCTGGAGGAACACCACAGCCTGCATAGAAAGAAATATGTGACTAAAACGTCTCCATTGCCCAAGATTTACCCCCATTGATTCTTTTTGTCTTTCGCCCCTGCAGAAATACTCCAGCCTCTTTACCCATCTCTCTCGCTGACTAATACATCATTCTCGCCTCACCACTCACCCGGGGCCTTTTACTTGTACTCGCATGTTAGATGTGTGGTGCTGAATTGGGCAAACTGGCGTGAGTCATCCTTCCAGAGCCAGTGATTGCATAACAGGCAAGAGCTGACAGAGAAAATTGAGGGAGAGTGTAGGGTTGTCAAGGGAGTGGGGTCGTTTTTGTAAAGTAATATTCAAATCTTAGGTCCTTTTGAATGAACAAAATGGGCGATGCACACTTGCACATAAAAACACATGTTAAAGGTGCACTGCGCAACTTTTCTGGTTGACGTTACTCTACTGCATCTTAGATAGAGAAATACTTTAGTTATCCCAGAGGAAATAAATTTTTTCGGCAGCAACAATGATACATAAAAAAAAAAAAAACAGCAGGAATTCACTTCATAAATGTATGTATTTATCGATATAGATAATGTAGATGTAGTTTATATAATAATATATAGATAGATAAGATAACATAGATGTAATTTATGTATTTATGTTATCACTGTGCCTGGGTTAGAGTTGCCAGGATTGTTTCACGCTATGGCATTAAACTTGTCTATCAAATATTTATTCAATTATTTTGCTGTGTTTTTATGGCTCAAAAATACAATAAAAAGAGCGGGCTTGCCTCTTCACAGATCTGACCCATAACCTGCTCTGGTGGCATTCTTGTCTCCATGGAGATAGAAAAATTGGATGCTGTGGAACATTCAGGCAAAGCGATAAAATACTTATTATGAAGACCAGCAGGTAGCGAATTCTTCACTAGAGAAGTTACAGAATGCAACTTTAATAATTGATTTAGTTTATGTTGTAAACTTTGAGGACGTCATAAGTTCAGGTGGAGGGCAGGAGGGCGGGGCCTATGTAACCAAATTACTGTTTTTGAAAGAAATATCCAAATTGAAAATACACAAATGTTGAACCTTATCGTTATTTGTTTGAGATTTGCTCTGAAAACTTGCCATATTAATGTTTCCACTGACGGCAGTCTCGCCTTTGGATTTGAATACTGGCACTGCATTCTGAGCCTATTGTTAAAGAATGATGTCACTTCTGCATGGTTACGGAGAAGATTCTGAACGTTTGCCAGTTTCAGTTTCATGTGGGTAGGCCCGGTAATTACAGAGGCATGAAACATAAACTAAGTCAACAGATCTGTAATCAATGAAATGGCAAATTCCACCATGACTCGTCCTTCAGCTTAATTTGAATCTTTTCATGGTTTTCAGGCAAATAAATAAACAAAGGATTTTGTTAGGCTCTTTCCCCATTCAAAAGATGTAATATTTTGCTAACTAAGGGAACCCCTGTATCCTTTTACACATAACCTAAGAGCAGTGGTGAAAGTACTCAATTTTGTTACTTAAGTAAAAGTACATATACCAGAGCAAAGAAATACTCAGGTAAAAGTATAAGTATTATATGAAAAAATCTACATAAGTAAAAGTACTCCTCTAAAAATTTGCTTCAAGAGTAAAAAGTAAAAGTATTTTGCACATATTTTGAGATCTAATAAAGCTTCAACTGTAGTGATTTTGATTTGTGCTAATTTTGTTCTATAGAAACAATGATTGATTGTTAATTGTTTTTTTCTAGCAGCTTTTATTAATACATTTGTTTGTATTAAAAATAAACCCTAAGCTTTTTCAGCAGATCTCAAACAGTCATGAAAAATACTTTTCAGTTCTGTTAAAAAATGTAGTGAAGTAGAAAGTACAGTTACCTGAAGTGAAAGTAAAATGTATCTACTTGAAAATTTCCATAAGTAAAATACAGAGACCTAAAATGTATAAAGTAAAGTGCTTTACTATTTGTACTTCGATAGGTTCCACCAGTGTCTAAGAGACATGTTGACCATGACTCTGGTCTTATAAAACTACCACTTTCATTGAATGTCTGAGATTGTGTTTGTGGCTACATGTGTGAATGAATGGAAAATGTAGAGAGATTTTTCAGCTTGGAGACTGTTAATGATTTTGTCATGAGGTCAGAGACCAGGTTCACGGGGGCTGTGGCTAGACAATGTACCCATTATGCCTGGTACGACATGGAAATAGGTTCACATGTGGAGTGGACATATTCAATACTTTCTCATTTCACATTTCACAATTTTTGGTATATTTAACATATACCAAAACCTTTCAGTAGACTAAAATGATCCTAAATCATGTCTGCAATCATGCTATGTGAAACCTATGTCTTGGCTACTTAAGTTTAAAGCTCCTATATTACGCAAAATTGACTTGTGAATTTTTAGCCATACCTGGAAACGAGTTTAATTTCATTTCCACACCATTTTATGTCTACACCTTATGATGTCATATGGTGGTAGTGCTTAAGTTAATGCTCACTTTTCCCTTTGTCCAGTAGAGATTGTCATTTCCAGGACTGAAATCATCCAAATGATTCTAGTGAATGTGTATGAAGTTTAAAAACATAGTGGAGCACTTCCTCTATTACCCCGTGACATTACAAGGTGCAACAGAGTGTTTTCCATTTGAGAGCAGGTCTCAGGCTAAATATGCAAGGTTTGTGTGTGAAACATGTGTGAAAAAACACCACTCCAGGTATGTTTTTGATGAGGATACAACAATAACAGATCAGAAAACGGCGTGTTATTGGCCCTTTAAAATGATTGATTTTTCACTTTACTGTAGCTGTGTGTGTCACTGTCAGACTAGCTAGAAATTCCTGGAAAACCACTGCACCACAACAGCTAGTCACCACTCCATTAGGACACAAAAGAAATCCCCTCTGCCTTTGTTTGTTGGTGTGAAGAAGGCACACTACTTATGTGAAAATCAAGGACTTGGTTGATTGTTGGTGTGGCCTCTGACATATTTTGGCTTTTGTAATGGATCCAAATAGCACTACTGTATATTAGTTTCACTTTGAAATATGGAAAATCATTTTTTATGTCTGCCCATAATAATTAGGGTGGTTCCATGGTTATAAAAAGGCCAGTGGTATCCATATATTGTTCAATTAACCAGAATGGGCTTAATATTGATTCACAAAAAAGGTCTTTAGAAAACCCTGGAACTGCCCTACCAATGTATTCATAATTTTCTATACATTTTTTTTCTCAATTTGATTCACTTCACATTGTCGTTATTCTGACGTCTCTGTAAACAATGCCCTTATCCCTTAACAAGTGATTTTTCCTCAAGGCCTGGGACATTGCAGTATCATCAGTATATGATATGCTATGGCACAGGGTTGTCTGGGCAGCAGTTCTATGTAAAGAAACTGTGACGTGCTTTTGAAACGTGACTTATCCGGGGTCAGAGGTGACAGTGGGTTCGGGAAACTTATGCTCAGAATTTTAACTCTTCTGACGTTTGTTTTTTTTACAGGTAAATTCAGAGAGAAGGCGTCCATTCTGCATAAGATTGCAAAAAAGAAATGCCAAGTGGAGGACAGTGAGAAGGCCAATGGGGTTGCGAGTCGTGCAGGTAAATAAATACCCATAAGCGCACATTGCATAGAGGTTTCATTGAACAGAATGTGTTGAAAATAGCCCACGTTAAATATTGTATATTTTTATAACTTATCTCTTAAAGGTGCAATATGTAACTTTATGATAAAATAAAATGATCTACAGTATGGCATTACAGGTGTATTTCACATTTAAGTAATTAATGGTGCTTTTATTGTTCAAAATTCATTAAAAAAAACATGCATCTTTCTGTGAACAATGGTGCCACTCCTCTCCACAGATCAGACCTGTCACTTGGCTGACACTGCCAACACATCATTAATACACTGCTACTCCCTGAGCCAGTTAATTCCTCTATTGAAATAATGACTATCACACTGATGTTAAACAAGCATGACATTATCACGAATAGTCAGATTGATTGAGAGTGTTGTCTTCAAGCAGTATGTAAATCCCATCACAGCCTGTACCAATCGTAATTTATGCATTTGTCACATCAAAGAACACTGAACTAAAGCATTAGCACCAGGCCAGAGGAAGTGCTTTTATGGCCACGGTGTAGTCACAGGAGCACAATCAAAGACTCTTAGATTCCTGTTAAAATTATGCTAACTGTAAGGTATTTAACATCTTAGCATCTTAATCAGAATGCGCTGGTTACTTTATTGATTAATTCATGTTTTCACGGTTTTATGATGGACTGGGCGACAGCAGCTCAATGGGAAAAAATATGACCATAGATTGATTGTGACTTGTGGCTCCATCTTTGTCTTGTTTCTGAATATTATTAGCATTGCTTTCTACATAGATACAGGCTGTTTTAATACATCTCAACTTTATAGTAATTTAAATATATTGAAGTGACTTGACAATATTTTGCTCTAAATAAATGTTGTATTTTTGTGTGCAGAAAATAACCTTCCGAACAGCTCCAGCGTCGAAGTGGAGGTCACCCCACCCATGAATGGAACAGCCGGCCAAGAAGGAGAAACGGTTTGTCTCAATATGACAGATATTTATGAGCCGACTCCAAACTGTGGTGAACTGAAGCCTAGGAGCTGTGGTGGATGAAACGAAGAGGGAGGGAGAGAGAGGAGAGGGGGTAGAGGGAGGGGAGAAAAAGAGGGGGAGAGAGAGAGAGAGAGGAGAGGGAGGGCAAGGGAGAGAGGGATAGAGGAAGAGAGGGAGAGAGAGGGAAAAGAGGGAGAAGAGAAAGGGAGAGAGAGACTGATATCAAAGTTTCCCTGACATCTATGAATAATTGATGCCTCTCATCTGCCCCTGTGTTTCACCTTGAGTCTGATTGATGCCAAGTTAGCAGTGACTGTAGCACAGGTCACTACTGCTGATAATTTCCCAGCATGCTCTTGGGTGCGTCCCTGTGTTCAGCTGGAGCTGCCAGAGACACGCCTCTTCCCACTGAGCCGTGTAATCACAATCTTCACTGGCCTCTGTTGTCTGCACGGCCTGTAGCACATACACACATAGAAAGATGCACAATAACGCCCGAAGTCTACTTTCTCCAGAAGTTTTGCATTTGTTAATGTAATGCAGCCCTTTATTGTGTCAAGCAAAGCAGCCTGACACAAAACTGTCCTTTGTGCAGCCTTGTATTGACCATCTGAACATTTCATTTGCACAGCCAAAAACATAAATATAATCATCTTGGTCATAGTGTAACACATAAACACAGTAACACCAAGTGACAAACTCAAAACTCAAAGTTATTGTGGAAAGCCCATGGTAGTGCTCATCCCCAGACAGCAGCCTGACAATGACAGCATCATCAGCAAATCTAAGGACGTGTCAAGCTGTGACACTGATTTGTGTACGGGATGTACAGCAGCGAAGAGGGACAGCTACCCTGCGGAGGAGGCTCAGACATGGTGCAACTGGTCATAACACAAGCCCTAGTTCCAGCCATTAATCCCTTTTGCTGCTCTGAGCTGTTACAAATTGATCTTTCACTTTTGGGTTAAAAAGTGTCTTTACCAGTAAAAGATAAATTATAATGAAAAATGTTTTTCAAACAATATTTTTGGCTCCCACAGCAGTCACAGTACTTTTGCAGTGGCAGAGCTTGAGCCAGGTGGGACAGAGCCACCTTATGCAGGTGGTCATGCACACACATTGGAATAGCTTACTGGCATCACGTCTAATTCCCACTTGGTACTATTTTTAGAGCCTGTCCCACGGCGCACCTGTCTCTGTCAGCTGAAGGCATGTCATTCTAATTGTTGAGCTCCTTGTGGACTTCTCAGACCAAGTTTGGGGAATAAGAGAATGGATAAGGATGCTGTAGGAGAAGCCTGCAGCAGATGCAGAGTAAAGAGTCCCAGTTTAAACCTCTAGGAACAGTGAGCTCTCCAGTCATCCATCATTCCCCTAAACAAAGAATACACAAGGCTAGTGTTTTAAACATGTGTCTTGTGTATTTATACTTTGAATATTTATAGATAGTCATTGTGGCTTGAATCAGAGACCTAACACTTTTCATAAATAGTTGTGCTTGAACCGAAGTATGATTGTGTTTGAGTGAGTGACTAGTGAGTGTCAAAAGGCACTACTAGACCAATGCTGCCAGCAAAACAGTTACAGAACTTCATTATTTAAAGTAGAATCCAATGTTGTGCACAATGTTTTGTATCTTTAGACTCTTTGAAGATCTTTTGTCCTCATATGACGTAAAAAGCATCTTTCCCTCTGGAGGAAAAAAAAAAAAAACAGCAAATGCCAAGCCTCCTCTGTGGGGCCTGTTAAAAGTCAGGTGCCTTTAAGCTTGGAGTTGGCAGTGCTGCCAGCTGAGGCACCACAGGGCAGGAAGCACCCAGGAGCTGGCATTTAGAGACTGACCCACAGGGGGCGCTGTGTCTGAGGGCTCCTTTGAAGGGACTCAATGAAGTAAAGTTAAGTCATGTGGTGGAAAAGAACTTTTTGAAGAGCCTCACCTGCTCAGTGCTCATGTGAGGACTCCCTTTGATAGTGTCATGAGGAAAACACTGTAAACAGTCATGATCTATTCTATACACAAGTCCTTGGCCACAGAGGAGAGCACTGGCTCAGGTATGAGCCCTGGGACTGGGGCTGGGCCCTTTAACTGAACAATTGAGCCATCTGGATGTGGAGTGGGGTAAATCAGAATACTGAGCATAAGTGATGCAGCTCTGCCTTTGTTTGGTAGCTCTCATTACCAGGGTTACCAGGCAGTTCTGCTCAAAACTCCATATCATTCATGGACCACGCAGCCATATTTAATACTCCAATTTTCTCCATGAACATTCACATTTCACTTTTTATATGGTGCATATTATGAAAATGTGTTATTTTTTGTCCTGCCTTAATCCCCTCTTAAGGGGGTAATGGACACTCACACATCAGTGTGTGTTGGCTCATACGTGCATGTGAGAACCTGTCCAAGTCCCAATAGTATATAGGGCTGTGTTTAATAGCATACAGAGGGACCCAGCTCTTGTTTCCAGTCTCAGAAGGCATTGTTATTGTACATTACTGTTTAACTGTGGATCAGCATTTCCATTAGTAAGCCGAAATAGCTGATGCATAATAGAGTCAGTGAAAAGGCTTGCACTGGTGTCCAGAAATGGCCTTGGTCAGCAGTTTGTTGGATCTTAATCCGGAGATGTCAGTCTTGGACTCGCAGCTGTCAGACTCCTGGGTCTCAGCAGTGCTGGAAAAAGTATTCAATTTTCTTTCTTAAGTAAAAGTACAGATACTGGAGTAAATAAAATATGTGAGTAAAAGTAAAGGTATCACATTAAAATATCTGCTTAAGTAAAGGTATTAAGGTGCATGTTTAAAGGATAAAAAAGTATTTTACACAGACAATTTTGTTCAACAGAAACAATGGAATTTGTTTTTATTGTTGACTCTCAACTGGTCTCATACAATAATAAAAAATACTTTCAGTCCAGTTAAAAATGTAGTGGAGTAGACAGTACAGATAACTGCTGTCAGATGTACTGAAAAGGCTGAAGTTTAAGCTTATTAGGCCTACTCATTTATTCCTCTGTCTTAGTATAATTTATATTCATTAATATAGCAAAAGAATACAAACAATACAGTAACAGCATAGCAAAGTACTATAGAACAAACTAAGTATCATAATTAATGTATCTGCCCAGACTTAAACAGTTAAACATCTTTTTTAAATGAAAGAGAGTGATACACAATTTAAGTTCTTCTGTAAATTATTCCAGTCATCATTATATTTCATTTGGTTTTCCTCCATTTTGGGACAGGGTGTGAATGTGTGTTTGACTTTGCACGTAGGCAGAGGAGGAGGAGGAGGAAGACCAGCCCCTGAGCCTGTCTTGGCCCGAGTCCAACCGCAAGCGCTTCACCTACCTCTTCATCATACCCATTGTCCTCCCGCTGTGGCTCACACTGCCAGACGTCAGGAAACCGGTACCACAAGCTTATTATGGCCATAAAGGATAACGTCTCTTACGTATGGGGAAGATTGACTGATTTATTTTTCTTCTTTCTTTTCAGACTTCTAAGAAATTCTTCCCCATCACTTTTGTGGGTTCCATCTGCTGGATCGCAGGTTTCTCTTATCTGATGGTGTGGTGGGCGCACCAGGTACATAAAACTATATAAATTTGCAACTTTTATAACACAAGTTTTTATTTGTGGACTTAAAGGTCCTATATTACATAAAATTTACTCATGTGAGGTTTTAGCCATGTTAGAATGGTCTTACCTCCTCAAAAACATACCTGGAGTTGTGTTTTGTTTATACATGAATAATCTTTTATTATTTGTCTGTCTACATTTCCAAAGCTCAAAATGTCAAGAAGTTGTAGTTTCACGTTAACAGCTACCTTTTACCTTTAATTCAATAAAAGGTAGGCAATTTCACATCTGAAATTAAAGAAATGATTTTAGTGAAGATGCATAAGTTTAAAACCAAGTGGAGCACTTCCTGTATTTATGACATCACAAGAAGAACTAGTGCAGGATTTGTGTGTTAAACATGTGTGAATGAAACAAAACAACTCCAGGTATGTTTTTGATGAGAAAAAGACACTGTAACAAATCAGAAAATAGCGTAATATGGGCCCTTTAACATATTAAGCAGTTTATCATTATTTCATGTTTGATATAAACATTAAGATTCTGTGAACATATTCAAATACACATTTCTCATCAATTCCGTCATAAATAAAACAATTTTCTAGGGCTGAGTTTTGCCACCGCCAATGCCAGCTGCCAACATCCATGAGAAAATTAAAAATAGCTGGAACATAAGATTAGGTTTTTATTTACCCCAAAGCTTAGGTTGCGTATATTTTTTCTTTCTGCAGGTTGGAGAGACGATTGGGATTACCGAGGAGATTATGGGCCTGACTATATTAGCAGCTGGAACCTCTATCCCTGACCTCATCACTAGTGTTATTGTTGCACGCAAAGGCCTTGGTGACATGGCTGTATCCAGTTCTGTAGGCTCCAATATCTTTGACATCACTGTTGGGTAAACTGCAAAACTTTATTGGTTATTTTTTATTTTTGTTGGTGCTCTTAGACAGTTATATAGTGACCCGTCCAAAGGAAAGGTGTCAGAAAGTAGTTTCCTGGACTAGCTTTTGAGTTGATGTTCACTTCTCTTTGTCAATTTGTGTTGAAACTTCAGAACTAACAAAACCTCAAATGTCTTTATTTCAAAATATAGTCCACTTAAAATGTTTTATCAGGTCAATTATTTTGTTTACCACAAAATAATTTTAACGACAATATCTATCAGAGAGAGGTAGTAAAACTCAGTTACATTTACTTGAGTAATTTGAAAAAAGATGTGTACTTCCCTGAGTAGTTTGAAGGCACTATACTTTTACTCCTACTTGAGTAAAGTATGGCAGTACTCCTACTTGAGTAAAGATTTTGTTTACTCTTCCCACTGTGAGCAAGTCTACGAGAAAAAAGCTTTATGTTTATATATTTTAAAATATTTGTATTTCTTGCACTACTTCTTCAGATATGAATTTTTTTTTCTCATTTTGTTCATTTTGTCCATTTGTTTGTTTGAAAATGTTTGTCTTTACAATTAAATTTACTTCAAATTATAAATGCAATGCCCACATACTACAATTATTCTTGAATGGTAGTACTCAGACCACCACTTTGTACCTCTACTTGAGCTAAATTATTTTTAGTAAAAGTACTACCTTACTTAAATACAATTTTTGTGTCTGCCCTCCCCACCTGAAATCTATACCCAAAACAGAATATGGGTTCCTTTAGGCAAAAAAGATCTATGACTTAAGCCTATGACATGATGCTTGTATTTAATCCATAATTTGGTGATATTGATCAGTTCATATGTGTATTCCAGGCTCCCGTTCCCGTGGTTACTATGGTCCTCTGTCAATGGTTTCATTCCAGTCCAGGTCAGCTCCAAAGGTCTCTTCTGCGCCATCGTGCTGCTCTTCATCATGCTGCTCTTCGTCATCATCTCCATCGCCGCGTGCAAGTGGCGCATGAGCAAACTGTTGGGCTTCATTATGTTCATGCTGTACTTTGTCTTCCTGGTGGTCAGTGTCATGCTGGAGGATAAGATCATTCCCTGCCCCGTGTCCATTTAAATGAACCCCACACCACACACTGCTGCAAGCCCTGCCCATAATCCTCTCACTTTGGACCTAAAAAAGACCACGAGCAAAATGCTTCTTTGTGTTATGGCGAGTGGACAATGGCCTCAGAGACATTTGTTCAATTGTGTGTTATTTGTAATTTTTTTATTTCTAATTTTTGGGGCAGGAATTACCGAAACAATATGCATGCCATTAGTGTTGCTATTTTAGCTAAAGGGCGAGAGTGGGATTTCCAGTGAACTGTTTTCAGTTGAATGATTATGAATATAATTTTGAACTGTAACGAAAATTTAAAATTACCCTAAGAAGAGTGGCTGAGACAGCACGCTGCAGATGCTAATGGAGGTTAAAATTAACAATAAACTGTTGCCAATGCGGGTTGAGCAAATTGCAGACTGTGTGGATGAACATTTAGCTTCAAATATGAGCGTAAAAGACTCTTCAACTGCAGGGTGCGCAATTCAACTGAAGATATTTTTTGTCATCCACCCAGAACGGAGCAGGTCCCCTCTTCCTCCTCACTCTCTCACCGCTGACAAATAGTAGAAGTAGCAGTCGATGTATAGTAGCAGTATTGTCTTGCCAATCTGCATTTGTTTTCTCATTGTTTCCCATTTGTTTTAATGTACACCGCTTCACAAAACAACAAACTAAACAAGATATTAGCATTCAAAAAAGCTTCAAAAATTACACACATGCGCTTCTACTAACACTCACATGAGGAATAATAAGGACAACTTTAGAGTATTTGACAATAGCAGTTTAGAATAGTCAATGTGTAGTGCTTTGTAGAACTTGCCTGCATGTAAAAAGTGAAGCTGAACACTACCAGTCAGCAGTGAAAAAGATACACAAGATAACATAAGGCAATCCCATCTGTGTAGAAAGTAACACTATTAACAAACTTGTGCAATTTTTCTTTACCAATCCAAGGTGCTTTTGTACGCATGTCTGCAATCAGCATTCAACATCATCGCACATTCACAATACAGGTACACTAGCAGTATTTTACAGCAAAAAATATATTATACGCCACTCTGTGTGTTTTGATACTGGACCTATAGAAGCATAATCTCTTTAAGAAAACTAGAATGTGGAAACACAAATGAAACAGCAATACTTTATACCACGTGTGTGTCAGTGTTGAAACCCCATGTGTCTGTAATCCAAATAGGCCACAACCCTATTCAAATACATCTATTACCATTAACTTTTCCTTTAATTCTTCCTTTACCTCAACAAATTAAAGTGTAACATAGTAGTAAAATATGTCAGACTGAGGGAAAATGCATGCAAAGATTACTGGGCTGGTTACCCTACAAGTGATGCTGCTAGGGCTGTGTTATGCATCCACTCACACAAGATCAACTTTGTAAATAAGTCCTTTTGCAAACACTATAGCGGGAACTTCTTTTTGTGCTCATAGTGGGTACAAGTGGAGAGACATATTGGACTGGTTTAGTTAATGAAATGTTTGCACTGGATACATTTTAGGTAAGACACTGCATAAACTGGATACATTTTAGGTAAGACACTGCATAGACTGGAACATTTGGTGCTTTCTACTAAAGAAATATCTGAACCAAGATGAGGGTTTTGAAGTTAGTATTTAAGAAATATGTACAAAGAAGTCGACAAAATATATTGCAATTACATAATATAAATTGTAGATATTATCTTTGACAATATAATCTATATGTGTAAAAGAAAATTGTCTCTTTATGTAAAAACACAAAGTATATTATAAAATGAATAAAGATCATTCAAATATGCAACAGCTGCTTGACTGGGTGACATCTTTCAAAATACTTTGGCATTTTAACTTCCCAGAAGTGTTAAATTTCTCTTTTTCTTATCTTATTCATCTGTCATTTTTGTGGAAAAGGGCGCCATCTAGTGGGCACAGTTAAGTACTTCGTTGTAGGTGTGTCGTGCAATCTGTTTCCTCTGAACAGACTTTTTTTTTCTCTTGAGAAAAAAGGACCTATTTGTGATGGCAGCTTTAATTGTCATAAACTATCAAGTGGTTTACTTTTGTATCATGATGAAATTATGGTTCTGTTTTACACATACCTAAAATATTATTAATTATTTTAATGGCATAGCAGGCCTAAGAATTACCTTGACTGTACTGTATAGGGGTAAAAGGTGACGGGGGTCTTAACTTTTAACATTAATCTTCAAAGCCTACATGCTTATTTATATAATCATTTTATTTTAACCACTAAGCTTGTGATAAAATGGTTGAATATAGACAATTACAGGACTAACAAGATTAAAGTGCGTTCATTCAGCAATTCATTACCTGGTTGTCCACTCCCACTTATTTCTTGCTACAACTTGTTGAAGGTGCTACTAGTTTGGTAGGAAACTGGTTGGTTACCGCACCGTAGCAACCTAAAAGTGAGAAGAGAAAAAAACAAATAGTTAAGTGCAGTATGCACTGAATCAAATACAAGTACACAGAACTACTATGTTGAGGTTATGGTACTACTACTTACCTACTTACTTTATGGCTCTTATGACCACCACTAATAAATTGCCAGTATTGCGCGATTTTCTCATCTGTGTTATGATGCTGATGTTGTATGATGTTAAGGTTAAATAGCAGCTTTTAACTTGAAAACTACCACTACATGACATCACAAGGGTGGAAATGTAGGCAGACTTTGTGAATGAAGTGTGAATGAAACAAAACACAACTCAAGATATGTTTTTGGGGATGTAACAACATTATAACATGACTTAAAGCTCAAATTTGTGTCATACAGGACCTTTAATACAGATGTTGCTGTGACTATCATTGTAAATAGTTAAATAATTAAAAACTGTAATATATGAGTTATATTCTATAATATTACATTGTATTGTGCTGTACTGTGAATCGCATTTCAGATTTTCATTCAGGGTTTGGTCATGGTATAAAAATGAATACATGTGTTTCCTAGACTTAAGTGGGACAAAGAAACTATAAACTGTCTGCACTAGAGAATTGTTTTTATAGCATATGTGCGGTGGTGTCATCACAGAAAGTGCAGTGTTAGTTCTATTTTAAAGTTTGTGTGATGACTGGGGTCTCAGAGGCTGAATCATGACTGAACTCAGACTAAAGTAATGTAGTGTGTGGATGTTTCATTTGGACTGAGCAATAAGAAAATACTATGTGACCAATAGTTGACCACTGCAACTGGCTATGTTCAAAAAGTTAAAAAAGTACTCCATCAGCCCTCAACAGCTAAAATCTATAACCCACAACAGGGACAAATATATTTACAGTTACAAGTCAAAATCAGTGGTTCCCAAAATGTTTTGTCTTGAGTGCCCCCTAAGCTTTAAGTATAAGTACCCCATAACTTATATAAAGGTGATTCATAAATATTAATTTATTATCAATTTATTCGGGTATGTTTTCTTGTTTAAATGATGAAAAATGATTAAGGATGTACATTGACCAAGTGCAATATATTTTATATTCAAATCCTATTCAATTTCTTCTTTTAAAATCTGGTATCATTCCACGTACCCCCACAAAAGTCCAGTCCCTATAACCCTAGTTGGAAAACATTGTTGTAAATTATTAGATTTGACATTTATGGATTTTAATTTTGGATATTTCTATTAAAATACAATGTAGTCAGATGGATAACTGACAGAAACCCATAGAAGTATCACCTCCTCATCTGGAAGAAGCTGGAATTTTTTTTTTTTTACTGTATTATAAATGAAGTGACTTCTTAACAACCCAAAAACATGCACTGTAGGTGAGAAAGTTGTGTGTGTGAGTGATGGTGGTGGTCAGAGGGACCGTTGGCGCCGGTTGGCTTGGCAGCCGCACCTCCGTCACTCTGCCCCAGGGCAGCTGTGGCTACAACAGCAGTTTACCACCACCAGGTATGGAGTGAATGAAGAATGCTCTGTAAATAATCCTCTGTAAAGCATCTTTGTGACATATGTCTGTGAAAAGCACTATATAAATAAATAAACACTTAACAGTATGATACAATTAAGTACTATTTTTCAACAAAGGTTTGCAGAAACATTTGGCATATACAAAAGTACACAAACAAATGGAGAAAACAAATGAAACAAACTTTTTTATTTAAACTTTAACATAAATGCGCATAATATACCTTTATTACTGTTTGAATTATTCATCTATGAGGCTTATATTTCCTTACAGAACCTTTGACATCTTGCTTCATTTTTACACCATATCGTACCTAACAGAGATTATATCAAAATTGCGCAGACTTCCAACGCCAATGGTTCAATTACATCACTCTCTTTATTTGCTCAAAGGTGACGTTGAACTGATTTCTTATTTCCCTGACATGCAGCTTGACAATCTTCACAGTATTACTTCAGAAAGATTTTTAATTCACCTACTTGGCAAAGCGCACATTTAGTCTGCTCGGTTACCATAATAAACAAGCGTAAAGACGTAATGGAAAGGTTAACCTCACATGTGTGCTCCAATTGTCTTCGTACGCACAGGTATTTACTCAGTGGGAGGGGCAGGTGTGTCCGAGGAAGTGAGTCAACTGCAAACCAAGGCGCCAAAGTCAACTACTACTACAACTACTCGAGTTCTCCATTGATAAAACACAAATAGACTAACGATATATAAGGTAGAAAGATATCTTTAAGGATACTTTATGTAAGTATGTATGTATGTATGTTTTTTATACAAAAGGGGTCAGATTTTCAGATTTTCAGAGGGTCACCTCTCACAGATCAAATCTATAACCTGACCTTGTCAAATCACCTGCTTGTCTCTTTGGAAATAGATACTTGGGATATATAAAAGAAAGTGTTAATATCTCCATGGAAACAAGAAGGTGGGACCCCTCCCTCAAAAAAGTTACATAATGCACCTTTAATCATTCACACTGATGTGTGGTTCAGTGGTAGATCTCAAACCCATATTTACAACTAATTATTGTTTCTAATATCCCCATATTTTAATCACCACATATAAAATTATAAATAATTAAATAAACTAGGTCACAATATTGACTCATATATGACCAACTCAAAAATCAGCTTGAAAGTAACTTCAAAATAAGCACTGCATTTCCTGTGCTTAAAAGAACCCCAAAGTGCAAATGTCTAGACATTTGAGTCACACATGATTCATGAATGAACCAAATTAACTGTGTATTCTTCTGTTAAGACAAGTTTTACAAATGTATAGGTTATAAACAATAGCTTACAGCCCGACAAGACTCAGCCTTAATATAGCCTTAATATACACAGACAGAGAAAATTATATGCTTTTATTTGTTTTGAATAATACTATTTCTTTAAATATTTTTCGAAAAGTAAAAGCTGTTCAGCTTGTGTATAAATAAAACAATACCTTAGCCAATTTGGAGTATTAGTCCAGTAAACAGCTATGTAATTACAAATTTTAGAATATCAACAGGTAAAAATATAAAATTCACAGTTCATCTTAATTAAGCTAAACACTCACTAGCCTATTGTATGGGCTTATTTTAGTGGCAATTAAGGGGCGGATTCCCTTGATTACCTGATGATGCAAATGTGTATTTGTAACACACCTTCTGCAGGTAGTAGGTCATACATTACGCTCATGGGCAGTGCAGTCGGAAAAGTGGGCGGGTTTCTCCTTCCTGTCATTTCTTTATAACCAAGAACACGTGAAGAAGACGCACAGACCTCTGGGAAATATAGTTCAATAGATTCATACCATTTAAACTTAATCATACTTTTGAGGATATAGCACACATTTTCTTTTAAGATGTAAGTATATTTTTTCTATTTTATCTTTATTAAATTCAAATTTACTTGAAAGTAATTTGTCAAAGCTTTGATTCTGAACAAAACATTCAGTTGGCAATGGCTACATGTAGTAAGTTTGTCCACTTTGCCAAGACTAAAACAGGTTTGAACTAGTACTAAACAAGGTTAAAAGCTGAGCTGCAAACTAAACCAGAACTACTCATGGATATGAACAATTTCTAATCAAGAGACAAGAAGTAATCTATGCTGTAAATGTATAATTTATGTTTTGAGATAACTTCATGAAAGAATAACTCCACCTGTGAAAAATGTCATTCAGTTAATGACAGTTTTATGGATCCAGAGATGAAATGAATGGGTACAGGAAGGGAAGGCAAGATGTTGGCATAGCTGTTGAGTTGAATACCCTGCTATGCCATCAACCTGCCATCTTTTTCTGCACTTTAATGCTACGCTTCAAATTTCTGATGTAACAGTTCAAGAAAACTAATGTTCAGCGTATTATTCATGGCCTAACCACGACCTTCTTATTGTTACAGCTTATGTAGAATTTATGCACATGTTTGTGTTTTTTCTTGTTTCATTCTTAAATTCATCTTTTTACCTCTACTCATCTATTTATAAATCATAGACCTACATTACAATTACATTGTATTAAATGTTTACCTTCCTTAAGAGGTAAAACCTCGAGAGTAACTGCGTGACACCGTAATACTTTACTGCCATTCGCGACATTTCTGCGTATAAAATATACAAGGAACGGAGGGATGGCTCTGCCAGAGGAGAGTTGCCAGATATTAGTGTGGTTTTTTTCAGGTTTAAGTGCATGACTGCTGTGATTTAATTTAGTCTTTTACCACTTGTTGATTTATTTATACTAAAACAACCTTGTATTTTTGTGTCAATTGTAATTGTCCAGAATGAAATAAAATGTTTGACAAATCTGCTATAACCCATGGCTTGTGTGTTATTTATTATAACCCCCTGAACTGATCTATTTGCAGTTCCAGTTAAAAGCAACCTGAAAGAAAAGGAAAAGAAAACGCTATCTTCATTCCTAAAGAGACAGTTTTTTCAGAACTCGAAGAATGAGAACAGTTTCACACTAGAATTTCGTTATGAAACTTCCATGAGAACAGCTCTGAGGAGCTCTGGAGCCTTTGTACCGTGACGCCTATTAAAAAAACATAGCCATATTAAACAGATCATGGAAAAAGGCTTACCTCTTTCTCTTGCATACATATTTCTTAAGAGGAGTGAGGTCCTTGGTGGGGACAGATCAGATGTTTTATGCTGACGTAAATGTCTGCGCGTGACGTCTGTTTTAGTCACGTGATCCAAGCCACGCGCTGCAGACGCTTCTTCCGGGTTTTCTCTGCGTATTGCTCACGCTGCGATCTTCAGGTGCGTTTATTTATTTCACTCACTTAAATTATGTCTCTACAAATACAGTAACAAAACATACACCGTTGAGCACTAAATTGTTATGTTTGTCTCACATGTAAAAGTAATCTTAGCCTAAACTGTAACATTCGGGGCTATGGGTGGCAGAAGCAGTTCCTGACCTAAGTACACAAAACTTGGCAAATAGATTAGAATGAATGAAAGTCTTTATGTAAACAACAAAGAAGCCAATAAAAAGGGTCCTATGATATCCTTTAAGCAACAATAACATGAACAATAAGAAATTAACAGTTTTCCAAATGTTTTCCAAATGTATTCCTACACAAATGGCTGTTTTCCTTTTAAAATAAGCAAACAAAGTAGTAATGTAACGTAATGTGAATTATTAGCCTAATAGCGTTGTTGCCTAAGTCATATTTGAACGTTTTCGTAAAACAAGAAAAGCAAGCACATTGGTATTTTTTATATTATTGATATTGTACCAGAAGGATGTGTGAACAAGTTTCCAAAAAAAAGAAAGACACAACATTGATTGCAGGGTGATGCAGCAGTGGTAGGAGAGTAAAGTTAGGCAGATATCACAGTTTGGCCAAAAAAAAAAAATGACTTAGGCAATTATGCAATTCAGCTAACAATATGTTTTTTCCATGTGCAATGATTTTAAAAGACATGAACAGCGAAAATGTCAGCTTAAGTGAGAAGATTGTGTCGCCCTCCTACATCAGACAGGGCTCAGAGGCCAGACGCAGCCATGAGCAACTTATCAGACAACTCCTGGAACAGGTACCAATAAGTATAATGATAATAAGTACAATTAAAAGTTACAGCTGTCTGTGGTCAAACTTTGAATTTGTTTTTGGGTGTCAGGGCAAGTGTCCCGAGCAGGGCTGGAGTGAGAGCACCATTGAACTTTTTCTCAATGAACTGGCTTTGATGGACAGCAATAACTTCCTCTCAAACTGTGGAGTCGGGGAGAGGGAAGGCAGAGTTGCCTCCAGTCTTGTGGCCAGAAGACATTACAGGCATGGCATTTTACACCACATTATAGTTTTGACATGATATTAAAATTTCAAACGCAATTTAAGTACTAAAGAACAGACTCACTCAATGCTGATTACGATAACACAATGATAATTTAAAAAAACCTGTATTTAGACAGTAGAATGCAATTTTCAACATTAAATAATAGTACTTTCTTATATTACCATGTGGTTTTATATCTTTTTGATCCTTCAGTTGTCCAGGCCCTTTCCATAGTGGTTTATGGGGGTATACTAGTTTAAGTGATCTTATACTTATTCTGATACAGCTAAAATTCATGGAAAGATTAATTTCTATATTGTAAATATGACTTTTTTAGCATTTCATAATTTTATTACTATTTAGTATTGATTAGTATGTGATTTTTGATGATTTTGATACTCCTACTATATAAAACATTTGCAGTTTGAGAAAACAAACATGCAATAAAGTGTGATATGATTGATGTGGCCAAATATCATAACTATGATAGTTGCTGTAGTGTATAATGAGTAACAAAAATAAGCTTTAATAAATCAGGGCTCAAAACAAAGTGGAGGTTTTAAATGGATCTCAACAGTGGACTTTGAAGTGGGTGGAACAGTCCCGTCCACTTCAGAGTCCACTCTCGTTCTGGAGGTAAAATATCCATTTGTTTTTCAAATAGACTCTTGATATAGAAATTCCAGTATCAGGAGTTTAAAGGCACGGAGGAGGCTAACCAGCTATGTGATCACGAATATCAATAAAATGGTTGTTTTTTGTCCAAAAAGCACATTTAAAACACAAGATTTGTTGAACTGTTTAAATAACTTAGGGTTTGTAAAGGTTTAGTAGGAAATTGAAAAGAAACAGGTCTTGTGGCCATTAATCAACAATACCTGATTAGCACTGAGCAAGCTTTCAGACTGGAAGATCATTTGTGCTTTTATTATATTAATTTCTCGATTCTTGTTGCTGTTTGAAAAGAATATATATTAATTAACTTTATTGTAACTCTTTAACTCTTTCTTCATAGGTTAATCCATGGCATTGGTAGGTCAGGCGACATTGCTGCTATTCAACCAAAAGCTGCTGGATCCAGTCTGCTCAACAAACTGACAAACTCTGTCGTTTTGGACATTTTAAGACTCACAGGTTTGTTCAGAAACTTTACTTAATCCTTCCATAGTTGTAAAATATAAGTGAGACCCAGATGTATAGCCTAACTAAGTTTATTTTCCAGGAGTCCGTAGTACCTCTAGTTGTTTTGTCGTCCCAATGGCGACAGGGATGAGTTTGACGTTGTGCTTTTTGGCCCTTCGCCATCGTAGACCCAAAGCTCGGTACATAATCTGGCCACGCATTGACCAGAAATCCTGTTTTAAATCCATGATCACTGCTGGTAAGAACAAGACCAAAAGAAAGACTAAACCAGGTCTTACTTCAGGGAAACTAACTTATTCACAAGTTTTACCAAATAGATTTATTCTGATAATGTCTCTGTTGAAGGTTCACTAAGTCACTTTTCTGGTGAAGGGTCAACTACCAGCTTGTCACCTTGGAGATTTTGCGCAGTTTGGCACAATATGACAATCTTATGTATCAAGACATCAGGCCAAGTTCTAGATCAAACCTGTGGAGAGGCGAGCTGGCTCAGAGTAAGAATGTATCTTTATTGCTCTTTATTATGCACAGTAAAACATCTGTAATGGGATCCTTTTAAGACTCACTTAATGCCATACTGTGGTACATTCCAGGCAAAGTAATAGTGGAAACAAGCAAGTAGCACCACCCCCCACACCACAACAGAAAAGTGAAATAGTGCACCTTTAGGGGGAATTATACTTTTTTTTTTTTTGCAATGCATGTACTAGCTAATATTGTGGAAAAATGCATAATGTCTTACCTACTATTAACTGTCCATTCTGAACCCATTTCTCATTCCACTATCAAGAAACCCTCATTATTTTAACTTCATAAACTGTTATTTTTCCTTAGGGTATGAACCAGTCGTGGTGGAGAACGTTCTTGAAGGCGATGAGTTGCGCACAGACCTGGAGGCTGTCGAGACAAAGATAGAGGAGCTAGGAGCCGAAAACATCCTGTGTATTCACTCAACAACGTCATGCTTTGCTCCTCGCGTTCCTGACAGGTAAGCTTTGGTTTAGTTTAGTTTAGTTTAGTTTAATGGTCTTATTTGAATGGACTTGTATGTAAATTTAGACTAACTTTATTGACCCAAGAAGGGGATTACTTGGGGTGTAAAAAGTAGTTTATAAACACAATCTAAACAACAATAATACTTCAAATACAACAGTTAACTGATATATAATATTAATCTAAATGATGTGTATGAAAATGTATAAAATAAGTACAAATTCTTAAAAAGTAAAAACAAAAATAAAGCAATAAGTTGGTCAAATCAGGGGAGCAGTCCACAGTTTCCTATCTTTTATCTGTTCAACAATCACAATAATTGACATAACTCACACAGTTATTGTTTATAGAATGCAAATTAAAGTAATCTGCATCATTATAGATTTTAAAGGTGCACTGTGTAACTTTTCTGGTGGAGGGTTTGCCATCTGCTTGTCTTCATGCAGATGTTCTTGCTTTATCTGGAATGTCCCGGCATGGCATTAAACGTATCCATCTTGCATTCACTCAATAAGAATTTTATTGATTTACAAACTTGCATTCTTGCTGTGAGTGGGCTCGCCTCTCCACAGATCTGACATGTAACTTGGCCCTAAGACGTTGCCTGCTGTCTCCATACAGATAAATAAGCATAATTCGGTATTTTAGAACATTACAGGCAACATTTCCATTGAGAAGCTGGACCCTCCACTAGAAAAGCTACACAGTGCCTGGTTAAGCGTTTTATTGATTTTTAATGGTCCATTGGTCCATATATTTGTGATTTTAACTTGTCTTTCAGGCTTGAAGAACTTGCATCTTTGTGCTCCAAACACGATATACCTCACATTGTCAATAATGCTTATGGGGTACAGTCGTCAAAGTGCATGCATCTTATTCAGCAGGTATTTCTACTTCTAATACTGGCAAATACTGAAATTATATATCTTCATGGAGATGTTATTTCTTTGTCTGGAATGTTTCACAGTATGGCCTTAAACCTTTCAGTCAGAATGCCTTTTTTCTAGGCGTTTTTGAGTAATAAAACCACCTGTAATTGAATAAATGTAAGGTAGAGCTGTTTAATGTCATACTGCGGAACATTCTAAGCAGAGCAATGCCATCTCCATAGAAACAAGAAGGTGACGGACCCCAACAGTGCACCTTTAAACTCTGGTGGGTAATAATGTTTACATATTTTTGTCATCAGGGCTCACGAGTTGGAAGAATAGATGCTTTTGTACAGAGCTTGGACAAGAACTTCATGGTTCCAGTAGGTGGCGCCATAATTGCAGGCTTTGATGATGCGTTCATTCAAGAGATAAGCAAAATGTATCCAGGTAAATACTGATATATTTAGAAAATGAGTTAGAAAAAACATTATTTAAATTGTGTTTGAGTTTTCTCTCGTCACTACCTTAATTGAGAGCAATACATTAGAATGTGATCTCTATAATATTGATACCTGCCCTATCTTTTGACCTTTACTGAGCAAGGAAATTTAAACAGAATTTGTGCACTAAAGAAAAGACTTAATACTTGACAATCTATTATTTATTGTTATAATCTTATTTTAAGGTCTTTTATTACACAACATCTACTCTTGTGAGGTTTAAGCCACATAAGAATGTTATTACCTCCTCAAAAACATACCAGGAGTTGTGTTTTGTTTCATTTACACTTACACTCTAATCCTGCATTATTAGTTCGTCTCCAAAGCTTAGACTGCGTAATATGGGCCCTTTAACTACATTTTAATTTTCCTTTCCTGTTTTTCCTTGATAAAGCACAATCAAAGACTTAAGCCTGAATCATTCTTTTTCAGCCATTATGAATTTAGTCTTTGTTCGTGCTTTATTAAGACTAACACTGCAGGTACTATAAAGTGTTATCTACACCTCTATATCTCTGTTCTGTTTTTAAACATACTCCTCAAAGTCATGGTGTTGTTGTAGGTCGTGCGTCTGCCTCTCCCTCTCTGGACGTCCTCATTACCCTTCTCACTTTAGGAGCCAGCGGCTACAAGAAACTGCTCTCGGAGAGGAAGGTACACATCACACAAACTGCATCTACTTCTTCTGCCTTTTATAATGAGTATATTACACACTGCACCAGTCCTCCTACTGGTCAGCCTCTGCTATATCACCTGCCCCTGTTATAATCAATATAAATAATATAATAATAAGGCTTGCTTTTTAAGTTATGGCCCTAAAAATGTGATGTGATTTTGGCCAGAATCAAGTAGCTAACAGGAGTACTACCCGTGTTACTCCCACTTACATGACGTATCACTATTACACATACTACTGAATATATCACATACTGCACCAGTCCAGGTCAATGGTTAAAGCTAAAAGCACTAAAACAGGATTACAGTTAAAACAGAGCGATGGATTTTTGGACAAGATTATACCAGATAATAATTAGATGATAATTCGGTTAGCGAGATTAAGCTGATCATTAAAGATGCACTTTATAATGTCTAAGGTGGAGCGTCCACTGCTTGCTGGTCTCCATGGAGATGTTATTTCTTTGTCTTAATTGTTCCACAGTAGGGCATTAAACAGATCTCCCTTGCGTTTATTCAGTTACAGGTGTTTTATAGCTCAAAAACAAAAACAAAACAGATTTTTTTACCATGTGCAGGCTTGCTTCTCCCTAGATCTGACCATTAACCTGTCTCCATTTTGATTGCCAAGTTTATTTCCATGCTGTAGTATAATCAGGGCAAAACAGTCATATTTCCATGGAGACAAGCAGGTGGCAGACCCAGAATGTTACACAGTGCACCTTTAAGTTGCTGGAACTTCGTCTTGTGGCTCAGAGCTGCTCACTTGTATGCACCAACCTCCTCCTCTCAATGTAGACACTGCAGCATCCTCACTGCTCTCAAATGCAGCACGATAAACAAAGAGAGAGGAAGCCAACCAGGATACAGAAATAAACATTTAACTTTTCCATAAATGACGTACCCTGTTAGTAAGATTGGATTTACAGAAATAGTGAAATTTTATAAGGCCAATGTCGTCAACTGATATGGTTTACTCATCTCCTAAAACAGGATGATATAGTATGAATGTAAAATCAGGTTTGTAGCAAGGAGACTGTATTTCTAGGAAGCCTCTCACATGACCCAATGCCATCAAGGTTTATTGATTTTTTTTTTTTTTATTTTTTTTTTTTTTGCCTTTGTCCACCTTATAAATATTTAATGCACTGGAGCAATTTTCTATTGTGTCCGCATAAAGGAATACTCAAACATGAAAAGGTACATATTAGCTGGATTCAGTAAATAAGATTTAAGACAAGTAAGGTAAGTGCATCAATGGCTCCTTTAAGTGTAGAATCAGGTGCCCCTCCAGGAGGAGCAAATATTACTAAAATACAAAAATCAGCCTCTTATTGTCATAGCTCAATGTGTGTCACACAGGGTTTGAATAAAATGTCCAAGCCACATTGATTACAAAAGCACTTTCTTTCTTAAAATTGGGACACCAATACATTTCAACCGATGAGGTCTTCATTGGGGCTTAAAAGAATTCGAGACAATAGGTGCTTTTATTAAGAGCCATGTGAGAAGATCATGTGGTGCTTAATAATACCACATAATACAATTTGGTATAAATATACACATAGAAAATACAGGAGGTGTCAAAATCACCTGCATTTATCAATATAAACAATTTTTTGCATGGATTTAACCACAGGATATATTACATGCCACAGTTAATCACCAGTGAGTATTTAGAAACAGGTAGAACAATGATAACTATGGGAAACAGACAATAAAATACAGTTCACACAGTATGGATTGATATAGGTAAACCACAACATCAAAATAATCATTGAGCCCTGGATATTGTGTAGCTTTTAAAGTGTCTATCCAGAATGTTTCTCTTGGGGCAAACTATCTTACACGGTCACCACCCCTTAATAAAAAGATTTATTTTAAATTTAAACAACATTACAACCACAGTTGCCTCTGGTTAGACTGACAGAGCATGCACAGAACTCATACATACATTTTCAGACATTCCTTGCCCAAGGGCACATTAATAATATGCATAAACTGGCCAGAGCAAGCACTCTTTTGGAGAAAAAAACTCTTGTTGTTTTATGAATATTAGTCTGTTGGTGTAATGTAAAATAGTATTCTCCTTCAGATCTACCCACCACTCCCATCACCCATATTTATTTTTGTCAAACTTGCACAAATCTTCAACCTTAGTCTACATTTTTGTATGCCTAAGTGTTCACTTGCTGCCTAATATATCCTGTTTAGTAAGATGTACCACCATGAACATAATCATTTTATTATAACATCACTCATTGCCATGCCGGGTTAAAGGAACATTGTGTAACTTTTCTGATAGATGGTCCATCACCTGCGTGTTTCTATGGATATGTCACTGCCCTGGAATGTTCCACAGTAAATGTAAGGTGGAGCTGTCATATTGAACAGCTCCACCTTACATTTACTCAATTACAGGAGTTTTTTAGCTGAAAAATACCTAGAAAAACAGGCATTCTGACTGTGAGTGGGTTCGCCTCTCCACAGATCTGACCTTCAACTTGGTCTGGTTTGGTATCCATGAAGAAAAAAGTGTTTCATACCATTCTGTGTAACAATCCAGACAAAGCGATGAGAAAAGCATTTGATGGACCCTTCAGCAGAAAAGTTACACAATGCACCTTTAAACTATGTAACAGTTTTGTTTTTTTCTTTTATGTGGGATATTTGCTCGATTAGCACAAACCCAAAGCTGCTGCTCTTGCTGTTACTAAAAAAGGCCATGGCATTAACTGAAGGTGTTGCTATTTTTAGACCTTGTTGTGCACCTTAGCCTCCTTTACCCTGTGTGCAGGAGATGTATTCAGTTCTGGCCCAAGAGCTCAAAAGTCTGGCCTCTGCCCACGGAGAGAGGCTACTACACACCCCACACAACCCCATTTCACTGGGTAAGCTTCACCTGCTGCAGGGAAATGTACTGTCCATTTAAACTAATATTGCAATGTAGTGGCATTTCTGTAGTAGGTACATGTAATACCCAAAATTTACCGTGGGGAATACTGATTTAAAGGTGCATTGTGTAACTTTTCTGGTGGAGGGTTCATCAAATGCTTTCCTTCATGGAGATATTATTGCTTTGTTGGAATGTTTCACAATATGGCATTAAACCTTTCTATCTTCGTGGAGACCAAACCAGACCCAGTTACAGGTCAGATCTGTGGGGATGCAGCCACAATCATAAGGCCTGTTTTTCTGGGCTATTTTGGATCTGAAAAAACAAACAAACAAACAAAACAAAAGCACCTATAATTGAATAAATGTAAGGTAGAGCTGTCATACTGCGAAACATTCCAGGCAGATGGCGACAGGTGACAGACCCCCAACCAAAAAGTTACATAGTGCATCTTTAAGTAGAAATGATTGTGTACTAAATCTGTTAGTACAACTGTGTAATACTGGATTCTGCAATCATTTAATCACATTTTAATCATTATCTTGTATTTATAGATCCAATCAATAGAAAAAAATCTGTTCAGTTCTTAATCGAAGTGCCTGTTGGTTCTGCTTCTCCTCCCTGCCCCCAAAATCCACTTAATCTTCAGTGGATTTTAAAACTTTAAACTTAAAATATCTACTTTCTAAGGCTAGGTGAGAGAAATAACATCCATGTGACAATATACATATGTGGTTAATCGTCACATTGAGATTCAGTACTTCTGTTTAATCCAGTTCTATCCTGTTGCCCCCACGCACTCCTCCTTTTGGTCAGCCTCTGTCATCCTCATAGTGAGTGACTGGCTATAATCAGTAGTAATAACAGTTGTCAGTATCGTAATAAGTCTTGCTTTTGACCTGGATAAATACATTTTGAACAATATGGCCCAAAAATGTGACATGTTTTCTTTTACCAGAATCAAGTAGTCAATTGGAGTACTACTACAATGATTCAACTTACTACTGCAACTTTGTCTAAACTGACTGTACCACTACTACATATAATTCTGTTTTTTCCTTATAACAAGCACTCACTAAACCCATTTTAAGCAATACTCAATTTTAGACCACTGGTTTAAAATATAATAAAACACTTCATGCATTTTAATAAGTGATGTAATAAAGTTTTGAATGTGTCTTTTTATTAGCAATGTCTCTGAGTGGGCTTCAAGGAGACGATGACAAAGCAGTGACACAGCTTGGATCTATGTTGTTCACGCGCCAAGTGTCTGGAGCGAGGTAGGAGGGATTTAAAATTCTGCTCTGCAAATTTTTGTCTGTCAAGCAACAAAGACTTAAGAGACATAAAAACAAAGTAATTTGTACACTTCAGAAGAATGTTCGTATTTTGTTTTGGCTGAATTAAATTTGGTGATTGCAAATTTGTACAATAGAATATAGAATGAGTTAGGTCTAAACCGGTATTACACCAGACTAAACATTAGGACTAATCCAGGTCTTATCCAGTTGTTATAGGAGGCAACATATGCCCAGTCAAATTTTAGGAGTTTTTAACCATGTTATAATGGTGCTCCCTTATAATTGGTTTACTGAGAGTTGTATTTTGGTTGATTTGGTTGTTTTAATGATCCTGTATTGTCCTGTACCTGGAGCTGCTGAGTGCCGCCCCTTTTCTTATACTAAATAGTTATAATTAAAAACAAAAACAAAACATTAACTTTATGTTACACATATAGGATTCAAACAAAGACGCTTCTGTCTTTTTTTTAGGGCATTTCTAAGTTTTAGATATGGACAATATACTTGCATATCTCAAAAAACTCTATTGTGGTATTCCACCTCTAAATCCTAATAAAAATAACTCCATACAGCTGAATATGAACTTTAAATTAACTCCTGAGCACCAGCAGAAGCCTGTCTATCCTCGCTGGCGTACCCCATTTTGAAAACCACTGATATATGACCCTGTCTGGATCATCAAAACAATGGTGGAAAAAAAGCTGGAGAGGGCAAATGAGCAATCAGCCAGATGGAAGAGAGTGGGGTGGGACGTACTTTAGATGATTAGATATTCTGTCCCTTCACATCAGGGCCTGGTCTGAATTCAAATGGATGTTTCCATTACTGTCGGCTGGGTGTGTCTGTCTCCGGGGCAGACGCACAGGGCAGCGCTGGTCTCTCTGTTTTCATTAGGTATCCACTGTTGTCCACTTAAAGCTGTTAGCAGTAATCTATAAGTGAAATGATCAGATAAGAGCTGAGCAATCTGGGTATAACAAGCTAATTGCGATCAGATTCTTGTGAAGATTTGATATTTTGATGTATTAATTTTGTGATTCAGTATTTTTCTGTTTAATATGGCTCTATGCTTAAACACTCCTATTGGTCTGTTTCTGTCACATGGGACTGTGAGGGACAGGTGATTTAACAGCGAGGTGTGAACCAGAAGAGGCAGAAAATTGTAGTGACCTCTCAAATTCGACCCAATCCACCTTATTTATATAGCACATTTTATAAACATGACATTTCCAAAGTGCTGCACAGACAAATTAAGACAGTCAAAGAGTAAATCCTAAATAAAAATAATAAATAAAAAGCAAAAAAGACATGTATGAAATGTGATTAAATTAAAACTATAATCAAGGCTTTTGAAAACAGGTAAGAGAGTAAATAAATTACATAAATCAAAATGATTCCATTAGCAAACACAGTACCAGTTTAATTTAACACAACTTTTATTATCTCTTCGTCTATTAATTATATACGTTTTAGTTTCATGCACACTTACCATAATCAAAAAACATTATGGTTAGGTGAACATCTTTTAAAGGAAATACACATGTTGTTTTCATCATATCTCCAGGTGATTTATATGGTTTATAGTAATGCAAATACTGAACAGGATCTTTTGTTCCTAGGGTCATACCTCTGGGAAAGGAGCAGACCATAGCAGGACACACTTTTCGTGGCTTCATGTCCCACTGTGAGGCATACCCCTGCCCCTACCTCAACGCAGCCTCTGCCGTGGGCATCACTCGTGATGACATAACTCTGTGCATCAAGAGACTAGACAAGTGCCTCAAGACCTTGAAGAAAGAAGCGGCTAGAAGTGGTCCCCCCGAGCCAAAACTGGACCAGGGGGACTATGCAACAAAAGAGTAACAAAAACCCATTCAAAATTTACAGCTCAAGCAAAATATTTAGATGAATCAGAAACATAAATGTCAGTGTTTGAAATTGGAATGCAGCAGGATTGAGTTGTCATCATAGAACCAGCTAAAATGGACAATTTTAGCGGTCTAAATTACAGGGTTAGCATGTTTGTTTGGAAACAAGATGAATGGCTATTAGCAAAGAAATTGTACCTCTTAAATTTTTTTTTTGTGATTAATTGTTATAATTTAAGATGTATAACTTGATGTGTAGTCAAAATATCATTAGAAAAGAAAGTAAAACCAAAGAGGGTGACTTGATGACCACGTGAACTCTACAAAACTACATTTTTATGGGCATATGTTCAGCAGTTATGAGGGTATAGATTGGTTTTCCCATCAAACAGTCTACCTGATGTTGATCAAAATACAATATACGCACTTCAAATTATCCTCTTTTGTGTAGGGGATGCGTATTAAATAGGTAATGTTATCTAATTGCTGTAAATTGCTTGTAAAAGGTTTTCCATTTGGGAAACATAAATAATTTAAACTGTATAACTGTTCTTTAAGTGTCTAATGTGTAAAGTGCAAGTGCATTTCCAGGAATAATTTTATTGGACTTTTCATTTATTAAAAACCAAAACTAATGGTTTAAAATGCTGCGTTCTGCGGCATATTGTAACACGATCCAAATGTTATACACATTAAATCCAATCTAAGCAGCATGTACTGAGCAGCCATTTATTTCAGGGCTCTGTAACAGATACCAAGTAACACACAATCAATACTGTGGACTAAATATAGAACTGCCCTTGGTTTAGTGAGGTTTTGGTCACAGCTGTAATCTTCATGAGGTAAAAAAGTCACATACATTTTATACATACGTAGGCCTACATGCAGTCCTGTAGATAATTTTTTTTATTTTTTAAGGAACACAAAAAATAAAATAAAGAATCATGATCTTCTCATACCTCATGAATGTATTTTTATTTTTAAACAAAATAAATCCAGTTTTCATTGTTTATTTACATCACATGAACTTAACTTTTAAGCATTCTCTGTAACCGTTATTAGATGATATTTCAACAATATATCAAGAATGTGCTGAAATGAGGTTCAAGTATCACACAAAATGTAAATGGACCATACAATTAGCCAGAAAAATTTGACAGAAATATTAACTTATTGTCATACTAGGGTAAATATACAGCAAAGTGAAATATAATCCTTATTTCCAAAGCAAAAAAAAACAAATTTTAACACCTGCCTGAAACACTTGGTCTATATTATGTCATGACGTCTGGGTTGTAAAAGAACAGACGTGTGTAAAAATGTGTTAGCATTTTACAGGCCAGGTGTGGTTGTTTACGTCAGCATGTGTTGTCGGGGCAGAAAATGTGAAAGACTCCAGCAGCGTTACAAAGGTTCTGTGGATGTGATGAGAGCCTGCTTCATCAGCACACTTTTACTGTTCCCAAGCTTCAGTCACAGTGGAAAAACACTGTGCATAGAGGCAGCACTGGCTCAATGCAGCACAGAAAAACGCACATTAGCAGCAATTACCTCAGTAGGTGAAAAGAAGGCCGATAGTTTTGTCATACAGGGATTTTGTATTGGGAAGTTTTTATGCAGAACCAAAAAAGCAGTTCATAATCTCCCTCAAGCAATTTTATCTCTTGTTTTAAATGGCTTCCTCTACTGTGTACTGTGTATTTATTTATTTTTAAGGGAGAATTTCAATTTATCTTGCCCTATTTTGATGTATTTATTTCATGGAAATATAGATGATGAGATAAAATCTTTTCAAAATTAGACAACCTCTTTTGGTTAAGCTATAACCACTGATTATTATCTGTCCTGGCCTATAAATCGGTGCGATGCAGCATGTAAATCAAATGAGAGATATTGAAAGGTTGAGTGTGATCAATTCAGTTGTGGAAGTAGCCCAATAGTTACAATAAGGAAAGGCTGCTCAGAACTGCAGACCAGCATTTTACTGGTGTTTAATCATAATATAGTGTACAGAGAAGAATATAATTTAACTGTAGCGCTGCATTGTCTTACTTTGTTTGAAATTTAACAAAACAATCACTGGTCTGTCACTATATCCAATTTGTAGTCCAATCACGAATTTTAACAACAAAATACAACCAAACCAGGACTACTTGGAAACTACAACTACAGGCCATGATGATTTTCACGGAATAATTACAGACATGGGTTTATCATTGACGTTTACTGTAATCGTAGCAAATCGTGACCCAAAAAATGTAACACAACAACGTAAAGTTTGATTTCTGAACCTCGACCTAACCCACCCAACATAAGACCCCCGTGGGAGCTGTCCGCGGTGCTGAAATAGGCGTGACCCTTTCCATCCCACGGGAACATTTAGTTAGATAGGCCAATATTGTCTTACACGGTTCAAAGTAAAAATACATGTCGGATTTTTTGCTCTAATGTAACTTTATATCCCTCTATTAAATACATTATTATTATACTGTGTAATCCTCCGAAATATGTTGCGATGACGCGGTCTGCGTTTAGCAGAGTGAACCCCCTCTAAATAAATAATGAAAGCGCACAGTGGCGGGGAGCTGCGGCTGATTTGCTGATGTCAGGTGGTGGTGGGCAGAAGCCAGTGCAGCATTTCCTCGCCGTGTTGCAGGGGTTGAAAACGTCGCTACGTCCTCCTCCACCACCACTTTCCTCCATCTGATTCGGCTTCATTAGGGGGGAAGACGGGGGACATCGGACCCACTTAACACATGCAAGCCCGGTTGGAAAGATGCCTAACGCGTGGATACTGCTGCTGGTCGTGTCGCTGAGTTGCCTGTCTAAGCCGGGGCATCTGAAAAAACCCCAGAAATGCCCTTATAGGTGCAGTTGTTCCAAGGAGTCCATCATCTGCGTGGGGTCAAACAGCGTCCCGAGAATCACCCCCAACGACATCCATTCACTGTAAGTATCTTTAAACGCTGTATGCGGTGCTTTAGATAGCATCAGGCTAGCAGAGATTGCCAATGCAGTAAGTATAAGCACGTACTGTATGTGTTTTGCGTTGTAGGAGCATCGTGAATGGGACCTTTTCTGAAATCAAAGAGGGTATGTTTACCCACATGCCATCTCTCCAGCTTCTGTAAGTGCACAGATGTTACACCAACTATTATAAAATCTGAAATTTGTCCTTACTGTTTGAAATCTAGCAAGATTATTAATTCACTTTTGGGGCAAGAGAAAAACAGAAAATGGATGTTTCTGGGAGTCCATTAGGAGATACAGTAATGCACTTTTCGCATGAGTTTGCTTTGGCTATTAGCAGGAAGAGCTTTTAAAAGGGGCAAGGGAAAAAAAGGACTTTTACTACTTAGATCAGCCAATCAATCTTCATCATGTTGTGTCTTCTCTGTTGATGTTGACATCTTAGAGGGTGGTGGGCAGGGGGTCAGGGGTTAAAAGTTGTCCACATCATTTTGTGATCACATAATATTGGTAAGTATATACATTATATTAGCATGTAGCTATTTTAAAACAGTGAAAGGCTTTGGGTGCATCCATACACATAGTACACTACATCTAAACTGGCCTAGACCGGGAACTAAGGGTGCGTTCACATTTGCATATAAAAATTGGCACTAAACTGGGACCATATTTGTTGCTAATCCTACCAGGACTACAGCAGGACCAAACCAAGTCTACATCTGGACTAAACTCTGCTCGAACTAGGACCCAACTAGGACAAGTCTGAATGCACCCTTAACTTAGACTAGCCCAGACTGAAGCCAAACTAAAACAGACTAAACCAAGTCTAGTAAATGGGACTAAAGGATTGGGTTGAAACCAGGATAAATCCAGAGGAAAGTGTGAATGTTGGTCAGTTAGGTCTATAAACTGTGTCTGTATCTAGTGTATGACGGTGAGGGACACACTGATCCAGTTTTTTCAGTTCCTATACTGATTTTGATAGAGCTTTAAGTATCTGCCAATACCCAATATCAACTAATGCCAGTGCAAAGACTGAAAATAGGATTTATTTCCTACAGTACAATGCAAATTTCTCTGATCTGGCCAAGATTTTAAAACTTATGGCAGGTTATGACTGATCTTATCTTATTTTCCAATTTTTTATCTACTTACTAGTTCTGAGACTGCTTATTTCTAGTCTAGAGGTAGTTTATTTTAGTTTGGTAAAATTATCTGTCCATGCCGCAAAATAATTTCATTACTTTCAGTCATTTTCTATTAGATTTAAGTGTTTATATCTTAAGTTAGGTCTAACTACAGAACAATTTTGTATAAATTAAAGTTCAAGTTCAAGACTGAACCGATATCCCGAAGTCGATATCTGACACAGCAAATTTTTCAGTGTCTGTGTTGATACCAGTTTTGGATCGGTGCATCCCAAATGACAACAGTGGAATATAGTTTCATACCAGACATAGTGCAGTGCAAACAAATTTGTGTGATTATTTTAGATCAATGAATGAAAATATCGTAATACCTTTTATTTCCTTCATTTTTTGATCATATTAGTTATTTTCCAGTCAAAAGAACAATGTCTTCACCAACATTCTTGTGTCCATTTTCTTCCAGGCTTCTGAACTCCAATTCTCTCACAAATATAAGAGATGATGCATTCTCAGGGCTTTCACACCTGGAGTACCTGTAAGATGAATCACTGTTCACATATATACATACACTATTCTTCTAAAAGTAGCGCACTAAACAAGTGGCTGTCTTTCAACTGCCGCCTTTGCAGATTTACACATTATGTTAGTGAATTAGTTAAAGTTATTTGTGAATGTCTTTTGCAGGTTCATTGAAAGTAACAAGATTGAAACAGCATCCAAATACACCTTCAGAGGACTGCGGGACTTGACTCACTTGTATGTTTCTGTTTGTATTATATAACAATATTAAAGGTGCACTGTGTAACATTTATGATTGAGGGTCCGCTTATCACTTCTTTCCATGGATTATATATTGCTTTGCCTGGAATGTGCCACAATTTGGTATTAGACTTGACCATTTCAGTAAAAGCAAGAAAGTAATGCCATTGAGCTATAAGTTACCTGTCAGATCTATATGGAGAGATGGCCCCACTCACAGAAAGAAACTATGTATTTCAAACTGTTTTTGACCAATAAAAACAACTGTAATTGAATGAATGAAAGATGGATACGTTTAATGGTGCACTGTGACATATTCCATCCAAAGCAGTAACGTCATCGCAGAGTCCCTCCCCCAGAAAGTCACACAATGCATCTTTAGGTCTTTGGCAGAAAGGTGAATTTGTGTGACTGATAAAAAAAAAGAAAAATTAAGATATAACATGAAAAAAAAAATAATAATAACAGAGAATACGCCACCTGCATGCCTCAGATGTCATTGCTTTGCCTGGAATGTTACAGAGTATGGTATTAACTTTGTCTATATTTCTTTTATTCAATTACAAATATTTTTATTACACACAATTACTTTGAAAACACAGATGAATGGAACATGTTTACTGTGGCACATTCCAGGTAAAGCAATAACACCTCCATGTAGACAAGAATCAAGTGACTGAGCATCACTCTAAAAAGTTACATAGTGCACATTTAAATCACACTACTCCAATACAATATCTACTTTTTATTATGTAATCATGATTGCGCTGTATGAATAACTTCCTTGGTTACAGATCACTAGCGAACAACAACATTAAAGCTTTGCCCCGGGATCTTTTTAGTGACCTGGACTCTCTCATTGAATTGTAAGTTGTTTTTTTTGTGTAAGCTGATGTCCTTTACTGCCTTTTTTTTGCCTGGCTGTAGTTATGTAACATTGGCTCTCCTCTTTCAGGGATCTGCGAGGTAATGCTTTTGAGTGTGACTGTCGCGCTAAATGGCTCATGACGTGGCTCAAAAACACCAACGCCACAGTGTCAGATGTCATGTGCGCTGCTCCCGAGGAGATGAAGGGCAAGAGGCTCAATGATATGACCAGTCTACAGAATGAGTGCATTTCAACCGGTATGATCAATATTGTAATGTAGACTTCATATACTCATCTGTAATGCATTTAGATCTCAGCCTGTATTTTATTTATCAAAATTCAAATAATAACTTTATAATAAAAAATTGCTTAGTTTAAACGGGTGCTGTATACCGGTAACCAAAATGTACCTAGGAAAAACAGACATTTTGATTATGAGCGGGGCTGCCTCATCACAGATCTGACCTGTACCTTGGTCTGGTTTGGTCTCTATGAAGACAGAAAGTTTTAATGCCGTACTGTGAAACATTTCAGACGAAGCAATAACATCTCCATGGACAAAAACATTTGACGGACCCTCCACCAGAAAAGTTACATAATGCACATTTTACTGCAAACAAGCTTTTCTTTTCTATAATTTAAATTTAGACTTAAACTTTATTGATCCACAAGGGAAATTATTTTGAACACAGCAGCTCACACATCACAATATATTATAATAACAGTTGTATAAGGCATAATTATATAAATGTATATGTACAATCCATCCATCCATCCATCTTCTTCCGCTTATCCGGGGCCGGGTCGCGGGGCAGCAGTCTAAGCAGGGGCTCCCAAGCTTCCTTCTCCCCAGCCACTTCCTCCAGCTCCTCTGGACCCGGACCCCGAGCGTTCCCAGGCCAGCTGAGAGACATAGTCCCTCCAGCGTGTCCTGGAGTCTTCCCAGGCCTCCCTACCGGTGGGACATGCCGGAACACCTCCCGAGGAGGCGTCCAGGAGAGCATCCGGACCAGATGCCCGAACCACCTCAGCTGGCTCCTCTCGACGTGGAGGAGCAGCGACTCTACTCCGAGCTCCTCCGTGTGACCGAGCTCCTCACCCTATCTCTAAGGAGCGCCCGGCCACTCTGCGGGAGGAAACTCATTTCGGCCGCTTGTATCCGCGATCTCGTTCTTTCGGTCATTGCAGAGCTCATGACCATAGGTGAGGTAGGAACGTAGATTGACCGGTAAATCGAGGCTTCGCCTTTCGGCTTAGCTCCCTCTTCACCACAACGGTCCGATACAGCGACTGCATCTCACTGCCGACGCCGCACCGATCCGCCTGTCAATCTCACGCTCCATCCTCCCTCACTCGTGAACAAGACCCCGAGATACTTGAACTCCTCCCACTTGAGGCAGAGACTCCCCACCCACCCGGAGAGGGCAATCCACCTTTTCCGGTCGAGAACCATGGCCTCGGATTTGGAACAGCTGATTCTCATCCCAGCCGCTTCACACTCGGCTGCAAACCGCCCAGTGCACGCTGCAGGTCCTGGTTCGATGGAGCCAACAGGACAGCATCATCTGCAAAAGCAGCGATGAAATCCTGTGGTCCCCGAACTGGACCCCCTCCGGCCCCTGGCTGCGCCTAGAAATTCTGTCCATAAATACAATGAACAGAACCGGTGACAAAGGGCAGCCCTGGCGGAGTCCAACATGCACCGGGAACAGGTCTGACTTACTGCCGGCAATGCGAACAGCTTTCCTGCTCCGGTCATACAGGGACCGGACAGCCCATAGCAAAGGGCCCGGACCCCATACTCCCGGAGCACCCCCACAGGGCACCACGAGGACACGGTCGAATGCCTTCTCCCAAGTCCACAAAACACATGTGGACTGGTTGGGCAAACTCCCCGCATGAACCCTCGAGCACCCGATGGAGGGTGTAGAGCTGGTCCAGTGTTCCACGACCAGGCCGAAAACCACACTGCTCCTCTTGAATCCGAGGTTCGACTATCGGCCGAACTCTCCTCTCCAGTACCCTGGCATAGACTTTACCGGGAGGCTGAGGAGTGTGATTCCC
The DNA here is from genome assembly GCA_030686955.1 of Odontamblyopus rebecca. Lineage (NCBI taxonomy): Eukaryota > Metazoa > Chordata > Actinopteri > Gobiiformes > Gobiidae > Odontamblyopus > Odontamblyopus rebecca. Next base: position 15,570,099 of record CM060672.1, on the reverse strand, counting down.
CTGTAGTTGGAACACACCCTCCGGTCCCCCTTTTATACAGAGGGACCACCACCCGGTCTGCCAGTCCAGAGGTACTGTTCCCGACCGCCACGCGATGTTGTAGAGAACGTGTCAGCCAAGACAGCCCCACAACACCCAGAGACTTAAGGTACTCAGGACGGATCTCATCCACCCCGGAGCCTTGCCACCGAGGAGCTTTCTGACCACCTCAGTGACTTCGGCCAGGGTGATGGATGAGTCCGCCTCTGGGTCCCCCAGCCTCGGCCTCCTCTTCGGAGGACGTGACGGTGGGATTGAGGAGATCCCCAAAGTATTCCTTCCACCGCCCGACAACATCCCCAGTCGAGGTCAGCAGCTCTCCCCCGCACTGTAAACAGTGTTGGTGAAGGACCGCTTCCCCCTCCTGAGGCGCCGGACGGTTTGCCAGAATTTCCTTGGGGCCGTCCGATAGTCCTCCTCCATGGCCTCCCGAACTCCTCCCAGACCGAGTTTTTGCCTCTGCTGCAACCGCCCGGGCTGCAGCACGCTTGGCCGACGGTACCCGTCAGCTGCCTCAGGAGTCCACCGGGCCAGTAAGGCCCGGTAGGACTCCTTCTTCAACTTGACGGCATCCCTTACTTCCGGTGTCCACCACCGGGTTCGGGAGATTGCCGCCGCGACAGGCACCGCAGACCTTACGGCCACAGCTACGAACGGCCGCATCGACAATGGAGGCCGAAACGAAGCCCACTGGCTCCATGTCCCCAGCCTCCCTCGGGATCTGGGAGAAGCTCTCCCCGGAGGTGTGAGTTGAAGGCCACACTGACAGAAGGTTCCGCCAGACGTTCCCAGCAGACCCTCACGATACGCTTGGGCCTGCCAGGTCTTTCCGGCTTCCTCCTCCGCCAGCGGACCCAACTCACCACCAGGTGGTGATCAGTTGACAGCTCTGCCCCTCTCTTCACCCGAGTGTCCAAGACACATGGCCGGAGGTCAGATGACACGACAACAAAGTCGATCATCGACCTCCGGCCTAGAGTCCTGGTGCCACGTGCACCGATGGACCCCCTTGTGCTCGAACATGGTGTTCGATTATGGACAAACTGTGACTAGCACAGAAGTCCAATAACAGAACACCGCTCGGGTTCAGATCAGGAGGCCGTTCCTCCCAATCACCCCTCTCCAAGTGTCACTGTCGTTGCCCACATGGGCGTTGAAGTCCCCCAGTAGAACAACGGAGTCCCCGGTCGGTGCACTATCCAGTACCCCTCCCAGAGACTCCAAGAAGGCCGGGTACTCTGCACTGCTGTTCGGCCCATAGGCCGACACCACAGTGAGAGACCTGTCCCCGACCCGAAGGCGCAGGGACGCGACCCTCTCGTTCACCGGGGTAAACTCCAACACGCAGCGGCTGAGCTGTGGGGCTATAAGCAAGCCCACGCCAGCTCGCCGCCGCCGCTCCCGCGGCCAACGCCAGAGAAATGGAGAGTCCAACCCCTCTCAAGGAGTTGGGTTCCAGAGCCCAAGCTGTGCGTGGAGGTGAGGCCGACTATATCTAGCCGGTAACGCTCGACCTCCCGCACAAGCTCAGGCTCCTTCCCCCCCAGCGAGGTGACATTCCATGTCCCCAGAGCTAGTCTCCATGTCCGGAGATCTGGTCGCCGAGGCCCCTGCCTTCGACTGCCGCCCAGATCTCTTTGCACCCGGCCCCTATGGCTCCTCCCGCGGATGGTGGGTCCAGGGAAGGGCGGTCCCACGTCGCTCCTTCGGGCTGTGCCCGGCCGGGACCCGTGGGGAAAGGCCCGGCCACCAGGCGCTCGCCCACGTGCACCCACCCCAGGCCTGGCTCCAGGGTGGGGCCCCGGTACCGCCTTTCCGGGCGACGTCACTGACCTCGTTTTAATCTTCATCATGGGGGCTTCTGAATATATTCTGAGTATATGTACAAGTAAAAATAAAATATAGAAATATCATAATACAAAATATATCTCTGCTATACACAAGAGCTCGCAGTGACAAACAGTGCAAAGATGAAATAGTGATTGCCAGGACATAGGGTTATCTATTACATAATGGTGAGTTTTTATACAGTTGTATGGACTATGGTATGAATGTGGTCCTGTATCTCTCACCATTTGAGCGGAGCTGAAGGAGCCTGTTGGAGAATGAGTTCCTCTTTCCCTCTATAGTCTAATTTAGCACAAAAATGTTTCGAGTACATGTTTTGAATGTATCAGATGACTGCTATTGTAATGATTGCAAGATTGCGTTCCAATTGAAAGTAAATGCATACATTTGTCATACATTATTTATCCTTTTGTGTTGACCTGAAATTGAAATGGAGCTTTGTCTCAATAATTTTGTGTTATATACTGTATTTAGACTTCAGTTTTATTGTGTGACATTGTACATTTGGGCCTTTATTTTAAGATTTTTTAATGTTATGTTCACAGATTTTATCCTCCATCAGACGATAGCCTCTGAATCCTTGTCTGTGGACACGTTCAGCTTTAAGAATGACGTGTACGTGGCTATAGCGGCCCCCAGTATGGAGAGCTGCATGGTTTTCCAATGGGACCACATAGAAATGAACTACAGGACCTATGACAATATCACAGGTTTGTAAATGACATAAACATATCAAAATGAATGCTTTTGTGTGATGTTGAATCCTTGTGGTACTGTGGGTTCTGTGTAGTAAAGAAAGAATATTTCCAAATGCCACGTAGTTTAATAAATATATCCAATAAATATTGGTGCTTCCTCTGCTCCTCAAAACCCAGGGCAAAGTGAATGTCAGATATACAGGTCTAGAGCTACTGTTTATAATTAATTAAAATGATTTTATTTGGCCCAAATAATTGTGTGTATTTTGCCTCTTTGTTCAGAGCATAGGCCTTATATTCAGAATAATAACTTGATGCAAAACATGAATTTCTTCGTTTCTTTTCAGGTCAGTCTATAGTGGCGTGCAAGTCGGTCCTTATCCAGAATGAAATCTTTGTGATCGTGGCTCAACTCTTTGGAGGCTCCCACATCTATAAGTTTGATGAAGACCAAAGCAGATTCAGCAAATTCCAGGACATTGAGGTATCCAAAATCTCCAAACCCAATGACATTGAGGCTTTTCAGATCGGCACAGACTGGTTTTTCGTGGTCGCGGATAGCTCAAAAGCGGGCTTGTCTACTCTTTACAAATGGAACGACAAAGGGTTTTATTCATACCAGTCGCTTCACGAGTGGTACCGCGACACAGATGCTGAGGTTTTAGATTTGGATGGAAAAGCGCACATTATTTTAGCAAGCCGCTCACAAGTGCCTGTGATTTACCAGTGGAGCAGGAGCAACCAGAAGTTCATCCTACAAGGAGAGATTCCCAATATGGAAGACGTAGTGGCAGTGAAGCATTTCCGTATCAAAGAAGAGCTTTACCTGACCATGACGAGGTATATTGGAGACTCCAAAGTTCTGCGCTGGGGAACCAAACAGTTTGCGGAGGTCCAAGCTTTGCCTTCAAGGGGGTCCATGATCCTCCAGCCGTTTTCCTTCAAAGAGCGGCATTACCTGGCATTGGGCAGTGATTACACCTTCTCTCAGATCTACATTTGGGATGAAGAAGGCAAGATTTTTGAGAATTTTAAAGAGGTGTACATCCAGGCCCCACGTTCCTTCACCGTAGTGTCCACCGATCGTAGGGACTTCCTCTTTGCATCCAGCTTCAAAGGGAACACGCAGATTTTTGAGCACATCATCATTGACTTGAGCTTGTGAGCGGCTGTGCCTCTTAGTTACTACTAACAGCGTCTTAAACAAACAAAAGATGCGAGTGTAAAATTAAAGACTTGACTATAATAGTAAAACTTACATTTCTGATCCTAGTCATGTTTAAAGATCTGCTTTTTCCCCATTTTTGCTTCTGGGGCCACTACAGCAAACCATCTGCCTATGCATGCAGTGGTTTGGATATGACATTATGTTTTATGCCAGATGCCCTCAATGACCCCATCCCTCCTTGAGCTTGGTAAAGGAAACACTGTTAAAAGACTTGGGACACCTTCTGGCAAGATTTATTATTTTGAAATGGCTAGTGTTAAAGAAAATTCATTTAACTTTAGGGCAGTGGTTCTTAACCTTGTTGGAGGTACTGAACCCCACTAGTTTCATTTGCGCATTCACCGAACCCTTCTTAATTGGAAAAATAAAATGTTTTTGTTTTTTTTCAAATTCAAAACATAAGTATATATATTTTATTGGTGCACACATGTGAATCCATATTGCACATATTCGTCCGACCACTTTCTTTTTTTGCTCGACATAGTTAGTATGAAGGGAAAATATTGAGAAAGAAATGACACGACACCATCACAACAGTCACAAGACTATTGCACGCAAAAAATTTCCTGCAGCCAATAACGGCCAAACAGGGTGTGTCATCATGAATCATATGAGTTGGATGTGTGTCTTGACCCCTGCCGAACCCCTGAGATTGACTCACCGAACCCCTGGGGTTCGATCGAACCCAGGTTAAGAACCACTGCTTTAGGGAGAAAAAAAAACATACAGCAGAATCCAGGTTTTTAGGTCTTAGTTTTATTTTAACAAAGATTACTGACTAATTGTTTGTCTGGCTTATTGGAAAACTCCAGTCACTGCTCTTTGGTGAAAAACAGCAGGTTGCCTTATCTTCACTGGGGTATGAGAGCCTGCTGGCCTACAGTGCCACCTACTGGCTACGATGCTTAACACCTTTTAGCGTTATGCTACAAAGTGAATGTCTTTGAAAGCACAACTCTTTAAACATGAAAACAGTGAGTGTAAGTTAAATGGTGAAAGTTAGGAATTTAGGCAAGATATAGTATAGTATAAAGATAAGATTCATCATTATTTTACAGAGAAAACAGACACAGGGTTTATAAACAAATACAAAAATACAGATAGTTAAAGGAACTGTATGTAACATTTTGATTTAAATGTTAAACTCCCCAGATATGATTTATTCTTTATTATAAAACCATTGGACATAATGGCCAAGTTGTTTAGGTTATAATTTGGTGTTTTGGTTATCAAGGCAATTATCCTCTCAGAAAGCAGAATGAGTCTTTCGTTTGGTGTTGCCAGTTTCTATGCTGTAATTCAGTTGGTTTAACCCTAAAGGACTGAATCTCATCTGAATCCACTAAGCAGAACTTGCAGCCAATCATTAATCATGAATCTCTTTTTGCAGTTTATGCTGTTTATGTACTGAGAATGAGAAAAACGTGAAGCCTGTGTGTTTGCTATTGCAGACAGGTTCAGTTGTGACTGTAGTACCTTTTTCAAAACTGCAAGAGCATAGGCTACATACAGTTCATTTAACTAAACAAAGCAAATGATATAATGAATTGTAAATTGTAAATAGAACTTTTCTAATATTATGTTTGTTGAAGAATGTAAAAACAACAGACCCTGCATTTTGCAAATTGCACTTACAAAAGCATGATCGCTGAACTTTTGGACACATTTTATGGAAACTACAACAGTTGAGACCGGCTTGGAAAAAAGACTCCAGTATAGAAAATGCAAGTTTCAAAATAAACATTTTGTAAAACATGTTTTGAGCATTTTGAATGTTAACTACTGTACATTTAATCTGTTCAAAATAAATATGTGGAATTATTGAGACTGTCTTTTATGTGAGATTTTGATACTTATACCACATCCATCCACCATAAATACGGCTGGGGCAGCGTGCTGCCCACATACCTTCAAAGAAGACCTATGATCTGCAGGTGGTGAGCCCACAGGAGGGTGGACAACATGGTCTTGATGTTAGTTCATAGGGGTTATACCACATATTAAGTATAAATACAGGAGAGTTATCTACATACTGTAGTTCACACAAAATGGAGTTTTTCTTTAACAATACGAATAATAACTCCCCCAGTTCACAGTTTCATTGGCTTGGCTAGTTATAATCAAACAGAGAAAACAGACACAGGAAAGTATGAATAAATACAAAAATACAGATAGTTAAAGGAACTGTATATAACATTTTGATTTAAATGTCATAAACATGACATATCTCTCTCCTCAAATATGAGGTGAACATTCATCCATCCATTTTCTTCCTCCTATCTGGGGCTGGGTCATGGGGGCAACAGTCTTAGCAAGGACTCCCAGACTTCCTACACTCCGGACACTTCCTCCAGCTCCTCCAGGGTTCCCAGGCCAGCCGAGAGACAATAGTCCCTCCAGTGTGTCCTAGCTCTTCCCTGGGGCCTGCTTTCAGTGGGATATCCTCAGAACACATCCCAAGGAAGATTTCCAGAAGGCGTCCAGAACAGATGCCCAAGCCACCAGCTGGCTCCTCTCAACGTTGAGGAGCAGCGGCTCTACTCCAAGCTCCTCCCATGAGACCGAGCTCCTCACCCTATCTCTAAGGGAGTGCCCAGCCACTCTCCGGAGGAAACTCATCGACCGCTGAGGTTAACATGTTCAATTTTAATATAGCTTTTACTGATAAAAATGGATTTATTCTTAATTACAAAAAAATGATGGCCTATTTGTTTTGTTATATTTGGTGTTTTGGTACTCAAGACAATTATCCAGTGAGAAAGCAGAAAGAGTCTCACATGAGTCTCTCATTTGGTGTTTTAATGCAATCTAGTTAAAACCTAAAGAACTGAACCTGCTCAATCCCAACACGTGTATATACTGTTCTCAGTACTGTATGCAGTTCATGTACTGGGAATGAGGAAAAACTTGTACGTGTCCGGACAAGGCATTGGCTACCCAGACAGGTTCAGTTGTGATTGTAGTACCTTTTTCAAAACTGCAAGAGCGTAGGCTACATACAGTTCTTTTAATTAAACAAAGCATATTCTATAATTAATTGTAAATTGTAAATGGAATTTTTCTAATAATATGTTTGTTGAAGAATTTTTAAATACTTGCATTTTACAATTTGCACTTGCAAAAGCATGATAGCTGAACTTTTGAACACATTTTATGGACACTCAATCAGTTGAGACTGGCTAGGAAAAAAATACAGAATATGCAAGTTTCAAGTAAACATTGTGTAAAACATTTTTTGAGGATTTTGAATGAACTACTGTACATTTGATCTGTTCAAAATAAATATGTGGAATTATTGAGACTGATCTTTTATGCGAGAGCTTGATACTTCCAGGTAGCCAATTAGCTATGAATGCAGGAGATTTATCCTACCACGTTTTGTTTGAGCAATGTACATTACAAACATCAGGATATGTACATGTACGGGACCATTTCCGGTGCTCAAAAGGAGTAGGCTGAAGTCTAAAAAACGTATCGTGTCCTACCCCGATTGTATACTGCATGTCACTGCATGTCACAATCAGTATCATTTCCTGTTTAAAGGGTTTAGTGGGAGGAACAGAAACGAAAGTGACTGTTAAGATCCAAATGCAGGTGCAAAGATTAAACTGAGCAACTTGAGCTGTACTTCTGTTACGTCCCCTTGCTAGGGGAAAGGGAACGCACAAAAAAAAAACAAGATGTTGTGAGGTTTAACTAAGAAAAGTGCAATTTATTTACAGTGAGGAATGAACAATTGACCCCCCCAAAAAAACAAGGAAGGGCAATGGAAAAACAAACAAATGGATTAAAATAAAAGGGAACTACTAAATCAAGAACCCTGGCTAAGTACACCCAAAACAAAGAGTCCAACTAATGGTGTACTAATTTAACAATGTGTCTCAAAAATAACAACTAGTTTTACAACCACAAGAGACACAACAGAGTCAAAAGCAAAACAAAAGTGGCTGCAACAAAGTGAGTTGAGCTGCCTCGAACAGGTAGAGAACTGCGGCTCTTATGTCCCGCCCCCACAGGTGGCCCCCGCGGATTGGTGGGGGCGGTAGGCGTCCGGCCAATCTGGCAGCGGTAGCAGCAGCCATCCAGCGGTCCTCTCCGCGCATCCGGGTCCAGGTAGTGATGGGAAAAATGAAACGCCATGAACCTATAGGAACACCGGCAAATGAAGCATGACGTCATCCTCAGTGAGTGGAGTTTCGGTCGCGTGGTTTTGGTGTTTTTGAAGCGGGAAGCTTCACTTTTCCACGACCATTTTGCTCGGCACAAGCTTCGGCGCTCGGGTTCATTTTTCACATCACTAACCACAACAAGGTAAGTTTCGGTCGTCACACATAACCTAGTGCGCTCTGTAGATCGACTTCAGTGCGCACTAGATTTAGTTCTGTTTATTTCTCATTTGGGTCGGTCTTGTTCACATAAATCTCGCATTGGCTCAAAACGCGCGTAAAAACGCGCGTCTTGATGCACAACACGCGCGTAAAACGCACGTCTTGGTGGACACACAAAACGCGCGTAAAAAACGCGCGTCTTGATGCACAAAACGCGCAAAACTTGAGTTCGACGTGAGTTAGTATGTGCGAATTGTGGCAGTCTTGGCGTTCTATGGAAAGCCAAGACTGCAACAATTCGCACATACTAACTCACGTTGAATTCACGTTTTGCGCGTTTTTTACGCGCGTTTTGTGCATCAAGACGCGCGTTTTTTACGCGCGTTTTGTGTGTCCACCAAGACGCGCGTTTTTTACGCGCGTGTTGTGCATCAAGACGCGCGTAAAAAACGCGCAAGTTTCATTATGTTAATGGTATCCAAGCCATTGTCATACTAGGTCATACTACGCGTTGGAGTCGTTTTAATGTCTAGTATGAACAAGCCATCACAATAAAGGCTTTTTAATTTTTACTATAAGAGAGTGCCTTGGATTTCCTTCAGAGTTTTGCATCTTCAGTTTTTCCCTTCCAAAGAGCACCTCAACCGAACTTTCTTTGAGTCCAGGAAGCGCTCCTAAACAAACTGTCTTTTTAGTGGAATGGCTTTATTGGACCAACAGTCAAAGATAAAAGCAATAGAAAAACAATAATAACCATAGAAAAGATTTTTAATGGCTACGTAGTTACAGCCATTATGATGGAAATATTTCAGAATGCTATGGTAGCTAATTGTAAATAATGTATATCTTACGTTACAATTGCAATAAAACTATATATACCTTTTTATTTTAAAAACCCTTCACACATATTTCGCATGCTCCTGTCGGGATTCGAACCTGCAACTTTGCTGGAAATTTCACATAGATAATGATATGCGTGCGTCAGAGAAGTACTGGTTGTGTGACGCCATCTACAGGCTGGTAATTTCATATCTTAATTGCAGATGGACAGCAGGCACATTACTGTAATTTTGTTTAGTAATAACACAAGCCTGCAAAATCAGTCTATCCAAACAAAATACACACAACAAAATACCCCCACCCCCCCAAAGTAAGTGGATATCTATCCAAAAAATGCACAACAAAGTAGCAACATGGGAGAGAGAAGAAAATAACTTCGTGTCTTGCAAGATTTGAACCTGAATTTCCACACTACATGTCTTGCTAGGCAGGTGCTCTAACCACTACACCACAATCTACAGACTAATTCAATGAGAGAACTAAAAGAATTAAATTCATGACACAGCATTTAAAAAAAAAATCTAATTTTAGATGAAACGTATCATGAAATAGGGATTCAAATTAACAATGAGGTTCATTTATGGGTTATTTTTCTGTCAACCACAAAAATCAGCCAATGTGAAAATATAATGCAGTTCAGTTAGAGCAATCTTTGCCACATAGGTGATCTGTGCTGAACTGTTTTTGTCTGCTTGTCTTGAACAGCCATTGGGCGCAAACACTTCAAAGTCATTGGCTGTCAGACAAGAAGGCTGGATACCATTAACATAATGAAACTCGCGCGTTTTTTACGCGCGTCTTGATGCACAAAACGCGCGTAAAAAACGGGCAAAACGTGAGTTCAACGTGAGTTAGTATGTGCGAATTGTTGCAGTCTTGGCTTTCCATATCTTTCCATAAAGGCAGGAGGAGACTCGCTGAAATTGATCCAAGTTGCCAGCGCCCATATAAATACGTTGCACTGTTGCACCGCGGACTGTGGAATACTAATGCCACGTATGCACAAAGTTTACAGTGGGAGGAAAAAATACTTGGTGAAATTAATTAGTAAAACATTCACTTACGTGCTCCTGATCATAATAGTCAATAAGACCTATGCCCTATTTTGTACAGTTTGGCCTCTAGAGGCACCCATGTAACCTAATGAAAATCACTGAGAACCTGTCACAGTGGAGAGGAATAAAATAACTTTGACATTAATTAGTGAAACTTTGCAGAAAATTCACTTATGTGCTTCTCAACATAAAAGTCCTGTTCCTTATTTATTATTATTATTATTATTATTTTTTTACATATAGTTTTGCCTCTGTAATCATTCACATTTTCTAATTTTAAACGTGCACTTTGTCAGTTTTCTGGTGGAGGATCTGTTGGCCTGGGCAGAAGCGGGGCAAGTCTCCGGCGGTCACGTGGGAGGGATTTGCGCACCATCGCCGCACGAGGCTTTAATTATTGTTATTATATGAATGCCATTTGTTGCCTTGACCTTGTGTAAATTAATTTGGGTTTGTGTAATATAATTTGCTTATTTGTGTGTTACAGTTTTTGTGAAGTGGCAAAATGAATTTTGCATCCTTTACATTAGAAGTGTCAGTGAATGAAACACATCCTTTAATGGAGTGCATTCAAAGCAACAACCAAAAGAAGTTAAAGAAACTACTACAGTCCCATGACATCAATGGTCTTTACCCATTCAAAGAAGTTAATGGATTTATGACTCCACTAATGGCCGCTGTGACTTTCCACAATGAAGACATTACTGCTTTTCTTTTAAAGAAGGGGGCAAATCCAAACATACTGGGCAATGAAATCACTGCTTTGCATTGTGCCTCAATATACATGGCTTCACCTGTTTTTTTCAGACATCTACTTGAAGCAAAGGGCAATCCAAATTTGTTTGCACCCACAGGATTTACTGCTCTGCAAATTGCTGCCTGTAACAACATGAAAGATGCAGTGAAAATGCTTCTTTCAGCTGGAGCACTAGTAACACCTATACCAGGAGACAAACCAAATAGTCTCAATAAGAAACTCTCTGAGATAATTGGGATACTCGCATCAGAGGGGAATGAGTCCTGCTCTAAAATGTTGTGCTTTACAGAGCTGGAATTTTTATTTCGTGAGAAAACTCCTGAAGAAATTTTTAAAACGTTTCATTGTGACATGCTGAATGAACATCCACAGCACCATTTAATCATGATTGAACTTCTCCTAACACTGCAGCTACCACATAGAGAAAAGTACAGCCCACTCTGTATCAAATGGCTCAAAGAAACTGATAACTTGCATTCCTACATAGAGAATGTTGTCACCCGTATCCCAAACATTAATACACATGTAAATAGGGCTATTGATGGTTTACATGCAATTTCCTGCACTTTGGATGAAATACCTCTTAAGCAGACGATGGCTATAATTCCACATTTACTCGTTCGATTAAAAGAGAAGAATCTAGGTCTGGCAGTGCTTCAGACCCTGTATGTGATAACACAGAAAACAAGTAAGGACCAGCAATGGGACACTACATTCCAAGAAACATTATGCAGAAGTATAGTTCCTTTTGTAAAGGATCAGCACCCCTCTGACATTAGAGTGTTTACATATGGAATCTTCGCAAATTTACTTCCTCTAAAACATGCAGCTAAAATCTTTACCTCATTGGGGATTTGCACTGTGCCTGAAGATGTTCTGACATCTGCTGACTTGAAAATGAACGATAAGCTCAAAGAGGGGCTGAGGAGACTCAAAGATCAAAGAACTAACTCTGAATGTGAAGACACTTCAGAGGCTCCTGGGTCTGGGAAAAAGAAGAAGAAAAAGAAGAAGAAGAAAAAGAAGGAAAAACCAGAGACAAACAGTCAGAAAGATACTGTTCCTGTTGAGGAATCCACTTCTAACGTCCAGCCATTTTTATCCAACACTGAAACTTTGCCAACACGTAAGCGGCTTCCGATCAGCAAAAGATGGAGGGAAAAGCTGGAGAAACTCCAGAGCTCTGAACACATCTCTCGAATAGGAAGTATAGTGTATGTGAATGATACACAGTTCGTCATAGCTAAAGGCAGTGATGGGACTGAGGTGTTCCTGGGGTTGAGGGATGATGGCACTGAAGTGGCCATTAAGAGGATGACAAAGTCCAACTATCAAGTGTTGAAGAACGAGGAGGGGTTCCTGCGACTCCCAGAGCTGGACCACCCCTCTATAGTGCGATACATCGATAATGCAGAGGACCTGAACTTTGGGTATTTGGCTCTTCAGCTTTGTGAATACACTCTGGAAGAATATCTTAGAGACATTGACAATCCTTCACTGAAAGAGAGTCTGGTACGACAGTTCCTTGACAGTTTGAAGGTTCTTCATAGTCAAAAGCCTCCAATTCTTCACCGAGATCTAAAGCCACAAAATGTTTTAATTGGTAAGACACATCTTTCTACTATAAGATAAATATTACTGCGTTATATTATTTTTTACTGTAGGTGTGAAAGTTGTGTGAGTGTTGGTGGTGGTCGGAGGGACCGTTGGCGCCGGTTGGCTTGACAGCCGGGCCTCCGTCAGTCTGTCCCAGGGCAGCTGTGGCTACAACAGTAGTTTACCACCACCGGGTATGGAGTGAGTGAAGAATGCTCTGTAAATAATCCTCTGTAAAGCATCTTTGTGACATCTGTCTGTGAAAAGCGCTATATAAAATAAATAAATAAATAATTAAATAAATAAATAAACACTTTATGCACACAATCATTTAACTATATTTCACCTCCAACCTTGTCTGAAGATGTAAATGGAAGAGCCAGATTGGCAGACTTTGGCATCAGTAGACGGCTGCTCAAAGGACAGACCACTCATCGAACAGCCAGTGCTGGGACCAAGTGCTGGATGGCCAAAGAGACCCTGACAGACGAGAACAGTGGGACACCGTATAAGTCAAACACTGACATACAGGTTTGTGGTTTCTCAAAGAAAATAATAAATACTATTTAAATGAAACCTTGTTTCTTGTTTCAGGTGGCTGGAATGTTGATTTATTACATCCTGTCTGGTGGCCATCATCCCTTTGGGAAAAGTTTCCTCTGTGAAGCAAACATTTTTAATGGGAAATACAGCCTGGAGCATGTAGAGGACCAGGTGGCCAAGGACCTCATTGAGTGGATGATCAATGAAGAACCCAGAAACAGACCCAACGTGGAGGAGTGTCTCAGCCATCCCTTTTTCTGGAACAAACGCAAGTAAGAAAGAAGCAGTGTTAATATTGTTTGATTATTGACATAAACTTCATTATTTTTAGACGAGTTGAGTACTTGAAGAAAATTGGGAACCGCGATGAAATTGCCAACTGTCGGAATGCTGAAAATGAATTTATTTCTTCTGTGGAAGAATTTGTGGTTGATGGATCCTTGAATGAATGGAAAACAAAAGTGAGAAATCAATCAAATTAAATAGATCTTGCAGTTTATGAGTAAGAACAGCCAAAACTGTATTTTGGTTAACATCTCATTTTATGTATTCTATGTTTATTTAGTTCTCTGAAGAGTTGGTCAAGACAATGGACAAAAGGGGCAAAAGTTACCCTGGAAATGCATTGGGACTATTGCGCTTCATAAGAAACCTTTATGCGCATTAGTAAGTTGTTAACAATTTGGTTTGCTTCTGAACTATGGCTCACTCACCTCTTTGTTTTTCTTTCCAGTCCCAAGGATGCAGCCCAAGTCAATGTGTCAGCATTGTTTCCTGATCTTTTTGGTTCCATTTATAAATTTGCTAAAAAACAGGGATGGAACTTGGAGACACCCCTGACAGAGATGTTTCAAAGTGAGGAGATGGTCACAGGCTTTATCACATCCAGTCCTGATGTAGAGAAACTTGCAGCCCCAGTCCAGGAGTCCCAAAGCAATGATGTGACTAAAAGCACTGACATATTGTAGTATTCAAATGACATCATAATTTTCTGTAGGCCATTAATATTTATTTAATATTGTTCAAATGCTGATTTTTGTTATAATTCAGTGAATTCTTGGATCTAGTTAGAAACAAAAAATATAATTTGTATAAATTAACCTTTTTTTTCTCCTTTTTTTTTTTTACCTTAATCTAAGAGTATGCCATGTCACATTGTAGAATTTGAACACCACCTATGAAGATTACGTTAACTTGTTTACACCAAAGACAAAGGGCTGTGCAATTAATCAAATTTTAATCAGGATAGAGATTCAGTCATTTCTTATCAACAGAGTCAGTCCTCTGTGAGTGACAGCGACAGACAAGAAAAGAGTTGACTTTGAAAGAAGAAATTTCATTAGTTTTTTGATGTTCTTGAAATTAATATTGTAATTTTAAAAAGTAATTAAGTGATAAATTAAATAGGCTATTTTTGATATGCAGCCTGCATGTTGATTCTGTATTTAAAACTGGCATTAAACTGATTAAACTGAACATGCTTATTTGAAATGGTGTTTAAATGACAATTCTTCACCAGTTATTCTAATCCTCACACAACTGCTCTTTTTAATGATATGCTTATGCATGTGCAATATTATGCAAATTTAGAAAAAAAAAATCTTTAGGCCTATTGGTATTGCTTTCAAGGCTTTTCTATTTTCATAAGGCCAACCCAACTAACACTTTCTGGTTCCCGGAACGTTCTGAACAGGTTACTTTTAGATTTGCAGAACGTTCCCTTTTACTGGGTTGTTTTAAGGTTAAATTGGAAATGCTTATGTACATTTTCACCTCCAGGAAATCTTTTCGGAAATGTTTCCTGTTTGCTGGGGAAGGGACTGAAATACAACAAATTTGGTTTCTGGATTGAAAATTTCCACAATGGATATGATACGGAAGGTCACTGTGTGTTAAAAAGTTCTTGATATCTACGGTTCATAAAAACACCAAATGGGAGTTTTTTTTATTTTAATTTGCTGCCGGAAAGGTAGTGTTGTATTCCCTCCTACAGCTTGACTACTAGACACTCCAGTGACAGCCCACAGCGTGAGCCAAAAAGGTGACGTTGCAAGATAAACACACATACAGAAAAAAAAAGAAAAAAAAAAAACCTGGGAAACGTCGAGGCTGCTGCAAGTGTCTACATTTCCACTTTGAGCAACGTCGTGTGTCCAAAATGCAGTCTTCCAAACGCAGTGAGAGTGACTGGCAGGGGCTGGTCAGCGAGGTAAGTCAGGCAGACATGAGGCGGCTGCTTTTCCTGAACATCGGTGCTCCATATGGAAGTAGAAAAGGACAAAAGAGCTGGAGACAAGTGGATGGACAAGAAATTTGGATGCTGCGCTTCTTATGCTGTTGGTTTATGTATGCTGTTAAATGCTAGCATGCTATTTAAGGCTAATGTTAGCTCTCACCCGGCTGCTAGGCTTTTTACACCTGCTCATGTTTGTGGTGGAAAAACGTCTAAACACGCCCACCTGTAGGTTCACATATGACAAATGTTTTAAAGTGATGTCTAGTTTCCATATTATGTAAAGGAAATGGTTGAAATAGTTCATCCGTGTTGAAAAAGTAGCGTATCTTATAGCACAGATGTTCCTGATAGTGATAAGAGGCATGGTTGCTATGGGAACAAGAGATGGACATGCTCGTATTTTTCGATTTTTTATTTTTATTTTTAGTGTTTTCCTGAAAAATTTAACATGGGATATATTTAATTTAATGATTTTGCAATTTTAGTACAGTGAATTTTTGTTTTACCAAATGTTGCATAGAAAGTACATGTCTACGATTGGGACAGCCTAGTTAACTTCATTTTATGTAGGGCTAGGTGATGGTTTAAATTTTTTTTTCATTAGACCTACTTGGCAAAATGATAACTGTTTATCTACAGCGATCCACATTATTATCCCTTAAGTATGATTTGTTTACCATTCATTTGTGGTGATAATCTAGGGTGACCAGATTTTCTCCGGTTTGTGGTGGTTGGTAATAATACCATTGTGAAATGAGTGCGTAATTTATGACGAGCATGTGTCACTATAGTCACATTTTCGTTGTGTTTTCATCATTTTTAAGCACCTTTTCTGTATTCTCCCAAAACAAGTGACAATTTATGCCTGTCTTTACTGTTGGCAGGAATCGAATTGGTCAAAAATAGGGATACCAGAGACATTTCTTGTATAAAACTGGGACAAATCAATGGTTTTGGACAAATCTGCTGGGACAGGGGACACAGGGCTCCAAACGGGGACTGTACAGGGATGTCTGGTCACCCTATGATAATGCCTAGTAGCCTAACTTAATTTATTGCTCTCACAGGACCATAGACCGTATATTCTTTTATACAGTCTATGCAAGTGTTATGTTACCAAAATCTTTTTGGCATCTTTTACCGGTTCCACCCCCATTATATAGAATTATATACTACTAATATTTGCTAGTGTTATTGATGTGTCCTTTCTCCACTAAACACAAGGCATATGTGTTTTTTCATTGGTTATTTAAAACATTGGTAAATTGCAGGATACAGCATGCAGGGGATTAAGCTACTTCAATATGTTTGAGCAGTAAAAAATTTTCTTGGCAATATTTGACTTCCTTGTAGTTCCTGGTGTGTAAGCGCAAACTGGAGAGCAAGAAAGAGGCCCTGCTTATTTTATCTAAAGAGCTGGACACCTGCCAACAAGAGAGAGACCAGTACAAGTTGATGGCCAACCAGCTGAGAGAGCGCCACCAAGGGCTCAAAAAGAAGTACAGAGAACTTATTGTATGTATTTTAATGGCAATAATATCATGACACAGATATAAACTCTAAAAACTTCATATTGTGTGTTTTTGGTATTGAGAACTGAATCTAGGCAAATTATTTATTTTTAGGATGGGGATCCCTCTCTGCCACCTGAAAAACGCAATCAAGTAAGAGTCATGCCTGTAAAAGAACTATTTCTTCTCTACCGAACTTTACTGTACTTTCTACACTCATACACATATTTAAGTTAGTTTAGATATTTAATAAAATCATTATTTTTTATTTGGGTTATTAATATTTAGTTGTTTTTCCTGAGGTGAACTTGGCACAGCTTTTGAGAGACTCAAGGGAAAAAGCAAAGCAGCTCGGAGAGGAGGTTAAGGAGCTGACGCAGAGGCTTTCAGAGGCCCAAGGGGACAACAAGGTGGAGTTACCTGTACAAGCACATAAACACAAACAAGCCTTAATGCACTCTACTAGGTGAGCATATACATACATTCATAAATCTTTTTTGTTTTGTTTTGTTTTGTTTTTTTGCCTGCAGCTCCTCAGGATGACTATAACTCGTCAAAGACTTGGTGATGAGGAGGTGGGAACGCGCCACTTCCCTGCACATGAGCGCGAAGATCTGGTTCAGCGGCTTGAGAGAGCAGGGCTGCAGGTTTTAATTACTGTTATCTAATCTGAAAGCAACAGTTTAATATGTTTTTTTTTACATTTATTGCTGAGGATCAATTTTACCTGTATTTTTTTGGTATACTTCTGGGCCTCTTAAAATGTGTCAAGGTAACTGAAATTGTACGGCCCATATTATATCAACTTTTACCTCTCAGTATCAAAAACATCCCTGTTTTTGTTGTAAGAATAAGGACAGGAAATGTACATGAGTAATAATTATTAAAAAGGTTTGGTAGGGTTTACAAAGGTAGTTTAAAGCCAAATGAAGAAACTTTCAGTCAAAGAGTTCCCCCTGTAGCTCCCTTATGAGAATACTGTGTCAGAGAACAAACTCAAAATGCTTCTTTTATATATATATATATATATATATATATATATATATATATGTATGTATTTATTTATGTATGCATGCATGTATGTATGTATGTATGCATGTATGTATGTATGTATGCATGTATGTATGTATGTATGTATGTGTGTATATATATATACATATATATATATATATTTATATATATATATATATATATATATATATATATATATATATATTCTCTTCTCTGGTCTTTTTTTTCTTATATAAGGCGATGTAATTACATACAGAAACATATGGCATTGCCATTGGTAATGCATGTTATCAGACCTTTAAGCAAATTTTTTTTTTTACTGTGGGGTTCTTGTAAGCTGATGAGAGTAGTAGAAGTACTGTGCACACATAGCAGCAGAATGAGGTTGGGTAAACATTGTTGTCATCTTCACTTCACTCATATCTTTGTCCCAGATGGAGGAGATGGAAAACAATGTAAAAGCCCTGGCAGATGAGCTGCAGGATGTAAAGGCAGAACGCAGTGTGTACCGGGACAAGGCCAAGAGACTCAACACAGAACTCAACCACATTTTAGGCAACAATGAAGCACGCCTTATTGACGTGGATGCCCTCTGTATGGAGAACAGGTAATGAAATAGGTCACAATAGATAATGTACCTTTATTTTTTACTCAACCATTAACGTATTATTGTAATGTATATATTGCAAAAAACCGAGATAGACTGTTAATGTGATGACTTTTTAAATAGATATTTGCAAGACCGTTTTAACCAAGTCCAGGAGGAAGTAAGTTTGCTGAAATCAAACATCATGAAGTACAAGGTATGTTTCGACTATGATCAAATAATAAAAAAAAGTCTTAACCAAATGTCTATATGTGCAAAGTGTAAAATGTACAAAAAACTGCTACTTCAATACTTTATATTATAAGATTTATTTTCTAATTGTATAATTTGGTTAATAATGCACGAAAGTGAAGACAATAAGAGGCTTTTAATGCTTTAATCCATGCTTTTTGAGTTAATATTTTCATAGATTTTTTATCACTTTTGCAGACTGCTCTTGAGAGAAGAAAGAACAACTCCTATGGGAAAGGCAATAACGCTCCTCTCACTGGTGTCCTCTCTGCTAAACAAGGTAGACCCCAAAACTGTCATTTGAAATCAAACCTATACCTGATCAATATCAAAATTCCTCATCTACACCTCAAGTGCATTCTTAATCACTATTAAGTTTTTCCTTCCTGTACCAGACACCAGCTGAGTTACTAATTGTATTCTGAGGTGGAAGCACCACTGGAAGCGAAATGAGGCTGCCATCATGACTGACAGTTACAGGCAGCCGCTGCACAGTAGGCTCTAGAGTTAAAGTTAGAAGAATCTGGGCTAGTAGACAGCTGTTTCTAACTCTCCATCTCCATCTTTCTCTTGTCATGCTGTTATGTTGTCTCTTGTTATATAACCTTTATAAATCTATCAAATATTATGAAACTTTTCCTCAACTTTACTTGGCAGGCTCTGTATTGAGAACAGGGGCTGCTAGATTTGGGGCGTACACTCTTGAACACAAATCAAATCAAAGTGTTGTTAAACTGGGACTAGACCAGGACTAAATATGACAGGACTAAACTGGGCTCAAAACAGGACCATACCAGTGTGAATGTACCCAATTTGAATGTTGAACTTGAAACTGCAAATTGAAATTGGATATCATATTGCTGTAATATATTGTCCTCTGCATTCAACAAAGAAGCTTGTGTCATGGGGTCTTATTATGTATAAAGCCTGCTAACCTTGTAGTTTTAACCTCTATAAAATGGTCATTTCATGTCATATTGTATTTTTTTTATCTCTCCTTCAGTCCAAGAGATGCTTCTAGAGGAGCAGGGCTGTAGTCTACCAGCCACACCTCAGTCCATCTCGGACCTTAAGTCCCTGGCCACGGCTCTGCTGGAGACCATTCACGAGAAGAACCTGGTCATCCAACACCAAAGACACACCAATAGGTACTGACGACAGCTGCAAGTCAGTTAGTCTTAACCTTACACAGTGTGCGTTTACAAAGTAGATCGCCACCTCTTTAGCAAACAAAGTTCTTAGACAAAGTTCAAAGACCTTATCCCTGTCTGCAGGATATTGGGAAATCGTGTGGCCGATTTAGAAAAGAAGTTAAAAACACTGGAAGTATCAGGTCTTTGGAGTCTTCCAGGTATGTTTTATGTTTAACAAAAATGTAAATGTTTAAATATAATTTTGTAAAAATGCCATAATCTTATTTAAATATATTTCTTACTAACAAGTCACATTATTATCTTGATGTTGTTTCTGCTCTTCTTCCTTGCTGGACCTCAGGCTTGACCTACCACATATCTGTGGGAATTGGGAGTATGTATTCCTTCTGCCCCACTTAGCCCAACCATGCCCTCAACCAAGTCATGCCAGGACAAATCTGGGCAGATGCCCAGAAACTGTGTCATCTCATGCCCACCGTTTACTATGTGTCATATCCACTGACCACCCTCTCGGTGATGCTCCATGATGGCACAAAACCACCTACCTGCATCTCACACTGAACCTTTTGACTCAGTGGGGTGAATTTTAGCGAAAAGGTCATTAAACTAAAGCACAATTTAAAAAGGGAAATCTTTAACCAAGCTGATTAATTAAATGGCAGTACACAAAAGAGCACAAACCTACTGGTTTTATATTTTAACCTTTTATCCATAAATAGTCAAAATATCCTATGTGTTAAAAAATTACAATGACTATCATGTTTATGAGAAATTGGGTTATATTAATAAGTCTTTTACCTGAGACGCACATAAAACAGTTCTCCCACTAGAGGGAGATGTTGTACTGTGCAAAAGTCAGGCTGAGGTGGAGGGGCTGTAGCTGGATGGAGGTGCCCTGTCATGAGACCGTCATTCTCACCGCCATAAAACTGACAAGCATCCATTACTGAAAATGATTGCCCACATTACAAACACATTTAGGGGAATGTGCCGTTATTAGGGAATTTGTAGGCAAGGGCCCAGAGTGGCTGACGACCACGCTGTCCAGCACAGTTAGGGAGACACCCATATAGAGAGAGATGAGACTGTCTGTATCCTTGATGTGATATGAAATTGGGCTGATGGATATTAAAGGCAAACAGGATAGGACACGGGGCCTTGGCTGCCTGTACCTGCAGTCTGGAGAAGTCTCGAGGTGACCATGTTGTCTGTGACTGAGCGACAGCTCAAAACAATATTACTGACATCAGTGCAGTCAAGTACACAGCCCAACCAGCCTAGACCCCTAACGCTCCTCTCTGCTCCAACTGAACACAAACTTCAAAAAAGTGTAAAGGTGTACTATGTAACTTTTCTGCCACCTACTTGACATGTCAAGGAGATCTGATTGCTTTGTTCCACTCTATGGGATTAAAGTTATTTGTCTTAATGAAGCCAAACAGGTGACGCCACCAGGTCAAGTTGCAGGTCCAATTAGAGGTGGTTATTGCTCAAAGTATTTATGAGCAATAAATGGATAGATAGGTTTAAAGCCCTACTATGAAACTTTCTAGGCAACACAAAACATCTCCATGGACACAAGCAGGCCCCCCAACAGTAAAATGTTAAAGCTGCCATCTGTTAGTTTATTTTATTTTTATTTTGATCTCACCTGGCCTTTGTTCAGGCTCGCCTGTGGTCTCTGGTCTTCTTCTCTCAGGGCAATAGATAGCTATATAGCAACAGATAACTAGATATCAGCTAGTGGTGTTTTGTGAGAATACAACAGAGCCGGTATGGACAGTTTACAAATACTCTCTTGAATGAAAGAAGTGCCTAGTATGGGTCTTGTGTGATGTCAGATATCAGGCATTTTATGATTTATCTTTCAGAAACATTATGCCAGCCTCAGTCTAAACAGTTATTGAAGGTTTTTAAGAACATACATTTATACTCTACATACAGTAATATGATCATGTTTAGTGTTTTTATGTACATTTACTTTGTTTTTTGAAGTTGGAAAGAATAACTAAAAATGGTGTTGGGAATCCTATAGTAAATGCCCCATAATAATTTAGCCGTTTGTAAATACAAGTTTCTGTATGGACCCTTTTACCCTTTTTTTCCCTATAAACATTCATTATGATATGGTATATGTTGTGTTGCTATAACAATCTGGTCCCGACAATCACCATTCTCATGCTTCGTGTGTAGCCATGCGTTTTCTCATTCATTTGTTTGTTTTTCCCCTCACACTCGACTGCCCATTCAAACAGCAGCCTTTGACTGTTCACATGCTCTCTATGGAAACTGAGAGTGATATGTGCACATGTTTGAGCACATGTGTTGTGTATGAATAGTTTTGTGTGTGTTTGTGAAGTCTGGTTTATAGCGTATAGACTCCTATGACTAGCATATGGTGTCAGCCTGAGAGGCGTGCAGCCATCACTAATGAAGACAGATGACAGAGACGCAAAGCCACTTCCTGTGAACGCTGCGGTGCATACGTGTGTGTCTATTTGTATTCTGTATGTGAGATCTCCAAACATCATATCTGATGTGTCCTTGGATCAGCTTTACTCAATATGAACATGTGTGCACCCTTCAAAAGTTTTACATCTTGTGATTAAAGTTACTTCTTCACTTTCAGGAGCACAAGACAATATGGCAGTGAAGGAGCGTCTGCAACCAGAGCTCCGTCCTACACGTGTCACATCACAGCCAAACATGCTGTCACCCAAAGGTGTGTGTGTAATTGTGTGTAAGTACTAGCTTCTCACTGCCATTGATAAGAGCACAAACAGCTAACGGCATAAACAACTGTAATTAGCTTCTGTGTGTGCTAAAAGTCCTCCCAACTATCTGGAGCATTTAGCCCAGGTCTCATTCCTTCTCGGCTGCATTGCTCTCTCCCTCTCATTGGCGCGAGCTGCCCAAATGCCATGGCATTTTGGAAATGTGAAGCAAATTCTCGCCCGCTGACATTCACAAACTTGTGCCTTGTTCTCTTTGAAGGAGGGAGGAGGAGAGGGATGAATGCCCATAAATATGGATGCCACTTTCAGTAATGTGCTCCCACCCTGTAGTCCTGTGTGGGAGATGGTGGCTGGGACGCTCAGTGCAGTTTTTAACCTTTTCACCTGCACATGCACAAATATGGGTCACTAATCCACAGAGTTACAGCAGATTTGGGTGAAGAGGCAGAACTAAGACGTTGGCGACACAATGGGTGCCTTCCCGTGTCTGGGCAATGATGCTAAATTTAGACTGTTGCCATGGAAGCACTTCAGTCACATAAGTAATTGAAATAACTTTCTGCACTGTCACAATTGCTTAATTCTTAAAGTGAAAGGGTTATAACTTCTGTCTAATTTTTATTTTTATTTTTTATGGCCCTCAGGCTTAATTAAATTTAGCAAGAGTGTTTTTGTTTTATGTATTATTATTATCGCCTGCTAGGTCATTGCACTCTCAATTTGGAATAATGTTGTGACATATTTTCAGCATTTCTTGATTGTAGTTGTAGACTTTAGGTGAAGCAGGTAATTAAAATGACCAGTGGTGTCCTTTTCCTCCTAGTGGTGCCAGACAGCAGAAGCACACATGAATCATCATGGGAGTGCCACACCGCTGGCAGCGACCTTGGCACAGATGGCGTCAGCAGAGAAGACACACCTGCACTGCTCAGCAGCCTGGGTCCTCTCGTGGGGCTGGAGATGAATGGGATTGACAGGACAGAGGGAGACATGACCCTGACTGAAGAGGGAGCCCTGGTGGAGCTGGCCGAGGGGCGGAGTCCTGTGGAGGAGGCGGGGCATGAGGAAGAAGCAGATGATGAAGAGCTGTGCTCTACTGTGGAGGAAGGAGAGGAGGCGGCTTTGGCTCTGGATGCTCCACCCTCTGAACCAGACCTTTCATGGCTCTCAATTCGGCCCTCGTCAAGTGATCACAGTACAGTGCATCATGTGAACGGCTCTAACCAGGATCATGAATCTCATCATGGAGCTAACCAGGACCCTGAGTCTAACCATGAGCCCCAGTCTCCCCCTGAGCCAGTAGCTTGTGTGCAGAGCTCAGAATCAGTCCCAGAGAGGCAGACTGCAGACATGTCAAACACTACCAGCTGGGACATTCAGACTGGATCAGCACAGACTGACACCTGTCACGCTGAAAACCTGGCCTAATCTGACACCAATCAAAGACTTTGGAAGGTTATTTAATTCCTTGTAGGTGACGTCCTTATTGATGACTGCACTCATCACTTGTAGTCACATTCCTAAAACGTAGCAGAACTCACTCACTTCCAGCCAGCAGCTTTCTCTAGTCAATAAAACAGAGAAAACACTTTTACAGCCACCAGTGACAGAGCCCGAGGAGCACTTTATCCACACAGGCTTGTTGCTCTGTGAGAACAGGCAATCTAGAAATCAATGGAGTTGCAAACTTGATGCCCTACAGAAAGAATTTAGCTACAAAAATAACAAATACTGAAACCTGAACTCTTGCTCCCCAAACTCCCTGCTCTCCCTCCTGCTCTCCCTCTTGCTCTCCCTCACCTGTGAACAGAAAATCCCTGTTGTTTGCTTTTCTCTTCCAAAGGGGCTCATGTGCAATGAGGACTTTGGTCTTTCAATAGTAATAATTACAGTGCACATTATGTATGTTCCAAAAGCGGTATGTACAAACATGTAAATGAGACATTTAAAACATGTATTTGACTGAAAAATATTTACCCAGAAGAAAGGTAATGCCAAGAGACTACGTGTGCCTTATCAAGAAAGCATCTTGTACTAATTTATAAACTCGAACTTAAACAACTGGTTTTGTTTTGCTGATATTTTTGACAACTGATGTTTTTAAAACACCATTTTTGTCATCATGAATGAGATCATAAAAGCATTAACTAAAAAATGTCAATACCTCAAAAATAGTCTATTAAATTATACTTTTTTGACAGCGCTAAAGTACACAGCAATGTTGAGTTGAGCTTTTGTTTTTACCTTCACTAACTCACGCTATATTCAATTAAAGGTGTACGGTACATCCACAGTCGCCTCTCCACGGTGCCGAAAATCCATACTGAGGTCTGGTCTTGGTGCAGGTGACAGCTGGTCTCTTCAAGCAAACACGGCGTCAAAGCCAGAATCCATAAGGTGCTGATTCTGCAGAAAGATACTTGCTATTTTTAATCTCCGACACGAAATGGAGCCGTATTGGAGTGAAGACCGCACTTTGTGGCCAGTGTCAGTCGTGTCCAAGGCAGCTGGGTGGGCACGGTGCACTTTGATGCCAGTATTACAGTTTTGTACTCTTTTAACTTCTAATTACTTTTCTTAGAGTTATCAACAATTTCCTCCTCATGGTATTATTTATTATTGTGTTTTGATACTGCAAAACAGTATGTCAAAATTATAGTTAGTTTTTTTATTAAATTAATTCACATTTTATTTAGAGCATCTAAAAGCTTAACTGTTTCCTGTGGCTCAACCTAAATGATTGCATATAAAAATGTGACACTATTTATTATTATTTGTATATTTTTAGAGCAAATAGAAAAGGGCAGCTTTTGCTTTCTTTTCTTTTTTCCTTTTTTCTCCTGCAACAAGTTACCCTCTTTATAAATTCACAACAATTTGTTTTTAGGCTTTTGCCGGGAGTTTGGAGTATTGATCATGGGAGGTAGACAAGCCAAGCGAAATTCTTCAAAGCGTCTCATCAAACATCCAGGTAGGATCTTAAAAACGGAGCGGAGCCTATCCCAGACTTCTAAAGATCCATCAGACTGACCCTCAGACTCAGAGCAGCGTTGCCTGTCTGGTTTTTATTGGCCAATATTTTGTCTTGTCACATAGCTAAAAGATTCAGGCTGCCTCTCCCGATGCCCTCCCAGAGCTAAAGAGGATTGCTGAGAGCTGATATAACCAATCATCACGGCCACAGATAAAGTGCTACAGTACCAGCCATCTCCAGCTCTTATCTGTGACAGCAACAACAGCCCACTCATAATTTCATTTGTGCAGTGAACTGATGGATCTACAAACTCTCAGGTGAGCTGGGGAAAGTGATTTGTATTTGGGCCAAAATCAGGGGGCCTTGTAACTTTGTACTTACATCAATCAAACTTTATTTCAGACTCCAGGGGGTCCATGTTATCTGCTTATAGTGTTTTTGGAGATATTTTCTGTATTATTTGTATAAAATTGCAGTACAAAAATGTTTTTTATTTTTCATGAAACTGTAACAAATCCCATCCCCAAATGGCTTTATAGACATTCACACAGTTTGATTTATTGTTTTACTTTTTCTATTTTTCATTAAAAAATGCGCTCGTAACCCCTGTATATTTTGTCCCCATATTCTAAAATAAGCTAAACAGACATGATAACAACTTAGATTTTTTGCACATTGCATTATTGTAAACTTTTAGAAGTATTATATAACTGATTAGTCTTATAATTAAGCAGTTCTTTTGATCAGTAGAGGCAGTAAGACTAGACTTTTTAACTCAAGAATTGTAATAAAATAATGAATGAATTTAATAGTTCACTTGTTTTGAGCTATTTATACACATATTTGTGCTCATTGAATGATTTGACATTACCATTTGTACATTATAAAAGCAACGCCTTGTAGGCCTGAAAAGGAGAATTAAAGAAATGAAAGTTTACGCTTTCTACCCCTATTTACTATTTTGCATTGTAGATTCTCAGTGAGGGCATCAAAACTATGTATGAACACATGGAATGTAGCAAACAAAAATTTAACTCGAAATCACTTGTTTTAGATTTTTAAAAATGACCACCCTCTGCTTTGACCGGTGAAGTGAAAACCATTTTAGGAGACTTCATCAAGCCCTTCTCTCAAGCTCACTGAGAGAAGATCAAGGGTTTATAGCGCTGTCAACCAAGCAAAAGGTGGCTACTTTGAGAAATCAGAATCTAAAATATAAAATGTATTTACTTAAAGAGTATAACTTTTTCTTCTTTACTAAATAACTGCTAATATCTGGCATTATAAAAGTAACGATAAAGAAAAACAAAACATCAAATTAAAAGGTGGCTGAAAACTGTTGACTGTATCTATAAACCCGATCTGTAAGTTTTATTTCTAGTCATTGTGAGATTTGAGCTGTATCTTAGCAGAGGCCAACGCTCTCTTTAGTGTTTCTTTATTTAATTTGTTTACATCGATTGATGTCTCTTAGAAAACAGGACTTACCAAGACTTTTGCAGCGTACTTAACCTGCTTTGTTCTGCTTCTCAGCCCCCACCCATTTTTTCCATTGGCAGAGAGCAGGAGGGGGTCACAGCAATGGTCTGCAGTTCTAATAAGTGTGACCGTACGAACAGAAGGCCACTGGACCTAGGTATCTAAACACACACATACACACACATACACACACATTTGTAGCTCCTTTAAAGCCTCCAGGAGCAGAGGTTTGGCCAGGGCACATGGAGACAACAGTTTCCAGGCTAACCATTCAGTAGTGTTAATTACTTTACCAACTGGATGCCTCTGCCTCACTACCAGGCCTGTCACAATAACTACTGCCTCATCTGTATTACTGTTTTTTGCTATACACTACTAATCAGATGTATCTTTGTATCATCACTAGTGGGAAACATTTTTGACCAGTAATCTCCAAACTGTAGTAAAATTGTGAATAAAAAAATAGACATGTACTAGTACGCTTGTGTAGAATGTATAGATATTAACACAATTTTATGATATTTTAAATTATGTTATTGGGTTGCAATATTTTGCCTAATTCTTAATCCTTTGTCTTAATATGGTGCTCAGTATTTTTGTTTATTGTAATATTTTCTCCAGTAATTTTCACTTTTTATTTTATTGTTGCTTCTAATACTTGATACAGCTTTTTCAACTCAAGTTTACTCATGCCTGAAAGATATGTGCCAGTCCCTACAGGCTTTCTCCCCAGGCGCTCTGATTTGGGGAGTGTAACTTTCTGCTCTGTTGATGAAGACAAAAAAAAATAAAATAAAAAAAGTCAAAATATGTCAGTCATTTGCATCCACTGTGCCTCATGTGGAGTTAATAATTCAGATGTATAAAGTTGTACCATGCTTAAATGCTCCACTTGTTTTATAAAACAAAACTTGTAAAAACTTGTTTTTTAAAAACATATTCACTAAATTTGCTTTTAGCTGCAAAAATAATGAGTTATCTGGTGTCTAATATACCTCACTCAGGATCTCTATTGAACACACTGATCAAGCATAATATTATGACCACCACCAGAGCAAGTTAATATTTATTTATTTATTTATTTAAATTAGGGCAGTACATATTAATCAATGCGTCTACAAAAAAGTTTCCACATAAATATGCCGGAGTTAGCACTGGAGCTAAATTCCATCCGTTGTCCTAAGGCAGGTGCAAACATGAAACATTAAATATGATAACACAGACATTTAGACATTACACCAGTGAGACATAAACACACAACATGAGAACACAATAACATGATATTACACTATTTACAATAGAAGTGCCTCAGTCTAGGGTATAAAAAGCCCAAGAGCCCAAGACAGATGGATAGTCATCTATGAGTACATGACTGCTGCGTTTTCAACCAGTTCTTAAGGATTTGTTTGAAGGTTGAGTAATGTCCACAGTTTCTAATGTGCTCTGGTAGTGTATTCCATAATTTTGAGCCTCTGATAGATGGCACAGTTTATTGCCTTTGTATATTGCAGTCTCCTCTTGTTAATGCTCTGGTGTTTATCCCAGTATTTTTTTTTATTTTATTAATAAAATCCTTTAAAAGTGGAGGAGCAAGCCCATTTAGAACTTTAAAAATGAGACAAGCATCCAGGAGCATCTGATAACTTTCAAAATCTAAGATATTGTACTTCCTCAAAATGTTACAGTAATGATAGTTTAAAGGCTTTTTTTTTATCTAAGGCTTTCAGAGTTTTCTTAAACAGAGACTTTAGGGGCTTTAAAACACTCTCAGTAGTCTAGGACCATGTGGTATGACA
The DNA here is from genome assembly GCA_030686955.1 of Odontamblyopus rebecca. Taxonomy (NCBI): domain Eukaryota; kingdom Metazoa; phylum Chordata; class Actinopteri; order Gobiiformes; family Gobiidae; genus Odontamblyopus; species Odontamblyopus rebecca. The sequence continues at coordinate 15,541,433 of CM060672.1, read as the reverse complement.
GTAGTTAATATGACTAAGTATCATTGAATGCATATAAATCTTTGCTGCCTCTACTGTTAAATGAGGTATGCTTAAAATTTGACAAGTTAAATTTGATGATGTTGGAGATTTTCTTTACATGGTCCTTAAAAGTTAAGTTTGAGTCAAAGACGACTCCAAGATACTTAAATTTCTCTACCACCTCCAAACACTCTCCATTGACCAGGAGCGATGGTTTTTTACCCCCTGCTGGCTGATGTGAAAAGAACATGCAGACTGTTTTTTTTTGTGTGTGTTAAGGTGCAGGCACATGGCTCCAGAAAGAATTGCAGCAGCTTTATCTTTTGTTTTTGCCTGGATGTATAAAACTGTATCATCTGCATATAACTGTATTTTTACATTTTTGCGTACATTAGGTAGATCATTTATATATAAACTAAATAAAATTGGCCCCAATATTGAGCCTTGGGGGACTCCAGCAGAGCAAAAGAAAAGGAGACTGTGAATTTTCAATCTGTACAGCCTGTTTTCTGTCAAGTAGATATGATTTCATCCAGCAGAGGGCGCTTTCAGTGAAATTAAATGAGGACAACTTGGCAAGAAGAACATTGTGGTTGATGGTGTCAAAAGCACGTTTCAGGTCAAGGAACACAGCACCCACAAAGCCACCCTGATCTAACATACATTTCACATTTTCAAGGAAATAACAAGTGGCTGTATTGGTAGAATGATGTTTCCTAAAACCAAACTGCATTGGATGGAGTGGAGTTTGACCATTATATAAGTGTGCAGTCAGTTATGTGGCAACCCACTTCTCAGCTATTTTTTATATTACAGGTAAAATACTTATTGGTCGGTAGTTCTCAGGTTTTGTTTTGTCCCCCACCTTAAACACAGGTGTTAACCTGGCTGTTTTCCATGATGTTGTCAACTATTCCCTGCTTAATGGACAGATTGATTGAATGTGCAATTGGAATGGCAAGAGCATCTTTGTGGAACTTTAAGAAATGAGTGGACAGACCAAAAGTATCTCTGGCTTTTGACCTTTTTAGAGATGACATTATCTTTAAAACCCCAGGGGCGGATATTTCTTGGATACAAAATAATGGTTTACTCGTATTTACAGGACTCCATTTAATGTCCAGACATTAAATGGAATGAAAGTTGTTGCAAAAAATGAAATGGAGATGGTGTAGAAATTTGAAAAAGTATTGTGAACTTGTCACTTAAAGGTATGTAGCAACAGAATGCATATCTCAAACTGCTGAAAAACAGAGTTGAGCAATACTTTAAAGGGCCTGTAAACTATTTTTCCATGCCGACTGTGCGCTGTCTGCAGCTAATTAAGTGTTTTATTGTCTGATAGTCAGAAAGTGCAGACACTCATCATGGCAAACACCGGTGTCCTGAGAGTTGCGACAGACATTATTATTATAACAATTAATTTGGTAAATAATTACCGGTAAGTTGCTAAGGATGCATGCAACTTAAGTGAGGAAGAACAGTGGCGCGTTTTAAGTCTCGCCTTAAAACCCACTTTCATTCTCTGGCTTTTAACACTGCATGAGTTGTGTGGTCCTCTGTGTCTTTTATTTATTTTATTTGCTACAGATTTTTATGGTTTTATGGTATTTGTGACTGTACTGGTTTTATTGTTTTAGGACTGGTATGACCAAATTTTAGCAATTTACCTTTCTGTTGTCTTCATTTAAATAAAGTGAATTTGGATTTGAAGAACTTTGGGCCACTGCAAACGGTTTAAAATGAACTAGTTCTGTTTTCACGCTTTTAAGATGGTAAAAATCAGGTACAGGATGTGCAACAGCTAGTCATACAAAAGAATTCATCAATATAAAACAGCCAGGTAGTCAAAATGATTAAAAGTTTAGTCTGATAATACCTTTTTCAGGGTTTCAGGGACTTCCAATAACAAGAACAATTTTATTACAAATTGAATATCACCATGTTATTTCTACAGATATTTTTTTCAAAGCACCATCGCCCTTATCACCATTGACCTGTCTCACTTGTGCCTGTAATTTGCACAACACAGACATGCCCCCTCTGTCCCGCTGTGAGGGGTGGTCAGTGAAGGCACCAGATGGCAGGGAGCAAGAGCTTGTGAACAGCCGATAAGCAGAAAGGCCAAAGCAGGGGTCACCGCGCAGCCACAGCACAGCGTAAGATCTCTATTAAGATACGAGATGGAGGGCCAGAGTGATAAGAGTGGACCGGCCCTACAGTATATGGTGTGGACATCAGCAGTATTTGAGTGATTTAGTTCTCCTTATAACTGAACTTGAAATGTTGATGTTTAGCGTTGGCCTTTGTGATACAGGGGAAATATGTAACTTTTCCTACTTGCCTCCATGGAGATGTTGTTGCTTTGCATTTAAAGGTTCTATATTAGGCTATTTTCTGAGCTACAATATGTTATAATGTTTCTTCATCACAAACATACCTGGAGTTGTGTTTTGTTTCATTCACACGTTTAACACACAAACTCTACATATTTAGGCTGAGTTCTTCTGTCAAACGGAGCACACTGTTACACCTTGTATGTCATGTGGTAATACAGGAGGTGCTCCACTGTGTTTTTAAACTCCACGCACCTTCAGTGGAATCATTTGGATCATTTCAGCTCTGAAATTGCCCATCTTTAGTAAAAGTAACTGTAGCTGTTAACTTGAAAACTACTGCTTCACGACATTACAAGACAGACAAACAAACAAACAGAATTTTGAGCTTTGGAAATGTAGACAGGCTAATAATAAGGGTTAATTCAAACATACAACACTAAAAACAATAACAAACACAATCAATCAATTAAATACTGTCCCACATCAACTGTAGGCTTTTAACTGTATGTTTCAATTGTACTTAATTTGTTTATGTTGTTTTGAGAAGACCATGGGTGTCCAGAAAGGCGCCTAATAAATAAAATGCATTATTATTATTATTATTATTATTATTATTATTATTATTATTATTATTATTATTATTATTATTATTATTATTATTATTATTATTATTATTATTAATTCAAACATCTGAATGAAACACAACTCCAGGTATGTTTTGATGTTTTAATGTTCCACAGTATCTGACATTCAAGTTATTTATCCATGGGCCTCGTTCGGCTAAGTTACGGGTTGATTTTGGAAGAGGCTCAGAGCAAGAAGTTGCCATTGTATTTCTGAGCAATGAAAACATCTGTGTTGAATGAAATGCACGATGGATAGATTTAATACAACACTGTAGAAGAGATAAGCAGGTGAATATATAGGAGGATATTATATAGTGCACCTTTTAAAGTTCCCATCTGTAAAAGACACATACAGTATCACCACTAGATGCTATCTACAATGCACTTTAGCCTGACAGAAGAAGACCAGGGGCACAGGTGAGCCTGAACAAAGGCCAGGTGAAGGGAGGGGAAACGGGTTTCACATCTGCCATCTACTGGTGGAAAAAAAAGTCGAATAAACTTGAAGACGGTAGCTTTGAGGGAGAACATTTTTATTTGAATTGTATTTTGACAAAATACACTTCACTCTGCTATTCTTGCATTATGTAAATTGCACTAATCAGAAAGAAGTTCCAGAAGTTCCAGTACGTTTCTTTCATCTTTTTCATGTGTATAATTCCCATAATTCTGATATTTTGAACTGAAAATACCCTTTAAAGTTTTGCGAAACATTTGCATATTTCCCCCAAACTCCCTAACAACCTCCATACTGAGCACATTTAATTCTCGGCTGTCCAATTTTATAAAATGCCTTACCCTTATAAAATTTCACTGGCAGCCCAGAGACTTGTTAAAACTTCTTGTTAATGCATTATTAGCACATTATGCAAGTCCACACACCGCTCTGAGGGATGTGTATGGTGAGTATTCATAGGCGGTGATGAAATAGAATTAGACCAGGGAACGCAAAGAGTCCTGATATTTCTAAACAAGTCGACACAACAGAGATATTAATCAGACAAAAGATAACTATAATAAAATAATAATGATGCTACATTGGCATCATCATTTTATTTGTATACAATTTATTGAACCTTCATTGTTGCTTTATATTACATTCTCTCTTCTTTTCAATGTCTTTGACTCTCACCATAAACTTAAAGTGCTATTATATATTATGCAAAATTGACTCATGAGCTTTAGCCATGTTAGAAAGTTGTTACCTCCTCAAAAACATACCTGGAGTTGTGTTTTCTGTCATTCACACATTTGAATAATCCTTTATTATTAGTCTGTCTACATCTTCAAAGCTCGAAATGCTTGGTTTCACCTTGTGATGTCATGAATTGGTAGTTTTAAGTTAACAGCTACCTTTTACCTTTAATTCAGTAGGGATTGGCAATTCTAGGGCTGAAATTATCCAAAGGATTTTAGTGGTGTATGGAGTTTAAAAACACAGTGGAGCACTTCCTGTATTAATGACATCAAAAGGTAGAGCAGAGTTTGTGTGTTAAATGTAAAAGAAACAAAACACAATTCCAGGTATATTTATAATGAAGAAACAACATTATTAAAGATCAGAAAGTTATAATATGTTATACAGGCCCTTTAAGTAATGCTCTGTCATCCTGCATTTTTTACTTACCCCCTATCTCCACCCACTTCTCTGTGCTTTGTTATTATTTAAAACATTTAGACTCAAATCATACAGGTTACATTGCCCTTTTTTCAACAATAAAAATGCTGAAAAGAAATGTCATTATGAAGAGGAACTATGACTTCTGTAGCCTTGAACAGGAAGTCAATTAACCTTTTTCAATTCTTGAGCTGTTTTACATGTTAATTTCAACATTTAAAATAAAAATCTACATATGTTCCAGTTTAATACCAAATACCTGAAAGAAGCAAATATGCCTTGTTTAATTAAAATATATATATTTTTTATGTGGCACTCAATTCGTTCTGACCTTTTGAACTTTTTATCATCATAATCTAGTAATATCACAACCAAAGCTTATACAAAAACATAGCATTGGACTCATCCTTGTGTTTTGGCCTGAGTTGAAGCCATTATGAAATATTTACCTCCTCTAAACTGGGCATTGGCATTTCGTTCTGGTGATTGGCTGACATTTAAAAGACTGGTAAGATTTGAATCATCTGTAAAGGGCAGTCATCTGAAGTACAGGCTTAATAGACTGGATGGCTCTCTATGTTAAGGCCCTCTTTTAAACGTGCCTCTGTTTTGTGTGCCTCAAAAGATAGATCATATGTAGCTCTTCTGATCCACACATGCAAAAAGTACTAGTGATTTAGACTTTATTTCCTTTATTTTATTTACTTTACTGACAAAATTTGGTCTAGGTGAGCTCAGACTGTACTTTTCTACTGTCAACTCTTTGTACTCTGCACTACAAAGCAAATCATGCCACTGATCGACCTTTGTGTAGATTAACCATTGAGTGTATGGACATAGCTAACCTGCCAGCCTCCATGTTCCAAACAGGAAGTGTTCATGGGGGCATTTCTGGTACCACTGACCCTGTTTACAGTGGAAAATTGTCACCCCTCTCACTGTAACTTCTGCAATCATGTTGGTCTTAACTTTTTCATATTGACCCGCTCTACATGATCCTGGTGTTTTTATTTTGCTGTTTTGTATGTAAATAAATTCCTATTCCTAATATGAACAGGGCTCCTCTTGAGCTTCATTTGACTGGAGCCGATCAGTATAGATGTCACACTCCCTTAGTCCACTTCTTTATACCGTCTATGAGATTAACCTAACTTTATAATTTGGTAGCTTTTGAAATATAGGTGTGAATATTATTTGGATTATTGCTACAAACAGTTTAACAGTTTGTTGCCCAAACTGCAGTTATGTTAACACATTCTCTGCTTGTAGCATCCTAGTGTTCCTCTATTCTTTGGGGCTTAGTCAAGATGCTAATTAGCAATCTCGTCTCTGTCCTGAGGTATATTTCGGCTGAAGTGGCTACATTGCATACCTCTGATTCAGCTCTTTACTTTATAATTGCACATTTTGTTGTCCATAAGAGCAACGTTAAAACCTTTATCATACTTTATTTTTCCCAGTGCATAAATTCATTGGAGCTTGTTGTTTTTGTCACATTTTCTTCACAGCGCTTCTGTGATCAGCAGCTGTGTACGTGCTGGGCAAATTAAAATGTTGCTGCAGAAGGGAATCGCTGTCCACTATACAAGGTAAGGAGAGGTGCATAGCTGAACAGTTTTACGCAAGTAAGAGTATTGTTACTTTTCAAAATGGGGAAGTGGAGTATTAATATATCACATAGACTGAGTTTAAAAATAGAAAAAGGAAGGAAATGTTGGCATATCTATGAATACTGAAATCGTATTCCATCCCAGATTATTAACAGTAAATTTTGGTATGAAGTTAATACCAGTAAGTACACTGTCAATTAACTTTACTTTTGTATTTGGTTTAAAATGCAGCAAACATTTTATTGTATATTAGGATTGATATCGAAAATCAGATACTAATCAATACTAAAACTAGTATCAAATCTACATACTCATTCGAGCAGGTAAAAAAGTCACACTCACAGGACAGAAATGAAAATTCCTAAATACCTTTAGAATGATTTTATGCAGTATCAGAACTAGTGTAAGACCACATAGACGAGTATATGCCCAAGGATCTCTATGGAACCTACCTGGATGACCAGTGGCGGCTGGTGAATAGTGGCGGCAAGTGCACCACACTCCCTAACTTAACCTTGATTTAAAAAATAAATTATAAATAAATTATAAAGTTATTTTGTATTAGGCTATATGTTTAATATTTTGTTTAAAACTGAACATGTATCTGCATAGACATTTTTATCATGTTAAATATGCTCATATCGCTGTATTTGAGTCATGTGGTGCATTTGAGTGCGCACAAGTAGCTGTGCCCCAGTGGAGGTCGATGGAGCAAGCTGACACATTAGTTTGTATTGCAGCCCCTGAAAAACGTCCTAGTGCGCAGGGTGGGGGCGCACTCAAATCAAGTGATTGGTCTTTAGAAACATTATCACAATTCTGACCTATGAGGAATCAGCGGCTCTGTCTCGCTCATAGACCGTATATGGTCCTGCCTCACCTCAACTCTGCACTGGCGGCTAATGCTACAGGCTAATGAATGGAGAACTACAGAGCTGTGTGCTATGGCCGCTAGCTACTTTCGCCTAAACCGAAACAGGAGAGCGGGTGGAGAGACCTAAAGCAGGGGATACATTCACACAGGTCCCGGGGCACTCGCCGCTGGGACCGTGGCACCTGCTGCTGTCGGCGGGGTTGTCGCTGCTGGGACCGGGGAACTCGTTGCACTCGTTGCCGGAACTGGGAGTCGCTCGCTGCTGCCGGTGGGGCACTTCGGGTATAAAAGCATAGTGCAGAGGGCTTAAGTCCACCCGGTGCCCTGGTGCTAATATGGACAGGCGTAACTTTCAGACTGAAGTGGGATTAAGACGAGCTTTAGAACCAGCTCGTGCACTCGGCTCCAGGACCTTGTCCCGTGGACCGGACTGGACCGGGACATATTGGAGACAAAACCAACAGGATAGTGGTAAGAGGACACACTCTGCATCGGTCCCCTGGAGAAGGTAAGAGGCTTGTTTTTGTTAGTTTGGGGCAAATCTGAGGACGGAGCCTCACAGGTAAACTGTTATAGTGTTAATAGGTAAATGCGTAAATGAATGAGCGATGGAACCGCTCCGGTGTTTCTGCCGTGTAGGAGCGGCGCTGATGCCGTGACCGGAGCATCATTTTTGCTGCATTTTCATGATGTTATGGGGGCTGGTTGTGGGGGCTGTTTGTGTTACGGTGTGTTACTTTGTGTTGTTTAGGTTGGGTGTGAGCAGGTGCATCAGGTTGTGTTGCTTATGTCACCAGCCGCCACTGTGAATGACTGAAGGATTACATAGATATAAGACTACATGGTAAAATGGTTGGAAATCACCTTCTATTGTCAATTTCTAAAAAAAATGTGTTTTTTAAAATGATCATAGTGGTACTAGTAATGGAACTGGTATTGAGTGAGTCTACTCCTTAGTATGAAAATCAAGTGACACTTATCAATCAATATGTATTCTTAAAAAAAACCAAACCGTCAGCCACACTCACTCACACTCAGGCCTCACAGCAAGAAGGTTGCGGGTTCGATCCCTGGGTCGCCCGGGCCTTTCTGTGTGGAGTTTGCATGTTCCTCCCAGTGTCTGGATGGGTTTCCTCCGGGCACTCCGGTTTCCCCATCAACCCAAAACATGCCCGCACCCCTATGAACTAACATCAAGGACCATGTTGTCCACCCTCCTGTGGGCTCACCACCTGCAGAGGGGTTCATAGGGGGGGTCAGGTGCTATGAGTATTGGGCAGCAAGCTGCCCCCGCAACCCAGCCGGATTAAGCGGGAGAAGATGGATGGATGAAAAAAAAAAAACAAACTCAACACATGTTTTTGAAATCAAAGCAGCTGACCAATAAGCAAAAATGAACTACAGGCCTACTTTGTACATGGACCTGTATGCCATACTTAATCATAGTGAGGTGAAGCCAATTAGCAACCCAATCACACTAAAATAATAATATTTTCAGAGCATAACTTGACCAATTTAATACAACTACCCTTTGTGAGTCCAGGTTATTGAAAAGGTTAAGTAAATCATTACTCACTCCCCCAGTTCTCTCTCCATCTCGCTCTGATTTTGGGCCACTGATCTGCTGCGTGAGGTAACAGCCGCATGTCTAGGTGGAGGCAGGCGGCCGCTTTATAGTCATAGTGTTCCAGACATAAATCCCATAAAGCAGATGGATAACGACTAGTTGTTTGTCGGTGTGGAAGCGAAGGTTGGTGTTTGTAGACTGTTAAATTGGGAGATTGGGAATGATCATCCGCCCACACACCGCTCTCTCTATCTACCCCTTTCATCCATATCCTCTGCCGAATTTGAAAGTTTAATTTGCCTTGATTAAGAGCAATTATGATGTCTCACAGAGCGTAAAGCGCCAGTGCTGGAGACGCTGGCCCCTGAAAATGTTTGTGAGATTGAAAATGGGAGACATGCTTCCAGTCTGAATCCTAATGTGCTCCATCTAATGCACCCAAGAGAGATGGATGTGTACTCAACAACATAAGGAACAAGGACTAACTGTGCCCACTATAGGTCAGTGGAATATGCTACCAACTTCCACACTACAATTTAATTTAGACGCCATTGTGGATCTATCATGTGTTATAGCCTATAATTTTGTTTTTGCCTATGAATTGGATACTTAGGACTTCGAGACTTGGATTTAGAAAAACTTTATTGATCCATAAGGGAAATTATTTGCACAGTAGCTCAAACATCACAATATAGTATAATAACAATATAAATGTTAATAATAAATTCAAAACAAGAAGCAGAAATAACAAGAGACTGTTGTCAAATAAGCCATAAATATATAAATGTATATGTCCAAGTATAAATAAAATATAGAAATATAGTCATACAAAATACAGAGAAGCAGTGCAAAGATGAAATAGTGTTTGACAGGACATAGGGTTATCTATTACATAATGGTGAGTTATTGTACAGTTGTATGGAGTATGGTATGAATATTGTCTTGTATCTCTCACTGTTTGAGCAGAACTGTAGGAGCTTGTTTGAGAATGAGCTGCTTTCTTCTCTGGACTTCCGTTTGTTCCTGGGATGAGCATAGTTGGCATTTTGGATGTTAAAATATTCTTAAAATGTGAACTGTGAACTTTATAATTGACTTTTTCTTTTATAATGTTTTTTTTATTAACCATTCATCCATCTTCCTCTTATCAGGGCTTGTTCGTGGGGGCAGTGGTTTTAGCAGGGACTCCCCGTATTATTAAATGATTAACAGTCAGTCATTTTGTCCATTTTCTTAATGCCAGTTATATTAATGATTCACAGTAGATAAATAAATAAATCAGTGCGCGTGATTGATTGAATTATATTGAGGCCCTTCTAATATTTGGCTAGTAGCAGGACTGGCTTTTGGCCCAAACAAGGTCATCTTTCATCCCTTTTATTTGCACATTTTTCAACATTTTTTCAGTAAAATTGATAGATTTAACACGTGCTACTTGGAGATCAGAATTTTCAGAGCAAGGTAGAAAAAGAAATTTGTGCAAGTATAAAAAATGAGTAGCATGACCCAAATTTGGCCCTACCCACAAATCTCTGAAATTAAGTCATTTATTATATTTTCCCCTCCTGCAAATGTTGTCCAGTGATGTGTAATGGAGGGCATGCCCAGAATGATGAATTCAGTCACAGCTGGGTGGACTGGACACAGAGAGAGAGGGAAAGAGGGAGAGGGTGAGAAGATAGGAGGGTGGGGATGAGAGAGTGAATAAGAGAGAGAGGAAGGGAAAGAGAGAGAGTGCAGAGAAAAGGAGGGAGTGAGAGGCAGGGTGAGGGTGAGAAAGTGAATGAGGGCGGGAGAGAGAAGGAGGGAGAGAAAGAGAGAAAGAGAGAGAGATATTTCAATCTCTTCACCATTTGACAGGTGGCACAAAAATCCCCTGACATGACAGTTGTCTTACCATGCTGACACGGTACTGCACACCTCGTGATCTGAACTTTCAAAATTGTTTTAAATTACAGCCATATTTAATAGCATTTACAGATCGAATAAGACACAACACATTGAGTGAAATATAATATGAAAGATAATGCATTGAGTGACTGGAATTAGTCAGGGTCAAGTGAACTTTATTGTCAATTACACCATGTAACAAAATTACATAGGGTGATCAAAATTGCAATTTCACAAAAAAAAAAAGAAAATAAAAAAAAGTGTAGTTAAAAGCATGTTCATGTGATTACAGTATCTTGAGTGTGTTGATGTGGGAAGAAACTGTAGAATCACATTTTTATATCTTGTTGAATTGCACATCTTTATTACTTAGCAATAGATACTTTGCAGTTAATTCCATTAATTCCCTGAAGGTGTGAAGCTAACTGAAAGCACTACTCTGTAAGAGGCTCTGTTATTAAAGTTAGACTTAATGGGAGGTTTATCTGAACACAATCTGACCAGATGAGTTGACTTGGTTGGAACTACGACCGCTGTGATGATTTGTGCTTTTAAACAAGTCTTTTACAATTAGCAAACACTCTCACTCTCATCTTTTCTTTGTTGAACATCAAACTGAAAAAAGGTTTCAGACACACTTTTTTGATAGTTTGCTAATGTATTATTCATGGTAAGTGATAAACATTCTGCCAATTGAGATACATGAAGAACACCCCCAGTGCGATGTCACTGCGAAGGATCAATAGCTTGGAAAAACACTGCCTCTTGTGAGTGAAGCCACCTCTCCACAGATCTGACCTGTATTTACCCTGGTGGTGAAGATAAATGGTTTGTAAATACATCAAAATCTAAAATGCTGATTAAAAACTATAATGAAAAAACAAAACAATAACAGATAAACTTACTATATTGTTCATTTCTCATACACATGTTGTCCTATAGGCTACGTTGTCAGTCCGGAAAAGCTTCTCAGTGATTATTTGTCACTCACTGGCTCTCATTGGACTGTTGTGAGTAAACCTCCGTCAGTTCTCATTTGCCAAAGCAGGATCGATATGAAGCTTGTTACGAAAGGAATGAAGTCGCGGATGTTTGAAGTACTCCCCTTTGAGGGCTAGTAATTGATTTTAGATTCACCCGATTGCTCAGACAGGCCGAAAAAATAGTCACTTTGATTATCTATTGCATTTGGATTCATTTGTTTATTTTGTTGATTTTCTAAGATATTATTCCCGGACAGAGTTTATCACCACCCTATTCTAAGTGGGTCATACAAGTTAATGTGTGGTAGGTCTAGAAGAGATGCCTATTCAAAGGGGGCCCTCCAGCACGTCTTAACCTCTTCATTCCCCCAGCAACTTTGATGTTGACTAATGATCGCAAGGCTGATCCATCGACAGTTTTTATTTGACAGTTTTCATGTAGAAGCTAGTTTTTCTCCTAGACATTTAACTCACACAAATAAATAGTAATGAACCATCAAAACAAGAAAGTTATGGCAGCTGTTGAGTAAAGATAAGTGGGAGAGCTTTGCCTACAGCGAGTAACTTCAAAACATCAGCGTTGGCGACTAGGAGCAGGATGTGTGTCAGTTGTTATTATCTTGGCTGGAGACCGTAGCTGTTTTGGGGTCACAAGGAAAACTGGTGGACAGATTTCTAGTACTGTCCAATCGCCAAAGGTGGGAAGAGTGACTAGAAATGGTATACGGGTATTACTGTCTGTATTGTGTATAATATCACTCTAGTTTATTGGAGGAAAACCATCCAAATCCTTCCTGAAGTAAAAGTTTATTGGTACAGAAGAGGAATTTGTCCTTTGCGTTTGACCGATCTTTAAATGCCATTGGGGCAATTCACGGAGTAGTAGTTTGATGGGGAAAACTGCAGTACCTGATGAAAAACCTATTGAGGTAGTGAGTCAGCCACTTAGCCAACAACCCTTAGACTTAAGTAACACAATAACTTTATAAATATAATGAGAAACACACACATGGGTTTCAGAATGATGAAAAACTAGTCCCCAAAATGTTGCCTATAAACAAGAACCTGAAACTCTGAAAAGACATGGATAGTATTGCTACAAAATTATTCACAAAATTTAGTAACAAAATAATATTTTATGTGAAGTGTATGTAAAAAAAAGTGTTATGCAACTCGATAATCCAAAAAGTAAATGTAACCAGCCCTGCCAATTCACAGGCGCTCCCTGAGGAGGAGGCAGCCAGCCTGTGTTCAGCTCTTTGGCAAAGCCTCCCATTCTCCCCTTGGTGGCAGCTGCTGCTTCCAGAGGCTTGATAGGCTATTAATACCCCAGCTAATTTTACCAATCCATTCAGATTTACCGTTTTCCACTTGTCAGTGTGTTGATTAAGAGGCACATGGCCATCAGTGCCGTAGTCTTAATGATATGAACAAGGGCTAATAATGCAGCAGGAGTTCAAGAGGAAGGTGCTCTGATAAAATCACACCAGCTCAATTAAAACATACAACACAGAAATAACTCACTTTGTGTTATACACATTTACAAATGCAAATCCTCCATCATCACAGAATAGTCCAGTAACTATCGTCGAGTTTGCACTCAAACATTGAGAATTGTTTGTATGTTTAGCTACGACAAGTATTTTATTCAAACTGACTGCAGCATATATACTTTTCATTAAATAAATTCTTCAAACATATGTATATTATTTCTGTTTATTTAATATTTCAATTCATTAGTATAGGCTTAAGATGTTTTCTTTTACATACATTTTGAGAAATACAACAGAAAAAAAGGTGAATTTGGACTAGAAATTACACAGTAGTAGAGTAGTGGGAAAAAATGAAACATGAAATATGCCATTTTGTTTTTTTAAAGGCTCATCACTTTTATGGAAATGTCCTGGTCATAGTTCTTTACAGCTCTTAGTTCTTTACAGCTCTTAACTTTCATTGCTCTCCAAATATTTATCACAAAATGATTCAGGTCTGGACAAGTATGTGATTAACTTTGGGCTCGTTACTTTCAGGTTATGGTGCGGGTTATGAGGCTCTGACCTGTTGTTGTGGCTGCAGTTCTCCCAAGAGCCTCCAGGTGGTGCAACAACACAGGCTGTGATTTACCACACGCTGAACTCCCTGCAGCCACGAGGAGCTAAAGAGTTACAGAAAAGGAAACGATGGTTCTTTTGTGTTTAACCCCTTTAAACTGTCACATACGAAGAGGATACATTTTAAGCTGGTATCAAGGAGACATGAAGCAGGTAACAGTTTTTACTTTAGGGATTTGATAATGTCTTGAATTTACACTGTAAATAAATATAATTTTTGCAAGATGCTGAATTAATTGGCTGAATCTATTCTGATGACTCGTCTACTAACAAAAAGCTGTCTTGTCAACATCAGTATTAGCCAGTAAATATTGCTTCTTACTTACATTTAGCCAACTGGTTGTTAGTGCCTAAATCCAACTTGCTAATATGTGGCCACCTGTCCCTTCAGCACCCATCTCATCCATTTAGATATTGATGCTAATTGCTAATTAACTTTGTTGTTATCAGTTCATTTTCTCAAGTCCATAGCATTTTAAACTGGGAGAGTCTTATATTTGGAATCTTTTTACAGATCTAAAGGACCATATAGTTGTACGAGTGTCGACTGGATAAGGAAACCAGATCTTTCAGAGGAATCCTGAAGAGAGAACATGCAATCTCTACACAAGTATGCCTGGTCTGGGAATGAAACCAGTGGTCCTCCTGCTCTGAGGTAGGAGTTATAAGCATTATTTGCCACGAATTAAACACAGCTTGTCTGACTTTTGTTACATTTTGTAAAAGTCACTCACTAAGTCACTAACTTTAAACACATTGTTGTTAGACACTACAATAGTCCAGTTTCACAATGAATGCAGTATGCTTCCAAGTGGGTAACTCTCATGTAAAAATGATTATTTATATTACTCAAATATTGCAGTTATTTACCTACTGCGGATATTCACCTCAAAGTAATCTTAAAGTTGCTCCTGTGGCATTGATGGACCAAATTTTTAGCCATGTTAGAATGCTGTTACCTCCTCAAAAACATACCTGCAGTTGTGTTTTGTTTAATTCACACGTTTGAGAAACCTTTTATTATTAGTCTACATCTCCAAAGCTCAAAATGCTCTGTTCCAAACAAGTTAACAGCTACTCTTTACCTTTAGTTCAGTAGAGATTGGCAATTCCAATACTGAAAAAATTAGTCAAAAGATTGTAGTGAAGATGTATGGAGTTTAAAAACACAATGGAGCTTTTCCTGTATTAGTACATGCCAACACAAGGGGCTGTGTATTTTCAGTTTGAGAAGAACTCAGCCTAAATATGCAAGGTGTGTTAAACGTGTGAATGAAACTAAACCCTACTGCAGGTATGTTTGTTATGAGGACACAACATTATAACAGATCTGAAAATAGCATAATATGGGCCCTAAGTTGCAAACAAATGTGTAAATTTGAGTCATTTTCAGTTCAGTCCTACACTGTAAACTATTAAGTGAAAACTATTAAGTTTTTCTTACTGTCCATGTCACATTAAAGCGCCCGCTCACTACTTTCTGATCTTTGTTATAATGTTTCCTCATCACAAACATATCTGGAGTTGTGTTTTGTTTCATTCACACATGTTTAACACACAGATTCTGCATATTTAGGTTGATTTCTTCTCTCAAATTGAAAAAACTGAAATATAGGAAGTGCTCTACTGTGTTTTTAAACTTCATAAACCTTCACTAGACTCATATGGATGATTTTAGACTTGGAATTGCCAATCTCTACTGAACAAACGATAAAAGGTTGCTGTTCACTTGAAAACTACCTCTTCATAACATCACAAGGTGGGACAGAGCATTTTGAACTTTGGGGATGCAGATATACTAATAATAATTTATTACTCAAGCATGTGTGAAACAAGGTACCGTAATAAGGTAACAATATTCTAACCTGGCTTAAAGCTCACAAGAATCAATTTTATCTAATATAGGACCTTTAACTCTACTAGTAAATTCTGGTTTCATAAAGGTGGTAACATAATAAAAGAATGACAGTATAGACGATGTAAATAAAAGAAAACTAAGCATTTTGCCATCCTCATGTAGTTATTTTTCTTGAGTAATTGTAAAATTAAGATTGACTGATCCAAGTTCGCATTCTAATGGTATCACGAAAACCAAATATTGTAACATCCTCCTTATAATTGTTAGCAGGGCCTATCATTCTTCCATAGTAGCCCGTTCTTCTCAGCCTCCTGCTCAGATCCTCTGTCTGTCTGCCAGCCCAGCGGCTCCAGCGTTCAGCTCCACTAACCTGATGTGCCATGATTTGCTGCTGGTTATGCATCAGCGCTGTGGTCTCATCTCACATTCCCCTCTACAATACTGCACACTGGAATAATGAACCCAGCTCTGCCTCCCTGCCACTGTAGACCTGTATATGCCCGTGTATGCGTACGCTGTTGTGTTTGCCATGATTGCTGCGTTTGACAATAGAGCCATGGGGAGCTCGGGGAAAGCACGACGTAGCCCAGGTTTAATTTCCTCTGTCAGATGGAGCGATAGTTACAACAAATGTACGGTAACAGGGAAGCACCGTTTTCTACCGTGGCATTGTTTACCATATGTTTTCGAATTTGCTTTTTGCATGCATAAGCAACTTTGATCTTCCAACATTAACTTTGAAGAATAAGAACGTATAGCAAGTTTGTGACGTAAAAGTCAACATACTATAGATGCTATGTGATGATTTGGGTTTTCACAGGCAAGATTTTACCGTTTCATGAAAATGCATAGATTTGACACAATTTATACTCTGCAGCTGATACCATCAATATTCCCTGGGATTGTGAAGCTAACTGTAGGCACTGCTCTATCTTAAAGGGATAGTTTGAGTTTTTTGTCATGAATCTGTACGGCATCCCCGTCAGCAGTGTCGTGCATCAACACTGACTTACCTCCCGGCAGCGTCCAGTGAGGCAAGTTCCTGCCCGGTTTTGGTGCTGACGAAAATAGTCCAGCAAGTTGGCTGGAGTCATGAAAATAAAGCGTTTTTCTTCTCAAAACGATATGTGTTCAAGAGAGTGATACATTTGCATCACAAAACAGTTGTCCACGAAAAAGTCAGACCTCATAATCACTTGGCACTATTTTCTCTCTGTTCGTATTACTGTATGTGCGCTGCTGCCAGGAAACAGCCGCACATGAATCCAACACTTTTTTTCAGAAGTTTGGCAGTGTTCACACCGATGACCGTTGCAATGCCTGAGAGCTAACATGAGAGCTAGAGCAATAAGTATATAAGACTGTATAAGCTATATAAGAGTATATATAAATATAGCCACAAGTGGCGATGATCGGCCCTCGCGTGCACCTACGCTGCACCCCACAAACAGCGTGCCCCGCAAACGGCGTGCCCTACAAAACGACGTGCCCTGCAAATGGCGTGCCCTGCAAACGATGTGCCCTACACATCGCGGCGTGCAAACGCTGCGCCCAGCAAATGCAGTGCCCAGCAAACACCATGCCCCACATTAACATTAATAACCGTAAACCCCAACCACACTTTTCATATGCTTTACAGTGTATTATATTCAGGCCAAGATCATGCATTGGTGATTCAAATTTCCTAGACCAACACATCCTTTATCAGAAAAATTACATAGTGCACCTTTAAATGAGTCTTTGCACCCCTGGTGGCCAACAGTGAAAAATTCCCCATGTCCATAATATATTTTTTTTGCTTGTAGTCATGCATAGAATTTAATTCCCAAATTTGGTACAAATCCGATAATGTTGATGTTTCATGTCTAGGGGGTGCTATAGTGTAATTTTTCATATGCTTTATAGTGTATTATATTCAGGCCGAGATCAGCATCAGTGATTCAAATTTCAGCACGATCGAACTAAGCCTGTGCCAATGGGAGCAAATCTTGACATTGAATATTGTCTACATTTTGATTGAACTTTGGAGCTTTGCCGCATGTAAACCGTGACAGTTATTCAAAAAATGGAGCTAACTTTTGAAGCCACACTTCTCTAGATGATGTATGGTGATTTTCAGCCCTGTGGGTGAAGCGCCTTCAGAGGAGTGCATTCAAAGGCAACATGAACGAAAATGCCGACTCTGCATTTTAAAGATTTCAATCCAAGATGGCCGCCTTCTGCTTTGTCAGGGGGCATGGCCATAATATTTTCTGTTTGTCTTCACGTGACTAATGCGTGTACCGAATTTTGCGGCTCTACGACAAAGTTGAGCAGTGTTGGCTCCCATAGGAGTGGGCGGAGCCTACTATTCGAGGTGGCGTATTATCTCCATTTTTTGATCCCCACACATGAAACCTATATTTTCTCGAATGTCTCATCATTTCTAAACTTTTGGCAAAGTTTAGTGAGTTTTTGAACATGTTTGCGGGGTCACATTTTATTTCAATAGGGGGCGCTAATGCACCAAATTAAATTTTTTCACATTCAGTAGCTTTAGGGCAGAGAGTTTAAGAACTGTGTCAAATTTAATTGAAATCAGAGTTTGTTTGAGCAAATAGGAGCGATCATGATCGACTTCTGTGTTAAATTTCATGATTCTACGTGAAAGAAGAAGAAGAAGAAGAAGAAGCCGACAAACTATACATTTTCGGAAAGCTGGCACATTGCTACGTCATGGCAAGGGTCCCTGGTCACTACAGGCGAGTCACGTCGCCTGATTTTAGTTCCCGCCCCCTGTGAGCATCGCTATGCGATACTAATAGGCCCTTCACCAGCCTCTGGCGCTCGGGCCTAAAAATGGTGCGGACTTGTGATTATTCAGGCTGTAACAACAAAAATCTGGCTGACAGACGCACACATTTCACCATTTTCCTGTCACGGACATTGCTCTGAGGCAACTTTGGCTTCTTGCCATAGACCAGTTTGGAAAAAGGTCTGCAAGACACCAGCGTTCAGGATTGCAGGAAAGTCATTATGATTTGTGATGCAGAGAGAAGCTGCACACTGGCCTCCTCATCCAAGGTCTTGCATCTGTGGCATGATGACATCTCATTCGTGGCAGCAGTAGCTCTCCACCCCTGTCGGCATTACTTCAAACTTAAAACAAGTGCACCACCATTTGTCTGTCACCCGGTCTCTTGGCTTCAGCTGTGGCTCCAGTTTTAACTTGTACCACTCTGTCCCTCCTCTCTCTCTCTCTCTCTTTCTCTCTCTCTGCTCCATCTGGTGAATTTGGGCATCAGTATATTCGGGTTCATAAAGATCTCCCCTAGGCTCTGTGCTAAGGCAATGTCTTCATCGTCAGTGTCATAGTCAGACATGTTGTTAGCTTTCCGAGCAGTAAACAGTGAAACAGGTGCAGCTGTCACCTGGCTGCAGCTCGGAGTGATACGAATGGAGAGAAAATGGCACCAAGTGATTCTGAGTTCTGACTGTTTTGTGATGCAAATGTATCACTCTTTTGAACACATATTGCTTTGAGAAGAAAAACACTTTATTTTCGTGACCCCAGCCAACTTGCCGGACTACTTTCGTCGGCACCAAAACTGGGGAAGAACTCGGCTCACCGGACGCTTTCGGGAGGTAAGTCAGTGTTGATGCACGACACTGCTGACGGGGATGCCATACAGATTCATGTCAAAAAACCCGAACTACCCCTTTAAGATCTGTTACTAAAGTTAGACTTACTCTGAGCTTTATTTTAACACAATCTGACCAGAAAGAGTGAGCTGGAGCTACAACAGGTGAGCTTTGTGCTGTTAAACAAGTCATCACACATAAAATTACAGTTATAAGCTAGCTAGCAGCCAACATGCTAATATTGATCTCAGGCTTCTGAAAATGTGTTGTTTAAATCAAATTTTTTTTGGAGTTTTCTGAGTATCTTAAAAAAAAAATTGTCTAGGTTTGCTAATATGAAAACTGTATAGAACACCTCCTGCATGATGTTACTGTAAATTATCAATAGCTAGTGGGATATCTCCATTTCACCACTGACATTATAATACCTACATTTCTTTTTCAATGCAGAGAGATTTCTTTGTATCTCACTTATCTATTGAATACCGTATAGTTTACTGAACTTTTTGGACTATAAGGTGTATTGCTACACAGCAAAAAGTATGTCAAAATTGTCTCTCACAGAATCAGAGTCATTTCAATATTTTCTCAGGATTTATGAGTCCAGTCTGTTCTAGAGTTAATTTAACATTTTTGGAAATGTTACTTAAGTAACACTGGACCGAAGTCCCTGTTTAACCCTGAAATTATGAGTTATATTGATGTTTTCAATATAAGAGTAAATGGATAATACTTTGTAGGTTTATCCTGATTTAGCTGAACAACACAGAGAGGTGTTTTATTTTAACACTTTATTTTAGTTAATTTAAGATGAAATTGTGTACAAAACTGGTTCAAACTGGTCTTTTCTCATGGGAGTTTGAAGTGGTGGGTGGGAGGTGCCAAATTAACACTAAGGGAAGTTGAATGAAAACTAGGGAAAGTTGAATTAACTTCAGCCATATCAACTCTGGCAAATAACCTCAACTCGAATCCCCATTTAACTTTCAAATAGTTAAAATAACACTTTTTGTGTTAAAAACAACTCTGAATACAAACAACGGAAATATGTTACCCTGAAATTTTAACCCTCCAGTTTTTGATGTGTACTTTATTGAACATGCTGAACTTCATATCGATGTGGAAGTCAAACAAAAAACAGTTTCTGATCCAAATAAGATTGTTCAGAGCATACGATTGGTCAGAAATGCCAGTTGTTCGCTATGCTTGATTGGATAGCTTGTTAATTAAAGTCCTGTATTACACAAAATGAATTCTTGTGAGTTATAATATGAGCCATGTTAAAATGCTGTGATCTCATCAAAAACATACATGGAGTTGTGTTTTGTTCCATTTACATGTTTGAATAATCCTTTGTCTACATCTCCAAAGCTCAAAAAGCTCTGTTCCACTTTATGATGTCATGTAGTGGTAGTTTTCAAGTTAACGGCTGTATTTTACTTTTTAGCTCGGTAGAGATTGACCGTTCCAGGGCTAAAATCATCCCATTGATGCTGGTGAAACTGTATGTACTATTATTACATATTTCAGAAAATGGCATAATATGGGCCCTTTAGTAATTGTCAATGTATTTTTAGATGATCAAGAAATGTCAAAGTAGAGCTGATATCCCAAAACTCCTACTTACTACAATACAACAGCTTTGGAGCTCTCTACCCAATAAAGACTGTGCCTTCGAAAAAACTTCAGTCACTGGCTCCTCAAGTGCCATGCAGGTTGTCAGGGCAAGAGAAGTTCAACGGGCTTTGTGTAGAAGGATCAGATATGGAGTATAGGTGAACCAAGTCACATTTCTATACTTGCATATGAATTCATGGTTCATACACAGTTCATTTTCTTACTTAGCCTTTCAGACTCAACATATCTTTTGTCTAACTGGTCACTGATTTGGGGCTCGTGTTCCCAGATTTTCAGGCTGGGAGCACCAAATAATGATGTCACTGATTTGAGACCCCCCAATGCAAAACAAAATGCTTTTAGGTGGTGGGAAAACATTTTAAATCCGGTGTTGTTGTTGTTGTTTCACCCAATTTCACAAAAAATACTGTTTTGATTAAGAATAAATTAAATACAGATTCATAATTTTAAAATGAGACTCTTGAAATCAGATCGCAACCCTCAACTCAGTGGTGCTCCAGTGATCCTGATCCCCACTTTGGGAATCCTGGCCTTAGACTAACCAATTTGTTAGATTTTCAAAAGATCCTACAGTTTTATTAACTGCCTTGGACATGTCAGCCATATTTTCTGTTGTTGCATGTTTTACCTGAGAAAAAGCTTCAGACATACTCTCCTTGAAATATGTGTAAACAAAATGCCAACAGAGGGCGCATTAAGGTGCAAATAAAATGAGTCTAAACTAAAACTCTTAATTGGAGCAATGCTACAAAACTGTACTAAACAAATAAGAAAAACTTGTCCTATTCTGATTCATCAGGTATTTTTTTGGGATGTGATATTGCTTCTGTATTACCATTTCAATCATGTAGCAATCCACTTTTCCTCTTTTTTTTTGCTTTAGTTTTGCGCAGAACTGACTCACCCAACATATGCCGCCTTTGTCAGCGTGCGATTCCCTGCTCTAAATTATAACGGTGGTATTACTCACGCCATCCGAGCCCAAGAAACTACAGCGTTCTGTTGTTTTTATCTCTGCAGCACATTTGCACATGGGCCTCACATGGGCTGCTGCTGCTGCTAAAAATGGGCATCCAAGATTTGTTCATCACGTCACAGTATAAGCAATTAACATTGCTGATTTACATGAGTGGAGCTCTATGGCAGGCCGTACACAGGTCTTTCTGGGAAAGATTGTGATTGAATATTTTTGTACAGTTTTTTAAATTTTTTTATTTTAGAGACATTTTATTCGAACTGATACTGATTATAGTCGGTGACATCCCAGATTGGCAATGGTTACACTTGTTTAGTCATACTTCCCATACTTCCCTTTTCATATTGACTGTTATTGCAGACTGATTGCAGTATTATACATTTTTGAATATTACTTATAATTGTAAGGTTGGGGTAAGAGTTGGTCAATAGCCACTGGGATTGAGCATTATTAGCAATATCCTCAATCTTGTTTGAAAGATAACAAAACCTACATGAATTTGCTAAAGCAATTTAAAGAAGCAATAGAGGAGCTGCATAACAACCCCATAGGACATTACTTTGAAATACATCACTTTATAAAACATTGGTGAACATTAACTCAAGCAGTTGGTGTCTTTGCCATTGGTTTAATATTAGTCTAACTAGAATTGTATATGCATAACAATTTGACAAATACAGTTTTTTTTCTTTCCAAGTACCAGATTGTGGAAAAGAAGAATGTCCCTTCAGCAACAGAAACAAGTTCATTGAAATGGATTTGTGGTGAAATCACAAGTAGCATTCCAGGCAATGTCCCAAATGTGACGGTGCTAACAAACAGACTAAACAACCATTGCGACGCAATCTCTTCAACTCCTAAATGCAACATGAGATTATACCATTTGTTCATAATTACTAGCATTCAATCGCTATCCCGGATTTAAATGATTAAAATGTTCAAAAATGGATGATCAGTGGCTTTTCCTGTCGAATTTGAGGGATGCCGTGCGACTTCTTTATGGTAATTGAGCGGTGTTTAATGCCGTCGTTAGCATGCACAGCGGCAGACGGGAGGCGCTACATTCTTTTTCACTACTTCCTCTCGGGCAGGCGGCGCTGACATGCCCGCATTTGTCACATGATGGGTCGCTCAGTCAGTCACGCAAGAGTGGCACGTTTACCCGCAGCGCAACTTCGGATTCAGACGCCAGCCTCCGCCAATTAGACAAGCTCTGAGTAATGGAATCACTATGAAGAACGCCACCAACTGCAGGCCTAAAAACATGAAAGAATATATTTTTGTTATTATTAGGGCTGTAGTCGGCTAAAGAAATTCTTCGTCAACTAAATACATGATCTGCTGATAGATTAGTTGACTGAAAAGAGGGCGTGGTAAATGCTCTCAATCTTATTCTCAAACCTAGTGTCTATGTATCCGACTCAAACTGCACTCATAACACTAACCCTGCAAAAGTTCATGCAAAACCAATTGTTTATGCAGAAAAAAGTACTAGAAAATAGGCTGAATGTTTTTCCCCACTCTTCAGCCCCTTTTCACTTTTACATTTGTTCTGTCCAATAATGGTTGCAGTCCTAAAACATATTTGAAATTAATAAACATTGCTTCCTTGCTTGGTAAATTTTCCTTGACTTCTAACTAATTTCTTTTTTGTTGCCCTACTACATCAGATTTGTTGGTTAGTTATTTTTTTTAGGTATAACTTAAAACTATAAATGGATTATGCACAACATATCCAGAGGTTTTATTTTTAGCGAGCCTGAAAGAGCATGGCCCTTGTCCTTCATTTAAAAATCAGCAGAAAATTGTATTCAGAACTTAAATTCACATTGCATCATTACACCCCTACTTCCCAATGGTGAAAAATGACCCCAGCAAGCCACCATACTCCCTCCCTTGCAGGTAATAACCCAGAAATAACATGCAGAGATGATAGGCTAACGATATTACTGATGAAGAAGCCGGGATTATCCTTTGCTGCAACAGACTGGAAGGAGCCAGCGCGGCGTTTCAATGTAATGGCCCCGCTCCGGATAATCCTTCAGAATCAATGCAGTCAATGAGGCCACCCATACGACGCTGAAATGTGAGAGGGTGTCATGGTGGCATCTGCCGGGCCTCTACATGCAATATACAGACATAATCATCAACTTCATTTTGTCCTCATTTGAAACGCAGAGATTTCCACTTCTTGCCCTGGCATTCATCATAGGGTTAGATTGTAGCTTGAAGTTGTATGTTGCTGAATGTGATGCTGGAATTCCTGTTTCAGACTTTTGTGTTTTAATTGATATTCTGTAGCAGGAGAAGTGATATTGTTCTGGTGTAGACATTTGGCCTCTGCATTTGACCCAGCCTTTAATGCCGCTGTCAGGAGCAGTGGGTGATTGGAGTCTGTAGCTGGAAGGTTGATAGAACAGATTTACTAACCACCAGGTCACAACCACTTCTGATGTACACTGTAAATAGAATCTGCGGTATACACTGCACATTTCTGATCTGGCCAAGATTTTAAAACTTGTATCAGGATATTCATCTTGTTTCTAATCTACAGGTAGTTTATTTTAAGATTATGCAGCATGCAGCAATTATCTTGCTGCATGGACAGCTAATTTCACTACTTTTAAAAGGACAGTTTGGAATTTTCGACATACGGCCTCATTTCCTAGTGAGTCAGTGTGTTGGAGATGTGTGGAGACACTTTTTAAAATATTCCATCTAGTCCTTGTATTTGGAGAGGTTGCTGGTGCTAGGCTAGTGCATGTCAATGGTGATAATTGTCCTGCCACTAACAACAGTCTTACCCACTCCACAGTGCATCTGAGGCCAAATCACAAGATGGTATTAAACTTTTCTATCTTCATGAAGACCAAACCAGACCAAGTTACAGGTCAAATCTGTAGATAGGTGACCCTGCTTACAGTCAGAATGGCTGTTTTTCTTGGTATGTTTGAGCTGTAAAACCACTTCTAATTGAATAAATGTAAGGTAGAGCTGTTTAACTGTCGAACATTCCAGGCAGAGCAATGACATATCCACAGAAACAAGCAAGTGACAGACCTCCAGCCCAAAAGTTACATAGTGGACTTTCAAAAGCACTGTAGCTGATTCTTACGGTCTTAAAACTGATACAGAATGACACATGAGCTAAAATATAATAAATGTGTAGCTAAGTTGACCTAATTTCCATTCAAACATAACTCAATGTTTGTTTGTTTTTACTTTTGCAGGTGGCGCTATTGCACCATTTAAAAAAAAATACTAATAGTAGTAACACCACAATAATATATGTTGTGTATAACCTGATGACACACCAAAGTTTTGCACAAACTTTTTGATGTATAAATGTCTTGGAGTCTTGGAAGGGCCTCAAGTCCTGGGAGGGTCATGAGTCCAAGTATCTGCTCAAGTCCTGGAAGGGTCTCGAGTCCTGGAAGGGTCTCGAGTCCAAGTATCTCCTCGAGTCCTGGAAGGGTCTCTAGCCCAAGTATCTGCTTGAGTCCTGGGAGAGTCTCGAGTCCTGGGAGGATCTCGAGTCCAGGTATCTGCTTGAGTCCTGGGAGGGTCTTGAGTCCTGGGAGAGTCCAGGGATCTACTTGATCCTGGGAGGGTTTTGAGGCCAGGAATCTGCTCAAGTTCTGGGATCTACTCAAGTTCTGGGATCTCCTCAAGTCCAGGGATCTCCTGAAGTCCAGGGATCTCCTCAGGTCCAGAGATCTCATCAAGTCCAGGGATCTCATCAAGTCCAGGGATCTCATCAAGTCCAGGGATCTCATCAAGTCCAGAGATCTCAAGTCCAGAGATCTCATCAGGTCCAGAGATCTCATCAGGTCCAGAGATCTCATCAGGTCCAGGGATCTCATCAGGTCCTCGGATCTCATCAGGTACTGGGATCTCATCAAGTCCTGAGATGTGCTTGAGTTCAGAGGTCTTCAAAGAGCAGGGGGCTTGGCAGGAGTAGAATAAGTGAGTTCCACAGGCTGTGGGTCACAGAGTACTTCTGAGGATACTACAGTCTCCGTGAGCAGGTCTGATGTCAAATTGAAGATGGACACATCTGCCCTGGGTTCCCCTGTTGGTTCCTCTGAGGCTTCTTGGCTGATTTCCTCAGGAGGAGGAAGAGCAAAGGCAGCAGACTCCAGGTCTGCACTGGGGTCTTCAGGCTCCTTGGGTTCAGGAGGGAAGAGAGTGCAGATCTCTTCTACCTGCAGCAGGTGAGGCAGAAGGATTCCATAAGCTCCTCCAAATCATCCTGGGGAAACATTTGATGGATCCTCTTCATAATCTTCAGAACCATTTGATCCCGAAGACAGTCTGAAAAGTGCGCTCTCTAGAGCATATTTCCCAGATCTTCGGCAACAATATCCAGGACACGATGGGTCAGTTCAATGGCTTGAATGCTGAGCTCAGACGAATGCATACTGAACAAATCTGCAACTGGAGGCTGCCACAGGCTGTGGGAGACCTTTGGGACAACTGCCAGTACCACGTCCCTGGGCTCGAGAAGGAAGGGACAATCCTCTGTCTGCTCAGACAAAGAGTCTGAAAACTCCTGAGCCAGACGGAGCATCTTGGGGTCTCTGGAGAGACAAAGTCAAAGTCTGTTCTGTTTGAGAGAAGAACTAAAATGCAGGGGATGTGTGTTTTAAACGTGTGAATGAAACAAAACACAACTCCAGGTATGTTTGTGATGAGAAAACATTATAACATAGATCAGAATTTCAGGGACTATTGGCCCTTTAAGTGTTACATTTATGTTGATTTTACAGTTGCTACTTTAATAAATAATTAAATCCACCTAAATGCGTTAATGCACTTTTGGAGTGCATACACGGCACGTATCCAAAAGAGAGATTCATGTGTTGTGAAGTCAAATTAATTTAGCTTAAATATTGCTGAGGTGCTTTTGTGTGTGTGTGTTTGTGTGCTTCTCTGTGAGTAAAGGATCAGAGCCCTCTTGGTATTAATAACTAAACACCCAGGCGTTCTCAGGGTGCAGAGAAATCCCTGGTTAAAAGGTGGGATTTAAGAGACTCTCCAGCTCCCAGCTTGAAGCGTGCTAAAAAGGCGCAGCTACAAAGGAACTGTGTCAAGTGTGTGAAATTGCCTCTGTGGTCTCATATCAGCCAAGACTACAGCGCGCCATTAGAGTCCGTGTATGGCGTTTCATCATAGGGACACACAGGAGTGATCGGGCAGCTTACATGTGCGTGCACAGGATTTGGGTTCAATCGCATTTATTTTTATTTCTTAGCTTTTCAAATCGATATGAATAGCCCAAAGAAATGAGATGGCTTTTCACCCTTAAAAATCTTTTTATTTGATTGCTGAGATCGAATCAATGTCTACTTATTCAATATACTGGCAAATAATCCAATACTGTGCAAAGTAGAAATACTACTTTTGTATCATTTTTGTAAAACAATACTGTAATATATCTTTGTATACACTTCATTTGATAAAATACAGATCAACGTGAGTCAAGTTTAAAGGTGCACTTTGTAGCTTTGCTGGTGGAAGGTTGTCTGCTTGTCTCCATGGAAAAATTACTGCTGAAACGTCCCATAGTATATGACATTAAACATGTATTTTCCTGGAGTCCAGCAGGTGAAGCTACTAGGCCAAGTTATAGGTCTGATCTGTGGATAAGTGTCCCTGCATGAATAAGAATGTACGTAGGAATGCATGTTTTTCAAGACAGTAAAATCCCCTGTAATTTAATAAATGCAAGTAATATACATTTAATGCAATACTGTGGAACGTTTTTGGGAAAGCAATAACATCAACACGACAACAGGTGATGGATCCTCCCCCCAAAAAGTTACACAGTGCACCTTTAACAAACATAAATTTGACCTCAACCTGTAAGTTGCATGAGACACCAGAGAGAGACAGAGATACTTTATTGATCCCGAGGGAAATTCAAGTTTTGCTGCAGCATTTCCACTGCTCTTCTCAGTTGCCTTTGTTTCAGTTCAAAGTCTCAATTCAGTTTAACAGCAGGACTGGTCAGGTAGGGTCAGCAGATCTGTGTCAGGGCAGTTTGAGGAGAGGAAGGGGCAAAAGTGTCCCTCCTCTGTGTCCTGCAGCCCGGGCAACACACCATCAATCTACCTATGATGGAAAAGAAAGAAACAGATATAGATGAACATTTAATATTTTGTTACTTTGTTTATAGTAAAAGTGATATTATATCACCATTCTTGGATCAATCTTGGAGTATTCCCTGTTTCGGTAATAGTGAATCTGAACACCTCTTTTTCACCAGTGCACAGGTTAAGGGGTAGAAATGTGACCTTAGTATTGTATAACATGAATGATGGGTTATAAGAGGCGTATATGAACACCCACTTGTATGCGACGGCGCTGACACTGGAGTGGCCATTGGCAGGAGCGCGCTGTGAGCTGCTTAGACTCAAGAGCCGTGATGGAGATAAAGGGCTTCTCTGGCTTCTCACTGCTGTATGTCATTTAGAGGAGAGAAGAACCCAAGTATATAGAGGGTTTGGGTGGGGAATAGCCACACAATGAAGGCAAGATGTTATAGTTGGATGTTTTATCCGCCATAAGCTTGTATCCATATTGGTTTTCCTGGAATGTTGCATAGTATGGCATTAAACAGTTATCTCCATGGGGACAAGGAGCTGGGTTTCAATAATATCAATAAATAGTTCATGGGTCTAGTCGGTAGTAGAAATGCATGTTTTTCTATTTATTATGTTTATTTATTAGATTGGAAGAGTAATGGATAAATATACAACATGACTGTAAACACACCAGATTATAGCAAAAGGCTAATTTCATCTGTTATTCCAAAGGGCTGGGGGAGCAAAAGGGCCAAACAATAGTATATTTCACTCTCCAACCATTGTACAGTTTCCATTGTACAGACCAAAATATTGCACAATCCAATCATTACTCCAACCCCATTATTTCACAGTTAATTTTGTCCACACATTCAATTGTATTTTTCAATAGTGAAATTTTGTATATGGATACTGGATGACTGTTCTGAAGTAGCCAATATTTAATTCCAGGCAGTGGCTTGAAATTGTGCACTGGTTGACCTTTTTGTTTTGTATAGGCATGCTGTGAGAGAAAGCTTTTATTCCTACAGCCTAAAATGTACAATAGCTCCAGTGCTCAAATCTGATTTCAAAATTGCAGAGAACACACCATTACCACAGGATGCCTTTGCATAGTGACAAGGAACAAAATACAATTGCTTAGCACTATGGTTTTCAAAATACTCTTGAACTTTTGTAATATAAAACCACTGTGTTGAAAATTACACTATATTAGGATTATAATATGGAGATTGTAAAGGAGTTTTGAATTATTGCTACACTGCAATACATACATCCTATGTTCTTTAAGTACCCACCACCCATTGTGGTATCAAAATGTCTTTCATTGTATCAATATTGAGTTTGATATTTTAGGATCTGCTTAGTAAGGTTAGTACTCCATTCATTGTGACAATAAAATGTTCTACTGTAACTACTACATCTGCCATTTTTACAAAAATTTCCACATTACTACTACTACTACTACTACTACTACTACTACTACTACTACTATTACTACCGCTGCTACTACTACAACTACAAATGCTACTACTACTGCTACTACTGCAGTACTATAGCACTACACTATAGCACTTCATAGTCCCTTTGCAGTAATATGAAATATTTACTTGTAAATTTTTACTTCTAAATTATTACGGATTTTTCTCATCATGTTACACCCCCCCCAATCCCCTCCACCCCTTACCAAAAACCCTTTATACAATTTTCAAATCCAACCCATTCAAAACCATTGGACGTCACCTCTCCAAGTAGTTGCCATATGTGCTGACAGCAGTGCTCCACTTTACCTGCACATGCTAGGCTCATAGGCTCGTGTGATGATGCATTTGGGGGCTCAAAACCGCCTTGAGCATTGTTGAGCACTTGGCGTGTTAAAAAAGGAGGCCACCTAAGAGGAACCATTACATGTAGTATTTTCACCGATTTTTAACAAAGTCTGAACAGATTTTCCAAGAATTGCATCTCCACAAAACCTGCTCACATGCTGAGGAGACGTGTAGAGGCATCTTCAGCCTGTTTCTGAGTGATGTGTGCACCTGTTGTCTCTCCTCTATTCACATTTTAAGGTGACTGTTGAAATTGTCGATTGCTCCAGTTGGGAACTTCTTGTTTTTCTTGGAGCACTTTTTGACGGAAAAATGTGAAAACAACAACAACAACAACTTTGAGTTCAGTTGTGTGTCAATACATGTGGTAGGAATTGTCCATATGTACTGACACACACAATACCAGAACCAAAGCTGGACCGCAGAACTAAGCCAGGACTAAAATCAAGTCTACCCAAGGAGCAAACTGTGCTCCAACTAGTGTGAATGCTGCCATACTATTATTATGACCATGTGGTGAAAGATTTTTTTGACATTTCAGAACTTTCTTTGCTGAAAAGGTGAATCTTGAAATATCTTGAAATGTTGCATATCTTTCACTCTGTAAATTCCTTCAGCAAAGAAAGCTTCTACTGCGACAATACAAATTTGTGTATATATTTAAAGAAAAAGCTTTTATACATTCAAGTTGAATGCTAAAAAGTAGATGGTTGATTTGCTATAAAAGTACATTTCAACAAGTATTCATATACTGGATTTTTTACTGTTATTTACTCATGAAAAACATCTGGAGTTGTGTTTTGTTTAAATCACACATGTTTAACACACACAGTTTATCTTGAAAACTACTTCTTCATGACATCACAAGGTGGAACAGAGCATTTTGACCTTTGGAAATGTTTTTGAAAAGGAAACACTATTCTAACACAGCTTAAAGCACAAGAGTCAATTTTGCATAACATACGACTTTTAAAAAAAGCTACTTTGTGGAAATTACACTCAATTAAAATTATTATCATTGCTCGGTACCAACTATTACAGTACCACCCTATATGAATCTGTGTCTTATGAGTTATAAGGCTACGACTATTCACTTGAAGTAGTTATACAATCACCCTGTACTACATGTACTACAACTTCTTGCTTTTTTTCTTTTAAAAATTCTGCTGTAAATTCCTAAGCCCTGTCATTCCCTGTACTCTTTCAGCTACATGACTTATTTCTAACCCATCTTATTCCCACAGGTCTCTGTGTCAACAAACATGGCTGAGATGTCCCTGGCCGTCGCCCGCGTGGTGTTTGTAATTGATCCTGGATTTGCCAAGTGAAAGGTTACCCCCCCTACACACACACACACACATACACACAGCCTGTGCTGCCATCGTATCGGCTGTGATCTGCTTTCCGTTGTCCGAGAATCCGCAGATAAATACAGAAAAGATGGAAAAGCTACTTATTTATTCCACTGACATTTCACCAGCCCAAGTCAGAGTTGTCCACTGGCTGTAATACAATTCTATAGTGCATTTTCTGAAACGCTTTAGGTGCATAAATGTTTGTTTTTGTTTTTGTCTGTCCAGGTTATTCATGAGATATCAGCCAACACAATAGCCATATTGCCAGAACATGTTGGGCAAAAATAAATAGAAATAAAAACCTCTAGCATTTATTTTTATTTTAGGGTAAATTAATTTGACATACATTTTTGTTTAGGCTTATTCCCACATATCTAACTATACTGAGGAGTGCATGTACTTCTGTAGTAGACCACCTCCTCTGCTCCTCCTTCCTTAACCTGCAGCCCCCTCCCCCTTTTCTCACTATAATATAGTTTTCATCTCACCTCAGAGATTAAAGTCATCTCTCCCAGTGCACTGTGGCAAACGCCATTTTGAGAATGAAATTGGTTACATCAATAGTGGCGCTATCACCTTGGCTATTGCCTTCCCTTTATATTCCTCCAGTGGAATGTGACTGACCCCCCCCAGCTTCCCTCTCCCCCAAACACACACCCATACACATACATAAAAACACTGTAGTCAGCATCAACAGTTGTTCTGGCATTGTCTGACTGGGAACAGTGGGGTGACAGGAAATGCAAGGTGATTTTAATTTATTTGAGCAAGGTCCCCTCTCCACAGGTCTTACCTGTAACTTGGCCCTGTTTGCGACCCCTGCTTGTATCCCTGTCACGGTAATTACTATATCAACTTATCATTCAATAAATGAAAGCTAGAACAGTATATTTTGGGGCTCCGTATTTATGGTGTGTACAATTTCTTTACAGTAGTGGGGAGATTTTTGCCATTTTTATGTAATAAAGTAAGATTTGACCTGTAGAGAGTAGAATAAATAACATCTGTCACCAATTATTAGTTAATTCTGCAATTTATTTGTTGTAACATATGCTTTTTAATGATACTACGGTCTATTTAAAAATATATTTACTGGGATTATTTTACTGAGTGATCAAAGTAAGTTCCATAGTGTGTCTTTAATTTAGTTCATTTAATTACATTCGATTTTTAGAAATAAATACATTTGACTTCGCTTTTGTTTTTGTTTCACTTTTTACTTTATGATTACAAATTTCCAGTCAGCACCACAGTGGTTCTGGTCATGTCTAATGGGGAACAGTGGGATGACAGGAAAAGCAGGGCAATTTTCATTTATTTATTTGATGGCTTGCTGACAGTAGCTTAGTCCCTACTAGGTCCTGAGTACTTGCGACAAATACACTGTACCAGCAGAAAGAGAGAGAGGGAGAGGTCGTGGACAAGCGCTTTATAATATCTGGTTACTGTGGATCGATTGTGATATGCTGTGTCAAAGGCCCACCCGCCGCTAAATGGACAGGTCAGAGAAGTGCCCCCGGAGACTCTGCAAACAACGCCATCACAGGTTTTGTCACTTCATTTAATGTCTTAGTTAGGGAGACAGGAGCAGGTACATGACAGGCTACATTTTTCAAACCAGTCTTTCCTCAAGGCTGACAAAACTACCTTTCTTTGGTGCTCAAATCATAGACTGTATAAAGAAGTGGACTGAGGGAGTGTGATGTCACCCACAGTGGTCATCTCCAGTCAAATGATGTTCAGTGAGGCCAGCAGTTATAGGGGCAAATTTGGAGCTGAATCTCATATCGGGAATAGGAGTTGATTTATGGACAAAACAGTGAAAAATAAAAACATCCAAGAGAGAGGCAACGTTTTTTCAATACAAAGCGACATGGAGTCAAAGTGGATGGAGTCAGAAGTGCACCCATGATCACTTCCTATTTGGAACGTGGTGGTTAGCAGATTAGCTGTCCATTCACATTTACATATATGGTTCAAATGCATATAAAGATCATTCAGTAGTATTAGTCAATATGAACGTTTAATATTGTGTCTAATATTACTGTATGGTAATTGGATAGAAACTATAGAAGACATGGTCATTGTGAAGATGAATTCCTTCAAACTACTGTTATTTGTGTGAAAAAATATGACTACAATGCAGTAGGTAAAGTACAGGTATCTAGTATTTCCTTAGTATCAAAAGTTTGTAAGGTTTGTTTTTGATGAGGAAACAGCATCATAACCTAAATCAGAAAATAGCAGAATACTGGCCCTTTAAACTTCATCAATGATCAAAGATATCACCCACAAACAGCAGTGGCTTTTTCCCATTACAGCTTGGATGCTGCTCCAAACGATTGCTTTTTACTCCTCTTTTTCAACTCAACACAAGAGCGGCCGCGTGAGTCAGCCAACCAGATGGAAAACCCAAAAGAAATCAGTAGCGATTTGCACAAAGACTTGGCTGGGTGGGACTCATTTGCCTGGTGACATTTCCAGAAAAGCACTGTTCAGAAGCCAGTGTGGTTTAATGTACCTTTAGCCTTTCATCCCATTGATCGGGTCATTGGTTAATATATCGGATTCTGGTGCGTTTCAGCCGCTCAATAGTCACTTTTCTATGAGCCTGTATAGATCGAATTTCCAGGCTGCTTCATCCTCATGTTGCTTGTGAATCAGAAATGTCCCTTTTGTTCAGTTTGTGTCCAAGGTGAAGTAGTAGTGAACAGAAGAGTTTCTGTGTGTGGAAAGGTGGTTAAGACTGGTTGAGTCTCATTTGCATTTCCTCTCTGTGTCTGAAGGAAAAAGGACGGTCTCAACAAGGATAATTTTGCTTGAATTTATCTTGATTTGAATAGATTTTGGGTTGGAAGTCCCTTAAAACCTATAACAATAAAAAATAAAAATTTAGTGAAACTGCAGCAATATTTTTACACCAGATCAAACTGTAACTTTTATGTCCACCACGTGCCTGTTACCATGGAATGACCATAGTTCACAGTAATAATTAATGCCATACTATGGAACATTCCAGGCAGAGCAATAAGATCTCAAAGTAGACAAGCAGGGGGCGGAACCGTCACCAGAAATGTTACATAGTGCACCATTAATTCAAGCTATTTTTGGGATTTTTCTTAACCCCCCTCTGATTTTTACACAGTGTTGTACATGCAATGAAATGATAGTTTGCAATGAAATGTTCATGTAAGCAGAATAAAAATACAGGCATAATTAAACAGATTATTAGATATTTATTTACTTTATTTTAATGATGTTACTAACATTTTTTGACGCAAGAATATATTTCAGCTTTTGCTTGTTTACCTTACTCTACCTGTACAAAAATACCTTTGATGCCTTAAATCAATATTTGCTAATAATAAAAAACACCTCTCTGCAGTTTAAAATCGAATTTTTGGGGAAGGAAATATGAAAGTGAAGCAGTGGTTGACGCTTGAAGCTAATTTTCAGTTTACATGCAACTGGTCATTAGGTTGCAACTCTGTGGAAGGCAAAGGTCAATAATTGCGTCTGTAGGAAAAATCTTTTAACCAAACGGTGGAAGCCTTTTGTGTGGGACCGTTAAGTAGAAAGTCCCCTGTAATTGCGTTAGTTGTTTGGGATTGCCACGATGAAAAATGGGCCCTGCCACGATTACTTCGCTGTCTACGGGAGCGCTGGACGTCACCAAAGACTTTTAATTTTTATTCATGGCGTGTTTCCTTCACCCTCTCTGTTTAACCACTGCCTTCTTTGTTTAACACTACTGTATCACCTATCAATACCCATAAAAAGACGTTTACCTTATGAAGCAAGTGGAATGAAAAAAAAAATCTAATAAAAAATATCTTGGTCCTTGAAGTTAATTTGATTTAGGTGAGTGTGGTTGCATGTAAGTGGTCTTATGCATTTTAGATCGAAAAGGAATCAAGATTTGCAGTGTAGAAGTAGTGATTAATGAACATATATTTGCCTAAAACACATTAAGGGATTATCTTATACCGCTATGAATGTATTAAATAATCACTTACGATACAGCCTGCTTTGGAAATGTACTTGTCTGTAAAATAGGTTTTGTAAATGTTAATACATAATATTGTCACTTATTTCTATTTATCTATTCATTCATTTATCATCATTGAACCACTGATCCATTCACTCACACATGGGATGGAAGGAAATGTGGGATTGGTTTTTTTTATCACTGTAAAGCACTTTGAGTTGCATTTTTTTTGTATGAAAAGCGCACTATAAATAAAGTTCACTAGCAAGGACCACTCCAACACCACATGTTTGAAGCAAAAAGAGTTTATTATATTGAGACGAGGCAGGTCGGCTGGGTTGAGACTCAGGGTGGGAGTTCAGTCTCAATCTTCACATGGCCCAGCAGGACGGGACCCCCCTCGTAGGCATCTTATGTCTGGAAGAGAACAGATATGGGATGGGACGGTGGGGTCGAGTTATTCGGGACGAACTGGGTTGCTGGGATGGGCTGCTATTGAACCTAAGTTAATCATATTAACTACATTTTGATTGATTCATACACCAATAAACACAGACTCTAGACGCAAGGTGGGTTAAGTGTCTTGCCTAAGGACACATATGTACATGTCTTGTTCCAAAAATAAACAAGATACACAACTATCCAAAGCTACTAGAATATTGTCCAAATGTTTAACACAGTTGTACAAAGTTGTCTCAGTTAAAACTGCTGCAGGATGTGGAGGTGACAGTGAGTATTAATCAAATCTGACTTGTGTTTTAACTTTCCAAATGATTCTTACATTTTGCCAGTCATGTTGGTTGGAGCGTGTCAATGGCCCGTCTATCCCTCTGCATCTACAGCTCTGGAGACCCTGATGTGTGCCCTGCAGTGACTGAACCACCTGGCATCTCTCTAGCGCCCCCCGGCTGGCCAAGATGGTGGTTAACAGCTGCCAAATCTTCCAGTGAGATCCTCTCCATCGCACCGTGTTGGCAGGTACTGCACAGGAATGGTTCATGACAACTTTGGATTTATTTACTTCTAATCTTGGACCTAAAAGTTTAGGAGCAGAAGAAACAACTTGTATCGAAGTATTATTAAAGTTAAGTTAAATAATGTACCAAAGTTTTGACAGAAAACCAGCATACTCTGTAGAAACTATATATTCCTATACAGCATGAGTATTGCCAGTACTTTCATTGCTAATGGGGATGCACTGATGAAGCTTTTTCTGTTCAGATACCCGAGAGGCTGAAAATACAATTTATTTCCTTTAAACACAAACAACATATTGTAAAAAATTATCCTAATTTTTCATTTAAAGTAATTGAAGAACAGCTTTATAAAAATACAAGTTTAATATTAGATATTGTCTTAACTGATATCTTGGAAACCGATATCCAATCCACACATTTTTTCAATATGGGCGCTGATATTCGATACCTATTCCCTATCGTTGCGTCTCTAATTTTTAATGACAAAAGCGTTTCAAAAAGTAGTCTACTGTCCTATATCTTCAAGTTGGATTGTCTTATCTCTCACCATCTCATCTTCTTTTTATGACTAATGTAAAAAAGTTGATCCATTTCTATAGGTTTGGTTTGAAAGTGGAAAGCGGTTTTGTTTTGAGGCACTTTCCGCCTCTAAAGTTAACATTTACTTGTGCTCCTACTGTATTTATGTGTACCTGCTCAACTTTAACAGAATAAAGTGTTTGGAGTCAGCTGTTATTTGTTGGGCTGGTGAGAAATACATGTCTGTACCAAATGTATAGGTGTAAGTGGAAAAGCAGCGGTGTGCCTCGCCAGTAATTGCTCTTTGGGCTTGCCAAAGCAGAATGCTGCTCATTCAGATGAATCCTGACTCCTTTGAAGGGAGCGCCAGGGTCTCTGAGTGGGGTGGGAGTGGATTTAACTAGATGTTTGGAC
Organism: Odontamblyopus rebecca; assembly: GCA_030686955.1. NCBI lineage: Eukaryota > Metazoa > Chordata > Actinopteri > Gobiiformes > Gobiidae > Odontamblyopus > Odontamblyopus rebecca. The sequence continues at coordinate 15,504,554 of CM060672.1, read as the reverse complement.
GCAGTTTGCACTTAAAGCAGGTGTTTCGGGATGGCAGTTTTATTTTTTTTCTCTCCGCTTTTCGCTGAGTTCATTAGCGAGGCAGGCAAAAGTACACCTGAGAACGAAGCCAAGGCGCCAACCAACCATGGGGCTCAATAAACGCACATTTTGGAGCTACACACACAATCAGGTCCACTCTGACATTAAACACTTCAGACCAAGTCCACTGAGCGCTGCACTTCTACACTTTTTGTTTGTTGATCATGTCGATAACAACCGTCTGAAGGGATTTGAACTGGCTGGGCCAACAATTTTCTGACCACTGATTCAGGTCTAGGTGTGGCTTATTTCTAGGTTTTTTTTTTTTATAAGTGGCGCTTATCACCTTACAATATAGCTGAATCTTTTTGGAATAATATAAATGGCTAATTACAACTTTTCTGACTGTTCAGAAAATATTTGTTATAAAATCAAAATACGAATAATGAAAAGTGAATGACTTAAACTAACAAGAATACCAGATTTTAGGATTTAGAGTTCCAAATTACTGTGTTAACAGCTTTATATACAGAAGTATAGCCATACTTTAAAATGTTGAAACTGTTCAAAGCAAACTGATTTGCTTTGTATCCTAAAGGCTAATCATACCAACATAATGGGACACACACTGGACACTACAGTATACTGGACTGCCATGCATCATCTATATCCTAGGAGATGGGGATGGGCCTGTTGGAAAAAATAATGGTAATAATGGTAAACTTTTTCAATATGTGAAATAAAAAATAAAAAATTCAGGAAAATTAAAAAAAATAGCTGCTAGATTTCCTTTCTGTTTTATACACCATATGAAGCTAACATATTTATGAAAAAAGTGATCCACAGCAGGCAGTCTCCCCAGTGTCTCCGGGCAGGTCAGTGCAGACAGCATTGCTCACTGAGGTTTGCTGTATCAGTGGTGAGAGAGTGAAGCTGCTACCTTGAGCTTCCATTACTTTGTTTTTAATGGCCTCCATTACTGAACTTCCCTTCTGTCATTTTATTGGCTACATTAACCGACTGCATTTGTTTGTCTCTGGTGCTTTTGCAAATGATTATTACTTTCTGCCCTTGTTAGCTTTGTGTGTTTCAGCAAAATATGTCCTCAGACTAAAAATGGAAAATGTTTTTATTCATATTTTCATATCTTGTTAATATATATTGTCTTTGGCGCACACCCACATGCTAGCACAAGCACAGCTACCCTTTGAGAGCGCGAAATCAAGTCAATTCAACCGCGACTAAGGGGGATAAATAGTATTTTGTATGCAACATTTATTTAGTGGGATCTAAAACAACCGACCTGACAAGCTGAATTATGATTGTGTTCATATTTAAATGGTTGCCAACGCTAACCTTTATTTGAAAGACAAATTTGCGACATTTTTCACAGCACTAGAAGATGGTTTCTTTGTTTGGAAAGGAACTTTAGACGCCGATGGCTTTGGTTAATCAAAATCACTTCTGTGAACTTTTTGCTGTTAGAATGCTGTTGTAGTATCTCCTCAAAAACATGCCTTGTGTTTTGTTTCATCTTTTAGTATTAGTCTGTCTATTTCTCCAAAGCTCAAAGTGCTCTATTCCACCTTGCAATGTCATGTAGCAGTAATTTTCAAGTTAGCAGCTACCTTTTACCTTTTGTTCACTAGGAAATTCCAGATCTGTAATTATCCAGTTCTGATTCTTGTGAAGCTGTATGGAGTTTAAAATACAGTAGAGCACTTCCTGTGTTTTCACATGACATCACAAGGTGGAACAGTGTTTTTTGTTTGGGAGAAGAACTCTGCCTAAATATGCTGGGTTATGTGTGAATGAAACAAAACAACTCCAGGCATGTTTGTGATGAGGAAACAAGAACACGGATCAGAAAATATGTGATACGGACCCTCTCAGATACGTAAAATTCAGAGATATGAAGTGTGCAAAGCAATAACATCTGTATGGGAGACAAACTGGTTTCAAACATTCATCATAAAAGTTACATCGTTTTTTAGTTTGTTTAGTATATTCCATTATTAGTTTGATTTAGTTCCCATAATGTAACAGTCACTTCTTCATCTTAACGTCTTTACTTTTGGCTCTCACAGAATCCCGTTTGACCTGCCAGATTCCGCAGCTCCTTGGCTTTGGAGAGAGTGTGCTTGCTGGGATATTGATAGCTGCAGAAATGGTTGGAGTGAGGAAGGATGTTAATTACAAATGTTTCCGAGCGGGATCAGTGTAAAATCCCTGCTGTGACGGAGCCTAGTCTTCCTCTGAGGATTTGTGTCAATGTACCCAACACGCCTGGTACAGTGGAGTCATGGAGAGGACAGGGGGAGCTAATACTTATACGCTATATTCTTAATCCATAACTGCGGTCAGGAGCTATCCCTATAGTTATATACTACTACTACTACTACTACTACTAACTTTTTTAGTAACAGCATACATTCACTTATGGTTGATTGTGAAGTAAGGATTCGTGCATTTGTGTAGTAGTAGTTGTTGTAGTATAGGTTTAATCATCAATATCATCAATAATTATTATCTTTGTAGAAATTTTCTGGTAGGCGGTCTCCATGGCAATGCAATTGTGTTGCCTGAAATGTTATAGAGTATGGCATTAAACATACAGTATCTGTTTCCACTGAGGCAAGCATGCTTTTCAAGGTAGTTTTGAGCAATTTAAAAAATCTTAATGAACAAATGCAAAGTATATGCATTTAATGCTATACTGTGGAACATTTCAAACAAGGCAATAACATCTCTGTGGAGACAAGCAGGAAAAGTTACAAAGAGTTCATTCAAATTTTATTATTGTGGAATTGTTTAACTTCCTTTTAACTACATTTATTTCTTCTTTTGTAATATTGTTTGAAAGTGTAATCTACTTTACCTTTCGTTCACTTCTGGAGTGGGATGAAAAAGCCCAAATAACATGGATAAAAAAAGAAATAGCATTTTACAATTCCACTGTAACTCACACAGTTTTTGTTTGGTGGTTTGTTGTTCTTATGCAGTTAATCCTCTTAAATAAAAATTGCCTCAGAAATGGCAAGTTCACATGGTGTTTCCACAACGCTGGAAGTAATAGAAAATGATACAATTATGTGCACAAAATGTCTGGGCTGAAATATGAAGTTCTTTGTGACTGTTTTGGCTTCTAGGACAATTCGGCCACATTTTCATATTGACTGACCAGATACAGAAATCCTAATATGCGATTATAGAAGCGTTCATATTTATAATAACAACTAAGCATTGATCATTTGCATCAATTAAACATCCAATTATGTTAGTGTTACTCAAGGTTGAACAATTACAAAAATGTGTCTACTGTCTTCCGCTAATCACATAATTTCATTAGATAATAATTAGAATATAATGATTCAAACAAAAACAATTTAATTACAATGTGGCCCTAAAGCACAGAAGAAACACAAATATATCACTAAATGAATTGTATAGCAGCTTTGTTTGTTATTATGAAAACAGCACAACTATAGTACAACCTCGCTTGCAACTTAACTTTTCATCTTTCAGATTGTAGGTCTAAAGATAGCGCTAGAACTAAAGGCGTAAGCAACTTTGGCGCTCTCCGTAGTGTCTGGAGCAAGGCAGCCGGAGATACCAGACCTGCTATGGGACTTTTAAATTAAGCCTGCAGATTGTGTAATATGCTAACTCAGGAAATTAGCATGTGCGCTTTAATATTTTTGGACTGTTGGGAGGCGCGTTTTAAGTGGATGGCCTTTTGCTGGGGAACATACACAGAACCACAAAATGGTGCCAGAGAGATTAGCCTGGGCAAAGTGAAGCCAATAGAAAAGCCATTAGTTTGAGCTGATCTGGAAATTATATAGAATTGATCCAGAGGTAAGAACTGTTTTTCATGTTCAATACTTCCCATTGATTCACACTGCTATAATTACGAATGAAAATCATTTTGTCTCCAAGTTGTATTTTGTTAGTGGCTGATTATATGAGGCCACACCACAAGACCGTGTGGTTTCTGGGGGTTCATTTGCATGTGTGGCACTGTTTATTCAGCAGTAATAATTTATGTTTTCCAATGCGGGAGCTATCGGTCAGTAGTCGTACCAACTTTTCACACTAGCCACCACCTCAAGAAGCAATGTTTTACATTGCATTGTTGACTCAAACCAAACCAGGAACTTTAAAAGAGGATTGAACCTGAACTACACCAGGACTATACAGGACAAATCCCATATTCTGCATAATTTACTCTTGTGAGTTTTAAGCAGTGTTATAATGCTGTAACCTCCTCAGAAACCTGTTGTATTTCATTTTATTCACAAATTGAATCCCTTATTTTTTGTGTATCTACATCTCAAAAGCTCAAGTGCTCTGTGCCAACTTGTGACACTGGAGCACTTCCTGTATTACCACATGTCATCACAAGGTTGAACAGGCGGTTTTCCTTTTCAGAGAAGAACATCTCCAAAATATGCAGAATTTGTGTGTTAAACATAGGAATGGAACCAAACATAACTCCTGGTATCACTGTTTTGGATGGAGAAACAACATTATAACAGAGACACCAAATAGCGCAATATAAGGCTTTTAAAATGACCTACACCATAGTTTTAGATCCACTGTCCTTATCTTTTGTATACATTCCCTCACAGCTGCTACTGACACAAGCAACTTTTTCATGCTGCTGACTTTGGGGGGCAATTTTCTCTGTGTTTTTGACAGTAACTCAACAAAAGCAGCCAGCATATACAAAGCGCAGACAGGCATTGTAGTTTTAAGGTAGTCTGAATCACCAGCTCCATCTTCCGCCACCCCACTGTGCCCAAAATGGTGCCTCATCATCATCATTGGAGACCGTGGGTTGGTGCAGTTTATTGTAGAACACCTCAGCATTTCTGGATGATCTGTCCGCCCACCTCTTCCCCTATGCTTCGCCCATGTCCTGAACAGCCATCTGAGCAGGTGTGTTATCTCCATAGCCCAGCAAAAGCAGGGCCAATCTTGCAGAGAAGATGGCGACTGGAATGTGACAAATCCATCTGTCCCGCTTTCGAATTTGTATGCTAATTTGAAGTAATAGCCCCTCTGGTGACAGTGCAGGGGAACAATTCAATCATGCCATCTATGACAGTTGCTTTGCGTGGCCTTCTCTCTGATATGGCAGTATATGCACGTAGCGGCGAGTTAAGTTTGATAGATTGGTTATGTTGGCGAGATGTGGCGTGTAGACTGCATGTTTAAAATGAGCAGGCAGTTTGGAATGACTCGTGCATCCAGAGAAAGGTACATGTGAAGGAAAACATCAATAGAGGAACGATATTTGATTTTTATTTCTGAACAATGGACAGGAGCAATTATGAACTTTGGCCCTGATTTTCTGATGGCTTAGACAGGACCAGGCAAATGAGATATCACCACAATGAAGGATTACAGCATCTCATCGCTTGCCTGACCAGCCAGTGACTTCTACAATCTGTTTGAATCCAGAAGAGACTGGAACTGGACAATAGAAGGTGAAAATCATTATCATGTGTCTATCAAATGTGGAAGACATCTCCTCTTCAAAATTCTTCTAACATTCAGACCAAAATATATAACTTGTTATAACTGAAATAAGCAGTAGTTGGGTGCTTTGATTGTTGACTCTTTCTCAATCCTTTATGTTGTTTTTCCCATTTTTTACCTGTAAACCATGTTACATGTTTTTTGTTTTTTTTTCTTTTGACGTGAACAGACCATGCATCTCTCTGATTGGTTAATCCGCCTGTCAATCACACCCTCTGAAATCAGGGAAACAGGATACGGCACCAGATCCACTTGTCTTTGTAAAGTTTTGGGAAGCATGTAGTTCTGGCTGGCCAGGTAATCTCATCGTCACAATGGTTATATTGTCTAACTAAATTATATCAAGCAGATTTAATTCATTGAAAGGCTCCATATCAGATAGGATGAGAAAAAGCAAAATAAAGTACATGTTTTTGGTTTGTCAAAAAAACTCAATACCTAGATACTACCTGATAATGAAACTATTGAAACTAGCTACATACTGAGAAAAATTATACCTTTGGACTTTTCGCAGTTTTAGAATAGTTTTCATTGAAACGAAGACGACAGAAATATCCCAGAAACTACTATTATTTGAAAATTACATTCAGAGTTTAGTTTTCCTCAGTATCAATATTGAGTTTGAAATTCTAGTATTTTGACACTGTTTGGATGCCTTGTATTCATAAAGAAGGCAGGATTCAATTGGGATTTTCTCTTGTGCCTCATACCCCTCCTGCTCTGTCCAAATGTATGGCCCTTTGCAATCTTTAAATTAATCTCACGCAGAACAATTAATGGTTGATAGAGAGATAAGCCTGGGAAAGTCTTCAAATACTGATTATCAAGCGGGTAATTATGTTACTGTTTCCAAGTTGGACTAAATATACTTTTCCCAGTTAAAAAGCCAGAAAAATTAGCAGTGAAATCAGCAAATGCAGTTTTGTCAGAGCAAAATCCTAGCAATTTGTTGTATTTCTTTCTCCATTTGGAGTATTGACACTGCTAACAAGTCTCCAGAGGATGATCTGGAAGAATAAAAGTGCATTATCATCTATCTTCTCCTGAATATATGAGAATGGGAACCTTGCCTGTCATTTTGGGTGTCTGTATATTCTCCCCGCTGCAGCAATTCTTTCAGGTTTCTTTCCAGGAAAAAGAAACCAGAGAGAAGCGCGCAGCCGATTGACCGAGCTTCAAACAAGTGCAGATCATGCGTGGCAAACAGTCGGATCAAACAGGGGCCAAGACAGAAGACTGATGAACAAAAGGCCTGTCCTACATCACCATAAACAAGCAGGCAACAGACAGCTCCCTAAATGAGCTCTGCCACAGCCCCTTGCATGCAGGCAGAGAGGAGCCAACTATTCTCCACGCTCAGCACGAATGCCCTTTTCACTGCACATAACAAATCCTCCACAGCAATGACTGCGACCAGGGACGGTTTACAGGCACTTTAGCACATCTAGGGAGGGCGTGGTCAGCCGTCATGCCTCAAAAAAGACTAATATTGTGCCTATATGCTGTTTCTCTGGCCAAATCACAGGCAGAACAAAGGATGTGAAACTTTTTTGATATACAATGTGTTTGTTACTATGTGACACTTCCTCCAGTTTTCTGAAGAAGTACCCTGCTGAATGCTGTGTGTAAAAGTTGAACTGAAAAGTGTACATCTTAAATATTAAAACATATTAGTTTGTAATGTATGTATAATTATTGACTATATTTGTCTGTAGCCTAATTAGTGGGTTACAAGTTAAAGGGCTCATGTTACGCTATATTCTGATCTATATTATGTTATTTTCCCATCAAAAACATACCTGGAGTTGTGTTTTGTTTCATTCACACATGTTTAACGCACAAACACTGCACATTTAGGCTGAGTTCTCTCAAAAAACTGAAATCATTGGTAGTGCTCTACTGTGTTTTTAAACTCCATAGACCTTCACTAGAATCATTTGGGTAATTTCAGCCCAGGAATTGTTTCTACTGAACTAATGGTGAAATGTTACCATTAACTGTTAACGTGAAAACTACCACTTCATGACATCACAAGGTGAAACAGAGCATTTTGAGCTTTGGAGATATATCCAGACTAATAAAGAATTACTCAAACGTGTCATTGAAACAAAAGACAGTTCTGGGTATGTTTGTGATGAGTCAAGAGTCAATTTTGAGTAATATAGGACATTTAAAGTGTAGTTATTACAAAGTGTTACTCCAAAAGATATTGGAAAATGTAAAACATAATTTTCATAGATGTTCAAAAGACTGAAATATTTAACTAAATTATGTATAAAATTGTAAAAAGATGCATTGATTAACATCACTAGGGTGACCAGACGTCCCCGTTTACCCGAGACAGTCCCAGTTTTGAGCCCTGTGCCCCAATCCCAGCAGATTTATCCAAAACCAGTGATTTGTCCCAGTTTTATTCACGAAATATCCCAGGTGTCCCTATTTTTTGAGCAATTTGATCCCTGCCAACAGTAAAGAGAGGCATACATTGTCATTTGTTTAGCTCCTTGTATTATGTTGAAAAAAAATTACATTGATTATGTTGTGGGTCATTTTGACCCGTACTGTGTAAATCCACTCAAAACAGTCAAAAAACAGTTTAAACCAATAAGAACTTTATTTTAGAGTATATAAACATTTAGAAAAGAGACATAACAATACATTTTTCATTTCAACACTATATTTAAGAACTATTTTGTTCAGGATTTTCCCTCTGCATTTTTTTATTTAACTTGCCCCTTTTTTCACATTTTCAATGTTCAACATTTTCAATGCTCTCCACATGATGGACAGAATGTAACTGTGTGCTTTCTGCAGATGTAATTCTGGCATTTCACACAAGTGGTACTTGTTTTACTGTCCTCTCGGGAGGGACAGACTTGGCATCTTTTCCGTTTCTTTACACCTGTGTCCACTAGATTCATTGCAGATTGGTTGGATGACCTGATCTTGACCTTTTCAATGACAGCTGCCACTGCTGGGGATCGAGCTGGCCTGGCTCGCCTCTGGATTTTGGGAGTGACGAGTGCTTTGCCGAGTTCTTCTAGGAAAAGCCGACGTTGGTACAATTTGCCAGCATTCCATTGTAGGTTGATTTCAGTCCACAGGACATAGGCATTATAAGCAGACACATCCACAATGTTGTAGAAAATCACCAAGGGCCAACGGGCAGTCTTGCGCTGGCAGCTGTATGTTGCTGTGACTTTGTCCAGATTGTCAACTCCTCCTTTGGTGGAGTTGTAGTCCAGAATCATTTGTGGCTTCATGTCTTCTCTTGTGCTCAGAGATGCATCTGTGTGCATTGTACTCATTACAAGAACATTCTTGTTTCTCTTTGGGCAGTATGAAACAAGTGCTGCCTTCTCTGTGAAAACAAATATTGAGGAATGCAGAGGTCTGCCCTGCATCTTCAGAATTTCACTGGGAAGTTCTGGCTTATTTCTTCTGACTGTTCCCAACATAGTCAGCTTTTTCTTCTGAAGTTCATCTCCAAGGCGGTAGGATGTAAAGAAGTTGTCACATGCGATGTTATGACCTTGCAACCCTTCACTCATCTCAAGCACAACATGCATCCCCTGATTCTTCTCAGATGCTGCTCCAGGTAGCTTTCCAGTATACACTTGCATATTCCATGCATAGCTAGATTTTGCATCACAAGCTGCTCACATTTTGATTCCATACTTGGCAGGCTTGCTGGGCATGTATTGTCTGAAAGGACAGCGCCCCCTAAATGGAACAAGGCGCTCATCTACAGTAACATGTGGACCAGGATTGTACAACAAAGGTAGAATTTCAACCCATTTATCCCATACATCTCTAATCGCAGCTAGTTTGTCGCTTTTTCGTCAACCAGCTCTGGTTTCACGGTTGTCAAATCGGATCACATGAGATATCATGTGAAATGTCTCCAGAGACATTGTTGCTCGAAAGATTGGCCTTCCATACTCTTCATCCCATAGACTTGCAGTTGCTTCTCCCCTTGACCGGTACATTCCGGCTAATACCAGAATTCCGATGTAAGCGTGCAAGTCAATCTGATCCAGTGGCTTCCATTTCTCCTGAAATACACGCCTCCCCTCCAAGTTGGTCATTTCCAGTATAATCTTCTCTATTGGTGGGGATATGAAGAGCTGAAATGCTGATTTTATATCATCAACTCGTGTGACAGCAAATCTTGTAGGACCGGGAGTCATTTTGATGACATTGGAAGATGACAGTCTACCTCGGTTTTGGTGTGGTGATGTTGACCATTTTATATTACCATCTTTAGATGCCCATGTCCTCTCTGTGGATGATGATAGCTGCATTCCTTGGCTTTCAACTGATGGAGAGACAATGGCAGAGTCGTCCTCTGAATCCTCCTCATCGATGGAAAATTGACAATCTGGATCATCAATTACATTGTCCTTGGTCTCTGAAAGATCCTCTATCTCTGAAATCTCTTCCTCTGTGTCAGTATCTGAATTCAAAATCTGTGATAAAGCTTCTTCAGCTGTAAACCTTCTGGAGCTCATTTTTGGTGTGTTGGTCAAAGAGATGGCATGAGAAAAGTGACGAGAACAAGGGAGAGAAAGTTCCTCCTAGACACACACCTGGGTCTCTAGCAGTCAAAATACAATTAACTGTACATCAAAGCACAGTACTCTTTGATGTAGATTAAAAGGACATCAAAAATGTATGTTTATTTTGGATCTGCACAGCTATTTACCCACATAAAAGTGTGCGGGTCAAAATGACCCACAACATCACCTTTGTATACAAACTCTGCACAGACATTCCACTAAACATCAGTAGTGCTCAGATTTTACACACCAGTTCATGACCCTAGATGAGGAAAAGTCACAAAATTTCATAGAGAAAAAGAGAGGACAACCAATACTTTGACCAACACAAAAACCGAAATGGGTCAAATTGACCCTTAACATAATACAAGGGTTAGGTAAAATACAGAAAAGCTGGGCTGAGTGTCTAACGCTCATGCCGCAGAGCAAGAAGGTTCTAGGTTCAATCCCCGGGTTGCCCAGGCGTTTCTGTGTGGAGTTTGCATGTTCTCCCCGTGTCTGGATGGGTTTCTTCCGGGCACTCCGGTTTCCCCCCCATCAACTCAAACATGCTAGCACCCCTATGAACATCAAGGACCATGAGGTCTACCCTCCTGTGGGCTCACCACTCACAGAGGGGTTCATAGGGGGTGTGCATAGGACTAGGCAGTGAACAGCTGAAAATGTGACTATACTGGCTCACATGTCATAAGTCATGAATGGGCAGAATGCATAACAATTTTAACTGACTTTACATTACCTTCTACCTAATTACCTGCTCCTTTCACAATTTTATTATTACCAGCCACGACAAACCAGGGGTGTCCCAGGTTTTAATATTGAAAATCTGGTCACCCTACATAAATTTACAGTGGGTATCAGCCTGAACACTACAGTGTACTTGTCCCTTCAAACTTTTAGCAGTTTTTCGAAGTTGCACATAGAGAAGTTGTGATGTAGCAGCGCTCTTCGTGCGTAGCCACAGGACTGCTGAGAGGGCTAATTAGCAGGAGCTTCCTCTCACCAGGTGGGTCTAATGAATCACAAACCGGAAGTAAAAAAAGTTATACCCCGATGAAAAAAAACCCACCTCTGCAAGTATATATATTTAGATTCACTACCCCCTGCTCTGAGTCACAGCATGGTGCACTGGGGGACTATTTGCACTTCCCCAAAAAAATAAAAAAATCCTCCACGTTATTTTTGGGGAGAAAGAAAGTGCCCACCACCACGTGACAGCGAAGACAGCCGCCTGCTCAGCGCCTGGCTCGTTTGATCGCTTCTTCCACGGCGCCGGACGGAGCAGAGAGCGGGGCGCAGGGAGACTTCAGCCGGGGAGAGAAAGAAGGGAAGACCCGCCGAGGGACGCGAATATCGGTGTGAAATCTGTGAAGAAGTCCGCAGACTGCCCCAGACACGCAACTGCCTCGTCTGCACCATGGAGGACTGTGCGCGGAGCGAAGATGAGCTCTTCTCCTCCTGCCTCCTCAACCTCACCTGGGAGAGTTGCTACGAGCAGGTAGGGCGAATTACTTCCAGATATAACAGTGCCTTTTCAGCATAACAACACCTTACGCCCCGATGTATCTATATATGTCCATATTCAACTTAAATACGAGTTTTTGGGTAGTTTCTATGCGTAAACGTGCCAAAACTAAAAGTAGACGAAACTTGATGAATGCCATCTTGCACAAGGATTTGCCTATCCTATTGTCATTTTCCCTTACACGTGTTCTGTTTACATCGCATAGCTAAACTATAAACAATTTTCTTCACAACATTACATCTCTAATTGAACGGAAAAAGAGACGAGTAAGCGCCAGAGTCTCCAAACTACTCTGTAAAAGGTACTACAGCTCCCGGTAAAGGCTCTAGCATCCTGCCCTGAATCAATAATGAATTAACCTGGTAGGCAAAATAAATCGTATGCCAAGCTTTCTATCAATAAATGAGAGGCAAACACAAAGTTAGCATTTCTTCGAGGTAACTTTTTTCAGAAGTTTGAAGTGAAGTTGTCAGATTCTATTTAGTGGCCAGGTCAGGGCTTTTAAATGTAGACACTGGACTGTGCTGCAGAAATGTTCTGGGACTGTGGGGTTGCCAGGTAAGGTGAAATCCAGGTGATGCAGGCGTGGATAATGCTGACATAGTTTGATGCAGAGAACGCTTTGATCAGGCTGCACTGGGCCTTTCTCACAGCACAACAGCGGGGTCTATTGGAGATAATTACCCAATACCTCCACTCTTCCCTCCAGTCTAATCAGCCCTGCCTTTAAAATACATCGCACTGCTGTATGAAATCCCACTCAATTCTCACATTCTAATTTGTGCGGGGAATGTGTGAGGCTAAAGTCATCAGACACAAGAATGCCAATGAAACACTCCTTTATGAATGCTGAGGGGGCTCGCAGCTGTTTAGCAGTTTATGCTCTGTGATTGACGCCGAAATATTTGAACAGAGATTTTTATGGTAATTTACTTGAACACCACTGTAAAAGCTGTGGATATGATTTCTTTTTCTATTTCTTTCTCTTATCTGTAACCAGGTTGCTCCATAGTGTGGGAGGACCTTTTACACAATGAATCTCTTGTGGTTTGGTGGGCTACCATTTAGAATTACAAATAATCACAAATTAAAGAGGATTAGCCTCTACAGCTGCAGCTGCTGATTGGCTATAGAAGAGTTATATTATTTAGACCCAGTAAACAAAAGGCAGCTTGAATCATTCAAAAATGCAAGTCATTGTGAATAGGGTTTAAATATGAACTGAATTAAGGCTCCAGCTTCTACTTCCAAATGGATTTTGGCAGATCATTGTGAATGTTCGAGCGACAAACTTAAGACACTTAAATACTCCATCTGCAGCAAGTGTGCAGCAGGATGCTCTCATCCTTTGACTCAAGTCCCTGCTCTGCGCTCTCATGCTCTCACAACAACTTGGATACTGACTTTTTATCTAGTGACACAAAGTTTAGCTCAAATGTTGAGAAAAGTTTCCAGGCAAAAGTGGTAAAATCATTGTATGCATTTTTATTGTATATTTGCTTTAAAACCCATGTATAGGTGATGATGCGATTCACCAACACTCAACAAGTTCACAGTTGAGTTCTGGTCTCCATGCACAGTTACGAGACATTGTCAGTGCTGTTGTGAGCATGCATTTTAGCAGAGCCCTTCAGCCACACCCTCTTTGCACTGTCCTCCAACTGCTGTTTATATCAATAAATAAAAAAGAAAGAAATGGGAAATGCTGACAGAGGCAGTCCTTGTGGCCAGATTATCCACTCATGAATGAGCTGCTGGTTAAGGCCTTGCATTATGCAGCCCAGGACACAGCCAGAGGAGCAGAATGGTCCCGCCCCAGGAGTGTGTGCATGTTTGGGACAAGCACCTTTATGTTTCACGTAAACTTCTAAAATGGAGGGGTTTGGGAGAAGAATGCCTGTTACAATCATCAAATGAACTCATCGGCTCACTGCTGTTTCGTGTTCTGCCTCTTATGCACGCTTCTCTGGTCTTACTACTCCAGGGCTGCTGTCCGTGGTGCTGAAAGTTTCATCACACATTTGGAGCATGTCTTTTTGAGAATTCCATTCTCCAGTCCCAGTCCAGGCCCCAGTGCTCTTCAAAAGCAATGTATTCAGTTAGTCTGGACAAAAAGCGTGCCAGCACTGGTAGTCAGGCTCAAAGGGCTGAGGCCTATCATTCAAGACATTTGAAAAAGCTCAGGTACCACAGTGCACGACACAAGCACACTGACTAATGCACTTTCTTCTGTGCGCTCGCTCCAGCCTACAGCATGTTTCATCACAGTTTTCTCCAGTAGTGCCGCTACTACTACCGCTGTGGCTTAGTTAAATTCAGCCTCTTTTGTGTGCACACTTATGCTCTGTATTTGATCCGTACTTCTCTTCACTCCTCAGTAATGACCGACTAACTGGGTGCCACTTTGGAAGCGAGCTGCATGATTTGGCCCAAAGCACATGTTCGGATTTAGAGTTTTATCCACTCAAGAAAATCAAAACATGTACTACAGCCACTTTGCACATGTAAGGCATTCTAAAATATTACTTCTTTACTATCCTACACTCACACTAAAATGCTAATGTATTGAAACACCTAATTTTATACGTTTCATACATTTTTTTTTTGTTTTTATCCTGAGAAATAGCACAATATAATGCTCCAGTCTAAGCTCTCCTAGAACAATAAAACTAATACTAAAAATTAAATACAAAATCAAGGAATTGGTTGATATATTATGTAGAAAAGAAATTTTATATCAACTGCTCTTTCTTACTTAAAATTAGGAGACGAATGCTACAGCACTTGAAATAAATAAATATATAATTGTTCCATTGGCAAATCTTAAGAGTCAAAATGTACTTCAATCATGCGAACTTCTACTTGATTCAATTACTTATTATCTTATTTCAGATTTTATTTATTGCAAAATGTACATAAGGTACTGCTTCTATAAGTCGTGAAAGGGAATGTTGTTTATGTAGCAGATTTTAATATACGGTCTGTTTTTATTTCCATTTTATGAGAGCCACTTCTTGTTTCACTGTTACAATAGTTTGCATCACCCTCACTGGAGCACTTGCCAAATTCTTTATCATATTACAGTTATTCATTACAGCCCCAAATTGTATAAGACAAGTGCAGTTCATTCGGTGTTTGGAGTTTATGAAATTATTATAAAGTGCTATCGACTACTACACAGAATGCAGAATGTCCCATACTGTTAGAAATGGTATGGATTTCTTTAAGTAGGTTTAGAGTTGGCTGTTTTGCATAGTATGGTAGTCTTTTCTGTTTGTGAACCCACCGTTTGGCTCACAGGTCTCGAGTGGTGCTTGGGTGAATGCTCTCACCGCGGTAGAAGCTTTAGTGCGGTGCCAGGGCTGTTCTTTGCGAGGTGTCACATCAAAACTTGTTTGAGGATCTGTAACTGTGGATGCTGTGAGGAGAGAAACTTCTGGCTTTGCAATGGTTGCTCTCATTGGCTGTTCTGCTGTGAATAAAGTTGAATGAATGCTGCAAGTTCAAGTTGCTAAGTTCTTGTTTTTGGTACTTGTTTGAATGACGTTTTGTTTGTGCACTGTGTAACTTTTCTGGTGGTGGGTCCACGACAGATTTATCTCCATGGAGATTTCATCACTTTATCTGGAATATTCCACAATGGCATTAAACGTATCCATCTCCTTTGCCAGGTGACACCACGAGGCAAAGTTACAGGTCAGATCTGTGAAGCGGTGACTCCACTCATCGTAAGAATACACTGTATGTTTAATAAGGCATATTTTTTAAATAACTCAGCCACCTGTATTGAATAGATACATGGTAGATAATAATGCCACACTTTGGAACATTCCAGACAAAGTAACATCTCCATGGAGGGGAGGCAAGTGATGCATCCCACCACTAGAGATGCACTTAAACTTTTTTAAGTTGATAAACTGCTTTGAAGGCAGAGCATAGCTTGTTTATGGATTAGCTAATTTATTTTAATTGCATTGCTATATTACAGTGTTAATCATTTTTGTTTTTTACAAGTAGCACTTATTAATTCTCATGACGCAATTCTAAATGCATTTGTATGTTGATCACTTACGGGCGCAAATTCAGGCAGTAGTTAATATTTCCGTTGTGTTATTTGGTCATGTATTAGAGTAAAACAGTGGCTCAAAAGTGTCAGAGTAGTCATCCTATAACCCTGTTGTATCATTCTGAGTGACTCCAGACTGTTGTCCTGTAGCACGCTGGAGTGTTGTAAACAGATGGGATGAAATTAACATAGAAAGTCCACCAGAGGGGGCTATTAGGTTTAATACCTTGCATTAGTCACATATGTTGAAGTCATGTGCTAAGACTTTGCACATGATTAAAACCACAGATTTCTATAGTATTAGTTGCTTGTGTTGGTTTGGTTTAGTTCCCTTATTCCTAAAGGAATAATGGCACTTCCAGTATCAGTCTACATAGATTTGAATCTCCTCATGTTGCACTCTGTCACATTGTAGTAGGAAAAGCACACCTCAGTTCTGTTTTGATTATGTGTGGGAAACAGACTTCATTGACAATCTCTTGATACCTTTCCAAAATCTGAGATGAAAGGCATATAGCGGCTCTTAAAAGAATCCTCTCCTTCACACCAGGAGGTAAAAAGCACTCTCACAAACATCCAATTGTACTTGTGAAGTGTTATCAATTCCACCTGAAATGGCATAGGCCCCGATGGCTGCTCTGAAGCCTTTTGATCGCCCCAGCGGCATCTGTAAACAACTATTTCCCTCCTCTCTGTGTTCGTCTCTCTCAAGGTGTCTGCAGGGGGAGGTTCCTTTGATTACCACCGCTGCCGATTAATTGCTTTTCTTAACCTCCGCTCCCACAGCCGCCCAGCAGCCCCGTCCCGCACGTGCCCAGTTGGACCCCCGCCAAGAGCAAAACAAACGCTTCTCCCCCCTTCACCATCGTCCAATTACTGACCTTCATCCTTTCATTTCGCCGCGGATGTTATCTTTAGCCATTATCGCAGTGTTTACTTTGTTTGTTTAGCTAGTTAGTCAGTGCACAGTAGCATTCTGGATCTAGAAAGATTCATTATTGGGTAAATCACTTCTGGAATTTATGTAGAATAGAAAGTTGTATCAACTCCACTTTTTCACTTGAAATTAGGAGACAAATGCAACTGCACTGGAAATAAGAAAAAAAATGTATTGTCGGTCCATCTACAGTCGAAATGTACTCAAATCAAGATAAATATTACTTGATTTAACTTATGATCTTATTTAAGATTTTATTTATTGCAAAATGTGACTATACAGTAGTACTGATGATGTTCTAAATGGGCTTATTCAGAATGAACTGATCACATTTGATGTTCTACTGTAAGATATATTAAAAAGGTTTTGTAATAGCAGGTGAGGTGAATCCTAAGGACTGCAAGAATTGTTTGTTGGATTCTGCAAAGATTCCTTTGTCTGACAATAAAGTGAGAAAATGTCTGTATAGTTAAAGCACTATTAGTTAGGAAAAGGTATGCTAGTTTTTAATTTTTCCAGTAAGTAAGTTCAATGACTAAACTATAGGATGTATTTCATCTGGGGCCAAACCACCAACCTTTGTCTATGTGCATACTCTTGTGTATGTGCCTCCCCATTTCTGGTTTGTGTTCAGTCATGTCACAAAACTGTATTGTCTCATTCCTCCTCCACTGTCTCTGGTTCCTGCACTTAATATATTTTTTGCCCCTGACTCACACATGTGCATCACATCCCTGAAGAAAAGCCCTCTTCTTCAAATATTATCATGTACCAATGTCCCCTCTCCCAGACCTTGGCCTTCACTGTCTTCGGGGCATCGCAGAAACACCATCTTAATGATTAATGTGCATGCAAACAGCCAAGCAATGTCAATGCAGAGAAGTTCCTCCCAAACAAGACATCGCATCGTTCATATCAAGACATGAAGTTTTAGCCTCCAGTGTCTGGCATAGACCTCTTAGTAAAACCGTAATCTTTCCAGCACATTTTTATAATCCACAACATTTTTATTTTTTACTTGGTGTCTGTCCAATTGAGTGCTCCAAATATACATGGGTGAATCCTCATCTGCTGTGGTTTATAACATTACTGTAAGTGGCTAAGGGGATATGTGAGGAGTGCCGTCTAATTGGTTCAGGTGTTTGATCCTGAGAGCGCAGTGGGGCCCTGGTCCAACCCACTTGCGTCCGCTCCCAAACCCACATACACACTAATAATGCCTTAATACAGACTTTGCCTTCATGTGACTGCCTAACAGGCTGGACTCCCCGGACTGCACGCTACACTGTGTCGGAGGCGCACATTTTCCCCATCAGCAGAAAGCGAGGATGAGCCGAGCTAATTGTGCAGGGAGGCCCGGCGGGGAACACGGCCTCCGTACACATCAGCGTCACCAGCTTTCTGTATTCATCAGCCTCTGCTTTTGAGGTCCCACAAGTCCAAACCACAATAAGTACATTCAAGCGTGCATTAGTGTTTCATACAGTGCCATGTGCATCCGATGTACATTAGGATTAGATGTGCAGCAAATTCCCTGCTATGCTAATCAGAGCAGTGTAGCATGTCGTTTACAGGCGTCAGCGTAGTAACAGTTTTAATTATGTTTACATAACTCATAAAGCAATATAATAAATGTCTTTAACATGCATGTCCACACGTTTATGTACATATCTGAATGCTCCTACAGTGTAATGATTGGGACTGGAGCAGAGTCAAGTGTGGACAGGGGCTCCGACTCTAGACCTCAGGCAGCTTACCTGTTCTATTTGAGGAATATTAAGACGTTACGTGTGCTTTGATAGGCCCTGGGAGGCACATCGTAAAAGCCACAGTGCGCAGCACAGACGCACACTTCGACTTGTTTCCATCTTTTAGTTTCACTCTGGGACTGATTATGGTCCAGCAAACGGCCTTTACCTGGAAAGTCACTTTGACTTTCTGCTCCACCATTTGTTAGTATGGCTAATGTCTCATTAGGTCTCACAGAGGGGAAATGATGGCTGTTTGGGTGAAGGTGAGGCACTGGGCTTATCATGAGACAAAAGGAAGAGTGATTATCCAGCCAAGGTGCGCCTCACTGTCTCTCACAACAACAAGTCCTATTTGTGTTCCTGCTCGAGCTGCTTCATTACCCATAATCTATTAGCCCGGCCTCCCCCTCCCACAAATAAAAGTCCAAACATTTGGGCTAAATGATGAATGCTTGATCACTTCTGCATGCGCCTCCATGAAGGAGTGGACTAAAGGGGGAGGGGGAATTTTACATTATCCAGGAGATAATTACAAAGCAATCACAAGCAGTTTCCGGTAAAGTGGTAAACAAGCCAAGGGCTTGTGCTCTTTTCCCAAGAATAATTAAAAGTCGCTTTGCATTCTATGCATCAGTGTCCTTCCTCCACCAGTCGCCATCTCCTAGCATAATAAAGCTGGTTTATTTCTTCTTTTGGGAGCAAGATTTTTCAGAATTCTGATTTGATCAGAAATCTAATACCAGAAGAGATTTGAATGTGTTTTCATTCTCCTTTGTCACAGTGTAAATCAACTCTTTAGTTTTCATGTTTACAAGGTCCTCTTTGAGTTCTGAAGTCATTTGTAGAAGTTAAGACGCCCCCAGGCTGTGCTGAATCACAGCGCTGACATGTAGTCATTAAGTCACGTCTAACAACACCCGAATCAGTCAATTATCCATGGAATCGATCAACATAACCCTGCTGCCACTCATTTAAACAGCCAATCAATCTGCATGGGCCTTTACTCTCCGTCTGTGTCCGCCCTCACGTGTGCCGAGGTGCAACTGTGCGTTGGACGCAGCGGGTCGGCCATGATGGATCTACTGGACTGACAGCTTGTCTTCTGATTTATGGTTGTTTATCACAGGGTACGCCTGGAGTTGTGACCCTTCTTCTGGGTTGACTCCAATTCCCATGACGCCCCTGTGGAAACCTCATGTATCTGTCCAGTGTCTTTTGGAGGAGTTTCTAACTTTTAACTTTGACTCTTGCCCACTTCATCGCCTCACAGCACAGCCTATAATCCCAGAGTGCAGTGTGGAGGGTGCTTTGGTGACAGAGGTGTTCAGCAGTAAACAGGGCAGCTTGTTCGTCCTCTGCTCTGGACATGCAGCAGCAGGTTTATCACGGCAGGCGCAGACATGGTCACCTTACCCCAGGCCTCATTGTGACAGCACAGAGGCACTGGAGAGCGCCATCGGAAATCAATACACCCTCACGCTTTAATTGTTGTGAAAAAGGCTTCCCTGTTTACAGCCGCACATCATCAGTTAGGACAAACCGCCTTTATCTTAGCCTGTTCCTCAAGACTTACAGCACTCATAATAATGTAACTTATAAAAACTGAACTAGTTTAGAACTAGTGGTGTGCAATATGACTGTGACTATGACTCTCCCCCATCCCAAAGTAGCCATGCACTGACACTGATATCAGATATTGTTGCCGATCCATGGAAAAACAGGATCAGATCTGTTCAGCCAATATCCTGTGTAGGCCTCTATAATAAGACTGTTGTCTGATGTTGGGCCAGATCATCTGTTACAGTTTTAAGTTTTATCTATGCAAAGCTGTTCTGTAGTTACTTGAACGCATTTTTGGATAACTGGAACCATTTTGTTATAAGTTAACAGGTAAGGTAATAAATGTCATTTACAGTCTCTGCACAGGTATCGGTTGACATCAGGTATCTACCGACACTAAAGTAGTCAATATCAGAACTTTATAAAGATGGATCAGTCCCCTGCATGGAGCAGTCTCTGCATGTTGTGCTTGTCAGTTTTATTCAACTTCCTGGCAGTATCCACCAACACCCAGTATGCACTTTTGTAAATTGATGACTTTATGTCAATCCTGCACTATATAGCATATTTTTCATTTAAGACCCTAGGTTCTGAGACACTCAAAATCCAACAACATGAATAAGTAGAAGAATGAGAATCAGCGTAACATAAAGCTTTAATTCCTAATGTTCATTTGCTGTCCTTTAATTAGCCATCAGCGTCATCGCTGGGACGGTCTGACACTTTCTTGGTGCAGCTTAGTTTTGTTAATGGCAACTCTGATGATGGCGGTGGCAAATTTGGCCGTGACCTGTTGTGAAATGTTGACCTTTCCCTTTACAGAATGAAAAGTGCTACTTGTTTTCCAGCCTCCTGCCTCCATCTCCATCTGCATCTGCACTGGCTCCCCCTATTAGGCTGTTACCTGGGGAGTGCCGGCCGCTCCACAGCCCTGATTAGGTGCGCTCCGCTTAATTACCTGCCCTGGCCACACTCCGCTATTTGCAGCTGTCCTTCATCTCTCATACGTCTGATTTGCAACTTCTTGTGCAGCAATCTGTGCCATAAAATTTCTAAACGGCTGAAAACTAGCCTAGCATAGCATATACAACTCTCATTACCTCGGCATCTCAGAGCACCATCACACTGGACAAGCTGTGTTTTAATTATAAGGAAGAGGACAGAGTGGAGGCTTTTGTCTAACTGCTAGAGATTCCTAGAGAGGATCTAATTATGCCAATGTTGTGGTACTTTGAAATGCCTTGAGCAAGCCGATTGCTGTTAATCTCACTATACACTCCCTCTCTCCACTCTCAGTTGCATGGGCTATTCACAGCAACAGGCTGCTAAATAATTTATACCTATCTGTTACGGTATGAAGATCAGGAGGACAAGAACATGCATAGGCTACAACTGAGGGAACCCAATATTCTTCCCCTTGCGTTGACTTTGGACTTTTCTAGCAGTGGTGAAATAAAGGAGTATACTGAACAGATGGCTTATTTTGCCAAGATAAGAACAAAACTAGAGAATTAAGACAAGCCCAAGGTACAGGAGTCATAAAGTAGCTGTTTACACATTTTGCCCTAGTTTTTATGAGGCTTACAGTACTCCAGGTTTTCGAGGGTTGAACAATGCGTTGTTCAGAAATACTCACTGGAAAAAGTGAAATAACTGTCAATATTCTGATTTCCATTCTCTTTGGCAATGGTAAAGATCGAGGAATCTGGACTAAAACATAGTGATCGTCTAGTTTATGGGTATGCTCCCTTTGAACCACAGCAATGTAATGATTTTTGTACTATTTGTACAACAGTTATTACTTGTGTCCTCAGTTGTATACCTTATATATAGCTTTTACTCATAAGAATTCTAATGCTAATTTATCCTTAGCTACAAAAACATGACTTTGTTTCATTTTATAATCAGAATGTGCCTTACGAGTCTCTCATTTGGTTTGGGTCAAGTTTCATTGTTGAAATCCAATTAGTTTATGCCTCGAAGAACTCTCTCTGTGATCTGAATACTCACTACCTAATCCATAGCACCTGCAACCAGTCATGAATCGGTGCTAGTGCAGTCTCTGCAGCTCAGTGAGGGGAATCAGGAGGTTCTGAGGTTCACATGAGACATGGCCTGTTCATGTAGTGAGAGTGTCAAAAACGTTTATGCATGTTAAGGGACTGGTTAAGGTTTTGTAATCGCTTTTTTTTTTTTACACTATAAGAGCTCAGGCTACACACTGTTCCTTTTAAGGTAATTTTATTTTTTATTATATTTTCTTACATTTTCCATATTGTAGTGTAGTGTACAACAATAAATAGCAATTCAGCCTTGAATATGACCAAACTTTTCACCACTAAATCACAAACCTGTTAAAATTAACTTAACATTGGACCCCAGCTTTACATCTTTCACTATTTACCAGATATTACAGCATTAAATGAGCATTGTCTATGTAGTTTGTACAGT
Source organism: Odontamblyopus rebecca (assembly GCA_030686955.1). Lineage (NCBI taxonomy): Eukaryota > Metazoa > Chordata > Actinopteri > Gobiiformes > Gobiidae > Odontamblyopus > Odontamblyopus rebecca. Next base: position 15,482,140 of record CM060672.1, on the reverse strand, counting down.
ATTTCTTCTGTTTTATCCCTGAGGAGGTGTCTTGCACAAGTGCACAGATCACTTCTGATTAGCACAGACCCTCTTTAAAAGAAGGGGCCTGTGGTGATTTCCTTCAGAAACAAACAGTGGTGTGGTTTCCCCAGGGAACACTGTCATTCTGTGAGCACAGCACATCCCCCTAAAGGAAAGAGCCTCATCTCAACTGCTTCTGCTAATGTTGACTTTATTACATGTGACTGCAGATGATCCTATCAACTGAACGACAATGCTTTTTAAGTACATACTTTTTACCTTTTAACCTCACTGGTAACTACAATGGCTTTGTTAATAATGATAGTTTCAGTACCTGTATTTTTTTTAAAGTTATTTTTTGTAATAAATGTTAGATTACCTCTTTCACCAATATTAAAATTATAGTCTTCTTGTTAATTAAATTTGTTCAAGGGACTATATCACATTTAAATTTTTTCCCATTTTTGCAATTGCACAAATTCCAGGTTATTGAAATTGGAAGTATAATTACATATTATTAAGGTAATTAAGAGCAATTTTCCCAAATTAAGTCAATTTGACCAGTTTTAATTGCTGATTAGTTCTAGTGCTACTAATATGGCATTTATGCAGATTCAGCTTCTGAGTGATTTGTTGTGATCTGACAAAAGATTTATCATGGATAACTTCAGTCAAAACATTTCAGGGTTTTCTACTGGCTACTATGTAGGGCTGAAGGATTTTGGAAAAAAGAGCAATTTTCTATTCATTTAGTTTGAAAAGCATTGCAGTTAGTTTTGAGATTTATGTGTTGATAGAAGGATTTTCTGCATAGTGCATATTAAACGAGCATTAATGTTTGGGTGAAGCCTGAAATAAGAGTGCTGCTAAACTTCCAGAATTGCAGTTCAGAAAATGTTTGATGTCTTAACAGTGTTTGCAGGTTTTTTGCTTTGAAGGCAGAATTTTTTGTTGTTTGCAGAGGAAACTGTTGGATGCCATTTTTGCATTTATTAACTTTTCAAAAACAAACAAACAAAAAAAAAAAAAAACTTTCTGTTTCAGCTATACTTCCAAGTTAATCACAATCACAACTGCTTCATCTAATACCGCGTTACTACTACAATATTGTCCACCCCTTCAAATCTACCAGTATTACCACTTCATGTACTGAATATAAATACCTTTGTGCCATGTTTGGGAGTTTTCACTGACCCTTTGTTGCATGAACTTCTACATGTGTGACTGCTTTGTCTTGGATGGTCAGAATGAGGCCAGATGGGGGAGTAGTAAGAATCACAGGAGGGGGTGGGCTCAGGAGCGGGCCGGGCTGATCTGTCTCCGCTGTGTCGAGAGGATTTACGGCGGGCGCATGTTGAGCCATCAATCAATGGTGACGCACTCCAAGGACAACTTTGTCTCTTTATGCAATTTGTAAGGCTGTCCAGTCAAATTGATTCCTTAACCAGGAGTCGTCCAGCACGCGAAGACAAGTAGAGCCCCCCCTGAAACAGAACATCAACCTCTGAGCTGCAGCCAAAGCGTGCAATAAATGATGCTTTTCTCAACATGGCAACACACGAGAGCTGAACAAAGTGGGCTGTATGGAGACAAGATTGAACGTGCGGTGGAAATGACATGTGATTGAATGAGACGAGTGAAGACAGGCACTGCTTTCACTGACAAACTACTAAGGCTCATGCATGTGGTCTGTGCAGCCTCCATTATTTTAACATGTGATTTGAAGTGAATGGGGGGCTGTTGATTCTATAATCTTGGCTGAACATGTTGAAGTTGGGTAAAAAAAAAAGGTAGTAGTAGTAAAGGAGTTTGCTTACCTTATATGGATAAATGTGATAGTTCATTCCGCAAAATACCATCTGGATGATCAGTTAAATTGTACTTATTATTCAATAATGGTTCATTTTTCCTTTAGAGTAAGGCTCTGCCAAGTCCCTTTTATTGAGTAACTTCCTATAATTGTGAAAGGACGATAAGCTGGTATCCTTTCTACCATCATCTCTTCATCTTGAAAATGTACTTGTAAAAATCTCATCCTCGCACTCCTTTTTGTGGGGTTATCGATAATCAAAATGATGGTTAGTTGCGTACATTTCATTCATTCAGCAGGTTTTAAACATTGTTAATTTCGAAACCTGCTGAAGTCTCTCCACTAAAATCCTGCTCTTATGTGATCATGTGATCTTTGAGTTACAATGGGGCGGTGATTAGAGGAACACACTGTACACTTTAATAATTGATGGAAGAAATAAGACTCCACTTTTCTCACTTCATTGTGAAAATGCATTTGTAAGGCTACACCTACAATTGATGACTGCAGCTCCTCGGTGCCCATATCACACTAATGCGGAAATGAGAGAAAAAATAGCCCAGCATTAATAGCAAATGATAAATTACACTGCCTCGTAAACGTCCCGGCATTACTTTTAATATGGTCTTTAAGATTTGAGATTAGCCTCCGCTCATTTTTTCCACTGTGCAAATCCCATTCAAAAGAGCATTTTATGTCCATTGCCCCAACTGAAATGACTACAACATAAATATAGAAACAAATTGAGTCAAAGATTATCTAATGGAGCGTGCGTCAGTGCAGTCTGTCACAGGCTTTATGTAACAGCATTGCTCAAATGCTGGAAGTCTTTAACTACTGAAATTGTTTATTTACAATGTTGAAACTGTTTCAAGTATTGCTCCGGCACTGGATCATTTAGAAGATCATTTCTAGATATGCAGGTATTTTTGTCACACCTTGTAATGCACTAATGTTTCCACCACCTTTTAAGATGCCTGAAGCACTTTACATTATGTTATTCTTTGCTTTATATACTATATTCATTCTACTAGTGGCATACTATTGTGGCCACAGCTGCTTTGGCCCCTTCGACCTCTACTAACACTCATTCACACACCACATGCTAGGCAGAATGGGCAAAATGGTCTTGCCCAAGTACGTACCCAATAACTATAGAGGCACATCTGCACTGGTATGGTACCTGCTCCTCCCTGCTGTCTCCCATACCATTATTATCCAGGCCCAATTCTGCTGGCTTCTGAGATCTGACATTTCCATTAGAAGTAAGAACATACTACCAATCTACAATATACAAACTGTTGTTGATTTGTTGAATAGGGCTTATATTCTTCCTTGGAATATTCCTGAATTGGAAATCAGGCCATCCCATTTAGGGCTTTTTCTGTCAAGGTCATATGCCACAATGTTCTGGCTGATCCCTGTTTGACAAACCAAAAATGGATACCTGGAAATCTGTCCACAAATAGCTCTAAAATATAGGTGATATGAGCTGCATCAGGGACAAGACTTTCTTTTGAGGCCTGTCTCAAATGTCTTCATGACATCACGTGTCAACACTGCGGCACATTTGGGGTGTGATAAGACAAATCTATGGGGAGAGCCAATATTAACTACAATCAGAGCTTTTATAAAAGACCTCTCCTCTTGGCCCTGGCATCAGCTGCACTGGCAGACAGATAAAGCAGATCAGACGACATGCCATCCTGTCAGAGCAGCACCCACAGATCCTGGAGATGACTGGCACAAATGTATCACAAGGAGATTGAAGCATCTCCTCGTGCACCACTGGACACCTGTACTGTACTGGCATATTAAAGGTGGAAAATCAAACTAATCATATATGGGGTGTTTTGGAGCTGGCAAAATTTGAAATATGGAGTAAATGGCAAATAAGAACCTATCAAAAAGCTGTACAAACTTTTCGGTGATTAATTTTACAGTTCATTCACTGTCTGTGCAATATTTGAAATCACACAATATTTTAGCCAATTTCTAACAAATTGTCATAATTATTGTCAAGGTAATGAAATATTGACATTAATTTTGTTTTGTTTAGAAAACAAAAAACAAAACTCTGTCTCCTACATACAGATCCAACCTGTTACTTGGCCTGATGGCACCACCTGTTTGTCAAGAAGAAAGCAAGAACATATCCAAGGAATGCAATTGAAGACTCGTGTGGATAAGTTCATATTTTTAATATGAATAATGAGTAATGCGAGACAAACCTAGCATCCAGCTGTGTTCAGATCTGAGTGAGCTGCTCAATACTCAGCGCTCTCTCAAAGACAGAAAGAGGAAAAAACTCCCTCCTGCCCACTGAGAGGAGGTGCTCTGCTCCTGTTTCTCAGCTTGTAGACTTGGCTAAATCACGGTTTCCAACAGCTCACCTCAGAATGCTTTTTTGTGGCTGCTGTCTAAAACGTGGGCCCCTCAGCCAGCACTGCTACTTCTCTCTCCATTAGAAACTGTGCTTTTGTGCTGCTTATTTGACATTCTGCTCACCTGTGCATTTGCCAAGCACGCCATTGTCCTGCTATTGATTGTCCAGGACCTGGTCGGCCACAAAGCCCACGCACCCGCCAGGTTATCAGTGACATCACTCTTTTATAAGCAACACATTTGCCCGTGCGTAGCCTTATCAATAGTTTGGGGAGTGCATTAAGTGCTGCTGCCCAGCCTGATTTATAGAGACACAGCGGTACCCAGAGGCCACCAGGTAACAATCCAGTCCCACTTCCTTGGCCGGCAAACACACTTTATTTACTCACTTGGGGGGGAGGCGATGAAGACGGCCCTGACAGACAAACAATCTTATGATGCAGCCTTCATGTCACGCCTGGCTCTTTTCTGCCTTTGCCTCCAGTACGTCTCAGTCACATGTCAGGCCTTTTTCCCCAGCCGTGGGCCCTGTTGACATGGGGATCCGTCAGCTCACACCAGGGAGAGCGGGACATGTCTGCGGCCATTACTATTCATGAGGCAGTGTGATTCACTCTGTCACCCATGTCAGCAGAGGTGTCTGTCTGCACCCAGCTCCCCTTCCTCTCTTTATCAGCCAGGGGTGGCTAATGAGAAGCACCAGGTTAATACCACCACTGGAACTACTATCGCTTTACACCTCTTAATTCATTTAGACACCACTAATTGAAACCCATGTAAACTACACACTGGACAACATCCATTTTCCAGCCAGTCTTGTCTTAAAATGTCTTTTTTACCTGATGTCACATTTAACCAGAATTGTTCCTCCTTATACCTACACTCCAAAATAAATATTTATTTTACTAAAGGGAAGTTTTACCAGAAAATCTGAGTTGACACCCACATCCTAATGTACTTAGAGTGAGCAGTAACAAGCTAAATAAAAATTAACCAGCTTTGGAAAGCCAAAAAAGTCCTAGGCCAATTATCACAAGTGAATACAGCAGCCATGACTAAGTCAAGACAACCTCCTGGATGTGGCAACGCGTAAATTAAAAAGTGATTCACCTGCTGTGATCTGACATGGCACGCTCATTCTTCCCTGTTTGATCAGCATCATTTAGACACACTGGCTTCTGCGTGCGCGCAAAAGCAGAAGTGAGTGTGTGAGAGTGAGTGTGAGTGTGTGTGAGTGAGTCTTCAGTCATTTATTTATTTATTTTCTAACAGGAGCAAGAACCAACATCCTATGCCTGATCCATAGATGGCAGCATTTTCACCTAATTGCCTGTATACTAAATTAATTCATAAATGACTTGATGAACCTCGTATACTTTAAAAAAAAAAAAAAATTTATGGAGCATATTTACATTTGCCTTTTTACACCTGAAAATTCATCTTAACAAACGCACCACCACAGTCATCTACTCTGTTTCCAATGGTCCCAGTTTCTCCTCCTCTCATCTTCATAATAGACATGCCAAGTGCCTTTAGTTTGAATGTGGCTGTAAATATTCCTATATGAGATGTACCCCATTTTTTACCTGTCTGCTCTTGTGTGGGATGTATCAAGCATCATGGCCGGTATAAATTCACACCAATCCTTACCCGTGCCTACTTAGTCATTTAACAATTTGTCATCTCAATAGTTATTTTATGGTGGCTCTGTATTAATTGAACGGCATTGACTGCACAACAATTCAAGGTCCGCTACATCTATGGCAGAAGGGAGTGCACTGGAAATGGTGTCACAAATCAGCTGAGAGAAGCTGCCCACAATCATGCTACAAAATTACTCTAATCTTTCATGTTCACTGTGCGTCTTTCTCAGCCATGCAAAGAAAATGTCTTAAAAGCCCAAAGTGGCTGCTATTCTGGAGTCATACTGGATGCATAAAACGCATTGAAGATGGAAATGTCGTAAAAAGCTGATTTGTGGCTTTTGTCACCTTGATTTGTCCCATTTAGTGATGTTAAACTTGACATATCTCTTTGTATTATTGTCGTCATATACGGTAATGGGCAGAGGTTTCAGTCAGGTGTGAACATTTGTAACCAGGAGCGATGCTAAAAAGTACTAATGAATGCTGATTTTTTATTTTAATTAATTAATTTTTTAAATACAGGTGCACTATAACTTTTCTGGTTGTTTCCATGGCGATTAGAGATGACTTTGCCTGATATATTCCACAGTATGACATTGTGCGTTTATTCAATTACAGGTTTCTGGCTCAAAAACACCTCTTAAAACCTACATTCTTAGTGTGAACGGGGTCACCTCTCCACAGATCTGGGCTGTACTTGATTGGTCTGGTGAAACATCTTGCTTGTCTCCATGGAAATGCTGTTACTGGAACATTCCAGGCAAAGCAGTAGCATATCGGTGTACACAAGCAGGTGTACACGAAAAGTTACATGGATGTTTCTTGAATCTTAAAAAGGTACATTAATAATAATTAAAAAAAGAAAACATTATGAAAGGCCAGGGGAGTATAATTATTTTTGGTATTTGTTCAGTGCTTCAGATTCACTTGTCTGCATATAATTCCCATTCATTCACTTTACAGTATCTTACATTATACCATTGTAGCTATGACTGGTTAAAATGCTGTGTAAAGATTTCCATTAAAGTGTAACATTTGTAATTTTGACTTTGAGCTGATTAAACTCTGCATTAACATAAGTACTCTTCTCATCTACTCAAATTCCTTGTCATCACATATTCTAGTCATGGCTATTTGAATCTGTGAGCCATTCGTAATAATGTAACAAATTATCTGAGGCCCCAACAGATCTTCAGTGCAGACGCTTGTGTTTTGATTTCTCATTTTTCACTGGAGCCAGTGGACCCAAAGAAGACGCCTGCTTCTTGTTGTCACTTTAATTTATCCTTTTATTTATTGAAAGACTTCATAATACTTGTGACTCAGCGTCCTGTCCGCTAGAACAAACACCGTGCTCTTCTGCTGATGGGGGACAACCAATTTAACTGCCATCTTAATGGAATCTATAATAAGCACAGGGGCACCGTAATGGCAAAGTACTGCGTTTTCAGATAACACCACATCAAAACCCTTGTGAACGCCGAGCAAGTTCTTAGGGTTTTTTTGTTCTTTGCTGGATGTCATTGTCAAGTTGTTTTTAATGTCATGCTAGTGGATCTGTAGATTTGTCACTATTTCTGTGATGAGGAGATGGCCATCTGTGAATGAGGTAAGAAGCAGGTTTCAAGAAAAATACTTGATTTTGTGACGTGTGTGCCATTCAGATGCTGGGAGTAAATTTGACCATTCAGTAAATACTTAAATGTTATTGGTGGTTGTACTAAGGGCAGTAGTAGTTGTCCTGGGCTTACAAACTGAAAAATCAATCAAAAGTAACTTGTCTTCATGTCCAGAAGTGAGATTTATTTAATGTGAATGAAATGAGACTCAAAGTCCTGATGATTTGTTAAAGGAGCCTAAATTTTGAAAATATTAACTATTCATATCACTGTTCTTTGCCTGTTCTTCACATGTATGAGATTTTCATTTTTACTTGACCTCTAGTTATAGGCTCTATTCACACTTACAGAAGATGTTGGAAACATGCGGATGACGACTTCCGTTGGAAACATGCGGATGACGACTTCCAGTGGAGTTCCGACACTGGACATGTGATAAAACCATGGTTTCAGTAGGAGCGGTCTTCACAACCTGCCAAAGATTTCCATGGGGGTCGTGACTGATTGTGTCTTTGTTGTTACTTGCAGGCAGCTGGTTGTAACTGTTGATCTGCTGAACATAACAGAACACGTTTTTTAATTAAGTTAGACAAATTATAATGCACAATTTAATAACATAAGCACAACAACAACAATCACATTCTGCTGTCTGGAAAAGTTTTTCTAAAACCTCATCATGTACTTTTTTTGTTCTCAAAAAAATAAATTAATGTTTTTCTTTATGGATTAATGTTTTTCTTTATGAAAGAAGAAATGTGTGTTTCTGTGTAAATGTTGTTCCTTTTGCTGTAGTAATCCATGGCATAAAACGCATCTATAGATGTTGTTCTGAAGTATTGTTTTGACTTTTTATTTCCATGGAATCCTGCAGTTGACTTTCCACTCTCAGAATTTTACATACTGTCACTTGAATATCCTTGTGGTATCAGAATTAGTATTGATTATCAAGCCTTTTCCTTGATCGAAATTGAGGTTGAAAATGATGTATTAAAACAACTCTGATCAAGACAACAGGAGGCAGTATAAACATGGAGATCTTTGCTGTCTTCAGATCATGTCAGTCTCCCTTCTCCAGTCCCAGCCCCTTCACCATTTCCTCCACATGGCAAGTCTCTACAGATGTCGCCTGTAATGATGCAGCCGGCTCACACGATCATACAGAACGGTGGTGGAACTGTCTGAAAATTAGTAAAAATTACTTTCTCATTACGTCCCTCATTGCTCCTGTAAGTAGTCTGGGTTTACGCACGATTAGGAGAACGAGCCACGGAGCCACCAGGGCCTCAACACACATGCAGACACACATTTACATAAGGAATAGCCAGGAAGAGTTGGCTTTCATCACTAGTGTTTTTGTAACAACTCCTGATAACCAGTGTCACCTCTTTTACCTATCATGTATGAACTGTTGCTATTGTGTATTGTCTTTGTTTGCTTTACATTAAAATGGCCTTTTTTGTTTCTACCAAAATCAAACCTGGATAATTATGACAGACGACAGTGCTTCATGTAAATGGTTTGCCCTGTGAGTGAGATTAGTGAAGTAAATCCTTATGCCCTTTTAGACCAACAAAGGAACGCATTTTTCACATCATTGCTGCTGGCTCATGGTTTGGTTTTTAATCTATTCTTGTTTTTGTAGAAAAGGTTTCAAAGGTAGCCATCTGCACAATGTTTTAGAAACTGATACACACTGACTTCTATCTGGATGCCCTTTTTAATGTGGACTAAAAAATGACTTGCATGGCAGTCAAACTCAGTATAATGCCATTTAAAATTATTTATTGCCTGAGTGTGTAAAACATACAGTAATGTACTGTAAATTACATTTTTACTCATACTCATTACTGCACACAGAGACTAGGGCAGCCCATAATATAAACTGGTGCCAAATATAGCTAAATATTGATATTGGAATCCCTAAGCATCCCTAAACAAACATACTGCTGATGAATCCAGCACAGGGAGAATGTTCAAACTTCTCCTGTCAATGCTTCACCAGATCCAGGACTCAAACTGCCCTCTTAGCCTGCACAAACTTGTATTGTGCATATAACTTGTCCAAAGTCAGAAGTACTTGCTGGTGTCTAAAGCCCCCAACACACAGTTCACCTCGTGTCACCTCCACTCACTGATTGACGGCACACTTTTAGCTTCCCTGGAGTGGCTCTCAAACTCCCCTTTTCCTCCCTTTTTCCAAGTTAAATGTTCTACCTACTCAAGCGTCAACTTTTCTTAGGCCTGGCGGGAGCTAATTATTGCATGAGCGTCTGTAAAGTGCTCATTTGTCCTTGTCTGAGAACAATCAGCCTTTGCATTGGGCTAGGTCTACAAAGCCCCGGGCCAAACAAATCCAAATTTTCTCCCATCATAAACCTGTTTTGGCTTGCGGGCTCTTCGCAACTGATCCACTCATCCTGTCACTCAGTCAAATGGCAACCCCAGATTATTCATTGTTTATTCATGGGCCTACAAATTTGCAAAACAAGATGGCGGCTGGTTGGAGTTTCTGCTTACCCATTATACAAGGGATACAGGATTTGAAAACGCGGAGGTTGGCACGCTTGATAAATGGAAGATGGTCCGGAAAAGCAGTGTGGCATGGATCGCTTTACATGAAACCCAGGAAGAGGGCAGAAAGTGCAGTGTGCGCACAAAGCTTTGCAACAGGAAACCCGGAAACTGGTGCCGTTTGAATCGCACAAACCTCACTACTTTTTTCAAACAATAGCCTTTTTATGTCTTTTGTTCTTTTTTTATGTACAGGATGAATCTAGGACACTGCATCTGTCCCGAGCAGGTGTTCACAATGTAAATGACTTTATGGGGACATATATTTATTCTTTTTTTATTGGATTGTGGAGTTTTTCAGATTATTTTTACATTATATAGTTATTTTGTGCACATAAGATGCATGTTTGGAGATCATTCAGTGTATGAAAGCTGGAGCAAAATATTTTGAGCTGTAGAGAATAGAATAAATAACTTCTAATGCAAATTATTAGTTCATTCTGACAGTTTATTGCAGCCCATGGGTTTTAATGACATTTTTTAAAAGCTATACTGTATCAGTGGCATAAAGTAGTTCCAGTATTATTGCTTATCTCAATATTTCTCTGTAACAATATATCATGCTTCAAAATGTATCATGACAGGTTTATAGCATTCTGTTATGTTCTTATTTCAGGGCATTTTCTTTGAGGATATTGTTCTGTATCACACTCATGTGGGGGCCATATTGAACAGATGAGAAAAAATACAAACTCGACTCTTACCTTTTTAAAGGTGAAGTACCTGATGTTTAACAACTTTAAAAAAGGTGAAAATCAGTTCATCTTAAATGGTTGCAACAGTCCATAGTTCTTCCTCACTTTATTATCAGTTTCTAAGCACATTTTACAACTTTCAGAGGTCCGAGCAGAGTTTGTCATCATGGTAACGCTAAAAAAACCCACTGCAACTAAGTTATTAGTTAAAAAATATCAGTATAGCACCTACCAAATGTAAAGGATAGCCATCTTTGGATTGCATCTGTACTGTATAATGAATATTTTGTATGTAATAAAACATGCATGGTGTGTAAGTAGAGTTTTAGACCACAGAAAACATGCATAGTATTATTTTGTTTATAGTATAACCTTCACAATTTGCTGTCTGTGGTCAAACATTTTTAGCTGCCTTCACAAAACCACAGGAGCCTTATGTTCTGTGTGGGATACAAGCGCGTCCGCACCTATCCTTGGCTCCATGGCACCATGTCACATGTGTCGTGCTCTGCTTTTTCCCCCATCTGTGTGCCGATTCTACATCATCAAACTCCTAAAATAACTGCTCCACTGGAACGCTGGAAGAGACTGGAATCGTGCTCTTTCAGTTAAATTTACCTCCAGTGGCTCCTCGGGAACCCACGCACATTATCCCAAAATACTCCCACTTTGCGTCACCGTTGGGCCTAAACTTAGATTTGGGAAGGGAAAGCTGATGCCAGATCCAGAAGCGCGTGGAAGCTCTATGGTCCGTGCCAAGGTGTGATATTGTGGAAGTGGTGCCAGCCGACTCCCCACACGCAAATGAAAAGCTTCTATCTGTTTTGAAGTGTGTGAGGTCAAAATAACTGAGTCTGACAGAAATACTTGAGACTCTGCTATCTCAGGCTGCTGTGTGCTCTATAAATTTCCTTATATTTATGTTTTGGCCTTTTTTAGTACTGCTCTTAGAAATCTCTCGTGCTGTGAGGCTTTAAAAGTGCATTATGTAATTTCAGAAATTGAGGGTCTGCTACTTGCTTATCTCCATGGATATGTTATTTATTTAGCATATTCTACAGTATAGCATTAAATATATCTGCTTTGCATTTATTCAATTACAGGTGTTTTTATAGCTCAAAAAACATTGAAAAACACAAATTTTTACTATGTGCAGGACTGCTTCTCCATAGATCTGACCAGTAACCAGTCTCCATTGTGATAACCAACTTTTTCCATACTATGAAATAAACAAAGCAAAGCAGTAACATCATCAGGAAGACAAGCAGGCGGCCAGTCCTCCCCCAGAAAAGTTACTCAGTGCACCTTTTCTAGTGTTTTTGCCACCACTTTTACTTTTCATTTCCAAGCAGGACAATATGAGTAATGTTTTTTTTTTTTTTTCATTATCCGTTCTCATTTGATACATTTATGGAGTCCTAAACGACACACAAGGTGACCAAAGTGGTTTCCAATAAAATCAGCACAATATAAACATGCAAAAACATTAAACAATGAAATAAAACAAACATGCAAAGTGTTGTTTCAAGTCATTAGAACTAAATGAATTCCCTTAATTATAATGTTTCAAAATACCTGTGCAATGGTGATTTCAAACTGTTACATGCAGATGGACTGACTATGCAAATAAGAGTGCATAAAAGTGTGCATTTTCTAAACAGGATAAAATATTTTCCTGCCCTCTGCATATACTGCTCCCTGAATCTCTTTTCCATTCTACTCCGTCAGCACATAGCGCCACGATAGAGCCCATGATAACTCGACTTAGGATTCTGCACATTCTTCAGGCATTTGAAAACACTGCTTCTGCTGCTTATGTTAGGGCCTGGTCACCCTATAATATAATATAATGAATGTGGACAAGCTCTTGATCGTCAAATAGTGAAAACCTGCCGGATTACTGCCTTGCGTCTAAATGGCAGGTTATGTTGGCATTAATGTGCCTTATGAGGTCATTCAAACATGGCTGACATTTCTGCAGCCTTCGTGTCACTCTGTGTTTGGGAGACCAGTCTATGTAAATAAGGGCGCTCTGCTTCTTCTGTTCTGCCTTGCCTCAGAATTTGTTTAGGATTAGAAATCTCATTTTGCCGCGAGCCCTGCTAGCTTTAGATCAGTCAGCTCATCTGCAGATCTCAGCGCAGATAAACACAGGCATTCTCCAGGCCTCAGCGCTTTTATTTTTCACCCTTTTTAGCGACGTGAGACAACTGTTATAAGCACCGATCATTCTACTAGAGCTAATGCTATTACTGCCAAAAAAGCACCCAAATCAAAGTTACTGAAAATAAAAATAATTTTAAAAAATCTTAAAGGGTCCATATTACGCTATTTTTAAAATCTGTTGTAATATTTTCTCATCACAAACATACCTGGAGTTGTGTTTTGTTTCATTCCTACATATTTAACACACAAAACCTGCACATTTAGGCTGAGTTTTTCTCAAACAACAATTTGGATGATTTCAGCCTTGGAAGTGGCAATCTCTACTGAACTAAGGGTAAAAAGTAGCTGTTAACTTAAACTACCGTTTTAAAACATCACAAGAAACAGAGCATTTTGAGCTTTGGTGATGTAGACAGACTAATAATAAAGCATTATTCAAACGTGAATGAAACAAAACATAACTCCGGGTATGAATGAAAAAAATACATTAAATCTTCCCTAGTAAGTCATATTCAAGTCCTTTATCTCACTGTTAAATCTGTGTTAATTTTATCTGTCAGTAGTTATAATATTTCACATGATTAAAGGTGCGCTGTATAACTTTTCTGGTGAATGGTCCGCCACCTGCTTGTCTCCATGGAGACATAACTCTCTTACCTTCATTTTTCCACAGTATGGAAATACACCGTAATCACATGGTCTGCACATGGTAAGAATTCATCATTTCAAGGTATTTTTGAGGTATAAAACACCTGTAGTTGAACAAATGCAAGGGAGATGTGTTTATTGCAATACTGCAGGAAATTCTAGGGAAAGAAATAACATCTTCATGGAGACAAGCCGGTGTTGGACCCTTCACCAGAAAAGGGACACGGTGCAGATTTAACACTATTTAAATTCTTGTAATAATTCAAGTGATGATATTTTTTCTCCAGTTGCTCCTTTGCATGGCTTCTCCAGTCTGACCAGCCTGCAATCTATTCTTGGGTGCCAAAAAACGGATTACATAACTCGGTGGAACTAGGCCCTTTTTACCTGGCTGCACTGCCGAGTCCAAACTGGAGGGGGTACCGAATGTGCTCATTTTGTTAGGACACGCCGATCTGTTGCTCCTGACTCAGAATAGTCTCCCACCAACAACTCCCCCCACACCCCGTTCCAACGTAAGCCGCCACCCGCTGCGAGACGTCAACCGCTAATCTAGCAGAACGGGACCTGAAAATGAAGCGGACCAGAGAGTGGCGAGGTATTAGCATCTGAGCGTAGCGCGTAGAAGGAAAAGCTTTTTACCAGCCCACTGCACCCATATGGTATTAGCACATAAAATGCCACTGTTGACATTTCGGGAGGTGCAGTGCCGCTGTAAGTGCTGGCCATTGATATTAGAGTCATTAGGAGCTTGATCCTGTAGTGATGGTGAAACAGCCCAGGAAGATTCACATGATCTGGCATTACTGCGAGTCTCCCTATAGGCTGATTTAGCGCGCCATAGGATTGATGCGGTGTATTAACTTTCAAGAAATTACATGACAAGATATTAAAGTTGACTTAGACTTAGACAAACTTTATTGATCCACAAGGGAAATTATTTGGACACAGTAGCAAATGTCACAGTTATATAACAAAGAGCAAAATGCAAACGATAATAATACATTCATCTCAAACTCATGTTTTTTACACCATTCTAAGGTTTCATCTGGAATTCACATATGTTCACTATAGGATTCGATCTTAGTTGATTAAAGAGCATTACTAGAATTTGTAAGATGAAGCTCAAATTTATAGTCTACAACTTGAAAAACTGCGGTTAGTAAGGTAACAGCAGCCATTTGCCAGTGTCATCAAATTAAACTAATTAATTAATTAGGTTATTCGACAGGGACAGTGCAGTCATACATGGACACAGGCAGAGCATGCAGCTTAGACGTGTATAGAGTGTGTAACTATTGGTAATTGTCAACTCCTGGGGTTTTCCCTACACTAAACGGTTCAAAACTGTTTAAACATATTTTTAACGGTGCAGTTTCACATATCAGACATTCGCACATTCCAACACGCATTCACAAACATACACTACCATATTTACAGGTGGGTGCAACTAATAATAACTTGAGTTACTGAAACTACAACACTGCTATAGGAATGCATTACACTCAGATCTCCAGATACTTCTATTCGGGTCTGTATTTCTGTGGATGGATTGTCGAAAGTTCCCGGAGTGCACATTTCTTCTGACATTTGTATAAGTGTGTTGTTGGATGCAGAAATGCCTGACAGCAAACAAAGACAGCAGCTCCTCTGTCGAGCTCTCACCTTTCCCTCCCTCTCCCAGCCCCTCCCTCTTCTAAATAATCTCCAGATAAGAAATAACACAGCTCATGATTAATTGTGGCCATTGTGCTGCTGGACTGATATACTCCCTTCTCACATCCATCTTTGAGCCCTCCCCTCTCTGTCTCCTGGTCCCTCACGTGAGTGCCGGGCTCCGAGGATACTTTTCACAGGGACATAAAAGCTAGTCAGCTGTAAAGCTAAATGAAAGTCATTTGCTCTCCACATACTCGCTAATGTAACGTGCGGCTTTAGGGACTATTGGCCTTTTTGTAGTTATAAAGTAACTCATTCTTAAAGGCGGTGTTTGATAATTGAACCTGATGGAAGGGAACGGAATTAGAATAGACATAATTTCATGATTGATTTCTTGAACTGTCTTCTCATCCCGCCATTGCCACCCTCTTTCTTGCTTTTCTTTCCATGCCTTTTGCCAATAGTAGATGACCGCTTAGATGGATGGTGACGGTAATTTAGTTTTCCATTTGTGTATCACTCTTTATTCGGGCTGTTTTTGCTCTGGTGCTGGCAGCGTTTTGTCAGCACGCATTGTTTGCTCCGCTCAATTGATTAAAAAAAGATGTTGTCTCATGCATTGTGACGGAGTATTTCCCCCAGAGATTGCAGAGTTATTACAGAGCGCTGGTCCGGACACCCGTTGATGTATTGTGCTGGGCTTTGGGACAAGACGAGGTGAGGAGGAGGAGAACAGGGGCACAGCAAGAGGACGCAGGGCGGGCTTTAGCTGTAAGAAAAAACAAGTAGCGCGCAGACTCCATCACACACCTCCAAGACTGACAGCGGCTTCCTTCCTTTCTTCCATTCTTTTCTTCTTTCTTTTCCCTTTCGCCATCCGCTCAATCATCTTTCCATCAAACAGGCCCTACCGCCGGTGTTCACAGCAGCCGCACACACTTTACTGCACTAACAGGTTGTCATAGCAGTGGCTCGCGGTTGTTAGAGTCAGGGAATCTCCTCGTGTCTGGAGCAGAGAATGAGGAGCGGATAGTTTGCGTTGCTGCTGACAACATCTCGTCCTAGCCGTCCCAGCAGGTGAGACGGAGCAATATCGCAGCTGCTTTAATGCTTGAAATGAGTGTGAGGACTTTTCAGCTCCGAGCATATCTTGCGCTATAGATTCTGCACAAGCTGTTCACTTATTTTCTCCAGTTTTGCACAATTTTTGAGCATTTTGGAAATCTAAAATAAAACTTCAGACTTCATTAATCCGGTCAGAGAGGAACCAATGCATGTTATCTTTAGGCCCACCCAGCATGCACGGTTGAAAGATATCCAAACCTCTTTACATTTCTGGTCCTTTTCATACTTTAGCTGATGTTATAGCAGCCAATTGTGCGTGTTTGTTCATTATATTATCTAAAAAAGATTTTCAACACTTTTTATGATGACGCTCACTGTGCAATATCTAACTTTTATAATGGAGTCTGCAATTACTCCATTAGAGGCATTTTATAGCTAAAATGCTTGGGAAAACATGCATTCTTACCGTGTCTCTACAGATCTGACCTGTAATTTGGCTTGGTGGCATCCCCTGCTTAATGCCATACCTTGGAACATTGTAGATTAAGCAAGTACATAACTCATAAATTAAACAGTGTACTTTTAAATTAACACTGATATCATACCCATAAACCCCCATTCCTTAAAGAAGAGCAGTGCTGTTGTTGCTACACAATAAGACGTGTGCCAAACTGCAGGTGCACAGGGATCTCCAAATGCAGGTCAGTGGGCAGAGCTGGAATTGTTTCACTGGCTCCTTTCACTTCTTTTGTGACTATCACCGCAGCCTACATTTTCAGACTTTTCCACTGGCAAAAGTTAAAAGACTGTGTGTTGTTGTTCATTATAGCTATGAAATTTTAATGATTTCTACATTTGTGAAATACCCATTTCTGTTTCATGCAAATTTCAAGAGGTAGGTATTTAACTATGTTTTTATACGGTACAAGCCAACAAGAAAAGTAGTGAGAGCTTTGAATGTACTTTTGGAAACAAAAATAACTTATCTTGTGTCTAAAGAAAAGGGGTGGGGGGATACATCCTCAACAATGGTTAGTTATAAGGGACTATTTAATCGTTAAGGGAAATTTTGTCTTAGATTATTATAATTTGTACACTGAAGATTAAATAAAAAGACAATCAGCAATTGTGCATTTTCTGTCGAGAGTTTTTTTTCATCAGTGCCCATAGATTTGCCCTTTATTAAATTAAATAAACTTGTTCTGTTATAGTCTTCCATCAAAAATCTAAAATGATGATATAATATGGAATAGTTACTATACAACAATTTACAATTTATGGCAAGCAATCAGGGAACTGAATCCTGAACGTGCATGAATATGGGCCCAGTGACCTCTGATCGAACAGCAGCCCATTCATCGCCACCGCCATGTTCTCACGCCACATCTGACTCCTCGCCCCCCCACCTACACCTCGCGCCTGTATCAGCAGCAGATGTTTGATCGCAGATAAGCTCACGGGTCAATGTCGCCCTCATCACCGAGGCCCTAGTTTCGCCCATCGTGCCAATAACTGCCAGCCGATGGGCCCTCCCCTTTCACCGCTCTGATTGACAGCTCTCCACTCAAAGGGCTTATGGGGGTCAGGACCTTCCTCCCTGTCACCTCTAATTGGTGTGGCGTGCCATTAGCCGTTGGACGTGGACCTTGGGTAACAGGGAGTGGACAGTTGGCCTCCTTGATTTAAACGGCAATTGAAACTCTCGTGATGAATGATCTACTATGGCCATTTAAAAGTACAGTCCAGTATTGGCATGTGTTGTAGGCTTTGTTCCATTCCTAAACCTGGATCAATGGAGAGGTTGTTGTTTCATTCCAAAGTCAAAATGTCAGATGTGAATGTCAGTAGGTCTGTATGAAAGGGAAAACAAACAAAAAAAAATTCCCTCATATTGATAAATCGCCATTTTTAAGTGTCTCAGTATAAATTTGTTTCACTGGCTACAGCTTTCTCAAATAAAAACCTTCTTTCAAGTTGACAGAATTGAACATGGTTTTTCTCTTTTTGGTTTTTCTGGACCGTACCCAGACAATTGAGGGATTATGCAGAGATCTTCCAGATTTCATGCAACCATAAGCAAATTTAGCCGATACAACCCATAGATTGATAACAGTGATAACTTGTTAGATGCAAACACGGTATACACTTATAAGACTGTTCTCCAGACCTGAGTTTGTTGATGTGAAACATGGACACTGAAACATGGGAAAAGGAAAAATCCACGTAGAACCTAAAACATGCACTAAAGCCAGGTACTCCTTAAACACCTCTCTCCAAACATGGAGATGGGTTGCTGGCATTGAAGGATGAGTTCCCTATAAGACAATAAAGTATACCTTAATGTAAAAAAGACCCCACACATGGTGAGGAATTCATGTCTGTTTTGAAGACTCTTCCTCCCCTGTGGGACCCCTGTGTGCTCAGTGAATTGTTTTGGTGCAGTCACCTCATGAGGGCAGTTAAAAGGGCAAATATCCCACTATGTCAAGGCCAACTTTGATATAACCGCTCCATTCGAGCCTAAACAAACAAGCGCGTGAGCATGATCGACCTTCAGGCTGTGTTCTTGTGTTAACCTGTCCCGCTGCGAGTTAATGCTTCACTATGATTTGCTGTGGCTTGTGCTTTAGTCCAGTGCACCCACATCACCTGGCACACCAGCACGGCAGGTGAGCGGGCCCTATTTGCATAAGTCTGTGTTGCCTCGTATGCTAGCGACCCCCGCCAGGCAAAGGTGAGATGGGATCCTTTAAACCATTAAGCCTATAGAATGTACAGTACGTCCATATAAATATTTCCTCTTCTAGCTTTGAGCGGGATTACAGCTAAATCTTATAATTAGCATGAAAGGCCAGAGACAGAAAGGAGAATAGGAATGGACAGGGGGACTGACCTCCACTATCTCCCTGCGGCACACCTACTGCTTATCTGTAGCCCCCTGGACGTTATGTTTATGTATAACCTATAAGCTCAACACAGCAATAAGCTCCTGGTGTGACAGTTCAATTTCTGGATTGGTTTTTGAGCACGATGCAATCTTATACGGAAGAATTTATACTGATACTGAAGGAGGTTATTGTCACTTGTTGAGAATGCTTCAAATAGTGTGTGCTATACCAGTTGAAGTGCTGTTATGTTATATTATGCCGTAGCTTTTTACAATTTTCAGCTTTCAATTTTTAAGTCTAATTGGAGGAATGGCATCTGTTGTGCAAGTGATGCCAAATCTATTGTGGTTTTACATGTTGCCAACTATCGTTAATATTTCCCCTTTGCAAAGCTACTATAGTAACGTCATACAGTTAATAATTGTATTCTGTTTTGGGTTTGTTCCAACACAATCTCATGATCAAAGCAACAACTGCCAAATAAGGTGATGTGAATTACAGTGGCAATAAATATATTAATGTCAAATATAACCAAACATTGTACTTCATTCAGTGATATATTTGTAATTTTGCATAATATTGTTATTGTAGCTATTTACATTTGAGCACACAAAGACTCACAGCAGCCCACCACTTTTTAACAGCCTGACATTGTCCTACCCGTGTACTCTTTTACCATCGACCACCTTTGATCATTTCGCCTGGTAATTGACAGGTTGCTAATTTAGCTGCTGATTTGAGGTTGGATCACAGCAGCCCTTGTGACTACATATAACAAAGGGGAACAAAGAAACTGGGGCTTGATGTAGTTTTCATGGCGCGTCAAACTTCTTGCCCCCCCACTGCTCCACTTAGATCCCCTGATATTTTTATTTATGCAACTTCCTGTTATTCTCCCACTGGCTTTCGGGGCCTATCTCAAATCCACCTAGGAACGCATTACCATAATGGCGTTACATCAGATATTTACAAATGTCGCAATGTGAACTTTGATTTTGTAATATATCTGGGTACATTTACGTTTGGTCATATCAAAGTTTGACAGCTTCACACCTTCAGGTAAAATTAGCCGTAATCAGAAATGGATTATGCAAATGAAAGATCAATTGCGTTTTCCTTGTGGTCGGATCCTAGTTTTCGCTGCTTTTTGGCCGTCAAGGTGGGTTCGCGGAGAGCCAGCAGGGTTCCCCATGCCCTCCAGCCTGTTTTCCATACATAGGCAGGTGCGTGTTTTAAGATAGAGGCCTTAACTGTGGAACATGGTGCTGAATATAAATGGATTTGCGGGCCCCGGTACAATAACAGTTGTTGTGAATGCGCCTGGTGGTGTTGATGGCATCCATATCACACACAGAGGAGCGACATCTGTTTCAAGCACACTCTAGTCTTTACATCTCCGCACAAAGTCATAGGGTTGGGAGGCAAGCGTCTGCCTCTCCCAGATTAAAATGTGTCAACAAGCTTAACCACCGCCTTTGAAACCTGCCATTCTGTCGTCGTAATTCTCCTGGCTGCTGCAATTCAATTCTAGGCAGAAACAGTGCGGCGGAAAAGTTTAGTTCAAAAAATGTTAACAAAGATATTCAAAGTAACTATGGGCCTTAGGAGAGAGAAGTTTGTAGTGACTAACTTTTGTAATTGCACAATGAAAACAAAAAAACAAAACATGTGCACTCTACTTTTGTGATGTCTTCTACCTGCTTGCCATATTTTGTCTTTGCCTGAAATGTTCCACAGCATGCCAGGGAGGGTTTTTATTTCTGTTTATTTTCATTTTTTGTAAAGTATTAAAATAAAAAATACAAATTTGAAAACCATGCCTTCTGACTGTAATTGGTGTCTCCTCTCCACAGACTTGATACATAACTTCTCCCTGGCATATCAGTTGAAATACATACTGCGAAATGTTCTAAAGCAACAACATCCCCAGTGGAGACAAGCAGATGGCAGACCCACCTCTAAAAAGGTTACATAGTGCACATTTAACACTGGTTGATGTTCTGGGTTCGAACCGTTTGAGACGATGGAATATTTGTGATCATTCTGAAAAGCTTTTGTTTTGCATTGGATGGTTGATAATCCCACACAGTGTTCTTAAAGCAGCGTTGTCTTGTCACATTCTATCAGTGAGTGCTCCGGTTCCCTCATCCTCTTGGACTCAGGACTCATGTGGTTTAGTTCTGGGGATTACTCTTTTTGGACGAGCTTTAAACACTACAGTGGGAAGAGGAGCCTGCTTAAGAACAGGGAGAAACAGGAGTGGGTGAACTGTGGGGAAAAGAAGTAGCCAAGTACTTCAATTGAATTTCAAGTAGTATTGTCACGATACTAAAATGTCAAACTCCATTTTGATACTAAGTTTAAGTCTAAATACTGAATTTGATATTACAATGAGAATAACAAATAGCCTTTAGACAATAGAACATCTTCAAAATAATGTGTACAGGAGCATTAATCAAAGAAAGATTGAAGCAATGCTTTGTACCAGAATATGGCACTAATTTACCGATTACTAATTTACTCCCAACTGTAGTGACCCCTGGTTTATGGCTCTCTGTTACAAATATATTTCAATAAGTGGCCCTTGATGAAAAAAGTGTTTGCAGCCCTCACTTAAAGAATAGTTGCATTAGTATTTTTGTAGTGTTTTTGTTATTACTGCACATTTATTCATTAGTTGAATGAACAGGGAATGAGTCTCTGTCTGCTCTGTGATTAACTGGTAATGTTTGAGCCTAAGACCAGTAGTTGTTCTGGCCAACAGTAATTACCCAGAAACTACAAATAGTAGAGATGCACAGAAATGAAAATGTGTGGCCAAAACTGAATAAAAAAAAAACAAAAAACGCTTGGACGAATACCAAAACCAAAACTGAATATATAATGCGGTTGTTAACTATTTTTTAATATTGCATAAATAGCCTAGAATACAATTTTTAACATTTAAAATGTTATTTAATATTCTATAAATATTCCAGTAGCCTTTCCAGTAAGTTTTTCATTCATATAAGGATAGGCCAGGGGTCAGCAACCTTAAATACTCCTCGAGCCATTTGGGGCGTCTCCCACAGAAAAGAAAACACCCGTGGAGCCATAAAACCCTTTTGACTCTAAAATAAGGAGAACACTGCAGATCTTTTTTTTTTTTACCTGTATGCTCTGTTTAAAAGATTATAGAATATATTTCCTTTAATATATACAGTCTATGCTACTGCATACGTGTAATTCGCAAAAAGTTTAACATGAACCATTTCCAACGCAATAGAAGCACAGAACAGGCTTACCATCAGCAGCACATCCCTCTGTCACAGAAAGAACCCTCATATTCCACTGGGTCATGTCTTTTAGTCCAACAGAAGCTGACTCATCAGTTTTTTTCAGTGCTTATAGTTTATGCAAATGAGCCATGTGGTTTTAAGTTTTGTTTATGTAAAAACAAATTATTACTCTGTCTATTTGAGTCCTCCTCATAGCAAATAAAAATCCAAACTTAAAATTATATACCTGCAGCAAACCAAAAATGCTGAGTGCGTCCTTGTGTCACACACCACTATTCGGCCTTTGGCCCTGACTTTGACCGAAAGTTGAATGTGGATTTTTTTGCAATATTCAGCCGAATATATTCGGTTGCCGAATATTCAATGCATTCCTAACTAATAGACATTTTCTTGTATAACTACCCTGAAGTAAAAGTCGTACATGGAGGAACCCCTTCTGAGGAGATTACTTAAGTTACTTCCCACCTCTGTGGCTCAGGAACATTGGCTGTGTTTATGTTGTCTTCTCTTTTTCATGGCTGAAGGTCAAGATAAATAATCAATAGCATTAAAAGAGCTGGCTGCGCTGTGCCTTTTGTTGCTGGAGACCTGGTCCCCATTGACAATTAAGGCCCAGGAGTCATTAATGTTGAAGTATCCTGGAAAGCCCTCAGCATTGTTCCTCCTGAATGAAAGGAAATCCAATGCAGGCTTGAGGTCTGCCACCCGCGGGTCATGACTTTGACAATAGAGAAAGCGGATGATTTGCTGCTACTCTGACTCGGTCCACTCGTAAAAGCAACACATAGGGTGCTGTTTTCTCTCTACCCACAATGCTGTTCAGAAGTCTTTTTAAGAAGGCTCTGACTAGAGAGAGATGTGTCGGAGTACAAAGTACAAGTCTTAGAAAACAAAGATCTGTCAATTATTTTGACAGGAAAAAGATATATTTTTTAAATATATTATCTCAAGCTCATCCGCTAAGTGTTAAGTAATGAATAGGTTCAAATGTTACTGGACTATACTCTAG
This sequence comes from Odontamblyopus rebecca, assembly GCA_030686955.1. Classification (NCBI taxonomy): domain Eukaryota; kingdom Metazoa; phylum Chordata; class Actinopteri; order Gobiiformes; family Gobiidae; genus Odontamblyopus; species Odontamblyopus rebecca. The sequence continues at coordinate 15,458,698 of CM060672.1, read as the reverse complement.
TATTTCCTAACCAAATGTAATTAAATGGAAGATGGGATTGGGTAAAGAAGTTAGTTAGAAATAGTTATTCAAACGTAGACCACAGGCACTGCTTAAGTGACCAGAGCCTTCAAATCTTTTGAGGGTAATTGATATAAAAAATAGTTAAGTATCAGTAAAACCACTTCATATTAGAAATTGTACAGAGTGCCCATCACACTGAAGTAGAGCTCTGGATTAAATGATAAAAAGACAAACTCGGAGTTATCTTTATGATTTACGGATTCCTTTTTTTCTCTAAAAACTTTGCGCAGCTTTACTGTAAATGTGACTTTCAGACGGGGAGAAAACAATATGTGTTGAAGAAGCAGCCTGTAAAGCAGCCGAGGCAGAGACGGAGAGGGCACCAAACACAAAGTGAAGTCCAGGTCCATTTTCAGAGCACAGCGTCGCTATCAATAGTGACACCTTGAACAATTCTGTCAGTGATGGTGAACTGCGGCCTTGTGCGGGACCATCGCACAGGGCAGTATCTCCCCTGGTCTTGGGTCACACCATAAAAAGAACAATCACCCCACTCAGAACTGAGCTAATTTAATATGGTCTTTAATACTGCCCCGTTACTGCCCCCTCCGTATCTCGCTTCACTCACAAATCCACACTATATGCCCCAGACACACAATACCACCTTTATTTTGAAGTCTCTCATTGGGGCTAAAAGAAGTTGGCTTTTGTGTCAACTTTTGTCTTGAAAGGCCAACAAATATTATTACTATCACTGATCGGCCAATAAATACATTAATGAAAAGTTTTGGGTGTGATCCATGTTCATGTTTCCTTTTAGTACTGCTCGATACAGTAAGATCAATTTGGATAGTTGCAATACATGAATTACAAACAGTCCAGTTATTTAGGATATATTATCAATAAATGTTGTCCAGGATAAGAGAAAGTCTGTACATCTCAACAGAGACTGGAATTTGTTTTTGACGCACCTTCAACACATTTTTAACCATCATACAATTCAAGTGAACAGGGATAGGGTAGTGCACTGTATTCAACATTGTTTTTATTAAAGAAGATATGAATGACAATTTTGAAAGTACTTATTCTTAACTGAAAACTAAAGAACAAGGTCTTTTTTGGCGCATGGGCTTTCTTGACTAGCTACTTGAAATAATCACTTGGTACAATTTGGACAGAACCACATCCATTAAACATATTACGGCTCTTTCCCTCTGTCCATTTCACCTCTCTGTCCCCTCCTCTTTCTCTCTCCCACTCTGTTCCCCTTTTCTCTATCTCCCCCTTCTCTCCCCCTCTCCCTGCCCCTTCGTCAGGCTTCCCTTTTTACCTTTGGCTTTGCAGTCACGTTTCATCTCTGTGCATGACTCATTCTGCTCAATAAGCTCCAAAGTAAGCAGATTTGTCCATCCTCTCCCCCATCTCCCCTCCTCCGTCGCCCACCCTCTCCCGCCTCCATAAGAAGGCTATTGTGATTCATGGAGGAACCCCTTCTGAGCAAATATTCTCTGGGCATTTCATGTATAAACACGCCTGACTTTCTATCACCGCGGGGAAAAAATGAAAATGCATAGGGTTTTGTTGTAATGCACTGATTCAATACATAAAAACCAGTGAATGTTTGGATGCCTCGGTCTGTGCCATGTGGTCAAGATAATGCCAAGTGTGATAAATAGATTAGACTCTAGATGGTTGCCTCGAATAAGTTTCTCCGATGCTTAAGGCTGCCTTGTCATCCCGGCTAATTTGCTGGGATTTGCCCGCCAAGAGTCCAACTGACGATGAAAGAAGTCACTCCCGTTAGCATTTAGACAGAAATAAACAGTCACCAGATTAATACTGTATATAGACGTTAAAATCCCGTCTTGCAAATGCCATTGTCAGGATTAAGGGTCAGGAAATGCAATCAAGAGTTGAATTGGGAGAAGCAGCCATGGTGACATACGCAGCAAGAGATCACTCCAAAATAGAAAAAAAACAGCATTAGTGTCCGTGCATTTGCTAGACGCTTCTATATATACATGATAAATTGTGAAGAGGTTTTTACAAATGAGTGCAAAGAGTTAGAGCTGGCATTTATTATGAAAAAGGCGAACAGAAATTTGAAAAACAGATATGTTGTATTTTTACTTGTGGTTAAATAGTTATTCTGGATGTAGGAAATAAATGTAAATGTAGTGACTTCCTGTCCGTTCAGGTTGTTTGAGAGCCACTGAAGGCACGGGCAGCTTCTTCTTTTTCTCACCCATTTTTTTATGTATAATTCTTTGAGCAACATTTGAATTGAGAATTTTTGCATTGAAATCATTCATCAATCTTTTTTTGTAATTTTGTGAAATATTGTAAGTGAAATTGCTATCCCTAGACACGCCCCTGACTGTAGCACATGCCTTGTCTTTGCATGGGTAAGCAGGAGAAGTGGAGAAATCCAACAGTAAACCAAGAAGTGCATGTCAGCTGCATTTGTAGAGATTTTAAAACTGAGAGCAAAGTACACTGTCAAAACTATACCCTAATATTCCATTGCACACTGCCATGTATCCAGGGCTTTCTCCTTCCATCTTGCCCGTAAGGCTCAGCTCCTAAATTACTCGAAACACTCATTAGGATTGTTGACAATACAATATAACACCAAAATGGCACCGCTCCGCAAAAAGTGCCTCACTAAGCAATGCAAACAACAACTTCAATTATGTTTTTTCTCCTTTCGCTCCTCTGTCACACAGCCATTTATTGCCTCCGATGATGTACTGTACTCTGCACTGGGACATACATATGGAACGGCCTTAGGACTTTAGATTAAAATTGATTTTCCTCCCCTTGGGAAGTGGAAAAAGTCAAAAATTGTTACATGCACATTTATGAAACAGATTTAGTCTGTTGACATTGAAGGCTATTTGATAAGTAATTAAATAGCCTCTATAGCAGGACAAGGTGACAGCCCACTCTTTGTCACTCTCCCCTGTGTACAGTGCCTCTATAATGATGATATACAGACCTGCACGTTGTACTCAAAATGAAATGCAACATATTTACAGGATTACATTGGTCGGGTCTCTCATTTGTGCAATTATCAAAGACTTTCAGACAGTGATTGTGACAGAACTGCAGTAAATATATGCAATATGTCAATTACCAAACAGTATAGTTGTATATGGAGCAGTGGGGGCGTGGTTCAGAACAACACTCTGAGAGATGTTACCCTTCGTATGGCAGGGTGCTGTGATTAATGAGCTGTCCCGGGTGCTAGTGCTGGGCAGCCAAGAGGGCGCACATCTGGGTGTCACTCAGGTCTGACGGGTGTCCCAGCCCGGCTGCCAGCACTCACCCCAGGGTGCTGCAGATGTTCAGAGGTTTGGGGACACTGCAGGGGCCATCATCCTGCCCAAGTCTCATTCTCTCACTGTGAATAGAATCGTATATTCAAACATACTCTAATGGCAATGCTGGTCAAAAAAACAGCTCTGGTATTGGTTGGTATTGGGTAATGGCAGAAGGAAAAATTCAAATAGCTGAGACTGGAAGTAAACTTTTATTTCCATGTTAAACTGATTTATCATAAACTGATCCTGATTACATGTTTCATAACTATTTATTCTTCAAATAAATCTGAAATAATTGCATGGTCATTTGACTAATTGATTGACTAATTAATAAGTGTAACTTTGATCAGGTATCAATTCCAAGATATCGGTTTAAATAATTTTTGGAAACAATCCTTGATTAATACTATTTACTATCTGTTGTTGGCCTTGAAAAAAAAGGTACCAAAGACTTTGCATTCTTACTTACAAGGAGAAATCTTCACCAAACCACGTGACACCACGTTTCCTTACAACTGAATTGTATTTTTCTCCTTCTGTTACTTACAAAAGAGCTGAAATTTCATCTGCTCATCTTCATTCCGACTTCACGACGTTGGGCCTGAGTTTCTATGGGACCCTATGGATATCGGGTATCAAGGGGCTCTGATAAAAGTTCAGCCAGCCTAGCCAATACATTGTCCCTGTCCCCAAAGGGAGGATAATTGATCAAACCTTGTCCAGAGTTACCTTTTGTGCACGTAGTAGCTTTCTTACACTGCAGCCTGAGCTTCCAAGTCGCTACAGTATATTGATGCCATTTTTATAACCTCACTTTCCCTCACAAATAAAGAAGGGAAAGAAAGTCATAATGGAATTCAGCCAAGGCAGTGGATTATAAATGAGGTCTGCGTCGAGCTTCATAACGTTATTTAGATTCCTGTGTACAGAGACCCGTGTTCCAACTCCCATCAGCCCCGCGACAGAATCAAATGTGAATATAAGCTGATATAGGGAAATTGGTTTGTAATGTGCTGATGCTTCGGAGACCTGGCGCACAGGCTAAAAAGGGAAAAACTGCATTTCTTTGCCATACTCGGAGTGATGTTTTAATTACTTGAAACTGGGTGATAACAAGAGCCCCCCTCCTATCTAGGCTGACGCAAATTAAACTTACTTTAGTTCTCATTTTGCTAACACAGTAAAATGCGCGGTAGTAATCGTTGCTGTTGGGATTGAAGTATTAGTAGAACTTTTAGTTAGAAACATGATATGGCATGTCAACAACTTTGGTAGCCTGATCATTAAGTACCCTTTAAGTTCAATAAGTTACTAGCTTTGATCATATGATGCTAGAATTTAGGATTTTCTTCTTGATAGTAGTAGACATGCATAGCTGTCTACTTTGGATAAACTTAAAATGCATCTGAGTAAAGTTTGTATGGGGGCAACTTGACTTAATGAAAATGTGGCCTTCTTTGATAGATTTTAATCGTAAAGAAGGATGCTTGTTTGCCATCTTTCTCAGTTCATATTTATCTTTTGTATAGTTTTAATTTTATTTTCCTTAATATTAATTTCCACAAAGATCAAGAACATTCTACGAGTATTCAGAAAAGAAAGAAAAAGTATTCATACTTGCTCAAATGAGAATCTAGTTTCAACACTAGATTTAGTATCAACTTTTTCTAGGTTTATTGATACTTTGACAACATTTCAGTAGACTCAAAAAAAGGACTAGAGGTTTCGGGAGCTGCAGTAATCCCTCGAAGTTCTCATATCGTTGCTATGAACATACTAAACTGATGTATCACACATCTATACAGTATACAGTAGTTTCAGTTAAAATTAGCATATCGCCCGTGCAGTTGTGGTGTATTGTGCTGGACTCGCTGGCGCCCAAAAACAGCCCAGCAGAAGGGTCAAAAGGGGCCCTGTTTAGACACTTTCCTGTGCTGTGTGTCTGATGCATGCTTTTTAATGAGAGGCAGTTCTGAGGCCTGATTTAGAACTGCAGTGACAGCCAGGCACCAGCACAAGGCAATCCCCCTCCCGATCCAGCATCAGTTGTTGTCATGATGCACACAACGTACCAACTAAAATAGCATCGGGAAAACTGCAAACAAAGTCAGTCCCTTGCATATCTCTCTCTTTTTTTTACATGTCAGCTTTCTGTCAATGATAAGTCTTACACTTTACAAGCTTTGCAAATGTAAATACAAGTGCATCGTTGCCAGGAAGCTTTGAAAATAACAAAGCTAGCAATGCGATCTTCTGTCAGTGTTTTTAATTTAGTAGAATTAGCACCGTGGAGAACTGAAAAAAAAAAACTCAAGGCAATCCCAAAATGATCACACGACAGAATGAGATACTGTAAAGATAAATCACACCACAGATCTCAAGGGTAATACACATTGCAAATGGACAGCCTACTTTGATTCTCGTATTCCCCGGGAAGTGCAGTCATAATGTTGTACTGTGGGAGGGGAGTGTGACTAGCTTTTTGATGCCTTTCCTCTTTGAAATGTCTGTTCATATTTGCATCGTCTAGCCGAGCTGCGGAGCTGACGGTGTTAAAGTTGGAGTAAGCAATTCTCTAGGAAAAAAAAAAGTTATTTAACAGGCAAACCGCAACAGCTCCCTGCTACCACCAATTCCCAAGTATCTATGCTTATGTAAATATATCTGCGCAAACGTATACAATGAAACAAGGGAGTCATAATTTGGCACTCAGCAGATATAAATATTAATGATTGCATACTTAAACCAATAGACAGGACTGGGGGAAATTCTTTGCTTTACCTTGAGTCAATTTAAGCCAATCATCTATTTTGCTTAGAGGGAGCGCAGAAATCATCAGCCCAAACTGTGATCTCATCAGCTGGGGTCGCATGGAGGAAGGGGGGATGGACCCTGTCGATTTAGCCAGAGGCGATTTGGCTGCGCTTCTCATCACGTATTTCAATCACAAGAGGGAGCTTTTAGGAATTTTCATGTCAAACTCCGGAGCAGCGCTTGACCCTCATCAGCACAGTCAGGACCTCTGTCTTCATCAAGAGGAGCATACATCTTCAGACTTTTTTACGGGTCTGATCGTGTGCTCAGCCAACACCTCCTGGACTGTCAGTGATAAAACGGATGAAACTTAGTAAAATGGTGAGCACTTATATACACTGGCTTCAAAACTCACTTGGGCCTACTTTATGCCCTAAGATGACTTGGCTTGTTAAATATATAAATATGATTTAGATTAAGGTAACTGAATTTAAAACACCAAACTTATTGTACAAACAAAATCATATCTTCTTAAAGTAACTTAACTGTACTATACATTGCTTAAGGAGAAGATTTTTTTGACTTATGGTAAACTGCTGTATAAGTGGGCCCTCATATAATATGGTTGTCAAAAAAAATCAAACTGAACGATATCTCTACTAATCAGTACAAAAACTACTATCAAAAACCAGCTGGAAAAGCATAGATACTTTAAAATATCACAGAAATAAAGCAAGCACCTATAGGCTATTTTCTTGAAAAAATAGAATATAATAGCCTTCATCAGGCCCAAGAAGAAATACATTCTTTTGCCTATGTATCAAAATTGGTATTGAGTATCTGCCTTGGAGTTTGAAATGCTACTACCACGACAACTTTGCACACAAGGGCCTTTCTTCTTAAAGACATGGGCTGCAAACAAGACTTTGAAACAACATGTCTGCCTGACTCCTCGCACAGAACTTAATGGGGATCTCCCTTTCTCTTTAGCACAAACATGCCACAGTGTTAGATGATCAGGTTCCCCAATGATCATTATTACAAGTCCAGCCCCCTCTCAGCCTGGCACGCACACACTTACATAGCCATTCTGGATAAATACGCCACGGGTAATTATAGCGGGAAAGCGTGTCTTAGTGGAGCTGTCAGAACTGTAATTGCTAGAGGGATGGTGGGCTATCGAGAAGCGAATCGCGCTGCTACTGCTACACTGACAGCACCAAGTGACTTTGATTATATGGGAAGACGAGAGAGCCATGTTGTTGCTCGGCTGCTTTCAAGTCTTGTATATTACATAGAGCAATATTTGAGAAACAAAGTGGGTGAGGTGAATGTATAGCTATAATGGCCACTCTTATTGCCAGTGGACTTGGGTTGGATCTTCAACAGAAATGTCTAGAGGCAAATGACTTCTTCGGGTGGAGTTTAAAGGTCCTATATTACACACAATTTACATGACTTGAAATGTTAACTTCTCAAAAACATACCTGGAGTTGTTTTGTTTTATTCACACATTTGACTAACCCTTTATTTTTGAGCCTCATCTCCAAAGCTCAAAATGCACTGTTCCATAGAGCTGTTCCATAGCTATAGAGTGTTAATTTCAAGCATTATAAAGCGTTAATCAAGTTAACAGCTACCTTTATTACCTTTTGTTTAGTGAATACTGGAAATTCCAGGGCTAGAATTATCCAAATTATTCCAGTGAAGGTGTATGGAGTTTAAAAACACAATGGAGAACTCAGGCTGAATCTGCAGGGTTTGTTTGTTAAACATGTGAATAAAACAAAACACAACTCCAGGTGGAAAATAACGTAATATGGGCCCTTTAATGAAAAAGAATGAATGAAAGAGAAAAATCAATGAATCAATGAAAATTAAAAAAAGTTTTTTACTTGAGGCAGCAAAACACAATTGAAATTACTTAGTCCATCTGTAACTATAATAATAAAGGTTGCACTTGCATTGTTGTCTGTATGTTTGGAGATGAACTGCAGTTATTTTCTGGCAATTTTCTGTCATATCACATCAGTGTTAAAACTATACAGCCTACTCATGAGAATGCACAAAAAGTATGTCCACAATAATCCTCTATAGAGAGATTATCAGACTACGTCACTTCACGCTCTATTGTGCATGTCTGCTGCAGAAAGAGCCGCTGTCCTGTCTGGTATCATGCCAGTGTCTTGTGGTCTCTCTCAAGGGCGGGGTTAGTTGTATTGATCAGGTATGAGTGCATCTCTGGCTACTAAAGTTTGAGCCATTTCTTCCCATCATTTACGCACTCACCTGCATTTAACACATATGGGTCATGACATTTCCCACTCACTAATATTAATCTAACATCATAACTTCTTTTATCACACGGTGATAAACTGTTTTTGTGTCCTGACAACAGTGCTAGCTAGTGTTACAACTTCATGTTAATCGCACAAACAGCTGCACTTTCTGCGCTCAGGCTGGGCGCACATTTGCTGTGTTGATAAATAATCCGTCTATAAGATTTACCGCTGTGAATTGACCACTCCTTGTTCTTACACTTGGCTGTATGAAAAAAAAAGTAGTAGTAGAAGCCAAAAAAGGGCTTTGAATTCCTTGGAAATTCCCATCTGTTTGTCTTTGCGTGTGCAGGGAGTGTGAGGGAGGAGGAAGAGCATATTCTATACCCAGAGTATGGAACGGATCTCAAATCATGACTTTTAAATGAACAACGCCTCTTCTGCTCATGGAGATTGCTTGTGAAAATGATAAGTCATAATGTCACTGGGAAATCAATGGGGACTATAAAGGTAATCATAACCATAGAGTGGCTCGGACTGGGGCCAAATTGCCATTCTGTTTGCAGTTTCCCTTCCTCAGCAGATAATTGTACTGGACAACCCGAATCTCCATGAAACACTTTACATACAACTCCACACTCCACCAAGCTAATTGTGTCTCCGAAAGTTATCGTGCCACAAAACCAAATATTGATTGAATGCTAAACATGCAATCTGCAAGTGTAAGCATGTGGGCAAATTTGATTTCAATAACACGGTATTGTGGTTATTCTATCCTTTAGTGTCACCATTGGGTTTTTAATCAACATACAAAGCTGCTGAATAGTTAGCATATGAATGTGTCAGAATACCTCAATTGTAAGCATTTATAAAGAGAAGAAAAGCGTAATTGAAAGTGACATACAATTGGCCAGCAGTAACCTAGCGTGAAATTTGTCTCCGGCTATCCTGGCCCACGTCAAGCCCTAACTTGGCTTATATATTCAGAGCAATTGGAAAATGGTGAATTGATTTTGATCACTAGGGCAGGATTTAGTGACTTTTTCTCCCTCAAAGTAGAATATTATTATAATCATTTTGTAATAATTTTGTTAGAGAAAAATAGCGGAAACAGTAATACATTTTTCCTTGGCCCAAGTGTCTTACCACCAATTGTCCAGGCTAATAATAAGGCTGATTTTTATAATAATAATAAAAGTTACCGTAGAATTCCGGATCACAAGCCGCTACTTTTTTCTACACTTTCAACACTGCGGCTCGTAATATGAAGCGGCTTTTTTATTTATTTTTTTCATCGCGGGAAAAACATGGACCAATAAAATGAATAAGTAGTTCACTGAGGTCCAATGAAATTGTATGATTAATCACAACTTCCTTATTTCAGTCTTTCTGTTAACCCTCATCAACATGGAGAATACCAGACAAAAAGCATATGATGCAGCTTTTAAACTAAAAGCGATCACTCTGGCAGTTAAAGAAGGAAATCGAGCTGCTGCCCGTAAAATTGGCATAAACGAGTAGATAGTGCGAAGGTGGAGGCTCCAGCAAGAAGAACTGAGCCAGTGTAAAAAGACAACCAAAGCTTTCAGAGGTAACCATAGCAGATGGCCTGAGCTTGAAAACTTTCTGGAGGACTGGGTTAACACGCAAAGAGCGGCCGCACTGTACAAATCAGACTGAAGGCTAAAGCGATCGCTACCGTGGTTTATTCCCAGAGCGCCAAGGTGTGTATGTGCGCCAAGGTGTGTATGTGCATTTCGCGTGTGTGTGTCCCAAGTGTGTGAAGGTGTGCAAGTGCCTGTGGCGCGTGTGTGTCCCAAGTGTCACCAGTGAGCGAGTCCGTCCCCAGAGTTCAGCGGGGACCGCGTCCGCGGCCCGTCCCGGAGACGCTCCAGGCGGCGGGGACGCAGAAGCGAACCCCCCGCCTAGTCTTTGGCCAGCGGTTTATAATATGGTGCGGCTCATATAATTACAAAATTGATTTTTCTTCATAAATCTGAGCATGCGGTTCTTAATCGGGTGCGCTCTGTAGTCCGGAATTTACGGTACTTGTTGGATGGACATGTACAAACATAGCTTTATCTAGTGGAGATTCTGCCACCTGCTTGTCTATATTGAGACTTGTGTATCTCTTGCATTCTTGGTGTCTCCATGGAGATAGGCATGTTGCATACCATATTGTGGAACATTCCGTCAGATATCCCTTGAGACAAGCAGGTGTTGAATATTCCATCAGAAAAGTTCTGCACATTTATCTTGATCAGCACTGATTATTCTAGCTGCGATGACTTGCGTTTTGTATTTTCACTTTGACTTGAGAAAACTTTGTCTGTTTACCCCTATAGTACAGCATTCTGTACACGCCGCCTGTACTTGAGACACTTGTCACTCCCTACAAACATCATATATTCACACATGGGTACTGGTAATTGTGAACTCCGCAGAGCATATAGGCATGCAGAGGAGCCAGGGCCTGGTGAAATCCCAGCTGCCAGCAGCCCCTGCGCCCGCCGCCCCCCCATGCGGAAGACGGCTTCTGTTTGCACACTGAGAGATGAAGGGGTGCCTCGCTGTCACGGCAACCTAACCCCCTCTGATTGCATTTCTCAAAATTTCAGAAGCCGTTGTTTTGAACAGGTGTGTTTTTCATAGCAGATAAGAGCTGTACATGCGTTATACCAGGGCTTTTAATGCCGGCTGGCGCGCTCCCACAACAGGTATATCATACACTGGCGCGCTGTTTATGCTGTTAGCACGCTTTCCAAGTCTTTGAAATGATAACTTCTCATGTTTTCACCAGACTTCCTTCAAGTTTGCTTCATTTTCATAATCGAGTATACACCAGACACTTCCTCTCTTTGGAAAAAACAAGCGTCAAATCTGGTGCCATATTGGATGTATAAATAAATCAGTTTTGGAGTTGGACCACTGTGTAATCTACTCATAGGGGATCCATCATCACTAGCTTGACTGACATGTGAAGGTAAACAAAGCTACAAATAATAGCCTAGCATGCTATTTTCTCTTGTCATTCCCTCTTCCCTGTTTCACTACCAGGGGGCAACTCACTCAGCTCAATCACGCCAGAGTCTGATATCTGCAAATTGTATTCGCACGCCAAAAATGCATAATCAAGAGCAGTACTTTCTTCTTTGTAATCTTCCGCGGTTTCCAGTCATTTATATGCAGGTTCCTTGGGTTAGTGTTACACCGCTTTAAGCATTCCATTCCCCTTGGCTCTATTTTCTGCTGTTTGGCCAATCATTATGTATGTATGGATTGAAATATTCCTCATTTGTACTATATCTTTTTTCTTAAGCTGCGCAGTGGAGGCTTGTGTCATGAATACAAGGTGGCAGCAGTCGGTTAGTTCAGTGTCTGGGCCGATCAGGAAATGTTTGATTCATGAGGCGCTGTACAGTAGACTTTTCCACAAATGGTCCCCGTGGCAACATTAAGATTCAGTCAGTGAAGGGCTCATGTGGACATCTGCTGGGGGTATTAGCGGGCCAATTGTGGTTTCCGTTAGCGACAACAAACATTTTGGGATATGTGGAAGAGCTCAGGTTGTGTGGTAAACCGGTGTCTGCTGTTAAAAGTGCATCATTAATAGGAGACATTGTGTTGTGTTGAGGGGTGTGGGGACTGTGGGTCTGTCTGATATCGTTCTATCTAGAGGCAAAATTGCATTTCCATTGGTTGTATAGACCATTATAGAATGTTTTGTACATCCAAAATATTTTAGCATATCTTTGGGCAAAAAATGTGCCAGAAAACACGGGTGTGATTGACAGGTGAATTAGCCATGCATGGTCTGTCTATACTGGAAAAAGTAAATAAAAAATAAAGTAAAAAAGATATCACAGGGCACTGAAAAACACTGGATTTCTGCAGAATCAGTGAGCAAAACACAACTGTTGAGTGAGGTGAGATAAATTAGATTTTATTGATAAATCATAGGTGACAAATTAGTTCTTTAGTTTCACATGCGTCATTGACGATGTTTGGCCGGGGTTGAGAGGACATGGAGCACAGATTGATAATGATCTATCTATATCTATATCTATATATATATCTATATCTATATCTATATATATATCTATATATATATATATATCTATATCTATATCTATATATATATATATATATATATATATCTATATATATCTATATCTATATATATATATATATATGTGTGTGTGTGTGTGTATATATATATAAACCTTGCTGAATTTCCAGGCATACATGATGAGGCTTTAACCAAATTACTAAGTAAATTAAGTTTTTTTTTTCTTTATCTCAAAGGTCCTTGTGTGCATGTTTGGGAATTTGTTATGTGAGGTGTACAGTACATCTTTATTATAATGCATTCTGTTTTGTCATGGTAGAGTTGCTATATCCTTCTGAGTCTGTATCATTGTTACATCTGCACATATAGTGGTATATATTGTATCTTTTATGAATACAAAATTATGTTCTATATTCTGCCTTAACGTTAAGCACTCTGAAAATAGTCCCTTTACGCTTGATGTAGCAATACTAATGCAGAAATCTCCATACACTTATAGGTCAGCCTTTAACCAGCTGTTTTCTCCTTATTGTACAACACTAGCAGTGGTTATAGCAGCAGCGGCCCATTGAGCCACACTGAACACACTGTTAATGTAATCACACAGGGCTGCTCCACTCGCTAATGTTACGTGTGTCATTTGAGAGCCCGCTGCCACTGTAAGAGGTTCTGACTGCTTTATAAAGCCACATGTTTATTGTATCATGCATTAAGAGCCATTAGCCTCAGTGCTAGCAAAATGAAGCCCGCTACTCAGGGTCGTTGCTCAATGTGAAACTAAATGGCGCGACATGACCAAAATTGACTCCTCTCAGAATAGACACAAGCTAATGGGACGTCCCGGTAATTGACATCAATACCTGAGGACAGGCTCAGGCACCGTCAGCACCAGGCTATTTGTGGGCCTTAGATGCTGGTAGATGTGTGTTTGCATGAGCTTAAAGCTAGAGATCAATATAGACATATGTAGAGAAAAATAATATGAGCAACTTAGAGAAAGGTAAAGCATGCATTTATTTTATTGAGATGATTAGGTAAGGCAGCCACAGTCCGTCACAACGTATCTTGACTTGTCTTTGCACCACTCCCAGGCCTGGATAAAGTCGTCTGTGGCTTATGTACATTCAGAGTATTTGACAATGTGGTTTGCCTCTTAAAAAAGCATACAGGATTATTAAAAATGTATCTACTATTCTGAAAAAAACAAAACAAGAAATGTGGAAGGTGGTAAGTGTACAGTAGGCTTGCTCTAACTTTTCACGGCAAGTACCATGTTGAAAATTACAACATTTGACCTTATGAGTCCCACCAGATGTAAACCAGGTTTAAAACGTGACTATTTTGGGTCAAAACTAAGACTAAACCAGGTCTAAAATCTTACTGCACAAAGGCTATATTAGTTCAAAGACTACTGCAAAAAGTAATATCTAGGCAAGTTTTGGCAAATTGCTCAAATTGACAAGATTTAACATGATTTGAGTAGATTTGACTTGAGAAGTAAAATGATCTACCAGTGGAATATGTATTTCTTTCAACAACATAAGATTTTGTTTCTTATTTTGATTGCGAAATGTTGTTGTTTTGCTTATCTTTAGAGTAACAAGATGCTTTACTAAAAGGCTTGTTCCACTGATAGATATTTTTACTTGTCACGTGAAATGTACACACATCAAATTAACATTTTCTTAATTAAAGTCATTTTAACATGGTAAGATTTAACTTTTTGCAGTGTAGCCCAAAGGAGGACAAAAAACATGGATTCAACTCATAGTACACATAGTACAATAGCCCCAGTAGATCAGTTAAACACACTGTAGTGAAAGTGATTTGTCCCAGGTGGGTGTCCAAGCCTCTGGAGAGGACCCACACTGCTGATGCGCTCCAATATTAATGCTTGTGAAGCCCATCAAGTCTAATTACACAATGGTTTCCCTGATGCTACCAACCCGAGTACTACTGAATATTAATGTTAGGCAACTCTCCTCCACCACGTCACTTCATCAGAGCAATAACATCATTAACAGAGCTGTGTGGCTGCATAGTGAGTGATCCTGAGCTAAGGTTAGCATAATCAACATGTCACGGGCAACCTCTCATGCTTTGTATTAGATCAAGGGACTTCTTAAAGCTATGCAAGCATCAGCCCATTGTATTGTACTTATTGTATTTATTCATTCCAAATTGAATCAGTATATGTACGTTGCCTTTAATTTGGGCGCACACGGAGGAGGCGGCGTGCCATTATCATGCAGGGAAACATTTGTTGTCGCTTGATTACGCTAATGGGAGAGAGCGCACACACAAATATGAAATGTTGAACGTTATTGAAATTAGGCTTAATTGCTGATGGCATCTCAGGTTAATTTGTATTCCCCCAGCATGAAATGTGTCTGCATACTGTTTGTGAGCCCTGTTTTCATTGTATGCTGCTTTTAGATCCACAGGAGAGACCTAAATAACATCTAAATAAATTAAGATGAGATGCGATATATTTTGGTCGTTCTACAAAAGGGAAATTCCCTCAGCACAAAAAGGCCATGATTGAAGAAAACAACTGAATTAGGTGCAGATGAAAAGTGTATCAGCAACAATACAACCACCAAAACAATTTGAGGTCGGGAACATTACCATGCTGGCAAAAAGTATGAATTTTATTACAGTTTGTGAATTCTACTTTTGTCTACTGCAGTCTATCTTTAAAGGTGCATTGTGTAACGTTTCTGGTGGAGGGTCCGTCATATTTGCTTTTGTCCATGGAGATGTTATTGCTTTGTCTGGAGTATTTCACAGTATGATATTAAACCTTTCTATCTTCATGGAGACCAAACCAGACCAAGTTACGGGTGAGATCTGTGGAGAGGCGACCCCGCTCACAGTCAGAATGCTTGATAGGTATTTTATGACCAATAAAAAAATACCTGTAATTGAATAAATGTAAGGTAGATCTGTATTATTATTATTATTATTATTATTATTATTATTATTATTATTATTATTATTATTATTATTATTATCTGTAGTTGTTGATCATTCTAAGCATAGCAATGATCCTTCCAATCCATACAAACAAGAAGGTGATGGACCCACAGTGCACTTTTAAAAGCATGATTTGATAAAGTTTTTTCTTTTACTTTTTTATCAGATACCCTCCCTGATCCCACTTTTCAGGATGTGTTGTTGCTCTAGTGGACATGGCTCTGTGATACAGTTTGCTTTCTATTAAACTACTATACTTTTTCTTTTCTTTTTCTTTTCTTTTTTGCCTGGACAGTACTAATGATCTTAAGAGTGGGTAGAAATATCCTGCAAATTAGGAACCGGAAACAGATTTCATAACAAAAGATTTAAGCTTTGCTCCTTTTGTGCTGCAAGCTAACCACTTTATAATGGCTACAAATGAACGGTTTACAGATTCATTTCTTTGTTCATTTATAAGGACTGCAATATGCCTGGTCTGCTTTCTGAACCAGTCAAAACATTATGAAAGAATTATTAAACCATTGCAAAGACCGCCCAACAGTCTCCGTCATTACCCTGTGTCTGTGAGGATCTTTGTGTTGGGGCCCGGGTCCGCTGTGAGGCTGTGCACTGGGGCAGAGTAAAGGCTGCAGTTTGAAAGGAAGCACATTCGACTGCTCCACCAGGGGATAGTGATTAAAAAGCACTTAAGAGCCAACACTCACAATCCAGATGAGGTTAGCCTGCTCCCAAGACCTCTTTAACCAGTGAATAAAACACACTACAATTCAAGAGGCTCCTCCATTTGACTGTTATGCCTTTGTGTGTTGGCCATTTATCTCATTGATATGGATGCATTATAGTTTTTTCTTTTCTTTTTTTTTTCCAATGAAAGCTTTTTTGCTGTCACTTTTATGTACTAAACCGTTTTTGTCTTATACAGTGGAGGCACATGCTACTTTTGAAGGTACTAATAGCTGATTTCTCTTTAATGCAATTAAACAATGTGTACTAGTATGGTTAGTGATTCTCATGTTCTCACACTTTTCACAACAATATTACCCTAAGAAAACAGGAAATTAAGGATACCATTAAAGGACCACTGCGTATCATTTCGAGTGGAGGGTCTGCCACCTGCTTGTCTCCACGAAATGTTATTACTTTGTCTAGAATATTTCTCAGTATAAACTAAACCCATCTATCACGAGGGAGACAAGCAGGTTACAACATTACACTACATTACAGTTCAGATCTGTGGACAGTCGCCCCTATTCACAGAGGAAATTATTCTATTTTTGAGAAATAGAAATACATGCTAGACTGTGTATGTTTAATGTCATACCATGGAACATTACAGGGAAAGCAATAACATCTCCATGGAGACAAGCAGAAAAGTTGCACAGTGCATCTTTTCACCTTTAAGGTTCATTGTATCATTGTATCAGGGTTGCATTAGTTGGAGGATTTTATCTTTGGTGCATGTTTTGGGTTTTTTCGAGTACCACCAGCTATAAACCACGTCTATAAAAGGACTTAACTAGGACTATACAGTTGCTATAGTATTTGTGGACAAAGCTTATCCCAGCAGAACACTAAAATGGGGACTACATTGACGATAAATTTTGAAATAAATTGAACTGCAAAGGAATCCATGTACCACCTGAAGGAGCTCACATACCACAGTTTGAGAACCACTGCCTTAGGTTTTCCTCAGATGCCCTCCCCAATGAAACATGTTTAACTCTTATACGAGCTTATACGAAAGCCTCAACAAAAACCCAGCCTTTTAAAATATATTTTGTAGTTATTTTTTCCTCCTAAAATAACCCTTAAATGATATTTTTCCTGCTCAAGCCACTAAGGATTCAGTTTACCTTTCAATGTTATGGCTGATGGCAAACATAACCCAAACAGCAAATGCATCACACAAGTACACTTTACCCACATGTTTCTTTCCAAGATGTGGATTTTCCAGTTTGAACCTCCAGTCCTCCCGTGGTCCCAGCTGAGCGCCTTCATCATCTCCGAGCAGAGCGCCCTGAAAGGCTGTTTACTCAGGCCGTGTGCGTACAGTCCTTGGTTCTGCTCTGTTCAAAGGATTCATTCTGAGCTAGCCCTGGTCCGGCCTCTGAGGGCACAAAGCTGGCGTGTGGCTACTGACCCCATCGTCTTTTGGCCCAGGCTAAAGTCCAGACTGCACTTGGCTGGAGCAGCAGGGAGGATGACCACGAACGGGCAGAGGGAGGCCCAGTTCAAGCTTAAATTCATAAATCTTTGTGGATGTCTCTCAGCATGCAGCTTTGGGCAGGAAAAAAAAAAAAAAAGAAAAGAATCTGAGGATAAAGTGGAATGTGGGCAACTTGTGAAAGATGAGACTGCGCTTTAGAAAAAGCAAAAAATATAGATCATTTTAAGTTTGTAAATCTTCATAAATCATATTTATAGTTTTGCACCAATAACAGAATGCAAAATTAGAATGAGTGAATGGCTAACTATTTGAACTATATATTTCTTTTAGTTATAATGTATTTGCTGACTTGTAGTTGAAATTTGTTAACTTGTGGAGGACTGTCAGAAAGAACACCAAATGTATCCAAAAACTATATTTCACTGTTTGAGGATCCTTACATGGGTGAATTTGCATTATTCAAGTAAAATATTTAGTTTAGCTGATGTGACCTGAGTGAAAATCCCACAGTAAGAATTTGGAACAGTTACAAGAGAAGGAAAAACTAACACCTGATCTGCACATTTTGCCTTGTACCAGAGACGGCGGCTGCCTCAGTATTCCCCGGTGGATTTGATGGATTCTTCCGCTCCGAAAAGGCAATGACTTCTTGACTTTAACGCAGCGTGCAGCAAGTCGAGGCCCAGCAGCGTTTACACAGGGATGAGCCTGGAAGATAGACTATTGAAGACGGAATATATTCAGCCAGCCCAGGAATAAACGGCAAACTCTTTGTAACCATGGACTTTGATTTGGTTCAAAAGTATTTTAATCCCCCTGAAATGCAGAACACACGTCATTAGGAATATTCTAAGGAAAATGTATTGAAATGGTCCCAATGTTGGTGCTGACCTAACTGTCTCAGATTGGAAAACATTGTTCCAACAAACCCACATCAAAAGAATGCAGAAATCTATTATATGCAGCAGACAAAATTAGACTCAACACTTTTCACTCACAGTGCTAATCTTTTTTTTCCCCTGTCTGTCACAAGTTTCCAGGAAAAAAAACAACACACAACACATTTTATTTTCACTCAAAGTTAGACAAAGCAAATCGTGAATAATTTAGACCAGGGTTGGTAATATCATGGTGGAATTTGTGTAATTCCACTGAAAATGGCGCATAAAGCTGTGTCGAAGCATGTGTTGAATAATGGATGTCAAGGCTGCGGATACACAGGGGCTTGAGTCTTGAGATTACATTGGACCATATGACCTTTTCTTTCATGAAAAATTAACTGTCTGATATTGAGCAGATGAAGCTTTATTTAGTGCCTTCTTGCTTCTATAAAACATTCCAGCCACCACTTAAAATTGTCATGCATTGCGGAGTGATATTCTCGACCACCACCTCATTTCTTAGTCCTCTTTTGCTGAATACTGCTGCATTAGAAAGCTTTCCATGTGGCGCTCCTCTCCATTGAAAATACAGCCACAGATGTATAATAGAAAAAAGCGAGGTAGGTGAGTAAACAGTCTGCCTGCACTAGCCTGTAGGTGCCAATCTGCCTTGGATTTTGATGTTGGGGAAAACACTCACTGATGCATCATAATACTTTATCTCGACCGAGCATCCCACTTGCTTTTTATAGCACAACCTTCTAAAAAATTCAAAACTTTGCCAACTCTTTGCTTAGACAACCATTGATCTCCTGTCCTATTTCTTTGCCAAATGAGACACAGTTCAAAGATCTTAATATAAAGCGGCAATGCCAAACAGTCACCCCAAAGATTTTGAATAGTTGTGTAAGCCTATGCAGTTTTACCTATTGTAAATGTAGCTACCGTGACTTTTAAATCTTTCTAGGATTTTTACATCACCAAAAACTCTCACTAACGCACTAAAATACTGCATCTAAAGGCAGGGCTGAAAAATCATTTGATGTCATAAAAGTTCACTCTGGTGCCACATTCCTTTTGCCAAATGAGTCACAGATGAAAAATAACATATTATACAGCTGCAACGTCAGGCTGTCACTTAGGTAATGAAGTTGGTCCAAACCATTTGTCTTATTTTGTCACGCTTTTACCTCATTAGTCATAGCGCACTAACCATTAGCTCCTCAGGAACCCCCTTCACCCAAGGACACTTAGGCGCTCTTTCCATGTGCGACTGAGGCCTGGTGACGCGCTGAAGAGTCTGACAAAGATGAAACGTGCTAGACCATGTCAAGACATTTAACTGCACTTTAAAGAGTCTTTTTAGAAAATGCATCTGAGCTGTCCTCCATCCAACATTAAAAGCTGATAATAATAATTTTGCTGAAAAATTGAGCCATAATAATTAACCAAAACACAAATATTGCTGGTAAAACTGTTTTCAGAGGGTGACAGTTTTGTAAGCTTAGTTGAATCAAAAAATTTTAGTTCCTCATTTACATCGTCAACATTCATTCAGTTAAAACAGTACATATAGTAAGATACAGAACCATGTGATCATGAGCAGAGGAGAGCCGGCAGCGGAGGTGAGCTGTGCATTGTTACGAAACAGGACTGAAGAGGAGGGGTAAATAAGATCCAAAATCAGAGAGGGGAGTGGAGAGAGGGACATACAGAGGCTGGATTTGTGGCGCTCTATCTGGCGGGTACAGTTGTTTGTCCTAGGACAGGGTTATTACTCAGCCATGTGTGGTAAACACTAACTGCTTTATGAAAGCCAGAGGCAGCACAAAGTGCAGTAAAAGTAAAGTGCTTTTGTTGTCTTATGACATGTTTTACAGCATATCCATATTGAGATATTGATGGTGCATGGCATCCTTTTCATTCAGAGGACTTTTTAAAGCCCTTCTGAGCTATTGGACTCCTGGGAGAGTGGTGTTTTGTTAAGTTTTATGTCATTTCAGAAAAAGCTTCAGATGTGGGCTGTGCAGTTAAGTGAACAGAGCACGTCGCATCAATGTCATCATGTTCCCTGTCCCACTGGAGCCTTTCCTAATGAAAAGGTTTAAGGAGACTCAGCCCCGTATGGCTTATATTTAGAAACATGATAAAGTGGAAGACAGGTACACAAGATCATGTCGACTCCCAATGCCAAACGTGTCCATGGACTACCCCAGGTGTGTGTTTAACTGCTGCTGTGATTAAATAAAGCTAATGTTTCTGAAGAGCGTCCTGAGAGCTGGACGGTGGCCACGTGCTGTTAGCCGCTCCGACAGATGCCAGGGGCCGAGTACCGGGGAGGGGACTAATTACCGGACAGCTGCCCACAGACCCTCACCTGCCCTGGGGACCACCATCCATCTCACCCCTGTCTCCAGTCCTTCAGACCTGGCTTCAGTGTCTGGACTCCCTGTGTCTCTGTCACTGCAGGCTGGTACTGGGGACTTGCGGGAATCTTAAGTGAAAATGTTTGACTGTTGAAGTTAAAACTGTTAGCTGCAACTCTTAACTTGTTTCCGAACCTCACCAACCCAGTAGTATTTAGAAACATGAATTTTCTAGCATGTGCATAGCTTTTTAGGAGGCAAAGCAGAGTGGACTGCCCTTACAGTCAACCTGCACTAATCCCATACTAACTTGACAAAACAAATTAACAATATAATATTATTCTTAGACCAGACAAAACATAGCTATCTGGTTTTGCTAGCCATCATTATAGTGTTTTGACACTTTTACCTTGAGTTTAATTAAACTTTGAATGTCATGGCAAGCCCAGTAACATATTACGTGGAGCTACGTTTCTTAGTTTGGTGCCACTGCTGGTTTATAATATCTCAATTGGTGCTTTGAGTCAACTGTCCTTCACCCTTACTGAGATGTCTAAGAAAGGTATTTATAAGAAAATTGAGGTCACAACTGAGAGGAGGGCTGGCTGTAGGCCCAAAAAATATAGTGTAGGGGAGGTTGAGGCAGACTCATTTTGTTGGAATTGAGGGGCCGGTGCACAGACTGCTCATCTTTGCTGTTGGCATAAGCTTGAGGAGAGGAGCGAAAGGTTGAAATTATGCACCCAGAAAGCATTTGGCTCGGGTGATGAAAAAGTGCAATGCAATAATTAAGAGGCACAATAAAAATGATTAGAACTGCTTTTGACATTCTTGCCGCAAATAACTTGCGTTTAATTGCAATCACAAATTTTAAATGCCAGTTTTATGTTCCATGGCTATAAGCTGTTTAAAGTTCAATGGCTATACTCTTTAAATCTCTTTCCAATTTGTGCTGGGAGGCAACAAGCGAGAACAGGAGTCCAGAATAAGACAAAAGTATGCAAAATGAGGATCCTAAAATAGAGGGAATAAAAGTCATGGATGTATTCTGCCATTAGGAGCTGGACAGTGGGGCTCGCTGGCCTGGGGAGGACCCATGTGGCTCTGCTCGAGGCTAGTTAGCTATTCAGCCACAGCATCTGTTGCAGGCTAATGGATGTTATAACCTCATAAACGTCATGAAATTGGACATTATCCCTTAATTAAAAGAACAGAGATGCATTACAATGATTAGAGTGGCACTCCAGCGAACCTGCCCCGTGCTCCAATAATGTATCTTGACGATGTTTAGCCACTAAGCAAGGTGTCTGCTCAGGAAGGGGGCATATAATATTTTTAATGAGCCAGTTGGTGTCCAAAGCTGCAAACTTTTAGAGATTTGGCACAATGAATCCATCCTAATTTTGTCTCGAAACTTCCCTCAAGGACTCGTTTCGATATTTAACCAAAGAGTTACAAGGACGGCCCACTGCTTGTACTTTCCTGTGTATTATTTGGATTTGGCTGCCTCCGATGATGATTGGAGTGTCTTTACGGTGATTACGTGTGCAGCGTTGGCTCAGCAGAAACAGCTGTGCAGTAAAGCCCATGTAAAAACAAAGCTTGATGCTTGTGTACTCTGGCACCTGGGCCATCAGTGCCCAATAAATACCACCAACCAATCAATCTGCCCTTCTTCTCACTAAGGAACTTAATGAAACAGTGGAGTCTGGAAGAAAGTGCCTGAATACAAAAATCAGGGCACGAGTATGCTCTGGTGCTTATTCCTGAAGCTGGTTGAGAGTTAAAATTCTTACAGCAGCTCTTGTTGTAAAGGTCACGAGAGGCCTGCTCTGACACATCTGTCATCGAGTGTCGTATGGCCTCAGAGAGAAAATGTCACTCTGCTGTGTGTTGTGCAGGTGCTAACCTCTTTGGTCTGTCCTTTTGTACAGCCATGTACAATAACTCTCAATGTGGGATCCTCTGATTTTGTTATCTACTCATCAGCATCTTATTGTGTACTCTCCCATTCATTTCAGCACCCATGCAATTTTTGGTTTGCGTCTCAATTTAACTTTAGCATCAGTGGAGAGAAGTGTGGGGTGGGGGTGAGAGTTTTATGTATTTATTTTCCTGTTAAAAAAAATAAAAATTCTGAACCTCCATAAATTTGAGCTCCAAAAATATGCACTGTCCCCTTGCTTTTTTCCAACATTTTTTTTGTTTGTCACTACCAGCAACTGCAACTTCTTCTGCTCAGCTGCCTTTTCCATTCTCTTCCTCCAAGTTGCTGTTTATGAATCCATATCACATTAGTGGCTTCTTCATCGTCTTACACATATTTCTTTCTTGCTGTCACAACCCATAGATTATTGAAAATCACCCAAACCACACCCACTGCATATTGGCAGACATTTAGCTGAACCAATTACATGCTGACATTCACAAGACATGTCAGTGATATCATCCAAGCTACGCAACAGCAACCTCAGGAATCCATGTGAAAAGTAATTGTGCATTTCTCATTTATGTATTAGGCATTCTGTCTTCTCTATGATCTATCCTCCATCGAGACAGACACAATAATGTAACACCCAGCGCGGCCTGATAAAGAGTCTATTTTTGCTCAAAGCTCCCACTCCTGAATGAGAATGAATGAAGGCATGCTGCGGTGGTAATGTATCAACATAAAATATTGAAATAGCCCAACCAAGGGCAAACTGCATGTAATTGAAACTGTGTGTGTGTGGAGAACAAGGAGCCAGTGTCTGCACATCTGAGATTTGGAACAAGGGCTTTCAGAAGGCGTTTAGTTCAGGTTACTCCTCCTGCCCTCTGTCCATTTTGCTTGAATTAATTAGCTTGATAAATTATGTAGATTTTGTTTCAGACAACCCACTCTGGACATTTTCACTTCTATTTTAATAAGTAGCTTTTTTTTAAGCTGTCAGGTAAAGTTACTCAAGATATTGAATTTGATAGTACATTCAAAATGTAAAATACCACATTTAATACTTCTAGCACAGGGGTACTCAATTACAAACTCAAAAGGTCCACTTACCAAATTTACAGAGTATCCAAGGAAAAAGTGACGGTGGATTTTCAAACTTAGAACTTCTAACAAAAAAATGTAGTAAATCCACATGGAACATTTGAACTGTGCACAAAGTATTGTGTGTTCTGTCCGCAAGCGTGAAAAGCTAAAGGCCGAATTAAGGCAAAGCACAGGCCAATGAAATACTGTGTGGAGTCCGCCAATTGAGTACCTCTGTTCTAGGAGTTCTCGTAAGGCCTTATATTATATACAGAATTGACTCTTATGGGCGTTTAGCCTCATTACAATTTAGTTACATCCTCAAAAACATACCTGGAAATGTGTTTTGTTTTATTCACATGTTTGATTAATCTTTTATTATTAATCTGTCTACATTTCTAAAGCTCAAAATTTTCTGTTCCTACCTATTCCATTTACCTTTTGTTCAATAGAGATTGGGAATTCCAGCACTGAAATTATCCAAATGATTGTAGTGAAGGTGTATTTGGTTTAAAAACACAGTGGAGCATTTCGAGTATCACCATATGACATCACAAGGTGGACCTCACAAGGTTTTCAGTGAGCCTAAATATGCCCAGTTTGTGTGTTAAACATGTGTGAATGCAACAAAACATAACTCCAGGCATAGATCCAAAAATATAGTAATATGAGCCCTTTAAAATAATATAATAAGCAAATAAATAAATAGAAAATGCTCTTGAGTTTAAGGTCCATTGATCTGTTCAGTCATTTTACTCCATTGGTGACTTCTCCCATTTAAAATCCTTTGTGTGCAGTTGTTTTTTTTTCACCCCATATGCATAAATGTTAATGTTTTGGTAGAAAACGGATCCCTCACAAAACGCTGGCAACGAAAAGAGCAACTCAGCCACAATTCAACCGGGTTTTAATCATCCTTCCACCAAAGCCTTTTAGCCTTTGTGCAAGTTCACGGACTCTGCATTTCCCTCTCCTCAGTGTCAGCAGTTAATTAGCGGTTAACACAGAGCCAGCCCAGAGACACATCAAAGAAGCAATTGGACAAGATGGCCACTTCTCCCTCCATGTGTTTATCCCTTCGTCAACTATACATAGGACAGACTGCCAACTTCTGCTTGCTTTCGCCTTGCTCGCTTAGCTGTCCCACTTTACTTTTTAAGACCCCCTCCCTCCCCACTTCCCCCGAGGACAGCGGACGTCTCCATCTGACACATCAATTTACAAACACGTTCAACCAAATTCCCCCTCGCAATTCCGACCACCGCAGCAACCAGGGAAGCGGAGTGGCGGACATCTTGCCGGTCATCAGCTGTACAAGGAGGCTGGAGAGTGGGGTTGCGGGGCTGGGGTTTCCGGACGTCAAAGAGCAGGTTAAGTGCGATAAGTGGATTGCGCATATGCCAGAGGGAAGATAATGACTAAAAATGACTTCCCATCTACCTTACACAAAGAGAGACAGCTACGGGCCACAGCTGCCGGGGGAAGATTAATGGCGCTGTCCAGGTGTAGGGGACTCCGGAGAGGGTGACCACGAGGAGGACAAAGGGGCTGTCACAAAGGTATGGGAAAGGTACAGAATGGGTTAGCATGTGTTTTGATTTCATGCTACATACAGAGTCGAAGATTGGGAGAAAATTGCAAAGATGACAGCCAGTAATATAGGCTCTAATAATGATCTTTTGGTTGGCAATG
Source organism: Odontamblyopus rebecca (assembly GCA_030686955.1). NCBI lineage: Eukaryota > Metazoa > Chordata > Actinopteri > Gobiiformes > Gobiidae > Odontamblyopus > Odontamblyopus rebecca. Next base: position 15,433,169 of record CM060672.1, on the reverse strand, counting down.
ATACCTTAAAAGCTTTGCCTCAATCTCTCCAATACACTGTAATCCGTAAATAATGAATCAGCTTGCGTTGTTGACAGCCTGCAAAAAAGATATATTCTGCATATTACAATATGGTACGTCTAAATCTAAGACTGAAGATTATAGTAACAACAAGAGCAAAACACCATGTTAAAAGAAAAAACATTGTTTATCTTACTCTTTTAAGGCATCTAAAGCCGTTTTCACGCATGGAGCCTTAAATCAGCAATGGTTTTTTTTTGCTTATTAGAACTGGATCATATCAGGATTTCAAACAGTAGTGGATCTCAGAATTCCCCTTGTTAGTACATTTGTATTCATAGTCCCACCAGCAGGCATCAACCGGTGTATTCCTTCAGCCAGTTCTCAGACTGAATGGAAAGACACACATTCACACAGACAGTACTTTGAGATCTTCTATTTCTCTGATATGGTTAGCTACATAAAAAGTTAAAGGGCCTATATTACATTATATTCTGATTTCTATATTATAATGTTTCTTCACTCCAAATATACCTGGAGTTGTTTCGTTTCATTCTCACATGTTTAACACACAAACACTGCACATTCACTTATTGTGTTATTCTCTCAAACTGAAAACACTCTCTTTCACCTTGTGCTGACATGTCATGCTCCACTCTGTTTTTAAACTCCAAACACCTTCACTAGAATCTTTGGATGATTTCAGTCCTGGAATAGCCAATATCTGACCACTGAACTGAAAGTAAAGGGTAGTTGTTAACTTGAAAACTCTTGCTTCATTACATCACAAGGTGAAATAGAGCATTTTGAGCTTTGAGTAATCCTGGATTATTAGTCTATTTACATCTCCAAACATGCATGAACAAGACAGCTCCAGGTATGTTTTTGATGAGGTAACAACATTATAACATGGCTTAAATATAGGACTTAACTTTAACAGAATTTCACTCATGATGGTGCTTCTATTGTATTGAAATTGTTGAATATTTACAAAATGACTGACTATAATAGCCACTTGATCCTAATACGTCAGCATCAGCCATTCATTTGTTGCTGTGGTTTTGACATTAACAACTGCTAGATAAGCAAGACAAAATTCTTGGAATCCAAATGCACTTTCACAGAACGCTCCCACCACATGCCCGTATGCCATTTGAGCTCATCAGCATTCAGATTTGCTGTCTACTACACAAACTACAGATTGCTCTCACTGATGCAAACAAATGATAGCATGCCACAGTGTAAGCATGGCATATCTATTCTCTATCTGATAAACAACAGCGGTGACCATGGTGATGAGGTCAGGGTTTACTGGGTTCAAGTCGAGTCTGCAGAAGGCTTTTACGGTCATCACATGTTCTGTCACCTGATACCACCTGATAGTATGTGATGAGGAAAACAAGATGGCGCTGGCTGCATTCACTCCCAAGCCATCCGACAAGCTAGAGATCTGATCATGTTCTCTGTGCAGCAAGATACATGGGCCTCTTCTAGTGCAGTCATTATCAGATAGGAGAAGCACTAATCATAGGTGTGTGGTGTCGGTCTGTTACCTTTTTGTGAAGGCTTTTTTGCTATAAATTCAAGTTTTTTGTTATGAATGTTATATGCTGTGTCGTTTCATTATCACAAACATACCTAGAATTGTTATGTTTGATTCACACATGTTCAACACACAAACCCTGAATATTTAAGATGTGTTTCTCTCAAACAAAAAAGCACTTCGTTCCACCTTGCGATGCCATGTGGTAACACAGGAAGTGCTCCACTGTGTCTTTAAACTCCATACACCTTCACTAGAATCATTTGGGTGATTTCAGCCCTGGTATTCCCCATCTCTACTGAACTAAAGGTAAAATGTAGCTGCTAACATGAAAACTACAGCTTCGTGACATCACAAGGTGCAACAGAGCATTTTGAGCTTTGGAGATGTAGCCAAACTAATAATAAAGGATTAATAGAACATGTCTGACTGAAGCAAAACGCAACTCCAGGTAAGTTTTTGATGAGATAACATAACATGGTTAAAATCTCACAAGAGCCATTTTTTTGTAATATAGGACCTTTAATTTCTTTCTTGTCTATTTCTTCCATCTGTACCCCTTTGAAAATCAGTTTCTATTTCTCTGTGAAGAAAAGTAAACGTCACTAGATGAAATAAAACAACTGTGCTCTATCTGATTTGATTTTGTGATTTCAGATTGTTTAAGAAATGCCAATAAAGTTATTGCCGTACACTGGAACAGTTCAGGCAAAGCAATAACATCTCATAACAAGTAGGTGCAGAAAAGTTAAATAGTTCACCTTTAAGAGTATTTACACCAACTGAAAGGATGACAGAAAAAGAAAATGGTGTAATAGTGGGTAGAGCAATGTAGAAATCTAATACAAAGGAATATATTGCAGTTTTTCATTTCTCAAACAATACACTGCAAAATTCTGAAATCTCTCACTGTGCAGTTCTACAGACTCCTGCTGTAAGAGTCCACCTCACTTACAGTTTCTTTATATTTTAGAAACGCCGTCGCCTTTTCAAAACGTTTCATCCAGTGGCAGAAATGTTCCCTTTTTGCAGCACTTTCCAACCCTCTACTTCCCCCTGTCACCAGGCTTTGTACAGACTGCTTCTCCTCTCCTTTTGAGACAGGATCCAGCTAGCAGAGTCTGTCGCCTGCTACACTTCACGGCCCAGAGCTGGATTGTGGCCTGAGTGGCTTGTACGACGAAGTCCTTTTTCTCTGCACTCACAAGATGTCTGTCCACTGGCTCAGACTTATCCACTCAAAGCTAGTTAGGTGGGGGTCTATTGGCAGGAATGGAGCGATGATTATAATGAAAGAACTTCAAAGGGGAGGGGGATTGTAAGGATTATGCAATAACAAGCAGCAGATTATCAATAGGACCTCAGGGGGTAAGTTAAACTGCTGTAGTGACCCACAATTGGGTTAGTAGTTGTACAGTATGAAGCCATGCAAATGTAATATTAACTAAACATCTCAAAAGATATGATCCAATAATCCATCCATCCATCTTCTCCCACTTGGTCGCGGGGGCAGCTTGCTGCCCAAATCTCATAGCACCTGACCCTCCCCATGAACCCCTCTGTGAGTGGATCCCACAGGAGGGTGGGCGTCATGGTCCTTGATGTTAGTTCATAGGTTCATAGTTCATGCTGCACGTTTTGAGTTGATGGGGGGGGAACCCGGAGTCCCCGGAGGAAACCCATCCAGACATGGGGAGAACATGCAAACTCCACACAGAAAGGCCCAGGCGACCCGGGGATCGAACCCACAACCTTCTGGCTGTAAGGCATAAGTGTTGCCACTCAGCCTCCGTGCCATGATCCAATAATGACAATTCAATTCTTACGATTTCTTTAGCAATTCATATGTGTGTGAAAATCTATACACAAAGTTGGCTAAATATGTGGACATGACCAAAATGTTTTTGTTAGTAAAACAAACTTGAATCTAAAAATAAACTTGAATCTAAAAATATCAATCGGCTTTGTAAATCTGTCCACAAAGGCCATACTGTATAATTTTGCATAATTCTCAACACCTTTATCCAAAGGAAGGGGTGATTTGTTTATTGAATCTGGTGTTTTTGATGGTTTGGGAGGTTAGGCTGTTACTCAGCATGCATCTGTTTGTCTGTGCTCAATCTCCCCATAAGCACAAACACAGATGAAGTTGTTTTATGAGCCCGCTGAGTGAGAGGCACCCATTGTCTCTGTATGAGGCTGATTCAAAATGGCCGCCCCCAGCACTCAAATTGATCGTAATTGTATTCCCAAACTCTTGCTCAGCGGGGCATTACATTTTGTATTATTGACTTTAAAAACACATTCAGCTATTCTGCTTGCAATTTCATTACACCGCTGTCAATTACCGCTCTACGAAACAAAGCATGGGCCTGCAAATAAAATGTATGAGGTAATTTTCCAAATGCCACTTAGGAGGTACCTCCGTCTGAGCGATGGGCGTGCGTAATTTGTGCACTTGCTTACTGCAAATCTGGTTATGCACAGGCGGTCGGGTACGTTTCATTAAAATTCACAGGAGACTGGGGTGATTACCCTGGTGTTTTCATATGAGTCAATAACCTGCCTGCCACGTGCAGGTAAGCAAAATTAACATTTGAATTAAACTGGGGCTTTCTCTAACCTTTGTCTAGAATGTAAATGCCGGTGGAGTGGAGAATTCCTATAGTGTAAGTAATATTGCATAACAGATGGTGTATTTGGGCTGTTCAAAAACTCAACTGTTCAAAAAATATTTTACAGTCTACAATTTTAACTAAAATTGTTTTGCAAAAAAATGAAAGTTTGTAAAAGTTTGTAAACTTTTACAAACTTTCATACCATTATTTAGTGTCCTTTATCCCCTCCCCTCAGGAGAATTTGATTTTCTTTATCCCATATTATGTGAATAGCATTAATGGAATTAAACTAAAAATAACAATTCATAGTAATCATTTGTGGGCTGATCATTCCAACTGAAACTAACTACAAGTTTTTACTAGTGTATACTAGTGAAATCGCAAAACATTACAAACACCTTAAAAACAACTTTCCTAAATTAACAAGCAACCAACAGTCCTCCTATTTACCCCCATTGTGAACTGGTAAGCCTCGACCTTTTAACCCCGACTTGATTCCCTTTTCTTAACATCAGAATCGGTCACTTTTTCTCGTTTTATTTCCACTGATATTTGCTGGGGCTGTCAGTCTGTCGGCTCAAATGGAGAGGTGGCGTGTGTGTTGATCGCTGGGTTATAGGGCACGGCGCTGCTGGGGGGTCACTGATAAGAGCTTCACAGACAGAGATTGAAGGAATGACCCAACCTCTACCCCTCACCCCGCACCACCATTTCAGACCAGCGTTTCCCAGCCGCGGCCAATTACAGCACAGGGAGAAGGAGGACTGTGAGCCATGGATGTTATAAGCTCCAAGGCACATCCCAGTGACAGAGTGCGGGCTTTGAAGTAGCTTTGCTTCTCATGTGTAGACCAGCAAGGACTTCATGGTTAAGATATTGCAGGAATAAGTTGTGTTTTGGTTCGGTAAACAATATGGTGGAGTAACATACAAACCTCATTATTTTTCAATGACATTTTTTGTTGGCTATGACTTAAAGGTGCACTGCATAACATTTCTCATAGGGGGCCTGCTTGTCTCTCTAGAAATATTATTGCTTTGTCTAAAATCTTCCACAGTATACATTAAACCTGACAAGCATGTAACAATACTACGCTACATTACAATTCAGATCTGTGGAGAGTCACCTCTGTTCACAGAAGGAATTATATTATTTTTGAGCAACAGAAACACCCGTGATGAATAAATGCTTATATATGTTTAACATCATACCATGGAACATTTCAGGGAAAGCAATAAGATATCCATAGAGACAAGTAGGTAACAGACCCACCACCAGATAAGTTGCGCAGTGCACCTTTAAGAAAATGATCAGTTGGTTATGAGCAGTGACATTTTTTTTCCCTGTAATAACAGTATGTGGTTTGGATCAGAGTTCAGATTAAGTGTCAATCATATCTATGCCATATTTTAGCTGTTTTTTAATCAGAGTAATAAAAGTATAATATTGAAAACTATGATTTATTGATTGACCAATACAAGGAAAAACAAAAAGAATGTTTTCCCTCATATCACTCAGTTTTCTGTAACGAGGATTTCCCCCATATGTGCAAACAGGCTGGCATCTCTTCTGCAGAGTTCGACTAGGCCTTTTGAATGTTGTCCCATCTCATGAAAAGCACCTATTGATCAGTGGCAAAACAATCATCGCGAATTAAACTCGTCAAGGTCTTAGACTAAGCGGATTAACTAACCATCTGAACAGCATTCTACGTATTTTCCGTATACATGTTTATGCTGAGCTTGGTTAGGAGGTATTGGAAACATGGATGGAGGATGAGAGCTGTTAAATGAAGCGGATTTCATGATTAGAGACAAAAGTGTGAACAAAGTAAAGTATTGATCATATAGACAGCATTATGCCAAAGTTTTTCTCTGCCAATCTTGTGTTCCTGCAGCGTGTGATAGCCAGATGTTTACATGCGCCAATTAACAAACTGCTTTATTTGATTTTTCTCCTCTTTTGTTGTGATGAAAGAATCGAGGCTATAGACTGGCTGTGCTGCCTCATTACAGAACGCATGTAAGTGCTTGTGAAGTGCAATTATAAAGTGAAGGAAAAGCTTTGTTTCAAATCATGCCCAATGAAACCCAAAATTATCATTAACACAGTGGGTACATTTGGTTACTCTTGAATCAAACACTTGCTTTTGCCTTGGGTATTTCTACCTCTTCCACCTCGTTTCGTCATTTTCCCCCAGAACTGGACTTGAAGCTAATTAATTTGCAAATTTTATTCTCAATAAAGTGCTTACAAAAAGATAATTGTGGCTTTATTAACAGTTTCTTGGGCAGCAGATGGTGTTCTGCAGGCCTGCCATGTTGAATTAGTGATGACGCTGTCGTTTTATGTGCTCCCTTCTCTGGCAAACCATTAAACTCCTAATTAAGGCTACAAATTAATACTATTTCCTCCCAACATTAGAAACTATAATTCGAGTTGCAATCAAAACAAATGCAAATACTCAGGTAAACCCCCATTATTGCGCATCTTTTCTCTATTTACAATGCCTGCCTTTTTCTGTAAAGAATCCCTGTTATTACAGTCATTTGTTCTATATTAAGAGCAATTAAATGCCTATTAAATATGCCAAAGCATTTGTTGCCTTGTTTGTGCTCAGCATTTACAAGACTCCCAGCCCCTCGCAGCCAAATCTCAGTAAACTCCATCGACTTAATCCCCGCAATGTTTTATTAAAAACAAATTATGTCCGACTTCACCGCCGGTAATCCAGCACATCAAGTATTGGTAACCGCCTGAAGGAGAAGTGCTTGCATTTTAATTAAGAGCGCGAGTAACAAGCAGCAAAGTGTGCGGATTAGTGTGTTTACTTGGGGAGAGCGAGAAGAAAAAAGATCTTCATTTCATTTTGTAATCTGCTCTTGGATCGACTCCAAACGTACAGTGACTTGACATATTTTCAGGAACACTCAGCCCAACCTGGAGGCTGAAATGTTTACATGTTTACTTCTGTGTCTTATTTTGAACTAGAACCTCTAATGTGCAATGTACTTTACTACAGCAGTTCTGAAACTTTCACACTGTCACAATAAACGTTTGATTTCAGCCGGCCCCACCACTTTTCACTAAAATTATGCTACTGGAAGACAATTCGGAGTATCACTGGAGCTCAAGCCAGTTTGCAAATATATATCACATTCATAACTTCATTTTAGGGATGTGTAAAAATGTCAAATATTGTGATACTAAATTTGGTGATACAGTATTTTTATCGTGGGTTGCTGTGTTGATGTATCGCCAAGAGCATTTTTTGGTATCTTTTGGTGTTTTGGTGGCTGCACTACAATTTTGTTGCTTATTTAGTGGTGGAAGTAAACTTGTTCATGCAATGCACTTGGCATATTTACTGTTTTGATGACTAAAACATATGTATTTCATATTAACTTTGCACAAGAACTGATTTAACAAAGACATATTGTTGCTAAAATGTATTTGGTTCTTAAAAAACAGCAATATATTAGAGAGTATCATATGTGATACATCAGTTTTTGCAGGTATCGCCAGATCATGATTATATTGTGTCGCAAGCCATGTGTCATGTATCATGTATCAAGTATCGAATCACGAGGGATGCTGTGATTCCCAGCCTTTATATATCTCAAAAGAAACAATATTTGCTCATTCTTGGAACCTTACAATAGCATATTTTAACTCAAATAGCTCAACACCATTCCTGGCGCTCTCTAAAAGATTCTGTTTCTAATTGTGACTCAGACAAAACAGCGCTGTCTGCTTGAAGGCGAAGAGAGGATGAGAAGGCGCTGAGATTGGCAGCTGGTCCCCCTGAGCTGCTCTGCTGCGTACATACTATAATTGACACACTCAGGCCTAATCCTCCGTGGGACCAGCGCACTGTTCCAGACTTGAGTGGGAGATGGCTGCTCCTCCAAGAAGTCATGACCAGTGTTTGATCAAAGAGGCTCCGCTCCCCACGCCCACCGCCTCCTGCCACAACTTGATCTGGATCGATGCGAGGGCTGCTGTACGAAATCCCCCGATTCCTCGAGCTCCACAAACCCCCTTTTCCATTCAGAGGAGAGTCACTTTAAGTTCATGCACGCAGGAGCTGTTCTTGATGTCTTAAGTTCTGTGGCAGAGGTGTAAAACAGTTTCGTTACAGTGCCCCCAACTAGTACGGGAAACTTTAGAAATATGGCCAAAGGAGTTTTCTTTTGCCGAAAATATTAGCCAGCATTAACAATATGATAAATAAAATATAACTCAAAAGGCAAATCATATTACTTTCATAAATGTAAGTGTGAATAATGAAGTCACGCATCCATGGATCCAGAAGGATAAAGTTAGGACTGTTGCCGTAGTAATTAACAATTCAAAACTAAATTATCTTTTTGAGTGTTCAACCCATGGCGTAACAGGAAGCTGAAACCTGTGATGCTCGACTCCATGGCAATAGATGGAACGTTTAATGCCATAGTGTGAAACATTCCAATGTACAACTGGCATTACTACTACTACTACTACTACTACAAATACAACTGGCATTACTACTACTACTACTACAAATACAACTGGCATTACTACTACTACTACTTACTACAAATACAACTGGCATTACTACTACTACTACTACTACAAATACAACTGGCATTACTACTACTACTACTTACTACAAATACAACTGGCATTACTACTACTACTACTACTACAAATACAACTGGCATTACTGCTACTACTACTACTACTACTACTACTACTACTACTACTACTACTACTACTACTACTACTACTACAAATACAACTGGCATTACTACTACTACTACAAATACAACTGGCATTACTACTACTACTACAAATACAACTGGCATTACTACTACTACTACAAATACAACTGGCATTACTACTACTACTACTACAAATACAACTGGCATTACTACTACTACTACTACAAATACAACTGGCATTACTGCTACTACTACTACTACTACAAATACAACTGGCATTACTACTACTACTACAAATACAACTGGCATTACTACTACTACTACTACTACAAATACAACTGGCATTACTACTACTACTACTACAAATACAACTTGGTATTATTGTACATTACTACTACTACTACTACAAATACAACTGGTATTACTACTACTACTACAAATACAACTGGCATTACTACTACTACTACTACTACTACAAATACAACTGGCATTACTACTACTACTACAAATACAACTGGCATTACTACTACTACTACTACTACTACTACTACGACAAATACAACTGGCATTACTACTACTACTACTACTACAAATACAACTGGCATTACTACTACTACTACTACTACAAATACAACTGGCATTACTACTACTACTACTACTACAAATACAACTGGCATTACTACTACTACTACAAATACAACTGGCATTACTACTACTACTACAAATACAACTGGCATTACTGCTACTACTACTACTACTACTACAAATACAACTGGCATTACTGCTACTACTACTACAAATACAAATACAACTGGCATTACTACTACTACTACTACTACTACTACTACAACTGGCATTACTACTGCTACTACTACTACTACTACTACTACAATTACAACTGCCATTACTTCTACTTTTACAAGTACAACTGCCATAACTACTGCTAAACGTACAACTTGTATAACTACTACTAGTACTAAAAGTACTACTACTCAGTGATTCCATCAAATAAAATTCATTCAAGTCTCCAAACCTAGTGGAGGACATTGAGCCTTCTTCAGATCAGGCCTGTTTTTCCTGGTCTGACTGTTGTTTATTTGGACAAAATATTGACATAATATAGGCCACATGAATCCTCCATGTTTCCTCTGCTCCAGGTGTTTTCTGCTTGATTCCAGTGTATATGAGCTCCTGCTGACAATCACAACCCAACGCACTTTAACTGGCCACTTTATTGTTTGTCCTAACTTTTCTAATAGGAGGCCGTGGTTCACATAAATGCCTTCTATTACTGTTAAAAATCTGTCTTGGAGTTGAGAAGAGCCCAAACTCGCCCAGCTCCCTCCTTTATCAGCGTACACACAGAGTTCTCCGGGTGCTTATAAATCCACTGAATATTGTTCATTGTGGCTCACCCGTCTTACCAAACAAGAATAACAAGAAAAAGGCCCATAATGATGGAATTTACTGCAGTTTGGAACTTCAACACAAACTTTCCTCTTCCCATTAATAGAATATATGATAATTAGTTTTTTCCACACAGACAAATCCATTAATATAACTTATTCATGGCTCGGAATACAACTATTTCTGTTGTTTGTGTATTTACACATTACATAAAGGAGATTCACATAGCTATCAGTGTGCTTTTCTAATTCATGACATTATGAATTTGATATTGGTGTTGTTGAAAATAAATATCTTGTTTACAATGTGGAATTATGGTGATGTGGTGTTGCTGCTAACAAGGAGTGTGCTAATTTCAATATATCGGGATTAATAATTTGATTATTAATTAATCATTGCATTTATATAGTGCCTTTCAAGATACCCAGTTCATTATTCATTCACTTCACACTCAGTAATGGTAAGGTACAATTGTAGCCACAGCTGCCCTGGGGCAGACGGACAGAAGCGAGGCTGCCAATCTGCACCATTGGCCCCTCCGACCACCACTATCACTCACACACACACCACTTTCGTACTAGGCAATGTGGGTAAAGTGCCTTGCCTAAGGACACAACAACAGTTTTTGTGACTGGCGCCCTCTGTGGCACCTGGAATTCCCAGCGGTCTCTCATCCAAGTACTAACCAGGCCTGGCCTTGCTGAGCTTCTGAGATATGACGAGATTAGGCTTGTACAAGCTGGTATGGCCACACAAATTTGATGGTGCGGCTGAATTTAGTTTTGATAATTAAAATTATTTTTTACCACGGTCGGTGAGAATTCCAAAGACCGACTGCTGTGAGTTAATACTGCATAATGCACAAGTAGTCTGGCAACAGTTAAATCAGTTTTCTAATATCACTGCTCACTGATCACCATAGCAAGGGGGAAACCAATCCTGAAGATTGTAAGGACTAACTGCATTTAAAACACAGAAATAACAATGATTTGTGACATTTACAGACTTTCCATATTCACAGGTGACACATTTCCGTTTGCAACTATGGTATAAGTGCATTAATCAAGTCATAGTTGCTTATGTATTTCATATTGAGTTTGTGACTAAATTTGTAATAAAGAATAGCACATGCAATATATTGTTTATCTCATGTATTATTGTATTGTGAACCATGTATATCATATGGATCCATGGAGGACCCTGCATATAACAAATTTTGTTTAGAAAGGACATCTGACCTAAACAATAAATATGTTTACCCACATTGATATAATTGGTGGAAGCAACAGTGTTATTTTTGCTGTCACTGAGCCTTCGCTTGTCTCTACCCTGCACTTTCTCTATCGTGCAATACCCAACGGATATGAATCAACTACATCATTAAGCAGGCCACTGTTTCATCAAAGCACGAGTCAAGCCCAAAAGATTCCAGGGGGAGCGTAATCAGTTTGAGGGACGACGGTTTATTTATACCAAACAAAATGAAATTACAGCGGCTCTTGAGTGACATTTATGGATGCGTTACCCGCGGTGACGACATGTTTACAAAGCAGTGCCCGTTATCTGGGGAAGCCATAACAAAGTATTCTTACATAAGCCTGGCATTTGTCTCCTTATTGTCAACAATGCCATAAAAGCCCCTGTTTTATGTGAAATTAAAACTGTTGCCAAGACGATCCCATCTTTGCTTTGTCCAGAAGCGATTAAATGCGCCAATGAGTCTTATGGTTGCATTGGATGGCAGCTTCCTTTATGGCACTAAACCTGCACTCCAATTTATTTTCAGCCTGTGAAGCGTGACTCCTTCAAACATTTTTTACCCAATTACAAGAATGTATTTTTATATTTTTCATACAGGTTACATGATTAATAATGCTTGCCTTAGTGCAGTGTGCTGAAATTATGATATCCAACTGCTTTCTTCTTTTCCATGTGGAGGAACTATGTCTGGGAATGCAATTGGAGTCCTTGGAGAAGTCAGAGGAAACTGCGGCCCCCACAACCTGATGCTTAATAAGTGGAAGAAAATTAATAAGTGAATAGCAAAAATACACCCAGGCAGAACTTTCAGTGTCACCACATTTTAAATGCAAACCTCGCAGAGCTGATCATGGGCATGACCAGCTCTTGAATGATAGGCTAACAAATAACTTGCATATAATAAGTCGCACAAGAACAGTGATTTACATTTGCCAGATTCCGTCCTTAGTCTTTTCCATTATCTCCGCTTGGAACCATCATAAAAAATTAATGAATTCTGTCATTTGGACAACATAAGCCTGTATTTTAACCGAATACATTTCATCACTTATCAAAGTCTTCATCAGTTCTGACAGGGTTCTAGTCACTACCTTAAATATCTGCCAAATACACAGTGAAAAAGTTATATGAGAGGAAATTGATAAATGTATTTTAATATTTTCTACCCAAAAACTATATTTCTTACAGAAGTATTGTTTCAGGTTTCCAACTGCGTAGACCTAAAAACAAAATGTCCTGTCTCTTAGATTGTTGTAAGGTCTTAGATCTTGTCACACCTGAAGACGTATCACTGAGCTTGTCCTTTAAAGCCACATCCATGTGTGCATCCATTATATGTCCCTGCTCTGTGTCAATAGTCCATTCGGAGGATTTATATAGTATTTGCTCTCATTAGTCTTCCAGTGTCTCCTGTTCACTTGGGCCATTTGATGTCACTGCTCCATGTAAATCGTCTAACGGACAATTGCTCATTATCTACCGCTTCCCAATCCAATTCCTGGGATTATTTCTCAATTAAAGGTTATAACGCCTTTTAGTCGAGTAGTGTGGCCTTGGTGTGAACTTGCCTTGAGCACCATTGGAAAACCGGATGACCCCTGAGAGAGAAATGTTTAGTGTAAAAATTGTCATTCATTAAAATACATATGGTCAGTTTTTTATATAGGAGATATGGATCCAGGGTGCAGTGTATCTAAGATTGTATTGCTTGTATACCATCTGCTCAACCAAGACCATATGCTTTTATAATACTTTACAAAGACATTATGGTCCGTACAAGTAGATTAACCAACCAAAGAAGCGCAGAGTCAAAAGGTGTCAAAATTAAGTGGGCAACTTAATAAAGAAAGGACAAGAGGACTGACAAAAAGCACAGATTTCTGATGAGCCAAACACTGAACTCTCTTTCTCTATATATGAGGTAAAAGAAGTTATAGATTTCTGAATGTTAATGAGGATATTCAGGAGTCTTTGGCATTTTAGAGACACTTACAACAAATTAGTGGATGACTGGCATTTCCCACAACTGGACGGTTGTCTGATGCTCTCTATTGTGTGGCGCCAGATCCTCTTGTGTTTTAACAGATTTGCGAGGCATTTTACACCAGTTTTGCTTTCTTTGTCATTGCAACATGGCAGAGAACTTATTTCCTACTGTATGGCTGCTAGAGATTTTATATGTTTAAAATTAATTATTTTAAATCGTTCTTGTTTTTACATAGGTGTGTGTATACGGGATGCTAATGAAGAGGTGGGCAGGGGTTTGGCTGCCAGCAGTGAGCGCCAGGCCGTCACACGCTGCTCTGATCATTACTTACCCACAGACGGCCAATGTCACGCACAATATCCCCAGGTTTGCCCTTCATAGGCTGTTGTGCATCCTCCCATCGCTCCAGCTCACTTAATGATAACAGGCCCCAATTACACTGGCACGCACACACCAAGCACACACAGCAAAACAAACACATACCCCCCCGACTGTGCACGTTTCCCCTCGGCCTTTTTGTTTAAGAAGGAAGATGAATATTCTCACATTAGAACAAGTGGGCTCCTGACACATTTTCACCTGTCCATGGTGATAATGTATTTACTTAGAGATCTGACCACTCACTTTTGTTGTTGAATAATAATCACTTGTTGTAAAGTTGTAGTGAATCAGAATTCTCTAAAATCAAAGTCCACAGCCATTATTTAAATTGTATGCAAATTGACATTGGATTTTAGATTAGTTTAGTAATTTTTGTTTGGTGTCATCCTAATTTACCGCATTACTGCATTACCGCTCTACATTATTGTTATTATTCACTAATGTCTTTACATTAGTGTAGCACTTCCCTTGCTTGCATTTTAAAATGGTAACTGCTTGTGAAAGTCTGATTTGCAGGCATGTCTCCGTTCTTTAATGTTCCACAGTATGGCATTAAATACTCCTGAAAAAAAAATCTCCATGAAGATGAAGGTGACAGTGGTAAGGCTATGCTACATGACCAATCTAAGGACTAGTACTAGCAAACAAAACAAAAAAAATAAATAAAAATCAAATGTTAATTGTCCCAAAACTAAAACACTAAATGAAAAGAACAAAACAAAACTGTAGCATCTGTAATAAGTTTTGTAAGAATAGTGAAAAGACCATTTGAGTCACACCCTTAAACCTCACAATACTGAAGAGACATAGGACAGCATATTCTTCTAGCCATATGGCTGTATAAGGCAAAGGCGCCTTTTTAAATCCTAGATTTCATGGTTGTATATGATGCAGGCCTTTATATGGCTATGGGGGGACAGGGCTGAGCTGGGTGCTCGTCGGGCGCTGTGCTTATTGAGATCATGATTAGGACGATGTCTAAAGCGCGGCCCTTTGTGACAGAGCCATTAGCAGCCTGTCACACTCTTGAGCGCGCACCATGTATGTGTTGGCTAATGCTAATACACTCACATTCAGAAACCAGATTAGCTTGCAACACTTTGAGCGCTGACCTCAGGAAGTATATTTAGTTTAGTGTACCATTTGAATGATTGAGGGCCAGATGTGATTGTTTGAAAAGTCTGTGTGGATTGATGGTCTTCTGGCATTTATGTTAGTAAGTTAAATTACACCCTGTCAGTTCTGGTACAGAGACATAACACAAAGGTCGTGTGTAAGAATGTGCATGAACGTAAAAAGTTATTGTTAACATGTGCTGCTGTCCTGTAGCGAAGTCAAGAGGTTTCAAAGTGTCACACAACGCTATACATACCGAGCTGTAAAAAGTAGAAACTGCTCAGATATTGTTGCATGAATTTAAAAAAAAAAAAAAAACTACTTAAAATTCACTTTAGAAAGTTAATTGTAAAGCCTGTTGGTGTCATTGTGGAAGAGGGCAACATTCCCAAAATCTTTTGTGAAGCCCCATCCAATATAATAATATAATAAGACCATTATGTAACAACACTTTGTCCATAATTTAATAATTTATTACATTTATTGGCTTGTTAGTTTTTGTGAAGGAAAAGTGGGTACTATCCGTATCCAGCAGAGCTCTGTTTATGTTTGTTAGGATTTGTTTGTAAAATGTATTTATTTCGCCAAATGGTGAAGGTGATTGACAGTGTACAAGTTGTACACATGGCATGGTCACTCATGCATTTAAGTGTCTGCTCCACATTGTTGGCGTTGGCATGTTCTTGTTTAAGCTGCTCCAGTACTGCGCTGTTGTACATGTATCTGATGTATTTATGTGCACTGATTTGGTTTTGGAGTTGTTTGTCATTGTTTTGAAGGGTATCATTGAGTTTCCAGATCTTCAATTCTTTTTCTAGATCAGTCCTCTCAAGCTTGCGGGCCAATGCCTGGCCTATTTCGACCTGATCTGAAAGCTTGTCCCTCCTACTCTCCAGCTGTTTACAGAGTGTCCTGACCAGAATGCTCTCGACCAGGGGTACCTGAACCGGACGTCTTTCCTCAGGGTAGACCAGAGCCTCCATGTTGAAGTCCTTGACGGAGAGGCAGGCGTCATCCTCCGAGATGTACCAGTGCCAATGCTTTCTAGTAAAAGTAGTTGAGCAGTGGGACGACTGCTCTAACCACTGAGACATTGCTGCTTATTAAAGCTGCAAAAGGTCAGGGGGTTATTTTTTAGCTGATAATTTGAACAAACCCCTATGACGACCCCTATGAACTAACATCAAGGACCATAATGTCCACCCTCCTGTGGGTTCACCACCTGCAGAGGGGTTCATAGGGGGGGTCAGGTGCTATGAGTATTGGGCAGCAAGCTGCCCCCACGACCCAGCCGGATTAAGCAGGAGAAGATGGATGGATGGATGGATGAATTTGAACAAACTAAAACATACAAATAAAACAGCTAGACAAAATCACTATATACTACTCTTTAAGTACATTTTTAAACAGGTACTTTAATACTTTTACTTTTACTTGAGTATTTTTGCTCCTGTATCTGTATGTACCCCACTGATTAAAAAGAAACAATCTTTTCTTGTCCTGGAGTCTAAAATTTTGTCTCAGGAAGCACCCGTCCCCTTACCTTTTGAAATACTTGTGTGTCCTCTATTGGAAGAAGAAATGCTTGTTAATCTTATAAAAAAGCTCCTGACAGTCTGATCCCATCATAGCTGTGCCCTGATGTGCCCATAGACCTGGCATTGACTCCATTTGGGCCTACCAGAACCTAGACTCTCTCATGGAAGTGTGTACAAAGTGACATTGCGGAATTGATTAGCCATTTAAAAGGATTGTGGCTTTTATAAGGTTTTGGCCTGCTTCAACAGAGTGCACACTGCCCTACGCTATATTAAGTGCAAATCCTGATAGAATACGTTTTACCAGTCTATTTAATAGTTGAAAAACGATTGCAAAACGTTCAATACAAAAAGAGAACAAAAGGAAAAAATCGAGGATGTTAAATATTGCAGTGATTGCTTGAGGCCTAATGAAATTAACAATGCAAGTAAACAACCTTTTGCAAGTCCTACTACCACTTTTTCATTGGCTTATCTCTTCCAGCACTTGGGGGCGATCGGCTCATAGGTGTACGCGTGACCGGTTTAGTGGGGGTGATCCAAGGTCAGAAATCCTGGTATTAACACCATCTCTAGCTCTTCCTCTCTCCATTGCTGCATCAGCTTTAAAATATCACTACCCATAATCCCATTCTCCTGCTTTCTACCTCTGGCTAGAAAAGACACAACAGTGCTTTAGTGCTCGGTAACAAAGGCTGAAACGAAGCATTTGTCTGTAGCATTTAAATAATCATGAAAATGTTAGCCACGTGTTAGCTTGTTTTCCATAATATGTGGTTTCGCATCTTTCAGTGGAGTGATAGAATAGCTGCACAGCTCAGTTTGGTATAATGATGTCCGTAGTGGCTGGTGTCTGGTCCGCTCCTGATAGAGATGTTGAGCAGTTGGCTCGCAGCTTGGCTCATAGTATATTTTTTTTCCGTTGGTCACAAACACACACCTGGACGAGATGTGGGGGACGGTTGGATGCCAGAAAAAGAGCTTATCCCCGTTACACATTGGTTCTGAGGCAGCTGGCTCATACATACTGTATATTTGAACACAAAGCTGTGTACAGTGGAGCAGTGGAAATGTATGCAAACAATAAAAAAGGAACAATTCTATTTTTCACTTCTCAACATTCTTCACTTTGTCCATTGATGCAAAATGGGCAATTCTACCAAAACCATTCTATCATGCATTTATTCAATTACAAGTATTTTAATGCAAAGTAAAAATAAATACATAAAATATCCACAGATCTGACTTGGAACTTGACCTGGTGACATCTCCATGGAGAGAGTAAGTTTAATGCCTTACAGTAAGATTCTTCACAAAGCAATAGCATCTTTTCGGAGACCAGCACGTGGCAGAGCCTCTAAGAGAACAGTTACATAGTGCACCTGTAAGTAGACTGAACAGTGTAACATATGGGCCACCACCATGTTATTTTTGTAGTTAACACCCATTTCTTCTTTCACATAGAATCCATTTCTTTACAATTCCCTCTCATGAGGACATTAACTTGACTCTGCGACTCCAGTTTTTATCACCGCCCTGTTGTAATTACCCTCTCCCAAACATCAGTGCTTCTCCCTGACCCCAAGTTGATACTCGAGCTTATAGGGCCTTCTGTCATATGTGCCAAAGAGGTAAACAACATCTCCGTCATAGTGTTTGCCTGTCGCCAGCCTGTTTAGCATCACTCGGCTCCACCGGTGGCAGGGCTGGGATCCAAGAGCCCCCTCCAGAGGCTACGCTCCTTTTCTCCAGCACCAGCCTGGGATTTGGTTTCACTAACAAAGCCGTTTTCACAGTTTGTTGTGGTGGATATGAATATTCATGCCATACTGCTTGGCTCCCGAAAAAATACAAAAATAGTTTGTTTTTTTTTGTCTTGCACCTGCAGGATCTCATTGTTTGCTGTAACACTAGTTATGCAGCTGGTTAGACATGTGAAGGAATATTTTACACATTTATTTTGCTACTTTTTAACAAGGCAGTTTTTGAGAGTGTAAATTTAGTGCATCCGTTGCTAATAATCCACACTTTCTGCTGTAACATGGTTGTGCAGCCGCTTAGACATGTGATAGAATATGTTTTGCATATTGTCAACAAGACGCTTATCAAATAAGATCAACTTTACTTAATTGCCTTATTTCTAAGATTTAAAAAAAATGTGCTGCCTATTATCATTTGGGCCAATTCAGGAAAAGTTGGTTTGAGGGCCACATTGACATTGTAATACAATATTATATTTTCAACATAGCTTTTAACAACTTTTTTGTGTGCATTTGCAAGATAGTGTAACCAGATTTATACAATTCACAATAAACATTTGAACTCTCCAGTCCATTTGGCTTGTGAATGGGTCCCGGTTGGAACGGTGTGCTTAAGTTATTAATTTGAATTTGTTCTGGCATTTTGTTAAGGTTAATAGATTTGCTGGGTATTTGTCTGTTATTGTAACACAGTGGAACAGGCGTGATGTTCCCATGAACTCCGACTTGCCTGAAAACTCGCCTCCTGCTGGTTCAAAGACTTAGTCACACCTTACTTCTTTTTAGAACTATATCTATGGAGTTTTGCATTACCTTGAGCTGTTTATAGCCTGGGATTAGCATAGCATTAGCAGTTTACACCTTCTCCTCTCTTGGCCTTTCTCCCCATGAACCCCATCCTAAGTTTAAATAGACTTTTTCTCATTCATTTCATCTCCAAAAGTGAAAACGGCAGTTACATCACAGATATTCTACCGAGACAGTTGCAGTCTCCCCACAGGACTAGCCTGGCGTGTGATGTTGATTTAGCCGTAGAGTGCTTGGTTATTCCCGCACGCCGCAGAATCTCGTTATAACTGTGTTGAATTAATTTGGGATGCCTCTGAAGAGCTGCAAAGTGACAGATGAGGGTAAAAAAAAGTTTGCGTTATAAGAATAAATTTGTTTAAACGTTGCTGAACATTTGGAATAGTGAAAGTTGTTAACTCTTTTCACAGACTGGCATTATATACTCCCTGCTGTTTAACAAATTATAGTTTAAAAGACCTAATCCAAAATTTAACGTCGTCCTGCCTCAAGCAATGCACAGCCGTTTGGATTTTCGACTCTTTCGATGTTAATGAGAACCAAATAGTACTTTGTAGTACTTTTTACCAAATAGTCCAATTGTCACTTAAAACTTCTAAGTTAGTTATTGAACAAAACAAAATTGGTCTACTCCTAAAAGAATATCCATAATAGTTTTTGTGATCTTCTGAATTTTTTGGTTATGAATGAAAGTGATGCAGTAATAGTTTTATAGGACTTTAATATCCCTTGTGAGAACACTTGATTTGCAGAACCACTTGAAAGCCACAGTCTGAGCCTGCGGGATGTCTACTTGTCCCTGAATGAGAAAAGTGAATTCAAGTTAAAAGGATGAAAATACTCATTCAGTTAGACTGGTCCATGATACATTGTCTTCACTGAACTAATTAAGATTTGTCTTTTTTTCCAATTGTGATTCATTTGCAGTAAGAAAATTGTAGTGTCATATTTTGATCACCTGCAATCTAAGACATCACCTCTAAAAGTTTTTTGTGTAGCCCTGTACCTCTCCTGCTCTGCGCCTCTTCAGCCTGTGTGTGTTTGCCACCTTTTATGGGCTCTGTGCGTCAGTGAATTCTGGCACGAGGTGTGTTTAATTGCTCCTGGTGCACGGTGGGTTGTGATCCCTGTGAGCTGGTGTCTGTATGCATGGGCGCCCAGAGAAGACATCTTACCCCAAAACACCACTCCAGAGCCTCCATGCCCACCATTACACATGTTATAGCTCCCCAACAGGACACAGCTTTTATTGCTTCTGTCACATTGAAATTAAACACTTGAGTTACATGATCTGGGAGTTTGTTTCCCTTTTAATTAAAACTGTAATTAATTGTGTTATTCTAAATTGCACATCAACCATTCTGGTTTCATTTTGTTGCTGTATAATAAAGGGGAGGTACTGAAATCATGCAGCAGCCTGGACAAATTCAGCTGCTTCCTTTAGAAACCTCCTGTGATTCCTCAGAGAGGTCAAAGGTCAGAGCTACCATAGTCCTTGACAAGCTACTGCTGATTGCCCTTGTTTCCCCGAGGAAAGCTCAACGCAACAAACACAGCGCCCCACGAGAAAACAAATTGGCTGACCAATGACTCCTGTCATTTTGAACACTGTTTAAAAGAGCGAATCAGTGGCTAAAGCTTTATGGACACCAGACTGTTATAGTGAGTAGTATGAAGCCACTGGGCTGAGAGGTTTCACTCAGAGTGGAGCAGGAGTTTGTCACATAGGCCCACATAGGCGTCCATGTTTGCTACTTTAGAAACATGGCATTGTAAACATCTGTCTACTCCCTGTATGACTGTGTCTAAGGAAACATTTATAGTAGCAGCAAAGCACCACTTTTGTTTGCGATAAAGTTATTACTTTAAGGCCCTCTCCCGTATTATGTAAAAAATACACCATGCCCCTATAAGCAGTGGTACTTTATGTCATTTACAGCAAATAAAGTACAATCATTGCACCAGCACAGCGCCCGGCAGGAAAAGACTCATTTTGGCGAGATGAAGCAGACTACCTCTCTCCCCTCCAGCCACTGTAGTCTCCTGCTCAAATGGTAAGTCAATTTGTTGGCTTTGTCAATCTCAGGGGACCTTTTTGAATGTGTCACATCAGCGTTAATTGCCAGCGACATATGAAACAGCAGCCCCCTCCTCTGCTCCTGTGCGACAGCCCCCTCCCCAGCGGCAATGACACTAAGTGCACCCCTGTGTTCTCACTGCACGGCTCCTCTGAGGAACTTTTCTAAACAGCTTTTGACAAGGCGACTTATGATACGGACTTCCTCCTCAGCTCAGCAGCAAAGACATTCTGTCAGTAAATGGAGAGAAAGCTCTGCATTATCTGATTCAGTGCTGTTTGCCATATTACACAGGAACTGAAAGACGGACAGCTACCTTGAGTAAGGTCAAAGAAGTTTAAGGTCTTTGGAAAAAGGCTGAAAGTAAACTGGGCATGTAAGCCAAGCCCAGAGCTAGATAAATGCGAGAGGAGTTTTTAGTTGGCAGAGACAGAATCATGTACCCAAGCCGTCATCACAAGACAGAGGACTTTCCTCACCTTTTAATTAAACATGGAGTAAAGAGAGGCGCCAGAGGCCCATTGCCCTTAATCAAGTACCTTAAGGTCAATGGAGAATGCTGAACTACTGCTAAAACACAGTACCTCTGTAGACAATGAGCGAGAATAACTAAGGGAGGGATGTTCAAAGTTTTGAGCTCCTGTAGACAACTGCACATTGACCTGGTTATACATGAAACATGTGAAATGAATCCACTTGAAAGTTGTGATTACTTACACATCTGTAATAATATATATTTTTGTTTTTTATTAAAGCATATTCTTTGTCTTGAGCTGATCTATGGATGAACATGCATTAGACAGAGCTTGTTGCCACAGTACTAGAGATTTCCAAGTGAGATGAAAAAGGTGGTAACCCACTGTAAAACATCCAGATTAGATCTGGTGTGGTGAACAGGAATAGGCTCGTGGTGCCGTCTGTGTGTGGCTGTAGCATTGGCCAGGAGCTGTGCTGATTTATGGCCATCGCGGGCCTCAGCAACAAGTCAGCTGTTAGTGTTTTGACCAGGTGGCCAGGGACAAAAGGGCAGCCCTCCTCCAGAACAGGCCAGATCTCAAACTGTGTATATAGGATCTGTGTGTATGCAAATTCATGTGCGTCTAATTTAGCTGTCTCCACAAGGACGAGTGGAGTCACGCTGGTGTGCAGCCTACAGCGACAATCGCACTGCAGTGCTGTGCATACGTAGAGAACGCCATGCAGCGGCCATTTCCCCTAAATGTGTCAACAGGATGCTCTGCTCACACTGTGCCTCCCAGAAGATTGATAATGAACGATTGGCTCATTAACAGAGACTATTAGCCATGTCCACATGTGCAGTCCCATGAGTGGCTGCAGCACTCGCTGAATGGACACAGTACAATATAAAGACTAATTGCCTTTGAAGACAGAGTCTGTATATTCTCTCATTCTCTTTGGGCCCAATGGCTAGACTTAAGTTGGCAATTATTGCTCCGTCTGTCTGTGTCTGAGTGTGTCAGGAGAATACTTTTGGTGTCAGTTACTGGAGATCCAAACATCTGACCACTGATCACCAACAAAGATAAAAATAACCATGAGCTGCTGAAAGCTACTACTAAGTTGGATTTGAACTTATCAAACATCAAAGTCAAATTCAACACAACCTCTTTAAAGTATTCACACCTTCCCAAATACATATCTGCTGTAGGCGTCTGCTATTTTGACCTGTGACTTAGCTGGCCCAGGACCCAGAGTCCAGGCAGGTGATGCTGACAGACAAGACTGAGACAAGGAACAGCAGAAGAGGAACACTTGGCTGCCGCAGGCTCTTTGTACGTGGGCAGGAGCTGGGACTGCCACAACAACATATGGCCGCCAAGCTGTAGATTCACTGAGCTCCGATGAGCTTTTGGTTGGTCAATATTCCTTCAAATGACATTGGCAGCTTTATTGTGTGTGGAATTAACCAATTTGTTGAGCTGAAAATCAGGCTGTCGCACAGTTGTTTGCTGAAATGTATCAGTACATAAGCATTTTGAATGGTTTGAACAGGTGCAGGGAGCTGGAATGCGTCACACTACTGGACTATGTTGGAAAAAACACAGATTTCCACAGATCCAACCATATGCACATCATTTCAGATTTAGAGTATCTACAATCTGTGTCAGAGCAATGTCTTTAGTACTGGCAAAGCTGTACTTTTTTTGGAAAAGGGAGATAAAGACTGCTCACATATTTTTGTCAGTTGTGTTAGAAGGACTGGCATTGCAATCACGTCAACCACACATTGACATCATGGCATTTATTACCAAAATGCTAGCTAGAAATATTACAAAAATCTCACACCCCAAACAAGAGCAAGAGTAAAACTGTATGAATGACTTCTGGAAATCTCTGAAATCACTAAAACCACGCACTCAGTTTTTGTTGCTCTTGAAATATGGCTCTCTTCTCCCCATAGACTTGGGACAGTATCAACAACTGATAACTGTAAAAT
Organism: Odontamblyopus rebecca; assembly: GCA_030686955.1. Classification (NCBI taxonomy): domain Eukaryota; kingdom Metazoa; phylum Chordata; class Actinopteri; order Gobiiformes; family Gobiidae; genus Odontamblyopus; species Odontamblyopus rebecca. The sequence goes on along the minus strand of CM060672.1, from coordinate 15,409,513 downwards.
TGACAGTGGTATTTTCCCCTGCGGCCACTCTTCATGTGTTCCCAAACTGAGGTCCCGTGAGGGTCCCACGCTGGCTGCACCTCAGAGTGGCTGCTATAGATGTGTGAGCAAGGGCTTCCCCTCATCCTCCTACCTCCCCCTCCTACCTCCCCCTCCAGTCCCAAGACGGTAACAGTGGTACACATGACCGAAGCACGCCGTCCATTTCTTCCTGCCATGACAGGTATGATAAATAACATGTGCGTCTTCCCAGGGTGACATCAAATCCTCAGAGACAAAAGGGCATTTCCCTCTTTTCTTGTCAGAAAATTACCTCCAGTTACAAAAGGCTGATTTCACTGTCCAAATTTCTGGCGACGGTTCGACACATGAAAAGGCGGCATGCTGCGTGAGAGCATGGTTTAGACAGGACCTTGTCGTCTTGATGCCCCCCTGTGGTAATGTCTGACGTGTGTTCTGCGGTTGTCACTACCTTTTGGACCATGCCTTTCTTTTGCTGTTCATCACGAGCGATGGATAGATAATTAATGCGCTTCTGAGTCCATACACTACTTTGACACACTTGACTCTGGTTAATAAATGATGTCCCATATTTTCCCATTCATTATAATGTCATTAAGACACATTAATTCCCCCTGCAGCTTTAACCTTTTAGCCCTTGTTACAACACTAGCCCTTTTCCTTGGCTAGCCCTGCTTCCTTGTTCGCCACACCTCTAGATCTACATCTACATACATGTGTGAGTTAAATGACAAGATCCTCCAAGGACACTTATGCAATAAGCCCATTTACAAATAAACAAGGACAACAGTTGCTGGTGAGCACTTGGTGATGGGGAAAACACTTTTGAATGTTTTAAAGTGCGTGAAAGTCAAACTTGTTAGGTACTCTTGGCCTGCAGGTATAGAGAGAGGCTCCTTGACAAGAAAAACCCATCAACAGTCTGTTGACCCAAATTTGAAGTCCACACTTTTTTATATGGAGCAGATGTATGAGATGCAGACGACAAATGTACAGTGCTCAAAACGCCTTTGGGTGCTCTTGGTCTGCTGGTTATGGAGACCGAATTTGCGATGCATTACTGAGATGAGTAGAAAAGGCAATTCTTGTAATTCCACTTTGCAAGATTAATATGCATTTTATACTGGGATGTTCAGACTGAGAAAACGGTAGCTTGGCCCACTGACCTGCGACAAGTATAGCAGCGCGGCACCTTGTACTCCCCTCTCAGCAAGGCAAGACATCCAAATGGGAGCAAGTGGCGGAGGAAGGGAGAGAAGAGATGTTGGTGTGTGTGTGGAAAGCTTATGCCCTTGAATCAGCCTGGGACCACCAACGCTTGACTCGTTTTAGTGCTCATTTATAACAGGTGGACCAGGATAACACAGCCAGGCCGAAGCTGGAATCTCAAGTTCCCTATTCATACCTTAATCATAGCCGACTTAAGAAATACCTCTCCAGATCAGTGGCCAGGGACTCATTTTACCTAAACATATTGTGCAGAAAACCATTTGCGGTAAATTGCAGCTATTAATCGTCAACTCAAACATGCACCCGCTAAGTGATAGAAGATTCACAGCTATCCCTGTTACATTTCAAAAACTCTATTCATCACATCAAGCTATTGTACTTTTGCAGTTCAGCAGATCAAAACGTTGCTGCCATTATCTGAAACATCCTTCCCACTACTGCTCAACATGGAGAAACATAATTAGCCACAAAAACAACTACACTTGGACACCTTCAATTAGAATGGGAGTCATAATAGTCTACCAATTCAGCGTGTCAGATATCGCTCCAGCTCATTCTTGTCAGGATTTGTAGATTTTAATTCAGTCTTTTTTTTTTTTATTCTGGCAGTACCTTTGCTTCCACCGTGTATTTCAATCTGCAGTATTTGCCCTAAATAGACACTGTATTGCTTGTCTTGATATCTTTGCTGTAGTGGGGCAAGCGAGCCAGAGAATAAAGATCTCCTCATCTTATCTCACTCTGCTTTTTTGTGGTTCAAATAGATACGTCGTTATCTGTACCTTTTTGAGCGCTTTTTTGCAAGTTTAAATGTAAAAATTCAGCAAATCTTCTGGTATAAGCTGCGGCAAATCACTTGAATATGCACACTTATACTAATGGCCCAATTTTACACTTTGTACTTGTAGTGTCCACGTGTATTAGAGTTAAACGCAAAGCTCTCAGTGCCTTCCAAACTGACTCATATGTTGTCCTAGAAATGCAAAGAGTTTGACGATCCCTCTCGCCTAAAATTGTGCTTCATGTTCTTTGCGACGCTTTTCACTCACTTTTTGACAAAATGGCACCTCTTGTGACCTAGTTTCAACAGACCTCCTCATCAGAGTACACACTTGCACATCAAAACACCTACCAGCTCCCCTCTCCCACTGAAAAAACACCCTCTATTTACTCTATGGTATTTTGAGGCTTGTCATTCACATCATGACTAATTTTTGTTAGAAATATGAATAGTTTAGGGTTCCGCTTACCCTATATGAGAGAAGTGTTTACACAACCCACAAGTACATAATGAGACCTTATACTTTTGATTTCTACATAACTGTCACAACAAGCAAAAGGCCAAAAATATATTCCTGATCAATGATGAATATGCCTACACCTTCATGCTCTGGTGGGACATATATAACACGATGAGAGATGTACAGATTTTGAAAAAAATATCCAAATCCTCAAATGTTGAACTATCATTATTTTTTAGGACTTGGCTCCATAAACGCCATATTAATCTTATGGCTGAATATCCTTTTAATTTACTTATCTCATTTTAGGATTAAAATATACTTTCTGAAGCTACCGTGATAAAACAAAAAACAAACTTTTCACTATGGTTCGTCCTGGTAATTATAAGGTTTTAACATATTTTTAGTTATAGCCAGAGATGTTGTCTAGATGTTGTGATACCATGTGCATGCAACCTGTTACATAAAAATTGAGTTAAGCCCTTTTGGATTTGCAACTACCATTGCTGATGAAATGTTGACTTCAAAGGCTTTCGGAAATGGGATGCATTCCAATCTCCTTACTTATTATATGAACCATTGCTTTATATTTCCCGTTACTTGGCTCCATTCCTGCTAACCCACTTTTTGTAACTGCATATTACCATTATCCTTTTGGCACACATACCTTTGCATTTTTTATACCTTGCTGTCCATGGGATCATGGCACAGAATTTGGTTCAGTCTCAGTGTATATATCATCCAGTTGCTATCTCTCACCAAATGTATAATTCATGGTGACTATGTTCCTATAAGTGAAAGTAAATATACAGTGTGCGAAAAGGTCTTCCTCCCTCTTTCTCTCCTTCCCCCTCTCTCTCCCCCTCCTTCTTTAACTCATTAGATTGTGTTCTTTGGTGGCTCCGGCCATCGAGACAGCTGGACAATCCCTGGATTTTCTGTCACTCACCAGACGCCTTGGTGTTTTTTACCCAAAGCACATTAACCCACCGTGACTCCTCAGCCATTTTTGCCTTAAAGCTAAACTATTTCTGCTTGAGCTATCCCAGGTGCTTTTTATATTGACAATGATTTTGTTAATACCTTTTTATCTTAACCTTTAGCCTTAATATTAAATTACATGTGACGTAAATAATATGCGAATATCAGACCACTGTTAGGGCCATAGTTGCACCGCAGGAGTGAGCAGAAGAGATGCATGAGTGATCCTTTAGCGATACAGCGTGATTGATATTGTATGTTTCTTCTAAAAATGACGGTGGAGTTCTGCTGCCTTCTGGACTCTGGAGTTAATGTTTAGTGGAATGCTTGTTTGTCTTGAATGTTCCACAGTATGGCATTAATATTATCTTGCATTTATTTCATTTCATGTGATTTTTTTTTTTTTTTACCATAAAATATAGTGACCTCTCCACAGATCTGACCCGCAAGTTCACTTGGTGGCGTCACCTGGGGTCTAGATAGACATTGATAAATTTAGTGGAACACTCCATGTAAAGCAAATACAACTATAAGGAGACAAACAAGTAACAGCCCAACAAACAGAGAAGTTGCATAATGCACCTTTAAAGGAAAACAAGTAATTCCCATTTAGGCACAAAAGTATAATATTTCAAGAGTCAGACAGCTTTCCTATTTTTCCCCGGTACCGCCATCAGCCCGACTCTTCTGTTCATTGTGTGTGCGTTCATATTTTACACACGTGTTCACTTCCTGGATCCAGTTTCCGAGGATCCTTGACAGTATCACGCAGCCAATAAAAGCCCACCTGTTCCAGTGAGCTAATCTAATCCGGCCCTGCGCACACAGTTTCTCCCTGTGTCACGTTCCGGCGCCGCAAAAAGACCCAGCAGCCCCCGACACACAATGTGACAATTTCATGGCCAGCCTCTAATCCAGCTGACACGGCTATCAACGCTAGCTTTAATTGCCCTGTAAGTTTGTGTGTGTGTTTTGGAGGAATAGAAGCCAAATCTGTACCTGTGCTTCTGCTTGTCTGTCAGGCTGCCTGTCACTGTGTTATGATTAATGTATTCGCTGCCATGCACGTTTTTATTCTGTGAAAACACACCTTTCTGTATGGGCTTAAAAGTCACTACACGTTCACACTCTCTCTCTCTCTTTTTTTTTCCTTTGGTGGAGTAGCCTGTGTATTTAGCTCACAAATACAGTGCACTGTCTACAAAAATAGAAGACAATTTCTATTCTGTACTACTTGTGTAGACCATCAAGTATAGGTGACAGAGAAAACGAATAATTGAAATTACACTTAACAGGAAAACTAGTAGACATAAATTTGTCATTTAAAAATTTTTATTATAGTTTTGGGAAGAATGTGTTGCACGTATTTGACACTCTGTATTGAAAAATTAAAGTACTTACAGTGTTGAATGTACTGTAGTTTTTACCTTACACGTGCCACAGTGGGCCGACAGTAGTTCATACTGTTGTTGTGTTCTTAAGCAAGACGCTTCACCCACCTTGCCTAGTATGAATGTGGTGAGTGGCTTATTTTTATTTTATTTACCTTTATTTAACCAGGAAGTCTCATTGAGATTCAGAATCTCTTTTTCAAGAGAGACCTGGCCAAGGTAGCAGCCAACACAATTAACACAGTGCAGAAAGAATCACATGATGACAAAGAATTACATCATAAAAAACAACTCTCTCAAGGAAAAACATGAACAATTTTCACTCATCACACTTTTTACAATTTCCTTAAACTTATCAAGAGACACTACAACTTTTAATTTAAGGTCTTTTTGTAACTTCTTCCAAGACCATGGAGCTGAGTAGGAAAAAGCCGATCTACCCAGCACAGAGAAGCAGCGAGGCACATTGAATAGTAGTTGAGATGATGAGCGAAGCTGGTGACTACCTGATTTCACAGTGAGAAGACTACTTATTATTGGTAGTTGATGGGGCAGGTTGTACAGACTGGCAGCCTAACTTCCTCGTCTGTCCAGGGCAGCTTTAGCCACAACGTTATCTTATGGATGGAGTGAATAAATAATATACTGTAAAGCGTTTGTCTTGAAAAATCAATCCAAGCATTATTATTGTTAAGACTTTTATCAACTAAGAAAACTCCTGTGGGTGTGTGCTGTAGTTTTTTCCTATGAAAAATAAAGTGTGGTCCCCCTTTGTGTGGTCCTTTCCTCCAGTGCTTGTACATATTTCAGAAACAACTACTTAGATTCTTCTTTCAGGCGCTTGGATTGGCTTGTCTTAGTTTAATTCACTTTTCTCACGGGGCACTTGCAGAGTATGGAGAGTTGAAGTCTACCAAATTGAGATATGGATTTTTCTGTCTGTTTGAGCTGGAAATAAGATAGAAGAGTTTGTGGGTGAGGCGGCGTCGGGATCACATGTGTAAAGCCAAAGATGCAATTTTGTCCATGTTTTGCAGAGATGATATGGTCTTCGGTTACTCAGTAAGGTGTGGTTAAAGTGAGTTTTGATGCTGGTTAAAATGTACATGTGACAACAATGTGCTTTTGGAACATTGTGTTTTTTCTTTCCCCAGAAATGAGATAAAACTGTTCAAATCAAATGTAGTTTTTACAGATACAGAACTGTAATGTTTATTTATTCGCAATTACAAAAAACATTGGACATGGTGTTTAAGGTGTTGAATGTTATAATTTGTGTCGTGGTTCTCAAGAGCCTCACATGAGGTCTCGTTTGGGTTGCCATGGTGTAATCCAGTTGGCTCAAATGGCTCTTGTCTTGTTTCTTCGTTTCTTGTCATTGTGAACTCTAAGCGAACCAAGACTTTATCCTTGTGAACCAAACTAAATGTACCATACTCCAAGTGTGAAGATACCCTCAAAGCAGCATCAATAATAAATAAATGCTCCCTTTTTATGCCCAATGTGCACTGAAATAATGTCAGCTGTATTATTTATTAGCAGGACATGTAGATCTGTTTTCGCCCTCCTCAATAATTCATACCATTCTTGTAGGTCTAGTAATGCGAAAAACACATTACTTCCAATGCGGCTAAAATGCAGAGTGCCTATCTATAGTATATGAGGCCACGAGCAGCACTATCGTGGCGAATATTGTATGTCTACAGTCAATTTCTGCAGCATTCATTTCATATCCTCTTAAAAAAAACATTCGGTCCATATGGAAGCGAAACAAAAACTCGGATGGCTTCACCAATCTCATTCTCACTGGGGGTCTTTCGGGGCAATGCTCTGCTCCTCCCTGGGCTTGCGTGCACGATCAATAGCAGGAATCAGGCCATTACGCTCCTTTGGAAAGCACTACGTGCACAATCAATATGTTATTATTTTTCATCTGCTGGCTGTATTTAATACCCTCATTATTTCCCCTCACTGAACAGGGAGGAAGTTATTCAGGTCCCAAAGTTTTTTTCTCACCAGTTTTACGTATTCTTCCTTTTAATATAGCTGAGACTGATCCTGGGCATTTTTTCAGGCCTATCAGTGATTTCCATATCTTGTTTGACATATCACTTTTGGCATCATCTACTCACTTACTTATGGCACATATACTAAAGATTACCAGGAATAGCATTTTTGGCACTAGGAGCAAATGCAGATGTTCAGGCTGTGTTTATTCTGCAAATAAAATACAACCTGAGTATGTCTGTGAATGGGCTAAACTCTACACTGCAAGTACGTGAATTGTTATGTTTGGTTTGGATAGCTTAACTCAGGAGTGTCCAAACTTTTTTCATCAAGGGCCACATATTAAAACACACCCAGGGCAAGGGCCTATCGAGGGTCAAAAACTGATGGTCAAAACAGTGAGTAATTCAAATATGTACTTTGTGTATTTATAATTTTTTTTATAACAGGTTTGAATGACCCTCCAGACCTTTGTTCCAGCTTAGACCCTCAAAAGGACACACTACAATTGTTTGATCAAGGTAGATTTCAAAAACATGCAGTAAAAAGTACTACTCACGGTAGTATGGGCTAATTCACCTTGAAGCTTGAGGGCCAAAACAATTGGTTTGAGGCCCATGTTTGGCCCCCGGGCCATAGTTTGCACAAGCCTGGCTTAACTTGTTGGCTATGGGATGTAACGATAAACAACAAAATGAGATGTTGTATCTTCATAAATCTCACAATAATATTTTGGGTCAATGCAATATATATCGAATTACAAGACTCTTTGCTTAAATTCATTGTTATGGTGGTGTTATGGCTGCAATAGATGGAGGGAACAACTTAGACCATGATTCTTTGCTTTGTTTCAGTGCAAACTACATGAAGCAATAACTGTCATAAAGCACTTTTTAATCTTAATTATTTGGATTATGACAGAACCAAAGTCTGGTCATGGCATTTTAAGGAAAAAGTAGCATATTCACAGTTTTGTTAGTCTCCACAAAATAATGCACTAAAAATAAATGAGATGAATATTGTGAAAGTTTTGTACTGAGAGATTTGGATATCATTACATCCCTACCATTCATTTAAATATGCTGCCTCTTGAAAAAATAGCTGATCACAAAGTTCTATGGGTCTACTAATTTGTAATGTCCAAGTTTATCAATGATTTGCTAGCTCAATAATGGTGCATATACTGCTTAACATCTATGAAAAATGTGCAAATGTACATTTGGATCAGGTTGAATCAGTTCCTCTGGTGAAATGGTACTGAGTTGATGCTGTTTTGATGTGCAGGTTTTTCTCTGAGGCAGTAGCTGTTGAAATGACAGCCAGGGGTTATCTCTGGCACATAGATTTGACATAAATGCTCCTTTAAAGTGATATGTATAATTCAGCCTATATGCTTTAATGTCTGCTTATCATATTTGCTAGGGCAGTGTGCTATCATGATGTGTGTTCTGCTCTATTTCTAATCTTTATGGCAAATCACAGCCAGATCAAGCGTGCATTAACTTGGCTGCAATAAAGCACTTGATGTATGCTCAGACTGCCACGTGTGCAGGTGTGATCTAAGTCCGCCACACGACCCTCGCTGTGTACAAAATGTATGGAGCGAATTAGCAGCTAATACTCATTTTAATATAAATGAGCTGCCTCATAATGATGTGAAAGTTCCCCCTGCGCAGCAGGAGAGTGGCGTGGGGAGCGGCGAACGCTAGGCCCAGTTAGCACGCGACAGTTTGGCGATAAATCATCTGTAATGAAACACTTTGGAAATATACGGACCACAGAGGAACGCCTGAGAGAGGTTAGCCATCTTGGTGGTCTTTTAAATGGAAGCTGGACTATCTTTCCTTATGGACTGTGAGTCTTCTGTGTTAATGTAGTAGAATATAGTAGTATGCAAAAAAGATTAAAATTTGATACACGTAGACATGGTTATGAGAGAATATAATGTTACCCATTTTGTTCATGTAATAAAGTTAAATTTATCTTGCTCCAATAGGCTGCAGATGTAGTGTAAAAGCAGCTCTTACAATAAATAAGACCAATGTGGGCTGTGTGCATCCAATTATAAAATGTTTTTAATGTCCGAGACCCAGGAAATAAGGATGGAGTGGCTCTTTGACCTCTGAAACATGAGAAAAGTCCTTCTAAACACTGTAAATAATTAGGATGCTAGGAATGTGTTCAGACTGCTGCAAAGAATTTAAAAAGACGAAATCAGGTATAGCACATAACCTCACTATGGATATCTGGAGATGTCAGTGGCGTTTTGCGAAATGGTATATTAAACATATTGTTATGTGCCATTTGAAACATTATGTGACGTATTGTAAAAGAACCTGGTGCTTAAATAAAGGAATAGAAATTAATATACAGTTTTGTTGAATTTGACTCCTGGACCAGGTGATTCTACCCCTTTGGTATGACTTATTAAAAGCTTTGTATGCAGTGTCCAAAATCCTGCTCACTACTCACTCCCACTGAAAGATGAATTGCTCTTGATCAGAGTTGTCGAGGCGGACCTGCAGCTCTGGGCCCAACAGACTGTGCTGTGAAGGCCCTCTCTGTATGAGTCTCACATTATCTTGTCTTCCTTGTTCCTTGTGCGGGAAATTTAATTCTTTACCATGCTTTTTTACTTCCTCCTGATTTGGCGAACAAGCCTTCAATGTCAAGTTGGTGCACACTATCACAAAGTCACAATAGCAGGCGAGGTCTGTAGTCTGGCTTATTGGGCTGGGAGTATAAATCAGAGAGGACAAGTGACATAGATTAATGCCGGGCAAGCCCAAAGAAATAACCCTTCCATCCCACTGTAGCCCTGGTGCTTGCAACAACTTTCCTGATAAAGTGACACTACACAAGGTACAATAATAGAAAAGCATTACTCAAAAGGCTCTTGGAAACATGTAGATGGGAGCGTGCTACCTGGACACCATAATAATTTAGCGCCCTTCATGGGACAAATCCTTCAGACACTTTGAATGAGAGTGGAGAAGGTTTATGGTCCCTATCGCAGTCAGTCCCTCAGTAGTGGATGTCCATTATGTCAGTCTATTTATGATGTCACTTGGTCCAGACTCGAGCAGTGGAGGTAATGAAACTTCAAATCTATCTCTCCAATAGCTATATTTAATGTTGTGTTACAGCCCCGTGTTCATTTTAACCCTTTGTGCTCCCAAGCCATAACAGGGTACGATTAATTGTGTGGAAAAATGACCCCTTAACACCACTTTATAATGTTTGGCCTCTGTTAAAAGAGATGGGTTTTCATTCTAGCCAAAAATTAGGCTTAATGCCGGAAATGTAGAAAATGAGACATAAAAGCTACATTCGCACATTAAAGGGGGCCCTTAAGGTCCAATATTACTCAAAATGGACTCTTGTGGGCTTTAAGCCATGTTAGAATGTTGTCAGAAACATGCCTGGAGTTGTGTTTGGTTTCATTCACACATGTTTGAGTAATCTTTTATTACTGTTTTAACATCTCCAAAGCTCTGTTCCACCTTGTGATGTGACAAAGCTGTAGTTTTCAGTTAAGAACTACCTTTTATCTTTTGTTCTGTAGGGACTGACAATTCTAGTCCTGAAATTATTCAAATGAATCTCATGAAGGTGTATGGAGTTTTAAAAAATGCAGTGGCGCACTTCCTGTATTACCACATGACATCACAAGGTGGAACAGAGTTTTTTCTGTTTGAGAGGAGAACACGGCCTAAGTATGCAGGGTTTGTGCATTTAAACATGTGCAAATGAAACAAAACACAACTCCAGGTATGTTTTTGACAAGGAAACATTATAACAGAGATCAGAAAATAGTGTAATATGGGCCTTTTAAAGTTAACATTGGTGATTGAGACATGTATACATAGCTATCCATCATATTAACTCATTTTCTTTCTCAATTTTTCCTTAGGACAAAGAGTGCCGCCGTGAGATCTCCCTGTGGTCATATAACAGCAGTTTACATTTGTCAGTGTGTAATCTGAATGGTTAATTTAGTTCCTTTCTGTTCCCTGTACTTAAAAGATCCTCTTCAAAGTCCCCTAAGATTTCATCAGAGGTGTGAATCTCATCTGATTCTAATCTAATCTAGAGTCTGTTTTGCAGCAGAAAAGGAGAAAATGAGCCAGAATTGGAGCACAGTTTTTTGGGTTTTTTGTAACTTATTGACTTTTTCAATTTAAGCAGAACCTTATACAACAAAAGAGCAGTGACAGGGACAAGCTTTCTGTTGGTGCCAAATAACCATTCAAATAAACTGAATGGATCAGAATTTGAGCACAGTTGATTAAACCACACTTTGGTTACTAAAGTTAGATCCAAAAGCTGAAAATGCTATAGAATTTCATGCTTAATTCTGATAGAAAGGTCTTCAGTCTGCGGTGTATATTCGACAACCATAAATGAATTTGGTCATAATGCCTATGCCTGAACGGGACAAAAACTGGTATTTGATTTTGTCTTTGCTCTCTTTTACAATCCTTGTTCATCTATTATGTCCTCCGCTCTTTAATTTGGTGAGTAAATTTAATTTTCAAATGAATGCCAGACTGTTTTAATGTTCCTGGCACAAGATAAAAGTGCTTTGTGCTGTGATTGTTTGAGTCCTGACTTTTAAAGGAGCAGTGCTTTTGTGTTGAATAATGAGAGTTTGACTCAGAATGAGACGCATCATAAGAAACACAACCAGAGGGCATAGCTCCAACTATCTACAGATTGGTTAAATTGCTAAATAGTTGTCAATCGTGTAATCGGTTGGGGTGTTTTAAATGTGTTGATGTTATAACAAACTGGGCCATATACAACCCCTTAGCAACCGACTGTGACACCTGCTACAATTAGAACCAGCATTGCTTTCTTCAGACTAGTTCATCAGTTGCATTGACCATCATAAACAAAGCACTCCTCAGGCTTTGCATTTAGGATGACCCTCTCAAATTGTGGAAAAAGAGGGACAAGTTGATTTTGGTGGAGCATGTAAGGACCATAGACTGTATTTATAAATGGGTATAGTTAACCCGCTAGCTGCTGTGTTCCAAATAAGTGTTCATGAAGACACAAGGTTCCATTGAACATTTCCACTTGGCAATTTACTTAAATAATACTAATCAAATTGCTCAACAAAGTAGCGGTCAGTCTTGTAGAACTTCAGAACTGCTTGATACAGCCTGTAATCTGCTAATTCAGTCATCTTTTTGAAATGATCATTTCCTTAAATCCACAAATTTGACCAGGTGTGACATGCCACTCTTTGTGTTTGTGCTTAAAAACTATTTTCCCCTTTTTGAGATGTCTGGGCTTACTGCCAGACAAGCTCCCAGATTCATTTATCTTGTTTGATGAAGTGTGATTCTTGATAAAGTTGTGAGGGGAAAAAAGATTTGAGAGAAACTGTCCATGGTGTAACTTTCTAAGAGAACATTAACAAAGCAAATACAGACACGTAGGGGGTCTGATCATGCTGGCGTTTGCAGGATTTGGGGGGGAAAAGCATTAATTGGGGAGCACTGGGTTATCAGTCTGAGGCAAAAATCTCCACAGAAGTAATCAAACCTTGATGGTTTCAAGGGACGCGCTAAGCCCCCATGACCAGCGCAGATAGAAAGACCTGAGGCTCAGCTGATAGCTTCGGAGTGATAAAGAACGAAACACAAAACAACACAAATCCGGCCTTTATTAGCATCAGCATATTAAGCAGCGTCACAAAGAGGATAAACTGCAGATTTGAGCAGGAAAAACAGACGAAACTGAAGTGGAATGAAAATGTAATCACTTAAACACTGTGAGAGCTGGAAAGGACGCTCATGTAGGCGCCACGCTGGTCGTTTTTTGCCTTCGTCAAAAAGTCTTAGAGGCTGTTGGCTTGATTGACTTGCAAACATAAGAATTTGAAATAATGGAGTATTGATATTATATAGTCTCATTTGTGTTTCTGATTGATGAAAGGCTTAATTCAAATGCAAATTATTTTACACTTAATGTTAATGCTAACTCGAGTTTTCATTTACACTGTTTTATGGCAGTTCTCTCCTATAAACTGCAGTATTCATTTAAACTAATTTTTAAAATGTGTAACATCTAAAAGCATCAAAGTACTTAAAGTTGTACTAAGTGAGTTTTTGTCTACATTTAGACTGCAGGGCTTAATGCTCAATTCGGATTTTTTTGTGGAAATGAGATTTTTTTTTTGTGAGGTCACATTTCCAATTAAATGCGACTTGTTTGTGATCTTCAGTCTGAACTTTAAATGCCACAAAAGTGTCCCGCATGCGCAGTGGAGAAGAGGACTGCATCACAGCAGCAAGCTCAGTGTTTACGGAAGTCGCCTAAACATGGATGCGAGCGTTAAACACCTGGCGATTTTAAAGTTGCTGTTGTACCACTCTTGCAGGAGGAAACACGTCTTCGGCATATTTCAGTGAACAACGCATTGACGTTGAGCTGTATTGGCTCGCAACAGGTGCTTGTTACAGCACTATGGCCAGCCTCTCGCTTGTTGATGATGTGTGGGTCGGATTTGTTACAGTTACAAGTTACAGGTCAGATCTGTTGGAAGGCAAGCTTATTCACAAGAATGTATATTTCTCCATTTTTATTTATTTTTTGCGAATCTGGCGTCGAGGCAGTGTGTTTTGAGTGTTCAGGCATCAGAAGTTGAAAAAGCTGAACTTTTGGCATCGGATGCACTGCAACAACCAATCAGGGACAACTATACAGAACTATAAAGAAGAAAGAGCCGAGAACTGGAGCGCGTAGCTCCACGGCTGGGACCTTGGCAGCTCTGAGCTCCACGGCCCGGAGCCTGAAGCCCTGCGTGGTCCGGTGCTCCACGGGGCCGGGGCTTGCTCGAAGTCGGCTCCGCGGGCCGGTGCTCGGGCCGGGACTCTGCTCATGTGCTTGATGTAACAAATAGACTGAAGTCACACTCGACCGGGAAAACATGGCACTCACAGACCACAGATGATATCCTCGATGTGCATCAAGTATTTTTCTCCCGTTTTTGTTCGGCCTCCAAGACACGTGTCGGGTGCGTCTGAATTCAAATGCAAAGGCGTCAAGGGCGTTTTTGGACACTGCGGTGTGAACGTAGCTTTAGGCGGTACTTGGTGAATGAAATTGAATGGTATTTGAATACAAAATATTCTTTGCAGTACATTTTACATCCACTTACAAAGCATTGCCTCATATGCTGAATCACAATCATTACTTCAAATTTTATGAGTGATATTTAACATGAACTGAGGGCTTCAAGGTTTCAAAGAAGCAACTGACCATGAACCAGCCCTTAAATGCATGCTGTTGTTTACATTCAAAAACCAACCATCTTTAATTGGCTGCAGAATCCAATTATCAAGGTTTAGAGGTCTTATTTCACAAGGAGAATCGACCCGGCACTCACTCATTTGTTGTGACACTTCAACCTTTCCTTATCACACGTTTTCAATTATTTAGTCATCTCTATTTTGTTGCAGTTTTTCACATGAAATAGGCCTACCCCGTACCACGACATATCTGTTTTGGAATCTTTAATATGAATAGATTTGCATATTGTTTTTGGTAGCACGAGAGTCTGTCTTTATCAGTTTATCCATATGTGTTGAAACATGAAGGCAACTGAATAATATTTCTCGCCTTATCTAATCTCCTCGTCTAATCTAGCACAATCACAGAAAAGCGGTGATTCATTTAAAAACAAAATGCCCGAGTTAATATCAAGCTGTTGCCGGAAGATGACTCACTATCTGTGTCTAAATCTTTTTTGTGTTTTTGAAATCAGTTATGGAGAAAATTGATGGGATATTCTGACGGTAGGATAGCAGGATTTTGTGCTTGCTGTGAAGCTCTGATATGATTAGGGCCTCTCCTTGTGTTTTGACTGTTCGCAGCTCAAAGGGCATGTAGCTCCAGGTTCATCAGCTCATATTGTAGCACGCTTGAAGAGGAGATGAAGGAGTGCCAAGTCTGCTATTGCCAAAGAGAACGCACATAAATTCTTGTGAATGAGTCTATTTTTACTGTTTTGGGAATCCAAATTAAGAATTGGTTCATATTTCTCTCAAACCTAAAGTCTTAAACAGGTAGTTTAATGTCCCCTAAGGAAATGTGAGTGTTTTTCTAGTCTCAAATCAAAGTTTAAAATAGGAGTAAGGACAGGCTTGAAATTTGATACTAAGTTAAATACTACAATGGTAAAACAAACTCTATTAGAACCCTAGGACCTTGCACTGTGCCTGCGCCTGTATAGTAATAATGAAAAAATGCCAGTCTGACCCATAAAACTATAAAAACATTGGGCCTCCTGTTTAGATCCACACAACTAATATCTTGTAAAAGTTGAACCTACAGTTTGGCCGGCCTTTTCATTTGCTCTGCTCAAATAGTCCTTTCACTTGCAGTTTCACACTCCGTATATTCCTGTCACCCACTCAATGATATTGTGTTGTGGTCCTGCCTCTTGTTTACCCTGTGCATCCTGCTTCCTCTGAGCTGTGTCTCTCTGGTCTAGATTAGATTTGGTCTGGCTTTGATATCATTTGGTCTGGTCTGTAGCGGGTATCCAGGGAAGAGTCGGGCTGCGTCGCTAGCTGCCGTAACCGTGTTAGCCGTGGTTAGGATGTCACTCATGGTTTGCTATATACAGATCCGGCAGGGACCACTCTCTCATAACAACCTAATGGCAGCAGCAACAACATAACTGAGTACTACAGCAGGGAAAGTTCAGAATTTGATATTCCGCCATACTGGAGTGGTATTCAACATGTAGTACAAGTACTTAGACTTACTCTTAGACAAACTTTATTGATCCACAAGGGAAATTACTTGGACAGAGTAGCTCACACATCACAATATATTATAATAACAAAGAGTAAAAACATAAACGGTAAGAATAAATTCAAAATAAGAGACTATTATATTATAGGTTGCGAGTTCGATCCCCGCCCGGGCCTTTCTGTGTGGAGTTTGCATGTTCTCCCTGTGTCTGGATGGGTTTCCTCCGGGTACTCCGGTTTCCCCCATCAACCTAAAACATGCAGCACCCCTATGAACTAACATCAAGGACCATGACGTCCACCCTCCTGTGGGCTCACCACCTGCAGAGGGGTTCATAGGGGGGTCAGGTGCTATGAGTATTGGGCAGCAAGCTGCCCCCGCGACCCAGCCAGATTAAGCGGGAGAAGATGGATGGATGGATATATTATAGGCATAATTATAAAAAATTATATGTACAGGTAAAAATGTAATAAAATATAGAAATAAACTAATAAAAATATATCTCAGCTATATATAAAAGATATTATGATTGACAGGATACAGGGTTATCTATTACATAATGGTGAGTTGTCTTAAAGTCTCGCAATAATATCGTGGGCCATCACAGTATATTGAATTACAAGTCTCTTTGCTTAAATTCATTGAACTACATTGTCGACTACATAGACCTTGAGCCTTTACTGATTCAGTGCAGATTACATGAAGAAATGCCTTACCCACTCCACAATGCACCCAAAGCAAAACAATTATTTCGCCAGACTATCAATGTAAATGTTTGTGTCGATAGAATAATGTTTGAAATTCAAATAACCTTGCATCACATGAATCGTCGCATGTTGAGGGACTATTTTGTCATATATCAGTCCGCCGATGCCAAGTTTTCTATCAGGAAGTACAACTCGCTGCTGCTGCTCAGACATAAATCCTTCAGCTGCCAGGTTGTTTTTACTTCTAAAATTATTCTATTCTTCTGACACAGACATTCACATCGGCAGTCTGGCATAATAATTATTTTGCCTGGGGTGCACTGTGGAGGGGGTAAGATGTGTTGTTTTTGACCTCTCCAAATACAAGGACTGGATGGAATATTTTATAAAGTATTTCCACACGTCTCCAACACTCTGGCTCACTAGGAAATGAGGCCCTATGTCCAAAATTCCAAACTGTTCCTTTATTTATTTAGATTAGAACCAAACCAAAGGAAAAAGTAGCATATCATAATTTAGTTTGGATATTGTTACATCCCTACTACTCCCGTCTACCCAAGTTTTATTTTTGTTATGGTTCATTTGTTTATTTTGTTTGTGACTTGTTTATTTATGCCTCAGACTTGGCTTTGACTTGCTTGAGTCTGACATAGTGCTGATTTAAATGCAGACCACAACAGCAAATAGCTTTGAGTAGTTCACTCTGTTCCAAGCCAGTTCAAATAAAGAGGGTTGGACAAGGTTATCTGTTATCTAAATTGGCACGCTTTTTTATAATTTATTGCAAACCATTTCAAATCAAACTAAGTAAACATTATCTTTATTATTTTGTATATGGCTTCATAAATATGTTTTTTAAAAGTCAAAACAAGAATTCAATATTTAGGTTTATAATTACAGTCTGGCTCGTAATACCAGATGCTTTCTCTTTATTCTCCAAAATACCTTTTTACGGACCACAACAACACCACCCTGTTTTGATCTAAAGCTGAACGCTGTAATGCTGTATTTAACTTTCAAAAACTGTCGATGTCTCATTATGTCTTGGTCGATTACCTGATCATTTCCACTCGAGTCCTTTCTGAATTTGTATCCTTGTGTGCACTAAATTAGTACAAGCACATTTCCTCTGCTCTCCATATTATTCTGTCAGTAATTAAAGCTGCACCTGAGGAGGCCCCTGCGCTGATTTGATGAGCTGTTGCCAAAGATGAGCAGAATTGGCTTGATCCAGCACAAAAAAACACCATTATATCATCGGCTTATTGCGCTATTGTGCATTCCTCCTCCGGGAGCTGGGCTGGTGTTTTTTGGCCCGTTATCACACAGTATCTGGGCCTTACCTTTCTCCTGCTTCTCTTGTACTCCCTTCACACCGCCAATAGCAGCCGTCAGCACTTTCGCACAAACTTGTCCCTTTGTTTTTGCTCACTTTCTGTACTTTCCTATACCGCAGCTGAAGTGTCTCGCCTTAACAGTTACCAAAAGCCAATTTAATAGTCTTTAGTCTTGGCAGAAGCACAATTTGACTTGCTTTTCTTGTCTTATTTAAAAACTTTGAAAGTAACATTAAAGGTGCATTGTGTAACTTTTCTGGTCAGTTACAGAATGCATCTTTAAATTAGTAAGCTATGTTGAATATCAGTTTATTTTATTCAATGGAGTGAAGAGAGTTATTTTAGTTTTTTCCTATAAGTAATTAATAATTAAACCTTTATGCTGCCTGTAGACTACTTTATGGTAATAAGCACTGCTATTGCAAATACTTCACTTGGACTTGGATTACAAACACGGCATAGTTCACCACCCATATAAAACAAAGAAGTCTGAGGTAGAGCTTCAAGTTATGTTGTGTTGCTCGAGGTTGCTCAGTACAAAAGCAGACCATGGTTGTGCACGGTGGTCTCATGCTGTTCTCTTGGGGCTCAGAGCGATGAGTTGTGGGAGGCACTGTGACCCTTCCACCAGTAGGGGGCAGTGCATCGGGACGCCCTGCGGCTCCCCCAGCAGAGGTTCAACTGCTGTACCATGAATCCCAGGGGAGTTTTTCACTGTTTTTTCTGTGTCCAAGCACTCACCTCACTGTCATTCTCTTGTACATATTTTTATGTTTGAAAACTATACACTTAAATGTTATTTATGGTTTTCTTTAGCGATTAAAGCCACTGATGACACTAATAAAATAAAACATTTTATTAGTTCTAGTGTTTTGTTTACTTCTTTAAAAATCTGGTGCAGGGTCTACTTTCTGCTTGTAGATATTATCGTTTTGCCAAGAATGTCCCACAGTATGGCATTAAAGGTCTATCTCCATGATGACAAGGTGATGCCACCAGACCAAGCAAAACCTGCTCACAAGAATGAGAAGAAAAGTTACAAAGTTCACTTTTTAAGTGTGCTTTATTTAATTGAAGTCCAAGACTAAGGGACTGCCTTACTTTTTTGATTGTAGTAGTTATTACCACATGCTAATCTGAAATACTACAGTAGCACAGGTTTAGTAGGAGAATTGTTTACCGGTGAACAACTGAAGCAGAAGTTCTATTCTCCATTCTGTGTCCGTCAGCCCCACCCTCTGGAGGTGTCAGCACTACTTCACTGTATACCATCCTCCATCATCACCAGCCAGTCATGGTCTGAACTGTTATATGTTTCTTGTTTTTTTTTATTCTTTCTCTTTTTTTTTTATCCCCAAGCAGTCACCCATCCGAGGCAGCCAGATGAAAGAAGGCGGAGGAGAAATCGGCATGAGTGGGTGTACGGTGGTCCCTGTGGTCTATAATTCCTCTGGGAGTTTCTTTGTACATATCCAACACATATGTTACATGCTAATCCTAATTCTCATTTAGGCCATGCCATAACCATAGCTCCCCATAAAGAGGACACATGGAGTAGATTGGACGCAGGTCTTAATTGGATAGGGACTCCCACCAACAAAGCTGCCAGTTGTTTGTGATAGCCCCTTTCCCTGTCAGCTAGCATTGAATATGGCCTATCTGCTGTGAGAGTAGATGAAAGCCAAGCAACAATGAATTCAATTCTTAGCATGTTGTGTTATTGATGAGAAAATAGAGATTTGGTCTAAACAAACAAGATGTCTTTATTTGAGAGTGCATGCACAGGCACATATGGACATGCAGCAGAGCTTGACCCTGTGTTTTTTGCACTTCTCTGGTCTCTAGTGAACAGAATAAGCACTGTAAAATTTGAGGGGGTAGGAGCTGCAATCGATGTGGACAAAGTATCAACTCTTTGGCAGTAGCTTCTCACGGAAAACTTGTGTTTATCACTAAACTCAACAACAACTTGTGAATAACTTCTCTTCTCGCACAGCCTTGTTTAGACTTTCATTTTGCCAGTGATATGCAGAAAAAACAAAAAACAAAACGCCTATTTACGCCCAGGGTGTGTTGATGGCCAGAAGAGTTCTTCCTGACTCTGAATTGATAACTGTACATCTGAGCTGCCTCTTCACAAACCAGAGGTGGGCGTCAGAGCTCCAGCCACCTTTCACAGGAGTTATTTATGATGTACAGGAAGATCATTACTGCGGCTTGAGTCTCGGCCTGATGGATGTCTGTAAGTGCCTCCTCTCTTGATCTGTAATGGTGCCTTGTAATCAATGAAATACCTGACCCCCACTGCCCCCCACACCTCATCCTCATGCCTTCTTATTTTTTACACATGGTCCACGTGGATGGACTTTTAAAAGGGGGTAATTAAGCCAGTGGCAGCTCAGGACTTATTATGCTGGTGAAAGAGGGGGTGCCTACGTGACCCGCTGATCACCCCAAAGTTATCTTTAATCCCCATAACATTAAAGGCCGGCCATTCATCAAGTCACAGGGCGTCTTTGTGCTCAGAGAGGCCCCTGTCGCTTCCTTCTTTCCAGAGACCTAATTGAAAATTCAACCCCTTTTTCTTCATCACTGAAATTATAAATCTCAAAAGGAAAATGTGACACTGAGATCAATGTTTGTTTCTTATGATATATTATTTTTGTTATTGAAAATCAAAATGGCACAGTGAACAAAATGTCACATAGAAATAATATTACCTTTTTGTGTTTGTTTTCTTGGGGCAAAGTGGTCACATTTCTCCAACTAATTATAATTGTGTAATTTAAAAAGTGGTCAAATTGAGAGATTACACAAGCGGTTCACAGTAATTCCATTTTCACAACCAAACCAAGTTACTAAGAGAGCTAAAACAAAACAGGCAAAGATAACTAAATTTAAATGACCTCTTTCAACTCCCAGGTGGTCAAAAAATCAGCTTATTTTAATTTATTTTAGTCATTAAACATTTCTTGCCCTGACTGCCCAGTATCTTGGAATGCAAATGTGGAACAGTGTAACTTTTATCACAGTTATTTTGTCCCTTGAGAATGTGAATGTGTGTGCGCGCCTGCTTGTTCTAGTTCAGTTTAGGTCTGCTGGAGCCATGGGGATTTGGTGATGGTGTATGTGGTAAAAGCTTTTCTTCCATTGTCAGATCTTTCTTGGTCCTTGTATCTTGCTGCTTGGCCACACTTCTGCAAATGTATTTTAAAGGTCCTGTATTATGCAAAATTGACTCCTGTGAGTAACCCTTTAGTAGCCTCTCTACATCTCTAAAGCTCAAAATGCTCTATTCCACCTAGTGATGTCATGTAGTGGTAGTAAAAATTTCCAGTCTCTACTGAGCTAAAGGTAAAACGTAGATGTTTTACCTTTAGCTCAGTAGAGATTAGAAGTTTCAGGGCTGAAATTATCCAAATGATTCTTGTGAGGGTGTATGGAGTTTAAAAACACAGTGGAGCACTTCCTGTATTACCACATGACATGACAAGGTTGAACAAGAGTGTTTTCTGTTTGAAAGAAGAACACAACCTTAATATTGTGTTTACATAGATCAGAATATAGCACAATATGGGCCCTTTAAAGTAATATAATATACAAAATAACTGTACTACTACTCTAACAATTAAATACCCAATTAATTTATTCATTTTCATGTTGTATTAGGCCAACACATTTTGAAGTGCGATACATTGCTGAAGTAAATATAAATTGTAAATGATAATACTGAAACAAAACTACAAAGCATAATTATCCACAAAAAATAACCAAAAATTTCCCAATGGTAAAAAGAAAAGGAACACAAATATTGACCTCCCCCAAAATGATTGTTCCATGTTTCATTTATTGAACGATAAGTCACTGTATTTATTATCATGACAGGCCTGTGCTGTATAGATGCAGGTATTGGTCAAACTTGAGGTGTTGCTGATAAGAGATCTTGATGCATGATGAAAGCTGCCTGTTCTTGTTACTGTGCTTTGTATTCCCACCACTTCTTGACAGAACTTTTGGACAACTTGCTCTTTCACTTTTCATCCAAGTTTGAGTGAGATGGAGAGGGTAACGAACGCGAAACCGACAGAATGTAAGCGCCAGAAGTTTTGGCGGTGAAACAGCCATGAAATACAGCTCTCCAACGGTTATTGCTGCAGTAAAGATAGATACATAAAATACAAAACAGAGACCAGCCGAGCTATTTATGGTCTCGATTATCGGTGCATTAATCAGAATGGCCATTTGGCACAGGCTGCACCACACACCACGGGCCAGGCCTGCCAAACTGGAGAGGTGCTTTATGAGCTGCATCAGAAGTGCCATCCTCTCCCTACAGCTCTATAGGCTCTCAATGGCTTCATCTGATAACACAAGCTCGGCTCAAATGAGTGTTTCAGCAGCCACCTATTACATGACATTACTGTTTTTTGTGAGACAGCATTGCAATCATACAGTTAAATCCAGATTTTAAGGTTTTATTTCTTTGTCTTCAGATTCCATTGACACTACCGGTCAAAAGTTTGGACTCACCCTCTCATTCATTGTTTCTTTTTCTATACTTTCTACATTTGATATACCTACAGACAACACGACATAAAGTACATAAGTAAGGAATTATGTAGCAAAGAAAAAAAAAAGTGAAATTACTACTTTTTTTTCATTTATACCTTTTGCTTTATCGAAAAATATGTACTTTTATTTTTTTTTCTACTAAATAAGTCCATATATCTTGCTTCATATATTTGACAAAAAAGTATAAAATATATATATAAGTATAAAAATATATTTAGAAAAAAGAAGCAAAACATTGAATCAGAGGGTGTATCAAAAATTTTGACTGGCAGTGTTTGTTTAAACAGCCCCAAACATATGGACACACTCTCTCCTTCAGTATTTCATATATTTGTGAATATATATAATGTAGAAAGTAGTAAATTTAGAGAAAAAAAAAACATTAAATGAGATGGTGTATCCAAACTTTTGACTGGTTGTGTGTATCTATATATTTCTGTTTAATTAATCCTAATTGTTCTCTTTTAAAAGCAACTAGAGGCTGTGCTTAGGTCAGGTCAAGAGGTCTCTAAACCTAGTCACTCTGATAAATTATTTATTTAGCTACATTTAAATGGTGTTATAGAAGTTTGAATGTGAGCGGGTTAACTCCCAAAATATCTCCAAAAGCTCCTCTATTGTGTTTCATTGTTGGACTGTGTCAGACTGTCTCCCTCCTCTCTCTTTCTCTACAATATTATCTGTGTCTGGGAGGCTTTAGGCTCTATCTCAGCTAATTAGAATTTAATGGAGCAAAAGTGATTGGTGTACTTCCAGAAATAAAGTGGCCCATTCATATGTAAAGCAAACAAACAGTAGTTAGTGTAGCACCATTGTTCTGGTGCGTCACGACCCCTTCATAATGACGCATAGACATGGCACATGCTTGGCTAAGAAGCAAATTTAAATGCATGAGTTTTGTCTACTTTTTTCACACTTAATGAGAGAAGACATCATTTTTAATCGAGTATGGGCTGATTTTTCTCCCAAATGCAGTTGACTTTAGGACTTGACTTTTTGGGATTAAATAGGTAGTAAGGGATCATCATTATAAAGACGAGTGGACCCAGTACTGTTCCCTGTGGGATTCTCTAAAATACCATTTTGTTCTTAAAGTAGTGTTCTGTCTCATATGTGTTTTGCTTTTTAATCTGTGTGTTTTTTTTATTTATTTGTTTATTATTGTGTTTAAGTCATTTAATTTTTATTTGTATCCAAAAAGCACTTTTGTTTACTGTCACTTTGGTCCCTGTAGTCCTCATCCTATGCATCTTAATTGAAACTGTGTCCATACAATTTCCTCTTGGCAGCTGGATCTTGCTGATGGCTACATTACATCTCGCCACAATCTATATTTACAGCAAAAACCTGTGTTTGACATGTTTCGGCATTCTTAGCAGCGTGCTTTGGCTCCCCTGTTCTCCCTGCACACACGCCCCTCACAGAATCATGTAAACAAAGCTAGCACATATCAATCCCTGGTAGTAATTCGTGCTCTGCTCCTGCATATGATTATTGATTCCATAAAGAGCAGGCCATTCAGCAGCGTCAAGGCATTTAGATGTACATTTATATTCTTGCCGCGCTGGTGTTCCTCTAAAGCAATGAAACCTCTCGCTCGCTCTTGGACGCACGAGAGCGGGGAGAGGAGAGAGAGCTTTGATAAGGGCCGCCGTCATTCATTTCAATTTCCTTATCGAGTCTAAGTACCATCTATGAATTGGCCCCTTTAAGGTACACAAATTAGAGCCATCAGTTATGCCTGTGTAAGGAAACAAGGAAGCGAACAAGGCAGTGCCACGCCAAATTGGATGGAATGAAGAGAAAATACAAAGGAGTTAATGAATGTGAGAGAGAGGAAGGCGACTCTGAAGGACTGTTGTGGATCTACTGTGTACACAATAAGAAGATCATTAGAAGTATGTCTGTAAAATGCACAAAAAATGCAGTATTAAGTAAGGAATATTGGTGTTAACATCATTCACTTGCAAAAACTCTTATCAATAAATTGGAGGAAGCTCAGAAAAACCCTTGGCATGATGAAGAGAAATATTTAAACATGTTACTTTAAGAGTAAAAAATATTTCGCTCATATTTTGGATCTCCATAAAGCTACAAATGTAGTGATTCTGAAAATGATTTATGCTGATTTTTTTGTCCAGCAAAAACAATTGAATCAATAGTTTTTTTTCCTAGCTGTTTTTATTTGTATATTTCCATTTGCTCAAACTATGACTGTGTTAAAATTAAACCGTCTGCCTTTTCAGCAGGTCTCAGGCAATAATAAAAAGTGCTTTTACTTTTCAGTCCTGTTCAAAAATGTAATGGTAGTAAAGTAAAAGTAAAAAAATCTACTTTAAAATCTACAGTACCAATACAGATACTGAAAATGTATACCCATAGTACTTCTTGCATCTATTGGTCTAATTTTGTGATTATTTATGCCTCTTATTTAGTGTTGGTGTGAACAGTGAAATCTTGAATCAGCCTCTCCTGTATTTGAACCACATAGTCTGAAAACATATCTGTATACAGCAGCGTGCATTGAAGTGTAACTGCATGTTTTGATGGCCACTGTAGCTGACCATGGTCCAGTGGTTGGTAATCAGTGGGCTTACAGAGAGCCTGGCATCACCCCAGTACAACCCCCTCCCCACGTACACCCTAAGCCAAAACAACAGGCACAGAGCTCCTGACAAATTGGTGTGAGTTAGCCACTCCTCAGTTCATTGCACAGCCCAAGACGACACTAGAGAAACAACAAAATATAACGGCACAGGAAAGGGGGAAGTGTCTTGCTCTTGATCCTCTAACCCATCCAACACTGCCTCACACAGTCATCAGAAGCATCTCTCTGAAATCAATCAGGGGTTAAGCTCACAGCTAACCGGCTCTACATCGGGGAATACCTGGGACACTGGGAGGTGCAGGCCTGGACTGTAAGATGAGGGAAAGAACCAGAGAAGGAGAGACTAAACAATGTAGGCAATGTAGGCATCCACTTTCCTCATCTCCTTTCTTCAGAGTATTTCTGTACTTTTTGACCAATTAAAATGATTGATTAAAACATTAAAATTTAAATTTGTCTGCTGTATTTGACCTATTCAGCCAGTGCTGAAGCAGCTAGGAACAGTGGATGACCTCATTGTTGTACCAAATTGAGGCCATGTCATAGGTGATGGAGAAATAAAAACACCCAAACTCGTGGGCAATCTTCACTGTACGTGCTTCAGTGTTGGAAGCTGTAACTTTTATTACTGAGCGACAAAATTTAACTATGTTAATACTCGATAAGCTTGAGTGTCCTGGGTTTTATTTTTAAAAAATGTCTGTCTCCATCTGGTTTACACAATCTTCCTGTACAACTTGTATGAATAATGACAAATAAAGCACTTTACCAGAGAACTGCTAATTACATTTCTCCCTTGCTCTTCTGTTGTCAACAATTAAAATAGTCAATTGTTATAGTTAAAGTGCGACATGAAGTTAAATGTGCTGTTCTTGATTTTCACTAGGCCCATCTTAAAAATATGAAAAACATAATTTGTTAATTTTTTTTTTTTTTTTACATTTTCTGATTACTTTGGTCTACGTTCCTTGCATCCCAATTATTCACCACAATGAAAGTACGTTTTAGTATAACAGGCTAGAGCATAGTTTTGTCATCATGCCACTGCAACCAAAAACTAGCATGCTAACAGTGCACTGGTGTTATGCCTGTTTGCAGCCTGTAAAATCACTTTGAAAATAAATCCAGACAGAGCAAGGACCTTTAGAGCTGCGATAACAATATATCTGGGGCAAAACATTTATTAACTTTATTACATCAACCCTTTAACCCCCAGTAAAATACATTAACAGTGGTTTATACAAATAAGTTGCAAGGGCCCAATGTCTTTGGGGTACACAGCTGTGAGGTTCAGGGGCCCCTCGTGATGTATGTACTGGAGCCTAATGCTGTAGAGTCGCTGTGAACTGGGCCGACCTGAGACTTCCACACCTCCACCAGCAAACAGCCTCCAAACAAGCCGCCATTTTGTTTGTACGCCACAGTCAAGAGTCTTCCTTACCCCGGGTTTATTTCCTTGTAACTCCTTTTTATCGTTGTTGTTGTGCACCTCAGCCCAGCTGTTCTCATCGAGACTGGCAATTAATGTAATTTATTCTTTTGTGAGTTTAATGGCCTTAGGTGAGCGCCAGACTAAACAACAGCAGAGAGAAAAATGCCGGTTGTCTGACAAAAGGGTTTTTCCCAGGTCCTGATCCGGAGTTTCTTTGTGACAAATATGGAACCATGGGAACTTGGTGTCACAAAGGGAAAGAAAGTGTCCCACTAAACTGCATGTACCGTGCAGGGGAGTGCAGAGGAGAAAAGGTGAAATAGAGGTAATGTTTTAAAGTCAATATAGTCCTCCAAGCTCTGTGTAGCCCTGCTTGTTCCTACTTACATTCATTTTGGGTGGCTAACACAAAGCAACTGCAATGTAACAATATTATTCTAGTTTTACCAGTGGCTGGGGTTGGCATGGGCAGTTCTATAAGACAGTCATAACAAAATCTAAATAAATGCTCCACTTGGGGATCATTATAAAATAACGCTGAATTCTGGGTGAAAACTGCAGAGCCTGTCTGCATCTTTATAGCAACGTGAATGTAAACATTATCACAACGAAGTAGACCATGCAGTCGGACCCTCTGTATGGACAGCTACAGATCATGCAAGCAAGCAGCAGACTTTTTCTTTTTCATAAATACTACGGGTATCAACATTTAAGAAAATAAAATTGCAGAACAAGATTACAAATGTGCATAACTCACTCTAAATACAACTTAGAGTGGGTAAGTGAGAAGGGAAAACATTTATACATGATTAAAATCTCTGATATATATTAGGGGTGGGAAATATATAGAATATAGAATATAGAAAAATCTATATCACAATACAGTATGTCATCATGGCCTGCTTTATTGATATATTGGCAAGTATTTTTGGTATCTTTTAGCAATTTTTTGGTATTTAGTGGAATACAGTATATATAACAGATCCATCCATATTCTCCCGCTTAATCCGGCTGGGTCGCGGGGGCAGTTTACTGCCCAATCCTCATAGCACCTGACCCCCCCCCTATGAACCCCTCTGCAGGTGGTGAGCCCACAGGAGAGTGGACAACATGGTCCCCGATGTTAGTTCATAGGGGTTCGGGCATGTTTTGAGTTGATGGGGGGAAACCGGAGTACCCGGAGGAAACCTGTCCAGACACGGGGAGGAACATGCAAACTCCACACAGAAAGGCCCGGGCATCGAACCCGCAACCTTCTTACTGTGAGGCCTGAGTGTTGCCACTCAGCCACCGTGCTGCCAGATTCACTTTTGATAATTAAAATAGTTATTTATAATAACTTTAACAACGAAATATTGTTACTAAAATGTATTTGTTTCTTAAAAAAACAATACATGTGCAATATCATGTGCAATAAATCGATTACCGCATGCATTGCCATATTGTGAAAATATATTGTGAGCCATGTATTGTATCGAATCACGAGGGACCCTGTGATTCCAATCCCTAATATACTACTATAGCGTAATATGGTCCCTTCAAAGCACACTGACAATTCATATATTTTCTGTCGGTGATATGGTGATTTGGTTTGCGCAAAGACAAAATGGCCCCTTGTGAGTTATCTTTACCGTCTTCAGTCTCTTTGTCTTAATAACCAAAGCAAACCGCCTTCTCCCAATTTTCCACTCATTTCTTTACTGCAGTTCTAAAGCGCATCCACCATGTCATTTACATCTAATAGCCTGTTTTGTTGCTACTCACCAAAGGCAATACAACAGTGGTATTTAAGCTTGATTTCTTCCCACACAATGAGCAATCCTATACTTGCTGTACTTGTTGACCGTTAAGCAGTGGTGTCGAATGTCTCATGTGTAATCCAGGTATCCATGTTCATCCCAATCAGAGCAGAGACACTCCCTGATTGTGAGAGCCTGGTACACTGCACAGCCTGTTGTCTTACAGTAATTGCCGCCTGGATGAGTATCCCAATGTCACTGCCAACGAGACCCGCTCTATCACAGCCGCAATGCATCAACGGGAGAAGTGATTGCTCTGAATCGTAAGTGATTAGTTTGCCTGCACGTGCTGCAGTTGGATAGATTTTGGACACTGAGACAAAGATGCGTAGAGTATAGCTTTGTGTTAATATGTCAAAAAAGTTTTAAGAAAGTTGTGTTTGTTAGTCTGTAAATTTCTCTAAAAAAATTTTTTTTTTTTTTAGAAAACATGAAAGTTTCTTTAAAATTGAAAGACTGATGAATCCAAACATCTCAGTTGAAGTCACAAGACAACAAAAGACATTTTATTTGATGGCAAAATATAAAGCATTTACTCCTGAACTTGAGCAAAATTGACTCTTGTGAGCTTTAAGTCATGTTATAATGTTACTTCATTAAAAACGTAACAGGAGTTGTGTTTTGTTTCATTTGCACATGTTTGAGTAAGCCTTTATTATTAGTCTGTCTACATCTCCACAGCTCAAAATGCTCTTTTCCACCTTGTCAGGTCATGCAGGGGTAGTTTTCAAGTTAACAGCTACCTTTTACCTTTTGTTCCGTAGAGATAAGCAGTTCCAGGGCTGAAACCATCCAAATTATTCTAATGAAGGTGTATGGAGTTTAAAAACACAGTAGAGCACTTACTGCATTACCAGATGACAACTGCTGCCCCCACGACCCAGCTGGATAAAGGGGAAGAAGATGGATGGGCTTTATATGGACATTGTAACATTGATCAGAAAATTGTGCAATATGGGCCCTTTAAAGATTGTATATATGATTAGTTGATTCCTGTGTTTTGGCCATTTCACTACATCACCAATTTGCTTAATATAAAACTTTGTAACAAATTGGCATTGAGTTGTGAATCTGTATTGCCCTATCTGGTCCAGCTACAGTGCAAATAAACTAAATACAGGCATACAGCTACTTGTCAGATACCATTTTAAAATCTACTTTATTTCAATTTACAAGTGAGTGCTATTGGCAAAAGGTCACATTTGCTGGATTACAGCACTTACATTGAGAGGTAGCCTGACACATTTCTGGTGCCAGCTCTGTATCAAGTGGTTATATAGCACAGGGTCTGAAACTGCCAGGTGGCTCTCATCCAACATACTTAAAGAGTGTATGATATATTTAGGGTGCCGAAATATTCCATACTTTGGGCATAAGTAAGTTGAAATAGGAAAATAATGGGGAGTTATTAGCAGTTCAGGTCCTATATTAGGCAAAGTTGACTCTTGTGAGCTTTAAGATATTTTATGATGTTGTTACCTCATCAAAAATGTATGTGGAGTTATGTTTTGTTTCATTCTCACAATTTTGAGTAATCCTTTGTTATTACTGTACAACTCCAAAGCTCAAAATGCTCTGTTTCAACTTGTGATGTCATGTAGTGGTAGTTTTCAAGTTAGTAGCTACCCTTTACCATTTTGTTCAGTCGACATGGGCAATTCCAGAGCTGAAATTAATCAAATGATTCTAGTGAAAGTGTATGGAGTTTAAAAACACAGTGGAGCACTTCCTGTAATGCCTCATGACATCACAAGGTGGATAAGAGTGTTTTCTGATTGAGAATAACAGCCTAAATCTGCAGGATTTGTGTGTTAAACATGTGTGAATGAAACGAAACACAACCCCAGGTCTGTTTTTGATGAGGAAACAACATTATAACATAGATGAGAAAATAGCGTAATATGGGCCCTTTAATATTTTTAACTGAGTTGTGAATAGAAATGAGTGCAAATCTTATTCCAGACGTATCAGACTGGGTGTGTTCTCAATATGTAGTGATTAGATGATGCCTTATTGATATTAAATATAGATTTAAGCACAGTTATAGTATAGTTAGGATGTAACGGGATCACCATTGAAAATCTAACTCACAGGATGTTTTCTTCGACTTGCTCATTTGTCATTGATGGAACCAAAGCGAGAAGTGGTTTCAGCGACAGGCGTTAGACTCCTCCGCTCTATTGATCGGCTAACGAGCTGCATTCAGCCCATTTCCACATGCGGCACATGGGAGCACGATCCTCAGTGTGTACAATACTGGCTCAGGTAGAATGGGCTAGGCTGCTGGTACACAGGATGACAGCCAGGAGAGGAAAAGATAGAATAGGTCAGTGAAATTTGCATTACACTACCTGTCCTCAAGAGGATTTTTGTCCTTTGCATTTGACCCATATTTCAGTAGCATTTACCTGGGCACCTTTTCAGTAGATCCTGAGCCAGGACTTGCACTACCGAGCTGGAAGATTCACCTATGCTGTATATTTTAAGATTCAGACCATTGCCTTATTGTTACAATATGTAGATCTCAACTGCACTTTTAGTACCATCACTATTTATTTATTTATTTCACTTGATGCTTCAAAGTCCGCTCTGTAATTTTTCTGGTGAAGGGTCCATTATCTGCTAATCTCCATGGATTTGTTGTTTATTTGCCTAGAATGTTCCGCAGTATGCCATTGAACATATTTATTTCCTTAGAGACAAGCAGGTGATGTCACTTGGCCAAGTTACAGGTCAGATCTGTGGAAAACATGGGTGTAGGGTGTATGTTTGTCATGGTATTATTTGACAAGTAAAAAAAAACAAAGTGCATGATAAATAAGTTTAATGTCATACCATGGAACATTCCAGGCAAACAGAAATTCTCCATGGGGACTAGCAAAGTCACATAGTGTACCTTTTAATTCAGCTCCTGAGCAAATCTAGTTGTAGTTATTTCTTTAGAGATCTTGCAAGTCTTTCTGCATGCACTTCATAACAGTTAGTGCATACAAGTAACTCCCTAAATATGAGTTAAAAGTTCAGCGCTAAATTGAAATTCCCTTTTACTCAATTTTCTCTAAACCTCATGGACTGAAGTAAGCAACACTAAAAGATTAATATTAAGGTTGAGCTCAGCGTAGTAGCTGTGTGCCGCGCTCCACTGTTCTGTCCCCCACAGAGTACACGAGCCCACGTCTTTAAGACTCTTTAAAAATACAGTCTGTCTTGTGCTCCTGGCTTCATCTCCTGTGACACTCCCATGTGTGGCCCACCTCCTGTTGTCTCCTCCAAACCGGCTCCTGTCTGTGCTCCTGTCTGTGCTCCTGTCTGTGCTCCTGTCTGTCTCTTCCTGTCTGTCTCTTCCTGTATGGATCATTTTCTTTGTAGCTCAAGTCATTGCTTATTGACGACCTCCTGTCGTCTCCTCCAAACCGGCTCCTGTCTGTGCTCCTGTCTGTGCTCCTGTCTGTCTCTTCCTGTCTGTCTCTTCCTGTCTGTCTTTTCCTGTCCGTCTCTTCCTGTCTGTCTCTTCCTGTCTCTTCCTGTCTGTCTCTTCCTGTCTGTCTCTTCCTGTCTGTCTCTTCCTGTCTGTGCTCCTGTCTGTCTCTTCCTGTCTGTGCTCCTGTCTGTCTCTTCCTGTCTGTCTCTTCCTGTATGGATCATTTTCCTTGTAGCTCAAGTCATTGCTTATTGACGACCCCCTGTCGTCTCCTCCAAACCGGCTCCTGTCTGTGCTCCTGTCTGTGCTCCTGTCTGTGCTCCTGTCTGTGCTCCTGTCTGTCTCTTCCTGTCTGTCTCTTCCTGTCTGTCTTTTCCTGTCTGTCTTTTCCTGTCCGTCTCTTCCTGTCTGTCTCTTCCTGTCTGTCTCTTCCTGTCTGTGCTCCTGTCTGTGCTTCTGTCCGTCTCTTCCTGTCCGTCTCTTCCTGTCCGTCTCTTCCTGTCTGTCTCTTCCTGTATGGATCATTTTCTTTGTAGCTCAAGTCATTGCTTCTCTTATAGTCACAAACTGTTCTGTTCATTTACATATGGTGACATTATATATTATATTCAACATCATTGCAGCTCTCTCAATTAATATGACTTTGCCATTTTTATAGTTTCTACACAAAATCGTTACAAATACAGGAAGTGCTCCACTGTGTTTTTAAAGTTCAGTTCTGCAATTGTCAATCTACCAAACAAAAGGTAAACGGTAGCTGCTAACTTGGAAACAAGATGGAACGGAACATTTTACAGAGAATTTTGAGCTTTTTTGATTTAGTCAGACGAATAATTCAAGATTATTCATGTTTGAATGAAACAAAACACAACTTCAAGTATGTTTTTGTTGAGGTAACAGCATTATTACATGGCAAAAAGCTCTCAAGAGTAAATTTTACATAATGTAGGACCTTTTAAGTTGCTGTTGTGTCAAAGTTTGATCTGATTTATATACATATGCACATTTTAGTTGAGAACTGCAAAAAGTTACACCTGGTTGTTATCATTGAGCTGTTTGCAGGCTCACATGTATGCTTTACTATAGTGGACATTCTTGAAAGCTTGAATAGTGGTAATATTGAGTTAAACAATAGGCCTTAAACAACAGCTGACTGATGTTGTCCCCTGCACATGAGTCTCTATAAACAGGACCCCACTCTCACCTCCACTCTCCTCTCCTGTCCTCTGCCATTGCCCCTCCTGTGTACCAGTTTGTTCAGGTGTGTGTTCTGACCGCACACAACACTCCTCCCCATCTCATTTTCGTGCACCGTAAAACATTGAGTTGTTAAATTTCTTGATGCGTCCCCCTCCCCGCTCCCCTAAGGCTCTCGGTGCGTTTTAAATTGAATGATTGCCTGCAGCTCTTGGATTGTTTAACCTCTGCCGCCGAGCGCTCCCCGGTCCCACTGTATTTTTAGAAGTTTCGCCTCTTTTCACCCGTGGGGAGAGATGTTGGGAGGTCCGGGGACTTTGAAAAGGCGGCTCAGAGCTGGTGACAATGACTATGGCTTTCCTTATTTATGACCCCCAACCTCGGTCCGGGCGGCCAATTTGTTGAAGGAGGAGAGGCAAAAGGGGATGAAAAGCAATCGGCCCATTCCACAGTGAGCGCTGTTCCGGGCCTGTTAGCTTTTATGGCCCACTAAAGAAGAAGAAGACAGAATGAACATCCTTCCTGCCTTGATTGACTTCTTCAGTGACAACACCAGCTCTGCTCACCATCTTAAACAATTGTAACAGATAATGCTGTGTCTATGGTTCAAGAATAGAGTCAGCATCTACAATAAGTTCTTCCTTACTTGTTGTCATCATATGTCTAATAACTGTATAAAAAATAAGATGCTAACATTGATACTAGATACTCATTTGAGCAGGTATTGATTTTTGAGTTTTGTCAGACTTTGTGGCAACAAAAAAGTGCTAAACAATAATTATTTTACTAAAAAAAGGAGCATTTTCTATCTTAATTATGGTATTGTAAGTTTTTAACATCATGAAAACAATGAAAGGTAGTAAACAATACAGAGTAAGCTCATTGTTAGCCTACATAAAAGTACTTGTAGCTTTATTGCACAATCAAGTGAACATTGTTACCTTCCCATAGTAACAGTATGTGCATATATTTCTATTGACTGATTGCTATGCTAGTGCTACCTCAGGTTTTTGGTCGGCGTAAAACCAATCCAAAGCATCTCCTTGTTAACACTATTATCCACACAGTTCTTTCATTGTCCCTCAACCCATTTTACTTTAGTTCTCACCTCTTTAATCATTCATTCATCTTCTCCCGCTTAATCCAGCTGGGTCGCATGTAGGTGGTCCACCCACCTGTGGGAGGGTGGATGTCATGGTCCTTGATGTTAGTTCATAGGGTGCTGCATGTTTTGGGTTGATGGGGGAAACCGGAGTGCCCGGAGGAAACCCATCCAGACACGGGGAGAAGATGCAAACTCCACACAGAAAGGCCCGGGCAACCTGGGGATCGAACATTCTTCTGTGAGGCCTGAGTGTTGCCACTCAGCCACCGTGCCGCAATTTAATCATCTTTTTAATCATATTTTTCTTAAAATCTTATATATTGCATCAAAAAAATAAAATACTGTAAAGAAAGACTCTATACAAATGTGACTTTCGTATGCACCTCATGCACACACCAACCCATCCATCCACCCATCTCTGGCTCAGTTTGTCCACTCTTTCCTGACACATATATGAGTTTTTCCATTGGCCTCTGTTGCTACAATATGCAATATAGTATGAGCGTTGTGGCTACGCTTGTGATTCAACCCTCACACCCCCGTGGACCTGGGCTTAGGGGAGTGCATGTGCTGATGAAAAAGTAATGTAGTGTGTCTGGAAGCTACTGCTGGCTTTTCCCTCACTTCACAACCTGCACCGCTTTGACTAAAAAGAGTCGCCTCAAAACCGGGAGGGAAAAAAAATATTGGGTTATATTGAACGGTCCCAAATTAAACTTCAGAACTCACAACAAACAAGCAAGTAAAAGTTCAAGGTAGCTAACAGATTTAGACTTTTCTTGGAATGCAAATTTGCATGTTATAATTACACTACCACTGACATATTGAATTATTTACTTATCGCCCTTGAATGTGAATTCTTCATGGACTCGCCCCATCATCAATATACACACGTGGGATAAAATATTCAAGACGTACAGTACAGCGAAATCAATAATTTAGTTCCAATATCATTGATCAGGGTGTAAATTGGTTTTGTGCGCTGTGCCCTTGAGTAAAACAAACTTTTGGAATTTAATGATTTTGTGTGTTTAAAGTTAGGTATAATTCTTTGATGTTTGATTGCTGAATTGAGTTTTGGGCATACAGAAATGAAATGGTTGCTCAAAGATTAAAGATGAATTAATGTTTTGACCTGCATGGTTCATGATTATACATCAGAGGAGCCTCTACATAGATCTAACCTGTAGACCTTATCTCCATGGAGATAAGTTTAATGCCGCTGTGAAAAATACCAAGCAAAGCAATAATCTGTCCATAGAGACAAGTAGGGGAAGACTACGAAAAGTTGCACTACGAAAAGTGACGTAGGGCAGCTTTAATGATGCTTAACATGGCAATGTTCAATCAGAAAATCAATGAAAAGTATTAAAGTGGCATTCAACAGTTTTTAGTCAAGATTAATACTGAAAAAGTAAAAAAAAAAAGTCAAAGTAATATTGGACATTGCCTTTTTGACCTCATCAAATTCTTGAAAATGAACGTGAGCAGTTAGAAGATAAAAGAGGAGACGTGGTTGCCGACAGGGGACTTGTCCTGGACTATACCTTAAATCTATCTTCCTCAATGCGTCTTCACCAGAGCCGTCCTTGGCCTGCGTGTGCTGACTCGGCAGGGTTTGTCTTTGTGCCCCCTCCGAAAAGTAGCAGGACTGCAACCTTATTACAAAAGTTTGATCAAGGACTTGATGTTCACAAGAAACTTCACTGTTTGAGGGGAACAAAGGCAAATAAAAATGTAGACGAAACCGCCACAACCCATATATATAAAAAACTTTTTTGTAAGTAGTAATATCAGCAGAAGTTGTAGTAGGAGCAGCGGCATTAATAGTATCAATTGTAGTAGTAATTGTAATGTTGTAATCTGTCAAACCCACACGTGTACTTTTGAAGATTATTTCACTAGTATTAGTTGACAATTAAGACATAGAGCTATAATAAAATCTGGAAGGTGAACCCAAAATGGTGTCATGATGGGGCCAAAAAATGTTCTCTTCCGCATTTACTTCCTCAGTGCGGGCAAGCTCCTCCCACCTGTGACACCTGTAATGTGCATGGTGTGGTGCGTTTGGACCAGTCAGAGCGAGAGCTGCTAGAGCGGAGCTAGCATGGGGTCTTACAAAGCTAACTTTTAGATGCTTTGAGGATCTAAAATGTTTTTAAAAGTTTACATTGTGAAAATAGAAAAGAATCCCAACAAAATCCAACCTGTGAAAGTTGTCGATGCCCTGTCAACCAAGCACGGGCAGTTTGAATTCCCCAAAAATATGCATTGTGTTTCTATGGGAGAATTCTTTCTGGGCCCAAGCTCCTGGGAGCTCCAGTGCCAATGGAGCAGCCACTAGTGGGTCTCAAGCCAGGACAGAGGGGCTAATGCCTTATACAGTTTTTATTATAGATCCATGCACTGAGATTAGCAGGTTACCTTTGCTTGTTTGGAAATGCGATATTCCCCAAACACAACATAATATATGTTAATACGTTTCTTTTTTTTTTTTTTTTGACGCTCTGTCCTTCCTCCGTTTGTTTTCCGCACTAAGAGAGATCCTCCTTCAGAGTGTTACCCCAACAGAATTAACAGACATTTTGCTACTGAAACTATTGCATCAGGTTTTCAAGTTGTAGTGGATTGTTTTGTATCTGCTTTTGTATATTTATGAAATAATTAGATGTGTGTGAACATCAATGATGTAGGCTTATGGGCTGAGCATTGTACAGAATCATGCTGCTAACCATAATGAGGGTTCGAACAGGGTCCATATGAACAGTCTAAAACTGTTCAGGCATGTTTTTGATGAAGGAACAATGTCACAGCAAGTCGATTTGTATAATGTCCCCCTTCGACATAAGTAATAATGTAAATTAAAATAAATCATACCTAGTGACTCCCTATTTTAACATAAAAAGGCCAATATGGTTGTATATCAAACCAATGGGAACAGTTTTATAACAGGTGGATCTTTCTACCTGAAAGGTAAAAACTTTTGGGATACTTTACTGGAAAGACTTAAAAAAAACCCTCAATTCTCTGAATAAGAATCATTTTATTAGATTGCTACGTCATTTGTTTGTATGTTTTAATATCTCCACGAGTTAATCTGCGTCAGTCTGTAAACCACATTCCAACTCCAACAATCCATTTCACTTTGGTCTTTGCCAATTTTCTAAAGCACACAGCACTGCGAGTCTCTAGAATTCATATTGTGCACTTTGTATATTCAGCGCTGCTCCTTCTCTGTGGGGAGCCCGTGCCCATTGGCTGGTCCTGCCTGTTCGACAGTCATGGCACAAACACATGTATAGGGAAGTGTATACACAATACATGGAAACTACATTTCAGTCAATAACCAATAATAAACCAATCTGCAGACTCTCATTAAAAGATTTCCCTGTTCTTTCTTTTAAATCATTCAAGAAACAGTACCCACTGCACAAGTAAAAGGTGCATTGTGTAACTTTTTCGCTAGTGTCATTGGAGATGTAATTGTGTAGCCTGAAATATTAAGCTTTCCTATCTTGCATTTATTCAGTACCTCTCCACAAATGTTTCACCTGTAACTTGGCCTAGTGGCATCAGCTGTTTATGTGGAATGTTCCACAGTATCTCCTCCATAGAGATGAAGCAATAACATCTTCATGGGAAAAATGTGCATTTCATCAGAAAACTTGCATTAAAACAGAAAAGAAAACTTACATGTTGAGTATGTTATATTTAAGTAAGACGTAGGGGTGTAACGGTACATGTATTTGTACTGAACCTTTTTCGTACGGGACGTTCGGATCGGTGCAGGGCTGTGCAGGAGTGAGTTTGCTCAATTTTTGTTGACTTAAGGCGATAAGATGCCACTCTGAATAAAACGGATGATTTTGTCAAATAGGGTGTCAAATTTCATTCAAGCTCCCCTGAACTACATGACAGACAATACTACATCCCTGACTCAGAATTTCATCATGCAGATTTCATCATACAGAATAGGCAAGTTAGAGCCTGTTGAATTAGTGTGAGTGGGGCTAGTTTGCAAGTGAGCCATTCATCAGAGCGATATTGCCTAACTCGGCGGGGAAGAGACGGCTGCTCGGTGTGGGGATTCCTTTAAGGTGTCGCTGGCAGCTGTTCCCATGGCCCTGGGAAACAGCAAGATCTGGTCAAGAGAAGCTGTGACCCTGGGAAGCAGCAAGGTGCAGGCGGGTGCGTGCCAACCCATGGGATCAACTGTGCTGTCTCAGCCCCCTGGCTGCTCCGGGCGCGACTGTTGACTAAACGAGATCTGAACCAGGACTGAACCAGGACGGACCTAGGTCTGAATCAGATCTAAATAATTCTAATTCTAATTATTATTATTAGTAGTAATGATATTCACTGTTTGTTTACTATTTCCCTGAGCATTCAGTATTGTGCAGTATTGTAGCATTCACAAGGCAAGGGGCCTTTTGGAGGGAAAATGTGACATTTTTTCATTTTGTTCCTATACTGTACCGAAAATTAACCGAACTGTGATCTTAAAACCGAGGTACGTACCAAACCGTGATTTTTGTGTACTGTTACACCCCTAGTAAGATGTACTGTAACAAACTGTATCTGAAGCATCACACTGACATAATTGTTCTCATTGTAAAGTTTTCATTAACAAACTAAAGATTCTTTAGCATGTGCAATGTGGCAAAAGCAAGCCTCCAAAAGAGACATAATTGTTATTGACAGAATTAACAAACACATTAAATCTTTGCATAATTACAAAGTCAAATGTAAAAAGCGTCAGTGGTGTCAGACAGCTGTCATCCATCATCTCTCTCATTGGGGTTTCGCACTAATTCGTTTTCCCATGCTTAATTTGCTTCATGTAACATCGGACTTGTTTAAATCATGCCCACTTCCATAATTAAAAAGGCTACTACTACAGAAAGTGTTGCTGTGGTCAGGTCCTGCAATGACCAACCAAATGGGCTTGTCAAGGCTGGTTAGCCCGCAGATGGCCGATTGATGGATCATGGCTGCTTTTAATTGAACTTTGCTAGAATGATTATGGATAAAAACGGACATCATTACCAAAACAAATAAATGTCTATTTGAATCAACATCAACAATGAGGGTGACTAATCCAAGGTCGGGACACTTAGCACTGATTGCAAGGCCGTTGTTCTTTTAAATGGATTGAAATGTCTGTTTTCGAACATTTCGTCTTAAAAAATTGCTGTTTTATTGATGTAGGTTTTGTCCTTTGTTTTCACATGTGATGGCTGCTACTGATGGAATTGGACATCTCATCTTTCTTCTTCATTACTCCTCAGGTAGGACGATGTTTCATGTATACACACATTTACATGCTCTCCTGGCATTGGAGACACACACATACACACAAAGATCATTATATTCTGCCTGATCTGTGTACTCTATTTATTGTAGAATTTCCTAACACGGGTGATTGTAGTAAAGTAAAAATGCTTTATTCAGTATTCCACAAATATGAGAAACTTTACTACTTCCCAAAAAACTTAAAAGGCTTCTAATTACTGGAAGCATCCCTTTGGTTTCACCTGTCTTCTGCAGTTGTCCATCCTTGTACTCTGATCTAAATCGCCTGGGACACCTGATTACCCACAATGCCCGGCTTCTCCACCTCGAGCAATCCGACAGGAGCGGCACTGTGCGCATTGATCCCTTTGTACACAGTGTGTGACGATGGGGGCAGGCAGGTGCTCTGCTCCTGTCACTGGGGTTAAGATCACATGCTTGTCGGTGGTGGGACCTCCATAAAGGAACATGTGTGTGGCTGACCTCCTGTGTGGGTAACATAACCACCAAAATCTGAGCTGCCAGTCTCTCCATGTTGTCCTTTTGATATAATATACATGCAAACCTGGGTGGTTTGCTGTGAAGATATATTAGGGTTACAGTGGTTTACAAAAGACTTAAAGAGTTAGGAAAAGAATATGAACACAAAATCTGTCTTGCAATTGAGAAGATTAGAGTTTAAAGGGGCAGTATGCAATTTTTAACCCTGAGCCATTTACCCTGGTAACTTTAACTCAAATGTTCAACCATGACCGAGGAAGAGCACATCATTGGGCACTTGTCTTCACATGGTTCTCATCCACCAGTGTCTCTGACTGGATACAAGTCTGGTCCCTGGCAGTTGCTTCATTTGCAGTTCTCATCCAACTAAATTAGGCAATATCATTCTTTCTATTTTTCATCACAAGTAGATATATATGTATGGTCTAGTAGGTGTTTCCTGAAATGGAACAAAAAAAGGAATTTTCAACATTTTGTAACCATATTGGATATGAGTGAATTTTGATTTCCTGAGAATTAAGAAACTACTTTGTGCTTAACCATAACCATTATAGTGGACAAAACCTGCCCTGTGCAAGGCCTGTGTGGCTACAGTGTGTGTGGCATTTTGGACATGTGTCTTCCATGATGAGTCCAGAAATACTGTGTTCCTTATTCAATGGCATACATTCAAATACACAGATTGCAGCACTCCATAGATGAGTTAAGAGTGTTTACCTCCACACTGCCTGTCGCCTGTTTGCCCCGTTCTCCCTCCTTATTTAGGGCAGCTAATTGCACAACATATTACACAGTGCATCACACAGTGGTGGGAGGTACATACAAGAAATATGGCTCCAACAACCATAATATTTTTGTAAAGCCATCTACACAATAGCATTTAGTCTGCATGGAAAAGACCAGCAAGGAAACTAAGAGAAGACAGTGGACAGAGACAAGGGCATTGAACGAATAATGGTGTCGATGTGATGAGGTAATAATCGAACTGGAGTGACCAAATGGACCGGATGTGGAAACGTTGTCATTACATTGTGCAAATATTCCTCTGTTCTCCCCTTGCCTGTGTTAAAGCCCTGCATGATTGATTCAGCGCAGTGTAAAATTCCTATTGGTCCTTGCCAATGATAAAGTGACCGTATTTCTCATTTGAAGACTCCCCAGACATTCGCCCTTTGAGAGAAAGGTGAAAAAATCTCTCTCTTTCTCTCCCTCCCTCTCTCTCTCTTTACATGTCCAATCGTTTATCTATCCACCTCCAAATTCATTTCAATTAGAGGCAGTGGCGGCACGCTCCCTGTGCTTATCGATTGGCCCCTCCCCCATGGTTCTCCTCCTGGACTACAGCGTGGCGTCTCCGGCACGTGCCCTGGCCCTTCGTGTGTCAGACGTAGCGGGCACCTTCGCCACCTCCATCTACAATAAATATGAACAATTAGCCTGGTAACGAGGGATTAATTGTGCCAAGACGGAGTGAGGTTAGAGCAGAGGTCTCCCTGTGCTCTACAATCCTAATGTGTTTGTTTTTGTAAGATCAGTCTTTCTATTAGACGAGCCAGTGGCTAAGGGGTGTGAGTTGACTGTGGATTTCTTGTAAGATTATGTTATTAGGCTTAATATTATGACTGCATTTATTTGTTACGGTGTTATATTTCAGAAGCTCTAACCTTACTTGCTGCCCAGTATACAAAACATGAGAAGTCTTATTTTGTGACCTGTCAACCAGAATTCACGTTTTGGTCACTTTTCCAGATACTAATAAATGCTTAAACATATATCAAAATAAACAGAGATGCTAGAAGAGACAGGAGTTCACTGTTTAAGATTAAAGTAGGGCACTCTAAAATGTTTGATATTAGGTTTATAAAGGTTGCTCTAACTTGCAGTAAAACAATTAGTCTGCAGGCTGCCTTTGGCCATATTTCGATGCATCTGGTGTAGGGTATCAATTTTTTCCCTAAATATTTATATTAAGTTCAGAATTTCAGTATTCTAACCGTACTTTGTATACAAACTTGAATTTTTGTGTGTGTACATGGGCTTATCAGAATATGCTTGATTATCATTGTCAGTGAACAAGAAACACTTCTATTACTGGACCTTCTTGATGATGGAGCTGATGGTGGGATTCCGGTTGTTTCCACAGCATCAGGTCACCAGCCGGTCCACCATCCTCCTGTAGACAGACTTATTAACAAAATGAGCAAGATGAGGAGGTATAAATATGTGCTGATGTTTTTGGTGAATATTTTTACGCTTTATGTAAAGCCCTGACCAGATCTGTAGTGTTGGAGAAGCTCTGATCTCTTCCAGCTATTATAATATGATTTACCAAATGACTTAAAGGTTAACTATGTAATTTTTTTTCCCTGGAATGATCCACAG
Source organism: Odontamblyopus rebecca (assembly GCA_030686955.1). NCBI lineage: Eukaryota > Metazoa > Chordata > Actinopteri > Gobiiformes > Gobiidae > Odontamblyopus > Odontamblyopus rebecca. The sequence continues at coordinate 15,367,517 of CM060672.1, read as the reverse complement.
AAGGGCATTAAACATATCTCCCTTGCATTTGTTCAATCACAGGTTCAAAATACCTTAATAATACCTTAAAAACATGAATTTCTACCATGTGGAGGCTTGTTTCTTTATAGATCTGACCATTATTCTGTCTCCACTGGGTTGCCAAGTTCATGGTGTGAATAATCAAGGCAAACCAGTAACAGCTCCATGGAGACAAGCAGGTTGCGGACCCTCCACCAGAAAAGTTACACAGTGCACTTCTAATGTTTACTTGCTTCAATGTGATTAATTTGACCAGTTTATGGCCCATTCATTTCCTTTCTGTCAAGTGTCGAGTACACTGTTATTCAGTGTGGCCTGTCATGACTTCGACACTCTTGGGTTTATGTGGCCTACGCCAACATCTATCGATTTCTCCCACTTTCCCTGTTGAAGGCTTTAGCATTTGTCTGTATTTATGCAAGTGTGCCCACAGCTCAAAGTAACATTATGTGTGCCTGAGCATAGCCCTGCCTATCGACTGTAGCAGGATCGATAATATAAGTGGCTTTAACGCTGCCAGTTATACTCATTTGTCATTTATTGGTGGCGGTGGTAGTAGCGAGAGAGTGACTTCTCACACAAATGTATCAATCTATGTGCACGCTTACTTCCCCCTCACTAGCCTCTAAGTGTGTCATCATCCAGGACTCGTAACTTGAGGCAAATCTCATGTCCACCGTGTCCAAGTGATTAGTCCAGACAGCGCGGAAAATAGACACGCTGGTCATTTGTTTCGGGGTGCTAAAAATGTGACAACTGGAGCTGGCCCTGTCCCCCGCGGTGCACTACAGACCCCCGTGTTTACATTTGATTGGTGTACATGGCGGCGCGTTGTGGCTCTGAGGGAAAGCGTCTTAAAGCAGCTCTTAAATTGAATCGCTTTGTGGCGTGGTTTGGTGCTCACGTTGTTTGATGCTAGAGCCGCACTAAGGCACGATGGATGCGAGCCCTCTGGCCATGCACTGTATCGCTGGGTAATTTACTGCCATTGTTTGGTCTAATGGAAAGGAAAGCCATTCAAGGTACATGGCTGCGTTTGTTTTACCTTACATCATGCCACCAACACTAGCTGCTTAAAATGTGTCAAAATATCTGGAAAATATAAATATTGTGCTCAATCACATTGCTGCATAGTTTTAAAGAGTTAAAACTATTTCTTCACAATCTATGTACAAAAGTGGGCCATTGCCTTTGCAAAAAACATAGTTTAGTGATAGGCTAAGGTACACTTCATTTTCCCCATGGGGAAATTCATCCTCCTCATTTGACCCATCCTTCATTGCCACTTGGGCTACCCGCCAGGAGCACTTTCCAGTATGCAGACTTTGTACTTGTATACTCTAGGGTATACAGACTTTTAGTTTCAGACTTGAAGAATGGGCTCAAGGAGTACACAAGCACTTGTGACAGGGACAGGTATTTCATTGTTTTACATTCATCATTCATAACATTCACCAGAATGAAATAAAATCTGCTTTTATCTGAATCTCTTTTTAACTCTAAATTTACATACTGTGGCTTTAAATATATGTTAAACATACATGAATGTAAATAAACAGTTATTTTAAATCATAGTAGTGTTTTTGCCTTATGTTTGCTGAGCTTGCCTGATGATGAGCTCCTATAAGCGTGGTGTGGAGGGCGCGTGCAGGGTGCACATCTCACTTCTATAGCTGTGGAGGAGTGACAAGAGTGTGAATGGAGCCTCAGTGACAAACTGCTCCTGAGCCATCAGTGAACGGATCAGCCCCATGTGTGAGGCTATGCATTTGGAAGTATACTGTACTGTTGTTATGGCCTCAAGGGACTGTACTTATTCTCTGTGCATTTTCACAACTGTGAGACTCAATCACACCAAACATATTATATTGATACTGTTAGAATGTTGTCCATTTTTCATGAAAATGTGCATTTCTTATGTTTATATGATTGGTGTGTTGCTTTCTGTAAAACATGCTGTGAATCATGCTTTCATGTTTTTTCATTTGTCATTTGATTTTTGTTTGTGCTTATACATTTTATAAAAGTGCATAGTCACAAAGTATTTTTAGGTAATTTAGGCCTATATCTACAAATCTTTGTTTTTGATCCTGCTCTTTTTTCTCATTAATTCTGTAACAATGCAATATCTATCGGAAAGTAAGTTAGATGACCTATATCACACAAACTGACTCTTGTGAGCTTTAGCTTGGAGTTGTGTTTTGTTTCATTCATATGTATGAATAACCCATTATTATTAGCCTGTCTACAGCTACGTTTACAAGAAAATGGTCTGAAGCAAAAACGCGAAAGTGCATTTTCGTTCTCACTCTTATTTCACGTTGGGGAATTCTCCGTGCACACAAACGCACAATGCAAAACAGCAGTTTGCCGATGTAGTAAACATGCCCAGTGCGTAGGTGGCAGCACCACTAAGACCAAATGTCTGCGTATAACCCTTACATATAACCCTTCTGCTTCTCTACTTCCTCTTATTCAGCACGTCAATTCAAAACAACATGGTGAAGCATAATAACACCACAAATTTCATGTGGATGGACGAGGACGTTAAATTATAAAACCAACAAGGCAATTGAAATTGCTCTGCCATGTTTTTTTTTTTTTTCCTGAACTGACTCCTGCTCGTGACATAATCTCTATGCCACGGCCCACAGTTTTTCATTTTCAACCATTTACACAGCCACGACAGGGTGGACGCCCCAAAACGCTGTTGCCGTCTAAACAATATGAACACTTTGCAAAATGTTTTGGGTTTTCCACCCGTTACCTTTGTCATGTAAATGGCCTCTACATCTCCAAGGCTCAAACTTCTCTGTTCCAACTTGTAATTTCATGTAGTAGTAGTACTTTTCAGGTTAACAGCTACCTTTTACCTGTAGTTCAGTAGACATGGGCAATTCCAGGTCTGAAATCATCCACATGATTCTAATGAAGGTATATGGAGTTTAAAAACACACATGCATTTTGTGTATTACCACATGACATTACAAGTGTTTTCTGTTTGAGAGAAGAACTCAGCCTAAATATGCAGAATGCGTGTGTTAAACATGTTTGAATGAAACAAAAGACAATAACATAAATCAGAAAATAGCCTAACAGGGGGGCCCTTTAACTTGGTGGTATAGGAGATTGAACCATACATCTTGGTCTATACTGGAGCCACTGATCTGATGTCAGTGATGGTGCCATGTAGGGGGCTGTTTGTCACTTTGCCTTCCATTCACACTGGTGTCACTCTATAGCTCCATAAGTGAATGCATTTGTTCTGTGGGCTGTGGATCTCAAACCTGTCACTCTGTATACCACTGACACGCCATCATTTGTGAAGCTGCTCTGATGTTTATATTTACTTTGTCCTCGGTCTGGACATTTCTTTTCATATTTTCTGCTTTTTGATAACATTCTTTTCCCATATCCCTGTGTTTTTTGGATTATTGTGTTGTCGATTGCTGATGAAAAAGACCAAATCAATACGTTATTATATTGCCAGTAAAATTACTTAAAGAAATCTGCAATAATATGAATTTTGAGGCATTCTTCTTGTTTTTGTTCATACCCTTTTTTTTATAATAACTGTTACTGTATTTTATCTTTGGAGTACACACTCTGAAACACAAATACCAACAGACCTTTTAGAACAATATTAAAGCAGACCTATTATGCAAAATGGACTTTGCAGAGCTTTTAACCATGCTGTAGTTGTTTCCTCTTCTCATTTACTTACTCAAAGTTGTATTTGGAGTGATTCGTGCATCTTTGAGTAATCTTCAGTCATTTATTTTTAAGACACCATATTGCCAATCAACCACCGTTTTCACTGTCACCAGCATATGCCCACTGCTCTGTACTTACTTTGTTCTCCAATTTAATTTTCTTTGTCTTAGGATTTGGTAGCGCCACATAGTCATTTTGATCCAAATTTTTAGAAAGCTTGTTTCTCACTAGTATGAAGTGCAGCTCTGCGGAGTCTTTGTTGTGATGACGTTTACTATGACGTCTGCTCCCACTGTTCACCGTTTTCTAAAGTGGAAGTCAGCTGGTTTGTTTCTTTTATTAAGTCATTTTTGATGACTTTTGAGAGTTTTTGTGTGAATAAAGACATAATGATCCATGGGCATCATAGACTGTAACCACAGACCGTATATACGAGTGGACAAAACTAACGCTCTAGCTGGCAGGTGCCATATAGGAAGTGCTCCAGGAGGCTCCTTCTGACCCTGGCTCTCATTGATTTACATTGGGATCTTGTGGCCCCTCTCTCTGTAACTGCTGCAGTGAGCCTCATCATTTAGGTCTTAAAATGTTCATATTAGCCCGCTCTACATGATCCTGAATTTTTTTTGTCACTATTTTGTCCATCAAAAAATCTTATTCATAACCTAGAGCCTGGCTCCAAATTCGCCCCATAACCATTTGTGTCACGAGCCTCATTTGAGCGGTGCTAAATGGTATGGGTGATGTCACACTCACTTCGTCCACTTTTTTATACAACAGGCTCAAGAGCAATGTGTGTTCTTACAATAAAGAATTTTTAAATGTTTGATTTTCATTACTAATATACTTATGCTTTATTGAAAAAAAAAAAAAAGAAAAAAAATCAGTTTCCATATTTCGACCTTCATTTGGGGCTAAACGTGCTAAAAATGTTCAGTGTACAACAGAAATGATTGTTTGAATAGTCAACAAAAAATAAAATAAAATAAAAATAATGGCTGACTACCACTACTAAAATAATGGTTGGTTGCATCCCTGGTAAAACCGTGAATGTTTACCACAGATGTGTACCTTTGCACAAACTGTTATCTGGAGGCACGTTTGATCTTTCCATTCTTCGTTCCTCCCCATCTTTGGCATTCCTGCTTTCCCCCTAAAGCTGTGGCTCTATTTATAGTGAGAAGAAGGGGTAGACCATCAAAGCTGGTTCCATATATCAAAGACCATGTCCTCCTTCCTCACTCTGCCTTTCTATAACGGGCATGGAGGCAGGAAAGCCCCAGAAGAGAGCCTGCTCCTCGGGGAAGGGGGGAGGAAGAGTGTGGGAAAATGTGAGGGAGAGTGCCAAGAGTTAGTCAGTTTGTTTTTTAAACAAATTTTATCAAATAATTTTTTGAATGCTGACTTCCAGTGTGAAAACAGAAAAACTAAATGATATTAAAAACTCACACACCCTTCAATTCACACCCACACACATCCTGGTCCAATGTGCACAGTACACTACTGATATTGCTCTTCATTTACAAAAAAAAAAAAGAATAAAATGAATAGTAACCTAATGACCTGTAATTAGTTAACTTGAGTCTCCGTTCATGTCAGTCCAAGAGCATGTTTTTTAAAGTTTGTCCAAAGTTCATGGAGTCCAATTTGGTCAATAAGGGTTTGCCGATTTTTTTCCCCATCTGTCTCCTGTAACCACAGTTAGTCTGGATTGTGTGTGTCCTTTGGTTCGGCATGAGGGTCGAAAGTGTTGATGTGATGGACTGCTCTTTGCAACAGCTAATGAAATGACAATGAAAGTATAGGCAGGGGAACAGTGTGGAGATCTATGTCTTAAGCAGTGGTCTTTCCTCATTGTCTGTCCTAGTGCACTACTTTCATTTGTACAAGTGTTGTGGTGTCAACAAAGTTTTTTAAAGTGTTTTTTTTCCCCTAGCTGTTTTCTTGAAGACAGGAGAGGGAGCAGTCCAAAATACATCAATACAGAATGAGTCCTGCATGCACGATATCTTACTTGATGATTTCTACTAACTACTATTTCTGTGCTGTACTGAGTGCTCTCACTGCCGCCTCAGTCCTTGTTATCTTAGTCTGCATCTCCATCCATTTTCTTCTGCTTATCTGGGGCCGGGTTTAAGCAGCAGTCTAAGCAGGGACTCCCAGACTTGCTTCACACTTCCTCCAACTCCTCCGGGAGGGGGCAGCCGAGAGACATAGACCCTCCAGTGTGTCTTGGGTCTTCCCTGGGGCCTCCTTCCAGTGGGACATGCCCGGAACACCTCCCAAGGGAGGCGTCCAGGAGGCATCCGAAATAGATGCCCAAGCCACCTCAGCTGCTCCTCTTGACATGGAGGAGCAGCAGCTCTACTCTGAGTTCTTCCTGTGTGACTGTGCTCTTCACTCTATCTCTCAGGGCGCACCCATCCTCTCTGTGGAGGAAACTTATTTCGGCCGCTTGTATCCACAATCTTGTCCTTTTGGTCATTACCCAGAGCTCATGACCATAGGTGAGGGTAGGACCGTAGAGTGACCGGTAAATCGAGAGCTTTGAATGGAGCATAGCCAAACTGGACTGTACTAGACTGCTGCCTTCTGCCACCATAGAAAAACCCTCAAAATTAGATTCTTCTTTATACGTCCAGTTATAGATTATGGAAATTGCTTTGACTGGAACATCAACCTATGAATATTTCTTAACAAGTTGTTGGACCAGGAGAAAGCATTTCTTTTACCAAACCCTGTTTCCACTGACATGTGACCTAAGTGAAGTTACCCATGGTAGGATTCTGCTTGAATTTGTAATATGTCTGGTTAAAGGGTGTGCCTTATGCATTTTTAATACATTTATTTTGGTGGTTCTCTGGGGCGCGACAAGAACGTTAAAGTAGATTTGGAAAGAGCCAACAAGATGCATTTCTTTTCCCAGTGGAGTTATGGGTATACAGGTGGATTCATTCTCTAGTTTTATGACTGTCATGAAAAACTAGCAGTAACTTTTCTTGTGAGTGGTTTGCCATGTTTGTCTCAATGGAGATGTTAATTCTTGGGCCGGAATGTTGCAAAGTACTGCATTAAATTATCTATCTTGAATTTATTTAATTGTGGGCTGTTTATTGCTCAAAAACACCTTCATCTGCTTGTCTCCATAATGCTATACTGTGGAACATTTTAGGCAAAGTAAAAGCAAAGATCTTTAAAGGTGCTATATTAAACAAAATTGATTCTTGTGAACTTCTGTTGTTACTTCATCAAAAACATCCCCAGAGTTTACAACTACCTTTTACATTTAGTTCAGTAGAGATGGGCAATTCCAGGACCAAAATCATCCGAATGATTCTAGTGAAGTTGTGTGGAGTTTAAAAACGCAGTGGAGCACTTCCTGTATTACCACATGACTCACAACTGTTTTCTGTTTGAGAGAACTCCTAAATATTCAAGATTTCTGTGTTAAACATGTGTGAATGAAACAAAATGCAACTCCACGTATACAGTATTTATGATGAGGTAACCTTATAATAACAAATAAAAACAGCACTCTTTCATATGGCACCTGTCAGGCAGAAAGTGCGCATTACCTGGTATATCGTGTCATATGAAGCATAAATCAGAGCAACCCTGTATGGTTAAATGAGCTTGATGCTGGGGGATTCAGAGCATGACTGTAGTTTCTATGGCTAACACTGTGGAGCTTATATAAAGGTTATTTTATTACAGTCTGGGATGGCTCGTGGTCAGTTTGACGATGTCTGGAATGCAGTGCAAAGTCCATTGTAAATAAGGAAGCACAGATATTCATTAGAGGTCTATGGAGCTCAGCTATGTTCAACAAAGTCTGACCGTTACCTCTGGTCTTTATTATTAAATAAAGCTGTAGGAATGTAGTCTCTGAAATATGATGGGAATGTCATTACTGTGTAGTTGTAGGAGTAGAAACAATGCAATGAAAATGTAGTACCGAAACATACACTACTAGTCAAAAATTTGGACTCACCCTCTCATTCATATTTTTTTTTAAATATATATGTTTACTACTTTCTACATTTTAGATGCATACAGATGATATCAAATATATAACGTAAGATGACTACAAAATAATTTTCGACAAAGCAAAATGTGGGTAATTTGAGGATTTGGTTATAATTATTTTTTTTTATGTATTTGAGAACTTCAGAACTTGAACAAGCAGCTTGGATGAGCTGTGAAACATCTTTGTTCTATTTTTTCTTGTCCTGTTGACAGAATTTAATTTTTCTTTGCTATGAATCTTACCTGGACACCTGAGGGATTAGACAGACATTTAGTAGAGTTATTTAACTTTTATTTCATATTTATTATGCCATATATTTGATGCCTTCTGTATGTATATCAAATGTAGAAAGTAGTTAACTACTTTTGACTGGTAGTGTATGCTTTTGGGTTCATTTACTTCAGTATCAGGTGCTCACAAAACTCCCTTCTGATAAACAGTACAGTTACAGTGTGTAGACCACTGGATGGATGGTTAGTATTATCCTGTAATTGTAGAGATTAAAAGAAAATACCCAACATCTCTTATTAAACAAATTAACCAAAACAGTCCAATCGCAAGGTCTTAAAATGCTATTTAAAAAGCTATTGTTCTCTCATTTCAGAATTGTTGCTGCCTTTTCCAATTTGTTTGATGAAATACCATAGGAGCCAAAGGTTCCTTCATAATTACCACAAATTTAAGAACAGAGCGTTATTTTTAGTCACAGGGGCCAATTACTGTTATTGTTGGGGTTAAGATTAATTAACAGGTCCCAGGCACCTAAAGAGAAAAGTCAATACCGCCATGTTCCCAGCGCGTGTGTGTGGGGTGGAATTTATAACATTACAGGGACTAAAATCAGTGCAGACTCAATTCATGGAGACCTGCCTTCCGTATGGAGACAAACATTTACCCCATGTAAATCATTTTTTATTGGGTGCACTGTGTAACTTGGCTGGTGACGGGTCCATCGCCTGCTTGTCTCCATGCAGATGTACCTATAATGTTCCACACTATGGCCATAAACTTAAGAATCTCCATGGAGACTTGCAAGCCAAATTACAGGTTGGAACTGTGGAGAGGCAACCCCACTCACAGAAAGAATTAATGTTTTTTGATATATATATATATATTTGTGCAATAAATAACACGTTGAATAAAGGCAAGACAGAGTAATACGATGTGGACAACTAAAACGAAAGCATTCACATCTCCATGGAGAAAAGTTACGCAGTGCACTTTTAAGATGTGGGCTAAGGTTGGGATTTAGGTTAAGGTTAGGCATGTAGTAACGATGGCTAAGGTTAGGATTGGTCTCCAGGAAACAAATGTATGTCAGTGTAATGTCCCCCAAAAGCATGGAAGCCCAACATGTGTGTATATGTGTTTTTTCTCTGCACAGTCCTCCAACAGAGAGCAGCATCGCAGACCTTAGATGCAATTAAGAGGCTGTCAAGCTGGTGTCAAAGGTGCAGGCAAACCCACCCATACACCCCCCACCCCAGAGTACACACAAACGCACAAACAACCACAACCAGTCGCGCAATAGCCATGACAACATACACCCATGTCTGTGTCCCCTCCTCGCGCACACATGTTGAAATATGGCCCCCATATTTCACCACACCCACCACATTTGTAAATGCCAACCGCTTCCATGGCCCTATCCCCCTCCATCCTCTCCCCCCCGCCTCTTTTCACTTCTCCGTCTATCCTCTATCTCTCCTCTCTCTCTCTTTCACCGTTCTAACCGATTCCTGCGTTTGCGATGGGCCCGTCCTACTGAGGCTGGAGCTTTTAAGAAATTGAAGGAATAATCCAACCACCAGGAGTCCAAAATGGGGAGAGGAGTGAGAGAGGGAGAAGACCGCTCCTTGCAAATATCAGGAAAATAGTGTAAACAGACTCAGATGCAGGGGTAAAAAATAGATAAATCCAAAAATGGGTCCTTTTTATCTACAATTTTCCAAACTGAGACTGAATGCTCTGTATTTTTGTCAGTATAAACAAAGTGAACCGATCCAAATATAATGACTTTTTATGTTCAATAACTGCCACAACTTTATATAAACCACATAAAACCTGATATTTATCGTTTTAAAATTGTAACAAAAAAAGTGAATTTGAAACATTTTACAGTGGTCCACACATATTTCTAGCATACTACTTATTCACCACGATGAGTTTGAGTGCATTTCTGAAGTTTCAGAGGAGTTTTTAATTGGACACAAACAGTTGGACTGTTGGGTCAATCAGTGCACGTATAAAAACATGGATCTCGGCCTAACACATGACTAAACTGAATGTGAAAGTAGTATCTTGATCTTACCAATATTCCCTTTGCCCCTTAATGTTTCCTACTCCCACCCACATGCAACAATTAAAAGATTATTTACTATTAATATATACTCATGGCTATAATGTTTTGGCCCACAGTCGTAAAACAAAATTCCCCATCCCCACCCCTCTTCCTCCTCCATCTCTCACTATCTCACTGGCCTTTCATTCCACACTCTCACAAACCGTCACAGTAAACGTCTATCTGGGAGTAAATTTATAACTGCCACTTCAGCTGACAATCAAACCCTATCACTAGATCCGTCTCTCTTCCCCTCCGTCTCTCTCCCCCTCTCCCTCTTTCCCTCGCTCGGCCCATGCGTGAAGGTGGAGAGAGGACTGAGGGGGGTGGGAGCGGCGGTGTGGGGGGATTCAGAAAACACAAGCGGACAATCTACTCCTGTGCCGATCGATGGGAGCCCGCGCTGTTGCCTGACCTAAGCATTACTCCCCATACACCTGCTTATGCTCTGTGCCATATTTTGGTAATAGAAACTGGTGCTGCCCTTTTCAAAGAGCACATCCTGGTTAAAATTAGATAAAGTGTCCATGTTTCCACACATACCATAAAATACAAATGTGCAAAGGTGGATTCTCTTTAAGCCTCTGTGTAATGGTGGGTGCTCTTTTGCAATGCCTCCAACTCTAAGCAAAGGTGTAGTTCCCCTATATTTCAAATAAAGGGCAATAGAAGGCATATTATGGCAGCTGTGTTGTGCTGCAAAAATAAGTTTACTAAGGCTGTTTTGATTAATGTTTTGAATAGTGTTAATGCTTATGTAAATAAAACACTAGCTCAATCTCCATAACAAATCTATTGATATACATTTCATACATACATTTCATTTTACATTCAAAATATATAAGTTTGATTATGGCTCTACTCTTAGCCTTTGACTTGAAACACAATGCTTTTTAACAGTTTTGCATCATTACACTACTAATTTATTGTACAATAGGGCATCTCCTTTGCCAGGCAAATCCAGAATGATATCTTTCTGGATTTCCTGTACAGATTGATATCAGTCTGGTCCCCACTCTCTCCTTTGCATGTCAAGCCTGGACAAATGTGATCATACAATCACATTTGTCTTTTTCACATAACCCATTTGAAACGAAGGAGCTCATTGGTCATATATAATTACCGTATTTTCCGGACTATAGAGCGCACCGGTATATAAGCCGCATCCACTCTATTTTTAAAAAAATTAAGAAAAAAGTTATACAAGCCACAACCGGGCTATAAGCCGCTGATATCTATGTTGAAAAATGAGATATTTACTGCATATACAGAATGATTTTGTACTGTAAATGTACATTTATGTACTTGAACAGATTCTTTCTGAACAGTGCTTTTTAACACGACAGCAACTGTGCTGATTAAAACAAGGTCAAAAAACAGAAAAGAATCAGTAATTGATTACCTTCATTTCTCCTGTGCAGTGAAACCACAAGTCACTTTAATCATCTCCGCTGATGCCAAGCTTACTGCAGCAGCATGGAAGAGGTCTGCGCGGGACACAATTTTCAGTCCTGCTCCTGCCCGCTCCCGCAGTCTTCAGTACTAGTGATGTTCCCTCTGACATGGGGCTTCGAACCACGCCCCAAAACTCACCAGGGTTTTTTTCTGAAGCACTGCTCCGGCGCTTGCTTCAAATCACGTGACTGATGACGTTTGAACCAATTCACTGCTTCATTCAGACTGAATCAGCTGACTGGTTTGGTTCAGAGGGCGGGGCTTTGAACATCGGGCAGGTCTCAGTTGTGTTTAAAATGACTGAAACAACGCGATGCGTTGCCTGTCTGGTCAATACCATTTGGATTGATTTGATTAGCGTTCATTCTTCTGTCGGTTTAATTTCTTATTGCTTTGCAATGGAACCAACCAGGAAGAGATCTCAAGTCTGGGAGCATTTTGAAATGTTGCCGCCGAACAAGGTTATAAGTTTATGAGGTTATAAGTTTTCATATTTGTCAACTCCTATTCACACACAAAAAAGAAACCGGCTCAAACCCTCTACTGTGCAGAAACTGTTGTTTTTGAATAAAAATGCATAAGCACCCCAGTTCACCTAAGCACCTTAAGCCCATCTTCACCCCCATTCTCCATGTTTTTAATATGGGTGGATGACAATTAAGTGGACCATCTACATATTTGGTAGGATGGAGCAAGAAGGAAAAGCAGCACATGAACTGAAGTATGCTTCAGTTTTATTTACAAATATATACTTTATTGATCCTCAAGAGGGGGAAATGATTGTCTTTATTGGAAAACACACATACAAAGACAAAGAAGAACAAAGAGGCATACAATACAGAGTAAAAGTGCACACTAGGGCCATCAACCTTTTGCATGGCTGCAGTACAACCAATGCGCCAGCAGATGACACCCACTTTTAAATCAGTGAAGCTTCGAGTAATGAACCAAATTCCAACACAATAGTCCCAAAAGGTTCAAAGCCCCATGAAGCCCCATTTGGACACCACTATTCAGTACCGCTACCGCCCGCTCCCGTGTCGTGCGGTCATGCTTCCGCCTGCAATAAGCTTCCAGAATGTTCTTGCAGATGCTCTTATTACATCCAAGGTCCCGCGAAACGCTGTTTTGTGTTGGGTCTCGCCGGTCCCGCGGGTGCAGGGCTCTACAGCGGTTTCCTTCCTGGAGCAAGTTCAATGCCTTCAACTTAAAACTTGCATCATACAAACTCGTTCGTGTGCTTTTCATGATGAAGGGGTGAGAATTTGAAAATAATTACCAGTTAGTAATTTGTCGTGTTATATCTGCTAAATAAAAAGTAGCGTATTCTTCTCCGTCTATCTTGTTTTTGAAATTCCGGTTAGAGCGCCCCCAGCGGTGGAAGAAAAATCCAAAATTTAGCCACTCTGCACTAAAAGCCTCATGGTTCAAAGCCTGGGAAAAAAGTAGCACCTTATAGTCCGGAAAATACGGTAGTTCTGCAGAAATTTCAAATGTTTTTCAGTCCCTGAGATTTATTTATTTATTTATTTTACTTTACATGTGCATGTTCCTGATTGGCTAATCCATCTGTCTATCACTCCCTTTTGAAAATGAGGAGACCAGACTGATGACCAGACATCTCCTAATATATTCTATCAAACCACTTTTAATAAATTAATTACTTGATTATTCACTAATGCTATTTCAAATTAGTTTAAACTGTCATTTATTTGTATTTGAATATACACTGCCTACACAGCAACTAAACCACTTGGTTTATGCATTTCGCAGAAGTCCCCCGTTCCTTTAGCACTGCCCTGCCCCTCCCCTCCCTGTGCGGGCTGTCCCATGTCAAGGCCTGTGTCTCCCAGTCTCGTTTGACATGCCGCTCATAATGGTCAGATGGGGGAATACCGCTCTGTGCCTGTCTCTCCATATCTTCTCCTCATGCCTTTCTGCTCTAATCTCTCTCGTTCTTTCTCCCTCTCCCTCCTCCCCTCTGTCAGAATGTCACGTCGTCTCAAAATGGGGGAAATCAATTGAATGTGAGCTCTCCGAAGGCTGTCCGTATCAGATTTCTCAAGCGTAGATGGCTGTATACATGTGGATGGTTGTATGTATGTGTGTGGAGGGAAAAAAAGGGGAGGGGGCTGGTGACAGACTCAAGCTGGGGACATTTTCGTAGCCTCGTCACTTTTGCCGCCAGCGGACATGACAGCAGAGGCGGTGAGAGGAGAGTTGAGAAGCAAGTGGTGGACTCCCTGGACTAGACCTAAAATGAAAGAGGAGTGACAGATGGCTGCTTCATGCTCGGGCCATCGTGATGAGTGAGGACAGAGGAGAGAAGATAGGATGGAGGAGATGGGGAGGAGAGGAGACGGACATAGAAGGATGCTGAAGAAAGAGATGTCTTGTGACAGTATCAAAACCACCAGACATCAGCTGCACCCCTCTCTCCAGTCCGTCTGTCAGCTTTTCATAACAGGGTTTTCTACTGGCTTAGCACCAGCCAGCACTTAAGACGGGTTAAGAGTGGAGGCATGTGTGAGAGCTTGTCAACAAAGCTGACATATTTGGTTAGCATTTCCACAAAACAGTATTTTGGAATCAATTTACAGTCATCATTAGCAGTCAAAATATGAACCAAATATATTCTCTGAAATGTCAGGAAATAAAAAAGTTGGCCTCTTAGCCTCACCTTTGATCCAGAATGAAGGTGTGCCAGTGCCTCTAACAAACATGGGTATTTTTCTGAGGAAATACCTCTCACATGATATACCTCTCAGTACAACCAGTCTTGCTCTGTTGGACTTTGCATTGCATACTTTTCTCTGCATAAAGTGAACTGAGAATCTGCTCACCTCCAAGTCCAAGAAAACTCTGTGATTTGCGCAGGTATTTTTCCTGGAGCAACTGTATCTTGAGTTGGACACATTGCACATTATGGCAGCATTAATCTAAATCCCACCTTGAAAAGGAGAAATCCATTCTTCACATTTTATCACGCAAAGAGACAAAAACTTAAGGCTGTCTGAAAAAGCTCTTTTCTTTTTGATTCAGGTCAGTGAAGGCAACACAGAGCCAAAACAGACACACACAACCTTGTAAGACAAATAGGTTTTGTCATCTCCGCAGAAGGCTCCCTTTTTGTCAAAGACCACAGGCTGCTGTGCGATGGATTGTGACGTACTCTAATTCCTTTCGGATTGCAGTACAGTCGATAAAAGAGGCACGTGCTCTGGCAATGACCTCCAGGATAGTGTTATTGACCTATTTTGCATACACAGTGGGTGCGAGAACGGACAGGCGCTTTATTTGTGCCGTTATTTATTGGCCAGCAACATGACTGTAATGTCCATCTAGGGACTCTGCTGGAGTGCAGTTATAGATTATCATGATTGCTAGTTATTAGTGTGTGTGAGAGGGAGAGAGGCCCACGCACACTGTGGAGATTGTGGAGATTATTCTGAAGCTGTGTGTTTGAATAAAGACGACAGAGGCAGTCTTGCACAAATTGTTCTTGAAATGGTCTATGTCACTCTAACTTAACTACAAGGACAAACCTCAGTAGATGAAGCTGATATAAATATTGTGTATACACTGTGGCTGGTACTGTCTCCTGACATAATTACTTAGTGAAATGTGGCAAACATTTACCTTGACATTCTCTTCTTAGTGTAAATCAATATTGTGCAGGAGTTTTACTCTGATCTAGTCATTCTCACTGCACTTTACTTGTTTTTCTGAGTCCATAAAAGAGAAAGCAAAGATGGGAAACCATTTCTTCAGCTACATGTCACATACGGACACTTCAGCCTGGACTTTTCATGTCCCAAAATGAACCAAAAGACTTGGGACAACTTTTTAGACTGTATTTAATCTGGAGGCCATGTCAGATCCATTTTCCCACACATATTTGGGCATACATTTGTTTTCTAAGTCTTTTATTTAATATTCAGTTCCAAAATGTAACATATTCCTTTTTCCCATTTACATAATGTATTGCAGTCTACTTCAGTATGCTGCTGAAATGGCTGTTCTCTATACAATGAAAGCTATATTATTTCTAAAGTGATGCAGCAAGTTCCTGTTTAGTTCCTCTCTCCTCCATCTCCCAGGTACAGGGTATCTCTGTGGGATTAATTGCTCATTTAGCAACTCTTTTCCATATTTCACGCATGAGAGAATATCCAAATTAGCTTTGCCATCGCAGTTCACTTGTTCCACTGGGGATCGAATGACCACCACACGGACGGTAGGACGGCGCACTGAGCCATCAGCCACGTGTAGCGCCTCATCTGTGCAGACAACAGAGGACTTCACTTTGGGATAGGAGTGTTTATATCGCGGTGTCTGGGGGAGTGGGGAGGCAGATTGGAGATAGGGGCTCGCACGGACCCTAGTTATTACCAAGGCCATTTATTTCTTTGTAAATGAGAGTTTGGCTCCCAGCGTCACAGGGCACCAAATGGGGCTCGTCCAGTCTGCTCTGCTGGTCTGAGAGCAGAGCAGTGGGCCAGTGGTGTGAGATGGAGCCTCAGTTATTATTCAGATGTGGAGGCGCGCTGGTGCCTGCTGCTGTACTGAAATAGGCCTAATGGGCTGGGAAGGCGCACTCGATGGCTTCTCTGACGCTCGGCTGCCCTGATATCCTCTCGCTTCTCTCTCCTTTCAACCCCCCAGCCTTTAGCAGTGAAGTGCAACAGGCTATCCATCCAGTCTGACGTATTCTGATGACTCGTGTCATTAACGCTAGCGTCCGCTGAGGAGGTAATTAGCCAAAGTATGGCATTAATCAGTGGCTAGGGCCCCGTGTGCCTGCTGGGGTGTCTGGGATGTGCTTTTTGTAGCCATGTCGGCCCCCTGTGGCCCCTGTTCCACACATGGTGAGCATTAACCTTCGGAGGCTTGGTCATTTGTCTATGACGAGCTGCAGCTCTCCTCACCAGTGTCGCCGTTTTATTTCAGATGCTGGATGTACCCTGTAAATGCCAGGCTAGATTTACATTCATCGAGGCAGGTGTTAAAGTGCAGCGGGGGGGACACATACTCCAGCTCTGGATCATGGCTTTCTGCCTCATACCGTATCGCATACACTGAAAGTGTATATCATCATCAAATGGCTACTTTTACATCTTGGTTAATTAAATTTATCTTTTGAACTGTGATCAACATTTGAAATTGTAATAATGGAATCAAAAGTTGAATTGAATAAAAAAAATGTATAATTAACCTGTAAATGTAAATGCCCAGAAAATGACCAGAACCATGCCAGCACCTTAAAAGTAAGTTGTGGGGTCTTTTATTTTTGTTTTGGCTGTTTGGTTGTCAAAAGTCAGCAGCTTGTGATTGAGAGAGGTTTTGCTCAGACAGTTTCCTTTTCTTTGACAGTCTAATTTTGACTCCTGTTGTTTGACCAACTAGACAAAGTCTGCTTAGAGTTTACTGATGGGTCATTTTGCTGTCTGATAGCTCATCACTGCCCCTCCTTCGCAGACGTGCAAATCACCTCTGCTTTGCCAAAACAAAATGGCCTCAGTCATCGCACACAGTGACATCTCCATCTGGTGTCAGGCAAACCATTAAAAGCGTAGTGCAAAAAAAATTCCCCCCCTGTCAGTGCATATAAAGGCCCTCATTTCTCTCCATCAGCACAGTCTAGCAGTTCCGTCGCCGCGGAGATGGACTCAATCTCCAAACGGACTCCCATACTGAACGTTTTGATTTCATTACCACCCACCACTGAATATTCATATGCATTTTTTTAACTGCTGTGTCAAGTCCACACCTGGAATCAACGGGGCACCATGTTTTATTCATATAGGAGAAGGCAATGGGGTGTGGCCTAATGGAGTTTACAGGGGTACCACCGCACTTCCTGATATATTAATGATGCAACTTCTCCCAGCGGTGGAGCAAAGGCTAACCCCAAACTCAAACGCCAGAGCCCGGGAGTCCTCCAGGAAGTGCGCTCTCCTCATTTAATTGTTCTGTAGCTGACCCGAGCAGGAGATTAGCTTCAGGACAAGAGGTGGTCAGGGAATAAAAGCAGGCACAGATTTCACTCTTCTCACCTCACTCAGTCCGAAGTGGGTCTGTGTTGGGAATGAAGTCTTTCTCTAAGCAGAAAGCAGGGCCTTGGTTCTATTAAAGGGCCCATATGATGCTATCTTTTCTGATCTATGTTATAATGTTGTTTCCACATCAAAAACATACCCAGAGTTGCATTGTTTCTACCGAACAAAAGGTAAAAAGAGCTGTTAACTTGAAAATTACAGCTTCATGATATGGTGGAACAGAGCATTTTGAGCTTTGGAAATGTAGATAGACTAATAATGCAGGGTTACTCCAGGTATGTTTTTGATGAGGTAACAACATCATAACATAGCTTAAAGCTCACAAGAATCCATTTTGTGTACTATAGGACCTTTAAAGCCTATCCTCAACATGGGACCAGTGTTGACTTGTGGAAAATGAACTCTTAAGCATTAATCATAATATGTAGGTCTGTATTATAACCGAAATGAACAACAGACATAAACAATGCATTCAGGACATTCCGCAGTTTATAATGCATAAATTGGGCTCAGGTATCCTGTTTGTTAAATGGGAATATTTCAGCAAATTCTTCCCATTTAGAACCCAGCACCTCCTGGTCATAAGTCGAGCTTGTCATGAACTGAGCTGAATGAAAGCTTCACATGGGGGGCCCCAGAGCTTTTTTACCCCCTACTGCTGGTGTTCATTGATGGCTTTATTAACTATTAACATTTATTAAAAGCAAACAAGCATAATTTTCTTTTAAATACAAGCAGGTTGTTTTGTTCACCAGCGTATCAACTGGTAAAGATTATGAGCTTTAGATGAGTCCTCACTGCAAACTACTGCACAATAACTTTTCATTTGATACAGCTGTCAGATACAGGCTTCTGTTGACACCTGTGTGCCTACAAAACATTACAAGTTATATTGTGTTGCTTTAAATCAAATACATAGACTTCCAATGCACATAAACAGCAAAAACCTTTGATTAATGGCAAGTGTAAATCTGACGAACCTTATGTAATGTGCAGTAAATCGTGGTACTGAAGCAGGAAGAGTAAATAACAGGTGATCTGCCAGCTGCTGGAGCTCTCCATCATACCAGCTCCAAAAGTCATTAGTATGATTTGGACTTGTTCAAAGTTCCACTGTAAATGTCTGTCTCCTTTCTTTCTTCCGTGTGTCTTGCAGGCAGTGCTAGGCATAAAACTCATTACAGTTAACTATGCTATAATTCTACTTTAGGTGCAGACACTTTAATTGGCTGAAGCATGTGAGGCATGACACATTTTTCACTAAAAAGTTTGGTGGCAAAGTTTTTTTTTTTTTTGTCTTTTATTAGCCATTGTGGCACACTATCTGTTCCCTATGTTCACGGGGGAGAGAGGTGCAGTCTTTATGTACCTATGGTTGGACCAAACAGAACTGCTGACACACGCACAACTGGATTATTTTGGGCTGTCCGTGACCTCCTGACATTAAAGCTACAAAGGATGTATTGTGCATTCATTCTGCTAGTTTTAAAAGCTTTGTCTAAAGTTGCATTCTCATACCAGCAAAATGTTAAAGTTAAGCTCAATCATGTCAAGAACTATTTAAAGGTCCTGTATTATGCAAAATTGACTCTTGTGAGCTTTAATGTTAGCATGTTGTTTCCTCATCATAAACATACCTGTAATTATGTTTTGTTTCATTCATACATGTTGGAGTAACCCTTTATAATTAGTCTGTCTACATCTCCAAAGCTCAGTATGCTCTGTTTCACCTTGTGATGTCATGAAGAGGTAGTTTTCACCTTTTACCTTTAGCTCAGTAGAGATTTGCAAAAATGACATCACAAGGTGGAACAGAGTGTTTTCTGTTTGAGAAGAACTCAACCTAAATATGCAAGTTTGTGTGTTATACATGTGCAAATGAAACAAAGCACAACTCCTGGTATGTTTTTGATGAGGAAACAGCATTATAACATAGATAATATGATTACCGGTAATATGGGCCCTTTAACATTGTTGGTGTTAAATCATAATGCCAAATTTTACACTCCTGTATATTCAGTATTTACTCTACAAATCAGATGCATTTTCTTTAAACACACAGAACAAAATTTGATCTGAATATTGTCTGTTTGGGCTGAGATTTAAACTAAGCATTCCTATTTGTTTTCCATTGCCTAGATTTGTTTGCAAAACAGATAAAAAAAAGAACTACTTCAAGATGCCTATGCATTAAGCTTTTCGGCAATATTTCCAACCCCAAACTTCAGTCTGCTTTATCTTTTGTGTTTCATATTAAATCTGGAGACTTATCAGATTATAACATGCTCAAAATGTCCAAAATGACCTATTTTATATTTTCCGTTCTATTTTTGTCTTTTGTGGCACATAGTGATTGTCCTTTACCTCCTGGCCTGCCCCTTCCTCCTCTGGCCCTATCTCAGATGAAAGTGTGGACATATTTGGACACGTAAGGGGGGAGCGGTGCTAACTTTGTGTCCATCTTCTCCTCCCTCTGAGACTCCGCTTTTGTTTGACTACTCAATCTCATTCTGACCTTTTCCACAGATGTCTAATGCTGCAACCATCAAATGTTCGAGTTTCTTTTCTCTATCAGCACCACTGTACGTCACATCCCATTTACACTCATGAAAAGCCTGCACAAAAAAACTCTTTCAATTATCCAGACAGCAGCCCAAAGACCAGAAGGCCATGTAGTGAAAGAAGTGACTAGATAAATGGATAGAGGGGGAGGAGGCCATATTGATCATGTTTTATGAGCTAGCTATAGTCTTGAATGGCGACGGTTGAGGACTTGCCACACTTGTGCTTTTGTCTCAGCTCCTCCATCATGACGTCCAAGGTAACAATCAATCTATCAATAAAAAAGCAAAACAAACAAAAGGCAGAAAATGATGCATCGCTTCTACTCGCCGGCTCCATTTTGGCAAATAAAAACAATGACAACAAAATAGATTTTAGCTCTTACAGAATGAACGTACGGTTGCAGTGACAGTGGCCTTAAAGGAATCATCATCCATTGTCTGCCACCAGTAAACCAATTTTGTCAAGCACACAGAGAGACTTATAGCATGTGTATCTAAAGTACTTGCACTTAGGGATTTCAGACCTTCACCACGGTACTGTCCCCAGCTCTTTGCTAAAGTTAGAACTTTTGATGATGGCAAAACTTTAAAGAGCCACTGAATTACATTTCAGCTATCAAATTATTTGTGTGTTTTTGTTTCTCAAATACCTGGAAAAACAGACTCCCCAAGTGTGAGCAGGTTTGCGTCTCCATAGATGTGACTCATCAGGGCACACCACCTGCTTGTCTCCATGGATAATTTATTGGTTTGCATAGATTTTTCCAAAGTATGGCTTTTATTTGTCTGTGCTCATGGAAACAAGCAGTTATGAAGCCCACAACGAGAAATGCTTCACAGTGGGGCTTTAATAATAGTACTTTGACTGACTTGATGGAGATTGTATCTTTAACTGTATGCAGCACATAGAGAAGAGAATCGTCGTAGCAGTCCCAAGCTTTGCATATAAACAAAAACGATGACAGCTGAATAGATTTGAGCTCATAT
Organism: Odontamblyopus rebecca; assembly: GCA_030686955.1. Classification (NCBI taxonomy): domain Eukaryota; kingdom Metazoa; phylum Chordata; class Actinopteri; order Gobiiformes; family Gobiidae; genus Odontamblyopus; species Odontamblyopus rebecca. Next base: position 15,346,349 of record CM060672.1, on the reverse strand, counting down.
AGACCCTATGCTGCCATAACAGGGGTTAGCACTAAACACAATCCCGCCTTATCCAGGCTCTTCCCTGCCTGAAATGATTGTTTCACTCAAATAAACACATTGAATATATCATGCTTCCTTGCAGTAGATAGAAATAAATCTTTGAAATCTGCTTTTTTCAACGAAGCAATTTCTTAGCAGCGTCCCTGTGACTGAGGAGGCCATCTCTCATACATTCAGTGCGGCGAGTGCATAAATCTCCCTCACAGATAGCATCAGGTGTGGATTGACGACAGCAGCACAGCCAAGACTCTTTTGAATGCTCTTTTTTTTTTTTTTTTTTTTACACTGCTCCCGACACTGTTTACTGTGCACACAGTCGGATGGGCTTTTATTGTGACACTTTTTGTTTTGTCACTGATTCCCCACATGAAGTGCACATCCATATGATTTATACTTCTGTGATTATCCGTCTGACACAATGCAAAAAAACAGTACTATCTCCCAAACCTTTACTGTCCACAAAAGTTCAACAGCAAAGTTTTAAAAGCAAAACTAAGCATTATAGTTGTATTACATCCAGTCTGTATCTGCCTGGTCTCACTAAATGCTCATTGTTCCGAGACACAATACGTAAGAGTGGTTTTGACAAGAAAATGAACCAACATTAAGTAACTAGCTACAATTTTGTGAGAACACATCAAGCCCTCAAAACTTTTGGTATTATCTGAAAACATTATTTGAAGTGCACTGTGAAAGAGTAGTTGTGCATCTCAACAAGGAGTGGGCACAATTCAAGGGACACACACACATGCACACACACACTTGAATCCTCCTCATTTTAACCATTATTTTATAGAATGACGCATTATGGACAAACTAATAGGAAAATCATACAAACTGGCAAATACTTCAAATACTATAATAGTGCTGGGGAGAGGAGAGCTTATGCATATTTAGGTAACTTATTAGATAAATGGAAAAACAAAAGGTAAAAAAGGGGGACCTCACTCAATTATTTTTTCTTTTATAATTTTTTTCCTCTTATTTCTTTCTTCTGTTTTACTATTTACCTGCTCATACACACATGTAAGCACACACACACTCATCCACACTTCCATATAAGAAGAACAAATTCTTATTGTCTCGTCATCCCTTTCAAACCTTGATTTATGCACATACTGTTTGTACTGTTTCTAATATCACAATAAAAAACGTAGAAAAGCAGGTGGCAGACCCTCATCAGAAAAGTTACACAGTGCACCTTTACTTCAAATACTTCAAAAACTGCAGTAATAGTAAGGCGTTAGACTCAGGGTTGCATATTAAAAGTCCTCCTCCTGGACACTTCCTTCGTGTCCTGCTTCCATCCATAATAGTCTTGTCCCATTTCTTTCTGTTTAATCCCACTCACTTCTCCCACACTCAGATCCTTTTGTTTCAGTGCCTCCAGCATCCCAAAACTCCCCCCTCTCCTCTACTTTTCTTGCCCCTCTCTTCTCTTCTGTCTTGTCCCTCTTTGCATCCCTGCGGTTAGAGCCCTGGACTTTTGCGCCGTTTAATAATCATTAGAACAAGCCCCCTAATGAATAAAGTCACTCAGACTAATTGCTCACAGAGTTTCGAGATACGAGCGAGTGGAAAAAAAATTGTGGATTTTAAAGAGGTAATTAAAGTCGCTTACAGTAGACCAGGACATACATTGCGTGTTTGTTTTTTCAGAACATAATAAATCTTTCAGTTGATGGACCAAGATTGTGTTAAGCTGTGAGAAAAAAAAAACAGGAGAAAAAATTTGAAGATCATTCAAGTAGAAAATGATACCAACTGAGATAAAACACTATGTATTTCTTACTATAAGCTGTGCATTTAGCATTATGTGAGAGCCGGTAGTATTAGGGATGCACCATGCTTTATCAGTTCTGATACCAATTCCAATACGATACTATAGCTTTAAGTATATGCCGATGCCTGATATTAACCAATATCAGTGCAGAGACTGAAAACAGCATGTATTTCCTTAAACCAAAAATAAAATACGACAAAACTGTCCCAAGTGTGTTATGTAACTGTTTTACAAAACTGTTCTGTGGTTAGGATAAATAAGTTCAAACATGAGTCTTTCTGGGCCAACTATGACCTGTAAATGGTCTTATTACATCTCTTTATAGTCCAACCAGGTTATTGGCTGATATATTGAACAATATTTGGAAACCGCTATCTGAGCCAGTAAATTTTTCAGTTTTGGTGCCTATATCCAATACCAGTATCGGATCAGTGAGTGTTATTATATGTAATACTTAATTTTGTTCTATCATAACATTATATAGGCCAATAATATTTTAAAGAGATGGCGAGGAGTTCAAATTTACTGTTATAATGCAATTTTTAGTGATATTGGTAGTTCTGGGGTCTAGTCACTCATAGAAAAGTTAAGATTCACCATTTGTGAGTTTACCTTTTGGATATTTTGTCATCTGGCTCTCACATTTTGGAGATGGGCACCAGCACATTAGAATGCAAACACCACCTAGACACCCTGTATTCCTCAAGAGCAAAATTCTTTACGATTTAATACATTTGGTCGTGTTATGCAGCTGAATAGAATATAGCATCTATGAGTTGAGAGGTGTTTCATTCACTGAGGCACCACACCCATAGATTCCCTTATATAAAGTCTACAACAGGTTCTTAAGTACTATTACATTGCCCTGGTTTTCTGTATCTTCCTGCGCATTTGACATTCTCTTTTAAGTTATTCCAAACATCTGTGTCAAATGCGATTAGGCAATACAACTCAAACTTTCAATGTGTATCGTGACCAAATACATCTGTAGAGCTCAGGATTTATGGTATGTTTTGCACATAGCTGCTGCCGGCTGCACAGCGCCTCTATACTATGGCAGCCTTTTTATAGATAAGTGCCTGGGGCCACTGTCTGTCTAGGCTGAGATGTTGCTCAGGGGAAGTACTAAACACAGGCTTCATCATTGCAGACAAAGCCCTAAATCACCAGAATGCATCCACTGTGAGAGCTGAGACTCTAGCAAACAGCATAGAGACATGAAAGATTAATATAGACTCAAATATATCAATGTTGTTTTTGCAGTTTACTAATGTGGCTAATTTTAAACAAGCAAAGCCCATATTTAAATGGCTGCAATATAGAATTAATCATCTATAGTCTTCTTTGTGTTTCAAAAATGGCTTTGTTTTGAAAAAGTTAACCAAACTGAAAGTGGACAGACAATCTTAGCAAAGAGAATTATAATATTGTGTAAAAAAATACAATAAGAACACAGTGATTCAACTTGATGTGTCTTAATTGACAGTAATTTCCTTGCTGATTTACACCAGATGCCCTCACAGACAGAGTCCTGGCCATTATACAAGTTGTGTTCCTGGAGCGTAACCTTTAATAATTGTAACTTAGAATAGTACATAACACAGTAATCTCAGTTTACTGTAAATTGCCTCTATGTTGACACAAAAGCTGTTACATAGTGCACCGTTAAAGTCTCCGTGCTCTTTTCTTGATCCAATACAGTTGCATGTTTTATAGGCGTAGTAGCAGTGACAATATAGTATAGGAAGGTTTACAATGCGTTCTGCTCGGAAGTGTGCAGCCAGTGCATGACTCTGCCTGTGTTTTTTGTTGTTGCTAGGACTCTCAAAGGAGAACAGTGGTGTATTGATTTTTTAGCACAGGCCATAGAGGAGAGCAAGATATTGGCATTAAACCCTTTTGACATGTTGCTCCCAATGAACACAGCCTTGTACACCTGATGTGACACACTGCTGCAGAGCCCAGGATAGTGATAGTACATGAAGGATGTCTGGTCGTGGACAGTCCTCCGTGGCACTTTTTGGAGCCTCAAAGCAAAATTGTTTCAGCAAAGTCAAGCAAAGACAAAGGATATTGTTGACATAAATAACATAGCAACATTTAACTGTAAAGCAGATGAGATGAGTGCAATATTTGTTTCATTTCATACATGAACATTGCCCATACCTGCTTGGAGATGGAAATATTGTTTTCCCAAATTTTGCACTATATGTACCTGTCTCCGTGCCACCAGGCCAAGTTACAGGTCAAATCTGTGGATAGGTGAGCCTCTGTATATACATATTTTTAAGGTTTAGTTTTTTTTTTGAACGATACCTGTAATTGAATAAATGAAAAATCTTTATGGAGAATAGCAGGTGGCGGCCCCTCACCACAAAAGTTGTACAGTGCACCTTTAAGCTAAAAAAAGTTGTTTACATTATCTTACTTTAAATGAGTCGGTTTTTGTTTTAAGAACCTACAAATTGTCATATTGGTCTAAGGATTGTAACCAAGGTGTGCGATAATAAAATCCATATAATTTGCATTGTTTATTTCCTGTCTTGTCCAGCCTCTGCTCTGCCCTCGCACACAGCGCACAAAGCCTTATGAATGAACATCATACCCACTGCTTGTTGTTTGCTTTGCCCCCGTGGTGAACTCTCTCTCCAGCCCGGCCCCCCTGTGACGCCCCTGTGCCTCCATGGGTCTCCTGGAGCAGCTCTGCCAGCACACACACACACACACACACACACACACACACACACACACTCCACACTCCACACACGCAGCCTTTTGTTGCTGCTTTTCTGACCTGCTCATTTCAAAGCACTAGTCCCCTGCATGGAGCTCCGCATGGGGGCTCACAGTAATTCAGCCGGAGCCAGATGTCATGACAAGTAAAACTGGACTAAATACAAATTGCTGGGCAGCTTTTAAAATTACCAAGTGATTATAGATTGGGGGTATTGATTGGATAAATGGGGAAGATGGGGTTCAGTGAGGGATGAGAGGTTACTGGGTGGGTTTGGAGCTGGTAGTTGGTGGTGTTACAAGACACTGTCAGATTGCACTCATTACCACCAGCCTCTTTTATTACTGGTCCTGTGGGTGGCCCTTATCCACAGTTCAGCTCTGCAAAGCCCTCAAACCCCCCTGAGGCTTTTCATTGCCTGGGTTCAGACGTGGAACGGTCGACTGTACCAAGTGTTACACAGTTTTATTTTATTTTTCTCTTTTTACTTTGTCATTTTAATTATTTATTTATTTAAATAGCCTGTTATGCAAAATATTTTAGAACTTTTAACCACGTTATAGTTATTCACTTTTTCCTCTTGAAGTTGAATTTAGTGTGATTCATGCACGTTTCAGTGATCTTGATTCTCTGTATTGAAGATGTCACTGCAACCTTCCATTTTTACCGCCACCAAAATTTTATATACCCCATGCTCTGTGTTTACTTCATTGTCCAATTTTTTTTCCTTAACAGGATATACGTGTTGGATTTGGCAGCACTTTGTTGCAAAAATCCGTGACTTACTAGCGTGATGTGCAGTTGTCTAGAGGAGATACCAGCAGCTGCTCATTGTTGTGATAACGTCTACAGTGACGTCTGCTCCCACTGGGCATCACTGTTTTTTCAACGTGGAGATCAGTGGACTTGTTTCTTTTATTAAGTTTTAGATCAGTATTGTGATTTAAAATGTCCAAATTTTAACAGTGTTGCATGAGTGTCATAGATTATAACTATTGCCGGCAAAATCACTGCAAGTTTTCTTTAACATGTCATGTAACACCTCCAGTTTTATGACTTCAAGGTTTGCTTTAGGTTTAAGGCTTGTCCCTAAACCAGACCTGTTGTTGTTTTTATTATATACAGACGGACATTGTAAGAAACGTGATCTTAAAAATGGGTGACTAAATATTGTATTAGTGGAATTTTTATATTACTTTTGGAAACCATTGAAACTCTATTGCACAGTGGACATATGGTGTTCTGAATGTGTCATTAAAAACAAATGTTATGCTCATGCTCATGGTCATACTTTAAATAGTCGCTGTTGGGTGAGTTCCTGTGTTATCAGCATGTGATGGGTTTTACGAAAGATGCCTCCTTTTCACATTTTATTTCATTTGCCCTCACACTTGTGGATAATTCAAATAGATTATGGCAATAAACACATAAAGAACACTAGTTTTCAAAGCCTCCCAGTGAACGGTCTAAAAAAACCTCTTTGTTGATATCAATTACCTGGTGACTGTTAATCAATCGTAGTGACGCCGTAATGATTTGCTGTCAGATCTGTGAAGAATGGCGACCTGAGTTGATTTTCTCCCTTTCTTCTTTTCCTATGTTTTTGTTTGTTGGTTGTGGTTGACATTTCTAGCTCTAGACAAGGACAACGAGAGACCGAACTTCCTGTTATGTGGATCCAGCCTTCTCCGTTTGGATGCCCCCTGTTGTTTGGCCACACTTTGTTTTTAAGTAACAGAGAAAATTCTTTTTGTCCTGCCAGTTCTGCTGTTATCCACAAACACTTGTCAGATAACTGCTGGCAATTACTACCACTCAAAGGGAATGACAATCCCGAGGGTGAGTGCTTGATGTTGTATGTTTGGTCATTCAAATATAACCAAATTGTAATATTAAAAATAAATATGGTGGTTAATTTTCTTCAATGTTTCATATTACAAATAGAGATGAGCACATAACAGTCATTCAACTACACAGTCAAAAGTTGGGACACATTTTAACTGAATGTTTCTTCTTTATTTGCATCATTATTTGCATTTGTAGATTTGTAGCACTATAAATGGACACATATGGGACACAGCTAAGAAAAAATAAACTAAAAATGACTCTAAACTTGTTTTACATTTTAGATTCTGAAAAATAACCACTCTATGCTTTTGCTTTTATCATTAGTTTGCACATTTCTTGACCCTGTCCAGGCACATGTGGAGTAAAGTTTCAGGAGACTGCATCAAGAAGCTCATTTAGACAAGACCAAGGGTTTGCAGCGCTGTCAACAACAAAGGGTGGTCCATATGTACATAAAGTGTATTTAAAGTAGTAAACATAAAGACAAAAAAAAACTCTGAATGAGAGGGTGTGTCCAGACTTTTGACTGATAGTGTATGTAAGGAGAAATATACTGATTATACACTTGATACTCACAATTAAAAGCCTGTTAAAAAGCACTTTACATGTAAGTTGACTCTTACGGAATCTCTCCCTTAATCTTAAAGTTGACACAATGTATTTTGGTTCTCATTGATTATATTTTGACTTGAATAATCATGATTATCAATGAACCGATTATTCCCTAATGACATCCCTAATAACCGCATATCTGCATTTGACACAGTAGTTTGCCTTATTGCTTATATATTGTTTGCCTTTCTGTTCCGTTAAGTATGATAACAAACTAAGAGATGACACTGTTGCCAGCAGAGGGCACAAGGACTTTACCTGCAGGAGCTCTGAGGAGGGAAGCAGTTACAGTTCAATAACAGCTGCCGGCAATGAAGTTGGTTTGCTGCATAGTTAATCACAGAATAAAACTATTTTGGTGTCGAGGCTAAATAAATTATACAGTCACGCTTATCGTTACACCACATATCTTTTAAAAGTTAAATTCTCCGTGCTAAACTTCAACTTTGGCTAGCCCTCCTCCCCTCCTCTCCGCACACACCATTATGTGTGCGTCTCCAGAGCAGTTGCATGGTTCTATTTGGAGCGGGGTAAAGCTCTCGGCTAATGCCCCCTGGGAGGCAGCATCATATCTGGCCAGAAGCGATGCAGAGACGACTAGTGGTGGAGGCTTTGTGGATCGTCTTTTACCAGCGCATCTGGCTCACCAAGATTAGTGCACAACTGGACCCCGGGAAAACACATCACGTGGACTTGAAGGAGCACGGAAAACAACAAGAGCTATGCCAGGGAAACATCCAGAACTGAAGATGTGAATAGAAAAAAGAATTTTAAATAGGTTGATCCGACACCGGTAAATGCATTATGGCAGAAGTTTGTGAGTAAAAATAGCGTTGCCAGTTAGTTAAACGGCCCATATTATGCTATTTTTTGGTCTGTTATAATGTTTCCTCGTCAAACACATACCTGGAGTTTTGTTTTGTTTCATTCACACATGTTTAACACACTTCTATCAAGCTGAAAACACACTGTTCCACCTTGTGATGTCATGTGGTAATACAGGAAGTGTTCCTGCATGTTTTTAAACGCCTTATACTTTCACAAGAATTATTTGGATGATTTCAGCCTTGGAGTTGCCAATCTGTGCTGAACAAATGATAAAATAAGATGTTAACTTGCGGGTAGAACAGAGCATTTTGAGTTTTGGAGATGTAGACAGATGAATAATGCAGGATTACTCAAAGATGTGTGAATGAAACAAAACGCAACTCCAAATATATTTTTGATGTGGTAACAACATTACAACATGGCCTAGAGCTCACAAGCATCAATTTTGCATAAGATTTTAAATTGACTGATCTGACATGAGTGAACGTTTGACACAAAATGTTCATCACCCACAACAGAAATGTGGGGATAAAAATACAGATGGCATTAACATTTTGTCCTCAATTTTGGCACATTTTTATGAAAGCATCTAATAAACTGCTGTTTGAAACAACAACATTATTTTCTGTATTGGCATTGATATTTGATGGCAGTATTGGTGCTAGTCACTGTGTTCCAAATAATTCCGGCTACATCGACTCTTTCCAGTTGACTTTATATGTGAAAAACTGTCACCTCTCTCTCTGTAACTCAATGAGCCTCATCATTTTGGACTTAAAATGTTCATGTTAATCCGTTTTACATGATCCTGGTGTTTTTATTTTGCTATTTTGTCTGTATATAAATTCCTATTTCTAATATGGAACTCTGCTCTAGCATCGTGTGTTTCATTTGACTGGAGCTAAACACTAAGGGTGACACTCCTTTAGTCTTTAGTGGTTGATAATTTTACATGTCAAGGAAAATGTATTCAAATCGCGATAAAACGTTCTTAATTTAAGCATCAAGTATTCCAGTATTCTTAGCTTCTTTGTTGGCTAGATTTTAGTTTTCGCAGTGTAATGCCTCTCACCACTTTAAACTCTTAATGCTCATCTTTGAAAAATGCCTGCCCGAGCCGCGCATCCATTTTCCCCTTCCTCCTTAACGACAATTGCATATTTATCCATCCCTTGGTTTAGCCGCTGCAACATTGGTAAATAATACGCTTTAGAATGATGAAGCATCCTTCATCGGACATGTTACCGGGGCCTCGTAATGAACTGAAGTCATTTGCGTGGCAGTAATTACGCACTCGTCTGATTAAAGATGGCTTCACTGGATAGTATTTGGGTAATTATTCCCTTTTGCTGTGATAAGCCCATAATGTCCAGTCATGGGAGGTATGTCGGGATGGGGAGGAAAAGTTAATGACATTCGCAGTCTGTTTGCAGTGAGGATCCAGTGGTTTTTTGTCAATCACTCACTCCCCTTGGCCTCTGTTGCCCTAGTCCACTATCTTTATGTGTACCATCCCAGCAGGTAGGTCCTAGCAAGCCTTAAGTAATTGCTACCAAAATAGCTCAGTTGCTCTAAGGCCTCGTTATATGAATGCTAATGACAACTAGCCTTAGCCTCTCTGCAAACACTCCAACAATGCTAATTAAAGTCAGTTTTTTTTTCATTCTTTGTCTAATTCCGTGCACCATGGATGACCTAATCTCCTTCCTTATCCGTATTTGCTGTTTGTAATTAACACTTGCTTCTCTCACTGCTCCATTTAGCCGCTCTGCTAGTTTCCTCACTGGCGCAGGGGTTGTCCTCTCTTCACCAGCGCATACATTGAGCTCAGAGCGGTATTTTCTCATTTTTCCAGCAGGGAGATGGACGTGAAGATTTTTATCATTAGCAAAATATTACACTGAACTGAAGGTGAACATATTTTTTTGGATGTTGTGTTGTGGACATTGAGCCTTTTGGATTTATTTGAATTAATTCTTTTGACCTAATGTTCACAAAACAGTTTGAGCTTATTATTTCAAAATTCCAACATATAACAAAACGTACATTTTAACTTACAATTACATAAAACTTACATGGACAATGGAGTTATTGCATTGCTTGGAATGTTTCACAGTTTGGCATTTAACCAGTCTATCTGCAATGACACAAGGTGATACAAGTAAGTCATATCTGTGGAGAGGTGAGCCCGCTCGCTGTGCATTACATCTTCATGGGGACAAGCAGTTGAAAAGTTACATAGTGCACCTTTAACCATCAGACATTTATGTATTGGTCATTTCAACTATAAACTGAATGAAGTAATTCGATTTCATGTGTCACAGACTCAACATCGGACACTCATGTGCTCTTGGAGTTGATCCCAAACCTGCACAAAAATGAGGCAAATTAAACTGATTGTTAAACTGTTTTTCTTTGACAAAACCGACAAATTCTCCATGTAACTGTTAGAAAATCTGACCAAGACTACCTCCTGCTTTCTTCATACATCAGATACTATTATTTCACCCAACATCATGGACACAAAGACGGCGCCGAGGCACGTGGGAGTTTGTAAATAGTGATGTTTGTAATCAGTCAGCTTCTTTGGAGATCTCTCTGGCTCTAAGGACTAAGGGCTAACCTGTTACCTGTCAAAGCTGCCACCATGCCCCTAATACACCAGAAGGCTGCTCCCTGTACAAGCCGGGTCATTGTTCTGTTGTTGTTGTGTGGTTTATCATGTCCAGGGTTGCATTTGGGGGGTTGAGCTAAGGGTTACCATGGTGACAATGAAGGATCTTAGTCAGCCGGGCGCGAAATAAGAGAAAGCAGGTAATCGCTGTTCCCTAACCACCTAAAGACGACCTGCTTGCAGCCCCACACCTGACATTTGGGCATCCCCCTCCCGCAATGGGCCAGGACGGGCCAGTGTGAGTTAGTCAGTGTGGACTCAAGGCAACCTGCTGGAGATACAAGGAAATGGGTTTTGTGTGTGTGTGTGTGTGTGTGTGTGTGTGTGTGTGTGTGTGGTGTGGTGTGTGGTGTGTGGTGTGTGGTGTGTGGTGTGTGTGTGTGGAGAACTGCAAAGCAATTTTATTTAGTTGAGACTGAAAGTTGCAATAAATAAATGCAAAAAAAGAATTACATAAAAACTTTTGGTGAGGTTTAAAAAATACTGACTGTGATTGATGATTTAATCCCCATAGAGTGTTTAAAATATCAAACAAAGAAATTGCCCTTAAAAGTGCATTGTTTAACTCTTTTGGTATTACTTTTGTTATTACTTTGTCTGGTATGTTTCAGTGTATGGCATTAAACCTTTCTGTCTTCACAAAGACCAAACCAGACCAAGTTACAGGTCAGATCTGTGGAGAAGCAACCCCTCTCACAGTCAGAATGCCTGTTTTTCTATGTCATTTTGAGCTATAAAACCATCTGTAGTTGAATAAATGTATAGTAGATCTGTTTTATGCCATACTGTGGAACATTCCAAGCAGAGCAGTGACATTTCCATTGAGACAAGAAGGTGATAGATCTTTGAAGAAGTGATCCAGCTCACAGTAATGTCTTTCAAGGTATTCTTGAGCTATAAAAACCACTGAGTTAATCCAAAATAGATGTTTAATCCTACTATTGATGGTTCTAGGTAAAGTAATAACATCTCCATAGAGACAAGCAGGTGATGGATGCCCCACAAGAAAAGTTTCCTAGTGCATCTTTAAATCTCCTGTCATCTGCATCCATAGACAGGATTAACTGATAATGAGTGAATCATTGCAAATCAAAGGATTTAGTTTTGAATGTATTTTATTGTATTTTTGATATAAGGCAAGAAATACAGTCTAGGGGCAGTTCTAGTTATAATTTCCACTATTAATCACACTATTTAATTACAACAGAATCAAAAGTTGCATCTAGTCTACTAACCTTTTGCTTTGGCTCTGTACAAATAGCTTGAGTAGTGAGGCTAATGTAAGTGTATCTTTGTTTTAGCTTGACCAGCCCTTTTGTTGTCACTGAACTTGAATTTAGTCAAGTGAAGTGAACGGCAAAGACGGCTATGGAACTAAATTGCCTGTAAAGTTGTTTGGCTCTGTACCTGCTCCATCAGAGACCAAACACACATTTAAGCCCCGATTCTGTTCCACACGGTTGCCCTTTAAGATTCGTAACAGTGACGGCTTGGGGTATTTTAACTAAAAACGGCATGAGAGGGACAGAGCTGGAGAGAAGACCAAGGAGGGGTGAAGAGAGCCAGCAGACGAGAGCCTAGGGTCCAGCATGGGCGCGGGGGGCAGGCAGAAGAAAGCAATGCAAATGGGCAGCAAGAGGTGGCTCCTGGTTTATCAGCTGCAACAGGCTTGGCATCGCTCCCCTGCGCTCTAGGGAAAGCCCAATGCTACTGTTTTTGATGACTGTAAATGGGACGGGGGGGACTTCTGCTAGGGCTGCTTCAGAAGGTGCCAGAAAACAGGGGCTTCCTTGAGCCATGACGGCGCTGGCAGCCATCTTGGCACATGCCCAGGAGAGAAGACCGGGAGCCGTTTGTTTGACAAGGCCCAGAGATGGAGCAGTGCTAAGAGGGGAGAGGCTTTGTAGTGAGGGCCAGATATGCTGGAGCACAGGCGGCACGGATCTCACGCATATGGAACATGAATCACATTTGTTACACGTTTCATGAACAAACCCGCTCACTGTGGACATAATAGACCTTTAGTGTTCGTGACATGTTAGCATTCACATCCTTTAAACCTAGCATGATCTAGCCATTATTTTCAACCATTGTCTGGACAACAACAAAATAAGATTAGCCGAACAGCTAGCACTTGTTAAAGTCCAAAATGTGAGAAGTTTTAGCAACAAAAGCTTAATATTGACAGCCAGTGGTAATAATTGTATGAATTTAAGACTGATGAACTGTCACACTAAAGATTACATATTTTGTTTTTAAAAATTGACCAACTTGCTAGGGTTGTGTACATGCACTACAAAATGTAACATCTTGGCAAGTTAAAAATGAATCCAATTAAGAACAATTTAACTTTTTATTGATTCAAGCAACATAAGGTTTTGTTTCTTATTTTAACCTCAAAGATATGTTTTTTACCTTATGTATATTAAAAGATGTATGTTGTTATTTCAAGTACAAAAAGTCTTGTTCTCTTGGTAGATCATTTTGCTTACCAATTGAAATGTGTCAAATCAAGATCAAACTTTCTTAATTGAAATAATTTTAACTTTTTGCAGTGTGTGTTCTTCTTTAGGCCAGAATGTTTCTTTAAAAACAACACAGTAGCTAATATGTGTATTGGATCCACGATACATAAAAGCATTAAACACATAACACACAAATGCTGCCGCTATTTGGCTGTCATCTTTTTTAACATTTGTTCCAAGGCTTTGTGACTCTCATCTCAGGAATCAAAGTGACATTTTTAAGCCTGCTTCCCTGAAACTTTTTCAACAAGCATTTATTTAAGACACACTGTCAAGGCTCGAATTATACTGTCTGTGAAGTTTGCAAACCAGTCCACGGATACAGATACAAGAACCCGTACACCACTGAGGTGCTTCCATCAACCTGGTCTTTGAAAAGTTACTTCCTTACTACACAAACTGGATTCCCGTGAGCTTTAAGCCATGTTACAATACAGTTATCTCATTAAAAACATACCTGGAGTTGTGTTTTGTTTCATTCACACATGTTGGAGTAATCCTGATTTCTTAGTCTGTCTACATGCTCAAAATGCACCTTGTGATGTCATGAAGCGGTAGTTTTCACGTTAACAGCTATCGTTTTCCTTTTGATCTGTGGAGACTGGCTATTCCAGGACAGATGCAAATCATTCTAGAGAAGGTATATGGGGTTTAAAAACACTGGCAGCCATCTTAACACATGCCCAGAAGAGACGACCTGAAGCCGTTTGGCCCAGAGATGGAGCAGTGTTAAGAGGGGAGCACCGTGGAGCACTTCCTGTACTACCACATGGCATCACAAGGTGGAACAGCATGTTTTCTGTTTAAGAGAAGAACTCAGGATGCAGGATTTGTGTGTTGAACATGTGAAACAAAACAAAAGTCCAGGTAAGTTTTTGATGCAACAACACTATAACGTCAGATCAGAAAATAGTGTAGTATAGGCCCTTTAAGTATGTGTACTGTCACAACAGCTAATTACATGTATTAACATTATTGCATGTCTCAAGTGCAGTGCGTTTAACATGTGATTATAATGTGCGTGTGCTCTTTCATAATTACTTTGTCACAGTAGCTGGTGCACTGTTGACAGCAGAGTAGTCATCCTGCACTTGTTCCTTAGCCCAGCTCTATGCAAATGAACCAGAACATGACATCACAGTTAGGAAAAGGTCACGCTGGCTCTCACTTGTCGTCAGCTGATATGGCGATATGGCACCGTGAGCTATGTTTTGCCACCATGTTGGCCATGAACTTCTAAAAGGACACTCTTGTATGATGGTCACCCATACTCCTTCACCCCAATCTTTCCCTTTCCATCTCCACAGCAAGAAATCTGACTCCTAATGTGGATTTATTTACGTATTGCTTTGGCAAAACTTTGGTGTAGTTTGATATCAGGAAGCTTCATAACACAACTTCTTAATTTAGTTTGTGACCAGCACGTTGACCTAATTGGAGAAAGATGAACTGAAATCACTCTCATTCCTTTGTGCTGACAGTAATTTATATCTATGTATATTTATTTTTACATATACTGCAATATACAGTGTCTCCAAGAGGAAATATTTGTTTTAAAGGTCCTATATTGCATCTGTTTCCTCATCACAAACATACCTGGAGTTGTGTTTTGTTTCATTTACATGTTTAACACACAAACCTTGCATATTTAGGCTGAGTTTAAACAAAAAACACTCCACTCCACCCTGTGATGTCACGTGGTAATACAGGAAGTGCTCCAATGTGTTTGTAAACTCCATACACCTTCACTAGATTAATTTGGATAATTTCAAACCTGGATTTGCCAATCTCTTTGGAGATGTAGACTAATAATAAAGGACTCAAACATGTGTGAATGGAAAAAAGCACACCTCCAGGTATGTTTTTGATGAGGTAACAGCATGATAACGTGACTTAAAGGTCTCAGGAGCCAGTTTAGTGTAATGTAAGACCTTTAAACGCACCTGTGCATAAGAGTCAAAGAGCTTCTGAAACTTTTCTGCCGTAGTCTGCATTGCTTTCATATGAATTTGTCATTGTCCTTTATTATTTTTGTAGACTGACTTGCCTTTCTTGGGAATGATTCTTAATAGTAAATAAATAAAGCTACTCACAAATAGTGTGTCCTATTCTCAACTAATAATAAAGCATTTTTATTACCCCCAAACCTAGAAATAACACTGAGGCACTTCTAGCATGCTAGTTGTGTGATTGCAAAACACTGTTCTGCCAGTGTCCTTAACTAGTCTTTTTGGAGTCAGCCCCATGTTCGGATTACTCAAAAGTGTTGAGTCAGAATTTGATGTTTACAAAGTGTTCCCAACTATATTTAAAATGGTTATGTCCTACCATTGTAATGTGAGTCTTAATGCACTGTTGAATCATCCAACTGCACTCAAATCATGTGCCACATACTCAGGGCTAACCTTCATGGAAGATTCTCAGCCTGGTCCCCTTCTATCCATGACGAATGCACTCCCTGTGCCAAACTTGCAACTACTACTTACAACTCGTGACCCAGGCCGCCAGAGAGCCAAATGTAGACACAGCCTTGCAGATAGGCGCTGGGAGAGGAGGGGTGAGAGCGTCTGTAGTGAATGGCGTATTTCTGTCGTCGTGGAAACATACCTTGTGACTCTGAATGCTTGAACGTGTGCCAGAGCCGTCTGGAGACATGACCCTGCAACATTCTAGTACAGGGATAAGGTGAACTCCTACCTAAATTTCAAAACTACATGTGACAGTAATCAGCAACTTTAAATTTTTAAAAATTATTTCAAATTTATATATTTTTTGCTTTTGTCTGTCAAGTTTACATAGTTTTGTGTACTTTCTACCTCAAAAACTATAGGCTACTCTCAATGTTTGTCCAAAACTTACACCTCAGCTACAACAATTGTAATATAGTACGGTTGTAATGTATTGAAATAACATTAAAGTGGACAAAATCTATGCTTTTTACAGACTATTATAGTATTAAATAACTTAAACCTCAACTACAACAATTGTAATATAGTACGGTTGTAATGTAATATAGTACAGTTGTAATGTATTGTAATAACATTAAAGAAGACAAAACTATACGTTTTATAGGCTATTTTAGTATTAAATAATGCAATCACCATTTTACATTTTGTTCATTGTAAACGGCAACATGAATCTAACAGTTTAGTACTAGAATTAAGTTCAAGCTTCCTGTTCAAAACTGCAGAACTGAAAGGCCCTCTTCATACTGGCTTTTCAGTAAACCAAGCAGCAGATTTTCATTTACATGCTTTAAAAGCTCATAATTAGAAGAAACATTGTATTATTTTTCCTGCAAATGAAATGATCTATGCAAGCCAAAAGAGATACTTAACTCACTTTCCCACCTTTTTATTGTGGCAGTAGTTTGAGTTTATACACAATGATGAGGTTAGAGTTTCAGTGGATGCATAGGAGCTTAGGCATAGAGGAGATTTGTGGTGGTGGTAAAGCTTGGGAAAGAACTTCCACTAGAGATAAAGTGTGATGGAGGCGGCTGGTGCAGGAGTCTAAAGTTTCCACAGATAAATCAGTCCGTCTGTGTAAAGCACTTGTTAATGTTCAAGAATAAAATGTGCACAGCTGTAAAAGTGTAACCAGGGGCATTGCTGCAACTGAAATCATTATATTTGAGAAGAAATTTAAGGAAAGAAATTGAATTCAAATTTAATGTGTATCATAGATGTAGACCTTAGATGTAGGCACAGAATAAACTACATAGTGGATTCGGTTGAGTTTCATTCTTATTCAGATGTAATGTAGGTGTTGCTTTGCTGTATACAGATGTTATTACTATGCCTAGAATGTTCCACGGTATGGCATTAAATGGCTGTATCTGGACTTGCATTCATTCATTTACATGTTTTTATTGCTTAGAACCCCATGCATTATTACTATGAGCATATGTTGCCTCTCCACAGATCTGACCTTTAGTTTGGCCTGGTTGCATCATATGCTTGATTTCATTCATTTCAGTTCAACTTCTTTTTGTAAAGCCCAAAATCACAACAGCGGGCATTTCTCAAGGCAAGACACTGATTTAACCAAAAGAAAGTTATACAGCCATTGGTTGATAACTTGTCTACACATCTGGTTAATCTGTTTAACGCCACAGAACATTACAGCCGAGGTACAAGCATGTATCAGACCCTTCACCAGAAAATGTATATATAGCACCCTTGAGTAAGCCCATAAAAGCTATATAATAGTTATAGTTATAGTAAGAATAGTAATAATAATATTGTAATATTGTAATAACAGTAAGCCATTTGCGTAGATCTGGACCAGATGACCTGCATGTGTTTTTTCATGACATAATCCTGAAGTACACGCCCACTTTCCTTCAGACAGATTGTTCTAGCTTCCTAATTCAGACACCGGATGGGGTTTCAAGTCCCATGATCAGGCTGCCAGTGTGGAATTATTCTTTCCTACCCCCCTCCCCCATAGCCCTCCCCGTCTCTCACCCACAGTTGGTTTTGAGGGGGGTATCATGTCGGCATGTACCCCTCCTGTGAAATGCACACACATACGCAGGTGTCAGCCTGCTCTGCTGTCTAAGGATATGACCTACTGTGGCCCTGCAAAACGAGACCATGAATGGGCTGGAAAAGTGGGGCCTGCACAAGTGTCACTGGAGCCTGACATATTCTGGAGCCATGAGGGTGAATGAACAGCAACTTCAAGAGACCAGGGATTAACCATGAGTCAGTTTGCTGTGTTTGGTTAGGGAAGCTGATGTACTGGATATTATATTATATCATGAGCTTTGTAGAGTGATGCAAAGCTTTAGCCACCATGTGTTTGATATTACTAGCGATAACAAATGGGTTTAAGGTTTTGCGTTTCTAATTAACAAAGTATAGTATGTTTTTGACCAGTTGATTCAGTCTGGAGTGTACAAGTAACTCTATCCATAATGGTCCAGGTGTAACACTGACTTATCAAGTTGAACATTTTTTCTATGCACAAGTAACTAGAGGAGTACCAGTTATTCAGACTTAGTCAGTTAGTTTTGCAAATGTCAAAGTTTGAACAATTGGACTAGTTAAGCTCAAGTTTGAGTCCTGAAAGACTATGATTCAACAGTTATCTGACATTTATTGGAAAAAGTTGAGTAATTTTGTTATCTATATAAAAGGTTCTCGTTTTTCCACAAGTTTTGTAGAACATAAAGTGTCTGGGTTCAGACAGGCTCAAACTCTCATGAGACAAACTGAGGCCAAATTGAAAAGTCAGTGAACTCATTCATCGACATTGACACACAGTGCACTCCATAGTTTGAGCTAAAGTTTGGCAGTGTTGTGCGTGAGGGCTGCGCTGGCTGCACCGTGAGTGTGTGGGTTCTGCCCTTGCCCTTGGTGGACGTGTGTTTAAGACGGGCAGGCAGCTGCTGGCACCGGCTGGAGGAGATGCTTTAGAGGCAGGGGTCCGTCCCGTAAATGGAGCCGTGTGGTTCTGATGGATCAGCACATCAGTTCCCCTCCTGCAGGGTCAAACAAATGAAGGCAAGCTCTGAGTGAGTATCACTCATGATGAAGGGAGTGACTGAGGAGAAAGCCTTCGATCACAAGTCATCAGTCACTTTTAGAGAAACTTCTACCTCCAGACTGTTTTAAAGTGGATCCGGCAGGGCAACTTTACCAACGAAACCATGTCAAACTCACTGTTACGGCTCATTCAAATAGGAACACCCTGTCAGCTGCCAAAGTGCACAGTGGCATTCACCATTCAAACTGGCACTTTTTCTTCTTTTTCGATCTCATATACTTACGGTTTCATATTAAACGACACTGACTGATACTCAAGATATTTAAGTGCAGTGTGATTATCCTGTTTGGGATGTGCTGTGTAAGGATGGAAAATCATCTGACCTGTACCTCTCCACAGGATATGACACTGCTGTAGCTTAAAGGAGGCCTGACCTGTTCTCAGCGCTTCCTCCGGATTTGCAAAATCTCAAAAATCACAAGATGGTTGCATGTACTCGTCAATGATTGGCGCCCAGATTAGAGCTGTGAATCATTGGTCCTTCTGAACTTTGGATTGTACCTGCTGATGAAAGTCCACTCTACATGTACCAGTTTCAGTTTTTAATTAATCAAATGGAAAATAAAACAAAAACACAAAAAGGAAGATAAAACTATTATTAAAAAATGTTATTGTGTTATTCTGTGTTATTCAGGCTGTTAATAGTTATGTTTGTTTTGGTCAGGTATTTTACTCGCATGAGTTATTCTTGTCTCTTTTTATAATGTGTGATAAATGTTCATTGGAAAACAGGCTGTAATTGAGTGACCAAATGGGAATAGTTTTAATGAAGTTTTCGAAACTATAACCAAAAGTTGTTGGTATAAGCACAAAAGCATTAGTGCCAAGTGATTTCTGCCAAGTTAAACAAAAACACATTTCCCAAGTCTGAAAATCCTAGTTTATCATAAAAGGTATCTGTATATTACGTTGCTTTAAATTGATTTGAAGCACCGACTGACATTAAACAGAAATCCCAAAGCATTTTAAAACTAATTTGCACAAAATATCACACTTCCATTTTCACTAAATACATGAACAAACAAAAATACATCTCATCTTAGTAACTGATTTGTATTTGAAAAACCATAGATAGACATTTATAGAGACAAAATTCTTTATCCTTGCCCATTGCTACAAGGTACATCGAATCCAATATCCCTTCACCTACAAATGAATGGTGAAGCCAATTCCCAGGTTAAGGTATATAACATGCTTATTTCGTGACATTTATGCCAGTTTTCTGGTCCCTTCACCAGTTACATGTCAAATGGGAGGTTTAGTGGTCACTCGATGTTTACAAGCTGCACACAAGTCAAGTTCAGAAATCTTAAATGAAAGTTGGTTAGACGTTAGCTCAAATCCCACTTTTATGCGCTACTCATTATCTAAAATAAGACATCAGAAGGTTTTCACACTCAACAATGACTCAAAAAGGCTCTGGTGTCACGCAAATGTGGTCGTTGGGGTTCGTACCAGCTGTCACCCTTTGGATTATTCATAATTTATGATAATGATAATTTCCAGGGTAATTCTAACAGCTAAAGGGAAAAATACAGTAGACTGGCTCTGGTGTCCCAAAATCATCCGCATTAGCCCAGTTACTAAGTGAACAATAGCATTAGAATTTAACTCTACTAATTATATGTCTATGTGAACAAACATCTTACATTTTTTCAATTACAAGCGGTTATAGCTCAAACATTTCTAGAAAACAGGGATTCTGACTGTGAGCGGGGTTGCCTCTCCACACATCTGACCTATAACTTAGTCTGGTTTGGACTCCATCAAGATATAAAGGCTTAATACCATACAGCAGTTGACGGACTCTGCACCAGAAAAGTTACACAATGCACCTTTTATATCTTAGGTTTGTTTTTACTTTTTGTTTAATAGTTGCCATATTGTAGTAAGACATCTTTTACAGTAGCTCCTGAAGAGAACTCATCCCCCATCTCCACTGTACAGCTTCATCTGTCTGCCCATACACTCCTCTGCCTCCCTCTAACTACACTGTTACTCATGTTGCATCATAGGCCTCGTGTCTATATAAATCAGCCGGCCCATCTTTGAAACATATCTTTTAGCTAAAGCTGCCTCTTCATCACGCTCTTTTGACGCTCCGTTACTAACCATATTGATTCAGATTATTTTCAGCCACACGGGCGTTTCTATTTTTCCTTCTTTTTTCTTATCAAAACCATGACAGAAATGGATCTATGGTAATCACATTGCATCAGTGTCATTGCGCTCTGTCCATTACTATAACCTATGCTTGCAGACAGTATTCTCCCTATCCCCCCTCTCTCTTCCACTCTCTTTTTCTCTTTCTGTCGCTCTCTTCGGTCATACCTTAATTGTGCTGTTAGGAGGGGAAAATCTAATATAGAAAAAAGCATCTACATGAGTTCAGCTATCTTTTGGCCCATTCTCCCGTCTCCCATAGCTACACACACAAAGTTGGTGCGACAGTAGCTCCTGGAAAGCAAACTGGGCCTATGGCTGGAGCAGCGAGATAGGAGCTAGGCTAGGCTCCTACCAATTCTTTATCTGAGCAAAGGCTAAACATCAATAACGGGAACACCAATGCACCCCCTCCTCCCTGCCCCCTATCCTCCCTTCCTCCCGCCGCTGTGTCACCAAACACCTCCAGCTCCTCCACTTTTAATCTTTCAAAACAAAACGGCCCAGCGCCCCAAAGAGAAACCGCAACAAGCAGAGGTAGTGATAACGCAGTGTGGTAGTGACCAAGGAATGAGTTTTACTTATAATTGTGCTTCTCCAAATCTTTTGACATATGCTATTAATACAGTATGTCTAGACTTCGGAGGGGTGCATATATTGGCTGGTACACAAGCTAATGCAATGTCTTATTATCTTTTAATTTGAATTGTTCTGAAAGGTAGATTTGGTCTCAAAAAATGTGCTGTTTCTGAAAAAAATATTATGGAACTTTCTCGGCAAAGCAGTAATATCTCCATAGAAAAGTTAGTGACCCTCAACCAGGAAAGATGTATTTCTGCTGTTACTATCTATACTTGCAGGACTCACTTGAAGTTTGCAGTTGAAGAACCAACTTTTGTAACCTCTGTAGTTTTCAGTTTCTGTTATATATCTTGTTACTATAGTTTCCAACTGTGATTTGATTTAATATCATAAACATGATGTGTGTCCCTTGATATGAGATAGATGAAAGCTTTTACTCCTAACAGTTGTAATGCTGATGTATTAATTACCAAAACATTGGAATTCATGGATATTTCCAAGTAAGGGTTCTGCTGAAATTTCAATTCAACCCTTGCAGAGCACTTGTATTGTTGTTTAAAGATGTTTTATGACCCAGTGAAGTGCTCTGCTTCTTCTCTTCATCTGTTGTTTATGTTATAATTTGGGGTTTTGGTTCTCAAGATGATTAGCGACTGAGAAAGCAGATTTGGCCTCACATAAGCTTCTCATTTGGGTTGCCAGTTTCAGTGTTGAAATTCAGTTAAAACCTAAAAAGACTCTCTGATCCGAATCTTCACTACCTAAATCCGAGTACCCACAGCCAATCACTGATTAGTCCCTCTGCTCCTCAGTGAAAGAATTCTGGAGTTTCTGAACTTCCACCTGAGGCCTGTCCTTATGACCTTATGAGAAAAGTATGTCTGCCTCCTTTATTCAGCAAAGCACTGGCAACCAAAGTTTAAGAACTGTATGAGTGCAAGCTACATAAATTTCCTTTATTTTTTTTTAAACAAGCACTAAAATCTGATGGATCTTTATGGCTATTTCTTCTAGGCCCAGTGCCACTTAAGGGCACCGGGTCTCGCTGTAGCTCCTCTGAATCAATAGAGCAGGCAAAATGCCCGCCCTAATCAACATTCCATTATTGCTATTTGCATATTTGATCCAGGATTTGTTCAATGGATTATACATATTACCTGCATGATGTTTAATTGCCTTTTTAATAGACTGTGTGATTAAACAGGGAAGTCTGGGCTAAGGCAGGCGCAAGAACAGTGTGAAAGTAAGAAAAAAAAATCTTATTAGAACAAGTTGCTCACATCCCCCGGAAACACATCGGATGGTGGCTGTTTGAAATAAAGCAGAGATGTGAGCGCTGATAGAGGTGGAGGTGGCTGTTCAAAATTCATTCATTTGCTTGGTATTTGTTTAAGCAGATTGGAGAGGAGGCTGCGTGTTCCTTCAGCGCTCTTTTATATCTTATCATGTTTTGACAGATGAGGCAGGTGACGCACTCGGATGCGCACACATGTGGGGAACTGTTGCATTGTGACTGTGGGGGATCGGAGGAAAAGTTGGAAGTTAGTGCCAAGTTTTGAGCGAGCTTTTGCAAGTCTTTTAGTAAATAAATACACTACTGAGCTGAGAGTAAGTTCAATTGACAAAATATGAATTTTCACAAGTATTCAGGTCACAAAAAGGTTCTGGACTTAAATTTCTTAGCATTGTCATGGTATTAGTCAGGTGTTGAAGGCGCACTGTAGAATCAGTCTCCACAACCAGGTGAAGCCAGATCTGTTAAGAGTACATCCTGCTTGTATTAGTACAGTCTTAATATTCATTTTCCCCCTTTATTTCTAAAATAGGTGCGTATTATTCTTCTCTTTCTTTGATTACAGCAGAAAATATAAAGTATGTTTTTTGTACATTATAGCTTGCAACTCCCTGGTTACAAACAACTTCTTGAACAAACTGCCCTTAAGCATTATTTATAGATTGTGTATGTTCTCTTCTTCTCGGAATCCACTGCACAAACCAACCATAAAATAAATCAAAACACCTACAATGCCTTAAAATCTTTAGGGCTCTAACTCCAACTTCACAGAATGAGTAACCCTCATGCACAGCTACTGTTTCAAAGCTCGGGATCATTTCAGGTTTTGTGTATATGCAATCCGATATCCTGCGTGGTATGCATTCTTTAGTGAGTACATCCAGTCTTCTCTCCAGTTACCAGCTCACTTGTGTGGCCCTGACATACAGTATGTATTATTGGAGGGGATGCACATTCGCTGGTTGTCTATTGTGGCATTTTCTATTGAAACTTGAGGTCAAAGTCTCCTACCGTTAGCGGCCACTCACCTGTTCTCATTAATAAGGAAATTAATGTTGCATTCTGTTTCAATTAACCTTCGCCAACTATGGGAGCAGGACCGGGAGGGAGGCCCAGGCACCCGCGGAGGTCAAGGTAATTGAATCAAAGGTACAGCCATGACAAGGCCGTGGGGTTGTTGCCGTGGTGTTGGGGGCGACAGTTGTTACCCCATTGTTAGGACTGCGGTTGAGGCATATCGGTGTGCGTAGTTATGGCAGTGTGATGACAACTATTCTTGGAGACCTGATATTAAATGGTTTTAAAGTAGAAATATTATTGTTTATATAACGCACATATCTTTTTTTATTTTATATGAACCCGTAGAGTTGTGGATTTTAAGGGTTTTGTGGTTCAGTGTAAGACATTTCTTTCTTAATTTGATCTTGTGTCTTTAGTATTGCAAAAAATTGCCTTGACAGAAGCCTTTGCATAGTTTGGTTTCTTTTAGGAAAATCTTTCTTTTCTTTGCTTTATATCTTTTGCCTCATCTTTCTTCAGCAACCATTTCCCCATCATGTTGTACTTTTCAACACTTGAATATTATGAGCAGTTTAGTCCTTGATAAATCCAAAGACATCCTGGCTCCTTGTTTGTAATACTGTGCATAGCAATATTAGACTTTGCCCAAAAAGAGGGCATAATCGCAGCTGGTTAATACCTTGTTTTTAGTCAGAATATTTGTTGACTTCTCCTGTCCTGACTTACTATATCAACTTATTGTTCAACAGCAATTTGTGGGGGTCAGTATTTATTGTGAGTACTTTTTAATTTGTATTTGTAGGTATTTTTGGTTATTTTTTTCCACAGTCTGGTAAAATTTTAGCTGAAGAAGGAGGAGCTTGTATTGTACATTAACAATAGTTTTTTTGGGGATAATTCTGCTTTATGGTTTGCTTTCAGTATTATTGTTTATCGCTGCTTGAGCAATATATCAAGCTTCAAAA
Organism: Odontamblyopus rebecca; assembly: GCA_030686955.1. Taxonomy (NCBI): domain Eukaryota; kingdom Metazoa; phylum Chordata; class Actinopteri; order Gobiiformes; family Gobiidae; genus Odontamblyopus; species Odontamblyopus rebecca. The sequence goes on along the minus strand of CM060672.1, from coordinate 15,321,726 downwards.
TTTGTTATCGTGACAGGCCTGTGTCAACTATCATTATATTTTCCGTGTATGTAAAATAAATATAATTCCCCAAAGCAGACAACACAAGGTGGATATTGGGGATTTCAGTTCAGTTTGTGCACTACACTGCTGGTTTGATTTTATGCTTTGTTTTTCTCTTGTGTTACTGTAAGGTCTCCCTCCTCTCTCTCTCTCTCTCTTCCTCCCCTTCGTTCCCTCGCTCGCCTGTATCTCCCATGATGCCTGTCTGCTCCTCGAATGCGCTGCTGAGCTTTGGCCAACAGTAAAACACACCTGGGTGTGTCCAGGCCTCTGATGAATGACCCTCCGCCCAGCGCTCTGATCGATCTGCTGCTGTGTGTGCGTACATGCTCCGACCAGCACATGTCGGGAGGGAGGGGGAGAGAGGAGAAGAAAGACGGAGCTAGAGGAAAAGAGACAGAAAAAAGAGACAGGGAGAGGGTGGGGAGAGGGAGAGAGGGGGAAACGGAGCAAGTGAGAGAGCGAGAGACAAAGAAGGGGAGAAGATAGAGAGAGGATGAGCGGGAGAGAATGGAATAGAGAGGGGGGCAGATAGAGAGAGAGACTGAAAGAGAGAGAGGGGATGAGAGAGAGAAGGTAGAAGACAAGGAGAGGATGGGAAAGATGTGAAAGAATTGAATATATATTGAGAGAGTGAGAGAGAGAAGGGGAGCAGAAATTGAGAGAGAGACAGATGGAAGGGAAGAATTGAATAGAGAGAGAGAGAAAGAGTGAGTGGAGAGAGTGATAGAGAGAGAGAGAGAAGGGAGGTGGCAGGGCGTTCTGCTGAGGTGGAAATCCCATTAAATCCCCTCTACCAAGCACACGTGCAATACCAGTGGTACAGTACCACACATTGACAAATATATCTACAAGACAGCACCATAGGAAAACATGGGGTTGTCAGTAATTTCTATATAGATGATGACGTTTTTGATATTGTTGAAATAATTTATTCAGTATTTATCGGTCATAAATTGTCTAACTTAGTCACATTGGTAAGTTTTTTTTTGGTACAATAACAGGATAACAACACCATAAACAAACAACAAACACTATCTTTATAATGAACACATAATCATTTAATTGCCTAATTATTGGGTTAGTGTATTAAGTCATTCTAAAAGTGTATTATAAAGTTTTGCTGATTTTTTCCTCTGTATTTGACCTTCCTTCAGTGTCTAGTCTTTCTTGACCAACTGTCAAGAACATCTTTAGACCATCACGATCTTCAGGAGTACCAAGTTGAATTCATTTTGAAACATACATTTGTGCTCATAAGTTTACATCCCCTGGCAGAATTTATGATTTCTTGGTCCAGAAGCTGCACATGGGACATACTTGGATATTCCAACATGATAATGATCCAAAACACAAAGGTAAGTGGACCTGTCATTGGCTCCAGCAGAATAAAGTGAAGGTTCTGGAGTGTTCGTCTCTTCTGACCTCAGTATCACTGAGCCTCTGGGCAGATTCAAGCTGCAGTTCAGACAAGAGCCCAAGAATTTACAGGAACTGGAGCCTTTTGCCAAGATGAATGGGCAGATTTACCATCAGAGAAAATAACACATCCACAACTATCACAAAAGACTCCGAGCTTCATTGGGTCATTGGTGTAGTTTCTGTGGTCATTATGATTTAAAAAGAGGAAACACTGTTGTTTGATAATAAATGGCGTCACCCAAGCACTAACCATGAGTGAAAGAAAAGTTTTTGTGTTATCTTTCATATTCTCTGAAAGATGGACAAGAAATCAATCAAATTCTGTCAGGGTATGTAAACTTATGAGCACAACTGTATATATTTAATAGATCATTCACTTTAACATCATATGATATAGATGTTGCCTTTACTGATAATGTAATAGGAACATAAAGAACATTTTCATTTTCACAGCAATAGGCCTCACAGCACACACATAGGTAAAGCTTTTCTCATACCAGACCAACTGACTGTTACTCTCAGCTCTGTACTGGACCAACTGGAGCGATGCAAAGCCCTCTGCCTCCCCTTCCACCTGCACAGAACACTCCCACCTCAGCCCTCAGCCTGCACAACATGTCAGGAGGCTGGAGCAGAGCTAGCCAGGCGCTTCCATATTGTGTTTGTTTGTGTGTTGTGCTTTGGTGATATGGATGCTGTTGTCTCTGCGGGTGATCGGCGGGTCCTATGGTGTGTCTTTGTAGCGCCGTGTGAATCCTGGGTGTGTTGTGTAAGCTGCCATCATGTCATCCATATGTCTGTGGGTAGAATGTTTGACAATATGGTTCTATTACTCAATGTGAAATGTACAGCCACAGAATTTGAACTATTTTGTTAAACTGGGCAATTGCAGTGGTACACACAATGAGAGAGTTGTTTTTGTTAAAGCTAGTGTAGTTTCTTGTATTGTGTCTAAATGAGTAGCACATATTACCAATACACATTAGAGATGCACTGTGTAACTTACTTTTACCACTTGGTTGTCTCCATGTTATAGCTTTGATTGAAATATCCACCAGTCAGGCATTAAAAATATATTCCCATGGAGACACAAGAAAGATGCTCAAGCTGGTTGAAATATTTACTGGTTGTAGTGATTGAACTTTAACCCTCGAAGACCTACAACGAAAAATGTGTTTTGTATAACCGCGCATAACTTTCTAACCGTAAAAGATAGAAACTTACTTACACTGCGTGATGACATGCGCAAAACGAGTGTCCAATAGGAACTTTGTTTTGTGCCAAAGACATGCACTTCAATCCATTTTGATTGGCCAAAACTTTGCCAGAGTGAAGTGAGTCAAGATGGTCGACTCCTCTTGGCTGTGTTTGCTATGACGAGTGAAAAAGACGCTCTAAGTGGAGTTAATTCTCACATACTTTCTATTTTTATTTGAAAGGTTTATTTCACTCAAAATGAACAAATACAAATGTAATAAACACCCTGGAAATGCATTACAAGTGATGTGGCTCTGTTCTATGCTCTGGCCCTGGACTTTACAGGAGCTGTTTCCATGACTTGCACCAGAAAAGTAATGGAGCAATTACACTTTTGTTTTGGATATTTTGTTTTTGGATATTTTTTATTTACTTACAGACTTGATATTTTGCATTTTTGTAGCTAAGGCCCTAAATTAAGCATTTTTCATGTCCAAAAAGTTGTTTATACATGTTTGCTGTGTGTTTTGTATAAAGTTTTTTTTTTTTCATCTCTATTTCTGGTCCTGTAGCTTTTATTACAACCACATGACACAACTACAGCAGCAGATTGTAAAATAACAGGCTGTACTGAAAAAAGGATGTAGAACACTTCATTATAGGGTAAAACAGGCTGTTTTAAAAGCAAAATTAAGAAAAAAAACCCAGACAAGGAGAAATGTACTAAAATTTCCCTTAGGTCTTCAGGGGTTAATTTATACAAAGTTGCTCAGCAGTTACTTGAGGGATAAATAACAGCTACATAACAGCTACACAACACAAATGGATGAGTTTTGTCTTTATTATTATATTATTGTCTTTATTTTGTCTAATTTTATTTTTGTATGAAGGAATTAAATGTGTCTGCACTGGTATTGGTTGATATCAGGTATTGACAGACACATAAAGCTATAGTATCGAAATCGGTATCGGAACTGAAAAAACTGGATAGGTGTGTCACTGTATTTTATGCTGTAATAACACCTTGAATGCTTTGTAAGTATGAATGTACTCAGCAGAAACTGGAGGGTTAAAATCCCAAGGTAAAATATTTCAGAGTTGTTTTTAACACAAAAAGTGTTATTTTAACTATTTGAAAGTTAAATAGGGTTTCGACTTGGGGTTATTTGTTGAGTTCCCCTATTGTTCATTCAACTTCCCTTAGTGTTAATTTGGCACCTCTCACCAGTTTCAACCAGTTTTGTACATAATTTCATCTTAAATGAACTAAAATAAAGTGTAAAGATAAAACACTTCTGTGTGTTGTTCAGCTTAATCAGAATAACCTTACAAAATGTTATCTGTTTACTCTCAAAATGTTAATATAACTTTATAACCGAATACATTTTTGGGTTAAACATGAACTTTGGTCCAGTGTTACTTAATTAACATTTCCAAAAATGTTAAATTCACTTTAGAACAAACTGGGCTCATATAAACCCTGAGAAAATTTTAAAATTAAATCTGTGAGAGTCCATTTTAACACTGCACTTTTTGCTGTGTCTGAGGATAGATGCCTTAGTTGTAATGTCATAATATTTTGTAACATTCCAGGCAAAGCAAAAACATTTCCATGGAGACAAGCAGGTGGCAGCAAGTTGATTTGATTCTAGTTAGATTAGATAGCATAGGCCTATATCACAGCCAAAACAAGGACCCGACATCTCCTTACATTAACATTTACATATGTAGATTATGATTTATGACTAACAGTTGCAGCATTTACTCCACTGCATTGGTTCCTTAGTCTTTCACCACATTTCTTTATTTCTTTATTTCAGCCACCAAGCCCACGTAGGAGCAACATCAAAACAGTCTTTCTGTTGCGTTTTCTCCTCTTTGCACTACACCTCTCCTCCCTCTCACCTCATCGTCTGTCCCTCCCTCACACCTCCACTCCACCTGTTTCCCTCCATCCCTCTCTCTTTTGTCAAGGCCGCTTCATCTGTCATCTCTCCGCCCCACCCACCCATACAGCTCCCCACCCACCTCCGTCCAGGGGGGCTAGCGTGACATTCTATCTCTGACACATCATGCATGTCCAGCACCGATGATGCCAGCGCCAGTGACAGATCAACCACATGTGTGTCATCTGGTGAAAAGAGAGACAGAGAAAGAGAGGGAAAGAAAGAGTGAGATGGGCAGAGAGAGAGGGGGAGAAAGAGAGCGATAGGGAGTAAGGGAGTGAGAAAAAAGTGTTTGTTTTTTGTAATTTATAAAGACCAAGCTTAAAGGAGGCGTATTATGTAAAATCAAATAAGATTATAGTCATGTTATAATGATTGTCTTGCCTTGTTTTCTTATTTTAATTGATTTGTTCACTTTTATCTGCGTTCAAGGCTTGAGTGCTCAGAAATGGCTGTCAGTCAAACCTGGCAGCTGAGGGAAGAAGGGATCTTATTGGCCTGTTATTATTGTACATATCTAGAATTATGGGCAAAATAGTGAAAGAAAAACACCAGCATCATGTAGAGCAAGTTAAATTTACATTTTATTGCAAGAATGCAAAGGCTGGGAGCAGCAGTTATAGAGAGAGGTAATTTTTCAACGGACGTCAATTGAAATCAGACTCCAGTGGAACCACTTCGGCCTCCATGCACACTTTCTATTTGGGATGCGGCGGCTAGTGGGATAGCTGTGTCCATCTATAGATAGTCTACATGTCAAACCTCCTTTTTTAGATCAATATGGCAGTTTACAATGTCCAAAATCGATCTAATCTATGTATATATGTGTTCATTCAGTGTTTGTCTATTTTTAACTTAACTGTACTTCTATTGCTGCTACTGTTTCTTGCTGTTCTCTTTACTGTGCGTTGCAACACTGAAATTTCCCCATTGTGGGACAAATAAAGGATATCTTGTCTTATCTTATTTATACGTAAATGCCAAAAAGCATGTTACCATACACTTCATGCCACTACAAACAGCACTGCCCATCTACTTTAAAGATCCTATATTTCTGATCTATGTTATAATGTCATTTCCTCATCAAAAACATACCTAAAGTTGCGTATTGTTTCATTCACACATTCACACTCTCTCAAACAGAAAACACTGTGATGTCATGTGATAATACAGGAAGTGCTTCCCTGTGTTTAAAGTCCATGCACCTTCAGTGGAATCATTTGGATCATTTCAGCCCTGGAATTGCCTGTGTCTACTGAACAAAAGGTAAAGGAAAGGAGTTTTTAACTTGAAAACTACCAGTCAATGACATCACATGGTGGAACAGACCATTTTGAGCTTGGGAGCTGAAAATAGACTAATAATAAAGGATTACTCAAACATTTGTGAATGAAACAAAACACAACTCCAGGTATATTTCTGATGAAGTAACAGCAGTATGGCATGGCTTAATGCTCACAAGAGTCCATTTATAGTAATATAGGACCTTAAACACAAAAACGGTGTGATTTCTGAGCACATTTCACATTTACATAGTATGTTTTTGTGCATGCAGAACAAGCCCATCATTTCTGTATGGCTGTGCAACCCCAGGCTTAGCTATGCCCAGTTCATGTCCGCAGCACGTGCCATACATTATGCATACAGCAACAAAAGCCAATGCTTTGTTTACCCCGGTGTAGACCTATCAGCTCAGCCTCTTCTCTGACCCCTTGATCTGCCGGCAGGTCACACTAGCCCTTAAATGCCCGTTAGTCAAAGCAATCCTATCAGTTATGTCACGCAAGGATGACAGGCTTATACAGCCCACCCTCACCCTCCCTCCCCTGCTCGCTCCCCCTCCCCTCCCTCAGCTGCCCAGCCTAGCGTAGCCTGGATCTTGTACTCCCAGAAAACTGTATACAACCATTTGCCATTCTAGAGCTAGACCTGACCAGTGTAGTACCTATGGTGGTTTTATATTAGTTATTACAGGAAAGCATTATTAACACAATTCTAAGAAGTGTAGCCACGAGTGCCAGTTAAAGGCTTAACTTTCGCAGTATTCTGTAATATTGCATGCGCTGTATAAAGCCATGATCAAAGAAACCAGCTTTAATTGCATTCCATTTTGGCAGCGCCTTCCCATATAAGTTTTAGTAGAAATAAGAATTCTGTGTTTTCATTTCTTTTGATTTTTTTTTTTTTTTTTGAAGATTAACAGTTAAAGGTACACTAAATACCTTTTCCAGGGATGGGTCTGCTGGAATTTTCCACAGTATTACATTCTATTTATCTCCCTGGAGACAAACAGGTGACACCACCAGGCAAAGTTTCATATCAGGCCTGTGGAGAAGTGAGCCAGCTCATGTTAAATCATTTTACAGCAAGTTAATTTTGAGCCACCTGGAAATGCATAGAGACCTTTTACATCTGTGTGCTCGAGCCTCTTTGTCTTGCTTTGGCCCTGTACTTCCTATCCACTGCACTCTCCTTCCCTGGAGCTCCTTGAATTGTACCAGGCTCTCCTTTGCTCCCTTCACCCCGCCTGGATCTGTGCCTTCATAATGAACTCAGTTCAGTGCGAGAGAATGAGCAGGATTAATCCAGCCAACGGCAACAGGGGGATTTGATGATGTCATCCGTATGAATGAAGCCGTCAGAGGATTTTTCACTCGGGGGTGGAAGAGATCCAAATAAATGAATTCAAATGCCTAAATAGAGGGCAGAGGAGGCACAGGGGGGTGATTTTGCAGAAACAGCCAGAGTTTTACTTGTGTTGTATTGGCATGTGGTTGTATATGTGAGGATTTCTGGATGTAACCAGTCTCAAAGGTTCTAGATTATGCAGAATTGACTCTTATGAGCGTTATGTCATGTTATAATGTTGTTACATCATCAAGTTAGAGTTAGAGTTAGAGTTTTATTTCATTCACACATGTTTCAGTAAACCTGAATTATTACATCACCAAAACTCAAAATACTTTGTTCCACCTTGTGATGTCATGAAGCTATAGTTTTCAAGTTACAGATGAGCAATTCCAGATCTGAAATTATCCAAATGATTCTAGTGAAGGTGTATGGAGTTTAAAACATAGTGGACCACAATTATAAAGATAGTTGAACTGCTTCACTGAATGCAGCACTGTGGTAGATGAGGCAAAGCAATAACATCTCTATGGATAAAAGTAGGTGGTGTAATGCCTTCGGACTTGAGAATGACATAAAAAGTGTTGGATGGCATGGATATACAACAGAAGCCTACTTCAGCAGTAAATCACTAAAATGGGATGAAAAGCCTCTTCTGATGAATACAAGTAGTTTCAGTGAAGTACCCTCATAGTACAGGAGCATCTTGGCACTAGACTTGCTTTTTATATCTGTATATGTGACAAGTGACTCGGACAACTGATCCTGGACGTTAAACAGTGACATGATTGCTTAGTAGTTGGCATGTGTATTTTGAAAACACCATTGTAAGTTCTCACAAGGACTTAGCGAACAAGAGAACATGATTGATGAATGAACGGAGGGGTGAGAGAAGCTCAGACCTGTGGAAGGAGGCTGGTATCAGAGCCACGCGTCTCCATCTGTCAGACACATGGACATGGGGAGAGCTTGTGTGAGCAGACAGTGCTTAGTGGGAGGTGTCAGCTTTGAGCTATGGGAGCGGCCGAGGAATCTGTCCCGTAGGCCTCAGCTGTGGCAATCAGTGCTCAGTGGGCCGCTGGAGCAGAGCAATCAGACCACCAGACCACCAGCGAGCCTTCAGCTGAGCTCGGAGCATCTCCCTCCTCTGCCATGGCCCCTCACACCTCTCCATTACAGCGCCATAACGTGGAAATTGCACAACTGATTTATAATGCATGCAGTCTTTGGCAGGACAAGGCTCTCTAAATAACTTATGCTGTTTGTACAAATAAGTTGGTTGATTGAACTTATATTCAAAGATGTACTCTTGCAATCGGACCCCTGGATAGGCAATGGATGCAATGCTTTACAGAAATAGACCCTGTAATCAAGCCAGTGTGATAAAGATAGCCACTGAGTGGAGCACACTGGTACATAAACAAATAGGGTCAGGGGTTTTTGTTTTATTGTGTATTGATTTATCGTTAAATGTCCTTTTAAATTATTTCATATGATTTTAATTGACATTTCTAGTGATAAGAATGTCATGTGTCTAAATGAAGCAGGGCAATTTATAGGACTTTAACTGAGCCGATCCTCTGACTGTAAAAGAATGTGGTTTAGAGCAGAGAAGAAGAGGAAGAAACTGGGCTATTTTGGGGTTAAATAGGAGTTACTTAGACTTATCTTGATTATGTTCAAGAAAAAAATTCAAAAGTCCTTTTATTTAGTTTTGAAAGGAAAAATAAAATCAAGTTAGATCAATATTGCCCAGCCCAGTCATTGTCATACATGTCAGCACCTCAATGTTATGTTGTTCTTGTATATTTGGTTATATTCATTAGATTTTCAGAAAGTAGCTGCACATAATAAATGATCTTAATATACATACAACATTTTCTAACCAGCACTTTCTCTCCCCTCTCCTCCTTCATAAAGATCCTAATGAGTTGTCGGCCGAGCTGAGGCAAGACATCCGTAATGTGCCATGAAATATGTACACCAGGGCTTTTTGGAGAGTGTGCCAGAGTGGACCCCTCCAAGCATCGTGTGAGGAGGTAGTTCCTTTAGCCTGATTTATGTGCTCCAGTAGTGGCAGTCGGGGCAGGTATAGGGGACAAGGAACACCCCCCCAACATATGAATCCATCCCGACACTCTCTTTCCTCTTAATTAGATTATGGGACTGATGAGCTAGCACCAGGGATTAAGGTCTTCATCAGTTCTCAGGAGGGAGAGGGAGGAAGAGGAGGTCTCCAGGGGGATGCTGCAGTATTGGTCCTGGGCACATCTCAAACACTGAAATATATGGGATTCAGTGAGCAAGGCATATGCAAGTGATATCTGTATTAGTAAATAGATTATAATGATAATACTATCATTTCAGTGTCTAATTTGATACTAAGAAAAAATGTCAATACTCTATGCCAATTTTGATACCATGTTGATGTGAACCTGGACAAATTTATATATATATATATATATATATATATATATATATATATATATATATATATATATATATATATATATATATATATATATAACTGTAATTTAACTTTGGTGGATGTGTAAGGGCTTCAAGCCTGGGTAGCCATGGCAACAATACAGACTTGTAACCACCAAGTGATGCCAAAGAGAGAATGAATTACGGTCTCACTGGTAAAGCTTTTTGCCCCCCTGAAAGTATAATAAATCAAAACCAATTTTCATCAACATTATTATTATTACTGCATAACATAAGTGTCTAATTTATGAAATGCCAAAACAACAGCACATCTTGACCCAAGCTTGGAACAACAACAAATCTTTACTTGTAAAGTTACCCGATACCTTCACGTCATCTTCCGTGGTCTCCTTTGCCCTAATTTACAATACAGACCTTTCCAGTTCTTTTTATATGCAACCCATATTCATTCAGCCTTCCCAAACATACATAAATTGCCTGCAGACTCCACCCCTCTGGGCACTAGTGCTTTAAGGCCTGGTTTTCTGATGGGGAGCAAAGGGTCCACGCAGCTCTTGCACTTTCATGTTTTATGTCCCCCGGGTATGTTTCTTTCTTTGTCTCAGCAACCTTCTTAATCTGTGTGACAGGTTTACTTGTTTCCTTCAGTTGTAACCAATGGAAATGTGCATCACTGTTATGCAATGTACTACCTCCAATCTCATGAACTCATGTCTTGGCCGAAATATAGCAACAAATAAATTACATTGCTGAATGGAATTTTGGCTTCACAGCTTGACTGGGATAGCTGCCAGTCTCGCGTCCCTACTATAAACGTACATGTAGAAATAGGTGACCCAGCTTTGGACAGCCCTTAGCCCCAACAAAGGGCTGTGGGATCAAGGCCGAGTGGTTGGTGCGATGGGTATGTGGCCTTGATGACCTGGGGGCTACTGTTTGTTCTTATTCCCAAACTCGTTTGAATATTCTGAAGTGGACTACATTACACTACACAAAAATATTTACTTAGCATTAGGTTGTAAGTAGGTAAGGTAAAGTTCTGAGAAACTTTTCATTGCAACATGCTTTTAAATTTTGTCTTTGGCATTTTAAACTCTCAATAAACAATGCATACTTTGCAATAAAAACTACATTTTAGCTGTATTGCATAATCAGTTCAAAAGTCAGTTTACAGTACAACTTAAACTACAACTATTTTTGGGTCTGTTTTTTGTACCTAGCAGTACATTATCCCCCAACACCAAATACATTATCATTCTTTTGTTTGTTGTCTGATTTTACTCATTTTTCATCTTAAGTAATATGATTTTGTAATAATAATACTCACATTGCCAACATTTTTGGTTCCTATATTTACCTGTGCTGTTGTCTGGTGAGCTCTGAAGCTGAAGAATTCCTTTGAAACGATCTTTCTGAACTGGGTCACTCCTTCTTGATTGAAGTGTCACCGTTTTATGACAGTCTCAGTTTTCATTGAAGATTGCAGTTGGTGCACAGTTGGCGGCAGGATCCAAGCCAATGTTAGAGAATGTTCTTGGCCCTTACAGTCTAGACAGAAGATCATGATTATCTCTATGTGGCTATCTTGACCATTCACTGTGCAGAATATCTTTGTTTGGAAACTAGTTATTTGATAGTTCTGACATTAGTGCAAGATGCCAGGCATTACACAATAATTATCAGTCTTAAAGGTTTTAGTAACAGCAGCTTTTTGTCAGTTTGCAAATAAGGTTAAGTTGGGACTTTAATATTCATGAAGCTGAGGTCCCAACTGGACCCATAAGACATGCAAAAAAGACACAACTTTTTCAGTTTTTTTATTCAGTAGAAAACAATTTCCATTCTAAAATAAACTGTATCTTAATTTATCACAGTCCATTTAAATGAACAATGTGAACATAGTATAGAACAGTCAGCATTTCTTTTTAGTGAGTCCCTCCTGTGGGCTCACCACTCACAGAGGGGTTCATGGGGGGTCAGGTGCTATGAGGATTGGGTAGCAAACTGCCCCCGTGAGCCAGCTGGATTGAGCGGGAGAAGATGCTTGGGTGGAGTATGCATGGTCAATGTGCGCTAACAACTCTGCTACATCATGTTCCTCCCTAACTCAAAACAGTCCTTACCAAATGTAACTTAAAAATGTATAAATGAAAGTCATGAAAAAGGCACACAAAATGGTAATATGTCTTATAAAATTTAAAATTAAATTCAATTGCAATTATGTAAATGTAATGTATCTGGACTGGTGACCTAAATACTGATGGACATCTCCACTGAAGGCTGTAGTTGATCCACCAGTGACAAGGTGTTGTGTCTGTGTGATATACAACTTATTTATTGCCTCCGACACATGAAACATTGTGTGTTCATCTTTGAGGCTTAGTTTCAAAGAGTTGTTTTTGAAGTGGCTTCTTGGATTCCATGGACCATGTCCATGGACATTTACAGGTCTGGCATACGTACGTACCTGCACACACACAGCACATGAAGACATTGTTCTGAACAAACAAAAATATATACATAAAACTGACTAGATAAATTAAGTTATTGGTTCAGTTTCAGCTTCTTTTGACCAAAATGTTGGTCAATATTACAAAATGTGATGCTTTAACTTTTCTCAATCTGTGTTAGTTTATGTACATTTGTTATTTATTACTTCAATACTTTTATTTAAATAGTTTTGATGTGACATCTTTGTTTCTACTTGGATAATTTTTAGCCATTGTTTTTTTTTTTTTTTTTTTTACTTTAGTAGAAAAATTGAGTACATCCACCACTGTTCATATGCTAGTAATGTTTTCCCTTATTATTTTAGCTTTAGTACTGAAATCGTAGTTAAGAATTACATTTTCAAAAATCTGATTTTGCCAAATACATCACAATATCATTAGGGGCTTGAACTGTTGGAGAATCGCGCACACTTTCAAAGGGCTCCTGTGGACACATAGTGCATTGGGAATCTTGGGTGTCATCACAGCCACATGTGAGTTACAACTTGGTGACAATGTTACAACACTGTGGTCCCCTGTTAGCTTGCCACACTCTGCCCTGAAATGCCCAGGGTCAAGTAAACATGCAATGTTGGCAGGTCAAATGGTACATAAGGAGCTAGTCATACTGAACATAGCACATCCAAAAACTCAGAGGTTAGATGAGCAGGGCAAAGGGACAATGTTGCAAAGCTTGATTTGGGAGACGGAAATTAGTCATACAAAAAGTGTCCACGGATTCCATGTAGTTGGGAATTTGTGAAATATCATGAGGATTGTGCACTTCTGGAAAAAGTTTTTTAAAATCCATCAATACAACTTGGGGCAGCCCCCTAGTGGCCAGTATACATAAAAAATATACATACACTTTTCCTACTTGACTTGATAAAAGGAATGTGATTTTAATACTATATTCCTATTTTAAGGCCATTTTCATGCCAAATTTATTGTCATGGTCACTTTTTGCTTGAAAAACACTCCACACTCCACTCATTGCACAGGCCCCATTATTGCACACTCCACTCATTGCACACTCCATTCACTGCACAGTTCACATCATTGCACAGTCCAAAATATTGCACCGTCCAGTCATTGCACAATTCCCATTATTTTACAATCAATTTGGCCACACATTCACTACATGCAAATATGTGTCCATAGAAGATCAATTAAAATTACACTACAGCTTTACATGAGTACATGTTTGGTTTGACCAAGGAAACATATTGAACATGTTACCATCATTCTATAGAGGGACCAATCTCAAATCTCAAATCCCAGACTCATGTTAAGTGTGGTGGAACAGCCCAGTGGCAGAAGTTCCTCAAGGACAGTGAAAATAAAGATGCGCTCTTTCAGTACATCACTGATGAACTCCACAAGACCACAGCTGGCTCATTTCTATATTGCAGATTATGTGCAGAGGACCTGAAGACAGCAGGAAGATTAGTGGTCAGTAAATGCGAAGCTAATTGGGATCCCAATAATACAAGAAGCAATTTTGACACACTTCATCATATCTTTTAACACACGAACATTGCTTGAAACCATTGTAACTGTAGATAAATAGGAGATCTTTAGGACATGTGCAGTCTTGGAATTCCTTATACTAGTAGATTACGTAGAGTTACGTTTTGAAATCTAAAACATGAAGTGCTGATAGTACACAGCAGTGCTTACTCTTCCCAGTTGGTCCCTGTAGTATGTCTCCTCTCTTGGGTTAAACCTGCTGCTGCACTATGGAAAAAAAACCCCACTCCCCAACTTCCGTCTCCCACTCCCTTGGGTTTCAATTACTATCTGTGTTCACCTCTCATTAGCACAAACAGGCCTGCTCATTCTTAATACTCCAGATATGCACACAACATGGCAGCCAAATCAACACTGGCACAGGCTTGTATGCACCGTGTCGGGCCGTGTAAACATAGCACAGCAGTTTCCCCCAGTGCATCTAACTTGTGATGAACTGCGACTGTCTTCCATCATTCATATTCATCACTCCATCAAATGCAGAGCGTCTTACCTGAAACCACACAACATCCCCGTGATTGATGGTGATAATTATCAGGAGCTGATGTTTCACTCTCAAGGCAAATAAAGTTGGGAGTAATATAGCAGCAGTGATGACATAGTTTCAACTTTGTAATTATGGTGACAGCATTAAGGAAATTTCCTATTGATGTTGTGGGCCATAAACTAAAGCAATGGCAGTCAGTTCTACAATGGAGTATGGACAAAGATGACAACACAGTGGACAGACTTTGGTTGAGTATCAAGTGTTTGCAGCATCAGTCTACCGTATATTCTTCTCATTCAGCTGCTAATTCCTTTGATTTGGTCTTGGGGACATGTCATAGCAGCTATAGATCATTGGTGGAAAACTCAATAGTCTGTATCCAGTGCAGGACCCACTCTAATTTTAGAGTCTGAGGATCTAACCTACTCCCAACCTTCTTGCCCAGAGGTAGAACCACTAAAAGCTATCAGTTCAGCTCCGCACTATATTCTTCTTTGAAAGAATATATTTTGAATATTTATGGGATTGCTAACCTCTGGGTTTTTCCTTTAATCCGGTATCCGTAACCCTTATCAGTTATCACTGTTGTTGCTGTGGTCCAGGCAAAAGGAGGCTGCTTGAGACATCTGAGTTAGCCAGCAGGCTAATTCTGCTAATACAGATTAGCTCCCACGGGAGCTGCTTGTATTGATTGAACAACAAAGGCTGGGAGAAAAACGCTCCAACATTCAATTATCCACACCGATAGACATAATGCCATTCTGCTCCTCCCCTGTCTCCCCCTTTCTCTCTGACTGTAAGGTGGAGGGAGGAGTGCCCAGGCACATGTCTGTGTACTGGCTTTAAAAGCACACTGTAGGAGGGCTGGGCTATTCACCCCTCTTCCATCACCTTCCTCCTGTCCGCCCACTCCTCTGCCCTCTTTACCCATTTAGTTTATTTTAGCATTTTGCAGATGCAAGACTTTTTTTTGTTTAGGGGAAGTTGTGTTAATTCCAGGCCTGTGCATCCCATAATGATCGTGGTTTAATGTCAGTGAGTGACATATGCCGTCTGTCAGGAGGCTCTGATTTCCCTGGAGCATACAGCTGTAATGTGGGTGACATCTCAGTTAGCCAGCCTGTACAAAGCTGCAGGAATGAGCAGCATGCATCCTAATTAGTGCAACACTAAATACACACTAACATTGGAGCACACTGGAGACACAACACAGTGGCATAAACATGGAGCAGATTGTTAAAAAAAAGTTTGGTTTGTCCTTTTTGCCTTTACCCCAAGTTTCACTGACCTATGCGAATACTAAATACTTCTTTCACTGATAAAATCTCATATGAGTGACCTCAATATGCTTATACATTGCCTGTTTCCCCATCTCCTGTTGCAGAGTTCTTCAAATCCACCCTTGATAATAGTACCTTTATTTTGAAAGACATAGGTGACATAGTGTGGAAATATTTTATCATAAATACATTTGACAGTAGGACAAAGATACTAAAGGCTCATGATTAAATAGCATAACATTAAATAGCAAAACAAATATAAAATGGTTGGAAAAGAAGTCTTGCAATGACATAAAGGTACAGTGGACTCTATTTTATGTGTATTACAGGTGGCGAATTCCCCAAAAACTGCATTTTTGTCTCTTTTCAGTGGTGGAACTTGATTTTGTGCAAAAGTGCAGATATCAGAGTAAAAAGTATCACATGAAAATAAATCCACTTAAGTAAAAGTATTAAAGTACCCATTTAAAAATGTATTTACTTAAAAATTGTGGCATTTAACATGCAGATAACTGCTCTTAGATGTACTTAAGTAAAAGTAAAACGTATCATCTGTTCAGAGCTGTACTGATACCTAATTTTTTTTACTTATACTATACACTATATAACTTTTGGGGGTTCATCACCTGCTTGTTTCTATGGATTTCTCTGTCATTGATATGCCTGGAATGTTCCACAGTATGACTTTAAACAGCTCTATCTTACATGTATTCAATTACAGGTGGTTTTACAACTCAAACATTTCTAGAAAAACAGGCATTCTGACCTATAACTTGATCTAGTTTGGTCTCCATGAGGATAGAAAGGAAGCAATAACATTGCCATGGAGAAAAACATTTGACAGACCCTCCACCAGAAAAGTTACATAATGCACCTTTAAGCAGAGTACTTTACTACTTTTACTTCGCTACATTCCAACACGGTCACTTGTAGATCTTGTGCATGTCAAAACCAACTAAACAATCAACTTCGCATTAGCAAGATAATTTTGATGCGTAAGCTGCGGTGTCCAAATAATTTCCCTTGCGTATCAATAAAGTTTGTCGAAGTCTAAGTCTTCGCAGCAGTTCAGTCTCTTTGGGTAGCAGTGCCCTCTCATTAGTGTCCATCGTTAAAGCTAATTCTCTCTGCCTTGGGTCTGACCACAATTCTAGATGGCATGAGGCTAGGGCACCTCATCTCCCCATCGCCAATGACACGTGAAGGCAGCACAGGTAACAGATGCTGAGTGGGAAGGACAAAGTTATATATGGGCCATCAGCATTAGCCAAGCAGGCGAGTAACGTAAATGACTTCTGATCTGAAAGAATTATTAGCTAATGGCTGGGGCTCGCGAACAGGCCGTGATCTCTCGAGGGGGCCTCCGAGATGAAAGCGAGATTGGATGGAGAAGTAATCAAAAGAAAATTCGCCGATCAGCATCATTGGCTCGTATTCAGTCATGTGATCAACTGGTGGAGCTGGCGGACACCCAGATCTCAAATGTCAAGGCTTATGAGCAGGTGAGGAGAGATGCGTCTTAACAGGGGCGGCCATTTTGCTGCCGCCTAATTTATTTCCCATTACAGAAAATGTTAACAAAGCATTAATGAGGTGCTGACTACATCATCCCGGCTTTAAAACACTGTGTCAAGGGAACAGGCCTGCTTTGTATGCCACTGGGGTCCTCAGAGGGTGCAGAGTTTCTTACAAAAATCTATTTGGTTAAGTCAGGGTTAGAGTAAAAACTATTAGATCTATCTTGAAAGTAGACAAGATTTGCTTTATACTTGATGTCTGTGCTCTGACATTTGGTGATTCATTGCTTTTGAAAGAAGATACCAAACAGAAATACATAACCTGGATCATTTTTTGTCAGTTATTGGGTTCAGAAATTTACTGCCCTTATTTTTATCAGAGGGGGAAGAAATTTAGCTTTGTGCCAGTACTTGTTTCACACTGATCAGCCCTAATTAAATAAATTTTAACTGTAACTCATGTCAAAGCATACATACATATTTCCCTGTACAAAAATGTTTGTAAATATGCAGTAAATAAATTCCACATTTTGACCTGCACTTCCCCTTATATCCATGGGCACGTTTGACTGCTGTGATGACATGAACCAAACCTATTATCCATTTTGACATTAACCCTGGAGAACCCACGGGGTCAAATTTGACCACTGTTAATTGCTGCTACTAAAAATGAACCAAATTGAAAAAAATGTCAAATTTAACCTTAAAAGCCCAAAGACTACCACAATGTCTAGTGTGATTTCCTCTCTCTAGTAGAAAAGATTTTGGATAAGCAAAGACCAATGGTGTTAGTTTTTTATTAGTCGTTTATGGCCTTGTGTTCTTGTTTCAGTTGGCCAAAGTGTGTTTAAACATTAGAAATACAGTTCTAACATGCAAAAATAACTATTGTTAAATGTTCTGGTGTAAATTATTGATTTCCTAAATTTAAAACAGTTTGCATTGACAGTGCATCTTATAGTCGTTCTTTTACATTATACACCTAAAGCCCAATGGGTCAGATTTGACCCAAATCCTAAATCAGGGAATAAAGGGTTAAAATTTAAAAAGTAGATATTTTGGTGTTCAGTGAACTTATAACAATCATTTAAGGCATAGTTCATAATTTTCTGAAGAAGAAAAGGGTTCTTGGGTTCTCCAGGGTTAAAGCTATAGTGTGCGAATGATTCCATGCAAAGTTAAAACGATACCTCGAAACCTTATCCATGGAGAAGTTGTATGGTACTATGTTAGATTATAGCCATAGGAACGACATTTCCTTGGAAAAAGGAGGCCGAATAAGTGTCAATTTTGCATGCTTGTTTACATTTTCAGTAAAAAACAAACAAACAAAAATCTGATATAATAAATATTTTAAGCTAAAAGTAACATACTATGGCTTTAAATGCATGTTACTGTATAGAGTTCCTTTCTTTTATTTTCTCTTAGTTCTTTTTTATCTCATCCTGCCCATTCCCCTCCATTTTAGTTGGGATACATTTGTGTCCATTCTCTGCATTACATTTATGGATTATGAAGCTAAAAAAACATCCACTTTAAACCATTACAGTCATTACACGCCCTGCAGTAAAAATCTAAACTGAAACAATAGCATTATGAAAGTGGGATCAAGCTTGATTATTATTATAGTATTATTACCAAAAACCCGTTACAGTGATCTCTACCCCAGGGCTTTCGCACCCATATTTAAAAGTGGCCTGAAAATGGTAGCTAAATTTTTATTTATTTTTTTAAAATCTCTTTTAAAGGAAGTTACTTTAACCAAACAAAGCTAACACCAGCTGGGCAGTCCGACGGGAGTACACCACAAGCTCCTAAAAGTAATTTCAGGGTTAGGGCAAAGGAGCTAACTTGTCTAAATGAAAAGACCCTCGATGAAGATAGGTGGCCATTTTCGCCCCTGCAACTGAATTGACTGTTGCAAACAAGAGGCATGACCAAGATGAAATTGGCTCACCTAGATCTGTTCCTAGAAGGGCACAGTGAAGAGGGAAAGGAGTGAGAGAGGGAGAGATGAGAGGATAGTTTCAAAGGCGTGACAGACAGTAGCAGAGAGAGAGACACAAGAAGACAAATGAGACCATGAAAGAGCCTGAAGAAAATGGTTCTGTGGGTTCAGGGCCAGTGGAGATGACAGGCGAGTAACAGAAACAAAAAAGAAAAAAAAAGGATCTGATGTAGGTAGACGCTGGACCTCCGAAGGTGTCATCAGAGATATAATCTTTCTAACACGACAACTTGTTTTGAAGCATCAGACAGCGGGATATCCATTTGAGTATAATCTCCAAGAGGGACAAGTCTATGACCATCCATTTCATTATCAATAATAGACGGGATCCCAGATATCAAAATGAAAAATCCACAGTTCTTCTGCCAAGTAAACTGTTGCAAGGGATCTCACCATACACAAATACACAAAGAGAGACACAAAGACCAATATTTTAGCATCAAACAACTATAGAAGAAGTGAATTTAAACTAATAAAATGAAGAATCTCAAATCAAGTAAAATCTTGGATTGGAAATGCAAAATATTTGAATTTGAAATAACAGCTTGGAATTTGCCGACACTCCCGCTTGCTTTCGTGCTTCATTTCTCTTCAGTCTGAACGCTGCATGTTTAAACACACTCTTGCCTTGCTTTGACCACAGATAAAAGCTGCCGTAACAATGATGCAACCACTTCCTCCCGTCTTCCCATCATAATTGCACATCACATTTCTCCAATGAATTCCTAATCTGGACTCTACTTTTCAGCAATTTTGAAAGTCTTGTGAAAGTTTGGCGCCTCGGTCAGTATCACACTTTTATGGCCGAGCATAATTGGGACCATAAACCTGGTCTGAGCCCCATTCTGTAATGATTCCTTGCCTCAAATACCTGCTGGCCTTTAGCGGAATATTACTTATTAAGCACTCCAAATTCTAGAGGAAGTATTATCCGTAAGGTCAAGCATGGAGAATCAGTAAGAGGCAAGGTTTTATAGGATGGGTTTTCTCACAACTCGACGCATTGCAGATGGCATGTTAATGGACGGCGCGCCTCCATCTTCTGTGTTGTTGTCCCCTCCAGGATACTCATTAAAATATACACTGACACAGAATATCACTTTTTATGATTGTAGAAATATGCTGGAGTTCTGTGTATGGTTTAGTATTTGGAAATTAGAATGAATTCCTGTGATGGGTGATACCAGTGATTTTTATTTATTTATTTATTGATTGACTTTTGATCCGATACCGAGACACTATGGCAAGTACCGTATTTTCCGGAATATAAGCCGCTACTTTTTTCCCAGACTTTGAACCATGCCGCTTTTACAAAGGTGCGGCTATTCTGTGGATTTTTCTTCCACTGTTAGGGGCGCTTTAACCAGAATTTCAAAAACAAGATAACAAGATAGACGGAAAATTAATGCAAAAAAGAATATGCTACTTTTTATTTAGCAGATATAACACACATGGCAAATTACTAACTGGTAATTATTTTCAAATCCTCACCCCTTCATCATGAAAAGCACAGGAAGGAGTTGGTATGATACAAGTTTTAAGTTGAAGGCCGTCGATCTTGCTCCAGGAAGGAAGCCGTGCTGTAGAGCCCTGCACCTGCAGGACCCAACACAAAACAATGCGGCGCGGGACATATTCTGAAAGCTTATTGCGGGAGCGCGACCGCACGACGCGGGAGCGGACAGGAGCGGGACTGAAGCATGCGGGAGCGGGCGGGAGCGAGACTGAAAATTCTGTCCCACGCAGACCTCTACCGTGTTGCTGCATGTAAGATTGGGTCAATGGTTTCAGCGGAGATGATTAAAGTGACTTGTGCTTTTACTGCACAGGAGAAATGAAGGTCAATTACTGGTTCTTTTCTTTTTTTGACCTCGATTTAATCAGCACAGTTGCTGCCGTGTTAAAAGGCACTGTTCAGAAAGAATCTGTTCAGGTACATAAATGTACATTTACAGTAGAAAATCGTTCTGTATATGCAGTAAATATCTCATTTTTCAACATGGATATCAGCGGCTTGTATCCCGGTTGCGGCCCTTGTATATTAAAAAAAATTAAATAAATAGAGTGGATGTGGCTCTATAGTCTGGAAAATACGGTAATATTGACTTAGGACAATATTATTTTTAATTAAAATGCATTGAAACTTGTTTGCTATGAAGAATTTTACACCAGATTTATAGCGTTTGGCTTCAGTCTAATGCTCCTGGTGCTAGGGGTTTTAAGAGTGAATTTTGAGCCAGGTCCATATTAGGAATAGGAATTTATTTGCGTACAAAATAGCAAAATTAAAACACCAGAATCATGTAGAGTAGATTAATACAAACATTTCAGGTCCAAAATGACGAGGCTCACTGCAGCAGTTACAGAGAGGGTTGAGGATTTCCAATGTAAATTCAACTGGAAACGGAGTCAAAAGGAGCCTGATGTGCCGCCATGAATACTTCCTCTTTCCTATTCCTAGTGCGTCAGCTTTGTCCATTTATATATCCAGTCTATGGCTTGAACTCATCTAAAAAAAATTTTTAAAAACATTTTACGTATTGATGTTTTGATAATCCATAGTCCTACTTTTCTTTACCCATCTCTAATTACTGCTTCCTTTTCTTCTTCTCCCCATTGAACAAGGCAACATTTTATTTAAAAGTTTTGTAATAGCTGTAATGGTTTGGTTATGAACAAAGCCAGTGTTATTCTCTGGTTTTCTCCCTTTGTCTAAAGACCTAAATCAAATTTGTAGATGGATCGATAACTTTCAATCGTCTTATAATGTTTCTTTCTCTGCTAGACACAAGTGGATGTATTTTATAAACTGCAGATTAAGGACTGGATTGCAGTTGTGAAAAACAAACTTTGTTATGTCTCAAATGAAAGTGTTGGTGTAAAGGTATACTAAAGAAATAGCATCACATTTGTTCTGTTTTATGTTGATCTATTGGAGGATGTTGACAGAAGAAAATGAAGGAATGAGCAAAAGCAACACAATTCACAATCTGAGGCGTTTGTCGAGACATGGCTGAAAAATACAAGCATCCATTTAATTCCATCTCATATCTTGCTGTTTGTCCAAAATTGAACCAGGCTTCCTTGTAATGTTTATATTCCTCTTCAATTGCCTCTCGCTCCGAAACACACACACATTTGACATTGGCGTTGTAACCCAATCTCGATGGCGGATTTGCTTGATTTCTTTAAGACAAGGACTTCAATCATCCTTGCTATCCTGTAGTGTCACTTCAGATTTTATCACAAGGGTATGCTGTGTGATTATCCCTTTACAATGGAGATAAAAATCCTTCTCCCTCCCACGCACACATCCAAATAGCAAACGAACCAGCCCCCATTGGGTCCAAACACAATACAGGAAGCCCAAAGAGGTGCAATTGTTTCTGTGTGTGACCGGTAGGGTGCCCATTGTACACCAAGGCCATCAGAGGAGAGTATCACCTATGAAAGAATGACATAGATCGCTTCAAATGCTCCACTCCCCCCACTCCCCCTTTTCCAGACCTAGTCCCCCGAGACTGGCAAAGAACAAGGCACATCCGTCCAATCGAATGTCACGTAAATACAGCAGCAGCAGTAGTCCTGTGATTGCTGTTGGTATACCCTGCTTATTGACCCGTGCTACGAGCTTCAGAGGGCCAGTGTGCGTGGTGTGATAGGGAGAGATGGACTGGGAAGGCCAATGTGAGACTAGAGATGAACAAAGAAAGGTGTACCAATGTATAGAAGAAAAATGTGAAATGGTAGAGTTAAAATGGCACTGGTCCTACATTGGGGTGACAGTAGCTCAGTTGGTGGAGTGTCTACTGATCCAAAGGTTGGAGTTTCGAATCCCACTCTTGACAGATGGTTGAATGGTCAGGTCCACTGACCCACAGGTTGGCAGTGCGGTTCTAGCTCCCATAAATGAATATGGTTGTTGTGTCCTTAGGCAAAACACTTAACCCACCTTGCCTCCAGGGCCTATATACACTGGTGTATGAATGTGTGTGTGAATGAGTGAGTGGTTTCTTTGAGTGCCCTGAAGGTGGAAAAGTGCTAAATGAAAATGTGACTATTTACAAATGCAAATCTTGGAGTCTGGAAATATTGTTCAGTTCCAATACAAATTGTCCCTGTTGACTAAAATTGTGTAACCTACAGTTCACAATCTTTTTCAGTTTAGTTACTTAATGTTAACGTAAATGTTTTTGGTCTCTGTTACATTGTATGGGAACAAATTTTAAAAGCTTGAAATAGTTTAGTGGCATTTTTCACAGCTTACTATAAGTTTTTATATTTTGAATGGCTCAGAAAGAAGAGTGAAAGAGTGACCCTGAAAAAGTTGGGGGACCAGTCATCACTATCTATGCTGTGTCCTTGGGCAAGACACTTCACCCAGCATCCTGTGCCACTATGCATTTGTTACTGAGAGACCATTTGTCTCCTATGGTTGCTACATCTTAGTCAGTTATCAATTACGTCACCACTGTACAATATAAAACACTTTATTGACTAAAATTGTCTTGTTGTACTAGAAACCAGGCAACACCAAAGCAGATCCTTTCACACAAACGCAACCCGCGCTTATATAAGTCACTATAGCCTGCCTATTGACCCGTGCTGTGTGCGTTTGAGAGACCAGTGTGCAGCGGCCGCTCGTATCCGTGATGGATCGGGAAGACCATCATGCTCTGGGTTGACCCTATCTGGAGGCACCGTGGCGAGATCAGAGTCAGAGCCAGACCCACTGTCTCCTGCTGGGATGGGGGGACAGTATAGCCACAGATGCGTGTTTGCAGAGGAGATGACATCGCCCAAAGCCCCTCTGCAGCCCGCTCCAAAAAGATAAGACAGAAACGGAGATGGGCAGCTCCACAGATGGCCAGCGACTACAGTCAACGTTTTTCCTGTTTGTGTGGTGTGTGAGATGACACCACTGGTCAAACGTATATGCATAAAGAGGCACTTATGGTGACAGGAAGTTAAAGTCAAATGCAAATGGTGTGTCCAAAACTCATGGTGCTCTTAACAAGGTTATTTTGCATTGCACAGGTACTTTGAAAGATTTTGGAGTCAAGCTTTAACCTGTCTAGAAGTGGAAAAATAAAACAAAAATATAAAATTCCCACGGGATTTTAATTTTATGTTTTTGTAACTTTAGTGGAGGGTCTGCCATGTGGTTCTCTCCAGGGAGTTGGCTTTTACTTGAATGTTGGAATGTTGTCTGTGGAGCAGCAAATTTATTTACTGGATTAAAATAAGACCAATAGAAGCGTAATGCCGTACAATGGAACATTCCACACATAAGCTCTCCATTATGACAAGCAGGTGGACCAACAACTAGAGTTAGAAAAGCTACATAAATAAATACAGGGATGTCTTACAGTGACAAGGAATCACTCACCCACATTCACATAGGCAAAAGCGTCTTGCCAAAGATCACATCATTATTAGGATGGAGCTGGAATCAAACTACCAACCTCCTATTTGATGGTTTTAAACATGTTTTGCACCATATCATTTCACCACCTGACAGTGCTCTCCTCAGAGTTCATATTTTAGTGACTTTTTGGTCTCTGTTACAGTTTTGAAGACTTCTCTTGATGTTAATGGATGTGACAGTTTTGACAGTGTGTTGTCACTTCACTGGCATGTCTTAAACTGAGAGAATGAGTGAACAGCGTGACAGCAGAGGCCTATTATCATAATAAATCATTTAAACCTAACACATCAACTTTGAGGACAAATTATCTTTTGAATACATTTCACTCACTAACCAGTGCCCAGATGTAATAACTTGAATAATGTGCTTGGTCTGTCAGTAGTCATAATGTTAAAGGTCCTATATTATGCAAAACTGACTCTTGTGAGCGTTAAGTCATGTTATAATGTTATTACCACATCAAGAACATACCTGTTGTGTTTTGTTTCATTAACACACGTTTGAGTAACCTTTTATTATTAGTCTGTCTACATCTACAAAGCTCAAAATGCTCTATTCCAGCTTCTGATGTAATGTAGGGGTCGTTCTCAAGTTAACGACTACCTTTTACCTTTTGTTCAGCAGAGATTGACAATTCCAGGGCTGAAATTATCCAAATGTTTCTAGTGAAAGTGTATGGCGTTTAAAAGCACACTGGACCACTTCCTGTATTACCGCATGCTGTCACAAGCTGGAACAAAGTGTTTTCAGTTTGAGAGAAGAGCACAGCCTAAATATTTTTTGTGAGTATTTGTTTGTGTGTTAAATATGTGTGAATGAAACAAAACACAACTCTGGGTATTTTTGTGATGATGAAACAGCATTTTAACAGATAAGAAAATAGCGTAATATTTTTTTCTTTTGGTATCTATGCATGTTTTTATTCTTGCTGTTATTTCCAATTAAATCTAAAAGTCAGATAGTCATATTTTAACTGGTATGCATGAATGTGCTAATATTTTCTAGTCGCTTAAGAAATTTCCAAAAAACAAATGACTAATTCCCATTTGTATGCACCAGTGCTCTGTGTGGCATCATTAGGCAATCAACAGTCACGCTCAGTGGCATGTATCAAACACTTAAGTGACTCAGGTCATTCTAATTTTGGATCTAAGGACAAAAGCTGACAAGGAACCAGAGAACTTTGATCATTAATTAGTTAACTGTGACAAAACATTCATTGAAATTTACAAGTAAAAAAAACATGACGAAATCATCATAAAAGAAATAATGAGAAAATGCATCATTGTTTTCTAATTAGGCCTGTACACACCTTTTCTATTAAACCATCATATCTGCATCTCCATCATATATTGCAGTCTTTTTATAGCACGTGAATTAATCTTAAAATTGCCATTACACCTTAGTTAGTCTTAATAAAGCATTAATAAAAATTTTATTCATTATCAACACAGTATCTTAAGAATGAGTCAGGTTTAGTAACTACTTAATTAATACTCTAACTCCTAACCTTAAAGATCTTTTCTGGTACAAGTCCAGCACCCGGTTGGGTCCATAGCGATATGGGAGATAACTTTCCCTGAAATGTTCCACAGTATGGCATTAAACCTGTGTATTTCTTAATTCTAGGTGTTTTTTACAATAAAACAATACCTTGAAAATTCTGCATTCTACTTCATTCTTCTTCGGACCTGTAAAGTGACATGGTGCTTGTCTTCTTAGAAATAGATAATTTTTATATCATAATGTGATTGTTTCTGTGTAACAACATCTCCATGGTGATGGACCCTCCACCTGGAAAGTTTCACATTGCATCTTTACCATGTTAACTCAGTAGTTATAAGTCAGATTCATTCGTACTGTACTTTATTCATGCTTTATTGAGGCTAAGGACAGTTTAGTTATTATAAAGTGGTATCAAAATTGTCTATTGTCCATTTGTTTTGTATTTGTTTTGCCTTTAACAATATTTTATTCCACACTGAAAGCACTTTCACGGCACTCGAAAATGTTTGCATACAACAATGAGCCTACTCTTGAGATGATTAAGAATGTCAGTGCGTGCCCTGATCTGGCCATTGGCAGGAGAAACCTTTGAGGTATATATTAAAATTTCATTATAGAATTCACAGTTCACCTGGAAATGAGTTTGGACACCCACCTCCTCCACACCCTCTTTGACACATTCAGCTATAAAAGGTCATTGCACCGCGTTACTGCCTGAATGTTGATGCATAGAGATGATCCTCGTGATAAAACCTGATCATGGAACAAGCTGCTGTCTGGGCAGAATACTATGGCCATATTTTAAATACAGTACATTATAGACCTACTGCTACCAGACATGTATTCTATTTTAAAGGTCCAGTATTATATTAAACATACCTGGAGTTGTGTTTTATTTCATTTACACATCTTTGATTATTACACTGTATATATCTCCAGAGCTTAACATGCTTTGTTCCACCTTGTGTCATAAAACAGTAGTATTGAAGTTGATGGCTATCTTTTACCTTTCTTCAGTCAAGATGGGCAATTCCAGAGCTGAAATTATCCAAATAATGATAGTGAAGGTGTATGGAGTTTAAAAACACAGGAGAGCACTTCCTGTATTATCACATCACAAAGTGGAACAGAGTGCTTTCCATTTGAGAGAGAAGCTCTCAACAGATCAAAAAATAGTGTTATATGAGCCCTTTAACTCCATTACTCCACTACATTTGAAATGGCTTCACAGCATAAGAACATAGTGAAGTGTCTTGAGTATGTCCTCACTCGAATGTTCACATGAGAACAACAGCTGTGACTTGGGACTAACTGAACTAGCCTTAGAAGTGACATGACCTCAGAGATGACCTCAGACATGTAAGAATAAAAAACACAGATCCTTTGTGACATCTGGTCCACATGGCCTTACTCCTCAGCTGTGCAGCAAGTGGCCGTAAATCACACAGAACAGTATTGTAATCTGTATGGTGAAGAATGCAGTGCAAAATTTGACTGACTGAGTTTTAATAAAGGCAAACTATTATCCCACAGTGAACATTTTTTATTTTCTTACTTTCTTAGAGATGTTATTACATTGCCAAGACAAGCAGGCGATGCCACTGTTGTCCAAGTCCATCCATTCATCCATTTTCTTCCGCTTATCTGGGGCTGGGTCGCGAGGGCCGCAGTCTAAGTAGGGACTCCCAGACTTCCTTCACCCCAGACACTTCCTCCAGCTCCTCCCGGGGGGACCCTGTGGGGCCAGCCAAGAGACATAGTCCCTACAGCGTGTCCTCGGTCTTCCCCGGGGCCTCTTTTCCGATGGGTCATGTCCAGGAGGCTCCGAGCTCTTCCAGTGTGACCGAGCTCCTCACCCTATCTCTAAGGGAGCACCCAGTCACTCTTTGGAGGAAACACATTTTGGCCACTTGTATCCGCACTCTCGTCCTTTAAGTCATTACCCAAACCTCATGACCATAGGTGTGGGTAGGAACGTAGATTGACCAGGAAATCAAGAGCTTTGCCTTTTGGCTCAGCTTTCTCTTCGCCACAAGCGTCTGATACAGCGACCGTATCACTGCCAGTGCTGCACCAAACCACCTGTCAATTTCTCGCTCCATCCTCCCCTCACTCATGAACAAGACCCCGAGATACTTGAATTCCTCCACTTGAGGCCCTGGAGCCAGGACTGGGGCGGGCGCCCGATGGTGAGCGCCTGTTGGCCAGGCCTGCCTCCACAGGGCCCGGCTGGGCCCGAAAGAGCGACGTGGGGCCACCCTCCCATGGGCCCACCACCCGCAGGAGGATCCACAAGGGGCCAGTGCAAAGAGATCTGGACAGCAGTGGAAGGCGGGGCATCGGCGACCGGATCTCCCGACATGGAGACTAGTTCTGGGTACATGGACTATTGTCCACGTATTTTCAAACAGTAATTGAAAAAAAAAAAGAAAGTTAATCCCTTTCAGTGGAACATTCCAAGCAAAGCAATAACATCTCAGTGTAGACAGGCAAGTCACAACCAACCCAAAACTTAAGTACATACACTACATACTTTGTAGTGTATGTCAGATGCTAACATACATTACAAAGTATGTTAGAATCTGATTGAATTTGTTGACTAAAATATCCCTGTTGGTTGTGTAGTAGAAAGTGGCTGGGACCCAGAGCAACAGCTGCTGTAGGCCTGCGGCTCCCCTCACAGCGCTGTCTAATCCTTATGCAGGTTAATCCAACTCTGACCTCCTCTAGTCCTCCCTGACGATCCTATCTCCTCCCCGATCCCACCCCCATCACCGCTCTATACCGCCATTTCCTGTCATGTACCATCACCACCAGTCTCCTCCTCTCCTCTTATCTCCTGATATCGTCTTTTCCTAGTTTTGACCCCTAGCTTGCTTTGGCTCTCCCTCTCTGCACCTCACAGTTGCCTTAAGGAGATTTTCAAAGTCCGTTCGGCAGCAGTTCTAACCGCTCAAACTGATGGCCAGATAAAGCCTACATTTACCTTGTCCTCAGTTCCCCATTAAAGCCCTTTTTGGGAACTGTAACTTTAGAGGAAATGGAAGGAGGGGTAAGAAAAGAAAAAAAAACACCAGCCACCCTTAAGCTCTTTGCACTGTTTATTTGCAGCAGCATGAAGGAGGAAGGCGAGTTTGTGGAATATAGGAAAGGCGCCGAAATAGGGCTGGAAAAGGTGACTTGGAAGTGTCAGTAGCCCGTTCCCCATAGGAAAGCATAGCAGTGCGGAGCGGAGTGGCACCCTCAGGCAAGGTAGCTTCATTGGCAGCAGAGATGGATGATCCGGAACATTGTACACTGTGTGCGTATAGAACTCAGAGTCTTTTTACCAGCACAAGGGCAATAGGCTCTCCAAGTGGCTCAATTAAAATGTATATTGTGCTCATTTACTAGCCTCTTGGGTGGGCTAGAAAGATGACAGTGAGGTTTTGTATGGCTGTTTTGGCAGGTGAGAGTTTTAAAGCTGCGTATTTTAGGTCATGGGAGGGGGTAGGGCCTTGTTGGCACAGTTGCGCTCACCCGTTCAATGGTGCATGCCACATACTCTCTGAGGGCTTGGCATGTGGCCAGTTGAGCCTGGCGCTGTCACCTTCGCTGACTCGGGCAGAGCTTTCTCCACAGGGCTCTGCTTTGTGTTTTAAAACAATGCATTTGCCTTTTGGCCACTGACATATTCAAGTAATCATTCCTTTCAATGCTTACGTCCTCTGAGAATTGAATGTGGGTTGGAACCTAATTAAACATTGTTGCAGAACTTTTCCAATGGCTTTTAGAAACTCCATTCAATCATTGGTATTCATTCTGTTTTCTTACCATCATTTGTATTGTATTCTCTGTTTTGAAATGTCATATTTGTTGTCTTCAAAGCAAAACAACTGAAATTACTGAGCCATACAGTTTCATATTTCAAAGATGTACTATACAGCTTTTCCAAGAAGATGTGATTGCTTTGCCTGGAATGTTCCGCAGTGTGTTTTTAAAGTTATCAATCTCCATAGAGACAAGTGTGTGAGACTGGGTCACAGTAGGAATGCATATTTGCAAGTTAATTTCTGAACATTAGAAACACTGTAATATATTTAATGCCATTCTGTGAAACTCTAGGCAAAGCAGTAACATCTTTAAAACCAATGCTATTTGTTCTTGCTGCTACCAGTCCCATGCTTCTTTATAAACCAACAAGTTATGTAATTATAATTTCCACAAAATTGAATCTTGGTTTAGTAGTGGTTTTGCTGCAAGTCTGTCCCATTTAAAGCTTGGTCAATATTTTATTTTAGTTTTTTCTTTAGTTCTGGTTCAGACTGAATTTTGCCTTGGCCTTAGACTCTTATTTTATCATGCATCAAATCTATATCTGTGCTTTGTCCCATAGCATAAAAAGAAGACTATATTTGGACTGCTTTGGACATTTCTATTCTGTTCTTGGGAGCAATCAGAGGCCCGAGAACTGGCTGTTAGTCCGGGATTAAAGCAAGCCCTCTTCACATCCATCAGGGATAAGGCACTCACAGCTCGGCTACTCAGGGCAAGACGGACTCTGCCCCGGCCTGGACCCCGATTGATCCTCGCGGTCATTTTATAGATTGCAGAAAACTTTCACTTTCTATTGGAATGCTATCATGGCATGCTTCTATAGATGTAATCCAAGAACAGAGATTCCTGATTTTCCTGTGCACAAAAACCTATCTACAAGCCTTATTCAGATTTAGAAAAAGTATTGTTTCTTTGTTTATATCTGAATCGCAGTATGAATCCTGGTTTTGCTTTAAATTAGGGAATAGAGTTGGTCTTGTATTACTCATAATTGACTCTTGTCAGCTTTAAGCCATGTTATAATGTTACCACCTCATCAAAAACATACCTGGAGTTGTGTATTGTTTCATTCTCACATATTTCGTTGTCCTGTGTTATTAGTCTGTCTACATCTCCAAAGCTGAAAATGCTCTGTTCCACCTTGTCGTATGATGAAGCAATAGTTTTCAAGTTACCTGCTACCTTTAACCTTTTGTTCAATAGAGATTGGCAATTCCAGGGCTGAAATTATCCACATGATTCTGGTGAAGGTGTATAGAGTATTATTACATGACATCACAAGGAAGAACAGAGTATTTTCAGTTTGAGAGGAAGCCTAAATATGAAGGGTTTGTGTGTTAATCATGTGTAAATGAAACAAGCGCAACCCCAGGCATGTTTTAATGAGGAAACAACATTATAGAGTAGATCAGAAAATAGTTTAATATGGGCCCTTTAATGTGTAAATTATATTGGGGAAAAATACGCATTAGTCGCAAAATATTGGTTTTTATCTTCTTTTTAAATGTCACCCTCTATAAGTAATACAGTATATATTCAAATGCAAGTGTTTTACTGTTGAAAATCACCTGCTTGTCGCCATAGAATTACATTTTATACTATACTGTGGACCATTCGAGGCAAAGCAATAATCTATCCATGGAGACAAGCAAGTGGGACATCTAAAATCGCACCTTTCTAAGCCTTTTTAACTGCTAAATTAATCCCAGTAGCACCCCTCACCTACATTGCATTTGAATGACTTTGAGACATTTTTATGGTGGTTAAACTTTAAGCAGGAGCTGAGTAACAGTGTCAAACAAAAACTTTCTCCCACTCCATTGTCAGCACATACTTCAGTACACATTTATTCATATATATTCATTCATACTATCATCCTTTCTAGGCCTGGAGGAGTGGGATTACTACTTGTTGTCATACAGTGCCCTTTACTAACCCAAAACAAGCTTTCTTTATGATGGACCTCCATATTTGCTTGATCCATGCATATTTCTGCATTACCCCTTTCAAATAGAGGTTACAACACAGAGATAGCCGTGCCTTGTCTCATTCTTATTCCCATTTCTCCATTGTCAAGTTGCCGATAGAAACAAGGGGTTATGGAGGGGTTAGGACAATCTCATGCCTTCTCCACTGTCCTCATAGCACTCTTTGCAGCCAAGCGCCGATAATTGCAACAACAGCCCCAACAGCGTATGTATTATGTATTGTGCGCATATATAGCCGCGGACTTTAAATATACACACGCATGATGCATTTGCCCATTGTAACTTTTTCTCTTCACACGTGGTACAGCTTTGAAGCACATTGTGTAAAATGTTACAGTTGTTGGGTTTAGAGAGCTTATATTTTCAGATTTTCTGATGTTATAATGCTCATGCTCACCATAAAGGTAAAAGGAGGTGTGTTTTGTTTCATTCACACATGTTTAACACACAAACCCTGCGTATTTAGGCTGATTTTGTCTCTTCAAACTGAAAACACTCTGTTCCATCTCGTGATGTTATGTGGTAATCCAGGACTCCACTGTGTTTTTATAATCCATACACCTTCACCAGAGTTATTTGGATAATTTCAGCCCTGGAATTGCTAAACTCTACTGAAGAAAAGCTTAAGTAGCCAGTAACTTGAAAACTACCACTTCAGTACATCACAAGGTAAAACAAGGCATTTGGAGCTTTGCAGACAGACTAACGATGAAGGATTACTCAAAAATCTGTGAATGAAACAAAACACAAAGTTTTTGAAGAGGTAACAACGTAATAACAAGCTCACAAGAGTCAGTTTTATGTACTATGGGATCTTTAATGTAGATATCTGAGCATTATTACCAACATATGACCCCATGCAACTTAAATATGCTCTACTTGATTTTTACCTTCTTAAAAACATGAAAAACAGAACTAGATCATGCTAACTGAGCACATCTTGATTCTCTGACAATAAAAACGGTTTCTAGTTAGATGCAGCCATTACACAGCAGGCGTATTATTATAGGCCTGCTGTTGCCTCAAGAGTTGCTTATACAATAAATCTGTACTGGGGTAAGAGAAATTTTGCTCAAATACATGGGGAGAATCAAACGCAGGCCCTTAAAGTATAAACAGAAGTGAAACCATCCTCATTTAAGAGGTGGTTATGGCTAATTTCTGGAACTGATAATGTAGATTCCGTCTTTGGATTGTGCTTAAGTGCCCATAAAACTGTCCGGAGCTAAAAAAAAAAAAAAAAAAGGCCCAGCCCCCTTCCTCTCCAGTTCTTTAGTTGGTCCAGTCTTCCCTGGACTTTTCTGTGATACATGATTGATCTATGTGCAGCTGGACTCAGGTGGGCTCTTTTTATCCAACGCATTTCTCAAAGAAGACTTGTGCTTTTCAATGATTAATGGCTGCGTGCTCTTTCTATGTGGCTATACGTGTGTGAGTGTGTGTGCTGGCAGGACTGCATGCATGTTAACCATCATGTTTGCGTCATCAAGTGTCTAAAAAATATATAGCACACCAACAACACACGAATGTCCACCTCAGGCAAAGTACTATAAACAAACTGCGATCAAGGCCGCTCAGAGAGACTGGAGATCTTAAAAGCTGTTCTAAAAAAGGATTTAGAAGTACTACTACAACAAAATGATAATGTAAAAGCACTGTAAATCTAAGCTAAATATGTGTTTTTAATAGAAGATTCAAACAGCCATGATCATTATTCTTACCTCTATCCATCAGTTTGGGATTGCAGGGGTCACACATCCTCAAAATGGCACCATACAAACTTAAAGGTGCATTGCACATCTTCTGGTCTAGGGTCCGACACCTGCTTGTCTCCATGGAAATGTCACTGCTTTTACTGGAATGTTCCATGGTATAACATTAATGGGTGTTTCTATTGTTTAAAACTACAATAATTCCTTCTGTGACTAGAGGCGACTCTCCACAGATCTGAATGGTAATAGTGCTGTAACCTACTTGTCTCCGTTGTGATAGATATGTATTATCTATACTATGGAACATTCTAGACGAAGCAATAACATTTCCATGGAAGCAGGTGGCGGAGTTTCCACTAGAAATGTTATGCTATGCACCTTTAAGTCCACAGATACATAGTATTACTAAAGGTACCATATTTTTGTATCTATTTTTTTTTTTTTTATATGAGAAATCATTTTTGAAGACAGTCCACATACAACAAACTACTTAAGGCACAATTATTTCTCCCAATGTATCACTATTTTATCTATTTCCTGGTTTTTGGCAGTCAAATATGAAACTGTAAAATAGTAATTTTGGAAGCTGCCCATGTATTTGTGGGTCTACCATAATATTTATCATTTTATTAAGGAATCCTGTTTTGCCTCATCTTGACAGGGGACTTGTAGGTCTAGATGGCCACATGGTTGGAGTGCAAAGGTCTTGATCCACATACAAGACTCCCATCCATTAAAAGTCTCTGCGTCTCCCAAAAGAGTTCACCAAACTAGGGCACGGTTCTCACGTCCGCTGACCACCCGCATCATGACAATCTGCCCAGACCGAGTGAGAGGCTTTTGTGTTGCCCCCGAGCCCATGAATGAGGTCAGTGCATGTGATGTGTGCACAAGTGAGCTGTGATTGGTGGATAGGGTCATGTGTGCGGGGGCGTGTATTTCCCCATAAGTGCCAATTACAACTTTTACGCCAAGATGGATTGAGCGTGAGGTGTAGTTAGTCAAGGTTGAGTTTAGTCGGGTCAAACCAGAATTGTATTGGGTGGATTTTGGCTGTGAATTGAAGTCCATTCCTACTGATACTGTGCAGGTGATGGCACAGTATTCCTTGGGGGTGTGATGGACTGGAAGGACATAAAAGTGTATCCTTGGTCCTATTCTATATCAAAATACACGGTGGCCCAAAAAATTTGACACAATTTTGCAGGCCAATAATTTTGGCCATTCTTGTTAATATAACGTCAAATTTTCACAAAATGTTTAGAAACAGATCAAGATTTTATATATATTAATGTTTTATTTCTGTTCTGTTTTCAGGTTGAGCCGTTCATTCCCTTTCACTTCTCTTCTGATATTGATGATGGTCTACCAGATCCTTTAGCCCTGCATAATCAGCCTTCTCCAAGTGCTAATTTGTTTGCCAGTTGGTGAAGTTTTTCCAAATTTTGCATTAAAGGCGCTGCACAGTATTGGGTGACTGTGTGCGAGCATATTCCAAAACACAAAATGACTTCTCTTTGAGAGTGAACGGCTCAACCTGAAAACAGAACAAAAATAAAACATTAAAAATATAAAATCTTGATCTTTCTATACATTCATATACGTTTCACCAAGAATTGTTAAAAATGATTTTTTGATGAAAAATGATGAAATGATGTCAAATTTTTTGGGACACCCTGTATATTAGATATTAATTATGTCCCAAAGTATATACAATATCAAACGAAATTCAAACCTGAAGACATGCTCATTCTGATATTAATAAACACTTTGTGTTCTACAGAGAGAGAAGTCAGTACAGCTGCCATGCTGGATCTGGAATCACGGAGAGGTTTATTTTTAGTATTGAATAAAATATGTATTAAAGGTGCACTATGTAATTTTCCTGAGAAGAGTCCATCACCAGCTTGTCTCATGAAAATATAAAATGTAAAATGTTCCCCCGTACGGTATTAGCTCATCTGTTTTTCATTTATTCAGTTACAGGGGTTTTATTACTGAAATTATTTGGTTTGGAAAAGTTTACATTTCCATAAAAATGTAAAGTTTCAGACCCTCCACCTAAAAACTTAAATGCCATGTATTATTATTACAAACAGTGTATTATTACATTTTGTCCGTCTGTCTGAACACACTGGAACATGTGGTCTTTCTCTTCAATCTTTCATGACAAGCCTGGTGTCCTGTTTTGTCTGTATGCCCTCACTCACCATGAGAGAAAAACTACTCTTGCTTACTCTTGTAGTCATTCTTTTACTTTTTGAGCTCCCACTGTTTTTCTCTTCCACTGTCACTTTGGATCTAAAACCACCAAAACACCCGCACCCGGAAATTTAGCTGACATGTTGTGAAAGGAGCGGGATGGCAAACTAAGGAAGCCAATGCTATGATTAAGTAAAAAGAAGTGGCGGCGCTCCTACATCCCAAGTAAATGTCAGCCTCTTTGATATTCTGATGGTTCACCTTGATTTCTCTAAGCAGATGATGCATGGCCACTACAAATGAGGATGCGCTCACTGTTCTACTGTGAGGGGAAGGGAGCGGGGCGGGGGCACTTAGCGGGCACATACAGGCTGCGTCTGGGTAAAGCTTATGAGTAAAAGAAAGTGGAAGTATCTGTTAACTTTGGATTAGAGATTGCTTACTTTAAAAGGCACATACAGTATGACGCTGTTTTCTGTCTGATATAATGTTGTTTCCTCATCAAAACTACACTCAGAGGTGTTTTGTTTCATTCACACATATTTAACACACAAATCCTGCATTTTCATCTGAGTTTTTCTGAAGACACTCTATACCACCTTGTGATGTCATGAGGTTAAGACAGGAAGTGCTTGCTCTAGTGTGTTTTTAAGCCCCATACACCATCCATCCATCCATCCATCCATCTTCTCCCGCTTAATCCAGCTGGATTGCGGGGGCAGCTGCCCAATCCTCATAGCACCTGACCCCCCCATGAACCCCTCTGCAGGTGGTGAGCCCACAGGAGGGTGGACGTCATGGTCCTTGATGTTAGTTCATAGGGGTGCGGGCATGTTTTGAGTTGATGGAGGAAACCGGAGAACCCGGAGGAAACAAGCCCCATACACGTTCACTAGAATCATTTGGATAATTTCAACCCTGGAATTGGCAATCTCTAATAAACAAAAGATAAAACAGTAGCTATTAACTTTATAAGTACTGCTTCATGACATCACAAGGTGGAACAGAACATTTGATAAAGACAAACATTTGTGAATTAAATAAAACACCACTCAAGGGATGTTTTTATTGTGTTAACCTTGTAACATGGTCTAAAGAGTCAATTTTGCATAATATGGCCTTTAATGAAAGATGCAAGAGTGTCATTTATTGTCATATATAATCTTAAACTTTATCCATTTCAATATATATTCACTGTACATTTTCCATACATGTTATCCTTTAAAGGTGAAATGTGTAACTTTTCTGTTGACTTTTCTGGTGACTTGGTTGTCTCTATGGAGATGGTGGTGTTCTACATACAAAAAAAGTATAGTAAAAAGTTTATATTGCAAGTATTCATTTACAGGTGTTTATTATTATTGCTAGAAATGTATCAAAAAACATGCATCCTAAACAAAATCATCTCTCCAAAGATCTGACCTGTAACTTCACAACATCACCTGCTTGTTTCCATCCCAGGCAAAGCAATTTCATTTCCATGGAGACAATTAGAAAAGTTAGAGTGCACCTTTAATAAAATGTCCCCAATTTGATTTTCGTCACAAACTCAATTTACTACATCTTATAGTTGATGCCTGGAGGTTTTTCTCATGAAGTTGTACTTTTAAAATCCCAATTTCCAAACCCAATTAACATTTTAAACTCTAAATGTAATCTATAAAGTAAAAATCTGTAGGTAGGAGTTATATAACACTCTTGAATCCGATATCCCTCGCCGGGCTTCTGATTGCTTGACAGCGTGCCGTGGTGCCGATTGCCAGCTCAATTGTTTCTTTCAACTTTTCCTCAACTGGCTTCTCTTTGACAGTAACTCCCTTTGTGCGTGTTCTCAGGTGTTTTGTTTCTGACATAACAGTTGCTAATCTGTTTCGGAGAAGATTAGTTCATGAACTACAAGAGAAGAAAAGAAAGAATCGCAGCGGGACACTGAAAAATGCCTTTGGAACTGCTTTGCTTTTGGCCCAGTTTGGAGTTTGCCAGACTGCTCCTTGCACCCACTGCCTGCTCACCTGCCCTCTGCCAAAAGTGTCACATCACTCACTCCGTATGTTGCCAAATATTTGAGGGTGTTCGCGAGGTGAGGTGTGGGCCCTATTTTTAATTCAAACACTGTGAATCAGGTCTTTCTTGCTATTCCCCCTCCTCCTCCTCCTCTTGGCGTTGTTCAGTTGAGCTCAAGTGAGGTAAAGTTCACGTGAAGGGCAAATGGGCTTTACAGTAGTAGGCAGCAGAGATAGGAGAGACTCATGTGTCTTAGCAGTACATTTAATTGACTCCCTCTCTCCCGTGGGACTATTTTTTTTATATCTGAGTCCATTCTGTCCAAAGCTGGTGTTGACAGGACATGTAACGCTGGATGGGAACAGGGAGTCCATTCTTCTAAACTCTTCCTAATCACTGAGACGACTCCTGCTCCGAACCTGAGCCTGGAGAAATGAAGACTCACAGGGAGGTAATCTGAACAAGTTAGAGCAAATATCTTTAAACTTGACTACAACTTGTCAGAAAAGGTGGAACGGGGTAAACTGGCAAAATATCTAGGTCCATTATATTACATTACTGTTGGAGGGTCTGCCACCTGTTTGTCTCCATGGAGATACTATTGGTTTGCCTAGATTATTTCACAGTCTAGTGGCGCTATCAGGCCATGTGGCAAGTCAGATCTGTGGAGAGGCAAGCCTGCTCACAGTAACATACATACACGTTTCTCAAGATTTTTTATTTCAGAAATACCTCTGCAATTGAATAAATCATGTTGATTTTTACATATTTAATGAAATATTGAGGAACTTTTTAGTAAGATTTCCACCAAGGCAAGGCAGCCTCACAGCTGAAAAGTTACACAGTGCACCTTTAACCTCTTAAAAGATAACAATTGCAAAAGTCTTGCTTTGTCTATCTCTAAACTTCAGTAGTTTTGGTTACTATCGGTATCGTGACTATCTGTATCGTAACTATCGGTATCGTAACTATCAGTATTGTTACATTTTTGTGTCAGTTTTGTTCTACATGGCCAAATATGTTGCTAATTTATTTATTTTTTTTGTTTATTTTGTGCCACAACATAGTGTTTTGGTAGAAAAAAAGATAATGTATATATATTTAATAAAAATCAGCATTTGAGTGGCAGGCACAGCGAGCAGAAGAGATAGCGGTAGACAGGGATATAAAAAGGCAACTGAAATGAGCATGCCCTCTCAGGTATGAAGGTGCCTGGTACTGGCTGTGTAATATTTAGGCGAGGTGCAGCCCGGGTGATCAGGGCCTTGTCTGTATATGTGTTATCAACCCCCCCACGCCCTCCCACCCCGACGCCGAGAGCTGCCGAGTCCCGCAACCACCAGTCAATCTAAACGCATACAATCGCTGGGGGCCAAAACAATGCACAGGGAGAGGGGGAGTGGGCGAGGGGCAGGACAATGTGATGCTGAGATCCCTGTCAAACGCATTACCAAATACATGCCTTTTACCCTTTGTATTGTCGTCATAACATGTTTCATATAAATGCATATTAGCAAGCAGATAAGAAACTAATTACACAGAGCAATAAGAGTGATTGATTGTTTGAGTCGGAGAGGGTAAAATCCGCCTGTATGGATATGTTAATAAAAAACATCTTTGTCTGGCTGTTGCTAGCTGTTATGCTTTGTCTTATTAATGGTAACATACAGACTCAGTAATAAACTAGTTGTGATATAATGAAGACTAATGGCGGTACAGTGCTTTGGCATAAGGGCTAATGAGTAGTGCCACAACCTGTTAAAACTATACTTGATAAATAAAGAAAAATAAAGGCAGCGATGGAATATTGTAGAGTTTTTAAATGATGTATTCAAATTATTTTTGAATGGGGAGAAGCCATAGACTGTATGTCTAAATGGATATAGCTGGCCACCACATTCCAGATAGGAAGTGAGCATGGGGGAGCACTTCCAGCTCCTTCTGATCCTGGCTCCATTTGACATTACACTGGAATATTGTCGCCCCTCTCTCTGTAACTGCTGGCCCATGTCAATTTGGTCTTGTTTGTATTAACCCCCTCTACATGATCCTTGTTCTTTTTCGCAATTTTGTCTGTAAATAAATTGATATTCCTAATATGGAACTGGCTCCAAATTCGCCTCCATAATCACTCGCATCGTGAGCTTTAATTTAGTACAGCCGAACACTATGGGCGACGTCACACTAGTCCACCACTTTACACTGTCTATGGGGGAACATGAAGTGGTTTTGTTGATTACTGAGGTGATGGGATTAAAGGAGTCCTCCTGGTTGAATACAGCCTCTGTCTTCATTACTCCCGCTGCTTTTGAAGTACCATAACACACATATAGTACACTGGTTACAAATGACAGCCAATCTATTAAACCAGCCTTTACTACCCATCTATAAATACCCTCCACATCATGGAACATTTCCGTATGCGTACTGCAGCATGTTTCTTACACACAATTACAGCTAATTTGCATAGACACGTCTTCCCATTCAGGCTCTTTGATTCCACTTCCATCACATTTGACGCACATAAGAGAGCCTGACACTTTCATTAGACTGTATACATGCACACAGCGCCCGCAATGATGCCATGGCACAAACTACAATACTGTGCCACCGTTAATCTGGCATTAGAAACCAGGCAGCACATTGGTAGCCCTGTGACGCAGCTTATGTTTTCTCAGCGGGGAGTCCAAGGGTGCTGGCTACGCTCCCCCCTCTGCTTCCTCTCTCTCAGGCTCCAGATCGTTACGAAATAAAACCAAGGCCAAAATAATATACCGCATTGTTCCTGTACCTAATTACAAGGCAGAGAAAGCACTAAAACTCATTTGGAAAACATGGCACGAAAAAAGGGAAGTTAATTAGGACACAAAGAAAGCCAAAAAACCAAATGAAATGATATCTATTTATTGAGCTTGAAAAGGGCACGTCAGATGATGAAAAGTGCTGGACTGACAGATGCGGACTGCCCCAATCTTGCTAAATTGCAAAGTTGTTTTATTATTAAACCATTTGTGATGTTCAAAGATGACGATGAATACTAAGCATACATACATGACACCCATATTAGCTAGAAACCATCTGACAAGAATCTCATCTTCTCCTCCCTAACAAGCGCCAGTTAATTTGACTGCTATCTCCCCATTTTAATCTGCATTTGCCAGTATCTTCACTCATTTCTATATGTTTTATAATTGATTAGCTGAGCTAATGGTCCATGGCTTAGTGTTTTTAGATGTTAATCTGAGTGAAGCTGAATACATATTAGCTTGTGTTCATGTTCTAGAAATTGATGATGTTACAGACTGGGCAAGTGTACATATAACTCTCTGGGAGATTCACTGTTTTTCAAAGAAATATCCAAACAAAAAAAGATGCAGTTCTTGAATTTTATCAATATGTGTTAGGGACTGGTGCACACATTTCCCATATTAATCTCATGTCTTGAACAGTCATGCCTTAAGTATATTGGCACTACTTGCTGGGGCTATTATGACTAAATGATTTCACTTTGGTTTCTTTATGCTGATAAAGAAGGCATTGAAATTTGTGTCAGTTTTTGTTTCATTTGAATAAGCCCAGTTAATACAAATATTAAAATTGACACTTGTGAGCTTTAAACTGTGAAAACCTGGAGTCCTTTTATTTTAAGTATTAGTCTGTCTACATCTCCAAGGCTCAAAATGCTCTGTTCCACCTTGTGACGTCACAGAGTGGTAGTTTTCAAGTTAACCGCTACCTTTTACCTTTTGTTAAGTAGAGATTGGCTGAAATTATCTAAATGATTCTAGTGAAGGGGAATGGAGTTTAAAAACACAGTGGAGTACTGTCTGTATTTCCACATGAAGTCACAAGGTGGAACAGTGTTTTCAGTTTGAAGAAGAGCTCAGCCTAAATATGCAGGTTCTGTGTGTTAAACATGTGTAAAACAAAACACGTCCAACCAACAGGTCACCAAATCTACAAATTGACAGTGAAACAGCAAATTCCACCATAGAATTTGACCCGTCCCTCCAGCTCAGTTTTAAACCATAGGGATCCTAATGTTGTGTCAAGTGAACCCCCAGCACACGGGGTTGTAAAAAAAGAAAATGCCTATGTATAAATGCAGACCGGTGTGCTACCTTATTTTGCGCCCATATCAATTATTCAAACTGACAAAATGGCCACGGGCCGCCTGGCGTTTTGGCCAATTACAAACGGGCATACTGCGGGGCTAAACAGGAGCCGCTTTGGCCCGGGGCCCTTTCCTGACGCCTCG
Source organism: Odontamblyopus rebecca (assembly GCA_030686955.1). NCBI lineage: Eukaryota > Metazoa > Chordata > Actinopteri > Gobiiformes > Gobiidae > Odontamblyopus > Odontamblyopus rebecca. Next base: position 15,279,818 of record CM060672.1, on the reverse strand, counting down.
CGCAGTGTGACAAGTTGGGACCCAAAACACAGTCATCGCCACAGGTGGGGTTTGCCTGCCTGAAATCCACCAAAACAAACAATTCCCAAATGTCAAAAACCTGCTTGCTTGTTTGTGTGTGCGTGGTGGAAGCTGGCTGCAGGAGCATAATGTTTATCTCACAGCGTGTTCAAAAAAGGGGGCCTTTTCTAGGAAACTCATCTACTCTGTTTGGGCTAATGCTGCTACCATGCTGGTGTTACAATAGCCATAACCACCACTTTCCTATTGCTTTAACTCGTGTTTTGACCGCTTTGTGACATTTTCCAGGGGCTGACCTCAAGGCCTGTATTTATGTTTGCTTTGTATGGACAACAGTTAGGCTCACTGACATTCTAGCTCACCACCACATAACAAAAGTGAGCAGAAAAGTCCAGTTTCATCCTTTTGAGTAGGCTTGTCCTAACAGTTTTATATGGTCCACTAGCACGATCGTCACTGTATTCCTGACACATCAAATAACAATACTGCAGCTCTGGCATTTTCTATGACCATTGTGTTTGTGTACAATATACTGTAACTGCTTCTGAAGGAATCGACACACAATTTCACCCCAAAAATGCTGTATTTCTGAGACTATTAGCCATTTTGATTACCAGTTACCATTTAAATGTGCTTTCCTTCATGAGGATGTTTCATTTTGTATGGAATGTTCCATAGTATGGCATTAAATGTAACCTCCGTTAATTGATGGCAACAAGCCTGATCAAGTTACAGGTCGGATCTGGGAAGGGGCAACCCTACTCACAGTAAGAGCAACAAGAACAGCAAGATATTGAAAAATAAAGAAGTTGCATACATCGTCTTATGAATTTACTGCTATTTCAATGTATTTTTCATGCGCACTTGCAGTTAATTTGTGTTTCTTTTAATAATATACAGTGTAATACTTGCACTCTACCCATGAGCCCCCAGGCACTATATCACATGATCAAAACCATCCTCTTTGAAGCTGCGTTTAGATGCCCCTGCTCTAGCACAGCCGCTTCATCTGATTGGCCGGTCACGTTTCAGGACGTTGTAAAATAGCTAATAAACTAGCACCTTTGACCGCCATATACTGAATTTCAATATTAATGCATGGGCTAGAAATCATGTCATATCCTGGTGCTATAACTGTAATGCTCGGGCTCATTTCTAACAAATATTACTCATTACATATAAAATATTATGTTTTGTTTAATGCACTTACCTTTTGCAGCTTTAGGTTTAAGAAAACTCACAAAAGACCACTGTGAATTTTATGTTTGAATTGAACTGACCCTGTGGTGTCCTTAGTTGTCATTAAGCACACTATAGGCACTACACTCAGATTGAGCTGCCGTTTCTATTGCACATTTGCAGTAAAAATATACAAAAAATAATATTAAGGTTAAAATGTATAGGCTCGAGGGATGCTTAAAGTGTTTCAGTTGTTTAGTATTAGTCAATTACAGTGTCCATCCGGCCTATGCATTCAAGTATCAGGGGGCGGAGTGAGTCACACACTTTAAAATGGGGAATCCATGAGCCGTGGGAGTGTGTGAAAGTGTGCACTGCTGTGAGTCACTTTGCATTCAGAAATGATGGGCCCAAAACAGCTGCTCTCATGATCAGCATGAGTTTATCTGTCTCCCGGTTTATGGCACTCTCTTCCTATCCCTCTTCCCCCTCTTTTATCCACATCCTGACTGATTGATCATCATAAATAAAAAATAACATTTATAATATGTCAGGAAAAAAATCAAGGTAAAATGTGGATTATGTAACTTTTCTGGTAGAAGGGCCGTCAAATGTTTTTCTCCATGGATATGTTATTGCTTTGTCTGGAATAGCCCAAAAATACCTAGAAAAACAGACATTCTGCTCTGAGAGGGATTGCCTCTCCACAGATCAGATCTGTATCTTGGTCTGGTTTGAAGATAGAAAGGTTTAATGCCATACTGTGAAACATTCCAGACAAAGCAATAACCTCTCCAGGAAGAAAAGCTTTTGGCAGACCCCCCACTAAAAAAATCTACACAACGCACCTTTAACAAGGATGATCATTCAAAAAAAAAAAAAAAAAAACTCTTAAAGTTTACAGATGTATTATATTATTAAATCAAATCTTATGCTATGTGTAAAATGCATACACTTATATATACAGGGTTCAGTGCAAAGAAAATTTCATTTACATCAGAAAAATTTTAATTCTTCAGTATTTTTGTTGTTTGGTGGAAGGGAAAATGTGAGGGTATACACCTCTAATGTAATGAGTAAATAATGTTTTTATATAATTGTTTGCTTTTATTTCCTTTGTGCTTGTTACAGTATAATGCTTTTGCTTTTGAAGTGTAGTTTGAAAATAGTCTAGCGTTTTCATTCCCCACCTTGTACCATTTTGTTGCTACTTTAAGTGATTGAAAATTGAACTGAACTAGAAAAATCTCTCTTTCTTTTTCTCTCTTACCCTCTCTCTTCTTCTCTCATCGAGTGGTGTGTGTGATTGCGTAATTCGCCCGGTCCACCTGCAGCACATGGAGTGCACTGTACTATAGTGTTTGCATAAGCAGCACCTATGACGTCTGTGGAAGGTTTGTTCGCAAGAGCCAAACAACGAGATTAGCCAATAACTGTGAGGCCCGCCGTGGACTTTACCACAGGGGCACCCAAAGCCCAGACCGCCCATCAATCTGCTCATGGCCCTGTTTCAATATCACACCATAACAACACCATTTAAAATGATGTCTTATTGAATATGGTGTATTTCTGTATAGGCCAATTTCACAGAAGAGCAGGACCTTGTAAGGTTTCACCAAAAATGTCTCTCTTATTCTGTAATGCACTTTGAATTGTAAATAAACATGCCTAGCCTTGACGAAACAGTGAATCAGTGACAACAATGAAACAGTGAATCAGTAATGGAAAAGAACTGACCTATATTCAGAGGAAGCCTTTGGACAACTGTCCCAGGGCATCATTTGCCATTTTAGACCCTTCATCTCTGCAGAAAAAATGAATTAAAAAACTCTTCAGTATCCAACATGTTATCTTAATCCAAAAAGAATTCTTCATCAAGATTCCAAATGAGTTGTGATTATGTTTTTTGTACTGGGCATTGCTCAGAAACTTTTGGAATTAGTTATCTCAAATAGCATCCTTGTATTTACATAAACTTGACTTTCTTCTCCATTTCTATATTGATTTCCAAAATATTCCCTGTAAACATTGCCAGTGTCCTAACCCTTTGTAAATGATAATCACCTCTTGCTAATTCCCCCTCTCACTGGCCTTCACCGGCTTATTGACTCAACTAGTCCCTGTCTGCCGCCTGCTCTTACAGGAGGACCATCCCAGCCTGACCCAAGCCCCACACACCAACATTACACTAACATACTGCGCAGTAATGAGTAACCTTCAGGGGTCAGAGGCCAAGAAGTGCGTGTGTGCTGGATAAACTAAACAAGAGGGTTAATGACTGTTGGGGGAGAGACACAAGGCCAGAACGTAAGGGCTATTGCCATGGTAGTATGTAAGAATGTGAATTAAGTGGCTATATTATTATTATATTATTATTAATTTTTCTGATCTATGTTATAATTTTGTTTTCTCATCAAAAACGTACTTGTAGTTGTGTTTTGTTTAATTCACACATGTGGAGTTGACCCTATAAAGAATAATAAGTAATGTTATAGTAATGTTATCGAAAATTGCTGTAGGGACGATGTCTCTCAGCCATCCCGGGAACACCTTAGGGTCTCCTTGGAGGAGCTAGAGGAAGTGTCCAGGGTGAGGGAAGTCTGGGAATCCCTGCTTAGACTGCTGATGTTGGATGTTATGGAAAAAGAAATGACAAATTTGTAGTATAAGTGTTGTTCAATTACAGACATATACCAATCTGGATAAAAGCAGAAAGTTGCAGTATTAAATTACCAATTAAAATGATCTTAAAGGTTTACTGTGTAACTTTCTGTTTGGGGGTTCATCATCTGCTTATTCCTATGGATATGTTACTACCCTGCCTGGAATGTTCCATAGTATGAGATTAATCGGTTTCTTTATATTTATTCAATTACAGGTGGTTTTAAAACATTCTGACTGCTATGACCTGTAACTTGGCATGGTTTGGTCTCCATGAAGGTAGAAAGGTTTAATGTCATACTGTGAGACATTCCTGAGAAAGCAATAACATCTCCATGAAGAAAAGCATTTGACAGACCCTCCACCAAAAGTTACACAATGCACCTTTAAATTACCTTGTTCAAATGAAACAATTGGCCTCTGTAGCTATAGAAATAATTGTAAACCGTTTTGGCCTCTCACAAAGGAGAATGAAAAAACCCACACATTCATCTTGATCTGGTGTGCTCCCTAGAAGCTAGTTGGCGTTGTGTAAAGAAGCCGTTTTAATTATAGCAGAAGAGTTGCATGACATAATGACGTTTGCTTTGGCCCTGACCATAGCATTTGCTCAGGAGCCGGTAAAGATGACCAGGTGACTCCAAGCATCAAACCAGGGCCCTAAAATAAGTCGTGACCACCTGCCCCCCATGCCTAAGGCTACGAATGAGCTAACATTAAGAATAACTGCTCTGAACACATGGACAGTTTGTGCCACGGTCTAAGCTACTGTGTGGTTTTGTCTGCAATGTAGGTTTGAAATTAAACTATAATTTCTAAAGTATAAACTAAAAAGTATAAAGACTAAGAATGGAAGAAGCAATTGGACCAAATACACATCTCTTACAGAAATGTTAATAACTTGCAATGATTTGGATTTCAGTTCCTGTGTCAATGCTCTTTCTATTGAGGTAGAATATCATAGTGTATAACTGAATTTGGTTTTGTATTGCCCAAAATCGCAGCAGCAGCCACCTCACAGGGCAAACATTAAAACAGTCATTGGTCAAAAAAGACAGGCAGGTCGACTAATTCACAGGAAACAAGCAAAATAGCAAATACCCCAGAGCGTCCGTAGTGATTAGACCCACCTCCTTGGCAAGAAAACAAAGAATGAAAAAACAGTGGGGAAAAAGAAAAACCTCGAGGAGAACCACAGTGAAGGAGACATCCACCTCCATGGACAGAAAGGCTGTAGATGGGTCTAGGACTGAACCAGGAGTGAACCAGGACTAAAGCAAGACTGAACCAGGACTGAACCAAATCTGAGCCAGGACTAATGTAGAACTGGACCAGGACTAAACCAAGACTAAACCAGAACTAAAGCAAGCCTGAACCAGGACTAAAGCAAGACTGAACCAGGACTAAACCAGGACTAAACCAGAACTAAAGCAAGCCTGAACCAGGACTAAACCAGGACTGAACCAAGACAGAACCCATATAAATCAACTTCAACCCAATCAACCCATATAAATAAACTTGTGACAGATAAAAGTATATTTTGTGTTTTTCTTATTATTACAATATCTATTTATAAAAAGGAAACAACTTTTTTTCTACATCTAAAACTTTTCTACTGCAGTTTTATTACATTTTTACACTTTTTGCACTATATATGATCTTTCTCCATACCCAGGCAGTAGTGCGTGGCATACTGTCCCTTTAATACATCAAACACCAGAATTATGTATTCTTTGGGACTACAAAGAGAACTATTCTGTGGCTGCCATTTCTAATAATAGCTCCATTTACATATCCTACAGGGCCCAATCTACAGGGAGATGAGTGCTGGCGTGTGAAAGGAGAACTCTGCATGGGAAATCTAAAATACAACTTGAGAAAAAGTGGTTCAGAAGGCATTTTAAATTTAGCAGAAAATATCAAATTGTGTTACTATTGACATTTTGACAACAATATTTGCAGTACAATGGTAGAAAGGTTAGCCCAAAACTTTGAAAAACTGAAAAAAGATAAGCGATTGAATGTAATTGAATAGTTAGTCTATCAATATGCTTTTATATCGTGTACCCCAAGACTAGCTAGCATGGGTTCTATCCACAGGCATAGGTGAAAGTATGAGTATAAGCCACATGTGAACTCTAGATACTTATTTCACTTAAAACACAACAAGTAATACCAATGTGCTTATCTGCATTGGCAACAACAGAAATTATACTATTCCAGTCCTACAACACAAATACATTGGTGCCACTTCATAATAGGAACACCATAATTAGCCTTAAAAAGCATGAACGACTTAATTAATAACAAATTCATATTTATATTATGCAAAATGTACTCTTATGAGCTTATAGTCATGTTAGACTATTGTTACCTGACCAAATACATACTTGAAATTGTGTTTTGTTTCATTCCCACATGTTTGAATAATCCTTTATTATTAGTTTGTCTACATCTGAAACATCGGCTGAAATTATCCAAATGATTCTAATGAAGGTGTATTGGGTTATAAACACAATGGAGCACTTCCTGTATTACCACATGACATCACAAGCTGGGTCAGAGTGTTTTCAGTTTTAGAGAATAACTCTAAACTCTAAAGTATTTGTGTGTTAAACATGCGTGAATGAAACAAAACGCAACTCCAAGTGTGGTTGTGATGAGGAGACAACATTATAACATTATAGGTCATAAAATAGCATTAAATGGGCCCTTTAAGAATTTTAGTAACCACATAACCGAGGGGTTAGGGTTAGCAGTTAGGCTTATAGTACATAGTATATGATTAGTCACAAAGTTTGAATATTTCATACTCTAAAATATTTGTTCTTTATGTCTTAATGACTTTTTTCATGCTTTACTATTAGGTTATTAAAAGTACAGTAATGATAAACTGTTACAGAATTATCAGCTGATTGCCACCCACACTGAAGCAGCTTTAAAAGCCTTTGATGCAACGCCATGTCGGGTCACCAAATGTGCAGGAAAGGCCAAAAGGAGCACCACTGTTTGCAAGTGTTGTCAAGTCCCAATTTGATGAGTTTGTCTTTGTTTTGCCCACTCAGAGCAAAGCACGGCGCGTTTATCCGATCAAATGCTCTCAGCCCGGGCTTATCTGCTTGGCCGCCGCACAGCTTTGTCACATTTCAAGATGCTCCGTCCTGATGGAGTATTTTTCTCACCCTTCTCTGCCATTTTTTCACTTGTTCTTCAAACAAATCAATACCCCCATAGTTTAGCCTTTCATAGGAAAGATTACAGAGAAATGGCTATTAAGGGCTTAGCCTCTATCACTTCTCCCATCTCAAAGCCACTTAAAGACTCTGGCAGTGTTGGCTCAGGACGCAGGACCTGGTGCCCCTTCAGACTGCAGGGGGAGTGAGAAAGACCACAGCTCACATGGACCCAACCTCGCCTCAGGAAAGAACTGGGAGACATATGGGACAGACAGCAACGAGGACAAGGGCATACAAGAAAAGGAAAATCACACAAATTGGCTTTTTACTGTTATTGAACTTTTTCACTGAGTCACCAGACACTTTTTATTCTTCTGAAGGCACAGACCACTCCTTTAAAATGCCCCGTGTGTGTGAGCGGAATGAGCAGCAGGACGTCTGGCTGCAGAATGGCCTCGATCACAGCCAATACAGTGGGGTTTAAAAGGCCATCAGAGCAGCACGATGACTTAATGAGAACAAGGTATAAAAATGAATGGGAATCAGTAATGTTAGCTTTTCACACGCCTAAACCTGTGTGCATTGTGACATATATACAGTATGTATAGGAAAATACACTATGACTATATTTGATATGATTTCCCCAAATTATTCAAACTCACTCACCGCCTTTTTCCGCTACAAACCTTGATAAAAATGTGTTTTGAGCAGTTATCTCTTCATATTAAAGTATTGATATGTAGCTTTGTGTGCATTTTTAGGCAACAGATTGGCCAAAAGAAAATATCGGCCTATGCTGGAGATTTAAGGCCGATAGATGATTTGCTAAAACGTCCAAATATTGGCCTGATATATATAGGCCAAACAATATATCGACATCAGTCTAGTGCTATTTTTGGTACCTATTGGCCTAAGCCATTAACAGAGTAACTGGCTAGACCTATTAGACCTATTGTTCTTCGCTGGTTTCTTCATCTCTATTATTATCACAATTTGAGGGCCTAAACGGCGATGAAAAATCCCATAACCGGGTATGGGATTGATCGGTTGGTGAAAAATTTGTTAAAACGGATATCGTAACAATCCCCAAAGTGACCTTACTTAACAGCACCACCTAGAAATGGACCCCTATGGAAGTGGGGACAGGCAGTTTAACATAGGCAAATGAAATTCGGAACAGTGATAGAGAACAGTAAGACAAACCAATTGGTGCACAACTCTATAATAAACAGAAAGTCGGCCATATTAGATCAATTGCCACAGCTTTGACTGCATGTTTATAAAATGCATTGTCGCTGGCTTTTCGTCCAAAACCAAACCACATCTAGAGACTTTCACACGCTCATGCTTAGACCAATCATGCTGACATTTGAGTCACTAATGTGTGATCTCAGCCTGAATATAATACACTATAAAGCATATGAAAAGTGTACACTATAGCGCCCCTACTATAGAAAAGAAACATCATCATTATCGGATTTATACCAAATTTGGGGATTAAATTCTGTGCATGATGAACAAAAAGCATGACTACAAGCAAAAAATTATATTATGGACATGGGGCATTTTCCACAGTTGGCCAGCACAGACTCCCAAAAAATATATATATTTTTTTTTTAAATCTTACATGTACATGCTTAGACCAATCATGCTGACATTTGAGTCACTAATGTGTGATCTCGGCCTGAATATAATATGCTATAAAGCATGAAAAGTGTACTCCATAGCGCCCCTTACCATACAAATACAAATGAACCATTAAAAGTAAAAACATTTTTTTCCCAGAGTTTTTAACATACATTATTATTTTATTCTATTTCCACTTTACCAATTTATAAATATCAAGCGACTGCAGTTGTGGCTGGCATGTGAATTCATGTTTTGACATATGAAACAATAAAATAGGGTAAATGGTAATGTTTGGAGGTGCTTTAGCGCTGGTAGTAGCGCTGGAGCATCCTCCTCTGCTGGATAGGAAATTGCATTTTTCACCCCCTGAATGAGGCTGACACTATAGACATGAAACGTCAACATGATCGGATTTGTACCAAATTTGGGGATTAAATTCTATGAATGATAAAAAAAAAAGTATTACAGACATGGGGCATTTTTCACGGTTGACCAGCAAAGATTCCCACAAAATTCCCACAAAAAGCATTTAATTTAATAGTGTAATTTTTCTGTGGTCCTGGGCAGCTGTCGGGAAGGGACAAGAGCATCCTGGGGCCCTTACATGGGGGGCATGCACGCCAGGGTGGGGGCCATCATCGCCTCGAGCAGCTTTAATTTTGAATTTATTATTATAAATGTATATTTTTGCCTATTGTTATTATAATATATTGTGATGTGTGAGCTACTGTGTACAGATAATCTCCCTTGTGAATCAAGTTTAATATCAGTCTATCTCTAACATAAACTTGCATCTTGAAAATGCAACACAATTGTGTGTCAGCAACTAGTATTAAAGACATCTACAGAAAATATGTGTTTACTCATTTTGAGTTCCTTACTGGGCCATGGGACAGAAAATACAATCAACTCAAAATACATTTTAAAGCAGGGATTTAGTATTTCTCCCAACACTGTCAGTAGCATTCTCAGTAACTACTTTTCCAGCTACTACATCCAACTTTTTTTTGCTTGTATGCTAAGGACTTTTGTCATTTGTAAGCAAGACTCTGGCATCATGCACATGTCGTCAATCTGCTCAAACATTCAAATTCCTGGTCACATCTGCTGTTAATTGACAGTTGCTAGAACCAGTTTTGATTTGCTATTACTATTCCAAAACATTGCTGGCCTGTTAAGTCCTTGAGCTTAGTTTTAATTTCATTCTCTCACCACGGTGCAATGGCCTCCGAGAGCCGTGCACGCACAGGCAGCACACGACGCCGTTCACACAATTAACTAGCGTCCACAAAACGGCTACATCAGCTCTGGTTTCCCCTGCAAAGTGATGAGCGTGAACATGAATAGCATATAATTAGGCGTGTTGGCATTGCTTCCTTGTCTTCTAACCAGTGTTTGTTCTATAGTCTTTTCCCATTCTACCAGCCTGAATACCCTGACGCTCATTTGAACAAAAAGAACACGATTCACGTTGTTTTGGAATAAATTGCTGTAGCTTATTTGCTCGGTTTTTCTGGCACTTTTGAATGGGATGGTATTGTCCTTTCTCACTCTTTCTCTCTCTCCCTTCCTCTCTCACTCTCAATCGCTAACACTCTTAATCCTCCTGATTTAAAGTGAAGCAAATAAGGCCGTCTCTCCATCCTCTCCCTCATCTTGTGCCATATAAAATGTGTTGTCAGAAATGAAGCATAAACGATCACCAGTGGAAGGCAGTGAGGGGTAAAATGAAGGCACCCAGGCAAACCCATGGGCGGGATTAGGAGGCCGTCAATCATTCGCCAATATAGTCCAATGAGCAGTCTTCAATCAATAAGTGGGCCTCCAGTCAGGTGAGAAGTTCTAGGGCTACTTTCAGTGACCCTTTGCGACGCCATTTCAATTACCGGCGTGCTCTGAAGCTAGCAAGTGAATGTTTGATCATTTATGCTCAAATGGTTGCCACTTGACCCAGTCTTGGAGCATTTAATTTGAAGTGCAAACTCTTGCGCCTAAATGAATTCTAAGACTGTGGTTGACAGTTATTGAACCAAATTACAGCAAGTTTGCAAGAATGTTGTATTATGGAGTACAATTTTAAATATTATAGATATCTTCTGGTCATTTGTGCAGCAAAGGATGCGTGGAGCATATGCAATGCTATGAAGGTGTACCCTACTGATAATAAAGGTGCATAAAAATACCATGATATAGTGCTGAATTCAAATGCTTTTTTGTCAAATAACTGAATTAAGCATCGTGTTTGAAAATGAGCTTTAAAGTTTAGTGCTGAACTAAGAAAATATCTTTTAACAGCGCAGAAGTGAGTGAGTGAATGAAACAAAACCCAACTCCAGGCATGTTTTAATGAGGAAACAACATAACAGAGATCAGAAAATAGGCTAATATAAACCCTTTAAAAATCCATGAATATATTATTCTTGTAAATAAATGAATACATCTTTACCCGGTTCTTTATCTCACCTTAAAAACACTCACACAAAGCTACGAGACCTTTCCCTGTAATCACATGCTTTTCAACTCATTGCCTTTCATGTCTTGTCACTGGCCTTTGGAAACAATATACTCTTGCCAGACATAACACTACAAATACATGAGGTGAATACAACAGACCAGTTGTGATTCGATCTACAATAACATTCCGACTTCATGGCTAAAACTGTGACCATTTTTGATTCGGCTCCCTTTCAATGGCAATACAGAGCCAGTCTATTGAAAATGATGCCCTCAAGCAGTACAGCACAATGGAGTTACAGTGGCAGCATTTTGGCCTGGTGTTAGCAGCCTGAGCCGATGAAGGTGCCAGAGAAAGAGACTGGTTTCAGAAGCAGTTTGACACATAAAGTGAAAATATGTCCTACTTAAAACAGCTTTGGAAGAGGGGGTACAATATGTCACCGAATGTTTGCCCAAGAGATTTTCTTGGTTTAATAGTCGGATTTACATAAGGGGTTAGGTAAGAATAGAATTTGTAAACAACCCTGGCTCTTGGTTCAATTTGCTTTACATCCAAGTAGCTTTAAGGCAGTCAGTTATGAAGGTGTGCCAGGTAAACAGAAAGTAATTATTTTCTATTTGAATTATTTTCTTGCTTTAAATAGTGGCAGAAATTCTGTGAAGATTCCAAAATGTGTGGTGTACTGCACTTATCTCTGTGCCAGCATCATGAGTTCAACTCCAGACACCAACAGATTACTGAATGTCTCTCCACACTCTCTCACACTTGTTTTGTCCAATAATAACCTTATAGGCAGAAAACAACAATAACAAAATGGAGGAATCCCTCAATTTTTAACTGTAGGCATGAAAGCTAACCACTCTGCCACTACACACCTCTTAAAGCTTTTTGAGAGCTACTTTATTATTGTTTTATGCTTTTGTTTAATCTGTGTTATAATGTTTCCTCATCAAAAACATAACTGGAATTGAGCTGTGTCTAGACAGACTAATAATGCATATGTGAACCGAACTGAACAGGACTCTGGGTATTTTTTTGAGGAAGTAGCAGCATAAAAGCTCACAAAAGTCAATTTTGCGTAATACAAGACCTTTAATGTAAATCTGTCTGTACCATCATGACTGTTAGGTTGTATTTCTGGAATACTCTACTTATGATTGTTTCCACGTTTGATTGCCTTTTTTGTTATATATATATATAGTTAATGCATTGCTTTTTAAAATATAATTCCTTTCGGTTGCTGATTTTGCCGGCCCTCCTCTGCTGGCCCCTCCCGTCCTGTCCCTCCCTGGCTGCCTGTGGCTCTCTGGCCGGGGGTAGCCAGGAACACGGGTGCTATAATATGGACAGCTGGTCGCTCCATCTCCCAGGGCCCCAGAAGGTGTGAAATCTGGGATACCTTTCATAGCACATTACCCTCATTTTGGCAAAAAAAGGCCCAGACAACGCAAAGCCAGGAGCAGAGGAAAACAGAAGGGAGCCAGTTATTTATACCAGCGTCAGATCTTTTAGGTCTTTTGAAGGATCATAAAGCAACTCATCAATACTCCCTCCACTTGGTCAATTAGTCACTTGAATTGATTAAGCAAACGGTAAGCTAATATTAGTCATTTTGACACAGCCATTACGAAAGTGTAGTATTGTCCGATGAAGCTTCGGAGAGCTGTCAGTAGATGAGAATTAATAGGTGGAAAATGACATGTGTCGTAGGAAGCTAGGTTAATAGTTGGGGATGAACTCTATCCACAGTATTGTATTTCTGTACCACTGTTCAACTATAGATTTAACAAGACAAATTACAAATATACAGATGGTCTACTACTTTCTCTTCTCTACCTTCTCTTCTTTCAAGTTAAGATATCCAAATACTGTATTCATCAATGCATAATAGTCATAATATTAGCTATATATTATATAGATGAGCAATAAACATCCTTTTATCAGTCTATTCTGACTTAAAAGTGCACTGAGTAAAATTTCTGAAGGTTCTAAGGTATTACAGATCTGCCTGCAATGTTCCATAAAATAAGGCATTAAACATCTATTTTGCAATTATGAAAAACATGCATTATTGGTGAGTTAACAGACAGACAGATACTTTATTCCCGAGAGAAGTTCAAAAACAACTACCAGCTACCTTTTACCTTTAGTTAAACATTATAAGATCAGAAAATTGGGCTCTTTAAAGATTCATTTGTATTTCTGTGTTTAAGAGTATACAGAGGAGTTAAGTGCTTGTCAGATATCTTGATCGCTGTTCTTGTCAACCAAGATTGAATGGCTGCAAGGTGACAAGTGTCTTTCGGATCCAGTGTCTTGTAAAAGGATTATAAATGCTACAAACAGTTCTTACCATTACCTCTGTACATGTGAACTTTGCTGGCCTTCGTTTTGAGTTCTGCCTGTTCTTCAAGTCCAAAATAATCCCTCTCCTTGTGTCCAGAGTCAGAGATCGTCCAAAGGTGAAGTTATTTATTGACTCCCTGCCCTCTTGAAGGTTGGTTTAAAAAAGCATTTGAGAAATCTCTTTCAACAAGACTTAGTGGCCCAGCTCAAATGTCAAACGAATCTCGTAATAATAATCAAGTTCATGGGCTGCTCTATGTACTAAATAAGAAAAGCGATGTAATTTTTGAGTTTCAAAATAGAAGTGAAGTGTTATGGATAGGTGCAATAAAAACAGAGATGTGGACTAATAATAACAATAGAGTGAAGGAAATCTTTGAAGTGTTTTGCCAAATTAAGTCAACATGGGAATCAAACTGCCACTCCTGTTATAATATTTACATTAACATAAGAGAACCTTCATGTGTCCTACAATGAGAAATTTGTGCTATGTTGCAAATCCAAGTACAAATAGAAAGACCAGTTAAATATCAAGATAAACAAATGTATAAAAAATAAACATAAATATCAGCCAATAGCCCGATATAGGTTGATATTGTGTGTTGGCAGATACTTGAAGCTGTTGAAATCGGTGTCTGAACTGAAAAGGCTGGATCGTTGCATCTCTATTAAATACTTGTTTCAACATTGACACTGCCATTCACACTGGGGACAAAAATGCATGGGTTGCCAGTGGAGAGGTAAATGCAATCCCACTGTGAGCAAACAGATGAAGATGACTGAGCCTTCCAAAAAGATATCGGAGGCAACGTCAGTGGCAGAGAAGAGTGGAGAAAAAAAGCACCAAAGTTTGCCGATGTGTGAACGCAGATAAAGTTGTGGACCAGCGTTGCAACTTTCCCTTATCTGATGGAGACCGTTCTAAATGTATTTAAGCTTTCTTCAGCCCAGCGACCACCCAGCTCAAGGAAAACTGTCCAAAGATCTTCAGTATCGATAGGGTCATTCCTCATTCGATTAGCCCACCCCACGGACCCCTGCTGTATTCGGATTAGAATGGACGCCCCCCTTTGTCCATGACCCATCGGAAGCTCGTCAGTATGCGCGGGGCAACGTGGATCAGTGTTTATTGAATCATTTTGCAAATAGGGGAAACGATAATTACAAGAAGTGGCGGCTAGGCACATTATGCAAGTGCTGTGCCATGACTTTGGAGCCAAACGGGCAGACTTATTAAAAGGCACCCAGGCCAGAGGAGCTCCTAATCTATTTCCAGGATTTCCGAAGCTTCAGCAATCCAGGGATTAGACATTTTCTCACAGATTTAGACCCCACCACCAACCACCCCTTTCCTCCCTTCTCGAGCCGCTGTTCTCCAGCCCCCCCCCTTCCCCTTCCCCCCCCTTGCGCAGGTCTTGTAGTGTTGGCGTCTGCATTTTGTCAACCCCATGCCTTTCTATTCTAACACACGTATTCACATGATAGCGCCTGTGTGCATGTGGAGTCATGGGGGATACATATTTGGTGATAGTTGTGTCTACAGACATCGTTGCAGATTGGCAATGAATGTGAAATGGACCCAGGTTTGCACAGCAATACACCAGAGCAACATGCTTTTGTAAAATATGGATCTATCTGTTCTGAATTCTTCCAGGCCATGTACTGTATATGAAGGTTCGGAGTCAGTAATCACTTCTAATAATGAACAGATTTAATGTTGATTTCAATTTAAAATAAAGGCTTAAAGTTAACTTGTTGTCCAGTGCTCTGAGATTTCTGCTATTTATTATTACTATTCCTATTATGCTGTGAGCTACTGTGTCCAAACAATTTCCCTTGTGGATCAATAAAGATCGTCTAAGTCTAAGATTGACAATTCTAGGACTCTGGAGTTTAAAAACATAGTGGAGCACTTTCTGTATTAGCACATGACATTACTAGGTGAAGAACTAAATATGTAGTGTGTGAATGAAACCACTGTAAATGCTTTCAGAAACAGAGTAATCTGGGCCCTTTTACTATACTTAGTGTAAAACATGGTATCAAATGTTTTTGTAAATGAACACTTTATACTTTAATGAACCTTGTTTTCTCTTACTATTGCAAACAGACAGAAATTCTAACCGGTTTAAGCAATGTTGTTGGTGAGAGGTCAGCGATGACATCTGTATGTGCTCTGAACAAAGTTCACACCCTGTGGTTTGTGGGTAAATGCTCAACCCACTGTGTTTTACAAATCATACACATTATTTACAGAACATATGTTAATTCAGTGATGGAAGTAGAGGGTTCTGCTTGGATCATTTTTATAAGTATTAAAATGTATTCTTTTTGACTGTATGGTGCTATCTTTTAATATGAAGACATCATTTGAACATATAGTGTGCGTTTTGGTATCCTCACATGTGTGTCTAAAATATATATTAGTAACTTGTACAGTATATGAAGTATATCCCCAATGGCAGATTGTATGTCCAAATGTATTCTTCAAAATGTGCATGTGATGTTTTGGCTTATTCAGATTTGTTGTTGGGTTTTGTTTGAGGTGGACAGCTGTATTCTAAGCAGAGTCGGTCAGAATGTGTGAGACAGGGACAGAATGCCTTGCTAAAGGGCAGGGTCAAGCTCCGGGCTGTAACAGTGTAACCTCACGGCACAGACGGCAGCGGTTATAAATACAAACAGAGACCCAAAGCTAATACATGTGAACTTTGAGCACACATCACGTACAGGCCTGTTCACATGATGAGAGGCCTGCAGGGCTCACACGCTGCATGGTTAGAGGCACTGGAATACAATCACATGTTCAACTCATTTACATCTTCTGCTTTACTATACACTATTTGAACATGCTGTCCACACTGGTCAACATCTCGCAGTAGCCCACTGTGCTGGAAAGAAAAACATAAATAAAAAGCAAAATTATCTTGGAAAAAGTGTTATCAATAAGTAAACTACATCTTTTCAAACATGTAGTATTTTTACATGTTTGAAAAGATGTAGATACTGATGAAAGCCACAGATGCATGGGCCACACAGAAATGTGCCATGTTGTAAAACTGAGAAGAGAGAATGCTGAGATATAACCACCAATCCTTTGTCTATTGTGCCAGTTCTAAGCGTGAAAAAGCATCAAAGGGAATCTTACAAAAATATGAAAATCATATGTAACAGTGGTAGTTCAGTAGTGCTGCCCATGCCCAATACACATATTTACATTTATTTAGTATTTGTTAACATTTGGTCATAGCTGCTTGTCAATCCACAATCTCATCAGATCTTGGAAACTAAACACGGCTGAGTCTGGTTCACACTTGGGTAGGAGGCCACTGGGAATACCAAGAAGGGCATCAATGTGTCCTCATGCAAGACATTTCACCCAACTTGTCTAGAATGAATATGGTGTGTGTGTATGTGTGTTGGTGGTGGTCGGAGAGGCCAATGGTGCAGATTAACAGCCTCACTTCTGCCAGTCTACCCCACGGCAGATGTAGCCACAATCGTAGCTTGTCACCACCTACTGTGGAGTAGATGAATAAGGCACTGTGCAGTACCTTGGAAGTCTAAATCCAATTCATTATTAGTATTATTGATATTATTTTCTTTTCTATGTCACTTTACATGCCTATTTTGTCTGAAGTCCTAAAATGGATCTCAGTCCTGATGCTGCTCTGTCCCGTGGGGCTGTTGACTCACCCCTGTCAGCAGGATTGGGGCTGTGTTCTGTGCTGCTCTCACGCCTCACCAGTTCGGCAATGTGGCGTTACAGGGATGGACATTTCCAACCGCCCCCTGCTCTCCAAGCTAATTGTAGAACAGTTAATCAGCTAACGCATGCTGCTACACCCCTCCTTTAGAATCACAAACACTGTCAATGTTTAGAGGGCACCCGAAATACTCCTTATGTTTACTCACAAGCCCAGTTTAGAAAAGTTGTGTTAAATGCTTCTAAAGTAACTGCACTTTGTTCACAGTTAAAGGTGAACTGTGTAACTTTTCTGGTGGAATATTTGCCATCTGCTTGTTGAAGATGGACATTTTTATGTTCCACAGTATATTATTATGCACCCATCTCCATGGAAGCTAAGAGTTCTGAATCAGATGTGTGGAGACGTGATTATGGAGAGTAGTTTAATGCTATACTGTGGAACATTCAAGGCAAGTAATACCCTCTTCATAGACACAAGCAGGTAGTGTACACTCCACCTAGAAGTAATTAAACTAATACTATTGCGGGCTATCATATTTGCATGCTGTTCATAGAATGAATGTTATTAGATTTTAGCATTGCTTTATTTTAGCTCAAATAGGCAGTTATAACATTATTAAATGGAGATGCAACAAAAGAGGGAGGAAAAAATACAGGAAATTGATCTGCGCCTATACAGCTTTGGGCGTGACAACCTTATCTCAGTCTATTTTAATTCAAAAACCCAACCAAAACAAAAGGCATATTTGATAAAACAGCAGAGTTGAGTTTAGCCACTTAAAATCTGTGGCACAGTTGGTCCAAATGTGAGCAGCTCCTTCAGGGACGCAGGCTGAAAGTGACCAGATAAGACACTTGTACACAGACGTCCAGAGTACACCCCCTCTGAACCTCCCTATCTCCCTTCTTAATTCCCCTTCTCTCTCTTTCTCACCTCTCTCTTTATTCCTTCTTTCCCCCCTCACCCCCTTATTGTCCTGTCTCTCCCCAGTCTCTCCTCTCACATACCCCCACCTCTCTGTCCTCTTTTTCTCTCCTTCCTCTTCCCCCTCTCCCCACTGCATGGTGCTCAGGTGGGACTTGTCCGAGGACGGAGACATGTCAGGACTCACCTGATGAGATCCACAGGAGCGGAATAACCAGCTCCGACAGCCCCTCCCCCCATTACTCCCTGTGCCAGTTTGCCAGTTCTACCAACTCAACGTTAAGACCTTTTGGGAATAGGAAACCAGAAATAAACCAGCCACGGGATCACATGAAGGCATCGGGGTAAGGGGTTAGTTAGTTTAAATTACAAACAGAATAAATGAATAAAATAATGCATTGTATTTTTATGCCAAGTAGATAATATGCAAAATTACAAAATTCATATGTAGAAAATTTGAAATATTTTGGGGTATTTTGTGAAGTACCAAGTACAGTTTGAAAAGTGTGCGATAGAATTGGCCATGGCTTAAACAAGCCTCTACACAGCATTCTAGTGTTTCTTTACATAATGCAGTTTCTATAATGTTTCTTGGTTAATATTAGAACATTTTGCAGTGGTTACTAACTTGCACTAGCTTTGTTTTGCTAAGAATGTCAGTTGCCATCACAAGATTGAGTTTTTCTGCTTATATCTTATTGCTAATAACTGTAACAGTATCATTTCCAGTAAAGTTGAACCCAAGAAAAATCCTCCTTGATCCCCTCAGCGTTCAGCACGAGGCATGGAAAAACGTCGCAGGAAAAAAGAGACATTCTATCAGAGAATTAAACTAAGATTCAGCCTGGGCTTATGTGATTAAAAGGGGAAGAGGACAGCATCAATTAACAAAATCCCTCCCCAACATTTTCGCCAATATTTATTTGAGAACGTGCTGTCTGCCCGTGTAAGCCGCGGCTGATTCCGTGCACAAATATTTGGAGTTGCTTTCACTGGCTGGGATGGCCATAGAAAATGAGGCTTTTAATGAGCATGAAAATTTCATAGAACATATGACTTATACATGGGAAAGATGAGATGTTTGAGCAAGATTTAACAAGTCTCAAGCAGATATAACAATGAGAATGTGGAGAAACACACTCTTATTGTTAACTAATGTACCATTTCAATGATAAACTTTGCAGTGTGTCTGTTTTTATTTATGTTGTGATGTATTTTTCCTTTAGCCAATACTGTGTAGTATGTGTTTAGACCCAGTTGTTCCTGTTCCTACGTTCTTGGAAGATGACTCAAACTTCTCGTGAACAGCAGAACATGCACTATATTTATAGGCAAACATCATTAGTGACGTTACCATTATTATAATTTCTAAACCACAATTTGAGAACATTTGACATATGCATCCATTACAGATTCTCTCCTAATCACTCATTTAATCCTTAATTGAAATACATAAAATTATCTCGCTAACTCTCATCTTTGTTTTAGCAACTTCCCCTTTATCCTGCCTGCTGCTTCTTTTGTGTTCTGTGCTCCTCACCTCAACCTGACCCTGCCAAGATGTCTGCCGGCGAGCACTGAAGCATCACGGAGAAGGCCTTTTACAACACCTCCGCGTACAGTGTGTCACCATCTCATTAGCCCCACAATATGGTGATCTGACATCCCCCAGGAACGCTCCTACAGGGACATTTGTTTATAATCTCCGCTGACACCGCGCTCTCTGGCTCATTGTCCCTTGCTCCGCCATTGTTCTCACCGCCAGATAAACCGCGGACATGTCAGCTACAGTTGGCTTGCCTCTGATTAGCTTAAACACGAGCGGTAATAAAAGCAAATGTCATGCGCATTACAAGTGGCTGTTACCAGTGCATCCTTAAAAGTTGCCGACTATTAGGGCTAATTAACGAGCTTGGTGTGGAAGAGGGCGATAACTGCTAAATAGCGATAATCATCCAGCGTGACACTCTATAAAGCGAGCAGGAACACGCCACGTTCAACAGGGTGAAAGAGGAGCAGACTTGGGGAGGACGAAGAGGAAAGAAAGGCAATAAAGGAAGGAGTTAAAATGACAGAGTGATTGAGACAGCCAGTTGTTAAAACAGCAGTGCTTGGAGGGATGCCAGCAGAAGGAGGAGGCAGGAGGAAGAGGGGAGAGAAAAGGCTTCTTTATCCCCAGCCCCTGGAGGGTGGACCAGAGTGTGAGTGTCCACATCACAGGGCTGTGTGCTGGCAACAGGGGTTCACACAAGAGGGACGCCACACATGGAAGTGGCTTTCGCAGACAAATGGGAAATTAGGCTTCCAACAGAGGCTTGGGGTGTTAAAAGAAACCTCTGTGCCCACCTGCGTATTCATAGACTGTGTATATATATATATATATATATATATATATATATAAATGGACATAGCTGACCCACTAGCTTCTGTGTTGGGGGCGCTTCCTTACATTGAAAAATTGTCACTGCTCTGTCTATAACTGCCGCTGTGAGCCTCGTCATTTTGGTCTTCAAATGTTCGTATTAACCCACTCTGCATGATTTTATTTTGCTATATTGTCCATACAATTCCAATTTTTAATATGGACCTTAGCTCCTAATTTGCCCCTATATTCACTGGCCTTGTGAGCTTCATTTGACTGGAGCTATGGGTGATGTCACATACTGATTTCATTTCTTTATACAGCCTGTGGTAACTTTAATGTTACACTATGTATCCTTCCTGGTGGAGGGTTTGCCACCTGCTTGTCTTCATTGAGATATTATTGCTTTAACTGGAATGTTTAACAGTAAAGCATCTATTTTGCAGTGATTAAATCACAGAAAGTTTTATTGCTCAAAAACACCTTGGAAAAGCCTACATTCTTACAGCGAGTAGGACCGCCTCGCCACAGATCTCACCTGTAGCTTCCTTGTCTCCATGTCACTGGAATACATTTTTTGTCCTACTGCAGAACATTCCCGGCAAAGCAATAACCTCTCCATAGAGACAAGCAGGTGCAGACCCTCAGTTACATAGTGCCCCTTTAATGTAGCTAGTTGCAGCTGGAAGGGCATCTGATGTTATAACGCACTTGTAAGCTTGCAGTAGCAATCGCTGACCAAAATAGACCACATAGAGAACAGCCTAAATGTTTTTTTCTTCCTTATATTGCACTACTTTTGAGCTACAGCAGAAACAATTCCTCAATCTGAGAAATGACGACATAAATCTCATTATTTATAGTGGCTTGGTATGAGTAAAAACTATAAATTGTGACACATTTTAGTCAGATTTTTTGCTTCCATAAATCCTTTACGTGTTTATCAACTTTACTTTATGCAGAAATTACTAAATATCCTTATCTCCTACCCTATAGTGTTTATGTGGAAGAATGGGACAGTGGAATCCTATAGATACACACTTGGAGATTGAGCTAATGTTACGTCTTATCAGATAACACAGCGGGTCTCATTCAGTCCATTTGCATATAGACAAAGCTCTGACAGATTCAGCACTGTGCATTGTGAAAACCTCCTCTAAATAATCATTTCGGTTATACTTCTACGGCCATTTTGTGCTTTCATTTAGTAGTTTAGACCGAAATGAAAGAAAATTAGAGTATTTACACCAGCACGTTTCACTGTTTTGCTTTTGGTCATTTCAGCTCCGTGCAGCAGACCTCACATGAATCCCCATTTATTCTGACCTGACATTTAAGTGGCTAATGTGTGAATGCAGCGAGCAGGGGGCGACACCGGCGGGGCCAGGAGGTGACTCTGCAAATGAGCTTGATGGCTGCCACTTCTTTGCGTTTGAGAGGGTCATTAGGAATAAAGGGATTTTTTTTTTACCCCCCATGCAGGATGTCACACTGAAAACCAAGGTCAGGCTACAATACTCCCCCCTCATGACACCTCCCCTTTAAACACACCTCTCTTTAACCAGGGCTGGACATATGGAGCTTTCATCACCCCTATTCCCTCACTGTAAAGGCCTCTCTCGGCTCAGTGTGAGACCACCTTGATTCAGTTTAAGGAGGGAGGATGCTGCTGTTTCAAGCGTCTGTGAAAACTGTAGGATATACACAGTTTAAAGGGCCCACATTACACTATTTTCTGATCTATCTTATAATGTTTCTTCATTACAAACATACCTGGAGTTTTGTTTTGTTTCATTCACACATTTAACACTCAAATGTTGCATATTTAGGCAAAGTTCTTCTCTCAAACGGAAAAAAAAAACATGTGGTAATACACCTTCACTAGAATCAATTGGAACTGCCCGTCTCTATTAAACTAAAGGTAAAAAAGTGGCTGTTAACTTGAAACCTGCTCCTTCATGGCATCACAAAGTGCAACAGAGCATTTTGAGCTTTGCAGATCCAGACAGACATTAGATATTAAAACAAGTGTGAATAAAACAAAACAGAACTCTGGGTGTGTTTTTGATGAGATAACAACCTTATAACATGTCTTAAAGCTCACAAGAGTCAATTTAGTGTAATATAAGACCTTTAAATGGTATTATGTAGCCACACAAAGCATTACTGGATCTTGCGGTTTTGGCAGGGACATTGCGATATAAAATTTTAACGTGAGGAGATAAGATAAGATCAACTTTATTGTCCCACATCAAGTAGTCAGACACAGTACAAACAAAACATTCACATTTGTTAATCATTTGTATTATGTGACTGTTCATGAAATAAAACTTGTCAATATAAAATAAAAAATGCTTACATTTTGGTTTGCTTGATTGACTTGGTTTAAAATGACTTTAGTATTCTAGTATTCTTAAATTCTGATTATATTCTGACCGGTATAATCCCAATTATCATTTAACTGATTAATCTTGACATGCCTAGATTTTGGATTATTTATGGAAGGAAATAGCAACAATTGTCGTCTTCTGGCTGTGCAAGTCCCATGTGTGCATAAATGGAGAAGTTGCACATTTCTTGAGGGAAATACAGTACATAACCCTACAGACACAGCTAAAGAAAGTGTGCATGTGTTAGTAGTTTATTTGTGTGTACCGTTCTGTATCCTGGTTACAATCTCTGATGACTAGCTTGCTTGCATGGTTTGACTGGGTTGCCAGTTGAGCCGTTACCTCAAGCCATGATCTGCCAGGCAAAGTCACTTTCCTCCAGCTTCATATTTATTAGCCTTGATGTGTGTGAGCTGGCATGGAGCACGAGCAGCCGAGCGAAAGCGCACAGGACACAAACCATGCTTGACGTGGCCATCTCATGTGGAAGACGAGAGTAAATAAGATTTCAACAAGGAGGAAAATGCACAATCATTGCCTGGGAACTGAAGCCTCCCATCATAAGGGTCATGCAAACCTAAGCAGTCCTGCTTAAAGCCTTCACTTAGACTCTTCACCCTGTTAACCATTCTACAGTGGTTAAGAATTGACTTTAGGAATGTGCCAGCTCCCTGTCCACTATGGACATATTCACTAAGACCACTGAAGGTTGAGAAATCCTCCACAGCCCTCCCCCTCCATTTCTAAATGTCAATCTCTACAATATCTTCCCTATACGGAAATTCTGCCTTTCAGCATGACTGAATTCTCTCAGGGAGACATGTGAAAAGACACTGCTATCAATAGAAATGTTATTACAACACTGTGTGTGCTGAAGAACAGGCCATAACTTAATCTTCGTGAGGAAATGGTGTTTAGGATCTGGGAGTGAAGGCGGCTAATTTGCAAGTCCGAGCAGTTACAGTGGACTTGAAACAGGGTTACTTGATATGGAACACGTCTGTAAATCTGGTTTCTCAGCTATCTCATATGAGGAGCACAAATGACTTAAAATAACCAGCCGAGGAGCCAATCATAATACTTTATTTTGAGAATGTAATTTTCTCATGCCATGCCAGTAATTAACCTCCACACAATAAGCCATTGGAAGCGGCACAGACACAATCCCAGCTCCAGTTTGTTTAACAGAGCAGGCTATATGATCTGCTGTGTGTAACAGGGGAACGGGCGCACAAAAAAGGAGCCAAGATTCGACTTTATCTTGGGCACCGAGCCTTTTCTTCTGCATTCTCTTTCCTCGCTTATTCAAAACTGCTGTTTCTTCACTTCTGCTGAATTGGGTTTTGTTCCTGGCTAATTCCAGCCGGTCTCAGGCAGGGCTCGTGGGAACCGCGGCGATCGCTTACAATCACTTCAGTCAAACACCTGGGAGATAATTGACTGGGCTTCGGTCAAACTTGTTTTTTCCCTCAGTCCTCACAATGGAGACAAAGAGCATAGGCACAAAAAAAGATCAGAATCACTAAATCCATTCCCAGAGCAGCCACTGTAGAGTCACGCAGGAGCCAAATTGCCTTGCCCTGCAGTGGGCCAAGTGAAGATCCAGGAGGGACAGTCGTGTCGGTGTGAGCTTGGCACAGTCTAAGAGAAGGAAAATACATTGTTTTATATATGGATGCTCAACTACAGAATTTGTTTTATTATTCAGGTTGTCAAATAATCGTAAAAACTAAAGAAAATGTGATAGCTGTTGATAGCACATTTACATGACCTAAAATTCACAAAGTTAGAACAAACAACTCTATTTATATACTTGAGGAAGAGTCATCTATTTAGGCATTTCACATTTCACCGTCAATGGTTGTGAGGTCAATAATTGTGAATAACAAATTGACAAATATATGATGTTTCTTCTCACAATAATGGCAACACTCAAATTTGATTTCAAAGCACTTCTGCACTACACTTTAGCATGTACTCTATATACTGTACTCTGTGACCAATTATACTTTGCAGAGCTGTAATTGAACTTATACTTTTTTCTCAGAGTGGTTCTACTGTAGGTTCCCTTTATTGCACATAGGCTACCCCTTTTCCATTTTTAAAACCATTATTAAAACCAGTATTACTAATTACACAGTACATAACGTTGTTCCTGTTTCGCTGCATCACATCCCACTCCATTATCCAAAGCTTGCATTTATAACAAAACAATTCTGCTGCATGTTCTTATCACAACGTCCATGTTATTGACTCACTAATCTTATTCAAGGTCATGATTCACTGTAAATAAAAATCCATAAAAGGGAGTCTTGTAAACAACAGCGACCAGAGTTGACTTCTTATCTTGAAGAGTGTAGTTTCCATACATATAGAAAATGATTTATCTTGTACAGCATGTGGTCCAAACTCCTAATGCAAAACCGTAATGTGAGGTGGGTACATCCTTGGCGTGGGCTTCAGTTGTTGGTGAGCTAAAGGGTAATTATTATTAGGGTATGGAAATGCTGACAGCTTTACATAGCTTTGCACACAGGATACACAGAGCACACACACACACACAGCTTTACGTAGGCTTCCACACACAATACATGCACACACACACATTCACACACCAGTTTAAAGGTACTTGTTTAAAGGGCTGTCTTCCTGCATCTGCTCCTTGGTTCATTGTGATGATCATGCCTGCACACCGTATGGCAACTTTTTTGTTTCTTTTACAAGGGCAAAGGATACAAATATAGGCATTAGATTTTTGTTTTTTTTGCAATAAAAATGTGTGCACCAGTTTTGACATATCTTTTCATATAGGGAAACTCTTTAGAAGGTGTTCTTATCTGCATACTAAGCACAATTTTGAGAATAGCATTGTGTTTGACATCCTTGTTTGACAGTTGAGTCTATGGGACTTCAAACCATCCTTTCATTTGATTGGGTTCACGTGTTATCACCTGATTTTTTTTTTAGGGTGTCATTATTTGGCCCTGGCTTAAGCCCAGTTGTAAACTTTGATCCTGCTAGTCCAGGTTTAGTTTGGGTTTAGTCCCAGTTTCCATGTGGTCTATTTGCAAGTGTGAATGAGTTTTAAATGGATGGATGGTGGATGGCTGATAAGAACTCAATGTTGACATTTTTTGTTAAACTGTCAAAAATCAATGCACTTTCTTTCTTTAGACCACAAAAGGAATTATGTTGTTGCTATGGGTGGGAGCGTTGAGAGCGTCTGTCCACTTTGGTAGGGCCATCAAAGCCGGGCAGCTCATGTGGTCTCCTATGTTGTAACCTACTCGGGTTGCAGTTGAAAGCATGCTTCCACTGCTCACATCTTGGCACTTCTCTCCTTGAACCGCGCCCCCACCCCACCCCCCTCCTTCTCCAGCACCCCCCCCTTAGCTATAAAGAGCACATGTTCATCCTACAAACATAATGATGTCATGACAGACATGCTTATCAAATGTCAATCCAGCAGCTTGGATGACAAATATTACCAACTACAACACAAATAAGTGAATGGGCCTTAATAGATTAGGTTACCGGGATTGGACATCTTGTGTTGCTTGTATGTTTACATTCTTGCATTGGTGCGGCCTCCTTCATGTCGGTGTAATATAAGGTGGGAGATATGCTGCTCCCGTGAAATCCTTGTTTTGGAGTCTATTAAAAGCTGGCCAGTGTCTTGAAATAGGAATGGATACATCAGATCATTATCGGGGCGGCTGTATATAGTGCATTAAAAGATTTTCGTTCCGATATCAGGTGAAAGGATGATGTTATCCTAGTGTGTTATATGCCTCCATACCACTGTGCTTATAGGGCTGTAAGGGTGGATTCTGAGATACAATTGTTTATAGGGTATTTATTCATATTACATGAAAAAATAACCAAATCGTCTTTTTCCTCTGTCGCTGTGAGTCATTGGAATCGTTTGCCAACAGAGATTCTGAACTGCACAGGTTTTCAAATGTTTGTACGTCTGACATAGACGTGGCTTATCTCTAAAGTCTGTACACATTACGGATGAGTGCGATTTAAATGATTATTAAAATGTAGAATATGTTTGTGTGCGTATGTTCTTGATACAGGGTGGAAGGAGTGCACATGGTTACGTGTCTAGTGTTTCTTGTTTTTTTTAATAGTATTTCACCATTGTGGCCCTAAGTAATATCTGTTTTAATTTATTTTTTGGATATTTCTGTCAAATCTGTTTACACTGAATATGTACTTTTAGTATTTCCACCAACCTGCTCAGGGACTACAGGTGTAAATTAGCATCTGTGCCATAACCTGCACCAGCATCTTTCCTATGACTTCTGTTTTGGTTAATGTATTGCTGTGCACTGTCTCTGTACAAATAAAAAGCATACCATACCATACATAAAGCTACAGCAGAATAGTTCACAATGGTTAAGATAAGAGAACAACACGGAACTTCCAGTGTTGCATCACGAGGTGCAAGAATAACAGGAGAATGATAAATAACAGATCTGACTAGAAGTAGAATGATAGAATATATGTTGAATAAAGTTTAGATGCATAAAGGCGGAAAAATAATAAAATACAAAACTCATAACTCTACGTATTGTAAGTTACAATTGTTACATCTGTAAAAAAAATTCTGTCCTAAAAGTACATATGTTGAAACACAACAGATACAAATATAACCAGAACTAAACCTGGACTAGACTGTGATGAAACCAAGTTCACATCATGAAAAACTAGGACCAAACCTGGACTAGAGTAAACACAGCCATAGTTAAATAAGCAATGGCACTCATTCTCTACAACAGCAGGTTATAACGCTGATCTCTTTGGGTAGTATTGAGACGTTGTATTGTGACAGGAGGGATAACCACTCTGCCACCCTGTTTACTGTAGCTCATTTTGAATGTTGCTTTGAGTTGTAGAGGAATCTTTCACATTTCTGGCTCATTGCGCTCGACTGGGCCTTGATGAAGCCAAAAGTAGCGACTTTAATTGCCGTGTTTTATAGACTCCACACAAGGCTACCCGCGCTAAATACACCACGCTTAGATTAATGGCACTGTTCAGCGTTAGTGCATTTTTAATGAGGACTTCGGGTTGCCAGATTCACTGTTTCTATAGGCACACTTTTCCCCTTCGTTTGTGACACTGGCATGATACGATGTGGTGTGCCTGATGCCTGCAGCTGTTGTACGAGGAGAAAGCCAGGAAGAAACAATTTTGTCATTTTTGTTATTACAAGAGCATGCTCCTTTGGAAGATAAAGAGAAAAAATGTATATGTAAAATGTACAAGCTCACAGTCCTGTTCAAAAGCAGGGTGAAAGCTAACCCGCTATGTACCAATAACATATTATGAAGCTCTAATTTACTTATCTTTCTTTACCCCCAAAAAAGAAGTGCTATTGCTACTACTACAAGTGCTGCTACTAAATCTGAGTTGAGCTACTTGTTATAGCGCCACCATCACTTTACTGCAAAAATACTTTAACTTATTACAACATTACTAACAATCTAAACACAAACATGTCAAAGAGTAGCCGGTTGATGGTATTTTCCACACTGGCATACACTCGCCGTTGCACCTGTTGTTGCTGCACACTTGCCCGCTCACATGGCAGAGCACGGCCTTATCAAAGCGAAACAAGGGTAAACGGGATGATATGTTACGGCATGAAGAGGGTAACTGAGTACACTGTCAAAATGCAGTCTGCAGATAATCCCAAAAACTTTCTCTAGATTTACGCTACTGTCTTATTCCCTTGCACTGAATAAATCCCATGTTATAATGTTACTACCACTACTACTATAAAAACAGATCTGAAGTTGTATTTTCATTCACACATGTCTGAGCAACCCTTTATTGTTAGTCTGTCTGTCTGTTTAAAAGTTCACAGCTCCTTTTACCTTTAGTTCAGTAGAGATTGGCAGTTCCAGGGTTGAAATCATCCCAATGATTCTAGTGAAGGTGTGTGGAGTTTAAAAACGGAATGAAGCACTTCCTGTACCACATGGCATCACAAGGTGGAACAAAGTGTTTTCTGTTTGAGAGAAGAACTGGTTTTGAGTGTAAAACATGTGAGAATGAAACAAAGCAGAACTCCAGGTGTTTGTGATGAGGACGTTATAGGAGAGATCAGAAAATAGTGTAATATGAGCCCTTTAATCTGTCTCTTTGTTGCCTGTTGTCAAGTTTGTGTGTTCATGTGTATGTGTGCGTATTGTACCTCTCAGCAGCCACTGTTTTAGTCGTTCTATCTCAATATGAAAGGAATCCACCACAGAGGAATGTCCGTTTAGCCATAGCGCTCAAGAAATGGCACTATTCTGCACTTATCCATCTCTTTCTCTCCATTCAAAGTCACAGCAATGGGCCCCTTCAGTTCTGCTGTCTGTGCATTTCACTGCCCACAAAGAAAACGCAGGTATTAATGGAAAATTGCATTGAAAAGTGAGCTTAAAAGATTATAGGCTTTTTATGTGTCTTTAAAATCCACTGTTTGATATGATTCTCAACATTCAATTCTGTTCACATAGCGTTTCTAAGGAATCAATTTGAACTATTTACTGCTACAAAAATCTTGCTTTAAAAATGTACATATAAAACTAGCTTCTTTAACACAATATCAGATCATAGTGGGAAAAAGACGAATTGTGTAACTTTTCTGGTAGGGGTGGTCAAGAGAGTCCTCCACCTGCTGTTTCCAAATGCTTTTACTTTGCCTGGAATGTACCATAGTGTGGCTTTACACTTCTCTCTGGCGTTTATTTAGTTAAAGGTCTTTTCATAAAAAATAAAAAAATAAACATTTATTTTTCCTGTGAGCAGGGTCTCCTCACCACAGATCTGACCTGTAACTTACAGTGTTCTTTATTGTTTTGCTTACGCTCTTGGGGCAAACAGTGTCCATAATTTATTCCATCTTAAAATGAGAAATCAAACATAAGTGGTAGTCCTCATTTTTCCTGCTGTCACCACCTTGCCTGACGTATGGCTTTATAAATGATTTGGACGATTGCTTGTGATGTCCTGTGTTGGTACGCCATTACAGGCGCGGGGCTTAATTCACCCATTGTTAATTAATTGCTTCATTCTTAGCGGGAGTAATAAAAATGCTATTAGGTAAAATACCTCTATCATTAAGCTAACTTTGTTAATATGGGTATCAGTGGGCTCGATAAACAATGCAGTTGCTCCTACCAGTGCACATGGGTAATTAAAAATGCACTGTCATTAATTATATTGGATGAAGGATTGTCCAATAAGGTGGAGTCTTGTTGGTTTCCACGGTATGGAGCTATAGGAGGAAGTATACCTACAGTGCAGTTCATACAGGTCATATTCATCATCAACAGTTTGTATAACAGATTCAATCTAATGTTTTAGGTATACAAATAAACAAAACAAAATACTTTTACTTAGATGATGTTATATGAGTTAATATTAAATTTAAGGTTCGATATGTCTTCTTTACCACCTGTGGGCTCACCACCTGCAGAGGGGTTCATAGGGGGTCAGGTGCTATGAGTATTGGGCAGCATGCTGCCCTGCGACCCAGCCGGATTAAGCGGGAGAAGATGGATGGATGGATGGATGGATGTCTTCTTTAACTTGATTTTAGTACCTTTTTAACCCAGCCTTTTGTTGCCTTTTTGTTGGCTTCACCCAGGTAGCTCTATTTAGTTAAATTATCAGCAACCTGTCAGTTTTGCTCATTACTATCTTTTTTAAATGATTTGTTTTCATTAAATCCTGTGACGTCCTGCCAATAATAATAATAACAGGTTTGCCTCTTTTGTTGCGTCACTTTATGAGCGTGTACCTTCTGTACTGTACTAGTGATATGGAAATGTTGCTACCATGATGCAACTCCTTTACAGCTCTGGCTTGTGTGTGGGTTTATATCAGAACACACTCTACTCTTGAGTCACAAAGCTACAAAAACAGACACTGAAGATGAAAGAAGAATTATGCAAACCACTGTGAAACCACCATAAAGTAATTGGCAGGTTAAACATCCGTTATCTGAGCCTGTTTAAACAGGCGCCTGAGATAGAGGCGGGTCGTAACTACAACGCATTCGGAAATTGAAAGGATCGTTTGGGAAATTTTCCGTAAAGTCGTAACAGAGAACTTTAACCCCAGGAATGTGATGGTGTAGGAATGGAGTCAAGGATTTTAAGTTTCAAATGATTTTGGTGGAAAATTACAGGTAAAAGTTGCGTGGCTGTACTAGATGCTCTCAGCAAAGCAAGCGACTAATGGCTTTAAAAAATTTTATTTGATTCATGTTTTTATATTTTATTTATTTATTAGTTGTTCACAAAAGTTTCAGGATTTGGTACTACTTTATTGAGGCTCTTAAAAAGCAGTTAGCAAAGCACTTGTAAGTAGTTCATATAGTTTAATGTAAAATGTGTAATGAAAAATGAAAAAGAAAACTCATTGTGTTAAATTAGAAGAGGAGGGTGGGATTAAATAAGTTTTCTTCTTCCCACTCCTTTTTGGGCATATTTTTTTCGATTATGATGTTATATATTCCATTGTAAAATTATAAAAATGTCTTACTTGCCCAAAATAAATACATCAATCATTCACTTAATGACTTAATTCACAATTAACAAATGATGGTTCAGGCTTAACTACTTCATTAATACACTAACTCTATTTCAAGGGAGACAACTATTGGCTACAATACAGATCAGATCTGTGGAGATGCAACCCTATTCACAAAGAGAATTATATTTTTGAGAAACAGAAACACAGATAATGAATACAGGTTAGATGGATGTGTTTAATGTCATACCATGGAACATTCTAGCCAAAGCAATCACATTTCCATGGAGACAAGAAGGTGACGGATCCTCCACCAGAAAGTCACAAATGCACCTTTAAACCCGAATCATTCCTATTAACTTTGCTCATTAAGAAATAAGTCTTTATTAAGGATAATTAAGGTATTGTTATAAAGTGGTATCTGATGTTCAGCGTGAGAGATTTATTTTAGCATCCTTTTTTAAAAATTAAATTCATGGTCAAGATTAACCAAATATTACAACGTTATCAATTTTTCATCCCACTCGTTAAGCTATATTTTTTGGGTCCTTGTCATCTCAACATAAAAAAAAAAGGAAAAAAAAAGTGAAAATTGACGCAATGAGACTGAAGTGGTTCGTCTCAAAGAGCAGCTCACAGTTCTGTCCATGCTGCTGTCTTCCCCTGGCGTGCCTCTAGGCTTTCTGTTGCGATCGGGGGCATACTACAAATTAGCCAGCAGCTATCTGAGGTTACCAGTCAAAACGCACGGCTTTAAACGTGGGCCAACTTTAGCGTACTTTAAAGGTGCATTGTGTAACTTTTTGGTTGGGGGTCTCTCATCTGTTTATTTCTTTGGATATGTCACTTCTCTGCCTGGAATGTTCATTGAGCTGCTCTATATTTATTCAATTATAGCTGGTTTTACTACTCAAAAATACCTAGAAAAACTGGCAATCTGACTGTGAACAGGGTTGCCTCTCCATAGATCTGACCTTTAACTTGGTGTGGTTTCTTCTCGATGAAGATAGAAAGGTTTAATACCAGACAATGGAATAACATCATGGAGAAAAGCATTTGACGTCCCTTCCACCAGGAAAGTTACACAATGCCCCTTTAAGATACATTTTCAGTGCAATTTATCACATGCAAAACCTTTTTTATTCCCTGCGCAAAATGAATTCACGGTAGAATATCTAACCTGCGTGCGACACTAAAGAAAACCAAATTGCCATAGCCTTGAAAAATGGTCTAGCGTCCCATTTAAGTATCTTTGAAATAATTACAAAGTGGTTTATGTCTTGAGAGCTCAGATAAAGTATCGCCTAAATGCCTAGCGCTGGGTTTCGTTTGCATTTTCCTTGGAGATGCGAAGGTGCATGGGAAAAAAGGGGAAACTGGCCAAGCATCCTACATGAGCCATGAAATCTGTTCTTCACGTTTACAAGGAGAGATAAGGCCAGTTCAGGCCTATTGTTGCAACCAGAGTGACCCAAAACATGAAAGGGCATCTGGCCATCTCCCATTGTATTCAAGGCTCTCCTGCGCTGTATATTGAGCTCCCATAAAGCTATTCTTTGTGTGGATGCAGCAGTGAAAAGAGGTACTTAATTAAACAGTAACTTTCCACATGCATAAATGAATACTGTGTCACCCCGGATGTGGATAAATGAGTAAGTCGCAGAATGCTAGCAGCGCTAAGTGGGTTAGCATGTAAATAAATGAATGAGCTGGCAAATTAGTGTTCAAGTGTGTTAGCGTGTAAATAAATGGACAAGAGAGGGAATTAGCCTGTGTAGAGTTGTGAAGTTACAGAGGGTCAGTATACAGTAGATTGTAACCATAGCTGAACCCCTTCGGGAAAGTATGTAATTGTGAGTTTTCTGTTTGTTTGTTTTTTTTAATTAAATTTGCAATCTATGTTTTAAAAGCAGGATTCTACTGTAATATTTTCCTTACAGCCTTTGCAGTTAATTGTGATGGCTGAATTTCGGGTTTCAGTTGAAATACCACAAAAATATCCATCTGAAAAAATAAAATATTAAGCTGTTTTCTGATCTGTGTTAGAATGCTGTTTCCTCATCACAAACATACCCGGAGTTAAGGTTTGTTTCATTTACATATTTAACACACAAACCCTCCATATTTAGGCTGAGTTCTCACACAGAAAACACTCTGTTCCACCTTGTGATGTCATCTGGTAATACAGGAAGAGCTCTTCTGTGTTTTTAAACACCTTACACCGTCACTAGAATCATTTGGATGATTTCAGACCTGGAATTGCTCGTCTCTACTGAACAAAAGGTTAAAGGTAACACTTAACTACCTCTTCATGACATCACAAGGTGGAACAGAGCATTTTAAGCTTGGCTACTAATGCAGAATTACTCAAATATGTGTGAATGAAATGAAACACAACTCCTTTATAATGTTTTTGATGAGGTAACAACATTCTAACATGTCTTAAAGCTCACAAGAGTCAGTTTAGTATAATATAGGACCTTTAAGTGTCTTGCCCAAGAACACAGGAGCTGGAATCAAGCTGCCAATCGTGCGTTACCAGTGACATTCAGACTGAAGATGGAATTCAAACCAGCAACCTTTGGATCAGAGAACGAACAGTTGTTGACTCCAAAAAGAGAAAGCGTAGCCTGACATGCAAATTCTCCAAATTCAGACCTCAAATTAATTCAGTTTTGTTTTTCCAGGCAACAGAACCTCCAGGGTCTATTAAAAGAAGACATCACAGAGCCACAGAGGACGCAGTTGTTCTTGTCTAGTACATCTGGCTCTTGCGTGTCATATTTTTTCATGTACAGATGACATGCCAATTACTCCTTAATTACGCGCGTCATCTGGACTTAAGTGGCCAACGCCAGCACTGATTAATCCTGTTTATTGTGGCCGCCATGACAGTTCCCCAGCAGAAGGCAGGAAAGCACACACAGCAAGGCATTATGGGATAGAACAGGAGACAGGAAGGAGACAGCGAGGGCAAAGGTAACGATGGATTGAATAGTGGATGGATAGTTTATCTTCTCTAGTTTCTAACACTTGAAATGAAAGCAAATATGTGTTTTATACACCATAGGATCAAGCAAGCAATAACTTTGTTTTCCTAAAACAGATATAGTATTCTTGTCAGGAGACTTCTATGTACTGTAACTTGAATGTATCTTTCACTTCTACTACTACTACTACTACTATTACTACTCTTATTTCTACTGTACCGCAACTATTATGACTACAAACATCACAACCACTCCAGCTACTATCAGGCTTCTCTTACTATAACAAATACAACTGTCATTGTTTTAAACGTTATTTTTCTAAAGACAAATAAAAGGCCATACTATATATACTATATATTACATGAGTTGGTGATATATCTGATATTACTCAAGCACAACACAAATCTTAGTCAAATTAAAGCTGTAGTGGCAACATTTCTACTATCGTCAATCAGCATTTTTATCGCTTACACACAAAACAGCATGTCCTCAGATGTCTCCTCTACAAAACCATCTGACGTCACATATTCCCTTACACTGAATACAGCTTTTTTGGTGACTCTCTTCCAAAACAGCAGGGGCAATGAGGTTGTGTTGGCAGCCTGTATGAAAACGCATCTCTTCCTGTAAACGAATACATGTGAGCCAGATACACATCGTAAGCAGTGAGATTTCAGAGCGTGACCGGAATGACTCGATCTGGGAGTGAAGGGGGGTGCTAACCGTTGTGTGTTAAGATGGTCGTGGAGATAGTGGACATGGTGGTATAGAGCAAAAGGTGACAGTTACATGGCGATGGTCGGGGTACCGATAAGCGCATGGGCAGGTAAGACTACTCATGTCACTCAAACATAGTTATCATATGTTTAAGATCTTACTCAAAACATGTTCTTGTGTTTCAATGCAAGTTTATAATTGTATTTTAATTCCTGAGGAACAGGATTTGATTTATGTACAAAATAGCAAAATAAAAACACCAGGACCATATAGAGTGAGTTAATACAAACATTTTATGTGCATTTTTTTCATGACCCATGCTGATACTGATTATTTAGAATCCAGAGGAGCCAATTTAGGCCATTTTTCCCAAATTATTGAATTCAAATTTTGTACAAACTCATCCACAACCTTCTTTAACTAGTATCCAGTGTAGTCACATTTTTGCTGTTCTGCTCTTTAGATTTAAGTGTTCAAACAAAGCTTTATACATATATTTTTCATGCATATTTAGGCCAAACTAAATATCAGCTCGATATATTGGCCAACTGATGACGATGTAAAACTATGATATAATTACCACAGGAACAACCCCACCAAACCATGTAATCAACAGGAAAAAAACATGAAAACCTGCCACTGACGAAGAGACCCCACTTCCTGTCCCTCAATCGGCACCATTTTGACTTTTTTTTTTTCCATATTGCATTTCCATGTGACTTCCCCCTCCGCTCCATATCTCGCTCTAATTCATGCCCCCTGTCTTTGTCCAAGTCTATCAGCTCACTCCCTCTTTGCCTTTTGTTACCGACTGTCACCCGCTCCTTTTCAGCATTAGTGCCATCTCCATCCATCTGCCGCTTTTGTCTCTTTTTCACGAGGATGCCTTGGCAAAAAAGGGAAAAAAAAAGAAAAAATGTATTGACTGCGCCTTCTCTCCTCTGTCCCCCTTATCCCTGCTTCCCTTTTTCTCCATCATTGTACGCTCCAGCGGAACATGCTACTCTTTTTGGTGGCGATGGAGTGTTGGAGAAGTAGTTGTAGAAACGCACTCGGTAAGGGGAAAAAAGGTGATGATACAATCAGTTTTATTGTGCTGTAAGGATTTTTTTTCATGCTTGTGGAATACACCCCGTATGCTGGCTGCAAGAAAGAATTGCAACTCGCATGCATTTTCCTTTGCATCTTTTTCATTGCTCAAAATAATTAGACTGCAGTTTGGACTCAAGGGTGTAGTATTTCTGCTTTCCATGATGCAAGAAAATATTTTGCATAGCTGCTCTGGAAATTTCTACCTGTGTGTCACCACCTCCCTGGATGCCGTTTTAGTGCGGAGTTCCACCAGGCGCAGTGCACTTGATCTGACCCAGTTCTTTCCCTGGCGCTCCTCCAGTGCTAAGAGTACATAAGGACTGCACCGTCAAGGTATTCAACCCCCTTCGTGCTATTATTTTAAAAATCAAGCAACATCTGTTCAGCTCTGGGCCTCTCGGTGACCCACTGGAGCCTCGAGCAGTATGCAGAGAAAGATGTACCCGAAATGGCTCATTGCTGCAGTGCCCTCCCCTAATATAGGCGCGCTTAGCCAATATAAACCAAATTGCAGTTAAATTATGCTTTTTGGTGTCATTTTGGGCTCCTGGGTGACTAAGAATGAGAACTTTTTCACTGACGAGTTTAGAAAGAAAATTGTTATACTAACTTTAAATACCACATATACTTAAGTACCTACACTACGTATGTGCACTTAAAAGGTTCATATTAGGCTATTTTCTGATCTGTGTTATATGTTAATGTTGTTTTCTCATCACAGACATACTTGTGTTTGTTTCATTCATGTTTAACACACTAGTCCTGCGTATTTAGGCTCTTCTCTCGAACAGAAACCACTCTATTCCACCTTGTGATGTGATGTGGTAATACAGGAAGTGCTCCATTGTGTTTTTAAACTCCATACGCCTTCACTAGAATCATTTGGATGGTTTCAGCCCTGGAATGGCCAACCTCTACTGAACAAAAGGTAAAAGGAGCTGTTAACTTGAAAACGTCATGACATCACACAGTGGAACAGAGCATTTTGAGCTTTGAAGATGTAGACAGATGTGTGAATGAAACAAAATACAACTCTGGATATCTTTTTGATGAGATAACATTATAACATGGATTAAAGATCACAAGAGTCCATTTTGTGTCCATAACTTGATGATGTGGGACTGGTCACAAACTGGAGGGTTGGTGGTTCAGACTGTTAGGAGAGACACTTTGCCTATACTGATTGCAGTGAGAAAGGATATTAACAGTGAGGCTATAGTGAGGACTACCCCGTCAACTATTCAATTCCTTTTGTTCTATTACTTTAAAAATCAAGCAACATCTGTTTTGCTCTGGGCATCTCTGTGACTCACTGGAGCTCTATCAAGTTTGCAGATAAGACGCTCCCAGAATTGCCTTTAGCGATGCAATGAAACTTACTCACTGTATTTTCCATTTTCACTATTGCCACTGCCGGTTTTTGAGTTTGATTTAGTTGCATATATTTACATGAAAGCACTATTTTATCCAAGTGCCAGGAAAGTGGTAATTCCTCTAATTACTGACATTACTCCTCTTTTACAGCCCATTGCTTTTGACTGAGTAAGTTAAACTCCAAAAAGTGCCTTTCGAGGTATTCAGCACGGCAACAAGTAGAGGAAAAGATTTAATAGCATCTCCTCTCATCGCATCACCTCCAGTTACTTCGGCGGGTACGGAGCATCTGTTGGAATTTAACTGCAATTTCAAACTTTGTGTTTTCAAGCATTTTTAAGCACAGGAGCCTTGTTTATGCATGTGTGTGTACGTGTTTGCTCCCCTCACGGTCCATAAATTTTAATATTCCTTGAGAGCAGTATACCCCAGCAAAACAGAAAGTGCCTCCTCACACAAGTCCCAGCCCGGAGCGCGTGTTTAGTGGCGTTTTCTCCACAGAAGCATTTCGCAGACGCTTGTTCACGCTTCGACCTCTCCGTGCCACCACTTTGTGCATGCATCTTGTATGACTTGCTGTCAATTTTAAACAGACTAAGGCATGTGACTCTGATATTATTTGGGGTAGAATGGCTGTTTTTCCCTGTGTTCCTTTAAAACCGAGTACAATAGTAAATAACAAATGGTTGGAAATAGGCAGGAGTTGAGGCAGGATGATTTTGGTTTCAATACTTGGTTAATGCCCAAGTCTCTCTACAAACATGTATTTTTGTTGAGTATGAATGACTCGAATTGGGAGCAAAGGTGGAGATAGAGGACATGGCCGTATAGAGCAAAAGGTGACAGTTACATGGCGATGGTCGGGGTACTGATAAGCGCATGGGCAAATAAAGGCCGCTACACACTACAGGACTTTTTGGTCTTAAATAATTTTTAAACGTGCAACAAAAAGTGCACACCACAGACACGTGGAGAATCTTATGAGATTTTAAATCTCCGATCACAAAGACTGCAGTGCACATACATGATTTCTAATGCACAGAAGGTTGGTGATAAAGTACACAGAAAGATGAGTCTCGATCACTAATCTGCAGCTTCACATCGATCTGCGTGTTGTTTTGTGGACTGGATGTCATTATTTGCAGAGGAATAATTCTGTGGACAATGTGGATGAGATGCTGCAGTTAAACTTTACCACTTTTCAAGAGGTGAGTAATAATTATTTTAACTATTTTCTGAGTTTGTCTCATAGACTGTATAAAGAAGAATATATACAGTCTATGCTTTATATCTTGCACCTCTGTGTCCGTCACTCCTCCACCCCTGACGTTCTGTTTTATTGGCTGTTGCCGTAGTGTTGCTGGTGTTTGGTGGTTACGATCTGAGAGAGCGGCACACTGATATCACACACGAGGAGCTTCAAAATCACATACAAAGACACTAAGTCCCACCTCCTCGAACTCGAGGAGAAGAAAATCGTAGCCAAAATGTGTGTGTAGCGGCCTTCAGACTCATTTCACTCTAACATAGTTAAAATATATTTACTCAAAACATTGTCTTGTGTTTAAATAGAATGAAGCTTACAAGGCTAGCAGTTACAGGAGCAAATGTGGAGCCAGGGCCATATTAGGAACAGGAATTTATTTACTTACTTACTCAGTTCCACCTTGTGAAGTCATGACAGTGTTGTTTTCAAATTAACATCTACCATTCAGTACACTATTCAGTAAAGATAAAAAAAATTTCAGGGATCAAGTTATCCAAATGGAGCACTTCCTGTATTACCATATGGCATCACAAAGTGGAGTGTACTTTTAATTTTGAGAGAAGAAATAAATATGCAAAATTAAGCATGTGAGACTGAAATAAAATGCAACTCCAGGTATGCTTTTGGTGAGGAAACGACATTATAACAGAGCAGAAAATAGCGTAATATGGGCCCTTTAAGTATATTTTTGTTTGTTTCTATTTATATCAAAATTGAATCCTTCTTAGACTCTAAACAAAGCAGACACTAGAACCACCCCATTGTGCGCCCCACGTCTCTGCTTTCTGTTTACCAGCCTCTGCGTGTGACCAGTGCTATTTCCAATTCGCGGCTCGACCAGGGCTAACCGGACCTAGCCCCTTTGTGCCATTTGCCTTAATAACGCGGGCTGGGCTCTCTGCAGGGTATGCAGCCTCCATCCTGCGAGTGGCTAAATGACACAGTGGAGTTCATTGATGGAAAAGGATTACACGCGGCACATTGGACAGCCAAGGCGACCGCGGCAACACAAAGAGAAGAGCACTGGCTTACTGTATGTCAAAGGCTGAGCGCTGGCATAATTTGTGGTGTCACGCTGTTTATCTCGCTGCTTGTGATGCACAACTTGCACAGCAGTCCGTGGCAGGCTCCAGATATATGGAGCCAAGAATGCTGCTTTATTATCTCATATGCTTTATCAAATTTATATGAAGTGGTCCTCTGCCATCATTTGACACTGCATCAGAATCTCATATTTGCCCCTTGTATCCTCTTTCGCTTCCTGTCGCCAGCCTTTGTATGGCATTACATCCTGTATAAAGAATAGGGACTGGTGAAATATGACCACTTCCTCCACAGTGGTGTAATAAAGAACAAACATTATGGCCGTATCGGAATCTCCTCATGAGCCCTTAATCCCTCAGTCACTACTCTGAGCCTGACTATAGCAGGGACTGAACAATGGACTATGTTGGACTAGCAGACTACATGCTGGACTACAAACATACTTGAATGGACTGAAACAAGCTTGGTTTACAGTTCATTTAAAGACGCACTCTGCAACTTTTCTAGTGGAGGGTCCACCACCTGCTTGTCTCCATAGAGATGTTATTGTTTTGTCTCAGTACAGCATTAAACATATCCATCTTGTATTTACTCAATAATATGGGTTTTTATTGACACTAAAAACTTTCTTTCATTCTTACTGTGAGTGGGCTCGCCTTTCCACAGATCTGACATATAACTTGGCCCAGTGGTGTCAACTGCTGTTTCTGTAGAGATAAATAAGTGTAATGCCATACTGTGGAACATTCCAGGCAGTATCTCCATGGAGAAAAGCAGGTGACAGACATCCACCAGAGAAATTACACAGTGCACCTTT
This sequence comes from Odontamblyopus rebecca, assembly GCA_030686955.1. Classification (NCBI taxonomy): domain Eukaryota; kingdom Metazoa; phylum Chordata; class Actinopteri; order Gobiiformes; family Gobiidae; genus Odontamblyopus; species Odontamblyopus rebecca. Next base: position 15,239,123 of record CM060672.1, on the reverse strand, counting down.
AATGCTGCACTATGTAACTTTTCCCACCAGTTTATCCCCCTGGATGTTACTGCTTCACCTTCTTGTCCCCAGTATGGCATTAAAGTAAATTATCTTGCTTCTATTAAATTCCAGTTGTTTTTATTGCTTAAAAATTGCTTTAAAACAAGCATTCGTGCTGTGATTGAGCTCCTCTTTCCACAGACCTGACTGGTAACTTGGCCTGTTGTCACCATGGAGATAGAATAAGTTCAATGCCCTATTGTGGAGCATTCCAGGCAAAGCATGTAGCCAAGCATGTGGCTACTCTCCACCAGTAAAGTTACATGGACCATTAAGTATATAGTATATTGTAAGTTGGATATTGTTCCTTCATGTGAAATGACATAAAATTGTTATAATATTGTTCTCACTGAATGGACAATTGAAATAAACCCATTATTTTCAATACACATTCTAGTCTGTCATCACTTTCAACTGCTTCCAAATTGCGTGGAAATTGTATACTTTTCATCCAGGCACCTCTTATACAAAAGATATACTGATTATTTTATGTGGACTGTTGAATAGATACAGACAAAATTTACACACGATACTGAAAAAAAAAATGTAGAGATTACGCAAAAATTTAACTTTGATAAACGATGAACCATTAACGGCCCCTTGAACATTACTCTGCGTTACCTCTGCCCTCAATTAATTCCTTGCGTTCGTCCATCTTGTATTAAACTGGCCAGATGTTAGGATGGATTCTGTTGGGAGCAATGGCATGCAACAAAGTGATATGAATCTACCCCCACTCTCTTTACAGCAGCCCGATCTCCGAGGGATACTGACACAATTTATGGAAAAGAAAACACCACTTGGATGTAGATGGACTGCCTAGACTGCCTCTGCCAGACTGAGAACACGGCACAATTAAACATATGATATTATATTCGCTGGGACCATTTTAGCAAGATGTTTTCGGTGTTACTAAAAAGAAATGTTGTATCATTCTCAAACCAGGGCCAGGAATGCAAATATGAGACTTAAGGTTGAATATTCAAACAAAGATAATTATCTGTGGATTAGCCCCATTTTTGGCTTTGGAGAGCTCCACTTGTCGGATGACTCCAGGGAGAAATGGTTTAATCATTAAGACCCTTTGCTTTCTGAGAAGTGCCAGAAGCATTGCACAAAAATGTTGGATTACATTTAGTGTGAGGGAGAGAGCGGCTGTCTCGTATCAGCGCATATCTTGTACCTAATTTAAGAAAAAAGTAATGATAATTGGCTATACAAATCAGAAACAAAGACATTTTTATTGAGTTCTGTTGAATTCATCTAATCCACATGCTGAGGATAATGATCTTTGGTGATTTTACGATCACTTTCTTATGAGATACTGTGATTTATTTATTTTTTGTCATCCCACTGATCATTAACGCACACTAAACCAAACGTATAACCCTTTTATTATGTAACTTTTCTGGTGGGGCACAGCATTTCATTGTTTTTACCTGGAATGTTCTGCAGTAAAGCTTTTAACTTATCTCTGTCTACATTTATTCAAATATAGATGCTTTTGTTACTTAAAATCCTTGGAACAGATGATTTTTTTTTTACTGAGTGGGATTGTCTCTTCATAGATCTGACTTGTGACTTGACCTGGTGTAATTTTACAATACTGTAGAACATTTAAAAAAAGATAAAGATAATTAAATAAAAGTGCATTTACTTTCCTGCTTTAGATCTAGACATAAGGCCAGATTTTGTTCACATTAATCACATCTAACCAGATTAAGGGTCATAGCTACTGTATTTGTGCATCTCTTATTAAATTTCTTCTTTTATAATCCTGTGCTTTACTCAACCCTCTAAAGTGGCTGCCACATGTCAACATGCTATCCATCAAATAGGTGCGAGCAACTTTTCACACCCGTTCCTATAGCTTAAACCCCCTGAGAAGTGACATACAATATATATATGAACGCTTAAATGCAAGGACAGTGTGACGACAGGACCTCGGGCTATCTCATGAAGCAGAATGAAGCGATCTGCCGCCATAGCTTCTCCCCCTCTACATTATACCTGTTTTTATTCTGCCCTTCGTGTCGCAATCTCCTCATACTTAGCCATTCATTATCAGCTTTCTGCAAGTGAAACAAAAAGCTCTGGCATTTCAAAGATTACCTGCGCTGCCGAGCCCCCACTTTTTGAAATAATGCCTGTATCTACAAATCTCTAACAGCGCATACATAAATATCCAGCCTCTAGCTAGTGTTGCAGAAAAAGAGAATCAAAGGCCATTGAGCAAAGGGAATCATAACATTATGTCTATATTTAGCTTGCGTTGTCTTAATTGGCATGAACAGTACAATCTGATAAAGCTTTTGACTGTGACCCGCATGCTTTTATAACAGAACGTACCAGAAATGTTTTTTTTATTTTAAGAACTGTGCTTACAGGTTTTGGAGGAGGATATGAAAATCTGCATTTGAGAATGTTTGGATAATCTGTGAATGAAAAGATGTTTTATGAATCATCCTCCAATATTATCCAACATCATGTACATTGCATTCTTTGTATCAGTTTTATTTTAGCGCAACCTAATAGAACTTTTGTCATATTCTCAGAAATGCTCTTACCATATTCTTAGAAATTAAGCAACGTTCTTATCCATAAACAATAAAAGTCAATTCTGGGTAAGACTGTAATAACTGTGCTTTTAATAGTCACGAGCCCTCATAATGAACAAGTTTATTATGAATGATCCATTTTTTTAAATCTATGTTAATGTTTAGTCAAAACCAAACCTGGAGTTGTATTTTGTTTCATTTACACATGTTTAACACATATTTAGTCCATATTTAGTTCTTCTCTCAAACAGAAAACTCTCCACTTTGTTGTCATGTGGTCATACGGGAAGTGCTGCTCTGTGTTTTTAAACTCCATACAACTAGAATCATTTGGATAATTTGAGCCCAGAAATTGCTCTATTGAACAAAACGTAAAAGGAGCTGTTAACATGAAAACTACCACTTCATGACATCAGACGCTGGAACAGAGCATTTTAAGATTTGGAGATGTAGACAGACTAATAATTACTCAGGATTACTCAAACATGTGAATGAAATGAAACATAACTCCGGGTATGTTTTGTGATGAGGAAACAACATTATACAATGGCTAAAAGCTCACAGCTAATCAAATTAGCATAATATAGGACCTTTAATTATGTAGTTATTAAACCTGAATCATTCTAAATTAATAAACAGCTTGTTCATCAAGTCTTTGTGCTTGCTTATTGGATAATTATTATTTTATATATATATATTACAAAATGGTACCCTTTTCTGTTTTTAGTTACTTGTAATGCGCTGTTTTTTGTTTGTTTTCTGTCATCATTTTCATATTACTCCTCCTGACCCAATTTGACATATGCAATTTTACTACATACTCTATTTATATTCATTACAGTGGTAGCCAGGTACCATTGAGCTCCGTGTCCCTCCCCTGTCGCCCCTACACTCCAGCATGTGCCGACTGGTCCATCTGGGCTGTGTGAGGTCACTGAGCACGCCACCTGCTCCGTTTGAGGTGCCCGCGTGGAAACATGACAGATGTATGGATTTTAGGAGGGCAAATGCCCTGAGAAACCTATGAGCATGGCTACTTTCCCATATCCATAATGTCTGACTATCACAAAGGGCATAGACTGGCATGGATGCACACAATCTGTACAAACGGTACTTTCTGAACCAGTCTCACAGGTTTTTTTTCTGTGCATTTTGTGTTCAGTGAGACGGTTTGGGGTTCAGTCATTTAAGTGGACAGTTGTTCCTTGCATGCGTAAGTGGATTTTATGGGCTTACAAGTCTAGTGTTGGCTTAGATTAAGTGAGTGAGTTTATTATGGAAATAAATTGTAGGTATTTGCCTTTTTATTTCACACAAATGTATTAGGTTTATATTTGAACTTATATAAGCGATGGAAACATTGCTGTAAATGTTGGTTGACAACACACAGTGAATTTTGCCAAATTAAACAAATAAAAGCTTTTATCATTGCACTAAATGAGAAAACGAGTGGTTTGCTTCTCTGAGCACTTAAACATCAACATTGCAAGATGCCTTGGCAGAGGTATGTGTTGTATTCACTGTTTATTGTGTAATAGCGTTTCTTTAAAAATGGTACTGTCATTTTCACACAACATTCCATTCTGTTGCCAGCTAGCTTTATTTATTATGTCCACAAACCTTGTTTTGATTTTAGTGGGTTAATGTTGCCTATACACGTTTTGTTGACACTGTATACACCAGTGATGCGGCCACCTGTCCCTTGTATTGCCTCTGAATGAACGAATAAATAACTTTACAAAGACCAAATTTCTTCTCTTTGATATTCAACACGTATTTGGAGTTAGAACCTTTCACTTCTCCGTTAACCCACCACAATCAGGAACATTTCTAGGATTCCACACAAAACAAGATGGGCAGTGGCGCATTTTACATTTAAATAGGTTTACGGCATCACTCCCTTTCAAATACATGACACGCGCGTGCAAAGTGCCTATTATTTTCTTTTGTTTTACGCACGCGCCAAACCTTTTCGAATAAACTTTGAGTTGCCTAAATGCGAACTTGATCGATTTTATAGACAGAAAATAAACCGCAGTTTGTGGGACGTAGCACTGAGTATTTTCCTCAACGTTTTCGAAATCGTTAAGACCATTAGATCGGTCATTAGGCAAATTACGATGACCACAATGTCCCGTTTAGCCTAATAGCGAACTGTACCAAACCGATTAACATGACTACAACAAATCTGCATTATTAATCTGCTCATAATCTACTAACCGAGTGCGCGTTTGGACACTTTTAGCCCTAGTACAAGCTTTGGCTACATTTGGTTTTATGGCGCATGCAGTGGCCACCTTTAGCCCACTTAAGCTCGTGTGTATTTTCCTTTACGCGCAGATAAACCAGCTGATATCAAAGGCAAACGCGGTCCGCTTTAAATCTCTCCACTGGATCTCTACTGTGTGCTCTTTACTATGCGAGCGGCCCAGGCCCCGCCCTCTGCCTGCGCGTCACCGGCGAGTAGTGCACGCAGAAGTCACTCCCCTGCCTACTTTTAATAGCTTTGTCATGTGATGGAAAGCAGTTGTAAGACAGGTGCCCTCGGTTCATTCTCGGCGAGGGGCAGCAGTCGCCTGTGTGCGAGCGAGTGGGAAGCGTGTGTGGATTTCTTTTTTACTTTTCTTTCTTTTTTCTTCTTTTTTAACCCTTTTGCAAGGACCGTCATTCAGTGTCTGGATGGCGTGGGACAGGTGTAACCAGGACTCGGTGTGGAGAGAAATAGAGGTGAGAGCATCTTTGTAAGAAAAAAGCGACTTCTCTGTATCTGTGTGGACTGTTTCGTATTGGATCCTTGGACTGCGCTGACTCTCCCTCACAGTGGTTCGCTATATCTGCGCTCTGCTGTGCTGCTGCTGCTTAGTGCGCGTCTGGATTTGAGGAGTTGAGGATGCGGGAGATATACACTCAACACGGGAATATGACAAGCGGAGGGGACGGCTTTTCTTCTCAGTTACAGATGTAGTTATGATATTTCGTGCACGGGCTGGGACTATCTCTTCCTATAGGATCTCTCTGTGTTTTTGAGTGGATTTCAGAGCTTTCCACGCGCACCGGTGCCAAAAATGACTGAAATGTCTCAAAGTCAGGTATTTGGCTTGCCACTTACGACGACGATAACAATCCCTTTGATGTGCAGCATCGTTTGTCCACTTTGCACGGAACAATGTTTGGCTGTGCACAGGAGCAGTATAGCCTTATACGGTTCAACATCTCCGGCAGAAGGCAGAGCGTAACGCTCCATCCCATTGCCGATCCCCACTGTATCCTGTGCGTAAAAGCTTTTCCCACCACGGCGCACATCAAAAGGATACTTATTCGTCTTCTCACTTTGCTTTTTGTGTTGCTTTACAAACAGCACATTTGCAATACGCAGCGTCATTTAAATAATTAAAAGTAAGGTGCATCTGTAAAGGCAGAGGAGGAGGCTGTGCGACTTTGCAAACGTAATTCTTGCATTCTGTCTGTAAAGTGCAGTCGTAGATCATTGTTTCTCCTGCACTCATATTCTCTCGAAGCAAGTGCTTGTATGTGCCAGGCGTGCGTAAATCACAGATGCGCTTTTGCTGCCGCTGCTGCTGTGTTCGCCTCGCTCATCTGTCTGGCGGCGCTATTTCATTAGTTCAAGCAGTCCGGGGACATAATTGGGTGTAAGACAGTTAGACTCTTCAACGCCGGTACGTTGATCCCGGGCTTTGGCATATCTTCTGTAGAATGGAAACTGAAACATAGAGACGCAACGTACTCACGCGGATTTGCCTCTCCTCATAGCCTCGCGTGCTTATGCCATTCCGCGGACAGATGAAGTGTGACACCGGTGTCTGAGCGGTTTTGCCTACTTGGCACGGCTACTCTCTCAACCCCTGCACGCGCTATGAGCCAAATACCTCGCTACACTGCCAGTGGATATCAGTCGTATGTCTCGCTATTAAAGCTTGTACTCAAACTAATAAAAAGCGTGTAACAAATGAATCTTGTCATCCCGTTTTCCCTGTGAAAACCAAAGCTCTGGTGTGTATTGTGCTTGATAATGGATTAAAAGTTGCCAAAGTGCGGCGTAAACTGTCAAATCTGCCACATCCAAACGCCTGATTGAGACCAAAATCTTCCCCAAGGCTCCCGTCTCACCAAAACAGCGTCTATTATTATCACCTGAAGCTGTCTGCACTTGTTGCCACCTCCCACGTTATCCCGTTATGCCGCTGCCTCCGGGACTCTGGCTCTTCATTTTCAGCCCGAGCGGAGCCGATGATTTGCGTAGGGGAGGGAACGGTAGCAGCTGCTTCATACAGGCACATATTGGCTAAATAACATAAAAGTAGCTGGTGAATTAGAAAATGTCAACAGGCAATAGCGTTTAAGGCATGTACCGTGACGCTGAGTTGGGGAGATGTTGTGGGTGCACACAGTACGTTCTTCAGGTAGAACAAGGAGCTGATCTACAAAGTTGTGTTGGTTAAAGTGTAAAATACATGATATCTTAATGACATTAGCAAGATGTTTGCATAATCCCATCTTGATGAAATGTGCTCAAAAGCTTGTATGCTTTATGTGCTTCCCAGTGCGCTGCCTTGGTTGGTGAAGACCAGCCCCTCTGCCCTGACCTCCCTGAACTTGACCTGTCCGAGCTGGACGTCAGTGACTTAGATGCAGACAGTTTCTTGGGTGGCCTCAAATGGTACAGTGACCAATCAGAGATCATTTCCTCGCAGTATGGCAACGAGGCGTCCAATCTATTTGAGGTAAGATTGCATTGCATGTTACTTTATTTTTGGTATTTCTATGTGTATCTTTATGTATGTAATATGTAATTTTTATGTTTTGATTTATCACATTGTTAAATACCAACCAGTGCCAGTTTACAAACAAGTTTTCTTTTTTATTGCCCCCTTTACAAAAGAGGAGATAACAGTGCAAAGATAAGAGCTTGCAGACCTTTGTCCCTTGTTTGGATCCTGGCCGCCACTTTAGGCCTCCTTATCAAAACATTTATTTCAGTTCGGGTTCAAGCAACGCGGCATACATCAGACAGAATAGTTAACTCTGTACCATGTTGCAAAACGCCACTCAAAGGTTACAGTGTAAAACTTTAATCTTTGAATCCCGCTTTCTCTCTCTCCCTACCTCCCTATCCGCTTCCTTCCCATCTAACTGTGGTGTTCCTTTTCTCACCGAAAGTCCACAGAGGGCGATGATCCGACCAAGGCCATAAAACCATCAGTCTTGGGACTCTGTTGCGGTCCCCAGTTCATTATAGGCCTTTATCAGTGGCAGAGATAGACAAGAAAGAGGTGAGATTGGATGCTTTAGCCATGCCTCGGGAGGGAGAAAAGAAAAAGTGTTTGTACCACCGGTCTTGTCATGTTTTTTGGCTCCTGTTTGTGACTCCAAAGCTGATAAGGGAGTAAATTCTTTCCACTTTTGGCCTCCACAAGATCAGCCGGCACCTTTTCTAGCTCCCCTTTCTACCATAGTACACACATACACAATACTAGGATAGGCCTAAGTACTTGTGCTGCGACTGCTCTGCTGTCGTCTTAGAGTGATATGGCTCACAGCCCAGTGAGTAGCTCAGGGGATGGATATAAATACCAATAAGTGTGTGCATGTGAGTGAGGAGGAGAGCCAGGGTCTAATTTAGGAACACAATGGATGGTGCAAGGCCAAATTGTATTGAGTTCATGCAGTGTATTGGCAGAAAAGACTCAAATTGGGTGTTTTCTTAATCATTTGATGTGATTAAGATTCAGATCAGATTCTTCCATCTAAGTCAGCTAAGTCTGTAGATGCATGATAAATTAGAAGATAGGATTCAATCGAGAAATTATTGTTTTCTTGCAGGCGTGCAGATGCTCACAATGGCCCAACCAGAAGGGGAACATGAATTTTGCATCTCTACTCTATTAATCTATTAAATTGTAAATACTTTAGCCAATAAAACTTATCTGTATTTTTACTAGCCCCCATATAAGACTTGTAATCTGATAATATTGTGCTGCTTTTTGTCAATATAGGTGAGGTCAAAAGTCAAGCTAAATATAGTCACTTCCTCTGCTGTTGCAAACCATGAAGTTTACAGAAATTTCAATAAAGCATTTAGGCTTGTGTATGTTTGCAACTGCCATGTAGCTATCTGACATGTTGGCATATTCACTAAGAAGTCATATTATACCAGAGCTTCTAATCAAGACTTCCAAAGCCTGTAATACATTTGCCTGACCAGGGAGTTTTTCCTTTTCTTTTTTCTCCTCTTCATCTTCAAAAAGTTTCAAGTCACCATATGAGGCGTTGGGTTCATCATACAGCAGGACTGAGCTAATCCCACTTAATCTGACAGGGGGAAAGTTTGCAGCTCGTGAGGATCACAGGGCTGAGGATGCAGCTCTGACTTCCTGCTCTCTTTGATTGGCCCCTGCTCACACCAAAGGGAAGCAACCAATCACAGGGCCAGGATTAGAAGACACTTTAACAACCTATTAAATTATGTTGTAAACTTGAGCATTTCACTGTCTGACATGCAAGTTGGGTTTATGTCAGATGCCCTGGTGTTCTTGGTGTAACTTGGTACAATTTTAGCATTTACTCAGATCTTGAACCACCACAAAGTGTTTTGAATGTAGAATTTTGAATGTAAATCTGTCTAGAATAATGTAATTAACCAGATGGACAGTTTCGGAAATGCAATAAAACATATGAAAATTATTATTATTATTATTATTATTATTATTATTATTATTATTATTATTATTATTATTATTATTATTATTAATTTTTTTTATTAATGTTAAAAGATCAGTGGCCATACATCCAGTATGTATTGTATTATATTGTTATGCATATTTCACACTACATTGCACTGTGGAACACATTATCAAGTTGGTAACACTTCCCAGAGTAACATGTCTAACAGCTGGGTGCAGCTGTCAGGACAGGGCCCCTCTTTTATGCCCCAGTTGAACAAGTCCGGAACTGTTTTCTTCATTAGTGTGAGTCAGCTGTGGAGGTGATCTGCATCTCTCATAGAAAACTATGGATGTCTTAGGCTTGTATTTTAATGTGACTCCTGATAGTAAAAAGCAGTAGTCTTTTGTTTTCTTATTCTCCATCTTCTTTAAACATCCCTAGAATCCTCATAAATCATCACAGTTCATACACACTTAGACAACTTTCAGAAGCCTGACCAAAGTTTTGCCATCATAATTTCAATCCTAACAACTAGCACGATAACAGCGCACAGCAGCCTTACTTCCTGGTTTGCAGACAATAAAACTGCTTTAGAATCAACAACACACAATAGTATCATTTTAACTTTAACTTTAAGAGTTGCTTTTGCACTATATTTGTCTTGGGGAAAACAGATTTGACTTTATTACATGAAGTGCAGCCCTCTTAATATTAGATTATTGCATAATATTGTGTGTGGAGTGTGAGTGTGACCTAGTATGTTATGTTCTCTAAATGAGAGAACATGGAGTAGCATCTTGGATCACCAGGCGTCCCCTGGCTGGCCTTTCTTTCTGTCTCTTGCCACTGTCCACAGTGTTCCTGACACTGATATGAAGAATGGTACCCCTCTGCCTTAGCTCCACATAAACCACACACTGTCCTCAAATACATGCACCCAAATAACAGGTCCTGGCCTGGGGTCCGCCTGCCTGACACCTTTTCAAACACAGGCCCGACCGTGAAAGTCCGCAGGCTATTTTGAGCTACTGTTGTTAAGGGGCGTCTAACTCCCAATAAGTTCCCAGTGTACTGCCAAAGATAACGGCAGAGAAGCGTGACCGAATGTCTTTTTAAACCACTGGACTGGCATTCTAATGTCACGTGGGAGAGAGGAGCGCTGGTGAGCTTTTGTTTTGGAGTCCGCTGAGGGATCCTAGATGGCCATTCAACACGCACAATGATTAAAAAGTATTTGCAGTTGCTGTGCAGGAGATATTGATTGTACCGCTTGAATTGGATCGGGGAAACTGTAGTTATGATGACAGACAGACAGAGACAAACGAAGGATTCCTGTGTGTCCTGGTCAGGGGTAGAATCAGGGGGTCACACTTAACATGCCGCACCCCCACCCCCTACCATGCTTGTTTTGCTGTTTTTTGAACATTTTGTGGTTGCCATTTCAACATTATTAGTCGAGACTCAAAAAAAAAAACCTTTGAAGGAGCTCTGGGGGTGCATTGGCCATTCTACGGGAGGTCCCTCAAGTCTCCCATCCTGCTGCCCCTGGGTAGAAAATATAGATATGGTAAATGTATGCTTACAGTTTTGTTATTTATTATTAGTTTGCTCTCATTAGATCATGTTTGAGTTCATATTCACCTGTACGCTGTGCACTGTTTTTGTTTTTTTTTTGTTTTTTTGACATTCTGAACATCTTGTGATCACTTCAGGAGTAGATGTAATAACAATAGTGTATGCAACGCCAAAGGTAATAGTCAGCTATTAATCGGTCACTTTTATTAATAAAAATTATTAACTAGTAGCAGCACAAGAAGTGATATCTCCTCACCTTGAGTAATATTGTACAATAACAGTCAACACTTTCATGCTGACCATACCTTTATTAGCCTCAAAAACACATGTTCTCTCAGAAAACAGTAGAGTACTGAACTTTATTCAAGGTAAAAGGCAGCTGTTTAAAACTACCACTGCATGACATCATAAAGTGGAACAGAGCATTTTAAACTTTGGAGATGTAGACAGACTAATAATAAAGGATTACTTAAACATGTGTGAATGAAACAAAACACAACTCTGGGTATGTTTTTGATAAAGTAATAACATGATAACACATCTAAAAGCTCACAAAAGTCAGTTTTGTGTAATGTACGACCAGCCTGAATCATTCTTAAAAACTATTTATTCATTATGCATAAATTCTTTGCTCATATTAAGGCTGAAGATGAAGATGTACAGTTATTGTAACATAGAATTGTGATTTTATCTCTGTGGATCTGTTACAAACCTTCTATTGTTTCTATTTTTAGTGGAGACAATATTCCAGAGAAAAAGGTGTAACCCTGTCATATAAAATTGAGAATAGCATCTCTATAGACGACAGATGCATGCTAAAAAGTGGGAAACGTCTGGACTGGTGCCAGGATGAGTGAAAGCTGGGGGATTTGAAGTAAAAGGTTATGGGCTTTGCAGGTAGTAAAATCAAAATACCAGGGCTTAAAGCATTAGTGGATGATGTACAGTGACATGTGAAGAGCATATGTGGTCGGCCATGTTGTGGTAGGCACCTCTCCAGCAGGACGTGACAATGGGCCTCTCAAAAGCATTATGGTCTTTGTTTTGCTCGTTTTGGGACAGATGCTCGGTAAGCAAAGCAGATTATATTGATTGGGACGTCTTTAGAGAGCTTAGGAAATGACTTGCGTGAAAAATGCAGGGTATATGGAGAAGAGGGTGTTACAGCGATGTTTACTGGTGGTTTATAGATGCCTGAGAGAATTCACAAACATACACGATGAGAGGAAAGAACTTTGATTGATCTGACTGGACAGATTTAACACTAGGGCACACGATCTAATCTTTTGTCTTATGATTAATATGAGGAACAACATCATAATTTGATGATTATTCATGATTATGGACACCAGAGATAGACCTATATTTCGGGTAGCTGATATATCAGACCAATATTTAGACTTTTCTTCCTTCAATCTCCATCTCAGGTTGATAAATTGTTTGGCTGAGCTGCTGCCCAAAGAATGCACAAAGAATAAAGCTTAATTTGAACACTTTAGTGTGAAAAGATAACTGCACTGAATGTGACATCACAGCTTTCTTAAAGGTTTGTGGTGAAAAAGGAGCTGAGAGTGAGTTCATAATACATTTAAATTGAATTTTGTTTCTTAAAGGTTACAGTTATTATCATTATTGCCATTATTAGTAGTACTGTTATTAAGTTCCTCTCATTACACTGTGATCTAAACAATAATACTTATCAGTTAATTTTAATTACCAATCTAGACATCCCTACTCGCCTTCATTGTTCTAGTTAGAATATTGGTTGAAGCCTTTTACGAAGTTGATGTCACTAGTTAGTAAGCAAAATAAATCATATTGATTAGCCCAAGCATTTTTCTGTGATGGCAAAGATAGTGTTTGTTGACACTGTGACCAAAGTGAACACAAACCCGCCCACTTTCCTTTCTCCCAACACATACATATATACAAAAGCCACCCTCATTGTCCCTGTTGCTACTCCCTCCTGAATGTTTATTTTGCAAATGTATTCTGACATTTCCACGCCCGCACCAGTTCACCAGCTCGGTCTGCGACACGTGCTCGCGCATTACCATACCGCACTGTATAAAATAATATTCTTCAAGTGACTCCTTATTAGAATACCTCACACCACACTTCCCCTCATCTCCCTCCTCCTCTCTTCTCTGTCAGTGTATTCTCCACCCGAGTCCCTTCTAACAGACTGGCGGCGCTTCCTGCACAAATGAGACGCGCGCTCAAGATGTCCCAAGTTGTGTTGTCTCACAGCGTCTGTCAAATCCACTTCACAACAAGATTGGTGATGCACTGTTGGGGGGCTCTCCCTTCCTTGCGCTCCCAACAGAAAAAGCATTTGTTTCTGGTTTAACTTGAAGATGCAGCAGCTAAACAGATGTATTTTGAACAGTGTTGGCTAGAAGGAGGAGCCAGAGGAGAACGGATGAGGGCAGGACTTGGCCAAAAAGCTCTAGCCTGTGTTCTGTTTTGGTTGGCTGTGTGGTGTTGCTGGAAGGACTTGCTGTCCCCTTTATCACACTTCCATAGCTCCCAGTGGGCTGTGCTGCAGATGGACCCAGCTGAACCCCTGTCTCCGCTCATCACTCTGTCCCTGTGTCATCCAGCTAAAAGGGTCTTTATACGATACAGTTGTATGTATGCAGTAGTGGTTGATTTGCATTAAAATATATGATAATGTCAAAGTGTTGCAACAGTTTATGCTTGGTTGCAATAGTAGAAGCAACAGTATAGTTAAAGGTTGTTTGGGAACCATTATAGGAGTAGTTTCAATAGCAGTAGGAGTAGTAGTAGTAGTAGTAGGACTAGTAGTAGTAGGAGTAGTAGTAGTAAGTTAAAACTAGTGGTAGTTATGGTGGTAATAGTACTAGGCTAGTGGTATTGGCTTGAATACTTTGCGGTTTAAATACAATTTTTAGAACAGCTCAACAACTCAACTCTATGTTTTCACTATCCAGATTGTATCCAGACTACAAATCCAAATTAAGTTTTGATTTATTGTGTGCGAGAGACAGAATCAGCATTGATCAGATCTTAATCAGAGCGTTGTTTTGTTGCGGTGTGTGTGTATGTGTGAATTTGGTGAGAATGTCTATTTTTAGCAGGGGGTAATCTCTACTAAGAGCCTTTCAGGGCCGTTTCACTTGAACCAGGCCAAAATACTAAGCCAATAATCCACCCCACAAACTGTAACACATAGCAACGATGCAGCGTGATAAGACCTGCTTCCCCCCCTGTATTATTTAATAGTGTACTCTTTGAAACGCAACACGCAAGGATTTCTTTATCTTTCAGGTCAAAAAGATGTGATGTTTGCATAGAGATAAAAAGGCCTAATCAAAGTTGGAAATAAAAGCATGGATGAGGTAGTAATACTGCTATGGTGAGAAGGAGGAGGGGAACCCAGACAGACAGGAGGAGAGAGGTGGAGGAAAGAAAAGGCCTTCAATCAGAGAGAGATATGACTGATAGTGAAGTGCGATTAGTGCTAGGCCACAGGCAACTTCCTCCATCCAGGAAACAGCCATCGATCCTGGGAGAGTGTAGGTGTACGGAGTGCCTGATGAGCCTGGAGCCGGAGCTGCAGCCCAGCGCTTGTGAATTCATAGTTAGACACGGTGTGAAAGTAATCCGGTTAAATACTGTTCTGGTGTTGTGGAAATTGGAGTTGTGAGATTTTGTGAACTATGATAAGAACCTTTGTTATGCACACTATGTAAGTTTTCTAGTGGAGGTTCTATCTGTTTGTATCAGGGGGATATTAATGCATTGCAGGCAAAGTTCTATTGTGATATAATTATCTATCTTCCATTTATTCACAGTGGAAGTTTGCCATTCTGTGGAACATTCCAGTCAGATGTTGTTTCCTCAACACAAATATACTTGTAGTTGTTTTTTATTATTTATTTATTATCACGCATGTTCAACATACAAATTGTGCATATTTAGGTATTTTCTCAAACAGAAAACACTTAATTCCACTTTGTGATGTCATGTGGTAATACAGGAAATGTGTTTTTAAACTTTATACATCTTCACTAGAATCATTTGGATGATTTCAGCCCTGGAATCGCCCATGTCCACTGACCTAAAAGTAAAAGGTAGCTATTAACTTAAAAACTACCACTACATGACATCACAAGGAGGAACTGACTATTTTCAGCTTTGGAGATGTAGATATACTAATAATAAAGGATTATTCGAACAGGGGTATGTATTTGAGGAGGTAACAACATTATAACATGGCTTAAAGCTTGCAAGAGTCAAATTTGTGTAATATAGGATATTTTATTAAAAAGAAGCTCAAAACCCTGCAGCATATTTATTTACTCCCCCTTTCGCATATGGCTCCTGTACTGTACATGTGAAGCACTACTTGAGAGTGTAATTTGGAGAGCTTTGTCATCCAGCAGAGTAGAGCAAGCCTTCCCATTTGGAGTAAGCTGTGTGATGTGCACTGCATGCTTATAGCTTCAGCTTATACTTCCCCCTGAAGCATTTAAGTCTTCACAGGCCTCAAATAGTTCAAGAGGCTCTCGGAGTGACTGGATGACTCACTCGCCGACCAATCAGAGGAGAAGAAACAGGCCTTTGCTCATCGCCTTCTGAACACTGCTACTTCCCTTTATTTATGCCGGGACAGATGAGTGGATGTGCAAAATGGATGCAAAACAAAATGTGCAATGTTGCCTCATTTGGTTCAGTTGTTCAATTCAAAGTGAGGAAATATATACTGCTCAGACCGTGGAAATTATTATAATATATATAGCAGACTTAAAGAGAACTCTGTAAATTTCCGCCTGGGTCGACAGAGGTGCAAAAGGGTGTAATGAAACCTCATTTAAAAGTGTTTGCAGTCTCAATTTAGGCAGGTGAAATAATGACACTTAAAGGTGCATTGTGTAACTTTTCTGGTGGAGGGTTTGTCAAATGCTTTTCTCCATGGAGATGTTATTGCTTTGTCTGAAATGTTAAAGAGTATTGCATTAATCCTTTTTATCTTCATGGAGACCAAATCAGGCCAAGTTACAAGTCAGATTTTGTAATTTAATAAATGTGAGGTGGAGCTGTTTAATGTCATACTGTGGAACATTCTCGGCAAAGCAGTGACATATCCATAGAAACAAGCAGGTGACAAGTGGCAAGTTACATAGTGCACTTTAAATAGAGTATTGTCTTTGCACTCAAAAATATGGATGCTTGGGAAGTTCCATGTTCAAACATTGCTAATAGCAATAGCAATAAAAAAAATGTGTTTAAATAAATGGTCAATCGATATATTTAATGCCTTACTGTGGAAATTTTCCAGCAAAGCAGTGACACCTAGCAGGTAGCAGAGCGTCCACCAGAAAAGTCACTAAACAAATACAGTTTCATAGTTTGCTTTTTTCATTCTTTATTGATGTGTCTTGTATTTTGATTAGATTTTTATATCAAATAAAATAGCTTGTTTCTTGCATTATCCATGAATTTGGACTCCTCTAGCTTAGTAAAAAATAAATTATGACTTATAGAGGGGGAATGCAAATGTCATATTTCTTACCTGACGATTATTTGTGCAGTAGTTTGTGTAACCGTGCTGAAATTAATTTCGTTTGCTGTGATAGTTTTTGACCTCTGCAAAATTGTCTGTTTCTAAGTGAATTCCTTTGCCAATTATTGGGTAGAAATGCATGCCAACACTCTTTTCTTTAGTGTTGATTTGTTTGACTACATGGGCCAAGCCAGTACAGATTTCCAAGTGTCTGGGCTTTTCCTGTAGTCGATGGCCATTGATCTTTACACATTTGGCACGCGTTGCACAGTCTTGGAGCAGGTGCGGTCAGCTATATGTAAAGTGTAAAAAAAAAAATCTTAACTAAAAGCTACATGAGAAGGATCCACGAGGGAGCAGATCACAGAATTCGATATTGATGTTACAGAGAATTCCTTAGCTTTCATTTTTCTCTCATCCAGGAGAGATAGAGGGCCGCTTTGATGTTCCTTTACCAGGTGCATCCTCGTAATGTTAGATTCAAGACTACATGCGAATCAAATGTCTGTGAAGTCCATTTGGCCCACGTGCTAACCATACACAGTAGAAAAGATTAGAAAAAAATCTTTGATAACATCCCGGCAAAGTCATGACACGGGTAAGTGGCGGACATTTTGCAGCAGTGGCAGCGTATACCTGGGCCGATCCATGTGCAGAAAAGTCAAGGTAAAAGATAATGCGTTTATTCAGTAATCAGCAAATAGCTTTTGTACGGCAGGTGAGTGGTGAGGCCGGTGAAGGCCTGATAAGATCGTTTGCTTTCAGGTATTTCCCTGTCGCTGCAGAGTGCAAATTGAAGAGGTGACCTTTTTATGCCGTCATAGCAAAATGGAGTGCATTTTTTACCACGCTATTTCCATTAGCATACAGTGCCATGAAGGTTCTTTAACAAATGGGCCGAGTAGTGAAGAACGGCTAACTAATCCTGTGCAGGAATATGTCAAAAGCCCTTACGATGTACCTTTCAACATTTATCCAGGCTTCGGATTGGCACAAAGTGTACAGTGGTTTGTGTATTGTCTATTAAGAAGAGTATCACACCAAAAAGACCTCAAATTTACCATATAATTTCTGAAAAAAACGAGTCTATAGTGATGGTTCTGCTTTGTTGGTGCTTAATTGTACAGTCCATTCTCATATGTGTGACTTGAACCTCAATCAAGACTTTCATGGGCTTATTTTTAGGGGTGCACTGATCCTGTTTCGATACTGATATTGATACTTTATGCCTTTATGTACTATCAACCAATAGCCAATATCAACTGATGGTAGAGCAGAGACTGAAAATATAATTTCCTTTAAAGAATTTCCAAGTGGGTTTTGTAACCATTATTCGTCCTTTAAAGTAACTTTTTGTGTGTTTAGACCAACATTGTCCAGTAAATTATCTTATTACACTAATTTATAGACCAAAATGGGATATCAACTGTACCGATATCCAATCCATCAGAATTTTCTCAGTGCTGAGATCTGATACCAGTATCATATTGGTGCATCTCTAGATATATGAGATGTCGTCTGAACCAATATGGACTGAACAGATCCATCAAAATTTTCAATATCGGCACTGATATCCAATACCAGTATTGTATCGGGACACCCCTACTCATTTTGGCACATTTCAGATGAATTCGAAAGTCTGGTCTGATTGTCATTATAGGTAGAATAAATCTCCAGATATTGTCCATACTGTCCATATCGTTCTTGAACATATTGCAATACCTTATTATCTCGTATGCACACAATACATGGATATGAGAAGCCTGCATTGTCTAAGCTCACCCTTGTATCTTGTCCACTCCATCCTGGCTCTCCAAGCGTTGGCGGCTTTCCGAGGAAGACATTACAGAGACAAATGAAATGGAGGAGAGCATGGATGGGCTTGGCAGGGCCCGAAAGGTCATTGGCTTCAGCTGCTGCTTCTGCTCGTGTCCAGGAGCCAGTGTCTGTGGGAGCAACAGAGGATTGTAAAAATGCAATACTGATCACTGCTTTCTTTGCAAATATATGTAAATGTCAAGTCCTTAATTGCACAAAATCATGACTGGCAGTATGCAAACCTTGGTATTATGACCAAAGCTAAACAGTCATTTTAGCAGGAGTAGTTGGAAGAGCAATAGTAGCAATATCAGTAGTAGTGTCACAATACTAACATTTTATCTTGATTTCAATAAAAAGTCAATACTCAATACTGATTTCAATACCACTGTGATAATAAAATGATATGAACAGGGTGTAATTTCCAATACAAATTACTAGTAGTTTCTTCACGTCTTATACTAATTCTGATATAGATTAAAATTTCTATCAATCAGAAACATTTTAGTGAAAGTTGTCCTCGTTTATGTAATCAGTTTTTTCACTATCTTGTATCTTGCTGTTCTAATCTATTTAATCTGTCTTGTTTTCATTTTTTACTACCACTTAATATCTTGGTATAAATGTTTTGTCAACCTCAATTAGTAAAGTGGTATTTTGATGAGATAGTAGTAGTAGTAGTGATATAGTTGTAACAAATGATAGGAAAAGTAGTTTGAATTGTGGCAAATGCAGTAAAATTGCAGATGCAGTACCAATAACACGCAATGGTTGATGGTTAATGGTTAATGGTCACATTTTTATTCAGCGCTTTTCCACCTTCAAGGCACTCAAAGCACTTTACATCAAGAAACCACTCACCCATTCACACACACACTCATACACCAGTGCACACAGACCCTGAGGGTGAGGTGGGTTAAGTGTCTTGCCCAAGGACACGACGACATCACAGCTTATTATACAAAACAAAATAAAAAAAACTAAATATAATTATACAGTAATTTTCTACTTCTTCTAAGCTATACTTTTCATATTTACCGTGCTTTTAAATATGTTGTTTCATACATTCAGTGGTTGATTTTCGCCGGGTTCGTGGCCGTGTCCGTTTAGTGGCATGTGAAGTAAAAACAGTCGATTTCCCCCTGGCCTCCCTCTGTTCCTCCAACACATTATCAACAGTGTAACAGTGTGTTCAAAGACCCCTTGCTTAGTGCTGCACATTCAGAGCTGCCGACTTAAGCAAACAGCTATTTGCATTCCATTAGGCGGAAAAAGGCAGAGGGAAGCACCATTCCTCATCCCATCTCGCTGAATATTCCAAACATGAGGATTTTTTTTTCTTTTTCTTTTTCACTTCCCCCTCCCGCTGTGATCGCCACAGAGAGTCCGAGCCGGAGCAATCACAGCAATCAGTGTTTTGCTGTACCAAGTCGATCGGAGAAAAGGAGGTAGCCAAAACAAAAGTGTGTGTGGTCTGTTATTGTTGTTACGGTGACGCAGTGACGTTAGTGAAAACATATACTTGAGAGTGAGCTGCTGTAAGGAAACGACAGGAGTTCAAAACAGGAAGTCAGAAGAACGGGCTCTGTCAGATTGTTTACCTGGTTGGAGATTTTTAGTTAGCTGTTTGAGAGTTTCCGAAAATGCAAGCTTTAATTGGGATAGACTTAGACAAACATTATTGATCCGCAAGGGAAATTTGGATTTGGGGATTTGGACACAGTAGCTCACACGTCATAATATATTATAAAACAAAGAGCAAAACAAAGAGCAACAATATAAATGGTATTAATAAATTCAAAATAAGTAGCAAAATAGCAAGAGACTGGTGTCAAATAAGGCATAATTATTTAAATGTATATGCACAAGTAAAAATAAAATACAGAAATATAATAATGCAAATGAATCTTTTCAAATATATGACTGAGGATAATATCATGATTTTCTTGGAGCCAGATCACAGTTTCAGTTTGATTTTGATTGTGTGTTTGACAAGAGAAATAGTGAATCACAATAGAAAAAAATAGCACATAGCGACAGGAATTGGGATCATAATTTGAGTTTTATCCCCACACCCCCATCACTTGGGAGTTCAACTTTGTGAAGTGTCAGGATACACGAGGATTGTATGATTCTGCCATGTTTAGTTTCCTTGTTTGACAGTAGTTGGTCATAACTATTTTTTTTATCTTTTCAGAGGAGATCGGCTCTTACTTAGATTTTATTTTCCATATAAATCAAAATTCAACCAAGTCTTCACCCTGGTAGCAGTTCTGAAAAAGAGCTGTAATCTGTGAAAATATAACCTTAGGAACCAACAATTTCCTTTGGTTTTCAAGTGAATTATTATTGTTTCAGATATTTCTTCATACTTTTATTTGCAGCTTTAGAGAGAGGCAAAAATGTATGAGTGAGTGATTTTTGACCCATAATGCACCTGGAAAAGTGTGTGAAACCATGTGATAAAACAGCTGATGTCAGCACTTGTAAGGCAGGAGATTTTGAACCTGCTACAGTGGAGTTACCAGTGAGTGAGCAGAGCCGCTAACATCCCCTGGGCAGCCATCTTGGGTCCTATGACCTATGTCAACATTTTTTCCTCCTTTTCTCGTTCCTCCTCTTTCCCTCACTTGCTCATCTGATCGCGCTCTAAACTGTCTCAAATGGTCCCTCAGAGATGTAGTGTCTCAGGCCTTACTGCAGGGGTGGGTGGGTTCCTCTCGTATATGAAGCGCACGTAGAATCCCAAACAGTAGCAGCCATCTCCCTCATCTTCATTCAAAGCACTTTACCATTTGTGTTTAAAGGAGAGGTAATGGCAGTGTTGCAATGAATAACAATTACATGCTCAGATTTTTTTTTAGTTTGGATGGACAATGTATTGTAGATGACAATACAGATAATAAAGGTAATATACTGGCACACTGTGTAACTTTTTTTCTTGTTGCCATGGAGTTGTTCTTGCTTTGTTTGCTATGTAATGTCATGAAACTTATTAATGTTACATTATTTACACTAGAACGATTGAAAACATGTATTCTGCTGTGAGTGGGGTCATCGCAACACATGACCTGACTTGCTTGTCTCCATGGAGAAAGATGCGCTTCATGCCATACTGTGGAACATTCAAGACAAAGCAGTAACAGTAGCAGTAATTAAAATATACTTTTGGAAGTTTTGCAAGTAACTGTATCGAAATCATGATGTTTTTTTCATACTAAGTATTGTTTTGAACCTCCACTCTGGCTGGAAAGTCATGGTAATTCCCAGTAAACAGAAGTAGAGATGCACCGCACCAATACCAGTATCGAATATTGGATATTGATCCTGAAAAATTTGCTGGATTGAATATCCGCTTTCAAATATCGGTTCAGCCAATATCCTTATCCATATTCATTGATTTAATAAGACTGGTCTTAGCTTCCACAAAAAGTTAGAATTTTCATTTACACAAATCAGTTCTGTATTAACTTGATAAATTTAGAGGAAATGCTGTTTTCAGTCTCTGCACTGGTATCGGTTGATATTGGATATTGGCAGATACTTCAAGCAATCGCATCAGAATCTGTATCGGAACTGAAAAAGTCGGATAGGTGCATCCCTAAACAGAAGGACATGCCTGAAGTTTCATGTCCAAAAATCTATCGGGCCATTTGCTCCCTGAATAATAAGACACACTATTAGCCCTGTAGTGAATTAGAACACTACTTTAGCTGCGTCTTATGGAGCCAATCTTAACCACGAGCACGATGTCGTCTTCACATTTAGTTTTATGATTTGGAACATCTTCAGAGACCACCACACACAGGGGACTTAACAGTATTATGTATGGTTGCCGCGCTTCGTACATCCCATAATCACCCTCTCTCCATCTCAGTGAGCTCCTACTAAATGACCAGTCGCCATGATTTGTCTCCTTACCTCCCCCTTTTTTTCTCCCTCTCCTCCTCCTCCACTCCTCCTCTCCTTCTTTCTGTTCCCATATGTTGCCACGTTACGACCAGGCGAAACGTCATTCTCAACTAATGCCTTAACCGCCAGATTTTGACGTTGATTTATTTGCAACAAAATCAGGGGGCGATGAGGATAATAACGGAATGACATTATTTGTTTATCGAATCCACAGCCCCGGCGTTTCTCGTGGTGGCGAAGTGAAGGCGCTATACTCTTCGTCATGGAAACGCCTTTTGAATTTGGATTGTGCTGCGATTAGGGGGTCATTGCAGTCACTTAACCCCAACCGTATGAATACTAAGAGTAAAGACAGAAAGAAAACACATTTGGATGGAGCAATTAACGTGTCAAAGATGTTTTTTTCCCATCATTCCTTCCGAGTTAGCTCTATTGAGGATGTTTTGTGTCACTAGCAGCTGCTTACTATTTGTAGGCGATGAGGAAGAGCGAAGTGGTGTGAATAAAATGTACTTTAAATACCAGATGACCCATTAAATGCCTGATATTATATCTGTGAGGGGCAGTCACATGTTCTGCCTATCTGGTTTAGATTAGCACAGTCCACTGAATGCTTGCGTTATCTTTTTTGGCTTGTTCTCAGCACTTTGAAATGTGAATAATGCAGTACCTCTTATGTAGTTGTACTAATAAAACTGTAGTAGCACTGCCCATAAGGGTTGTAAAAAATACTGGCGAATATTTAGGTCACAATATAATCATAATAACTAAAAAAAAAAATACTAGTAGGACAGTTGACAGAAATTGGAGGCTGGGGGCAAAAAGATTCACATGGGCCCCCCTCTGTTATAAATGAAGAGGAAGAAGGTCCAATTCTGGGCCCCTTAGCCCCTGAGCAACCCCTCTGTACTCCCCTATCACGCTAGTGCTATAAAAGACTTTAAGAGGCACAAGACATTTAAATCCAATCCACACTCCAAACTTTCAAATTAAAATAAAGCTGATCGCCTACCAGAGGAAACAAAGGGTTTATTAGCTTTTTATTTTGTCGTTTTGTGAAAATATTGTAGCTAATCTAACATATTTTGCTTCTTTCTCTTTAATGTGCTATCTCAAATATCTTCCTGGCAACTAATTTTAATAAGTAAACAAAGCTTAGAAGACCACTTGTTAAAATGTGATCCCTGGCAAACAGATTGCCAACTTGGAATCCTCACGAAGTAATTAGCTGATTTAATTTGGCTATTTGCCCCACGTACCAGGCTGCGTGTTTGTTCAAAATCTCACCCCCTCTTATCAGCTGTGTGAATAGTATCTCAGGGTACACAATGCCGCGGTGGAACTCAATAAAAGAGTTAAAGGCAAGGACAATCTCAAAGACAGCCAGTCTGATAACAAAAGGGCCTCACCTAATAATCAACTACTGGACTTGGCTGTTTCTTCACCCACACAGGAAGCTTGGTGGAAGGAGGAGGAGAGAAAGACCATGCCAGTACTTGCCAGCCGGTTTTATGGCTAATTGAAGCATTTGGAATAAAACAGCCTGAAAATGGCACCCTTTAGAATTGCATCAGGGTTAATATATCGTGATCCCACAATTAGCCCAGGATTGTTAAGATCTCTTTAATTCGGTGAGGTCCATTAAGCGGGATGGGCAAGAAAGTGTTCCCTCTGAGACAATTTTTCTCCCCTCTCTTTGTTCTCTCTGCCCTGTGTTCCTCTCAGCAGCTGCTGTTGTAATCAATACAAATGGATGGAGTTGGCAGCACGTCGCCAGGTTATTTTGGCGTGCGCCCTTTTTAGGTGCCTTTCCCACAATGCTCACATTTTGTTTAAGAAGTTAGTAAAGGATAAATTATCTGCTAATAGCTTTAAGCACTTTCTTCTTTTCTATGCCATAGCATCCAGTAGGGTTGTTGAAGTATCGAAAATAAGATACTAACTTCTGTTTCTGTATTGTTACAACACTACTGTTCAATTAAGTAGTAGATTATGCAAAATTATGTTAAGATACGATTAATATTTTGAAACTATTTAAGTGCATACTGAATTCTGGCAACATGCAAAGCTTACAGTCAATGTTTTCTCTTAATTTGTTTCAGCTTTGAGCAAATTGAAATGTGTCTGAGCCTCAGCACTATGAGCACATTGAGTAGGCATTAAAAACTGTACATTATGTGATCAGCATAATGGACAGTAACTGATCATCATGATAATAATCACGTTGGCAATATCTATTGGAGCCTCGCTTCTGTCAGTCTGCCCCAGGGCAGCTGTGGCTACAATAGTAGCACCACCACCGGGTCTGGAGTGAATGAATAATGCTCTGTAAAGCGTCTTTGAATGTCCAGAAAAGCGCTATATAAAACTGATGCATTATTATTATTATTATTATATTATTATTATTTGTGTTTAACAACAGGTTTAGAACTGGGATTGTGTTTTACTACATTGAACATTTTAACCGTCTGGGCTAGAAAAGAACAGAGCTGAAATTCAGCTGAACAGTAACATAAATTTGTATCAGTAATAAATGATCTGTCCTCTGCACTGACTTCCTAAGAAGCCCAGGCAAAGATAGAGGGAAATGACACACCTCTAAACTGTGACACAACATGTATTAAATATACTCAAATGTTGCAATTAGCTTTAATCCTCCATTACAGTTATATCAGTGTCTTTACATTAAGTCCACATGAAATAGAATTTTATACACAGGGTTAAATGTCTGGGCTGGTTTAAACAACTGGAACAGTTCTTTGTGAACCATAATCCTCTGCACAGATCAAACCGAACGTTTCCAAACACTATTGTACAAGTTCTACACTGCAGCACATTTTTCATTAAAATCTTCTGTAAATAAATAAACTGAACTTTGCAACATATAAACCATAACTGCTATAGAACCGCATCAGCCCGTTCTTTCTGTGACAGAGGGATGTCTGCTGTAGTGAGTCTGTTCTGTGCATATTTCCTGTTGGAGATATCAGTCTAATAAAAAAATGTAAAAATTACGTATTAAGTATTTAATGCGCGGTCTGAAAATGCGCGGTCTGAAAAATCATGTGCGCGGCAGGTCCAAGAGACCTGCAGCCGCACATCTTAGGGGGAACATAGCTTGCAGTTATCCTCTGGGATGGCCTAAATAAATCAGTATATTAGCATGTAGCAATTTACATATTACATTCACACAACACTAAGATAGTAAATTGCAACTGATAAACAGAACTAACACATTTATTTGGTTGCAATTTATTTCAACTTCAGTGCAGTCTTGCGTAGCACCCCCTTGTGGATATAAATTCTACATCCTGCTCCTCTGTGTAAAAGATCACCATTTGCTCTGAAGCCCAGTTCTAAATCCCCACTTGGCCTGAGAGTGACTTCCACAGACCCACCACAGCAGTAGGAGGTGGAGGAGGAGGAGGAAGAAGAGGGGAGCGGTCACGACTTAGACTTTTACAAGTGTCTCTTTGAGAATATGAGAGTCCCTCCAGGGTTATTCCTCCGTCATACACTGCACTGGTGGGAACTCCAATACTAGAACTGCTCAGATGGGATTGAAATTATTACTTTGGAGACTCCCACAGAATATTCCCAATCCTAGAAACCTTCCTTGCTAACAATTTTACACTGCCCAAATTGACACATGAATATTAACAGGCTCATGTTATGACTTGGAAACAGACATGTGCATAATTGGAAAGTATTTTAATTGCAGTATTGGTGGTAGTAGTAACAACGGTGATGGTTGTAGTAGGCCTTGTAGTTTTAGTAGTAGTAGTAGTAGTGGTAGTAGGCCTTGTAATAGCGTATATTACTTATTCTTTGCTGTTAGTGTACTTTTTCATGGGATTTTTCCCATCTCCGCCAGCCATGGAAATACTTTAACAGTATTCCTTCGAGGTTACACCGATGGCTTGCATATTACTCACTTATTGGTCATAATCTAAAATTATCCGACTGCTAGCTTCTCATCCAGGGCTGTATATTTAGACTAAGAAAAGCGGTATCAACAGCTAATACCCTGCCGCTTAATGCCCAGGTAATAACTTGCGGTGCTGAAAAAGGCTACACATTTGAGCAACACCGGCTCCTGGCACTGTAGATTTGGCAAGTAATTAAACAGCATGCCACATTACCGGGCAATTTCCGGCAAGGTTTCCCCATAGCACCCTCCACAGTCTTCGCACACTTATCTTGAAATATGTCCCCTTAATCATTTTTAATAACGCTGTAGTGAAAATCGGCTAAATGAACATACGATTTGCCTGACTGTATGCTAAGATATCAGTGTTATCTTGAAATGGAAAAGGAGGAAGGAAACACCACTGAAATAGGTACAAATTCACAGTAAATGCAGTGAGTTGGAAGAGCAGGACCTAAGCCTGTCATGATAATTACTATATTGCCTTAGCTGGAACAATATATTTTCAGGCTCAATAATTATCGACTGTACATTTTCTTTGAAATAGTGGGGAGATTCTTGTTATCTTAATTGTAATACGTTACTATTTGAGCTGTAAAGGCTTGAATAATCAACTTCTAAGGCTAATTACGAGTTAATTCTGCTAATTAAAAAAAAAAAAACTTGGAAAACTGAAAATGGTTTGCTGGCATTACCTTGCTTTTTTGTGTCAGTAGCATAAAGTAGTTTCAGTCATATAGTTTATCATTATCTATTTCTGTAGTAATATATCGAGCTTCATCTTACAGGTAGTATGAGGTGTGGTTCTTCTAGCTAAGAGGTTGGGACAGCCCTTACCATAACACTGGCCATGCTAATCCATTAGTGTGTGTGGAAGGGTTTGTTCTTGCTGGGATAGCCACCCAGTGTCCCATGGCGATGAGGCTGTTTATCTTTCCGCTGGCTTCAAGTCCCCTGGGTTGTTGCTGTAACTTACACATACAAAATACAGTCCTGCAGATTTTACACGTTTTGTATTGGCGTGGTGACTTTATCTTATTATTGACGTGTACCTCCCAGTATTTGTGGGGTTATGGGATGGGGTCTTGCACCTTTCATATTGAGATTTACATCAAAACTATGCAATGTTCGATGCTCTAAAAGTAATGGTTTTCTGTGATGACAATAAAATCTTGAATCTTGAATCTACTTTTGTGCTGACTCTAATCCAGACATGACCATTTTATTGTGGCTGATACATTTTAGGATATATTTAGCCCCGCATAGTGAATCAATATTAGCAGACAAACCCAGATGAGTTAAGAGACAAAATCCTAGTTTGGAGAGAAACATGGATTGTTACAAATTATTAGACTCTGATGTTACTACTGGACATAGGCTGAGTTCATGTTTTGACTTGGTAAATAGGCTTTGACATATTAGAAAGTATTTTTGCCCTCAGTAGTAGTAGACCAACTTGGTTATTGGTAGAAGTAACAATGGTGGTCTTGTAGTTGTAGTAGTAGGAGCAGCAGCAGCAGCAGCAGCAGTAGTAGCTGTAGTACTAGGAGCAGTAACAGCAGCATTAGCAGTAGGTTTTGTGATAATAACAACTAATAGGCCTTGCAGTGATTTAACAGTAGCAGACAATCCCAGATGAATAGTTGAGATTTAAATAATCATTCAAACAAATCCCATCTTGGAATTATAACAGGGATAAAACATAGATTATTACAGCTCGATAGAATCAAATATTACACTTGGACATAGGCTACTTAATTAAAATCAAACTGCAATTGTTATACTTTGGAAGAGTCCCAAAAGACTAAACTGCTATTAACCAAGAAAATATGTTGCTCACTTAATATAAAATAGCCATTATAGTAAGTTGTGTTTTGTAAGTTCTTCTCCACTCCCCGATGGTACTACTATCAGTTCCTCTGTGCCTGTTTTCCTCACATTTGGTGCATCATCTCGGCCATTAAGCGGCCAGCTGCAGCAACTGTTCTGGCACATCAAAGTGGAGCTGAGCGGCACGAACAAGCTGTCTCGCTCACACCCTGCAAAATAAATATATAAATACATTGAAAATACTGAGTGGAGTATTTGCGAGCTTCATCTACCAACGCCATTAGGAGCAGTGGTGAAAGCAGTAGTCAGTTTTGTTAGTAAGAGATACCAGAGGAAAAAAATACTCCGTTCAAAGTAAGTAAGTAAGTCTCACATGTTCAGGAAGATTGTTCCAGGTTTTAGCTGCATAAATCTGAAACACTGACTTAAGTACAGATACCTACACATTTTACTTTGTACTTTACTACTTTTACTTTATTTTCCACCATTGATTAGGGTGGCAATATTGACGAAAGCTAATAGATGTCTTGGTTAAGTATCATGCAAAAGCCCAAGTTTTCCTTCATAATTACTGAGTATTAAAACACTTGGGTGACTGCATGATAGATACGTTTAATGCCATACTGTGAAACATTCCAGGCAAAGCAAAAACATCCCTATGGAGACAAGCAGGTGGGGGAAAACACAACATATAGCGCACCATACAGACTTTACCTAACTTGTTTTGGTTATGTACAAGTGAAAAAGGTGCACTATACTCAATGTTTGTTTGTGGACCGCAGCCCACCCGAGCCTATTCCTCTCTTCCCCAGATGCTTGCTACTTGTCAGCCTCCGTAATGGGTTTTTCGGGGCTAGATATTATTTTGGTCCAGTAAGCTGCGTGCTTAAAATATGAGTGACAGGCTTGACTCACTTTTGCAAGAAGCAGAATTTAGTTTTTAAAGAAAGCTGCCAGAATTTGAACTGCTCTGCTACGGCACCAAAAATGGATGGACTTTATTAAAGAGGGGTACATTATGCAACAAATCTAGCTTTTTGTATTGATTTGGCTCTTTTTGACTTATTACATGCTGATAATTCAATGCTTTCTGTTATTTTTCATTGGATGATGCATTTATATTTCTGTTCTGTTGTGCAAAATTGAGTTTTCAAAGCCTTTGATCATGTTCTAGTTGTTTCCCCTCACAATTTATTCACCTGCATTTGTATTTGGAGTCATTTGTGCAAGTTTGAGTAATCTTTAATCGCTTATTTTCAAGATGCCTTTTTGCTAATCAACTCCTGTTTACATCGCGACCAGTACAGGCCCACTGCTCTGTACTGAATTTGTTCTCTAATTTTATTTTCCTAATCATTGATATACGTACAGATTCTGCAGCGTTGCATAGTCATTTGGTACAAATGAAAAAAAGAAAGCCATCCATAGGAGGTGTCGACAGCCGCAGGGCTCTTTTTCGTGATGACATTTACGGCGAATATTGTGATTTGAAATGTACATATTATAAGATAATGATCTATGGGTGTTATAGATTATAACTGTATAGCAGACGCAAGCATAATAGGTCTTCTTTAACAACAAAAATGTGCCTTTCATGAGATAAAATAATAGTATATGTACGTAGTAAGTACTGTAATATATAAGTAGAGCATTGAGTAACAGATTGCAGGCATTAAAGACAACAATACATCCAAAACAAAAACTTCCCTTGACTAAAATGTCCTATATCTTCTTTCTCTCCATTTGTCTGTGTGCGTCTCCCTCTTATTCCCGCTTCCTAAGAAGATAGATGAGGAAAATGAGGCCAACTTGCTGGCAGTGCTTACAGAGACCCTGGACAGTATCCCGGTGGATGAGGACGGATTGCCTTCGTTTGAGGCCTTGGCAGACGGAGACGTGACCAATGCCAGTGACCAGAGCTGCCCCTCCTCCCCCTGCGGCTCCCCCCACACCCCCGAACCCGAGGAGCCTTCCCTGGTAAGACCCAACACTTCCTCTTCTCCCCCCTCACCTCCCCTTTGCCATCATTACACCCTCCATCCAAATTCATGTTGTTTTGGAGACTCTGCAGCGCTGGGTACATGCTGCCAGTCTGTGTTGAACAACCGATAAGGCACTTTGACAACCCCTTGGCATCAGAAGGCCCTATTCTTCCCACTGATGTGTGGTCATAACCGACTCGGACACATTTCCCACATTGTGTGCCGAGGCAAAAAAAAAAACAGCACAGAGGAATAAATGCATCGGATGTGGTGCTAATTACATAACAGTGTGACTATGGCAGAAGCTCAGTGTAGTAACAAGTGCCCGGGCCAACTATGGATGTAACTGTCAGGGGCTCTGGATTCAAACTGGGACATAATTAAAGTATTTGATAAAAGAGAATAGAAATCTCTCTGGTTTTGCTAAGTATGTTTGTTCTGTAGTACAAAGGAAAACTAACTACAAATTGTTTTTTACTGATCTTATACTGCGTTTGTTGTAATGCAAATCTACACCCTACCTATATTTGTCCCCTTAGACATTCTGCATACTTTTTAAAGATGTCATAGGGGTTTAGTGCATATTTTTTAGGTAAGACAATTCCTCAAAATTATCTACTCAAAATAAGCAGTACAGTTGTTAATGGTTATAGTACTTTTTAACATGTATTTTGTGCAAGACATATTGTATAACTTTGTAGCTATTTGTTAAGTAAGTATTTCCGTGTTTGTCTGGTATTGACTTTGTTTTATAAAGTTAAAATATATCCAGCCTCATATTGTTCTGCACTGGAAAAACATAAAAAAGTCTCCTGTGAATTTGCATCTTTGTTTTTGCTTCACATTAGGACCTTGATTCAAATTCTCTAGAGACAGACACTAGAATCTATGATTAATAACAAGATTTAAAAAAAGAATTTTTTTATTTTTTTTTACAATTCAAAGTAGGTTGAGGACATGCGAGTGAGACAGGAGAAGTTGCAAATCATTTAACAAAGCAGGAGTCTTGTGACTGTTACAGAATGCCATTACCTTTTGGTTCCATACTGGTTGTTTCTATATGACCTTTAGACCAACGGACGGCACTGTTTATTCCAACACATTAGAGAAGCTTTGTGCTGTGTACATAGAAAACACTGGGAAATGTGACCTGGGTTATCAGGTAATTCTGTCTCACAAATTAAATACTTTTTGTACCTAACTAAAGGTTTTCTTACTTCAAATGATATTGTACAAATAGAGATAAAAGTAGTATTCAGTTTAATATAAAAGTAGCAAAGTATTCAGTTGATATACACAACAATTTATTTATCCATTATCCATTTTACACTATTTATTCACACTGTTCAAGTGAAAGAATGATACTGCTACATGCACTTCAGTGAAATTATCTAATTTTCCTCTTATAATTTCCTGCTCCACTCCACCACTGCACCATTTGATTTACACAAGCCTAAGTGAAAGAACATCCGAATAACCTCACTTCCCCTCTGCTTCTTCTTCTTCCTCTCTTGCTCCTCATCCGCTCGCAGCTAAAGAAGCTCCTCCTGGCGCCTGCAAACTCCCAGCTCAGCTATAATCAATACACAGGTGGCAAGGCACACAACCATGCAGCCAACAGCAACCACCGGATCCGACCACCACCTGCCGTCGTCAAGGTAGGGACAAAGCGTGACAAATGTAGCCATGGAGGGTATTCGCGCTGTGCCCCTCCGCTGACTCCTCTCCACTCCTCATGTTTTCTGCTATTTATTTATTCATCCTCGTGTCTTGGTGGCTGCTTTTAAAAGAGCGCTGGTTTGTTCTCCCAGGAGTCCAGCTCGTAATGAAAACAGGCTGATTGCTGTTGGGCTTTTCCAGGCGCTGCACAGACACTGTAGTCTCATTAGCGCTTCCACTTATCGCCCATGTAGAGTGTGGAATCTGTAGGAAAGGAAAAAAAATATGCCTTGGAGTTGTGTGGTGAGATTGATGCTTTGAGATGACAAGATCAAAATATCAGACTTGAAATTCTCATTAGATGGATCTCCAAAGAGTTGTGTCTTCTGAAGGGGTGGAGCTGATTAAGATTAATGCTAGTCAGTTAAAGTATCGTATGCCTGTGAATGTGAATAAATGGGGTGTGTGATTTTGGTAATGTCTTTGCATTTGGCATCAGGACATGACACGCTCCATGTTGGATGTCATATTTAGCTTCCAGCATGTCATCATTTGCTCTTGTTTGAGAAAAAAATGTCTGAAATCTCTATTTGTTCTGCTTTCCCCGGTGCCTCAAATTCTGTGGATACAGAGGAGCATGTGGATGTGATGATATTGTGTGACTGCATATAGTGTGTTTGCACATTGCAGCTCCTCAACCTTCCACACACGGTCTATTTTCATACTGTGCCTTTGAGTCATCTGTTTCTGGAGCACAGCGAATGAGGATTCCCGGAGGACATGGTGTGCGTACAGAGCTCCAAGGGCCACGCAATTAAGATGATGGGCGGACTGCACTCCCACCATTGCCTCCCAGACAGTTGGGCAACCACTGAGCTCAGGCTGTCTGAATCACTTTTAGCCTCTCCCCAGTCCCATCCCTTTCTTCTTTTATGTCTGTGTGCACTTAAAACTCTAATATTCCTATTACTGCCAGCTGCACTTAAACCAAATCAAATGATTTTCTGTCTCTCTCCTGTTGAGCAGACGGAGAATCCATGGAACGGCAAAGCGCGTGGGGGTCCGACCCAACAGAACAGGCCCGTGAGGCGGCCCTGCACAGAGCTGCTCAAATACCTGACAGCCACAGATGACATCCTGCTCCACACCAAAGCCAGTGAAGCCAGGGGCCCCTGGGGGCCCGGCAGTAGCAGAGACAAGAGTGTCCTGGGTCTAGGTGCCTCCTCCTCTTCCTCCTCGCCTTCATCATCGTCCACTTCCTCGTTCTCCTCCCTTTCCTCCAGCTCCTCCACCTGTTCAGCCTCCAAGAAGAAGTCGGTGTCTTCTCAGCAGCAGCAGCGAGGTGAGCGCCGGGCTGCAGGCGAGTGTAGTGTGCCTGGTGTTGGGGCTGGGAAGTGGCAGCGGTGCCATACTCACCATGATCAGAAGTCCCAGGGCTGTGGCCATGTCTGCCCCAAACTGGAGCACAGGGCGCCCAGTGAAGAAGGAAGGCCGCCAGGCGAGGCCGCCCGCCTGGCCGCCGCTAGCTTTATTAGGTATATGCATTCTTATTCCCTCCCTCCCAGAGAGGCGAGTCACAGCTGTGGGCATTGCCGAGAGGCTGCAGGTGCCACTCAGGCTAGTGGGGGCTTTGGCAGGCAAGGCCATAGGAACACTAGTGGTGCCCAACACGCACCACACAGGCACATCACACTGACCATAAAGAAAAGAGAGGAGAAGCCAGGCCACCCCTTACTCAGCCAGCTGCTCACCTCCAAACACAAGCCTGCGCACTACCAGGTCCAGCTACACACACGCAGCCCTAGTCCCATCCCCCCTTCCCCCAAAAAACAGTCACCCCCCAGGTCTGAGAACCCCTTCCTGACAAATCCACACATGGACAAGGAAGAGCAGAATGATTCAAAGTGTGTAAGGAACCATGAGGCTGAGGAGCTTGGCTCTGGGCCCCTGCTGTCCCCTCTGATGTTTGATCTAGAGACAGACTCAGGGCTGAACATTGGCTTTGGACTGGAGCTGGGGTGGCCCAGCAGGGGGCACTGTGGGGAGGAGCCTGATGAAGCTGATAATGATGATGGTGTTGTTGATTATGATGATGTCATGGGCAGCAGTGTGGCTGCAATGCTCTCACAGGGCCCGCCCAGCCCACTGTTCCCTGTCCCTCCCTGCTTCATACCAGGGCAAGGGCACCCACACAGGCAGGCACTCAGCGAGCACCCCGACGACCAGGGCCACCCATTGTTAGGTAATCATGACTGCATCCCCCCACTGGCCTTATTTCTGCTCTCTCTTCTCCCTCTCCTGCTCTAACCACTTCCCAGTTTGACTTCACGACTAATATGTATTCTAATTTGAATCTAACAGTCATTCGGAGGGCACCCACAACAAACAGCCTGCAAGCCAATGCTTTTTGCTAGTCCCAGAGGCAGTCTTAAATTAAATTAAAATTAGCAAAAAGGAGGGGGTGGGAAATGGGGCGAGCCTTGTTTTGCTACTGTATGTCTTGTATTCATAAAGTTGACCCTTGAACCCTGTTTGGCTGATTGAGCAGAGTGTGCTGAATATGGACTTTAGTCTGGGAGCCCAGGCTGCACTTTAGAGCCATGTCCCTTTTGCTGGAGCACAAGGCGGCCAGAGCCTCGGGCAACTGCACAAGCTTCTCTGACTCTCCTTTCTTCCTGTTTCCCCCTCCTCTGCGTTTGGTGCATGCCATTTATGACTTTACTGTCCAGAGAGGGGCTCACCACTGTCATTGTCTTGTCTGTGGCATTGTCGCTGTCTGTTCTTAACTCCATTTTGAGTCTTGCTTGTTGCTGCTTTTTCATTTAAGCTGGGTGTGTGTGTTAGGCCCTGTGATACATATCTCATCACATCATCCTGCCTCACCGAGTGGACAGTCTAAAAACCTACTGTTTAAGAATGGGGTCAATCTCAAAGTTTTGTAGCAAATAGTCTCTGTAGACGTTTTTCCTAACATGGGTTGGGTGTTTTTGTAGTGATAATTGCTTTATTAATGAGCCAATTTGAAAATAATTGTTGCAGAATGTGAGTGTTATGACTAGATCAATAATTACCAATGCTCCTTTGTGTTCTGCAGCCAAACCAACCACCTTGCCACTTCCTTTGACCCCAGAGTCTCCAAAGTAAGTGCGAGAAGTTTTTCCACATTATTTCAGGGAAAAAAAGAAAGAAACAAAGGAAAAAAATAGAATAAGACTAGATTCCAAGTTGAGGCATTTTTGTGACACTCATTTCCATTACTTATCTCACAAAAGCATAACACTTTTCATTCTGTTTTATTGGAAAGTTATACATTTCATATTTTTGTCTTGCAGTGACCACAAGGGATCACCGTTTGAGAACAAAACCATTGAACGCACATTAAGCGTGGAGATCGCTGGAACTCCAGGTAAGCATATACACTACAAGACGAAAGTAATTAACTCCGCATATAACATTTTCACATGAGTCATTGCCTTTTGCCACTCCTGGCTTTTAATGGGTTAATCCTGCTTTCATCAGAGTTCAAAGTTCAAGGTGAAGGGAGAGTTTTATGTGCCACAGTATTGATTAGAGTATCCAATCTCCATGCGGGTTTATTAGCAAGTCCCTCCCACTCACCCACCTCTGCCCCCTTTGAGTTAATATGCCGCTCCCCTATCAGATCTAATGCGCTCTGACTGTCGACTTGCTTAGTCCATGCATCAGTAGAAATTGAATTGGCAGTGTTATTGTTTTAATTGGTTTTACTGCATAATTCAGTTTTCCCTATCTTGGCCATGTCCCTATAGACGTACATGCAATTTGATCAACTGACATGGGACCCCAGTGTAAGTACAATGTAAGCATGCTGGTCTGTCAATATAATATACAGATTTAATTCAAGTGATAATATTCGTAATCATCATCATTTCAACCCTATTAGTATTTATTGGCTTGATCATAGTTTGTAATGAATCCAAATATATGATCTAACAAATCAGTTGCGAGAAGGGAGGGCATCTGACATAAAACTGAAACACTATACTACTATCATCACCATTACTGCAACTACCACCACTACCACGATTTAAGGTGCACTATGT
Organism: Odontamblyopus rebecca; assembly: GCA_030686955.1. Lineage (NCBI taxonomy): Eukaryota > Metazoa > Chordata > Actinopteri > Gobiiformes > Gobiidae > Odontamblyopus > Odontamblyopus rebecca. The sequence continues at coordinate 15,203,523 of CM060672.1, read as the reverse complement.
AACTTTTCTAGTGGAGGGTCCGCCACCTGCCTATCCCAGGAATGTTCCACAGTATGGCATTAAACTATATACCTTGGATTTATTCAGTTACAGGTGTTTTTATAGCTTAAAAATACGTGTATTCTCACTTCTGGTGTCACTTGCTTTTCTCCATGGAGATATTTAAGTACAATGCCATAGTGCTGAACATTTAATGCAAAGGGAAAATGTTACATACTGTAGCTTTAATACTGCATACATATACTAACCAGTAAATGAATTGTTGTCTCAACAGTATATTTTTCTTTCCAAGCTAAATGTTGTTGTTGTTTGTCTACCCCAGTTCCACTTTGCTGTGCACCAAACCCCAGAAGTCTTAAATAAAACCTATGACCTTGGTCAAAGTGCTGTTTAACCCTTTTGTGTAGATAAGCTTCTAAGGGCAAAGGTCATGATTGGTGCGACCTAAAAGAAACAGCCTAAAAAGCTCTAGGGCAATCAGGCAGTTAATATTTGTTCCCATTTACTGTGCATGGGTGATTTTAGCTAACCTGCGGTCAGATCTCAGAAACAGCCGGACATTCTGTGGAGAATTTGTATTGAATATTAAGCATTTTAGTGTGTATAAATCCCAGTAAGTGAAGGTGAAAGATCGTGAGTTAGAGGTCCTCTGAGGATTAAAAGTAACATTTTACGACAATGGCGATTATTGTGCAGTGACTTATAACCAGATGGAGGTTAGGCCAGCGCGCTGTTCCACAATTCACCTTCAAACTACTTGGAACTTTCCATGGAGCGCTGCCAGTTCACTATTACTTTATACCTTTATGAGGTGGTGTAGTAATAGTGGCTTCATTGAAAGATAACATCTGTAGATATGAGCCTGTCTTGTCGCCAGGCGCATTAAAACAACACGATGTGATTTTTGCTCTTTTTATTGGCTTGATAACTAAAGCTTGTGCATGTCATAGTGTTTGTTTACCGAATCTAAACATACGTAATGACAAATTCACACACGTGCTACTAATAAAGGTTCACTATGTAACTTTTGCGGTGGAGGTTCCATCACCTGCCTCTCCATGGAGATGTTATAGTTTTACTTTGAAGGTTCCACAGCCTGGCATTCTCTATCCAGTGTTTACTCAAATACTTTCTTTTTTGCTTTAAATATCTTGTAAAATACATTTTTTACGGTTAACGGGTTTGCCTCTCCACAGATCTGACTGGTAACTTGGTTTGGTGGCATCATTTGCTTATCTCTGTGGAGTTAGTGAAGGGTGTGGAAAATTCTTGGCAAATAAATAACAAGTAGGTGGTAGAACTTCCATCTGAACAGTTACACATGCACCTTTAACTGATTAATTAATTAATTAATTGTCTGTAGATCTGATAAGGAATAAATAGAATTTTTTTTACCATAATTTCTCCCAAAGTTGGACAGTTCACCAATATAATCGCCAATCACCTCTAAATGAATTTGTCCAACAGATTCATGGTCCACAGTTTCTTTTGAACTAAATCATACCACTGTTTTGAACTATTGGATGTGCATTTCTTTGACCAAACCAAAAGAACAAAAAGTAGCAACAGGCAGTGAATCCCCTGGGACTTCAGTGTTCAGGCCTAATCTCTGCCTAACTAATAGATTTGCCCCGCTCTACTGTGTTGTCTTTAATTACTGTATCTCATGACACTGGGGTGGTCCGTGTGTGTTGCTATTTGCATGGCTTACTGCCGGATCAACTCTTTAAGCCCGGAGTTGTTATTTGCTCCGAGGTCTGCACTCTCAATTTCCAGCTGGACGGGGGAAATGATTTGGATACACTTGCTTCCTTTCTCTCCTCTCTCCTTCTTTGGCGTTCTCCCGCTGACAGCTCCATGATTGGTGTCGGCATCTGTGGACCATCCATCATGAGCAAGTTTGACTGAGAGGCACATATTTATCTAATTCTGATTTATTTCACCCCCGTCACTAATGGCTGCTAGTTTATGACCCCACGCGTACATTGTTTTGGACAGATGGTGCTTCATTGCACTGCAGACCCCTCCCTTTTGTGACTAGCTTTCCGTTTCACTGGAATCAAGCGAATCTATATCCGTATGTCAGCCATTATAATAGCCATTATTTACAAAGACTAAGGTAGCCCAACACAGTGAATTTCATAAAGGCAAAGTATAAATTGAAATTTCAATTTAAATGGCCTTTTTATAGATTTTGTCTGCTTGTCACTCTTATTAATGTGATCACCTAATGTAGTACGTTTTAAGATTACAGTGCAATAAGAAGACCTCCCATTGACTGATGCAAAAAGTGTTTTTTTCCATTGCTAGTTATGTTTTTTACACTGCAAAAAAGGCATACTAGCAGATTAAAACCTCCAATCCAAAACCACATTACAGTGCTGTGTCCCCTCTTAACAAAATTGAAAAAAGTTCCAAAGGAAAATATGCTTTAAATGATCCAATGTTACACCAAAATAATAATGCAAGGGACAATATTCTATGGTGTTTACAGATCTGCAAATCCCCATTGCCACAGACTATATACTGGAAACTGTCTTTTGCATAGAAACATATAGACATTCCCAGTAATAACTAGGACCATGATAAGCCCCTGGATATGCCATTCCAAACACAGCAAGTCAGAATATTTATGTACCGCCTCACTCACTCAGTCTTTTTGCCAAGCTGTCTTCCCGGCACTAACACTGGATTTAATACTAATAGCTGTCATTTGGTGCAATTCGCCTGCAAAGGAGGGAAGAGCGGTGCATTATAAGAAGGAACAGAGGAGAGCGTAGGTGTTTCAAAGTGGCTGACTCAAGACTGTGAGTGCACTGGTACGGCTGTGTGGGCATGTTTGTTAGACAGACGAGAGACAAAACGCCAAAGAAGGAAGACAGGTAGAGAGACAGGAGGGAGAAGAGAGAAGGAATGTACAAGACCCCTGCGCGAATGAGAGTAATGGCGATGGTGCGTTTGTGTGCGTGCATTAACAGTGCTATAAAGTAGGCTCATCTCAGGATTTCCTATATAAATGCCATCTGTCTGGTTATAAATCTGTAGGAGGAGGGGCTGGGGCAGAGGGGAGGGGGTGATTGGGTAGGATATGCCATCTGAGAAGAGTGACGGTCCATTTGCCAAACTTGTAGAATTAAGACATTTCTCCATTGCAACACTCAAATCAAGAATATATTTCGTTTTTCCTATTCTCCGATCTTATATAAGGGGCAAATAGGTGGACATTTCATTTAAACCCTGATATAGAACGTGTTGAAAACAGCAGGCACTCCTCACCTCTTTTGAATGATAAAAGCCATAGTGTTTCATTCTGATGACTTGGCATGTGTCCATTGTGGGGCGGATACTGTATCGCACGTGCCGATGCATTAGGTTTGTCCTCTGCTCGGTTTTATGTTGTTTTTTAAGAAGGGGATCTTTCCAAGGTCAGAAAGGAACCGGATGGCAAGTCACCCATATAACAACACCACCATATTAAGTTACACCAAGCATTACATTAATCTGTCAAGATTGCAATAAAATTGAGCTCAGGATTAGGCCTGGTGAAAGTGAATATTTTAATCAGACATGTCTCTATGGCCAGTGCCCATAAAGCAAGCTGCGTTTATAGACGAGGGGAGGAGTTGAGGGCTATTTGGGTAGGTTTGGATTATGGCTCCATTTAAATTAATGGTTCCTCACAAACCTTTGTGTCTTTCTCTTTCTCTTCAGGTCTGACACCACCTACTACGCCTCCACACAAAGTCAGTCAAGAGAATCCTTTCAAAGCATCTCTCAAAACCAAGTTGTCTTCATGTTCCTCCTCAGCCTTGGCGTGCAAAAGAGCCAAGCAGAGCGAGGCGGGCCCCGGCGCTCTGGCCCCGGCCCCAGGTGCCTCAGGCGGGGGCCCCACTAGGAAGGGTCCCGAACAGACTGAGCTGTACGCCCAGCTGAGCAAAGCGGCCAGCGCTCTCCCTTTCTCCCTGCACTCAACAGGGGGCGCTGCCGAGGACCAACGTAGCACTAGCACCAAGCGGTCTCGTGGACACAGTGACCACGACTACTGCCAGGCAACAGCAAATGCCAAGAAGGACGGCAGCACAGCCACCGCTCCCAGCACTACAGCAGAGGTCACTCCTCTAGACGACAGGCATGTGGAATGTAAGGACTTAACTATGCCCCCATCATCATTGCCATGCTCATCTTCCCCAATGTCGGCTTCATCCATGTCTTTGGCTGAGCAGCACAAAAAGGAGGCAGCCCAAATGAAGGAGACAGAAAACCCCTCACAAGAGGTCCCATGTGACCAATCCTCTTCCAACAACCGGAAACCCATGCGCGACCAGGAAATCCGAGCAGAGCTCAACAAGCACTTTGGTATCCCAACACAAGCGCTCTACAGCCCGGAGAGAGACGTGAAGTCTGCAGCTCCTCCATCTCCAGAGGAGGTCTCTGACAGCTCCCCACGGCTGCCCGGATCCAGCTACCTGCACCCAGGCTTCCTGCCCTTCCACGATGACCTGGATGTGGGGCGGGAGAACCGCTTCCTGTACCCTTGGGAGGGCACTCCTCTGGACCTCCTGTTCGATTGCTCCCCCTGCTCTCCCTCCTCCTCCTCCCCTCCATCCAGCTGCTCCCCCTCACGAGGCTCTGTATCCCCGCCCTCCTCCCTGCTCCTGTCTCCTGGCAGGCCTTTCTGCTGGATCAGCGGCGGGTCACGCTCCAGGTCCCGATCCCACTCCGGCTCCCGCAGCTCCTCCTCACACCACCGGAGGCGCTCTCTCTCTAGCTCACCCGACAGACGCCCCTCCTCCTGGTAGGTCCCACACAGCCGCATCCTTTACCCTTCACTGCAGGTGCTCAGAGTGGAAACAGCAGTATCAGAGCTGCAGGAGAAAGCCTGGAGACTCATGGCATGGTGCTTGACCTTCTGCCAGTCTACATGCACATACCTGCACAAAGTCACTAGGCTCTGAGTTCTCTCTACATATAAAAAACAAAGATACTGCAGTAATAAATCTCCTTTGCTCCTGACATAATAACTGTTAGTCTAACTGATGCCCAGCCTATTTTTTTAACATTTCTGTTTAATAAAAAATGGACTCTCACTGAACAAACAGTACTTTATAGACACCAGGGGCTGTACTTCAGAAGAGCCTCTCTCCCGTAGAGGACTTGAAGTGGAGTGTGTCCCTAACATTCACTTTTTGTTTAAATCTTTCTCTCGCTTGCTGGCTTTGCGTTTGATCCCGGGCTATTGTTTTAAGCAGCAGCTGTTGTTTTTTACCGAGTGGCGAACCCTCCTCTTTTACATCCCCAGAGATGAAAGAGAGATCCAGGCTGTGGGAATGTAGTCTGAAAAACTCCACTCAAAAGAGACTGCTATCATCAGAGTACTGTGTGAGAAACTACATTTCCCATGGTTCCCTTTGATCAGAGCCGCGGGGTTCTGTTGCTTTTAGTGTCTGAAGAGGAGAAGTGGGTAATATTAGTTTGCCAGTTATTGGTTTGGTGAGTGTCTGCCAGCGTACAATTCTCTTGTGTTGACTTATGAATTTGTTTGTGATTACTTAAAGGTCAGCCGACTACACAAAACCAAGAGTTTATTTTCTGTGAGCTTGTTCTGAGCAACCTGGCAACAATGATAGGTCTACTTTTGAGCCAATAATTGATCTTCTTAATAAATTACATTTACATCTGTAAAAAAAAAAAAAACAAGATATAAGATATAAAATACAACACAGCCATATTACACTGTTCTATTTCCATTTTGGCTCATTGGTTTGTTCAAAAAGTGCACACAGAGAAAGGGGTAGCTCTAAATAAGTATGATACTATCACCTGTCCCAAGATTGTATAGTAAATTTAATCCTCAGACTGTAGGGATGGTTGTTTCCTCACCTTCATTTCATTCGAGACATTTAACCTTCAGTACCGAGTCTTACAGAATGTTACTGTTTAGACAAATATTTGTGTTACTTTGAGTGAAAAAATAATGCAGTTTCTTATAAGGTCAGCCAAGAGAAAACCTTTTTAGATGCACTCTTGTTTTACATCTTGCTCACAAATGATACAGTAAATCAATTGTATCACTGACGAGCCTTCAGACGGGGGTACTTAGGGACTGGAGTTAAAAAATGACACTACAAAAAGGTTGTTATATTCATTCACAGATAAATAGATTTTTAACAAAAATAATTCTCAAAATCCCAGTTCTGTGATGAATGTTTTACACTGTAAGATCCTCAATCTATCCAAACTGCCATCCCTACGCCTTAGAGCGTTCCCCCAAACTTCTCTCCCTCCATTATTCAAGGCTTCCTTCTTCAGCACTTCAATAATTGAGCAAAGGAAGTGTAAGGAGTAGAAAGTTAGTCTCACCAGTCGGCCCGCTAACGTCCACAGTATTGACCAGGTCTCATGCAACTTACATAGTACACGTACATAGGTGCTTATGGCTCAGGCATATAGAAAGTTCTGTCTGATATCAAGATCGCTTTCTCTGTTAAGGGATTTGAAAGAAACTACACTTAAAGATGCAGTATGTAACTTTACTGAAGATTCTGCCACCCGTATCTATTTATCTGTCTATCTCCATGGAGACAAGCTGCATGTTTTCAAGCAATAGTTGATCTCTATAAACAGAAGATGAATAAGTTTACCAATAACATCTCCACAGAGAGAGCAGGAAAGTTACGTAGTGCACTTTTAACATAATAGTGTCTCTTGTTGTAGAAGTAGAAATAGCAGTAGCAGAACTTGTAATAAAGGCAAGGCAAGTGTATTTGTATACCACAATTAGTACACAAAGTAATTCAAAGTGCTTTACAGAATAAGAAATACATTAAAATCACAATACAAACAAATCAAAACATAAATAATCATCATAAAAAGAGAGACATTACATGTCATAGATGTACTTGGGTGCTCGGCCAGGGAGAGACTTGTGCACAAGCAGAGCCACTTTAAAGCCAATTCTCTGAGCCACATGAAGCCAGTGCAGACACCTGAGCGCAGGACTTAGGTTATTGTACTTCCTGGTTTGAATCAGGGCCCGAGCAGCAGCGTTGTGGATGTACTGCAGCTCTCATAGCTCATTTGGAAAGGCCAGTGAGAGGCCGTTACAGTAGGCATAAATAGTGGCTATAATGACAAATAAGAAGTGGTAGTAGAGATGTTAATGGCAAGGACATTTGAAATGTTTATATTGTATAGAGTAGTATTGTACTTACCTGTGATTTTGATGGTAAAATGTACTTTTTGTTTCCTCCAGGGCTCGTCAGAACACAGAATCCAGCACTTTCCGTTCCAGGACTCACAAAAGCCCTCGGTCCCGCTCTCCTCTCAGCCGCAGGCAAAGGTAGGACTTTTTATGAGATATTTTTGTTTTCTTTTATTAACCTTTGCTGAGCTAGGCTATATTATACAGATGAGGGCACAGCTTTCTACATTAACGCTCTGCTCAAATGACCCCATGCTTTCCGGAAAGGGTAGCCAAATGCAGACTAATTAAATACAAAACACTGCTTCTTACTGATTACATTTTGCGTAAAGTGCTCTTTATTCTATTATTATTTATTCCATTATTTTCTGCATTATTATTTTTCTCATGTAGAGATGTAATATTTTGTAATATATTCAAAGCACACATATTACACTATTGTCGGATCTTGTTTCCTCATCAAATCATACCTGGAGTTGTTTTTTTGTTTCATTCACACACAAAAAACCTGTATGTTTAGGTTAAGGTCTTATCTCTGTTCCACTTTATTATTTCATGTGGTTTTTGTTTTTACACTCCCTACACCTTCACTAGAATCATTTGGATGATTTCAGCCATGAAATTGCCAATATCCCTTGAAAACTACCACTACATGACATCACAAGGTGGAATAGAGCACTTTGAGCTATAATATAGGCCCTTTAATTTGTTAATCATTCTGAAACTCATGGATATGTTTTGTATGGTTATACTCAATTTTGATGCACAAATTCAAATCAGATTTTAAAGCACGTACTAAAATCAGTATCTTTTATGTTTACTGCCACCGGGTTGTGTCAAGTCTTCTACATTGTCACTCATTTCATTGTGACACATGTGGCCAGGCGAATCAACAAACACGTTTTACATCTTCTCTATTCTCTTAGCTTGTCTAGTCTCAGTCCCTCTCTCCAGACTCCAGTGATTGCATATGCAGAGGCTGTGCAGAGGAACAGAGTGACACTTCTCTGAGCTGATTTAGCATCCACATGCCTAATGACACCCGACAAGCCCAGAGACGCTCATCAGTCCAAACTTAACGGACAAGTCTAGTGCCAGTCCGGGGGGCGGGAGGGGAGAGAGGGGGGAGAGGGTTAGTGAAGTTGTACTTTTTCCTTGTCTTGATGAAGCCCTAACTAAGCAGAAAGTAATGACATGTGAAGTTGTGCTGACAGCTGCAGCCTGGCTCCCGACCGCGCTGCTCGCCGTCTCTCCTGTGGGCGACGTAATCACCGCCACAGCCAATGCGCTTATTGTACACTTCTTATTAGAATGAAAACACGTATTCTTCATATCTAATTATGTTCAGCCCTTTGCAACCAACATAACATTTAGAGTGTAATTAAGTAAAAGTTATCCTATACTTCACTGATAGTTTATTTTATTTCAAATACCTTATTTTATGCATGCCTTCTTTCTGATATTGCTTCATAGTCCATATGTTTTACTATTCGTATTGTTTTATGTTGCACTATATGACAGACACATATTCCAGTTTGTGAATGTAGTTCACTGACAATGACAATAAAGCCTTTTCTGAAGTGCTATCTACTTTGTCATCAAGGTTAAAATTTTACATCTTACTACATTTTTCATTTTATTTTTGGCATAAAGCATCTCCCACGTATTTCAATGGAACCGCGAAGAGAGTGACTATACTATTGCTTCATTGTGGCCAGAAAAAACACATTCTGCTATTTCTTTCAGGTATGACAGCTATGAGGAGTACCAACACGAGCGCCTGATGAGGGAGGAACATCTCCAGGATTATGAGAAGCGAGAGTTTGAGCGAGCTGAGCAGAAAGACCAGCAGAAGCAAAAGGCTATAGTAAGTCAAACTATACCACTTTGTTGTTTTAAATGTTCTTCTGGCCAATCTGTACTCTGTCTTCAGAACATAGACCATAATGTACGCTCAAAATGAGGCTATGAAGTGACAGACCATTTGTATTTATGTGTGTTTATTACTTTACCCACCACAACAAAAAGAACTTAGGCTCAGAGAGGACGTCTGGTAAAAACGTGTTAAATCAAATATGCAAATTACAAAAAGCCAAAGGTCTGTAGCGACAGCAGTAAATTTATTCATTTTCAAAGATATTTCAAAGATATTTCATTTTCATGTGAAAAGGCTTTTTAATGTACAAGCTCCTGCATGTAATGGGGATTTGCTGTGACAACCATGAGATGAAAAAGCCAAAAGGAAAACCGAAATGTCAGCTCAGGACACAAGCAAAAAAACAAATTTGAACTCATAATATTTCCGGTATGCAGCCTGCAACTTTGGCATTTCGTCTATACCTTCCCTCTCTTTGTCTCAGTATGACATTAGTCAGGTCTCCAGCGGCGACCACCCGTTGATAAAGCGCACCGTAAATGACGCAGTAATGCAAACTCGGCTTGGCAGGCATACACTTTTCAACATAGAGGCACAAACAATTACAAGGTGTGTGGAGCTCGAGCTGTCAGAGCGGGTTTGAGAGTCCGGCCGTGTGAAAGATGCTTGTTCCAACTGTCTGTTTGCATATCTCTGTGTGTTTTTCGTCCATTCTCCCGCTCACCCACACACACAAGTAGCCCTCAGGGTGCCGTCAAGAAAGGACCGCCTATTTATCAGCTGTCAGCAAGTAAACCACTAATTCAGCAAGCATTTTTGTACCAAAGTGAATGTATAAGCATTAAAGGCAGTGGAAGGGTACAAAGACCTGATGTGGAAGAACTAATATCTACAAAAGTAAAAGTATTACTTTGCATCAAAATGTTACCACATAGTGGTAAAAGTACTCCATCAGTTCCATCAGTAAAGGTTTTGGTCGTAATGATGAGCACAGTTTTGTCAATTGAACATCAAAAAAGATAACAATACATTTGTCAGCAAAAATAAAGATTCTTCATAGAAATAATTATACGTATTTATTTAAAACAGTCAGTCAGCAGTTTGTAGGTTATTCTAACTAATATAAGATTTCTCTCTTCATATCTGCTCATTTCTAATCTTGGAAATGCCTTTTCTCATGTCATTCACATTATGTATTGTTATTTATTGTACTACATTTCATGCGAGGAAGACTTTTTTTAAAATTAAATTTAAAAGGTTATTCTATCACATTTTAACAAAAAAAAAATGCTTTAGTTAAGCATTCAACAATTTATTCAAACATGACCAAAATATCTGTCCACACTTTGAAGGGGTGATAGGGAACTTGGTCAAGTTTACTGAAAGTAAATATTTGCATTTAATAAGCAACAATCTTCTTGAGTACTTTAATGTTAATTGAGAATTAGCTATATTTATTGGGCCTACAGATTTTAATTACTTCTTGCAACTCTTCCAATCAAACGCACTGCTTAACTCTCGGCTCCACGGCTGAGTCACCCTTCTGTTTTATTTTTAGCCTCCATGAAAAACAGTTTTAAACTCGACACGGCATCATTTGATAAAAATCGCTGCGTGCCGCCACCGGTTGATGACTTGGCGGAGAGAAAGAGGAATTGTAGCGTCAAGAGAGATTGAAAGCACCTCCAAACTGCAACGCTATCAGATCAAAAGCAAAAGAAAAAAACAAGTAGAAGCAATCAGAGAGGAACAAAACAAAGTGAAAGGGGCAAGGCGGTGGAGGTCTGAGGAGTGGAGGCTTCGGGGTTATCACAGCCAATTCATTAGTGCCATGTAAAAACGACAGACAAACTCCAGCCCATCCTTCTAATCTGGTGTTTTTCTTGTTAACGAACAGGACGAGAGGCGGGCAGTGTACGTGGGCCGGTTGAGCTCTGACTGCACCAGGACCGAGCTAAAACGCCGCTTTGAAGTCTTCGGTGAAATTGAAGAATGCGCGGTGAACCTAAGGGATGATGGGTAAGGCCGTGGGACCAGGTGTGTGTCTGTGTGTGAGACGGAGAGACAAAGTGGACAGGAAATATTTAGTAGAACATTCCTGCCCTCTGGATAGGCTCATGTCTGCAGCTTAAATAAGTGTTATTGCTCTTGAACATGCAGAGGAGAAGTTTTGGAGGGTGGTTGAAAATAGTCATTGTAAAGCAGTAGGTTTTTGGTTAACATTTATGACTTATCTGTGGCAGTGTAGAGGCAGCATTACTGGAATACGTGAATTGAAATAGTCTTGTGCATAGATGTGAGTGTGTATGCCTTTCTCTACCCATTGTTTTTGTCTTAGGCTGATACATCACCGTCATATGATGTTTAGATAATACACAAGCTACAGTAGTTAAGGATATTAAACTCACCATAAAGTGTTGGACCAGAGGTAAATATAGTAAATATATACAGGATAGTGAAGAGCACAAATGGTGATGTGCCCTGATTACTTAGCCTTCAGCTTACATGCTAAATTGACACGCTAATTGCTATAAGTAATAGCATTGTTTATATATTGTATTTGTGTTTACCCACGGGGCTCTAATGCAGTTAATTGACTCTCATTAGCAAAAGAGCATTTGGAGTATTTGCTTTAAATTTAGATCCAAAAAGTTTGTTTGTTTGCTTCTGGCATAACACTTCTATACTGTTAACACACTTTTAAGTATGTATATACTTTCTTGTTTGGCATTTAGGAAACCATTTGATGCAGTTTTTACATCAAAACCATAGTGCTAAAAGCCTTTTTAATGTTGACAAAACTGCCTTAGTAACCTTCTCTTCTCCACACCCCAAAGATACACTTTTATTGATTCTCCTTTGCATATAAATAGCTAAAGTCAACGCCTCCCTCCTGTGCGCTTATTGTAGCCCCCACAGCAGCATCTCTGTGACGTAAGGCTTTTGTCTATTTTTGACTAGGGACAATTTTGGCTTCATCACGTACCGCTACACTTGTGATGCCTTCGCTGCCCTGGAGAAGGGACACACCCTACGCCGGTCACACGAGCCCCAGTTTGAGCTGTGCTTTGGCGGACAGAAGCAGTACGGCAAATCACATTACACCGACTTGGGTAAGTGCTGTAGTGTTGTGTATGTTGTGTAGTGTTGTGTTTTCCTCCTCCCGTCAGCCCCCTGCAGCTGCGCTTTATATTTCTGCGCCTTCAAGGAGTCAGCACAATAAAGCAAAAGGGAAAGACTGCAAAATTTAAGGAAACAGACGAGGTATTGCATTTTTTATGTCATCATCTTAAACTGTGTAACTTTTTAGCTAAAGAATAACCCAAAAAGCCAAACCAACCAAAAAATTTGTATTGCATTAAAAAACATGGAAAAACATGCATCCTTGCTGTGAGTGGGCTCGCATATCCACAAACCTGACTCAAACGTATTGGATAAAACATCTATATCTTTATTCTTTATTAACTTATCTGGCAATTGAATGTATGGCGCGGTTTAAGCCATGTTATAATGTTCTTAAAAACATACCTGGAGCTATGTTTTGTTTCATTTACACATGTTTAAGTAACCCTTTATTATTTGATGGTCTACATCTCCAAAGCTCAAAATTCTCTGTTCTACCTTTTGGTGTCATGTAGCAGTAGTTTTCAAGTTAAAGGCTCCTTTTACCTTCAGTTCAGTAGAGATAGTCAATTCCAGGGCTGAAATTATCCAAATCATTCAAGTAGTACACAGTCTAAATATGCAGGATTGATGTGTTAAACATGTGTGACTGAAACAAAACACATCTCCAGATATATATTTGGATGGAAAAAACAGGTTTATGACTTAGATTTGAAAAAGCTTACTGTGGGCCCTTTAAGTGAGAGGGTATATCCCCCAAGCATCAGGGCATTTAAGGACACAGGGGTCGATCAAGGACTATGGCTATAAAGGGACCCTCTTCCCTCATTCTGAGTATGTGAGTTGCCTCTCGAGAAAAAACATTACTTACACACACACAAACACACACAAACCTACATCACTACTTTGTTGTTCTGAAAAGCATTCACGGAGTTAGATCCTTAAAAGCGTGTTTGCAGCTCCTCTCCCCCCTTTTCCCTTTGAATTTGTGATGCGTTTTCATGTTGGTTGTATATATATCCCGAACGCGTGGGTGTCGGGAGATCACACGCGCATTAAGAACTGAGGAGGGGTTGAGGAGGTGAATTTTTTTACAAGGACAAAAGGATGATGAAGAAGAGGGAAGAGGAAGGTGGGAACAAGGTTAGGTCCCGATAAAAAAAAAACAGCACTCCCCCTCCCTACCCCCGTCCCGAGTGAAGATCCATCTGGCGCCAGCTGTTGTGGGGTTTGAACAAGGTGCAGTCTGACAGTGGCGTGAAAAGACCAGTGAAGGTGTAATGTAATGAAGAAGTTAATTAGTTAAGGATGGGATACGGGGAATTTTGAGTAAAAACGGAAATTCTATGATTACATTGATTGAGGTCTTTATCTCAAGTGTTGTTTAAATACAAAAAGGAAATTAAAGCAAGAAAAAAATATTCAAAAGCAGTAGGTGAAAGTCAGATTTGGAAAGATCCTACCTGCTTTTTCAAATGTGAGTCACTGAATCATTAACGTCAATACAATTATGCGTGTAAAATAACGACAATTTCGCCAATTTCGCCTTCAGAATTATTGATTGACCCTTCAAATGACTGGTATTTCCTAATCCAATGCTACACCATCTAATCTAAGGTTGAATCATTTCTGTATAAATTTGGCCAAGGATTTATTCCAAATGTTGACTTATTTCATGTACAAGTTTCAGACAGGAACGTATAGAGTATGCAGACTTGTGACTCCTTGCTTATGTTAATTCACTACTACGGCTACCACAGCTAGTGCTTCTAATAATAATAGTACTTGTTCCATTATTTCCACTGTTTACATACTATAAGGTATACAGAACTTTGGAAAGCCGGTCTAATGCAACCGACGGCTCTATGTTGCACAGACAGGCAGTCAGACACACAAGTTATCAAGGTTTCCATATTGTCCACATACAGAAATACCACTAAAAGTTGTTGTTTTTTTTAAATAAATAATGCAAGATATCAATGAAATCAAGGCTTCCTTCTCTTCCCTGGCCCTAAGCCAGGTTGCAACAGAAAATAGACCTCTTTTCTCAGAAGGGAGACTGGAAAAGGCAGCACAGATAATTATGTCCATCTATAGGTGACAAGGGAGGCAGCTTATTGACATCTCCTGCATCTGACATGTATTTCCGTCTATATATGAGGTCAGAGCTGTATAATGCAGCGTCTTATCTTTCCTAAGTGAAGCTGTTACTATACATTTTCAAAGATTTAAGCCAGTGCTCCAACCAAGTTTAGATAAGAAAACCACCGGACTTAAACAGGATTTAGAGCAAACTGGACCAGGTCTGAGCCACCACTAAACCAGATGTTTACCAGAACTCAACCAGGTCTTTTCAAGGGTTTAAGCCAGTGGTCTAACCAGGTCAAGAGAAGAATACCACTGGACTTAAATGGGATTTAGAGCAAAACCGGACCAGCTCTGAGCCCATACTAAACAAGATCTATACAAGGATTAAACCAGGACTAAACCAGAATTAAACCAGATGTATGCCAGAAAAAAACCAAGTCAAAATCAATATTAAATCAGATCTAAACTATGGTTAAACCGGGGCAAAACTGCGCAGTATCAAGTTAGATTGAACCCAAACCAAGCCAGATGTTTATCCTTGTACTATATCTACTATAATGGTATAAATAAATGGATATATTTCCCCCCCAAAAATAAGATCTAAATATTTTTGGAGTATCCTGATAACTTGTCACTTGTCATTCTAACAGTAATGTGTAAAAACATGTGTATTAGTTGAAGTTTAAGTATCATGTGCAATGGCTATAATGTTACCATCAAAACAGTTTTTATTCCTTTTAATTTTATTTTAATCAGCAATAAACCAAGAAAGGAATAAACCAGACCATTGACTTTGAATACGTGCACCGCAGTTTGAGAAGCACTTCCCTAAGCCACCAGCCAATTTAAGTACTGAAAAATTGGCACACAAAGAAACAGTTACTAATCTACAGCCTTGAGGAGAGACATTAAACTGGAATTGACTAATCAGTCTAGTTGAATTGAAAGACCCTTTTTGTTAGAATTGGGCTATTTTGGTCCCTTATTCTGATAGAAAGTGAATTTAATAGCGTCTACTCCTTCCTCAGCCACACTTCTCCATCTTGTTCGTTTTTTTGTTTTCGGAGACACTGTCCATTAGTTTGAAGTGAAACGCCTTGGAATTTCTCATCCCTCAAGGTGCGCTGGCTGACACAGTAGAGCCGGCGGTCATTGCATTAGATCAGTAACGGACATCCCAATTCCTCAAAGCTGGGAGAGAGAGCTGCGGGGGTCTTCGGGGGTCCCATTTGTGAAGCTGTCTGTAGGCGGAGATAAGACAGGCGCTGTGTATTATCAGGTTCATCAAGAAGAATAGGCAGAATGAGAGATGGGGAGACAACATTTTACCTACAGTAATGTGCAAAAGCTTTCGAGAATGGCAGGAGACAAGAAAGGTGGAATTATGCGGTAGAAATGTCCAATGAATCCGAAGAATACAAAAGGAAAACATCTTATCGTGACTCAAAACTCAATAGAATTTGTATAGAACAATCCTTGGATCTCATGTTTTATATTTCAGCCAGCTCCTTTCTAGGGATAGTCCAAGAATTGATTTTTCTGTCTGATATTCAGTGTTTGCTGCTGTAGTAGATAACAGCCAACACACTGCAAGATTTTCAAATTTTTGTTTTTGTAAAGTAACTATTCACTTTTGGCAAAATAATAACAAAATGTGGGTATAAAAACCATACGTCGCATGATTATGAATACATACAGACTCATGTTTAGCTTATTTTTTTATTTCTATTTCCATTGGATCTCACTGGGCACATCTGATGACTGTTTAAACTCTTTTATTCATTTTAAGATGTTTTATTGGGTTTGCATTGTGAGTTTCTTATTCTGTAAAACACTTTGAGTTGCTTTGTTTACGATTTTTTTTCTCTGTAGTAGTTATAGTAATTATAGTTAGTATAGAGAGTTATGAAAGATAGTATAGAAATAGATAGAAAGAGTTATGAAAGAGAGTATGTCATGGTAGTAATCTCATAGTTTCCTGTTTCAGTTGGTAGTAAATAAAGATAATTATATCGCAGTTAGACTCACTTATTTAGTTTAGCTTTATGTGGGATTGTCACAGATAGTATCTCTACACTCATCTGTTTAGCTTCGCTTTGTGGGGAGTGGAGGGTGCATGGGAAATGTGGGAAATGTGGGATTGTTCTTTTTTAATCATTGTAAAGCGCTTTGTGTTGCATTTTTTGTATGAAAAGCGCTTTTTAAATAAAGTTTGATTTGATGGATTGATTGAGTGAATTGTGCTCTACAAATAAACTTGCCTTGCCTTGCTCAACCAAACACCCATATCTGAGGAGCAGTGATATTAGCACAACCATGTACCATCTCATCCTCGCTCCTTTCAGATGTATTTACTCCACTGACCTGTTTGTTTTTGTTGCCTTTTTGTTGCAGACTCTCATTCAGATGACTTTGATCCAGCCTCCACCAAAAGCAAGTACGACTCCCTGGACTTCGACAGCTTGCTCCGAGAGGCCCAGCGCAGCCTGAGAAGGTAACCAACCGGTCGTCAGGGGCAACCGCTGTCTGTTGTCACATGACGTGAGAGGGACTTCGATACCTCACTGTTTCTCAAGACTATGAGAAGATTTACACTCTATTTCACAGAGTTTATATGAAGAAAAAATATAGACGTATATCGTGAAAAATTAATATATCAAATGAAGTTTACATGAACATAGCTGCTGATGAAGAAGGAGAAGCAATGCATTGTGGGAAAGCCAGTGAACCCTCAGAATCTGTTCAAAGCAGGTTCAATGCACTCAACTGCTGTTGTGAAGGAAGAAAAGGAAAAGAAACTGTCTTTTTTTCTCTAAGCACTACAATACCCACAATCCTTTGGGGTAGCAGCTTGTTCAGCCAGATTTGTTTTGTTTTGTCATTTCTTTTTATTTTAGAAATCTGCTGTGTGGATCTGGTGTTACATTGCAAAACAAGTGGGAATTGTTTAGAAAATTCTCAAGGGTGTCTACATTTTAAGAGGTTGAAATGTAGCTGTGTATTTACAAATATAAAAAGGAATATTTTTGTTTTATGTACATATCAAATGAGAAAATTCTTTATTTGTTACAGCTATGCACTGTAAAACGCAGCCTTTTTTAAATGAAAGAGAAAAATTTCTTAATTCAGAATGTTTGATCTGTAGTGATTACACAACATTGTACACCTACATGATGTTTTGTCATGACATGATTGTAAAAAAGAACAAAAAATCTACGTCGACTGCTCAATTTGAGAGAGCCAGTAAACAATGTCCTTTTTTTAAGTTATTTTGTTGGGAAAGGGGTTAAAAAGTCAACCATGTATAGTTTTATGTGTTTATAATGTCCTCAATCAGTGTTTTTTCCAGTGTAAAATGCATTTTTAACATTTTTTCATGATTGGAAAAAATGGACCCCCATTTTTTATGAATTATTTGAAAGCAATCAGTATATACAGTTTGATTCTTTGGAAGGTTTTTGATCAACCAAATAATTTAAATTCAAAATATTTATGTATTTATTTTTTAATCAAAACTATTTATGAGTTCCATTTGATGTGGCGTACCTCATAAAATGTATTTATTTTTTCTGTTATTTAACTCACAATCACTAGACAGGGTGTACAATAATATCTTTTGGTGGGAATTTTGTGACCTTCTATGCCTTTCCGAAACAATCACAACATTTCAGCCAATCACGCCTCATGTATCAGTCTATAAGTCTACATAGAAGCAATAAGAATAATTTTGCAGGATTTTGATTAAGTTGTCCCACTGGTAACACTGACATGGCTGCACTCACGCTTTTTTGATTATGTGAATGCCAAACAAGAAGTTTACAATTCATTTCCTGACTTTTTTAATGATCTTGTATTTGATGTACAAATAATAACATATAGTAATAATATTCACAATAATTGCAAGATGATTAATAATAATATAAATGAAAGGAAAAAATCTATAAAAAGCAATAAATTATTTTTCAGAGTTGTATTTTAGCTCTTATCGTTGTGATTTTTTGGGGGGGATTTTGGACCCATTACCCAGTCACTGGTAGCTAAGATGACTCCATTCCAATAAGTCTTGGCCTCCCTCTGCTTTTCCCTTTAAAGATGTCCGTGATTGTATTGCACGCATTACAGTGTGGTACTTCGTGTGCAAAACGTCCGTGTGTATGTGTGTGTGTGTGTGTGTCTAAGAAAAAATATTTGATGTGTAGTGCATGGCTAGTCCAGAACCACTTTGGATATCTGATTTTCTCAATGGCAATTTTTTACCATTTTATACAGCAGTCAGCCGTAACATCAGGACCACGGTGTTGGTGTGTTAGAAGCAAGAAAAATGTGGAAATTGCTTTGGATCTAATTAGTCCAACATTTGACCCATCCTTTAATGTTCAATGTCCAATTCCACACTTTGGTCAGGTCTACCTTCACTGGAGGATTTTACCTATTGTGCATGTTTTGGATTTTTATTTGGTGATAATAGACAACTTGTTAGAGCAATTCAGCAATAAGCAACAATAATTCCAGGGACGACATCTGAATTAACATCTCCTAAAATCAATAAGCAAGTTTCTCCACACTTGGAATCAAATCTTGAGGAAAAACACAACTTAGCACAATTTCAATTTGGCGATAAATATTGTGCTGGTGGTCGTAATATTATGGCTGATGGTTGTATAGGCCTATAGGAGAAAACCCTACACAACTAAGGCATGCCGCACCACTACTTCCCCCCTCTCTCCACTCACAGTCCAGATATGACATAAAAGGTAACCTTGCAGTTTCTAGTTCAATTAATATCCTGTTCAGAGTAATGAGAGAACCAGCTCTCGTCACAAGAAGGGAAAAAAATGGTGTATAATGAAAGCTGTGCTGATCACAGACTTCCTCTTATGGAGTTTGACTACTGGAGACATTTTTCAAAGAAGGAAGTGAAAAAATACCTGTGTTTTATGGCATTGTTTTTCCCTTTCCGTTGTCTGTATAGCATTTGGGTAATGGTGTCGTGTCCCATTGATTGATGTGGCTTTAAACATTGTAATAAAAAATGCTTTGTAAATTGCCTAGAGTAGCAATATATTACACCTTATGGTTTCAACTGTGGCGGACTTTTTAATGATAATGTCACCTATTGAGGACACTGTCTTGCTTTGTTTTTCTTTGGAAGGACATTACGTGTACAAGTGTGTGTGAGATTTTAAGGGAAGTGTGTGTGTATTTTTGGATGTTCTGTGTCCTATCCACGTTGCCTTTTTCTGCCAAGTCCTTACCAATGCCTTTGTGGTTCTACCTATTGTATGACTTTCTTGTGAATTTTAATTTTTTATGTGCAATTCTCATCAGCCTCACCATGCCAATAAAGGGAAATGTGTTTGAAAAAATCTGGCGTTTTAGTGTGATAAATGTCCCATCATCCGGCACTTTAAGCCGTTATGATGTACCGCTCACAGCGATTACCATCAAGGAGAGATCCTTGAAGTTTTTCAAATGGAACATTGAAAACTTGGAAGAAACAATGCAGTCTTAACAGGTTTTTGACTATAAATCTATCATTATGCTTGCTGAAAATTAGACTACACCTGCACTGTGCTAATAGCCATTTCATCATAATAATTACTATGTACTTTTACTATGAGGAAAGTAAGAATATTAGAAATAGAACGGACATGGCTCTATGTGCTTGTAATACTACTACCATAACTGCAATACTGCTGCTACTACACTAAATGTTGTACAACCACAAATACTTCTGCCATCTGGACTAGAGGAGGAGTAGACCAGGGCCAAACCAAGTCTCTATCTGAACATAAGGTCCTATATTATGCAAAATTGACTGGGGTTGCGCTTTGTTTCATTTACAGATGTTTGAGTGAACCCTTATAATTAGACCGTTTAGTGGTAGTTTCCAAGTGAACAGTTACCATTTACCTTTTTCTTAGCAGAGATTGGCAATTCCAGGACTGAAATCATCCACATAACTCCAGTGAAGGTGTATGGACTTTCAAAACGCAGTGGAGCACTACCTGGATTACCACATGACAAGGTGCAACAGAGTGTTTTCTGTCCGAGAGAAGAACTTTGCAGGATTTGTGTGTTAAACATGTAAAAGCAGGAAAAAACACAACTCCAGGTATGTTTTTTGAGGAAACAACATTATAACATAGGTCAGAAAATAGAGTAAATTCGGCCCTTTAACACATTTCAAAACAAGAACCAAATTTGCACCCTATTACTCACGTATAATTTCAGTATTTTAGTATCAAAACCACAGCTACCAACTACCTTTTACCTATTGCTATGCCAATTAAGACAAAATACATAGACCCATTCTTCAAACAGTACCCATGGCTGAATTCCTATCCAGTTCCTATCATCTTCCTTTTGTATATGAAACTCCAAAGCACAATGACAGTGGCCCGCCCTACCCACATCTGTCTCCCTCTGAAGTTGGGCTCCTAATAAAGAAGCCTTATTCTGAATAACTTTGCCTGTTTGAAATTCATCTCACCTGGGAAAGGAGCACATTGTCGTCTTTGTCTGTGTCCACAACTTGACTCCACACCACGAGCCGGAGAGTTAATTAAAAAGTTGGGGGGAACAATTTCATTAACACTATGGATAGTCAGTTGATGCCGTGCTTGATATTAAATGGGGCTTTATTATAATAACTATCTCCTTTCTCTGTTCTAGTGTTCACGTTAATCTAAGTATAAAGTCGTAGTCTTCAAAATATTACTTAAAATGATAATTAATTCTCAAGGCATCTCCCGAACACAAAAGGCAATATTTTTATGTGACCATTGAAATAGTCTATATCTCACCATGTCGAAATGAATACGTTTTCCTATAGTTTATTTTCAAATAGTGGATTCAAATGACTGAAAGACATAAATTAGCATCACACTATAGTCAAGATTTCTCAGATATGGACGTCAAATGTATTTTCAGTTTTAGCTCCATGTTTATAGGCACCATTTTGAGTACTTTTTAAAATTGTTGCTATGGCAATGGCTATTTTTTTCATCACTTTGAAAACCCATGGATGAAATCAAATAAGGTGCAACATGCCATATTTCTTTACAATAATATGTTATTGAGTGGTAGACAAAGACTGGAATCTGGAATCTAGTATCACAGGGGGTCTTCCATTTTTCCCCAAAGAGAAATATGTGGAGAATGTGCATTAAACTTTAAGGTTGGGGGTCTGATTGTGGTTTTTATTAAGTCTGCTGTTTAGCCCCAGAGAAGAGAGCTGCGCCTTTCATTTTCTGCACTACACCAGGAGGTCCCCACAGCTGCCCTTTCTACTGAATGAAACTGTCCCAAGAACCTCCCTCCCTCTATTTCTCCCTCTCTCCCTCTTTCTTTCCCCCTCTCTCCCTCCCTCTCTTTCTCTTTCTCTCTCTCTTCCCCCCGCTGCTTCCCCTCTCTCTTTCCATCACGATAGGAAGGCGTTTTTATCTGCTATTTTTTATTATTAACCAGGAGATAAGCAGCTATCTCGACTCCAGTTGGAAGTAAGTAGTAGCCTTGGAAGATAATGGGGTTTGATGCCGCTGCTGCTGTTGTGTAAAGCTCTATATTATTGGGGGTCTCGCCGGGGTCTTGGTGCTGCTCACATCCACAAAATGGCCTTATAGCTGCCAGTGTGTGCATTTTTTGGCTTTAGATTACATCATTGGAAGAATGATTCCATTTGCACTTATAATTTTATGGTATAGCTGTGAAAGGTCTTTGTGTATTTAACATTTGGACAACATTTTTGTCACAAATATACTGGCTATAAAATAATGACACTCAATGTACTCAAAAGCAAAAGAACAATTTAGATCTGTTATCGTCCAAATGAAAACTCTTTTGCCAAGAAAAGCTGCAGTACATTCATTTGTCCACCCAATGGCATTGTGCTCACCACTGACAGATTACACTACACAGCAGAAGTAGTCTTACCTCCTGTTTGCACCATGGAGATAGTCTTTTCAACTTCTGGGCCTCTCTAAAGTAAATGTAAGTTGGCCTAATTTTTTTATACATGGCTTTTGTTTTGTTTTACTCAATATAAATGTATGAAACTGTGCTTGTGAGTAAGCTGCACTCAGATATCCCAGTTGAGACTGGAGCTGTACTGTCACCCTCCCCAGTGTTGTCAAGTATTTAGGAGCTCAGAATGTCTTCTTCCTCTAGCCGAGGGCAGTTTTGATGGGCCAGTAGTGCTTTGTCAGGTGGAGGCCAATCGTATGTAATCGAATGTAAACCTTCACTAACATATAAAGTATTTATCTCTCTCTCTATTATAATTAATATCCAGCCATGCTAACTTGTTCGACTTCTTAATGACCCTTTAGTGAGTTGGCGTCTTTGCTCACTAGCACACAGTTCACTCCAGGTGTAATTGGTAACGCTGCCATATTGAGAGTGGCCCTGGTGCTTCAGCTGCTGCTCACATTCACTGAATGGCCTTTGTTGGTGGCACCGTTGAGGCGAATGTGTAAATGGTTGGTGTTCTGAAAATAGAGGAAGCTCGGTGCGATGATGACAGCTCGTTTGGGAGCGTCTCACCGCCCCGCTGCAGTTGGGTGTCATGTAAGCAGGTTAGAGTGTGGAACAAGCAAGTCTCCCGTAATAAGATTAGACTACCTGAGACTGCTTAATTAAAGCCCGTGGGGTGGAACATGAGCAATCCAACTCCCAATTTACGACCGAGGAGGATTTTTTTACTCAGCCGAGCACCGCATTTACTGAAAAATATTTCAGTGCCATGTCAATATCTCAGCACATGACAGTGGTGGATGTGTTATTGTTACAGCTAGTTTTCAGTGTTACTAACATCTATTTAAGTGTAGTTGTGTCTGCTCCTGGTGAGATGAAATTTGAAGACAGAATGGTGCGTGGAAGACACTACTTGAAATTCTCTTGAGAATTAACATGCCAAAAATCTTCCCAGGAGGCGATAACTGAATTGGGGCAAGATTTGCAGTGACTGTCCAACGATTCAAACAACGTCATTGTTATTTAAAAATGTGTGTTACTCTATCTGGTATTATTAGTAAATAAGATGTATGTAAAATGTAAATTAGACTTGCACAGCGGTATTCAGTGGCATCCTTTCTTCCCCTGAAATGAACTATATGACTACCGTATTTCAGATACAATATTGTAATATAAAAGCATGTGACTTAAAACAATGTGCTATCTCAGTATGTCTAAGATACTATCATCATAATTAAAGTTGGGGATTAATAATTACTTCACAAAAATATCAGAGGAAACGAAATGAAGAGGATTATTGCACAACAGAGAAAGGGGATCAGGGAGCTGTTAACGATCGCTTCAGAAATATCAAATTATGTGAGTAGTCTGTGTGTGTTTTTACCTTTACTACTGACTTATTTCTCTCACAACTACACGGTTTGTAATTTGAACTCTTCTTTCCTTCCCAGATATTTTACCCTCTGTGTCTGTGTTGTTGGTGTCATAGTGGGAGTCATAGCGGCACTTCTAAGCTAAATAAAAATAGTTTATTGATATTATAGATTTTAAGATGGCACGGGTCCAACCAACTTCTCGCTTTCTAAGCCTTTATTTAATATGTTCAGCCACCTACTTGTGTCTAGAAATGTTATTGTTTTGCCTGGATTGTGCATCAAATATCATTAAAAGGCCCATATTACACTTTTTCCCCCCTGATCTATATTACAATGTTGTTTCCTCATCAAAAACGTATACGTATTTTGTTTCATTCACACATGTTCAGCTTGGGAGATGTGGGGTTACTCAAACATGTGGATGAAACAAAACACAACTCCAAGTATGTTTTTGATGAGGTAACAACATTATAACATGGCTTAAAGCTCACAAGAGTCAGTTTTGCATAAAATAGGAACATTTATTCAATTACGGGTGATTTTATTTTAGAAAAGTATCTTTAAAACATATAATCATACTGTGAGCGCCTTTCCACAGATCAGATCATCCAGTTGATCTGCTGATGTCACCTTCTTGTTTCCATTGAGATGTGATGAGAAATGTTTATAATCAGACTGTGGCACTTTCCAGGCAAAGCAATCTCACCTCCACAGAGACAAGCAAGTACCCTCCACCAGAAAACCTACCTTAATTTTAAAAAATGATCTTGCTTGATGTCATTTTAGTGTTTAAAATCATATGTATCCCAGTGTATTCTTTTAAGCAGAGAGTGAAATTTTGAGACATACTGGCTCCAGGGAAACCACGTTAGCCCCATCAAAGTACATGAACAAATGGGACAGATTGGTCACAAAGGGCCGCCGTACTGCAGGAGTCATGTATCGCTGATTCATATAAAAAACCAAACATCTCCCCAAGCGCCCTGTGTTCCCATCAAGTCCAATCAGACATCTCTAAAACACTTTCTTTGTGCTTTTCAAAATCCTTCTTGGCGTCATTTTCACACCATATCAGGAAATGTTTGGCTTCTAATTTTAACTAAATGACTTCACTACATTGTTTGTCCTTACTGTACTAGGTCTTAACCAGGATTAAATCAGATCTAATAGGCCTTTGTTTTGACATTATCAGGTCGAAACTACAACTTGGGCAAAGTAAAACGAAATAAACTAGGTCCAGAAGAAGTTCAGTAGGTCTAAACCAGCATCAAACCATAACTTAACTGATGCTTCTTCTGGTTAAGTCTTAATGTAGTCCAGGTCTAGTCCAGGTTTTGTTACGGCTCTAGTTCTTGTTTAGTTCCAATATTTATATGGTGAGTATGAATGCCACCTCAACTGTATCAGATCAGGTTTGAACAGTGACCAATTCCAGGTTAAAGCAGGATTAAATAAGGACTTCAATCCTGAGATGGCATAAACTAGTTAAGTGATCAGCCAGAACCACACGCTTTGAGAAATTTTACAAAGACAAGTGGATGTGGAGCTGTATCCTGCCTCCCTGATTTCAGAGGGCGTGATTGACAGGTGGATTGACCAATGCTTACACTCAATCAACTCAAATCAACTTCAAGGACTGAGAAACAGCACATATTTTCTCAGAATCAACAATGAAAGCACCAAACTGTTACAGTGTCATATTTTGTTCCGAATGTTGCGAGAATTGTCAAGAGAAGATGTCTAGTGCATTTGTGGGACACTTGCTACAAATTAGAGGCTGTGGTTGGACCTTCTCAAGTTTAGATTTGGATTTTTCACGCTCTGTGGTTCAATTTAGAGCCTTCTGGATTCAAACAGAATGTAGAAGGGACTGGCTGCTCAGACAAATAAACGAGGAGTATGTCACCAGTCTAAGCCCACTGTAAGAGTAGAGGAGGCTACACCCAAACATGGATAAAACCACATTTCGTAGCAGAGGCCTCTATCATTTACCACCTCACGGGCAACAATAATGACAGCGCTAATAAAACACTATTCTCCCTATCCACCGCTTTAGCTTTAGCACTTTTCACCATTTAAACGTAATGAGCAACAGAAGGCCAAAATATTTCTTCCCCCTCAAACTATCAACTTTGGGGACTGGTTGTATTCTTCGCCGAATAATTAATAGCTACAGACAAATGGCGGCTGATTGAGCGACTCATCCCTCTATTCTCAATCACCATCTGCTGTGTGTTGCCTGGCAAAAAAACAACGGTAATTACCTCGAGTGTGCCCGAGACGTGGCGTATTAATTAGAACAACACAAAATGGAAACCTAAAGGAATCCCAGAGTTAAGCATCAGTGATGATGTGTGAGCCACGTTCGTTCAGATTTGGTTGAGGGATTAGTCGGGAGCTACGCCAAAAGGCAAAGATTTGGTTATTTACAGGTGATGTGCATTGTGGGTATTTGTGCTCCAGTTCCAAATGGATCTTTAGGTCTTTCTTTCAAGGCGTAGTATCTGAACTCTTTCGGGAAGCTCTGGACCTATCTGTCTTTCTGAATTTTACTGGGTAAGACACCTTGTGGCATCCGTGTTTTAATTTATTTGACAAATTTTATCTTATTTAATTTAATTTAATTATTTTTAAAATTTTAAATGAAAAAAACATTTTCTTTTCCCGACGGGTCTGTGGATTTATATTCCTCATTTAAAAAACTGACTAACTTTAGGGATACACTGATACGATACTGGTATCAGATATTGGCAATGGTATTGAAAATTTTAATGGATCAGATATTGGTTTAATCGATATCTTATTTTGGTCTATAAATTGGTGTAATAAGACAATTTACTGGTGGCCCAAAACACCTCATATTATTGAACTTGTATTTTTTCAAAGCTGTTCTGCAGTGATTTTAAATGATAAATAAGAGTTACAAACACATTTGGGTAATATTAACCATACACCATTTGTGTTTAAAGAAAATAAATATTATTTTCAGTTTCAAGTATCGGCAGATGCTAGAAGCCAAAGTATCAACATCGATATGCGGGAACTGAAAAAGCTGGATCAGTGCAACCCTATTTGACTCCCTGATCATTAATATGTCACAGTACTTCCTTTTAAATAAAAATAAATAAATAAAGTCAGAATTATTTATTATGTATTTACTGTATCTTTTTTTATCAAAGGCAATTAACATCTGAAGAAATAATCTGCTAGAACTATTAGCAGCCTATTTTGAGCTGCGTACACTCTGTCTCCCATTTGCAGGTAGCGTGAGTGAACCCAATCCTCCATCACTAATGAGCCCATGTGATCGGGAAACTGGAAATGTGGCGCATCATGCCTAATTATTTGGCAATCATCGAGCGGCATCAATAACAATTAGCATAATTTTTATGACTTCAATATTTAATGACTCCATTGAAAATAGTGACAAATAAAATGGCTCTGTGCTTATTTACTTCATATAAATAGCTAATTTACAGTCTGTTGTGGCTGGAAAGGGAGCAGCGAGGGTTGCAAATAATAATATCACAACACCTGAATGGTAAATGACTCATAAGTAGTGGAGAGGTTATTTTCTGATACATTAGCTTTAGCATCACTTTGCTATTGCTTCAATACACACTATTTGGAAGAGAAAATTATTCGATTTTCTACTTCCACCTCAACATTAAACATAAAAAACATGGCTCTCAGTGCATTCTATTATGCTGCTTCCTCAAACATTAAAAATACTACAGGCCAGCTTGTCTCCACTGCTTTCTACACTATAAATGAATACATGTTCATTGTTGTACTTAAAAGCCATTACTCTGCTCAGATCTGGACTTAATGGCTCCATTCAAGCATTATGAAGCTGTGGTAAAGAAAAAAAACAAAGCTCTCGGTTTACTATCTGTATCTCATCATTTGCTCTGTAAGTTCCTTCAAGAGTTGTATCTAAAGTTATAATGTTACTGGAGTTGTTTTATTTATTTATTTATTAAACAAGAACAATGCACATCTCTAGTGAGAAGAGATGCTCTGCACCAGATTTAGCTAATAGCTATTTTCCATCTGTAGTCCTTGGGCAGGTCACACCACAAACCATACACCATCAACACATCCATCTTCTCCCGCTTAATCCATCTGGGTCGCGGGGGCAGCTTGCTGCCCAATACTCATAGCACCTGACCCCCCCTATGAACCCCTCTGCAGGTGGTGAGCCCACAGGAGTCATGGTCCTTGATGTTAGTTCATAGGGGTGCGGGCATGTTTTGGGTTGATGGGGGAACCGGAGTACCCGGAGGAAACCCATCCAGACACGGGGAGAACATGCAAACTCCACACAGAAAGGCCTGGGCGACCCAGGGATCGAACCCGCAACCTTCTTGCTGTGAGGCCTGAGTAAAGACATGATAAAGTCTTTCAGTCATTATTAAAATACTGCACTTATACAATAAAACTATACTCTGGTCTTCAACACCATCACACCAAAAACATATCAATTCATCCAATATTATACACACCACACACTGAGCAGAATATAAACTTACCCCTGCATTCACACAAAACACTGAAAAGCTGTTTAATGTTGACAGGATTGTTTGCTCAGAAGCCAATGAGAGAACGTGTGATAGTTGGTACATGTTTTAAGTTCAACTGGGAGCGTGTTCCAGTGTTTAGCTGCTGTAAAGGACAGAGCAGACTGTCCTATCACAGAACATCTCAAAGGGATGGTCAAATCTGAATTTGCAGCTGATCGAGATGTTCTAGTCATTTCTGATCGGAGCTGAAAGAATTCTTTTAAAGGAGGGGGGCGGTGTTGTTAAGAATTCTAAAGAGTAATCGCATTTCAGAAAAAAGGATCATGTTGTCAAAGTTTAACAGATTATGTCTTATCAATATATTACAATGATGATAGTTCAATGATTTTTTTGTCAAAGACTTTTATAGCTTGTTTAAAGAGGCTCCCAATTGATTTTTTCAGTCTTACCAGCCTGGGACCAATAGGTAATACAATAATGTATATGGGAGAAGACCATTGCATGAAGAAATGCCTTTGCTGCCTCTGTATTAAGTGAATTTCGAATATGTCTAAATTTCATTAAATAAAATTTTAAAATGTTTCTTAAATGTTTCATATGTTTATTAAATGTCAGAGTTGAATCTAAATATAGTCCCAGGTATTTGAATTCATTGACGTTACTAATCATTTGTCCTTGTACAGTAAGTTGGGGTCCTGTAATTTGTTTTTTTCCAAAGTACATTGCCACAGTTTTCTTGGTGTTTAAAGTAAGGCATGAGTCTTCTAACCATTTGGCAATTTTATCTAGTGCTAGTGATAGTTTATCAGCCACTTCAGACACATTTCTCCCATGGGTGTATATAACTGTATCGTTGGCATACATTTGTATGTTGACATCTCCACAAACAGTTGGTAAATCATTAATGTAAATGCTAAACAACAGTGGCCCTAAGATAGAGCCCTGCGGAATGCCTAATATACATGACTTTTCTGAGGAGGACTTGTTATTGATACAGACGCACTGTGTTCGATCAGAAGTATAAGACTGTAGCCACCTGAGTGTACTTCCTGAGAGACTGAATTTGGTAAGCTTTATTAGTAACACAGAATGGTTCACGGTCTCACAAGCCTTTCTGAGGTCCAGAAAAACTGCTGCTGCCACCCCTCCTTTATCCAATCCAGATTTTATCCTTTCTAAAAGATAACAACATGCCATTTCTGTTGAATGGTTACTTCTAAATCCAAATTGCATTGGATGGAGTAAGTTTGAACTATTAAGATGTGACATAAGTTGTTCAGTGACTAGTTTTTGCAATCACTTTCGAGGCAGCGGGCAATATGCTTATGGGCCTATAGTTGTTAAGCTCCCTTCTCTCACCACTCTTATGCACTGGTATGATGATCACTGCTTTTAAGGCTTGGGGGAAAATGCTATCCTGAAATGACTGATTCGCAATAGAAGTAATTGGGTAGATTTAGACTGTCTTTGTGATTTTTAAAAAAGACTGTGTCAAGTCCCCAATAATCCTTTGCCTTAGAATTAGACAAGGATGATTTGTTTGATGTACTTTTGCCTCACTAACACCACTAAGTTTAAGTCCATGTGGGTCATTGGTTAAAATATTTGGTGTGCAGGTCACTTTAAAGTTTTGTTGCAGTTCCAGACAGGAATCAATGACATAGGAATTGAAACTGTTTGCTACATCCAAACTATCCTGTTGTATTGATCCATTTTTACATTTTGATGACATTCTTTGCCCAATAATTGATTCATTGTTCTCCATAATTTTTGAAGATTGCCATTTGCCTGTTGAATGTTGTCTAAAAAAATATTTAGCTTTGACCTTTCTTAATTGTAAAATAACTTTGTTTCTTAAGCTCTTGTATATTAAATGATCTGTAACCAATTTGGATTTTAAAGTTCCCTTTTTTTCATTAATTGCCATAGCTCATCAGAGAACCATGGTAAGAGCTTTTTGCTTGCACATGTTTGATCCTTTATTATTAGGCTGTCTACATTCCTGAAGCTCAAAATGCTCTGTTCCACCTTGTGATGTCACATAGTGGTTGTTTTCAAGTGAACATCTACCTTTTACCTTTAGTTCAGAAGAGACTGGCAATTCCAGGCCTGAAATCATACAAATGATTCTGGTGCAGTTTAAAAACACAGTGGAGGAGTTGCTGTATTACCACATGAAATCAGTGTTTTCTGTATGAGAGAAGAACTCAGTCTAAATATTCAGGGTTTGTGTGATAAACATGTGTGAATGAAATGTTACACAACTCCAGCTTTGTTTGTGATGAGGAAACACCATTAAAACATGGATCAGAAAATAGCCCCACAATAACTTGGGGCCTTTAAAGTATGGCTGCCGATCTACGCCTGTGCTTCTATATTTGAATGGGGCTTGCCCAAGGACACAGCAACAGTAGCACTGCTTGGAGCTGGAATCAAACCAACATCCTCCGGGTTTGTGGGTGCGTGCTCCAACTCTAAACCACCGCCTCTCCTCCCCCCTCAGCCTTAGTTTGAACTCTGGTCCCAAACACCTCCCAGGACAGTCCAGACAGTTATTGTTTGTGTGGATCCTTTATGTTGTTGTGCAGTCCGGAGCAAATGGTATCCTAATGCAATCACTCACTCCTGCCATCATGTGCTCCTGTCCATTAGGCTAACGACGTTGTGCTAGCATCCCGGCTTCCCCTGGACAGTCAGTGCGAGGAGGGACACCACACTTTAATGGGGAGATATGAAACTCCAAGACACAAACAGAGCAAACTCACATTTTTATAGTACTCAGGGCACGATGATAAAATACCACAACGTTACGATTGAGACAGTGAATGGTTGATAGAAAATTCACGTGACTTGTTTTTAGGCCAGATGCCCTTACACTTAAAGGTCCTATATTACGCAAAGTTGACTCTTGAGAGCTTTTAGTCCTGTTAAAAGGTTGTTACTTCATCAAAATATATGTTGTTTTGTTTCATTCACACATGTTTGAGGAACCCTTTATTATTAGTCTGTCTACATCTTCAAAGCTCAAAATGCTCTGTTCTACCTTGTGATGTCATGAAGTGGTAGTTTTCAACAGTATTACCTCAGTTGGTAGAGCGTGTGTCCACTAATGCGAAGGTTCCAGGTTCAAATCCCGCTCTCAGCATGAAACACAAATGGTTGAGCGGTCCGGTCCACTGATACACAGGTTGGCAGTGCAATTCCAGCTCCCACAGATGAATGCTGTTGTTGTGTCCTTGGGCGAGACACTTAGGGCCAATTCCATTTCTAATTTCTAAATTTTAAACCATAAAGGAGAAAATACATTTGGTTGTGGCAGCAGCGATCTTGCCAGTGATTAGCAAGGCATTCTGAGAAATTGCTCATACCCCTCCGTTTGGAGTGTGCCTCTGCCCCTTCGTTTGGAGGGGTATATAGCCCTACCCATTTCCCCTACCCCTCTGCCATAACAGTAAGTGGGACATCCCTACCCCTACACATGAACACGCAAAACGGAGGGGTAGGGGTAAGGGGTCTAATGGAATTCAGCCTTAACCCACCTTGGTGAGTGGTTCTTTATTGTAAAGCGCTTTGAGTGCCTTTAAGGTGGAAAAACATTATGAAAGAATGTGACTGTTAACCATTGGCAATTCTGGGCTGAAATGATCCAAATGATTCTAGCGAAGGTGTATAGAGTTTAAAAATACAATGGAGCGCTTCATGTATTATCACATCACAAAGTGGAACAGAGTGTTTTTTGTTTGAGAGAAGAGCTCCGACTAAATATGCAGTGTTTGACATGTGTGAATGAAACAAAACACAACTCCAGACATGTTTGTGATGAGGAAACTACATTACAACATGTATCAGAAAATGGTATAATATACTGTAGCCCCTTTAAGTTTTCACGGATACCAGGGGTCCAAGAAAAGTTGAAATGTTTGAAGGCAATAGTATCTAATATAAGTATGAAAAAGGCAGGAACCATTGATCCACTGATTCAGAAATGGCATCTCCTTCTGTCTGTTACTGTCAAATTAATTACCCATTATCACCATAAACGCTTTAATCAACACGTCTCAATATACCAATCCTACCCGCCAACATTATACAGTTTGAAATGAAACTTCTCTCTCTTCGTATTGGATTGTCACAAATTTTCTGCTCAAATCACTGTGACTTAAATATGGCTATAATTACCGGACAAAAATACCCAAAGCCTTAATCCACATGGTAATAACGCAATTAAAGTGGTGTTTCTCCAACTTGGTAATCTTCAGTGACAAGGCTTACAATTCAATTAACCCTGTTTTAACACTTTGTTTCAACATCCTGCAAGGCTAATTTGCTTCAAACCGAACTTCACTGACGGTAATTATGCCTCAAGAAAATGTCCAATTTCATAATTATCTGTTGTTTATGTTGGACGAACTGTGGGGCCGTTGGGAGGGGCCAGACAGATCCACAAGGGCAACGCTAAGACTGAGTTTGGTGATAGTATTACACTTGTTGCTTAGGTCCGCAAACTGCTGACCAACCCCTGATCTTAAGTTGTTTTTTTTCTGTTATCATTTTGTATGGGTTTGTTGTTAAAGCAGATTTATCATGCAAAATTGACTTTTTCAAGCTTTGTTATGTTAAAATGTTGCATTTGGAGTGATTTGTGCATGTTTGAGCCATTTTTAATCACTTAATTTCAAGACGTCAATTCCTGTTTTCTCTTACTAAGTCGTTTTAGATTAATGTTGGATTAAAAATGTGCAAATTATAACACAATGATCCACGGTAGAGTCCTGCACGGGTCTGATTTTGACAAACCTCACCCGCCCATACCCGTCTCACCTCAATCTGCACCCGACTCATTTTCCAACAGAATTGAAATAAATTCCACATCCGATCCGACCCGCTATAAATACATACAGACACCCGAACCGCACCCGAATGAAAATCAGTCCGAGGGCCAAAAAAGAGTCACAACTTTACACTCTCCACTCACAAATTTTATTTTCAGCTCCTCGGGAGTCATTTTGAACTGCAGGACATCGAATGGGTGCTTTGAAAATGAAAGTGGCAAAGATTTCTGGGAATGTGTGCAGCCAAAACATATATATTTGACATTTTTAATCATCTTGTAAAAACCATGGTATTTTTGCACCACTAAAATACTGCCCTGTTTTTTGTTCGCACATGTTGTTTTGTAAACGGCAGATTAGACCCGCGCTCTCCTGCGTCTGACCCAACCCGAACCTGCATCTGACACAGCACAACATTTTTCACCCGTTTCATTTATATTTGCCGTTCACCCGTATCCACGAGTACTCGACCGGTGCAGGACTCTGAGCCACGGGTGTTATAGATTATAGCTATACAGAAGACACAAGTACAACAGGTCTTCTTTAAATTATTTAAGTCTATGGGCATTTCTAGTAAAGCATAACTCTCAGTACATAATATTGGATATTTAAAGTACATGTTACATTATATAGATCTCTGTGGGTTTAATTAGCGGGTGAGCCCTGCAAATCTCAAAAACATATTCAACTATTAATTCAAAAAAGCTGCTCTCAAATTCACCTTCACTGTAAACTTTACATTATATTATAGACTAGACTCTTCTGATCCATAAACCTACCTCCATCTTGCCCTTTCTTTCTCTCTTTAAACCGACATCATGGCCGCCGCCTCCAACACTTTGCACTCTGTAACTTCTGCTTGTTCTTGCAGAGAAGGTCACGGGGCCAGGCCTGATCCAGCCTCTGTAAGTGAGCCAAGAACATCCAGCGCTGTCATTCAGATTAGTATTAGACGCCAACGCCCGTCCTATAAGCAAATCAGACTGTGTGAAGGACAGACACTTCCCCTATACAGAGGAGGGAGAGGGAGAGGAGGGAGAGAAGAGCTTTTTGGACAAAGGGAAGTTTGTGGGAAGTGTTCCAGTTTTGTCACTGCTTATTTTTGAATATGACAAGTGAGTCGTGATGAAGCAAGTCGTGAGCTGTCTGATTTTTTATTTTTTTTATAAAGGATTGGCGCGTGGATATTAGACAAAAGTATGCAATGTTCATTTTTTGTGGCAAATTATTAAAGGAAAGTTCCATTACCACCTTTTTACAACACAAAAGGAGGAAGGATGTTTTTTAATCTTTAATTTAATCTAATTTCTTTTCAGCTCTCACAAATCCTTTTGGAAAAACAAAATTTACTCATTTACAAAAATAAAGTGGGGTAGGATTAAAGGTGCACTGTACAACTTTTCTGGGTTTGTCATTTGCTTGTCTTCATAGAGATTATTGCTTTGTCCAGAATGTTCTACAGAGGAGCTTAAATCTATCTCAACGGAGCCAATTATAGGCTACATTACAGGTCAGATCTGTGGAGAGGCAACTATATTCATCGAAAGAATTGTATTTTTTGAGCAATAAACACCCATATTGAATAAATGCTAGATAGATGTGTTTAATGTCATACTATGGAACATTCCAGGTAAATAACATCTCCATGGAGACAAACAGATGACGGACCCTACACCAGAAAAGTTGTTTTAGTTCAGCTGGATAAGAAATTGAGAAAGAAACTAAACCCTAATTTACAAAAAGAAAATTTTTTCAAAGATTTTTGGAGTCTGAATTTGGCCCATATTTTTATCTTTTTCATTAAATTTTACATCATATTTAGAAACTTTAGATCTAGAGTAAAGAAACCCTTAAAACAGAGTGTGCATGGGGTTTTATTCTCATTTTGAAACAGTAGAAAACACACAATATGTTTTCCAAGAAGATAATGAAGTTAACCTTAACCCACACCTCTTGACAAAACTTATTGACATTCTCCTCCCAGCATGCAACACCAGGCACAGTGAGGACAACAGGATGGTCGGGGGGTGGGAAGGACAAATTTAAAATAGAAATGCCAGCGTAGCTCTGCGCATCGGACACCATTGGAGTATAAAACCTGACGTCCTGTAATTTAAGAGTTTGTCGTGACTCGAGGTACATTTTGGGCCTGGATTGGTATTGATTCAGAATGGCGGCTCTTGGAAGGACACACTTGCACCTGGACTCAATCTGCAGTGATGGAGGAGTGGCTCTGTGCCCACACCACCACAGCTGAGAGGACAGAGGAGAGCTCCACTACATCTGATAACTCCAAATAGTTCATGAATGTTATAAAATGATCCAACTCTGGTGACAAGACTGTGTAAATGTAAGTTAATGTTCACCGACTACATATCAGCGGGATTATCAGTTGATTTCCTGGAATAGTTAAAGTTGTAAATGCAGGAATGTAGTGATCCCATTAAACACTTCAAAAACCAATATCTAGGTGATTTAAAATGACTTAAGTTAGGAACATTTCACTTAATTTGAGTAGATTATCTTATCCTAAGTGTAGCAAGGCGTATTTTTGTATTTTAAGTATGCAAAGTTCCATTGGTAGATTATTTTACCTGTCAAGTGAAATTTACTCAAATCAGATCCCTTTTACCCTGGCTAGATTTTAGTTTTTTGGCTAGTGTTTTTTTCATGCAACAAATGGATCATTATTTTTTACTATTATTACAGATTTTGAGTTTTTGATTATTTTAGTTCACCTTTTTTCCTTTGTTTTTCAATTTGTTAACTATTTTGTTGTGAACTGAATCATTTTTCCAATTAAATTTAACCAGAGAACACTAAATTATGCATGGATGGAATGAAATCTTGATCTTGAAACAAACAGGGAGCCATTTTGCTTAAAAATCCTAGTCACTTTATGTATTCTTGTCTGATTTAATAACAATATTATTCGCTACAAAGCTGTTTTCCCGGCAAGTACAAAAATGCATAGTACACTCAAATGGCCGATGTCCAAAACCTTTTTTATTTTAAATTACATTTCAGCAAAAGGACTTCTTCAGATTGTTTCTTTCTTGTTTTGGACCACAGTACGCAAAGTGGTTGCCAGCCCAGGTGCTCATATCCCTCTTTTTTTTACTTTTAAGTTGCTGTTCCTTGCATTTGCACCTCTAGAAGAACTTTGGTATGCATTTGGTTTCATCAGATAACAATAAAGAATGATAAAATGATCCAGTATTATTTTCATAATATAGTGAACCATTGCAGCCCTTTTGAAAATGTCCTCAAATCAAACCATATTGTAGCATACTTTTTTTTATTTTTGACTCATATAACCCCTTTAGCTATGCATTGTCAGTGATGATTCAGAATGCAGGGATGAGTCATGCAAATTGTAGCATGCACAGATATATTTTTATATTAAAATCATATATAAGAACTTTGAGAACCTCGGTGACACTATCCAAAAGTTCATTCAACCCTTTCCCCCAAAAACTAAAATTTTACAATAGTTTCTTGATGCTCGCTTGAGGTAAAAACGAAATTTGGCAGATTTTAAAATGTGAAACAAAATCTGTGCACTTTTGGAAATGATCCTAACTCCAAACACTCAACAATAGCATGGCACCTTTTTAAGCTTATAGCCCAAAGACATTAGCTTCCTGGTTAAACTTTCACAATGTAAGCTGCTAACATCTTCTGACACACTAATATTACCCTCTCCCTGTTTTTGTTATTCCTTGGATCGCTTGTCAGGTGGTTCGTTGGCATGCCGACCGGATGGCTCTCTTCTCGGATTATGTCAGCGCCTTGAGCAGATGCTATCGACGTCCATAAAGGGAGAGACTCGCTCGCTACTATAATGTGAGCGCTGTGGCCATGGGCAACAACTTCCACTGCTGCCCCATCACTCAAGCCCCAGCCCTGCCGTTCCTGTCAAAAGGTAAATCCTCCCTGAATGCCTTCGAAAGTTGTATTAACCGACGTGTGAAGACCAGAGGCGCAAACACGTGTAAACAAGAGAACAAGTTTTAATATACATCACCTACTCCAGCGCTCAGGGCCAGGCTGTTAACAAGCAGATGTCTGAGTGATGCTGGTACTTGTCGACTTTTTCATTCTTCATTCTGTTGCGAAGGAGTTTTAACTGCAAACTGCCAGCCCACATGTTTCGGAGTGTGTTTAGACATATTGTGCTCGAAGTTTATCAAGCTAATTTGTCCCACGGGGATCAAATTCTGCTTTGAAAGTTTGACAAAAAAAGATTAAGTTGGCTCATGAGGACAAAATGACACCAGTGGAAGTTCTATTTTATAAACTCCCCAGGCCTTTACATTTTAACATCCTATATTTTGTTCTAATCATCATCCAGAAATTGTTATTCTTGCACTGAACACTTTGTGAAGCTACACACTAAAAACTACACTAAAACAAATAGCTAATGTTCTTTTTGCCTCATGCAGGGCAGTCAGTGTCATACTGTTGTTTTGTTTTATTCACGCAAGTTTATTACACAAATCCTGTTCTTTTCCACTGTGGTTTTAATTTAGGCACTTAATGTATGTTTTCTTTGGAATTTACAATTGTTTACATTAGCGACTAGACCCGATATAGTGGCAGCTCTCAAAAAACTGTATGGAAGAATTTGAATTCTCACAGGTAAATGCACAATCACCTCAATGTTACTATGCAAAAATACTACCTTTTATACTTTTTGGATTGAGTGGGGTACAGGACAGCTATTTTTGCTGTGAGCTCAGGACTTCACAGAACATGTAAGGTGAATCTGCGAGGAGAGTCGAGGTGGGGTTAGACCTTTTTTACAAATGGAGAACGGCCCGGCGTTAATCATGTAGACAGCAACAACATTAACTGTGTGAACTGTGGGCACGTGCGGAGCTAGGTCGGTGTGTGGGCCTGTATAGCACATTGTGGGGACTAAAATGGGGATACACACTCACTTTATGGGGACCTGCCACCTCCCCAACTTTTATTATAAGATCGACAACATGTTTTGAGGTTCAGATTTAGGTTATAGTAGGTTATGGTAAAGTTAGACACGTGAGAAACAATGGTTAAAGTCAGGATCAGTCTCCAGGAGATGAATGTAAGTTAATGTAATGCGTGTGTGTGGGTGTGTGTGTGGAGAAAGGGAAAGTAAGAGGGCAATGACACGGCGAGGACACAGGGTTTTTCTCTTGGACACTCAAATGAAATACAGCTCTATGACTTTTAGATAAAGTCCAAATGACTCAATGTTATTCCTGTAAACCATTGTCCTTCTCTGAAATATGTAAATCATTTGTCTTTCTCTGAAATATCCACAATAACGCGAGAAGTTCATTGATTGAGAGGCAAAGGTTGTGATTTCTCAGCTGGCAGTTCCATCTACTGAAATGAGAGAGGCGATTGGAAATGGCCTCATCTCGTCTACGATTCTGTCTCTCCACAGAGTGAGATTTACAACTAAAGAATCAAGTATACAAGTTGATGAGGAAAAGAAATGTGATAACGCCATTTTTAAATACAGTTAAAATTCTTTTTTTAGTGCTTTGCCCAGTTGCTAACAAACTTTAACATACTGGTTTGAAGAATATCAACAGTCATTCGTTCTGGGTTTATACTTTTGATGAAATAGTGGAGGTTTATTGGTTGAGAGGCAAAAGTAGCAAGCTGTGATTGGCTGATAGCCTGACGCTATTGATAGGAATGCTTGTATTTGCACTTCTGATGTTTTAAATTTTGCTTAGTTCTGCATCTCACCATTACCCATATTTTGATTCATATAAAACATATGAATCAAAATATGGGTAATTACTTTAAAGGTGCACTATGTAACTTTCTTGGTGGATGGTACCCACTTGTATCAATGAAGATGTGTTTAAAAATCAGCAAGATCTGCACGGAGACAAGACTGCGTTGGACGCATCACTAGAAAAGTTCCATAGTGCACCTTTTATAATAACAGTTTGCTTAAAGACTGCCAACAGCTTCAATAAAAGCACCTTTTGAGAAGTATAAGAGCATCTCCCCAGTCCCAGCAGGTGGACTACATGTTGCACATCAAACTGACATAATACTGGGGTAAACTGTAAGCTCACCTTGTGCTGTACTGTGCTGTGGAGCCGGAGCCTGGATCTCGGAGCACAAACACTGACTTGATGGCAGAGGCTGGGTGACAGAGTGACAGCTCGTTTTGACAGCTAGCAGTCAACACAGGGAGAGTGTGGTGGTGGCAGCGCCGCATGATCCCTGCTATTTGCAATGCTGAGCGGGTTTAGTTATAGTTTTGTATGTAAACCAACCATGCACGTGTCAAAATGGTGCAAGTTGGCCTGTCACAGTGACACATTTTGAGCAGCGCTACAGTATGCTACAGAAAGTATTACAACAAACTATTAACTGGACTAAAAAAAGTGTTCTGCAGCTTGTTGGTGGAGAATTCGCCATATTCTTTTGTCCATGAAAATTTCATTCCTTTGCCTAGAATATTTCACAGTAAATTCATCTCAAAAATGTATGTCAAATCTGTGAAAAGTCAAATCTAACTATGAGTAAGAATGCATGTTTTTTAAGCATTTCAAGTTTATTTTTTACTACAAAAAGTAAATTCCTTCTTCACTACTGGGAGTAAAAGCTCCATCAAATCTTGAGTCCCAAACACTGCTTCTTATCTCTAATTTATTGACACAGAGTTGTCGTAATAGACTTATAGATACAAGAACATTTGTTAAGCATCTTTTGTGAGAAACAATTGAGAAAAGCTTGAATAATGAGCTGTCCGGTGATGTTTACGGCCACAGAGAGGATATGACGGCCTTTGTGAACACGGTAAAAACATGACATCCCAGTTTCTTTGCTACAATTGCATCATGCGCCTTAAGAAATCCAACAGGCAGGAAGCAACAGATAGCATTTGCATCGGCTCCCTGCACATAGTCTGTCTCCCAAAGTAGGTCAGCACGAATCACTGCCTCCCAAAATAATAACAAAAGGTGAAGCCCCCCTCGCCTTGCACTCTCAGGGGTGAATGCCTGTTTTTTTTTTTCTTTTCTTTTCTTTTTTTTGTCAGATGCTTTCGAATGTGCAACCTCAGCATTATACAGAACCGTATTAAGGCACATTGTTGCATTCAGCATTCTTAGGAGCTCGGCAGTCATTGTAAAAGTTTAACAAGACAATGGTGAATACACAAATGCCCTGTAAATATGCAGGGTTTTGTTAGAACGCGCTGGAGCTGAAATTGTAATGATGTCGAGCCATGAAGACCCCGCTGGGCTGCAGGCTTATGGTTTTTATTAGAATGGCAGAGAATGCAGTCGGTTCTATTAGTTGTGTGCTCAGTTTGCCTTTACTGTAGGTTTTATTCTTCCGCTTTCACTGGAGGTAATCAAAAGTCAATGATCACTTAATATGCTTGTATGTGGTGGGAGGACACCATTGAACCCATGGGTAATACACTGTGGACTTTTAGATGTTACATAACAGTTTTTAAACATATGGAACTAGTCACCATGGAGATGTTTATAATGTTCCACAGTATAGTATTAACGTGATCTATCTTGGGTTTACAGGGCCCATATTTCGCTGTTTTTCTGTTGTTCCATAGTCGTGTTTTGTCTTATTCACACATGTTTAACTCACAAATCCTTCACATTTAGGCTTTAGGAGTTCTTCTCTCAAACTGAAAACGCATTTGTCCCACCTTGTGATGTCATGTGGTAAAACAGGAAATGCTCCACTGTGCTTTTAAACTCCATGCCCCGGAAATGGCTGAGCTAAAGGGGAAAGGTAGCTGATAGTTACCTCTACATGATGTCACAAAGTGGAACAGAGCATTTTGAGCTTTGGAGATTTAGACTGAATGAAACAAAACACAACTCTAGGTAATTTTGTGAAATATAAGTCGATTAATTTGATTTGAAATATAAATATAATATAATTAATTAATTTGAAATATAAGTCAAGTAATTTATTCAATTACAGCTGTTTTAATTTTCAAGTACCTTGAAATTCATGCTTTCTTATTAGCTGGTCTTGTCAAGTGCTTGTTTCTATGGAGACAGAATGGGTAGATTTAATGCCAGACTGTGGAACATTCAAGGCAAAGTTGGAACGCACCAGGGTTTGTAGATATTTGTGTTTTCTTGGAGACTGGGGTTGTTCCCACCATTTGGAGATATATAAAACTGGACAGATGCAGAGGGAATAGCCTGTGGTTTAATATTACATATTACTTATTAGCCTCACGATCAGTTCCTTATTCCAGTGACCATTACATTAAACTGCACGGGGAAAAATATGTCTCTAGGCCTGTCACGATCACACATTTCAAGTGCAATAAATTGCTGAAGTGAATCTAGACTATAAACTAATAATAACATTGAAACAAATTTATTTCACTGATACAATAACTCAAGAGTAGATTTAAACCATAAAAAACTATTTTAAATATATAATACTGCAGAATGAAACACTTTAATACTTAATCTGCATTTGTAATGAGTCAAAGATGTTATTAATTCAACCTTTTACATTTCAAATCATATCATATAGCAAAGAATAGTACATATGATAAATACTGACCCCAAACATATTGTTCCAGCTTTCCTATGTTGAAGATAAGTCAATCTAATAATTTATTGTGACAGGCCTGTGTGTCATTTATTGTTTTGACTGACTTTCACTGCATTAATATTTGTGTTACTCTTGCAGCCACTGGCCTCTAAATCTGAGGTGTTTCAAACTTTTAAATAAATAGAAAAGTTGAGGTGAGTTTAGAACAATGGTGTGGCTGACCCTCACAGCTTCCATAGGTCACTACAAACGACTGGAGTAATCCTGAGGCACAGCTTGACGTTTTTCAATTTATTTCTATATTTTAAGCATTAGACGCTACAGACAAGAACCATTTTACAGTCCCTTTTGTTCACTATGTCCACAAATGCACCATGAGAAGAGAGAAGGCATGTTACACCATCTAATGCAATGCTTTTTAATTGGCCATTAGATGATTACAGTTGTGAGCGATGGAATAACCCCTGTACCACATTACACCAGGCGCAGGGCAAATACTCGCTCTTGTCCAAATCAATAAAGAGTTCATTGGTCACAGCAATTATCAAATTCATCAATGATTTAGTGATGGTCTTTCCCATACAATGTGGTCCACCGACAATGTCTCTTGTATCCAGGGAAAAATCAGAACCCTGACGAGTAAAAAGCATCTGAGCATTTGTGATTACCACAGGATGATAATATGAATATGTAGACGACCATTTTGGAAATCTGGTCAGAGGGTGTGTAGAAATGGTATGTAAATTTTACTGTTATTTTAAATTTTAAATTTTATTGTAAATTTGAAAAATTACCAACTTGTATAAGAAGTAATGTTGACAGTGGCATAGAGTTATCTTCTCTTATTGTAACAAGAGGCTGTAGTTTACGTATCTAGCAGCTGTCATTTTGCAGTTTAAGATGCATTTAAAAATGATAAAATAACAATTAGTAATATATAAATCAATAATTTGTAGTAAAGCTATAGAACACGCTAACTGGCATGTATGCAGCTGAGCAAGTGAAGTAAGAAGTGGTGAGATGAGCGATAATGGAAAAAACACAATCAAAAAATATTTTTCTTGAGCAAACATCACAATTTTTATGATGATAATGATAATTAATGCAGTAGTAACTTTTAAGAAAGTTATATATTAGCCCATCTGATTATCCTTAGAATTTGTGATTCTTTTTGTCAGACAGGAGTTTGTTTACCTGGAGTTTACCTGCTTTACGACTTCTTCCTGTATCCATCCTCAGAAGCGTCATGTGATTGTGCAGTGATGGTGTAGTGATGTGTCTTGTAGGCTGATTTACTTTGATTTTGTCAGACAGTAGGGGAAGATAACGCCTCCTACTGTCAGGCACCTTCCCCAGGACTGAGTCGCATGAGTGTGATAAGGTATATGCTCCCTCGTCATGATTTATGCTTGTCTGACAATAATAATTACAACGTCTATGTTTGAAACTGCAGAGAGAATGAACCTTTACCAAAGATCTGCTGCTCCTGTTCACACTTCACTGTGATTGGTTAAATCCACTTGTCACTCAGAGCTTGACAAGAGGAGAGAGCTGCATTAAACAGAGAATGACATATTGTCCATTTTTTCCTCATCATATCGCCCAGACTAAGAGTGCTACCACAACCTCCTTGCGTAAAGACAGGAACATGTGACTCAAGCACCTATTTTCACACACTGGGTTTAACTATTAATGGCATGAGCAGAATATGCACATTTTCAATATACCATGAGACCCAGTTCATTCTATATTCACCTGTATCAATTATAACTACACATAAGTACCTCTCCTTGAAGTCTCAACATGTACCGTTCCAATTACAAATCCGTTCTCATGTCATTTTATTGCATACTATAAAGATGGCCGACATTTTACTGTATAGAAAGAGAATGAAGATCTGGGATTTCTCTCTTCTTCTCTGCAGGGGCCGACGTGCTCTAAATATGGGGGCCTTGTAGGCTTGTGTGCAGATGATTTGGTGAAGGATGTCATCTGAAGGGGACCAGTTTTCTGCAGTTATGACAGGCCCCGAGCGCTCCATACTCCCCCTGTACACTATCTCTTCTCCATCTCTCCTTCCCATCTCTCCTTCACACTTTCACTCCCACCTTTCCTCCCGCCCTCCTTTATTGGGCCGTGTTAAAGCCAGATGTTCCTCGGAAAGGTAGGGGCTGTCCAAATGACTTGTAGCCTCGGTGTAGCTCATTGCCCACTACAGTGCTGTGTGGAAATTACCTCTGCTTGATAATAAATAATGCCATTGGTAGAATAGATTCATGCCTATTTTAAAATCCTTTCTTTTTAAAAGGAGCTTAATTTGCACTATATAACTTTTTCTAGTGGACAGCATGCATTTTTTTTCAAGGAATTTATTAGCAACAGGAATTCCTATGAGGTAATTTAAAAGGCCTATATTACACGATTTTCTTATCTATGTTATCATGTTTCCTCATCAAAAAGATACCTGGACTTTTCTTTTGTTTCATTCATACGTTTGACACACAAATCCTCCATATTTAGGCTCAGAGTTCCACCTTGTGATGCCATGTAGTAATACAGAAAGTGCTCCACTGTGTTTTTAAACCTTCACTAGAATTGTTTGGATGATTTCAGCCCTGGTGTTGCCGGTCTTTACTGAACTAAAGGTAGTTGTTTTTGAAAACTACATGACATCACAAGGTGGAACGGAGCATTTTGAGCTTTGGAAAATGGAAATGTAGACAGACTAATAATGCAGGCTTCCTCAGACATGTTTGAATGAAACAAAACAA
Organism: Odontamblyopus rebecca; assembly: GCA_030686955.1. Taxonomy (NCBI): domain Eukaryota; kingdom Metazoa; phylum Chordata; class Actinopteri; order Gobiiformes; family Gobiidae; genus Odontamblyopus; species Odontamblyopus rebecca. The sequence goes on along the minus strand of CM060672.1, from coordinate 15,159,200 downwards.
ATCTCTAGGTAGGTTTTTGGTGAGGTAACTACATTGTAACATGACTTAAAGCTCACAAGAGACAGTTTTGTGTAATATAGGACCTTTAAACATAAGATAGATGGGTTTAATGCTATACTATGGAACATTCCAAGTACAGAGAGAGAACTAGATTGTACACTTTCCACTAGAAACCCTACATGATACATCTTTAAGTTTTAATTCCATATACTTTAATAGCCAAATTTACTCCATATAAATGTTAATTTACTTTATGAAAAATAATATCCACCACCAAAATAAAGCATGAAAGAGAACATTTCATTAGAAAAACTAGATGTTACAACAAGTTTGCTTTTTAATCATGTATGTTGGGCTCATATGAACCCAAATTTTAGGTCACGTCTTCATTTTGGTCCTTGGTGGAATTTGGGCTTCACGATAGGGACACATTACTTGCAATGTGTTTGAAGGCTAGAATTATTCATGGCGTGTCTTGCTAAAGTTCAGTCCATCGTAGCTCGAGTGCAGACAATTACAGAGGACAGTGGGCGCTTGTGGGGATCTGATTTTACAAAGGCATTATGCTGGTTGGAAAACAGGGACAAGTCACAGAGATGGCACCTCATGGAGAATTTTCCGACATTCCAAATCAAACTGTTGGTTGTAGAACTAGGTCGCAGTGTTATGTGACAGCCACAGGAAAGAGGAGGAGGAGGAGGAGGGAGAAGTTTGTTTTCAGAGAGAAATAGGAAAATATAATGGCTATTACAGAACCTGTTGTAACCTTTTTGTAACATATTGCGTCTTCTTTACATTGTGGTTACACATGCACAATATTTAACAAAATGATCTAAAATTGTGAAATTGTTTTATGCTAAAAGAACTATATGAAGTAGGGGGGGTGCATTGCCTTGAGTCTGACAATACGATGCGTGTCACAATTCGATATGTCCCGATACTAAAACACTGGATGATATATTGTATGTCATGATATAATGTATATTGTCAACTACACCTTCACAACAGCCAAATTGTATGAAATATAATTTATTACCTTTTAAATCATGAGAACAGTGAATGCAACAAATTTTTGTGAAAAATATTTTAAAAATTGATTCAGATGCATTTTGAATTCGAGATTCGATTCAAGAATTGTGCAGTGAAGTATCATCATATATCACTGAATCAATTTTTTCTTACACCACTATTATGAAGTAAATTAAGAAATATTGCAGGTTATGCATGTTTAAAAACAAGATCTGACTTGTATTCATTACTTTCTTTTTTAATCCAAAACTTCACCTTATTTTGATCTTGGTTTAATCTGTTTACTTTGTTTTGAGAACTTAAATTAAATAATTTAAATTTTTTGTTGTTTAACTGACGAAATGTTACTATATTTTTAAAGCAATATTACAGTTATTGAATATCAAATAATTTTCCCACAATTGCAGTCAAATAGTTGTGTAAATAGACCTAGCTCAAATCGATAGCATTCTGATTTCTTATTCAGTCTAGTTATTTGAAGTGTCTTGCCTAAGGGCTCAATGGCAGCATGAATTGAAATGTAAATGCTTACACAGCATCGCTCCCTCAGCCCCAATCTCCAGTCTTGTCAATTCTGGGCTCTATTTAGTGAGGTGACATTTGTGAACGAGACGGCTCTTCTGAACAGTTCCTTAGCATGAACTGTTGGAACCGGATTTGAATTTCTAAATGAGACTAATCTTTTTTATGCATTTTTACCCCGATTAATCAGCACAGAAGCAGAATAGGCGACTGGAGAGAAAACTTTGAACAGAAAACATAGTTAGTATTATCAGTTTGCTTTTTAAATGATTATCACGTTTTATTTAGATTATGCGTAATTCTCAAAGGGAAAACATTTCCACTCTCAGTTTGAATAATTTTGAACAAACCTTAGACTTTATCTGTTCTCTCTGTGATTAGTTTGTAGATAAAATGAGTTGTGACAGATAAATAAATGTAAAAGCGCCAGTCTTCTGAATGGTTCTTTGACATAAACGGATCCAAAAGATTCACATAAAAGAGCTGAAAGTCCTATCACTAGCTTTACCCATTAACAACAATCATGTACGGATTAATACACTCCTGCAACGTAAACCTTATTATTTCTGTTGCATTCTACTCAAATCCCCAAAACTTCCTCCATTCTCTTCCCCTCGCCTATAATCAAGCCAGCCTCTCTTTCTGCAGATTATACAGACATGGGTGTAAAAAGAGAGGAATAAAAAATTGCCTCCACGCCGAGTTTACGCCTGACAAACAGCATCCACGCGGAGATCTGACACTGCAATTTGCACTTACACACAGGGCCAAATCCTAGCCCTATTCCGATACATTTCCACTACAGGCCTATTTTGCAAATCAATCATGCAGCACAAAATAGTGGCGTCGAGGCTTATATTTTTCCAACTGCCCAAAGTCAGAGAAAGAGAGGGGGGTGGGGGGATAAGCTCGAGATGTGGCCGGGCTGTTTATGGAGAATATGAATGGTAGCGTGGAGCTTTTATGCCTTCTAATAAGCCCCTATAGGCCAGTGGAACATTACAACGCTACAGTTTTACAACCAATGCTCAGAGATGTACATTTTGTCTCTCCTGGATGTGTAGGGGCGTAATATGTAGTCATGAATCAGGTCACCAGACTACTTCCCCTTTACATGTGATGAAGAAAGTGAGTCTGCACGGTTCATGCTGTTCTTGATACGTCTCTTATCCCGTTGGTGGAGGAAAAAAGTAATTTTGTGCACTGAAATCTTACAAATGGTCAGGCTCATATAGTGCAAAAAATGACAAAAGCTATGGGCTGTTTTATACTGAAAACATACTAGTATATCAGAGAGCTTTTTGGGTTGGGTTTTGGTCAAATGATCTGGCATTTGGCACTTTCTGCTTTTTCATAGATCATGAAAATGTTTTAAGTAATTCGGCCAAATGCTTAAAGAAACATAAAGAAGAGTGATTCATGTATGTTTGTTTATTCTCTTGCATTGAAGATGTCATTGCTCAGAGAATTCATATTTTCCCTAAACTGGGCAGTACCTGGAACAATAAAGAAAAGAGTGAGGGAGGAGGAACATATAAGTCAAACCAGAAATGAACTTGAAAATAAGTATCCACTGGTGTCATAGATTGTAACTTAGCAGACATACGCCTATACCTCGTCTTTGAGTCAGTGCGTGCTTTAATACATCCCATCTTGGCGTGACTCCACACCACCACCTCCTCATATAAGTAAAGTTGTTTGAGATACTGTGGCGGGTACAGCAGAAATGCCTTGGGTTTAAACATGATGAAACAGTTGCAGTTGTTTGGACCATAAGGTTAAGCATGAACTCTAATCTTGTCATGTCCTTGTCAAGTTTGTTGTGGGTGTGTCATTGCCACGGCGCGTGACTGGCGTGGCGAGGGCGCGGACAGTCAGCAGAGCACCAAGGGGAACTGATGCAAGCTCATAAAAGGGCGGTCAAGGCAGTTCTGTCGACCATGGAGGGAAAATGAGCCCCGCTGACAGACTGAACAACAATTTGTCCTCTTTGAAAGCAGATGTAGGCTACGTTCATATATTTAGGATTGTTTGTTTGCTGATTGATTTATTCTGGGGTGTTTGAAAGATGGCATCATGTAATTATTCCTTGTTTACTATAAAACTTTTCTGCTGGAAGGTCTGCTACCTGCTTGTCTTTGAGGAGATGTCATTGTTGTGCAAGTGTTCGTAATATAAATATATCCGTCTTGCACTTGTGTAAATAGAGGTGCTGTACACCCACAAACGTGGTAATTATTACATCTGTAGGTGTTAAAGGTGTTGTTATTTCTTTAAAAGTACCTACAAAAATATACATTCTCCTCTGACATCAGGCCGCTGACATATATGCCAAATTAATATGCAAATTACAGCTTCAGTTTGAGTAATGTTAAATGCTAAATTATGATGCATACTTTCTACTGGCCTAAATTAACAGTATTTATGCAGAGAACTCTTGCAAGTCTTACAAATAGCAACAGCAAGTCCTGCGTTAGAAAACTGGTGGACTTAAGGAAATCCTTATCTAACCCAGCCTTGTAGCCGGACCACTTCAAAGATGCTGAATGCTTTGGTTTTAGGAGTGTTATTCAAATGTGTTGATCCCTTTTGGCCCTTCATAAGCATATTAATAGTATTTTTGTCACACAAATGGCTGGTGGTCATTGAGGCATAATCAAACAATGAGCCTGCGTGTGCCACTATAAACGGTTTAAAGGCAGCACAAAACACTGTCATATTTCTCTTTTAGAGCCATTGTTCTGGCCCCATTTGAACAAATGTCTATTTTTATCCCCTGCACTGGCTGGGTGCAAATGGCACAGTATTATTATGCCATTATATCCGAGCACGGCTTTTTATGTTTTTCTTGATAAAACATTCTTTATCATAAAATAAATATACACTACTTTTGTTTATGAATACATGAGAATACCACATCTCTTCAAACATTGTATTGTATGAGCTTAATTGATAATGTTATGGCAAAGATGGAATTAATGGTAAGCAAAAATGTAAAGGTGCAGTCCTTAACTTTTCCGCCCATTTGCTTGTCCTCCACCTCCACCAGAAAAGTTACATAGTGCACATTTAAAAAGGGACAAATCATACCACTAGCCATTACTATACAGTTTATCATCATAAACATATTTTAACTATAATGGTCAATCACTTCTCTCTACTGGGGAAAATACAACAACATATTTGGGATTTTAAAATATTTTTGAAATAAAGCCAGTTCTTCTGAGATTACTCCCAGCACACACACACACACCAGAGCCACACACCATTTACATTTGTGCAATTACATCGTGAGCATTACCTCGTTGGGAAATTCTCCAACTGGATCCATTCTTTATGTGCTGTAATGTCGCTTAGCGCTCATTTGCAGGAGTTTCATTAAAAAGGCAACAATACATTAATGGCTCTAGGAGATCAATTTCTCCATGCATCTATTTACACTATTTACCCCTGTGATTGTGTCTGTGTGAGGCAGCACACACCCACCTGCTGCTGCTGTGTCTGTGTCTCTGCACTGTTTGTTGGTGATGAGAAATATGCAGGCAATCAGTCAAAGCAATAATAGGCTCTTGTTCACAATATGATGCTTTGGTGAATTGGATGCAGGTTACATTAGCGGTATTTAATGTTTGAAAATTGCGAATTCCGATCATTTTGAATGCTAAATATCCTATTTCTATGTAGCAGTAAGCTTCGTTTCTGTATTATTTCTTTACTATTTTATGTTACCAGCTATTTTCTGTGCTATTTTATATTACCAGCTGTTGCAAAAGTAAATTCTGTCTTGAATCCCAAGCTGTTGCTGCAAATGTCAACACCATTCTTGAACTGTTTCTGAACAATTTTGATCTCGGATAAATGAAATAAAATGTTTAGTGTATTTTCCCTTCTACTAAGAACTGTCCCAATGGTAAATAAGGTATAAAGTTAAATTACTAAGTGTTTTGGGTTGATGAAACTACAGAGCCCAGAGAAAACCTTACCTAATCAGCCAGAATCACACGCTTTGACAAAACTTTATGAAGATGAGTGGATCTGGAGCCATATCCTGTCTCCCTGATTTCAGAGGCGGATTAAGCAATCAGAGAGACGCATGCGCCTTCTGTGTCAACAACAAACAGCATGGATTTTCTCAGAATCAGCAAGCAACAATTGAAACACCAAACTATTACTTATGTCAGGTAAAAGAAATTCTGAATGATATAAGAATTTTGGAGAAGACATGTCTACTGCATTTGAGAGACACGTGCTATACTACAAATTAGAGGCTGTGGTTGAATATTTTCACTTTGGACGGAGGTTTTTCACCCTATATTGTCCCTTCTGGATTCAAACAGGATGTAGAAGGGACTCGCTGGTCAGGCAAGAGAAAACCCACCCACACAGGAAGAGAAACATGTAAACTCTATAGGCACACACTTGCATTTGACCTGTTTTGATCGAGTTAGGAGCTATAGGTGATTGAGCTGTAACTAAGACTTACCTTTATATCTTGAGCAGGTCAGTTTAGGTGTGTTTAGGTCAAACTCGGCAACCCAAGGTAAAAAATGTTAATTGATCATCTCTCATTCAGAACAAAAGAACTCTCACCTCGCTTCAATTTCATTCTGATTGATTCTGAAGTCTATGATGTTTTAAGTCGTCTGATATGTTATGTAATTTTTACTTGGAAATACAGGCAGACCATCCTACTCTCTAAATAATATTCATTCTGTGAATAGCGGCCCCAGACTTGAAAAGTAAAAGTATTATGCTTGTGACCTTCTGAAAAGGCTTATTTTTGACACATTCATAAAAATTCAATCCACCATTTCAGTTGCTCCTGTTGAACAAAATTCAGCACTAATCTGTATCAAAATCACTGCATTTGAAGCTTTATTAGATCTCAAAATCTCCACAAAATATGTGTACTTTTTACTCTTTAAGTACATTTTTAAACAGGTGCTTTAATACTTTTTTAGAATTTTTCATGTAATACTTTTAGTTTTACTTTGCTCCAGTATCTGTACAGAATTGAGTACTTCTTCCACCACTGTCATTAACCACATTTGAAATATATTTTAAAGTGATGGCCTCAGATCTACTTAATGAAAACTGGAGCACAAATATAAACTTCAGCCACATTACACAAATAAGGAATCTATTTGTACTCAAACATTATAGGTTTAAATTATTTACAAGAGGAGACTGATGAGCTCTTAATGAGCCATGTTTCTGAAACACAACCTTTTCCTTCTACCTCTTCCTGCTGTCACACACACTCATGCATGCATCTCTGGTATATTTTCTATAAACAATCCCGGTCACATGGCGCTTCCCAGAACAATAATCAATGACTTTCTAAAAATATTTGGACTGGCAGATCGATGGGAGGGATACTGTATGTATACACAAATAGAGCATTGACGGTATTGAGTGCCCTCAGGCTGATGCTGTCCGAGTCTACTACTATATCTGTCTCCTGTTCCCCTGGCGTGCACTCTTTTACATCCCATAATGCATTGCATGCGTTAGCCTGTCTCACACAATACAAAACCTCAGGCGCTAAATAATACAGGTGAAAGGCCGATGCCTGACCTGTCGTGTATACTACAATTTGGGATGTGTGGAGAGACACAGAGCTCAAAGCTGTAAGAGACATATTTTGATTTTGAAAAGCCAGAAATATTGGCCAAAGTACCACAACCGGGGCTACTGCAAAGGAATAATATAAGGTGCTCTGTGTAGCGTATGGTGGAGGGTCTATCACCTGCTTCTCTTCATGGAGATGTTGCCTGGAATGTTCCACAGTATGGCATTACACTTATTTCTCTCTATGGAGACGGCAGGTGACGCCATAGGGCCAAGTTACATGTCAGATCTGTGGAGAGGCAAGCCCACTCGCAGTCAGAATGCAAGTTTACACTGTGCACCTTTAAAATAGAATCATCTGAACAATACAAATTCCAGTGTTAACCTTTCAAACTAATTAGACTTTTTGCACATTTTTGCTTCTTTTGACTCCTTTATGCATTAGTATTTGAAAATATACCACAGTAAAACAGAATTATTGGATCTCGACCCCCCACATATACATATTATCTTTGCTTACCGTTCTGTGCTTTCTGCTGTACTTATTTTCAAGAATCCATTACATTGGGAGAGCCAGTGTGACCTGATTTTCACTTGTGCATGTGATCTGTCTAATGCACTTAATAAGATAATGGGAAGCTTTACCACCATTCCCTTTATAGCATGTCACACAAAATGCTGTCATTGGCCATTTTTTGCTCCGTGCTAATTGAGAGTGGAAATACCAGAGTAACTCACTACTACATATATGATGGCATAAATTTGTGAAAAAGTCATGATCCAGCAATTCTGAAAAGACAACATGGGGCTTTTATGCAGAGAAACCTCTCTGTAGTAAGTGGCTGCACCAATCAGGGAATATATCTGAAAATGCACAATATACATTTTATAGCAATCGGTAAAGTAAAGTTGGTTTGCCATTTGTGCCAAATATTAGACCCATATTACACTATTTTCTGCTCTATATTATAATACTGTTACCTCATCAAAAGCAGACTAGTACATGGAGATGTGTTTTGTTTCATTCACAGAAAACACCCTGTTCCACCTTGTGATGTCATGTGGTAATACAGAAAGTGCTCCACTGTGTTTTTAAACTCCACACACCTTCACTAGAATCATTTGGATAATTTCAGCCCTAGAATTGCCCATCTCTACTGTTCAAAAGGTAAAAGCTGTTAACTTTAAAACTACATCTTCATGGCTCACGGTTGTAGACAGACTAATAATAAAGGATTACTCAGTGTGTGAATGAACCAAAACACAACTCCAGCTATTTTTGATGAGATAACAACATTATAACATGGCCTAAACTCAAAAAAGTCAATTTTGTGTAATATGGCATCTTTAATTTTATAACATTGGAAATTTGCGTTCTTAGCTCTCAGCATGAACATCACATGTTCCATTCAAAGTTCTCTGAGTCTTTGCGTTTCCCATTGACGCCTGGTCTTATATTAACCAATGCACAGTAGGAAAATCCTCCAGCTAGATACTCCTGTGACTCAGATCCTTGATCAAGATGTTGAGATTTTCCCATAGGGTCATTAAAAGTTTACAAATATTCTTATTTTACCATTATTTTTTTTAGGCAAAAGTTTTAAAAGAAATTCTTATTTACAAATGAATGCAGGTTTAATCAATAAGGCCATATACTTTAACAAATGATATGCATATGATATAAAGCAAGTTATTTCTACACTATACCTAAAGAAAAGGGGATTAAAATTGAATGAAGATTTCAAGGAGAAGTGCATGGCTATAGTGTTTGTATATTCCAAAACACTGTATAATGTATAAGTGAAGGAAGCTAGGTCATATTTGATTTAACCGTACACACAACATATAACGCTAAACTTCCCTGGCTGCTAACACTCCATCTTCAGCCCATCACTGGTTTTCTCGCTAACCGGATTTGTCCAGCTCTCTGGGCTAATGTGCCTTCATCAGCAGGTTGGAAACTTAAAGATCATGTGGACTGACAGAGGATATATGGAGGGTATTAGAGGCGCGAATCCACCAGTGGAAGTAGCCTCGGTCCATCGCAGGTTTCCCAATGCCCGGCTGACCTCTGTAATATGGTTACCAAGCAACAGGAGGGGAGAGGAGGGGCAAACTGATGTGATAAGCTAAATAATTTCATTGGTGAAGAGTACTTATACTTGGAAGTTATAAATTATAAAAAAAAAAAACATGTAGCCGATTTTATTGTTCCTCATTGAAAATTGTAGAAGCCCCGGTGGACCCTTTAAAAATGTTATTAGTAGAAAATAGACCTACTTATTTTTTTATGCCAAGAAAGTTAAATGGCATGAGCAATAAGGAAAAAAATAAATAATAATAATTTGGCTGGACAGATTATCACGAAATGATCATGAAATTAATCAAAATGGTTGACTTTAAACATTTCATTATTCATTTTCACATAGGCTACATTTTCTTTTGACATGACACCAAGTTTGGAGTAGATTTTTCATAATTCTGGAAAAAAAAGTGTGTATAGCACTATTGGAGGATAAAATTAGCAGGAAATGTCTCAAAGTGTGTTATTGTAGAAAAAGCATGAAGTGAAAATGATGTTTTTGGCATAGCCCATTGCTCCGTTTGCTCTCCTCCATTAGATTCCCCCATATTCACTCATGTAGGACACCATCTCTAATTGCTGTATTTAACATGTTAATGATTTAATTATTCTTTTAATTAATTTGTTACGACTAAATGATTGGCTTAATTTGAGGGCTCTTGGCTTGTCTTCGAGGAGGATGTGGTGTGAGCAGATGCTTCACCGATGCGTTGCAGAATTTGATATTTGATTTCCCGGGGACAAAATGAAGGGAACTGTGGTTAAAAGTTTTAGATTTTACAGAAATACATCTGCTTTTCAGGATAGATTAATAATTTTTTAAATGTAGGTGTTAAAACGGATTATGACGTGAAGAATATACTCTAAAAGTCAACAGACGCATTATAATTTGATATACACAGACTAATACTTTAAAGGTGTATTGTGTAACTTTTAGAATGAGAGGTCCGTCAAATGCTTTTCCCCGTGGAGATGTTATTGCGTTGGCTGGAGTGTTTCACAATATGGCATTAAACCTTTCTATCTTCATGGAGACCAAACCAGATCAAGTTACAGGTCAAATCTGTGGAAAGGCGACCCCTCTGAGTCAACTGTAATTGAATACATGTAAAGTAGAGCCATTTAATGTCATAAGGTGGAAAATTCCAGGCAGAGCAATGACGCATCCATAGAAACGGGTGATGCACCCCCAAACAAAAAGTTACAGTGCACTTTTAACTGAAATAATTTGGTTCTTTTATGATTTTTTTCTCCTTATTTTCTTAATATGCTGGAAACTGTATTGATGACGGTGTAAGTGTAGATGATCATTATTCATTATGCGGAGGGTGATACTGTACATGGCCAGCTTTTATCTGCTCCCTCTCACAAACAAACATGCTTTACTTATATGTGGAATTTATCAGCACATGTACAGGATGGTTTGACTCACAATTACCCCCTGTCCCATTCTTCACAGTGTACAGTGCATCACATTAGCGTGGCTCTCTTTAAGGCTGGGCCTGCAGTCTTTGATAGTTGACACAAGAACAGGGGCAGCCAGATGCTCTTGTGTGTCAGAAATACATTGACCAAAGTTGATGGTTCAGTATTTTCCATATGTTGCATACAGTTTTTGCATACTTTGGTAAGACGTCGTCTGTAGGATGGTGTATATGAAGCAGTGCTTGTGAGTGTACATGGTGGAGGATTCCTTGTACATTCAAAAATAAGAATGTGGACATACCATTTACTAGATCCAGAAATACCTTTTCTACAATCAACAAAATATCATACAAAGATTTTGTTTGTGTTGTGTCTACACAACACTGCGACACTGCCTCTTTGACCTGAAGGCCAAGAAGTGGAGTGTACAAGTAAAGAAGCAACATTTTAGTGTCCAAAAGGAGGTGTTTACTGAATAATAAATCAAATGTAAATCACAATATTATAATCAACTTGTTTAAATATTTGTTGGTCCTAGCAGACTCCTCACTGTATCACCTAACAAAGTCAGTGTTCCAGTTTTGCTGTCAGACGTTTTGAAGCAGTTTAATATGAGCCGGTATTACCCCTTGTATGTCCTACAGTGATCCTCTGCACCCTGCCTCTGACTGGCTGATGGAGAGGCCCAGGATGTAATCTGGGATTAATTACTGGAATTCTCTTGTGCAGAGGCTCTGAGGGCTCCGCTGGTGTTCAGGCTAATCTGGGTGACAGTGGATTTGTGGTGCAGCTGGAGGACGCAGGTAGGACTCTGTGAAGCCAGTTAAATATACTAACATGATCTAGACATTAGCAGGGGTTAGTGCCATGGGGCTGGTCAGGTCTAATTGCAAGACCTGCAAGGCTTTGCTGGGTCATTACTCAATTTAGGATTTGTGAATTCAGCAGTCTCCAAGATTTTTGTGACATTCATTTTGTAAAGTAATTTTAGACCTATTTGGTTTGTTGGCATAGCTCTTGGTCAAATTTGTTTTTTCCAAAGGATGTTTTATGTTCTTGTCAGAGTAAATAAGAACAATGTTCTCCCTCCAAAGTTTCTTTTTTTATATATATATGTTTGCAGCATTATTGTTGGGGTGCGTTCACTGCCCTTCTGACTTGGAACCGTTTTTTTCTGGACTAGTCCAGGTTGAGTTCCTTGTTTAGTCCTAATTTACTTTTAATATGCCCTTATATGCCTCAAATGCAGTGTTCATTTTGTCTTGATCCTGATCAGGTCCATAGTCTTGTTCTGGTCTGGTCCTCTCTGGTCTTGGCCAGGTTTATAGGTCTGGTTTAGTCCTGTTTTAGTCCTGTTTTGACTCTGCTCTCCTCCTTTAGTGCTCAGAGTGCCTACAGTCCTTATGAGAGGTGCAGCACAGAGCTCGCTGACAGGAGCCCACGCAGCCTGTCGCACGCGCTGTTTACAGTTAAAATATTTGCCTGTCTGGAGGATCTGAGGAGTCACAGATAAGGCGCTGTCAGGAGCAGAACTGTCTGTCTCCCCTCCCACCCGACCCCTCTTTATTAAAAGCACATTGATTTGTTGTAGCGTTTGATAATCCCCCCACCAGAGTCTAATCAAAACACATCAAAATGTTTGCCACCAAGGACAACAGTGTCAGAAAAATTCCCTGCTCACTGCGCCTTGCCTTGTTTTGGAGCAGTGCTTTTTTGTGCTGGGCGTTGATGCAATATGAATAATATGATAAAGTGTCTTGTGCTCTTAAAATAGCAGGTTGGCATTCAGAGGCTGCCTCGTGTTTTGCTAACAGAATGAAGAGTATAAACAAAACTGAAAATGTTCCCATCTTAAGTTATGAATATTAGCAAGACAAAGAGGCTGATTTGTGTGTTTAATAGCTGCTGTCTGTTTAGTTTGTTTGTAAACTTTTGTACATGGAGTAATTGACCACTTTATATAACTTAGTCCATACAGACGTGTATGATTTGGCAACTCTGAAAACGGAGACCAGTTGTCCAGTGTGTTCCCACCTATTGTTACCAGAATAGGCCCCGGTACATTTTCTTCCTGACGGCACTAAGCTGAATTTGAGTGAATGTATGAGAATGTGTGTTGTCCCTCTCTGGAGAGGAGAAGGTCCAGGCTGAGTGGGGTTAAATCTACAGCCTAAACAGATATCTGGGCTTGTCTCCAGTCACTGAGCCGGGCCCCTCCTGGCCCTCGTCAGGAGCCAAATTATTTTTAATGGATCTTCATAAAAGCATCTGTATCAGCACACCTGCACACTGCACGGCTATTGACAAAATGATTATGAGCGCGGGACCCAGAAATTGCTCTAAAATGTGTAATCATTCTGTTTGCTGTACCTGGCGCCTCCTCTCTCTCCTGTGTCTGTTTTCTTTGGGCCTAGTTCAACAAAAGAATGTTATTTTCTTCCTCCTGGGTCCATGGCCTGGGCGATTTCCATTTAGATCTGGGCACTGTTTTAAGGTATACACACCCCGTGAATACATCCAGCAATGCTTAATAGTAAATTCTATGCAAATGGGCTGTCTAACCTGGCCAGAGGTGCATTGTCTGCACAAAATAAAGGTTAATTATGGATGTTAATTTCTACAGATTGTGGATTTAATGAATCTGATTAGCTATTCAGGTTTGGTAATTTGTTACTATTTTTCAAAGCAGTGGTTGGCAAGCCTCCTGGCAGCCTTGTACTTATCATTGTGTTATTGATATAACTGGGATTGTTGGAACAATATGTCTCCTAATCCTTTACAAGCAAACTTTTTCATCTCCATAACTCACAACCGTCTGTGTCTTTGTCATCATTTCCTATGCTAAAGGGAGTCATACGACACACGCTGACAGCTCAACACTTCTTCTGCTCACTCCTCTGTTTCTTCTCATCAAATTTGATTTGTATGAAGATATAACTGATGTTTTATTTATTTGTGCCCTCGGAGACAACCTGCAGCTGCCCTGGGGGTGTCATCATCTATATGTAGAGAACAAAACAAAAGTGAGGAAATCAAAGGCTGCCACTGTCCTTGCACCTAGTGGCATAGACTTTATTGAAATTCAGTGAGATGAAATTGAGCACATTCTCTATTGAGATTGTCCGTATCACTCTGAAGAGCTTCATTATAACAGCAGTGATACAGCAGTGGGGCCTGTGGGATGTCTGAGTTTGGGATGTGGCATGTCTCATTTATCACCATAAGAAAAACACGGTCATGTTCTACAGCGTTTAGTTCTAGACAATGTTTATCTCATTTAGCAAAGTGTTTAAACTGCACTACAGGTATTGCCGTAAGACACTTCACATAGGGAATAGGGAAAACTGCATATACATGAGGCAATTTCTGTGTTGTTTCTCCTCATGTCAACATTTGGAGATGATCCCACTGCTCCGGACACCCCAGCGGCACTGAAGGATGCAGAAGACAATAAAGTGTACAATACTTACTATAATACTATTTTTTTGTTTTCTTAAATGTGCTATTTGGGATTTAATTTGATTTTTTGAGTAAACTACATTACTGTACTGTACTCATAACTGTAAAAATAATGTTTCACTTCATGAAGCTTAGTTTCTACAGACTGAGTCAGGGAATTGTATGTTGGCAAATCTCTTACAGAAGTTTATTCACTCAGAATCTCATACACATGTACGACTGTGTACAAAACAGCAATGCTTATTTTATGGACAAACTTTTTACACAGAAAATACCCCGCCTCTAATAGTTTATTACCCCACAAAACAAAAGTAAAAACAACAGGTGCACATTAAACAGTTGTGTAAATTTACAGCTGCATACTGCGTGGCTGCTCCCATGGGTGCCATTGGATAACTTCTGTAAAACTACGGATGAGAAAAATTAAACCCCGTCTTTTTTTATTATTGTTGTGGGTGCCAGATGTTCAAGTGATTGTGGAGTGAGGAAGCGTTGACGAAGAGGAGACTACGACCACATAATGAGGATGACTGAGTACACGTTTTCCAGTTGAGATCCTGTGATTTTGTCTTCTTGGCTTTTTGCTCCCATCTACCACTCCAAACTGTCACTATCCCCTCTGATTTTTCACCTCCATGGCACTGCTCTGATGGGGAGGCAGATGCTCGGAGGGGGCCCAGAAGGAGACAGTCTCTGATCTGAAAGGGTGTAATGAATGGTACCGCCTGTTTGTGTGCCTGACGCCAAGTACTGCAGCTGCATCAGCACTGGAAAGCACAGCACAGACAAAAGGGCCCAGCACACTGTAAAAGTGAATCAGGGATATGTGTATAATGTAAGAAATGATGCGCTGTCAAGCAAAGATGTGGAGTGGAGTACATCCTAGTGATCAGGTGTGGCATGTGAGAGTATGATCCTGAGTGAAGGGGAAGTTACCTTGTAATAGAGGAGAAAACAAGTAGAAAAAAGATGTCTAAAGTCTCAAGACCAGCATTGCAGGTACAGAATTTCACAATATGTAACTAGTGCTATCATTTTTATGAATTTAGTTTTTTATGCATATTTACTTTTTACTGTTAATAGCAAATTTTTCATCATGCCACGGACCCTAAAAGCACCTATCCGCCCTTTTGTCTAAAAGTAGGTCATCACTCGATTGAGACAAATTAGTTTTGTGTTTCAGAACTTGAAGGTCCTAAATTACACAAAATTAACTCTGTGAGCTTTTAGTTATGTTAGAATGTTGCTATCTCATTAATACATACCTGTGTGTTTTGTTTCATTCACACACGTTTGAGTAATCCTTTATTATATCTTTTTACATCTCCAATGCTCAAAATGCTCTCTTCCACCTTTTGATGTCATGAAGTGTTAGTTCTCATGTTAACAGCTCCTTTTACCTTTTGTTCAGTGGAGATGGGCGATTCCAGGTCTGAAATTATTCAAAAGTGAAGGTGTATGGACAAGCACATTGGACCACTTCCTGTATTTCCACATGTGTCTGATAGAAGAACGCAGCCTAAATAAGCAGGGTTTGTGTGTGAATGAAACAAAACACAACTCTAGGTATGAGGAAACAAATATTTTCAGTGAAATTGTTGCATCCCTGTTTTTGTTTGGGTTGGTTGACAACTTTATAGTCTATATAGTAATCTGCTGTTGTCATTGCTGTTGCTCTACTAGTTGTAACTCTGCAAAGTGCTAACATTTTCATTAGTGTGCTATTGTTTTAACACACATTAGCTTGAGAAGAAACAATTGAATGGAGTTTGCTGTACTTTGCTGTACTCCACTTGTGTCCTCATCGATCGTACCAGCACTAGATCATGTTCATCTTGTGTGACTGCCTGCTGTAACCTGGCTCTGGGGTAGCGGCTGCCTGGCTCCTCGCTGTGCTCTGGTTCTATTTTCGGTTAATTACTACTAATGAATTAGAGTATCCTTATTGTCCTCTAGAGCCCTGAAGAGTGCTCTCCTGTAACAAAAAATCTGTCAGTTCCTAATCAATCTCTTCTCTCTTGATTGAGATCCTTGGCTTTTTTCATCCCTTTTGGCAGCTCTGCGAGGGACATATTGTTTTTCCATTTTTTGTTGATTCCATTATCTTAAAGCTTTGTTGGGGGTGTAATGGAAGCCTTAAAGAACAGGTGATGGGGCTAATTAGTCATTAGCAGAGAGATTAGGGTCCCAAATGACAAGAGCATGCTTTACAAGGTCATAATTTGATTAAAGTCACTGCCAGTTTGACGGGAGAAGCTTCTCTGAGATGATTAAGTCTAGCAATCTTCTCACCACAGGATACAGGAAACTTAAATGTCTCAATTTAGTCATACGTAATAACATAAGTAAGTCAGAGCCATGTTTTTTGGGGTCAAATGAGATGACGGACTGGACCAATGGACTGGTTGAGGCCACTTTCACTATCATTTATTTGTGTATTTGTGTAATCATTATCTGAAGTTCTGATGTTAAGCAACCTGAAGTCAGAATGTTTTTTAAAGGTGAGGTACCTGATTTCTTTTTCTTGTAAATTAGTAAATGTGAGCATTTTCCTCATCACCTAACCTATTGTAAAGTTGAGCATGTCCACAAGAATTCTTGTATGTGAAGACAA
This sequence comes from Odontamblyopus rebecca, assembly GCA_030686955.1. Taxonomy (NCBI): domain Eukaryota; kingdom Metazoa; phylum Chordata; class Actinopteri; order Gobiiformes; family Gobiidae; genus Odontamblyopus; species Odontamblyopus rebecca. The sequence goes on along the minus strand of CM060672.1, from coordinate 15,142,497 downwards.
GTGCTGGACCAAAGAGTTTGTGAGAGTTACAAACCACTAAGTTTGGTGTGAATATTTATTTCCACCTTTCATGGTTTGAAAATTGGATAATACAGCTTTAATACCGATTCCCAAATTTGCCAGTTTAGTTGAAAGTACATTCTGTATTATGATTGGACCCTTTTTATGCCCTGGGTTTATTCAAATGCTCAACCTACTGTATTTCCTTATGTGAATCCTTATAGACGAATTAACAGATGCAACAATTTGCATAAAACGTAAACAACTCTTTGAACATGCGTCATGGGTTGACTGTTGTGCGTTGATAGCGTGTTAATAAAGTTATTTGCACATCACAAATACAAAGCACAATGCTGCTATGCGGAAAGCAATGAGGCAGATGAGTTTTATATCTGAAAACAGAATTGTGAGATCATCAATTATTCAGGGGTCAAAGGGTGAAGGGAGCCCAGAGGCAGTGGACTTCTCTCTGGAATTTCACTTGATGTTCCAACACTGTGGACCTCTTTTGGTTCAAGACGAGTACAAATGTGAACTGACTGGCCCCTAAAAGAACAATGTGACACACGTCTGATCAATTACTGTCCGGAGATATGATTGACACGAAGGTTTTTCTCCTCCTTTGGCACATTTTTACAAGTATAGGAGATGGTGAGTTGGGTCATTGGGGAAGGTAATTACCATAACTTGCTAATATTAAGTGCTCATAGGAATAGGATTTTAAAGTGTTGTCAGGCTTGTGATTTATGGTTCTTGCTCCAGGATGTGCCCCACCTAAAGACCTAAGTTAATGCAGTAGTCTTTTACCATTTTTGACAGGAATAAAAATACATCGATGGTCAGAAGTAGAACCATAAGGTATTGCCCAAAGGGGTGGGAGGGGATAGAATATTATTGCATTGTGGCAGCCATCCTCTTTAAAGATTAATACTGTTTTTATGTATGTGCTGTTTGGTATTTTTTATTTAGAAGTTTTGTATAATATAATTCAATTTTTATTCCTAAAATAGAATAAAATTCTGTTATTATTTTTGTTTTATTTTCTGTCATTGTCTGAAAGGAAATTAAGGTTAGAATCCCACCAGGTACCTTCACCCAGATATAGGTTTCTCTGTCATGTGTTTACCAGTTTAATCAAATATTGATAGGGGTCAGCAGCACACAAAGAACGCCACCTGCATTTCAATATTTAATGTATAATATAGTCCCATAGCATAAAGTCTCTCCCCTGCTCTGAATCCAAGCCAACAATTGTATGTCATGAACTATACCACTGCTAAATTAGAAACTTAAAAAAGGAATAGTTAACCCAGCATCTTAAATTACCCATATGTTTATTTTTTTCTGATCTATGTTATAATATCACAAACATACCTGGAGTTGTGTCTGTTTCATTCATACATGTTTAACACTCCCTACTGAGTCCGTCCATCCATCCATTTTCTTCCACTTATCTAGGGCTGGGTCACAGGGGCAACAGTCTAAGCAGGGGCTTCCAGACTTCCCTAACCCCGGACAGTTCCTCCAGCTCCTCCAGCTCCTCCAGGGCGACCCCGAGGCGTTCCCAGGCCAGCTGAGAGATAGTCCCTCCAGTGTGTCCTGGGTCTTCCCCAGGGCCTCCTTCTGGTGGGACATGCCTGGAACACTTCCCGAGGAAGGCGTCCAGGAAGCATCCAGAAGAAATGCCTGAGCCACCTCAGCTCACCTCTTGACCTGGAGGAGCAGCTCCTCTACTGAGAGGAGCTCTTCCCATGTGACTGAGCTCTTCACCCTATCTCTGAGGGAAAGCCTAGCCACTCATTTTGACAGCTTTTATCTGCAGTCTCATCCTTTTGGTCATTACCCAAAGCTTATGATCATAGATGAAGGTAGAAATGAAGATTGACCAGTAAATTGAGAGCTTTGCCTTTTGGCTCAGCTCCCTCTTCTCCACAACAGTCCGATACAGCGACCCCATCACTGTCAACGCTGCACCGATCCGCCTGTCAATCACACGCTCACTCGTGAACAAGACCCCAAGATCCTTGAACTCCTCCACCTGAGGCAGGGACTCTCCACCCACCTGCAGAGGGCAAGGCCACCTTTTTCCAGTCAAGAACCATGGCCTCAGATTCAGAACAGCTGATTTAAGCTGAGTTCTTCTCTCAAAAAGAAGACGGTCAAAAAGAAGACTCACTTTGTTGCGGTAATACAAGAAGTGCTACACTGTGTTTTTATTTATTTATTTATTTTTAAATTCCATACACATTCACTTGAATCATTTGTATAATTTCAACCATGGAATTGCCCATCTTTACTGGACAAAAGGTAAAAGATGGTGGAACATAGCATTTAGCGTTTTGAAGATGTTGACAGACTAATAATGAATGGTTTCTCAAACATGTGAGAATGAGACAAAACACAACTCCAGGTATGTTTTGAGGAGGTAAGATTATAACATGACTTCAAGCTCACAAGAGTAAATTTTGTGTAATATAGGACCCTTAAGTGGACTCGTTTGGAAGAAAAATAATAACACTGAAGAATCATCTTTGTGAAGAATGAAAGAACTTTAGACAGAAAAACGCTGTATGAAGATGGTTAGAAAGCAGGGACAGTAAAATGGGTAAGCATAAAAAAAATGTGCACGCTCGAGATATTGAGTCCTCATTTATCTTTAATACCCACATGGATGAAGAGTCAAATTGCAGTTGTGGGGTCAGCCTCGGCAGGTCACTGGGCATCATGAAACTGAAAGGAAAGCCCATGAAAAGATGTGGCGAGTGCATGGATGTTGACTGAAAGAGCCTAGGCATGTGTGAGTAAATAGGTTAGCGGGATCATCTCAGTTCAAGTGCATGGCTGTGTCCGTATGTTCCATGTTTAGCTGCTTTTGTCGTGTGGGGTTTAGTGTGGAGATGCGCTCTATAGTGGTATCTCAGGGGATAGGGCTGCAGAACCTTAGCAGATGAGCTGGGTTAGATTCTGAATGAGGTAGGGCACAAGGGCCACAAAGACAGATGTGCAAAAGCATTTGGTAAACATCATTTTCAGAACCTAAAGACTTTTTATTTTTGCCTGTTGGATACAAAACTAATAATGGGAATATAGTCCATAATATCTAGTGTTCATGGTTTACAAGCTCGATTTTATGTCAACACTATTTTGCAGATAGTTGTAGATTAGATGCTTTATTTGTTCCAGACTAAAGCTGCATTATGTAACTTTACTGGTGGAGGTACTGACCCCTGTTTGTGTCATGGAGATGTTATTGCAGTGTTTGGAATGTTCTCTGATATGGCTTCACTAAATTTAGCATTTGTTCAGTTCAGATGTTTAACTCAAGAATACAAGACCGACATGTATCATTAGCTTAGCCACAGAAATGACCAGTAACTTGGCCTGGAAGCATCATCTGTTTGGCTCTATGGACGTTTAATGCCGCACAGTCGAATATTTCGGACATTAACATCACCATGGGGGTAAACAGGCAGTTGTGCACTTGATCAAAATAAACTGTAAGTAAGTATTTGTGTCATGTTAATACCTGTTCAGTGTCATAATAGTGTGATAATATTTCGTATACATTACTTGAAGCACACGGGCGCTTCTTACAGACATTTAAATTGAAGGCACATAGTATGAACTCATCCTCAAAAGCCTGGATTTAAAACGAGTACCAGTACGTAGAGTTCACAGAGAACTTCTTCAGTCCCCAGTGGTTTTCTCAGGGCAATACCACCTTCTGCTTATTTTAGACAGCACTCACTTCCACAGTACAAGGCGGGCTCACTTTACATGCAGGATCAAACCATGAAACCCTATCCAACTCTCATGAAATAAGAATTCAGCTAAGTGAAGACAAGCTCTCTCCGCATCTTTTATAGCATCTATCGAGCCTTTAGTGACTCCACATTGCGCAGAGTACCTGAAATAGTGCTCTAGATATAAGGCCATTTAGGAGTTTCCAAACAGGAGTCCATGCAGGGGGACTTTTATTTTTAAAGTAATGTTGGTATTTAATGTACTCAAACCAACAAAGGTTGGGAGTGTACAAAAGGGTCCATTTAAGGTTAAGGTACACCTTAATCTCCCTGTAGGGAAATCTGACCTATCTGTCAGAAATACTTTACCTGGTGGATTTTATTTTATTTTATTTTTTATTTTTTTGGATTGATGGGGAAAAATCCATAGTGCCCAGAGGAAAACCCACCCAGAGGGGAGAAAGGCAAACTTCACACAGAAAGAAAAAGCCAACCTGGAGAATCAACCATGCCACCAGTTTTATATTAGAGAGTGTCTTTGGGTCTGAGGGGTCATAGAAACATTCTGGCAGCCAACACTTCATATATGGCTACAGAAATAAGCATATCATCAACAAGAGTGACAGGAATAAATTATGCTTCAGTTATTTGTATGTAAAATGTGTATTATTATCATTACAGTATTGTGTATGCACTTAAAGTTGGATGATCACTGATTACTGAGAAGCGGAATTCCATAAAGTAACAAAAGTAATTTATTGCCATTACAGTATCTGCAGTAGCCATATTTTGAACGAATGAAGAACTGTCTTCTTCCATGCATGCACATTTTCACATGCCAGTGCTCTAAGTAAACTTATTGAGTTGTAATGGATGCTGCACTTTGATGACTTGAGCACAATCAATGCCATGCTTTCACAAAGATGAAAGGACTAAGTTGAAATAGGCAGTATTTTCCAACTCTTGGTGCAAAGTTAGTTAATCTGTTAAATTGACACTCGATGAGCTCTTTTTCTAATCTGCCGCTAAATGCTTCATTAGATGGAGAAAGCACAACACGTTGATGAGCGCCGCCGTTGAATTGAAAGAGTCTGTTTTTGCCGTTCTGCACAAAAACAACAACAACGCAGTGTGATAAATGGTTTAAAACCACTGAACAAACCATGTAATTCTCCCAGACTTTTTGCTTCTGCTGGTGAGGGCAGAAAATAAACAGAAAGAGCTGCATTGGAAGATGACAAGAGAATAAAGAAGAAACAACTGCAATAGTTAGACACTCCCCATCTCCAGCCATTTCTTGAGAGAAAATAGAATTGGGGAAAACAACCTCTATTTCTATCTATTGGACCAGCCAAAGGCACATCAACTATTTCTCTCCCCTTCTCCCCATCGTCACTGAAAGCAATCATTTTAGAATTGATTTTCATGGCTCACAGAGAAATAATGGGAATTCTTTCTAATGTAGAAATGTATGTGTTCCTTTTGGTTAACCAGAATAGACCATATTTCAAGCTTGTCAGTTAGAGAAGTAAAAATACCTCTCATCTCTCCGCTCAAGTTTTTCCAAAGCTCCTATTCCCAGCGTCTAGAGTGACAAGTCATCATATCCAAAAAAAATCAATCCTAGACTTCTATATTCTTGGGGTGATTTTGAAGGCGTTCCTTGGGTCCACATTTGTCTGTGTTTTGAGGAGATAAAATGCCACAGTGGAAAATCATTCTTTTCCGGTGAGGCTGCATGGGGAAAAGGCGGATGACAATTGCCTTAACATGCCCCAGTTAACACTCACTCAGTCAATTCTTATTCAAACCTTTTAAACCATGTCCACAATAGTAGAGTTCAGAGGAGCTCTCTTTTTTTACTGGACCACAAGTTTCACAGTAGAAAAATTAATACATTTGGATCCAAAAGCAGCTGAAAGTTTTCTCTAAACCGAATCTATTTCACTACAATGTAAAACTGTAAACTGGCAGAATTAGTCCTTATTGTTATATTATCCTCTGAAAGTGTATTTATGGAGTATTTATTGTTGATATAAAACATTTAACTACGAAACGTCACAAAATGTGAAAAAAAGTTTAGAATATGATAAGATTTTATTTTTTATACTTTAATACTTTATTTTTTTAAGCATAAATAACTAGTGGTCTGCATCTGTTGTCTCTTTGGAGATAGTTTTGCTTTCCCTGTGGCATAGAACTTATACTGTTTTACGTAATTACATGTATTTTTATTGCTCAAAAATACTTGCTAGCTTGTTACTTGAGCTACTTCACCTTTCCACAAATCTGAATAGTCACTTGGTTGTCTCGATGGACATACATTTGTTTAATAGAAGACTGGGGAATATTCCAGACAAAGCAATGACTAAAAGTGGCACACCCTCCTATCGAAATATAACATAGTGCACCTTTAAAACTGTTATATTCTAAAATTATGATTATTAATATGCATTTTTATTATGTTATTGTGTAAATTATTAGACAGCAAAGATGACCTACTGACACATATATCCACTCCACCCAATTCCTTTAAATTTAACCTTCCAAAGAGGATTGAGTTCAGAATTTTTCTCCAAAAAGTCCAAATTTGATTTAAAAGCTGTAGTCCCACTCCCCTCCTCTCCTTCCTGTTTGAGGCAAAATCTATTTACCCTGGGTTTATCCATCAGGAACTGTCCAGTGCCTAACAGCCAGCCCAGGTGCCATTACTGTACCATTACATACCAGATTCCCCCAGTTTATTACCACTATGGAGCGTGTCAGGTATTATTAATGACACCTCAAGTCTTGCCGATGAGAGCGTTATTGATTGACAGAGTAAGGGGCGAGGAGGTTTAGGATTGCCCAGACATAACCTGTATTCTTCTCCCTTTTCAAACTGGATTTAAGAAGATACTTGAAGTGTTTCTGCAGTGTTGTGTAAAGTAGGACAAAGTGTACTCTGCAAAAGTAAGATTTTCACTGCCGAGATTCAGGTCAACAACATCCAACGCAACATTCTTCACCAAATCAGACGGCACAGATGGGGAAAGTGGGCCGGAAAACATGACATATTGGAAATGAAATGCAACAAATGTGATCAAATAGTGCACTACTTACTATTAACTTTTCAAGGTGTAATGGTTCAAACTGTGTTAAATCAGTAGTTTCTTAAAGCTGCACTATGTAACTTTTCTGGTAAGAGTCCAGCACTTGGTTGTGTCCGTGAAGATATGCTAGGAAGTTTGGTTTTCCTGGAATGTACCACAATACGGCATTAAACTTGCTCACTATTTAATTGTAGATGTTACAAATTGGATCTGTAAATTAGTTTGGTGGTGTCTGCATGGAAATGGATAAGTTTAATGTCATACTGTGAAAAATTCCAGGGAAAACAACAACATCTCCACGGTGACAGATTACACCTTGCACAGTGCACCTTTAAAGAGGGAGTATTATGCAAAATACTTTTCTTCTTTCTACCACATTCTACCATAACATTGTTCTCTCATCAAAAACATGCCTGAAGAGGTTTTCAGTGTCATCCATGCATTTTTGAGTATTATTAGTTCAGCCCTACTTGAACCAACACATTTAGCTTTAAGATTCTGTGCAATCCTCCTACGTCTGCCATGCTCCCACAACAGTTCTCTATAAATATCCAAAAGGATGTTGCAAAACTGTACACAGCAACTTCACAAACCTGATGCGATGTGCAGTAGTTTTGTTAGCAGGAAGCTTGCTGATTGTGTTGAGATAACTCTGAAAAGGGAGACTTAATGCAGGGAGCAAAGGGAAGGACTGACAGAACTGCAAATTATTAAAGATGTTATTAGTACGATGTTTTCAGCTAATGTAGCATTTACAAAACAATAAAAGGTAAGATGGGGATCTAAATGTGTCATTTTCTCTAATTTCTATTTCCCCCCCACAGACCTTCAAAAATGTAGTGCTCAAAATAATATCATTATAAATCAAAATAAATGGTAATAATAAAAAAAAAGCAAAACATGTTTTATAGATGTTCTTATTGCTACCCACACAATTTAGCAGATGTCCCCTGTTCTTAATTAAAAATATCTACTTCAATTTGCCAAATAATGTCAGTGCTGTTGCTTTTTTCACTGAAAGTGTATAGTTGTGTTAAAAAGTTAATTGCAAAGGTGTGTTTTTCCTTTATTTAAAGTTCACTCTTGCTAAGGTCACTTTGAGTTAATTAGGTTGGCACCATGAGCCTTATGGACTTTTTCACTTAAAGTATAACCTTGTCTAAACCAGTTGGACACGCCACCTGTTGTCTTTGTGTAAAGCCCCTTACCACTTTATCAAAATGATGCCTGCTTCTCCGACACTATATTTTAATCAGCGTCAGTCTTTAAGTGCATATGCTATTATAATTCATTAGTTATTTCAAATTACGTCAAGCTCCTTTCACGCTTAGTGCAATAAACAAAGATGTCAGTAGCAATTAGCAATGAGGACAGTCTCTGATAAAAAAATAAAAGCCATGCTTTGTTTTGTCAGTCTTTCAAGCACCAAAGCCAAAACCCAAAGGAGACAGAGCCCACTGGTTTGAGTTGACCAGTGGAATATCAATGAGGAGTACATGAGCGAGGAGTGGGTAAACGCAGACTCTTAAAGGCACTCCTTACAGGTCCCATGTTACGCTGTTTTCTGGTCTATGTTATTATGGTGTTTCCTCATCATAAACATACCAGGAGTTGTGTTTTGTTTCATTCACACATGTATAACACAGAAATTCTGAGTATTTAGGCTGAGTTCTTCTCTCAGACAGAAAACACCCTGTTCCACCATGTGATGTCATGTGGTAATACAGGAAGTGCTCTACTGTGTTTTTAAACTGAATGCCAATCTCGACTGAACTAAAGGTAAATGGAGCTGTTAACTTAAACTACAGCTTCATGACATCACAAGGTGGAACAGAGGATTTTGCCATATGTAGACAGACTAATCATAAAGGGTTACTCAAACATGTGTGAATGTTTTTAAGAAGATGACAATATTCTGACATGACCATGGCCAAAAGCCCTTTTTGCGTAATATAGGACCTTTAATTTTTGTGCCTTAGTATCTTTTTATGATGATAAAAGAGCAATAACGATACCTTGAATATATCAGCTGCCCTTGGGTAGACTGACAGAAGTGAGGCTGCCAGTCTGCCCCAACAGCCACTCCGACCGACAAACAATCACTCACACACCACACTCATACTAGACAAAGTGCGTGAAGCATCTTGCCCAAGGACACAACAACAGTTTCTGGTCCAATTGGGGTTCGAGCTGAGGAGGAGATGAAGGACAAAAATATTATCCATCCAATTATTCACATTTTAGTTTGCTTGACGCAGCTCTCCTGAGACTAGTACAAAGACTACACTAGCCAGCTTTTATTTATGCCCTGACCCGAATCAAAACATATTTTACTATTAACATATTCATTTGTACACTGTTGTTTGCTTGCATGTCTGTAGATGACAAGAAAAGAGAGAGTGGGAAGCATACAGAGACTATTTTCTGTGCCTAGAGAGGTTTGGTGACAAGCTAGTCCTTTATCCGACCAGCAACCCCTCCGATAAGAAAAACAAGCAGTTATTAAATTGTTAAAGACTGGAGAAGCTTTGCGCTGAGAACAGCAAAGAATCCCTGGCACTGTTTCTCTATTAAAAGGCACAAGAGATGGAAAATGTCCAATTTCTCTCCTGTTGTCTCCCTTTTTCTGATTTGCTGCTGTTTGGGGGATCAATGATGGTGTACAGGCGTCACCGTGCAAGGTTATTTCCGCAGTATTACTACCTTATCACGCTGAAAACTTGTGCTTGTGGTTTGTGCGAGCTAAGGCAAAGCTTCTGCTGACGACGTGATTGCTCGACTGTGGAGGGGTCATCGTGCAGAGACGCAAAAACATTGGTCCCTGAATGGAAGACATGGATTTCTGGAATAACAGCCCACGCTGAGTTTAGAGAAGGAACAATGAAGTCTGCCCACGGAATCTCAACCAAGTACGAACCATTTCCTGTCCTTTTACGTTCACAAGATTATCCGTTGATGAAAACCCATTAGGGCCCATATTACGCTACTTTCTGATCTACGTTATCATGTTGTTTCCTTATCAAAAACATACCTGGAGTTGTATTTTGTTTCATTCACGCATTTTTAACACACAAACGCTGCATATTTAGGCTGAGTTCTCGCTGTTCTCTGTTCCACTTTGTGATGTCATGTGATAATACAGGAAGTGCTCCACTGTGTCTTTAAACTCCATATACCCTCACAAGAGTCATTTGGATCATTTCAGCCCTGGAATTGCCCATCTCTACTGAACAAAAGGTTAAAAATGTAGCCGTTAACTTGAAAATTGCCACCACATGACATCACAAGGTGGAACAGAGGAATTTGAGCTTTGGAGATGTAGACAGACTAATAATAAAGAGTTACTCAAACGTGTGAATGAAACAAAACACAACTCAGGTATGTTTTTGATGAGTTAACAATATTCTGACATGGCTAAAAGCTCTCAAGAGTCCATTTTGCTTAATACAGCACCTTTAACAAATCCATTTAATAAAGTCAGGAAATGGAAAGAGATTTGGGCAAACTGTTTAATCCCAGATAAAATAGTATTAGCATGACTGATGTTTTAAATACCTTAAGAAGATCAACTTGTATGGAAATGACACTCACAAAATCCTATTGCCCAGTATCGTTTATCTCCAGCCAGAAGTCTCGTCTCAATCCACATTATAGATATTCATGTGTAGATAAACCCAAATTTGTATGGGGAACACATTGTACACAATATATTAGTAGCTCTAAGTTTTACAAGCTTTCTCATTGTGCATTTGTCCAGGTTCAATCTATGTACCAATTCCATCTTGCATCTTCATATATTTGATGTCTTCTGTATGTATATATAAAATGGAGAAAGTAGTAAATATAGAAGTGTGCAGTGCTGTTTTGAAGTCATATTAAATCATATCACTGCATTGTGTTCCAAAACAACTCTAGAGTCCAGTCGCAATGTATGTAGGGCTAACAAAGACCATATTTTTTGGACTATGTCGCATTTTTGGGGGGGAAATGATTTTATAAAATCAGAGACCAAGAACCGACATTTCATTTTGAAAGGAAAGTTATAGAAGTTATAGTAATAAAAACAACAGAATAGAGAAGAATCTGTGTATCATTTGTTTATTTGTTTTTCAATATAGAACAAAAATAAGAAAATGAAAATAAAACTCTTTTCTTTATTATTTGTCTCTAAAACCAAAATGAAAAAATGGATAACGATTTGTTTTTTTCATTTTTAATTCATATATTTGGTCTATATAAGTCGCACCTGAGTATAAGTTGCAGAACCACCCAAACCTTGAAAAAAACGTATCTCATAGTCGAGGGCTGTTGGAGCTGTTGCCATTTTAATACCCAAAGACAACTAACCACTCTGACATTTTGTACTCATGGATTACCAGTTTCAGCACCTAGAGACCCTTTTCGGATGCTGAACCATGCTGTGAAATAGACAAAACATGCAAAATCAGAGAAATACAGTCCTTGAATAACATTTGATATTTTTTCCTCACTAAAGCTTCTTTCCAGCAAAAGCCTTTTTCTGCCATTTAAAAGCCTATTTATTTTTTACTATTTTGACGTCAACTTGTTTGTAAATGTACCAAAGATGGATCGCATTGTTTGAGCATTGACTGAACGCACAAGAACAAAGATAAATGTCTAGCCTAAATCAAGTGTCATCTCCAAAATACATTTCCTTTTAAATCTTTTCTTTTTGTTTACCAAAATGAGGCTAGCCTTGAGTGCTTCTGTAACTACCATTGTTATGCCAAAGCAGTACGCCGTGCTGCTGAGGTCCTGTAAGGCTCCTTGTACTACTACTTAAACACAAGCTTGCGTGTTTGCCCTGACAAGCTTTCTGTTGTGCCAAGGTCTCCGGGAGGGAATATGCTGGTAGTCTGATCTGAATTACAAATCAAATGCAATTATTTATTTATGACTAATGCTGAGTAATTGTGCTTCACGGTAAAAGGCTCCCCGGATGAGAAGAAGGAGCTGGGGCTAACCTTTGAGAGCAGAAAGCAGTCGCTATGGGCGCTCCACAAGAACGGCTTCACACAGACTGAAGGTCAGACCCGTCTCTATTGACCATTAACTTTGATGTTTATCAGCTGATCCCAGGTCAGGGGAATGCTGGCTTACAGACCAGCGCTTTCCCAGAGGACCTAACATTAGCATTTAGCCTCTAAGAGCAAGACGAATGTAAGGAGCACTGTTGGCCTTCACGGGATTTCCCTGTAAAGTTACCGACTGAAATGCTCAGTAAAAATACCAGTAATCTTTTGTCCGTTATAATTTTTATGTAGGGTAGTAATGTTCACCCAATAACTCTGCCTCTGCTCTATAGCTTGGCTTTTTTCTTTGAACTACAAACGTTACTGTAAAAAGAAGGGTGTGGTCAGCGTCTGTATCTTACGTGTATATTTAAAAGGAAAAGTTATGCATTATGTTATTATGTAATTCCTGAAAATGTTACATAAAATAAATAAACACATCAGGTTTGAAATGCCAAGAGTTGAGTAATCTGATTTCTTTGATAGGAAAGTTAAGGAAATTAAAAAAAAATTAAAGACCAAAGGCTGAAAGGGTTACACATAAAGAAATAACTTCTTGAATACTATTTAATATATGCTTTATTCCACTTATTGAGCTGCAGTTGTCATGCGTACCTGACTTAGAGTGTGAATATGGGGAATATGGGGCTGCCCTGGTGGTGACACAGCCTTGGTCATGGCAGAACACCCTGTGGACCACCTCCATTATTTCCCCTCTAATGAGCTGAGATGTGCCTCTCTCCCAGTGCCTCGTGTGCCCACTGTTAATAGAAGTATGTGCCGTCCAAGGTAATGGCACTACACGCCCATGGCCCCAGGCTCTCCCGACATGCCCCTCTCGTCACAGTCCAGCGGGCAGGTTACTCCGACAGAATCAGGAACCCACCATGTTTCTGTCGCTTAAAATGAACTCGTGTTTAACTGCTGCTGAGAAATGGATGACTTAGTAACTATACAGTACTCAGACGAAATTGTATGGGTCCTATACTAGAAAAGTGAATACTAAGAAGCATTTTGTAGTGAGTTCCAAGGACCAATTATTCTAGTCTATTCATATTGTGTATCTCCGTTTGTCTGAATGTGCACTATTGTCAGTTTTTAACTCTGACCTCGTAAATTGTTACCAACTACAGTTTTACTAGGAATGAGAAGAGCCTCTCAGTAGTTTTTGAGCACATGTGCAGTAAAAACCTGTGCTGCCTAATTCAGTGGTTCTCAAATTGCGGCACGACTGGTGTTAAGCTACTTCCTCTGCAGTTCTAGGATCCGCTGAAAGGTTCTATATTACAGCATTTAGCCATGTTATAATGTTGTTACTTCAGAGTGTTTCATTTACACATGTTTAAGTACTCCTTTATTATTAGTCTGTATACATCTCCAAATCTCAAAATGCTCTGCTCCACCCTGTGATGTCATGAAGCTGTAGTTTTCAAGTTAACAGCTGCATTTTACCTTTTGTTCAGGCTGTATTACCACATTACATCACAAGGAGAAACAGAGGGTTTTGTTTGAAAGAACAAAGCCTAACAATAAATATGCACGGTTTATGTTTTAAACATGTGAATGAAACAAAACACAACTACAGGTATACTTTTGATGAGTTAACATTATAACATAGATCAGAAAATAGCTTTTTCTGGGCTCTTTAAGTCAGTTTGATCCTGTTGGACCCTCCTTTTGCATGACTGTAGACATGTTTTAACCCTAATTTAGGATAATACTTGGATAATTTGGTTTAAATCTGATGGTACTCTGAAGTACAAACATTTTCTTGTGGTGCTTTGTGTGAAAAGTTTGTTGTTCATGACACTGCATTTTGGTTCTACAACAGTAAAGAATCAAAGACTTTATTAGGCCATGTGCCTGCCATTTCTGCTATACACAACTAGGCAATCATGGCTAACATTGTCAATATTTGAAAAGGCTCATCATCTCTCCATTATAGTTTATGCACAGTCCATTTTAATTACTCCTTGCCTACAGGTTTCCTTTAGCGTGCTGTCTGTATGCGTCAAACAGCTCTATTGGAGGTGGCAGACACAGGTGTGGAGAGGCCTGGCAGGCTGCACCAGGTTATTGGCTGCCAGATGGAGCAGAAGGCGGAGTGTGGGGGTGTGGGTGTATGGGGCTGCAAAACTGTAGAGGGGGGCATTAGACTTTGAAGGGAGGGGCCACTGCTGTGAAAAATGTAAACTACTAATCTATGCATGCACTAAACACCAAAAAGTTTAATATCCCTTTTACTTTCTAGATATATGTGTTGCAGTGTTTGAACAAAATAAGAAAAAAGATTAAAGTATACATTTTAGGTACCTGTTTACTACATTGTATTTTCTACCTTTTTGTGGACTGAAAAGTATTTTTTTTATTATTGTTTGGGGCCTGCCGAAAAAGCTAAGTGCTTTATTTTGAGCACATTTGTAATTTAAGCAAACAAAAATATACAAAGAAAAACAGCCAGGATAAAAAATTGTGCAAAATACTTTTACTCTTTAAGAACAAATTTAAACTAACACTTTAATACTATGTAATACCTTTACTTTCACTTTTACTTGAGTATTTCTTTGCTCTGGTGTCTGTACAAAATTGAGTGCTTCTTCCACCACTGATGTGTTGTAAATTAGAAGCGCACAGAATAGGCCTTAAAGAACACTAGTATCCAAAGGGGCACGGGCAGGCTGCGAAGTGTAATTACCTCGTCAATATAAGCTATGCCTCCAAACTCCATTTGTTGGCTATTATGAATGCAACAATCATAGCCAGCCCTGACAGCATTGTGGTTTAAATAGAAACTAAATTGTGATCATTAATATTAATACAGAAGAAAAAGGATAGAATGGTTATGGGCAAAACAGCAAAGTCGAAGGTTGGGCAAATCAGCGTTTTATCAAGTTTAATACTATAGGCCATCTGTAAGGCTCATATTTTCTATTCATCCACAGTGCATGAATACTAATAGGCCTGGTGGCTTAATGGACCTGCCCAAATCCCCATGTTTGATTTCCACTTCTCAAAGTGACCTTTTCCCCATGCTAATAGCCTACTACCTGTGCTACAGCATGTTACAGCATCAGACATGTTACAGCATCAGAACTCAGGCCCAGCCTTATTCTGTGTAAATGAGGATGACTGTAGTTCTTGGATCACAGCTGAGATACTGAGTATTTGGATATTGTGAAACTGGGGTGTGGAAAGAGCTTTATTAGTCAGTAAACAAGGAATTGTAACGGTAGTTTCTGTGCAGATGAAGGTTGTGATCTCCTTCTATACATCTATGTTGGGTTTTATATAACTCTATGGCAGATTACTGTTTTTGAAAGAAATGGCAAAAAAAACAGTTACAGATTGGGTCTAAAGTTTGCCGTATTGCACCAGTTTTTGAATCTATATTGCAAAAAATATAATTTCATCTTTTATGTATGCGGAAAGAAGATGCCAAACTTAGTGCCAGTAGTTTTATGCCTGTAGGCTCAATAATTATTAGGTGAATGGAAAAACAAAAGGAAAAAATGGGAGCCTCACTTATTTTCTTAAATTTTTTCCACCCTTACCCTCTTATTTCTTTCTACTGTTTTATTATTTACCTACTCATACACACATGCATGCACACACACACACACACACACACACACACTCACACACACACTCACACACACACTCACACACACACTTACATTTCCATATAAGAAGAACAGATTCTTCTTTCGTATTGTCTCATCATCCCTTTCAAATCTTGATGTATGTGCATACTGTTTGTTCTGTCTGAACGCAACAATAAAAAATGTAGAAAAGCAGGTGGCAGACCCTCATCAGTAATTATAGTGATATTAACCAAACTGAATTATCCATAAACCACATTCCCACATTTACAACTCCAGAATCTGACAGTTAAACACACTGCAAAAAACAAAATGTAGTCAAGCTAAGATGACTTGAATTAAAAAAGTTTTACCATGATTTGTGTAAATTTCACTTGACAAGTGAAATGATCTGCCAGTGGAATAAGACTTTTTGTACTTAAAATATGAAAATACATCTTGCTACACCTAAAATAAGAAAAACTACTTTTTGCTTTTTGAACAAATCAAATGTTGCTTGAATTAAGAAAACAAACACCTATTCCGCTGTTAGATAATTTTACTTGTCAAGACAAATCATCTCACAAAAAGTAAAATGTTCTTAATTTAAGTCATTTTAACTTACCTAGAAATTGTTTTTTTCCAGTGCAGCCATTTCTACCAGATTCACAAACATTTGCTGGAAACAGTCATGGAGAATGTACCAGTTTTTGTGTTTTGTATATGGTCCCAGTAATAATAACGGTATTAAAGGTGCACTATATGACTTTTCTGGTGGAGGGTCTGTCTGCCTGCTTCTCTCCAGGGAGCTTCTGTCTAAAATGTTCCACAGTATGGCTTTATACTCATTTATCTCTATGGAGAGATAAATGAGGACTAATGGTGCGTTATCCATCCAAGCGTAGCGACATGCCCCTTTTTCTTGGACATCGGAACTCAGAAAGTTCGGAGGAGATGGAGCAGTGATTCCGAGATAGAATCCAAGATGGCTGTGCCCAGTGTCACTTTTAAGTATGAACTGTTTTCATTGTGTTTGGACGCTTTGGTGGTTTAAATGACAGTTTCAGTCATTACCACAATACCTGTATCACTGCCTATGGGTATGGTAGAAGGCATTGTGGTGAGGCTACGGTGAGTGGATTCACCTCACCACAGATCTGACATGTAACATATGGTGCGTTCGAGTATTCCCCTGTCCCCCACTCGGATCTCGGATATAATGCCACGGCCACACTTCAAGCATTTTATTATGTTTTGCGTGTCCGACTTAGAGAAAAACACAGACGCCAACTGCAAAGCTAATGTTGTTCATCTTCTGTTAGCAGCTTTAGGGACGTTTAACAACACCCGTGAAAACAAGTCGTTATATTAAGAATGCAAGTTTTAGGTCAATAAAAATGTGGAGACAAACAGGTTGCGGTCTCCACCAAAAAAGTTACACCTTGAACTGTAAACCAGATAAACAAATCTGAAATCTGACAGTTAAACAACCATTTCTCGAATATCTTGCATACCATACAAGATATAGAAATGTTATTTGCTGTAATTCCTGCTTGGTTGTAAGGTCTATAGATACAGGATCCTTGGATACAGTCATGAAGAATGCACTCTCCAGTACGCCAGATTACACATATAATGCATTCTAAGCAGTCCTTTAATTCTATACTATCAGTTAATTAGCTTGTTTAGAGGGCATTTTCATTGTCGATGAATGGGACATTATATCATTTGGTTTAATAAATGACTGTTGTTGCGTCCTACTTTGTTTCTTGCTTGTTTCTGATATGCCGCTCCTCTTTGCATATTCAATTAGTGGATTTATTTGTGTAGCATGCAAACAGACATGCAAAGGCTGACAAGGGCACACACAAACAAGCTTTAGATGCACTTTACAATGCTAATTAACTTGTGCGTTATTTTCTCTTCCAAGCCCACAGTCTATACATCGCATATATTTAGCTAGCTGCGCCGCACACTTTTGACCTACATCAGAATACATGCACAGTCTTGTCAATGGAAGACTCATGTAAAGAATTCTGATTGTGATTGAGAAATTAAGACCATATTAAATGAAAAGATCTTCTGAAGTGTGTTGTCTTGGCAGAAAATCATTACGATGAATTATATAGTCGTGATTATTTATGCATCCACAAAGAACCCACTTTAGAAAGCCCCCAGTGTATTCTGAGAGAAGTTAGATACAGATTTTAAGTATTATAGGTCATTAATCAATCAATATAACTCACCACTGGAGCTTGTGGTAATCTACAATATCAACTAAGATTGTACCAAAATGTTTAGGATTGAATGAAACGATGCACAAATTATACACAAATACTGCAAATACATTTACCTGGGATCCAGAATACACACTTCTTCAGTACTTTAAGAGGATGTGAGTCTGGTAACTGGTGGTTTTCATATGGGCATGATTGACAGGTGGATTATCCCATCAGGGACAAACATGTTCTGTCTGTATCGGAAAAAGTAAAGGAAAAGAATATCACAGGGGGCTGTAAAACATCTGAATGCATTTGTGAGTATTTGGTAAGAGACATTACCTAAAACATTGAGTGAATCTTTTCCACAATAATACAAACAATACTTTGAGAAGACTGATATGAAATTTAAACTTTGTCCGTTTAATAAATTACTTTTACCTCTACATCTTCTTATGAAAAACTCAAAGCCTTGAGGAATTCCGACTCCCTCCGATCTCTGACCTAATTACATGTCATATTCTTATACCCATTCCACCCCCACCTGACCTTTCTCACCTGTCCCGCAGCAGAGGGACCCCCAGTCCTTCATGGATCTGTCAGGGTGGACCCTCCACTCGGCCTCCTCTGTCTCCCACTGTCGCCTTCATCGAGAGGTGCAGGTGTCAGGACCCTAGGGCAACTGAATGTGAGCGATACTCCAAACCTACCGCCAGTCCCCACGGTGATGAGGGTGGTAGGGGTCACAGGAGTCAAACCTCCCCCAGAGAAGCACTCAGACCCTACCCCGGCAAATGGAACCCCTTCAGGCGCTCTCTGGGGATCCTCCATTTCCTGGTCTGGTGATGGAGGGTTGGATGGAGGAAGTGCATAGGCGACAAGATAGAAACAGGCGGATTTATGACTGTGTTGTGAGTGTTAAGTTAAAGGTACAGTGTGTAACTTTCTGGAGGTGGCGCAGGCACCTGCATGGGTCCATGAAAATAGAAAGGAGATAAACATTTCATGCCAAAATGTGGGATATTATAGTCAAAGGAACAACATTTCCTTGGAAATTTGTGAGGACAAATATCAATTGGCATCTTTAAAGAAGAAGCATTTTAGTCATAATCTGTGCATCAACTGTAGTCTTCAGTCGTGCTGGTCGGTGGCAGAGTGGTTTAAGTTATTGAACCATATATCAGTGGTGATATTGTAATATGTCTGGGGTTGATATAAAATGTGTGCATGTATTGCAGCTGATTTTCCTCTCAAATCTGAGGGGAGGCAGACAGAGACGATGGCAAATTGGTACCACTAAAGCTTAATTTGACTTGAATGCTGAGTGTGGAAGCTCTGCAGCACTAATAATGAATAAGAGACACCTTTAAGCAGGCATTATATTGACAATAATATCGCATATTTTCTCTCTTATATTGTGATAATGATGTGACATAGCTCCATGCCATAGCTGCACATCTGTTTTTTACCACCTCTACATCAAGGTCCTCTTTCCCTGTTTCACACTATAGCTACTCTGTCCAGTGAAGTCTTCAGGTCAGAAAATATAGTTGTTTTGTGTTTTGATTGAACAGTGAATACAATTCTGGTTTTTATAATGGTTTCAGGTTCCCTTTAGAGGAAGTTATTTGTTCAACTTTAGACCAAGTGTTTTAAAGTGAAGTCATTTCCCATAAAACCTTTAGGGACTCTTAATCAATTGCTCTACAGAAAACAAGTCCACACTAAATTGCCATGATCACCTTTGTTGACTACTCCCGGTCTGTGGGGCTCTGTAGCTGTGTGTAGTGAGCAGGACTTTGTTGTGGTCAGTTGCGTGTTGATCTAAAACAACAGGAGTGGTCTTCTGGGAGAATGTTTTATTCAGTGAACAGAATTCTGAGTCAGCAGGTGAGCAATCTGGCAATCACTTTTAGTGGCTCTGCACCTTTGACAAGAGTCTGACCCACACGTCACTCAAAGCAGCTGTGCCCTTATTTATGCACAACTTCAACACCTAATAGGATTTACATGGATGAGTTGTGCACAATGTCTAGAGTATCACCCCTGGGGTTCTCACAAAAGGGAATGCTAAGTTTATAGGCAAACCCACTGTGTTGTAAAGAAGAAGTTTGAGCTTTAGCGTATGATATATAGCCTAATAAATCTACATATCAAAAAGAGGAATCTTATAGTATAACAGATGTTATTATTATCATCTGTGGTAGATAAATAGAATCATTTTTAGTGGCACTATACACAATCTGTGACATACTCAATAAAAATTCTTTCAATTCAATCTATTGATGTGCAGAAATTTATACTTTGCATCTGATCTCATCAACATTCCCTGGGTGTGTGATGCTAACTAAAGGCACTACTGTAACTGAAGCTCTGTAACTTAAGTTAGACTTTAATCTAAAGCTTTGTTTTAACACCATCAGACGATAAAGAACTGAATTGATTGAAACTGCAACTGATGAGCTGATTTGTGCTCTTAAACAAGTCAACAGTTTTTCGATTAGTCACACTCGCCTTTTTGTTGAAAACCAAACTCTTCTTTGTCCTAATCTGGACCAAGAATGCTCGTATTGATCACAGGCTTCTGAAAATGTGTTGTTTGACTCTATTTTGTATTTTTTCTTGAGTTTTCACTATCTTAAAACTTTTTTGGCTTTGTTTGTTTATGTGTGCAATGTGTCACCATGGAAACTGCTGAACATTCCTTCATAGAGACACATGTAGAATACCCCCAGCATGAAGTCACTGAACAGACACAGCTAGATCTCTCTGCATTAGCCTACTGGGACTTCAAAACTAATTTATATAACAATTTTAAACAATGGTATTTTTAGCTCCACATTATTCTCTATAAAAATGTTATACTCCCTGGATGATGGTCTAAATGAGCAGCTGTACCGAAAATGCATCTAAATATATAGACATGACTTGGTGCTATGAACAAGCAAATGAGTCAGGCAAACATGGTGCTTATTAGCTCTTCAAATGAAAATGATCTAATTAAGCACTTAGCGAAAATGTTCAACTGATGAGCAATAATTATAAGCGTGCACTATATTCATTACACATGCTTCTGCTTTTCGCTGTTGATGAATATATGATTTGTTTGAAGACGAGTTAAGCTTCTGATGAGTCTTTCTTTCTATGTGTAGAAAGGTTCTACAATTTGATATATTTTTTCACACAGAGGCCAAGGGGCTCTCTAATTTAATGGGAGAAAAGCATTTTTAAGGAATCAAGATCCATATTGCTACAAATGTACATCTTACCCCTAGCACAGATATGCTATTGGCTAAAATCAGCTCAGGAGATCAAGATGGGACCACTGTGTGCTTTCTGCATCAAATTATAACTCATTTTATTTCTGAGAATCAGGAAGAGCTCTGTTAGCATGCATTGTTCTTTTGCTTTGCCATTATAAGCCTGTCTGTGAATAATTAGGTTGAATTGCTAATGTGTTATTTTCCTCACTTTCCTAAATTCTGCTCCGTTTAAATTTTCTACCTTGTTAAAGTGGGACTAAACTCTTAAACTCCCCCCAACAACCAGATTTCAGGTAAAGAAGAAACTCTGATATCTTCCACCTCTCATTGCCTTCCCCAATCACTTCGTCCTTCCTCGTTCATACCCTGTTTTTCCCTTTTTGCTTCACACCTCTCCACTTTCTACCCTCCCAAGGCCACAGTCTACTCATCCATAGGCCCCATCCATCACTATCACACAGATGAACAGAAGGAGGGCAGAAGACGAACCAGGGAGGCAAGATGTTCAAAGATCCACAAAGGCAAAAAGATGTTGGGATCAGAAACAGAGATGAATGGAAATGTTGCATATGCCATTGAGGTGTAGAGCAGGAAAGTGCAGGACCATAAGGTTTGGGGAAGTAGGACAGAGTGTTCAAAAGGTGAAGAAAGATATGGTGCTATCTGCTTTTATATCTCTGAGGTTATAAAAACTAAAATCAACTTAAAGACCACATGGAGTTAAGTTAGACAGAGAATTTTCTATGCTGAACAAATAAATGGGAAATTAGCAAAGATTCATGTACTCTCCACTATGAAAACGTATGTGATACACCTTTTAAAGTATGTAAAGGGAATTTTCTTTCTTAGCTTCAGATACTGTGGGACAATAAACTCAATTATACGTCTTCAACAGGCCTATAGAGTAGAAAGACCTTGTGATGTCATGAAGTGGTAGTTTTCAAGTCAACAGCAACACCTTTTTACCCATTGTTCAGTAGAGATTGGCAACCCCAGGGCTGTAATTATTCAACTGATTCCAGTGAAGATCTATGTAGTTTAAGAGAGTGTGGTTCCCTCAGTGATACAGTTTCTCAAAAAAGTACAACATTCAAAATAAGAGTACAAGTATCTAACTTTTATGGTGTTGCAGTAACAAAAATCAGTAGTGAGTAATACAAGAAACACCAACTGTCGTAATTTTTGTTTAAAGGGCCATATTACTTTATTTTCTGATCTGTGTTATAATGTTGTTGCCTCATCAAAACAACCTGGAGTTGTTTTTTTGTTTCATTCACACATTAACACACAAACCCTACATATTTAGGCTGAGTTTTTTGAAACAGAAGACACAATCGCCTTTATACACACAAGTTGCATTACGTCACTTTATATCGCGGAGAGTATGGCATTTCTTTGTCTCTGTTGCTGTGTGTCACAGTGGCATTACACCACATAATCTAAACAGTTTGCATATCCTCCACTAGAAAAGGTACGTAGTGTATCTTTAAATGAAGCTTTGATAATTTACCATTTATTTGTTCAGCACAGTGAAGCACTTGTGATGGTTATTATAACACTATCAGAAAATAGAAACAAAACAAATTCTGACAGTTGATTTTTGTTGCTCCACTACCATAAAAGTTAGATACTTGTACTCTTATTTTGAATGGTGTACTTTTTTGAGAAACTGTATCATTGAGGGAATCACACTCTCATGTTGTGGTGAAAAAAAAACAGTTCTCTGTTTTCTCTGAGGAGCTTGAAGCAGTGACCTTTTTGACTGGGCACTCTTTCTTTTTGTCAAATACGCCGTTGGGAAAGCCGCAAAAACTCCTGTGATAAAGCTGTGGTGTACCAGTGGTAGACACCGAATCATTTCAGAAACCAAAATGTCGGTCCATTGGAGAAATAATATAACAGAAATGAACGGAGGGAGAGAGAGCTTGTGAAGTAGAATCAAAGGTTGGCACCGGGTCCCAGCTCCAACCTGCAGCAATGCCTGGAGGCCCGAGTGTAGAGCTGACAATGTCTATATCCGTCACTCAGAAAATAATGGTCTTTCCAAATCGACCCCAGAGCTGCGAAATCCTCAATAGACGTGAGGGGTATTCATGCATCCTGACAAAAAAATTGATCAGTAACGGGGTCCTTGATTTTCAAATCTCGGCCTTGCATTTTCTCCTCACAGCCTATGATCCTTTGTCATAAAAACATATCAATAAACGAAATCTATCTTGATTATATGATGAATTACGGTGTTGCTATGCTTATTAAAAACACCATATGCCTTTTGGTACGTGCCTGCCTGCTGCTTTCTGTTTTGTTTTCATCCAATCTTCTCCGTGTCGCAAATATAATTAATGGCGGCGAGCTAGGAAGCATGTTACTGGTTTATGGATTTTTGATGGTAATCTTCGGGATTAATTATGTGATATATGTGCCTTGTTAAGGTAATCGGGCCCGAGTAAATACAATGCATGAACTTTGATAGAAAGCTGGCATGCAGGCGGATTCCTCTCCCCTCCCCGCTAAATCAATTTGTGGCGTGCCTCCGCTCGTTCCTGCATCGCTTCACAGAGAAGATAGTGTCAGGTGCACAGAGGTTGCACATTTACCGGACCAAAATGGGGTCAAATGAATGTGGTGATTAGATAATGGCAAAGTAAAGGGTTGTGCCATTGCTGTATTGTAATGGACACATGCCTACCTATCATAACGCCTTCTTTTTGCTTTGGGAGTTGGATCATTGGCTTAGAAAGTAAATAGATATATGCAATTTTTATTTTCTACTTTAGTAAGGTGGATGGTTCAAATCCTCTTCAGACTTTTATTGTGCCTTTGGACAGAACGCACAACTCAACTTGTCTTCATGAAGGCGATTGTGTGGTAGGTGGTAGAATGGAAGCCATACCTTTGTCAGTCCACCCCAGAGCAGCTGTAGCTGGAACTGTGGAGAGAAAGATTCATGTCTCAATATGTTAAACCATTTTAAAGTGGGACCATATTCCTAAATTCGGGCCAAAATCACATTTCAAATAGATCTGCTAAATTGAGCAGTACCTGGAAGACTAAATACAAGAGTGAGGGGGAGGAGGGAGTGTATCCACGCTTCAAACTCCGCCGCTGCAGCCCGGTGTTTGTCACAGTCTTGTGTGATGTCACCACAAACCTGAAACTGCAGTGGCTTTTGGAGTCAGGACACACCCACTTTCATACATTTCTAACCATAAAGCTGCAAAGATATCTAGTTTGCACCAAAATTGCCAAAAAAAAATGACTAGGGACAGTAGACAGTGTTATTCAAACACCATATATACAGTTTAGTAGCAAAAAAAAGTTGATTTAGTGTTTAGTTCCACTTTAAGAACAGCAAAATGACTACAAAAAATTTGTTTTTTCCTCAGTAGTTCAAAACAGTAGTAATGGTAGTTGAGATGATAGCAAATGATGATTCTAAGTCAATTAATTTCAAGTAATCAAGTCAAGTAGTCAAGTAATTTCACTACTGAAGTATATATTATTATATTTTTTGTGGTAAAAATACAGTCAGTGCTTCACTTGTCCATATTAGAAGCAGGTATATGGAGATTCTGAGTGGTGGCCTAAAACACGTCACATGATCACAGTGATTAGAATCATAATAGAGTGGTTAAGCCAGTGCCATCAGCTGTATTTTAATAGACACGCACCATACCACTGTTTAGAGACATTTATACTGTAAATTCAGTTTCATCAACATGGAAATTGGATCTGGGGGAGGGGCGGAGATATCTTGCACATGCACAATTCACTGATACGAAACTGTGTGGTTGGAGCATTTGCATATGTATATTAAAGCCTGCAGATGAGTAAACAAATGGGATCTGTATCTCAGAGATGAGCAGGTAATAAATACTGAGAAAGAACAGTCAATAGCATTCTGTATAACCTCTTTCCCCTTTGTCTGTATTCTTAAAATTAAAAACATACTCTTACTTTACCCTAAACTAAAAATACAGTTTGAATTATGCATTCAGAATCTTTCATTTCCATCTTATACCTGATGCCCTTCCTGACAGTTTGCCAGATTCTGAATAATTACACATGCCAATGAGCTATATAGTTGCTCCATCTAAGCTCTTCTCTACCAACTGAGGCGCAGACATATTAGAAAAAAATGTAAATTGGTTTATAATATACAGGCTAATCTCGTATGGATTTAAATGATATGCAGGTAGCACGAGTCTCAGTACATCTTCCTTACCATATTTACTAAGCTAGCGAGGTTGTTTAGCAAGTAAACAAATTCCAGGCCCTGCATGTTAGAGGCCTATATCTACCAATAATATTGGACAGCCTTATTGAAAAACATGATATATTTTGAGTAAGGGTTGCAGTAGTGGTGTGAAATATATTTTTGCTAGGTCTCCTCTGCAGGTTCCCAGTTGGCAGGTCTGATTTGAGTGCACCGGTGGCAGGGATAGTCCCAGAGTCTCATCTGTAACTGTAAATAACCAAAGTGCTGGTGTGAAAGCCTGTCTGAGACCATGCATGTCACACAGCATTTAACAGTGTGCTTTGATATGAGACTTGGGCTCATAATAATCTGTTTTGAGGTACTGAATACACATGTGTTTGTGCTGTTTGTGCTTCCCTGTTTACCTGTTACATTTCCCCATCGACCAACCTATCACGCCAATGTTGGGTAAAATCTCCATGTGCTCCAAGATTTTGGATCATGTTGAGAGAATGGTCCTAAGACTGAATTTTTAATAAAGATCAAAATTCTAATCATCAGCGATGCACTTTGTCAGTAAAAGCATTCAGTTTGGAGTCGAGTTCAGAATTCAGAGGAAGAAATATTTTGTGTTAAATGGCAATTATTATAAAACTTGTCTTGTTTATGTCAAGAAATTAAAATTGGACAATGATTTTTATGTGTTTATTAATCACACAAAAAAAGAAACGGTGAAAAGTTATTGCAATGTTACTGTCAAAATCTCCCAGTCCTATGGTCCCAGATAGTGCAGCAATGACATTGATGGATGGGTCAAATGCAAAGGACAAAATTCCTCACATGAAAAATATAGCATGTGTTTATTTGGCTTGAATATTTGCGGTACTGCCCCATTCATGTATGTGAGTTTGAGACGGTCCTAAGATGGGTGTATTTTCTATATTTATTACTCATCCTTTCTATGTGTTTTCTCTCACTTTTGTTCTGCTAGTCAGTTATTGGGAGCACACACACACACACACAGACAAACACACAAAGCCACACACACACAGCCACACACAGACACGAGGAGCCTCCAGTCAGTGCCCCAGTGGATCTCAGGGCCATTCACACAGCCACTGGGCGTGCTAGAGTCCCCGACACGGGCTAGCGGCGTGAGCAACACGCGGCTAGCACCATTGTCCCATATTAATACACTATCGACCCGCCCAGACATGCTTTGTCAAAGGATGGAGCCGCCACACCAGATTCTCTCTGTGCTGTATCGATGTGGGGGCAGTGGAGGAAGGCTGTAATGGATACACAGCTGCTAAAGTTTGGGTAACTAAAAAAGAAGATTGTGTTTTTATCTTCTGTAATCCTGCTCAAGTTCTATTTACAGAAGCAGTAGCTATGCATTCCACCTGATGGGAGACACATTATTTTGATATAACAAAAGTTTAGGAAGCATATTTGTTCAAAGACACAATGAAGCGTCACAGTGGTGCCCTCTAGTGTCTCTTCACTTGGTGTAAGGTTGTAAAAAATGTCTTCTTTAAATAAAAGGACCATTTTGAAATACCATTACTAAGTTTGAGCAGTTGATTAAATAATATGAGGTAGCTATTAAGACTTTTGTTTTAGTATGGATTTTATTAAATCAAATAGACAAATGGAGTAATGACTCGACATTTCTGAAATTGCCAAATAAAATAGGTCTAAATTACATTTTTAATTTTCAAAGACAAATAATCTGTAACATTAAAGAACAGGTAGAGTGTCTTGTTTCTTCAAAATAATACTACTTATTATTGTGTATGTTGTGATTGAACTCTTAAACGTGCACTGTGTAACTTTTTGGCTGGGGTTCATGTTGTTCTTGTTTCTATAGATATGTTGTTGCTCTGCCTGGAATGTTCCACAGTATATTAAACATGTATTGACTTACAGGTCATTTTATAACTCAAAAATATCTAGAAAAACAGGCATTCTCCACAGATCTGACTTGTAACTTGGCCTGAGTTGGTCTCCATGAAGATAGAAAGGTTTAATGCCATACAGTGAAACATTCCAGACAAAGCAATAACATAACATCTCCACGAAGAAAAGCATTTGACAGACCCTCCACCAGAAAAGTTACACAGTGCACCTTTAATAACAAGGGTTTACTCAGTCTAGTGTATAATCGGCAGTTCTATAGGAAGCCTCTCCTGTTTCTGGGATGTCCTTAGAGGTTTTGGCTTGCTATTTCAGTTTGATGGATTATTTCTTCCGTCTCCTCCTCCTGTCGCCAGTCACGCATTTTAGCCACAATAGCCATTTGGCAAATATGGATGTATATGTTTTTGTATTTATAGGTTCAGATATAAAATAGGCGTGGGGCATATGTGGGGCGGGTTTTCTCAGCACTTTTCTGTCCCTTGATGCCTGGTCTATCTGTAAATATCTGCAGACAGCCATGTCAGGGATTTGTGTGAAGGTGACAGTGGCGGAGCTATAGCTGTCCAAATGTTTCAGTCAGAGCCGGATCAGAAGTGAAAGAAAATAAATGAAAGAGATAAGGGATGTGTTCTGAAGAGAATGCATACTGTCACTGGGATAAGAAGACATGTGTACAAAGATATTATAAAAAGGCTATTATGAGTCATACAGAAAGGATCAACATCTAGAATATGTTATACTTGCAGAAACAGAAGGGGTTACAGAATGGCATCTGATCTAAAACCCTACTTACTGTTATATGATTTTTTTTTATACAGAGCTTTAAATACAGCCACATTCACCCCTCAGCCCAATTTAGAAGTGGTAAAAGTTGATGGAGACATTATATCCAATCTTATAGTAGCTCAGTAGTGTTTTAGGTCTTTTCCACCGGCTCTGTTTAGCACAGCACAACACGCTTTGTTTGCTTTTTGACTGCGGATTGGACCTGGGAGCCGTGACGATTTTCTGTACTTGCTTCAGAGTGGTTCTAACTGTGCTGTGGTGATACGACAACGTGACGTGGACAGACTGCTGTCCACTGACTGGTCAGAGGAAATGTCGTCATATCCGCAACGATGTTCGAGGATCTTTAAATAATCACTCGCCGTGTGTAAAAAACATACCAACAACACGACGACAGTGAACATGACAGCAGAGGATAAACAACGGAGCAGATTGGAAGACCAGCGAAAGAAAGCCAACCCTTGGTCGACCCCTGCTACTCCACCCACTTCCAAGTGGTAACGACTGCATAGAAAAGCTTCACCGTGTAGTGCCGTGCCGTGCTGTTCTGAGCTGTGCTGTGCCGGTAGTGTAGTCCAAAAGACCTATTTGTTCACTGAACCAAAGGTTGGCGATCAAATCTTGCTCTCGATATACATCATTGGTTGAGTGGTCAGATCCACTGACTCACAGGTTGGCACTGCAATTCCACCTCCCACAAATGAATACTGTCCTTGTGTCCATGGGCAAGACACTTAACCCCCCATTGTTTGCGTACACTGGTGTATGAATGAGTGATGGAAGATAACGTGTGTTGACACTTGAAATCTCTTGTTCAAAAATAGTTCTTTTCCATCCAAATAAAATAAAAAGTAAGTTGAAAAAAGTTAAATATTTAAAGTGGACATTTCAATAGACGTATTCTTTTTGAGAGACACATTAGTCATTACAATCATTTCAGCTTGGATTAAGGTTTATTGTATCAGAAACTTTTCAAACACATTTACCTCAAAAACAAACAGCAGATGGTAGGTGCAACCCTTAAGAGAAAATGAGCGTTATTGTCAACATAAGCACATGTACTGTATTATTTGCATCCCCAAATGATCACAAACTCATAAGCCGCCAGCAGTGCTCCCAACAACTTGTCTTGATGTTCTGTTGGCAACTGTTTTTGTTTTGTCCCATTTTCATCTTCACAACCTTTTGGTGACTTCCTCAGTGACCCATAATGTCAGATTTATCGACCTCGAGTGAAACAGGAAGAGAAATGAGAACAACAATGTGGCGGGCAGTGGGGTAGGGATGGGTTAGCCAGAGACACGCATCCGCGTTCACACTCAGCTTACAAGACGCCGAAAATTGCTCAATGCATACTCAAGCAGAGGGGTCATGCTCAGCTGTCCAGTGTATGACAGTCAGGGTCTGATGGTGTGTGGAGCAGAGCTGGAGACAAACTAAAAATGTGGTGAAATAGTCAGTTTTAGAATCTGAATCAAAACAATAGGTAGGTTTTACTGCTGTTGTCAGTGTACACAGTTCACAAACAAGGAACTTGCTTCGGTGTTATGGTGCAACATAAAATACTGAATAATAATGTGCTATAAAAAATAAGGGCATGTATTAGCATGAGGTAAATAAAAAATATATATAAACCTTGACTGAAAATACACAATATATAGTGCAGTGCAAAACTTTAATTATGGTTCAAGTAAGTAAGTTAATTTTAGAGGGCCCTTACAATAAATGTGACAAAATATACAAAATATTATTCACACAAGCTCTATAGTAATTCATAATAGCCTTTTTTCTGCTAATTAATTTAATTGTTCCCTTCTTTTAATTATAACCACATTGATGCACTGAGCTCTCTCTGTGCAATTAATGGTTTGAATTATTTTATGAATTATTTTGAAATAATGATTTTTTTTTTCATTTGCAGTGAGTGACGAGCATTCTTTTCTAACAGCAACAAGCTGGGATTCCTGGAAATGGTGGGAACTCTGTGTTGTAATGTAGTTTCCTCATTAAAAACATACCGAATCCTGCATATTTAGGCTGAGTTCTTCTATCAAACTGAAAACACTCCACTGTGTTTTTAAACATCATACACCTTCACTAGAATCATTTGGATATTTTCAGCCCTGGAATTGGCAATCTCTACTGAGCCCATAGACCGGATATAAGAATGGACATAGCTAACACACTAGCCATGTTCCAAGTAGGAAGTGCACCAGGAGGCTCCTCCGGCTCCTTCTGACTCTGGCTCCCATTGACTTACATTGAGACCTTATCGCCTCTTTATAACTGTTGCTGTGGCTTCGTCATTTTGGTCTTAAAATGTTCATATTAACACATTCTTATTTTTTTTTCATTTCGCTATTTTGTTCCTAAATCAAGATATGAACATGAATAACGGATCAATCTGACGCCTTCATTCCTAGAAGTCGCTCCCGGTAGCAACAGGTTTGCTCAACAGCTAATGTGTTTCTAGTGAGAAGGACGGGCACATTTGGCTCTTGAGGTTGCTATGATGCTCGTGGTCGGATTTCCAAATATGGAGCCTGGCTCTGGTTTCGCTCCTGTAACCCTGATCATCGGGAACTGAAGGCTGTGGGTGACGTCACACTCACTTTGTCCACTTTTTATACAATCTATGATTCAAAGGGAAAAGGTAGCTGTTCACTTGAAAACTACCACTACATGACATCACAAGGTGGAACAGTGTATTTTGAGCTTTGGAGATATCGACTAATAATAAAGAATTATTGTGTGAATGACACAAAACTCCAGGTACAACATTATAACATGGGTAAAAGCTCACTTTTGCATAATGGGGGACGCTATTAAGAATTACAAGTTGTATAAATAATATTTGCGTAGAACAATTGTGATACCAAAAACATTGCTGTGCCGTCCCCAAGCCTGGATAAACTGCAAAGAATATATGTGAGGAAAAGCTATACCCATCATAAAACCAGATTCACATATGAATCACAGCATGCTATGAGGCAGATGACTTTCTGTGACGCACCAGCTGGGAAAACCCTAAAGGCAAGACGAATACGAAGGGATAGAGGATGACTAGATGGATGGATGGGCCAAAAGATACAGCAGAAGAAACGACAATTTCATTTCCCATCTGCCAGGTTATTGCAGCATCAGCAGGCCTTTATTCCCTAACCTATTTTGGTGTGTATTCCAACTTTTTTCACCCCTCCATGCCCTCCGATATCAGCATGTTTCAATCAGTGTAAACAAAAGCTAGGCCGGTGGCATTTAGCCCAGAAACCTGAATCCCCCCACAGACCTTTTCTCTTAATCTGAAAGGCCAACAGAGTAGTTTATATATTTTATTTTATTTTTTTGTCTTCTCGTGAGTGCATCATATCATGGGGTGTCAGCCGGCCAAGTTCAAAATGATATCTCTGTATCTTTTATATAGAGGGATATCAGTCGGGTCGTCATGCCCTCTGCTGTGCCCATAGACGGCATAAAAAAGTGGGCTATGGGAGTGTGACATCACCCATAGCTTTCGGCTCCAATTGAAGCTCACGATGCTAGCAGTTATGGAGCATATCTGGAGCCAAGTTGAGTATTAGGAATAGGAATTTATTTATAGACAAAATAATGAAATAAAAACACCAGGATCGTGTAGAGCAGATTAGTACGAACATTTTAAGATCAAGATGACGAGGCTCATTGCAGCAG
Source organism: Odontamblyopus rebecca (assembly GCA_030686955.1). Taxonomy (NCBI): domain Eukaryota; kingdom Metazoa; phylum Chordata; class Actinopteri; order Gobiiformes; family Gobiidae; genus Odontamblyopus; species Odontamblyopus rebecca. The sequence goes on along the minus strand of CM060672.1, from coordinate 15,110,975 downwards.
TTAAAGAGAATTGGAAACGGTTGATGGAGCCGGAAGCACCCCCCATGTTCAAGTAAAGTATTGGAGAAGTGTGTATTCTGGATTTCAGGCAAAGAAAGAGCTCGCTTCATTAAAACATTGAAGGATCAAGTGCCATCTCGAGTTTGGGCAATAAAGTCACCATGGCTAACTGTGGATCTGTGATAAATGTCATGTATAATGATCTCATTGTGAACCGGGGAGCTAAGGAAGAGATGAGATGGAGCAAAGTTAGAAAACAGCATATAAAGATTGATGTTGTGTCATATAAACAGGATGCTATTGATTGTAATCATAAACCCAGCTTACTGCATGTTTTTCTACTGAGGGGGGCTGGAATAGTGTCTCCCAGTAAATATAGATCACAAAGACAACTGATAGCTTTGGTAGCCACGTGCAGAATGAGATACCCATGAACCAGTGAATTGTTCTCTAAGTGTTGTTGCTGGTTTACGTTCTCCACATTGCTCCAGTCGGCCCAAAGCGACTCAATGTCCAGTCGGATCAGTTTGTTGACTTAAAGATGGAATTACTTTTCTGGGGCCAGGTCTATGGAGTTGCGTAGTGTGGAACATTTCTGGCAAAGCAATAACATCACCATGGAGACAACCTCATGGTAGACTTTGCAATTTGCATAGAGCTTAATGTCCTGAGCCACTTTTAGTCCATTCACACAAATGCAATTGTAGGAAGTGGCCATTTAGGTATGAGAAGTCTGTCATTAATGTTTTACTGTGGAACATTTCTGGCAAACCAAGTAGCGCTAAAAGCTTCATAGTGATAAAAATCCTGAGCCACTATTGGCCCATTCACACAAATACAATCGCAGGAAGTGGCTATTTATGTATGAGAAGTCTGTCATTAACCTCTGAAAGCACAATGAATTGGCAAATGAATTTTCTTAGTTTTAGTTTATGGAGAAAAAAAACTATTTTGACATTTGGAAGATAATTGTTTATTTGCCCGTGCACCTTTGTCCCAGTTGTCCATGCAAAGTTTTCTCTTTTAAACAAAAATGAATTGAATCCCTTAAATTAAATTCCCGGGACCACGGCATCATTACCATAAAGGCAGATTGATACACTGTCCGGACAAAATGGCGGAGATACAAGGAGAATAAAGTCACACAAACAGACAGCTCATTAATTTACCCCCGCCTTGTTTTTGGGCACCAGGCAACCTGAGTTTCTCCATGGTGCACATAGAAAATTTACTGCTTTGACAGTCACTAACCAAGCCTCCTAATTTGTATCACTGCGCATTTGTTTTTGTTTTGGCGTCGTCTTTATTTTTTATTGCAAATTACAGAGTGCCCCAAGTAATCGTGCGGGTCCACTGAATACTAATGAGTGGCGACATAGGACTTTGCTCTGGGAATTGCAGTCGGATGTTTATGATTATTGGAAGTTTTTCTCCTACACAGCCAATGTTTTCTTTCTCACAACCATCGCTCTCTCTCTCTATCTACTGATGAGCTTCCTGATTGTCATAAATCGTGAGCCGGTCTTTGTCCCTGGCGTATAGCTGTGGAGCTTGGTAATCTGCTGTATGAACCTCCCACACAAGAACAGTCTTTTAGGGTGAATCTGGGAATGTTTCTCCAGCAGGTGTCAAGGAAAGGTCGGCATATTTTCAAAGCAAATGTAAATCTATTAGAATAGCGGTCCAGGGAAATTAGAGGGATACAGTGGTAAACACAAAGCAGGAGTTTATGGGTTCAGATGGTGACTATGCAAATTGGTGGGAGATAACATTTCATTAGAATTTATACATTGCATTGTTCTTTTTGGTTTCTCTGGCTCTTCATTATGGGGCCAAAGAGAAAAATAGCACAAAATATTTGTATGGACGTTTCTACATTTGGTGTGATATTTATTTATTTATTTATTTTGGAATGTAGACATGCGTACCTCCTGAGACCATGTTTCTTACCTGAAAAAGGGTGGCTAATAGGTTATACCTCTGCAGAATCAACATGACTTTTCTGGTGAGAGGTTCGCCACCTTATGTGTGCATGGGGAGGCGGTATTTTCTTTGCCTGAAATGTTCCACAGTATGGAATTAAATATATTTTTTGTTCAATTATAGGTGAAAAACATGTATTTACTGTGAGCTGGCGCACCTTTCCACAGATCTCTCCATTGAATTTGCCTGGTAGTTTGTCTCCATATAATTTTAATTTCATACTATGGAATATTCACTATAAAGCAATGACATTTCCATGGAGACAAGTAGGTGAAAGACCCTCCACCAGAAGTTCCATAATGCACCTTTAATGATACAAGGATGTTTGGTCAGAAAGTTTTCCGCTACAATCACATGGCTGTGATTGGGGTGAAACTAAACTTAGCATCGTCACACACTAGAAGCTGCAAACCACCAATAGCAGTGCATACCCTCACACTGGAGACCCCAATAGCTCCACTCTCACCCAGGTGTTAGTGTTGTAAGCAGAGGCGGCTCATGTCATAAAACCACCAGACCATTTTGAAGTGTTCGGAGCTAATCAAATGATTCCCCAAAACTTGTCAAGGTTACACAGACAGATGCAGCTGTAAATTAGATTTCACACTACGGCGGTACTAAATAAACCTTTATACACACTCTCTAATCCCACAAAGAAATGCATGGTCTTCCCCTACCACCACTTACCCAGTACCATCTATTTTACTCAAAGTGTTCCATGTTAATTCATCCAGTAGTAAGAGGAGTATTTAATGGATGGTTGTATATTTAAATGTATTGTATCATATGCCTTGTATCATTTCAGTTCCCATGTACTGGAGTAAAATGTGTCACATCCTCGTATAGATATATTGTATAAGCAGCTCTTGAGGTCAAAATAAGTCTGTTGCGTGCTGTCACTGTTTAGTTTTAAAACATTTAGTAGCCAAAAATTAGGATGTGCATGTTAGCATGCTAATTGTTGTTAGCTTTACCGTCATAGCAAAACTCCACACTAGCAGCACGGATGAAGAGCACTCACACAGGGTTCCAGGTTTGATCCCCAGGTTGTCCAGGACTTTCTTCTTTCTTGTGGAGTTTGCATGTTCTCCTTGTGTTTGGGTGGGTTTCCCCTGGGTACTTCGGTTTCACCATCAACACAAAACATGCACCATAGGTACAATCCTCCAGTGAAGGTAGTCCTGACCAACCCTAGTAACAAGACCACGGAGATGGGTGGCCGAATGCACCCACTGCTCCTGAGGACCTGCCCCAATGGCTTTAAAGGACGGGTCAAATGCAGAGGACAGGAAATCCCTTTGGGGACAATACTTTTACTACCTTACTTTGAGGAAAAGCACTTACTGTATAAATTCATCACTGTGAATAATTGTAATGTTTAGAATGCATAAAGGAAGTGAGGAATAACAACTGCAGTGTTTAAAATGGACTAGTTCTGTTTTCCTGTTTTTAAAAACAGTACAAATCAGGTGCCTTTAGGTACAAGTACAGTGCAATCTCAAACCATTTGGTGAAATTGCACAGAGACTCAGTTCAAGCCAATGGCATGTTTGTTTTGGTGAAATATTGATCGCGTGTGGATCTCTATTGTAATCAGGGTGTCCCTGCAGCCTCATAGCCTGCGCCTGCCGTACATTATCTTCATATTTGTTCATTTTTGCAGATGTGTTGGCTTAATTTCCCCAGACTCTGGCCAAGAACAGGGCTTTTTACATGGCAGACGTTCTGACAGTACAGCAGGAGGAGGAGTGGTTTAGGAAAATTAATGATGGCTGGGTTCTCCTCAGATTTAACCAAAATTTTATGAAGTGTGTTGTAAGTTAAGATCTGAGTTTCCTTTTGTTGAAATAAGAGCACTATTATCAGCATGCTTTAGAAGAATTCAGTGCTCTCCATGCTGATTCACGACTCCATCAGAGTGCTATTCCGGCACATTTGAAGCTAAAGTCCATTGCTAGAGGTGGTCGAATACTGTCAGAAGCCAAAAAACGGCACAGATCAGTGTTGCCTTGGCGGAGATCTTGCTGTAGCAGTGAGTCTGTCAAGACAACAAGCTAGTGTAGTGAAATGGGCAAGTTCTTAACTTCCATGTAAAATGCCAATTTGCACACTGAAGAAGCTTCCCACCATTTTCCAGCCGATCTTACAACATAGCCACGAGTCAAAACGCTACTTTATGGACTTTAGCTTCAAACGTGCCGGAGTTCCCCTTTAAAATACCTAAAATAACAACTTCACTCACATAATGTCTATACTGTATATAAAAACATATTTTGATGTATTTCTGTGTTAATATTTATTTCCTAATAGTTTATTATGTTTATGTATTTTTGGCCCAGGCTTTGTATAAGTGAAATGGAGAAATATTATATACTACCTCCAGGCAGCCCAGGTATACTTGAGATATTGTCAATTCATTTTACAACTCTATATTCAAACTATGACTTTCTTTGAGTCTTGAATTCAATTTTGAATCACAAATGAATCTAGAGAAGTTTTTTTACAGTACAGTTTTCTATATTTTGTATTGGATAGTTATCTTATTTCCTGAACCATATCTGTAAGGTCACCATCACCACATTCACTGTTCTCATTCACTGTTATTATACAAAGTGGACAAAGAGTATACCTAGAAATCATTATTTTTGGTGACTCAAATGCCACGTGAATATCCACTGTCTGCCACTAAATCCTTCATAGTCTCTTAGTCTTCTACAGTTCTGTGTTTGTTGTGTTCACACTTTTTCCCAAGACCAAACGCGCCGCCATGTTTAGTTTTAGATAGGCTTGCAAGATTGTACAGGTTAATCCATGGAAATCCAAACAGTCGTAGCCTGCGTTGGGTCTCATGTCTGACCTGAGATGTTAAAACTTTGATATTGCAATCATAGGAGCGGGATTTTAGCATCACAGCACATGCATACGTGGTTCTATGCATAGGAATGTGACTGATGACTTCCATTAACAAGACTGGGAGAGGATTAGGCCCCCTTGCGTGTTAGTGAATCTCACCTTTACTTTGCTATAATGACTTTCCCTCCTCAAGGTTGCCCCTGTCACTCCAATATTCCCCTGGTATAAACGACCAAATAAGGTGGTGCATTCCGTTAAGGTAAACACAAGCCAGGCTCCTATTTTATCATCGCCGAAGCATAACCAAATCAATTTATAAACAACCTTATCTGCGGCGTTAGCCTAGCCGCGATTAGCACCAATAGCTCTTTGCATACACAACTCAAACGGCTAAGCTATCTACTGGTTTGAACTTGATTTGTCCTCCTTATATGTTTGTGTAAGGAAAATCGTAAAAGAAGTAAATGTAAATGAGAGAGGGAGGGAGAAAAGGGGAGGGTCAAGGGAGGGGTGAGTAGCGAAGAGGAAGAAGGGAGGGGTGGGTGACGAGTGAATTTTGACATGTCATTTCTGAAATTGAGTTTTGATAACTGACAATTTGTTCAGCTAGTGGAATGTCAGGAGTCCAAAAAAGATTGATGAAGTGCATAATAGATGTCTAAGATTGACTGTGGCTGGGTGGCGGGCTGGAGTCCCGCGCAGGCGTCAGAAACGATACAGAAATGAGATTCTACTTACGCACACACACACACACACACACACTCATGACGCACAAACAAGCGCCCACTCACATGTACGGCGCTTGGTGACTGGAGAGCACCTCTGATATGGAAAGTACTCTGTGTCAATTTAGATGTGATTTGAGCCCCAACATGGAAGTGTCAGTCAGGAGGTGTTGTCATGCTCCGCGCCGCTGGATAAATAGGGCCACATTAAGGAAGCCTGTATTTTTCTGATCAGGGCTAATGGACTGTGCTTGTCGGGCTGTGGTGCATTAGAAGTGAGGGGGGCTGAAAGTAAAACTGAAATAGAGTAAATGCAGGTCGAGATTATTTGGAGGGGGGAAAAGTCTGTGATTATTTTTTTGAGGTCATTATCATTCATAATAATAATAATACATTTTATTTATTAGGCACTTTTCTATTGTAAGAGTAATTTTTGATGACTGCCTTGGCGGTAATTGATGAAAACATAATTGAACAACCAAGCTCACAATAAATGACTGACTGATTTATGATAACTTAGCTGGACAATAACACATTATAATAACATAATATCAACATATCAGAACTGATATGAAACTAACATTGTATAGTATAATAATGATGTAACAAGACAATAAGGTTTGTTATTACAGTGTAACAACAAAAATCAACAAAATAATGGGATTTAACATTTAAAGGAGTACCATGCAGCTTGTCTCATGGAAAGGTAATTCCTTTGCCCTGAATTTTCCGCAGTATAGCATTATCTTATCTTTTTTATTCACTTACAGGTGTTTATATTGCTCAAAAAAAAAGTTGCCTTTCCACAGATCTGACTTGTATCTTGACTTGGTGGCATTGCCGGTTCCTCTGGAGATGGATGTACTTTGAACCATCCGGAGCAAATATGATACATAATTGATACACACCCGTGTTTGTTTATATTGTGGTGTTGTCCACTGAAGATGGCTCTTTGTGCCATATTTAAACTTCAAATAAATCTAAAGTGCTAAATCTATACCTGACATTTTCATCTTTTCAAAATCAATCATAAACACTGTATGCAAAGAGACACTTGTGCGCAAAGTGTCAATCCTGCTGCACCAAATACATTTGATTTTCCTCGACAACAACAATGCAAGTGTCGTGAGTGACAGGAGACTGTCGGCTGTAAAAAACATAGTCTCTTTGGAACCACAGTGTGACAACTCAGACGGGGACCCCTGTGGTTTGATCTTGCTTTTTCAATTTCTATTTTAAATGTTTCTGCTTTTACTAATCAGTACTGGAGAGTCATTGTTGCTCTGTTGAATTGTTGTTGATCGTTGTTAATATTTTTTATTTATTCCTGAGAAATGTATGGTGGGTTTTTTATACCCAAGTAAATGAGACAAATAATGATTCTCTATAGGTTAAAGATCCACTATTTAAGTTTTTTCTGCTGAAGGGTCTACCTCATGCTATTCTCCACGGATATGTGTCTGGAATGTTGGAGTAACTTTTCTTTCTTTGAAGAAAGTTATACCAAGTTATAGGTTAGGTCTATGGAGAAGCAAGCCTGCTCACAATGCATGTATTGTGGAACATTTCTGCCAAAGCATCTGCATGAAGACAAGCACACAAGATGTTTTTTTTTATTTTTATTTCCATTTTTCATCCTCTTCAGTCCTTGTAAATATATTGTTCTCTACCTCACCTCAGATGCAAATTAAGACTCTTCTCTCCTCAATCATTTTTATCATTTGTCCTGATCACTTTTACTAGTCTGGAATAATTATACGTCTAGACTCTCCATGTAATTAGAATCCATGAGCATTTGAAGACAATCTCACATTACTGTTTTTATGGGTCTGCAATCGCTAAAGGCAAAATGTCTGCGCATTTTAAATACCCCAGAAGTGTCTTGTCAGGAATTATTATTTTTTATATTTTAACTGATGAATGTGGCGGGCAAAGGTCGAAGCCATATTCAAACATTAAACATGATGAAGGCGTGAAGAAAATATTACAATCACATGACATGACATTTTGAACAGGAAAGGTCGTATGTTGTCCTGATTAAGCCATCATAAAATTGTGTTAATTATTCAGCATCATAATATAGACAATATTTCAGATGCTATCGACTGGAGAATCTTGCCCAGCATTGACGGTAATGGTGATGAGTGTAGATGCTCTGCCTGAAGTAACTCTCTCCATTGCCTTAATAGATTACAATAATGAGTAAATAATATACATTTGGCAGGGGTACAAATTAGGATTGCATAGTCATGGGGTAATTGGACCACAAACCCCTTTTATCCCTGTGGACACAGCTAAAATATATTAGTTGTGGTTGTGGTGAATTAAGTGTCTTGTGCAATTATTTAGTTATTTTTGCAGTAATATAAATTCATCAAGAAATGTCTGCCAGCTCAGACCTTGTTATCTTGACCTCAGTCATAAGACGTATAATACTCCCTACAACAGAAGCATAGTCAGACTAGACTGAATTGAAATGATGACTTGGGTCCTGTACTGATGGTAAATGAACTTCTGCTTTCGAATTCCAGCGTCATGTATCCTCTACCAAGTCTCAAGCTACTTCAGTTTATTCTACAACACAAACCATACCATATATATTTATTTATATTTATATTTATTTGCCGTACCTACATCATAAACTTATCGTAGTATAAGATGCCATATATAGATTTCCCATTTTACAGATTTAAGATATAATCAGCTTTCATATTACTGTTCCCATTTGTTCACTTATGGCTAAAGCTGGTGGTTGTTCATAACTGTTAAAATGATGAAGCTACATGACCCAAAAGTTTTCATCTTTGCTTGGAGGAATACACGGCCGCATCCTTCTGGTGGGTTTGTCTAGCTGTGGGGTGCTCCGCCCAAAGGTCACGCATGTCGTTAAAACCAACGCATCAATAGATGAGAGATTTTCTCAAAGGTGACACGATCCGTTCCACCGTAATTAGCTTCATTTTTAACGCTAGCAGGTCACTTAAAAGTCAATTCTGGCGATTACAGCAATGAATCTTTTACATCAGGTGATATAAAGTTGTTTGCTTCTTTGGGAATAGCACATTTTAGGAAAAGGTCCAGCATTACTTTTGTCTGTCTTCTATGAGTTTTTTGGTGGGTGCAGTGTTCCATAAGCTTAAAGGATATCGGGAGTGTTCCAGCAAAAATCTGACAACACAAAAGAAGCTGTGAAGAGCAGACAGCCTTTAGCCATTAACTTTTTATGTTATGTTGACAGATACATTTATTTTGAAGTTCTTCATAAATCCTGCATGTAATTTCCAGTTCTTGTGCTCCATAGTAGAAAAGGTTTCAAAGGTAATCCTATGTTTTCTTCTTTTTTTAATCAAATGTTTTGACTGGCATCCAGGTAGGAAATGAATCCAGGTGGGATCTCAATGCCAATAACATTGTTCAGATGACTAAATTTGAAACCTTTTATGCCTAAATCCTTTTATAGTAACAGTATTTTAATCTGAAGTTTATATGTCATCCATGCATGGTTCTCTTACAATATTTCTCAGGCATCATACAAGCCCATGCCTATGGTACAAGGTTTGTTCCACAATCCTACATAACCAGGAAGCTCATCAAAGCACAATACAAAACAATACACTACAACATCACAAACCTGATGCAATGTGCAGCAATAGTATTAGCTGAATGCCAGCACATTGTGAAGGGGGAGTGACTTAGCGCAGGGAGCAAGGGAAGGGGTTTGTTATGCAAACTGCAAGATGTTGATCATCTATGACACTGAATTTCATAAGCACCGTACATTGCCTTCTCTCATATCTGCTCACACATTCTTACTTATTAAATTAAAAAAACAGGGCATTTCCTGTTTTGTCCCGCATGGATACAGTGGAAAGTCTCTCATGGATGTCATGTCATGTGTGGTTATGTGCCATCAATGTAATGTACTCAGTTTTTGTTGTTTTCCCATGCTAACACAGACTAGTTTGACATTTTTTAAGAATTGTGAGAACACATTGGTTTTAATGTGTAATTAATTTCCATGTAAATACATATTTGACTCAGAACTGCAAAGGTGAGATTCAGCGTCCAGGAGGAGGATGGCACATGTATAATTTTTACATTTACAATAGATTCCATTTTGTCATGCCCCTCTTGTTCTTTTACGTGTATAATAACATCACCCAAACATAATTATTTTAAGTGTGAACACAAAACATTGTATGACATTGTCTGGTATTATATTTATTTTTCCAATTTCTATTTCGTGTTGTAGAGGTGCAAAACAAGCAATTACGTGAGTGTGCAAACATTAACTTAGTACTACAACTGCTTAGACAACTTCTATATTTATTTTAAAGGGAGGCTATGAACTTTTTTCAGTTCAAATTTCATGTAAATGTGTTCCCAGATACAAGGGATGCCATTTGCCTTTTTTTTAGTTGCTTGTTCCTGTCATTGCTCTGCCTGGAATATTCCACAGTATGACATTAAACAGCTCCACCTTACATTTACTCAATTACAGGCGTATTATACTGTAGCTCCTAGAAAAACAGGCATTCTGATTGTAAGCAGGATTGATTCTCCACAGATTTGACCTGTAACTTGGTCTACTTTGGTCTACATCTCCATGAAGATGGAAAGGTTTAATGCCATACTGTGAAACATTCCAGGCAAAGCAATAACATCTCCATGGAGAAAAGCATTTGAGGAACCCTCCACCAGAAAAGTTACATAATGCACCTTTAGACCTCAAAGGATTTTCTGATCTGAATGGTCACTACTTAAACCCCAGCACCTGCAGCCAGTCATGATTCAGTGCTAGTGCAGCCTCTGCAGCTCAGTGAGGGATTCACATGAGGTGTGGCCTGTCCATATACCGAGGCAAGCTGGTACTCTATGCAAGGCAATGCTAACCTAGTTGTTATTGTACCTTTAAGCCAAGAATGTTTGCTACTCTTCTTTTAAAGGGTCAATATTACTCTATTTTCTGATCTATGGTATAATGTTGTTTCCTCATCACAAACATACCTGGAGTTGTGTTTTGTTTCATTCACACAAGTTTAACGCACAGATCCTGCATATGTAGACTGAGTTCTTCTCTCAGACAGAAAACACTGTTATCATGTAGTAATACAGGAAGTGCTCCACTGTATTTCAAGATCCATACACCTTCAATAGAATCATTTGGATAATTTCAGACCTGAAATTATCCATCTCTACTGAATTAAAGGTAAAAGTAACCCACCGCTGCATGACATCACAAAGTGGAACAAGACATTTTGATTTTTGGAGACAGACTAATAATAAAGAATTAATCAAACATGTGTGAATGAAACAAAACACAACTCCAGGTATGTTTCTGAGGAGTTAGCAACATTATAACATGGCTTAAAGAAGTGTCGATTTTGCATAATATAAGAGCTTTAAATTGGCCAATAATCATGTTGGACCAAAAGTCTTTCTAAACTTCCCTTTTAAACTGTTGTAAATTTGTGTGTTTATTTTTACAGAAAGAGAGGTTGTAAAAACATCTTTTGTAATTGAAAGTAAAATTATGTTTTCAAATGTCTATCAAACACAGCTTCTTCACGGTATATAATTTGAGTTTTGTTTGTTTTTTTCCGAGCACTTATTCTTTACACACCACCGTCATCTCATGTCACACTCTCAACTTGAACACAATCAACGGTTAAACACTTGTTCCCACACCCACTCACGCATTGTACACAATCACCGACTTCCCTAGCAACAACAAAAAAAATCGAAATCATGAGACAAATTACCACCAACTACATCCAACATCTGCTGTTTTCTGTCTCCTCAATCAGGATCAATTTGACACCTGCTTGTTGCACCACCACACCACAGAGAAATCGCCCAAATCACATACCATTCCACTTTCCAGGTGTCTTTTGAGTACATTTTTTCACCAATAGTCTCATAGGTAGTAGCTTCATGGGGGTTACCGATCCCTTCATTGCAACCCCTCATCAGGATAATTAAGCTTTTCTCAAACATGCGATTGGAATTTCGCCAGCCCTTTTTTTCCTGAGTTGTAGAGATTCTGCGCAAATTGCCTATGATTTGCCACCTGATTGTGCTATGATTATGTGGCTGTGTGTGATTACGATGGCCCATAATTACAGGTACACATTCACTGTAACAACAACACCCCCTTGATCGTGGGTATGTTACCTGTGAAAGCACGGGCCTCTACTATAAGGCAGTATTCTTCTCATGCCCGTACCATTGTACCACCTCTTCTTTGTGCATGGCTAATTCCAACAAACACCCAAGGAAATCCATTTGTGGAGTACTTTGATGTTCTTTGATGCTAGATTGTAAATTTTCTTTCTTTTTCTGTTTTTTTTTTCCCTCAGAGTTGAGCTCTGAATACAGGATTTCCCAGGATGGTCCACATCTATGATACATGCTTGTTGCTTTGTGGAAAGCTGACTTTGAATGTTATCAAAGCAGGCTGCAAGGAATGTTTTGAACAATTTTACACACAATTATGTTCTAATAGCATTCTCTTTATTGTTCATGTAATTGTGCAGTATAATATACAGTAGCTATTGCAGAGGTATGGTAGGTGTTACACTACCAAGCAGCTTGTAAGTTTGATGACCAGTCTTAACTATAAATTCAGCTGTGTTATTAGGCAAGACATTTTCATCACAACGCCTCCAAGGGCACAATGTTGCTACAATAAAATGTCTTATGTCTTAGTTATTTTTGCTCACTCCCCTATCTTTGCTCCCCATGCTAAGCCCCTAACCCTCCAGAACACTATCACAACACAATCAGTGTGAATGCCAGTAATGAAACTACTGCACATTGCATCAGGTTTGTCAAGTTGTTGTGTAGTTTTGCTTCATGCTTTTTTATATTTTTGGAGAATAGTTGTGTGGGAGCATGGATGATGTAGGCTTTTGGGCTGAGCATTCTGCAGAATATTACAGCTAACTGTAAGGAGGGTTCCAGTAGTAAACAGGAGAGATCACTAAATTACTGAAACATGTATGGATGACATCCTCTTCAGGCATGTTTTTGTTGAGGGAACATTATAATATAAGTTAAAAGCTCAAAAAATGCCCCATCTTCAAGGAAAAAGCTGAAAACTGATTTCAATAGTTTCAATATATTTTTTTTTTTTAATCTGGCTATGGATTTTTTTGGACAACATGAAATAGTATCAAAGATGGAGCTTGTGTATCTGGTAAAGTGTACTGCCCACCAAAAGAAAGCCCATCTTAAAAACAAATAGAATGAACAAAATACTTTTTGAGAAAATGTTGTACTCTAAATTTTCTTTGTCTACAATTCCCTGTCAAATTTGGAACTGCTTTGGACCTGCTTCTTCGGGACACCTGGATTACCTCTGGCTGTGTCTGTTGTATGTGTGTGTATTTTTGTGATGAGATTGAGTTGAGGGGATTGTTCTACAAGATGTACAAACACTCCGGTCCAACATCCATGCATACCAAGTGTCTTTTTATGGCACCACTTCCTCGTTTGAGAATAGCAAGTCACCTGCAGCTAGCCAGCAGCCTGCCGGGGTCTTGGCTGGGGATCGCCATTTGTTTCAGTGGGGGAACAAGGAGGTGTTTATTTGGGCTTGTTGGACTGATGGTGTCCCCTGTCAAAGCATCTGCACAAATCAGGGCTAATTTCCATCTCATTACCCCTCCTCCTCTACATCCTGAATTCATTTTTTCTTTTTTTCTTCTGCTCCTCGTGAGACATTTCTGACATGTAACATTGTGATGCAACAATTGTCCTGTGTTGCATTGTTGCTTTTATTATTTCTAGCAGTGTATCATGATTTGTGTGTTTGTTGTTAGTTTTGTCTATATTGTGTCTATATTAGCAGTATCAATTGTGAATAAAGCAGAATATCATTGTCATATTGGTAGAACACATACATATATGTACTTTGGTTTATTTCGATCATTTTACAGCATTACTGTAAAATCACAGCTATAAACAGTATGGAAACGTGCTACATACGAGCATATGAGCCAGCCTGATCTGCATATTTATGGCAGAAGGGGAAGCCTACGCAGACATGGAGAGAAAATGCTCCACTCCACTCAGAGAGGAATTAATCATAGGACCTTGTTGCTGTGAGTGAGGTGAAAACAGTAACCACTCAGCCACAGAATGCATTTAGAAACAACTTCATTTCATACATTATTCAGGCTCAGCTTAAAAAAAACATATAAAACAGAAGGAGTTCATTTTAAATGGTTTGCAATGGTCCAAAGTTATTCCTCAGTTATACATTCTGAGCATCCTAATTATTCACTGTAATTGTGGATAAGCACCAACTTTCAGAGACCAGAGCGAGCTTTGCCATGATTAAAGCTAACAAGTACTAGCATGCTAACGCGCACTGATTACTGATTATGAGACAATAAAATGCGTCCTAATTTGATACAGATAGCGTGCAGTGGACATATTTTGACCTGAGCTGCTAATATATCTATACTGGGGCACTCAAATTTTTCCTCAAAAATATGGAAAGAAATCGGGTACAGAATCTTTAACGGCATACTTGTTCAGCTTCAAATAATAATTGCGTTAACTTGTTGCATTGTTTATTTTTACAGTATGGTAGAGGTACAATGAATGTCCCATTAGCAGGTTGTCAGTTTGATGAACAGTTTTAACAATAAATATTGGTGTAGCGTCACTGGATAAGATACCAACCACTATACACCACAATACAATGTCTTATGTTTTTGATAATAAGGAAAAAAAACAACTTAGACAGGTTTCAATACCACAACAAAAATAAAATAAATACATAAATCATGAAAATAAGATGTATTGATGTACTGCTGATATAAAACTGTTTTGTTGCTAGTTTTATGTGGTATTTTTAGTACGTGGTTATGGATTTTTGTTTCGTCTTTTGTTGGATTATTTTTACAGAATGGCCACAGCTCTGAATATATTTCTTAAATATCCTCAGCACATAAAACGCACATCGTCCACCATTCTGAGCCAGGCTAATTAGAAGCAGCAGGTTTGGGCCCACTCGAGCTGTCCTGGTAGATGACTGATAGACATGTGTTTTGCCTGCTTTGGGGTCTGGCTCTCCTGATTAAAAAGGCAAAGACTCGGACTCTTGATGAGCATATGGATTAAAAGCTCTCTGTGATTGCCTGGCCGCTCCCCCACTCTAATTGAAACCCTAATGTGCACCCACCACATATTAATTAAAAGCAGAGGTTATAGGCCCTTGAGGCTCACCATTTAGGTATCTCATTAAAAATTAATAACCCCCGTTAATTATTATTATCGTGTTGTGGATCACGTCAGCAAATAAATAAGACAATGAGGTGGACTTAGCCAGGAAAAGGCCCGACCAAGAGATGTCAGGGCAAAGGGGGGAGGGCGCTGTGCACGGACATCAATATGAGCAGTTTCAATTAGTGGACACATGCTCTGAGTGCTGCCGCTGATGCTACACTGGTTTTAATGTGGTTAGCTTGTGGTCAGGGATGTGAGTGATCCTAGACTCCAGGCCTATGAGGACAGTTACCACATGTATCTGGTTTTATCTGGGGTACGTAAAGCTTAACAGGGGTCTCTAACCTTTTCCCTCCAGTGAGCTACCTTTACAAAACGAAAATGCCAGAGAGCTGCTCATTTTGGCGGCTGCAAGAAATATAAGAGTTACAGCAAGCCTTAGATGGGGTACAGTCAGATGCTTAAAAAACATAAACCATTATCAGTTTATTAGATTGCACTGAAAGTATACATTTAATTAATACAATTTTTAATTTGTTCAGCACCAAATTAATGGGCTTTGGGTAATGACCAAAAGGACAAGATCGCAGATACAAGGGGCAGAAGTTAGTTTCCTCACTGCGGAGTGGCTAGGCGCTCCCCTAGAGATAAGGTGAGGAGCTTGGAGCTTGGAGCTTGGAGTCGCTGAAGTGGCTCAGGTAGCTGTTTTGGATGCCTCCTGGATGCCTCCCACAGGAGGTGTTCCGGGCATGTCCCACTGGAAGACCCCCAGGACATGCTGGAGGGACTGTCTCAGCTGGCCTGGAACACCCAGAGGTGCTGGAGGAAGTTTCCAGAGTGAAGGAAGCCTGGGAGTCCCTGCTTAGACTGATTCTCCCATGACCCTTCCCCGGATAAGCAGAAGAAAATGGATGGATGGATAGTCAATACTATAATCAGAGATCCCTTGGCGAAGAGGATGTCGAGCTACTGGTCCGAGCTACAGGTTGGAGACATTTGTTTTACAAAAATCACTCCTCAGTCTACACGAATGCAGACATTTTAGACATTCTGTGAAAAGGGGTGAATGCTAACCAATGTTTTTTTAAGCTTCATAAATAAAATGTTCTCTTTTTTTTTTACTGTAAATGACTGTGCTATAGTCTTTCCATAGTCAACCCCACCCATTGCTGTTTTGATAATATTCCATTTAATTCCGTTTCATTTTCAGGGTTTATTTGTTCTCCCAGTGTACACAATAAATATGTGTTTGCGTTGGCTTTATGCCAGAAAACAAAATTTCGATTTATTACCATAAAATACATGCTGATAATGTGTGCATCAGTTGGAACTCCATTTAATGACTCGTCTGCTTATCCTTTAGCATAAGATTAAACTTTACACTCCATTTGGTGCAATTACATGAAAACTAATTAGCTTCTTTTTCTTTTCCACCATTTAGATATCTCCAAAATGTAAATTGTAACAGTGACATTGTTCAGAAAACACGCCATAATATGTCAAATTCCCAACAGCCCATTCTTAACTGAGATGACTGTGCATTGTAATTCTGCAAATCAACTCAAATAGATCGATTTTGCCCGTATCAGTGAGCAGTGATATTTTATTAATGTAGACTCTAGATTTATGTTCGAGTGAGGCAGCTTTTTTAATTTTGTGGGAATTGTATTGGATCTCGCTGGAGAAGAGACTCTTTTCACCCCAGTTATTTTATTCCCTGCCACCTAAGCGTAACCTATGGCGGGTCGGCTAGATGATTTCCATGCATATATATTTGATTAATGACATGCCAGCATCACTGTCAAACCCAATGCCATTCAGCTCGGCTAGATACAAAAGAGTGCAACAGATAATGGAAGGCAGTGCAAAGGAGAAACTTCACAGAGGGAATTCAGTATTGTTTTTATACTGTATCCTCCAGCATGCTACAAGCTTGTCTGCTACAAGATCAGCTTCCTAACTCAGTTCACTTTGTATTACGTTTATTTTGAACCAAACTGAATGAAACTGCATATAAATGTTGACTTGTAAGTACAGCATGAAAGAATTAGATGGACAACACAAATGCTTGTATTTTTACTGTATTTATCTATGTATTTATTTATTTTCAAGTCATTTACTACTCACTATTTTAATCCTCCTGAGTTTTCATAAAATCGACAGGGGTGTTTATAGGCCAAGGGTGTCCTCTGAGGGGCCTGAGACACTATATTGAGTAAACTTTACTCATGATACTGTACAAAATTATAGCAAAAAGAGTAGACATACATATTTATCATTTGTATAACTAAAATATGTATTTGCTAAATGTATCTATTTAAAATGTGTTCTATTCTCAAAATTGTTGCCTTAAAGACCTGGTCTTGGTGCCACGCTTGGGCCAACTCGGCAAAAGAAAGTTTGGTCCAAAAACACTACAAATGTATCGGAAAAACAAATCCTGTCTCTTATAATGCAGGTATCCAAACCTTTTTACTTTTAGTCATTTAGATCAAATAGTAAGTAAGATGAATTGTACACATTGCTTTGGTGGTGACTTAGTTTAAGCTTAATTTCCTCTTTTGAAGTACGGAGTGATCACCAGGGCTTACGACTCTGCCACCACAATACCCGCCAGGCTCTTAGCAGACTAACATGTTGAAACGCCAAAGCATCTGTTTACATTGCTTTTGTCCAGAGATCAAAGACATCCCTGGGTGCAAACAAGTTGAGCAGGTGACATGAGGTGCCACATGCTTCCTCTGCAGTGATGGTGGATTCAAGATCCATAAGGCTTCATAAACAAGGATGGATTTCATAGGGGGCTTTTTGTTACCAAGTGGAAAGTGGATGTCTCAGTATAAGGCTTTGTCTGGGTGATCTGTCAGCTCAATAAAAATATATGGTATATGAAAACTATTTTCTTAAAAACTGAAAAGTAAACCACATTTTTGAGGTTTTCTGAAATTCTAAATATCTTGATTTGGGACTTGAAAAACCATTTGCATTTATAATAGATTTTTAATAATAATAATGCATATTATTTATATACCATTTGGACGTGTTACATTGTATTATTCATGAACTTGATGCCTGATTGTAGCCACAGCTGCATTAAGATAGACTGAGAGGGGAGGGCTGCCAGTCTGTGCCATCGGTCCTACAAGTGTTTTTATTCCTCAGAAAATATGTTGAAAAATATGCATGTTTACTGTGAGCTGGATTGCCTCTTTGCAGATCTGACCTGTAACTTATGGTCTTATATGCTTGTCTCCATGGAACATTTTAATACAGAGCATTTCGGACAAAGCAATAATAGCATCAGACACAAGCAGGCGTCTGATGCTCCAGCAGAAAAGTCATGTGCACCTGTAAAAGTCGTGACCCCTGACTTATTTTCAGTGTCTATATATCAAAACAGTGCACACTATAACTATCATGAACAAAAGTAAGTTGGTGAGATGTTGTTGGCTTTCTCATAAGAATTATTCAAGGAGAAATGGCACCTGGCCTGGGGGAAATCAGCGCCTCCTTCATCCGGATTACTCCTGGCACAATCCGGACACTCCTGTTTGATGTCCCCCGCCCATCCGTCTTGTATGTTCGTCTTTTATCTCACTCTAAAGTAATATAGTCCTCACTGCAATTCAATAATGGGCCAGCCGAGCCTGTCAGCCTGCGTTTGGTCGTTATCTCACAAAGCCTTGTCCACTCCAGCTATATTTGTGTGTGGGTAAGTGATTTTGTCCCATGGGGGAGGGGTGCTCTCCATGTTGTATGGAAGACAGAAATGAACACAGATGGTGAATACATTTATGTGTGACCGGGAGACGGACATTCTATTTGTCCATCTGTGTTTGTAGCCGTCTTTTGACCGCTTATCCTACTCTAGATCTAAATTAAGAAATGGCAAGGGTGATGAAAAAAGTGCCTTGTCTGCCACCTGTGCAGTTGTGTGTACTGAAGACTGTCTGTCAGCTTGTCCTATAGAATGAGTGAAGGATTTAACTCATTTCCTAATTGGATGAAAGGGGGCAGATAAAGCCTGGAGTGACCCCGGGCTTGAAGTGGAACACTGAGAACCGCTGTAATTTAGCTGTAAAGTGACAGCTACGGTGATCTACTCTGGTAACACCCGAAGAAAGAAAACAGGCGAGGAGTAGATCAAATGAGATGTTCCAGTGTGAGATTGTGAGACAGGAATGTGTAGATGGAAGACTTTGACCAATGTTGTGTTTTGATGCAGACTGACCCATGAGACCTGGGACTCTTGCTTCACAACAAGAAGATGTCAGGTTTGATTCCTGAGTTGTCTGGGCCTTTCTGTATTGACTTTGCTCATTTCTCTTCATTTCTGGGTTTGGTCCAGGCACTTTGGTTTTCCCCATCAACCTAAAACTTGCAATAGGTCAAACCCTCTAGCTAAGGTAGTCCTGACCAAGCCTAGCAACAAGATCATGGAGAACAGGCGCTACAACCTGGTACAATGCATCTCTCCTGTTAAGGTTAATGTATATTGTGCACTGTCCCTGTCTCATTAAATAAATAAACTAAACTAAACAGTGAGCAATGTGAAATGGGGCTGTGGCCTTTGTTACAGGGGGTTAAGTGTAGGGTGAGACATTCAATCAACTGTTGGAAAGTGGAAGAAGTACAAGTATATCGATATCCAACACATGGGATCTGGATCAGCAACAAACATTAACAGAACCACCTTCAACAGACTTTAAAACGTTTTTTGGTTTTACATCTGTCGATTTAAAAAAAAAAAAACTTCATCCAGAGTATTTTACACTATCATTGGACATGCTTTAATCTGCCAATGTTTCACTGCCTCAGGCCTCTATGCACTGTTTCATGTAATGGTTGATGTGTGAGTGTTGTATTTGTGCTGTTTTGTGCTGCCTCTTGGTCAGAAGGTGTTCTCAATTGACTTGTTTTTTTGTTTTTTTTGGTTCATATAGGAATTTTAAATCCTTTCCTGCTATATCTGACCTAGAACGACCCCAAGCTTAGAAATGGGCCAGTGGAACCCAGAATAATTTAGCCATGAAGTGACAGCTACAGTGATGGGCCCATGGTACCACCTGGAACTGAAATGGACACGCTATACATCATGCAGAGGTAGCAAATTAGATGGATGTTGAATAGTAAGATTGACTGACTGGAACACAGGAAAGAAAGACAGGAGGAAGATCATTGAGCAGACTGATGTGCGTATATGTGCCGTTTGCAGAGATGGATGTCACACGGATTGATGGCTAAATCATAAATAGCAAATCTATGGATATTTTCATAGCACTACATCCTGGCGTAATGTTGGCGGGCATTTTCGGTTCAGCATCACCGTGGTAACTTCATCTGCATTTGCAAACAGCTTTCATTTACCTCCCAGTCTCTGCACGAGCACAGAGTCGCACATCTCATTCGGTGCATGCTAATATATGGCTACACCGGCCTCCCCATCATAATCACCAATAACACTAAAATGAGACGCATGACAGTAAATAGCAGTCAAGCTTTACAAAGACTATTTGGCATGGGAATGATTTTTGTGGCTAGCCAAACACTTCAGACACCGATAAATCAGGCGGATTTTTTGATATATTAAGCGGCTTCTTGTATTGTCGTGCCTCAGTGCTGCTTCAGACCGCATGCAAATAAAAAGATATATTTACAGTACGTTCAGTCAGAGGGGGATGTTATTCACAGCTTGCAAATGGTGAGTGATTTGTTCTTTCAATCAAAAATTTGATTTACGGACTTGGAAGTAAACAACAACTCCGGATTGAATAAACACAACATTTTTCAGCCTGCAAAGTATCAGTTTACACACATAGCTTTATGGCTAAGTAGATACGGTGTTACCATGCGCATAAATAAGATTCTAAAGTCTGTTGTATTTAGCATAGGAGCAGCAAGTTTGCAATCTATGTGGGATTTTTCATTGTCCTTGGTGGGCTAGCTGAATTGCATATATGTAGTGACACAGTGACGCTGCTTACTTATAAGTACATTGTTTTTTTACAAGACTGAAACTGAACAATGTACTACAATTTACTTTTAGTTAAAGTTAAACTATGCAACTTTTCTTGGCATCTGCTTGTCGTCTTGGTGATGTTATTACTCTGCAGGGATTGCTTCACAATCTGGCATTACACTTGTCTATCTTCATGGAGAGAAACAAAACACATAGCCAAGTTGGCTCCATGGAGAGGCGATCCCACTCACAGTTAGAATGAATGTTTTTCAAGTTTTTTTTTTTTTTTTTTTTGTGATTAAGACATCCGCAATTGGTTAAAGCAGGGCTGTGCAACCTTTTTTCATCAAGGGCCACATATTAAAACACAGACCAGCATGAGGGCCTATCGAGGGTGGTCAGAACAGTGAGTAATTCAAATCTGTGCATTTATAACAGGTTTGAATGACCCTCCAGACCTTTGTTCAGGCTTAGACCCTCAAAAGGACACACTACATTTGCTTGATCAAGGTAGATTTCAAAAACATGCAGTAAAAAGTACTACTTACGGTGGTATGGGCCAGTTCCCCTGGAAGCCTGAGGGCCAAAACAATTGGTCTGAGGGCCATAGTTTGGACATGCCTGCGTTAAAGGGACATATTCCACCATTTTCTGATCTGTTATAATGTTGTTTCCTCCTTACAAACATACTTGGAGTTGTCTTCTTTTTCATTCACACGTTTAACACACAAATCCTGCATATTTAGGGTGAATTCTTCTTTCAAACTGAAAACATATTCCACCTTGTGATGTCATGTGGTAATACGGTGTTTTTTAAACCCCATACACCTTCACTAGAATCATTTGGATAATTTCAGCCCTTTAATTGCTCATCTCTACTGAACTAAAGGTATAGCTGTTATTGTGAAAACCTCCACTTCCTGACAGCACAAGGTGGAACAGAGCATTTTCAGAGTCAATATTGTGTAATGTAGGACCTTTCCAAGCAAGATAGAACCCTTATTTAAACAAATCATTGTAGTTTTGTGTCAGCCTCAAGCTTATAAAACAACAGAGATGGCCTCAGGAAGGGCATATTGTATAAACCCTTAAAAGGAGACATTTGGTGCTAGCAACCTCAGACAGAAAAGTGAAGCAGTGAACAACATTTGATTTAGTAAGCCAGCGAACAACAATAAATAAAGCCAACATCTCTCAGCATACAAAATATACCAGTTTACCCACGTAGCGTTAGCGCTAACTAGATGCTGTATTATCATGCGCATAACTAACACCCTAATGGCTTTATTTGTCATATGGACGGTCAATTTAGTGGCGGTATCCTGCTGCCTCCCCGTTATCTCCACCAAACATGTCAGTGTTATTAAACATGCCGAACACGGAGCCACCATATGTGCACAGTGTGACACGTGTGGCATCAGGGTGTGCTCACAGAATACGCTGGAGCTGGCATCTGCATACAGAGAAAGGTGGCGGATACACCCCACCGAGGCAGGGGCTCCGAGGGGTCAGCTAGACTTAATTGCACTCGGGGAACATGTGTGATGGGCCAAGCTGGTGAAGCCACTCTGCAAGGGGCTGGGCCATCTGCCACTGCCCAAGACGGAGGAGCTATTTAGATTTAGAAATAAGCTCTGTTTCTGTATCTGGCTGATCCTATACTGTGCTCATTTACAGTCATTTTATGTTAAAGCAGACCTATTTTGCAAAATCGACTTTTCTGATCTTTTAACCACGTTGTACTTGTTCCCCCTTTACATTTGCCATCTCAGAGTTGTATTTGGGGTGATTTGTGCATGTTTGAGCAATCTTTAATCACTTATTCTCAAGACACCACCACCGGCACTGGCCCACTGCTCTTTACTTTCTTCATTCTCCAATTTTATTTTCTTAATCTATACTGCCTGGCCAAAAAAAGTCGCTACCTGAATTTAACTAAGCAAATAGGTACGAGGTTGCTGCAGTTGGTCAGGTCTAGGTTCAGCAACAGTGTGTGCTCAAAGAATGTAGTCAGCCGACTACCTGAATACACTGAATGACCAGATTATTCCATTAGTGGATTGTTTCTTCTGTGATGGCACAGGCATATTCTAAGATGACAATGCCAGGATTTATTGGGCTCAAATTGTGAAAGAGTGGTTCAGGGAGCATGAGACATCATTTTCACACATAGATTGGCCACCACAGAGTCCAGACCTTAACCCCATTGAGAATCTTTGGGATGTGCTGGAGAAGGCTTTGCGCGGCGGTCAGACTCGGCCATCATTAATGCAAGATTAATGCATTTGCTGTGGCATTGTTTCGATAAGCTTCTGCAGTGTCACAAGATTTATTTCCATCCAGTGTTACACTAATTTTTCACCAAGATCTTGCATTGATGATGGTCGAGTCTGACTGCAGTGCAAAGCCTTCTCCAGCACATCCCAAAGATTCTCAATGGGGTTAAGGTCTGAACTCTGTGGTGGCCAATCTATGTGTGAAAATGATGTCTCATGCTCCCTGAACCACTCTTTAACAATTTGAGCCCGATGAATCCTGGCATTGTCATCTTAGAATATGCCTCTGCTATCAGGGAATGAAACAATCCATTGATGGAATAACCTGGTCATTCAGTATATTCAGGTTCAGCTGACCTCATTCTTTGAGCACACACTGTTGCTGAACCTGGACCTGACCAACTGCAGTAACCTGGTACCTATTTGCTTAGTTAAATCCAGGTAGCAATTTCTTTTTGGGGCAGGCAGTGTATGATACATGTAGGATTAGACAGTATCGCATAGTAATTTTTGTACAAATGAAAAAAAAAAATCCACTATCAACGTGATCTGCAGTTTCCCATTAGAGTTACTAACTCTTTGTGATGGCGTTTACTAGGGGTGGGCGATATCTCGATATTTAAAATATATCGAGATATTTTTGAAACTCGATATGAATTCTGACATATTGATATATCGCTATAATACTTACGTTTACTTCTGGTTTCGCCGCTTC
Source organism: Odontamblyopus rebecca (assembly GCA_030686955.1). Lineage (NCBI taxonomy): Eukaryota > Metazoa > Chordata > Actinopteri > Gobiiformes > Gobiidae > Odontamblyopus > Odontamblyopus rebecca. The sequence continues at coordinate 15,087,227 of CM060672.1, read as the reverse complement.
GCTTGTTTTGCCTTCTCTGTGCCGCGCTCGCCTCCGCCTCCTCGCTTATGTCCCCTGTGCTCATCCCCAGAGCCCGGACCTGGCCGCGGACTAAACCAGGACTAGGACTAAACCAGGACTAAACGCGGCCGCAGAGCCCGGGGCTCGGCAGCGGACTAAACCAGGACTAGGACCAGAGCCCTACAGTGCGCCCATTTCACTCGCATTTGCGAACAAATATTTCGTCGTGCGAACGTGAAAATCAAAACAGGCGCCTCTGTGCGAGCGCTTCTGCAGCCACAATAAGGAGCTGCACACAAACATAACGTGACGAGTTAAACTTTCTAAATGCACCTGCCCAGCGCGAGCGCAACCACATGATACCTGCGACCGCGCACGATCCCAGCACACGAGCTCCGCGTGTGGCCGATATCACTCATACGAACAAACTCCGCTTCAAAACACACCCACGCCCCCTTAAACGAGGAGCGCCCCGCAGCAGGACCCACACCTGACCCACCACTCATTAGACAGCCCCACACCGCTGGACTTCCCTCTCTAAAGCCAGAGCTTTGTCTTGGTCTTGTCTTGGACTCGAGCGCATTTGGACTCGGTCTTGTCACGGACTCAAGGTCTGAATACTGAGTGCGATCATATTTGTCACAATGTGCGTTTGGTTTGGTAAATGTGCAGAGACTAAACATCACTTTAAAACAAGAGAATGCAACTCCAGTTAGGAATGTCAAAATACAGGTTTAAAAATCCTAGCCACTTTTTTCACTTTGAAGCAGTTTTCTTTAAAGTACCAGTGGAAGTTCTCTTAAAGAAGAGGTTTTTAAACTGTGGGTGAGGGTCCAAAAAGGGGTGCAGAGTGTTTAAGTGCAGTACTAAATGAATATTAATCAGATAAAATTTGTCTGTTGTTTTTGCAGTAGTGTGGGAGGGGGTTATTTTTCCTGTAAAGATATCGAGATATATATCGTATATCGAGATATAGCAAAATATATCGAGATATATTTTTTGGTCCATATCGCCCAGCCCTAGCGTTTACTTTGACGTCAGCTCCGTTGGACACCACAGTTTTCTAACGCAGAAATCAATAAACTTGTTTCTTTTATCACGTTGTTTTAGCTGAATATTGCGATTTTACAAAGTGCTAATTATAGTTTAATGATCCATGGGTGTCGTAGATTATTTATTCTTTCACCTTTCTGGTCGGGGGTCTGTCATCTTTGTGTCTCTATGGAGATGTTAGTGCTTAATCTAGAGTATGTATGGCATTAAACTAATATATTTTACATGTACGTATTTAATTACATGTGTTATAATTGCTTAAAATACTTTGGGAAGCATGTACTGTATTCTTAGTGTGAACTGGCTTGCCTCTCCACTGATCTGACCTTTAATTTGAGCTGGCGGTGTCACTTGCTTTGTAGAATAACACAAACACAAAACTCCATGATCTGGATTTGCATGTTTTTCCTGTGCCTGCATAGATTTTCTTTTACTACATGTAAAAGCACATAGGTATTGAATTATGATTTATTAAGAACCTAATATCCCTCTAACAGTATGTAGCTAGATGAGATTCCAACCATTGGTATTAAAACAGAATATTTCAATCAATAATACAGTCCAATTGAGTCTATGAATTATGACTAAGGTAGGCTGAGTGTTCCTTTGTTTAGCTGGTCTAATTGCACTATAAGGTGATCTAAGCATCTCGGGCACAGTCAGATGGAGGCCTCATGCGGTGTCACTGTGCAGACTTGATTGCCACTTCGCACGCCTCATACCTTACATCCTGCTGCTATTTTAATGCCTTTTCAATAGAGCCAGGACTCATTTGGTTAAGTGAGTCAAAGTGCTGGATCTTTTCTTCTTTGATTTGCAAATTAAAGTATCTGTTTGGAATTGAGAAGTGGTGATTTAGTTTTCCAGCTATACATTTATATATTTTTTATTTATTTTTTTATTTTGAATTAAGAAATGCGAGATTAAATGCCATCCGGTAGAACATTACAAGAAATAGAGGAGAGAAGCAAGTGGCAAACCATCCACTAGTAGCTCAGTTGGTTCGACATAAAACATCACTGGTCAGATTCCAGCTCCCACAGGTAAACACTATCATTGTGTCCTTGGGCAAGACACTTAACCCGCCTTGCTTCCTGTGTGTGTGTGAATGGGTCCCTTGATGTACTGTATAGCGCTTTGAGTGCCTTTAAGGTGGAAAGGAGCTATAAGTATGACCATGACCAGTTACCACTTGAAAAGTTCCACAGTGGTCCTTTAGGAGATTAGAGACACATTCTAGAAAATCTCTAGTTTCCTCCCATTGCTGAAAGCCCCAAACCAACAAGAAAACTCATTAATGTGATACAGTAACATAGTAGTCCATGATAAGTATTGTTGAAGAGCTTATCCAGCAAAACTTTACTTTGGTTGACCTCTCTGTGCATAGACTGATAATAAGAAGCACACGTTGTCAGTACTTTTGTTCCCCATGAAGGCACGCATTCGGACTCTGTGTCTTTGTGCCTATTTTTACTCAGTGCCCTATTCATTAAGGCTGATGACTGATAGGCTACTTTGTTGGCAGCCTGAGTCCATAGTACGATGCAGTGACCTTGGATTCAAACCATAGACAGGTGCGGGTGGTGGGGGCTCTAAATAAAAAGCAGGTTGCCATTGAGTGACTGTTCTGCTCTGGCCTTAAAGCTATAGCGTTTAGGAAGGGGCAGCCCATGGATCAAGTGTGGAGTCAGTATATGGAGGGGTGCACATCGGGGGTTGTCATGTATGATAGATGGGAGTTAAAAGGGTTTGACTTTAGAAACCATGGTCACTCTGGGAACTAGTTGAAATGGTGGAATGAATGACAAACTATGGGCCTACTGACAAAACTGAATTCTTTACATGTATGATTAATAGGTGTGATCTTTTGCGAGTGTTTGATGCCTTTGCAAGATAGGGCAAAGGTAGGGTAACTAGAAAAAGCGATACTGTTTCATGAGTTTAAGGACACAGCACTCCCATAGGGCATTTACCCCAGCTGAACTATGGCACTGAAATACATGTGCAAAAAGCTCAAACTGCACTTGAGATATTAAAAACAACCATATAAACAAACACTGGCCAATCTATGTATTTTCAGTGTCTTAAAAGTACATTATAACTTTTATAATTATAGCTGTTTTTATTGCTCAAAAATATCTTGAATATCATGCATTATTACTGTGATTGGGGTGTTTAATGCAATACTATGGAGCATTCCAGGCAAAGCTACATCTCCATGGAGACAAGCAAGTAGCCAACCTTCTACCAAAAAAGCTACATAGTGTGCCTTTTTAAAATTACAATTTACAATGGTTAAATCCAGCATGACAGTGAATTGTACCATAAAATATATTTGTGATGAAGTAAAGGTCCTGAAAGTGATCATAAAATAAAATGTCCCTTTAGTTTAACCTAGATTCTTTTAAAAGTACATATAGGGCTAAACTCAAAATGTCCGTATTCTTACTTTTATTGTTGAGCTTAATGAATCATAGAATTGCTAGACCTTTTCAAATGTCATTTTATTTAGCTCTTACAATAATATTGAATTTATCCGTCCATTTTACCACTTATAGCTAACTTGTAAATGCACCAAACGCCACTTACACTACAGTCGGCCATATCTTTGTGAACTTTCTTTTTACGGTTTTATGTCCAGTTATAGGCGTTTCAGATGCCGCATGAGCGCACACAATGGACGGGGCCAGAGGATTCTTAACCAATGGGACCCTTGGTGTTAATGTCTGTTTTGCAGCAGGGAGGCGAGATTCGAGAATGAAGGCCTTCGCTCATATCACATCAGCGCACCTCCCGCTCCTCTATTTCCACTCATATTTCCCTGACGGTCCATAAAGAGACAGCCATTCGAGAGGGCGCATTGATTTCTGGGCATATCTGGTGATAAAATGCTCTTCTACACCCGCACTTTCTTTAACTACCCAATTTGAGGGCCCCTGGATTTGGCGAGGCCATGCAGGAACTGTAAATAGAGCTGTGGATCAGAGGGAGGAGACAAGATGTGTTTGGAGTCATATCCACGGGTTTCAGAATGGCAAACAATTAGGACTGTTGCCATGGCAGTTAACAATTTTCAACTAAATTTCCTGTCTTTTGAATGGTGAAAAGTCCTCAAAATGTTGGCTATAACTGGAAGCTGAAATCCATAAATTCACAGTAAAGAAAAAGTGAAAACATCCTTAAAATTGTACACACACCAAATGTATTCTTTTGTCAGCTCAAAAAACTCAGATTCTCAAAAACTCAAACAGTGAAGCTTAAATGTTAACAGTAATGTAAAATTCTGTTTTACATTGCCAGTTAAAAAAATTATCATTTTTGGAAAGACAGATTTGTGTTTTGTCATTTTGTGAAAATGGCTATAAACAAGGTAAGGCACTTAACCCAATCTGCAGCTGTAACTAGTCTGTTTTTTTTTTTCAATTACACCAACAAGAAAACTCTTAGCCTTTTTCAGCACAAAAGTTTTGTGTAAATATGTCCTTCACCTTGCATTTGCTGTAATTCCCCTTAAACTTAAGTGTATTTTTCCAAACTGAAAATGGGCGTTTCTCCCAAAGCCGCCTTGAAGCCTGCGTCACTTTTTGGTCCGTAATGAAGCATTGTCCCAGTCGGTGCGTTTTATCATGATCTATGGATCTCTGATTCTGATGCAATAGAAAACCAATCACTGGCAGCAAGTCTCCAGGCAAAACATTAGTCATCATGTCTTTGACACCAAGCCACGAATTGGGTCATTCTTTTAAATTAAAAGCACTCATTTGTAAATATACACTGGGAGACAAAAAGACTCTCTCGTCTCTTATTTTGATGTATGAAAGAATAAAGTAAGAGTGCGCAGGTGAATAAATGCGTGCCCAAAAGTGTACAGACAGTTCAACAGTGAAGAGGAGAGTGCATGCAGATGATGGAACGCTTTGGTTTGAAAAGGGTGTTTGTAAATTACTATTTTTCATTGGGGTTACTGCTTTATTTACCATGTCAAAGCAAACCTTTAACAAGCCAGCACTGCCTTCTGCCAATACAATGCCGATATATGCTCTTTCTTCATTGTATTTTCCATTAAACGTCCGCCTAAGTGTTATTCATTCATGTATATGTCTTTGTTGCTGGGGAGTCTGGAGTGGAGCATTGTAATGTGTGTGCAGAGGTTGTTATAGTCTGATGGGCCCTGACGGATATTGAGCACCCGGGTGTTTTCAATAAAGTTAAAGTTTGTCTCGCCGTTAGTTCAATAAAGAAGCACTCCATGACAATTTAGCCATGAGAGGCATGTCACACGTAACTGATACTGAAATACATCATGGAGGAAGATCTACAGTGTGTGTGGCTTAGGTAAGGCAAAAGCTATTCACTGTCCATCAACACTTTTCCCAATCTGAAAGAATAACTATGAGCTGTCAAAATATATTTAATATTAATGTGGAATTAAGTAGTTGAACCAAGTCAGATTTAATTTCTTATGTGACGTACAATACTTCAGTGGTTTCTAGATAATTCAGTTTAAAAATATTTTAAAAAGTTAAAATGAAGAAGGATGTATTGAAATGAGTCAAACATAGTAAAAGAAGGAAATGAATCAGAGGTCTGTCAAGTACATTAAAGCTCCCGTATTACACTAGTTTGACCCTTTTGAGCTTTAAAACTTGTTATAATACCCTTTACCTCATCAAAAACATACCCGGAGTTGTGTTTTGTTTGATTCTCACATGTTTGAGTAATCTTCTGTCTACATCGCCAAAGCTAAAAATGCTCTTTTCCACCTTGTGATGTCATGAAGAGGTAGTTTTCAAGTTAGCCACGACCTTTTACACTTTGTTTTGCAGAGATGGGCAATTCCAGGGCTGAAATTCTCAAAATAATTCTTCTCTTTTTGTTTGAGAGAAGTCTAAATATGCAGGATGTGTGTGTTAAACATATGTGAATGAAACAAACTCCAGGTATGATTTGTGATGTGTAATATGGGCCCTTTAATCTTAATTGGTCAAAGCTACAGACTTTAAAAATCTGGATTTAAGTAATAGTAACTCACTACAGACTCATTTTCATGCACTGTTGAAACAGAATAATGAATAAAGTTAATCTGCTTCCTAAGATAATAAACCCTCATTTCTTTAAATGTCACTGGACTGCAAACCTGAATTACTGTGTCAAGGTTGTTGTTTTTTTTTTTATTTCCTTGGCACTTTTTCAGCCCTGCAGCACTCACAACTCCATCTAAAAGTCTTACAGCTACGATTGAACTTTCAATATCTGCACCAATTCATCTCAGTGGCCTGTTCCGCATCTTATCCCAACTCCCAGAACCAATGAGGGGCTAATCTGGTTATTTCTTCCCCGATCGATGTTACTGCACATCCTGGCACCTGTCATTAAGGCTCTTCTTGTCAAGGAAAAACAGACAAAAACTTCACACGATGACCAGTGACTGATGACCTGAGCCAGGGTCTGACCGAGCGTATAATCTTAAAGGATAAGCACACACCCATGGTGTAAGAAATCCCACTCTAGAGGTGCGAGGGGGGAACTATTACTTTAAACAACACATACTGTGCTTGAGTCTGCTACGTCGCTATAATCTGTGGCACTTGTGTATAAATTGTTATAATGTGGACATTTCAGTCTGCTGACTTGTATGTAAGGATATGCAAACCTCACGGTATGATACTGTCATGATTTTCAATATTTACTGAAATATTTTGGAGATGCTATGACAGTTGAATAAATTATGCATTATCCTTTTTGAAAGCCTTGACATGCCTTTGGTGCTATATTATTGTCTTTGTCCAAAGAATTAAGACAAAAAAGTATTTCTTCATATTGTCTGCATTGAAAGGATCATGGTCTATCTAGTTTACTAGTTTTTTAGCTATTGCTACAACAAAACAATTAATTTAATCAAAGAAGTTTAGAATTCGATATATTGTGATGGACCACGATATTATTGTGAGACCTTTGATGATACAAGACCATGATATTTTGGTTATTGTTACATCTCTACTGACTTACGTGAAATCAGTGGTTGATGGGAGCTGACGTTGCAGTAAACGTCATCACAGCAAAGAGCTGCAGTTATTGCCTCCTTCTGGATAGCTGTAGCTCACACTAGTGAGCCACAGATTCTTTTTCATTTGTACCAAAATGACTATGCAATACTGCCATTTGTGAACCTAGAAATATACAGATGTATCTTGTTTAGGGTGACTAGATTTTCTAAATAAAAAATGGTCTGGGGCGGTTGGTAATAATAAAAGATCGCGTAATTAAGGAAAATTGTTATCTATTCATGACTCATGGCTTAGTTGTGAGTCAGTTTATCATCCGAGAGCCATTTTCTTAGTGTTCTGGTAATTTTCAAGCCTTATCTTTTAGTATTTTGGCTAAACAAATGAGAATTTATGCCCTGGTTTACTGTTGGGGGGTATTAAATTGGGCAAAAATAATAAAAATAAATTACAAAACTGGGACAAATTAGTGGTTTTGGATAAATCTGCTTGGACTGGGGACACAGGGCTCTAAACTGGGATTGTCCCGGGGAAATAGGGACGTCTTGGCACCCTAATCTTGTTGCATAAGGTTTTTTCGATTTAAAACATGATTGCTAGTCAATCTAGCTAGGTATTCCTGACCAGTGCCCCCTCTCATTCTTCCTATAATTTCTCAGTTACCATGTCAAGATTTCTGCCAAGAGTGGAAAACATGTAAATACTCAATTTAACTATAAAATTTGAGCTTATTATTAACACTGGGCTGGGCCAAAATCTCTATCTGAAAAGTAAAGCTATTGAGAAATGGAAAACTCTGAATTACACAGTATATATGGTGGTTACAGTAGCAAAAGGAAGCTGGGAGAGTTAGCGACAGAATGCTAATCGACCACTGGGGCTCTGAACCACAGCAAATCAACTCCTCAGAGCAGATCATGGCCCCGCCTGACATTAAACCCCCACTATTTCCCTCAAACACACATTTTCATCTGTGCACGGGTGATGGGAGAGCACTTATGACTCTGCATGCGTACCATAGCGTCTAAAAAACTGCAAGAATCTAGAGAAGCAACAGAATAAAAAGACAAGAAACTTTGCAAGGGCCTATTACAACGCAATTACCTAATGGCTTTCTCCGTGATTGCTTAGTTCGTTGTCTTCAATTTCTCTTCCCAAAAAGGATTGAGGGGCATTCATTCATTGGAAAACTATTTAGGGAATAGTATTGGGAGAAACTAAAAATACTAAAGCCTCTGTGTTTCAGGTTGCATTCAAGGTTGATGGGAACAGTTAGTGGATGATTTTGATTATAATTCAAAATTATGGATACAGGGCAGGAATTTTGTAAATACCAAACTGGCCTAATTTCTGTAATTGGTGAGCATGATTGTATTAGTTGTGTTGCTGGATCTACCCTGAATTTCTTATCAGTGGTTCCAAAACTGTGGTACAATTGTAACTGGTGTCTTCATGTGTGAATGCACCTTTTTAATTTGCTCCTAGTTTAATCTACAGTAGTTTCCAAACCTGGTTTAGTCCTTTCTTAGTCCTGATTTCTATATAATTTTGCATAGTTGAGATAGACGATATATTGGTTTGCAGATTTTGGCACTTTTTATTGTATCTGCTGTTGGTCTTAAATCTTCAAGGTGCTGCTTGGTTTTTTTTTGTTTGTTTTTCTTTGCTTTGGCCCACCCGTTGTTAAAAGAATACACATAAAGCTTGATTTCATATATTAAAAAGGGCTGTGGATGAGTTTGTATTAAGTTTATATTACAGATTTTGGGGAAAATAATCAAAATCAATCATTTCTATTTTACAGTTTATATTTGGTCCAGTTCACTCAAGAACTAACAACTTGTCCTTAATCTGTAATTCAATTTCCAGAACTAGTGTGGAAAATGTTCATCTGATCCTGTTAAGAAATGGTGTATTTAGTGTCGACAAAACACTTAGTTACCAGAACACTGGCCAACAATCAAAGTCAGTGGCACACAAACAGTGAGTAGTGGGACTCTGCTGGTGCAGAGAGGTGCTTGCATCAGCGTGCTGAGCCCACAGCATCCCTGCTCACCTGGGACCACTGCAGACCACTCAGGTGTGTTAAGACACTACATGCTCCAGGGCTTCTGTGACCTTTGAGTTATGGCCATTACAAACACTGCATATATACAGTACAGGAGGTGTGGGGTAAAGACAAAGGGTCACCAAAAGTCAACTACCCATTTTTTCATTTATGCTTTTTTCCATGGCGTTAGCCAGAAATCACGCTAAAAATGTGTTTTATAATACAAAATTGACCAGTGTTTTATTTCAAAACAGGAGAAAAATATTTCCTTCTGGGAGACAGTAGCTCAATTGGTAAAGTGTTTGTACTTTTGGCATAAATATCATTGGTTGAGTGGTCCGATCCACTGACCCACAGGTTGGCGGTCCACCTTGCCCCCAGTGTCTGCACACACTGGTGTATGAATGTGTGTGTGAATGGGTGAGTGCAGTTCCTTGATGTGAAACGCTTTGAAGGTGGAAAACTGCTATATAAAAATGTGACCATTTACCATTAAATCTATCTTCTTGAATTCAACGTGGATTACCTCATGGCTTGTCAAATTAAGAAGTTGTCACATTTGTGTCATTTTTTGTTTACATTTTTATTGCTGTGTCTATTTACAGTAAAAAGCTTTTGTAGGCTAGATGTTACCAAAAAAGCTAAAGTGTTTTTTATTGCAAATGTGTGTTTCCATCCAGTCCTAATTGCTACATTAATTAGAGGGTTTCAGTTATTTTAAGGCTTGAGATTTGTTTTTAAGTAATAGAACAATTGTATTAAACTCAGCACCTAAAGCTATTTTTCCTTTCCTCAATGAGTTTTCACCTATTAAAGTGAAATTACTGCTGAATATGCTGTTACGTTGGTTTAATTGTTTCAGCATTTTGTAATCGCTGTACATTATGAATCCATTAATAAAGTACAATTATAATGTGCTTATTGTTCATATTCTTTTATTAAAATGCATCAAATCACATGCTCAAAATATTCTGAAATTGGATTTGAGACAGGCGCCACTTGTGTATTGAGAATCCTTGGCCCCATTTGAACTTCGAGCTTTATTGGCTTGGTTGGAGTTCAGACACTCACACAGACGCACTTGTGGTCTAGAAGTTTTTCATATCACCGCATATTATATTTCTCTGTATTTTAATAAGATTTCCTTTTGGGTGCATTTTTATTTGTCAGCGCTCATACACTGAATAGCTTTTGTCTAGTCACTTTGTTAGGACTATACGCAAACAAAGTAAATACATTTTCTCAGCATGGCACCACTGTAACTTTTTGGAAACATGAACCTGTGTTTTCTTCCTTTTGAATATTTTCCTTTTGTTGTTAAGAGGCTGTGTAGTAAGGGCTCCACAGGCTGCCTCAAAATAGTTTGTTTTGTTACTCCCACACGCGCACACACACTCTCGCAGCCACCAGCTCCCACAAGATGGAGAACAATCTGATATCTGGGCACGGCGGCTTCATTTAAAATATGGTAAGGCTTTGGGAGAGATGCGCTGTCTGTTGTGCCCGATTGTGAATGTGCGGAGGGATGATGCATAGACTGTGACACTTTGACAGATGAACAGATTTAGAGTGCTCCAAAAGCCAGTTTATTCAATATAGGGTTAGCAGCACAGTATGCTTGGAGCTAGAGTATGCAGGCCTGTTATTTACTGTATATGAATGAACATCGATCAGGCTTAACATTATGACTACCCCTGCTCTACTGTGGCTAAGGGGTTTGGTTGTAGAACATGTGACGTCAGTTCTGTGCCAATCTCAGCATTTTTAAGATGGATTCCCTGTACTTAGTATGCCATCTTTCTCTTCTAGTACTGTAGGTCCCACTAAAAGCTGAAGATTTGGTATTATTTTGGTAGTCATATGTAAAAATGCAGATTAAACATGATTCAAAAGTTTAATCTGTCTTTATATACTGTAAAAACATTGTTTTCCTGGTACTTTTTATTGCATGAATAGTTGTTTTTGCAAGAACTCCTGTGCAAATGTAGTGAATGCAGTTTGAGTCAGATACATAAAGATATGTAATAGTTTTTAGAGCGTTTTGAGAGCATTTGCCACCCCCCTTTTAGTCAACTAATAATTGGGCAGGGCATTCTTTAGTGGACCAAGAATTTAAGGTGACTACAGACCTACACTCTCCACTCTTTACCCCCATCTCATGTTGCTTACTGTCCAGTCCAGAAAAGAAAACTACAAAGTTGATATTAAAACACCACCTACTCAAAAACTGCAATGATTTTTGTGACAGTAGAATATGATTTGAATTCAAATACACTTGGGGAACATTATATAAGCTTCAAGTTTGGTGGTGTTCAACTTTTGAAAATCTTTAAGCTTGCGCCTTTCTCATACTTCAGTTCTAAAACATATACTTCTTCTTACCTCTTTTTTTCTGTGTTTTTTGTTGACTATTGTGTGATAGGGCCAGTGCCTTGGTGGAAGTTTGCAACCTGCAGAACTAAAAAAACGTAACCCGAAAACCTTGGACTATCAAAACATCAAAACCAGATATGAACACACACACACTTTTCGTGACTTTGTTGTCCCCAAGCGAACTTCATTGCCTTTCCGTTTCTGGAACTTTTTTAAGGTGAAGTGTGCCTTTTGGAATCTGCCTTACATTATAAATCTTTCTAAATGTCAGCTGGACAACTCCATCCAACTCCTCCACAGTTGGGTGGGTAGGGCATATTTAAATGCATAGCCGCACGCACCAAATCACCACTACTTTGTATTCTGTAGATTAGAATTAGCCCAATATCACAAAACCTAACCCCCGTGTCCATATTGATAAACATTATTCCCACTTTTTTAACCTGTGGGTGTTGGAAGCGGCCTCGTTTAGGTACACTGTTCCCTTGTCAAAAAGTGCAGAATGCAGACAAAACGCTCACTTTGTCAGCCTAAGCAAATAATTACGCCGATTAATTATCCATGCATGAGGTGGACCGCTGCAGGCAAATATTCTATTAAAAAGAGCAAAACCAGCAGCGGAAAATAACTTTAGCACTATGAACACACGGATGCTACAGTGACCTTCTAACACAAGCCCTTGGAAAGGTGTGGGAAATAGAATGTACAGGATGAGTGCGCTAACCACACTCAAACAAACAATACCAGCGGTAACTAAGGCATGCAAAACATTGATGAGTGTATAAGAAGTACCACTGCATATGACGAGTGATGAGGCTAAAATGAGACCGCACTTTATAACAGTATGCTCCTTAACCTTTGTCCACCTGTTCTGCCCACTCTATATATGAAACACGAGCCCCGCATTAAAACTTATGGGCCCACAAGCAAAATAATAACAATAAGAACCAAATATTTAGTGGAATTTGCTTATTTTAGAAACTAATTCAGATCAGTACTTCACAGCTTTGTTCTGGCCAGTTGCCCGTTATTATGTCAACAAGAATCTCCCCTATATGTAAATATGGTCAGTGGGTGGGTACCAGCTGAATCCCTCTTAATTATTCTTAGCATTAGCCTTCAAAAATGTTATAAAGGACTGACACCATAAATCAAAACACTTTCAGGCTGCCTTGATGGCGTCTGATCAATTGCATTAGCATTGAACGCCATGTCATATGAATGGTTGTAGGATTTACAATGCTTACACTTTATTGCTCTTGTTGGAGGGAAAAAACAGGAATGTGCAAATATATCACAATGACCAATGATGACATCAGCTGTGAAGCATCTATAGAACACTGAAGTAAACTGAAATATACTTTTGATTGATTGAATATTTACATGTGATGTTAATATCCTGGAAAAGCTCGAGTGCAGCAGCTCCAAAAGACTTCGATTGGGCAATGAATCAGTGTGTGCAACTTGAATGGTCTGTGGCTACTTTTCCTGCTGCCAAAAAATGACAAAAACGGTTCCTTTTATCTCTGTACAATGCAATTCTGGATTCCACTACTCCCCCTAGTGGATCCAATGTGCATATATGGACGAGTTTTCCATATGGCAAAATAGAATCTTTGTATTAACCGTGCATCATTTTTGCATTCCTCTACTCTTGCAGTGTTTCTAGTCTGCTGTGCATATTGGTTTAGGTCTCTTTCAATAAAAATTCAATATTGCTTATGTCTGTGCCAGTTCAGTTCAGAAACTCCACACAAATGATATTTCGTTCTTTTTGTGTGGGCAGATTGGGAAACAGTCCCATTTGGACAAGTGACGGAGGTAATTTCATCTCTAATTTCAAATTGGTTTTTGCTTGTTTCATTTGCCTCATTTCGGAGCTCTGGCTGCTTTGTTGCTGCTTCATTTTCTTATTATTGTTCAACGAAAATGGCATCTCCCACATGTAATAATAAGTGCTATTCATTGATTTTATTTGTGGACTCGGCGCATATGGTGCAACAGAAGGAAGAGAATCTGTAAGTTTTTCAGTTTGCACGCATTAATAGTCTAATGGAGTTGTGTGTTTTGCCACTGCTGGATACACATGGTTGAAATTATCTGTATAGGGGGTCAGATATTTGATGAGATCTCCAGTCCGGTGGGAGCGGCTGCCCCCCCCCCTCTGGGTCGACTCCATGGGTGGGTGGATAATGTAACCAAATGTATTCGCTCCAGTGAGGTGCTAAGCAAACTGGATATGGTTGTGGCGAACGTAATTTGGAGCTCTAACAGGTATGACAGAGCAAGGAGGGAGGTGGGTATGTGGCTAAAGGTTAGATGGGCGCATATAATGAAGCATGGGCTAACTTCTTCATGTGTATAGGTCAGCTAATGCATATGATGCCAGTGCTGTATATATCACTCCTACTCACCCACTGCACAAAACTATAGAGGGACAGAAAAGCTCATTCTCAAACAAGCTCCAACAGTGAGAGATACAGGACTACATTTATACCATACTCCATACAACGGTACAATAACTCACCATTATGTAATGATAACCTTCCATCATGTCAATCACTATTTCATCTTTGCAGTATTTTTTCCTTACAATCTCTTGTATGTACTCAAGATGTGTGTAAAATCCCTCAGTCGTCCAGGAAGAATCTATGGCAAAAGGAGAAATTCAATTTGTCAAGTGAACAAAAGTTATTTGGTTGAATACATGTCGCAGCTTATCCAAGCTCCTTCTTCAGTTCTGGTCAAAATGCTGGGGGACTCTGCCTGAAAGGGAGGAGCTGGCTACTGTGAAATTACTCTGAAACTAATACCCTACTTGTTTACACTTTCTTAGATAAGTTAATTAGCTAAACCTACTGAAATTGCCCTGAGGCTATTTTTGTTAAAAAAAAAAAAAAAGAGAGAATCCTTCTTTAAACAGAAATGGAGGGCTCAGACACCATCTGTCTCCCATTTATAACTCCATCCTCAAATCTAAATCAGAACAAATTAAGAAAATAATAGGGGTAGCCAGGTTCGGCACAGAGGTGTGAAAGCTCCATTATGGCCCTGAATGATTACGCTAATATGACCCCACAATTTCAGTAGGCCTAGCTAAGAAACAGAAACTGTAAACAAGTAGGATATTAGATTCAGAGTAATTTCAGTAGCTAGCTCCTCCCTTTCAGGCTGATTTAAGGCAGTGTCCTCCAGCATTTTGACCAGAACTGAAAGAGCAGCTTGGATAAGCTGCCAAACATGTTCAACAACAAAATAAACTTTTGTCCAGTTGACAAATTGAATTTCTCCTTTTGCCTCTTGTATATAGCTGAGAGATATATTCATATTACTATATTACTGTATTGTGTACATAATACATTTATTTAATTATGCCTTATTTGACACCAGTCTCCTGTTAGTTTTGCTACTTATTTAAAATATATTATTACCATTTATAATTTTGCAGTTTTTTTATTATAAGTTATTATGATGTGTGAGCTACTGTGTCCAAATAATTTCCCTTGTGGATCAATAAAGTTTGTCTAAGTCTATCTTTGTGTTTACCAAGATGGCGGCCCGGGTTTTGTATAGCTTGGGTAGACTCCATTTGAACATATTTAGAAGTTTTTACCTGTTCATTCTCTCCACTTCTCACAGGAAGCAACCCGATAGCATCCATCTATATATTTTTTCTCCTTATTCTTATTTTTCAATTTGGTGGCTGGGAAAGGTCAGGATTAGTTATCGACGTGGCAGAGACGGGGAAACCACAGTGGCTGCAGTGGGTCTCCTGATGCCATTTCCACACTCCCAGCAGTGAGCTAATCTTTCTGTGTCAGTGTGTATCAAAATATGGAGGAAGAGCCTACATGTGGCCAGGTATATCTCATTTTGCAGCTGTTTGCAATGTAGAGTAAAGAGGTTTGAATCGAACTTTAGTTGTAAATCTGAAATAATTAGACAATGTTTCTCTAAGTTTCTAAATCCATATGTGTTAAGCGGTCAGATCCACTGACAGATCCACAGGTTGGCTGTGCCACAGTCAAATTCACAGGTTGGCGGTGCAATTCCAGCTCTCATTTTTGAATTTTGTGTCCTTGGGCAAGACTCTAACCCACCTCGCCTACACTGTTGTATGAATGTGTGAATGGGTGAGTGGTTCCTTGATGACGCTTTGAGTGTCTTGAAGGTGGAAAAGGAAAAGTGGAAGTGGAATGGAAAAGTAATATATCATTTTTTAACCATATATTGAGGGCTATGCTTTTTTTATCAAACAACTTGTGATCTAACATCAAAAACTTTACGTTAATTGCAGAATGTGCAAACCATCTCTAGAGAAGCATTAGCAAAATCAATATTAGTTGCTGGAAAATTACAGGTATTGATATTTATGATATGATATTTATCACACTAGTGCAATACTTTTAAATAATGCTAAATTTAGTATTTACATTTCTATTTACCATCATTTTTATTTGATTAACATTAAGGTCTCTGTGGGTTCAAATTGATGAAAAATTAGGATTGTTGCCATAGTGTTTAACAATTTAAAGCAAAAAGTCTTCAAAATGTATGCATCTAACAGGAAGCTGAAACCCTTCCACAAGAAAATTATCTGTATACAAGAGCTGAGGATTATGTTCAAAGTTACTCATAATATAAAATGCTCTGGAGTCCACATGTTTGAATTACAAGCCTCAACTCAAATGTGGGTTTACTTGTTAGTTTGTCCGTCCTCCTGTACTTTTCTCTAAAGTAACACTATATTTTGCCATTGATGGATTACAATGTATTGATTAACTTTAAGATAGACCTTACCATCAGGCCAGTTGTAAATCAATACAGTAGAATATATTGCGGTATTCCACCTGGCACCTCCTTCGGTCCGATCCCATTTACTCATTTATCCTCAAAGGCTTCTGTGTACAATTCCAATCAGTCAACACACCCTCCGCCATTAGTCAGTAGTTTCCTTAAGTGCCGGTGTCCATTGCACCAGACGGATTGGATTCTGTAGCATCCAACTTTACCTCGTTCATTCCTGTTGCCGCGGTGATTCCCGGTGAGAGGGGCTGCTGTCTCCAACTTCCAGAGCCGGAAAATGATGATAGAGGAGCACGGGCCACTCACGCATCAGTCTTTATCTGTCTCCCGCCTTCCCTCTACCCCGCCACCTCCACCCCAACCCTTCACGGAGGTGCTACCCTGGGCTCCAGTTGTGGTCAGTCTTGACGGAGACAGATGTTCCAGTTTGGAGTAGGCACCAGACCCCTGCCCAAAGTCATTTGAGTCGAGGGGTACAGGTCAAGGGTGCATGGGGACTGATGGAAAGGGGTGGGGTCGGGACAGGATTAAGGTTTAAGCAGAAAGTGAGGAATATATTGCACATCGGCACTTGGAAAATATATGGAAAAATCAATATTGTTGCTTTAGTTCAAGAAAGTATAACTGATATCATGACAATATTTGAAATATTTCTAACTAAATATCTAGATATTTTTAGATATTTATTTCTATTTTCTAGAGATAAATCTTCAATATGCAATGTGGAAGGTAACTGCCCCTGAAATCTGAATTTGTACTTTATCATAGTTCATAGTAAATAAAGGAACATAAAACAAGATGGTGACCAATTATCTCCATAATAATGATAATAATAAATCTTTATTTATAAAGCAGTTTTAAAAGCAAGGTTTACAAAGTGCTGTACAGTCATCAAAGAACAATAATATAAAAGTATAAAAATAGCATACAGGAAGCATGCAAAAACAGACAATGACGCAGACATTCGGAGAACAAAACAGGATAAAACATTTCAAATAATTATAATAAATTAAGAAAATAGAATAAAAATAGAGAATAAAATCAAGTTAAACCAGTTAAAGGAAGGCCAGAGGATAAAAAATAATGAAGTAATTTAAAAGAAAAGGTCTGTGGATTAAATTAAAAATGAGCTAATTGCACATCCAATTTAATGTCTTAATATTACCACAATTTTAATGTTACATTATTCTAGATTATTCCTGACTTTATTGTTTAAATTGACCATGTCTTATTTCCACTGTCTTTGCTTCATGCCTTTCTCAAACGCAGAAGCCACTACAGTCTTCTGATTTGTTTCATGTCATCAGTTCATTTTGAAGAGTGCATTGCATTATTTAGATGATACTTATCTTGCAGTTTAAAGCCACTATCTATCCTTGTGTGCCGCAGAATTGCCTCCTCATATCTCTCGTGCTCATCAAGCCGTCTCATTTATTAAGCAAAAAAGGAACTGTGCACGAGAAGATATGCACCAATGATTAGACGCTCCAAAATTTGATGCTATCTGTCAGCAATTGGTTTTCCTTCATCTCTCCCTGTGTAGCCATGAGATCTTTAAAAGACATTAGCCACGTAGTGTAAGGAATAAATCAAACAAATGGATTAGGAGAGCTAAATAGTTGTCAGGGGCCTCACATGGCCTTATGAAGACGGATCTTCCTCTTATGGGGGCAATCAGGTATGGAACTTATCATAACAGAAATTAGGCGCCAGACCCATTTTTTATCCCACGACCCAAGGCTATATTTCCATAAAAACTAATGGCCAAGTATATTATTCAACCAAGCTGACTTATGTGCCGACTCGTCCTGTATTTTAAATATACATAGATATATAATGTGAAAAAACTGCCAAGATTAATGTTGGGCTGCATTCGGAGATAAGGTTGGGGCAGTAATTTGAAACAGTGTGTCATTATTTTGCATTGGCCTTCTATTCCACTTCTTGGCTAAAAGTCGTGAAGTCGTTAAAAGTGAAAGTACACACAATATGATATTATATGCACAATAATGTAAACAACGTATCAGTTAATGATGGGATAATTTTCAGTTCTGGATTTGGAACAGGGGCATGAAAAAATGATGATAAAACATGCTTGTTTTGCCTCTTAAAGGTGCACTCTGTAACTTTTTCTGGAGGAGGATCCATCAGCTGCCTGTCTCCATGGTGACTGCATGGTCATTGCTTTACTCGGGATGTTCCATAGTATAAAACAAACAAATATATCTTGTGTGTAGTCATTTAGGTGGTGTTTTTATCTCTCAAAACTGCTGCAAAGATATGCATTCTTGTGTCAGGTGATGGGGCCTGCTTGTCGCCATGGAGATAGTAAAATTAAATGCCATACTGTAGAACATTCCAGGAAAATAATAACAACAACATGAAGTCAAGCAGGTGGCAGACCCCCTAGTAGAAAAGTTGCACAGTGCACCTTTAATGATGATAGATGTGCTTCAGGGTGTCACTGGGATGAATGGGCCATACATCTAACATGGCCACACAGAGTTGAAGGATAGAGGGTTAAGTGGGGTGAAGTTTATATAGGGGACAAATCGCCATACTTCATCATGCCTTCTTTCTGAAAAACATCACCGTAAAATATGTATTATTTACTATAAAGAAACATACAATGGAGGAGTCGGAGGTTCAATCCACTCTAGCCTTAATGGGTATATGCATACATACATTATGTCCTTGAGCAAGATACTTCATCTGTTTTGATCTTTGTGTGATTGTGCTTTTAGCTGTGACTTTAGATGGATGCAGCCATGTCAGCCATAATATTAACTTTTGAAGTCCTTATATACAACTATGAAAAACAGATATAACAAAAAGTAGTGGAAAACAGGGGATTTAGAGGTAAAAACATCTAAAATCCAAACATTTTTTGTCTTTTTTTACTGTAAGCTTAGAATTTACTCCTTTGTATAGCATCTCCATTTATGTTACAAGAACTTCTTGGCAAATCTGTCTTGCTTTCCTGAATAGCTAGACTGCTGGCATGTGAAAATGTCTTCAGTGCCAAACTTCTCCCACTTCTGTTAAATGGTGCCAGTAATGGTAGTAGTGAGGGATAGGTTAAGGGGAGTTGTCTGAGGGGTGAGGGTGGGGGGTGGGGGGGCGCAGCAAGCCATAAGGCCATTAAAATCTGCGATCATTTATTTCCACTGGCTCGTCTAATCCATCTCTCTGGAGAATGGTTGTGTCCTTATCCACCCAAGGCTACCAATATATTCTGCTGTCTGTCTTCATGCATCAGAATGAACCAGTAAAACAGCCCTGCTCCTGGTGCCTGCCTTATTATCCCTTTCTTCTCCTCAGTCTTTGGATCAACCACCTCTTGCATTATCTCCTGAACAATGGCCACTTCTGCTTGTTGTTTCTCAAAGGAGAGATAGCGGATGGCAGATTACACTTGGAAGAAGTCCATCTACAGTGTCCTGATGATGCCTGAAGGCTTAGATATAGTGCCATACAATGTCTATACACAGCAAAAAGTGGAGTGTTAAAACTGACTCTCACAGAATCAATTAAAACATTTTCTCAGGGTTTGTATGAGTTCAATTTGTTCTAGTTAATTTAACACTTTTGGAAATGTTAATGAAGTAATATTGGACCAAAGTTCCTGTTTAACCCCGAAATTAAGAGTTATATTAAAGGGACAGTTCAGAATTTTGGACATAGGGCCTCATTTCCTAGTGAGCCACAGTGTTTGAGATGTGTGGAGACACTTTTTTAAAAGTTCCATCCATTCCTTGTATTTACAGAGGTCACTGGTGCTAGGCTAGTGCATGTCAATGGCCATCGTCGTCCTGCCACTAAAAACAGTCTTACCCACACCACAGTGCATCCGAGGCAAAACAATTATTACAGCAGACTGTCGATGTGAATGTCTGTGTTGATAGGGACTATTTTTTCATATATCAGTCTGTTGCTCCTGAGCTTTCTATCAGGAAGTACAACTTGCTGCTGCTGCTCAGACAAATCCTTCAAATGCAAGGTGGAAACCCACTGTGGCCTGGTGATGTCAGTTTATGTCACAGTGTAAGTTGGGCCTATGAGACTTTAGGACCATAACTTCTCCTGACACTGGTGAACACGGACTCAAACATGGAGAGCTTTCTCAACAAAGCCCTGGCACCTCTAAACATTAATAGATGACGCCCAACTCCATGATGAGGACTTCAACATGGAGGCTCTGCTCTGCCCAACAGGGGGCGTTCAGAAGCCAACATCCAGGACTCCTCAAACCAGGAGGAAAGAAGTCTGGTCCAGGAACTTACACCCTTGGAGAACAGTGCCCTGGTCAGTGCAAAGTGCAAAGAGTTGGAGCGGACAAGGGCCACGCTTGGACTGCAAGTTTAAGACAGGAGAAGATGGGCAATGAAAAGGCCTTTAAGTTCACTAATACTCTTCAAAAGAAGACAAAGAATTCCAAGACCTAGTTACTGCACATAAGGTGGTCCAGTACCTGCATGATTTTACAAAAGAGGAAAATGTGCTACTAAAACAAGAGCTTTCCACCTCCAGAGAAGTCATGGAAAAGGCAAACAAAGAAGACTTGGAGTTGCAAAAACTCACTGATACTCTTCAGGAGAAGGACAAGCAACTACAAGAAGTTACCACACATAAGGAGATCCGGTACCTGTATAATTCTAAAGTACAGGAACGTGTGTAACTAAAACAAAAGCTTGCCAACTCCAAAAGAGTAATGGAAAAGATGAACAACAAAGATTTGGAGTTGAAAGAGCTCAAAGCTAACCTCCTGAAAAAGGGTGTTTACTAGTGTGTACAAGGAGGTAAGATATCTGTACCAGCAGAGTCAATGTCACTGCTATCTGTGGCCAGACCTCCTTGTCAAAGCCTGATATCCTCAGATCTCAGAAGCTTAAGCAGGGCCGGTTAGTACTTGGGTGGGAGACCGCTGGGAATATCAGGTGCAACAGTGGGGTTATTATTATTATTATTATTATTATTATTACTACTACTATTAACAACTATTACTATACAACTTTCTCAAAAATGTAACTTAAAAAAATAATATACTTTAAAAATGACTGAATAAGTTCTATTCTCTCCACCTCTGATTCTGTCAAATACAGTTGGGCATCTCACCATGAGTCTCATTTGTCACAATGCAGCTAAATTTCTCTGTTTGCCAATGTCAAGCGCACTGTTTATTTTAGCTTTGATAGATTTGTTTTGCCCACAGAACAGATAAAAGTTGAGTGTGTGGGGGCTTTTTCTGCCTAACCTTGTATTTTGGGACGATATGAATGAGCAATCTGAAGCTTCCCCCTCATCATTCATTCCCTCAGTAAGTCGTGAAAAGCTGGAGAATAGAAGGGTGGTGCTGCGGAAACCAAGGTCCAATCCCCCCATCCCACCCACTCCCAAGGTTAGCCCCGCCATCGTGCTGTCACGTCAAGAAATAAAAAACGAAGCCAAGTTCCCACAATGCAAAGCGCTAATGGCTGAAAGATAACCCCACTAAAACATTGAGTGAATATTTATAGACTATTAATATCCAGGGTGTAAACGTCGGTGTCAAATGAAAGGGGTAATTTGGATATCATTAATGTGAAAATACTGTGGTATTTTTGAACAATAGCAGAATAAGTGTATTTTCATGCGCTGATAATGAAAACTGGATGATGTTTCGCACATGGAGAAGATACACCACTTAAGCTGCTATTTTGTGGTAGAAACAAAGGTAGTCATCTGGTTAATGTTGTAGAAATGGAGCAGTTTTAAGATCTTATTGCTATACCTGAAATGTTTTGTGGATTAAACTTTTTTTTATCTTGTACATTTATTGAATTACAGGTGTTTGTAATACTAAAAATATCAGACTTGCCTCCCAAGATCTGAACAGCAACTTGGCCTAGTGGTGACCTCCTTTGCTTGTCTTTATGGGGATAGTTAAAGGGCCCATATTACATTATTTTCTGATGTAGATGTAATGTTTCCTTATAAAAAACAAACCTGGAGTTGTTTTGTTTCATTCACACATGCTTAACGAACAAAACCTGTATATTTAGGCTGTGTTCTTCTCTCAAATAGTCCTAGAATTGCCGGTCTCTATTGACCAAAAGGTTAAAAGGTTTTTCAGAGTTGAAAAGGAAGCAAAACACAACTCCAGGTATGTTTTTGAGGAAACACTTAATACTGTGGAGCAAGTATAATTCTATGTTTGCAAGCTATCTGTTGATGAGTAACATTTTTGCATTACAAATCTCTACTGTAGTATCTGTAATGTCAAGGTTTATCACAGTATTAGCTTCCAACTTCCCTGATTGTTATTTAAACTCGCAGGTAATAATCCTACTTGGATACTTTCTTTATGATGGTTCATCTGCCAAGAATCCCAGACGGAGATGTCAGTGATCCTGGCCCGTCCAAATTCTAGCGACATAATTGGTGTAATCATGTGATGAATTGGGACCATTTGTAATTTTTCTTCCCTATCTGCGAGCCTCAGCAGTTTTTTGGAACGTAAAGCCATACCCACAGTGGGCCAAGTCTTTTTTTGACATGTCTGAGCTGCATACAAATTGGAGAGATGTTAAAGTTGGACTGTGTAACTTTTCTAGAGGAGGATCCACACCTGCTTGTTTTCATGGAAATGTTATTGCCTTGTCTAGAATGTTCCACGGTAGAGAATAGATCTACTTATCGCAAAGTCTACATTATAGGTCAAATCTGGGGAGAGGTAGCCCTATTCACGGTGAGAATTATTAGATTTTTGAGCAATAGAAACTCCCCTAATTAATAAATGGTAGATAGGTGTTTAATATCATACCATGGAACATTGTAGGCAATCTCCATGAAGACAAGTATGTGATGGACCCTCCACCAGAAAAGTTGCACAGTGCAACTTTAAATGCATATTGACTGTATAATTAGATTAATAAGGCATAAATTACCATGAAGGCAATAACTCAAAGCTTAAATCCTTCATCCTGAGAGAGTCTGTACTTAAACATGTTACTGTATCTGTAGAAACTAGAAATGGTTTTTATGCTGTACTTTGGGTGCTCATTTGGGCACCAGACAGACTCCAATTCCCCTTTTGCTCATCTCATCTCTGTTCACCAGACTAAAAAAAAGAGATGTTCAGTGCCGGTAATAATGAGACAAAACTTGTGAAGCTCTGCAAAAGAGCAAATGAAAGCAGCTCATAAAAGAGGGGCAGGATTACTTAACTTTTGTTAGGCATGGACAGCAAGTTTGCTTACAGAGTTTGCATTAATCAAACCAGAAGTTTATCATCTTTACATTACATCGAACATTATTTTTTATAACATTTATATTTCTATATTTTGTGCATAGTTTGTAGAGTTATTTAGGTTGCAATGCCTGGCCTCTATGTCAAGATCATAGACTATATAAAAAAGTGGACTAAGGGACATCACTCATAGCATTCAGTCCCAGTCAAATGATGCTCACGCGGCCAGCAGATATAGGAATAAATTTGGAGCCGAGTTCCATATTAAGAATAGGAATTTATTCATGAACAAAAGAGTAAAATAAATACACCAGGATCATGTAGAGTGAGTCAATACAAACATTATAAGATCAAAAGTACTGAGCTCACCGCAGGACACATAGACTGTATGGCAAGATCAGTGTTTCTCAAACTGTGGTATATGGGCTGCTTCTGGTGGTATACAGGAGGCCCTTTACAGTATGGGTATTATAAAATTGTCCTCTTTGGGTCAAGCATTATTTAGACTTGGTTCAGCCCTGGTTTAGGCCTGATATAGTCCAAGTTCAAATGTGGTGATAATCAAAGAGTCAGTTATTATCTTAGCTGGTAATTTGTGTGAAAACTTTGAGAACCACTAGATCCATGGATTTGTCCCTGGTGCTCTGAAGTGCAAACAGCAAGAACAAAATCTTGTACTAAAATTTCTGTGAAAATTTCTCGCAACCATGTAGGTTTCTGGCATAGTTTTAGGTTGCCTCCATGTCTAGGTTCTGCACTGCTCTTGCCTATAAAGCTCCTGACAGGTTGTCCCATTTAGTCAAGGGAACAACAAATGTAGAGGAACCATTTTAAAACATGCTATACTAGATCATACAGATCATACGATTAATCTTTAGTGTTTTCGCTCTGAGTATTGCCTCTTTTTATTGATTAAACACTAATCTTTGTCAACATGTGTTTGCCTTTTCAATTACCTGTATTTGTCAATGTGAAATTTCTGATCAAAAATATAAAATTATCTTTATATCTCCGAGGTGGACTGTGAATAATGACCCTTTTCACCCCCATTAAACCTGCAAATTGGCTGTAGGCCTTTTTCCTATTCTCCAAACATCATAACTTCTCAGCCCAAGTTTTGTAGCCGCGGAGAGCACTTTTCATAGAAGAACGCACATTTTAATTTCTCCTCTACTGATTTGATAGTGGAAGTTGAAATTGGGGTTATACTGTGGTCACATATATGGGCCCAGCATGAATTGTCTTTTGAAGATATATTATATTTTTTCTTCCACCTCCGCACTCAGCCTGTCTGTGCCCTATAGTGGTGTGAACGAGTATAATGGGACAAATAGAGCCTTCGAAACATGAAAGTGGTCTATGGGGGCTACTGCTCCTGAGGGGTTGGCCATATCCTTCTTAAATGCAAAACAATGTGAGTTTAAAGTGCATATGACAGGTTTTCATGCTTTACTAATTATTGTTTGGTTTGGTTGGATAGTATCTGAGGTAAATATTGTAGTTTTACATCAGTTAAGTAGCAGTTTATGGGGAAAGAAGTTGAGAATTAAAGTACAAAAATACAGGAAGTAGCTGTGGGTTTTAAAATGGAAAACCTCTATTATTAACACTGGAAATTCCATGCAAAACAATTTACACACAAGGAACACAACATTTCCTGGTATGTTTCTGCTACCTGCTGCCATCTTCGGAACTGTCACCGGTGTTGGTGGTGAGGTGCCGTATATCAGCTGTTACTTCCTGTAGGCGTGGTCAGCCTGATGGACCTGGCAGGCCACTCAGACTGACCACGCCTTCCGTTGCCCGGTGATCTCTAAAAATAACCACATTATAGATTAGGATGGGGCACGGATCATTGGATCGGAGAATAAAAGTTTCAAAGGCTGGATCATGGAGGCCATTGAAATCTGGAAACGAGGCATGAACAGCATTAATCGTGATGACCGCGTGTTACTCCTTTTATTCACCTGGGACAACCTTCTCCAGAGATCACCGGGCAACAGGAGGCGTGGTCAGTCTGAGTGACCTGCCAGGTCCATCAGGCTGACCACGCCTACAGGAAGTAACAACAGCTGATATACAGCATGTCACCACCAACACCAGTGACAGTTCTGAAGATGGCTAGCAGCCTCCACATGTGAAAAAGGTAAATATATACTGTATTGTCTTAAAAAAAAAAAAAAAAACTTAATGTACATGAGAAGACAAAATGCACGTTTTTAGATTTCCTGGTATTTAAACATTTATTCAACAAGATAAAAGTGTTATCATTCATATTTATAGTCCAATCATAATTATTGTGCATTTAAACATTTATGGTATATAGTGTATGTTTGCTAGGTGACAAGGGCAAGGAATCGCCTACATGTATGTCATGTCTGCCGCCAATGCCCAACCAGGAAGTAAAGTAATACATAAATCGTAAAAATCTTAAATATAATGATAACTTTGTGAAGTGAGTAGTCTATCCTGTCAAATGCACTTTAATGTCTTAAAAATATGAATGAGTGGGCTGTCTTATTAATAGCGGCTCATATTTTGTCACATTTTCCTTTTTTTCCTTCTTTTCTGACTGACCTGACATGGATTAATTACAGTAGCACACACTTTACACCCTGCCGGACTAAAGAATGGTGGAAATGCACGAACGATGACAGCGCATTAGGATGCTCGATTGCCCTCCGAGGCCTGCCTGAACCTTTATAGGCTCAACAGACGCCATGTTTTCAAGGGCCCGGCTCAGAAGTAAACTCATATGCCTTAAAGTGACAAAGCACCCTCACTTAGATCAAATTAGCCATCATGTTTTATGGGCTGCATAGGATCTACTCCATTTTTGTCTCTCACAGGCTGCTACACTATATGTATAGAAATGACAACATGCCTCTTTGGGTTTTCCACGGGAGTAGTTTGAGATGTGACAGGGCACAGACACACACATGACACATCCAGACCACAGCGTGAAATATGTGCTTATGAAAGGCACGGCTTATTGGTGCAGCATCAGTATCAGACACTTGAGTGAGCCGGGCGCTGCCAAGGAGGTGTCAGCGGCAACTGGCACGGTGGGGCGTCCTGCCAGTGCTGTACGTTCTGTGTGTGAGTGGTCCTTTTGTCCAAGGTGGCACTGAAGACATTCGAGAGGGCTGCAATTAACACCACCTAAAATTAGAACACATGACCTTCTGCATCTGTTGTGGAAAATATTCGGGACTATGGCTTTGTTTGCAACTATGTAATTTAAAGGTGCACTATGTAGCTTTTCTGGTGAAGGGCCTGTCTGAGCTTTTTTTTGCTTCGCCTGGAATATTCCAATGGTACTAAACATATCTCCATGGTGACAAGCAGGAAACACCATTGGCTCAAGTTACAGATCAGATTCTTGGAGCGCCCACTCACAGTAACAATGCCTGTCTAGATGTAATTTTGAGCAAAAGAAATACCTTTTTTTTTTTAAATAAATGCATGTTATATAAGTCTAATACTGTACTGTGGAACATTCTAGGCAAACCAATAGCAGCCCCATGATGGCAAACTCCCCCACCAGGAAAGTATCTGGTGCACCATTAAATATGTAAATAAAAATGATACATAGAGGAGAGAGAATTGGGGAGAAGTGTGTGGGGCATTCATATGTTAAAGGTCAGTATACCAAGGGCCAGGTGAGTCTCAGGGACCATTTGGGTTAACTAGGTGAGTGCGAGCAAGACAAGGGTAGCCATCTTGGCTCGTGAGCAGTGGATCAATGCTCTAAAAGGCAGAGGCAAAGGTCAGGCTGCTCAGTGGCAGCTCTGGGATGCTCTGTGACAGGCACCATGCAGGAGGGAAGAACCCACACCAAGACTTAAGTGTTTATGCCCAAACATAACTACAATATACTCAAGAGACTCTATTTCCACCCAGCAGAGACCACAGCATGTTGAAGACTTCACCGATGATTAGCTTGAAGCGCATTTAATCTTCCTCAAAGTTCTGAAACTGCTTTACAAAAGTAACAATACTTTAATTTTAGAAATTGATAAATAATTAGTGGTTATTTAGCTATACCATGGACAACATGTTAAAAGATAGCAGGCCTCTCTTCTTGAATTCAGACTGACCCAGAACTAGAATGTGTAAGATTAGAATTGATGAAGATTATTCTAATCATTTATCAAGCTTTTTCTTACTGTCACTTCACAATGCTCTGAGCGGTGAAGCCGTGACTCTTTTGATCTTGGTCATTGTCACTGTGAACAATCCTGACTGGGATTTCACTGGGATTATGTGCACTGGGTGACAGCATTGAAGAATAGTCTTTTCAATATATATTGTACAACCCTGTCACTTTTCCTCCTGGCTATTATTGAGAGCAGTGTCATTTTTTATCATTTCGATATCAGAATTGTTTACAGAAAGAAAACATTAAAAAGCATTACTCAGACAAAAATCTAGAAAGTTTACCCCTCCTCCATGCCTCCTCAGTTTTCCTTGCGCTCACTGGACGCCAAGCAGGCAAGAAAAATGACCATTACGCCGTCTCCAGTCCCCAGAGAAGAGAGAGCTACACGCAGGGATGTGGCTATTACTTATCATCATCAAAAAGTGCTTGTTTGGTGATAATAAGGGCCCGAGATAGAAATCTCAGCTAAAGGGAGGGAGGGGAACTACCTCAACTAGCAACCGAGGAATCCTGCCACTGCTTAGCAAAGCACTTTTGGGGCTAGCTGTAAAACTGAGGTGGTGGTAGCACAGGAATACAGGGAGATGTAAGGCAAAAGTGTGGGGACCTGTGTTTATGGCACTGGGATAAAACAACTGGAGGCTTTCTATCAGATTGTTCTCTCTTCAGAGAATACCACCTAATCATCTGTCTCCATTTTCTTCTGTCCTCTTACTTCATATCTCTCCTATGACTCTACTCTTTGGTCATCTTCTGGGACTTATGCTTGGTAAGTTTATACCTTTTTTAGAATGCACTGCTCCTGAAAATTCTTTCCTGCATCTTTACCATAGATGAGGCATTGACGTATGACACCGATTGAACTATAGGTCAGTCTATGAACAAATAAATCAGCAGATTTATCTTGTGCTGTGTGTGGTTTACAGAATTATACGGTTATTTCATGCCGCTTTTTATTTTATTGAGCCTCCAGGGCCACCATACTAAACACCCTTTGCATTGCGTATACCATGCAGCGTGGTCACATTGCTAACGGCAACACTGGACCCACAGGGAAGTGGGAAGTCACAGCACATAAATTTCTCTGCAGCCTTATTTCTTTTTCTTGTGGGTGGGTCGGAGGAGCGTGCACCCAGGGGGAAGTAGGACAGCTCACAATTCAACATGAAACATAACTCATGTCCTGCTGCGTGGGGAGAAAGTTCACCCCATACATAAATTTGGGGTCATGTGTTACAGTTGTAGCAAGGGTCACACTTGATAATAGCCCAATTGCGATGCAGGGCCAGTGGGGCTTTATCTGTAACTTCTTTTTTTCTTGACAATTCAGCACAGCGCTGCACAGCTCCTCCTTCTGTAAACTGCGCACGTTTCATGTTTGTTTTATCTATCAGCATTCTGCTATTTGGGTTTGACACTAAGGTTCATGACCACTTCAGTTCACCTCCTGGTATCTGATGATTGGGTCGCTCATACTTCATTAATGTATTCTGAACAGAGAGCGAGATGTGTTTGGAGAAAAAGCACACGTCCCATCTGATTGCAAGGTCTCCGCTGATGAATCGGACATCTCTCTATATCAAAGGCTGCGATTAATCTGAAAGACTTGTTGTTAACCAGAAGTCATGTGGATCACAGCGAGGCACAGATACAGGAGTTAATTCTCTCCTCCTGTTGATGAGATCAGACCTTAATGTAACAGGCCTAAGCCTATTATCCTACCAAGCCCTTTGTTTGTCTTTTTTAGTAATATTAAGTTCATTAAAGCAAAACTGCTATATTGATTTGTGTGTGGTAAGTGCAAAATTTAAGAAAAGTTTAAAAACTGAATGAGTGAGGTGAAAGACAAAGATCTGTGCTGACAGAAAGGCCTGCCTTTCCACAAGCATTTCTCAGCAGTAAAGCTATACCTTTAGGACAGGAAGGAGGGAGGGGAAGAAAAATTGAGAGATTGAAATAAATATCTATTTAAAAATAGCCTCTCAGCATGGTGAGGAGAGATTTGAAGATATTATCCTCAAAGGCTGCTGTGAGTGAGGCCGCGAGAAGGAAAGGCTGTCTACAGTGAAATATGAAAGGCACACAGCCCCTGACAGCCTATGGCTTTTCCTGATACTGCCAGCACCAGCCACTGGAGTGATCCATAGTCTCTTTGTGGAGACTTGTGATATAAATGCTGAGGGCTAGATGTAGAAGATCCTCTGCTCACTGCACCACTCCCTCTCTCAGCCTTCGCCACTGCCTGGTCCACCACATGGGGGGAATTTGTTATGTTCTCCCGCGTACGCCTGCCATAGAAATATCAGGACACAGACAGGGGGCAAGTTGACTGACTTGTCCTTGTCCCCTTTCAATTTGACAAGCCAAGCAGCCTTGGGGACTTTCTAGTCTATTTTCAAATTGACCATTTATAATCAGTTTTCTAAAGGAGAAAGAGAAGGGCTGGAGGAGTGGCACTGGGCTGTGTTGTTGTAGACGCACAGGGGGCTGGGACATGATAATACAGCACTGTGTTGTCAGATGTGTCAGCAGGTACGATGAATGAAGCACAGGGAGAGGGTGCATAAAAGGAAATGCACTGTGGGGTAGTGACCTCTAGTGAAGAAAGAAAAGCAGAGAAACAGGTAAAACTGTCCTGGAGCTAATAAACATGTGCAGGCCCTCTGAAATATGCATTACCTCTGTGTGAACCTGGTATAAGCAGCAGTACCAGTGATGGCCTGATGGAGAGAGGAGATGAGGCTGGTGCTGTCCATTTTTGGACAGCATACATCAGCACCTGAAGGTCAGAGCGACTCGGGCGTGGCAGCTCCTGCAGGCTCGCCCGTAAGGCGTCATAGTATTCTGTCACAGCCCGCTCCAGCGCCGCTACACCCTGACATTTCCACAAGATGGCTCCTCTGAATTATGCGGCCCAGCGGAAGGGTAAGAAGGGAGCGAGAAGAGAAAAAAAAGCTCATTTTCTGGGTGTCTGCTCCTGACCTGAAAGCGCCACTTGTTTTCATCAGTGCATTTGCCGCTTATGCAAAATTGTGCGCTGAGTAATAGGGGAACAATCAAGGCGGCCTGCTGCTCCTGTTCTCTGTCCCATGTCTCTGTGAGGTGGAACGACACTGTGTCACCTCCACACTGGCCCCATCCTCACCAAATTAATCCCAATTTGGCCATCAAATGCGGGCCGTCGAAAGGGGCAGCCGGTAAGTAATTGACATTCTCAGGTGCGTGAGTTTTGTTTATGTCGCCACACTGAGCCAAAGCGCTGGAGTGGACGGCAGTGGAGCAGGTTTGCATACGCCACGTGGTTCTGGGGCGCTGCCTGACTGACTGCTCAGCAGCGCGTGGCCCCGTGGCATTTCGGCAGAGGACATTTCACTAAAGATTGCCTCAGGTGTCAAGCGCTTTGGAAGGTGCGCGCGGCAGCTGGAGGTCGTTTGTCCTACGAATTGATTCCACCGTGACCCCATCGCTCTCTCCCACTATTGATCCCTCCCCCAAGACCCCTATACAATGCCTATGCCACACCAGGGAATAAGAGCACAGGAGTCAATGTGTCCCGACCCCTAGACCAAACAATGGCCACATTTCAATAGGACATCACACATCACTATATGAAAAAAGCATCGCCCACTGGCCACTTGCCTCCGAGGTCACTCCCACATTCAGTCCATTTTGGTTATTGGGATTCGATGAATAAGAGGAGTGGGGAGTTTATAAGCGTAAGAGCCTTCTGGGAAAAGGAATGACCGTAAGTCATTATCGGAGGGGACTGTGTGTGTGTTGGCGCTCATACATGGAATACCCTTTCCTAAATGCTTTCCTAGGCAGATCTCCCATGCCTTTTAGCATGTCACCCAAGGCCATGAATCACCATTACAGCACGTCCAGTTTTACCTGGGCACCTCTAAGGCTTTTTCATTAGAGTAAAAGGGACCCCAGGCAGACATCAACATGGGTGTCACAGAGGGGGGTGCCTGGCTATGTGTTTGCGAAAGAGATGGTCACAGATTTGGGTTGGGTGGGTTAATTACAATAATAACAGGGCCGGCCAAAAAAACAAGGCACAATGGCAAGGCTGCGCAGCTCTCATTTGTTTCAATAAGCTAAATTGATTCCTATGTCCTCTGGTGCCATTTGCATTGCATCCATTTAGCGCGCGCCTCATCCCACCACACTCCTCCTCTCTGTCACCTCCTCCTCCCCGTCATTCACTTCACGTGCAGAGGGCAAGACAACATCGACCAGGACGCATTGATCTTCCTGGACAGACAGGCAACAACACACACCCCTCAGCACTGTATGTATTTATATCAATTATAAGGCAGTAATTATGAATATGCATGCGCACACAAGAGCACGTGGTGACTATGAAGATGTTGATGAGACCTGTCAGATTATTATGTCAACAGAATCCAGACCTAAAGTGATAATGATAATCTTTGTTCAAACAGCATAGTCCCTTTACCAGGATGTGGATTTCAAAATATCACATCATGTTCCTACCTAATATATAGCAATGAAAACTTTACTAAAAGGTACACTGTGTAACTTTTTTGGAGGGACGGTTGTCTCCATGGAGATGTTATGCTTTGCGTGGAATGTTCCACAGTATTAAACACTTGCATTTAGGCCTGTTAGATATGTTTAAAGTCATACTGTGGAACATTCCAGGCAAAGAGTTAAGATCTCCATGGAAATAAGGAGGTGATGTATCCTCCAGAAAAGGTACATTATGCACCTTTAATCTAGTTCTAACATCCATGTGTCCAATGCATACTCATGTAATAATCAATAATCAATCATAACCAATAAGCACTTAACATTACATTACTCACTGACAGAAATATGGGTGCCAATCCGCAGTAAAGACCCCTCCAAATAGCACCGATCGCTCAGACAAGAGTGGTGAAGTCTCTGGCCAAAAGACATAATGATGGTATGCACTGGTCAGAAGTCTAAAACCTGAGCCATTTGGCCAAAGACCGTGTAGTAACCATCTTTCTCCAGCTACTTTCCATGGACCCCCCCTCGCGCTAACACACAAAGTAGCGCTACCAGGCCTCCCCCATTCACACACACATTAACGCTTGTACTGCCATCATCAGTCACCGTCTGGGTAGATAGCCACGGCCGTTAGACAAATGAGCGAAGACTGGGCCTGCTCTGAGCACCTGCATCACAATAGGCCTGTAGGCAAACATAAAAAAACAAGATCTGCCACCTAAACAAGTAGTATATTGTTGCTGATCATTACAACTTAAAGTTGCTCTATGTTCAGTTAGGGATGTTATTTGCTGTGTACTGCTAGTGTTTTTATCACTTCAAAAATACGACTCACCTCGCCACATACTGTACTTCAAACTTGGCCTGGTGACATCATTTGCTTGTATCCATAGTAATATTAATGTCAAATAATATTAAATATAAAAAATAATATTAAAGTCAAACTGTGGAATATTCTAGACTAAGCTATAACATCTACATGAGGACAAGCAGGTGGCAGACCTTCCACCAGAAATATTACATAGTAAACATTTAAAAACATATTTAACAAATACAACATATAGTGTTTCAGCCACTATTGCTAGTTTTACTTCAGTTTATTTGTTTTGTTTTATCAAACTAAATTCAAGTAACATAACAAGATTTCAGTTTTTTCACAAAATGTTAAGTCCAACAAAATTGGCAAAAATATACACTCTCCAGCAGTGACTAGAATATCCACTTAAACACTTATGTCTGTGTCATAATTAGCAGCCTGCATGTACATGCTAAAGACACAGCACGGCTTTGCTTACATATTACTAAACACAGCCATCACTATTGGTCTAAGCCAGTGTAATTACTGCACTGCACTGTCACTATGTTTAATGAGGAGACCCGGAACAGCTAAAATGCATAGTAGTAAAACCAGGGGACTATATATCCATATGTCACCAGCATTAAAGCTTATTAAAATAAAAGCAACCAGCTGACATGATGACTTTATTGTATATGTCTCGTCTGACAGCTCTGCGGGGTCAGCAAAACATCCCCCACAACTTCCCCCAATACAACAACGCACACAGGGGGACTCTTCTTCACTTAAATCAGCAAATATACACTATACTAGTATATATATATGAATGAAGTGGTGACACAAATGTCTGCTTGAATCAGCAATGTGTTGTTGACTGACACACTCCTACAATATGGGAACTATGATTTAAGCTTACAATAACAAAATATGTACAGGTCAAAATCTACTTAAGGTACACTTTATAATAATATTGTCCCAGTAGAGAAATGTGTCCTATGCATTTGACCCATCCTTCATTGCTGCTGGGACACCTCATCAGGAGCAGTGAGCGTCACAGTGCTGCACCTAGGGCCCCATCTCCATGATCTTGTTGCTATTCTTAGTCAGGACAACCAGGACTTGATCAGTGGTACGTGTTTAAGGGTTAAAGGGTTAAACCAGAGTGCCCGGAGGAAACCCACCCAGACACGGGAAGAAACAAGCGAACAGCAAGGAGCAAGGCCAGCGCAACCTGGGAATCGAACCCGGAATCTTCTTGCTGTGAAGCCCGCTAGCCACTCATCCTTCTTTCATTATGATTCATTATGAAAGATTAAGCTGAAATCCTTGATTACCCACATCCCTTTGCTACTTGTTCTCTTTCCAGAATTTGAAAACTTGACATTGATCTCCTGACAGTTCTAGCTTCAGTATGATTTATAGATTAAATATAAATCATTCCAATCTGAAGACTTGATTTGAATGATAAATGATCACCAAAACATAATTAATTCAAACAACACAAATGAATACTAATCCCTCTTATTACAACCTAACCCGATATCTTTCCGTTGTTGTAGAGCCTCAACATCTTACGCTTTGCCTGCAACCTCCTGCTCTGCCATCAGCTTTGCTTCATTTCCATTATTGCGTAACTATTCACCACTACTGGAAGATAATGCCACCAGAATTAGAAAGGAGTGTGAGACTCATATGCTTTCTGATTGGATAATCGTTTTGAGAACAAACACACCAGATACCAACTTGGCCATCATGTCCTGTGTTTATGTAATTGATAATTGAAAGAATACATGATCAGTCTTATTCAATTTTAATTACAATGTATACATTACTTTTAAATCTGCAAAACTCAGTGGAACTCATAAACTCAGATTTAGTTAGTTGAGCCTAGCCTTAGCAATATCTGTTCTTCCTAACACACTCCAACAAATTCTCTTTAAAAATCAAACTACAGGTTATGGGCCAAGATCTTAAACCTCGTGGGTTTACACTAGCAGATGTTGCATTTGTAGCTCACGTTAGCGTAGCGTACACACACAAACACACAGTCGCTATATTCACTGTGCCACAAGATTTATAACAATAAAAGTCTCTCCCCCAAAAGGCAGTGAAACGCACCAACTGTTCCGCGTGCAGCCTTGAACTCTGGCTGATCTGCTATTTGTTACCTCGAGCGCTTGGCAAAACAAAAACAGCCCTAACACACTTGAAAAGGGGCTTATTGCTCATGTTGTTCACAAGTTTAGCTCTAAAAAGAAATCATCATAGACCTAAAATGCCTTCATCCAATTACAAGCTTAAATATAAGCGTTTAAATTACCTGCAGGTGGATGTCAAACTACTTCAACCATGCAGACCCCTGTAGAGCAATTGTCAAAAGCAAGTGAGCACAATAGAGTAACCCAGTGAAGGGAGGCGGAGATGAATAACTAGTCAAATCATGTTTTTAGGGAAATTTATAATGCACATCTTGTATTACACATATGATGGAATCTATGCAGCTACACAGAGGATCAATATGCATAAATAAATATAAAAATAAATAAATAAACTGTGAACTGAATAGCTGAATATAATAGTTTTTGATGTACTTGTTAATCTGTAAGCCATTATATTTGATGCCACTTTGTATGGTGGTATAAATGTGCCCTAAATGGAATTAATGCATGTACTCAACTAATAAATATGAACCATTAGAGCGAAGTGTACTTAAATGGTCTTTGGTTTCTATAGATGCATTTACTCATTAACTAAACATTATCTGTTTTAAATCATTGCAGATGTGGGCTCCATAATTTAGATAATAATTTGTGAAGCCATCTGACCTTATTAACCTTTCTAATCCATGACTGTGTTGTCAGGATAAGGGACTTACACATACATTAAAAACACATCTCCACTTTGAGCACTTTAGCAGCCATACCCACCTGTTCCTCTACCATATAATAACAACAGAATCCCCCAAGTCATATGGACAATTAACTGTTGGCCATAGATCAACAGGCAGAAATTATAGTGGCGTTTGGGGCAGAGAGGGGCGGTCCCAATGTGGTGCGCATAAGAAAGCCGTTCTGATTGGTATTAAGTGGACAGATTAAAAAGCCATCTCTCAGGTCGGGTCAGCTGGTCTACATTTGAATTACTAGGGTCCGAGGCTAGATAATTCTCTCATTAGCACCAGTCAAACCCGCAGTGACAAGGCGGGTGAGAGCGGAGCATGTTGTACAACACTTAGCTGTAATTAGTTGGTGCGCTGTTGCTCTGTGGACTACGCTTCTGCTCTCGCTTCTCGCTCCAACTCCTCTTTACGTTAAGAAGAGGAATACAGCAGTGGTGATGTGAAGCCCTGTAAAGGTCTCTATGGACAGACTGAAAGGACACATGAACTGTGAAGCCTGTGTGTGAATGTAAATTGAGCACTGAAATGACCAGTGATGATAAGGGACAATGTTTTTAGCCTCCATGAAAGAAACAAAACACAACTCTGGAGGGTTTTGGTGAAGAAACAATATTAAAAACTATAACAATTTCACATAATTTGACTTTTTAAACCAAAAAACTCTGTGTTATTAGCACAATGTAGGTTTTGGCAGAAATCACCAGCTTCCAGAATAATGATGCATGGTGACTAGCACTCGCTCACTTCACAGCAAGAAGCATCCGGGTTGAATCCCTGGGTCGCCGAGGCTTTCCTGTGCAGAGTCTCACATAACCACCAACCTTCCCCTAACCCTATCCTGACCCTACCAAAGGCATGGGGGTCATTTACTTTTTTGATCAGGATGGCAAAATGGCATTTTGTACAAAAGTTCCCCATAGAAAATTAATATCAGTCTGTAGAGGGTGCTAACGCCCCAAATACATTTGTTCAGATTAAGTATCTATAGGGCAGGTTGTTTAACAACTGACTTAAATTTAGCTGAAATTGCACGGTCTTGCAATTGTAAAATGCCCTTCGCCAGCTTCTGGTGCTAGAGCCTAATAACTCATGTTGAAAATGAAATTAAAAAACAGAACATTTATTTGCTAAGTAAATGGTTATTTGACATTCACTGTGACATTTGGGAGAAAGCACCACAGTCCTAGATCTTCCTGACTCTTCTCCTTCTCCGGTTGGTGAAGTTGGTTTTCCTCTCCATCTCCAGGGTTCCTTTAGTCCCTTCAGACTCAGAATCCTGAAGATCTTTGAATGCTCTTGGTTGAACATTATCTTGCTGTCAAGTCACTTGTTAAGTTCAATCCAATGAGGTTCATTTGGTCTTTCAATAATGTATTTTAACCAAAGTTTAGATTGTAAACTACTGTCCATGGTCAGTTGGATCAATGGTATCAGGGATCTCAACTTTTTCAGTGTCTCCAGATTTTTCAGGAGGGAGGGTCAAAATTTATATTCATAAAGTCATCCATATCAGCATCCCCATTCATCAACTCGGGAGGAAGTGCTGAAAATCCCTTGAAAATATGCTTCTCCTCTTCGACATTCCTCAAATGCGCGGGTAGTTTGAAGTTGTCCTGCCTCTTGCATCTCCCCGTCTCTGTTTTTTGGGCTTTGGGCATTTTGCCTTTCTTGCGGGTTTCGTCTCCTTTGCAGGAGAGCGAGGTGTGTTTGAATCTTTTACTGCCCTTTTAGTAGCACTGATTTCAGCAACTACTACACCACTGTTCTTCCTCTGGTCAAAGAGAACTGTTTAAAACTTCTTTCTCTGTAAAATGTTAACTCACAATAGGTATCGCTCCTCTGTTCGGGTTTTACAGGGTTTAAAACACACAACTTTGAGATGTTTGGTCTATGTAATGTCATGTTCTGTAATGTCATCATAATGTTGCTAAGTTACAGCGTTCTATGTTGTAATACAGTGACTTCTTGAGTTTAGTCAATAATTGAAAATACCAGGTTCATCATTTGTGAGCCTGGTGATGGACCCTCCAACAGAGAAGTTACACAATGCAGAGTGCAATAAAATAAGTATCAAAGTCATTTCTATACTTCAAGGTGCACTGTGTACTTTTTCTTTGTGCCTCTATGGATATGTTAAAGCTGGAATGTTCCACAGTCGCAGCCGGTCACAGCCTTTTTAAAGAATTGTGAAAGTGTACGTGGTCAAGCAAAGTCACTGATGCACTGGATACATTATACAGAGACAGAGACGGTCCTCTATTTCATCACATTGTAGAAACTTGACAGGCTTCTCCAATTGAAATTCAACTGTAAAGAATGTTTAATCTTCTCATTTAATTTAATCTTCTCTTCTTTAATCATCTCTGGCTGATTTTGTTGCTGTTTTGTTGTGGTTTATGCTTTTTGCATTTCACTAAAACAGTTTTAGCATTTTTTTGTGTGTAATTTACATTACATTAACTTCATAGTATCTGCATTTTCTGTGAATTTTTTAGATCAATGACATAGGTAGACATATTCCTTTTTAAAATTCTGCACTACTTCCTGTATTTTTTATTATTATTTATTTAAATTTTTCATCCAACCAAACCAAGTAATAATTGGAAAACTGGTGGTCATATGCATTTTAAGGATGCCTCTAGGCCAGATGTTTACAGGACAAAACATGTGATTTTTCAGAAATAGAATGTACAGAGGGTTTAGGTCTTACCCATACCCATCTACTCAATATATGTCTTGTAAACAAAGAAACGATTGACACTCGATGACAGTTAATCTGCCCATGTCCAGGCCATTACTGTCTGACCTCAGTTTAGAGCCAATCTGGCTATACTGATATTTAGGTTTTAAGATCCAAAGCAAGGCCCACAAATGTATCAAAAGATGAATTAAAGTTCACAAATTAACTTCACTTTTGTAAAAATTATGAGAAAATGTATGTAACTGTGACATGTTTGTGTAATCATACAGCCATAAATGCTCTTCTATTACTCAAAATTGTTCAAAAGACAAATCTGATGCACTGAGGACAATCTGGGAATGACACATGAGCACACAGACAATGGGGCAATGCCAAAACATCTGTATCAAACACTGATATCAGCCGATATTAACAAATGGGTATGGATATCGACCTATACAATACTGGAATATTTGTGTCATTTTTAGTGTTCCATCGCGTACAAATCAAATTCATGACATTTAGTGTTTTTTATATAGTCTCCTCACCTGCTGCACTTTATGGTTTACATGTTTTTAAGACGCTCCACACTATTCCTTGAAACTCATACAAGGAGAGCCGAGCCCATGAGGGGGGTGTGCCCACCGTACTCACACTTTACAAGCTGAGTTGCCAGGTCTGTGGTTTTCCCAAGGAATTGGATGGCTTTATAAGAGCAGCCAAGGGTGAAAAATATTGTCCTTGGGTTAGGCCAAATTTTCCATGTAAAATGTATTACCGGTAATTATTGTTTTTTTCCTAGTGAATGAGTAGACAACCCTGGTATTAAAAACAAGATGCGAAAAAAATCGCTTATATTTAAAATGCATGCAACTCCCTAACTGTATGTAACCCTAATCCCTTTCCTAACCCTCTCCTGACTCCATTTTTCTCTCCATGTCTGGGTGGGTTTCTACCGGGCACACCAGTCCTGACCAAACCGAGCCGGAGATTTGTCTTTGAAGAGATGCCCCAGCAGCATTGAAGGATGGGTCAAATGCAGAGGACAAATTTCCCTCCAGACACTAGTGTACTTTACCTTAAACAGGAGAGACTTATTCATGCATTTGTCTTCAGTAGGTTAGACTACTGTAACAGCCTGCTCACTGGTCTGTCCATACAAACTGTGAGACAGCTGCAGTACATCCAGGACACTCCTGCTCGGGTTCTGATTAGAAACAGGAAGTACGAGCACTGGCTCCAGTGTCTCAGAGAATAGACTTTAAAGCAGCTCTGCTTGTGTACAAGTCTCTCTATGGCCTAGCACCCAAGAACATCTCTGACACATTAGTGCCATATGAACCATCTCACACTCTGAGGACCTCAGAGACCGGTCTCCTGTTGGTCCCGAGAGTCTGGACTAAACATGACGAATCACCATTTCAGTTTTATACAGCTAAAATCTGGAAGTCTTCCTGTTATCTAATCTGACAGTGTTCGAATCCAAACTCAAAACAGTTATGTTTAGCTCTCTTTTTAAATTAATTATCCAGTTATTGTTTTCAGTGACTTGTTTGCACTGCAATTTTAGAGTGTCCTTGTTCTGTAAAGCACTTGGAATTATTATACAACATTGTGCTCTTCAAATAGACTTTCTTTGTTTTGACAAATTTGGTAACCATTTTACCACCCTTCTGCCAGGGTCAATGGCTCTTGGTTATTTGTTCTGGGAAAGCAAAGTATTACCTAGACAATGAAAAAAACATGTTTTCTGGCACTGTGTGATTGGAACATTTGCGCTATTAAAACAACTGTAACTCGTGTTGCGCTTGTGCTTAGATACTAGACTTAATCCTGTATGAAAAAAGTGTGTGTGTATAGACAGGCAGAACCCACAGGTAGACACCATCTGCCTGAAACGCTCCTCTGGACATTCTGAACCAGTGAATTCTGTCTTTGTTGATGACATTGTGTTTGCATATTGGGAGTAAGAGGTTATGTCCACGCCATTAGTCTCCCTGCTTGGATCCAGGTCTGGAAACTGTATTGTCCTTTTCATTCCATCTATTCTTATGGTTTCTATAAATTCTTTTTTTCACCCTTTTTCCACACTTCCAGCAGGGCTCCCACGAGACGCCCGCCTCATTGGCCATCGCACACACTCACATCGGGGGGTACTTTTCCTCCACCGCTGGGCTACCACACACATACCAGCCATGAATACCAATCTCGACACACTGCAAGCCAGCACAAGGGGTTATAGCTGAATATTCGAAACGCTTTCAATTTTTCAGGCAGGTCTGTTAACCCACTCTCCATCGCACTCAAGGGAGCAGGCATCTCGACAGTCGTTAGCAGGGTCATCGTTGGTCCCCCGGGAAACCAACTTAAAAGAAAAGATTTGAATTGCCTTCTTTTCATTCTTTGCTTCTCTCATAATTCCACTTCCTGTCTTCAAGCCCTTCGCAATATCCACCCTCCTCAATCTCTTTTGCCCGGCGAAAATTCATCAATCAAAGATGAGGCCATTCCACAGTGCTTTTTATAAGTCCGATGTCACGCTGCTTAGGCCACTGTCAAAAGCAGGGGACAGAGGCTTTGAGAGGAGCTAGTTGTGTTAGCCACGGTAATGCATTTATCCACTTGTATAACGCTCGGGATCAAAAATGTGACCAAAATGGCTGCGAGCTGCGAGAAAGAAAAAAACGTGATGAAGATGGAGGATTGAGAAAACAGTTCTTTCCAATATAAATTCCCACTGAAATGTCTGGCTAAGTAGGTCAATGGGATTTAGAAAGTTTGCTATGTTTTCTTTTTTTTTCTTCATTCTTTCTCGTCAATGGAATATGAGCAATGCGATTAGAAGAGGGGAGCAATTGGGAGATTCATAGAGGAAGACAGAAGAGGGAGAACAGTGGTTTGGG
Organism: Odontamblyopus rebecca; assembly: GCA_030686955.1. NCBI lineage: Eukaryota > Metazoa > Chordata > Actinopteri > Gobiiformes > Gobiidae > Odontamblyopus > Odontamblyopus rebecca. The sequence goes on along the minus strand of CM060672.1, from coordinate 15,045,772 downwards.
GCCTCTCCCGGGTCCCACACCAGCTGACTGAGACACAAAAGAAAAAGTTGGAAAGAGGAGTGAGAGAGAAAGAGATAGATTTGTATCTTGGCTCTTAGGAGCAGCACAGTTGACGGGTTTTCATCTTGATGTAGAGGCAACGGTCTAATTATACCAATACTCCAGGGAAAGCGCATATGAAGGCAATTAGTAAATCGAAAACTGTAATTTCCTACAACTTAGTCCCTTTCCACCTGTTACGATACATAAGATTTTGTATAGCTAATCAATAATTTAGCCAATTTATAGTGACTCGATGAATTCTCAGTTTAATATTTCATAATACACGTCAAACTATAATGAGTTAAGTTGGGTCAAATGGTTTCTCTCTTGGTAATTTGCCAGAATGTTCCTGCGGGTAAGTGCGCGTGATTGAGCGTTACAATTAAACGCACTAATTCATTGTCAAAAGCAACTTATCTATACACTTGATAGATTTGGGACTTAATTGCAAAGCACATTTAGAAACGGTTTCTTAGCGAGTTCCTACATCATGGTCTAATCACAATAAATCCAAGCTTCACAGTAATGAATTGAAGTCGAATATTGGTAGTTGGGCTGTTAAAGACCGCTTGAGTAAATTATTCAAGTGCTAATTAATGTTTTAAAGCTCACCAACTTGCAATTGGAACGTTATTTCAGAGGTTTTTCACAAGGAGATCCTTTTGACTGGGGTTGGGTGATATGACAAAGAAGTTAACAATTTTTTCCCGCATACTGATCGTCCCTCTAAAAACAAATAATTCTTCCAACAGGTTTAAATGAACTCCAAACTGCATGCTTTTCTGACGTATGATTGACTGTATATCTCAATTAGAAAAAAACAAGCAGATCACTGATGACAGGAAATGAAATTAATCTCTGTTAAAATTTGATTGATTGCAGAGTCTTACATTTGGTTAATCTCCTGGTTATATTCAAAGTAGCTGGATCTTCCAAAAAAATGCTAGGCTACTTCCAGCTTAGAAGAAATTTATCCATACAATCCTAGAAAACCATTAATGAGATAAACTACTGGCTGGGAATTCACACTCCCAGAGCTGTAAAATGATGAATCATGGGAAACGCAGTTCGGAGCGTTTTGTCCCCAACACAGGTGGCACATATGTTCTGTAATCCTCAAATCGCAGCCTCGCACACTGCTTGTTGTATGACTTTAGTAAGTGTTTAATGGTTTGCGATTTGTCACTAGCCACCGTGTCAGAAGCCGGGATATTAGATCAACTTCATTAGGGCTGCAAAAGTATGAAATGTGGTTCAGCTTTGTGCTCCAAGCGGCCTAGAGAAGAACGCAAAAGGCAGTGGCATTATTCATGGTTGCACAAAAGCTTGTTATTCATCATAAGACAAAGGGGAATCTCACCCGGCGTGACATAGATGGAGGAGGGCCGCGAGGGTATTACTCACATCTGTTGAAAACTATGCAGCCAACTGGATGGCACCATACACTGTGCTTATAAATGCAAACAAAGTCTCCAAGCAGCCAATATAAATGACATTTGCCTTCGCATCTCAGCATAAATATTAATTGTGTTAAATCTATGATGTATTGTGGTTACGCTTGTACCACCAATAGGAGGCGTTTAGGGATCAAAACAGCACATTACTTTTGCAGTGTGTTAACAGTAACTCTGTACAGTGGAGTTAGGTGTAGTTCTCAAATACACCACAAGATGACAGTGTAGGCCAACTCTGAGCAGCGTCTATTTCTCCAAAGACACTTTCAGCTCAGGCTATCTGGTGTACAAGAAATGAGATGTTTGGTTTTATTATTGTCTTTTTAATGGTTTAGATTTGGTTAAATATTTTCCAGATGTTCACAACACAGGAAAAACAACTTATCTTACTTTAAATGTAGCTCTAGGGTGGCTTCTCACTCATTGGCCTCTTTTCTCCAAATAGCAGTTTGCACAGCTGTCCAAGTCACACAAATGGCATTAGCCTGTCTTCCTGTGGCGGGGCATCTGTTGCTTTCTAGACCCACATTTTTGCCATCTACAAAATGTGCTTTTCGATGTCCTCTGTTGAGATGACTTTTAGCAGTTTGTGTTTTGTTACTTTTTATTCTCAAGTAGTTTTACCAAAGTGTGTTGTAGCTATATTTATCTATTGAAAACTAGGTGGGCCTTTTATATTGTATGTATTTTCAAAGCTATAAGAACATAATATTACTTTGTGAATTTCATGTGGAGATGAATTTAAAAGACCACTAACTGCATGTCTCCATTAAGATAAGAATGCTCTAAGTAGGGGACGTCACACCGGGTCAGATTTGTGGAGCGGTCAGCCCACCCACAGTAATAATGCATGTTTTTAAGGTATTTTTTTGCAGTAATAAAATCTGTAATTATAAAAAAAAAAAGCATTATACATTTAATGCCATATTGAGGAACATTCCAGGCAAAGCGATAACACCTCTATGGAGACAAGTAAGTGGTGGAAAAGATACAGAGGCCACCTTTAGAGTGAAATTATTATAGCTGAAAATAGAACAGTGAAATTGCTTTTATTTGCAGATATGCTCAACAAATTAGCACCCATTTCACAAGCGCACGGTGAGCTCGTTGCTGCTGCCGGATCTGGAAGCATTACAGCTACTTTAGGCATATGAGTGAGAAGCCCCACTCTATAAATCTCCAGGGAAAACTCACTACGAATTGTGTTGGCTAGAATACTAATTTTACTTCTATTTAGTGGAACTCAAGTTTATCTCTGGCCTTAGATACACTTCTGGAATTTGTGAAGGAAACCTCAAGAAGTAATGCTAACTTAATATTTCTATTAATAAACTAAATGATAACAATTTGGGAATATGCATCGAAGTAGACCAACATGTTAAGACCTATACCTTTTAATAAGTTTTGCATATTCCTTCCCAGAGTGGTAAATGGTGCGTGTGCGCTTCTCATCTGAAAAGTCAACGTGAAACAGTCCAAATCTTGCACTGTACCCGTCGGCCCATTCGAAATTGTCCATTAGTGACCAGGCAAAATATCCATGGACATTGACCCCATCTTCTGTGATAGCTGAAAGGCACACATGTTGGCAGAATCATTTTATTATTATTATTATTATTATTATTATGAAGTCTTGTGAATGATATGGACTTTGTATTTAACTTGTAGTGTTATTTTGCCTACATTCCTGTGTCAGGTAGTAAATCCCTTGCTCTTGGCATATAGCTTGCTTTAGAAATTGTTTATAGTGCGGATAACAACTAATTGATAGATACATTTGTTCTGTCAACTGGACAAAAGTTTTAGAGTGAAGACGTTTCGCCGCTCACCCAAGCTGCTCCGGGTCAGTAAATGACTGACCCTGAATTATATGACCCCACACTGTCCATAGGTCTAGGGAACAAGTAAGGTATTGGTTTCAAGGTAATTCCTGATATCCAACTCCTCCCCCTGACAGGCAGATATAAGGCACTACACTCCAGCATTCTGACCAGAACTGAAGAAGCAGCTTGGATGAGCTGTGAAACATATTCAACTAAATAAACTTTGCCCAGTTAACAAATTTAACTCTCTCCTTTGCCATGGATTCTACCTGGACGACTGAGGGATTTTACACACATTTCAAATTCAAAATAAATTTGGAACTATGAACCTAACATCAAGGACCATGTTGTCCACCCTCCTGTGGGCTCACCACCTGCAGAGGGGTTCATAGGGGGGGTCAGGTGCTATGAGGATTGGGCAGCAAACTGCCCCCGTGACCCAGCTGGATTAAGCGGGAGAAGATGGATGGATGGAATAAATTTAGGACAAATATGTACCTTAGAGCAGTTTTGCAATGTGTAAAACATAAAATATAAAATAAAATATACTTTGAATATGAAATAAGGCATAGAAAAACATAAATGTAGCCAAATAAACTATACATCCAGCTGTTCTACAATCTCTTTATTTAAAAAATAAAATCAATATACTTATTATATAAAACATATCCTAAAATAAACTTTGCTAAGATTTAAATAGTTTCAACTTGATTATATGAGTTTGGAGATTGTTTAACACACAAATCGAAATCGCGATCAAAATTCAATTAATTGCACAGCCTTAGTCCACCGGCAATCTGACCAGAACTGAAGAAGACATTTGGATGAGTGGCAAAATGTCTTCACTCTAAAACTTTTGTCCAGTTGACAGAATTGAATTTTTCTTTTGCTATGGATCCTATCTGCACGATGGAGAGATTAGACATTTGATGATGAATGATTTGATGATCATTTCAGGAAACAATTGCAAAGTAAAGTGTACAGTAAAGATTTGATTAGTTGTTGCAGTCTTACTGTATTTCCCAGGTCGCACTGAAGCAGGTCACACATCAGTGGTGATATAATTTTGCTTCATTGGCTGTACTCTCGCTAACCATAAGCACGTTTTCATAAGACTGATTGGGCACTGATTAAACTTTACCTTTCATCACCTCACTGATAGTTTGCTTGTAAAACTCAGCTCGCTGAACGTCCTCCATCTGTAACTCTCCCACCTGAGCAAACCCGTTCTCCGTGATGTGGATGGCTGGATCACCAAAGTTTTTCTGAAAATAAATCAGTGGGACAAATGTTATCAACAAACAAGGCATATCACTTCACCTGCCACCTCCTACAGAAAGAAAGATTGGTCTACAGTGTGCCATTTAGCTCCGATTCAACGGTGGCGAGCTTGAGGTAATGGGCTGTGACAAGGCACAACAGCAGGAAATTGGTCGTTTGCAAAACACTTTTCAGCAAAGTAACTATTTCATTCAATGTGACAGCACTAATGAAGCATCAGTGTGTTTTTGGGGGTGTTAAAAAGGTGTTTGCCGCATACAAAATCAATGCGAGATGCTAAACAAATGTCAGGTGTTTTGCTCATTTAGCTGAAGGCAATGCATCTTCCTATCGATCAATGTAGTTTAACTGTGGGTGAGAGAGAGACTTTTAAAGAGAATGAATTTGTCAAATAAAGTGGTTTGACTTTTTCTTTTAGGTGGTTTTGAACTATTTGGAAAACACAATCAGGCATAACATTATAACATGCTATGATATGCAGGCCCGTCTGTGTGAAAACAACCTTTTTTAGCCTTTTGGTAAATAATGATTCCTGTAGATCTGAGAAAAAAAAGAAAAAAAAAACAGGTTTCTAGATTAGTTTAAACAGTTTTGAATCCAGGATAATTATCATAATTTCTTTTGTAGTTCTCACTGGTTAATATATATTTATTTAAAACATACTTCAATATGTTTCTGTCTTATTTCAATACATTTCTTATTATTACAAGCTACCTATTTACCAATGGGTTAATACATTTCACTTTAAATCATTGGCGAACTCCAAAATGTTTTGAAACCTGTAAAATATACAATCAGCAATTAAAAAATGAAATCAAACCTATTCAAAGCCACTTAAATTAATATCCAAAATGTCCCACAAGACCTACTGCTTTGTAAATACGCTAACACAGTTATCAAGTATTTTACTTAAATTTTCAATGACCTAAAGACAATTCAAAGTTGATGTGCAGTGTTCACCTTGATGTAGTTAAGAAGTTTCCTTAACCCATCAGGCACCACTGCAAGCCAGGACACTCCAGAGATCGGCCATGATGGATCCATGACCTCCTGTACATCTTGATCACTTTTCATACTCAGTTTATCAAAAAGTCGACCCGCTGATGTAACTTTGCGTGACGTGTAATAGTTTAGAGCAAAAAAATCCGCTGTCCCTAAAATTGCAGGTTCGTCTTTGGAGAAAAATGGCAGCCGTGATTCACCAGTGTAACTATATTTTTGGCTGTTGGCTTCAATAAAAGTTCTCATTACTTCTGGATAGTCCCCGGTCACAAAGACAGGCGATGCGAACCAGCCAAGCGTAAAAGCAAAATGGCATTGTGTAGCAGCGATATCCTCTACACAGTCGGGATCTAATGGCTCTGACCAATCACTATTGAGAGCAAGAGACACATATCCTTTCTGCTTTGGCCTGAAGATCTTGTCATAGCTATGCCAAGCCAAAGCATGGGCCCTTAGCATGTTGTGGCCCACTAGATAAGCAGCTACCCCCGGTTCTTTCAGTCCTGGAGCGTGAATACCTTCTTCATGCCCAAGTTTGGCACACACGTATGGCTCATTGATAGTGATCCAAAGTTTGACACGATCGCCAAATGTCTGGAAGCAAAACTGGGCATAGCTGTTGAAAAATGAGGCAATGTTTGATGATTTCCAGCCGCCCTGGTCTTGTAGAGCTTGAGGCAGGTCGAAGTGGTAAAGAGTGACTACTGGTGTCACGTGAGCAGCCAGTAAATCGTCAATCACCTTATTGTAGTACTGCACACCTAGAGAAGGATAAGAAATAGATTATGCACTTATTACATGGTTCTGGGGCTGATGGAGCAAATGATCAAGTTTAAAGAGGCACTATGTAGCTTTTTTGGTGGAGGGTTCACCCTCTGCTTGTTTTCCTGGAGATCTTAGTGCTCTACCTGGAATGTTCCATACAAAGTTGCATGGAGCACCTTTTATGTTGATTTAATAATGTTGTGTAAAAAGTGAAAATACACAAAGTAGAATGATGTACCTGGACTAAGGGTGGGTGATATTGACAAAAAATTATATGTTCATATTTTGTCGGAGTATCCAGATAACAATTTGGGCTATTCAACAGAAATGTGCTAAAATGTGTCTTTAAATGTATTGAAGTTTAAGTGTCAGGCAAATGTGAAAGGAGAGGAGTGTGAAATATTGTTTTACAACCATACTGAAGTACTTCTTCATAGTAATAAAATGACAAATAATTATCAGTATCTTTGGACCATATCTTAATAGAGATTAAGATAAGTGTTGATCCCTTTTGACCATTATTACAGGAAAACAAGACATTTTCAGTATTGTACTATTTACTACTAGTTATCAGTATATCGCGCCGATATTTGCACTTTTACGTATATCGGCTGTCAGCCTTAAATCTCCAGTAGAGGCCAATATTTTGTATGGCCCAACTAGCTGCCTAAATATGTATGAAAATAATATGCATGAATATTTCTTTGAACACTTTAGTCTCAAGAGAGTACTGCAAAAAATGTGACTACACTGCTCTCTACACAGTTTGTAGAAAAACAAGGTTGCGGATGAGTTCATACTGTTGATTATTAAAATCGGCCTACAACATATCGGCCTAAAAATATCCACAGAGGTCATCAGCCTTCGATCCCTCTAGATTCTAAACAATTGGTATCAGTCTTGACATATCAGTTGTTCTCTATTTACTACACTAAAAGATGGCATTTCCATTCCGGCCAAGAATTACACAAACACAGCACAGAATGACTAAACCACTGAAATGAATAACAGAACTTGGGAATACCTTTGTGATTGACATGCTGTGTGGTTCCATCAGGCAGGAGTCGGGCCCAGGAGATGGACAGACGATAATGCGTCAGTCCAAGCTGCAGGATACATTTGAGGTCCTCCTCCCAGAGCTCATAGCTGTTACAGGCCACATCTCCACTGTGGTCCCCAAACACTCTGCCCGTCCCATGACTGAACGTGTCCCAGATACTCGCTCCCCTGCCATCTGCCTGCCAGCCACCTTAACACACGCAAATTGTTTCATTGAGGTGGAAAATTACAAAGACAAATCAAGCTTACATTTGGGACTATTAAATGAGTCCCCGGAGTAAATTAATTGACTTTGTACTGCAGTTTAGAAGATTGCATGCAACCTTTTCCAGTTTTCCAGACGCACACATTGGCTCAGGTGCCAGGAGTGTTGTCTTATAGCCAGAAGGTTGGCAGTTTGAATCCCACTCAAGTCAAACTGACATTGTGTCCTAAAGCAAGACATGTCTATTTGAATGTTTGAGTGGCTGTTGGTGCAAAATACAGAGGAAAACAAAAGAGATTTATGGATGAACAGATGAGGTTAGAGAAAGGGGGTGCAAACAATAAAATGGGAAGGAGAGAAGCAGATGAGAATATGGATATTGTTTCTAGAGTAGAAGTGGAAGTAAATAGACTTGGATAGTAAATAAGCACTTGGAATTTAGATCTACCTATTGTGTGCTAATGTGTATTATTTTTAATGTGCAACTAGGCTACTATATAATACGCTCTTTAGAAACAACAGCTAACAACAGCTGATTAAACAAAAAGGTTAAGTAAACGATACTTCTGGTGTCGCACAAGAATTGCACGACTTGTATTTACACACCTTCAATCTGATACGCTGCGGTTGCTGCTCCCCACGCAAAATCACGAGGAAACATACTTACAGCCTGTAGTCTATTCTGTCAATTAAAATGTAGATTTGTAGTAAACTGTTCTACAAGCCCGGCCATTTAGGCTCCATAAAGTTCTACACATTGCGCCACATGATGCTCAAAACAGGAAGTGCGATGAAGTAAAATTCACATTGTTTAGAAAGTTGCTCAAAACGAATATATAATACACTGATATAAACAAAATTATATTTATATGCTCTCTGATTTGTACATATTTAGATAATCGTGCTTCAGACACGTATATGATTTCCAGAATTTGGCAAAAGTTACGAGTCTAGTCTTTTATTGTGAAAGGCAGAGCGGAAGTGGATTTGAAGAATTGGGATTTGTAAAAACAACTGGGGGAGAGTGACTTCCGAGGACCATAGGGCAGGACTAGGCAGGACTATGGGAAGAGGACTACTCAATGAACACAGAGGAGCTTACGGATTTTTGGGAAAATGAGCATAAAACGTCAACTTTGGATTTGTTTAGCTGTAGCACTTCACTAAGTTACCCGTTTAGTTTTAGCGCCTGCGTCCCGTTCTCTGGATCTGGAGTAATTTCCTGTTTAGTTCCCTGGAAAGTTGCTGGCGTCGTGTAGTGTTAATAAATCAAAGTGCAGGGAAAGAAAATGTGTCTTTAAAATGCTACGTACGAGTACACTATCTTTTTTGCAAATACGTAAGATTTCAGGTGCGTTTTGTAAAAGAAACGAGAAGGATCTGGAGCCACGCTATTCCCAACAAAGAAGCTCTCTCAACAACTGGACAACTTGATTCAGCCGTGAACTGCGCTCGGCTTTCTGTGGATTACTAAACTAAAACTGCACCAGTGCCCAAAGATACAAAAGCGATTCTCTTTAGATGCTTTTGGCGAACAAAGACTAGCATGAGTGTGGTCAAAGCTGGGCAAGAATGGACGACGAAGACACTGGGATTGATCTTGTTTGTTTTTGTGTCGGAGGCTACCTTTTTGGACACGTTTATCTAACAAAGCCACGGTGCCAAAGCTAAACACTCGCTTCGTTTGGTGTTAACGTCTCTAAATGCTGTCCTTTGTTTGTTATCGCGTGTGAAAATGAGAGTGGTTGTGTGGCACTTGTTTGTGGGCTTGCTGCTGGTTGGCGCCGGTGACTCTGCTCTATCATCTGATTGTAAATCAAATGATGAACGCTCCAAGAGCAGTGGGAAAGTGGTGTGCAGCAACATGGAGCTGCAGCAAGTCTTACCGCCGGACTCCTTCCCCAACAGGACGGTCACACTGTGAGTATTACTGGAGTTTACATTACTTCTATACTGCCACAATCAATCACTGCCACAAAGTTTCTAAGGACATGCATGCTCACCCCTGACACTCTTCTTAGACTTACATAAAGTTTATTGATCGACAAGGAAAATTAATTGGACACAGGCGCTCACACGTGACAGTATAATATAGTAACAAAGAGTAAATAATATATAAATGGTAATAATTAATTTTAAGTAGCAAAAAAGATGGCACAAGAGACAGGTGTCAAATAAGACATACTTATATAAATGTATATAAATATAACATACAAAAATAAGTAATAAAATGTAAAATCTCAGCTAAGAATAGGTCATAGAAACAGTGCAACAATGATATGATGATTTACAGGACATATACCGTTATATAAGGGTGGGTTGTTGTACAGTTGTAGGGAGTATTATCTGTTACATAAAGGTGAGTAGTTGTACATCTGTAGGGAGTAAGGTACGTAATCCTGTATCTCTCTCGCACTATCTCTCACTCCATACAGTATTCTGTTTAGTTTAGTCTTTATTTGAAGAGACAATATAGCCTGCAGAGACATTAAACTAATACAAAGCAGATGTTCAGCACCAGATTATTGCTAAATGGCTAGTTTCCATCTGCAGTCCCTGATTTGCAAGAATAAATTATGCAGTTATATCCACCTAATCAACAGTAAGGCCAGTTCTCAATGCTCACTGTCAGACCCACTCACAGCATGACACATGTAGGCCTACAATCACAGGTTAGCTTCATCTTATAATATAAGATACATTTTTACCTACCATTTTCTGCTATTGCTGTTATTATCAAACCATACATTACTTAGCAGGGTAGTGTATTAAATTGTCCCATGATAACAAAAATAAAATAAACCCCAAATATAGAAATAGGCCTACCAGTATGTTTGACACTTGTTTTCTATCTATTTGCACCCTTCATTCCCAAAGCTAAACTTGTGTCAGTGCCTTGACAGCCATCCATCATCCATCCACAGCTGCACACTGAAACACTGTAAATGTAAACCCCATGTAACTGTATCCTTTCTCTTGTGGTAGGCTTCACACATAACTAGATATTTTGGTATTTTGTCCACTTGCTTAAGTCTGACCCACTTAGGAACAAGTAGTACAATTGCTCACTTTGAGAGATTTTTTGTTCTTGTGGCCAAAAATGTCCGCAAGACCACCTACTGTGTAAGTTTGAACTTGGCTACTAAAATGCTACTGACAAATGCCCAACGGAAATAACCAAAGGACTTTAACTAAACAAAGCAAGATGCCACTGGTGGAGGACTAAGAATAAGACCGGAAGTGGTTTAACTTTGTCTGACATTATTGAACGGAATGCACTTTTTTTCCATTTTAAACCTAAATGTTTTGTCCCCCTGAGCCTCTCCGACAGTGATGGATTTAAAATTGATCCAGTTCTCTGTGTTTTTGCAGTCTTTGTTGAGTGGAGGTCCCCCCAGACTTAACATGATGTAATTAGAGAGAAAAAGACTCTTTAGGATTCCACTGCCTCCACCTTAGCCTTTATGTTTTGTTGGATACAGAGGCAGCCACCCTCAATCATTGGGCCCCTAAGTTTCCCTGTGGACATGAACAGCAATGGAACAGCACTTTATGCTGGCGGGACAGTTTTGGTGTTAATTTACAGCCTGTAAAATCCCTCAGGTGGCCTAGTTTTATGATGTCCTCCTGCTCTGGAGTTCAGTCGACCATGGCCTGTACCTCCCTGAACTAGAACATGGTGGTCACTGTTTCGGTCATTGAGGAATACAAACAACAATGGCTCACTATACTGCACTCAGAGCAAATGATCACTTATTGTTTCACCACTGTAAAATAGAGCTGCCACAAGCTTAGTATACAAGAATAAAGTGAATACTTTACATGCACCTAATGGTGAATGTCAATTGCTGTCAGATGATGAGATGTTCTAGAGGCATTTTGGAACCAAATGTAACTAATCCATGAACAAGAGCTGCGTTGAAAAATACTCCCCCTTGCTGAACTTGGTGAACCACTAGGGTAATTCACTTTCTTGTTGCCAGATATGAAGCATAACCACAAATCTTCATTTTCTTGGACCCAATGTTGGTTCATCCCAAGTTTTATCATGCCTCATCTTGAGCACAGAAGAGTGGCTATAATTTTTCAAAGCTTTGAATGTACGTCTTGTTTGACCAGGCAGAAGAGAATGAAATGCATTCCCTGCATTTGTTCTCTCCCAAAGATACGGCATGCCTTAGTAATCTGAGAGGAAATGACACAAATGTGTTTACAGCTGCCCCTGGCCTCCCACTGTAGGAGTTGGCTAAACTTGAGTTCTTGCATTAACCTTGATGGCATTTCTATTTAGAACTACAATATTATGTTTTCACAGTGTGATTTATTAGCTTCAGCTTTTAACTTGAAAAATCAACTAAACTTTAGCCACCATTTTGAAGAAATTAACATTTTGTTGTGCAGGACGTTAGTTGGATCCTGGAAGTTTCAAATGTTTTCTTTGCCATAGCTCTGACAACAGTCAAAAGTCTGTCACTATCTAAGTCATCTATCACTGGGTTCATGTTACAAGTTTATTTCTGTTTATCTGTTCGAGTGCCCCTCCACGTTGCTCTATAGACAGGAACTGACTGTAGTTAAGCTTTTTGTCCTCCCGGGCTCATGTTTCTTTCAGCGTTTGTTTGGTGTAATCGGGCTGTATTCAGAGGAGCACCTGGTTTGGAGACAAGAGCACCTGGTTTGGCTTCTGAGAAAGCAACACAGGTTTAATCTCAGAGAGAAAGCAGGGATTTCCTTTCCTTCACTCAAGGAAACACATGTTTACTTTGGTGACACATTGGACTTAAAATGGAATCTTGAAGGTTTTTATTATTAGGCCTGTCATGATAATTACTATATCGACTTATCTTTCAATATATGAAAGCTGGGACAAAATATTTTAGGGTTCAATGTTTATCTTGGGCACATTTTCTTGCGTTAGAAGGGAGATGTTGGGTATTACGATAAGTAATACGATAAGTTTTGCGCTGTAAATGGCTGAATAATGGCATCAAGTCGTTTGAATGTTATCGTTTATTGTCACATATCTCTATAGCAATATATCATGCTTCAAAAATTCTTATTGTGACAGGCCTAGCTATTATTGAATGTTTGTCAGATAATTACAGATACCATTTTGATAGTTGGACAATGGATTAAGCACTATGTTTTTGCCATACATGGAGTCCTATTCTTTTTCATAGTAGGAAAATCTGCATTTGCCCCACCATTCAGTGATACAGGTTCAAGCTGTCACATGTGGTGGGCATCTGCGGGGGGGATCCATCTCCAGATCATAGGCTGTGTTCATTAGGTTCATGGTCAGGAAACAGCTGGAGGGTTGCCTGCTGTGCTTGTTTTTGGTTGATGGGGGAAATCCATCCCTGCACAAGCGGGTGAACATGCAAACTCCACACATAACCTGGGACCTTCTTGCTATTAACCACTCTGCCATGGTGCCTTTATCCAATTTGGGGCTGATAGGGGCTCAGTGGTTAGAGCAGTCCTTCACTCACTCATCCATCATGTCGCTGTGTCCTTCTGCAAGACACTTCACCCACCTTTCCTATTATGAAAAGTGTTGTGTGTGTGAGAGAGAGTAATTGGTGGTGGTCAGAGGCTGTGGCTACAAGTTAGTCCACCACAACCATGCTGTAGTTTGTTTTTTTCCCCTCAAACCACCCAAACATGTTCAGATGGCATTAAATCCTTGTGGAATGACAGTAATCTCATTTGTTTACTTTCCATGACCTGCAAGTGTCGTCTCTGAAAAGCCAGTACAAGGAAAATACAGGTGCCTGCTGTCATGCATGTCCACAAGAGGATTTGTTTTTGCTGCTTCCCAAACCGTGGCTCTAAAAGGAATGCCTCTGCGCTTTTCCGAGTAGTTTGGCAGTGTTTGCGGAACAGGGCAATATCCCAAAGGCGAGCCCCTGGCAGATGTAGAATGAGTCAGTTCAGAGCCTTTAATTTAGCAGACCTGTCGGGGCTATGCTGTGCCCCCTGAGTCCTGCTTAATCCCAGACATGTAGTTTAATTTTGCAGACATGAGGTAAGACAGTGCAGTGTGGTTCAGTAGTAACATATTTCTCATCTGTTTTTATCGAAATTGTGGAACTACTTTTGTGAAAATACCCTTCCACTTTGCACTTCCTTTTCAAAAGAAAGTAGTAAATTATGCGGATGTTAGGCTTTGTTTATTATTATTATTATACAACTTGAGCAACATGACATTTTTACGACCAGCTAAAATGGCATCATTTAATTAATTCTGTTTGGATATTTGGCAGGTCATTCAGTTCACCTCTATTACTTGCTCGAGGCGTCCACTGAAAACGACCCATTGTGTCAAATTCCCTAACTTCTTCAAGCTACAGGAAATCTAGGCCATCACATTTCATATTATTAGCTCTGACCGCAAGTAGATATTCCGGTTTTACCTGGAGCTTTTCCATAAATGTCTGAGAGATTTATGGCTTGTGTATCAGGAGACAGGATATACAGTAGGATTCCCCCGCAGCTCGTTCATGGCCTGAACTTAAACAGCTCTTATCTATGCATCAAGATAAGCCCCGGCTGCCCCCTTCTTCCACCGCCTATTCAGGAGTAGCCCCAAGACATTCTGTGGATGCGCTCATTTGGGTTAGAGACGACAGACAGGGGAAGTAGAATACAAATGTCCAGAGGGGAGGAGACAGATTTGTAATGGTCTTAAACTGAATTGCAGCGAATAAGTATTTCCATATTTGGGAGTGTTATTGAGGAATTTGTTTACAGTTGAAGAACTCATACCATGTTCATCCCATCTTCCAAATAAAGACTACGCACATCAAGAAGAGCATGCTAAATAATCAGTGCCTGCTCGTGAGTTATAGTTATGACTTAAGATGGTGGCAAATGAACAAAAGGAGCAACTGAAACTGGGTAGTTCATAGTTGTAAATGATAGAAATTCTCAGCATTGTGACTTTTCACTCTATAATGGCACAAAATTAAATAAAATTCTCTAACCACACTAAATGGTTCAAACAATTCTTCTTGTGATACAAACAAAATAATTAAAAGACGAAAGCTGAAAAGAACTTCTCTCCTACCAAATTGAAGGCTCTTGGGAAAGAAGGAAGTTGAAGAATGCAATGAAGTTTGAAATGAGGTTTGAAAGAGGTCAAGAACTCATGACTCCTCGGAGAGTGCCATTAGACACATTTATTTTTATGGCTTTCAGAGTCACAAGTTAAGCTATGCACAGTGCACTCGCTGATCACATCCACTCAATGTTAACCATGATGGACAGGACTGTGACTGTCTTACCTCAGTAGCAATTATTTAGAGAACTGGAGCCTACTTATGAGCCTTTATGGGAAAATTAAATGGTTAGATGTGGGGTATGATATTCGTCATTGAAATGAAACATTAGCAATTTTGCACTTAGTTTCTATATAAGTAGGCAAATATAATTGGATGTTGTCGACTAGTACTAAATCTTTTTTCCATATTGTTTTTGAAAGATTGGGCAGGACTATAACATGACATGCCCAATAATTTTCAGTGTAAATCCCCTATTTGTAACCGTATATTTTCTGGCAGTGCTAGAATTCGCACCCTCGTATATCGCCGTGGTCCGACATATGGAAATGTGCAAAATGGTGGCTGCAACACAGGAACTGTTTGTGTGCACTCTCTCCTCGACCATCAGGGAACCAAGCTCCAATTCTCCACTGTCCAACCCTGTAATAAAGAACTGCTCAACACCCCATAATGATTCCAATGTGGCCTTGGTTTGTGGGTGCCACCAGCATGTATGTCACCCACCACCACATCCCCTCACTGCTGGCCAATAACAAATGCAAACCACAATTCCCAAGAGTTTTTTCCTGTTGGGATTAAGCTGTAGTGTGGATTTCCTACAGCTATGCAAGACTTATTTGATTATAAATATAGCAAATCTTTGTAGATTTTATGTTATTGCATTGTCCATAGGTATTATAGGTTTTCTAATATTGTGCAACCTAACTGAAAATATTACATCTTGGCTTAGTTTAACAAGTAAGCATTAAAAGTCAAATTTGGACACAGCCAAATTTGGAGTTGAGTTTCCTTCCTAATACAACCAAGCGCTTAAAACCATTAGCCATATGAAAAATATCCTTACTGGTGTTGAGTGCCCAGTGCAGTCTGTCCAAGTCATTACTGGCTCAAATTCAACTCTACTCTTCCTGGTGGCATGACACATTGAAATCTGTCAAACTGCAGCCAAAAAAAGACTTAATGTTATAATCCGCACTGCCTTGCTTACAAAATCCAAGCCACTATTCTGCCTGTTGTCCCTTGCTAAGATTTGTCTATTTATGCATTTTCTGTTCTTTGTTTTCACAGAATTATGAACAACAACAAGATTCAAGAACTTAGAAATGGCTCTTTCTATGGCTTGTCCTCACTGGAAAAACTGTAAGTATTTATTTTTTTGCATTTTATTTATATTTGTCTCATGTTCATCAATGAATTTTCTTATATATTTCACTATATGGTGTAGTCCATGACTACTGTATACATTTATCCTGTTATACCATTTTGATGACCTTTCCCATTTGAAAATGATGCAGTCCTAAGTTTTCATCATTCTGATAGAGCTTGAAGTTGAACCTCAAAACCTCTGTGTTACTTACTGATACATGGGCATGCATTATAGCAAAAACAAAAACTATTAAACTAAAGAGCCATGGAACAACCCAATAAAATACTGGGTTACTACTCTTAAAACATTTTATTGCGAGGATACTTTGGAATTAATGAAGTTTAGCATTAATTAGCGTAATACAATGGAGATTTAAAGGCCACCACAAACTACAGGATTTTTCAGTCTTAAACTATTTCAAAACATGTGACAAAAAGAGCACACCACAGACTCAAGGAGAATTGTATGAGATTTTAACTCTCCGATCACAAAGACTGCAGTGGGATATGGCTGCGTACCGCAAGCTACAAAGTAGTGAGTGCCCCTGTGTCGACTGTTTCTTGCCTTGAGTAAAACCACTCGCTGTGAGACTCTTAAGTGTTCAGAAGATCAGAGCATTGACATCTAGTTTTTAGATGCAAGACAAAACTGTGTTATTTCTGAAATGTGGTGCAATACCTCAGATACATGATTTTTTTTGTGCATGGAAGGTTGATGAAGTAAAAGTAAAGTGCATAGGAAATAGAATCACCATTGCTAATCTGCAGGTTCACCTCGATCCACTCGCTGCATGAATGTAAACAGACACACATGAGGAAATGCTCTCGCCTTTTTACTTTTAAAGAATGCTTTAAAATGGATTAATAGCGCTGTTTTGTGGACTGTGTGTCATTATTTGTGGTGGACAAATTTTATGGATAATGTGGATGAGATACTGCAGGTTAAATGTACACCTTTACAAGAAGTGAGTAATATCTTTTTTTGCCATTTCCTGAGTTTGTTTCTTGCATCTCTGTGTCCATCACTCCTCTGCCCGTGACGCTCTTTTATTGGGTAGCATTGGTGATGTTTACTGGTTACAATCTGACACAGCAGCTCAGAGTCACACCGACACCACACATACAAGGAGCGTAGCAGCTTCAAAATCACAAGTCTCAATGCCTCCCTGAACTCGGGGAGAAGCAAATTGCAGCCTAAATTGGGTATATTCTCCTGTAGTGTGTGGTGACCTTAACTGAAAATTCAAGCTGGATACAACTTCCACTGTGAGATGATTTTTGGGGCCTCTCCCAGTCATTAAAACTACTACACAATCCCTCTCTCCTTTGAATAATTGCAGTTTGTCTTTTGTAGTGTCTGTTTATATTCTCCTCAGTGGAACATTTAGGTCAAAACACTTCCTAATAGTACTTGCCCTCACTTTACAAGCTGGAGAAGCACTAAAGATGCACCGGTAACAGGCTAATTATAGGTGTAGCCGCAGGGAATATTTTGTTTGTCTGCCTGGTGACATAATCACAGCAAATTATTCTGGGATACTATCTGTGTAGGCATTGGTCTGGCCCAGCCTCACCCCTTTAGTATAACATGTTATTTCAATATGACACCCGCTTGGGGTCGGGGTTGTCATCGCATGCACTTCCTTCCGACTCAGACTTGGTGGGAAGTTGCTTATTGGTTGCACACATGGGCTACAGGATGATTTATCAGCCCCAGCGGATTCATGCAGATAAAATAACCAGAGCACGAAGGTTGGTGCTTTTCCTCAAGGGAATGACGACACATGACTGCATTGGTATGGAATTCTGTGGGTAAATTCCCTGTTTTTCATTGGAATAGAATTAGAAAAAGGAGAATTAATAATTGCTGGTAATTGCACCGTTTTGTTCCAAGTGGCAGATTCTCCACTAGAAAACATTGATTTTTCATAAATGCAAAACTCAATTTAGACTAAAACTTTTTCTTGCCATTTGATTGAATGGTAGAGATATATCGGATCAATATTTGGAGTTTTTGGCTTTTGACTTTCAATCTCCAGCAAAGGGTGAAAATGTCTTTGGTTGATTTGCTGCCTGAAAAATATGCGCAACACTTTAACACGAAGAGAGGACTCCACTAAATGTGTTTAAATTGCATAATTTGAGGAAAATAACCAAAACTGTCCCTATATATCGGCCCAAAAATTATTGGCTTATGGGCCAGTGGTTGTTCTGTATTTTAGGTATTCTGTATCAATCATGAAACCACCACAATCTCTAATTGCTAGGAAATGTCTGTATTGTTGATTTAATGATATATTCTTTATCAATACTGATCTAGTCCAAAAGAGTCAGATATCAGTACTGTTTGTTCCACATGTCCTCAGGAGGAACATAAGACAATATGAATAAAACGTCAAGCTTTGATCCTTCTGCAAAGAGAAAGACAAAAGCATTTTACAGAACTACTACCAAGTTTACCCCCAAAACTGCCACATAGAACCTTCCTTCGCCAACCCCACAAGAGAAGCTGGCTTGAGCTAGACTGCCAGCCTTTGTCATTATAATGAGTCCACCAAGGCCAAGAGGTGTCAAGCCTGTGTTTTTTGGGCTAGTGCCTCACCCTCCCCAAAACCATCCTGCTCACCCCTCCCCCTTCTTCAGTCACACCCCAAACTCTCCCTCTCTCTACAAAGTCCAAAATTCTCCACAAGTCTATGCACGGCTCTCCATCTTGGCTCCGACCCCCCTCTTCCTGTTGCTTTCAGCACTCATTCCCTTTTCGAGTCCACAAAGAAAGACTGCCTCATTTAGACTTGCCTATATGCAGTCACAGAGACAGCAGCTGGCCGAGAGTGCATGCCGAAGAAGGGGGTCTCCAGAATCGATTACGCCTATCCAAGAGCGCAGCGTGAAATTGCAAAGTAACTGTGGAGACCGCTGTGTTTTGTCAAGGGCCAAAGGTGTCCCTGTTTGGAAATAAGCCACAACAGAATCCCCATTATCTCACTCCCGCTCATAGGAATGAAGAGCCAAGCTAGGCCACTGTCACATGCTAATTCCTGGCTAAATCCACTGCTGTGGTGGAATGCTTATTGTGGAAAACAGAGCTCCCGTAAAGACTGTAGTGTCTGCTTTCTCAAGAATGCAAAGTCTCAAATTAATAGGTAATTTGTTAGGAAGGTTTGTATAGCAAGAATATCCAGGAGTTTAACTTACTATTTTGGGAATTGGGTCACCTTCTTGGTTCTTGACCCCCATTTTTGGAACTATTCACTTGTTGTAACTTTTGGACTTGATTTTCCAACTCACTATAAGAATGAAGAGAAGTCGTTTTTGAAATTGTGATTAGTTCAGACCATGGATGTATAATAAGAGCTGGATAAGGCACGCCCCCTCTATCCGTGACCGCAGATTGATGTGTGGCCGAGCGAGATATTGCAGCCTGCAGCCCAAGAAAAATTCTCACACAGTGTATTTGATGAGAAATCAAACTGCCCATGTTCGGCTGACGGGGCATCCACAGCTTTCATAAAGGTCAGATTTTGTAGGGATTCTTCTGTATTTTTACAATATGAACTTTAAAAAAAAATTTAATCATCAAAGTGCCTAAAAATCAACTTTGTAAGAGTTAGCCTAGCCCCGCTCTGAGCCCGCGCTAGCTCCGCTCTAGCAGCTCACGCTCTGACTGGTCAGAACGACGTTTCTGACGTCACAGCCCAAGACTGTTGGGCTGCGCTGGGCTGCAAACAAGGAAGTAAATGCGGAAATTAATTTTTTTTTTGCGGTCATGCGCCAATGAGCACAGGCCATTGAAAACAACAGGGCGCCATCTTGGATACATCTTCCAGATTTTATTATAGTTCTATGGTTCAGACAGAACCCAATAATAATATTTCATATATTTAGCTGCTGTCCATGCCATTTTAGAGTTAAGAGTTAGTTTAGCGGTGGGTAATATTCTCTGTTAAAACTTGATGTAACTTTGTGGATTCAAGCCTAAATATTGAGTCATACTTGGTACATCAATTCAATCAGAATCACAATTGAGTTTGTAAAATGATTAAATCGCAAAGATGGCTGCATTTATTTAGATAATAAAATGTCCTCTGCAAAGAACAACATATCCTGTTTTTAATAGAAAAATCTTGTTGTACATGTAGGTCAGAACTAAACATACTGAAAGGAAATGCATGAAACTCTTATTAGTATTAGTTCATGTTTCAGTCTTGCCTCAAATGTTAATGTTCCTGGAGTTGTTAACAATGTATACTCTCTAATGTGCATTTTATACATACATTGCAATTCTTTTTTTTTTAGCCATGCAAGTCATGCAGCACTAGTGCCAAGCTTTACCAAGTCGACTCTTGTATTCCTGTCATATCTCATTCTTCAGACAAACAACAGTACTGAGAACCTAACCTCTTTGGCAGAGGGAATAAAAATAGGCCCACAAGCTCCAACCTAAATGTTTGCGCTCCTAATAAACACTCCAAAAGTAGCTCTCACTCGATCTTTTAGGGACAATTTTCTCCGTCTTGCCTTCTCATTTTTCTCTCATCTGGTTGCGCACATCAAAAGTCCCGACCAGCAATAGATTTTTCTGCCTGTGTTCTCTTAACCACAATAAGATGACAGCTCGTCCACATCAAACGGGGAGAGTTACCCAGAAGGCTTTGTGTGGGTTCAGGTGGCTGGTAGAAAGCCTCTTGAACTGCAGTGTAATGAGTGACTAGGCAGTGCCAGCGCAGGTGAGCACCGCAGGAATCCTGTGACGGCAATCCTTTGAACCTCTGGGGAGACGGATCGCATGTTTGTGTGTCTGTGTGTGGGCGTGTGCGCGTAAATCCTCCTTCAAATAGGCTGACATATCAAAGGCCACTTCTTTTCAATTTGCTTTGGGTGTATGTAGTTTTGTATAATGGGTTTAGTACATTACAATGAAATCATGAGGTATAACAAGAAACTAAATATTACCTATTTTGATGGTTAAAATACAGGTTGACTGTATAAAGTTTTGATGCAGTATATTTGTGTAGGAGTATGTGGTTAAAAATAGGATTGTCAATATCCAAAAAATATACATTTGTGCTCATAAGTTTACATACCCTGCCAGAATTTATGATTTCTTGGTCCAGAAGCTCCAGGACCTGTCATTGGCTCCAGCAGAATAAAGTGAAGGTTCTGGAGTGGCCGTCTCTTCTGACCTCAGTATCACTGAGCCTCTGGGGAAATCTCAAGCTGCAGTTCAGACAAGAGCCCAAAAATTTACAGGAACTGGAGCCTTTTGCCAAGAAGAATGGGCAGCTTTACCGTCAGAGAAAATAACACACTCACAACTATCACAAAAGACTCCAGCTGTCATTGGGTCATTTGTGTAGTTTCTGTTCTCATTATGATTTAAAAAGAGCAAACACAGTTGTTTGATAATAAATGGTGTCACCCAAGCACTAACCATGAATGAAAGAAAAGTTTTTGTGTTATCGTTCATATTCTCTGAAAGGTGGACAAGAAATCAATCAAATTCTGTCAGGGTATGTAAACTTATGAGCACAACTGTATACTCTGTTCTACAGAGAAAAAACACAAATAGGACAGAATTATGTTTTAGAATTATTAAACTGAATTCATGTTTAAAGGTCCTATATTAGGAAAAATTTAGTAATGTGAACTGTAAGCCATGTTAGAAGGTTGTTACCTCCTCAAAAACATACCTGGGGTTGTTTTGTCTCATTCCATTTTGATTTGAGTAATAATCCTGCATTTATTAGTCTGTCTACATCTCAGAAGCTCAGAACCCTGTTCCCCCTTATGGTATCATGAGGTGTAGTTTTAAGGTCAACAGCTATCTTTTATTTTTTGTTCAGTAGGGTGATGAGGGTGAAATTATTCAAATGATTCTAGTGAACTTGTATGGAGTTTAAAAACACAGTGGAGCACTTCCTGTTAAACGTGTGAATGAAACAAAACTCAACGTCAGGTATGCTTGTGATGAGGAAACAATATAACATGAATCAGAAAATGGTGTTTAAAAGTACAATACTGTGTAAAAAAAAAAAAAAAAAAACATTACAGCTCATTAGTGTAGAAAATGTGGTTGAAAGTTGTAACACAAGTTTGAAATATCCTTTAAACTTTCAATGGGCAATTTTCTACAGTTTTTTTCATTTTTCTCTTTATTAAACCTCCATGACCTTAATGTTTTCTTTTCTTCTGACAGGGACCTGCGGAGTAACATGATCAGTCACATTGAACCAGGAGCTTTCCTTGGATTGGCATCACTCAAAAGACTGTAAGTATATTAAGGCCTCTACAGCTTAACCAACTCCCTTAATGTGACTTCTGAAAGTCTTTGTACACTCGACATTTGCACGCAAGCTTCACCGGGATTTTTCAGACCTATTTAATACATCCAAAAGATCCAAATTCTTCCAACGCTCTATTTTAAGTATGCACTATAATTACCCAGAAGCTACTTACCTGAAATTAAGTGACTAAAACCGCGACGTTTTTAATTGCACGGGTGCAAATTCAGAAAGATTGTAATTTATTTCTTGAGTTTAAAAAGTTGAAAAGTTACTGATTAATTTCCTAAAGTGTACAGTTTTCCTTATTCGGTTGTTTCTTTTTAAATTTCACCTAATTGTTTCCTTTAAACTTCACTGGCAAAAACTATAGACTAACAGCTGCAGTAGTAATCATGTATTATAGAAAGATCAATATTTTTAGCAGTATTGGCAGGTCAGGTTAAAGTATTGGCAGTTGCATTATGTAGTTTTATGTACCATCAATGATATTAGGCTACTTAAAGCGCATAATCTTCTTTTTTGACTATCCATCCATATATTCCAGTTTTTGCGCATGACTACACCCGTTCGGCTTGTGTCCAGTGTCCATAAGGGAGTACAGTCTCGCTCAAATCTATTTCTACTGCCTTGTTTTGTCTGGACCAGTGCCAGGGACCTCAGCAGACACCATGAAGCTCTATGTACATTCACACACCACTTAAAAAATGACTGGAATATACTGTATAGCTTTAAATGTCGTCCCTGGACATATATGCAAACCGTTTAAAAGTTTTTTTAAAATGAATCTCCACGTAGGGGGTCAGAAACTAAAGATAATTGTCTGTAAGAGCGTAGGAACATGGTATGAATTGGGATTACCTCACAGTGCCAACATAAACTGGAGCTTGGCGGCTGCAGTGGAGAGAGAGATTTTTGGCTCAAATGCATAAAACCTTCCCCCTCATCTTGTATTCATGCCACACTCAAGACTGTCTATACATCTGAGGAGAGGAAGTACTCAAGTTTGTGCTGAAGTTCAAGTTGCTGCCAAATTACTGCAAATTCTCTTGAGTGCCAGTACTTACTTCCTCCATCTTCTTACTGACATTACAAGTTGGGGTTATCCACAAAATCTAGTATCAAAAGTAGATAAACAGCTTTGAACACATGTCAATACTGGAAAAAGTGCATAAATAGGACAAAAATGTATTATAATTGAGGTATTAACACAGGTAATGTGTACAGAGCACTTTTCCTTGATTTTAATATCCAATCTGAAATCTTGGTATTCCAACTTTACTACAAGTACAACATTTACTATGACTCCAACCAGTATTAAGACTCCTACAACTCATAAATACTGCTGCAAACTGCTATGAGTATTGAGGCTGATTTTAATTCCAATCTTTGTCCTTTTGTTAACTAAATTTTACACTACTGCTGTTCGTGTAGTATGCAAACTAGTTTTGTGTTTTTGTGCTATGTCCCCATTTGTGTAAATTTCAAAGGTTGCTTGTCTCTTGTCTTGACCATGAAAGGAGTGCAAAGAAAGAGAGGAGGAAAAGAGACAAAGAAGGAATCCTGACTGTGGGAATGTAAACAGAACTTTTCATCAAACGCCAGCATAGGGAGACTGAACATCAAGGTTTAATCTAGCCATGCTGAGGTATTTGGTAATCATACGAATATTGAAGTACAACTGAATAAGCTCGTCTTCCCTTCAAGTCTGCTGTAAGATTAGGCAACAAGTGATACCAATGATATAGTGTTAATTATTTCACAAGTTGAATCAAATCTAAGCAAAATGACTAAAGTTAACAGGTATATAACTTTACAGAATAATGTCATGATATTAAAATTTCGATACATTGGAATAGACTGGATACTCAGTTCCGATGCCATGATGATAAAAAAACACAATTTATTTAGACAATATTCAGCATTAAATGTGGCCTTGTATCTCTGTAATTCCACAGTTGCCCATAGTGGTCCATGGTCTTATATCTGTGTGGTCTTACTCATACATCTCTAGATAATTCTAAAGTTATTCAGGAAAGGTTCGTTTCTGTCCTGTGAAAATGGGTATCTACTTTTAATACTAGTTTTAATATTGATTAGTATCTGATTTTTGATACTTTTGACACCCCGAAAAGTGAATAAAAACATGCACCTGACACAATTCCTCTAAAGCAGGGGTCTCCAACCTGTAGCTCGGGAGCTACCAGTAGCTTTCGACCCCCTTTCAAATAGCTCACCAGTGGATTTCTGAATTATGTCTTGTGCTGAATAACTAAGATCTGATAAATTAAATGCTTATTATCATTGTAAATGTAAATGCTTTTAATGTATAAATTTGTACATTAACACATGCATAATGGTTTATGTTTTACAGGCATCTAACTGTTCCACGTCCAAGGCTTGCAGTGGCTTATATTTACTACTAATGAGTAGCTCTCTGGCATTTTTGTTTTGTAAAGTAGCTCATCTGAGGAAAAAGGTTAGAGACCCTTGCTCTAAAGGATATACAAAAGCCAATTATTGTATTAATTTCCAACTTTATTGTTGGCACACTCTAAAAGTAGTTAATGTTAAAAATATCTCAACCTTTTGACTTCCCATTCCCAAAACAGCTGAACAGTCCCTCACAGGAATCTAATCACACATCAGGCTATTTTTGCCTCTGCTTTTCTTACTGTAGACTGGACACTCAGAGAACAACTGGAGCTCTGCCCTCTGCACTGTTAATCTGCTGAGTGCCTATGGCGGGAAGGCATGTTTAAGAATGATCTTTCGCAAAGTGTTTAAATCCACCAGGCTCCTGAGAATAAGCAAATGGAAAATATGGGCTGTAATATGTGGGATTATGGAGGTGTTGTTTTAACATGATTTTAGCGCAGGGCCTCGGAGTTAGTTTTTTCAGCCTCGTCCAGATCCGTCACTGTCGCTTTCACTGTGGTATTTGATTACTGTGAAATAAAAGCAAGGCTCATGTAAAGAGAGGGCCTTAGTCCACCCCTCCTCTTCCCTCCTTTCCTCTCACACAATGCTAGTGCAAATTGAAAAAAACCTGCAAAGCTTGATCTTTCTTCTCATCCAAGGGGAGCTCATATTTTTACAGTAAACTACCCCAGCTGGTACCTTAAGAACCATGCGCAGATAATTACATGAATGCTTGAATGTTAGCATATGCCCATAAGACATTTTCCAGGTGAGGTTTTGTGTAGCTATCTTATTTCCACCATACCGCAGGATGGCTGAGGTAATGATGTGTCATTCCACAGCGCCTCTAGTTTCCTCACTTGGCACTTTGAAGCGATTAGCTCATTCTGAAAGGGCTATCATTTACAGTTTTTATTAAGGTATTTTGGCTGCAATGGACACCCTGCGATTTTTAATTAAGTTCAACAATTTTATTAACATCCAGGGTTATAGTTGGGAAATTAAAATGAGATTAGCTGCAACTTTGGAAACCGCTGATGTGAAAGTGGCGCTAGAGAGTTGTCCAAGAGTCCACAGTGGATATTTGAAACTGTTGATAAATATTGTACCCTGGGTAAAAGTTTTCTATTTTAAGCAGGTGTACCTGATTTAACTACTTAGTTTTCAACAGTTTGCAGTGGTCCAAAGTTTTTTCTCACTTACCTAATGCATTCTTAGTGTTCTATTTATTCACAGCGAGTTTATTAGTACATTTTACAACTTTCAGAGGCCAAGCAGAGTCATGGTAATGCTAACAATAATTGACATACTAACACCGCACTTTACTTTCTAGTTTGTGGTCTTATATTGACCCTAAGTGTTGCCTTTACTATATATCTGTACTTGGGGAAAATACTTTATGGCATTTTAGAAAAATAGAGTACAGCCCCTCTTAAGTCTAAAATGTCTGTGATTTTTCATAAAATGTCAAGTGTCTGCAGACTTGATCTAATATTTACCAGAAGCATCTTGTCAGGCCTTACAAATAGGAGAAGCACTTTAACTTATGACAGTGAAAAGGGTGGATTAATCTCTTGTTCTGTTGCACTTGGCTTTGAAGTGCATAATCCCCAGAGGCCCGTACATGATCCAAAATCACCTTGAATGTCATGGAGCTGTCAGCAGATTTTTGCTCTCTCGTTCCAACTCGCCTCTATCAAACTTTCAAACAGGCGTCTACGTGATCTGTTTTCTCACTCTTGGCTGGAAAGAGACCTAACAGACCTGTCAAACAGATATCTTAATATAAACAACAAGTAAAGAAAACATTTTGTGTGTTACAGAGACCTGTCCAACAACAGCATTGGATGTCTAAATGTTGACATTTTTAAAGGGCTCACCAACCTAGTAAAACTGTAAGTATCTTTCCTTTTGAAAATATATCTGCAATTTAGTAAAAAAGTAATTTGACTGCAAAAACACATGAAGCACAAGCTTAACAACAATTTAGTTAGATTGCACATTACACAATTACGGTAACTATTATTTGACCTGATTCATCAGGTAATATGATCTATTCTGAATATAAGGCTGTTTAATGAATTTGTAAAATAGTTTTGTTTACTTTTCATTCTCACTTTATCAGGTTTATGGGGTTTATCCAGTTTCATCAAAATCGATGCGTTCACTGGGCAGGACAGTGCATGTTAATGAACTAACAGTCTATGAAGCACAACTATGATTATGTAGGAATTTACTGGATTTGTGGTCCTATTAAAAATTTGTGGTGTTTTCAAACTTTCAAAAGACTTGGACATGGTATAACCACAATTCAGAGGCAATAAAGTAGAAAAACAAAGGGATAAAAATGCATAATATTTGTTAAAACGTAGCAGGGTACCAAAAGATGTACGTACGAGTAAAGTCTTGTGTCTTTTCTTTTGACAGGAATCTTTCAGGGAACATGTTTTCATCGTTGGCTCAGGGGACCTTTGACAGCCTGTTGTCTCTGAAGTTTCTGTAAGTTTGATGAGGAGCCATCCTGCTGACATCACCGGTGCAGAATGATGAAGTCACCGTTTTCACCTGTGTTTTTCTCTCTTTTTCTCTTCCACATCTGTCACTTCTCAGAGAGTTTCAGACTCCGTACCTGCTGTGCGACTGCAACCTTCTGTGGCTGCTGCGCTGGATCAAGGAGCGGAACGTTGTCGTCAAAAATACAAAGTGCTCCTATCCCCAGTCGCTCCAGGGCCAGATTATTACCTCCATCAGACCGGAGCTTCTGACCTGTGGTAAGGACATAAGAAAAAGATGTACCAAAATGGGTCACATACATGGTGATACTGTGTTTATGGATGCAAATGTGTGTCATTTTTTTCTTTCCTTGCATTAAACTTGTCTATCTCTATGAAGATAAACAGAAATTAAACTAGGCTTTGATTAGGGGTGTAAGAAAAAATTGATTGTGATACATCATGATACTTCATTGCACAATTCTCGAATCAATTCAAAATGCATCTGAATGGATTTTTAAAATTATATTTTTCACTAAAATTAATTAGTTACATTCATTGTTCTCATGATTTAAAAAAGGTAAAAATTAATCATATGTTCATACAATTTGGTTCTCGTGAAGGTGTAGTTGACAATATTATTAGAAGTAATTATTGATAAATGTGCAATACATCAACCATTGTTTTAGTATTGGCATATATCATGATATATCGAATGGTGACATGCATATGTATAGTATGGTCAGACTCAAGGCAGTGCACACCTCTAGCTTCGATACAGGTCACATTTAAGTGCATCTAAGAATGCCTGTTATTCAAGGCATTTTAAGCAATAAAACATCTGTAATGGAATAAATATTAAATGGACAAGCTTAATAACATACTGTGGAACTTTCCTAGCAAAATGATCACATCCCCATGGAGACAAGCAGATGGTGCCCCTCTACCAGAAAAGCACAGTGCACCTTTCATGTTATAAAATATGGTTTCATAAATTCACAAAAGTACATATTATCTGGATACCCTTGTGTGGTAAACAAGAGGTGATTTGACCATTGACAGTACAGTCAGAAGTGGAGGTTTTAAATGGCAGACTGTAAAATATGGTTACATTACAATGATCTTTTTGCAATACATGGTAACCGATGAAAAAGCAATTGTGTTTTTGGTCATTTGAGTCCATCAGAAAAAATGAATTCCAATTAATCCTCATTCGTTACTGTAGGTTTAGGATTTTGTATTGTGTGTACTATAAAAACTTTCATCAAGGTTGTGTTTACTAGTTGGAAATGTATTGAAATGGCAGGTCCAAAGTTGCCGCCTTAGTTTAGTTTGAGCTGTTCTGACAGGCTAAAGTATGGCACCGTTTAGCTATGACACAGATAGCGTTGTTATAGCCAGTCCTGTCTCTTTAATTTTTCTGCTGGTATCAGTGTGTGTTGTGTTTGGGGAACAGGGGCTTGTGCAGTGACACGAGAGATAAGGAGAAGGGCCAGAGCAGTCGTGTGTTTTTACTTGCTCACATCTTATCAGCCTGGCACTCATCACACCACGGGATTATGAAATGCACACAGCAGGAACAGAAGCGAGATAAATGGACCTCGAATACACAAACCATTTTTAAGTTGTTCCACTGTTTACAAAAATGCAAGATAGAAGTAAAAAAAGTAAAAATCAATGTCTTGTCCTGACATGTTTAATTTATAACTAATAACTAGTGTAATGTGGTTTTACTCACTTTTTGTGTGTGTCATTTTTTACATTTGTGCATTTTCAAGCTGTTTTCACAATGAGAAAACAGAAGGACTATTGTGAACTGGCTCAAAGGACCTGGCAAACCAAAAATCTATGCTAAAACTAGTATCAAAACAAGATAGTCACTTGAGCAGTTATTAATACTAAAAAAGTCAACTTTAAGGGATAGAAATTAACCTTAGAAAGTGAGACACTGCCTCACTCTCTAAGGTTACGTTGTCATTAATGAACGTTTCAATGAGTAAATCTTCAGGGATCTTTGCCTGACGAAGATCCACTGATTGAAACATTGTCATTCATTAAAAGCAGTTTGGGAGTAAGTGTGGAGGCTTTGTCTCACTTTGTGTTCACTGTAGTAGCCTTACACCAGTGATGTGCGTATACTGATACCTTTTGTGATTATAGACATTTACCTTACCTGAACAGCTTTAGAATGATCTTAAGCTGTGACAAAACAAGTCTAAGAAAGATCACATAGACTTGTACAAGGCACATGGTAAAAGAAAGTGCTATGATGTGATGTTGAAAATCACATTATATATTATAACTAAAGAACGTGTTTTTATCATCATGGTATCAGAATCAGTATTGAATATCAAATCCATTCCTTGGTGTCAAAAAAGAGCTTTAAATTTTAGTATTGACACTGCTACTACTACCACCACCAACTACTTTTCCCAAACCCAGAGTTACTTTCCATCTCATCTCAAAAATGGAGATACCTTGCAGAGCAGCCATTCCACAGTCACATAACTGCTTTAATCACATGTCCAAATATAGTGACCACCACATTCCTTCTGCTCTCCTCAGATGCGCCTCTTGAGCTCCCCTCCTTCCAGCTGACCCCGTCCCAGCGGCAGGTGGTCTTCCAGGGGGACAGTCTGCCCTTCCAGTGCCAGGCCTCCTTTGTGGCCGAGGACATGCAGGTGCTGTGGTACCAGAACGGGCGCATGGTCAAACCGGACGCCGCCCAGGGCATCTTTATCGAGAAACGCATGGTCCAGAACTGCTCCCTCATTGCAAGGTGTGGTCAAGTTCAGTGAAAAACCCATAACTCTGAAGTTTCTGCACATTTTTAAATGGTAATGGCTGTAATAACAATAACATCTATAACAATAACATTTTAAAAAATGTCCTATCAAATAACATAAACAACTAAACTGAAAGATTGCAGACATCATGCTCATATCATTCTGCTTTTCACTTAAGTTTTTGAAGATGTCATTTCTGTTTTCAGATATTTAAAGTCTTCAATTTCAAAGGCATCCATAACTTAGTATAAAGACATGCTGACAAAATAAATTTAAGATGAAACATCAATTATTCCCAACTAGTCAATTACATTTAAATAATTGCCAACTCATTTAGCGATTATTCTATTATATTTGATTACTATTAGGACTCCAAAACATGCCATTTTCTGACAAACGTTAACATCAAAAGGATTACATAAAAAAAACGATTTAGTCTGTAAATAAACTCAAGATATTTTCGAACATCTCCACTTCAGCTTCGCCTGGCTCAGATTGGAAGAATAATCACAAGGCTATTCATTACCAGCATAATGGTTAATTGCAGCCCTGCTGTATCACATTTGATTAACTGACAGTTTTTTTTCTTCCTCCACCAGCGCCTTGACCATTTCAAACATCCAGCCTGGTTTCAATGGGAAGTGGGAATGTCGAGTTTGGACAAGCCGAGGCAACACCACCAGGACTGTGCATATAGTGGTTTTAGAAAGTACAGCCAAATACTGCGCTCCTGAACGTGTCTCCAACAACAAGGGGGACTTTAGGTATGTCTATAATGTCCTCCTGTTTTGTTCTAATCAAAGCAATACTTTCTGCTTGCAATGTGGTCTAGTATCTCCTTTGTAACTACTACCCCCTTGTGGTTAAAATATGTAATTGCATGTTACTAGTGCTAAGATTTCATGCTTCTAAGTGTACCTTAAATGCTTTGTTTTAGGTGGCCTCGGACTCTAGCTGGGATCCGAGCATATCTCCCATGTAGCAGACTGTCCTCAGCCTCTTACAGCAGCTCAGAGGACCAGCGAGCCTGGCGCTACTGCAACAGAGAAGGACAGTGGACAGAGGAGGACTATTCCCGGTGTCAGTTTCAGAAAGACGTCACAAGATTTCTATATGTCATCAACCAGGTGTGTAATGAAACTAGATCAGCTTGCATGGAAAGGAAGAGTACATACATTTTGACCTAATTGTTTTTTTACTGTAGATTCCTCTCAATGAAAGCACTGTGGTCCCAAGCGCCCGCCGCCTCCTGGTCTGCACAGTGGAGGCCGCCAACTTTTCAGACAAGATGGACATCATCTTTGTAGCTGAGATGATAGAAAAAATTGGAAAGTTTGTCGAGAAGTTCAAAGATGTAAGTACTTCGGAAATCGGAAAGTTTGTGTTTTGGGTTTGAATACTTTCCGCTATTGGGTTTCTGTTTGTCTATTGTTTGGTCATTTTGGGAACATCACAGATTCCACTCAATTTAATTTGCAGTGACACCGCAATAAAATTGAAAACTTATGGGTTGGGGTGGTCTGAAAACTTTCTAATTTCACCATTATATGGCAATTTAGTTTTAGTTCTTTGTTCTACATAGTCTGCAAGCATATTTTCCCAGTGATGATCAAGAATTTTGTGTTTCTCTTTTCCACTCTCGTCTCTAGCTGGGAGAGGTGATGTTGAATATGGCCAGTAACCTGATGCTGGCTGATGAGAAGGTGCTGTGGATGGCCCAGCGTGACGCCCAGGCCTGCTCCCGAATAATCACCTGCATCCAGAAGATTGCAGTATACCGCCTGGCTACAGCTCAAGCTTTCTCACTCGTAAGATACAGATTATCTGTTTTTAAAACCTATTACCTGTTATTCTTCAAAAATCTATAAAAGTTTAAATGGCTTCAATACTCTGGTGTGGATATTGTAGATATATTTTTCTAGATGAGAGGCCATGTTTCTTGGTATTTCTGTGTGTAAAAACATAAATGAAAAATACTGCTTATTATCACTTCACTAATCTTTTTCTTAAAAAAATACTCAGATTACTTTTATTTGACAAAGTAGGAATTCCCTTTTACAGCATAGAATAAAATGTTCACTTTTTATATATGTATTTTTTTCAGACCTCTCCAAATATAGCTATGGAGGCTCATGCGGTCAGGCTGAATGAGTGGAATGGCATGACCTGCATGTTGTTCCAGAAGCCAAGCCCAGAACGCACCCCCGGTCAGGACCGCCACCTCACCTTCAAATGCAACACCACTAGCTCATTCTCCAGCATCCTCTACAAGGTGAGAGAAATGCAGGAATTATTTGAAATACATCTCTGAGAAAGATAATTATGATGGTTCACCGGTATAATATTGTTGCAAGCTCATGAACGTTGATTTTGCATAACATGTCTCCTTTTATGTCTCACAGAACACCATCATAGAAGCTTCACTACAGCTTCCCCAGTCCCTTCTTGCTCAGGCCGCTCCCCCAGTGCAGCCAGAAGACACAGTATATAAGCTGTATCTTCTGGGTTTCCGAAACGGCAAATTCTTCCCATCTACTGGAAACTCATCCCAACTTGCTGACAGCGGGAAGAGGAGGACTGTGACCACTCCTGTCATCATGGCTATGATTGGTGAGACATTTATTTTTTCTTCAGTTTGTTCTTCTATATTATTTTTTTCCCCAGAGTAATGAATCTTGTTTAATATACAAACTAAAAGTGACCTTCTCAAAACTCTAAATGTTGTTGTTTGAAGTATTGAAGTTGACATACCAGATTTTCAAACCGTGACAGGAAGAAGCAGATATTTCAGTGTGTCTTCCTTTCTCTCATAAACCTTATAGCGCATGGTAAGTTTTCACATGCAGGACTTTTTCAAGCACATGCACAATTTTAGCAAGGCTTTCTCAGATGGTGAAGTGAAGCAGCGCGGACTAACAACATTTGCATTCAATTAAATACAATTCTATGTAGATCAGGCAGTGCTACAATATAGTGAGAAAAACAAAACAAGAGACGACGTGTGTGTAATGTAGGGCAATTTTCTTATTCCAGTGTCCGATATTTTTTGTTCTTAATGATACAAAAGCATCAGCTGAACCATCTGTCAAAATGTTGAGTAAAAACAAGATTCATATTCAAGACATTTTAATAACTACAGTTAAATAGCTATTTCTTGTCCGCACAGTACTATATACATATTTTTCCTCTGCTTGTTTCCAGATGGCGTGTCGCTCCGTAATCTGCGTACTCCTGTGAACATCACCCTGAGGCGTCTTGCCCGAGGATCAGACCCGGTCTCTGCCCAGTGGAACTATAGTCTGGGAGGAGGTCAGGGCGGGTGGCAGAGCGAAGGCTGCAGAATACTGGGTCACCACGACAACTTTACCACCATTTCCTGCAACTCACTCGGAAACTATGGCCTTCTAATGGTAACTTTAATCTCTGGCATTATGGACAGTTCAAGTTTAGAAGTACATTCATGGCGGCACGGTGGCTGAGTGGCAACACTCAGGCCTCACAGCAAGAAGGTTGCGGGTTCGATCCCGGGTTGCCCGGGCCTTTCTGTGTGGAGTTTGCATGTTCCTCCCCGTGTCTGGATGGGTTTCCTCCGGGTACTCCGGTTTCCCCATCAACCCAAAACATGCCCGCACCCCTATGAACATCAAGGACCATGTTGTCCACCCTCCTGTGGGCTCACCACCTGCAGAGGGGTTCATAGGGGGTCAGGTGCTATGAGTATTGGGCAGCACGCTGCCCCCGCGACCCAGCCGGATTAAGCGGGAGAAGATGGATGGATGGATGGAAGTACATTCATGCAAAATCAGATGTCTATTTCTGCTTTCAATCTGGGTTAACTTTTATTAAATCAAACTTTGTGAATTAAAAAGTAAGCTTTTTTTAGCTCAGATAAAAGAGTAATTTAGATTTAAGATGCATTTTTACCAGATAATAATGTATTAATCTGGGTTAGCTTTTAATTTTCCTGCCTTTTTCTTTTTTCTCCCTTGTTTCATCCCTGATTAGTTCCAGTATGTTAATTCTGGCCTAATGTTCTCTGAAGATTTACTATTTCTTAAGTGGCATTTCTGGAAAAGTTTCAGAATCACACGCTTAACCAATCCATGTTTTTTCTAGGACCTTAACAAGATGGATTATTCCACTCCAAGCATCCAGCTGCACCCAGTCAGCTATGCCACATCGGTCATCCTCCTGCTGTGCCTGCTTACCATTATAATCAGCTACATCTACCATCACAAGTAAGAGACATGACCTTTCCTTCCTCTAGTTGCAGAATTTTGGTCCATTTGAGTCCTGATTTATTTGGGATCATTTTTATTACTAAATAGTTGAATGTAATTTATTTCTCCAGGTCAGTTCGAGTGAGCAAAAAAACTTGGCACATGTTGGTGAACCTCTGCCTGCACATTGCTCTCACCTGCGGCGTCTTCATAGGAGGCATCAACCAGACGGCCAACGCAAGTATCTGTCAAGCGGTGAGTATCATGCCCTTAGCACTAAAGTTCAGCTGAGAAATGAAGTGCGATGTGGAAGGAAAAGTTTTTGGAGTTGCCTTTGGCTAAGCTCACTCGTGAAACTTCAGAAATTTGTTTTGCATGGACCGATATTTTTGGTTGCTTTCATGGTTTGAGGCTACGCTGCTCCACTGGAATGTATTACTAATTAGAATACTTAAACTTTCTTACAGTAAAAAATTAAAGAAAATTAAATTAAAAGACCAAATCGTTTAATTTGTTTGTTAGACCTGCTATTTACTGTATATTAGCAATCATTTTAATAATGAAATAATTTTCCAGGTTGGCATCTTGCTTCACTATTCAACCCTGGCGACAGCTCTCTGGGTGGGAGTGACTGCACGTAACATCTACAAACAGGTGACTCGCAAAGCAAAGCGCTACGAGGAGCTGGACGAGCCTCCACCTCCTCCAAGACCTATGCTGAGGTACGTCACCGCAGCTCGATTTAGACTAATTATGTTACGATTTAATATTCCCATGCTATAGAAGAGCTTTCAGATATGATATGTTGTTTAAGTGAAACTTTGCAGCACAAACCGGAAATGTTTTCTTTTTCACAAATTGGGAATTGAAAATGGACTTAAATAAGCTTTGATATAAAGATCTGACACAGTTGATCCTTTTTCTTGTACTTCATGGCATAAAATGATTGTCTTGTATTAGGATTTTAGTTCCACAAGATGTCAGTGTAGAGCACCATGCCGCCGCAATGTTACAGTGTGTTACTTTTCTCTGAAGGTTTTACCTCATTGGTGGAGGGATTCCAATCATCGTTTGTGGAATCACTGCGGCAGCCAACATCAAGAACTATGGGAGCCGGACAAATGCACCTTAGTAAGTGCTTGGCAGAATATCATTGTTATTATTCAGACTGGGGTATTGACAATCTGCAGTATCACATGAAGTCTGAAAAGGATTTGCTTGGCAGGCCCAGTAAATAAAACATAACATTGATAGTGTCAGAATCTTACCTAAAGGGATATGTCATCTGTGCAGCAGCAGTGGCACCTGTTCAGATTCTTTTGCACTGCTGACTAAATCTGGGTCATTTGTGTAGTATATTTATATTTTTTCAAGGATTATGGTGACATGACATAATGACAAAAGGCCATGTTAACTTTAAGAGGATGACAGACCTTCTATCTATGTAATAAAATTGTTACTACTGCAGAATCAATGTGTAGTACTAGTATGGAGGTTTTTTACTGAAATTACTTTAACCTGTTTGTATCTGAAATGTGTGTTATTAAATCAGGATTATAATTCAATATCCATTTTTAAAACTTTCTGTTCTTAATGTTTCTTGTAGTTGCTGGATGGCCTGGGAGCCGAGCATTGGTGCGTTCTATGGTCCGGTGGGGTTCATTGTCTTTGTGGACTGCATGTACTTCCTGAGCATCCTGCTGCAGCTGCGCCGTCATCCCGAGCGACGCTATGAGTTCAAGGAGCTGACGGAGGAGCAGCAGCACCTGGAGGCCATCCACGCTGACTCCAACCCCGACGGAAGCCCCACCACGCAGCCCCTCACGCTCCAGCTCCAGCCCCACGACGGTTCACCCTCCACTGGGCACCCTGCTCACACTGTGCCCATGTCTGCCCTAGAGAACGAGTACACCTTTGCGATACAGTTACTGGGCACGGCTGGGGCACTGGGGTTATACAGCGCTCTTTGGGTGTTTGGAGCACTTGCCATCTCCCAGGACCACCCTTTTGACTTGGCCTTCACGTGTCTGTATGGGGTGGCTGCGTTAGCGTTAGGGGCCTTTATGATAGCCCACCACTATGTGAACCGGCAGGACATGAGGCGCTACTGGTCTCAGGCTTGTTGTTCTGGGAGACGGGCTTATTCTGCACAGGAGGACGCGCTTTTATCCACGCCAGGTGAAACGGCATCGGCAACAGGGGGAGCTGTGAGCAAAGCTGATGGGGAGTCTGTAAAATGTGGACATAGCAGCGCAGACTCATCCCATACTAACAAAACCGCTCCCAGTATGCGCAACTCTGGACAGGGGAGCAAGCTGACCAATCTACATGCAGAAGCAGTGCAATGTAAGTTAGCATCCCCTCCTGTAGCCGCTAATGGAGCGGCCATTTTGGACAACAGCCTCACTGAACACTCCATAGACAATGAGATTAAAATTAACATGCACGTATCACCAGTTGAAGTGCAATTTCAGCCAATGAACAACATCAACAACCCGACACCGCCCACAAATGGACACTCAAGCAGGCATCACAAAAACCGTGCACGTGCACACAGGGCGAGTCGGCTAACCGTCCTAAGGGAGTATGCGTACGATGTGCCAACCAGCGTTGATGGTAGCGTACAGAGCGGCCCAAATAAGAGACACTATTATGACATGGCTGCCCGTAACCACCGGCGAGCAGCGTACATGGCCTACAGGGAGCGCCACATGCAGCAGGACAGTAGCGACAGTGCTAGCCTCCCTCGCCGCTCACGGTACTCTGATAAGGGAGCGGGAAATTCTCTGTCCAACGGCTCCATAAAAACTGTGGAGGCTGTTGTGTCTAGCTCCAGTAAGGACTCTACTACTGGGAAGCAGAGCTCAGAACTAGAGAGCCAACCCAAGTCGTACGGGCTGAATCTGGTCACTCAAAATGGTACCCTCAAAGACAGTGGCCAAGTAGTGCCTTTGAGCACTGAGAATACAGCCAGCATTAAGACAGGCCTATGGAAACACGAAACTACTGTGTAGCAACTGTTTTCCCTCTTATGGACTTTCATAACTGATTTATCACTGTGAATTTTCAGTTTTTAAAAATATACAATCAAAATAATTACTAAGCAGCTAGCCAAATTATTGCCACTGTTTTGTATATATGTTTTGTATTGTAAATGGTTTATTTTTATAACTTTTATTCCAACCATTTTGTACAAAGCGAGTTGAACACAGTTGCATGGTTTGAACTTGAAATGGTTTATATTGTTAAGGGACTGTTTTCCATTCTCTAGTTTGTCCCAATATAAAACACATGTTTGTAAAGCGTGTCAGGCTTCTTTTTCTGAAACTCCTATTGAGGGGTTCTTTGGTATTCACTCGTGGCACTGCCCAATTTGACTTTCCCCTTTCTTGGTGCACCATATCAAATT
The DNA here is from genome assembly GCA_030686955.1 of Odontamblyopus rebecca. Taxonomy (NCBI): domain Eukaryota; kingdom Metazoa; phylum Chordata; class Actinopteri; order Gobiiformes; family Gobiidae; genus Odontamblyopus; species Odontamblyopus rebecca. Next base: position 15,008,100 of record CM060672.1, on the reverse strand, counting down.
ATTATCTCCAAAACATTGCTGACAGTATAGGGGAACTCATTTGACTGGCACAAATAATTCACTAGTATTGCATATATCCGTTTTAAAGTAGATTTTAGCTCCAAGAACATGAATACTGCTCTACTTTTAGTGCTCATGAAAATAGGTCCCATGAAGTAGTTTATCTGACAATGTATGACACCTCAGTAATTGGGTTTTTGCTGACCTTATTGTGACCTCTGGTACCATTCCCCACAGTGCAGCTACACTTTAATTGCCAGTGGCTCCAGTGGTGTTTTCTCTCGGCCTCCCCTCTGCTAGATTTGATGAGTCCCCAGATACAGTAGTAGGGGCTCTGCTGATTTGTGGGTTATGATTGACAGCTCCAAATCCTCTGGGAGAAAAAATGAGGATTGAGACTTGACTCTTAGGGTGTATTCCCATAGCACCTGCACTATTATTTTCACACTTACAATTCTATTTACTATTTTTGGAGCTATTCAAGCGAGAAATGTTAGCCAAGGCGTTTCTCTTGTAGATCAATAAAGTTTGTTAACGCCTTGGTCTGAGAGTAAATGAAATAAAGTGTATTTGTGTCAAGAATCAAGAATTGGCCTGTTACGATTTAAGATTGATTTAATAACTTCTGACTCATTACAGATGCAAACTAAATACTAAAGTGTTTCATTCTGCTGTTTTCTTTCTTTGTATTGCAGCTCATGATTTTTTTTAACCATATTGCAGATTTAGATTTTTTTGGTTTAAATTTGCTCTTGGGTTTTATGTCCATGGCATAAATTAGTTTCAATATTATGGTTTATTTTCTGTATTTACTTCAGCAATATGTCGCACTTAACCCTAATTAAGAGCATCAAAAAGGGTTCGTATCAAAAAGAGTACCAGAAACTATAAGATGTTTCAACAGTGTCAAAACCTCTGGAAATCGTCTTATTAAATATTGAAATTGACATGAGAAAGGCGCATTTGCAACATGTAGCTTATATTAAAAGTTGCAGCACTTTGACATTTGCTTGCTGTAGTTATAATGTTTTGCCTGATTGTCCTACTTTACAAGTGAAAACCCTCATTATGCTAAAGATTCTGGAGTCATTTTCAAAGTTATCCTCCAAATCGTTATCCCGGTCAGGGGAACCAAACCGGCACGGCTTCAGTAAGTCCAATTTTTCATTAAGGACACATTAATAAAACGCATATATCACTCCAGCAAAGATGTATTGCTGAACCCTTTCGGATATGACAAATTACAACAGCACTTTTAAATTATGTAGAAAGCAGTTATGGCTTGATTAGTGGAAGTCTCTGATTCCCCAGAGTGACAAAAGAGTGATTTTCAAATAATGGCTGTGGTTCTCTCCCATCTGTTACCAAGAGCATTTGAGGTTGTCATTGTCAAGGAAGTCACAACTGTTTGGGATAAAGCTCATTACGCCGAATAAACTGATAAGATCAAAGCTTTACGGTGACAGAGACACCTTGAAGAGAATCAATAATGGATTAAGACAATGCCATTTAATTATATTTGTTCGAACTTGTGCAAGGTCCACGTATTCTCAGACCCTAGACTGTGTACTGTACAAACATGGACGTAGTTACCCTCTAAACTCAATAAGAGACACTTTGTTCAGTCTTAAAGAACAAGCCGGATACCAGAGATGGTCACTATGCGCCTGTATCACATTAAACCACCTTTCTTTTATGAAGCGGCTTGATTTGTATGTTTTAGATGATATACAGTAATAAACAGGTCATTGATTACATTTTAAACAGCACATAAGCCCTGATTACATTTGTGGGTTTACAATATAAAAACCCAAATGGCCAAACCACACAATTTCACAAGAGAAAGTAGGGAGTTATGGTTGTGTAAATGGATTGATTAATTTATCAGAAAAACATGTTTACACAGAAGACTTAAAGACATATACATAGAATAGAATTTTGCAAAACTTATCACCTTAGAAGATGTCAAATATATCCGATTATAACATAAAAACCGATATTAATAATTATCCACAAAAAAGACATACTAATATTAAAGGTCCTACCCAAAAGGGATGAGGGCTGAGGATTAATGATAACATCAGAAAATAAAAGCAAGAAGCACTGTACAGGATGGTACTTTCTGTTTTGCATTATGGAACCAGCCAAGGTCATTAAAACATTGTCATGATTTATATATAAGATGAAGTGGTGGTCAGCGGTGCAAGTGAACCATTAAAAGTAAAAGTTTTGTTTTTTTTCCCAGATTGCTTTTTTAACATATATTGTTTTTTCTATTTCCACTTTATCAATTAATAAAAGTCACGGGACTGTAGCAGGTGAATTCAAGTTTTGACACTACTGAACTACCACAGACATTTAAGAGAACAACATAATGTTGAAACTATTTTTGTTTATTTTGGTCATAATGCAAAGGGTAAAGGGTAATGTTTGGAGGTGCTTTAGCACTGGTAGTAGTGCTGAAGCACTCTCCTCAGCTCCTTCACTACGGCCGCTCTTTTTGGTGGGCTGGATGGCTGTGCACTTTCACTTTGACAATGAAATGTCAGGAGAAGCATCTCCTGTCATGCTGAGAAGAGTGGAGAAGAGAGCTCCTGCACCGTCCTGGACAGTTTGTCATTCTCTTTGAGGGTTACATCTCCACCAACTCCAGTGCCAGTGCTTTGAGAGTCTCTACAGACCTGTGGATCTGATCTGTTTGTGTTTCTCATCTCAGTGATTGTATTGTCCTGTGCTTTAAGGTGTTCCTTCATCTTTATAAGGACTTTACCGGTGCTGCATAGCTCTTGTTTGAGCTGGACACTTTCTCTCACTGAACTGTTATCCAGATGTCAGATCTCCTTATATGCATTCATTTGTGTCTCCAGCTCTTTGCCTTTCTTCTGGAGAGAAACTTTGAGTTTTTGCATATCTAAATCATCAGCCTGACTTTTTGGAGTTTGCTCGCTCTTGCTTCAGCTGCACATTTTCCAGTACTGTAGAGTTGTACAGGTACCAGATCTCCTTAGCTGCTGTAATCTGGTCTTTCAGTTGTTTGTCTTTCTTCTGGAGAGAATCAGAAGAAGTCTTTTTCTTGGTCGATTCTCTCCTGAAACCTAAGCTTGTGCTAGTTTGGAGCTTGTGGTCCAAAGAACTGCTCATTTGGACCTGATCTGCAATTTTGGCCTTTGCTCACTCCAACTCTTCACAAAGCACCCTGACCTGAGCGCTTTCTTTCACTGGTGGTATTGGAACAGGTGGGGAAGGTCCTGGACCAGGGGTGGAAGTACCGAGACCAGACTTCTCTGGGAAGTCTGGGATTGCATCATTATACATCTCTTAGGGTAAGATTATTTTTGGGGGGACATTCTTTACGGTTTGCCCATAGCACACCAGAGAAGAACATCTTCTAACGGCCACAGACATAGGTCTAGAGAGCTTAAATTCAAAACACAATTGTGTGATTTTGGCCTGAATGTAATGGACTATGAAATAATGCAACGGAACTGAATGATAGCGCCCACTACCATAGATATGAAATGTCAACATTATCGAATTTGTATCATATTTGGGGATTAAATTCTATGCACGTCTACAAGCAAAACATATTACCGACATGGGGCATTTTTCACAGTTGGCCAGCAGGAGCACAAAGACTCACACAAAAAAAAAAATTAAAGGTGCACTGTTTAATTTTTCTGGTGGGGGGATCTGTTGGGCTGGGTGGCTGTTGGGAAGGGACAAGAGCAGGGCAGTCGTGTGGGAGGGGCATGCACGCTGGGGGAGGGGCCATCATCACCATGAGCGGCTTTAATCTACTTTATGGTTCATCCATCCATCTTTTTCTGCTTATTTGGGGCTGGGTCGCGGGGGCAGCCATCTAAGCAGGGACTCCTAGACTTTCGACACCCCAGACACCTCCTCCAGCTCCTCTGGATGGACACCAAGGCGTTCCCAGGCCAGCCGAGAGACATAGTCCTGGGTCTTCCTCGAGGCCTCCTTCCGGTGGGACATGCCTGGAACACCTCCCGAGGCATCTGGAACAGATGCCTGAGCCACCTCAGCTGGCTCCTTGCAACGTGGAGGAGCAGCAGCTCTACTCTGAGCTCCTCCCGTGTGACCGAGCTCCTCACCCTATCTCTAAGGGAGTGTCCGGCCACTCTGCGGAGGAAACTCATTTCGGCCGGTTGTATCCGCGATCTCGTCCTTTCGGTCATTACCCAGTGCTCATGACCATAGGTGAGGGTAGGAACATAGACTGACCAGTAAATCGAGAGTTTTGCCTTTCGGCTCAGCTCCTTCTTCACCACAACGGTCCAATACAGCGACCGCATCACTGCCGATGCTGCACTGATCCCTCTGTCAATCTCACGCTCCATCCTCCCCTCACTTGTGAACAGAACCCTCCACTTGAGGCACAGACTCCCCACCCACCCGAAGAGGGCAATCCACCTTTTTCTGGTTGAGAACCATGGCCTTGGATTTAGAAGAGCTGATCCTTTATGGTTCAGATTCTAGAAGAGCTTGAAGATAAGTTAGCCCTTTGCCCAGAGATCGCGACTTAAAACATCTTTCCAAATTTGACATTGATGGGTGAAATGCAAAGAAAAAAACATTCTCATGGGTACAATAACGCATACCTTCATCAACATTTTATACAGCAAAACTCATGGCTTGTATTTCTATTCTGATCACATTGTTCCACTGAGTGCATCTCCTTAATTCTTCTCGAGGAGGCCCAGGCATAACCAGCGGACAAGTGATTTGTTGTTTACATTTTCCAAAGACTGCACATGAGGCCTGAAGGAAGCATCTGGCTCCGCAGCGCAAACCTGCCTCCCAAAATGAAGATTGATCCTTTACGGAGAGTGGATACATTTGAATGCTCATTGTAATTAGACTGTTTGTCCAGAATAACAAACCAAAGTTTATTATTGACACTTGAGCCATGGAGATTCTGTGGGGGGCATTTTTTTGTTTTCTGTGTGTTTTTGAGGATGTCATTGATTTGAAGAATTGTTCTAAAACTTTGCATTTTGTTGGTGAAAGTTGCCATGATATTAATATTAATCCATAATTTATCTTGTCTCATGTTTAAATTTTACATAATTTTCTCACAAATAATGCGAGATACACTTTGGAAATAGGATATTTGGGATGCGCCTTCATTTTATATGCCAAAAATGCCAAAGAGGACATTTTTGGAAAGTAATTTGTTACAAAAAGCTCTTAAATGTTATGTATATGATTTAAATAGAAATGAATGTTCATAACTCATAAAGTGATGGTGTATGTAGACAGGTCAGATTGAGGGACTAGTGTGTTATATTTTGATCATTGAACTACTAGTAAATGTGCAAATTCTTAACTGGGTAACTTAAAAGGTGTGGTTTTTGTGTCCTTGGGCAAGACACAGACTGTGCTTCCAGTATCTGCATTTTGCTTTACCCATTACAATGATGAGTTCTCGTTAAATTTCTATGTGAGCTGAATTTTGTGTTCTTATGATGGATTGGATGTTTGATGTAGAGATGGTGTTAGATTGTGACTATTTGTAGATGAATGACGGTGGCTGGGTTTCTAATATCACTGTCCTCCTGATTAAATACAGCGCGGAGACCTTGTGCAAAGCCAGATACATCATGATTAAACTTTGTCTCACCACGAATGGAACCCAGAAATAGATGCTCATTTGAAGATCTCAGGAGGGCCGGGATACAGTTTTGATATTGTCATTAGATCAAAATCGGGTCCAATGTGTGCGCTGATTGACTGCTATAGTCAAACTTTCATACCGCTATTTATTCTATACAAGATAACACAATTAGAACTTTGATTCCAACAATATTTTGTAAGACTTGGTGATGTATGATTGTGATATTGCAAGTATAAAAGCATTTCAGGTTATCATCTGTTGTGTAACGTTGATGTATGTATAAAAAATACACACAATCAACCCAACCCACATCTGTTGACTAAACTAAAGGAGTAAGAGCGATACCTGCTTGCCTGAATGATATTTTGTAGCTACTGATGTTGCTTCAAAATGGTAAAATGCTGCTTTTCTGATGAAACAACTTCCTCTGCCAGTACTATTAAGACAAATACTTTGCAATTTTTGTTGCTATTAAGAACACTACCACTGCTGATGGCAATAAAAAACAGTATGAAGATCTTTGAAGCAATGTTAGTTTTCACTGATAAGGATTTCAAATACCAAAATGTGCCAGTAGACCTTTTCAATATCGCATTCCAGTCTTGCCAAGAAAAACAAATGGGGCATAAAAAAACATAATTAGACTTTTGTAAAGTGCACAGTGCATTCCTCCCAATCTCTCTCTTCCTTTGTTCCATAGCGCTGACATCGGACCATCTGTGGAGCCCCTTCCCCATGTGTTGTTGGACCTCATTAATGCCCTCAAATTGCCATCTAGGTGCCATTCCAACTGAGAACATTTTGGCTTCCATTTTCTGTCCAGGTGCAAAGTTATTTATAGCCTGCAACTCAAAATCAGTCATTGTTTCCGGTGACAGTTTCAGACAGTAACTCTCCTCTATACCACATGCCACAGAAATGGATGGTACCTAATCGTGTGCCCCTGACATGTCTGCCACTTATTTCCCTGGATAAGTGAATGGAAGTTATACAAAATGTGAAGGAAAAATATGGTTCCAAAAAACAAAACAATGGTGGATGTGATGCAATCGTGCACAAAATGTTGTAATACGTTAATCATGGGATACAATTGTTACATCTGCCAAGAAAGTTTTTTTTGTTTTTTTGTTTTTTACAGGATGTCGGTTCAAAAAAATGTTAAAACAAACTAAAAAGAAATGAAAAATAACTGCCAACGAGTGTCAAAGGCTTAAATAATTGTATATATTTCAGCCCAATTATAAGTACAAATGGTGGGAGTTTGCTTCTTGAAGGACCCATGCCAAACTTATATTAAAACTTCACAGCCAGAAAAGTTTTTCTGGCAGATGGTGAGTCATTTGCATGTTGCAGTGTTGCTTGAAATGTTCCACAGTATGACATCTTCATGGATAGGAAGGTTAAATAGTGCATTAAAAAGACCTATTGTGCTTGTGTCTGCTATAAAGTTATAATCTATGACACCCGTGGATATAGTATGAGCGTTTTAAATTAAGTCAATTTTGCATAGGTCTGCTTTAAGAAAATGAACAATATAGTAAGTATTTGTGGATAGAACTTTGTCAGCCTTTGGAACGACACAGATGTGGCTCAGTTCATGTACCCGCCGAGGTAAAAGCCTGATTATATGAGGCAAACAATGAAAAAACACATCCTAAACTTGTATTTTTACAAATGCTATTGCATCTTTGAAGTCATATTATGTGTCATATCTGAGCTATTTCAGATGCTTTACTCTTGATCATTTTTCTCAAAACTTGAGCGTGAACAAAAGCGAATACTCCTTTTGTGGTATTCTTGGGAGACAGATGCACAAAAGTCAAATACAGTCTTTTAATGTCTCCGCACGTGCAATGCTGTTTAAAATAAGTCTTTGAATCTTCAAAACAGCTGACAGTGACTCACTAAGAAGCATTTTAGCTCTATTTTTGGAATCTATTTTTATCTTTGTTGGATGTTGGAACGCTTTATCATGTGGTCTGCTAAAATCTGTTCCTGGATTCAGACCATTTGGACATACAACACTTTTCTGTGCACATTATTCAGTAAAAATATCGTAAATTCTGTCTATTTGTATGCTTATGTGAAACTGTTTTGACTTTGGGAATTGTCAGAGGTGTTTGTGGATGTGCTGCTGTGAATGTGAGAAAATTTATGTTGAAAATACAAAGCTCCAGGTGGTCCCTGAATCCCACTTCCAGAGATGTTCCTCAAAGTTTAATGCTGCCCATGGCATGCCAAATAACCTGCACCATAAATTTATTTTTATTTCAGGAGATAAAAATTTCACAGTGGACAAAGAAGATAATCTTAAAATGTTCTGGCTTTACAGCATAAATTCCTGTCCCGAATTTTATAACCTTATGCTTTTTGTGAATAGGCGCTGAGAAAATGCAGTTCATTTCTGAGTATTTAACATTAGGCTATAGCAGTACATAGATGTGCAAATCCCATTAATATGCTATTATTCCATAGCAAAATACAGTGTAGTCTTAGTCCTACTCAGTTTTTACTACTATTGTGAATATCTATACGCAACCTTTGTCCAAAACTCATTTTACTCATAATAATACTTTTACTATAGCCTGTAACAATATTCCTAAATTTGTTTTTTCTAATGGGGAGGAAACCGTTGGACTTTATGCATTTTAAGCTGGGTTGCCTTTTCACAGATATGACCTGTAACTCGTCCCAAGTTTAAAGCCATAGTGTGGAAAATTCTGTGCAAAGCAATAACCTCTTCATGGAGACAAGCGGTTGTCAGACCTTCCAACAGATAAGCTACCAATAGTGCACCCATAGACTGTGTGAGTGCACCTTTAATCACTGTTTTAGTTAGACTTAAACTTAGACTTAGACGAACTTTATTGATCCACAAAGGAAATTATTTGGACACAGTAGCTCACACATCACAATATATTATAATAAAGAGAAAACATATGAAAGGTAATAATAAATTCTAAATAAGTAGCAAAAAAGATAGCAAGAGACAGGTGTCAAATAAGACATAATTATGTAAATGTACTGTATATTACAGTCAAAATAAATTTAAAAAAAAGTATAAAATCTCAGTTATATACAAGAGGTCATAGGAAGACAACAATGATGATTACTGACAGGACATAGGGTTATCTTTTACATAAGGGTGAGTTGTTGTATAGTTGTAGGGAGTATTATCTGTTACATAAGGGTGAGTTGTTGTACAGTTGTTGGGAGTATTATCCATAAGGGTGAGTTGTTGTAGGGTTGTAGGGAGTATTATCTCTTACATAAGGTTGAGTTGTTGTACAGTTGTAGGGAGTATTATCTGTTACATAAGGGTGAGTTGTTGTACAGTTGTAGGGAGTATTATCTCTTACATAAGGGTGAGTTGTTGTAGGGTTGTAGGGAGTATTATCTCTTACATAAGGTTGAGTTGTTGTACAGTTGTAGGGAGTATTATCTCTTACATAAGGATGAGTTGTTGTACAGTTGTAGGGAGTATTATCTCTTACATAAGGATGAGTTGTTGTACAGTTGTAGGGAGTATTATCTATTACATAAGGTTGAGTTGTTGCAGTGAAAGTGCCCATGATAGAGAGCAGTTTCAAAAAGGTAGTGATTTTCAGGAAAAACCTCAGGAGCTACTGTACCCTGCTGCCGCTCTTTCATGCGCTCAGGGCATGATATATATATTTTTTTTTTTAAATAATTTTTGTTGTTTGTCTTTGTTCAATAAAAACGCGATAAATACTTGAAATGTATATAAAAAAAATTAAATATAAATAAATAAATAAATAAAAAATAGCTCTGAAAAAAGGCAGGCTCGCTCCCGCTCGTCTGCGTGACCGCGCATGGCTCTATCCTCGTCTCACTCGGGAAACTTGGGAATTGTGTTTGTGTGAGAAAGCAGCAAGTAGTTAGACGCGCGCAGCCTCCTGAACGTGTCCAGCCGGGCTCCTGTCACCGCTACACAACCACAAGTCTTTCTCGACCGCAAAACTCCGACTTTACCCACGGCAGGATGGACGGGAAGCGAGTGGACACGATCTCTGCGCGAGTGGACCGCGCTGTGGCGGCTCCGGTCTCTTCCCCCGGTAGGACCACATGGGTGACTAACTGTGCGCGCATGTTTTTGCACCTTTTGCTAATTGCATTGAATGTGGAGTTTGTTCTAGCATGAAAAAACGAACTTGGCTCTTGAAAATGCACACTTTTTAATTTAATTTTGCCTCATTTTGACCTCGTACGCTAAATATTGAGTAAATTGATGTAGTAGACACTGCAAAAAAGCTTAAGATATAAACGCTTAAATCTATCAGAAAATGACTTAAAGGTAGTGCATGGACAGATCATTTTATCTACCTCTAAACCACCTCTAGACTAGAATTAAGCAGTCTCAGAACTAGTAAATAAATATTAAACCTGAAAACAAGATGAATAACCTGATATAAGTTTTAAAATCTTGGCCAGATCAGAGAAATTTGCTGTGCAGGAATCAATGCGTTTGAAATACAAGCTACTTTTGAGGCCACAGTTGGATAAATGAGTGAGTTTGCAAACTTAGGACTGCTTTAAATTGCCCATATACATTTAATATGTTGAAAGTGGGCCTGCCACAGTAACACATTTTGAAGTATGATATACTGGTACAGAGAAATATTGTGAGACAAGATAATACTTTATGACACTCACTAAGGTTAAAACAAAGCAAGATAATCCAAGCCAAACCCTTTTTAAATAGACAGTATCATTGAAAAGCATGAGCTGCAACAAATAAATATCAGAATGAACAATAATTAGGCATTAAACTGACTTATTCAACCCTCGACAGCTAAAATTTCAACGCATTCTAACTAAAATAACAAAAAGCTCCACACTTTTGCAAAGAAAAATTACCCACGACAAACGTTGAGCTCCGAAATATATTGAATGATACGTCGATATCGTCATTATTTCATTATTGTGGCAGGCCTAGTAGAAAGTAAGTGCTGCTTGAACAAACTTAACTCTGAAAATGAATTAACGTTGCGCTCTGTAACTTTTCTGGTGGGTGTGTGCCACCTGCTTGTTTCTATGTAGATGTTATCCAACAGCCTGGCATTAACCGCATATTTATCACTTGTATCATTATAGGTGCTTTTATTGTTATAAAAAAAATCATGTCTCCGCAGATCTGACCTGTACCTTGGCCAACTGGCATCACTTGCAATACCATCTCCATGGAGACAAGCGGATGGCTACTCCACACAAGAAAAAGTTACATACCTTTTAGTAAAAATTGTAAACACTAGTGTAAAGTATTAGGCACTGATATGTAGACTACTGTATCACCCATCACTTTACACGCGAGTCCATTTAGCGGAAACATTTAGGCCGGTTATGTTAAATTATGCTCGTTTGAATGCTAAAAGTGGCAAAATTAAATTATTTTATTAAAGTATTTGTCATCTGGAGCATCTCTGTTTGCATGAAATTTGGCAATGAACATTTGTCGTGTATTGAGTCATGTCTGGACTTTTGCCTTTCTTGAAAAACAAAAACCAGTTTATGCCAAATGCGTTCATCCAAATCGTGCTGTTTTTTCCTATACTTTCTGCTTGAATAATTTCCATGGCCCAATGAAAAACATAAACATTTAGGAAAGTTGAATTGCCTGTGGAAAAGCTGCTTCCACTTGTTTCACTTTGTGTATAAGTTTGCTAATGAGCACCCTCTTGCAGTAGTATTAGTCTATCAGTGCATGTGCATATGGGTTTTAGTAAAAAGCTTCTTCACTGAGCAAAAAACCTTGTCTGCTGGATGAAACTGCTGCTTGGCTGCCATCCAGAATAATGATAGCCTGCTTATTTCTATAGGATTACTCCCCTGCAGACTCTTATTGCCACTTAAGGAGCAGGGAAAGGCGGTTAAGTGCTCGGGTTAATGTTTGTTTACACAGCTAATTGACTTCTAATTATCTTTTTGTTAAGGATGTGAGTCGTACCTTCAAGGATTTAAATGATTTTAGCTGCCGGCTGGTTTCTATGAACTTCATTTTCCCTCTCTGTAAATGTTTGTCTTTCTCGGGGATGTGCAGCCCTGGTGTATTGAGCTAAAATATGCTTAATGGTGAAGTGTCAAACAAAAATACATATCCATTTGGGATTGGTTAAAGCAAATGAGAAGTGTAAGAAGTCTGATACTGCAATTATACATAGTTCAGATTTTCCCTTATATTCCTTTCTTGTCTTTACAGTTAAATCTTTTTTTTTATATATCTAAAGGTGCACTTATGTTTTCTTGTTGCTGGTTCGTGACTTGCTTGTCTCATCAGAATGTTATTGCTTTTACTGAATGTCCGACCATATTTTCATTTATTTAATAACAGTTACACTAGAGAGACCGATTTATCAGTTGGCCAATATTTTGGGCAGATATTTAGGCTTTTTATTGCATACGCTATTGGTTTTGGTCAATCTGCTGCCTAAAAATACTCACAATGCTTTATATTAATACATTAGTCCAAAGTGCACGCCGCAAACTACTTGACCACAGAGTTCTCTTATAGATTTGTAGTTAATAAACAGGCTTTGGGGGAGTTTATAGTAAATTTCAATTACATAATTTCAGGAAAATATTCTAAATCTGCCCTATTTATCGGCCCTTTGTCTGAGCATATCGCAACCGGCTGCTCTGTATTCTACAGAATCAGTATTGGCATTGGTCATGAAAAAAGCCATATCAGGCGATCTCTACCTTACACCCATTCACTTCAAAACAAAAGATGTAGAAGTTGTGATCTATCAAAAAAAAAATTTTGTATAAGTTCAGAAACAATTCAGCTCTGCAATGAATATCCAACCCTTTCCTTTAACTTTAACTTGAACTTAAACTCACAATTTTAACACTGAAAATACAGTTATACAGTTGTCCAGTGCTGTAACTGTATTGATTGCCTCAACCATAGACTATAGTTGATTGTACATTTTCTGTAGGGAGTTACAGTGAAAAAATATCATTATATTGTAAAGAAGAATTTAATGCTTTATCCTACTTCCGACATGCCTTACCCTTTTTCTTAGATCTATGATGCATGGGCTGTACCAGGGACCCAGTTCAGTCATGCTTAAAATATCCGATCTATGATATAACCATCATATATATTACTCTGGTATGTTTCTCTTGGTCTGAAGTTTTTACAGCCCTTCTCACTGAACACTTCCTCCTCAGAGATATGCCATAATAAAGTCTAGAGCCATCCATCCATGATGATCTTGGGACCGCTTCCTTCTCGGAGCCTTGGAGCGCACTCAAATCAGGGCTGCCCCTTCTGTGCCTCTTATAGTTGTGTATTCTGTCTGATGGTGGTCTGTAAAGTGCAAAGGAGCAAGGAGAAGAGGCAGTACTGGCCTTGTTGTTTAAGTTTCAGCACCACGGATAGCTCACGCTCTTTCAGTGATGAATGGCCTCTTTTACATTGTGTCGGTGCAAATGACCATAACATATTACACTGCATCTATGGGCACAGCCAAACTACATTAAGTAACAAATGACTTAACATTAATGCATCTGATTATTTTACGGCACCACAGTCGATGCCTCATTTAAGCCCATTTGTGTCTTATTACTATATGGATCAAATGTCAACATAGTTTTACCCGCAACTTTTTGTGTAGTATTTTCAAAGACTTTACCAACTTGAAATACTCCTGCATTAAAAAGATGGCAAAGCAACAGAGGGGGACATGTTAAGGTGACTCTAGATCTGCCTTCAAAGGTAAACACCACTGGATCAATTATATCTGAGTCAGGTCTTTCTATGCATAATTAAGACTAAACTGTTTTTTCTTTAGAGACCAAATATTTTCACAAAACTTCTCATTAGTGCAAAAGCAGATAGAACGTCAGGGGAAAATGTTATTTAGCATTAATGATCTGGCAAACATATAAGCTTCTTCTAGTGAAGTCTAAGTGTGCACACACCAGATCTAAGCTCACTTATGTGTGAATGTAAAAATATGAGGCCATTGCTTTTTGATCTTTTGAGCTTTGACTTAAGCCTTTGGAAAAAGATCAAAGCTAATTCATTGTAAGATGATCTTTACAAAACATGACAAACATTTTGTAGATTTTGGATATTTTTTTCAGCTTTCTTCCGTAAAATAAATTGTATTTGATTTCAGTTTCATAAATGTTGGTGTAGCGACAAAGAATACTTTTTACTGATGTGCCATTGATTATTCATGTAAGAAAAAGTTTGATCTAGGTGTTGCTAAAGTTGAGATCTGAAAACGAGGAGTGGAGTCCTGAGCATGTGTGATTTGACTGTGAGACGATCTGTTGGTGAAGCAGAAGCAGATGATTTTACTTACCCCCTAATGGCAAAAAAGCAAAAGTAACTGCCTGAATTGTGATCAAGATTGTGATCTAGGTTCAGTTTTTTATATTGTATTTTTGCATATCACCCAATGCGCCCCACTGTCCAAAATAAACTGAAAGAGTCTCTAGCATTATTTTGTTTCTTGAAGAAATTCATACAGTTGATTTTCATGTTTAGATTTTGGACTCCAAACTTTTTTCAAATATACACCACCAAGTTGCTGTTGAGTCCAGATCGATCCGTGGCATTAGGAGCTGGTGCGTTCCTCCTCCGACCTCCTCCGAGCTCCGGGCCTGTCAGAACACACCCGTCTCTGCTCCAAATCAGGATGGATTGCGTCGGGCGTGTCCTCCTTGTCCCCTGTGGTGTCTCTTTGCTTTGGGTCTCTGTGTTTGTCCCTCTGAGACGCCGCGTGGGGACATCTGCTGTGGACCATCTGTCTCCGGATACAGGCCAGAAGAACCAGCAGCAGTGAGAGAGGGAGGTAGAGAGAGGGATGGAGCTGCTAAGGGTGCAGAGAAGGGACAAACCAAGAAAAGGTGATTTCCACAAGGTTGGTTTATAATGCTGACTCACTCCCAGCAATGTTTTTGGTGAGACTGCCAACTCAGCAGTATGTTTGGCAGGACTCAGACATGTTTTTTTATTAAAAGTGCTGGCGTGATCTTGGCATAATTCTGTTGAATAAGGTATTTAATAAGACTTCTACTAACAATTATTTAACCAGTCGCTTATTCTTTCCTTTTAGTGGTCGACTAGTCAATTTTTACTGTACAGTGAGATTGAATCAAACCAAATAAAGGCTGAAATAGGCTGATTTAAAGCTTCTAAATTAGGCATGTCCAAACTATGGCCCGGGGTCCAAATGTGACCCTCAAACCAATTGTTTTGGCCCTTAGGCTTCCAGGTGAATTGACTCATACAAGAAGTGCTTTTTACTGCATGTTTTTGAAATCTACCTTGATGAAGCAAGTTTAGTGTGTCCTTTTGACGGTCTAAGCTTGAACAAAGGTCTGATGGATTATTCAACCTTTTTATAAATGCACATATTTGCATTACTCCACCAGTCTATGAACGTCGGCCCTCACACTGGTTTTTGTTTTAATATGTGGCCCTCAATAAAAAAAGTTTGGACAACCCTGTTCTAGATAGATAATTACAAATAAAGCGTATTTCTGATAACAATAACTTTTTTCCCCAAATCTATTTCCAATGTGTTTTAGGTACTTTTCACTCATGTTAGTGCATCCTATAGGCCGGCACTAGTGCACACTGTATTTAGTTCTGTTAACTTCACTTTTAGGATGGTTCTTGTTCACATACACCGCACATTCACTGCAAAAACTGCACCATGATTCACGTGAGAGTCCATCCGCTAACCACCGGACATATTTCCATGACGACGACATCATGCAGACAAAGCCCCGTTAGTATGCACATGTTCACTTCTTTGGTCATATACGCCGCTGTGTTTTCTATTCATCTGTTGCTAAATACACAGAGGGCAATTGTGTGCTGGTGGTGGATTAGAAAAGGCTTTTTGAATGACACACAGACTCTGGCTTAGCTGCACAGACAGGAGGCAGGAGGAGACATGTCGCACATATTAAGTTGATCTACGTTTCTCATCAGACGAATTCAAACAAATATACTTGTTCTGAGTGCTTTTTGATCCAATTCCAAGCGCTTTAACTTGCACCACTGACTTTGTAGGTTTCCCCGAGGTCGGCCACGTTCACACCACACTCACCACCTCCTGGAGCAGCCGTTTACTGTGGTCCAGAATGTGACGGTTAGGTTCTCACCGGCCCATGCGTACCACTCTTACAACGTAACTACATCCGAACTGGTGGCAGTCTGAAACCATAGAGTCAAAGTACCAATAGCTGAGTAGTCACAATTAGCCCTAGTATTTCATAAACCACATTCAACAGCTAATTGTTTTTATAAAGTTGCACTAGCTGTAGGTGATCCAATTCACTTTGCACTTTCAACCAATAGTGTGGTATTTCAGCTGAATTGTAGGCCAGATCCCTTCTTATCACAAACAGCCACATAACTATGAATGGAGTGGAGGTAACGTGTCTCATAGGGACGCAATAGCTGTATTTCTTTAGCCTAGTCTTGAATTATGATGCAGAATACTTAAATCATTGTAATTTCTTGCTGGTCAATTTGCTTGGAAAGGAAATTCAGGGCTTAGTTGCCTTTGTAGTTTTTATCAAAATGTGGAACAAAGCATTACAATTTTGTCTGACTCATTCTCGTGGTTCTTTATGTGAAGAGATATTTTAAAGGATTAAACAAATAAACCTTCAAATCTTCACACAGAAAATCTTCCTGGATGAAACTGGCTGCTCACTTCATACAGAGCATAAGTGTGGGCGGCATGAGGAGCGGCCAGCTGGACCTCCGCCTGTCTTTTCTACCCGTCCCTATGGGTAAGTTTAGGCCTATTCCTGGATCCCTCAAATGTCCATGTCCTACCCACCCAGCTCTAATGCCAGCAGCACTGTTTATAGACCCCACTAAACATAACTGCTGTCCCAGTGGAAGACATGTTACGCTCATAGGACGTGTACTGTGTCTCCTTAATGAGGTTAGGCTCTGGAAATAACATGCAGTGTCAATAGAGACAGAATGGTAATGATCTGTACATTTATCTCAATGTTATGTCAGCCTCCAAAGTCAAAACGTGACCTATTCATGTGCTCAGCTGTGCAGGGTGTTAGACTGACATCCAGTGGACACGCAGAGGAAGGGCAGTTTAAGATGGGGAATTGGATTTTACTAGTAGATGGCAATACATTTTAGTGCATTTTTCATTCATCCGTTTGATCTGTAATCCATACAGATATTCAAAGATTTAGTTGGATTATTAACCCGGTTTTAATGCTTTGGCAATCATACTTGCATGCATTTTTCAATTATTTAGCATGTCTTGTTTTTTAAAGGTGCACCATATATTTTTATGGTCTGTTTTTTCCATGGAGATGATGTTGTTTTGCCTGGAATGTTCCACAGTATGACATACAGATGAGAGCTTGCGTCTGTTTCATTACAGCTATATACGGTAAATTATATCATAAAAATACCTAGTAATTATATTATATATACATCTCCACAGACCTTACAACTTGGTCTGCTGGCGTCAAATGCTTGTCTTCAGTTAGATTCTTTTAATGCTATACTTTGCAGCAAGACGAAACAGGCAGAGCAATAACTTTTCCTATAAGACAAGCAGGTGATGGACCCTCCGCCAAAAAGCACCTTTTGCACCTATTACACCTTTCATTAAAAAAAAAAATTAACACCACATGTTAAAATACATGTTCTAGTCTCATCTAGAGCATATTTTCATTCATCTGAGCTTGGAATTGGCACAGAGAGAATTTAAGCGCATTAAACAAATCTGCATATTCAGGCTATAATATTCAGTACAGATGGTTAATTCTACTTCTGTATTGCCTTAAAACCCTTAAACCAGAGCAGCCTTTTTGTGATGATGTGAGATGAATGTCCCAAAACTGGCTCTGACCTTCCACCACTGTCCCACTGAGAGCCTGTATCTGCACACTGACATGTGCCCCTCTCATGCCCCCTAGTGGTTTGTTCTGTGTGTGCCTCCAGCGCACTGATAAAGACACTGTTATCTTCAGATAGCAGGCGCTGCAGCTGAATCATTTATGGAGCCATTCCAGCACACTGGATCTGAGCACGACACACCTAGGGCCCAGATGTGGCAGGACTATTATTAGAATGATTAGATTTATAATAATGGTCACAAACTTAAAGGGGCAAAATGTACTTGTAGTCTTTAGGTATGTGATCTCCATGGGGATTTTATTGTTTTGCCAGGAATGTTCCACAGTATGGCATAAAACAAAACAAGTTTTTCAAAAGTTTCACCTTCCTTCAGCCATTTTGAGCACTTTTCACCTTTCAAATCGATAATATTTACTTAATTGTTGAAACCAATAGATAGAAATAATAGTTGAATAACCACAAAATATGACATGTTTATGCTAGAGATCGACAGATATTTTTTTAATGGCCATTGTAGATTGTTTCGATTCCAGAGCCACTAATGGCCAATAAGCTCTCCCGATATTTTTCGGGCTGATGTGGAAGGCTGATTTTGATTATTTTCATCAAATTATGTAATTTAAATTTATTACAAACTCACCCACAGCCCTTTTTATCACAAACTTTAAGAGAGCTGTGTACCACATTTAACATACTTATCTCTTTGTATTAAAGTGTTAAAATAAAGCTTTGTGTGTTTTTAGAGCATTGACCGAAACAAAATATTGGCCTGTGCTGGAGTTTAATATGAAAAAAATTAGTGAAAATATCTATGTATTCTATGTAGTGGAACATTCCAGGCAAAGCAATAACCTTTTCATGAGAGAAGGAAGTGACGACCCCTCCCCCAGAAAACTTACATGGACCTTTAAAGCTGCTGTCTTTTTATTGTGCCTCTATAAATACAACCACTTACTCAGGCTTCTATTAGCTTCTGTGTTGTGCAGTGGTGTGGCTCAGTTGGTAGAGCATGGTTGAATGAAGGGGGTGCACTCTCACAATGTTTTGAACGGCTATCCTTTCCCCCATGTTTTCTTAAGGCTTTATTACTTTTACTCTCAAGATCTGCAAATCTGGGAGTGGGGGAGACAGGCATTGCACATCTGTTATTTTTATATTTTTATTACTATTAAAAATACGTCATCATTTTATAGTTCACCCTGGTTTCCAATTAGAAAATTTTATCTTTTTTCAAACTGACTGCCTTTATGGTCGTAATACTTTTATATAGCTCATTAAACCAGTCGTGAGGAGAGAAAGAGGCAAATGTGAACTGATGGACTGTCCGCACTGTTCCTTTTCATTAGTCTCAGGCACTGCTCCCAGGGGCCCCGGCTCTCTCCTGTTTAAAAAGTGTCTTGCTGAGTCTTTAGCTATGAATAAACCGAAAGAAATCACTGATGCGAAGTAAATGTTGATAGATCTATGACAAACTGTAAAGTGTATAAAATGTTTGAAGGTAGTTCTTGGTGCGGATTGCCAATATGAATCCTCATATTGATCAATCAAAATTTCAGTTTTGATTTGATGTCTTTTTCTTATTATAAATGAAATTGTCTTTTCCAATTAATTGCCTGAACATAAACAATATTCAAACTTTTTATTAGCACTAGTTAGCACAAAAGTAGCAACAGTGATTAAAATTTGATTAACTTACTCATCCCTAGTTTTGGATTTTAAAAACGTACCTATTCGTTCATTTTTTTCGTTTCGCTCTCCTTCCCGTGGTCTTTAGCTCCTGCTTAGAGAGTATCCGATTACCCATAAAGAGGTGAGAGTATCGATTTCAGGGCAGCGTAAGTAAATAATTCGACCTCCTGTTTCCGCCTGGACGCCACTATCGTGTTTCAAAAAGACAAGTCAAATATACTTTGGATATGCGAGTAGTGATGGCAAAACCAGCAAAACCACACCTAGTTTTAAATGCAGCAGAAGAACTCATTTATGTTTGTGGACATGTGTTTGTGTATAAAGTTAGTTGTGTGACAAGATTGTCAAGAGATTGTGGGAAATATGTTGAACAAATTTGAAACTCATTATTTAATTTCATCCACCTCAAAATCACCAGTAAGAGCAGTATTTTTCAGTAGCACGATAATGATTGTAATATTGTGAGATATGTGTATATGTAAAAAGTAGAAGTGATATTTTTGGGGTTTTTTGTGCAAGAGAAGGTAATATGAACCAACACAAATTTTGATTTTGACTTGATTCGAGTATAATGTCCAGTCCCACATCTCATTTAAACAGTATCGATGTGAGGCCATTTGATAGTCAGCAGTAACGAGAGCGAGGCCCATGTCAAACTATTGCGCCATGGCCATTATGAGTACAATCCTGAAATATTTCTTGAGTTCAGCAAAAATTGACAAATAAAATGCTGAGGTGGACTTGGAATTGGAAAGATGAGGCAATAGTTTTTAAAGTTACTTCGTTATTACGTTTTACTTCTTTTCCCAAATTCATAGTACAGTCTTTGTGTAATGTAAACAACCAAGTAAAGCAATTAAATCTAGAGGCACAGGTTAACCTTCTCAGCTATCTATAGAGGGCCACACTCCTCTATCTGTTACACTGTATGTGAATAATGTACAGCTCTGCTCCGCTTTGTGTTTAATGACGTTTTACAAATGGCAGGTTGGAAAAAGTGCATCTCATTTGCGTTTGCAGCTACCGTTTGGACTATGACTTCACTCCTGTGCAGTATACATTTAACATGTAACATTTACTGGTAGAGTCCTTTGGAGAAATAAGGAGCTGAGGTAATATTGTGCTCTGCTTCTCCTCCACTCTGGGTAATAGCTTTTGTAATGACCTTCTGCATTATCTTCACAAGGTTTATGGTAATTTAAGGCTAAGGCCAAATTACCGGTACTTTATTTTCTTCGCTGTGCATCTTTAATTGAGTGTCTAAGTTATTAATATCCACATTGGTAATACAACAGCTTTTGATTTTCCCTACCTGATTGTTTTGTCCCAGTACACATGTATTGTAAAAGCAGCTCTTGGGTTCAAAATGAGACTGTTGTGTGCTGTGTGCATCTAATATATATATATATATATATATATATATATTTTATCCAAAAAAAAGTAGTACTGCACTGGTGCACTCTTAGCATGCTAGTTGTTGGTAACATTATTCTGAGAGCAAAACTTCACTCGAGCCTCTGAAAGTTGTGAAACACGTTTTTATGAATGCATTGAGATGAATAATGAACTAGAAAGTTAGTAACGCATTAGGAAAGTGATCTAATTCTGTTTTTCAAGCTTGTAACCTTAAAAGCATGTACCACATCCTTATAAAAACTGCAGGTTCTATAGACGATTAATAGAAAGGCTATAGATTTTATAGATTTGAAGCTCTGATTTCATATCTTGGGATCTAGTCAGCATTCTGCAGGTTTCATAAATGTGTATTTCGAAGTGAAGTCTATATTTTGTAGTTAATTGCTGAGCTTTGCGTTATTTTTGCTGCAGTGATGAAATCTGATGATGAAAACCTATATCTAAGATGTTTAATAGCCTTTTATTCTGTAAGTCCATTTCACTCAATGATTTCTGACTTCATGTTCTGACTTCAGTTACTGTCGTTATCAATATAGGCTCCGCACAGTCAACAAGAAATAAAAGCTTTAAAAGACAGAATAGTTCTACATGTGATCATACTAGATCATTCTAAAATAAGACAGGTCAAATTTTGTCCTAATTATCTAATCGTTTTGACATTTACTTTTTATATGAATTGAGGATTTGGGTATTTTTGTGACAGCCCTAGTCACCCTGGCGTTGCATAACATTTGTAAAAACCTCTTGTGTCTTCATTTGTACTAAAACACATTGAGCTCCACATACCCCCATTGTAGACCTATAGCACATAAAGGCAACTCTCTGGTCCCTTCACTGTGCTGTCCTACTGGGACCCAGAGTCTCTGCTCATGTCCTGTACAGGAGATGTCTCTGCTCATCTCGGGGGAGCCAATTACATTTAGCACGGCTGTCCTCCCTCCAGCTCCGCCACCTATCACCACAGCTCTGTAATTAATGTTATGTGCATTTAGTGTAGGATCAGGGACCAATCTGCTCTCAACGCTTGTAAATGAACAGTACTGTGTCACCACATAAAAGACATAAATGAATGTCAGAGAAAACATTTCACATCTGACATATTTGCATTTACCAAGTTTAGTGTCTGATTTAATGTCTCCTATTAAAAGTTGCCCTAAGGTTAGTCTACATTCACTATTTTAGAGTTGGTCCAGCACAGTGTTGTTGTGGCTGCTCTTCTCGATATAATATTGCAGGCTAATGTCTACATATTGTATCTTCAGTTTTAGATTGTTAATTGATGAAGCGCAAAGATTTTAAGGCTTGGTATTATTCGTCTTATATTGTGGCTTCATATTAGCCACATCTCAAGGAATTTGTGTCTATCCACCTACACAATGGTGGAATTTCTGAGATGTCAGGGTAAGTTACAGGCTTGATACTTATACTCCCATTTTAATCTTTTTTTAATTGAAAATTGTTCTTTGTTTTGGTTAATGCAGTTTTCCCTTTCGTTTGACTCTTCTTCCGCTACCGCTACTGTGTTGCTTTAATTGAATCAGAGAAGCAATTTGGTAACAGACCCCATTTCTCAAAAAGTTGTTTAAAAGTATTCTTTTTCTGCACTATGCAAGAGATACTTTTATGAGTTTTCCATATAAAATAGTGTGTCCTACTAGCACTAATCCCTCATATGTCATGCAGTCCCAGCATCTCTCCCTCTCTTCTTCTCTCTCGCTCTCCTCCTTTCCTCCTCTCCACCTCCCTCCCTTTCACACTCTGTTGATCAGCTCAGGAAAGGGAAAGTGCTCGTGTGAAACCTGAGGATCACTGGCACTAGCCGCTTGAGGAAGCAGAGAGAGAGAGAGACACAGCATCATTTTAGCTGCCAGGTAAGACCATTCTTTAGGGGACAGTTTAGAGTCATTTATTTTCTTTACTGATTGTCAAACTCTTTGCATTTTCTCAAACGTAGCTTGCTGTGTGATATTACGGTTTGTGAAACTTCTGTTGTTGCCTTTATATGGAGTCTATAAAATGTAGATTGAAGTAACTTGAACTTTAAATGATTCTGTTTAAGATGTACCAACTTAAACAGCAACAGGAATAATGCGCTAAATCTTACCACACACAAGATCTGTTTACTCTTCTTGCTCTAAAAGGGCACTTGTAAATGTCCTGCATTTCATTACGGCCATTCATAACTGCAGGCAAACGGCCCTCATTTGCATGCACATTCAGGTACAATGGGAGAATCCTTTGTTTTGTATTCTGCTCTGTGTCTGCCTATTTGTTTGAAAATGACTTACAGTGGCAGTGTAAAGGCTGTGCAGTTTTGACCCCAATAACAGTCTGTACTGCAGCAGTGATCCAAGTTCACTGCAGATCTGTTTTGAGCCAAAGTTTGAAACAGTGCTGTATTTCAGAATGTGTAGTCCGACCAAGAGAAGCCAATGGAGGGAAGAGCTACAACAGTTGCGCAAAGAACACGGTTTCTCCAAAAAAGTTCTCCTCAACTGCTGCCTGGTCCGCCGCATCATCACCTGGGCCTCCCCCAAAGCCAAAGGTACAAAGTTAAACTCAGTCACTTGCACAATGTTTTTCAGTGTGCGTCGTAAAACACAACTTTGACATTTTCTTGATTTTGGTATTTCCATAAACTGGATCAGTTTATCATAATAGGACAAAACCAGTTAATGCTTATGTCAGATTTTTGCTCTTTTGTCTTAAATATTGACATTACTGTATCTGATCACATTACTCACGTCAGCTCTGAAATACCACTTCAACAGCCACTTTGGTTACGCCAACTCTACATCAATACTGTTGGCTGTCTCACTTCTCCCTTTCTTTGTCTTTAATTTGAAATTGTTAAAAAGTAAACATGCAAAAGGATTAACATCACACGGATATATGTGATTATTACACCCAATGAAAATCAAAGTAAAATATTTACGCTAACTGTAAATGTTCGTAGTAGCCTGTTTTGTGCTAGACATGTCTTCTACTTTCATTTAATTGCTTTATCTAATATTAAGCAATATGAAGCACAAAATCTCTCTGTGAAAAGTTGTTGAATAACTTAAATTCTGAATAAAATGAATCAGGATAATAATTTTTTTGCAGTCTTGGCTCACACCAAATGTTGCTTTTGCTTCCGCACCCTTCCAAATATTAGCGTCGTATTGATTGGCCTCTGCACCTTGGGGGAGAACCTAAATTTATGATTTCTGTAGCGTTGCGCTACATGTCACAGTTGACAGGTTTACTAAATTAATTCACTTTGGACCAAGATCACTATTGATTCCTTCTTAGGTTATATTTTAACAATGGCCGGCCCAGTCCTATAAAGCAGGATTTACTGCTCCAGCCTCTTCCAGCTCCAAGGAGTCCGTCTATAAACAGCACAACATGGGCTGTCCTTAGTCAAGGTTATGATGCCACTTTTAGACTTTTAGAGTCCTGCTTTATTTATGCTATCAAAGACTGATGGCAGCTTGATATGAGAAGTATGTTCATGTTTTTAAGCTCAATGCATTTGCTTTTCGTGTTTAAATTTGGCTTTGGTCATCTTCACCACACACCACAATCACTTGGACCCAAACTCTGTTTTGTTTAATAAGGATTTAATGGAAACTAATTCAATTTCAGTTGCTGTATTCCCGGGCTTCCCAAATATGATATGCAGATTGTCACACTATCTATAATTTTTATGGCATTTTTATTTTACCACCAGAAAATATGAGACAGAATAATGAGCACTACAATATCCATCAATTTTTGTTTGCTTATTCAAATCCTGCAAAAATCGAGTTTGCTGCAAATGATCATCATTCTAGTTTAGATAGCACAGTGCCACTTGGACTGTGTTTTTTCACTTTATTCTTCTTAATGATGAAGTTTGACAGAATTATTACTTCCTTCCAAATGAATTTACTCATCAAGACCAAAGTTATGTAATGACAAATGCTATGACAGACTTGGCTAGCATTAGTATTCTCATAAGCCTCCTCTGATGTGTTGTCACGGTGCAGTTTATGTTTTGTCACCCACTTGCTGCTCCTCATCTGTTTTCATTCGGCCTTTTATCAGTTACAGCTGCTTAGCTCCTGCCGTGGTGTTGGCGGAGGAGCACGTGAAGCCTAACCCTAAAAGCCGTGATAGAAAGTGATAAATTGTCTTTTACATTTCCACAGTTTGTCTATTACAAAGACAAATGGGTTGTGTTAGAGGATCATTTAAGATGCCATTACACAGGATGTGACTGTGGGGATTCCTTAAGGCATCTTCAGTGATGTTTCTGAAGACGATAAACAGCAGACAGACTTGCAAACAACTGTTTAGTCACGAAGTAAAAGAAACCACGCTTTATATCCACCTGCAGTGACAAGCTTAACTCATTTGTGTAAAAGTTTTAGGAAAAAATCATTTCCTTAATGTGTTAAGACTCCATTTAAGAAGAAAGTTTACCTGTTCTGAAAACATTTTATGGTACATTTGGAGGAAACGTTTTTCTACTGAACATTTCTATTAGAAAGAATGTAATAAAGTGTCAAAAAAGTAAACATTATTTTCAAAATGCTAATGTGACTAATTGTTTAGTGGTATTTATTGTTTTATTGACACGGAAGGAAATCAGCCCTGTTCATATTAACTAATAGTGAGCAGTACAAGTTGTATCATATTTTCTACTTGGATAAACTTGACTTGATTTGATAAAATTGTAAACTATTTGTTTTTGACCTTTGATATCAGTAATTCAAAGTCGCAGTACTATTTACATGTATTAGGTTGAAGTTTGTCTACCTCAAACTGATTTCTTTGCCTCCTGAGATGTTATAAAATGTATCCCTCTCAAACATGTGAGCCACAGCTGGAGCTGCAGTGGGGCCCAGGTGTCTCTGTCTCCCACTATTGAATTACATCAAGCTTTTGTTTAGGTCTCATCCTCTGCACTTTTTATGGAAAACATGCTCTGGCTCTCTGAAGTCAATTTATTTTCACACAATGTTTGGTTTGAGGATTACAGAAGCAAAATGATGAGAAATGTAAATACACGACTTGTAAAATGTTATAATGTGAGTTACTGCATGCTGTGTATACATACAGTTTACATTTTGAAATGAATCTTTCATCTGGCAGTAGTTTATAGACACCGTTCCTTTATTCTTACATGGGAAATGTATTTTATGGTGTATTAAGTGACAATCTTTTACTTCTACTTGACTTAAAAAAAACAAAAAAAACAGTACTTTTACCTTGAATACAGTTTTAGCTACCATGCTCACTTCAGGCAAAAATGCTTTTAGGTGAAAAAATTATGTTCAGCATAACTTTATTTGCGTAAACCATCCTTGACTGCTTGTAAAAATCCCTTGTTCTCTGAAGTATGTGGTCATTGCTTAGGGCTGTGTGTTACTCTCTCACCTAAAATAGCTTTCTGCTTGTGAATGATGCACTACTAAGTTGCCAGGTGGTCTCTTTGCCCTCCAGTTATTTGTAGCACTCTCAGAAATGGCATGTCTTTACTAAACTAGGATGTAGCTAGAAATACTCCAGCCTCATCATTGGTCCACACGACAGGACTGTGCTTTTAGAGACTGTTTTACAAATCCCTGCTGGTCTCTGGATGCACTGATGTGGGTCAGCTGCAGTGACCTGTACTTGGGACAGTGTTTACTACAATGTACACTCACTCACTTACAATGGTAGTTAAAATCCAGCATCGCCAAGAGACTGAAAATGAGCTTATTTTAAGTTTGACCCAAATATATTTTTAATTAACCTGTCTCTGTAGCTTACCTTGATAGTTGCAATGCAGCCTTGTAGCCAGCAGAGGGCAGCATGTGACAGCCATCCTACTTGACTGCTTATTCTGCAGCCAGGATGAATAGAAACTGCTGAGTACGAAGCAGATACTACTGTTATAGTTATTTTTTACAGTTTAACACAATATTTAATTCTGTTTGATGATAAAAATAACATTAATAACCTTTTAAGCATCACACACTTTGCAATGGAGAATACTTTTTTATACACTCACAATTACGGATCTCACAATATGCATGTTTTGTGTTAGAATTATTATGAGAAGAAACATCACCATTTATTAGTGATTTTCAGATTATATAATGTGATATTGTAAAACTGCTCGACAGGGGGTAAGTTTCCCTGTTATATTGTACTTTGTCACGAAATATCCGAAAAACTAATTTCACAAATGCTAAACCTGACATTTTCCATTAGTGAATGACTAGACACCAGAGTGCACTATATTACAACGAGACCCACATATTCATCTTTGTGCTAGTTACTACTTAGCAGTTTAACACATGAGTTTGTCTTTAGACATGTTTAATGATAAAAATGCCTGTTATAGTCTTTTGTGCACCACCCACTGTGTGCAAAGGATAATTCTTTTATAAAATTCAAAATTCATCATGTCATATTCTGGTTTTGCAATTGAAGAAACATGATAATATAACAATTATTCATGAGTATTGATTAACCAAATAATCTCAACAGTTTTGACTCAAGAGAGTTTGTGTTTTTCAATCCTAGCCTTTTTTCCCTGTGGGTTCCTATTTCTCTTGTACTTCTTGCTGCACTGCTCTGATGCAGCTGTAAATTGTGGGATTGTCTGCACTGCAGTGGAAATGTTGTGGCCAAGTTCACTCCTCAGATGAGAACAAAGACATGTCTGCGTGCTCCTCTCTCTGTACTTACTATTAAACTTTGACAACTATAAAATATACATGTGTACACGCTCCTCTACTCTTCAGCCTGACTGTAACTTCAGGGAAATGTTATTTGGGGAAATAGCCAATTGTAAAGTGAAAATTTAAGCTCAAATACTGAGAGCAGTTAATGTTTATGTAACTATTTCTCATCTAAAGATTAAAGCGCTATTCCCACAGATTAAATTCATTGTTTGTTTGGGTTTTTTTGACGTCTTTTGGCTAGAGTTGGTATCAGTGGTCCTCTGTTGCAAGCATTATTGAAAAAAAATCATCTGAATGGAATGGTACAGTAATGCTTCCGAATGCCCTTTGGTAGTATATTTTTAATGCATTTTTTTCTATCTGTAGGTGTGTGTTTTTTAACAAAGCCATAAGAGGAGCAGGTCCACCTTGAGGTTGCTTTGTAAGGTCACTTCCCTTAGTTTCAAAACAATAAACATTCTGTCCACATCAGCTGTGAAAATCCCTTGGAAAACTCTGGATTTGCTCCGTCATTGAGAGAATATCACATATAACATTTTGCTCTTGTCATAAATCCCATTGCTGCTCCGAGCTGATTGGACTTTAATTGGTCTGCATTTTGCTCTCAGCGTGACATCTCTGCAGTAGTTTGTCACTATGGTTCGACTGAGAAAAACTCTAACCTTAAGAACAAATGTCCACAATAGTGATGTGCTATTTTTGAGACTTTATTAACCATGGACAGAATCCTGGGGAGTGTGTCCTTGAAGAAAGCTTGTTTTTGTGCGGTAACAGTAGTAGCAGCAGCAGTAAAAGCAGCAGACACTTCACTGCACTTGTGTAGATGGTAAAGTGCTTTTTAAAAAGGTAGTACAGTCCATTTGCTGTATTTATTCTTATATGCATGACATTTAGTTGAGAATCCAACCTTTAAAAAAAAACAAAACAAAACCGTATCCTTCAAAATCATGTCCACTGCCTTATTTTGCTAGCAACCACTGCAGACCCAACAATGTGGACATTAACTCCATTATGTAAACTCCAGGCAGAGATAAAGCCAAGTCAAGATAGGACATTTGGTGTAAATCATGCCTAGAATACCGAAATGCAAATGGATGCACTATATGTAGCAGATACTTTAGGAGGACATGAAAAGTAAAGTAGTACCATTATCTTTATGTGCTTTCCCTTGATGAGTACATTATAAACCACTTTGAATGTAAAATCTCAAACAGTCTTGTAGCCTGAGGTTGTAGCATGTCCACCTCGTGAAAAGCCACACACTTTTACTTTTAATCTATCTCCCCACATGGTCAAGAGTGCAGCTCTCTGTTGCGCCGCGGTGGAAATGGGAAAAGGCAATGATGGATTACAGGGGAAGCAGAGGCAGCATGCAGCCTCTTCTCTGTTTGGAGGCGAGGAGCAGAGGACAGAGCCAGGGGAGCGCAGGCTGTGGGAAGCAGACACGTCCTACTGTTGTCATTCCTTTGATTCATACGTGGTGGAAACAGCTGGTGGAGAAAGAGAGGCAAGGATCCAGCAGTGATATTTCTCATGGTCATTAATCTTTTCCTCAGCTCAGTAGTTGTGACAGGCCCAGATAATAAACAAGCTGCTGACATCCGAATCCCTACGAGAGGACAATGATGGTATGATAATTAGCTGTTCTAGTATCATATTTGACATCTGGACTTAAAGGATGCATAGTATTAGAAAAACATTGCCATGTGACTACTATGGCTTGTTTTGCCGTGACAGTTTGACAGGATTTTCTTTTCTGTGAACTTCCAGTCAGTGAAGCACACAAATTATCAAGTGGATTGATAATTTGATTATCAATTTAATTAGATTTTATAATTTGAACCACTCAAAGTTGTATTTAGAGTGATTCATGCATGTTTGAGCAACCTTTATACTCCAGCTCCGATCTGTGATACATGTGGGGTTCCTCATAAAGGTTTTAACAGGCTTTCCATTATCCATCTATAACTTGCTGTCCGCTGCCAGATACTTAAATATTGATATATTTTAGTGAGACTGTGCTATGTATGGAGCGAGAAGTGTCGTGTTTATTTTATTAGGTTGTTCAACATCATGATTTAAGAAGTCCAAAATGCAACATAATGATCCACCTGTGACATAGATTATAAATGCATAGCAGACAAAAGCACAATAATATGTCTTCTTTAAAAATGTGTATTAAGAAACACCCTCTAAATGTCCATATATGGGCAGAGCAGGTGATGACACGACACATGACACGCTTCATGATTCACAATGACCTTGTTATTGTGAGACACGAGGAGCTGTGCTCTATTAAGTCCATTTTAATATTCTATGTATCATATTATTTACACTTTATGAGATTCATTTTAGACTTTTATTGTGAAGTACTCAGCGTCCCAAATGTTGTGAGAGTGCTCCCAGTCGGCTTAGATGAGCCCCTGGCCAGGAGCAGCACTTTCCATTATGTCACAGAACTGTGCTCCTGGCGTTGTCTTTCCCCGACATGGCTGTGCACCCCTCGTTCATACAGGGATTAGCTACGAACAGCTGGGATTAGCCAAAGAATAGGTGACCCCAACCAACCATGTTGTTTGTAGAAAGGACTAAAGTAGTTTGTTGACAGACAATAACGCCAACACTCAATTATGTCCATTGGATACAGTTACCTTGACATGTGACGGCCATTGTTGTAACCCACCCAGAAGGCTTTGTCTAAACTATACAACATACACAGCTTTCTACACACCATTAATAATTCATCTATTACAGCATGCAAGTGTTTTTCCATAGTCAAAGTTGTTTGCTCTTGGGAGAAAGCATTTAAGCCAAGCCGATAAAATGCTGCACTGTGTTTGAAATAATGAGTTCAGGACTATTGTTTAAATGTTTTATGAGTATAGTTGTATGTTGTTTTAGCAGTTCATACATCTTAATATAATTTCATACAGATGTCTACTGTTTTTGGAATTATATCGTTTAGCTAATCTCGGTCACAGTTTTAAGTAGTTCTTGTAGGTGTTCTCAAAGTCGTTAATCATAAACTCTTTTGCCTATTTCTCATGCTTAACCCGACCTGCTTGGAATTCTCAGACGTCCTCCTCCTTTGTCGGGGTGTCGTCTGTTGGGAGAATACAATGCGGCTAACCTACTTCACTCCTGTGTTTGTATTCTAGTGGGCAGGCTGGACGTTCTATTAATAGGCCCTCCTGATTGATTTGGGGGTA
The DNA here is from genome assembly GCA_030686955.1 of Odontamblyopus rebecca. Lineage (NCBI taxonomy): Eukaryota > Metazoa > Chordata > Actinopteri > Gobiiformes > Gobiidae > Odontamblyopus > Odontamblyopus rebecca. The sequence goes on along the minus strand of CM060672.1, from coordinate 14,977,563 downwards.
CAGTGTGACCATGTAAGCCGTCAGATGCTGCAGGCTACGAATGACATTCTTACGCCAGTGCCACTCTGCTTTACATACCTGTCCCCATTAAAGTCATAGTCACGTTTTGAGGTTTAAGTAAGCCATTTCCCCCACAGATCCACAAGTCTACCTTAAAATGTGCCTATGGGGGGTTGGACTAATTTTACTAAAGCACAGTTAAGATCATTATATGTAAGATTTTATTAAAGATTTAAAGTATTTTTTCCCATTTTGGCCATTTTTTGGTTTCAAATGGCTGAATGTCTTACAACCCGTCTCTGTGTTAAAGTTTGTAAACTTTCAAATTTCAATGTTAAAATGTCCAGAATATAACAGAATGATCCATAGGTGTTTATAACCAGATAGCAGACGAAGCACAATATGTTTAAGATTACTAAGAAACACCCTCTAAACGTCCATATATGGGCACAGCACATAAAGTCATGACACATGACATGCAGCGTGATTCACAGTGACCTTGTAAATTGTACTGCAAGTCCATTTTAATTGTGTTGGTATCATTACTTACTTATTGACTTCGTGGGAACAATTTTGGAAATGTATTGAGGAACATTTTTCTCAACAGGTTTGAATTCTCTTTCGAGAGACATGTTAAACCTCTGGAAGTATTACCATTTTAAAAATATGAACTAAATATGAGCTAAACTTAAGAATCGTTTGCATTTCAGAATGTGTTTTCAAAACTGTGTTAACTGTAGGTTAATATTTAAAAGTCAAAGTTGATTAATGAACATTGTAAACCTGCTGTTGACATCCGAAATAAAATTTGTGTCTAATTTTCTATTACTTTGAAGTTGTTTTGCAAAGGTAAACAATTCTGGCAAAACCATTGTAGAAGAAACCGTATTCCCCTGTGCAATGTTTTTTCCAGAAATTGTAATAAACAAGAACATGCTTTTTAGATTGTGTTATTTTTAGGTGCTGAGGAAAACGGTCTGCATTTGCATAGTGATTCATTTTTATTTATACATAGATTGGCAGTAATGGAGTACCGCAATGTCACACCTTCTTCAATAAATCCTTGTTTTGCGCATTAATCCTGTTTAGTTGAGGCTATGATTAATGTCTCAATTACATTGTTCTAAAATGGGCTGCCGCTGTGGTTTTACAATGTGAAAACATATTTGCGCTCACTCATATTTTGCTCTTTGTAGTCTTTGTACTAAATAATTAAATGTTAACATTGCAACCTTGGGAGAAAGCAATTAACTAGTGCCCCAAATGAATATGAAATGAAAGTGTAGTGACTCACTCATTACCATCTACCTTCCTCTACTTCGCTGATAAGGAATTAACAGTCCTGAAATAATGACCTCCCTATTGCATATATAAACCGAGGTGTTGAGCTGTTAAATTTAAAATGCTCAATGTAATTCTTTGACAAGTCGTGCATTTAATTTAAGTACTCTTTCAAAAACAGTCATGCCATAAAATATCTAATCTACGGTATATGAAAGTTTAAGAGCTGTGTAAAGCCATACTGTCTTCAGTTTTTCTATGTGAACCAATGATAAATGGGAAGAATATGGGACATTAAAACAATGGGGAATGAAAATTGATCGAGGGTAGGGTAATTGGCAGGAGAAAAAGTTAAGGAGCAGATAAGGGCAGTTCATTTTTAGAAGCTTAGCCAAAGACAGCTCAAGGACTCGACGACTGTCTAAAACTTATATTTTTGAGCTATCAGCTACAAGGAAAAGTTGAATAGAAAGCCGGTCCTTAGAGGCACAAGTGGGGGATGCTTGACGTGAATACTGTAGTTTTAGAGAAAAATTAATGAAAATACTGTATATTTTGGACTATAAGTCACAATGACTTATAGTCATAATGAAGAAGAAAAGAGCTTGTATAAGTTGCACCGGACTATAACGGGTAAATTTATTTTATAAAATCAAAAACCAAGAACTGACATTTCACCTTGAAAGGTAAGTTATGGAAATTATAGTAATAAAAAAAACCCAATAGAGAAGAATCTGTGTATCATTCATTTGTTTTTCAATGTAGAACCAAAAATAAAATGAAAAAACAACTGTTTTCTTTATTATTTGTCTCTTAAACCCAAATGAAAAAACGGACAATGATTTGTTTTTTACATTTTCGATTCATATATACGATTCATATATATGGTCTATGGACTGTCAGTGTGAAAAATGTAATCTAAGTCGCACCTGAGTTTAAGTCGCAGGACCACCAACCCCTGAAAAACTTAGTCCGAAAACTACAGTACTTGTATTTTATGATATTATTTTAAACACAGAATGGACACTAGGGTTGTCAAAAACAATACCCAAATACTAATTTATACCATTGATACTTAATGGCGACAAACTAGACCTTTCTCGAATCTTTAATCTATAGAACCATTTAGACCACTTGGTAATATTACATAGACTACTAAAAATTGTTTATTATGATTGTATTTTGTGAGTATTGCATTTTCCCTTAGGATCTAAATCGAGGTTGAAATGTTGTTATTGTGACAAACAGCAGAATTTTCCATCCATAACTGTTGCTTTTTCTTACACTTTAGAGAATGACATTGCCAATAAAACTCCATTGAAAGGATAGTCTTGTTGCACAGCTAAAACTGGTCCCTTATTAGTCCCTGGGTAGCACTGACTAAATCCAGGACAGTTTTCAAATGGCACTTTCAGGTTTGCCTCGCTTCAAAACCAGGTTGGGAATTTCTCTCCCGCTGCGCAACACATTAAGGGCAACCTCTATATTTGCTGTTTCGATAATGGCAGAAGTCCCATTTGTTCTCAGTTGAGAGAAGGAAAACAAGACGTATCAGTGCTCCCGCTGGACAAGCCTCATCCTTCTTAAGTAACTATTGTAGTCTGTGCACTTCGTCCACCCGCACCCCTGAAGAAATTGGGTCAACAAATCACACCACGACTCCAAACAACAAAATGAGGTCATGGAAAGAGTAGGACAGAACCAGGCCTGCATAGCCTTTTAGCATGGCACGATATATGCCTTGTTTTGACAGCTAAATCTAAGCTAACACAAACATAGGCTCACTGCAGAATAAAGGTCTGGTGGAGCTCTTGTGATGCGGCGCATGTTTGACACTGTGGAGTGAGTGCAAATTTCAAGGAAAACTCTTCACAATACTTTGTCAAGTCAAGTGTGTAAATAATGTGGCTGCCAGATTAATTTAACTTAAATTGAAACTGCGGCTGCAACTTCAGTCAATCCAAAAGACTTTAATTATATCAGTACAATGATGTTATATAGTGTCCCTGCATACAAGAATGTAACAAGCATAGAAACATACCTGTCTGATCAAAAGAGACATTAAAACCATGCATTATAGTTGATAAACATCCATATTTTTAAATATCAGATCAGGGCATCTTAAGAAAGGAATGTCCAAACTATAGCCCTGGCCCTTATAGCAATTTTTGCTGTGCTTCCAGCCTCCAAGTGAATTGGCTGAAATGATCACAGCAAATCAACCATCGTAACATTGATACACTGTGTTATGGTACAGACCTAACACATATTCCAAGCAATCCAGTTAGGTGTGGTGTCTCAGTCTATGTAACTTGCACCCATATGAAATTTTATCCAATGACCACCAGTCTGTGGCCCTCTGCTTCATATTTAATGTTTCAATATGTGAGAAGAAGCTTGGACACTGAATAAGAGGTTTGTGCTTCTGAGTACTTACCTTTTGGCCTCACCCATTACAAATAATATTTTAACCATAAATATTAGTGAAAGAGCCACTATTACTTCAGCTGAAATCTGAGCTCCACTTTGCCCCAGCAGTGGAGAGAGTGGCACATTTTAGTCTAGATGAGGACATTACCACACCACATAATCCTCTTGTGATACAGCTCTTCCTGTTCAAGGCGTGCTTACTGGCAATCCACTTCTGATGAATTTCAAACACAATGGCCTTCCAGTAATTACAGTGCTAATGACCATTTGTACAGCTTGGTGGTATAGATGTAATTTGCTCGGTCCTTATGGAAAAAGCTGAGTTGTTTTATTTCTCCGTACCTTATGCAGTCACCAAGTAAATTGTTTTTTGTCAGCCAGAATAGTGGTGTGCCCTGCAGGGTCTTAGCAAGTTGCAAAATCCTCAAATACAAAAAAAGTTAAAGAAAAAGAATGTCACTTATTAAAAAATTATAAGTTGCCAACATAACATAAATAAATCATTTAGTTTCAGTTTTATGTTGCAGTAACAAAGGCTTATGACAGTTTTGTGTTGCAGAAACAAGACGTAATCAAGGCTAATCAGAACAAACTGTCGATCTTTCAGCAACAGAGAAACCATGAGATAAGGCACGGTTATTTTAACTTGCCAACATCTGTCGAATATTGGTTCAATTGTGGTGTGATGGATGATCTTAAATTTTTGAAATTACTTACTGCATAGGGAAAACAGTGAATTTTTAAATGAGTTTACATTGTACCCAGTTGTAAGTCATGACAATTATAGGTGTTTGTTGTAGAGAGCTACAATTATACACATTCCATCAGATAATGCTATAATGCTGATGGTTACAAAAAGCAATTACCTTATATTTTTCTGATACCAGTTTTATCATTCCATCTGGAGTTTTACACTAATAAATGACTGCTTTTCCCTGTATTTTATGCTCTTCTATTTGAACATGGCTCATAATTGTGCTGGTTTTGCAGTGAATCTGGAGATTTATGCTAACTTCGATTTTTTTTCTCACTCTAACCTCAGGGCTACCTCTGTTTTTTATTACTGAATAAGGCAAAGTAGACCCTGGTGCATTGTGCCCACTGAATAAATAACACGCCAATTGTTTACAAAGGTTAGATTAATGTCCAACACGCTTTTTAAAATTTGGCTTTCAACAGTGGTTCTTAAACTTTCTATAACCAGAACCACCTGAGAAATGTGTAATGTGTGTGTACAAACTTTATAAGAAAATACTGAAGTCGAACATATTTGGACCAGTCCAAATAAAAAAGCCACCTAAGACTAGACTAGAAAAAGCAGTCCAAACCACCAGGGAACACGGTCCACTTTTTGAGAACTACAGGCATAATATATTGAGGTAGTTGGGCTTTAGTGCTCCAGGGATCCACTGGCACCCACACAAACAGATTAGATGCATAATCATCGAAAAGACTTGGAAATCTTTCAGACATTAGAATTGTATAGGAGGATTATTACAGCATCAAAGTGATTTATTGCCTCAACACTTATTTTGTATTCTATGGATGTGGCACTCACATCAAACATGATATCCCATAAAACCCATAACTTTTATGAAAGCCTCTGATTCACATCTAATTCCACTTTATCTACAACATGAGCGACAACCTGGAAATGAAAATATTGTGCTAAGATGCCCCACTGTGGCACTGTGTTTGCCTATCTTGGTAAAAGCATTCATTTTCCTGACAGAATCTTCCAACTCCTGGGACAAATTTATATTTCATAAATTGTGGTACTAACAGCAACTCTCCTGCTGAACAGTGTGGGTAAACTCTGCTTGGTGAGAAATGACCAAAACACAAATATTGGGCCAACACTGTTCCAGATTCAAACTGCACTCTATAAAAACATAATTAAGTGACATCTACTTTTCCCTGGTGATGCACCCTGCCCCCTTTTCCCAATTCAGTCATGGTTTAAGATTCATGATGCTAAGGACTTTAATTTGCCATCAGACCTGCATATCTTGGTGACTGGCTATAGGGGCAATATCGCTGACATTCTTGACTCTTTCTCACCGGTCTATTGGTGCCATGGTGACGCCAAACAAAAAGGTCTCAGGTTCTGTTCCTGCTACATTTTTGTAGGTAGATTGCATGTTCTTCCTGTTGGTCAAGAGCTGAACATGTGTTGCAGATCACTTATCTACTCACTGTAACAAAGGATTCAAAAAAGAACTTCCTTGCTTACTAGAGCAACTTAATTTCTGGCAAAAACCATATTTCCTTGACCCATATGAACTGGTGTCTTCATTCAGTAGATATAAGCAGCTTTCACATTATCTAGCCCAATGGCACAGGGGCAGTGGTGCATCTGCTCTGTTGGCAGCACATCAGAGTAAAGATATATAGGACACTGTTGGGTCCAAGTATAATGAGGTGTTGGACTTCATACAGAGTAGTATTGAGACAACTGCCTGAAGCTTCACTCCATGCTCCTGTCATGACAGGTGAGTCTGAAAGCTTTTGGTTTAAGTGGCTGCTGTGTCACTGAAAACCTCATTGCCAAGGATAGAAATTCAACAAAAACAGCTTTTTCTGCTTTTTGAAGGTCAGGTTTTCAATCCAAGTCTGGTGGAAGAAATATACACAACAACACAAATGTGGATGCTTTTGGTGATAGTGTCGTTTTTTGCAGGCATTCATACTTAATACCAGAAGATAAAGTCAGTTTGACAAATTCTTATCCATATAAAGGATAAAAGGAGGAAAAACATTAAACTTTGAAGCAAAAGAAGAGGCTTATCCTGTTTGGGGCTAAGGTTTTGTCCTTTTTTCATTACAGATCTGCCCTAAAGTCTGTGTGTAAATGGACATACAAAGCCAGTCTCCCTTATCAGTGTCTTGTTAGAAAGCCTTCAGCAGCCCAAAATAGCCCAGATACTGAAGCCCAGATAAAGATGCTGTATAGAGTGGAGTTCATTTTGGCCAAGAAGGAAACAGAGCCATAGCAGTTCAGCTTTCACTAAGATTGTTTCAACTACCCCATCAGCAGATTTTAAATGGTGGAGGATTGGATCATTTTCCCATAATGACCTTTTTGATACATGCATCTGCTAATTCTCGATGTCTGGTAATGAATGCCAATGACTGCAGTGGTCGTCTCCATAACCATTTGGACAGTTTTCAACATTAACCCTGCCTTATGCGCAGCACTGTCCATCATTTTGTTACAATTCACTTTTGTTCCTGTCAGAATAAACAGAGTGTATCCGAGTGGTTGGTGCATACAAAGTAGAAACCGGTGGATTTAAAGGGGTGTATCCCATATGCTTTTCATTGGTATCCTGAGGGAGCAGTAGCGCTAACATTAGTACTCTGATGTCATAAGCAATTCATTATTGTCCGACGATATCGACCAGGCTCTTATCTGCAGTGACACCCTGCAATGATGCTACGCCCAGTATTCTTACATTCACGAAAGATGCTAAACTCTGAGGAGAAACTCAAAATGGCTTTAATAAAACAAAACAAAAAAAACCATACAGACACAGTGACAGTTATCTCACTAAAACAGAAGTTCACAAGACTCACAATGTGTTTAATTCTGGATTTCACTATTTTGTGTTCAAAGCAATTCATTTCTTATTGCTTGTGGGTTTTATATTTCACCAAATTTATTCTTGTGAGCTTTTAAGCCATGTTATAATGTTACCTTATCAAAAACATATTTGAAGTTGTGTTTTGTTACATTTATTCGAGTAATCCTTTATTATTAGTTTGTGTGCTCAAAATGGTCTGTTCCACCTTGGGAGGTAGTAGTAATTTTCATGTTAACAGCCTTTTACCTTTTACCTTTTTGTTCTGTAGAGATGGGCAATTCCCGGGCTGAATCATTTTAGTGAAGTTAAAAATCACAGTGGAGCGCTTCCTGTATTTCCACATGACATCACAACAGAGCGAGACACAGTAAAAGAACTACTGATATATTGACATACTTAAGGCTGATCCGTGTCTCATTGGAGCATTTACCCCTAAAAATGAACAGTCCAAATTAAGGTCTTCCATTAATTCTTCTATATTCCTGATTTTACCTCATGGGAATGTGTACTATACCTCATGCAAATATGCCTTTAAAATGAGTAGGCTAGCAGTTTCAAAGAGTCTCCCCACTATACCAATAATCTATATTAAACAGGGTTATTTACAAGTATGTATGTCGTTTTACTGGGAATCAGTTTAGATGAATGTAGACTTATGCTGCTCCAGGTATCATTCAAATTCAATATCTACTTGACCCTGAATATTGATGTCCTGTCCTGGATTGCTATTGGCCAGCACCTGTCACCACCAAATGGTTGTTGGTTTAATTATTGTTTATGGACCTTCTATCTATCATTAATTATCACAACACTAACTTGATCAGCTCATGTAATTACACTAAAAGCATTCATTGTGCCTTTCCCCGCGGCTATTTGTCTTCACTAAGGTCGGGGGAAGTTGACCCACACGTTGCTGTCTTTTCATTATGGTTTAACAAATTGACTAACCTTTACTGTAATGACAGCTAAGCAAAATTGATCGAACTTCTTTGTAATGGATTTTCTTTATCATCTATCTACCCCGCATTTTCTTTCCTTTTAATTTGACTTTTTGGCTTTGTGTTATGCTTTGGTGGACTAAAATTGTAAATTGTAAACCTTATCAATGCAAGGGCACAGAATTTTGTTGCTAAAATAAAGCAAAGAACATTTGGTCAATTTAATTAGCTTTGTTGCCTGTTGTAATGAAGTTATATGGTGATATTGTTGCTTTAGCACATTCTGTTCATGTTTTCTAATTTAATTTTACATTTATTGCAGCACCCCGGTCTTCCATTCAGCCGAGAAAATGTCTCATTCCATTTGTCACGTTGGCAGCACTTATTTTTTGGAGAAATTTAAATTGTGTACTCTGTGAGTTCAAGTGGGCAGCAAGCCCAGACTCAACTGTTCATTTTAGATCGTATTTCTCAACCCAAGTATATAGTACAGCTCCTGTTAACACTCATTCACTTTGAAATGCATACTGCAGTAAAGATGTTTAGGCATGAAGTCTCTGAGGATTTACTCACTGTATTGAACCGTAAACAGCTGCAACTGCAGTCATTGTCTCCTCTCAGCATTCTTTGTACTCAACACAACATCTAGTGAATTTCTGGCCTACATTATGATTTCTGTGAATTCAAGGCAGTGATGTGAAATTTCTGATATCTCCGTATTGCATTTGAATAAAACTACACAAGCAACATCATCAGTTATATATTGATGAAATCTTAAACAGACTTACACAATATAGTGAGCAATAGTCAGGTGCAGTTATAAGTAAACCTGTCACATTAACCAATTTTGGAGTGCGGTATATTACTGAAGTAAATATAGATGATAAACAGTAATATTGAAACCAAACCCTAAAGCAGAATTATCCCCTCAAAACTATTCTAAATGTACAATGTTGTTAAGAAACACAAACTGTGATACATTAAAAACAGAATGCAGTACTTGAGTAGTTACTTAGAAAATATACACACGATAAATATTGATCTCCAAGAATTATTGTTCCGTCACAAATGTATTGAACGATGAGTCGATATAGTAATTATCGTGACAGGCCTAGCCACTTGAGCAGTGAAGTCATTCTGCCATAATGTTATTACTTTTGGCATTTTAATCACGTCTGTGTCATTTTCCAATTTGAAATGAACACAACAGATTTTATACAGTTACATGGTGATGCCAAGGGGAATCTTAATCTGCTGGATGTTTTGCTGTAACAATGTTTGGCTCTTGTTGTGTTGGCTGAAACAGGGCTTATCAGATCTGAAATGGTTTCTGGTATAACTCAGGATATTGCTGGTTTTGTGGAGCTGTTTTTACTGATAGCATGTTTTTGTCAGTTTGGTCGTGACTTGCATATAGTTAACTTAAAACACTCTGCAGTCTCAGCCAGAAGCTTTGAAGACTTGCACCTGTTAAGGGGGATATAAGCTTTCACTACTTAATTTATTTTTCATGTCTGTGTGCAGTCTCCCATGATGCAAATAGCCAAAGCATTACTCTACACAAAGTTAAATTATTTCTAGAAACATTAATAATATATGTGTTAACACAACTATCTTTTAGCGTTTGGTTAAAAAAAGGTGAATAATTAATGTGATCTGTGCTGCAGGTGCACAGTTGGAGAAAAAGCTAATGTTTTGCAAAAGTTCATCGACCTTTCAACAAAAAACATTCTTATGTAACATTTACAGTCATTTTGTGTGTATTGAACCTGGTAAACTTTTAATAAAAATATTGAGAATAGTTAAATTCATGAATGTTTTGTAATTCAGTATGTTATGTTTAAAAGGGCTGCTCACAAAGTCTGATGATCCTACATGACCTATCCTTCTGTTTTTCATTCTAAAGATTCAGGTTTTGTTTGCATTTCCTCTCCAGTTGCCATTTGTGACATTCATACGTCTTGTGAAGATGTGCTTAGCTGTAAATTGTTTCCCCATGTTTCAAAACAAACATCTTGTGGGCCATCAGTGTGGCAAGTGACTCTCATACAGTACTGAAAAGCTCAGAGTGGTAATGCTGGCACCGTAGGATCAATATTTCTGAGTGTAGGCCATTTTATGTTACAGCTGTTGTTGCCGCAGTGACGCATGAAAAAGCTAATTTTCCTCAAACCCGAAGGTGAAAGTTTGTTTGAGATTGCAGATGAAAAACTGAACTGAAGGTTTTGATGACCGCTATGGATGTCCCACGCACCAAAAACAAAGAAAAACATACAATTCACACTTCATGATGTTTTTGTGTAACTTTTCCTTCCTGAAGAAAGTTGCTTGAAATTGTAAAGTTTCTTAGGAAAATACTTGTCCAATAAATGAATATTAGGTTTCTTCTCTTCAAGGACACAGGTGAAGTCAGTCAGCGTGTCGTCATGTGCAAAGTGTTCTTGGAGCATCTAGTCAAATCAGGGCCAAAACAAGTGCACACAAAGCCCTAATGCAGAGGAGTGCCTTTTGCCTGTTGAAGTTTAATGAGCACGGCACCTGCACAAATTCAGTTTCTTAACTATTTCAGTAACAGTGTGTATTTTTTGGAAATAACTGATATGCTATTTATAGTGTAATTATTGTTTGAAAGCCTAAGTTGCCTCCCTTTTTTCAACCGCTGTCTCACATTTTGATCTATATGCTCATGTTCTCCAGATGACATCTCCTATATGTTTTTGCCTGGATGACACTTGCTTAAACCTGAGTTATGGCATGCGATTTTCCAGGCTGTATATGGATGTGGAATGTGGTTATTTGCTCCACTCTTCTCAAACTCCCCATAAAGACTTGTAAATAACTTTTTGAGAAAGAGGTTACCTTCTAGTTTTATGGTGTACTATAAGAATGTTTTTGGAACAATGTTTGCTATTCATTCATGTGAGAGGGAGGCCATCTGCTACCCTCAGTAATGAAGAGGTTTAGAAACTCACTGAACTCATTTTGCCATCAACAGTTGTGAAACTTGGTCAGAACGTGGGGCCACAGCTTGTGCTTGTTGATAGTTTTGCACAGATGTTAATTGATGGGGGACCATATACCAAACATGTATTGAATCGACAATCAGTGTTGTTAGAATCACTTTGCTCTTACCCTACAGAATTATATTTAGGTTAAAAATGAAATTCCAGAAATGGAATAATAAACCACTAGCAATAACCTATTTCATTTTGCACACACATAGTGCATATTTACAGTTCAGGTGATATATCCATACAATACAAATCAGTACAAACAACAGTGGACAAAGCGAAAATAACATCTTTAAGTTTATCTGGGTTTGGAACGTCACAAGAGTTGTGTCAGAAAAGAAACTAAGTGTTTTAACATATTTTACTTATATTTGCTATATTCAGGATGTACATTTACTTTTGGCTTGATTTTTATAATATTGTAATGTCCTAGAATGTTGTTTAAAAATATATTCAAATGATTCTCCTTAATCCCACTATATATGCGCGTAGCAGTACACAGATAAGTAGTCAATTATTCACTTGATTTTAGCTGTCACACGACTTCCTGCTCTGACCCAGTGAGACTTTTCTCCTTGAAATCTTTTTTCCCCCCCAATATCTGAACTCTCTTTCCTCAATGCTCTTGACACTCACTGCTGTCCAGAAGGCATGTGTGCTCTTAAAACACACTGAACCAAAAGCAAGGTCAATGTCTACAGAGACGAGATTTACAAAAATAGACCACCTAGTGACCTGTGGATTTCCAGCTATAAACCTGATTTCATACCCTACTGCCCCAGCCTGATGGACACATAATGAGAGAAAAATATGACAGCGTGTTTTCTTATGCAAATATTGAAACAAGCAACACCGACACTTAAAGGTTTGACTTAATGCCAGTGGGTTCCCGTGCATGAACACTTGGCAGTGATAAATGAGCCCAATTGTGGTACTGTGTGGTGTGATGCAGCCTGGGTAATTAATGGAGAAGATGATTCACTTGGCTGGACTTAATGTTATCAGAGGCTTCAGTCATTATTAATTCTGCCCTTGGCATTTTATTGGGGAAAACAACCTTGCTAACCTGGAACACACAATGTTATGTTTGTAGTTCTGACATGAGTCCCGTGAGTCAGAGCGTTAACACTGCCCATTACTGTCGCTCACTGGTTAAACGTTCAATTACACATGATGCGGCAGCCCCATAATGTACTGTCAGTGCTGATTCATTGAGGTAAGCACTTTTCCCCTCTGCCTTTAACTCTCCTTCTCTCTTTTCCTCTTCTCTATCTCTCCGTCTTCTCCTCCTCCTCCTTTGCTTGAACCAATCAGGCCACACCTCCATGGCAACCGTCAGCGAGGGTAAAACATCCACAGATGGTTAGAGTAGAGAGAGCGGCAGGCGCACTGCACGAGGTGTGAGAAAGAGGGTGTGTGTATCAGAGAGAGACAGTAGTAACAGGAAAGTCGAGAGGAAGCTCCGTGGAGAGCAAAAGATAAATATTAATAACCTGACAAAAGAGTAGGGCACTCATTTGACAACGTAAAGCTGGAGACATACAGCAGAGGAACACCCAGAAGCAGCGGACAACTCACTCATGATCCTTACTGTTGACACGCGCCAAGACCACACTCACACGGAGGGACAGAGAGAGGAGCGGAGGAGCGCCAAAGTCAGTTTCGGGACAACGTCAAAGTAAAAAAACTCCGAGCTGGATCTATCTCGAAGCGCCAATCCTTCTCTGTCACGTCCACAACGTCCTGAAACAAAGATGAGCTGCAGGAAGAGGTGCAAGAGGGAGATCTTTAGATTTGCACAGTACCTGTTCAGACTTATCACAGGGACGCTAAATACTGGTAAGTAGCATCCAAACTGAAAAGAAAAAAAAAATTGTTGCTTTATTCCATTCATGGTTGGACAAATTTAGCCCTTAAAAAAGACTTTACACCTGGGACTTTTCTGGGATACTGGCCAGGTAGCAGCCCGGAATACGACGTAGTAAGTGGTTATATTTAAACTGCCATTTGTCCAAGTGCAGTAAACAAGGGGACAAGTACACATTTGGCAAGCAGGATGGTGGGCATAACACTAAAACGCTCAAGGGACAATTTCTTTATAAGTTTTTATTTATTGATGCATTGAACACGGAGTGCCTTTTTGTGTGGAAGTTAATTTTAAAACTACCGGTTTTCTCACCTCTGACATGCAAAAAGTATTAGATTTTGTTCTGGATGCAGACCCCAAGGGCTTTTTCTATAAATCATGCAGTGATGCAATGGTTTTAACAAGATTATATGTGGGATTATAGCGGATTAGAAGTAGATTACTCATGAAGTTTAAAGTGTATGTTAATGGTTGGCTTCAATAGCATACATTAATCACATGAACTTATTGTCACCTTTTTAATTTTTGTTGCTGTTGTGTTTATGTTGCAATTTATGTAGGACGGCTTCACGTTTCCTTACTACATTGCCTATACGGTTATGGCTATATTCTAAAATTAGCCTATGGTTGTTGGTGTGTATGGTATAGTCCCCTGTGTATTCTTACATTGACTGAGGTTGTGTTGAGTTGATGATTATTCCAGCCCCCGTGTAAGTGAGATACTGTTAATGTCTTCCGAGGTGCTATATGAACATGCTAATGAAATTCAACATGCTTCCCAACATGCGAAACAGACAATTTATTTCTTGTAGAGGATTCCCAAAGCCTTTTATGTGCCATAAAAAGCTCTATCAGTTGAAGGGGCTTAAAGTGGGCTCTTAATGTATGGAATTTTCAGCACAGCCTTGTCCTAGATCGGTGCTGCCTCCTTGACCTTCAGCAGTGTAGTACCTATTGAAGTTACATTGATGGGCTGGTCTAAAGGTGTAAATGACTTGACTTCTAATCATGCTTATAAATATAGACATGCAAGGAAAGCCATCACTCTTGTAAGGACTTAGTGCAGTGGTTTCCTCAATAACCAAAAGGTCATTAGGTCACTCTGTGATGTCTTTCTAGTAATAGAAGTGATATATCTGTGTACTTTCTTCTGCAGCTGGTAAAGTACACACTCAAAAGCCACTAGTGTTTGTTTACTACATTATTACGGTCCCTATTATTAGTGGCCATTCTTATTAATTATTGATTTTGTTAAATATAAGGCTGTACATATTTCCCTTTGGAGTACGGCCAATTACTGTACTTGTGCTGAGTGAGGGAAAACCTGCTGTTTCAGTTGACGCTGTGGACTCTAGCTGAACTGTTACATTATGTCCTATATTTTATTTTGGTTGTTGATTGATGCAGAAGTGGTGGAGTAGTTATCCCTCCTTGATGACTCTGTCCCCTGACCTTCCACCATCATGTAAGTGCATATATTTAACTGTAAAACTACTGTTAAAGGTAGTCACCCTGCCTATAGCTAGTTACATATGAGTTTTATTTTCCGTCCGTCTTCTTCCGCTTTATTCATCTTAAAATGATCTTAAATGATGATAATGAAAGTAAAACCAACAATTATATTGATGGAAAATGTCATCTTTAATCTAATGAGTCATACAGTTTTATTACCATTTTGATTATTTTCTCTAAGACTGAGCAAGACTGAGCAAGATTGCCTTAATATTGATGCAGTTCATTTTAATTACTTTAATTAGAGAAGCATTCAAAAACTACTAATCGCATTTTTGCATTAGTTTCCCCTTGAGCGCACCTCCTATATCCTTTATATATTCAGCATATGGACCACACTGCACTGCTTTTAATTGAAATAAACAGCATAAAATGACCAGCATTGTGGTCGGCATGGCTTGACTTTAGTGGTCAGTACATTGGAATGTTCGGTGAAGTCAGCTGGCGAATCAAAGGATTTTAATTGAGCAGTTCATAGTTGTAGAGACCGCACTAGATTTAGCTTCAGTGAACATTTAAATAATACAACAAACTGCATGCTAGAGATTACAATAGCAAGTCCAATTTAACTGCAAGTAAGATATGGATTGTCAAAAGATTTTGTGCAAATACAGTGGCTCCCAAAGTGAATGGCTTGCAGATTGTTTCTACTTAGGGTGTTCAAAATGGAAGAATTGTTTGTAACATAGTGTCCTGCAATGGTACAAATGACCTTCATTCATATTCATACCCATATTACTACTCACAAGGCCTTGAATTCTATAGCCAAAGGAATAGAAACAAATCACTGATGCACATGCTTCCACGTTGTAAATCCAAATGGTGGCTTCAGCATATTTTCAATACATCGAAATAGTAGACTTATTTGTTGCTCCCTCCAGGGGAAATCTTTATCTCCTGCAGCATCTCAAAAGACAGGCTTGTAACAGATGAGCAGAGAGCATCACCCGCACACTGCAGTATCCATCACAATCATTTAGATGTCTCCGAGCAGCGTGATTTATGCTAGCCATAAGCCTAATGTTTTCTGTGTTAAATCGTTACACTTTGCAGATACGTTGACTGTAACTCAATGACCTGTATTGAGTTGTTGCTGGTATTTGATGTTATATATTTTTGTGCTTGGATAACTCTTATATGATTCTTTAATGAGTATAGTCATATACAGTCTTGATCTTTCATATAAGTTTTGTTATTAAAAGTTGGAATTGGTCTAACAAGGCATTGATTGCCAAAGGGGGTTGGGAGGCACTGAGCTGGGGGGTGGGAGTCGACCTGAGAGCTGCATTGCTGTTTTGTGGGGCTTGGTCTGAAAAGTTTGGAAACACAGGCTTTATTGGCTGTTAAATGATCCATTGTTATATTCAATTATTTCAATTCAGTATCTAATTCAAAATGATAATGCCCGCGAACCGGACTCTCTAGTGAAGAAAGTCTCACATTTCTATCCGGCACGTTCCAAATTGAAAGTTTGCATGGGCGCGCTCAAGATATGAACATAACTAACAGACAAATCAGGTGCTTTCTTTCCCCAAGGTCGCTCCTGTTGGTGTTAGCGATAGGTTTGATTGACAGTTGCTAAATGACTGTTTGCTTCAAAAGTCTCGGGCCGGATTGGTTCCTTGGTTGTTATGATAATTCCAGCCAGTATTCCGGATATGGAAGTCTGCTCCAAAATCATTCCTATAACTATTAGCCTCGATAAGCTTTATTTGGCTGGAGTTGAACGCTCACACTCACTTCTTCCAGTATATGCTCACATTTCGCAATATTATCCAATATTTTCAGATGATTAAGTTTAACGTTTGTTGGGATTTAAGACCATAGAAAAATGTTGCAGACCATAGAAAAATGTTGCAATACTGCTTTAAATAAATGACACAAAGTGGCTATTTCCAGGGAAGGACACAGTTTAGAAGACTTTCAGAACATCTTCACAGTTGGCTAGCTCCCGAGTCAGCTGTCAGCCTTCTCAGACTCAGTGATGCATCATCCCATTTACATCGGGACAAGCTCACATGATTGTAACCGATTCCAGCCTATCATTTGACATTGAAGCGCATGCCCTCTCATACCTGCAGTCACCGCCCATTGCAACACTGTCAAAACATTTTTAAATACATCTGTGGACATCTCTTTAGATTATTACTGCAACAATCACTCACAAATTTTCATAACTAATCAAGTCCTAAAATAATAACTGTTATAATTATCTGTTATAATTATCACCACAAGAGCAGCGTTATTAAACCAAATGGTAAAACGGAATAAACATGTTGTGGTTCGTATCAATAATACTTTTTTTTATTAATGATTTATTTTATTCAAAGCCTTTGCCCACTATAATTGCATTTCAAAAACACAATTGGACGTAATTGTTCGTCATAGGCCGTTTCTAACATAATCGTTAAATACAGCCCTATAAATTACATTTCGCAGTCTGGATATAAATCTTGTGTTATTTCTGTGCTTCTTAGATGCTACATATTGTTATGGCACTTAAAAATCTATGGTAGGAGTTAAGCCTCTGTCTTAAATGTAATTTTGTTGTTATGTTCAGGCATCCCCAAATTATGAAGTGCTACAGACTTTGGCGAGTTCATATTTGGGCTAATTTCTGTCCATGAAAGTGCCAGTGAAGTTTTAATATGGAACTTGATTAATTTGAGAAAGTTGGATATTTATGGCCCCTGTGTTGGTTTTATGAGGCAGTATATTTAAAACTTCTTGTAGTTGGACCAAGAGCTTGTTTTGGCATATTTTTGTTGGTCTGGGTTTCAGCAGCCACAGGACAGATAGTGTGGCAAAAACACATCCTATTTTCCCCTAGAAATATCATCTCTTCTTTTTACCCGTGTCTTCTAAAATAGTGCAGTGCATCTCAAGGTCTCTGGCTCTGTGTGGCTGTGTAATCTGTCTTTGGCCTCTACCTGTGCGTGAGAAAGGCATGTTTGATAATTGAAAATGAAGTGGTTCACCAGTAATTATTAGTTGAAAGATTGTGTTATCTGGAGCAAAAGAAATTAAGGTAGATCATTAGTCTTCTGAGGGAAAGGCCCCACTTCTCAGTGTAGCTGTAATTAAAATTGCAAACGCTCCCATCCATTACATGATCATAATATGTTAGCGTGAAATTTGTTCTTTGACATTTTGGCAGAGGCAGTTTTAAAAAAAAAAAAAAAAGGTCTCTAGATGAATTAAGCAGAAGAAATTGCTACATGCAATATATTTGTGATACAGTCTATTAGATAATACAGAAACTGAGATTTTAAAATATTGAGAAAAGCATCAAGCAGATTTCCCCCTGAAATAACAAAGAATTAAGTAAGGGTAGTGTCATAAAATACCTTAAATTATTCAAAAAGTTTTTTAAAGTTTTAAAATTTAAAAGTGCACTATGTAACTATGAAGCAGGTGGCTTGTCTCCATGTGCATATGCTTCTCAGTCTTCCATTTTTATTGCTTAAAATAAAATAAAATTAAAATTAATAATAATTAAAAATAATGCCAAAATGGCAGTCAAACCAAAAACATCCCCATGGAGACATGGGTGGTGTGCAATCCACCAGAAAAGTGAATGTACCTTGAGATAAATACATTTGTGTCCTCTGCTTTGGGCACTTAGAGTACATGTGTGAAGGCCTGTGCCAGGACACACAGCCACATCATTGTTTGACTCTCTTTGGTTTCCTGCTGGCTATTAGCAGGTCATGTTCCAACTGTCCCCTGAGGACTCTGCGCTCACAGCCCATAATCCCTGAC
This sequence comes from Odontamblyopus rebecca, assembly GCA_030686955.1. Lineage (NCBI taxonomy): Eukaryota > Metazoa > Chordata > Actinopteri > Gobiiformes > Gobiidae > Odontamblyopus > Odontamblyopus rebecca. The sequence continues at coordinate 14,959,178 of CM060672.1, read as the reverse complement.
CAAACACTGAATATTTGATACCACAGACAGAGGCTGGTTGGCATCTCGTCTGTGCAGCGGTGTCCCTGATCTCAATGGTAAGACAAGACTTGACTATTCAATTCTGCTTGTTCTTTTATCCCCTATGGTTTGCTGCACTTTCCAGTCTCCACTGCTTTTATGTGGAAGCTACAAATGTTACACAGCACAATGTTTATCATCACTGGTGTTTAACACTCATAATGTAACAGCACTTAAATAGGCATGTGCTGTAAGAAAAAACTCAGGAGCTACCCCAAAATTGCAGATTGTAACTGCTAATTGTGCAATTAATATTAAAAATATTTAAAATAGTGAAAGGTCCTTCATGGACCTTTCACTATTTAATGGGAATTACCATAACTAGCGGGTTCATAAAAGACAAAAAACACTTAAAATTAAGTCAAACATCACATCAAACTCTAGGCCCATCTGGGTATCTGAGTTTGACTATTGGATCTTGTCCCAAGAGTTGTTTGGACAGGAGCACCAATACCAGATGGCTAACCATGGTGCATAATGTTACCTTTTACACCCAGTGAACTAACATGGCACTTGCTTGATTCGCCTGACAACCATCTCTTTGTGGATCATTGTCCACAGCCCTGTTTCTGTCAGGCATTTGTGTGAGATCCCCTTATTGGAAAACCATGGTGTTCCCTTTGGTCATAAAATGGGACCAGTAGCAGCTAAAAATTATATTGGATTCTCAATAAATATATTTCTAGGTGCTACTGACGTCCATATTTTGTTAGTGGTATCTTCAGAAATGTGTAAAATACAATTACCATTTTAGATGCTATACGCTTTTCCATTCCTTTGCATTGGATTAAGTTTGTATAAAAAGAATGCAGTGAATGAAAAATTAGAATATATGATGTGAAACAGTGTATTATGTCAAATGTTTGTTGGCAGTGTTCAATTCTCAGTTTGGTTTGATTGATACTGAAACACATTTTAAAGAAAAGTAAAATAGAGATTCAACAGTGCACACTATAAAATGCAGCATGACGTAACGGGTGTTGTCCAATTCCTTTGCATAATGGAGAAACTGACTGCTTTTCTCCACTTTGCTTAAGGTTCACTTTACCTTTCTCCCTGAGACTGCACTAAGACCTTTTCTGATGTTTGTTGCCCGTGGTTAACCCAAAGAATTCATTTGCAGGTTTACCTCACTGTCCTTATTTTCATTTATTTCAGCTTTTTGGTCTCTCTTTCTGCTGTTTACCTTCCAGCATCTTGGCTCATATAGTTCTGTTTGCAACTATCACCCCAATTAAAAGTTTGGACTGAACACAAAATGTAATCTTGAATATCTTGTCTGTGTGACAAATAATCAAAGTTTGAATTTGTTGGAAGGAGCATTTTAGAAGTAGAAAGTCTGTACTATTGGGATTTTTGGATCTTCTTTCTTTCCTAGTACTCAGGGCTTGAAACACTTCCATTATACTCAGCATCCAAAGATTTGTCTTCTAAAATGTAAGCATATTTTTGTCCCTTAAGAGCGAGAGTGAAGTTAGTGTCACGGAAAATGGAAAACCTCATGAAATTTCGCCTGGACCTCATTAGAGACTGAGTAAGAGGATTCTTTGACCTCTCACTGGTCAGGGTTACGACCTGGCAGTGTTGGCACATCAATAATTTAAAGACGAAAATAGTTTTATCTCCCAGAATTGACAGAGTGTTTCCCAAAAGCTGAACTTGAGAAACAAATATATATGGAGATGCCGGAACTTTAGGCTGTAGTTTGAATTTAATTATAGCATTAAAAATTAAAAAGTGTATAATGATGACTTTGTTGTAAATGTCATAGCAGAATTGATTTGGTGCATTGTTGGAAAGAAGGCTACCGAGAACTACTCAGTACTTACCGGAAACTCACATTGAAAATTAGCATATCGTCCACTGTCTCAACTTGTTTGCATTACCTTCACCCCCTTCTCACAAATTCCATCCATTTGAATTTACCCCCCATTGCAGGCATAATCAACTTACCCATTTGCTGTAATGTTTATGTACGAGAATCCTTGTGAGTGGAAAGAATGGCTTGGGTTATTTTTAGTTTGGTGGGCACAGATGAATTAGGAGGAGCTCTCACTATACCCAATAAATGCAGCTGCAAATTCATCACTGGGACTTCAGCACAGTGAAACTAAATAAATAACTATATGAGGCGTATGTTTAGTGTTGTCACAATATTAAAATATCCAACTTGATTTTGATACTAAGGAATGGACTCATTGAATCATGGTACATTCTTTATATTGAATGACACAATCGAAACATTAATTAAAAGAAGTTTGGGAGTAAATGCGCAGGTTTTGTCTCACTTTCTACGTTCACTGTAGTAGCCTTGCACCAGTGATATCTATACCTTTTATGACTTTCTTTTATATTACCATGTGGCCTTGTATTTGTGTAATCCCACAGTTGTCCATGTAGGTTCTGCAGGGGTCTATGAGCGTATACTAGTCTATGTGCTCTTATACTTGTTCTGATACAGCTCAAGATCATTTTAAAGCTATTCAGGAAAGGTTCATTTCTGTCCTGTGAATTTAACTTTTTTAGTATCGATACTTGCTCAAATGAGTATCTGATTTCACTACTACTTTTTCAATACTTTTGGCAACCCTGGTGTGTTTACAAAGAGGCTGAGGGGCAGTGGAGCTGTGCCTTTTTTAGATCCTACACTGTTACAGCAACATTCATTTGTTTGGGTTGGGTTTACCTTATTTGTTTTCACAGTCATCACCTCTAGAGAATTGTTCTATTACCCTTGTGCGTTCCCCATCTGCTCCAACTTTCCCCCAAGTGATTGCGGCTATTAAGTGAAATTAAAAAGTTCCCCTGGCTATCCACCCTTGTTCTTTTGTACTGGCCCTATCATCTTTCCACTGTTGAATGCGACCATATGAAAATACCCAAATTGTTTTCTAAGTAATAGTTAAAAGGTGGTAAAAATAAAACAAAACTCAACAAACTAATAATTGTAAAAAATAACTACCACTACTACTACTACTACTACTACTAGTACAATAATTACACCAACCAGGAGCAGCAGTGTTTTAGCAATTTATATCCATCCAAATAACTAATTACTTCAGTAATGAGAAAAACTAAAATAAGTCAATAACAAGAGAACAGCACAACATTTTGTACTTCATTCTGTCAATACCTATAGTACATTTACTTTTACCATTACCTCAGCTCAAACTTTAGTAAACACATTTTCCAAGTACGTCTACTTGCAATACAAGTAATATCATCTGCTCTCATTTCATGCTCATTGCTCAACTTAATCTTCTCTCTTACCCCAGTGATCACTCACTTTTGGTCTCCTGCCGAGTCACTTTGTTCTGTGTGGTACCTGCTATCTGATGTTTGGACTGAGTTTGTCATAAAAAATTACCTTCTGTCTCAGGTGGTCTGCGAGACGTGAGACAATGTCCCTGCTATGCACTGTTAGCCAGCGATTGCTTGGACTGAGGCCCTGAGTTTTCCTGCCAACAGTGACAAGAATCAATACACCTTCGAGAGTCTAGTGGAGATTTAAAGCACCAAGAGCAATTTAGAGTCATTAATATGCACTTTGAACCAGACTTTTCCGTGTAGAGTGAGGTATTGCTCGTGAAATGACTGGGCAGTGAAACAGCTCTTCTTAATGGACAAATGGTCAAAGTATTAAACGTGTTTTATTGTGACTTTTCTTGCTATAGTCCCACCGGTATCTGGGCTTTAGAAATGTTCATGTTGAATTTTCCTCAGGCACTAGAAGTGGAGTGATGAAAGGGCTGTTCACAAGTGGTTTTCATGTCGTTCTTTGATTGTACTGGGATTGAAGTTTCACATGGATCAATCTTTTCCCACAATGCTGAGGTAGCAGAGACTCAAAACTTCATGGATTGATTTCAAACAAAGGCACGACAGACAGGAAGTACAATACATTTCTTATCCTAGATTTCGGTCTCTAGTCCAAACATTAGGTCTGATCACAATGCATCAGTAATATCTTTTATCCAGATGTGCAGAAAATGCCTCAATGTGGTATTGTTTTTGCCAAATGCAAATAGCCCAAAGTCTTTCCTACCCGTCGAAACGCATGAAAATACTATGAGCTACAGCACTGTTAAAATTTGATATCGCAACGGAGAGACTAGAACAACCAAGAAACAAGCTAGCCAGAGACCATATCTGCCTCTCTAAAATAGAATAACTTCTTTTTGTGTTAATGTTATAGACTCGACCCATTTAAAGTGAATTTGAGCCTCCTAAATCAAAGCATGGCAGTGTAAATTGTTTCTCCTGTTTAATTACTGCTTGTTAGCCTGTGTCACAGTGGAGCAGGTTTCTCTCATTGGGTCCATTTTGTCCCTAACAGCTTGTTGAAGGCACACGATCTATAGGTGGCAACGGAGGTTCACACAGAGCATATGTTTGGCCACATGACAGGTTTTACATATGGCCCTTAGGTGTAAAATGTTTTGTACGATCATGTTCCCAATGCCACAGTGAAACCTGCAGTGGGGCTGCTTGCTTGTAGTATTGCTGTGTATGATTTATCGAATGAATGTCAGCATTGTATTTGCAGACCGCCGTGCTGGCAGAATTCTGTATTATTTTGAATATATTCTCGTGGTGTAGCATGAATTATGCATACACTGGTGGAGTCAAATTTAATGTGAATATAAGAAAATGCGTGTTCACCTCCTAAAATTACTGAATGTTGGAATTATCAGGTCTGCTTTCTGCATGGTCCAGAGATATTGGAGATTATAGTTCTGACAAATCATAGAGCACAAGATAGTTGGCAAATTGGGTTTTTGCTCATATAAGCTTTAAATATTGATCAAAATCTTGATGAAAATGTACAAAAGGTATTCAGGGCCAAGAATATACAAATAACCAAATTTCAACAGATAGATATGTATATTCTACCCAAAATGTTACTGCACTTATTGTTTATTACTAGGTAAACAACCTCAATGGTGTCTGAGTCTTATACTTTACCTTTCAATCCACACAATTGTGTCTGTATCATCTTAAAGTCAAGGGCATTTACCTCAGGCTGACCATCTTCACTGCTGGAGTCACGGCTTATGGGGCAGAGTGACTGTTTTAAGCTATGATTGAGCTGGACGCATCGCCCCCATCTACTCCTATACAAGCCCGAGGTGTAATCACTCACTCTGCCTCTCTCCCTCTGGCCGTGGCTTGTCACACACAGCCATGCAGAAAATGGGAGCTCCATCTCCATCATTCTGCCAACACGTTCACCCCTGGCCCTATTACTTACCTGGCTAAGTCTGTGTCAACACGCGACAGGTGTAAACAGGACGGATGCCGCCAGATGACATCACAGTTAGAGTGCCACTCCTGCTATACCTCCATTAGGAAACGTAAATTAATTGATAAATGTGCCGGGGCAGGCTTAATGCATTTGGGTGTGCTTCATTACCCCAGCTGTGTAGCATACATGTGTGTGCTACTGTATATGACTCATCTCACTTCAGTTCCATTCCGTCAGGTTAGATTCGCTATGCTAGTTTAAATCCATATGGGTGCTTGAATTGTGGCTGGCTTATTAAGTAAATTATTTAGCCAATTTTATGGTTTAAAATAGCTCTTTGAAAAATATGCCAGTAAAGGGTTTTTCTACTTATGGCGATGGTTTTGTATTCCATGTTAAAATTCGACAAGCTTCTCAAAATGCTGTGACTGTAGTCATTTAAAGGTCTTATATTACACTGTTTTCTGATCTGTTATAATTTCGTTTCATCATCACAAACATACCCGGAGTTGTATTTTGTTTGATTCACACATGTTTAACACACAAACCCTTCGTTTCACTTTACATTGTAATGTCATGTTTTGTTTTGTTTTTTACTATGTGGTTCTACAAAAAACATAAATAAAATGAAATAAAAAACATCATCCATTGGAATGAGCTTTATAAGTAGACCATTTTGACCATTGCTTCTCAAATTTACCAACTTTTAATCTCAAATCAAAGTTATCTTTTCCATCATATAAATTTCCTCCATTATATTTATCCATTGTACCAATTTCAAAGGGTCATGCTTCAGCACCAAGATCATCACTTTAAATAAATAGAAGTCCTCAGTTTGAATATTGTTTTATGCAACGAGCCCAAGTGTTGTGTTTTTTAAATCTGAGAAAAATAAAAACTGGAGAAAAGTTGTCTTCAATCAAAGAGTCTGGATTTATTAAAGCAATTGTGCACAATTACAAAGAAATGGAAAACCAAAATCTGTCTGTTCCTCACGCAAGGTCCGTCTGTCCCTGATCTGCACATGTCAAAACAAAAACAGGCTTCTTATACAGTTTACTGACGTTATCAATCAGCATGAGATAAAACATATGATAGTATTAGTCTAAACACCCTTTGGAAGGAGACAATGGTATCTGGATTAAACTGGGGCATTTGATTAGCTGAACTCACATGTACCAATAATTCTCAATGGAAATGAACAGAACAACTGATAGATAGGGACTGAACATAAGGTCTTGTCTTAAGAAGCCCAGATACAGCAGATCACACCACTGCCTGTGACCATGAGTAGAGAGATAACCCAGACAATACATTCTTTAGCTTGACAAGTAAGACATTTCCATCACACCAAGTACATAGCCCGTGGGTCATTAGGTATTTTATAGCTAAATATCTCTTCCATTACAGTTGCAATATTTTCCCAAAAGGATTTCATTTAAATGCATTCCTAAAGGACATGAGAATGTTTGGCACTCCAGTCACCACACTGTCTCCAGCACTGTTGCAGGGTTTATAATGTCATGTTTTGATACAGGGCGTGCTCCACTGGGTTTTTAAACTCCACACACCTTCACTAGAATCATTTGGGCCATTTCAGTCCTGGAAATGCCAATCTCTACAGAAAAAAGAGAAAGGGCAGCTGATAACTACCACTATATGTCATCACAAGATGGAACAAAGCATTTTGAGTTTTGAAAATGTAGAAAGAGTTACTCAAACATCTGTTTATGATGAGGTAACAACTTTATAACAACATAAAAGTCACAAGAATCCATTTTGTGTAATATACATTCAGTCCACATCCCATGGTGGTTTAGGGCACTTCTTTAGCCAAAGCTGCTCAGACTGACCAAGGAGTTTTAGTCATGGTCTTGAAGATTATGTTGATGAAAACTATGATGTAAATATTAGCTGACAAAAACACTGATAAGGGCTCAGATATTTTATCAAATTAATATTCACTGCTGATTAGACAGCAGATAGAAAAGGCAAAAACGTAAACATTAGATTAACCTTTTGAAGATATATTTGTGTAAACATGGCCTTTTGATAAATGGAAGAAGTTGTTCCACTAGCTATCTGATTTACTGCAGCTCCAATACTTATTTTTCACAGCAATATGTGCTCAGTCGCAGATAACTTTATGCATACCTTTGCTGATCCTGCGTTTTCCTAAGATCTATTGATTACAATCTGGAGGTGTGGCTTGTTTTAATCAGAGTCACATTGATCAACCTGTCCTTTTTACATCCATACGTCACAATAATTACATGTGGTTACCTGAATGTTGAATGAGATAGTTGTTGTTGCTGCCGACTGTTAAAAATGCATTGCTGCTTTTATAAAAAATGACTTGGTGCAGAGACATCAGCATATTCAATGGTTGCAGTCCAATGTGTAAATGGACTGAGAAGTGATGTATAACACGGAGCAACAAAGCAACCAAGCAAGGTGTCATTTAGAATTTTCTTTCACTACAGCATTTCTTACGCAATGCTGAAACAAATTCAATTTAAATGCAAAGTAATGGAAAAAGGCCTATTTATGTTTGGCATTTCCAGTGGTCATGCCTGTGCAATCTCTGAGCTGACCACTCTGCTACTCTCCACACCTCCACCTAGCCATCCAATCACCTCCCTGATATGTTTCATTTGGAGAAAATCAGGATGGATCACCTACTACAGTGTCCTCCTTAGTTTTATTTTTGCTTTGTTGAGCCTGTGCTGTGATTAAGATGTGCCCCCAAAGGAAATCTAGCCTCTGTTTTCAGTATGTTATTGTTCTTAGAACATAGTGGCATAGTGAACAGCGAAAACTTAAGATAAATAGAACTGTGGAAATTGTTCAAGTAGGCTGGGAGAGTTGTAAATGAGAGGTGAAAATCTCTGGATATCTATTGTAGAAGTTTACCATACTAAGACTCGGCGGAGACACTTTACACATTGTCGTAGTATTATCCAAACATGAGAGGTGTCCTTGGTATGGAATTGCAATGGGAATTCCCTGATCAAACATTATGGTGTTGTTCTCAAGCTGTGGTGCTAGTACATATTCTGCAAAATTGGATTTTAAGAGTTTTTTGTTATTATGATGTCCCCTCATCATGAACCCACTTATTGTATATTAAGTGATTCATTTTTAATTTAATTCAATTTTAATTTTGCAATTATGAGTGATTTTTTTTCTTTTTAGGCACCATTTCTCAGAAAACCCACTACTCTGTATTCCTTTATTTGTGTCAGTTGTATTTTTTAAAATGAGCAACATGTAAAATAATATGTGGGTCACAGATAATAAAAAGCATATTCTTTAAAACTCATTGATCACTTAGAAGGTTTTGGAATGTTTTTTTTTATCCTACTTTAGAGCAGGTTTATTCCTTACTGATACATCTTTACTTTTTTGGCAGTTGTAGTCAAGGTATTAAAGGCTTTGCTTTGCTTATCTACCTTCACCTAAAGCACTCAAAATATGACAAGTACTACAAATACTACATGTACATATGAGACCTGACAGTCAGTTACATTTTTATTTTTTAATCTGTGATTTTTATTTAGTTATTTTTGGAAAGTTGAGTTGGTATAACATGTTTGAACACCAACTTATTGACTGTCATTTAAGATTCATTTTTACCATTGGTAAAAATGACAACTGTGTGGGAATATATTAGACGCTAAGTGCTGTTTATTCTGTCACAAATAGGCAGAGGCCAGGCCATAAGTCATGTGATTGGTAGCCCTTGTTGGCAGGTACATCATTGTTGTGGAAAATGTTGACAGTGTGGGTCATTCAAGGACAGAACCTGGTCTATCAGGTTGGACTGCTTGGCAGAGCAAACAGCCACTATTGAACTTTTGGTTGGACAATGACTCCAGTGTTGGCAGCATTAGGCTTAAGTGATTAGGATTCCCACTTTGAGGCTTATCCTATCGTTTACTTTGTATATCCAGATCCAAAGTGGAAGGAATGATTTACACACTTCTAACATTAATCAAAGATTTTTTTTACACAAGACAAAATGTAATATATGTGTTTATGCCTTTGTTTATGATTATTTATGTACTATCCCTGTTTATGTTTTAGCCCCTCATAAAACCATTTATTTTAGTGTTACATAATGCTGCATCTGTGAATGAGTGTGTTATCACCAGTACAAGTATGACATATCCTTGCTTCTTACTAGCCCCATATCATGTGGATAAAATGACAGTTCAGTCATCTGAGACTTTAATCTTCTCTACATAAAAGAAAAACACGAGAGTAAACAAGCACAGCAAATATATCTGAAATCCCTCAGAGCTGATGTAATGATTTTCAGTAATTAATAATTAAATCAATACATAAATGAATTAGATATCGCTTCTTTACTAAGTATTAAGACAAGTACAATCTTTGCTATGCACAGTGCCTTTGCACATTCTGCCAGCTAAAACTAAAATAGCCCATGGGGTGTTTTTATTTGGTTATGTCAGGGATTTCTTGTATTTTATCGGTCTCACCTTATTGCTCTTCCATATTGTGAAAGAAAAAAAAGTCTAATCTTATCTTGGCGAGTGTAAATACAGTTGAGTCAGTGAATCCGAGAAGGAGTAAATTATAGAGATGCAGACAGAGCAATATTTACTTCCTGTATTTTTCTTCTCTTATCCGTTTGTGAAACCTTAGCACTCAGTGTCGAGGGACTGGCTAGCGCAGCTCCCCCCTGGAATGTGATGGACTGAAGAAGCCAAGCGTTCCTAATGGAAACTTTACAGCCAACATTGACAAGACTAAAAGCAAAGACGATATACAGCATGTAATTAAAGCTATTTGAATGCTACCTGTCTCTCATTTTAAATTGAACTTAACCAGTGTCTAATTAGTCAGTTTAGATTGGAATTTGTATGTGACAGCATCTCAACCCTGTTCGTTAATAAGATCTAGCGTCTTTCCACTGTGATGTAACATTTTAAATGTAAATTCAAGTGATGCTTCGGGTCTTAGTAAATAACAAAAATATTCCCCTCTTCTGAGCTGGATGCTAAAAACCTTGCTTACATAATACAATCTCATAGAGTCCTAAGGGCCTAAAAAGTATAGTTGACCTGAAAGTATTATGCAGTATTTAATTGCCATCTCCTAAAGTTTCATTCCACAAATTTTCATAATCCAGTCTATTTTCTCACAAGGACAAACTAATTGAGAGTGATGCACCATCTTTATACTAATAATTAGTTTCCATCCTTATAATCCAGTTCCATCTTTATAATAAATTTTTATAATCTCGTATGCAAGTTTGAAAGTTGATTTCAATTACTTACTCACTACTTACTATGGTATTATACTAGTTTTAATTGGGGCCTAGTCCATACCGTACTAAAATTATTCAGGAAAGGTCTGTTGTTGCCCCTCCTATGGGCTCACCACCTGCAGAGGGGTTCATAGGGGGGGTCAGGTGCTATGAGTATTGGGCAGCAAGCTGCCCCCGTGACCCAGCCGGATTAAGTGGGAGAAGATGGATGGTGTGTTGTTTTCATGCAGAGTGTATAGATTTTGTTTTCATGTCTCAATAATCCTGTATCTGCGGTGCTCCAGATGTCTTTGTTTATAACGTCTGCTTTCATTCCCATTACCGTAATTCTCCTGACTGTTGAACGCACCTGAATATAAGATACATCAAATAAATAAAATAAATAAAAAAAGTACATATATAGGCTGCACTTGTCTATAAGTTGCAGGTGTTTACGTTGTAACTTGAGGTATTTACACAGAACGATTTTTTTTAAATTAAATACCTCTACATGCTTTTCCGGACAGTGACTGTAACACGCCAGTAAAACGACAGTAAAATGGCCAACCTGTAGTCTTTTTGCATTCAGTCAGTTCGTCACGCTACCGTCGCCAATGTCTCGCAATTAACTCATTGATGCTTACGTGCAGCAGCTCTATTTCCTTTTTTGACAGCCAGATCAGTTGCCTTTAACTTAAAAGCTGCATCATTTGCATTCCTTTGTGTGTTTTCCATGAGGAGGGTGTGTGCATGAAGCTCAAAATAACAATCAAAACACAATCAAACTAACATCTCCTCAGTGCATCATCTCTTCCTCCTGTCTGTCTCATTCTTGCACCCCCTCTGGTGGCCTTAGCCCATAAAAATCTACAGAGGGATTATCAGACTACATCACTTCGCATGTCTCCTGCAGAAAGAGCCGGTGTCCTGTCTGGTATCATATCAGTGTCTTCAGCAGATTTCAGGCTCTGCCGGGGGCGGGGCTAGGTGTATTGATCAGGTATGAGTGGATGTCCGGCTACTGAAGTCTGAGACATTCTTGTCATTAACACACCCGCCTGCATTTAACACATATGGGTCATTAAGACGGCATGGCTGAGTGGCAACACTCAGGCCTCACAGCAAGAAGATCACGGGTTCGATCCCCGGGTCGCCCGGGAATTTAACTGTATGGAGTTTGCATGTTCTTGTGTCTGGATGGGTTTCCTCCGGGCACTCCGGTTTCCCCCATCAACCCAAAACATGCCCGCACCCGTATGAACTAACATCTGCACCCGCGACCCAGCTGGATTAAGCAGGAGAAGATGGATGGATGGATGGATCATTAAGACGTATCCCACTCACTAATGTTAATTTAGCAACATAACTTTGTTAATAAATTAGCCGCATCATTCAAAGTGTGTGAAAAAGTAGTGGCTTAGTGGCTCAGAAATTATGTACTTATAGTCCAAAAGCATAAATTACCTCTTAAAATTACAAAAGTATCATTACCTTTTTAAAAACCCTGGGAAAAGTCTTACTCTTTAAGTCTAACACAACTTTGTTTAGATGTAATCAGTAGACTATAGCTGCTGCTTTAGTACCAATTTTACCATTTATGCAAAGGCAAATGTAATTGCCAAGTGAGATTCTGTACCATTTAAAGTGCAATTAATTAAGCCTTCCTCCCATGATTTGAAATGAAGAAAGTTAACGCACTACTGATTCAATTTACCCAGACATTTAAAGGCATCAACTGTTGGGAAAGCGGGGATAGACTTTTAACTCAATCACATACTATCCTCTGACAGTTAATGAGCGAGCAAATGCACTTTTCTATAAGATGAACATAAGATAGATGGGTTTTTGTTGCATGTTCACAGCGACAGAAACAAATGCCAGCTGTATGATTAATTACATCGTTTGAACGAATGTTCTCATACACATGTGCCAACAAATCATGTACAATTTCCACAAAGAATAAATTATAATCATCCAATGAAACTAAAGATGTGCTTTGAAATCCAGGCTTCTCGCAGGTTTACCACAGAGTCACAATACTTAGATTCCTCCATCTATCTTTGAGATTACATTTCACTTTGTATGCAATGTATTACTTTTTCCAATATGGACGAACCAGCCCAAGGGAAAACAATAGATAAGTCGTAAAGTATTGCATGAATTTATGTATGTGTCCACTGAAAGCCGTTTTGGTATCCACTTTAAGTTCCTATATTACCCCATCCCTGTTTGGGAAACTATAATTGCTTGGATCAGAATTGGCTAAAATTAATATGCTAGCCCATGTTTAACTTCTGCATGAATTCCTTTAAATTTTCATTACCCTGATTTAGCGTCTTGTCACCAGCAGTTTGATGAGCTGTGATTTAATATGGGCAGGGTTTGGTGAAGGACACGGACCAAGATTACTTCATAAAATAATTGTCCTAAGAGTCTATCCACAAAATTATATTAAAACCTTTTAATGTTATTTGACACCAAATTTGTGCAGAGAATATTGTGCAGATAGTTGTAAAAAAAAATTAAAAATCTATACCAAAACTGTGAATATTAAAAGTACTATTTAAACTAGAATTAAGATAGGATCGACATTGGGTGAAAATCACATAGGACAAAATCTGGCCTTTCCTGAATAGTGGTATGAACTATATAAGGCTACCGTACATCTCTTGCAGAGAGTGAAAAGTTTTTTGCCATTTTTTTATGTGGATAGGCATAAGAATGGTCTGTCTACATTTACTTTGGTCTAATGTTTCTATGTACTTTCCATTATCTTTGTGAAATTGTTCTCTGTCAGTTCACATTAGACTCCTTTGCCTTTTGTACCATTAGCTTTGTGATGAAGAGTCTGTCACTTGACTGAGTTGGTTTGATGAAGGAAGACGACGTGTGAGAATGGCACATGCTGAGTACTCGGGCGGTGCATGGCTGTAACAGAATTGGCGTACATCGCAAAGTGCTGATGGAAAGTGCCATCAAAGCCACGGCCCTCTCGGGGAGCCTGATATTGTCTGTCATGGTGAGCGTTGGTGTGGGGTTTCATCAAGCGCCGAGCCCCGTTTGCTCTGCCATGTTTCACACTTCTATTGTCTGTGGGTAATCAGACACCATTGGCATTTGATAGCAGCCTCTGAAATTCTTCATGTGCTTAAATCTCTGTGATAACTGATTACACTTGAGAGGATGTATTCCTCTTGGTTGCACAGTATTCTAAGGTAAGAGTCACGGCCTGTCACCGTAAATAATATATAGACTTATTGTTCAATATATGAAAACTGGAACAATAATTTTGGGGGTCATTATGTGCATGTGTGTGCATGTTAATTGGATTAATAGAAAATATTTGGTTATTTTCAGGCTATATGATAAGATTAAAAGTGATTCCTTTGCATCTGTAATGAGTCATAGTTAAGTTATTTATTCATCCTAACGTGTTGTAGAGTTTTTTTGTTGTTGTTCTTTTTAGTTATTGCAGCTCATAATTTAACAATATTGTACACTTAGAATAGATTTTGTGGTTAAAATATGCTCTTGGTAAATTTATTTCATTATTAACGTTTTTGTCTGTATTTACCTCAGCAGTATATCAAACTTTAACACTTTTTCTTGTGACAGGCCTTGAGTATAGTGGGTCATACATGGCTTAATCGGCCAGGCCAACATTTGTCTTGCTGTTGTGTCTAATAACCGATATTTGCCAAAATAAGTAAAGTTGAGCAAAAATTGAAAAATGTTATGGTGATTAAGTAAAAATACAACTATTTCCATTGTTATATTGTGACTTGACTCTGTTAAATGCACTATGGTCAAACACAGAGCAAGACATGGCTTCAGTTACCTCCTATAAGCATCATTTAGCTATAATTACATTAGTTTAGATTTTACCTGAAATTACGTAAAAAAACAACGGCTAAATTGGAAACAGATTCTTACTGTCTTATTCTCATATCACTCCTGATCTTTATTGCAATCCTGATGGAGCCATGTAGTAACGCACCCTGAATCTGAAGGAGGACTGTCCTTACATGTCACCTTGGCAATTTGTGGACAGGGGTAATTAGCATCCCTCATGGCTAACGTGGCTAACACCTGCGGGCCTCAAGAAGAAGTGAGCATTTAAAGCTGCTCCTTTGTCGCCCTCGGGGTCTGTTTACCACTAAAAGAGACATTACCACTATCTCCCTCACTGTCTGCAGCCACGTTGCAGTGACGGCACAGCTCTAAATGATAGTAGTTTCAGGTTCATGTTTAATGGAGGACACCATTTCACATGAAAAATGGCTGTAATGCCTGGCCAAATACTAGGCCTCCAGCGATCGTAAGATAATGCTCAAGAGAGGAGCATCCCAGGGGAAGGGATGATACTATGTGCCATAAGGATGCTGTTTTCTGATGAGCTTTCTGTTTCAGCAGGTGTAGCTTCTGGCTAAAGGATACTTGTAATCTAGATGGAGAAAAGAGGTGTGAAATTCAATTCAGCAACAAAGAATCTTATAAATTGTTAATGGTTTTGCATAGGAGATCTAAATGAAGCGCTGAGCAAAGTGCTTGCTCAGTTCTTGAGGTAATTCTCTACAGATTGAAAGGGATAAACTTTTAAGCAAAAAGAAACCTATTGATTTCTTCAGCTGAAAAAATACTGTTCCAAAAGGGCAAGTCCCAGCAAATTCTCTCTTATACTACTTTGTGAAAGGGGAAAATATCTTGTGATTGGGAAGCTTACATTTGAAATCTAATGCTTTATCGTGTCAGCAGTCTGCTATGTACGAACAGGCTCTCTTCATCGATCGCCACTGTTGCGGTAAGCGGTTGTTCACTACACGCTGTTGAGTACGCACACCAGTCAACAAGCGGGGCCTACATGGAGAGAGATGAGAGGGGGTTCAAATTTCCGTCAGGATGCTTCCCTGCTGCCACACGCCAAGTCTAGCACGCTGCCCCTCAAGTGACAACCAGACAAATTGGTGTTAAAGAAGCCCACAGGCAATCAGAGCACTCGACCCAAAATCCACAATTACTCGCCCTCCAACAAGACGATCAATGGCAAATGTGCCTCCTACATCTGCTAAGGGACTGGTTAAAATAGACTCTCGCCTCTCAGGTAGGTAAAGCAGAGGAGTAATGAGATGCAGAAGGGTTCATATGGGAATGTTCGATATGGATGGCTTGAAGTGTATATGCTTGACACATCCTTGGGCTATTTCCGTTTATGTGCCGTATAAAAGGATGTTAAACGCTTTTTTTTCCTCCATGTATTTTGGCTAATTTTGTCTTGTCCCAGTACAGACATATTCCAGCTCTTGATGGCAAAATAAGTCTGCTGTCTCCGCTTGTTTTATTGTCAGTGCTTCAGGAAGTGTGCATTTAGGATGCTAGTTGTTGTTAGCATTCACATGATGGCAAACTCTGGTCTAGTCTTTTGAAAGTTGTGAAAAGTGCTTATAAGCTCATAGCACAACTTTTTAAAATGAACTAGTTGTGCTTTTCACTTGTTAAGACAGTAAAAATTAGGTACAGCACCTTAAAGGTTTGTACGTGAGTATTTTGCTATATTGATGTACTGACACAACAGTTGTTTATATTGTATTATACTAAATACCACTTAATTCTGGGCATAATAAACTAGTTGTAAAACCTCTCACCTGCACTAAACAGCCATAGCACGTGCCTGCTTATCTCAATTGCCAGTAATCTTTAATGACCCTGTAGGTTTAACCTATGCTAATGGACATTACCCCTGTTTTGCAGGTCCAATCAATGTACCCTAGTTATGTAATGGGCTATCAAAATGAGTGATCATTTATCTCTGGTGACCTTGTATAAGCCCATTCCATGTTCATGGTCGGCTTCACCCACAGAGAATGACACCTTCTGTACTTCATCACAGGACAAATCACTTGAAACCACAGAATAGAAAAAAAAAGAAAACACTGTATTGTGAATATCAGTGCTTTAGTGCAGCACAAAACAACAAACAAACAAAAAATATTGCCAAGGCATCCGTAGCTGCGAGGAAGGATCAACATCCTAATGTGAATAATAAACCTAAACTAAACTGCATCCCAACACTCACGTTGTTTTGCCACTTGATGCTTTGAAAAAGAACATAAGATTTCAGATTATGACTTAATATATCAAAAAGATGAACTGAGAAATTAAATCGTCACGCATAATCCCTCTTGTCTAAAACCACAAACATCACCTCGAGTTGTTTACTACACAAAAAATAAAAAATACCCAATGTTCCCTAATTATCTGCTTTAATTGTCCATACAAAATCTGATAGCATCTATCTCCCTGTCTGTGCCTACGTTACATGAAGTTTATTAGCAGAAATGTCATATGTCTGTTGCTGAGCAGGTGGTCACTGCAAAGGTTTTGAGTGGCTTTCAACAGGATCAGAAGTGGGTTCAAGTCTCGGTGGCGCCGGTACATCTGCTTTGACAGACAAGTGCAAAAATACTTGTTCAAGGGGACATGAGGATGTGTGGGCTTTTTCTAGCATCATTGGAACAAAAAATGAAAATAGAAAATGGCTTTTTATCTTGCGTGATATAACGATTTTTTATATTACAGCATTGAATTCTTTCTGTATTTTTCTAAATTATGTATGAGGATGTTGTATTTTCTTATTTATGACCACTGCGTGACTCCACTAGTTTTACACACATAATATATTGATGTACAGGAAGTATGTAAAATGCATAAGATAAAAATGGTTTAGATTTTAACTTTTTGATTGACGAAACTTCCTTTATCACATTGGGTTTTGCCAGCAATGAATCACTGTTCAGATAACACGATTCACTATTGGAAAAAAATAAAGATGTGTAGCAGCAAAAATGATGAGTAGAGTAGTGTGGTGTTCTCGAGTTGACTTAAATTTATTACTGATTTGAAATAGGGGTGGGCAATATGTCAAATCATAATTTTCTTGCAGCCAAATCACAATTTTGAATTTGATCACAGTTCACATAAACTTATTGTAACATTGCCTTGAGCACAGAACTTAAGTCAGCTGCTCCTCCTGAGAGTGCACTTCTCTGATTAGTTAAATCCACCGATCACTCACTCAGTCTTACAGAGAGAAGGAAATAGAAGCAACAGAAGGAAAGGGTGAGGAAAGTCCCTTCATTTGAGTTGTATTAAACCCAAGCATTTCTCTGAATCGTAGATCATCACAGGGATAAGGTCATGATTTGATTTTTATCACCATATCACCCAGCTGTGCCTGTTTTATTTAAATGTTATTGAAGATTTGTCATCATTGCCTAAAGTACCTTTCCTTGTGAGTTCTGATCTGTGATGTTGTTTTCTCACATACAGATAGTGCTATGTTTCTATTAACATGTTCTATCTTCACAGCATCACCTATAGGACACAATGACGTGCGGTCAGGGCAATCAAGGCAAGCAGTGCTTGTCCAGTGAAATCTAAAATGATTGCATCAAAAGTATAATTACCGTAAATAGGTTTGAACTATGTCGAAATAATCATGTTTTCTCTTCACTTGTTCCTGTTGTAATCATGGTGTCTTTTAGTACATTCTACTGGCCATAGAGCACACTGGAGCAACTGCAGTTTGCAGCGTCAGCATTCTCTACATTTGCTTTCTGTCTGACCAGTGCATTGTCGTTAGTATCTCTTCAGGAATGTACATTTTGTGTAGGAAGTGCATTGCACATCAGAGCTGGCACATGACACTCATGTGGCTTCTAGATGATTAACGATAATTACATAGATCATAATAGGACTGATGCTTGAGCTGCATAAATGAGGTGTAGGATTAGGACAAATCTGAACAAACCAATAGCCCTCTGTGTCAAATACAGTCCCATATATACAAAAAAAAGGCTTCTCAAAGTTGACTCCAAAATCAGCTCCGTATATTTGCATGTATTATGCAAGTAAAGAAATATACAAATTTAAAAGTAAAGTTATTAAATTGATAACGACTAAATATTTATGTTCACCATAAGTCTGCATGCCTACCCATAAAAGTCACAGCTCGCTCCTGAAAGGAAACTAGGAAAAAAGCAACAGATTTAGGGTTTTGTGGGTATGAAAATGAGAGATGAAATTCATCGATTGCCCACTGACCTCAAGTGTGGATACACTGACGCCATACCCTGACCAGAAAATTGGTTTTATGATGCTTCCTCTGTCCATTCTTTGAGGTACAGGCTCAAACCCACTTTATAGTGAAGACTCATAACAGAACTAAGAAAAAACATGATGGGTGATAGGAAAAATACAACAGGGAGTTGTGTATTGCTAACACAGCCAGGACTTGTGGAGAGAAATGGTTTAAAGACATTGTGCTTGAGTTTACTTTATAGTTATAATCTATGACATCCGTGAATCATTATGTTATAGTTTGGGCCTGTTAAGTTGCCATGGTTATAAGCTCTAAAAGGCAGGTGTTTAGGTTTGTTTTTTCTTCTATATCCTCAGATGGTGGGAGGGCTTATCCAGATTTCTTAACAATTAATGTATTTTCTTTTTTTTACTATTTTGTCTCAAGTGTTCTCTGATTGATTTGGACCAGTGGTTCATAGTCTTTTCACATATCCATCCATCCATTTTCTTCCATTTATCCCGGGCCAGTTTGTGGGGGCAGCAGTTTAAGCAGGGACTCCCAGACTTCCTTCATCCCAGACACTTCCTCCAGTTCCTTCGGGGGGACCCCAAGAGACAGTCCCCTCCAGCGCATCTGGAACAGATGCCCAAGCCACCTCAGCTGGCTCCTCTTGACGTGGAGGAGCAGTGACTCTATTCTGAGCTCCTCCTGTGTGACCGAGCTCCTCACCCTGTCTCTAAGGGAGTGCCCAGCCACCCTGCGGAGGAAACTCATTTCAACAGCTTGTATCTCGTCCTTTCGGTCATTACCCAAAGCTCATGACCATCGAGAGTTTTGTCTTTCGGCTCAGCTCCCTCTTCTCCACAACGGTCCGATACAGTGATCGCATCACTGCCGACGCTGCACCAGTTCGCCTGTCAATCTCTCACTCCGTCCTCCCCCTCACTCGTAACAACACCCCAAGATACTTGTAATCCTCCACTTGGAGGAGTTCTTTTCACCTAAGTAAAACCAAAAAAAAATAATATTTGGCCTTCCCATTATCATCACTAGGTTAAACCATATTGAAAATAGGGTTATACTTGTTCTAAATAAGGGCTTGCCCAAAATTGACTCTAAGTTAAGCAAATGATTGAAGTGCAGATGGAGCCGCAAACCATCTGAAAAAGCTCCACAGATTGAAAAACACTAATCTAGACCTCGGAATTGGCAATTTCAACCTCAGTATAATTTAACCCACACAGTTTCCTGCACTCTCTTGGTAAATCCTCCTAGGTCCCTATATTTTGCATATTGCAGAGCTGCACATGCATGTTTGTAATTTAATCTTCCAGCTTTAATGGCCTGTGATCTCTTTACGCAGTTAGACATTATGGCTCCCTCTGGCCGTTCTTAGAAAGCAGAGCTTCTGGCCACGGCAGTATCTTAAACTGATGCGTGTCCTTCACCAGAGATGGATGAGGGGGCCATACTTTTCAACTCCATTTAAAAAACCTCTACCCACATCATCTTTCTTCTCCCTGGAGCTTCAGAGAAAACTATGAAATTCACCTTCGGCTTTGACTTTACCTCAACCATTTTTAGCCAAATTGCCTAGAGAGATTCTTATTTACATGTGGGTTGTGCTAAACTGTGACGAATGCTATTGCTAAATACCATTTGAGACCATCATGCACTCAAGATGTAAATTGTTTATAATTATCCCCAGAAATAGTATAATGAAAATGAGCAGTGCTACTTGGTTCTCAGCATTGTTTTGTGTTTTCCAAAGCCAATGGAAAGACCCTGCAAATTCCGCACTGCTCTGGTGGCTGGCAGGGAAATGGTAATCTCCCTCTCAGGTGGGTACAGAAAGCCTAAAAAATCCACCACCTTTATTTGCTCAATCCAGTTGCTGGGTTGGAAGCAAAATTGGAATAAAGTGGGTTTTCAGCAGGCAGTTGTGCTTCACATTAATTTGATGGCACCACTGTCCAACACCACTGCACTGAAGACTTTCTATAGCTAAGAAAAAGTGAGATTTTGACATTCTACCATGAATGTTGGGCGTATAAATTAGTCCCTATTGCTTTGTTGTTGTTTTTTGTTATCAGCTTACTTCACTAGGCAAATTGTACTATTTACATTTGTATACCAAACAATTATGATACATTTTAATTCAAATATAATACAGTTTTTAACTTATTAAAACATTTTCAACATAGAATAATAAAACTTTCTATATTAAAACATGGTCGACAAGTTGATGGCCATGGTGACAGTAAAAACAAGTTCGACCACTTACAAGTCACAGAGTTTTGAATCAGAGTTTTTAATTGACATGAACGTCATTACACACTAACAGACAGGTGATTTCACTGAACACAAAATGAAAAAATAAGATGCTTCACTTTGATACGTATGGATTATCAATGAGCTGTGAACAAAACACTTAAAGACAACACGCTTTTTAAAAATGTTTTATTTATTTATTTAAAATGAGGACAGTGCACAGAAAACATTGGTCTCAAAGAGGAAAGATGCTCTGCACCAGATTTAGCTACAAACTGCTTTCCATCTACAGTCCTTGGGCACATACAGAAGACATAAAAGAGCCTATTTACATAAAAGCACCTCTAACAACAGCATTTCATCAATGACAAACAATCCATTTAATCATTAAACACTTAAAACAGCCAACAGTCATTGAGACTAAGTCCCATAAATACAACCTTTCAAATTCATCATCTTCTAAAAATACTCAAAATCCTATTAATTGTTCTCAATAGCCTCTAAAATGTACATGCCGCTATTAGGAGCTACAGCTGACTGCATAAACACTGTAATGTACACATCTTTGGTATGATTTGTGTATCATTCATCCTTCTACCCCAGGGGAGAACTTGTTTTTTCTGTTCACCTCATGCTCAACTATACAGGAAGGAGAATTACCGCCATTGAGCTTCAGTATTTACGTCACAATGCATAATTTACAAAGACATTTCTGCCAGTCAAGTTAGCATCATGTAATTTTTATGAGGGGGAACTCAACCTAGATCTGTTAGGTACACCATACAGGGTGATGCTAGAAATAGATTTGATCAGGTGAGGGGTCAGATGGTGTAACATGTTGCCAAGGTGAATTTGAAGGTACTATTGTCAGCTTGTTCCCTCTTGGGCTTCAGGGAGAGCAGCACCGACTGACGAAGCTGATATAAAGAATAGGGCTGGTCTCTGATAAATACATGCATTTATGCTCATTGTTATCATGCATGACATAGATTCAGAGCTATAAGTAAAATGGTTAGCAATGTTGGAAAATACTGTAACATCTCCATAGTTTTTAGAATATGGATAAACTCTACCCGGACTGTGACTAAGGGCATCTAATCGTTAACTCGTGTATCATGTGCAGTGCTAAAGAGGTTAAGATTTGACTAGGATTGCATTAGTTGTGTTTGGTAGTCATTGGGAGAAAAATACAGATTTTGATATCATTTAAAGTGTGAGTAATGATCCAAACAATAATAATAATTATAATGCATCAGTTTTATATGGCGCTTTTTCTGGACACTCAAAGATGCTTTACAGAGCATTATTCATTCACTCAAACAAGCTAGTTTTCAGGATGCGCAACAGTGGATTACCACAACAAAGGTGAAGAATCGATTCTTACTTCACCCCTACTTAGTAATTCTTATGTTGTGGTTATGTTGGGTGGATGCTTCTTCTGAACATTTCTGGTTAATTTTTTTGTGACATAATTAATACAAAAAGATGCAAAGCCTCACGGTTGTTTTTTTCACTGTACTAATCACAAGACAAGAAGTGGTTAAAGGGGTTGAACATTTGTGCTCTGATGAGAAAATAAAGACATTATAAACTAATCTTTGCCTTGTGCCCTGTAGCCCTCCTAATGCTCTCCAGACCCTCAGTGGTGCATTTTGTACTCTGTGATGCTGTTTATGGCCACAGCCACCATATAGATTGCTTTTATTGAGCAGCTTTCAGTTCTGGATCAAAGGCACAGGCAACCACAGACAATCCACAATGAGTCGTTAAATTCAAACAGCTTTAATGTTGTGGGACGGCATAAAGGAAGGCACACTCAAGCAGTCTCCTGCCTCTGAAGATTGATGGCCAAAAGCTGCTGGCTCAGAGTCAGCATTTAAATGAGATAGTAAACACATCGTTTAAAGGGACTCTGCTCTAATCTAATTTTACACTATTGGCAGTTTTATCATTATGAGCAGCCTGCGTTCCTTTGGTGGATGAGGCTGATAATAGAACAACATCATAGAGCTTCTGTTCTGCAACAGACATCAGCACCACTATTTCATAAAGTCACACTTGGAGAATATTGCAACTTCCACTTGCAAACACATCATTGGGGAGAACACAAAAGGACTTCAGAGGTTTATGTGAACATTTAGTCTGGTAAAGGGAATCCCCTCAGACCACTGTTTTATTCATAGAGGACTGGTGCAGACAGTGTGGATGGGTTGGATGTGGTGCTAGCATCACTGACACGGTTAGTGTTTCAGCTGTCATCGTCTGTGACAGGCTGTCGGCTCGCCCACTGTAATGGTTTTTAGATGAGCTCCTGGACAAGCCACAACATGAATGTCATTTGTTTTATTATGACACTATAAGACCTGCTCAAGGTTGAACATACATTAAATTAATCATAAATTTGCTCATCCATCTAACTGAAAATTTGATTTGTACAAAAAGGACACAACATAATATTTTATGGTAATGAAACCAATTTGCCCTTTTCACATGCTGAATATATTGCAGGTCAAAAGTTGAATTAACATTTTGTGAAGCTTGTTAACTTTTGTGCTTGAATCAGTTTGAATCAGTATTGTAACTGATCAATCAAAGCCTGTTTTGACAAACTAAACAGCTGAAAAGTCAAGTGTATTTTGTCTCTTTTTGCATAAGCAGTATAATACAAGTAATAAAAATAATAGGTTTAATTCTCTTCTAATGCCAAAGAATTTACTACTCCCCTATTAAAGCCAGTAGAACTGGGTAACCAACATAATCTTGCTCTAAATATGTACAGCACTGAACTAAGTGAAGGATGAAGCAGTGTTTATTGCTACTGGGGCTTCGCTCCGATTCAAAGGAGCATTAAATTATTTTCTCATCTTGTCGTGGATTGCTTATTTAGCGATATCTCTGCCCCCAGATCTTGTGGCAATCAAAATTGTTCTTGTGTCATGGCGGGCTTTATCGAGTTCCTTTTCTCATTGTTGTATTTCTTAGATGAAATCAGGGCTAATATTTCAAACAGCCACATTACTTTTCCCCCCATGCAGCAAATATAAATCAAAATTATTTTGTCCTTGTGACCATCTGTACAGATTTGTCACGGGTTTTGCTCATAATAAATCTTGGCTGGACCCCTATCCATTTTATATGTGGCGGACTAGAAAAGCACCTGTTTTTCCGAATTATTACGGCTTTTCCCCTTTGGCATGGACACTTTTGGACGCCCTGTACAGTTCACTGATCTGTAACAGTGGACTCGATGTCATACATGTCAGGGTGTAATAAAAGAGAGCACCATCTGACGCCCATGGGTGTATAGTGGCAGCGGGTGAGGCTCTGCTAATGACAGATCAGCACTAGTACACCAACTGGGTCCCTAGCTGGTACCCACACAGGACTATCCCATAAAAGAAGAGTTTTTTGTAACAATGAAGAGCCTCTTGTTCCCAGTAGATGTGATACACTCCAGAATCAGTAGTTAAAACATTCCTATTCTATTTCTACCCCAAAAAGTTGTACATTAAATCATAGGTAAACACTAAGGTTGGGATGAAGATACACTTTACACCACACACTCACCGTTAAGAAATTTGTCCTCTGCATTTGACCCATTCTTCATTGATGTGACCCATCCAGAGCACTGGAAGAGAGCACTGCAGCTCCCAGGGACCCATCTCCATATCTTGAGCCATGTTTGGTCAGGACTACCTTTAGTAAGATTACTTTGGTTCGTTTTTGTCATGATGGGGGAAAATTGAAGTGCTTGGAGAAAACCCCAAAGTCCATGTGGCCCAGGAGTCAAACCTAGAACCTTCTTGCTGTGAGGTTGAGGATGCTATCCACCATGTCATTGGTATATGCTCTACTCTTTTTTAATATAAGATAATGTACCAAACAGTTGACTTAAAATATCCAGTCAAAGTTTGGGCTCTAAAAGATTTGTATTAAGTTTTACTGTTGCCAAATGATTCAGACATTACCGATGGGAACTTTAAATGAAGTTATTATTACAGTTCAGAATCTGTACTGTGTCACCAAACATACTGCCGACTCATACCCCAGTGTTTACTGTCAGCACTTTGTCAAGCAGAAGTGGTTTTAAAGCCCCTGCAAGTGACGGTAAACAAGATGTGCACTGCCGTCCAAGTGTCGAAGAAGCAGAAATGGGGCCAACATATTTGACATGTTATCAAATAGCCTCATAAAACTTTTCCACTCCAAAGCAGTTTTTCACTTTAGAATGCCAAGCTTTTTTCATTTTAATTTATTGTGCTGTAGCTACTAGTGTGGACAGCACATTGGACATTACTTTTTTTAGCCAAGACATGTACAGTAGATTTCAGCAAATATCACAAGTCCAGCTTGGAGAAAAGGAGCCTATTGTTTGTGATGCCACCGTACCACAAAGACAACCTTTTCAGTGCAGTATGTTTGTCTGTGATTGATGGCGGTTGGATTCGGTTCACACCAAGAGCCGGTGCCCATGGCTTCTTACCATCTGGACAGGTAAACAGCAATCGCACCTTTACTGTGATAAGGTATGCATGGATGGAGATTAACATTCGTTGTTACTCTATGTAATTATCCAGCATGATATTATCCTCATGTACTGGTGATGTGCACATTTGAAATTTAAATGACTTACAACCAACATTTTAACCCTGAAACAGGATAATCCCAGTAAGCATTTTAAATTAAATGTACGCTGTAGTTTATATCTGTACTGAGTCCTAGTTATGTTAATTATACAATCCACTACAACACAAATGTTTACTACTATAAAAGAAAAAAATCCCCTTTAGTGAATTAGTATAGAGCCCCAAACATATTTTTCATCCATCGTGTCGCTTAAATAGACTTGTATGAACTTTTACTGTGTTCTGATGGGTGTACATACAGCATAATTAGCTTACTTGTTAAATTGTATTTTGATTGAGTGATGCATGTTTGAATAATTGTGTATTGTCCGGCATTTGATACCCGAGTATCACGTACAGTCCCAAAATGTTGCATAGCTGTTTTTCAAATACAAAAATATGAAAAAGATTTTAATGAAAATCCACTGTTTGTTGATGAAATGCAACAATAATACTTTTTGTACTTACCATAATGTAAAATCCCAAACTGCAGCTCTTTGTGTCTATAGTGGTCTGCATCTATCAGTACTGAGCAGTGAAAAACTCGTTAGTTAGGTAGGTGGGGAGTCTGAACCAACCCACTGCACAAACTACTTCTCTATAAATTGCAAACTTAATGATGTTTTTGCTACTCATGACATGCTCAGTATTCATTTTAGTTGGGCATGCAGTCCTAATGTCACATCTAATCAATATTTTTTGTCACTTCTAAAAGTTAATTTGCTGTGTCCTTCATTAAAGCTTGGATTGTAGTTTGGAAAATGCACTCGATGACAGCGTCTGCCCCCACAGCGCCCCTTATGTCCTCTGTAGAGCTCTTCTAATTGGCCCATAATTAGTAACAGTGGGTTGCTTGGGGAAATTAGCATGTTGTTGGACCTACTATTGTGAACTGCTTCTTAAATACTGGTTTTGTTTCAGTGCAAGTTAATAGCAAGTCTTTTCCTTTGCTTTTAGTAATTTGGCTGTTTTCATTACTGCACACCAGCTTCAATTACCCTCACCGATGCTTTAATTTTCTTCCGCAAAATCCAATAAGAATCTTTTTTTCCATTTTGCTTTGCTTGTACTTTAGAGTAATGCAGAGGATTACTGAGCACATTTTCAAGTAATCTCTTCTATGGCAAAATAAATAAATAAATAACATAGAAAGTTTGTGGACCCAGTAGTTGTATGGAAGACTTCATATCTCCCAGCATGTGTTTGACAGTTGTATATTGCGTCATGGAAGGAAAGAGACGATCTGTTTTATGTTGTGTACAAAGTTGTCTCAGGGGTTGTCTAAAGGGCCCATGACATTTAAAAAGAAAAGTCTGTCTCTGGATTTTCAGGGTAGGAGAGGGTCTGGTGGAAAAAAGTGTAACTGCATGTATTTGTTTTTGAGGTAATTTCAGCTGGCTGTCAAGTGGAGAATATACAGGAGTACAGGCAAGTTCGTCTGTTGGACTGTTTAAAGTGCGATAAGGATGCCCTCTTGTGCCCAAACTGTAACAGTGCAGCTCGTTCACAAAGCACAAGTGCTTTACAGGAAGTACAAAGAGCAAACTAATAATTTAACTTGCAGAAATTGCTCAAACAAAAATATATTTCATCTAACTAAAATATGACTTTTTTCAGTTTAATCTATTCTGAATTTCCATTTTTTAATCTTGAGGGATTTTACAAGTGACACTTATTCAACAAGAATACAATTTTAAATACCTTTTATTTAGATACTGACTAGCAGAAGGCAGCAAATCCATGTACAAAGTGAATGCAAAGTTCACTCACCATTTGGAGAGAAGGGTTTAGTACACTCTTTTCTTTTCGATACCTACATGATAATAAAAGTTCTGTGTATAGAAATAATGTATTGAGTTTAAATCAAACAACAAATTTATTCCTTGATTTTAAACGTGTGAAACTGCTTTTCTCTCACGCATGTGACTGTGCACAATGAATAAAAAATGTATTGTTTTTTTTTTCTTTATTCTTTCAAGGCCAAACAAAAAGCAAATGGAGTCACATTATTGTTTCCATTACTGTGTTTCATTAGAGACTCTAGTGTGGTTTGAATTAATGGGCCTGTCTGTGTCAGTGTAATGTACAGGCTTTAATTCATCACTTTGTGTTGGTTTTCTGTGTACTGGGAGAACAGGCATTAGAACATTAGTTTTATTGATCAGATGTCTCCTCTCCGGGCTGTATGTGTCAGTCTAAAAGGATCTGGTCTTTGGGCTATGCAACTTTTATTGCCAATGATTCGAGAGCAATCAGGTAACATCTTATATAGACAGAACAGTATTTATGTGCATTTATAGGAGCTTTCATTCAGTGTGTATAGAGGAGAGCGCTCTGCTGCCATCTGTTGGACAATGTACGCACATGCAATTTGTCTCTGTTGGAGAAACTGGGACATGTGTAGACAACACTATATGGCTTTATTATGTTGTGTACCCATGCCTAAAAATAACATGATTCATAAACCAATTATCAAGTCGTCACATAAGCACATATTAGAATGCATGGTGCCTTCTTATACCTGTAGTATTGTCGCTTTAGAGGAAATACTGCTGAATACTTGTTTTTTGCACATACAGCAATTTTGGATTGTCCTTCTGTGATTACCACAACTAATTATGAATTTATTTTTATGCCTGAAACTGCATATTGATGAGGCTATGGCTTTTCTTGTACTTTTTACAGTATTTTTGCCTCTTCATGAAAATGATATTCTATTGGAATGACACCAAAATATAAGACTCTAGCCTGATATTTGCAGTTGTGCTTAAGTGAGGTCGAATAAGGCATGGGCGGGTGTTCAGTCATCTGGATGCTCCGTCACGCACTCCCTTTCCCACACTTCCCATACAAAGGAAAATGCTCTGTGCTTGATACTTGATAACTATTTGAATATAAAAGAAGAAAAGATTGTAATAGAACATAAATAAACACAAAACACAAAATAATAGTTACTGCTGTCATCTTACATTAGTTTAGCTGTGTTACAGAAATTCTGAAATTATTCAGCAAGGTCGAATTTTGTCCTATATTTCAATGTGATTTCTGTCTATATTAATACTTATTCAGTCCAGTATCTTATTTTGATACTAGTTTTAGTATGGATTAGTATCAAGGTAGTGACAACCTTGAACATATCTGTTCAGTGTTGTTTGAATGTATGATGTGATTCATTTCTGTACTTTCCTAGCATCATTATAATATTTTGTTACTCCAGCTAAGCTAAGGTTTACTTATCATCCCACATAAGTTTGCCCAGCTCTTTACTTCTCAGACTGAATCCTCATCTCACATCCCTCACTGTCAGACCCACCGCTCTCCTCGGCTCTTGTGTTCCTCTTGTGTTGGATTGGTTCCCGTGGCTGTTTCTTTTGCCTTTGTTGAGTGAGTTCAGAGGACAGCAGGCCAGCTTCCCACCTACAGCTCCTCCAATGAGCTCTGAGTCACCGCTCCGCAGGCTTGCACAAAGCTGTGATTAACTGCAAAAAACTGCCTCCTGGAACACATTTCTGCCTGTGCCCTATCTAAGCTATGGAAGAACGGTGACCTGTGTTGGTTGTTTAGCTAGAAGTGAATATTTGTTTTCACTGGACCGGTAACCTGTGCAAGACTGAAATTGGAATTGTGGAGAGCAACTCTTGCACCAGCAATCTGTGGGAGAGGATGGTAAAAAATATTGCCGTTGGTGGCATTGGTTTGTCTACAGCTATCAAAACAATGACTATATCGACGAATCAATATTTATTGAACACTGGCCCATCAAAAGAAGCTTGTCAGAAAGAATTAAATGAGCCCTTCTCAAATATAAATGAATAGTAAGAGGTTCCATTTCTGGGACCATTTTGTTTCCTGCTGTCTACTCTCGTGGTCGCACAGTAACAGGTCTTTCTTTTGCACTAGCAGCAACAGCATCTAGTGTCTGTGGTACATTAACATTGAATAATGTTATGTGTAATGTGTGTATCTATGCCTCATAAATATCAACATACTTTTATATTGTACATTACCGGTATATTGATTTAGTTATTGCAGCTCATGTTTTATTGTTATGCTATTATTACATAAAATATTCAGTGACATAAGGAAGTCTTTTAATATTATTGTTTATTGTGGAATTTGGTGAGTGAGTGTGTTATTTTAAGATTTGGTATGTATGTAAAAAGGCAGATTAAACTCATGATGCACATATTTAGCTCCCATCCAGGTGTAGTCTTGCGACTGCTGTTTGGTCAAATACGTAATGGAGAGCTTTTGCAACGTCCCCTTTTTGTTCGACTAATCGATTGGCAGGCCATGTCTTTAGTTGTCCAAGAATCATCGACTACAGCCAACAAGACTACAGATGGTAAAATCCTCATTCTCCACTTCTTCCTGCAGACTGGCTTCTATACATCTGCAGACTCCTACACTGCAACACATGTATTTTTCAGATCTCATCTCTATCTTCACACATGGACAGCACCATGACAACCTGTGCTCCCATGACAATCACTACATTGTGCGCTGAACTCCACCTGCTACGTGCTTCGGCAAGACCTGGTGCTGTCCACTGTTCTGAAGACATTTGGGTCTGAGCACATTTGGAGAATGCAAACTTTAACTGAACGTATTGGGAAGGTGTTAAATCCTGCTCCTGCTCCCATTTAAAGCCTACAATGTACAGTTAGATTTGAATTTATTATATTATGAAATGCCACTGTTTATTTATGTCTCAAAAGGACTAGTTTTGGTGATTTTTATTTCCATTTTTTATATTGTCCGTAGATTTGTTGACTGCTGTATTTTACCACATCTGAACAACCTCTGTATATGCACAACATGCAGGTTTCTGTAGTTCAAAGATATACTAAATATTACGTCATTCACTTCTGTAATACAGGCTACAGTAATTTTTCTCTCTAAACTAAAGACTAGAACAATACGGTTACCGCCTACACACTATTCAGCTAACAAACGTATAAGAATTTGTGAGGTATAGATAAAAATAAATGTATCGTTAATTGCAGAAAAATGCAAATGTTGGCTTGTAATGTAATGCATTGTAACATGATTTTCCTTGTCATGTCAAAAATGCCCTCCTCTGCAGTGTAGCATCTCTAATATTTATATCACTGCGGCAGTACATGTCATATGGTCTTCCATATTGATGCATTTACCTGCGTTGCACACTAGTCTACTCTAGTGGGGAAAGGTTCAGTGGGCAAAAGAAATCTTGCAGAAATCTGTGCAATCCTCTCTGAATGGAAATAGGCTCGTGTCACAGCCAACTGAAGCAGTGAGTGAGGCAACACTATATAGTGGAATACAATAAATACAACTCATTGCTACTCATGTGGATAAAAGGACTGACTATCCAGGATAAGATTAATCTAACACTATATAGGGTTGTTAGGCTGTAGACAGATGCCCACAAACACATAAGGTTGATGGTTCAGTTCTCTGTCTGACTAGTGTAGTTGTTTGGGCACAACACTAGCCTTCCCCACAGCAGTGATGTTATGTAACTGGTTTGCTGAATGATGAAAAAAGAGCTTTTTGTTTTTACACTTTTGTTCATTATTCATTGCGTATTGTTGTGGTAAACTATGATTGTCTTGCCTAAGGACACAGCAACTTTGCATTGGAGCTACTGCTGAGCCACTGTGACACCTGTATTCCTAACAGTCTCCCATCCAAGTACTACCCAGGCCCTACCTTACTGCTTCCAAGATAAGATGAGATCAACAATGAGATTTGGCCACACAATTGTTCAGCATAATCTACTTTTTTATTACTGTATGGGAAAAATGTGTAGTTGTCCTTAGTGTGTTTATTATATTTTCTGATTTATTTTATTGTATAAACCAGTGGGCTTTGAGTCCACAATGGCTTTTTCTGTTGTTGTTGTTTTCCCTTAAGGTCTTATTCAAGGTTAGACTCCCCATTATAATGCAGGTGACAATGAACTCACTTCACCTTCTGCAGCCTAGCCTCTTCTCTGTGCAGCCAATTACAAAGGGCTCACTGCTGTGGTACTGTTGTTGATTTGAACCTCTCTAACCTTCACAATAACCCCATGCAGAGCGTTTATCTGTTTATACAAATGCAGGACCATGAACATAATGGAGAGACGTGTCAACTTGCTCTTTTGCCTCACCTTTTGAGTGACATGGGTAGGAGGAAGTCTGCAGGAAGCAGGTTAATGGAGTGGGTGAAAATTGGCTCTTGATTGCAGTGTTTGGCTGTTCCGGTTTTGAATTGGGCCGTTGTCACAATTTGTAAAATGAACAGAGCGTGGGCAGCACTGTGAGCGGAAATGTTTTTCTTTCTGTTTTTGTTTTTTTTCTGTCTGTTCATATGTCACATCAGGCCAACACTCGCTGTAATAGACTGTCTCATTCTGAGTCTGACATGACAACGAAAAATGAGCTGCTGTCACAATGGAATCGAGCTCTGTTTGAATAGAATTATTTTTTTGTATTATTTTTCAGGTGCACTAATATGTAGGATTGTCAAGATCAAAAATCTGATACTAATCGATACTAAAACTAGTATTGAAACTAGATTCTCATTTGAGCAAATATCACTAAGAAAAAAGTCACATTATAACTACATAGACTAGTATATACTACCTGGATGAGATTACACAGATCAATATCACCACGTAGTAATATAAAAGAAAGAAAACAGTTTAATGTTGTAGTACAGTGGTATTGGAATCGTTATTGAGCATTGAGTCTATTCTCTAGTATTAAAATTGAGTTTGAAATGATAGTTTCATGAGAACACTATGTAATTTTGCACAACCTTCTTGTTTCGGTGGGACTCTCATTGCTCTGCTGTCATTAATCCAGAGTATGGAATTATTTATTTCCTCTCCACAGATCTGATCTGTTACCTATGTCTGTGGACATAGATATGTTTAATGCCATGCCGTGAAACATTTCAGGCAATGCAGTGACATCTCTATGGAGACAAGCAGGTGACAAGTTGCACCTTTTAAGTAACATAATTTGTTCTTATTATGTATATTTTAATAACCATGTAACTGAGATCATCTGAGACCA
The DNA here is from genome assembly GCA_030686955.1 of Odontamblyopus rebecca. Taxonomy (NCBI): domain Eukaryota; kingdom Metazoa; phylum Chordata; class Actinopteri; order Gobiiformes; family Gobiidae; genus Odontamblyopus; species Odontamblyopus rebecca. Next base: position 14,926,579 of record CM060672.1, on the reverse strand, counting down.
AGAATCTTCTTCTTGCATTGTTATATTTGCAGATTATTCTTTAGTAATGTTCCTGAAAGTCTTTAAAATATTCTCAATAAAATCATCATCATAAAATATAAGCAGCGCAGCTAAAGCCTTTCCCCTACCTGCAGAAATGAAAGCGAAGCACTGTTGCATGGACACAGCAGTAAGAGCAATCCAGAATACAAAATACACTGTGTACCCTTCATGTACAAGCTATAGCCATTTCTTATTGGCCAGAGGTATTTAAACCAGATGCCCTTACTGAAACAACACTTTTTGTTCAGCAGAGTTTGAATAAAACATAACCTCAACTTATTATTTACTTTGAAACTTTCATCGTCTGATAAATCAACTCAAACTTATTCATTCATTAGAAAAGTAAATTGACAATTTCTGCACTGCCTTTGATTCCGACTCATTCATTTCCCATGTTGCACAGGAAAATTTGCCATGCTGTAAAAACGCACCAAGAGCTTCTCCTATATGCATAATTATGTATATGAATGAGATACTATTGCTTTAATACCAGTGAATAAATGTGCAGTATTTCAATATTTCCTATACCCGCTGGCCATATCACTGCCTCTTACTCAGAGTGAACAGCCTTGCTTTTTCCCATCTCTGTCTCAGCAGGGGATGTAGTTAAAGGCAGCTCCTGGAGGAACTAATGCTTATGTAGTGGTCTCTCTCTCTCTCACCTTCTCCACTCCGTCCCTCCCTAACTAGGACTCTATAGAAAAGACCATTCTCCACTCCACTACTCTGCTTTTTCTGCAGTGCCTGATATAATACGTGCTCAACCTGTTCAAAGTCTGTAATTGGAAGAACAAGTAACGAACGCGCTCTCACTTTGGAACGGAAAGGAGGGGGCTGGAGCGGCGCGTCAAAATTCAAAACTGCACGGCTTTTCCCTCCCACTTGTGATCGACGTCCTGCCCACCTTAAAACCCAAGTTCGGACCGTTTTGTGCTATATGGACATCAGAGCTGGTGGAAGAAGAAGCGATTTTGACTGCAGTCTTGGCTCTTGCTCTACGCCAACTGTGAGAGTGCAACAGTGTGAAATCTAGCAGGACTTCCAGATCAGAAAGCGAGAAAGTCTGAAGCGGCAGCATGGGCGCACTGATGGTCATCTTCTCCCTGCAGACCAAACAGAGACGCAAACCAACAGGTAGGTGCAAGAAGAGACCAAGAAATTTTAAGATTAAGATTTTTAGATTTCATAGATTTTGTTTTTTACAATTTACAAGTTTTTGCATAAGAGCTGTCGTGAGTCCCATGTCTGTAGTGTATTAACCATTTTAGTAGTTGACTAATTAGATTATTAGAATTAATATGTACCAAAATGATGTATAAACAATGTATGGAGTGAGTTAGCTGCAGTGGTGGGAGTGACAGGACACTTTAAACTGTCTTTTTACTTGTGATGATGCTATTTAACAAAACATGTCAGTATAGTCGTTTTTGTTCAAGGTTCCTAATAGTTTTGAGTGCTTCAGTGCCACACCCCCTTTTCACCGGTTAATTGCTGCATAGGGCATCTTTATCTGATCATTGGCTATGTGAATTCACGTCCACAGTGCAGTCGTAGAATTCAAATCAGGCTCACAGACCATGCCATGTTCACATTCAGTGTCATAAATGTTTGAACAGTAGGGAAAACTACTTTATGAATTACATATTTTCTTTTAGTTTTGTGGAAAGCTAACAACACAACTGAGTGTTTCTGTGTGCCATGAGTGAATAAAAAAAAAGTAAATTTGTGGTTTTGTAAAAGAAAAATGTGCAAGACTTTCCATTATTCTTTTTCTTCACAAAATCACCACAAAAAAACACACATGTGACAGATGACAGTTTTTATGCTCTAAAAGGTGTAAATTATCTATGCACGGAAGAACATTTGATTGTCATTTTGGACAGAAAAATCTACTAACTGCGGTCTTTCCTCTCCCATTTGTTTGCCAGTGGATTTAAATGAGGTTTTTGATAATTGCTTCCTGCAGGTGGACACTTTGCTGCTTTGTGAGCTTTCCAAAACCATGGCTCACAGCAGCTGTCGCTCCTGTTGAAAATGTGAATTCATAAGAGATCTGTAGTTTTGTGTTTGCAAATGTTACTTTTGTTCTTTCTTTTTAGCTTTCAGAAATCTTTTGGCATTTACACACTGTCCTCACTTATGAATCCAACAGTCCCTGAAATTTACTTTAAAATTGCAGTCTTGAAGAATAGCGTGTTCTTTTAAATTAGCAGATATTAGATCATTTTCTTTTTAGCCTTTGAAGGATATTACCTAGTATCTGTTGTCTCATTTGAATTCATGTTGCTATACCTCACTAGTGCATAAAATTGACTTCAAATTTTCTGCCTTTACCAAATACTGGCATGCGATAGACTAACTGGCATGACTTTTTCCATTTGCACTCTCCAATATTGCTTTTCCAGTTATAGCTCACAGATCGCACCGCGTTGACTCAGTGCCAGCCGAGTTGCTCCGGCTTATGTTGCTTGAATGTCTGACCCACTATAATGTGTTGATCAGCACTTGTCACTGCAACAAAAGCTAAGGAAGTCTAGTGGTTATTAAAGAACAATGAAATATTTAGTGGATGGCCGGCAGGCAGGAAAAGCTGTCAGGGGTTATATTTAGTGGTGTAGCGGCTCAAGGAGTGAATAGATGACACTTAAAGAGCACTAAGTCATGTTTCACCGGGGTATTGTCTGAGCTAAATGAATAGGGACACTAGGTAACTCTCTGAAGCAATAGATCAGACCCGGCAGATGTGTGCAAGGTAAGCACTTTCACTGGAGAATAGCAACATGGGACATAGAAGACCAGGTGTTACACATGTGACTTCTGTGCTGATTATTCAAACCATGGCAAGGAAATATGGTGAAACATTTTAAAGGCTCTGGATTCTGCAGAACTTCCTCTCAGAGCTTTTAGCCATGTTGGAACCATAATGCAGCTCTGTAGGATTACTCACCATCAAAGTAGCAATTTCTATGGTTACAATTTGTAAATCACATTAATTTCAGTAATATTTCTGCAAACCACAAAATATCTTGCTTTATTGTGTATTGCGCCTGCTATGGTATTATTTTAGTAGTTCATACTTCAATCTCCCCTGAAAGTTAATGGACTTTGATAAAGGTTAAGGTTTCTGTAAAATTTGCCCATTTAATTGCAATCACAATGCTCGTCAGAAAAAACCCAGTCACTTTTTTCAAATATATTAATCAGATAATCAGTCTTATTATAATGTTTCCTTATATAAAACTCTTGGAGCAGTGCGTTTCATTGTGTATGCTTGATTAATCTTGCAGACGTGGCCAGTTTCTGTTTGAAGAGCAAACACATTTTCACCACTTGCTGTCATCATGTGGTAATCAGGGCTGCTCCTCTGATACCTTTAGGCTTTAAGCCGATGATGGTAGAAACACTTTTTGCATTGCATTTGATTGCTGTGTTTTGTCTACAGTTGTTTTTCTTTCAGTTCTGTGCTGAATTAGTCATGGTGAATATCACAGAGAAGCCATTAATTACAATGAGCACCTATTGCAAACTGATAATACAATCTAATACATGTATAGACTCCACAATGTGTACATTTTGTTGTTCTTTGTATGTTTGTATGTATGTATGTTGCATCATATGTTGCAATAAAACTGCCTCATTTGCAGACATTAAAGGTGTACTATGCAACATTTCTGATGAAGTGTTATTGATTTTCTTCCAATCCACAACAATATGGCATCAGACTAAACATATTTTACATGTATTACTTGATTACAGATGTTTTATTACTAAAACAAACAAACCTTACTGTGATCAGAGTCGCCTCGCCACAGGTCTGACCTGCAACTTGGCCTGGTGGCATAACCCGCTTGTCTCCACCATGATAGACAGGTTAATGCCATACTGTAGAGCATTCTGCACAAAGTAATAACATCTCCATGGAGAAATGCTGTGGACCCTGCAGCAGAAAAGTTTCATTGTGCACCTTTGTATAACCTTTACCACAAAATGGACACAGCAAAACACTACAGAATTCGATCAAACTTGGCCTCTCCACAGCCCACACAAATCCGCTCTGTTCATTTTGATCTGCACTTACAGATATGACAAGAGACTGTGGTCCGATAAATACATTTACACGCTTTTCAGTCCACAACCTTTTACAAACTCGTTCAATGCTGAGAGCTCGCCTAGTGTCACTCCATTGGCATTGGTTGGGGTCCGTGTGTATCCCGCTCACTGAAAATCCCTGCTCCCTACTTATTTGTGCTGTTGAGAGCTGTTAGAGGAGAGTTTGTGTAGGCGGGGAATAGGACCACTCAAATGGAAAAAAAAACATTAACTATGACTCAGACAACCACCTGGTAAATTATGTTGCAGCTGCGGATCCTGCAAATGTGTTTAAATGACGAGGAAATTAAAACATAACAGTACATTAGCCGTTTGGGAGCTAGTGGATGTTGTCAGCATGTGTGTGAAGTACACAGTGAGAGTTGTTGTTTTTTGCCAATACATAAGATGGGAAAGAGACAGACATCCAGTGTAGCTCTTGATGTTGGCCATGATTCTAAGCCTTCTGGTGTTTACAGAACTATGGACCACTACAGGGAGAGCAGCTGTCAGTTTAAGGCGAACCATACCACCAGTCACCATGAGCGCTTGGAGAACACATTTGAAGTCACAGTGAACAAGAGGGAGACAGAAGTGGCTGAGAAAACAAGTATCTGCATGCATATTATGTAGGTAACTATTTTTCCTGGGTGCCAGGCCATTCTAGCGACATAAACTTGCATTATTTCACAATAATAATATTCATGTAGAAATATGAAGTAGTTATCCAAGAAATGACTCAAATAAAAGTAAAACATACTGTTTTTTTTTTAAGTCGGGCTAAATGTGCTGTCTGAAAAGTACACTTTAACGTTACTCAATTAAATGTACTCGTGTACTTCTGAGTATTACCCATGTCTAAATGTGTAACTAGGGACACTCACTGTATACTCTATGTAACTACCAGTATTGAAAACTTAATAATGCTGTGTTTACAGTATTAGTTTGTAATATTTAATGTCACAAAATATAAGTTATAAGTAATAAGTTACTATATAATATTACATGCCAATCACAATCCAGGAAGGGCATCCAGTGTGACACAAATCTGTAATCTAATTACAGTAGTAAAAAGTAAAATGCATGCTACTCTTTGCTGCAAACCAAGAAAAGGCGTAAAAAGATTAATTCCAAATAATAATCATAAAAAGGTTGGATTTATCTATAAAATGACACATTTGGAATATGTCTGTGCCCTGAATACATAAGACATGTTGAGATCAATACCTGTACTTTGCATCTGTTCAAAGTAAAACTCTTCATGTTAATGTAAAAATATGCGGCGTACAGTGAAGCTCTGACTTTTATCTTCTGACACTAACTAAATGAGACATGCTGCCCGCTTCACAGCCCCTCTCGTCTTGTGTGGACGAGCAGTGCAGTGTGTGAACGACAAGAGAACACTGGAGCTTTCTTTAGTATTCCTCCTCCATCTCTCCACAGGTAGCAGTCTATTGAGCCCTTTCACAGGCTTTAAGTAGATAATAATGAGAAGTCCTTGAACGCCACTAAAGCTCACTGGTCATTTGTAAGGGTTTCATGGTTTTCTACACTTTCCACTGTGAGTGCTGAGCTGAGAAGGGAAAGGTGATTGGAAGAAGTCGCTTACTTTGGGAAGCTTCGGCAGAAATTTAGTAGTTGAGTTGCAGTGTTTTTGTGAGGTAGAGGACATAGTAGAAACATTGTATATCATATATTGTAGAGATGCACTGATACTGATACCAATACTGGTATCAATACTGAAAAATTAGCTGGAACGAGTATAGGTGGCCATACCTTGACAAGGTAGGACCTGGTTAGTACTTGGCTAGGAGACCACTGGGAATTTCAGGTGCCACAGTGGGGCACTAGTGGCAGAAACTGTTGTTGTGTCCTTAGGCAAGACACTTAATCCACATTGACTAGTATGAAAGTGATATAGTTAGTATAGTTTGTATGCATTTTTATCTACCCTATTTAATGCAAGCCCTTTTATTTTATCATTGTCTGTTAGTGCTTTTTGTTTTGGGTTGTACCATAATGCAAAAGCAAGTTCCTACTTTAGTTTGTGAATTTTATTAACTGACTACAGCAGTAAAACTTATTCTAGATTCCCAGTAAACTGTAGTGCACTGGACTTGTCTTGTTTTAAATGGGACTTATTGTTCAAATATTAAAAATGTGTTACTCAGAGTTGCATTTTGATGATTCATGCATGTTTGAGTAATCCTGTTTTCACCTACCCCCACCCACTTATGTGTACTCAATTTTGATTATCAAAACAGACTCTGGATCAAGCAGGTAGGGTTAAAAAAACGAGCAGTTTATAATTAACATGTGAAATATTGATCTACATGCGTTATAATTTAATAATAAATTCCTGAAAAAAGCCTAATCCTCTTAAAGCATGTCTTGTGTATGTGTAAATCGGATCTGCTGAAGTCGTGACTAAAATACTTCTTTACTATAAAAAGTCAAACTCCAGTGTTATGTTTTATGTACCATATGCGGTTACATTTCTCATGACATAACAAGAAAAGATCTGAGGGGGTTTTTAAAGGGCCTGTATGCTGCACTTTTGCAAAATTGACGTATTGGTCTGTTAATCAGTTATAATAATGTTGTATCTAGAGCTGTAAAATGAATTAAATTTGAATTGACATCGACATTCCTAATCATCAATCATACACTTGGATCTTTTTAATGGAGATGTCCACAGCCAATCGGCCAGTAAAAGCATGAGGTTTGGAGCAGATTTGTTGCTTTAAATGAGACAAAATAGCATAAACGTGAAAATCAACAGCTTATCATGTTACTCCTGAAATTGATTCTAACTACTATTGTTTAACTTGATAAACATCTCCCTTCATTTAACCAGGAAATGCTGGCCTAGCGCCGTCTGCTGGTTGTTCCTGTTCTCATGGCACAGTCAGGAGTTATTTTCGTGGTAGTTATTACATTATAAGAGTTACATAATACAGTCATATCGTGCTACATATATTACAAGAAATACCGGTCTTTTAAGTAGTTGAATAACGCATAATGTAGGACCTTTTAAACTCTCCGTTTTGTTACTTTCAGAAAGTGGTAAGCCTGTGGCCCCAGCAGAGTATTACCTTATTACGAATTGTGGAAGAAAATTAATTGACCTATTCTTGCAAAATAAAGAAGAAAAGCCATTGTCTGATATGCAAATTTCCAGAGACTTCCCCAAAATGAGAATGTGTTTTCTATACAACTTCTGTCTGGCTTTTTCTTTTGTGTTATCAGCAACATGTAATCACAGTCCTTTTCAAAGTCACTCTGCCATTATACTCTATTGGGTTTTCTAAATTAGCATTTAAATTGGAAAGCAAAAACCATAGCAGTTGGTTTTTGGAGACTTAAGTTTCCATCTTGGCTTTCGACTGCAGTTTGTTCTGCGAAATGAATCACTCCAATCCCCCCGGCAGAGCTGACCAGTGTTAAGGGGGCTCACTTAGGACCAGAATAATGACCATGACTTGGAGCTCAGCAACGGTCGTCAGGTGCACAAATGTTATGTTAGAGCAGCAATAGACAGGTATAAAGAGCACAGGGAAAGCAACAAAGGGCTGCACATGACTGTTAGAGCTGAACGATTTGTAGAACATGGCTAATTGCGATTTTTACGACATACATTCTGATTGTGTTAAGTTTTGTGTTTTGATCAAGATTCACATTTTAAAATTGCCCAGAAGAATTGACTAAAAGCTTGAAAGACTCAAACTAATACAAGAATAACATTTCAGAACATGTCCAGGTGCGTCCATCCAAATTGTAATTTCAGTTTGGTAATGATTAAGTATGCCTAATGAATATGATGAAGAATATTATAAGAAAATGTGCATAAAATTGTGTGTATTTTTTTTAAATATCATTTCATTGCAGCACAGTTATTCCTAATATATTCCTAATATCAACTTTTGGTGTTTGGGTTTTTCCACTAGATGGCAGCAAGTTCACAGAGGTTCTTGGACCAGAGAGCTGTTATGATCTAAGCAGCTCTAAAGATATTCCAAAAATCTATAATAATATCAACCATATCTGAAGCCAAGTAAATGCAAATCTTATGAAGAAATACTGATATGAGCAATTATTCGACCAGTCACACTTGGCATGTTAGAGGACATTTAGAAAATTTTTAAATTACACAGGTTAATTCAAAATGTCCAGAAAAAAATGTTGTTTATTTAATATATGGAGAAAAAAAAAAACATGAGAGGCATAGTATTAGTGTCATCTGGTTGGTTTTCAGTGCCAACTAACGTGTGAACAGCCCCTGTTGGTCTGAAGATATGAGCCAAACTGTGGTGACTGCTATCACTTATCCACTGTGCTGTTTATTTATCTGAACATTTGTAGATATTTGAAAATAACTCTTAAAGCTACACTGTGTAACTTTTCTCATAGAGGGTCTGCCATATGCTTCTTTGTTATTGCTTTGCCTGAAATGTTCCACAGTATTGCATTAAACTATCTTGCATTATTTACTGGTACTGTAATTGCTCAATAATACCATCCAAAGCAGTATTACCATGACAAATATGACCTGTTGCTTGACTTGGATGTGCCCCCTGCTTGTCTCCATGGTGACAGAGAAGTTTAATGCAATTCTGTGGAGCATTCAAGGAAAAACAGTGCCGTCTCCACCAGAAAAGTGACAGTGTAGCTTTAATTAATCATCTCTTGATCTGATGGAATTATGCACATATTCCTTGTCCATGTTAATGTATTTTGTTTTTGTTTCTTTGTGGGTTTAATGAAGAACAGTGTTGTGCTAAATTAAAATTCTGCAGGGCATTCATTCACCAGGCTTTGGGCTATTTACACTTTGGTACTAGAGATTATCAAGCAATGATGGAGCAAAAAAAAAGTTGCTGACAATGAAGCCAACTGAAGCATTTGTGCTCTGTATGGAAACATGTTAGTAACTGAGATTGACAGCAGACTGATCAGTGTTGTTCAGCTAATGTGTGAACAAACAAGTATCTGTCACACATTTTTGCTTGTTGCCTGCACAGATAAAGACGGTTGACACGGCAACAGTTTCGCAATGAATCTCTGTTATACACTGATCACTCTTATTAGATTAAATGAATTTGATCAAATCTTTTGGCCAGACGTCATCCATTATGCCTTATGCACTCACAGCCTTTCAGTCTCCTAGTGCTAATAATAAAAAATGTGTAACTGTGGCTGTAGTAGTAACAAGGCTGAGTAAGGTAAGGTAAGGTAAGGTTTATTTATATATAGCGCTTTACACAGACACATGTCCCCAAAGCGCTTTACACAGCATTTTACAGAGCATTCTTCATTCACTCCATACCCGGTGGTGGTAAGCTACTGTTGTAGCCACAGTTGCCCTGGGGCAGACTGACGGAGGCGCGGCTGCCAAGCCAAGCGGCGCCAACGGTCCCTCCGACCACCACCAACACTCACTCACACAACTTTCACACCTACAGAGGAAACCCATCCAGACACGGGGAGAACATGCAAACTCCACACAAAAAGGCCCGGGCGACCCAGGGATCGAACCCGCAACCTTCTTGCTGTGAGGCATGAGTGCTAGCCACTCAGCCACCGTGCCGCTGAGTGAAGCTTTCTCTCTTTTAAATGTGATTCACTAGCAAGGACCACGCCACAACAGTGGAATATGATATAGATATTTATTGACGGCGGATGGGTGTGATGGCTGGAGGGAGACTTGGGCTGGGGGCTCCGTCTCCAAACCAAAATGGTCTCTCCAAAAGGTTGGACCAAAGACACGGGCGGAAGGAGGTCGATAGAGCTGACGTGGACGGTGTTGTCGGAAAAGGCCATATAAATAGGACTTCTGGGTAACTGAAGTCATGATGAGATAAGCTGTGGTGCTTCATGTGTTATACTCCAGTAGCATATTTAATACAAAAAGTGTATTCCTCAAAAAAGCTTTTACTGCTACCAAAATGTATTGTTACGATACTAAACTTTCAAACTTGATTTTGATACCAAAGAATAGACTCGATACAGATTTTGATACCCAAATGATCATTTTAAAAGCTCTTTTTAGTTAATGTTGTAATTTTTTTTTAACACAGAACAATAGTATTTCTTTATTCCCTTCCTATTCCCCATGTGGTTTTACATTATTTCTGATAAAACTCAAGATGAAAACTGTTAAAGGTCCACACTTATTCAGTTATGTGACTTTTTTTTTCAGCACTGATAATTGCTTAAATAAGAATATTGCTTCGATACTAGTTTCAGTATTGATCAGTGTCTGTTTCTAATACTTTAGAAAACCCTACAGAATGGCTAGCACATTCTAATAAAAGACAATGTCGATTAGGTTATGATAACACAACCCTTCTTCAAGCAGTAACAGTAGAAGTAAGAGTATTGCGTATAATGTACTGTATAATGTAGCTCTTTAAATGACACACTAACTATTGTATATGTGCTCTAAATCTGCAGTAATGCCTCCAGTTTTAACCGGAACACCATAATACAGAGAGCTGGCAATTACCTTCATCACAGCCTCGCTCTGATTAATATGACATACTGTGCACAGGCCCGATTATATTCATTAGCATTAGCCTAGACTTGATTACTCCCTGTGCAAAGTTTGGAGGTGATTGGAGTGCACATGTTGAAGAGGAGGACGGGAGGTTGCAGAGAAGGTCATGGGCTCATATTACACTGATTTATTGTTGGAAAAACGTACAGTGAAATTTCAAGTAATCACTTCAAATATTGCTTGACTTGCGTTTTATTTACCTCAGACAGAGCTGGACAAAACTAATTATGTGCGGGATGCAAAAAGCTGTACTGAATGTTTTGGGGTTTTTTTTGTTTTAGAAGTTATGCAAAATTGTCCATTCTAAAAAAAATATCTTAAAGATGAAAAACTTAAATATTTCTGCATAAATGTTTTCCCGTAGTCCAAGTTATGCCTCACTTATGCATTCCGAGCATCCTGATTTATACACGCTTTTCATAACGATTTCAGTTTTGTTGTCAGGGTAATGCTAACAACAAATAGCATGGTAACCGCACACCTTATAATTGTCTGAAAACTGTACACAGGAAACTTATTTTGACCTCAAGAGCTTATACAATATATCTGGCACAAGACAAATTTTGCTCAAATACATACAGCCCTTTAACTGTGCTCATCATTTAAATCTGAACAAGAGGAAACAAATGTGAAAAGATTGTACCATTACTTGTATTTTGTATTTGTCTTCTTCAAGAGATCCAAAATGGCTAACATGCTCTTGTGTCTGGTGCTATATTTAGACTGTGCACAAACAAACAAAAGTAACTGATAGTGGTTTGAATGAGCTCATGGGGACTGTCTGAGTGAAGATGTGTGTGTAGATGAGTCCAGCTCTGAGAGGGTCTGCCGCTACAAAGGCTTATCTCAAGAGGCAGCCTTTAATTAGAAATCCATTGTCACTTTGGCTTGATAAGCAAACACCAGGCGAGGGGGTGGGGTGATCTGGTCTGGGCAGTGCTTAAATTATTTTTAATAATTTCATCATTTATGGAATTCAAATAAGATGTCAGAATTTGTCTCACAAGCAGAATGAGAGGGTTGTTTTTGATTATACAAATGTTTAATCAACCTGGGATGTTTTTTCCCTGAAGGTGTAATTTTTGTGTTTGTGGGTCCATCCCTTGCTTGTCTCCATGGCAGTGTTAATGCTTTGAAATATGATCGAAATATATATTTCACTAAGACGATGATGAGGGGGACCATTATTACATCTAGAATTAAAAGTAATTAGTGTAGTGTGACATGGAGGGTGGAGCACACATAAAAATTTCAAATGAACCAATTAATCATCATTATTTACAGACAGACGTGCTATAAAGGGTCACTTTCATGTTTATGATTTTGTATTTTTTTAATTTATGTGTTTATTTGGCCATTTTAATTAGAACAATTTGCAGATTGGGATCACAGTTGTCTACCTTTGATCACTCCCAGATGAATGAGGGAGTCCACCCACTCACTTTACTCTAATAGCAGTGTAATAAACTTATTGCCCTGCTCTTACTGTGCTGTAAAGAAACCTGTGCAATTAGGTGGTTGTGTCTGATCCTTCAGTAGTCTGTAGAGGTGATTCCCATTTTCTTAAATACTTACTATTGTATATACTATGCTACTATACTGTAGTATTATATTCTCCTCAGTCATTCAAGTTCTTGAGTTCTTCATCTCCAAAATCTTGGAAAATCCACAACCGGCGAAGGAGCTGCTCAGGCTGGAGCCAGTAGAATCTGAGTCTTCACGTGCAACGTCATCTGGAATGTCAAAGGCGATGTGATCCGGCCTGTCTTCATTCGTATTTGACCCGTCCCTAATCACATCAGGATCTTCAAAGCCCATGAAGTCAGTGCAGTGTTGAGTCTTCTCTGGCTGGATGCTCTTCTTAGTGTTCACTTCAGGGTCATTGTCCAAGAGCTCCAGTGCTTGGGTGCCTCTAGTTTTATCAATATAAATCATCTCATCCACACTGGATCTGAGTCTTCGAAGTCCATGTTGACAATGCAATGAGCAGACTTCTGAGGATGTTTTCTTTGTTGTCCGTTGGAGTCTCTGGAATATCTTGGTTCAAACACTGAGGTATTTGCGTGCCACTTGTTTTTTCAAAACAATATGGCTCATTCCAAACCTCAGGCTGGATATTCTCCTTGGTGTTCATGGCTCCTGGTGTTTGTGTGGACCTTATTCCTTCCCTAAATGGACTTGTTTAAGTGCACAATGTGTTGTAGTTCCAATCAAGTCGGCTATTTCTGGTCAGATTGTGTTAAAATAAAGCTCAGATTAAGTCCAATTTGAGTAACAGACCTTCTAAGAGAGCAGTGCTTTCGCGTAGCTTCACACCCCCAGAGAATATTGATTACACCAGCTTCAAGTAATCCTAAATTAAACGTGAGCTGGAGAACAGAAACAAAATTCGGTGGTGGCATTTTTTGTTTCAAGTGTCTGTACCCCATTTTCATGTAATTGAGCTGTCTTGCCCTAAAGCTGTCTTGTAAAATCTTCTTTAGGTAAAAAAGAATTGCACCAGTCATCCTACTCAAATGACCAAGTAAAATAAACCTTCTCTCCTCCTCCATCTCTACGTTTTCTTTGAAGTACACTGACAGTCAATGAAAACGTCCAGGTGACATTTTTTTAAATAATTTTATAACGAAGGTATGAACTTATGTAGAAACAGTACAGATCAATAAATCAACACATCCGAAGATGAAAGAAATTTTTTTGGAAAAATCCCTGTAAGCAAGAACAATGTACAGTCCAAACAAAATGGCCACCTTGCCATTACAAAGTTACAGCTTCAGTAGCGAGTGTTGTCCCCACCAACAGCAATATAAGCGGTCAGTCTCCGACGCATACTGCGTATCAAACGTGCGACTAGCTGTACGGAATCGATCCCGTAAGTGCTGATTCCGGATGTAACGATCCTGATCCGGAGTCGTTACTCTCTCACGTCCAGGACGTGGTCTGTCCGCCACAGAGCCAGTTTCATCATGTCGTTGAACAAGACGTCGGATGGTTTGATGAGAACAGTTCAATCGACGTCCAACTTCGGAATAACTCAGGCCGACTTGCACCATGCCGAGGGCTCGCCATCTTTGGTCGCCAGTTAACCGTGGCATACTGGACGTATGGAATAAACATTTAGGCCTTTTCATGACCTTTATAAAGGCTTCACAACCCATCCTTTAAGCCGTGTACAAATGCTTGTTTTACTCCAAAACAGCTCGGTATCCCGATTCACAGGGATCACTCCCTAAAGTCCAATGAGAAATTTTTGGGGAGTGTAAGACTCACGAATGAGTTCTGTGCACACTACTCAATGGACACATTCCAAATAAAACTTTTCCCAAACCCTTATTTTCGAATTATATTAAAAAATGTCACCTGGACGTTTTCATTGACTGTCAGTATAGATCTATGTACATTGAGAAAACCTTGAAGCTGTTTTTCTCCTTCAGATCTCAGGTGTGTTCCTCCCTCCCCTTCCTCTTGTTCTTTGTGGTCGTCTCGTCTTTCTGTGACCTCTCCCTTGTCATCTCTCTCTTAAGGCTTTCTGCTTTATTTGGAGTCCAGGTGACAGAGGGGTCATTTCTGCCCCTGACATTTTACACTCATCAGTCTGCCCACAGCTCCCTTTGTTCCAGATACACTCAATCAGACCCATTATTGCTTTATAAAGAGCGCAAATAGCAAGAAGTCACTAAATTATGATTTAATGCCATGTTTTGATTTTATGAACTTGAAATCCGTAGTGCAATTAGCATAATATAATATAATCACAACGCTAAAAAATATTTTGACTAAAGCAGGTTCCTGGGACCAAAACAGGATTCATAGTAACCCACCACAGTATAAATGGTATTATTTTTGACTCTTAAAAATTTTTGTCTGATAATATATATTATTAAGTTTAAGTTAAGTAAACGTATAAACACTAACCATTTTTGGTTACACTTAAGAATACAGTTCTTCCTACAGTGCAAATTCACTGAGCAAATACCACAAATACTTGGGAACTGTAAGTACCAAGGAGGGAGACATTTTGTTGTAGTTTTGTTGTAGTTTTATTTTTTTTTAAAGAAGCATTGAAGAGAAAAAGTCCAGTTTTGCCCTACTCAGCTTGTTTACAAAGACCAACAGTTGTGTCCTTGTTACTTAATCTTCTGCCATTAATTTATTTTGATTTTCCATGAGGTTTGTCTTTCCTCCATGTTTCCATCTACCCCCCTCCTCCCCTCTCTCCTCTCCCCCACCTCCCCCGGCCCACTCCCCACCTCTCCTCTCCTCGTGGTACTGCTGTCGCTACTCCTTGATCAGACTGAGCTATGCGAGGCTGTTAAGTGGAGTTCAATGGGCTAAGGACTGCGCTGTGTGCTGGGGCCATGGCTGAAGGTTGACCTACTGGAGAAATAATGGACATGAACTTGGAGGGACTGGAGATGATTGCTGTCCTTGTGGTTGTGGTGCTCTTTGTCAAGGTTTTAGAGCAGTTTGGATTGTTAGAATCGAGCTATTATGGTAAGAGGAACACTTGTTGAACTTTTAACTGTAGAGCTGTGTGCTTCATTTGTGTTTTTGAATACTTATTACCCACTAGTGAAGCCATCTCTAGTCTACCCCCGATATGGATATTAGACAGCATTAACCAAATGTAATTGTTTAATATTAACTACAAATATTACTGAAGTTTATAGGACTTCACAATAGATCACAGTAGTATTTTGTATTGATATCACAACATTCGCTGGAGCAATAATTGATATGGCAACAAACTAAACATATTGCAATAACACCAAGGCTTGAAACGTACTATTATATTTATATATTTACTATATTTTGGAATATTTTTTTAAAAGGCAGATCTCACTTTACCTTGTTAAGTGTGATATTAAATTTGAATTAATTTTTGTTTTTGTTTTTTTACTTATTTATTTATGGTTAAAAGTCTGATTAGTAAATTAAGGCATGCACAGTTTAGTTTCAATATAAAAGAGATTTTGTGTCAACAAGGGCATAGTACACGAACATATCACGTCTTATTTTTTGTTTGGACAAGTTGGAAATAGGGCAAAATTCAGGATTCCAGCACAGCCGATTACTAAAGGTTATGACCAAGTTGAATACATGTGTTTTCCAGACAATTCAGTGATTCGATGGCTCATACCAAATATTGAATTATGTTAGCATTTATGACACAACTAATACAAATGTTTAAAATTGCATTACATTGGATACGAATGTGTGAATCATCTGTGCTAAAACACTTATCCAGATGAGCGGGACAGTTGATCTGGTCACATCCAAACAGCTTTCGCCTCAAACATAAGTAAACTGTACATCTTAAAACCTCATTTACCTGGTATTATGAAATAGCTATATCATTGCTGAATGTTTTTCTCAGTTATTTGTGTCTGAGATATTAATAGCAGCAGAACCCACTTGAGAGTTTGTTCACACATTTCCATCATAGTGCGAAACTAATATTGAGGAGTTGGTCTTTTCCTGGCTCCAAACCCACCTGTTATTTATATACACTTCTTACTACACAGGCACACAATCTGTTTGCCTTATTGCTAGTCAAAGTGAGAAAAACAAGCATATCCCTGTAGAAATAAGCAAAAGCAGTTATGTTACCCTGTTTGTCACCACTTAGCAGCATCACTCCCAGATGTTTATATCATTTTGGTTTATAAAATTAACTTTTTAATTGGGTTCAAACGTGATGTTAGCATTTTTCAGACTGAAATTAGCCACATTAGCATAAAAGTCCATTAAAGTGACTGTTGTGATTTAGCGTGGCATATGCTAATTAAGCATGACGTTAATTAGCAATTTAATGTCATGTTGACGCTTTGGAATTTGAGATTCATCACACAGAAAGAACTTATTTGCAACTTTTAACTAATGTTGATAATTAGTTAAAAATTATCGATAAACCTGAGGTCACATTCAGGGTCTGTTGGTCATGATAACTGGAGAGAGATGCATTAGGAAGGGCATCTGGCTTAAAACCAAATCAATATGAATAACTTCACAGGGCTCACTCGGAAGTAGATCGATAACCTTGGAAAAGAAGCGCTTAAAGAACTAGTCTCTTATTCATTTTTGGATATACAAAATTGAAGTTATTTCTAGGTGGAACAACGTGATTGCCTTGTACAGTTTGCTTAAATTTGAGGTGCTTGAAAATGTGCTGCTTGTTGTTCCCACTTGAAGTTGTCGGTTAAAAATAGATTTGCGACACAGCCGGATGCAAATGGCCGTTTTGATTGTGTGTATTTGTGCATGTTTGTTTGTGTGTACGTGTATGTTTGGTGTCATGACACTGAAAAACTGTGGAGAGCCTCTAGTACAGTGAGATATGACAGTCTGTAACAAGTGTGCTTGATAAGGCTCTTTGGGCAATGATTTCATCACAGGAGGAGGCTAATCCTTGGTTTTGTACAAATCATAGCTGTGATGGGAAGACGGGCCTGTTGAGCCAGTCCTTTTGATGTTTTAAAAATAGTGGAATAAAATTAAAGGAAATGTGCTACCTCTGCCAAATGTTTGTTGTGGGATGTCTTGGTTGGTGCAATGAAATTGGTTGGACGTACAGCTTTAAAACCTTTTTTTGTATTAGATTGTTGCATAATAATAATAATAATAATAAAGTATTTTTCATCTGCCTAACAGTAAACGCTGTTGGGGTTCACGTTCAACTAGTTTGACTTCGCTGTCAGACAAAAGCTGTTCCAAAGCTGCACAAGTGCCAAAAATGAATGCACATGGCAACAGATTTGAGTGTTTTGCATGGCATGTTACACAATATGACGTTAAAATGAGCTATCTTCTCTTATCTTATCTTTTCTACTTATTTATCTCCGTGGAGACAAACAGGTGGCCCCTTTCACAGCCAGAATGCATGTTTGTCAAGGTATTAGGCCCACATGGTGAAATAAATGCTATAGAGTGAAGTTTAATGCTACACTGTTCCAGGCAAAGCAATAACATATCCTTGGAGATAAACAGGTAGCCAACAGAAAAGTTCCATAGTGCACCATTATGTTTTTGCAACGTAATGTAAATGTATGGTGTTAATCTGCACTCGAGGCATTTCTAATTCAAAAATATTTGTTTCCATTTTAAGATAGACCCATTTTTTTTCCCTGAATCATTTTTCACTGTGCCGTTCAGAGCATTAATGTATGCTATGTAGGAAGTCTCCAGCCTGGTAACATTTCGTGCAATGTTTTCACCTCTATTTCACATAAAGGAGGTCTATACCGAGAAATCCAGTTTAGCATATGAATATACGCCACAATATCCTTTATAAATATTTATGTGAAATTGGCACCAAAAATGAGATCTCTATCTGAGGGAGTGCCAGTAGCAAAGCAGAGAATTACCCATTCAACATAACTGTATTTAAATCATGCCTGCTGAGGAGGCCTGTTCATTTATTAGTAGAGGAAATGCATCTGAAAGGAGAATGAGGATCTCTTGAATCCTATAGCGTACATACCGGGATATGGCAATGTGACAATTAACAGATGTGCCAGCAGAGGGAGGCAGTGCACAGTCTCAGAATCACTGCCCACAAGAGACACATTAATAAGTAATACTGTATATAAGTTAATACCAATGAGTGAGACATGATTATCAACCAAACTAATCATTCTGTTGTGCAAGACAGACAATCATTAAACTGAGGTATTTTTTCTTTTGTTTTTTGTTTTTTACATCTAATTTATTAACTATTGTTTGATTTTCTGTTGATTAAAACAATTTTTTGAAGCCCTGTGAGGTGACTGCTGTTGTGATTTGGGATGCTACAAGACTTTTTGGTATTGAAATGCATCAAAAAAATATTGTAGTCATATAAAAATACAGTAAAAATGCATTTGTCACAACAAAGTGGATAAGATGTCTTGACCAATAACACAAAAGCAGTGAGCAAAGGGGGGATTAAACTGCCAAACATCTGTTCATTAGTCAATTTCCAGTGACATTTTGCTTTATATATAAGTTTTCAAACCCACATCCATCAGAAGCAACATTGCATGAAACCATACTATTTTCACTATGTAGTCATCAGTCACACGTTTCTAACACAGCAGTGATTTACTGGCCTAAGTGTTATTTATTCATGTGGTCTCTAAAGAAAAAGCACATCTGAATGCACATTATTGTTAGACGGTCGCAATATTCATCAAGCACAAAAAAGGAAAGTCATTTAAAAAACAAGCACTTATGCAGTCGAGTCAAAGTAAAAAATATCACTAGATCTTTTTAAATGTTTAGTTTTTTGTAGCATTTATAAAAATGTAAAAGTTTGCCAATCTCTGATATTGATGGAGGACACAAATACATTTTATACCAACTTCATCTCAGTAAATATTGCTATACTGTAACTTCATTCTATAATAATACTCAAATCATATTGTCAAAAGTATTGAAAATCAGACTAGTTGACACCAAAACCAATATCGAACTCTTTCAGGAACAGTTTTAGTATGATTTTGAGCAGAACAGTTAGAAGATCTCGTGCTAAGATAAAGAAAGTACTATTATTTTGTCTATGAAAATCACATTCTGTTATTAAAAAGGAGCATTTTTGTCTTCATTGTGGTCTTGTAATCTGTATCGAGTTTCGAGCAAATTCCTTGTTTGAAAAATTTGTTTAAAATTGTAGTATCGTGGCCACACTAGAGTCATAAGATCACATTTTTAGTGTTTATGTTGGCACTGTAACTACATCATGATAAAACAATCATCCTAGCAGTGTCACTTAAGTCTTAGTCTTAGAAACACTCATCAAAGCAGAATTGGTTCATGTAATGTCTCGTATTTGACCTATTACTAGTATTTCTGCTCTGTCTGAGAGATGGAATGACGTAGGGTTCACAAAGACTAAATCTTCTCAGCAGCTCTAACATTGATTCAGAGCTTAACCGCTCCTTATCACATGCATTACCTCTAAGCCCCACCATGTTTGCTGTAATATATCGTCCCACTGCTTTGCCATTGATCAAATATAATCACTTACATTTGTGTGCTTTCTTTATTTCAGCCAGTCCTGTTCACAATTCCACATAGAAATAACCACCATTATTGATTTCTTCTCCTAAGTTTTCTGAGCTTCATCATATTTCATGTTTTGGACAGTGGCTCCAGTCGTGTGCGCAACCCCGTCTGCTGCTTTATACCCCACCTCCTATTTCTTTTTTATCGTCCCGGCTAATGCATATTCTCCATTGACCCCTAACACTGCTCTTGGCGGTGACTGGCACTTTGCGGCCGCGGAAAACCCACATTGTAAATCACAGGACTTCGCCGTGTTGTGCTCCCTGCGCTAAACGCGTCCGTCACTGCGAGCTGTCAGGAGGTGGTGACGGTGCCAATGTGCCCGATATATATGTGAAGGAGGTCAATGTTATCAGCTCCTGCACACTGTTCCAACGCTTTATCCCACTGTCCGCTTACAGACAATGACAGGGACCTGCTCCATGTTACACTTGGACTAATCCATGGCGTTTCATTGAAGAATTGATGATGGGATTGGGACTGTGGGCAGATATACATGTACAAGAGATTACATAGATGTCAGTGATAATAGACCTGTCAGTATTTTGAATAGAATCAATTGGAAAACCGAACAGTCGCTATTTATTTCAATTATATACATTTTCTCAGACGCTAACTCAACTAACAAGGCCAAATCTCCTTGTCAAAGCCTTGGATGGGAGACCACAGGGAATATCAGGTGATACAGTGGGGCGCTAGTGGAAAAAAGGTTGTTGTGTTTGTGTTTGTTGCCTCCGACTTCGTACTTCAACTTGGCATCTTTTAGTACCTGGATAACAGTGCTAAAAAGGGTAAGCCACCATCCTGTAACCTCCGATGAATGACGTTTTGGAAAGATACCGGCAACTATAGCTAAAACATAAGAAATTGATTTTACTCATAAACTTAAACCCATACAAACCAAAACATTTTCTAGTCCTGTCCAGGGTTGTTCTTGCGATAATATATTTTTATCATCTCTACTTTGTGCTTTCCTACCTTCAAGGCATTCAAAGCGCTTCACATCAAAGAATCACTCACCCGTTCACACACATTCATATACCAGCATTATGTACAAACTGGAGGCAAATATTAGCTTTGTATTCACTGCTGGCACCATTCTAAAACTTTGCAAATAGTGGCATTAACACGCATATAAAGCCAATTAGAAACCAGCAGTAATAGTAGTGATTGATGACTTCTAAATTGCACCATCGGCCTAATTAGTACAACGAAAGTGTGCCAATGTGTTTTTGAGCTTTTGAATCCATGCAATTAATGTAATAAATAAAGCCTAAAGTGGTGGAGACATAACACCCCATGTGGCATCAGGCCCAGCGGGAGAAAGTCGCCTGCTCCTGAATGCTTAGTTGTTACTTATGTAGGTGCTTTAGGGTTAGAATTGGTATTAACATAAACACATTTTTGCACCTGGCGTAGCGAGAGTTGCGTCCTGTGTTAATCCATGGCTGATTGCTCACAACACTTCTCTGAGGGCCGCCCCGGTTCACAGCTCATAATTGCCTTTCCTTCACGCGCGGAGCTTCAGTAAATATGACAGCCCCATTTGAAAGTGCCCAGGTAAACATAACCCAAACAATAATGGGGCGCTTTGCATGCCTGAGCAAATGGCTGCAGGTGTCCCCTAATTATATGAGCCACTTGTACCCGGAGCTGATCTGTAAACAGGAAGACGTTCGCATTGCGCTTTGATTGATGATACCTTACTCCCTCCCAGCCCCTCGTTTTACGCTTTGAGATAATGCCGGGCAAGTATTTAATGGGATTCTGCGCTCTGAAGATGTTTGTTTGGTAAGTTAGTACAAATCCAGAGGTTGTTGCTTTAAATTACTTTTGCACCTAGAGTGGGTAATTGTGTTTTATCAGCATCTATTGTCATCCTAATAGGACTGAAAGCAGTACAAAATGTATT
Source organism: Odontamblyopus rebecca (assembly GCA_030686955.1). Taxonomy (NCBI): domain Eukaryota; kingdom Metazoa; phylum Chordata; class Actinopteri; order Gobiiformes; family Gobiidae; genus Odontamblyopus; species Odontamblyopus rebecca. The sequence goes on along the minus strand of CM060672.1, from coordinate 14,904,938 downwards.
ATAATGAAAGTAATTTGATCACTTTACACAAATTTGTTTTCTCTAAAGTGCTATTATGTTATTTTTCTGGTGGAGGGACTGCGACCTGCTTGTCATGGAGATGTTCTGGCTTTGCTGGAACGTTCCACAGGCGTTTAGTATGGCATTCAACTTATCTTGCATTTATTGAATTACAGCCTTTATTGCCAAAAAAAAAACATATGGACACAAATAGGTAGTCCCAGAAAAGTTGTTTACCTTGGATTAATCATTCCTACTTTGGGCTCAGAGTTACAGCTACAAGAAACTGCCTCATCCACCCAAGCAACCCAGTCTCAAGCCTGAAAAAATACAGGTTTTGTTTCAACAGCAAAAGGCCAGTTATGGCGACCTGCATGAGGCCTTAAGAAAGAAGATTTAAGGAATTTGCTGAAAATCATGGTGGATTTATTGTGAAGCTCTGGTCATACAAAGTTGGGTAGTAGTTTGGATTACATTATAGGTAATCTTTCTCTTGATCTGTGTCTAAAGGTCTACAGAGGCAGATGAACAATAAGGCGACAGGTTTGTCACTCTGTCTTATCCTCATCCGGTTCATAGATAAGGGATTTACAGGGAGACGCAGTGACATCCCCGACCTGGGAGCCGTGTGACATTTCAGACAGCCAACCAGGCTCACAAAGAAGAAACCACAGCTTGTTTGTAAAGATATGACAGTGTATTTGGATCTGTCATCTTTTTTGTGCCTTCCTGCGTACAGTAAAAAGGTTTTATTAGAAAAATGACTAGAAAGGCAAGGAATCTACATTTAGGAAATGTTTCATGACATATTTTGTCAAATACAATTCACTTGCTAATTTATTCATTTACTAAAAATATTATCTTTACTCAAATTGTATTATTTTTGTCAAAGTGTGTTGAGTATTATTTTCACAAGTAGTTAGTAGTGGTAGAAGTGGTCTTCCAGCATAGCCAAATGTTCTGTATTGAACCATTTCCTCTTACTGAAGTTGTTGTTCTCCATCATATATATGTGAACTTCTCTCAGGCAATAACCTCCATTCCATTTTGTTTTATTTTTAAAATGTTGCCAAGCAGCTTATTTAGCCTGTGTGTTATGAAGAAGAACTACTTGTTAATTGAACTCATAACTCAGTCCCCACCTTCCCAGAAAAAAAGCATTTATCCACTCAACCAGCTGTGCAGAGCAGGTAACAGTGCCTGACTCAGGAACAGAACAGGTTTTTTTCTGATTTATCAGTTGAATGGAGGACATTGGAAGCAGTCACTGGATATCACTGAGATTTTTAGAACAATCTTTCCAAGAAATAGCTCAGTTGTGGGAATTCTTTACATATGTATCAGATTGTTGCAGTGACATTCCTTCTCTCATTTTCTCCCCCCATTTGAAATGCATTTTGTAATTTTAATCTTGCAAAGAAAATAGCCCTGTCAGATCGGAAAGGCAGACGAGGTATGCAACTGTCAACAAATGCCACAGTCTAAGTGAGATTGTTGGGAATTTGTCTAATGGTGGAAGATGTCTATGTAATATTTACCTGTCAACATGATGATTGAATCATGTTTGGAGGCTTATTCCATTTCCTTCTGTACGTCCTCCTCGTTTACCCCTTCTCCCTCCATAATTTATTGCTTGGTTAGCCAATGTCCATGCATGGAAAAGTGTGTGATTGGGCCTATTAGTTCTGTTTTTTTATTTCTCTAATTTAAATATAGTGTATGTGCAACGCTTTCTAATAACTACACCATTCACAGTCTTATAAAGCACAAAGAAATACTGAATTTAATAATTGTTGTGACAAAAGCAAAAGACTCAAATTATTGATACAAAAATTTCCAACTTGTTTTTGACACTAACAGACTACACTATAGGTACTATACCAAATCTGATACCACGATGATAATAAAAAACAAAACAGAAAGTGATTTTCAACGTTAAATAGTAGTATATTCTTTTAAATAATTTGGTGTTATATCAATATAATCCCTCATCTTCCAGATATGTTCCATAGTCGTCCATTGGCCTATACTAGTCTAATGAAAGGCCACAAGCTCTGTGTGCATAATTATTAGGCAATATTCATGAGGATTCATTTTATAATTGCACACAAAAGATTTTCATTCAAAACATTACTTTTACTTTCTTGAATATTCAGGTTTGAGGCTTATTAAGTTTTTGCAATGACCAAAAGCACTGTAGTAGTTCAATTCTAAAATGAATCCTCATAAATACAACTTGCCTAATAATTATGCACACAGTGTTCAGATACAGCTCAAGCTCATTCTAAACATATTAAGGAAAAGTTCATTTCTGACCTGTGAATGTGACTTTTTTTTTAGTACTGATACCTGCTCTTGTAATGTTGATACTAGTTTTAGTACTGATTAGTATCATGACAACCCTACTGCTGACCACAGTCCCTTTTTGCACCACTGAACCCAGCGTCCTCTACCACCCTCTTTCCATAGTTTGATTATTTCTGGATGCTTTATTAACCATCAATATTCAGAGAGCTGGTTGGTGCTGCAGGCTGAGCATTTCTCTTCTAGCCTATAGGGGTTTATCTGGCAACATAGAACAAAGCAGAGTGCCCCTATTGGCCGTGTGGGATTGGCTTTAATGATCGTGTGATTCGACGGGTGGCATTGAAGAGGAGCCAGTAGTGCACACTTGTTGGCAATGCTGATGTGAAATTGATATTATGGTTGAGACGGCACCATTGCCTACGTCAAACAAGCTGATCAGCAGGCAGATATTAGCACTGGGGATATGTACCCAGTAAAAGTGTATTGTCCAGGGTTATGTTTTATTTTATACAGGAAAAAATGATAATAGCTACTTGATTTTTTGTCATGTTTTTTCAAGTCATGTGAGATTTGACTTGGCATTTGGGTGTTAATGGGTATTTTTTGATGTTGATTCTTTGTTGTGGAACTGTTAGCAAGAGAATTCATGACAATGTGAAAAATGGTGAGTGATAGACCAGAGTCTGACAAATATTTGAAATGGCCAATAACATATTAATTATATTTTGATTTTAAGTTGCCGATTAATCAGTATCATAGTGAAGAACCATTGTCACGATACAAAAATTTAAAACACAGTTTTGACACTAAGGAAGACACTTGACACTGTTTTGACACACTCAATACTGATTAAAATACCACGATCATAAGTAAAAACATGCTTTCTTTAGACAATAGAAACTGATATTCAGTATTAAATAACAGTACTTTCTTTTATTACCACATGGTGTTATCTTTGTAATCTCTCCTTTGTCCAGGTATGTTCCATGGTTATCCATAGGCGTATACTAATATGTGTGGTCTTATACTTGCTCTGATACAGCACAAAATCTTTGCAAACTATTCAGGAAAGGTTCATATCTATCCTGTGAAGGTGACTTTTATTAAGTATCGACCTGCTCCAATGAGTATCTATTTTTGATACTAGTTTTAGTATCAATTTTTTTTCGATATTTTTGATAACCCTGTAGTGAAGTGCACTCTAAAATCAGATTTAAACTACCGTAAATTCCGGACTACAGCGCGCACCCGATTAAGAGCCGCATGCTCAGATTTATGAAGAAAAATCAATTTTGTAATTATATGAGCCGCACCATATTATAAACCGCTGGCCAAAGACTAGGCGGGGGTTCGCTTCTGCGTCCCCGCCGCCTGGAGCGCCTCCGGGATGGGCCGCGCGGACGCGGCCCCCGCTGAACTCTGGGGACGGACTCGCTCACTGGTGACACTTGGGACACACACGCGCCACAGGCACTTACACACCTTCACACACTTGGGACACACACACGCGACATGCACATACACACCTTGGCGCTCTGGGAATAAACCACGGTAGCGATCGCTTTAGCCTTCAGTCTGATTTGTACAGTGGAAACACCGCGGCCGCTCTTTGCGTGTTAACCCAGTCCTCCAGAAAGTTTTCAAGCTCAGGCCATCTGCTATGGTTACCTCTGAAATAGTGCTGCCACTAACGACTAATTTTCTAACGATTAATCTCTCGACTAATTTTTCGATTAGTCGACTAATCTAAACGACTAATTAAAAAAAAAACAAGCGGTTCTAACACACACAAGTGTGTGTGTTAAGATTTTCCCGGGAGGTTACCTTGTGTGTGCGAGTTGCAAAGGTTATTGCTGTTATGTCTGTTGTGTGTGCTCATTCGACAATGTTGAACAACGATATGCACACACAATTTAACGAGTATGCACGAGCAGCATATTGCAACGGTATTCTCAATACCTCATGCATCGTGGTCGTGCTCCCGTGATAAGCCAAATAAGTCTTACAGAGTGTACAAACCACTCTATCACCATCTGTCCGAAAGTATTCCCAGACTTTCGAGGCTTTAGGTCTTGGTCTAGAAGTCGCCGCCACTGATCCGACTCTGACCCACCGGCCGCTGGCATTTTCTCAAATGCTCAAATCGGGGGAAGGGGGAAGAGAGAAAGAGAGAGACCAGCCAGCAGAGTGCGCACGGCAAATACTTCCTCAAGTTTGTTTTCTTTGGCGGTGCCATTATATACCACTGCTGTTAGCCTTTGGTTAAGCCGAGGTTAGCCACCTCGGCGTCAACCCCGGATGTAGCCGCTGTCAGCAGCACCGGTGTCCGCCTCGAGTGTAGTACTACTAGTGGTGTGGAGGGGAAATACCTGATCTCGGGCAAGCAAAAGGTCTCTGGACGAGCCGTTTGAGACCAAAAATAAATAAAGGCGAATATTCGACCAAAAAAATTGTAGTCGACTCATTTTCATATTCGATTACGTCGACAACGTCGAATAATCGCGGCAGCACTACTCTGAAAGCTTTGGTTGTCTTTTTACACTGGCTCAGTTCTTCTTGCTGGAGCCTCCACCTTCGCACCATCTACTCGTTTATGCCAATTTTACGGGCAGCAGCTCGATTTCCTTCTTTAACTGCCAGAGTGATCACTTTTAGTTTAAAAGCTGCATCATATGCTTTTTGTCTGGTATTCTCCATGTTGATGAGGGTTAGCAGAAAGACTGAAATAAGGAAGTTGTGATTAATCATACAATTTCATTGGACCTCAGTGAACTACTTATTCATTTTATTGGTCCATGTTTTTCCCGCGATGAAAAAAAAAATTTAAAAGCCGCTTCATATTACGAGCCGCAGTGTTGAAAGTGTAGAAAAAAAGTAGCGGCTTGTGATCCGAAATTTACGGTATATAAAGTATTATACCCCAACTAAAAAGTTCCATTTCAGACCTAAGCACTTTAAGATATATTTTTGATATGTTTTTCCAATATTTAGCTTCTGAAATGTGAAACCAGCCATAAAATATCATTACACATTAAAATATGGTTCATTCTTACAATAAGGTCTTTGTGGCTTATTGGAGAAAGTATTTACCCCAGAACTTGAAGATATATCCTTAATCATTGAGAGACTGTGACCTTGTCTGAAGTCTATTGTCTCGAGTACATCTATTATACGCAGTAATTCACACTCAGCACAGTGAGTGCGATACATCAGTCAAACTCGTGATGGCTTTACTGTAGATTGAATTTGAGCTAGAAGATTTTTTGTTGCATTATAACTCAGGAATGTGTTGTTGAGATTGCATATTGACTGGCAGTAATCCAGTGGGAGTTTTGAGTTGTGCAAAATATGAAATATCTGTGCCACATGAAACGGGACATTGGGCTGATGTGATTGGTCACGGTAATGACTACAGTCTACATGGGGCCAGTAGATGGTGGTGTGCTCTCATTTCTCTCACACACATGAACCCAGTGAACATATGCTTAAGGATTATTCCCCTTTTGTCTATAGCATGTCATAATTACATGCATGCTTCTCCCCCATTGGTTTATCCTTTTTCCGAGCACATTCTTTTAAGATGTTTTCTTCTATTTCTTTAGGATGGTTTCTGCAATTTCCCATCTCATTTTGCTTGTAAACGTGGGCTTGCTGTGGGCTGTGACCAGTTAGTACAGATGTGGTTTTGAATATTTTATGGTTTAGTTTTCCAAAAGTAGCAGGTAAAAGCAGATATCCAAATGTGAAGGACTTCAGAAATATAATTAGTATTCAACTCTATTATGCATTTTTGCCTGAGTTATAGTCGTTTATATTTCATAAAAGCAAGTGCATTAATCGTAGTTCAAGGTTGGCTTACTGTTGGCTGAAAAGATCCTCTTCAAAGCAGGCTTTAAGTAATGTGTACATAACACTCCTCCCCTCCTCCATCTGAGCTCCCCCTCCTCTCTCTCTCCCTCACTCATATCCAGTCTCTCTTCTTCCTTCTGTTAGTTTGCAGTGAAGCGACCACAAAGAAAGACAGAGACGGCATGAAAGTGTCATAGATTGGTTTAGATTGAAATTTTTGAGCAATTTCTAAGACAGAACACCAAGGAAACGTGGCACTGGAAGTTCAGATTCCCCCCTTGACAGACTTTGCCCTAAGAAAGTTTCACCAGGGCTTCTTCAGACTGGATTTGGCGGGAGACAGGTGCAGGGGAGGTGGGCTGGCGTAGAGCTGGAGTGGGTACAGGGAAACTGGAGCTCGGGACCAGGCGGAGGTGGAGGAGGGGGTCCCGAGGGTGACGAGATCGGGTCAGGATCCGGGTTGGGGTCCGGTTATGGTGGCAGTGGCGGTGCCGATTGGGTCGAGGGTGGAGCGATGCTAAGTGCCATCTGGGAGACGGAGGGGCTACAGACGGTGGGCATCGTGGTCTTGGTGTTTGCATCCATCAAGTTGCTTCACCTGCTAGGGCTCATCAGCTTTTCAGAAGGTAAGGGTTACCTTTAACTCCAAATTTTGTATTTACCTTCCATGGTCCTATATTTGCATTTGTTCATGTAATACTTTAAATTTCAACATAGACTCGCACATCTGCCTAGAGTTCACTTGCTTCTTGTTCCTTTTCATGGATTTCAGCTTCCTGTAAGTGTTTTATTTATATAGTGCTTTTCACAGACACATGTCCCCAAAGACAGTTTATAGAACATTATTTGCAGACAATTGTTCATTCACTCCATATCCGGTGGCGGTAAACTACTGTTGTAGCCACAGCTGCCCTGGGGCAGAGTGAGGGAAGCACGGCTGCCAATCCAATCGCCACCATCGGTCCCTCCAACCAGCATCATAACTTATGCACACACCACTTTCACACACTATGTAAAGTGGTGTAGGCTATACTTAATTATAGGATCTTTTCTTTTTTCAGTCTTTGTTAGTCTTAATTTTCCTCATTCTAAAACGCATGGTTTGTATTCAAGATTCATTCTTAGAAAATGATTTAGACCTCCTTCCTGTTTAGAATTCTCAGCAACTACTTCAAAACCACATTAAAGCTTTTATGGCTGTAATTTATAATGCTGGAGGGTAATTTAAGTTTTTTTTGTTGGAAAGCCAAGTTTAAAAACAAATGGGAAATAATGATTATATGAGAGAAGAAAGTCTTGGAAACTTAACTTGCAAATTTAATTGTTATCCTTTTAGTAGTGTGATCTTAAGTCTAGAGACAGCCTGTGCATGTTGGTAATAAAGGGCATAAAGTAGCTCAATGGGAGCGCATTTGTCAAGACCAAGTAAACAGTTTAGTTTTGGATGTGTTGCAGATGTCTCATTAAATAAATATATACAAGTGTCATTGTCATTTCTGTGGTCAGTCTCCACAGTGTTTAGAACAAAACTTTATCCACTAATTGGGATATTTCATCAATCATGTCAAGTGCTTAGTTGAAACTCGCCTATGTATTTAGTCGTGGCAGCGTCATTTCAAATCCACATGAGATTTGTTTTTCATTTGGGGCTATGCGTTCACAGTAACAGTTTATATGCTTCACCAAACAACAGAGGAGTCTTCTCATCCAGCTCTGCTGGCTTTAAGGCGCAGCTGACAAAATATTGATTCTTTCACCACGGCGAGATGATGAAGTCGTCAAAGAGCACTGAGTAGCGTTGACTGTTAATGTGGCCCATGTCTTCTGGTGTGCCATAGGTTAATTACTGATTGAATACAACAAACAGAATATCTGATTTGTAATCCTTTTTCAACTGACACAGCATCAATACTGCAATGATGGATGGATATGTGAGTTTCCAGGCTGCGCATATAGAAAAAGGTGCATAGATTTCATATAGATATTCATTGCATTATCAGTGAATAAGACCAGAGTTGAAATTAAGTTGAAGTGATTTGAATAATGTGGTCACTGTTAGGTTATGTAAACCGTCTTGCGCTTATGGAGATTATAATAAATTCAATGTATTATTAATTATATTGCCAATTATCTTTAAACAAATAGCTTCTTGTATGCTCCAGACAACTGCAATGTCAGCAAGATCTAATCTTTAAATTACTTTACTAATTAAATTTACTTTTTTGTTTATTAATGCAACCATCAGCATTTCCTTTAGCTCTCAGGAAGCACTAATAGTTACCTCAGTATTTGATATTTATAATGATTTTAATCAAAATTTGGCATAAGAAATAATGGAAATACTTGAGTCACTAATTGATAATTGTTATGTTAGTGGTGATTAAGGTAGTTTTCATAAACCATTAGAAGTCATTTTTTATATATATAGTTATATATATATTTAATACCTCTAATGGGAAAAAAAAATCTCTCTGTCAGTTGTCAGCTCTGTTTTGTCACTGTCCTCCCAAATAATGAAATATATTGACATATTTTGAAGTGATATAAATAATAGTGTTCATTTCATTAAATGTTTTATGTTTTATTGAAGCACGTGTTATTGAATCCATCATAGTAGATGTCAGGTTTTTAAGTAGGATAATAACTGCCCGTTTTTCCTCTAATTTGCAGCTGTCATTAATTCAGTGTTTTCTATTCCCGTTTGTGGATTCCTTTGGGACGGTGTGGTACAAATGCAGATTTGGCTACACATTAATACAGTGGCACATGGTCACAGCTGAGAGCAGAGTACTCCTCTCTCATTCTGTACTCACTGCCATCTGAGCAGCTCCTCTGGGGGTTTGAGACCTAAAAGGTTCAACTCTAAAACGGTTAGAAACTCTGCTCACCTGAGCTCACAATTTGACTACACTGCAAAAAAAAAAAAACTATATGAGCTCAAACTTAATGAATTCAGGATATTTATCTTAGTTCTTGTTATGTAATTACTTATTGGACCTAGATTATACTTCAAGTTGTTACATGTCATACCAAAATATATCGTGAAAGATTTTTTTTTTGCTTACTTACTTCACTGACAAATGTATTTTTCTTAATTCAAGCTAAATTACTGTGTAACAACTCACCCTTTACAGTGTAGTTGTTAATCTCACACTTTACAGTGTAGTTTGATCCTAAACTATTCAAGTTAAAATTCATAGTCTTAATTCCAGTCACATTAACTGTCTAGATATTATATTTTGTATGTACAAGCATGAGTAATGTCATAGACAGTGCTGTGTTGTACTATAGCCTCAGCTGGCAGAACATAAGGTGAAGATGTAGGAGAATGCCCATTGCACCAGGGGAGGGTCAGATCTGCCCTTCTGGGACTCAGTGTTGTAATCCCCCTGTGCACACAGTGGCAGAGCTCCAGACCTAGAAAATACGGCACTGACACTGAGGCAGGATGGAAGAGTTAACAAGATTATTGCATCAGAGTATGCACAATCACCAAAGCATTGTGCTGTGAATGTGCAGAGGAGCGGCCAACCCAGGCAGACAGCGCACAACAAGATCCTTTTGATTATAAATACAACCAGACCGATGTTTCCCACTGTCCAAGAGTGCTACCACAGCTGGAGAACTGCCAGCTATAGCTTGGCCAGTGAATGTCTTGAAACCTTCATCTGAGATTGCACTATTTGTTGGGAATTTAGATTCCACCTTTATATGTTGTGCACTGCAGCATGACCAGGAGCTGATTTCTATTTTGTTCTTGCCATAAGTGTTTTTTGCGGTCGCGCATTTCATATGAGCATGTTTTCGTCATACCATCGAGAGCAATTACAATACAGTGCTGAACAAAGCATCAAAGGTTGCAGACTAATCAGTTTGTCATGCAGTGATAGATTACAGGTACCTGTATGTAGGTACTCCTGCTCCCAGCACATATGCACCGTAAAAAGTGCCACATACACTAGTTCACTACAGTTGAGATTTGCTCTCTCTGTGTAAGAACCAAAGAACCAAAGCTTACTTTGTGTTTATAGCTGGCTTTGTATTCAATTTCTATGTTCTGTCTTTCTCTTTACCCACAAGCCATTTAGCAATTTTTGTAAACTTTTGGTGAGAAGAAACTGGAGTCATAGGAAGGAGGCCCATGATCACCATTTATGGTAGTTAATTTGTACTCCTGCTTGATTATACATATGTATCTGACAACTTTGTGGAGTTTCAGATTTTTAAATATGAACAGCTCTTTTCTGCCTTTGTTTTGGTGAATGTAAACTGGTTTTACGTGATCGTTATGACCCATACATTATTATAGATTTGCAGAGCAGGATACATAGTTGAGTCGGACTGTGCCTTTGCTCTTAACCTTACTGTTTTAGTGCTGATGTCGATTTAACAAGGTTCCTGTGTTCTCTTTGTCCTTGATGGGAATTTACTGCGTGCTGAGGGTGTGAGCTCTGACTGGGAGCGCTTTTTGCTGCTGTTTTCACTTGTCGAAAGTGTTGCGAGTGCTATAACCAGTCCTTAATGGCTGCAGGGACATATTCTTCAGTCTTGAGGTCAGGCCCTGGTCAAGCTCCAATTTGGTGCCATGGATCAAATGCAGGTTTGCGGAAGAGTGTCAAGTTCACTGTCAGGCAGTGCGTCATGGCTGAGTGAAAAATCGACATCTGAAAAGAAGCCAGTGTCCCAAATGCCCATTGAAATTTCCATGCAAATGCAACCTTTCTGCTAGTATTTGTTGGCTCACACGTGTGATCTAGCCACTCATAACCATCATTAATAGTCATGTCACATCTTCTGAATGCTGCCACAAAATAAACAACTCAAGTTTTAAAATGCTTTTAACTTCCTTTCAGGTATTTCCATATTGTTTCAAAGTGGATAGTGGTAAAGGATTAGCCACACTATAGTATACACAGTGAGAGCATGTTGTTCATTTTGTTAAGTGCAGTGAGACACACGAGCAGTGCTTTATGGCTACTGCAGTTTTTTATGAGATTGTTTTTTCTTTCGATTTAGTTAAAATCACACATCCATCATCAAAGTTGAGTCAGCGGGACTGTTCTGCCTTTTTCATCATTCCGAATGGTGGCTCTTAGCTTCTGCCCCATAATTTAATTGACTGTATTCATTGGAGAAATAAATGTTACCTTGGCAAGTTCCTTATAGGTGCACGACTTAACTTTCTGATGGAGGATCCTTCACCTCAAAGATGTTCTTGTTTTTCTGGAATGTTCCAAAGTATGGCATTAAATTGTTTCTAGTACTCAAAATACCTTGAACAAACATGCATTTGGACAAACAAGTCAGATCTGTGTACCTCTAAATTGGCCTAGTGGCATCGGTTGTGTGTTTCCATGAAGACACTGGAGATGTTTAATGACATATGGTGGAACATTTCAGACAAAGCAATAGCATAAGCAGGTGGCAAATCCTCCACCAGAAATATTACATGGTGCATTTTTAACGTTTCCATTTTTTTCTGTCCATTGTGTAGGAAGACATGTTATCTTCTCTGACGTCTTCTCTAATTGTCAGTTGTCTTTTCCATGCACAAAACCACTAGGCCAATTACCCCATGGCTACTCTCAATAATGCCCCTTTAGGGAGCAGAAGTGATTGATTTAACCTTTGTGTCCGAAGCAATAAGTCTTTTTTGTCTTTCTCAGGGAACCCACCTCTTAAGTGAGGAGCTCCCTGCTGATTTGAGCACCAGGACAAGGACAAGTGTCACTCTAGCAATCCATCTGGAACAAAACAGCGTTGATGATAAATACTGACATATGCAACGTGGCCAAGGCTTCAATATCGACAATTACAATGCTTAAGATTCCCAGAGGATGAGCAGATATTTCTCCTAAAGCTGTCTAATTAAATGTCTCTGACCAAAATAAGACTGTATATGTAAATGGACATAGTTTGAAGTGAGCCTGGCTGCGAAGTGGCTCCATTGTAGTCTGGTTCCTTTTGACTTAATCATTGGCCTTAAAATGCTAGTTTGTCCATAAATTAAGATGTGAACAATAATAACAGACCAATCAAGGTGCTTCTTTCCCAGAGGTCTGCTCCTACTAGCATTAGCAACAGGTATGATTGACAGCTATTACTGCTCATTGCTAAGCGAGTACCTTCAACAGCCTCGCTCCTGATGGGCTCTTTGACCTGATACGCGCACTCGAATTTCCAAATAAGAAACTTGGCTGCGTGGTGGCTGCTATAACTGCTAGCGACAATTAGCTTCATTTGTGTGCAACCAAAGTGTACGGTGATGTCACATTCCCTCAGTCAGCAGAGGCATTCACTGCACTCTCTTAATCTTCAGAAGGAAGTGTGAAATTTGACCACAACAGAATTTACTAAGGGCCTTATTAAAAAGAAAATCTGGCATACTTACAATTATTGTTTGCAAAAGCCTTTGATACAGTATCTCTAGGGTCTCGTTTTTTTGTTTTTCATCAAGACAAAAGAACCAGCATTTGTGTTTGTGCCTTGTTCGTGATTTTAATTACCCAACAAAATGAATAACAACGTTGCCACTGGAATCTAGCAGTAATATATGTTGCAATGATGCCAAGGACACACTTTCTTTTGCATAATGCAGACAATGCCTTTATTATCAGGGACAATGCACAATACAGTGGCTGTGATCATAGTATTTTTTCCCATTAATTTGATTCATTGGCCTCTGCTCTGATTATACGTACTTGGACTAAGTCAGATTTTAAGTTAATTTCAACCGAGACGCTGAAATTTTTATATTATTTTATGCTTAATTTTAACACAAATTGATCTAAAAACTAAACATTGATATTCCAAATGACAAAAATCTAGGTATGTTATAACTCTAATAATAAAACCGCTTGCCTCTTTTTAAATCTGTGTAACTGGACAAAATCCTATCTATCATAAATGCATATTGTTGTTATACTTCATATCGTGGCTACTTACTATTGTCCTTACTTTTCTCCCTGCAGTTTTTTTTCCTAATGTTTTGACCATTGTTACAACCCAAAGGGCTACATATTTAAAAGGATACAGGAGTCAAGGTTTAACTTTTAATTCCTTTTATTTTGATGTTGCCTTTTCGTTTGTTCTTTTTAGTTGTTTTCTAGAAATTATTTAAAAACCCTCTCGTGCCCCAAAATAATGAAAAAGTATTCAACGGAAAGGTGGACCTGAGCCAGCCAAACGGCACAAAAAGGTGTGATGCTGGGCCAACCTCATACAGGGCTGTAGAAGCTGGTGCCAGCACCAATAACTTAAGACAAAAAAACAAAAACAAACCTGAACCCAAAGAAAAGGCAAAAATAGGCCGGTCCCCCCCAAAGCAAAAGGCTAACAGCTAACATAAACTACATAGCAGCCCCCTGCACCTGGCTGACAGGGGCGAGGTTACCCTCCAGGTGAGCAGAGCTGGATGGAGCAGAGCTCACGAAGTGCAGGAGCAGAGAGCGCCCCACGGACAGGCAGACGTATTTATAAGCTCCACACAGTCACGCAAAAATAAACCATAAAAAAAGTTCACACAAAAAATACAAAACTTATTACGAAAAGGAAACAAAAAATAACTGAAGGCTTAAATAACAGCTAACAACCATGTGCTCAGACATTCTCATCAGTGCTCTGGACTTGGATCAGTGGGGTGCACCATATTGAAGAGAAATGGGCCATTGTAAAAGCTAGCACCACTCATTACAGGCAAATATTAGATTTCTGTCTCATAAGTCTTCCCAAAACATTGTAGAAAATGAAATGGCAAACAACTCATAAGTCACTGCGATATTCAGTGTCAAAACTTTTAAATGAAAATGCTTAATAACTAAGGTGTGTAAATAAAAGTGTAATCAGTTCTGGAGCTACTGGGAATTTACCCAGAAACCTTATTTACCGCTGTTTGCATATGGTTGTTTGTCTTTGTTGCTGTGTTGTTTTAAATTGAATTTCATCTTTTGCTTGCGTGCCTGTGTGAATCATAACTGGTGATAACCTGCTTAACTATGACAGTTACCTGATATTTTGATGAATTGGGACACTGGTAAACTACTGAGCAAAGAACTTCACAAGGTCTTAAGAACAATGAAATAGCATTGTTACATTAAAAAATCATAATAAAAATAGCTTATATAACAGGACATAGAAAGCCAGATACTTGATACTGATTTTGATACCCAATGATTATGAAAAACAAATTGGTTTTAGACAATAAAATGTAATTTTCACTGCAAAATAATAGTACTTTATTTAATATTACCAACTGGTGTTATAGCCTAGTTCTGATATAGGTAATGCTCATTCTAAATCTATTGGAGGCTTTTGATTAGTATTTGTTTTGTTTTTTGTCTTCTTTGTTTATTTTTTTTGACAACCATACAATGAATGTTGTGTCAACCTTCAATAATACACACATGTTCCAATTAAACATCTGCCAAAACTCTGGTTCAATTTTGAAGTGATAAAAGCTTTAGCTACAGCAGACTCAAACTGGCAGTGTGTTCTTTTGGATCTTGGTCTCCATCTACTAGAATGGTAAAACACTATGTGAACGGTGATCTGGATGAACAACTATAATTTTGACCAAAACCAATTTCCAATTCCAAAAACCTTTCTACTATGCTGTATAGATTGTTTCAAAAAATCTACTCTTTCTACTTCTTGTCGTGAAAGTGTTGAACTTTGAAGTCTGAATACTGTGGCCAGTCTCTGTTCTTTGTCCCATGTAATCATTATAATCACTGATGGAAGAAAGGCCAGGGGACCTTCTACCTAAGCTTTTCTTTGAGATTCACCTTTATTGAGACACTTTCAGGTGACAAATGATTGTAATTGTAAATGCATAGACTGCATTTCTACTCGTTTTCCTATAAGTGCTGTGGTCCCTTCTCTGGACTACTTTTATGGCTGCCTCGAGAGTGCAGAAGTCTCCTCATAAAGAAGGTTGTCCCTGGAGTATTGTTAAAGCAGTCACTCTCTGTCTGTGAAAGGCTATTTGTTTGATATTCGTTCTAGCTTGAAACATTTTCTTTATGGGTTTCAAGATTGAGATCTCCTATATTCAGTTGGATTGTAATTGCAAGAATGTGGAGGAAAGTAACAGTGGATCTTAAAGGTTCAGTATGTGGCCATACCGGCTTGTCAAAGCCTGATCCCGTCAGATCTCAGAAGCTCAGCAAGGCCAGGCCTGATTAGTACTTGGATGGGAGACCACTGGGTGCCACAGGGCGGCGCCAGTGGCAAAAACTGTCATTGTGTCCTTAGGCAAGACACTTCACCCACATTGCCTAGTATGAAAGTGATGTGTGCATGCCAGGACTCCCTTGAAAAAGTGATTTGTAATCTCAATGGGACTTTCCTGGTTAAATAAAGTTTTTTTTTTTAAATGTAACTTTTCTCATGGAGGGTGCTTTGCCTGGCTGCTTGGTATTGTTGCTATGCCTGGCTTTTGCACAGTATGTCATTGAATTTCTCTATATTGTATTTATTCTATTCTGTTTTAACTGCCTTGAAAAACATGCATTTTTACTTTGAGCGTAGTCCCCTCTCCCCAGATCTGACCTGTAACTTGGCCTAGTCACGTCATATGTCTGTCTCCATGGATATTTATAAGTTTAATGCCATACTCTGAAGCATTCCATTCTCCAAGGAGACCAGCGACACTCTCACACAATGGTAAAGCAATGGAATATTAATTTTATCTTTTATTAACCCAACAAAAGTGATCATTTCTTGATTGAGCCATTACCAAAGGTACATTCTTGGAGTTAAGTCATTAACCAGAATAAAACTAAGGGATGTGTTCTGAATGTAGCATCTATTTTTCTAGTAATCTAATTTTCTTTTATGCCATGCCTGCCTCTGTGCTCTACAGTTCTGGTCCTTTGGGTTCTTTCTCTGGCCCTGTGGCAATAACCAACTAGAGGTAGCTTGATTTAATAACCGCATTGACATATTGCCCCGGCTGGCTGTGATCTTGCTGCTTATTTGTATTTGGGCCTAGCGAAGGGAACAAATGGCAACGCCGCACCCTCCTCCCATTGGCGAACGGAGTGATTGATCTGATATCAAATGGTTCTTTCTCATTATAGCGACATGGAGGGGCCCGTCTTTGAGCCTGTTTTATTAACTCTGATCTGCAACGCTAACACTTGTAAACGCTGAATTCTAATCAGCAGATGTCTGCTCTCGGCTGCTTTGTTGTTCTGAATGATGGCTATTATTTGCAAGAGGCTTATAAAATGTATACAAATGGGATTTTATTAAAAAGAAGCAAGGGAGACAAAAGCATTTATCTTCCGTCTAAGTGTTAAATTACATTGTTTTCAGTTATATTATTACATATTTACATATTGTGGGCACATCCGAGACATCTTCCCTAAAAATCTTTAATTTGGGGGATATTCCTGCAATGTAATTTGATTATTGGAGCACAGGAAAAGAGGATATGAAATCAACCAGAGAAATGATATGAATAATACATCGACCTAGCCACAGTATTTTTGCCACTGGAGTCGTCAGAGTTGTCAGTGTTGTTGATGTAACTAGAGAAGAGATGGTCAGTTTATTTAAAGGTCCGGCTTGTAGCTTTTCTAGTGGAGGGTCCTACACCTGCTTGTATACATGGAGATTTTATTGAATGTTCCACTATGGCATTAAACTTGTCTCTATGGAGTAAAGCAGGTGACACCATCAGGCCAGATTGTGAAAAACAGAAATGGCTCCGTTTTCCTGAGTCACATTATTCCCCTACAAGTCAAAATGACCTTATAAAATGTTTTCCATACTTCTGATACACCGTTAACCTTTACAGAGATAAAATAGTTTCCAGTCCAAATTCAAAACACTATTGATCAGCCAACATCACCCAAGCCCAATTCTGCTAAAGTACTATCATTTCTGCAGGCTTTTATCAAATATTAATCTTTTCTGTCACAGCAAAATATCAGTTTTTTTGTGTGTGGTCAGTTTGCATGTATTTTAAACCTGATGCTCTTTCAGATTCAACCTTCACCCTTTACTAAGGCCCAAAACTGTACACTCCAATTATATGTCTTTGTCTTTTGAATATTCACAAGTTAAATATTCCCTGTTGCACCATTATGAAAGCGAGATGAAAATGTCACGCAATCTAAATTAAATCATTGCATTCTTTTTTATGCTAAGCTAAAATCCCCTTGACATCTCTTTTAGATTCCACATAAAGAAGCACACAAGCAGGCAGCCTAAAATGAAGAACGGCTATTTGCCTTTGGGGGGCATGTTCCCTAAGGACGAATTGTCTGTGGCTGTTAACTGTAGAAGTACAAACATAAACCATGTCGGACTTGGCATTTATGAGGGCGCATGTCTCCAGGGTTGGGGCTGCAGCTTTGTCGTCATATTTTCTTAAACTTCCACTGTAGTATCATTGCACGTCAAGAGAATCAGCGCTTTAACTCGCCTCAATGGATCACTTCTGAGGCACACAGCGATGTACAGATATCAGGCCAGAGCGGCGCATCATATCACTCAGAAAAGATACTTGAAGAGTCATTGAAATGAGTTGAGATTATCATGTGCCTCAAGCAATGATAAAGTCTTGCAGTGGTCAGAGAATCCAACTTTTCTTTTGAATTTAAGTGAAACGCTCCTTTTGAAGTTACACTTTCTGACTTGGATTCTTTGTATGAAGTGACTTTGCCCTTAACAGCATGTCGGATTATAGTCTTGCAAGCCAAAACTTCAACGATATGTGTTCAGAATCCAGTTGCAATTTTTTTTTTTTCTGTGCAAAATATGACTGATAGCGCTAGCCCAAAACAGCCACTGAGGACATATATGCAGTTTTATCAAGTTGTTCTCTGTAGATATAATGTGAAATAACCTAGACACCAACCATTTGAATACAATCTGTGCTTTTAAAATACCGCGCTATCATTTTTTGGACAAAGCTCACGCACAGCAGTAGAACCAGACTCAGCCTATCATCATTGGTATTGACTGTAAAATTAAAAAAAAAAATCACTATTGGCTGTGCCCTGTTATTGATGATGATGTTTTATTATCAACTAGTTTAATCTTATTGCATAGGTCAGCCTCATTTCAGATGCCATGATGCTGTCGGTTCAGTGTTCTTTTGATGTAGATTACTAACTGGGAACACCCAGCTAAAATTGGGTAAAGTTGTTTTATTTGTTTTGTTTTTTTTATTTCCAACCTCTAAAAACTTTCAGCTCAAAATGTTCTTGCTGCCAATTATGTTATCTTATGACAACTACTTTATTGATCAGCTGATAATTGGTCTATAGTTTATACTTAGTCATGTTTTCACATCTTCTTGACCTTAAATGGCAAAAGTGTGCCTGTAATGAAGCTGATATCCAGAGATTAAGTGTTGGGTGGTGGAGCAGAACAGGACTATATTAGGAGATCGTATCAGGGCTGAGTTTGATCCAGGCTTTAGTTTGTCACTGACAGCAGCATTGACAGTGGAGGCTTATTGATGGGAGGACTCACCTTGGGTCACATGCCAAAGTAAAGCACAGATCCTCTTTACTTCCCACATCAATAGCAATTAGTGTTGAGTAGTGTTTACTTTTAACACAATTATATTACTATTTTCATTAACTTAGGTGTGTGTAGTGTGGAT
Organism: Odontamblyopus rebecca; assembly: GCA_030686955.1. Lineage (NCBI taxonomy): Eukaryota > Metazoa > Chordata > Actinopteri > Gobiiformes > Gobiidae > Odontamblyopus > Odontamblyopus rebecca. The sequence continues at coordinate 14,886,163 of CM060672.1, read as the reverse complement.
GTTAATTCATTTAAGTTGTTCTGTTCAAAGTTATAACTAAAAATATGTGGTTTACATCAAACCTCAAGAGACACCCGTTGTTGCTGTGAGGTATCCTTATATCCCCATCTGTCTGCTCCAAACAGAAATACTTTATTTTCTTCTAGTGTGACTGACGAGTGAATACTGCTGAAGAGATGCTCTTATGAAAATGTTGAAGGACACCATTTTCATAAGAGCATCTCTTCAAAATGAGGCCACTGTGGCTGTCTGCATCTAATCATAGTGTTTTTAACAATCATGAATCAGGAATTAATGCTGGTGTGCTGTTAGCATGCCAGTTGTTGTTAGCAGTAGTGTAGTGCCCAAATGCCTCCTGACCTCCCAAAGACAAAACACATTTAGAAATTCACGTTGAATAATTAGGATGCTAGGAATGCATTAGGAAAATGAGAAAAAAGTCTGGACGACAGCAAACTACTTAAAATGCACTAGTTCAGTTGGCACGTTTTTAAGACACTATAAATCAGGTGCTCCTTAAACTTGTTTTGCCTATTGTCCTGTAGGGAAACACAGCTTACAGGCGGCTAAATTGCTCCAGAGAAAATTCTTGGTGTATTTGCTCTCCTTTGGATTACTGATTCAAAACACTTCTACATTTGAAGTGAATGTGGATTTTCTATTCATAGCAAAGTCTAGCTTTATTTTGTAAAAGGAAAATTCAAGCATTGACTGTTTCAAAGAGAAAAGACTACAACTTTGTGAAGGGCAGACTAATGCTAGTAAAAACAAAAGCACCTTTGCCTAAACTTTTTCATTATTTAGAAGGGTGTCACTGTCCGCATTACCTGGTCGGAGCATTAAGTGAAACCCAGAGAGGTCACAGAGACCCACTTAATTAGCCATTGCTTGCCACTCACTGTACGGCCGTTAATGAAGCTTTGGTAGCGTGTAAACTCTTGCACGGTGTGCAAGGTGTTTTCCCTCTGAGCTGTGGCCTGTTTTTCCACTCATATGTAGCAATGAACTAAAATGTCTGCCTTACAAAACCCACCTGGTTTGATTTACATTTGTTTGACTTTGATGAATAACTCGACTACCCGATATGTTCCAAAGGCAGTTTCTGTTCTCCATCAGCCTTTGATTAAACAGTTTCATATTGAAAGCTGTTCTGTTTAACCTTTCTGCTTGAGGAGCTACCAGAGGGTCTGCCACCTGCCTGTGTCCACTGAGTCCATATAATTACTCTGTCAGAAATTGCCACATTGCACCATTAAAAATATTTTATGCCTACAGTGCCACTTTCCAAACTAAGCAATAACATCTTTATGGAGACTAGCAAGTAGCTGTCCTCTGCACCAGAAAAGTTCCATAGTGCACCTTTATTCACAAAAATTGCATACTTGGTTGTTTAATGCATTGTTATAGGAGTTGCACTCTCTGACTAAGTTGGTCTGTCCCATGTGGAGCACTATAGCCCCTTATTGCTTAGTCCTTAACTCTGTGTACATAGAGCATAAGAAAGAAGGCGCAGACTCAGCAGCTGCACACTTCATCAAACTGTGTACTTCAGCACCAGGCCCCACCGAGACTATATTGATCGGAAGCACGCAGTCGTGGTTGAGAGATGATGCACGACTTTGGATATAGATTTATCAAATATTCATTCCTCTGTTTTTGTATTGCATTGATTGAAAATAATTGACTTTACCTTATACCTGAGATCTTTTAATGGTGATTGATCTGGTCATCTTGGGGCATTTTCGTGATGAAGGTCCAGTGCAGTAGACAGTGCAGTTAAATGACCAGTCTATGAGGCTAGTTACACTCAGTCTCCTTGGTATTTACATTTTGCTGAGGCTTTTTATGTTTTATATCCCTTTCAATCTCACTTGCTTGTATCGCCACAGGGTAAAACAAGTCCACAGCAGCTTTGTTACTCCTGGGTTGTCGTGAATTACATTTCTGATGAGCTGTGTGTCTTGGCTGTGACATGCTATTATAAGAGCACTTTACTGGCTGTTTTCCAGGAAGGCAAAAGGACATTGGCATGGCTTGTTTGTGTGTGCACGTAAACCATCTGGAATCCATAGTACAATGTTTGATTCTCAATATAATGGGATTTCACGGCAACAACATGTTGTGGATTTTTAAATCTGAGAAGAATAAAAATTGGAGAGAAGTTGTCTTAAATCAAAGAGTCTGGATTTATTAAAGCAATTGTGCGCACAGTTACAGAGAAAATGAAAACAAAACCTATCTATCCCTCACGCGAAGTCCGTCTCTCCCTAATCTCATGAATGGTAAAACAAAAACAGGATTCTTATACAGGTGACAAATGTCATAACATCAACATGAGGTAATACAGTATATCTAAACAACCTCCAAACGGAGACTAAATGTCAGGTTCAGCTGAGGCATCCAGCAGAATGCCCCCAAGGATAATCACTATTCTAAATGATGAGAATAAGCAAAGCAACAGCTTGTTGTTTTAAAAACATTGGATAAAGACAGAGCAGAGTGTCCTGCTTTGAGACACCCCAGGAACAGCAGATTACACCATCACATGTGGCAGGAACACAGAAATGCTTTAGCAGTTGTTAGTTAACAGTTCTCTAAACCCATAAAATACATTCTTTAGCTTAAATGGATCCCAACAGAAAACAAAGTAAAAGTTTTCCACCACAAACACTGAACTGAAAAAAATAAAAAATAAATAAAAAATAGTATTATCAGGGTTACTTTGTTACTATAATAATTGCTTAAAGGGCTTGTACCTGATTTTAAATTACTCATGTAAATCTGTTCCATCTAATCCATTTTACTAGAATTTTCTCAGATAATAACTGACACAAAAGCTCCTGACGAGATCAACTTTCAGCTAAATTAAAAAAACAACCCAATTCAAAAACAATTGCCTGATACTCTCCAAGGCACTTGATTCTCTGTCATGGTACATTTTTCAAGACAAGCAAGCAAACAAAGTGTAATACTATCGCAGACAGTTGTTTCTGTGTCATAGTGCATAATCACAGTGGCCAGACTAAATGGGCGGGGCTAAAATTTCAAACTATAAACATGTTGATTTGAAATCGGGTACTTTAAATATTAGTAAAGAAACACATCTACAATTATACAGTCTTTCAATGACAATAAATAGGCATGCGGCTTCATATATGTTAATATATCATACATTATTGCTCACATGTGAAAGGGCTCTTTGACATCTTTGAACAACTGGAAGTCAGTAATAATAATAATAATCTGTAAAATACATTAATACAAGGGGTGCACAAATGCAAAAAAATGATGTTGTACATGTATAGGCCATTCTGTGTTGCAGTCTATTCTTGATTGGAACCCATGTTGCATTATTCCCCAGACTAGCACTTAAATTAATATATTAATGAATTATATTTCTCTCCACCATCTTGCTTTTACTACAGCATCCTAACCTTTAACCTTTTGGCTGGGTACCCAGCATGAGGCCTCCCTCCACATGCAAACACACAGTGAACCGTCAGCTCCACTTTGTCAATGCACTCAAAGGCCAAACATTAACAAGACAGCCATGACGGGACGCTCTTTCCCTGCCTGATTACTGCCTCTGTCACTCACGCTTGGCATTATTCCTCTTCAAAGAGGTTTTTTTATACTCTACAACATCAACAACATGCTTTCTTCTAGTGGTGACAAACTAGATGGGAATGCGTCATCTTTTGTCACAAAATGGTAAACATAGCATTGTCCTTGGGCGCTAGAAAGAATGACTGTACAGTACGGTAATGGCCGCTGCTCACTGTTGTAGTTAATATATCGTAGTAACAAAGGCAACATCTGTGTGATCTAGTGTTTGGCACTGGATACATGGATGTGTCCTCTCCCCTCGCTGTTAAAGGTGTGTGTCAAACAGCTAATGAGAATAAATGAAAAGTCAGTCCAGCTAACAAATCAAAATGTATCGTGTCATCACCAAGGGCAGAGAGAATACTGGTACCAAGTTTTTCACTTTCTACTTCATAAAGTAAAGTGTAGTTTGCCAAAGTGTAAACAAAGAGGTAAGCTTTGAATTCAAATATAATCACAAGTTACTGTACATAAATCATTATTGCTTATTTTAAATGTACTTTGCAGATGAAGTATTTACAACCTTTATATAGCTGTTTATATAGCTGTAGTAAAATGCTTTACTCACTTTGACTATGACAAAGTTGGAATTCCTGTCTGGAGCAAAGGAGTTGTGGGTGAAGTGCCCAGGCCAAATCCCATTGTACATATTTACAAGTGTCTGTCAGTCCTCTTAACTGAATGCCCATTATTAACTCTTCAATTGTAAAAAAAAAAAAAAAAAAAAAAAAAAATCTACCTTGACACTGAAGTATCAACAATCAAAACTAGATACTCAGCATCTATAAATCCCATAAAGATCTCTAAGTTAACATTCAAGAAACTACAATTTTTTGTTGAAAATCACATTCTTTTGTTGTTTCAAAATCAGTATGGAGTAAAACAATTATTTTTTTGATCAAATCAAGTTGGTAGTTTTAGCAGTGACAACACTAGGTCACTCTTATTGTCTAGCTCACTGTTTCTGTAATGACATCTTCTACTCATTAAAGTCAAAACAAAACAAAAAACATGCATATGTCATATTTTGTAGGCCACATACATGTGCACCTTTTACAATGCAAGTTTAGTTTATTACAACATTATTTTACAATTACTTTTAATTGAACACTTCAGGCTTGGTCTTAGGAAATGCCCACGTACAATTTTTTACAAACATGCTGAGCGCACTGCTTTCACTTTATTTTACCCTACTAAAATTTAGACACAAAATTAACTGTAGTCTATAATGAAGACTGGTTAGCCGCTATCAAGAACTCCTCCTAGCCCCCTGTGCTGCCATCACAACTTACAATAAAAAATTAAGAATAGCCTCTGACAAGACAGGAAATGGGCTTGTGTGCTTTTTGGCCAGTTTGTATGTACTTCTAAATCACAAGCACACTGGCGGTTATGACACAAGACAGAGTTTTTTCCTCCCTTTATTGTGGCCATTGATTTAAAACCCAAGTCCGGAGCACTTTAATTTACCAAGTCGTATATCAGGCTGACTGCAGACTAGACCAAAGTTCAGCTGGGCAGTCTGTTTGGCTGTGTGTGAAAAGGGCTGACTTCAGATGACAGATAGAGTGACACTGGTGAGGTTACAGCCACCATATCATATTTAGGGCCTGTCTTTTACACTGATGGTCTGCAGTGCACTTGGATCTTCGTGAATAAGTAATGTAACCCACTGAACTACTTATCCCAAACATGAGGCTAGGAGTGCCATATTTGGGCAACCTTGAACCTCTAGTGCACAGCTGTAGGCTAACATGCAGTAGCACTCTGATGTCCCCTACGTTATTTCTACAAAGTCCCAAAGATCAAGACACGATAATGGTTTAAATACAGTTCTTGCAGCATTTGTAGATCATTGCTGTAGACTTAGAATTGCACAAATGTTACAGTAGCTCGCACATCATTATATATTATAATAGCAAAGAGCAAAAATATAAATGGTACTAATAATAAATCCAAATAAGTAGCAAGAGACTGGTGTCAAATCAGGCATAATTATTCAAATGTACATGCATAAGCAAAAATAAAATATAGAAGTATAGTAATACAAATGTAAAGACTTTGAAAGAAGAAACTGTACAAAGTTAACTACTATTGACTGTTGCTGGTAGTTAGAAATCTAATCGCAGTCACAATACAGTTAGACAATTTCCCAAAATTGTGCAGTCCTAATGCAGACAAAAACTTGATACTTTTTATTGATCATACTAACAAAGCATCCAACCAGCCAAGAAGCAAAACTTTGCTTCTAAACTTTGAAAAGAAGAAGATAACAATATGTTCTTTGAAGACATACTTTGATAGACCCATGTTTATCTAAAAACCTTATATTTAGAGTTGTTGTCGTGACTGTTCCTCCTTTAGCTCTGTTTGTTTTGCCCCTCTCAGCCCTCTGCATGTCCACCTACCAGAATGTCGCCGTTGCCCTGGTAACCCCTCAGCCCTATCATGCTGTATTTCCCAGGTTACCCAGCGATTGTGCACAAGCGCGGAGTGAGAGCGCGTCTCCGGAGACTCTTTCCCTGCTCCACAGCCAAAAAGCCGTCCTCCAGTAATCAAAGCAAGTGGCTCATCCAAAGCTTTGTATTTGTGTCTGTTGTTGTTGTCACTTCTATTACCATTGTCAGTATGGATCTACATCCAAAAGGTTTTTAGTTTTCATTTGAGATATTTTGTCTTGCACAATGTTCTGGGCTTTAACGTGAATCACATTTTCAATACATTTACAGCTGTTGGGTGGTTGGCAACACTACCATTTTCTTTTTCATCACATCTATTCAACTCTCTCAAGTCAGCTCAACTTTATTTCTAGAGCACTTTAAAAATAGCACAGTCGACCAAAGTGCTGTACACAAACAAATGACAAACAGTGACAAATACAGTGGCGGGGACGGGTAAAATATAATACAATACAAATACAGGTAAAAAGTCAACCCTCAAACTTTGTTGAAAGTCAAGGAGAAAAAGTGAGTTTTTAGGAGGGACTTAAAAACAGTGTAGTGAGTCGGTCAGCCTTGGAGCAGCCACAACTAAATCCCATGGCTACCTGAAGTTTAGCATGTTTCGCAAACCCCTTGTGGGCTTTTATTTACACTAAACATCACTTAAACACTTGACAACACAACAGCAGGTTAATTGTCGTCTATTAGGAGAGGTGGTCTTTGGCTTCGGGCCCACAGAGGAGCAGCGCGGGGGATAATGAGGCGACTGGACACAGTGACACACCTCGGATCTATGAAGGGCCTGCTCCAACTGGACAAGTCCTACAGCCCAGTGCGAGACGGGGTCAGACGGCAGCTGGCTTCATTACAGGCCATTACCCAGCTCTACGGAGTTCAGCCACCCTCATCAGCAAGAACAATGGCTCTGTTTGGGAAACTTTGGTAAACATAATGAACGTGGCTGCTTAAAAGAGACACGGCAAGTTTGTAAAAGTCTGCCTCTAAATGGTACCAGCAGGATCTAAAATGTTGTAATTGGATAAATGCTGTGATCGATTTGTTCTAAGGGTATTTCTGATCATAACAGAAAAGAGAACACAGGCAGTTTTTGGAGTGACTGGACAGTTTAATCTGCCTTTTCACTTATGAAGATAATGAGTGAAGTGCTTGTCTGTATATTGTACGAGTTTTTGCCAGTACTGTGCTGTTTTATCTTGGTTTGGTCCTGTTTTGAGCCTACCGTAGTTTAGTCCTGATGTAGACTTGGTTTGGTCAAGTTGAAGTCCTGGTTTAGCACTGGTCTATTCCACATTTAGTTTACTTTTATTCCCAATTTTGTTCTGGTGTGTGTGCAAATGAACAAACCTTGCTTGTCTTGAAAAAGGAAAGGAGCAAATCTCAAATTGTGACCAAAATTCTGACCTTTGCCCTATCTCCTTGCAGATAGTGTCGAGGATGAACTTGAACTGTCTACTGTCCGCCATCGTCCCGAGGCCCTGGAGCAACTTGAGGCTCAGACACGATTCTCTCGCAAAGAGCTACAGATCCTCTACCGCGGCTTCAAGAACGTAAGTGAATACTGCAATCTACGAGGTTTTAGCTGTTTAAACTTTACAGTACATAACGCCAACAACCAAAATTTCAAATGAGTTAAAATTGAGTTTCATCATAGTTGTTTGTTAATTCTTTCTTCTTATAGAACCTTAACACACATGAGTTGAAGGTAGGAGTGAGCTATAGTGACAAAAACATACATATCTTGATAATTCTTTCGGACAATTTTTAGGCAATATAATGACAATCAGAAATGTGCTTAAATGAGCCTCTAAATGTCGTGGGTAAAGTTCATGTCAGTTGAAACAAAATGCCAAAGTTCCTGCAGAGGTGCAAAGGCAAGGAACAGCAAAATACAATTTAAAAAATGCATAGCACACTCAGATGGCCCATGTCCAAAAACTTTTTTTATCTTTAAATAACATTTCAGCAAAAAAGCCTTTGTCAGATATTTTTCTTGCTTTGAACTACAGTATCTAGGTTCAAGTATCACAACAGATGAAGGAAAAGTGCAGAAAGACCACTTTAATTTATACATTAAAAAAAAAAAATTCAAAGCAAGTTTTCTTTTCTTGGCGATGTACCTTTGAATCACAGTATATATTTGATTTATACATTGTAATGAATGCAGTAGTAGATTTAGAAGTCTGGTATGAAGGGTTAATCTGGCAAACTCTGCAGTAAATGTTTTCCGGACAACTCAGATGTTTACATTTCATTGACTTTGGTACATTATTAAACATGACCAGACTTTGTTTTTCCCTTTGATCAGTTTGATGTATGCTTTTTACAACATGGAGATGGCAGCACTATTGCCTCTCCTGTACAGTTTCTAACACTGCAGTCATCATATTTTTCTCACTTGTGCTGCAAAAAATCCTATTTTCATGCAATATTGTTTTGTCAAATCATCAGTATTTATAGTATACACATAATAGGCTGGGTTGATGTTGTAGAAGTTGTCATAATTTCACATTGAGAGCAGAGCTTCATATAATTCCTACAGGAGATTCACAGTTTGTGAAAGAAATATCCAAACCTATGATTCATGATGGGTCCACAAGGTGTCAGATTAAATTATTTATTGTTAAAAGCCTTTTCAACTTAGAACTGTCACATCTTTGGTTGAATAATGGCACCACTTTCTGAACTGTTGACTGTTTGACCTTTGTAAGAGAAGATGTCAGACCCAGTAATTACAGAGATGTTGGCCATAAACCAGGTCAACAAATCTGCAGTCTCATAGTGAAACTGTAAATTGTATTGTAATTAGGTCACTTTTCAGTGCCAGCAAAGTACATTGATATTTAGTATTAAGGTCATGCAGTCCTTATATCACCCTGGCTCTATTGTGATCTCTGGTGTGAGGTGTAATGAGATGACCCAGAATTAACACAACCCAAATTGTCTGGCAGTGAGAGAGCAGCAGCGGTCCTGTGGTAGTGGAACTCCCATGATGCATCAGTGCTCCTGCCGTGTCCTCGCGCAGAGCCAGCCTATTAGTTGGCCTCCACTAGAGACGCACAGACAGAGCTAAGGAGCATGCTAACGAGGGCTGTAATTTGTGCCACACATTGAACTGACTGCTCTGCTCTGGGAGACTGTAAAAAGGCATTTTTGTAGAGTAACTCAGCCGTATTGACTAAAGGAGGGGGTCTCAACGTGTGGTACTGGGACTGTTGACTAAGTATGCGCCAATATGCGATGTCAACAGTACCAGAGCACACTCAAACTAGCATCTCTCTCCTTAGTCATACTTTATTCTGCATTGATGGTTGAGTTAGTTCTGGATAAAGGTCCCATATTCTGCAAAATGGATGTTAGAAAGTTATCAAAATCATACCCAGAGTTGTTTGGTTTCATTCACATATGTTTGAGTAATCCTTTGTTATTAGTTGCTCTGTTAGTGGTAGTTTTCAACTTAATAACTACTTTTTAGCTTTAGTTCAGAAGAAATAGTCAATTCCAGGGCTGAAATCCTTCTAAGGATTATAGTGAGGTGTATAGTTTAAAACCACAGTGGAGCACTTCCTGTGTTATAACATGACGTCACAAGGTGGAATTGAGTGTTTTCCGTTATTAACATTATAACAGATCAGAAAATAGTGTAATATAGACTCTTTTATGATCTCCTTCAGTCTTTGTTATGAATTACAATTAGTATTTTTGACTGTATTACATCTTGTTTATGTCACTATAGATATAGTATATCATATTTCCCAGTTGTACTTCTTAGTGTGTTAAGCTTGAGAATCACTGAAATTAATACCATCACTATTATGCAATGGATCCAGTGAACAGAGCATGGACTTTGTAGTCACTAGCTCAGCGCTGGTTGCTGCATGTGATCAGTTTACATGACCATATTTAACCAAGTGTCTTCTCAGGCACATGCAGCGATAAAAACTCTCGCCAGCTACATTTTCCATTCACTCAGCTCCACAGATGGTCTTTACTACCTTTGTTTGGATTATCTGCTGACATAAAGAGCCTGTGGATGCTGTGAACTACTGACGCATGAGCAGATAACAAGAAACATGGCATATTTTTGCATTCTTTTTTATGTTTGAGCAGCACATTCGGCATAATTATCAAATGGTTAATGGCCCTTTTATTACATAAAGTTGACTCTTGCAATCTTTAAGCCATGTTAAAATGTTGTTGCCTCAAACATACCTGGAGTTGTGTTTTGTTTCTTTCACAAACATTTCAGTAACACTGTTTTATTGGGCTGTCTACATCTCCAAATCTTAAATCCTCTGTTCCACCTTGTGATGTCATGAAGTGGTTGTTTTTTTTAAAGTTACCAGCTACTTTTTGCCATAGAGATTGCAATTCCAGTGCTGAACTTATCCAAATGAGTGAAGGTGTGTGGAGTTTAAAAACACAGTGGAGCACTTCCTGTATTATGACATCACAAGGTTGAGTGTTTTTAGTCTGAGAGAATCACTAAATATGCAGGCTTTGTGTGTTAAATGTGTTTGAATGAAACAAAACACAACTCCAAGTATGTTTTTGAGGAAACATTACTACATTGATCAGAAATTAGTGCAGTATGGGCCCTTTAAGACACCGAGTACCGGTAATGTCTTCTTTATATGGGGGAAAAACTTGCTCACACTGTTTAGAAGTTTATGAGAATCTTGTATTGTCATGTGTCATCTCTCAACTGTTAGCGCTCCGAGACCTGATCAAAATGTGCACAACATAATCCTCATTTGAAAAGATAATTTGTAAATAATTGTTCAGGTATGACTGAACTATACTTTGTATCATACATTAGGTATTCAGCAGTTTGTCCTCGTAATACCAACCAGAAGAGTTGAGTTGATTATATTTCTGGACAGCTTAAATCTGTATATGGGGGACACTGGGCATTAGTAGTGTAGATAACTAGAGTGTTGCCACTGAACTAAAAATATATGTGCAATGCCTTAGAGCAAGTCTATTGTAGTTATAACCAGACCAGTTTGAACATACTTACTGCTGTTTGTACATTTGTGACATTATTGAGCAACTAAAAAGAAATCCTGAGTTGGAGTTAATAGTCCCACTATTTTGATTACATGTCTTAGTGGGGGTCTAAAAGTAGTTTAGTAATTCAAAATAATTCTAGTAAAGACATTTCATAATTATAAAATTATTCTCCCCGGCACTAGAAGATGAAGCAAGCTGTGAATAGTCATGCAATTGCTTTGCTAAGTCTTCAGGCATTTTTCATTTACTATTTAATTCAGGAGTTTACTATTTCCAAACCCCTACTGGCCAATAACACGATGACAAGACATTCTAAAAAGAAATTATGTCGGCTATTAAGCTGCAAACGACAATATGTCACCTCCAATATTACAAACTGTCTGCATTTAGTTCCCAGAGTGCATAAACATGGAAAAAGTACTTTTTATTACATGTGGTGAAGGCAAGTGGGCTGGAAAATACAGTTGTTCTCCTAAAAAGGCACCGCCAGACCCTGACCCTGAAGGCGGACTTTTAAGTTCTCAGAATTAATTGGAGCCGATGTGAGTTTTGCCCCACTGTCCTTGTGCGCATCATTTTAAAAGGAGTGAATTGCTCTAATGTGGCTGGATGCACCGGGTCATTTGTATTGGCAACAGATTTCAGGCCTCATTTACACAAGTAAATCAAGCAAGATGTCCAGAAGAGGCAAATATGCAATGCTGGCCATAACATTATTTCCGCATGCATTATGGATACGTTTTGAGGTGCAATTTAGGGCAAATATATTGAAATTCAGATGCAAAAGCCCATCACTATTTATCAAGGTGTACAGTGTCATTTTTCTGGTGGAAAGTACCTATTTGCCTCTATGGAGACAGGGCTCTACAGTGTGCCCATTTCACTCGCATATGCGAGTAAATATTTCATCGTGCGAACGTGGTAAACAAAACAAGCGCACATGTGCGAGTGCTTCTGCAGCCACAATAAGGAGAACTGCGCACAGACCTAGTGCAATGAGTTAAACGTTCTACATGTGTCAAACATTAGGGGCAAACTCACACTAGGACTTTAGAATCGTGCCCAAGCCTGGATCGCACCTAAAGCGCGGCACGCCCAGCGCGGCACGCCCAGCGCGGCACGCCCAGCGCGGCACGCCCAGCGCGAGCGCAACCGAACAGTGCATGACCCCAGCAGACGAGCTCCGCGTGTGGCCGATATCACTGATACGAACAAACTCAGCTTCAAAACACACCCACGCCCCCTTAACCGAGGAGCAGCACCGCAGCAGGACCCACACCTGCCCCACCATTCAGTAGACACCCCCACACTGCTGGACTTCCTCCTCCGCTAAAGCGAGAGTTTTGTCTTTGTCTTGTCTCGGACTCGAGCGCATTTGGACTCGGCCCCGTCACGGACTCAAGGTCTGAATACTGAGTCCGTCATATTTCATTACGGCCGCTGCTGTCGGCACTAAACTTGTACCGGTGTGCGGGACCTGTGCACTGGAGCCCGCGGACACCGCGGCACCGCCAGCGCGCGGCTCGTCCACAGCGTCACCCTCCTGTAACAGCCTGCATCACAGGGCAGGTTAAACATCCCACCTGTCCATCCGCCTCGTCAAATACGCCAATACTAATTTTATGTCTGTGTCCGCACAGAGCAGAGCTACGGCACAGAGCAGGTGATATGTGGGCTGAAGAAAATGCCAAATAAATCTGTTTGTCACAATGTGCGTTTGGTTTGGTAAATGTGCAGAGACAAAATACCGCTTTAAAACCAGTAAGAGAATGTAACTCCAGGAATTTGAAAATACAGGTTTAAAAATCCTACCTACGTTTTTCACCTTGAAACAGTTTTGTGTAAAGTGCCAGTGGAAGTTCTCTTAAAGAAGAGGTTCTTAAACTGTGGGTGAAGGTCCAAAAAGGGCCACAGAGTGTTTAAGTGCAGTACAGTTTGTTTGACTTATTTTAAGTCTAAATATTAACCAGATAAATGAAGATATATTTATAAAAACATTGCGATCATGCAGGAAAAGTACAGTCATAATTCTTTTGTTTTCTGTATTAAATTTATTCAGTGTTGGTGTTGTATGTGCAAGTTCTGCACTGTAATAATCGTTTAAAACGAAAACCTATTTGTGCCCCCATTTTTTTTCTGTGCTCCTAAAATTTTTGACTTAGGGGCACGTGTGCTCCTGAAAAAAAAAGTTAGTGTAGAGCCCTGTATGGAGATATTATTGCTCGCTCTGGATGTTCCACAGCATGATTTTAACAAGGTTACAGGTTACAGTTACAGGTCAGAGTCAAGTTTAATACCTTCCTGCGTGAGACACCATCTTTGTTTTGACACAAATGGACAATGTCAATTCAGTCTACATTTCTGTCCTCTTTGGTTTAGACCTTGTTTACACCTGGTTTAGTTTTGGTGGGATAAGTTTGAGAACCATTGAGTTAATCCACCTGTCAATCATGCTCTCTGAAATTGGAGAGACAGGATACGGTTCCAGACTCGCTTGTCTTGTAAAGTTTTGTCAAAGCATGTGGTTCTAGCTGGACAGGTAAGCTCTATGCATGCATGTTAGAAATGTATCATTATGAGTCTTTTCATAGGGCCAGTGCAACCTTTATGTAACTGCAACTATAAAATTAATCCACTAGAATAATATGTAAATGAAATCGTATTCTTGCTTATAAATTTTAGCTGATGGTCTTGTTCTAGATCATGGAACCTCATATCTCTTTGTCTTTCTCATGTCTTTCACAGGCTAAAAGGAAAACATGGCTTTAATGGCAAAAAGTCTGTTTGTTTGTACATTTCTGCTGGTGGCATTATAACATAAAACTCAGTGACCCTATCCTGCAATGCTACATACAGTTTCTTTCTCATTGTTCACAGAGCAGAGCAGCTCCTCAGGCATTAGATTAACATCTTCCTGTTTCTACCCCATTATGACAGGACCAATGCCTCCGCTCCCACCCAGGTCGGTCCTATCCTAACATTGCTGCATCGCTTCACAAGTTGCCGCTAAGGAATTTCATGCCTGAAAGCGCATGCATTTCACAGATTGTATTTGTGATTTCCTTATCATGGTTGAGATAATTCAACAAGCGAATCCAATGAGCACAAATCTATTCTGTGACTTCTCGCTCTAATAAGACTGTGTGATTCACCGCACGGCTAAATGAAACGTCAAATCTGAAACGGGGATGTTTGTTTACATGTCTGTCTCTGCTGTTCAAAGAATAACTATGGTTTCAATATAAATGTATTGTAAATGAGAAATGATTGCTTTCATTGAATTCCTTTTGTTGTCCCTGTCAGGCTGTAGCTGTGACATGTGAAGACAAAGGTTTAATTACCCCACAGGATAAGGCTCCAATAAGTGAGAATCTAATTGTGTTTTATACAACTCTGCTGAAAGAAATGGAGCTAAACAAAGGCCCCTAAGAGGACCTGTCATTAGCAGAGAGCAGAGATTTACTTGAACCACATAAGGTCGGTACTGGCAAACTTTACTATTTAGTTTATCTATTTACTGACACTGATACCAGGTCTTAATTATGACTTTCTTGCTTAAAGATCATATATTACACAAAATGGAGTAGTGAGCTTTAAGCCATGTTATTACGTTGTTGCTTCATCCGAAACCTACCCAGAGTTGTTTTCTTTCATTCACAGAGGTTTGAGTAACTATTTTTTATTAGTCTGAACATATCCAGCGCTCACAATGCCATTCCACCTTGTGATGCAACATAATGGTAGTTTTCATTTTTTCTTTTTCTTTAAAATTTTACAATTAGTTGAGTAGATTGGCAATTCCAGCTGCATCATTCTAGTGAAGGTGTGGAGTTTAAAAACACAGTGGAGCACTTTATTTATTGTTATTATCACGAGGTGGCATAGGGTCACATTTTTGTAAAGCTCTTTTCCACCTTCTAGGCACTCGATGTGCTCAGAACCAAATGTTCTGTTTGAGAGAAGAACTCAGCGTAAATATGCAGGATTTGTGTGTTAAACGTGTGAATGAGCAAAACAAAACTCCAGGTGTGTTTTTGATGAGGAAACATTATAACATGGATATAATAAAAATATACACTATTTTTAGGACCTTTAAAGGCGAACTGTGTAACTTTTCGGATGGCGGGTCCCCCACTAGCTTGTCACCTTGGAGGTTTTGCAATATGTTAATAAACTTATCTCTTTGAAGACAAGCAGGTTATGTCACCTGGCCAACAGGTTACAGGTCAGATCTGTGGACTCACTGTCACAATAGGGTATTTTCTGGCAGCAAAAACCTACTTGACTTAATTGTAGATAGGTTTAATACTTTATACTGTGGATCATATGAGAGAACTTGTGTAATTGTAAACTTTGATATAGGAATATTCTGGAATTGCTTTTTCGTTTGTTATATTATTTTAACATTGAATTTCAATACCTTAGATTGTGCAGAGAGCAGACCTACAATCAAATCAAGAATATTTCGCTCAATTCATTAAGAGTACACTGTAACTTTTCACCACCCGCCTGTTCTAAGAGATTAATTTAATGTGACAAAACAAATACTGAGACAAAACATTAGATTCATCTCTTAGAACAGGCGGGTGGTGAAAAGTTACAGTGTACTCTTAACGAATTGAGCGAAATATTCTTGATTTGATTGTAGGTCTGCTCTCTGCACAATCTAAGGAATTGAAATTCAATGTTAAAATAATATAACAAACGAAAAAGCAATTCCAGAATATTCCTATATCAAAGTTTACAATTACACAAGTTCAGATTTTAGCAAGCACAGTTTGAATGCATCATCTTGCTCTCCTCTCTTTTGCAGAAGCTGTAGGCGGACATTTTCTGAACTTTAAATTGAATTCTGGGGTACAGTGTTCGAAGGTGATGTCTGTATAACCGCCCTTCTACGCTCTCTATCAGAAACCTGCCAATACCATCACCGCTCTGCAACTACGATAAAACACTAACAGATTTAAAGTTAGAGGACAAGATTTTTCATTTTCTTTTAAATTTGTGCAGATGGCTAATAAGATAATAAGAATTGGCTCATTTAGACCACAGCACCATATCATATTTAATCAGCGTGCTATCACTAATGACAGTTTTAATTGCCCATCTGGGGTAAATAGAAGCCCTCCCCGTTTCCTTAAAGTGCCTAATTACCTCCTCCATGCAGTACTCATACACAAAGTACAGAGCTGACAGCCAAGTCACTGCAAAGTTGTACTATAAGCAAACAAACCTCTAATGAACAGTGGGCTACTCTAATGCCTGCTGTGAGGTGAGGTAGCCGTAACATATTGGAATCATGATGTTTTCTTTTGTGTTTAACAAGGTACTTTGCATTTTTCCTGCTGTGGAGGACTTACATGGTTACTTGTCTTGTTTGTGCAACTGCTTGTGCATTTTTGTCATTCTAGTGTTAACAAAAAACCCTGTAAAAGCAGATATGCTTACATGTATGTCCACCACCTGCTTGTCTCATGGAGATGTTATTACTATTTATTACAATTCAGCGCCTGGGAAACGTGTTTTTGTTATAGTTCAACATATATTTATTGATTGTCAGAACTTCTAAACTTTTTAATTTAAAAGTTTCCTGGTGGAGGGTCCGTGAAACACTTTTCTCCATGCAGATGTTATTGCTTCGTCTGGAATGCTTCATAATATGGTATTAAACCTTTCTTTTTTCTTCATGGAAACTAAACCTGACCAAGTTACAGGTCAGATCTGTGGAGAGTCAACCCTGCCTGTTTTTCTAGGTGAGCAAAAAAAACAAACTGTAATTTAATAAATCTAAGGCAGAGCTGTGACATATCCACAGAAACAAGCAGGTGACGGACACAATGCACCTTTAAGTTAGCTGTTTTTAAGCATTTTGTTTTTCATTTGGCACCTTGAATTCTTGCAAGTCTTCTCACCAAACCTACACACATTAGATAAAACACAGTGCAGTGCCATGGACTGTAAAATCATTTTAGTAAGCCTGTCACTTCTTCACTCAGAGCCGTCTTTCTGGTGAGTACTTTCCCTAAGCCAAATCTGTGTCCCTCAGTGCCAGAAACTATTCTCTCCAAAATGGCAGAAATAGTCACAGAAGCCGGCGCTCTGAAATAGACGAGATAAACATGTAAAAGAGCACAAACCATTTTAGGTCGCACGATATGGCTAAATGGACGTTCTTTTTATAGTTTTCATAGTTAACCAAGACACTGAACAATGATCTCTCTGAATATTAGTACATCATATCATTGTGCTTGTAACTTATACAGTTGGGGCCAAGAGATTTTACAAGGATTAAATCATTAAATTGCACTCATTTTTGGCAATGTTCGGCTTTTTTTTGTAAAATAATCATTCCAAAATTCTCTGTCTGCTTAACACAGCCACTTTTCCCCCTTCACTCCTCTTTTAGTCAGCTTCTGTCATGCTCTGAGTCTGAGTGAGTGACAGGTAGATTTAACTAATCACACTAAATAGATTTGGTCGGGTACAGTAAAGTATGTAAAGTTTTAGTTATCTCCAGATACGTGGATTGTGAGCAAGTCTAATTAAAAAAAAAGTCATATCTCCCAACGAATACAGTGTACAGTATACATTAAGAAATAAATGTTTTCTATGGTAAAAATTAATAACTGGGTCAGGAGTTTCCACAAATGCTGCTTTTGGCTTTTCACTGTGTGTAGCAAAATTGTAGCAGTGTTAAAAGTGCTATTGTCACATTATTAGAATTTTAAACTGGATTTCAATAACCATAAACCATCACCATAAAATACTGTCTTTAATTAGGTCTTTTTGAGCATTAGAAATGCCACAATTGAAATAAATGTTATACAGATATATTTAATGCCATACTGCGGAACATTCAAAACAAAACAGCAAGAAAATTACACAGTGCATCTTTAAATAAATTCTGTTTATTTATCTATCTATTTTTTGGGCTGAAATTGTTACAATTCTAAGAAAGCGACAATTCAGCTCAAAGTTGTTCTTATTATAGTATTGATTTATTTGATTGTTCGATTTTTTTTTCTACAAAGTATTGAATCCGTCTTTATTCCAACCTGGTCAAGTATTCAGCCACTTTCATCTTGACTTTCATCTTGTCTTTTTGTCTTCTTGTCAGTGTAGTCCTGGTTTAGTCAAAGTTTAGCTGCAACTTTCGAAGTTTTGTTGTTGAACTTGTTTTTCTTCAACTCATTTTCCAAAATATGTTCAAAATGATATTATTACTCCCATTTCTCCTATTTTCTTGTGACTTATTTCATAGAAGGCCACACACTGTACAGTCTCGCTTTTCTCCCTCCATAACCACATTACAGCTTACATATTGTGCGCTGAAAAATATCCTCTTGGTTTGGCAGATAGCAATAGACCAAAGGTAAAGCATTTCCTGAACTGCAGAACTCAATATCCGGCTAGTGTACGGACCCCCAGCCTGGCTGTCTGTTACAGTGGGCACAAATTGAAGCCATGGAAAGTGTCTGTCTTTATTACAGCGTAGACTCAGAGCAAGGTCATCCTCTGCATCTCTGATAGAAGCAGGTTTTCGACAAGGCTTACATAACCATCTTTTCTCTGGATTTGAATAGATACAAAGACACAGGTGGGTGACTCAGGTAGAAGCTGTAGTTTAATAGAAAGGAGGCAAAGTTTACAAATAAAAGAAGTATTACTATGTTGTAGGGCTGTAGTCCATTAGAAGTTTAGTCCATTAATCGGATCAATCAATTCAATCCAATTAACATTGGATTGAATATTACAGTTTCTTATGATATACAATCCCAAACATACACTGTTATGATGGAAACAGCATCAGTTAAGTGCTAGTAAATACTATGCAAAATGAATCTTTCTTCCAATTTTGGGTATGAACATGGTTTGAACTTACGCATTTTATTGTAATACCCCAGCACTTGTAAGGATTTTTGATTGGACAACAGCAGAATGGAGAAGTTAGTGAGTGACTTAGATGAAAATTTTATATTTTTTTGTATTTCTTCGTAAAATTATTCACATGCTAATCTGCCTTCCTATAAATCTTATAAATTCCTGGTACTTTTTTGCATAAGTTCCTGGTACTTTTTTTGCATTAATAGTTGTTTTTGCATGAACTCCTGTTCAGGTGGGGTCTTGTGAGTGCAGTTTGGGTTAGATACATAGAGAGATGTAACAGTTCTGAGAGCTTTTTCCATCACGTTCCCTTTTTAGTCGACTTAAGTCGACTTTATCTGCAGGACATTAATCTTTAATCAGATTTCTTTCGTCTACTGCATCCCTAGTAATCAATAACTGACCAAATACTAATTAAACATAAATAGTTTAAGTTAAATAAGTTAAGGTATGTTTTAATCTCCCTGTAGCGAAATCTGTCCTCTTCATTTGACCCATCCTTCAATGCCACTGGGGCAACCTGGCAGGAGCAGTGGACCCAACTTTAGATCTTGAACAAGACTTAGTCATTACTGTCATATTTGGAGGATTATTTACTGTGCATGTTTTAAGATGCACAGTAAAGAACTAGATCAGGAATTCATCAAGTCCAAGTAGGAAATACCCTGATTAAACTAAGCTAGAAGGAGAATGGCAGTTTGATCCTGCCCAAGCCACTCACTTTACTCACCTTGCATGTGTATGACTACAGGTGGTCAGAGAGTTCAAAGCTCAGATTTGCAGTCTTGCTTCTGCCAGTCTTCTCCAGGGCAACTGTGGTGAGAAAAGCATCTTACCATCACAGAGTAAAGGGAGTGAAGACTTTTGACATATGGGGAAAAAGTGTGCACATTATCATTACTTTTATTAAATTTAATTACATTTGAGAATTGCTTTTCTTGGCTTAAAGTTCAGTCCGAGAGTATTCAAATCTGTCTTGTTCTGTTTCAGGAATGTCCCAGTGGAGTGGTCAATGAGGAGACTTTTAAAGACATCTACTCGCAGTTCTTCCCACAAGGAGGTTAGTATCATGTTGTGGAGCTCGTCTTACATCTAAGTACTCTTACTACTATACTACTGGATCACATTTCCCAATGCAGTGTTACCCTCTTGTACAGTACAGGTCCTACACGTAAGCACCAAATATGGACATTATGTAACATGGCCCAATTAACTTCTTAATGTATTTATTACCGTATATTCATGGAGACTTATTTTTTATTTTAGCGCAACAAAGTTCATGTTTTAGCTGACATAAATTGGAGATATGGGGATATTTTGTTTCCAATTGCTCTTAGGAAAAGTAGAACTGGATGTTAAATACTTCATCACATCACAGAAAACACTATGTATTTTTGGATTTAGTTGTTTTAGATCAATATTGTGATTTAAACAGACTCCATATTCCCGATCAATACCTGTTTTCACTGCCACTGGCTCTCTACTTACTTTATTTTATTATATTTACTTACTATATTTTATTTTATTACATTTTTATTATATCTGTATTTTATTATATTTTTACTATAGTGTTTACTTATTTCCCTTGTATTTGCAAACACTTTTTTGAAAAGTACTATTTATTGCATGCTATTAGTACTTGAATATCTTAGCGAGTCTACGGTTCTCTCATCCTAAGCATTTCATTGCACTGTAAACCTTGTGTTGAAACCTGCATATGACAAATAAACAATCTTGAATCTTAAATGAATTCTCCAGTTTTATTTTCTTAATTGATGATACCTGGAGGATTCAGTGGTGTTGTATAGTCATTTTGGTGTAATAAAATTAAAAAAAAAAGATAGGAGATGCAGACGGCTACACAGCTTTTTATTGTGAGGATGTTTATGGCGACATCAGCTCCAGTTGGGTACTACCAATTTCTAAGGCAAAAGTGAGCGCACTTGTCATTTTACATGAATCTTGCGATTTAAAATGTTCAGATTGCAACATAAAGATGTCATAGACTAACTATATCGCAGACTCCAGCACAATAGATCTTCTGTAAAATGTCTAAAATATAAAAGATCCTCGTGTGTCATAGATTATAATTATATACCAGACAAAAGCATTTTATGTCTTTGAAATGCTATAATATAGTGTTTTTTTCACACTTTCCATAGTAACAAGAGGTCCTGTACGTAGTAGCTGATTCATCTTAGCGCCTCTGATTATAATGAACAGATCCAAGCCTAGAACACAGTCTGCCTTTGATATCTGCTCAGGGTACAAAGACTCAGCAGCAGCACCACATGTAATGGCCTTAGAAACAACAGTACAACTCTTAGCTCTCAGCAATCTACATTTACATGAAACAAGATTTTTTTTTAGTCTTTTGAACTCATAAAAGATGCTCCAAAGTGCTCTTATGTGTTTGTACGTGAGATGGGTGCTTAAACTAACCCCTGCTGTTTATTCTCCCATAGATGCGTCAACATATGCACACTTCCTGTTCAATGCATTCGACACAGACCACAACGGATCTGTGAGTTTTGAGGTAAGTGGGTTTTAGTCCGAAGATAAGACTCTTGTGGGACTCTTGTTACGTGTTAACTATGGACAATTTATCGAATGAATAATTTGTAATTGTCAATAATATGCTTGGTCATATGCCAGTAAGCACGACGTTTTGCCCTCTGTACGTGATTTTTATGGTCTTGCAAAAATGAAAAACTAGTCACTAGGTGACTCTCTGTGAGTCACTTTGAAAATGCATTCTGACTAGGAGAGAGTTTTGTAAGACTGTAAACTTAAAAATTAAATGCAGACAGCAGGCCGTGGACAAATTTAGCTCAAATATATGAGAAAAAACAAGTACAGGACCTTAAAAGGGGCATATTATTGAAAGATTGTATATTAATTTTAAATCAAGTGCTTAAAATGCATCATTATCCATCTGCTGTCATCATTTATCATAATCTAGATCTACATTTATAATCTGCATGATGAGCCCATCCTGAGACACAGACCGCAGAGAGTCTGAACTTTGTCCGTCTTTGATTTTGAACTAAACACATCTTACATTTATGCACTCACAAATGTTTTCTAACCAGTCTGTGCATGTATGCATGAAAACATATAGCCGGTTGGATTATCAGTTGCTCACTTTTTCATTTAATTGATTTTGATTTGATTCATTTTGGTGGTTACTTCATTCATACATAACTCACTGAATGTCAAAGGGTTGTATACGGGTTCAGTATTTCCATGTTTTCATATGTACAGAATATTTAGGGGGAAGCCGCCCCGTATACCCATATTTTGCGTAAATCTAAAATGACACATCAAACACATTTCTAATCTACCGTCATCCACCCCAAGGCGCCATGGTGCCAGTGTTTTATGTAATCCGTAACCCCAATCATTTTAATTTCTCTGCAAGCTCAGTCCAAATAAATCAACGCAATAAATATGTATAAGGAGCGTATTTGCTTATTAGGCCAGTAAAGCTGTCATTACTTTAAACCACGGCTCTTGTTGTTACTGTGAAGTGTATAGACTCCCGAGGGGCTCACAAGGATTATGAGTTGCCTAATCATTTGAATAATGAGGTATCAAGAGTTATGATGTTTGAGCCATGCCTGGTTTATCATGGCTGTGAGTAATGCAATACTTTTCTGATATATGCAGAAAGCCGAAGTCTGTTAAAATATGTATAATTAAAAAGCATTTGACAGATTACACTGCACTCTTCATTAAATTATAGTTACCATGATTGTATTTAAAGGACCCGTATTGTGCTATTTTCTGTTCTATGTTATAATGTTGTTGCCTTATCTAAAACATACCTGTGAACTACTGCTTCATGACATCACAAGGTTGAACAGAGCATTTTTAGCCTTGGAGATATCGACAGGATTAGAATACAGAATTACTCAAACGTGTGCCTCAAGTGGAGGAGTTCAAGTATCTCGGGGTCTTGTTCATGAGTGAGGGGAGGGTGGAGCGTGAGATTAACAGGTGGATTGGCGCAGCGTCGGCAGAGATGCGGTTGCTGTATCAAACTGTTGTGGTGAAGAGGGAGCTGAGCCGAAAGACAAAGCTCTCGATTTACCGGTTTATGTTCCTACCCACACCTATGGTCATGAGCTCTGGGTAATGACCGAAAGGACGAGATCGCGGTTGCAAGCGACCAAAATGAGTTTCCTCCGCAGAGTGGCCGGACACCCTTAGAGATAGAGTGAGGAGCTCAGAGTAGAGGTGCTGCTCCATGTCGAGAGGAGCCAGCTGAGGTGGTTCTGGCATCTGTTCTGGATGCTTCCTGGACGCCTCCTTCGGGAGGTGTTCTGGGCATGTCCCACTGGAAGGAGGCCCCGAGGGAGACCCAGGACATGCTGGAGGGACTGTGTCTCTCGGCTGGCCTGGGAACACCTCGGGGTCCCCACTGGAGGAGCTGGAGGAAGTGTCCAAGGTGAGGGAAGTCTCAGAGACTGCTGCTCCCGTGACCAGACCCCGGAGCAAACAAAAATGGATGGATGGATGTGTGAATGAAACAAAACACAACATCAGATATGTTTTTGAGGAGGTAACAATGTTCCAACATGGCTAAAAGCTCACAGGAGGCAATTTTACATAATATAAAGGAGCTGTAAGATATTGCTAATAATAATAATGCTTAGTCTTCTCTGTATCTCATAATGTTAACAAGGGCCAACTTACATAATGGCTATTATTTGACAAATACATGAAGGTTTAAAGTGTCATGTTAAAGGCTTTTCTTAATTGTAAATTGTATCTGCATTTTTATGACATTTTCAGTGTTGAGAACGTAGGTAGAGGTATTTTGTTTAGAACTCACAGCTATTTTCTTTATTTTTGTACTGTGCTTTGTCCATTCAGGATTTCGTCATGGGCCTCTCTATTCTTCTGAGGGGCACTGTGCAGGAGAAACTGAACTGGGCCTTCAATCTGTACGATATCAATAAAGATGGCTACATCACTAAAGAGGTACAGTGTTTCTGAAGCCAAAATCACAGCATGATTCCCTGGAAACAGAATAAAACCATACTGGTGGTACATTTCCCATGTAAATTGGTACATTTTATGCCACCCGGTGGAATATTGTAGTCATCGGAGCAACATTTGCATGGGAACAAGCCCATCTCCATACCAAATAAGAGTCTGTTTTGTGGAGATAGAAGCTTATGGTTTACACAATAAACACATCCATAATGAAAGCTTTTCTAATAATTTATTTGGGGGCAAGGTCACATACAGGGGCTTTAAAAGTATTCACTAGATTATTCTTCTATTTATGTTGTGAAGTTTGTTGGCAGCAGTTTTTCTTCATGCTTTATTAAGAGGAATGTTATTATAAAATGCTGAAATTATTTTTGTGAAACCGTATTTGGGTCTAAAATCATTTTAAGGATTCTGTTGAAAAAAGGTTCAATTCAAGTCAGCTTTTATGTAGATATTTTCAGTCAAAGGAGGCACCAAGTAAACAGATAACTGTTCTCTAAGCAAAACTTTAATTTAATTATTTAGGAGCTACTCTGAGCATATCTGTATGGATGTGGTGTTGTAGGAGATGTTGGACATTATGAAGGCCATCTACGACATGATGGGCAAGTGCACATACCCCGTCCTCAAAGAGGAGACGCCTCGCCAGCACGTAGAGGTTTTCTTTCAGGTAACTGGGAACACATTCCCTGTTATTCAAAAGATGTAATCAGCCTCTAATCTTTAATGTTCTGTTTTCTCACAGAAGATGGATAAAAATAAAGACGGAGTGGTAACCATAGATGAATTTATTGACTGCTGCCAAAATGTGAGTAGTGAAACCCTTTTAAAGTGTGTATGAGGTTTTTGTGTGAGTGGAAAGTGGTGTGCGGAGGCCGATGGTGCAGATTGGCAGTCTTGCTTTTGTCAGTCTAAAGCAGCTGTGGGGACAGAAGCATCTTACCACCGCTCAGTATGGAGTAAATGAATGAAGACTACAGTAGGGTTGTCAAAAGTATCGAAAGCCTGATACTAATTGACTAAACTAATAACAAAACTAAATGCCCATTTGAGCAGGCATCGATTCCTGAACAGTTTTAGTGTCATTTTGAGCTTTATCAGAACTAATTTGAGATCTCATAAGAAACATAAAGAAAATTACATTTGATTACTAAAAAGGAGCATGTTTTATCTTCATTGTGATATTGTATATCAGTATTGAGTGTTGAGTCAATTTCTTAATACTGAAATGTTCCTCTACAATGTTCTGCTTTGAGTGACTTCAAAAAGCCTGTACAAGAGCAAGGTTATATTATGCAATTACCTCTATATATGTCACATGTGCAGCCCATGTCCAACCAGGAAGTAAACAGATTAACTTTACAAAAATGGTCAATTAAGGGAAACTAGGAGAAATAAATCATCTCACCTGTTGTAATGAAGCTTTCTGATTTCTTGTGTTTTCAGGATGAAAATATCATGCGATCGATGCACCTGTTTGAGAATGTTCTTTAACTTTTGTCTGGGTTTTGGAGGCTGTGGAGGATCGAGAGGACTTCATCTTCAGCTTGGTCCAGAGACAGACTTGGACTCAAACTGTGTACAGTGTGCTATGCAGACTTTTGACCATGAACATACCATTATAGGTCATGACAGTGGGCCACAGGTAGGAGTAGGCAATACAACAGGACCACTCTGGAGTTAAGGGCCATTTAACTCAAATGCACGACAGTGAAAAGAAGAGTCTAAACACCCAAGTGATAATGAAAAACCTACATCAACTTGTGTATTGTCTCTTGTGGGTCTTTGCGTGATTCTATTTCTCTATAAAGCGATTTCCCAGCTTCAGTACAGCACCATTTAATGACTTTACGCCTGCTTTAACTTACTGCCAAGCTGTGGTGGGTATAGTACTCTGTTACATCTACTTTACTTTTATACATTGTGTATAAGCAATCAAAGCTTTTTGTTGACAATTATTAATGACTTAAAATTTGGTGTTTCTTGCACCGCTCATTTGAAAATTGAAGATTTTATTTTATTTTATTTTATTTTTTAATTATCAGGGGCGGTCCTTATTAATATCAGGCACGGACAGGAATTTTTACACACACACACACACACACACACACATAAATATGCTACTCTACCCATTTCCGCTGCCACCTGAAATCACTGTGAATTTTAACCACATTCAGAACATAAATACAAAAGTGTCTACCTGCTTTACACATTTTAGTCTGGTCTAAACTGGCTCTTTACTCCAGAGTACTCCTCACCTTTTCTCATTGTGGTCTGTGTTTTCTCTTAAAAGAATTTAGAAACCATTTAATTGTATATACTATAGATAATAGATAAGAAATATATGAGAGAACGTTTCAACTTTGTCCATGTTTACTTGCCAACCATGTTAAGACAATACAAAGATTGTATTGATGTCAAATCGGACCATAGTGTTGGTTTGTCAACAGAAGCACACACATGTAACTTAGAGAGTATGATGTAGGACGACCATGTCTTTGTCAGAAGAAATGCTGCTTTTAGTGTTTTTCAGTTCATATGTCCATCCATTCCGGGTATAGTACAAACCCAAATACAAAAATTGTGAGGGAGGCGTTGTGTAAAATGTAAATAAAATGCTATGAAATTCCTTATAACACAATATTGTATTTTACCGAATGTGAGTACACCCTAACTAAAAGTTGTTAAAGCTTTAGGTTTGCATGGTAAAAGTTTCATCTTGGTCACAAAATTATTGATTGAATTAATTAAGATGTAATGATTTATGGGAGCAACACATCTCTTACAACATAAGTTAAATAATCAACTATGCTCTGAAAAACAGTTATGATTTTACATTAATCTTACTCCTGGACATATGGTCCCAACCACCACCAATTCACACATTCATACAAGTAAAAGATTTTAGAGATATCTTTCCTTACACCCCTAGCTTTTTTAGATTTCATAAAACAATTTAACTTTCATTTACTTTACAAATATTCAACTTGTTGCCACCATCAAAATCACCATGCAACGCTTTTCATTCATACTTTGAACTGTTTTTCCAGTGTCTCCGCTCTCATTTGTACTTGGGTTTGTACATCAGTTTGTCTTAGTTTTTAGCACTGGGGCAGTGTCGGTATTATTTATATGGTATTACCTTCATTGTATAAAGGATTGTGAGTTGTACAGTATTAAACAAGAATTCACGTCTTAAAGTGAATATCAGATTTTGGATTGAATGGTATCAGGTTGTATGTTGGTATAAATAATAGATACCACTTTACAATAACTACACCTTAATCAGCCTTAAGGAAGCATGAACAAATACTGTATTCATAATGAGCAAATGTTTTATTAGGAACTATTTCAGCTTAGTGAGGCTTAATTAAAGCATTAGGAGTTTTAAAGGCAGTGTGTAAGTTTCTGGTGGATGGTCCGCCACCTGCTTGTATTCAGGGAAATGTTGTTGCTTTGTCTAGAATGTCCCACAGTATGGTATTAAACTTATCTATTTCATATATTCACATTCACAATGCCTCCAAGTCGAGGTACATGGCAGATCTGTGGAGAGGTGAGCTCATTTTCTGTAGGAATGCATGTTTTTCGTAGTATTTTTGAGCAGTAAAACGTTTGTAATTGAGCAAATGCAAGATGATGAGTTTAATGCCGGACTGTGACACTTGAAGGCAAAGCAATAATATCAGACCTCCGATCAGAATAGTTACATAGTGCGACTTTAACCTGTTATTAAACCTGTATCATTCTTGTATGTATGTATTTATTTATGAATGAAATTTTTGTTGAGGCTAATTAAAGTGTAATTATTCTAAAATGTTACCTTATAATGTAACTTAATGTATTATAGTCATGTTTCACACTTGTTTCTCTGCTCCCCCTGGGTCTATGGGCAGAAGTCCAGCAGCACTTTTCCACTTCCTGCTGTCTGCAATTAAACCATTGATTGACCTCAATGTGAGCAAACACAAGGCATGCTGGGTAAAAAGCCCCTCTTACGGACATCCCCTCGCTCACCGGACCAGATTGGATTACAGAGATCAAGGGGAGGGCACACTGCAAATGTTTTATTTTGTTAGAAGAGCATTTCATAATTAAATTAACTTATTATTGGAAGGCATTTGGTAAGTACTTGGATGAAATTTACCATCCAATTTTCTACACAGGATTGTAGCTTGAAGATGCATGTTGACCTGGTAAGTGAAACATATGGCAGAATTTTGCTAATTTATAATTTTTTGATCATGTTATAAAATGTAATGTATCTATTTCCAAAAAGAGAAATACCAAATGTGTCTCTGTCTTATTATTATTGTGTGCCGATGTTTTGATGAAATGTGACGCCCGCCGCTCAGGAGCCTTCCTTCTCTTTCTTCATCTCGTCTTTTACTTTTATATGAACACAGATGCTTCAAATCAAACAGAAAAGATCCTGGGTGATGTACAGCACAGACGCATGATTGAGGTATGATTTTGCTGAGGCAGCACCAAACACACCTCATGGAACAACAGTTTAACTTTTCTTTGTGATTTTGTAAAGTTCAGGAACAACTCAAGTCTCTCCAGAACAAATTAAATGTTTATTTTAGTACACATGGACAACTATGCACACTCACCAAATAATTTGTTTTTAAGACTTTGCCTGGTAAAATAAAACATTATTTTATTTAATTATTCACAGGAAAATGCATGTACATATTCGGGTAAATAACTTTTAAAGCGGAGCTTTAATGTTTTACATTAAAGTGCCCCTTTAATATAAAGCATTACATGAGTACTTTTATGTGCTCATGTAATGCTTATTAAAGATTAAAATATAAATGTCTATCTTCAAAAAATAACTACAATTCTCAGTGGCTCAATTTAGCTGCCAAACATTTCTCCAAAATGTTTGCTTGACTTGAGTAACCAGTTGTGTAGGCCAGGGGAGCCAGAGATACCAACACAGAGCCAAGATGGCAGGAGGTGAATGACTTTATCCAAAAGGCTAGAGGACGGTCTGCCCCAGGACATAGTGGAATCCCGTATAGTGTAGAAGAGTTGCTGAAGGTTGCTGAAGGTTGCTTGTAGAAAGAAACATCTGCCTGTGAGCTGGTTTGTTGCAGAAGGTTGTTCAGTCCCAAAGAGGAAAACTCTACTGCAGTTCATCACTTTTTTTGGTTTGGTTGCATTGTCCAAACTGACACCCGGGTTGCTCCATGGCTTTTTACAAGTTTTCATCTGAGAAAAAACAGAATAATAACTATTTTTAAAAAGTTACAAATTTTAAAATGTGTTCTGTTAAATGCTACTAGAACCAACATTTTTGACATACCTCCATCCAAGTTTCTCCTCGGTCATTGGTTCATATCATCTGACCCGTGGTGATCTGCCCCCTGGACTCTTCCACTGCTACTGCGACGTCGGGCACCTGAGAAGGAACCGCAATTAAAGTGAAACCATCTTAAACCATGTGCAGGTTTATCCTTGTCCTCTTTTATTTATCTTTGCTGCAGTTGTAGAGTATTCGTTGAACTGAAAAGACTCGGTCCTACTCCAGTGATATTTAGTTTGAAGTAACAGTACTCAGTTTTGTGCTCTAAGTGAGCCACTCTCACCCCTAATAATATTACTCATCAAAAACATCTATTCAAGTAAATTTTCTTTCTGAATTTAACTATTTAGCTACAAACATGTTATGTTAAATGCCACTAAAACATTTGACATTTTTACCTCCTGCATTCCTCTGTTCTTCGTTGTTTTCCGGCTCTGTTAGAATAAAATGCTTATAATGATGAAGTTATTAAAAATGTACATCAAGCTAAAAGTAGTCTCAAGGAATGATACAAACCAGGCTCAGAGCATGAAAGAGCCTTTGTTAAGAATCTGTGTGGCATGACAGCACTATATCTGCTAAAACCAGATGTTTGAACTTTTGACCTCTGCTAGAGGGGACAAAATCCCTCCTCAACCATATGTCTGTGCTTATCTGATGAAATGTAAACCTAACACTGACATGATGTATTGTAACAACACAATAAAAAAGGCGTGCCAGAAATACGGGGGGTGGGAGAGTCTGGCGTGGACGAGCCTAGAGAAGCACACGTCTCGTCTCCCCCGTGTGCACATAAAAGAGAACTGGCTCAGGTGATTTAATCCTCAATTGTGGTAGGAGACTGGCATTTATATAAAACTGTTGGATATTTGGCTGCTTGTGATTTATCCTTTAACAGGCTCTGACCCTGAAAAGAAACAGAACAAAAGTTAAATCATCTCATCTTAAATTTGACTACACTTTGTCAACATTTTAAAGAAATTATACTTCTCACGCTAGTTTTTGCACTAACTCCTACTTGAGTTACATTTTGCTTGAAGTAACAATACTCAGTCATTCACACACCACTTTCAAACTGGGCGTGTGGGTGAAGAGTCTTGCCTAATGACTCGGTCAGAGCGGGAATCGATCAGTCGACTTTTTTACCTACCTCCAGCCAAGTTCACATTCGGCCTTTTCACAGGAACATTTTTGGACATACCTTCTGCCATGTTCACTCTTGGTCCTTGGTCCAATTGCTGTTGCGAATTGTCTTCGTCAATTTCCCTTTCTAGCCAATGGAGAAGTGCGCGCCAACCTTCAAACTCGTCATCTGAAAAGACCAAGACAATTCAAGTTAAATCATCTCATTAGAGTAAACCAAAAATCATATTCTGGTTCATCCCTGTCCTCTTAACCTCGTCTAATCTACTTACATTTTACTACAAGCTGCTGAACATTTGAAGGAAACTGTACTTTGCAGTTTTTTGACATGAATATAGGCTATTTCCTCCTACTTGAGTGATATTTAGTTTGTACAGTCCTCAATGTTCTGGTCTAAAGGTAAGTTTTGTTTCTGAATTTAAGTATTTAGCTACAAACATGTTATGCTAAATGCCACTAAAACATTTGACATTTTTACCTTCTGCATTCCTTTGTCCTTCGTTGGGATGGAGTTGGTTATTTTCAGGCTTTGGCCCACAAGGAACTTCCCTCGCCTCAACTGAGAAGAAACAACAAAAGTTAAACCATCTCATCTTTTTACTACACTGGGTTAACGTTTTAAAGAAATTGTACTTCTTACACTAGTTTTTGGACTGAATACACTTACTTCTACTTGAGTTATATTTCGTTTGAAGTAACAATACTCAGTAACAAACTAGGTAATGTGGGGGAGTGGGAATCGATGCTCCAACAAAAACACAGGTGTGTGAGTGTGTGTTCGCCTCTTTTCAAGTATCTTTTCTTTCTGAATTGAACTGTTCATGTAAAAATGTTAAATGCTACTTTTCTGACATACCTCCAGCCACGTTCACCCTTGGTCCGTTGACCTGATGAGGCTGCTGTAAGTTGCCGTTGTTATTTGGCTCATTTAGCCCACAGCGAATATCAAGATTAATTTGGTGCTGGACACCTGAAAAGAAAGGTGGCACGGTGGCTGAGTGGCAACACTCAGGCCTCACAGCAAGAAGGTTGCGGGTTCGATCCCCGGGTCGCTCGGGCCTTTCTGTGTGGAGTTTGCATGTTCTCCCTGCGTCTGGATGGGTTTCCTCCGGGTACTCCGGTTTCCCCATCAACCGAAAACATGGAGCACCCTATGAACTAACATCAAGGACCATGATGTCCACCCTCCTGTGGGCTCACCACCTGCAGAGGGGTTCATAGGGGGGGTCAGGTGCTATGAGGATTGGGCAGCATGCTGCCCCCGCGACCCAGCCGGATTAAGCGGGAGAAGATGGATGGATGGACCTGAAAAGAACCAGGACAATTCAAGTTAAATCATCTCATCAGAGTAAACCAAAAATCATACGCTGGTTCATCCCTGTCCTCTTAACCTCGTCTAATCTACTTACAGTTTAGTACAAATTGGTTAACATTTTAAGGAAATTTGTTTTCTTGATTTTATTTATTTTATCAGCCTATTTTACTGTTATGTTTATATGGTTTTACTCCATTGTTTTTATGATGTTTTTATTGTATCAAATAGTAGATTTTTTAAATGTATCTATATGCAGCACTTTGGAAACGTTTGTTGTGTATGAAATGTGCTCTAGAAATCAACTGGATCGGATTATTTACTGTTGTATTTACAATTGCTGGGGTAGTAGTTTCTCCAAATATTTTTTTTAACTCTAATTTCAGTATTTGGATCACTACTTTGCTGAGTAACTTTGAGGTAAATAGTGTTACTCAACAAAAACACGTGGAGTGAGTGTTAATCTCTATTTTACCTCTTGCCTCCATCAGTTGTTGTCGTTGGAAGACGTGGATTTGGTCGTGTGGTTCAAGATGTGCTGCCGCGTGGGCTCTTCTAGGCCAAAGACGGCGATCGTTACCTGAGAAGAAACAGAATAATTAAAGGTAAATCACCTTATATTAAACCAAAAAGCATGAGCTGGTCTGTTCATATCCTCGTATCCTTGTCTAATCTATTTATATTTCACTACAAGTTGGTTAACAATGTAAAGAAGCTTTGCAGAGTAGTTTTTTGGAGTGAATCTGGGCTACTTACTCTGACTTGAGTGATATTTAGTTTGTATTTTTGTGATCTACACTTTGAAAATACCAGTTTTTGTTCATTATTTATTGTTTTGTCCTTAACTCAAATGTATAAATCAGATTTTGTTCTTACATTTACTGTAGTAGTAGTAGTTTCTCCATTTTTTTTTTAAATTTAACTTCAGTAAAGTAAAAAAAACAAAAAAAATGTTAAGTAAAATACCTCCTGGTTTGTGTGCCCTCCGCCCGTTCATGTTTCCATTGTTTTGGGCACCTGGTCCACGGTGAGCTGCCTGCCACACGAGGAGCCGGGCGTCTGAGAAGAAACACAACAATTAAAGTTCAGCCTTTTGTTGTTTGTGAACTGAATATACTTACTCCTATTGAGTTTTATTTTGTTTGGGGTAACAGTGTCCTTTTACTCTTAGTACTAAATGTTGCGTTTTTTCCTTTAAAAAATAGCAGATATTGTTCATTGTTCATTTTATTTTTTCTTTTACCCAAAATTAAACCATTTATCTTTTTCAGGTCCTTATCCTTGTCTAATCTATTTACATTTTACGACAAATTGGTGAACCTGCTCTTCTAAAATGTCTATTCAAGTAAGTTTTGTTTCTGAATTTAACTATTTAGCTACAAACATATGATGCTAAATGCCACTAAAACTTGACATTTTGAAGAAATTGTACTTCTTACACTAGTTTTTGGACTGAATACACTTACTTCTACTTGAGTTATATTTCGTTTGAAGTAACAATACTCAATCATTCACACACACACAGTACTTTCAAAGTAAAGTCTGCCTAAGATCCTCCAACAAAACCACAGTGGTGAGTGTGTGTTAACATCTATTCAAATACATTTTCTTTCTGAATTTAACGATGAATCTAAAAATGTTAAATGCTACTTTTTTTTACATACTTAGAGACATCGTCCTCTGTCCTCTGTGCAGAAGGTGCTGTAGAGTGGGGCGGTTGTAATTATGGTCATCCAGCTGAGGGGGAACTGCCCTCTCCTCACCTGAGGAAAATCAGAAGAATTCAAGTCAAACCATCTCATTATAGTAAACCAAAAATCATACGCTGGTTTGTCTCTGTCCTCTTATCCTTGACTAATCTACATACATTTTACTACACATTATAATTATTATACCAATTATAATACCACTGTTAGGGCAGATAGGTGGATGGCACGTGTTACATTTTAAACAAGCGTATTTCTCAGAGTAGTTTTCGGACTGAATATACTTACTCTTACTTGATTACTGTTATTCTTGGTATCCAATTTTGTGATCTTTTCTTACGCTACTAGTGTGTGAATATTTGACAATAGTGCCGAGTCCATCTCGTAATGTGTGTAAGAAATCCATGGCAAAGGAGAAATTCAATAAGTAGGGCGCTAGTTTCAGAGTAGTTTCAGTGTATTTAGCTCCTCCCTTCAGGCAGATCTAAGGCAGTGTCCACATCTGACCAGAACTGAAGAAGCAGCTTGGATGAGCTGAGAAACATTATCAACCTAAATAAACATTTGTCCACTTGACAAATTGAATTTCTCCTTTGCCATGCAGTCCATACTTGACAGTCCAGTTTCCACAAATTTCAGTGTAAAAAGGCTGTGCACATGCATGTTTTCATATGGAGAGTGTGTTAATCCCGGTTAAAGTTTGTTTTCTTTCTGAATTTCAGGTTTTAGCCAGAGTTTTCATACCTTCTGCCTGTTGTTGAAGCTCAAACAAGTCCTGGTCCATCCTACAAAGAAGCTCAGAAAATATGATTCAGGTAATCAGTTAAGGCTGTTAGCTTTAGACAGCAGTTTTTCAGTAATGATGATGTTTTTTTGATGGACCTATATTTTCTTACAAATATTATGGAGCTCAACAGTGACCATTGATTCTGTACATTTTGCATTTATTTTCCCCATAGAAAAAAAATATGTGGCAATTAATAATTTCACATAAAATTGTTTCCTTTCCTTAGAAATGAGCCATAACACTAAAAATGAGTGTGACATGAAGAAGTTCAATGTTTTCTGTTACTTATTTCAGAAACTAAATCCCATATTTTATACAGACTCATGACCCATAAAGTGAAGTGTTCCAGCTTTTTTTTTTTTTTTTGCATGATGATTTTGTCTTACAGATAATGAAAACACAAAACTCTATGTCTCAGAAAATTAAAATAGTGTTAAAAAGTTCAATATTGGGAAGTCATTGTGCCACACCCTATCGGCTAAATCACTGAAAACATCTGCAAAGGTTCCTGAGCCTTTAAATGGTCTCAGTTTGGGTCAGTGGGCGACACAATCATGGGGAAGGCTGCTGACTGGACACAGGTCACAGGGCCACAAAAGGTCATTGCTAAAGAGGCTGGTTGGGGTGGACATCAATATTTAGTCGATAACAATTTGATAACTCCACTTTTTTTAAACAAACTACATCACAAATGAGTATATTTACTTTTCCTGACATATAAAATGAATATATACTGAGCCCTTCTGGAGGCAAATTAGAGAAGCCGGACCTACATAGTTTATTAATATTTGTATATGTTGGACAGTATTTGACCCCCTGTTTGTAATGAGCCATGTACATTTTAAGCCTGTGTTAGACCCTGTATTGAAAGATTGTGATCTACCGCCCTCTTCTGGACATAACGTGGTACTTTTTTTGATTCAAAGGACAAATTATAAATAATAAACCCAACGTGAATCTTATGTTTACATTTTTGCATGTAACACAGATTTTGGTGGTGTTTAGTGTTTTGTATGTATACTGATAACAACACATTTAAAGTCAGGATATATGTGAAAAAAAATATATATATATATAGTATTTCCACCTGAGATTTAATTGCATACAAACCAATTTTGGGTCCAACACAAAAACTTAAGGCATTATTTTTAAACATAGTCAAAATGACACACTTTTTCAGTACATCCTGAAGTACATTACATTATATGGATGAAACATATTACATGTTGTACACAGAATATGCAAATAATATCGGACCATTTCTAAAAAACTAATACTGTTTTTAAATGAAATGAACTCTTGTGAGCCACTTTAAACGCATAGATATTTAGATGTCCATTACAAAACATTAATTATTTAATCCTAATATCAACAACAGGTATTACTTCTGCACTGATGTTTGACTTGAAAAGCAGAAACCTCAAATATATTTTCCTCATTAAAACCAAATATGATATTTTAGACACACTAGTAAAAAGTAATTAAAATATACATGTTGCTTTGGTAAGATTGCACTTCCCATTATTTGAAAGCAGATTTCTGAAAGAGTATTTGTATGGCGTAGTTTTATTGACATTTATGGCATTGTAGCACCAACCTAGTGAATTGGCTACACTTTAGACACATTTACATAAAGCTATTTAAATATAATCTGCAGAAGTAAAAAGTTTCATGGAATGCCATTAAACAAAATAAATCCTATCAAAGTTATTACATTTCCTCAAAAGATGCACTAGCTAACATTTCTGGTGGGCAGTACACCACATGCTTAAATACGGGGTATTACATTTCTTTGGGATATAAACTGTTAACACATAAACTTATTTAGATCACCATGCTCCCCACACAAAGTTACTCCCCCTTCACGGCGCTATTACAACAGAATCCATGCACATCCTGCTAATGAAAGCACTACACCTCACATCACTTGGGTACAGTTTTGAATCATGCTTTAGTACATTTATGGAGAGTTGTGTGGGAGCCCGGGTGACAGGGCTGAGCTCTGAATCTCTTAGCTAACTGTAAGGAGGGTTCGAATAGACAGGAGACATTGCGAAATTACTCAAGCATGCATGGAGGACGTCTAAAACTTCTACAGGTACGTTTCTGATAAAAGAACAAAGATACTACCTGATAGAAAGCTAAAAATAATCATAATAATTTTGCAAAATACCCTCTTTTTAAGTTTAATGCCATACTGTGGGAATTTCCGGGCACAAGCAGATGGCAGACTATCCACCAGAAAAGTTACACCATGCACCTTTAACAATACATACATGTTGAAGCCTCTTTTATTGAGTTGTGAATGTGAACTGTAGAACTCAGGAATAAGCTTTGAATTCACTTTGGAGATCAATGTTGTATTGCTTTGCCAAAATTTTTTTCAGAATAAATCGTGCGTGTTATTAAAAATCACAGGCAACTGGTTGATATGTATTCCTATAATACTGAGTTAGGAAAAGTAAACTAAATAATTAGATAAAGTTAAAAGTATGTCTTGAGTGGAAAGTGGTTTGTCTGCTGTGTAAGAAAGGCAGCTTGGGAATTTCATGGGTTTTCTCCTTGGTTTAACCTAAACCTGTAAATAATATTTTTGGTCCCTCTGAAACGTAGGCACAAACTGAAGAGGAGTAAAGTACTGCCCCCTTGTGGCCGCAGTATTGTCCATGGAGGTGCAGAGCTGGAGGTTAGGTGAGGAGTTGCCTGATTTCCCGGTGCACAAAGCAGAGGAAGTCCATGTAGGAGGCTCCACCGTAAAGACCCTTATCCTCCACCAGGAACTGACGGAATATGATCTCCGGTTTGTCCTTCTGCCTCACGATATGAAGCTGAAATATGAGAAAGGAATTAAAGGGAATTAAAGTAAATGGTTTCTGTTGAGATCAATGATGCTCGTTACAATACAAAATGTAAAATAATGATCTAGGTGTGATATCTAGGTAGGTGTGATAGTTTATAATTAAATACAAGAAAAATAACATTGCGTTTTCAGGAATACCTTTTAATGTTTGATTAGTGCATTTTGGAAGCACTCAAAAGAAATAAAACACAATCTTGTGGCTTGTAGAAATTATAATTGATCTCATTTAGTGTAGCTAACACAATAATTTGCCTCTCAAAACTACTGCTGTGCCACTGTATCTCCACTAAGGGCGCCTCCTGTAAAATGGTGCCTAATGTTAATATGACTTTATTACTTACTTTCATTGAATTGGATCCCTTCTCAAGCAGATCGTTGAGGATGGACCGGATTTTCTTTGACAGTGGGTTGTCTAGCTCCGGCAGGTCAACCTGAAAAGCAATAATAATAGTTATAATAATAATAAAGCAGCAATATAAAATCATATGATCAGGAGTTGAATTTGAGCTGCTTACCATGGCAGGTTGCAGGTGAGCGAGGGACGGTAAGCCGAAGAGTCTCTGGATGAGCTCGGGTGAACTTCCTTGTCCCAGCCACAAAAAGATGATCTGTCCATTTTCCAGCAGGAACATCCCAGAGTCGGAGAGGCGTTCTTCAGAGCAGCGGACGGGAGCAGGGAGGACGTCACTGCTGGGATCCATATTGTGCTGTCAATCAAACACAATGTCCAAACATGAGAAAACGTACTGACAACATTAAGCGCTATTAAAAATGAATTATTGGGCAACTCTATTGCATTTTACATAAATACTCAGCAGTTCTGACAAAAATATTTTTGATTCCGTAGATTAAAATTCTAATTGTTATGACCTTCCACCTCCACCTGAAATGATGACGTGAATGTCCCATATTAAGTTCATACATGTGTATTTCTCACCAGGGGGATGAGGCGTGGATACAGCAGCAGCTGAGTCTCCTCCACCCCCATGGCCAGGACGGACAGTCTCTGATGGGCCCTGTCGTCTGTGGACAGCTCTGTGCTCGCCACTAACGGAGATGATTTCATCAGACTGTTCATGTAGACTGGGAACACCTTCATGGTATCAGGCAGGATCAACTAAAAATACACAAAATATACATGCACAAATGTATCAAAAATATTTTACAACACTCCTGAATGTCTGTACAGTATAATGAAAGGTTCACTGGTGTTATTGTTTTGTCTGGAATGGTAGGGCATTAAACTCAAATCCACAGTCCTTTGAATCAGAGGGTTTTGAGTGAATATCTTTAAGCAGTGCTTCAGACTTTTGCACACAAAGCTTCATTTCAGTTTTCCCAATGTCTCAATCATGTGCAGTTCAGGCAGAGAGCCAGCAGAGGGCGCTATTCACTATAATAGTTAATGCTGTATATCTCCATAGAGACAAGCATGTAACAGTCCAACAACAAGCTACAGGTGAGACCTGTGGAGAGGTGAACCCCCTCACAGTAAGAATGTATGTCAAGCACCTGTAATTCATTCAAAGCAAGACAGACCTGTTCTCTCTATGGGAACATTCCTGACAAAGCAATAACATCTCCATTCAGACAA
Source organism: Odontamblyopus rebecca (assembly GCA_030686955.1). Classification (NCBI taxonomy): domain Eukaryota; kingdom Metazoa; phylum Chordata; class Actinopteri; order Gobiiformes; family Gobiidae; genus Odontamblyopus; species Odontamblyopus rebecca. The sequence goes on along the minus strand of CM060672.1, from coordinate 14,847,484 downwards.
GCCAGAAAAGTTCCATAGTGCATCTTTAATGTTTCCATGAAGAATAGCAGGAGTTGTTGTTGACTCACCTGGCTAGCTGCGGAGGGACTCGCGCAGTTTTTCCTGTAGCACGCTAACATGTGCGCTGTTTGGTTGACAAGGATCTCTCTCACGTTCTTTATGGGCTGATTTAAAATGGCACGGTAAGCTGCACAGACAAGAAGAGAAGTTAGATAAAGCACCTGAGAGGGTCCAGGGCAAGATCAGAGAGCCAGACTGGTGTTTCAAGAATGTTTTAGGGAGTTGCAATGAATTATGGGTGAGATGTGACTAAAGAAATGCTACGTACAGGTTGAAGGAAAGCAGGACCAAAGAAAGAGGCCAGCTAACGGTGAGTAATACAAATGTACAGATAACAGACGCTATGTTTAATGTAAACCACGTGCGGCTAATTTCCACAACTCATTCCTTTGTGCTCGGCTCGGTCAGACGGCATTAGAACAGTGTCAAGTGATGGATACAGTAGAAAGGTCACAGGTCTTCACAATGTTTCTGTGCATTACTTAACATTATTAACATTTGTCTGTTAACGTGAGGCAGTTTTTGAGAGCTAAAATCTCCGTTATAAGTTACTGTATTGTTAAAGTTACCTTGATATTAGTAAAGGGATGAAACACAATTCCCACAAAGCAGATTGGGTACCCACAATGAGACAGTTTCAACATAAGCTTTTTTGAAGTTTGATTTCGTTTTTGTTCAAGCCAAATGTAAACACATGGAAAAAATCTCACGAGATAATGTTCCACATGTGTGCACAATCTTGTCCCATTCCTTGATATTACTAAACTCATGAGTGTTTCAAGCTATTTGGGTTCAAGATAAAAAGTTTGGTGTTTATTCTGAAATATGTTTGTGCTTAATTTTAACCACTGCCTTAAAGTGTCTGGTTCCATTTTGTCTTTTTTAATACACCGGCACTTACCAAAACTAGTCTAGAGAAATAAATGACATTACCTGTTTTGGCAAAGAAGTTGATGAGTGAATCTGTCTCACAGCTTTTGTACAAGTCGGATAACTGAGAGCTGCAGTTCAGGCTGAGGTTGTGAATACGCAGTCTTCTCTGTCCACTCAGGGTTGTGTAGAGCAAGGCACACTGTTGGACAACATGTAAAATAAGTCTACAAATACTACATACATGTCTATTTTTTCAGATTAAAATATAAAATACCTGGATTAGCGCTCCCGTGTCTTCACCCAGGGAATCATCGTGCTTGAATTCCACTGTAACTGCTTTGTCACAATCTACAGAAGCCATCTCTACGTCTGTGGTATTGTTCATGTGGATGGCGCCGAAGAAGTCTGTCGCTCTGAAACCTAAAATGCGCAATAAATGAATGTTACAAATCCACTTGAGCAAAAATATTTAGAAATAATATAGCAAAAAGTATCACCAATTTACCTGTGCTGGTCCGGACTCTCATTACAGCATCAAATCCAATGGGTTTTTGCACGTCTTTCCTCAGATCTCGCAAGAAATGCTCCCCATCTGTCTCCACCTGTCAAGAGATGAGAGGTAAGTCAAGTCATTTAGAAAAGCAATACCGTCTCTAACCACCAGATGTCACCATACTATTAAATTACAGTAGATTCAATTCTGGAATATACATGACTACACTCAAAAATAGTCTTTGTGTAGCTCTGTATCATTTTTTATGGAATTCTTCAATGTCACTTAATGGCAAGATATCATTCTTGCAAAATATGGCTGTGTAAAAATATAATTACACGGTACATGATATAATTATAGGGTGCATGACAACTGAACAATGTATTTAGTTACTAGTCATTTAACTGTGGTATTACCATGTATTAACCACTAGAGATCACTATTCTTACAATCCAGTCAAAGTCCATACTGCGTTCGACTGTGGATCATCATAATTTCTATAACGACGATCTACTGAGTTCAATTTTAGCATATATTTTGTCTATGTTTAGCAAAATCCTGTCTTTCGTACTTTGCCTCTCACTGTTGCAGTTTCCCATGCTATCAGCTATTAGCACAACTCCTATGGGACAGCTCTGTATTTGAGATTTGGTTCTGTGCCAGGCTCATTTTTGCTTATTTGAAATAGCAGTCAATTCCCTGGCATCGGCGCACTTCTTGTAAACATTGCCAGCGACTTAAAGCCTGTTCAGGAGGCCCTTACACAACACACGTCAGCTATACTGCACCTGGAAGTTGTTGTACTTGTAGACAGACCCTCCGGTATGAGAGGGAACACTGGCCATAGTCGTCAGGTCCACATATTGACTGGGGAAGAGGAAGAGGTCCACACTGCAGCCGGTAGCCACGCAGTCTTTAGCTAGCTGCTCATAGACACCCTTCTGTGGCTGGAATAGGGTCTAGAGAGAATAAATCACATGAAATGAGTATGTTTAGTATCCTAGTATATCTCTTGTACATAGTGTAGTATATTAACAGCTCAATTCAAAATGTCTACCCACTTTTTCTTTGTCTGTATTGATGAGTTTTTTGTCATCCCTGTTTTTCAGTTTGCCAGGAGCTTCAGCTGTGGGCATGGCCGACTGGAAGATGAAAAGCTTACCACTACATTCAGCTGCCTAAAAAAGAAAGAAAATGGTTGATCTTATTCTACACAGCTTGAGTAACCCTTATTACCATATATTATATTCACACAATTACGTAATACATATTATATATTGGTATTTATAATCGAGTAGTGAGGAAAAAAATTTGATAAGTCAAAAATGTTGCTCACATTATTTCACAATGTGTGTTCTATAATCATTTCTCATAGTTCTATAGTCATTTGTTCAAGTTGTCTCATTGGTACTTCATTATTACATGATAAAGTCATGGACAAGACCAATATTACGGTACCAATAAGTTTGAATAAACTTCTTAATTTATTAATTTTCATTATATTGTTGTTTGTCATATCGGCCTTAACCTTTTTTAAATGTGGGAATAGCTTGACCTTTAGATCTGGACAGTAAGTTCTGATGTGGACAGATGTTGCTAACCTTAAGTGCCTCGACTCCGGCCTGAATAACAGGGGCAAAGACCGTCTCACTCTCATTTGAGTTGGCAAACATGTCGGGGATCTGATCCAGAAGGCTGTCAGAGAGAGGAAATAGATTAATTAATACTGATTTTGCTTAAAAGCCTAGCCACACTGTACTTTCAAAGGTGCATTGAGTAGCTTTTCTGGTGGAGGGTTTCTCAGAGCCTTTTCTCTGTGGAGATTATTTTGTCTGGAATGTTTCATAATATGTTATTAATCAATTCATTAATCATTGCATTTATATAGAGCCTTTCAAGACACCCAAAGCACTTTACAGTTCATTGTTCATTTACTTCACACTTAGTGGTGGTGGTAAGCTACTGTTGTAGCCACAGCCGCCCTGGGGCAGACTGATGGAAGGGCAGCTGCCAATCTGCAACCACCACCAACACACATTACTAGCCAATGTAGGTGAAGTGTCTTGCCTAAGGACTCAACAGTTTTTGCCACCAGTGCCCCACTGGGAGCTGGAATTCCCAGAGGTCTCCCCCAGTATTACCCAGGCCCGGCTTTGCTAAACCTCTGAGCTCTGACGAGATAGTAAATGTGAGTACTGTAAATGTGTATAACTTACTTGTAGATAACAGCCTTGGAGTCCTGGTAGTTGACAAGGAATCCATCGAGCAGAGGCACAAACATCTCAGCAGTATCAGAGACCACCATCATCTGCGGTTGGGCCAGTGCACTCTTCACATTGTAGAAATGGAGGACCTTGTTGTAAGTGACAAAGCCCACCTTTATCACTGAGCTCTCACTACCCTCTTCTCTGGGGATAGACAAGAAAATATGTTTAGCTTTTTCATTTTTTGCCTGGTTGAAGCCACCTTGTTTTATGTTTAGAAAATATCCATCTGCTTCAGCAAATATCCATCTACTTCTGCAACTTTTTCTTTTTCTCAACTGTAAATAGCATTCCAGACCAGAAGTACAATACTTGGTGACCGACTTTTCTGTCCTAGCCCCGTAATGATTAATGATCTGTCTATAGGCCTGTCACAATAACAAATCTGTATACTAATATTAACTGGCAAAAACACACATCTTGATTTAGCACGTTAACAAACTTGCTTTTCGTGCACTTACTTTGGTAGTTTCTCGAGCAGTGTCTTCAACTCATTACAGATCATCTTGACCAGTCCACTCTTAATGTTGTTATAGGAGACATCGATCATAAAGATGAAGGCTGGAGGATTTGTTGGCTTGTTGTTCTGTAAACCAAACACCCGGTTAATTGAAACTTTAATCATAATCCTGCGCTATATAACTTTTATTTTACTGTTCCACACTATGGCATTAAACTTATGTGTCTTTCTTTTACTCTCTTACAGTAGTGTTATGGCCTTGAAAAACATGTCTTTCTTATGAGTGGGGGTTACGTCTCCAGAGATCTGACCTGTAACTAGGCCTACCAGTTTCACCTGCTTATCTCCATGGACATGTTGAGTAATAAACTACGTAACATGCAAAGCAGTCAAATCCCTATGGAAACAAGAAGGTAGCAGACCAACCAAAAAGGTTACACAGTGCACCTTGAATGTTGTGCTAATCCTGCAAAATAAATAGCCACTAACAGACAACTGCGTTCATTTGGGCTGTACTGTATGTCTTGACACTGTTATGTTTCCAAAGTTACAGCGTCTGACGAGAAACTTACCTCTGAGTCTTTTAATAGCCTGGCCTAGAAAGACTGTTTATAATAGCCATTTACAGTTAACTTCTACCTATCAGTGGACTGAAGCATAGTCTTAGCAGCTGGAGCTTCCATAGAGACATAACATTCACAGTAATCACAATTACTCATTTGTTTTATGCACCTACAGCACATATCTCATCCATTATAGGGTAGTGTTGTAACAATACTAAAATACTGATACAAATGGAAAGGCTTAATACTGATTTTTACATCAAAATAACAAGAGTTTATTTGGGCAACATAATAGTTTAATCAGTCTTACCATGTGCTCTTGGCTAGTTCTGATATAGAGCAGGACCATATTAATACTATTTATGAATTTCTATTAATATTTAGTATTGATACTTGAAATGAGCGTCTAGTTTTAATACTAGCAAATGGATTAGTATCTACTGTAGGTATTGATTTATAGCTTTATAGATTCATAGAATACAGTCAAGTAGTTTAAATGCCAGATTACCCTTTCTGCCAATCCTAGTCACAAATCACAAATTGTAGCTATGCCACACAATAAAAAAATGCTATAGTACCAAATAAATACATAAGATTCACAGCATTAAAAGTTACCTTGCAGTAGTCTAGGGTAGCTTCAAACTCATATGACCCAAGTGACAACTCAGGTCTCTCGTAGAAGTCCACCCTTCGCCCCATGTGGTCAAGATGTTGGAAATAAAACACTGGCACTGTGTAAAAAGAAATGCATTAATACTGTTTGTTGTATATAATACTTTTGAATCTTTGCCTAATATAATTCTGTACCTTCGTTGACACAGTTGCAGAATCCACACTGGAAGCGACGACCTCCTTCAGTAAAATGCATAAACGGGCACATGTAGGCCTTGCATCTGTTACAGCGAATGGGTCCAGTCTCACCGTGGTTCACAACATACAGAGGAGTCTACAAATAAACAGGCTGGTTAAAATAAGCAATACAATGGAAAATTCACTGTAGTTACATAACATATTTATTTATGGTATTCAAAGTACATACTATTAAAAGAAATTAATAAAAATCAAAGACAGAAAAGACAGTTTAGGTCGAATCTCTGGTAAATCTGAGTGGTTAAATAAACAGATTTGGAATTAGTTAATTAAACTAAAGCCAGGGAAATACAAGCAAAATTACCCAAAAAGGCTTACGGGGGCCTGAAGGAGGTGGAGTGGTGTGAGGAGAGTTCTTATATCCAAAAACAAACTTAAAGTTTTATACAAATTGTGTCTTTGAAGTCAGCATGGTGTAACTCATTGGTATGGGCATTACAGACCTTCGTATTAAGATTGAGATTTTGTGATTGAAACTGTATTAGAACCACAAACAATACACCTAACAAATTTTTTATTGCAGGGCTGACTTAAAGATTTCCATTCCAGATACGTGTTAGCAAAATCTGCATCTATTTTTAACCTGCATAAAGTTTCAGATTGTGTATTATTAAATTATTTTCTTTGTTTTATCAGGTGCTTGTTTACTTCTGGGGAAGACTTACCTCATTCTTTGGCAAGCGAGCCAAAGGTTTAATGATGGACGCCAGAGGGACTTGGCACTGTTTTGCCAGGTCAGCGGTGGAGGGCAAGGAGTAAGTAGTGCATCTCATAAATCTGGGGCTAGCATTACCTAACATTAGAAAGAAAAATGTGTTGAGTTCACAAGGTAACAAGAGTAATACTGGAATATGGTTTTTAATCAATTTATTACCTTGGTCTTGTGCTGTGAACTGTGTTGTGACCAGAGGTGGCACTTGTCCTCTGATGTTTGTGGTGTAGATCTGTTCTCCTCGTCGCATTTGGTCATCCTCAATCACCTGGGTCTAAATGGGGGGAGAAAATGTATATGAATCAGTAATTGCTTATAATTAATTAAAAGATGCATTTAGTATGTCTGAATTATGCTCACTGGACTGGGGATAGAGTCTGGGTCCAGTTTCTTTTGAGGTGGTCCAGCCAGTTGCGATGGTCCTGATGGGAAGCCTCCAGGCATTCCAGGCTGGGGTCCTGCCATGGGACCACCAAACTGACCTATCAATACAGTAAGGAGTAAACAAATTACTGTATTTTGTCATTACTACATATACTACTGCTGTATAAGTTTACACAACTAATTGGGGTTACCTGGTTGCTGTGGAAATCCCTGTGGGCCGGGACCTGCCTGCTGGAAGCCTCCAACACCAGGAGGAGGTGATCCAGGAAAAGGTCCCCCCATACCTCCCATAGGTGGACCAGATATTGAAGGGCCACCCATTGAAGAAGCACCCATTGGAGGGGCACCCATTGGAGGGGCACCCATTGGAGGGGCACCCATTGGAGGAGCACCCATTGGAGGAGCACCCATTGGAGGAGCACCCATTGGGGGCGCACTCATAGGAGAACCAGCCATAGGAGGGGATGACAGTGGGGTGCCAGCCATGGAAGGAGCTGTCATGGGCATGTTTGTAGGAGGAAACTGATTGGGTGACATCTGGGGGGACATGGGTGGGGACTGTGGGCCTGGGTGCATCTGAGGCTGACCCATGACCGGAGGAGGTCTCTGAAGGTGCTGCTGCGCTACAGAGTTCACTGGAGCTTGAGGTCCTGGTGCTAAACACAAAACACAAATCAGTTACACTAAGGCCTTGTCCACACGTAGCCGGGTATCTGATAAACCGAAGATGTTTTGCTGCGTTTTGACCTGTCATCCACACGAACACGCATCAAAAATGAGTATTCAGGGAAAACTCCGGCCAAAGTGAAGATTTTTGAAAACTCCGTTTATGCCTGTTTGTGTGGACAGAGATAACTGAGGTTTTGCGTTTTAAAACGTCACTGTCTGCACCAAAAAATATGCCCTGACATCAAACATGCAACATTTGTTTAGGCGACTGCAAAAGCCAAAGCAGACTATGGATCGGAGTCGTTTCTTGAGAGCTGTGGTAGCATTAATTATTGTGCAGGTGCTATGTACATATTTAATTGCAGAAGTCCAACTACTGCTCCAAGAGCAATAAGATAAGTTTAGGCGGAAGTGACGGCGAAGTGAGGGCTCAATGGAAATAACGCCATCTACAGGTTTGGAATGCGTATGAATGTGGCTGAAAACGCAGATGTTCGGTTATGTGTAGAAGGTATTTTGTTCGAAGACGAGGTGGTGTGGATAAAACTATTTTTATAAACGGAGGGGGGGAAATGTTCGGTTTTAAAAATACCCGGCTACGTGTGTACATGGCCTAAGAAATGGTTAAAAGAATCCCCAGATTATTTATTAAGCAGCATGGGTAAGTAGTGTATAGAAATCAAGATTACCATAATTTCCTATGCTCATAGCATTCATCTGGTTGGTGATGTGTTGTGTGGTAGGTGCAGGCTGAGGTGGCATGCTGTTGTATGAGGACTGTGGAGGCTGTCCATAAGCAGCTGAAGCAGCTGGAGGAGCAGGATACCTGGAGGTGAAGAACAAGTAAAATTACTATAAAACAAGTTGCATAAACACAAAAAGGTACATTTACATTGGCTTTTGCAATAGCCTTTTCCTTTTATTTTCTTTTTAGTTGTTCATTTTACATGGGTCACCATAGCATAGGTTTGGTCCTCGTTTGAGCCCAGTTTAGTCCCCATGTAGACTTGGTTTAGTCCTGGTCTAGTGCGGGTATAGTTGCAACTTTAGTCCCAGTTTAATGTCAAGTTTGATGTAATGTCTGTGCAAATGTAAATGCACCCTTATTCTCCTTTATGCTTTTCCTCTAGATCTCCTGCCTGGCAACCCCAAATCAAACATGTTCCATTTCCAATGTTGTCAATACTTCTCCTTGTACTATCTCAGTCTGGTCTCCCTGACAGGCTTCCAAAACATCAAACATGAACTGTCCCTCTGATGTCCCTCCTTGTCACTCCCACTTCTTTTGGATTAAGAGAAGTCTTTACCTGTGGGCACCGTTCTGCTGCACATTCTGACTGTACTGAGTTGATGCTGGAGTTGGGGGCATTCCTGCAGCTGGAGATTTCATCATACCTCCTGTAAGTCATGTCAGTAAGATGTAATAAATACATTATTCTGCATTTTATATCATATGTTTTCACAGAGAGTGGTTTACCTGTTGGTGGGGCATTAAAGGGCTGCGTTGGTCCCCCATAATGCCCATAGAGAGGCTGGGATGCCCCCGTTGGTCCATACCCCCCCTGGTAGCCCCCCATTCCGCCCTGAGCCTGAGAGTACGGGGGTGCTGCCACATAGCCCTGTTGACTCATCTTGATTTGACGTTTGTGTTTACTCTTTCCTCATGCCAAGAAGAAGCACTGCAAGAAGAAAGTAATATATTAGACTTACTTAATTTAATGTTGTTGTAATGGTGAAGAGGGATGTCTCATTTAAGAATAATGCAGCTTGAAACTTATTCAAAACACAGCACATGGTATTTGACCCTACCCAATCATTAACACTCCTGAACAAGGACCTTTGACTCTGCTTATTGGGAGATAAAGCAACAATTATCTTTATACGACTATCTTTAAAACAGCATAAGCTACTTGACTTCACAACTACCATATGTATTTTAGATTTGCTTTGCCTGCTTAACTTAAATTTTTTACATAACATAATTTTGTTTAACAGAGACCTGAATGGTGCCATGCACAGACCATGCAGTAATGGGGCACATTAAAAGTCCTTATAAATAAAATAAAAAAAATAAATAACAGTAAAAATACTTGGCTAGTAGGGTAAAAATATAGAATTCACTCTCCAGTTTACCCACCATATATGTCAAATAACTTGGTGTGTTAACTAAAATCTTACAATAATATGACATTCTGATAGGCAAAACAACGATACGATATTAACTCACCCAGTATAATAACGTAGTACTAGTGGCAGTAATTACTAAATGGCAATGCCACGTCAAATCCCGTAATGATGGAAACAAATCTGAGCATCCCTTTATAAAAGCTTAGCATCACTCAAAGAAAAAACAAAAAACAAAAAAAAGCCTTTTAACTGATTGTTTGCGACACCGATCTGGCTACTGTTCAGATTAGTGTCCAGAGTCTATGTTTTTATTGCATGATCGATAGTAATCCTGGTCATGCTACACGGAAATTAAACCAAACTTTTCAACATCACTGGCTCTCCGTATGTCATAGCCGAACATGCGGACATACGCTGAATGAAATGCCACACAAAACCCATTTAAAGTGTGTAGAAATAGAAAGGTGCTGTTATTTACCTGGTTATCTGGGCAGAGTCCTCGTATGTGGTTCACAGGGAGAGCAGAGTGCCACGTCAAAACTCCACCAAAGCACCGGTCCGTGCGTTGCTTACGCGACCGACATCCACCAGCGTCAATTTCTAAACACAACAAGCGAATCCGGTCCTGCGCTTTCAGATTGAAATATTAACAACGAGTAAATGTTTATTTTCTGCTTAGTCATAGAGTTAAGAGAAACGCCTGTAACTTGTATAATGTGTACAACAAATTTTATATATCCTTGACTTACTTACACGTTAAAGTCGAGCTTTCAGTCAAATCTGTATCTTTTATTTTGAAGGATTTCCGAGACAACATCTGGTTTTGAGGTGGATCGTTGAGGTGGATCGTTGAAGCAGAGGGTTTTGTGCGCATGTCCGAATCTCGGGCAGTCCTACACGTCAGCACAGCAGCACAGAGGATGGGGATCGGAGTGTTTCATGTGCAAGCACGCGTTTCATCTCATGTGGGATGATGGCGCCTCTACGAACTTTTGTTTTTTTTTTCTCTTTGGACAATGTTAGCAAAGACATTGAGATGCAATACAAAATGTGTGACCCAGGCTGCTTTACAGCTAGTGCTCATCTCAACAATAAATGCAACACTGTTTGTTCTCCTAAAATGAGACTCTAAGGTCATTTATGTTATAAGAATTCATATTATGAAATCATCCCCTTTTATATAGCCTAGGCTTTTAGATGGGTTGTTTTGTTGAACTAGGCATAGGCCTATCAACCTTGAAATCACTATAACATAATAACATAACAATAGCGGCCATAATTATTTTATTTTTACTTCCAACTTTAGAGGGTGAAAATGCAAAGAATAAATAATTTAAAATGCACATTTCGGTGTATGTATGGTTTCTTGTGATTAAACTTGTCAAACTATAAATATAGCTGCTTGCCCGCGGTACCCACGGGGAGACCACCAGTTGCATGCAGCGCCTGGGGGCGTGTCCGTGCGCAGTGACGCGGACGGGCTGGCCTGTTGAGTGCTCAGATGATGGGGATTATATTGGCTGATGTGCGGAGCTGGTGGTTTTTCTAAAGTGCTGCTGTTCTGGCTCGCAGGTTCATGGTCGTCCCGTAGAGGTCAGCCTGAGGAGCCACGAGAGGAGCAGGCATGGGCATCGGGGACTACATCTGCGTCACGCTGCGTGGTGCTGCGCCATGGGGGTTCACGGTGGCACAGGGAGAAGGGGACACCTACAGACCCTTGGTGGTCTCTCAGGTAACTTTTACAAGTCCTGAGCACGTTTTTTCTGTTCATTTGTTTCCGTTCACCATGTTCTGTCTCATATTGCAGTTTTCTCAAAAGTCTTCTAAGTTTAGCAATAGTATTACCGAATAATGTTTATTTTAGTGTACTTTCATAACAGCAAAGTTAAACAAGACATATTGGTACGAGCTGATAATGATCTTTTCTTGTGCATGCATATTTGCAGTCTTTGGCTGTGTTTTTGGTGCTAGATTCCTTAGGATCCTTATATGGTCAAGGCCAAGACCGAGTGTGAAGCTGCGGGCTGCGATCTGTTATCACTCAAAAAGACTTTAGTAAATGAAGCAGTACTTTGTGCAGACAGCTCAGTGAGTGGAAGAGTGATGGGTATTCACCTTATCACTGGATATGAATGCAAATGATTTTCCTGCTTTTGGCATTACATCATTTTATATATGGATGTTAAATGCAAAATGAAGATTTAAATATTCAATACAATGTACTATTTGACTGTTAAATGGTATTTCTAAGATGTTTGCATAATACATGCGCTATATTGTTGAACAGACAGTCAGCCTTTATTGGTGACTTGAATTTGGTGTAAACATTACTTCGAAAAGTGTTTAATTCTTACAGTCTGTGACAAACATGCCTTGCTGCATGTAAAGAACTTATTTTAGTATTAACTGAAGCCAGGTGGCTACAGTCAAACTTTAGTTTAGTAAAGTATGCTTTTAAAAATACTGAAAATCTCCCAAAATCTTGCCATCCGCATAAGCGAACATGTAAATATTATTCTTTAAGTGCATTCCTCTCACATCAAAGCTTGTCTGGAGGAAGGTTTTACTGTGTCTAATAGTTCCAATAGATCACCTTAATGACAATAAGATGTTTTAGGTAAGCAGAAGCTATTTTTAGTGTGCATGCTCTTAAACCTTTCAGAAATAAAACACAGTGAAGATGTTAAAAATTTCACTAAGCATTTACAAAAGAACACAAAATCCTATCAGCCTCATAAACAATACAACTTGTTTTACAAAGTCAGTCTCTTATTTTATGCAAGTGTGTGAATATCTATAATGCATGCTTTGGATAAATTTCAGAAAAGTAAAAGGTGTGGGACTGGAAGTCGTCTTGGTACAAACAAGATAAGTGGCGACAGAAGTATTGGCAAATGTAATCATAGCGATTGTATTATGTAACATGCAATAGTTGTGGTCCAGTGGTTCTAGGATAGTTAGTAATTGTAGTTTTGTTCATTGTTTTGAGTTTTGTAATGATATCCTACAGTAACAGTAGTAAGAGTACTTATATTAATGCTTTTTGTGGACTTTCTCCATGTGTTTTTTAAGATTACATAGATTGTAGATGAGACAGTGTTTTGTGTTGTGGAACACTGTTGAGTGCCTGACAGACATGCTGCGTAGGAGAGTGGGGTATCCATTTGTAAAAGGTTCTTTCCATATAAGGACACTGTATTTTTCTTCTAATTTGGAGTCTTGGCTCGAATACAAAGTTGGTGAGGTCACTTTATTTTTAAAGCTGGCTGCAAGAAATACTGAAACTCATGTCTTAACCTTAGAGATTATGAATTAGCAGCTACAAAGGAAACGGAATAACTGTGGTCTCATCAACCTGAACCTGAAACATTTGTAACTCGGTAATTAGTTTGTCATCTTGGAATGTGGAGTGTCGCGATGCGTTAAATCTTTATGTGAGCCAAACATTAGCCTTATTCCCATGTAATAGATGGGTTATGTGGACAAATTGAAATTCAAAATACCCCTAAAACTGACCTGAAAGTTACAACAAGGTCTGCGGCATGAATGATTAGGGTGGCACAAGTCAAAAATTGCTTCATGGTTTCGACAAAGATGTTTGAATTTCTCAAATTTTAAAGTAAGCTTAATGTTACTACGACAGCCTGACTGACAAAGACCACTGACAGTTACATTACTATTTCTACAGTTTTTTTTTTTTTTTCGGTACTATCAGGATCTCTGGCTATTTCTTATACTACTATAATACTGTACTATATTATGCTACTATTACTACTGTTGCTTACTATCACTACCACTACTGTTACTTCACCTCCTCTTCAACCTCTTTTTAGAATCATTACTTTGAGTTTTAGTAAAGTTAAAGTGTCCATATAACACTATTTTCTGATCTATGTTATAATGTTGTTTGTTTATCACAAACATACCTAGAGTTGTGTTTGTTTCATCCGCGCATGTTTAACACACAAATCCTGCATATTTAGAGTTTTTGAGTTCTTCTCTCACACGAAAACACCTTCCACTTTTTGATGTCATGTGATAATGCAGGAAGCTCGATACACCTTCACTAGAATCATTTGGATAATTTCAACCCTGGAATTACCAATTTCTACTAAATAAAAGGTTGCTGTTATCTTGAATACTACCACCACATGGCATCACAAGGTGGAACAGAGCATTTTGGGGCTTTTGAGTTGTAGACAGACTAATAAGGAATACTCAAACATATGTGAATGAAACAAAACACCAGTCCAGGTATGTTATTGAGGAGTTAACATTATAACATGCCCTAAAAGTTCACAAGAAACCATTTTGTGTAATATGGGACCTTTAAGTAACATTAAATTGCCTGAATGCCATAGGTCTATTTATGATTCCTTCCCTTATTTCCCTTATTGCAGTGAAAGTATTGTATAACATTAGTACCCATTGGGTGAGTGTATTTGTGTTAGCTTGTTGCTGTTTTTGAGTGCAGCCGTGTGTTTGGATATCAGAGAGGTGAATCACAGTGTTCTGACTGCCAGTGTCGTATGTCCGTAAGGGCTAAATGAACTGCATAAATCCTCATCTCAACATCTGTTTGTGCTGTATGGGACATTTCCTCCTGACCCGGGGTAACCGAGGTGATGACAGATCTATAAGCATGATCTGTGATAGGATTTACCAAGGCCATGTATTGTAATTTAACACCAGGCAAAGGTATGTGCAGGTCTTGATACCACAAGGGTAAATTAATTAGAATTTCAGACTATTTATTTTGTTGTAAATGAAAAACTGTCGATGTATAAGATATCAGCACTAATGTAAAAGTATGAATGCCTCAAATATGATCACATTGAGCATAAAGTTCAACGTATTCATACCGTATAAATATGTTTTTTTTAACCATATGGTACACTTTCTGGTTTAGATTTCTGTGCCAAAACTACTGCTACTAGCACTACTATAACTAGCACTACTATTGTTATTATTACTACCTCAGTTACCACATAGCAAAAGATTGGTTTACTCATTTTGAAGAACTCAAGTCCTAACACTTTTAGAGAATCCAGCAAAGGTCTGTATAAAATGAGGGGTAGTATCTGGAATAAATCCTATACCAAAGCAACATATCAATAAATACACTTTAAGACAAATATTGATGATTTGTGATAGCCAAAAGATAAAAAAGTACACATATTCTGTTAAACTGATTCCATTTGTATAGTACAGTTAGCACAACTATAAATTAGCTTATGTATGCTTAGTGCCAGGAAGACATTAAGATCCCTTTATTTACACTATCGTTTTGTTTTGAGTTCTTGTTAGTACAAAATGACGAATCCTCAACTTGTGCACAGACCCCCCAGTGCTAGTTGTACAAGAGGCGAGAGCTACCTGTGCGGCAGCTGGAGATGTTTGTGTGAAATGTAAAAACATAATTACTTAAAGCTGCACAGAGCAGGAACAGCCAGGAGCAGGGCATTATGCGGCTACACTTTCCGGTGACTTTCTTTAGTTTTTAAACTTAACAAATTATCAGTGAATACATTTCCATTACCTATGGATGAAAATAGTTACATAATTTACCCAGATTGTTGGGCACTTTTACTTTCCTACAAATATTTTATTTTTAACTACTAATGTAATGGAATAGTAGTAGCAGTCATCATAGTTGTTGTTGAAGTAGTAGCAGACGTAGTAGTGGGAAAAGTGGTAGTTGTAGTCATAGTGTTGGTATAGCAGTAGCAGTAGTAGTGGTGGTAGCATAAGTATTTGTAGTAGCAACTGAAACCATTTGTCTTTCCTCATGTACAGATTGAGTACTCTTGGGTCATACATAAGTAAACAATATTATAATCATAGCACATAATATTTTGTGTTTGTTCTTTGGTAACACGCTTTCAGAACTAAACTAACCATATATAACCATTCTAATGACAATCTGGGGAGTATACATATGTTTTGAATGTTATTGAACGGGCTCCTAGGAGGCTAACTGATGTTTCTCTTCCTTTTTTGGAGCAGCATTAGTTGCTGTGGCTTCTCAGACAAACTCTTCTCCCCTAAGTGAGGTGTGAGTCCCAAAGGCAAGCACAAAGGCTGCCTTATACGGACAGTGAGCTCTCTCTTATAACTCATGTATACACTCCAATGGCTTTTATATGCACCTACTTGCTCTGTAAAGTCACTCATAAAACAACTGTTTATTCACCACTGTTCTAATGCTCTATGATCTGACTATTGTTAAATGTAAAGTGCACTGTGGAACTTTCCTGGTTGAGGGGATGGTACCTTATTCTCTTCATGGTGATGTTAAAGCTTTGCTGGGAATGATCCACAGTAAAGCATTAAAAGCATTATCTATTTAAATATAGGAGTTTCTATTGCTCAGAAGTATCTTGAAAAACATGCATTCTTACCATGAGTGGGGTTGCCTCTTCACACATCTGACCTGTAATTTGTAAGGCGTCACCATGGAGCTAGTGCTCATCATGGAGACAAATACATTTAATAGTGTATCAAAACAGGCATCCTGCTAGACACAAGAAGAAGAATTGGTGGCAAACCCATGTTCACCTTTAATAGTGTAACACATTCAAAGCAAAGGAACAACGTTTCCATGGAAACAAAGATGACAAGCTCTCCATCACAAATGTTACACAGTTCACCTTTATCTGAAAGACTGACTTCTACTACTACTTCAACATATAGATAATAGAATATTAATGTGATGCAGTATTTTCTTCACTGCTAGTCATCTGTCCCATTGTTATATGTATGTTTTCAAGTGTACTTTTTAAATGGCAGTTTTTGTGGACAGGCATTTCACTGGTGATCAAGAGTGTAGTCTGTGTGTGGGCAGTGCCCTCTAGTGACCGCATTGTTGTAGTACAGTAGTACGCTCTTTGCATTTGGATAATGAAATATGGACTCACTGGTGCTTTTATTCCAGTCCCTTCTTTCCAGTTGAATGTTCTTTTAACAGCTGCTCTTGAACTTGAGTCACCTGAACCATTGCTGTTTAAAATACAATATGCATATTAGTTAAAAAAGCTTATCACTCATCAATTAAAGTAAAACATCAAAAAACTAATTTGTAAAATTAGTAAACAGACATTTCTATAATATGTTTAAATGTGTAAAATCAATCTCTTTGTCTAGAGA
The DNA here is from genome assembly GCA_030686955.1 of Odontamblyopus rebecca. Taxonomy (NCBI): domain Eukaryota; kingdom Metazoa; phylum Chordata; class Actinopteri; order Gobiiformes; family Gobiidae; genus Odontamblyopus; species Odontamblyopus rebecca. The sequence continues at coordinate 14,830,863 of CM060672.1, read as the reverse complement.
ACAACATGTTAGACATTTTGGTTCACTGAAGTAGAGTTTTTACCTGTTTAAACTATAAAACTGCATCTGGCAAAAGTGCAGAGTACAACCGCAAATTAATGACATCAGTAAAAAGGAAGTGTTTAATTGAAAACATGACAGTGGTTCAACAACTGCAATATTATCTAAACTCAGTAACTCAGGAAAATCACATCATTCAATCTGTGCTTTTTTTCTCTTTCTCCTTACAGCCTCAACATTTTATTTGTTTATTTTATTTATTTATTTATTTTACAATTTCTTTCAACTGAAACCATCACCAATCCCTCCTGCTGCACAAGTGGCCTTTGTGCAAAATGTATGAGGGGCTTCTCTTTATTAAATGGTCTTATTAATGAACCGTTTTATAGGGCACAGGAAGCAATTATGGACAAATGAAGCAATCCTTCATCAACTAAACTGTGTAGAGAAGGTTTCTTGGATTGCCGTGCAGAGAATTGGACCACATCGGTATATTTAGATGTAATTTGGGTTAGTAAATGTCTTTTGTTTTGCAGATAGAAGATGGTGGCTGTGCTTTCCTGGCTGGGGTTGAGGAGAATGACCATGTGGTGTCCATCAATGGAGAGCCGAGTGCAGACCTGACTCTGGAGCAGGCCTGTTCCCTCATCGACAGTTCAGCAGACTGTCTGCAGCTCCTGCTCAAAAGGTGATTCACTCAAATTAAAATGTGAGAAATATTAAATCCAGACATCCAGATGTTTAAACATTTGTTAATTTAATTTTGCAATAGTGAGCAGCAGTATTTTTCCAAATGTTGACACAGTGAATGCATGCAGTTCAAGAGCACCACCCACCCGTCAGGTTCTGAAAGTAAATTTTCTATTAATTTGTCTCTATGGTCTATAGACAAAGGGAAAATAATATTATTGAAAGCTTGATAGATATTTCTGAAACTTGATGAAGCTTGATAGATATTTCTGAAAATTTATAAACAGCTAATTTAAAAATTTAGCCACTTTTTGTGTTTAAATATGTTTTTAGCTTGTAAATAATTCTCTGATGGGCATTAGTTACTGCAAAGCCGGTTTGTTTTTGTGGTGTCTTTAAACAAAATATTTAAGTTCTTTGAAAAGTCTATTAAAACATTTTAACAGGACACTTTACTTTAGGAACTGTTAACAAAGTAGGGTTCAAGTTCAAGCACAAAATTATTCTTGGATTTTATATTGGATTAAGACTTTGTCCAAGAGATCTGTTCAGAAATTTTGTCATCAAACATCCTTGTGATCTTAAGACCTGTAATGCATTCACAAAGTCGTAAAATTGTCATTCTGCCTTTTTATACCTCACTCAAAATTGTTAATGTGGGTTTTTGGTTATTTAAAACATGCAGGCTGTGTTCCTATTGTTATTATACTGGTATTATATTAGCATTTAGATAGCTTGTTCTTTTATAACGTGGCCGGGGTGTTTACTCTGATAGACAAAGAGTGTGCGTACATCATTGCGATGTGTATTAGTGAGTTAATGCTTGTCGGCCATGTTTGACCTTCCAGTCCACAGTGTAAGGTGTTGTAGATTTATGTGGACTACTGCCATGCAGCTGCTCAGCCCTTACCCAGTGGCTCTGAGAGGCTGGTGACATGTTGCTTCTTGTTCTACAGTGGTCTTAAAATAACATCATCATCAACAAGTAATACATCTTTTTGTTTAGTTGACAATGCAGTTTGTACTTGTGGTGCTTAACATTTTCTTTTTCTTTTTTTCTCAAGAGCATTTGCTGTTTAACCTTTCTATGAAGCACTCGTGTGGGGCAGTCTAAAGATTTAGTAACTAGACCATAATCAAAAGTACTATTGATACTAAATAAAAATGTAATAAAAATATGACAGAATTTCCTCTTTAAAAAGTTTGAATCATTGTCAAGCCTTTTCCTTATTCTCAACTTTGACTTTTTGTATTGTGACCAAATGTCCCTATAAAAGGCAAAAGATTACCATTATTATTTACAAAGTGAAGCAAGTTCAGGTTCACATTACTGTTACTTTAAAATTTCCATTTCTATTACTTCTTGGCTTCTTCTACAACTACCACCACACTAACATAATGAGAAACAGATATTTGCACCTAATATTATTACGATATTATACCATGCTATTTTTTTTAGCACTTTATAAAAAGTACAATAGTTAGAAATGGGTTTTTCACAGCCAAACACTACAAACAATCATGTGTATAATGAACAACAGTTATGGTGGTAGAGTGGAGTATTAGAAGCCAAAAATGCCGTCCTCCTGGAAAGTAAAAACAGTTTATCATAAATCATCAAAAATGTCAATTTAATTTTCAACATTTTTTACACATTACATTATCAAATATTGTGTCGTTGGCTCATTTTATTTAGAGTTGTACATTGACGGTGACATTGAGTTTTCTAGAATGGCTGACAGCTTCTTAACTTCTCTTAATTTTTTTTCCAGATGCGGCAGCGCCCCTTCAGAAGACAGTGATGCAGAAGAAACATCATGTGGTGATGTTTTGGAGAGTACCACACTGCACATCCTCTCTCCCAAACACCGATCTCCAAGCCCCAGGGAACTTTACATCTCCGAGTCCCAGGTTGAGGCATCCTATGGGGGCATGGACAGTGATGGTGAAATCCATAAGGCACCACAACTCCTCAGCACCGAGTTACATTTGCCCCATCAACAATACCTTGAATCCACTGCTGATGATGTTTTGATCTCTTTACCTCCTGGGAATGTGGTGGAGCTCCAAGTTTCTTTAGCGAAGTCTACACTAGATGACTCCGGCAGTGTATCTATTGGGAAAATGACTGATACAGAGAACGCATTTTCAAACCAGGAAACCACTATAGATGTTAATGACAATCCACTTATGAGCACCCGTGAACCACTTAGTCATCATGGGGTGGTACTGAGCTCTCCTGCTACCCCAAGCCAGGTGGAGGTTATCCTGGAAGGAGCAGGGAGGGGCAATCAGGGTGCGGGAAGTGGGGAGGGAGGCCCCGAGATCAGCTGCGAAGGAGAAGAAGAAAGTCAGGAAGTGCCCAAGTCATTTACTGTGACCTTTGCTACAGAGGAAACAACAGCAACTGAGGATCAAGACTCCGGTGAATCCGAGGAAGATCCAGACCAGCCACACAAGCACAGAGCAAGACATGCCAGTAAGTACCATAGCACTAATACTAATCCATTTTTATTATGTGTTTGTGAATGAGGATTTGCACGTTAAGGATAAGCTTTGAGCTGTAAATTACAATTGTCAACACCATTTTGAACATAAATTGTACTCTCAAAATAGTGGTTAGGGGAATGTGACCTGAAATGCAAGGAGATGCTTCCGGGTGTATTTGAATCACTAGTAGTAGCATCAATCTTTTTCAGTTGAAATTTGATAGCAAAATGAAATATATAATGGCAAAAATAAACAATATATGTATTGACGGGATGAGAGATTGCTGAGTATAGTATTTGGGGGCATTTCAGTGAAGTGTAATGAGGACATAAATACACTGGGGCAGCCTGACGATGGCTTTGATAGACACTAGCATGTGTATGCCCCTGTCACCTGAAACCCCCCACACTGGCTGTTTAAACCAGGCTAAAAAAAGTCACTCCACTGCTCACTCCCGCTGCTGCTTCCACCTTCAGGTTAGTCTTGTAGAAATAGAAGACTTTTTATACACTTACTGTATGAAAATGTGTGTTGTTCATTGATGATTTTATATGTCAAATTGTTATTTCAAATATTTAAGCGGATGTGAGGTTTAGAATGAACATGGATGGCATTCAGGCTATCTTTAGGCGTATGGTCCTTGTAATGTGCACTGACTAGTTTAATGAGGTGAAGGTTTAATTTGAAATAGCGGATTGTCTGCATAAATTAATATTAGTTATGGATCAGTGAGTTTAATGTCATTAGATTTTGGAATATGTAAAAGGATTTGTAATATTTATTCAGCATTGTTTTTATGCAAGTGAGCTTTCCTTACACATGTTTTTGTTTGTATGTAACACTTTATAATAACTGCATTTATTGACCTAAATTAAGACTGAATTCATAATGAACAAATAATTAATACTGTTTCAGGCAGAATTAGTAACTACCTAATTAATACCTTGACCCTAACTCATAACCCTAACTCCGTAACTTAGTTAATACATTTCTTATGTATTAAGAAATGTATTAACTAAGTTGTTCATTATGAATTGAGTCTATGTTTATTAAGGCCAATTAAGGTGTAGTTATTGTAACGTGGTACCAAAAGGGTACTGTTTTGTCAAACATTTCAGTTTGCCATCATACACAATGCTATAATCAATCACTTTATACTAAGGTTAAATCTCATGTGTGTGTTTTTTCAGGGCTCAGGCGCAGTGAAAGCCTGTCCGAGAAGCAGGTAAAGGAGGCCAAGTCCAAATGTAAGCGCATTGCCCTGCTTCTGAAGGCTGCTCCACCCAATCCCAACAACAAGGGGGTGTTAATGTTCAAGAAACACCGGCAAAGAGCCAAGAAATACACACTTGTGAGCTACGGGACAGGAGAGGAAGACCCCGAGTATAGAAGTGAAGAGGAAGAAGACAACGAAGATTCACATACTGTTGAACTGACTCTTGTTCCATCCAAGGATACAGAGTTAACCAATGCTAACAGTGGTGCAGGAGTGCTAAGTATAACCTTTGATAAGAGCCTTCTAGAGATAGAACGGAACTTGAACAGTCCAGTCAAAATGGAGTGTGAAACGAAAGGGAAAGGTGCTTTGATGTTTGCGCAGAGACGTTTAAGGATGGATGAGATTTCTGCTGAACATGAAGAGCTCCGTCGTCAGGGGATACCTGTGGATGGAATACAGGAAGTACAGAAGAAGATGGAGGAGCATGCTTACATGCAGTCCACAATGGACGGCCATGGATATATGGATGTCAATATACATCAACAAAACCAGCAGCAGTATCAGCAGTATCAAGGGCAACAGTACTATGAGCAGCAGCAGCAGCACTACCAACAACAGAACTATCATCAACAACAACAACTACAACAACAACAGCAGCAGCAACTCTATCAACAACAGCAACAAAACTACCAACAACAACAAAACTATCAACAACAAAACTACCAGCAGCAGACCTATCAGCAGCAGCAGTACCAGCAGCAGTATGAGCAGCAGCAGATGTACCAGCAGCAGCAGCAGCAGCAGGAGTACCACCAGGAGCAGCAGCAATACCAGCAGTATTCATCAAATATGAACGGAACAATGCAACAGCTGTCCAATGAGATACAGAGCTCCCCGAGCAACCGCACCGCCAAACCGTTTACAGCACAAGACATGACACCTGTGGCATATCCTACTACAAACGGGGACAACCAGGAGAACCAAGGAGAGCAGATAGCTTCACGTGATGAGCGGTTATCTACACCTGCCTTCAAAACAGGCATCCTGCTGGACACAAGAAAAAGAACTGGTGGCAAACCCATGTTCACCTTTAAGGAGGCTCCAAAGGTTTCACCCAACCCAGAGCTCCTAAACCTCTTAAACAGAGGGGACAGGAAAATGGGCTATGAGTCAGGAACTGAGGAGGACTATCTCAGCCTCGGGGCTGAAGCTTGTAATTTTCTTCAGTCTCCAAGATTTAAACAAAAGATTCCTCCTCCAGTGGCTCCAAAGCCAATGATCAACCCTAATGCTCCACCCTGGGCTGTGCAGATGGAAGGGACCAACCAGGACATGCCTCAGTGCTCTGAAAATAGCATGATAACACCTGCTGCTGCCCCCCCTGCTGACCCTACTCCTGCTACAGAAGTGGAGCCAGCACCTGCCCTTGAGCCCCCCGCCCCCTCGGCTCCACAAGAAGGCCCTCCCCCTGCTGCTGCAGAGGAGCAGCACACATGGAGTGTTCCCACAGCTGAGCCACAGCCACAGGCTCTGCAGGCTTCACAGGCTCTACAGGCTCCACAGGCTCCACAGGCTCCACAGGCTCCACAGGCTCCACAGGCTCCACAGGCTCTACAGGCTCTACAGGCTCCACAGGCTCCACAGGCTCCACAGGCTCCACAGGCTCTACAGGCTCTACAGGCTCCACAGGCTCCACAGGCTCCACAGGCTCCACAGGCTCCACAGGCTCCACAGGCTCTACAGGCTCCACAGGCTCCACAGGCTCTACAGGCTCTACAGGCTCCACAAGTCACTACAGCTCCTGTGGACAGACTCCAGATGACTCCAGCCCAGCAACCTGAGCCTGCTCCTGCTGCCTCGTGGCCCCCAGCTCAGCCTCAGCCCTCAAACTCCTGGCACCAGGCCCCCCCCCAGGAGCCTCCTCACAGGCAGTCTCCACCACAGCCTCCATGGGTGACTCGCCACTCTGCTCCAGTCCAACCGCCTCAGCCGCAGGCTAACAGCTGGAATCCTCAGATGCAGCAGACTTGGGCCCAGGCTCCAGAACAGGCACCAGCCCAAATACAGGCCCATCCTCCCTGGGCACAGGCTCCAGATCAGCCGTCCTCCCAGCCCCCAGTACAGCCAGCCTGGTCACAGGAGCAGCCTCCCCTGCAGCAGATGCACCCAGCCTGGGCCCAGCCTCAGGAGCAGGAGCCTCAGCCCCCATGGGTGCAGCCCCAACAGAAACCCCAGGCCCAGCCCCCGTGGGTGCAGCAGGTCCCAGAGTCACAGCCACAGCCTCCGTGGTTGCAGCAGCCGCAGGCTCCTCCTCAGGGGTGGCCACAGTCTCCCGGTCAGCCTCAGCCTCCTTGGGGCGCTGCTCAACAACAGCCAGCATGGAACCCCCAGCAGCCTCAGAGCCAGCCCCCCTGGATGCAGTCTGCACAAGCCCCGCCCCCTCAGCCTCAGGCTGCATTAAACCCCTGGGCTCCTGTGCCTTCTCAGCCCCAACAGCCCTGGGCTCAGCAGCAGCCAGAGCAGAGCCAGCAGCCCCTGAATGCCTGGGCTCCAGAGCAAAACCAACCCCAGCAACAACAGCCATGGGCCCAGCAAGCTCCTCCACCTCAGCCCCCTCAGCAGCCAGTGAGCACCTGGCAGCAGCCTCCTGTGAAGACCTCTCCACAGCTCCCCGCCCAGACACAGCCCCCTCCCTCCTGGGCTCAGCCATCACAGCCTGCCCCTGAGAGATCATCGCTGGTCAATACTCGACCCTCTCCAAAGCCTTGGCAGCCCCCACCGAGCAGAGCCTCTCCCCCTCCTCCACCGCCACAGAGAATGTCCTCCTTTACCTATGGCCAGAGAACATCGTCCCCTGTGAACCCCATGGCGACAGTGCTCCCATCATCTTCAGGTCCTGCCTACGAGATGCCCACTGTCAAAGGCAAAGGAGCGGACATGTTTGCTAAGAGACAGTCTCGTATGGAGAAGTATATTGTGGACTCTGAGACTGTGGAGGCAAACAAGGCCAGCCGCTCCACATCACCTGCTACATCTTTACCCACAGAATGGAAATATACCCCTAATGTACGTGCTCCACCGCCACGAGCCTATAACCCTATCCAGTCTCCTCTGTATCCTCCTGCTGCATCCAAACAGCCACCTCCTTCTAGTAGCCCGAGTAAATCTAAGAAAAAGGACAAAGATAAACCAGCCCCTCCTCCCCCTAAACCCCTTAATGTCATAGATGTAATGAAACACCAGCCGTATCAGCTCAGCTCCTCCCTGTTTATCTTTGGGCCAGCAGAAGAGGCTAAGCCCCCTGCTCCAAAGCCTGAGTGCCCTCCTCCTAACCCTAACCCACCTGTAGAAAACCCGCCACAGCTTTCTTATGAGCAAATGGCAATGCAACAGGCAGGGCAGATGAACCCCCAGTATGCCCCACAGGGTTATGGGATGCCAATGCATCCGATGGGTCAGCCAATGATGCACGAGGGCCCTTACCAGCAGCTCCCTCCCAATATGTACCACTATGCTTACCAGCAGCCCCCTGGTCCATACCAGCAGATGTACAACCAGCCGTATCAGCAGGCACCGCCACTGGCTTATCCAGCTCCGGGCCCTCAGTCCCCTAATGCCCCCTACCTGCAGGCCCCCTATCCACCCGCACAAAGCCCCCCCTACATGGCAACCCCCTCTGTGCAGTACCAGGCTGCCAGTACAGCTCCCAGTACAGCTCCCAGTACAGTTCCCAGTACCAGACCAGAGTCTGCATCAGCTGCTAACCCCACCACTGCCCCTAAACCCAAATTTACGGCTAAAAAGAGCTCAGCTCAGGTGTGGAAACCATCAGGAGGGGATAAAGAGTGAAACTGGCACAAATAATAACATTCTCATTGAATCCAATGCATAGAACTATAGTATTTATTTTTTAGCACACTGAAAATGAGACTGACAGATAACTGTTCATATGGTTTGTATATTTTTAAAATATAAATATAGTGACACAAATAAACCCACTTATAGCCAGTAAAAGAAGAATGTGTGTGAACTAATGTAGGGACTAACTGACCCTGGCATTAAGATGGTGTCAAAAGGAAGTTTGACAGTGCTTTATGTATGACTGAAATACACATTTTATTTAAACAGTAACTAATTAAAAGAAATATATCCAGGAGATATGACAATCATGTTTTTATAGTTCATGTAACCTAATTTAATTATGGGAAGACAAACCCCCATCGAATTAGATTTGAACAATTTTAAAGGAAATGTTTTTTTACAAGTCTCATCTCTGACTTTTTCACTCACGTATGTGGGTTAACTTTATTTTTGACATAGACAGCTGTTGCATCATGTTGTATACTATTTATAAAGTGCCTCTTGAGAGGGAGCCCTGGGGTTTCAACTTTCAATTTCAACTCAGGCTACTGAATGAAACCACCTCTCTCTCTCCTATCTGCTGTCTTTGGTTTTTACCCCTGTCTTTCACTACACTGAGCTTTTTAAGAAATTATCAACATGCTCTTTTCCAACATTTCTGTTTTATTTATGTTTTCCTTCTGTGTGTTTCTCTTTGTTGCACTTTCTGTATGATTCACATCCTTGCCATTAAATGTAAATGTACCCTGCACTGATTTCTTACCTTTTTGATTTATCACTTAATCACATTTTCCCTTTTACTGCTTAAGTTTTCACCAGTTCCACTAGCACCACAAAGCCATGCACACATTTCACTCAATTTAATAGTAGTTGGTTATTATAGTTATTATTTATGTACTATTATTATTTTAATAGTTCCAGTGCACTTTTTTTTACACAGAGTGCTTTTCAACAATCCTATAAATTAAGGCTTATTAGAAGCCGCAAACACCTCATTGCCTTAAGCATATCCACTGTTGAGCCATTGAAACGCTTGTGTAGCACATTCCCACACAATGACTAAGTGATGGTGAATATTATTAGACTAAACAGGAATGACCTCATGCAGTTATATAGACAGTGGGTCACTATGGGTCACCGCTGACTGAAACCTATAGCCCTGGTGTGTCATGTATTCTTAGAAAGGAGATCAGCTTCATATCAATTAGTTGTCAAGGCCTTTTTCTATTTTTATAGGAATCACATTACACTATTTTATGATCTCTGTGTTGTTTTCTCAGCAAAAACAGACCTGTGGTTGTATTTTGTTTCTTTCACACATGTTTAACAATGAAACCCTGTGTATTTAGACTCTTAGTTCTTTTCTCAAACAGAAAACGCTCCACCTTGTGATGTGATGTGTGATGTGGTTATACTGGAAGTGCCTTACTGTGTTTTTAATCTCCACACACCTTCACTTGAATCATTTGGCTCATTTCAGCCTTGGAATTGCCCATGTCTACACAACAAAAGGCAAAAGTAGCTGTTAACTCAAAAAGTACCACTACATGACATCACAAGGTGCGTTGAGCTTGGAAGATGTAGCCTAATAATAAAGGGTTACTCAAATGTGTGAATGAAACACAACTCCAGGTATGTTTTTGAGGGAAAGTAACATTATAACAAGCTCACAAGCTCACAAATGTCAATTTTGTGTAATGAAGAACCTTTAAAGTACATATTATAGGTTTTTTAGTTTTCTAATGACTTGGTTTGATGGGATAATCCATGTGGTAAATATGTATCATAGTGTTACATCAGTCAGGTGGCAGTATTTGGGAAAAAGTTGAGAAGAAAATTCAAGAAGTAGAGGTGAATTCTAAAACAGAAAACCTCTACCTATGTTACCAAAATGTAATTAACATACAAGAAACACATTTTTCTGACAGTTCAAACATTAATTTAACCAAATAAAGCTGTTGCCATCTATTTTGGTTAGTCCAATTATAACTATAGTGTAAATTATACACTTATTTTGACCCGTGTTAACATTATGGTTGCAAATTAACAGTTACCTCTACATATGTCATATCTGTTCACCCAAATTAAACAAAAACTACAATAAACTGGCCAAGATTTGTAGAAGAATCTTAAATGTAATGATATGTATATTTTTGTAAAGTAAATGTAAAATATGATTGAAATATGACCTTTATATAGAACTAATATAACCAATATTGCAACAACAGAACCAAAATATTTCAGGCAAGTAACTTATAGTAGTTTATATTGCAAAAACTATAGTTAAATGTATCAAATTTTATTAATTAATGAATGGACACAGTACAGTTAGTGATTTTGGTTTCTTTATGCCACAGATTGGTCACAAGCTTATATCATGTTTGGGTAAAATTGGCATTATCTTTTACAAGCATATTTCTCTCAAAGGCTATAATTCATTTGTACCCACTTCTTGTTTTCCCATCTTCTCCCATTTTATCTTTGTCACCACATGATGGCAGCACTGCACAGTTTTGTAAGTTCACGTCTCTCCACATGATCCAGAGACACAGTTCTTGCATATATGCTTGGTAAAAAAAATCTCTTTTCCCTTCTCCCCTTCACCCCATGTAACCCCTTTTCTGCCTAGGTGTATTGCTGTTGGTTGGTTGATGTCAGTATTATTGTTTCTAACTGTTTTCTGAAGGGGAAGGAAAATCTAATTAGAACCAAATGAGTGTGGCTTAGCCCGTGAAACCCACTTTGATTCTGGGAAACAGAGGCTCCAGTTCAACTGAAGTGAACAAGCCTAAGGGAATTAAAGAGCTTTAGCGCCCTATTTAGTTTGACTTAACTTTATTGACACACTTTTACAATGACTTACAGGCCAAGTTATAAACCAACATGGAACAGTGCACAGAATATAAACAAAAACAGCATGCAAGCGTGCAGTGGTCTGGTCTCATAATTAAATGAGAATTACAAGATAAAACTCATTGGAAGAAATTTGGAATACAATTATAGTTATATTTATAGTTTAACGATATTTTACATTGTGAGAAAATGAGTGATCCTCCTAGTTCATTTGTGTTAACAGATAAGAGACCAAAGTTAGTACAGAATTGTTATCCACCTTCCAGCTCATGGAGGTCTTCATGGAGATGTTATTGCTTTGCCTGAAATGTTCCCCAGTATGGCATTAAATGTATATATCACCACTGAGATGTCACCAGCCCAGTTTAAGCGTTTGATTTGTAGAGAAATAAACCCATTCACCTTAACATTCCAAGTAAAGGAATAAATTGAAGTAGGTTGTATCAGAAAAGTTAGTGCACCTTTAAATGCCAGGTTTATTATGTGAAGACATGCTATTGTACATGATCATAATATTAGTATGTGGAAATTTCCGATCATTGAATTTCTTTCATTACTTCACCATTCTTACATTTTCTTTAGCCTTTTGTTCTGTTCCATGTGTTCCCATTGAACTTGTTTGAATTGGCAGTCCTCTCCTCAGCCAAGCACAAGCCTTACTAATATAAACATGTCTGGCTTTTTCTTTTACAGGCTTTTGGCAGCAGGAGCTACTCTCTCTCCCCACCATCCAGAGTGCCATCCAGGGGCCAGCAAGCCCTCCCTCCCAGACCCAGAAAAGCGCTTACACCCTGGGAGGCCGCTTCTCGTCACCCCCTTGGTCTGGTGGATGAGGCTTTCGCAGTCCAGGACCTACAGCACACACTGGTGTCTTCTGTCCACTTGGCGGCGCAGCGCAAGATCCTGCCCGAGCCCCCGACAGAGTGGCAAGCCAGGGTTTCTTATCAGGCTCCCAAGAAATCCGGCAGTCAAACGTGGAGCCAAAGCAGGGGTCATACTAGAGCACCCTTGCCGTCGTTTGTGTCCCCAGCTAAAACTAGCATCTCCAGTGTGTCCAGTGCTGTGGGATACAGGTCTCTGCCCAGACAGTGGCAGGCGCAGAGGTCAGTGACTAATTTGTCCTCTCCAGATCACAAAGGGCCACAGGGTCAGTCAGTGTATGCTAGTAGGAACACCAGCTGGAGTTGGAGAAGATAGGAACACACCACATATAGTACGATGTTAATAATAGGCTAGCCATGGAATGAAGCTATGGCAGGAATAGAAATATTTACAAGTTTCAACACATGTGCAAGACTTTAAAAGAAAAACTTATCATTTTGTGTCCTCATCAAGATGTATCTGGAGTTATGTTTTGTTTTGTTCACACATGTTTAACACATAAATCCTGCACTCTTAGGCTGTATGTTTCTCTCAAACTGAAAACACGCTGCTTCACCTTGTGGTACCATCGAGTAGTGATACAAGAAGCCCTCCCCATATGCTTTTAAACTCCAAATATTACAATGATTCATGCACAATGATAATTTCAGCCCTGGAGTTCACTCAGAAACTTCTCACTCCTGGGTATATACCACTAGATATGTTCTGTAGATGTTCTGTATCAATCTCAATTGGACAAAAAGCAAAACAAATATAGTTTTAAAAGCAACAACTTGGTTATTCTAGTGTATTGTAGAGTAAATCGGTTTAAAGCTGTTAATTCTAAAACTACAACTTCATAACATCACAATGTGGAACAAAACATTTTGAGCTTTGGTGATGTAGACCTCAAACACAAACAAAACACAACTCCAGGCGTGTTTTTGATGTGGAAACAACATTCCAACATGACTAAAAGCTCCCATAAGCAATTTTGCGTAATATAGGACCATGAATATGCAAACTCTATGCAGAAGCTGATATTGTGTATAGTGCAAATTAAAATAATATAAATGAAATGTTACATCAGAACTTAAAAACCTGATCTGGTCCAAATCCTTTGTGTAAATTATTTATTCTTCTATAAATAATGGAATGTCTTTACTTAAATCAGATGTTCCAATGTACCTACACTGATTTCTCAACAAATCATTGATATTGTGGAATCACAATAACCAGTCAACCAATACATTATTTTTTTCTGAATTGTCCCTCAACACCAGATTCGTACTGATGAGAAGCATCAGCAAATAAAAGCAAATAAAGTATATATTGGTGAATTGGGAAATAAAATCAATAAGACATGTGTTCATTCTAATACTAAATGCTGTACATTGGTGCAAATCTATAAATCATTAATGTAAACAGATTTTCCCAAATTCCAGTCTACAATTTCTTTTGTTTATAATTATAACTTTGGGACTGAGTTTGTGTAGACTTTATTTTTAATGTCATGAGGCAGTCCTTCCTTTATTACTGGTGTAACTTCCATCAATAGCCATTTTATTCTTATGATTTACTGTGTACCATAATCATTTGCAAATATGGGAGTTTTTAACAGCTCATTTTAGTGTCACTGACTATAGTGAGTCTCCAGGGAACCATGGGAAAAAGCAATAAGTCAGCAAACCTTACTGTAAGTATGTAATTTGTGATGGTATTCTCTGCTATGCTATTGGCTGTTTTTTCCCTGGTTGAATGTATTTAGCATGCTGGTTTCTGCTAATCCCTTATTTTAAATGTTTTTTGTTGATAGTGCATACGAGTGATGAGTGGCGGGTAGTTTGGTGCATAAGTGAAAAAGCAATTATGACTGTAGTGAGGGGCTTATAACTTAGAGAAAGGTTATGACCGTTTCTCAGCATGTAGTGGGCGGACTGGTTGTTATGTAAGCTGCAGTGGGAGATTAACTTACTTATTTGCCAGGTGCATTTTAATTAGTGCATTACTGAGTGGTTGTAAAGTACTCATACCTAAAGTACTCATACCTAAAGTACTCATACAGAGATTTTATGGAGACGTCCATCCCAGAGGAGTGGCTATCGCTTGTACTGTCACATATTTGATTTACAGTATGTACAATTACAATTTAAACAAGCTGGGGCGCTGTAAAATATAATTAAAAGTAATAAAATATCTGATATGATGAAACATTTAACAATAGACTCACCGCATATAGGAAGGACGTAGGGAAGATTGGTTGGTTAATTGTGATTATATGGGGTGCAATATAATGGTAAGACAAAAGAAGAATTATTATGGCGATTTAAGAAGCAAAAATAAGTCAATGTAATCTACAACGTTAAAATACTTTTTGGTAATCTGACATTAACATAACTCAACTTTTCATGGTTTAATCCAGATGCCCTTTCTCTTCATTTATGCAGGGAAGGACTTGTAATGCCTTATAATCAATGTTTTTCACTTGTTTTGGCCTTGATACTATGTCAGAATTTTAATAAGATTTCTTGCATTCACAAAAGCAAGCTAGTAATTTTCGACACTTTATTGACACCCTTCATTTTTTGTTTCTGAATTGGGAATGGTTTGATATGTTACAGACCGTGGTGTTTTAGTGTGGACTGGTGTGAAATGTGAATAGTCTGTTTACGGATATGTTGTTTGGGCACTAAGTTTTAGCTTTAGCTTGTGTTTCATAATAATCATGCCAAAGCCTGAGATCGTTTTGTTACCTTCACAATGTCCCTGCTGGGATTTCAACTGTTTGTACTGCCATTCAAATCACTGTTTATGCCAATGCCAGTCATTTGCTTCAGTAATTCTCCTGTAGATTCACACAAAACCAAATAAATAAGGCAAATAGCACCGCAGCACAGACTGTTCTGTTCTTTTGTTCTCCGTTCCAAGCTTGTAGCAGTGTGCTGTGGGCCATTTGTTGTGAGCTGTTCTATCCCGTAAATGTTTTCTTGTGTGTGTGTGTGTGTGATGTGTTGTCTCCAGCGGGGGGGGTCAGGGAGGGGTCTGGTTCCCATGGTGAAAGCAGCAAGTTACATAACACCCGTGGGCACCTATTACAGCTAATCCATTAGGGAGAGATAAGGGGAGAGGGGCGTAACCATGGAAGTATAGCCTCAGTGGTTGAAATTAAAAACACAAACACACAAAGTTAAGAGACATAATAAATGAATACAAAAATTACACATATAAATAAACCATTAAAATGTTATAAATACACTTTTCTGATTAGAATTTGTGGTTGAGTCGATAGCATTTTTGTACCATTGTTAGGGGCCGCCATTGTCCAGGATTTGCCCACTAAACTGTATGGAATAATTTTACAAGCACTGTAAACATTTCTGGTTTAAAAGCATTATCTGATTGGTAAGATAGTTGCTGGTCTGGTATTTTATCGTAAGTTTTAATAAGCAATAAACTGTGCAAATATTGATTGGTCGATATTTTAGCCATTATCTTATCAGCTATTATCGGCTATTGGCCTTAAATATTCATTAGTGATGGATATGTTGTTTCGGCTGAGCACTTTACATATAAGCAAGCCTATCAACAGAAATTTAGGTGCCCTCAAATAGTAATTAATAAGAAGAACTTTATTTGAACTCCAGAATTTTACTACACAGCTCTCTTTGCTGTGAAATGGGGTTATGGATAAGTTCAAATAATATAGTTTGGAGAAAAAAAACATTGGCAGAGCTTAGGGGTCAGTGGTTGCCCTGATTTATGTGTAATTTGTTTTGCCTCAGCCAATCAAAAACCCATATTGGCTGATCTCTAATTTTATCTGTGGCAGTTTATGCTGAATGTTAAGGAATCAGTCGGACAGCAGCCAAACTGAAGCTACTGAAATAACTGGCACTAAAAGAGCACTAGTGGTCCAACTATATTTAGTCGTCCCGCTGCTTGTGAACCAAATGCCAATGACAACATACAGAAGAGACACCCACCCACCCAGCCACTCATTCACTTGGATCAGACTGCTGCCCCCTCCCCAGACCACAGCTCCAGAACCAGGGAGTCAAAGCACCCACATCAGGGGTACCATCCGGTGTGTTTGCAGAGCACCCATCAGGACTCACTCTAGGTACGAGTTAGACCCCATCCCGGGTCCTTCAACACAGGTAAGACATCACCTAAAAACTGCAAATACACTGTGAAAATCAAAGTGGAGCATGCAATGTCAGTTATATTCACATTGAAATAACACATGTATTCATTGGTTGTGTGTGTTAACATTGTAATTCTACTAAAATAATCTCCTCAGAATAAAATGGACAACCAATATATTGTAATTTTTCACTAAAATGTGTTTTCTTGGGCCCAAATGATAAAATGCGCTGTTAGGTTTATCAAAATCACATTTTTCAAGTCACAAAAGAAGCATGTGAACACTGTAAAAGATATACAAGTGATTTTATTTAATTTTTTTTTAAATATTCAATACTAAATTTGCTTTACTACACTTCAAAACCCTTAAATTATCTTGAGGTGCCCTTTACGCACATTCAGTATATGTCTACAAGTGCCAACTATTTAAACTTGTCCACCACTCCTTTGCATCTTGTTTAATTTCAAACATATCGACGCGCCAACCTCCTGACACAGCCGGTTGCCATGTCTGATGTTTTACAGCCTCAAGGTTATTTAAAGGGATGTGCTAACTTTGCCCTTTTCACGCCGCTAATAAATTCACCTATCTGATCTTGTCTTGATTGGCCAAATGCTATTATCTCCTACATGTGTTGCCTTGTGTGTTTGTGCATCCAGCTCGTCTCAGGAGGGTTGATTGGTTTTTTGTGTCTCCAGGGGGCGCCATGTCTCAGTTCTGTACCATGACAACCAGTGAGAGGAAGTTCCACGCTGCAGCCATCTGTAGAGAGGTGCAAGGGCAGGAAGGTATAATGTATTTATAACACAACCACATTGCAAACCCCATGGACATGTGTTGGGATTTTCATTCTTCACATACTATACGGGACGAAGGGACGACGTAGCCACAAAACACTTTTAAGAATATAAATAGAACACGTATTGCAGTAAGTAAAAAGTAGTGGAGTGGAGTAAAAAGAAGTGGAGTGGAGTAAAAAAGAAGGACAATTCCTCCAAAAATGTAGGCTTGTTTGAGTAAATGAGTGGTTAAAGGTGCAATAATCAATGTGTGAGGAGTATTAAAACTAAATCATACCAAAACAACAACATTCCTGGTTCTCCTAGTATAACATTACTATATCACATCACCTGACGTAACACTGAAATGTATGATTTTTTTATTTCCACTTCAGCCAGATTAATTTCAGCTTTAGTTTGCATTCTTGTTCTGTCTGTTTGGTCCAGTTATAGTCCTGGTTTTATTACTGGTCCAGGTTTAGTTTATGGATTTGTCCCCATTTAGTCACAGTTTGGATATGGTGTCTGTATGTGCAATGGACCTTATAAAACATTATGGTTTGAAAAACTCTGCTACTGCCAGAATTCCCTAGAAGAGGACATATCGGGACCTTCCTGGCTAATAAAGGCCAATTAAATAATTTAAAACATTGCCCTATCCCTTTTACTTCACCCTTTTCACCCCTTTACTACACCTTGTAATGGCAAAATATACTTCTAATGTCCATCTTGTAAAACAGATTTTACAGTATACAGTATAATTGGATATTATCTATAAAAAGTATTACATACATGTGAACATATCCAGTTACTACTTTCCATGTATGATTATAACTGGCGTGTAAATATACGCTTGCTAAATGTTTGACCACTTGCCGCCGTCGCAGTTGCCGAACCTCCCTCCTTTTTACGAGCGACAGTCTATAAATATCTAAACGAATACTTTTATGAGTAACTTATCCTTTGTCAACGTCCTTTTGAACACGCTATTTCAGGGGCGAGGACAACTGCACGCCATATTGGATCGGCCTGAGGTTCACTGACAGCTGAAGATATTCTGGAAAATCACGCATCTCTTATTCGCAGTATAAGGACTGAGATACTTGAGTGATCAGCATGCAGTAGCCACCACGCTGGGCTAACCACAAAATGAGCTCTCAACACTGGTGGATTAAGGCAGGTTAATTCCTCGTTCATCAAAGTGGCAGCAAAACAAAGTCAGCATTTTCTCACTCGCCAAAGCATAAGAGCGTGATTTGTGTTCAATAAAGTTTGACAGGGGACTGTAAAGAGGAAAAAGACTCACTCGTCAAATTATTAGGTACACTTGTTTTAATGATCATACTTTTTGTGGTCTAGTTTGTTAACAGTTTAGTTACAGATTTTATGGGCTGTGTGTGTACTGTGCATCTTTAACAGGCTACCACTACTTTGGCCAGTCAATTATATGTATACTGCAAAATATAAATTCTATTAAATAAAAACATTTAATTTGTGAGATCAATTCTCTGTTCTGTCAATGGACTGAATGCCTCTCCCTGCTCGTCACCCCCTTCCACACAGTGTAATAAAGCCCCCCTGTGTAATAAAGCCTACAAACCAAAACTGTAAAACTTAAGAAAGTTTGTATTTATTTAAAGATAACATAATTAGTGTGACTACTGTTACTCCTTAATGCCATGGTTTAATTTTAGCCAAAAAAAACAGACTTTTTCATTTTGGCTCTGTTTATTACACACATTTTATTCCATCGAAAACCATGTGCCCTTACTATAAATGGGCTTGCATTTTCACAAACCTGACTCTTATTTGGTGTGGAGGCCCCGCCTACTGCTTATTTGCATGGAAATGTTGTTCATTTTGGCTATAATCTTCCAGAGTCTGGAATAAGAAGTATCCTTCTCCATGGATAATGTTGCAAAATGTGGAACTTTCTAATTTTCTATTTCCATGAAATCATGAGGCACCACCACTACTTAACGTTATAATACAAATCTTATATGGTGATACTCGGATAGAAAAAGTGTGAGCTCCCTTTTCAAATAAGCTTGTTTATTTTTCTGTGTGTTCAGATTTGGAGATAGACCTGGGGAAGAAGGTTAGCGCACCCAAAGACATCATGCTGGAGGAGCTGTCCCTGGCTTCAAACCGAGGCTCCAGACTGTTCAAGATGAGACAGAGACGATCAGAGAAATACACTTTTGAGAGCATCCAGAATACCACCAACATACAGCTCAATGTAAGCACATAACACACGACTATAATACAATACAAACAAATATACATGCATATATATACATGCAAACATATACATACATACATACATACAAACATACATACATACATACAAACAAACACTGGATGTTTTTGCCCTGTCATAGCATGACATTAAACATACAGAATCTATGTCATGGAGGCAAGCAGATGATACCTGTGGAGAGGCTTGTCTCCACAGGTCAGATCTGTGGAGAGGCAGGCCTGCTTGCAGTAAGAATGCATATTTTTCAATGTATTTTGAAGCAATACAAACCAATGTCAATGAGTAAAGACAAGATAGATAAGTTTAATACCATACTGTGTAACATTCAGGTAAAAGCAATAACATCATGGAAACAAGCAGGTGTCTGACCCTCAGTGTAACTTCACCAGAGAAGTTACGTAGTGCACTTTTAAGACAATAAATGTCACTACAAAATTTAGTTGTAATGTCATTTGAAGTAGGTTATTATAGGCGAGGATTCACTTCTTTTTTACATGCATGAAAACATTTCTTTTAGCCCATATATTGTAAGAGCAGCACTTTGAGATGACAGTTTAACAACTTAGCTATAGTTTGAAGTTATACCCTTGCTTTAAGGTTAAATATAACATAGTGATTCCTCTCTCATTCTATATTCTCAAAAGCACACGTCATAAATAACTTTAGTTTGATTGACGGGAAAGTCATCCATCTCCACTCTGTCCCCTCAAAAGCCCTTGTATGGCGGTGCACTTCCTGACTGCACATTTGAGAGAAAGATTAAGTACTTGCAGTATTTATTTGGCTCATGCTGTGGGCCCAGGCACGAGGGAAGGACTGTGTAGTTGTGTTAGCCATAAGTACTTTATTATGAATGTCCCTTTGTGGCCCTAGTTGGATCTGTGCCAAGCCAACAGTTTTCTCTTCCCAGCAGTGCTTATCTTAATCTGACCCAGTAACACATAGGAAGTAAATTATGTACTCCAGCACTTAGTTAAATCAAATCAAGATGGACTAACCAAGTTTCAGAATTAATTATCCACACTAGTTACAGGAGATATCAGGGAAGGTTTTACGGGCCGTTCTGCCAGGGCTAAGGAAGATAAAAGATTTACAACATTGTTAATATTATGCTATAATTTTAGATGTAGAGCAGCTTGCACCGTGTAACTACCAGAGATTCACTGTTTTTGAAAGAGCAGCCAAACTCATAATTTACAGACATTGAGCTGTAGTGTCATTTGTTTTGGTTTAGCTCCACAAACTTGCCATATTAATCTTATGTGTTTAAGTCCTTTTGACTCACATCTTTGGGGTTGAATAATGTCATTCATTTTGTTAGTAAAATTAATTTCTATTTAGTGCATTTATGCTAAAAGAAGACAATGGATTTTTTTGTTAAATTCTGAGCTGATTTTTAAAATATAGTAGGGCTGCAGTCATGTTTTGTCCTGACTTTTAACATAAACAAAATGCATATATATTTTAATATTTCTCATATCTTCCTCCTGTTTTTACTTTAATCTTCATTACATAAACTGAATTGTCAAATCTACCCAGTACAACACTACTGACCACACTGTTACTGCATGTAGCCTGTTCTTTTAATGCGGTGCAGCTCCACATGCTTGTTCCCCTTTGAAATTAGCTTCTCATATCTTTGTTTATGGCTCAGGGCTGCACAGGGTCATTTTGTTTCAAATTGTCAACATTTCCTGAGGAAGTCCTAAAGTAAATCATCATAAATATCTGACCATGTGGTGGGATGAGTGGGATACCTCAGCTGCACACACTGTCCTGTCCTCGGACACAAAGATCCTAGTGTTAAATAGTGCACAATAATGGATTCTCTGTGCGTTTGTTGTTGGTAAATGCAAATGAGATAAGATAAATGCCCCCTCAAGAGCCACTGTCCTTGGAATTTTTCATGTAAGGAAAATATCAAACAATCTTGTAAGACATTGGTAACATTTTGATTATTTTTTATGCAAAGTTGTGATTTTGTTTATTATAGTGGTAATTGGTGTCTTTTGTTGAGACTGAAAATAGTCCTTTATGTATACAAAAATAAAATACATTTGTGTAGAGAGGAGAAAGCATTTAAAGGTGCATTGTGTAACTTTTCGGGTGTGGGATCCGTCAAATGCTTTTCTCCATGGCGACGTTATTGCTTTGAATGTTTCGCAATATGGTATTAAACCCTTTTATCGTCATGAAGCCCAAACCAGACCAAGCTACAGGTCACATCTGTCAGATTTGAGCTAAAAAAAACAACAACAACAACAACATGTAATTTAATAAAAGTACTGTAAGCCATAGCTGTTTAATGTCATACTGTGGAACATTCCAGGCAGAGCAATGACATATTTATAGACACAAGCAGGTGACGGACCCTCAACTAAAGGTTACATAGTGTACCTTTAAATTTAGCTTGTAAAAAACAAAACAACACATGTATTAGTAAACAGAAGAATTACATGCAATGATATTTGGTAAGAAAATATAATTAATCTTGATAATTTGTGTAGATACAAGAAAGCATCTCACGTTTAAGCGTAAACTGCTTAAAATGAATATTACTACTACTTACTGTACTACTACATCTACTACACTATTGTTTGAGGCCTTTTTATGGTAGTTTTATCCTGTGGCACTTTCTTTAGCATTTCATATTAATGTGCTAAATGATCCAGCACCCCATTAACACGCTGGATTGCTCAGAGCCAATTTAAATGACTGTATATTACTGTATTCACTTATGTATATTGTGTTCCTTTTAGAGCACACCCATTTCTCAGACTGTGGATGAGCAGACTTCAGAGATACAGAACAGTGAGACCAACTGCACTGAAGAAGACTCCGGGGTAACAAGAACGAACCCAGACCCAGAAACCATCGCCCCAGGTAGGTACCCAAGTCATATCCACAGTTCTGGGAAAATCTGTGGGACAGCCTGGTGACCGCTCCCTCCCCCACGAGAGAACTGTGCAATCTCATTCATCAGTGACGCAAGCGAAACCAAGGAAAATGTTTTCTTATACTTACATAATCAGCCATAATTCAGACAAACAATACATTTCTCTGAGCTAAAGGTTAATTTGCCTTTCACTGTTGCGAATGAATATAGCAAAAGTGTCTTATCTGCCTTAGTCCAGTATCACTGAAACTGAAATTGTATTGTTTTTTTTTCTTAGAGGGTATTCTTTATTTTTATTATGTAAAATTATTAGCAGACATGGGTAATACTAAGTTACATTATTTCAGGTCACATTTTAATGAATTGGTACTTTTACTTGCTTACTTACTTCCCATTGTGAGTAAGTTTGCAAATGACGAAAGCTTTATATTGACTATATGAAATGTTTTGAACATTTGTGTTTCTTGCGCTGCTCCTTCAGATATAATGTAGTTTTACTCAGTTTTAATGTGTGTCTATCCTCAGAAAATACCAGATTTTGTGCATCATTTAATATATAGTCAAATTACTTACACTTATAGTTGAATAGTGGATTATTATTATCTGATTATTAGTTGCTTTAATCATAATCTTTATAAAGCTTCTTCTGAGTCCAAACTTTTACATTTCCATATATTCTTTTTTATGTTTGATAAATTTATAATGACACTGTGTATATGCCCTCTGCCCACAGTAAATCTGCCGGGCTTTGATAAGATTCAATTGTTTCTTATTGTTCCCACACAAGCTTTGATCATGTAGACCCTGACAGTGGGATTTTTTGTCTGGAGGCTAAAGATATTTTCTATACTTTTCATTATCTTACTCCCTGCTGTAAGTCCTCCCACCTTTGCACAATCAGCTGTGACCATCGTTTTTTTGGGTAAATAGTTTGTTTTTAATTCCAGAGAGGAACTTCCTGTTTGCTGATACCATCAACTTCCTGTCTCATATCTTTAGCTGGTACAGAAGCCTATGACAGTGATCTAGGCCTGTCTTCTTCATAAGGGATGGGGTTATTTCTGGAGACGAAGCGTAACTATATGTAACTCTGTGATGTCATTACTCTAGGGTGAGGTCAGACTGGGATCAAATTCAGAGTCTAAATATACTTTTCAAATGTATATGACTGAGCTTTTGTGGTATGTCAAAATATGTCTGGAAACTGCTGATGGAAAAATGGTCGTCTTATAATGTGTTTGCAGTTTTTTTATATCCGTAAAATCAATAAATAGAAAGAAGAGAGAATTGAACTGAGGAAAAACTACTAGAAAAAGTATTAGAAAAGTATTTCTTCAAGATTAGTCAACAAGAACAAAGATAACTGCCTTTTATTAATACTGCTACAACTTAATACTTCCAGTAGCGTTCTTATATATGTACTATTCTAACTAAATTCCTACTTCTGTGGCAGCTTTAAAGGTGTATTATGTAGCTTTTCTGCTTGTTTGTTGTTTGCTTGTTTGTTTTTCAAGGTGATTTTTAGCAACCACATCTCTTGCAATATATTAAATGCAAGATAAGCTAGTTTAATGCTATGCTGTGGAACATTCCAGACAAATCAATAACTTCACTTCACTTGATACCTTGTCTCCTATTTCACTCTTGTTATTTTATTTACTGTTTTGTACTTATGACTGATGGTACATTCTGAAATTCTCATTCACCAGATAAACATTTAGCAAAAACAATGGAATTTTATTAGATTGTAGCACAGATATTTTCCTAAAACCCAGTCCACTTCCCTGTTTGGTCTGAGCTGCTTCCTCCATGTTCAGGGCAGAGCATAAACTCAGGAAGAGGAGGAGAAGGGGATTGTTCATTGTGAGAGATCGGGACGTGACTCTCTGCTCGGGGGGTCTTACGTAGGACTGGGAACTTGTGAGGACCCCCACGGAGCAGCGCGGCGTTGAGTGATAGTTCACTGGATCGGCCTCTTCCAAACACACGCGCACGACTGCAGATCTGGCAACAAAGGCAAACAGACATGGCAACCTAATAAACAAGCTGGGAGGTTCCCTTTACATGGTTCTTGTGTGGGCCAAAATGGTATTATCCAGTGTTATGAGATTAAGAAAAGCATTAAAAGAAGGTTCATAGGGTCATAGAAGATAAAAACGTTGGTGGAAAGTGTTAAAATATAGATTTTGATAATAAAATGTAATTAATACACAGAAGCAGAATATAAACTGTAATAAGGTAAAAGGCCAGTCAAAATAAACATGGAAAAAAATTTTAATTGTGGCTGAAATCAGGACAGAGCTGTACACATGAAAATGCATAATTTAACGTTTTATTGTATGTACTGCATTATTAACTGTTAATGTTTTATTACTTTGAACCTTTTCTTAACCTCCTGAGACCCGAGCTTTTGTCTGGTGTCCATTTTTCATTTCTTCTTGCTATTTGGGATAAGTAGGACCTACTAAGTAAGTTTTCTGTATGACACCATTGGTTAAAAAATGTAAAAACATTAAAATGTATAAATAAATTACAAAAAACAAACAAACAGCAATTAGCTGTTTATTTCAAGCCCTAAACCTGCCAAATGTGACGTAGGTCGACCGTGAGCGGGTTGGGGTTCAGTGAGTGAGGTTAAAAACACACAAAAAGGCCTGAAAATGTGGTCCACAGTTTTAATTTTTTCTGGTTTTCAATCGTTACAAAAAAGTAGAGGTGCAAAAAGTGGAGACAGGCAGCAGTTTCCCTATAGCAGCAGAAACATCCAGCAATTTATAACTGTAAACTCATCTAAATATTCCCAAGTTTACCTAACAACATGTGCAATCAATAATATAACACAGTCCCAATGTCTTCAAACAAGGACATGACATTTCCTGATGCTCTCGTCTGCTGTGGTCAATAAGATGTGTCAAATTTTAATGCCAAATGAAGAGACATTAAGATACATGAAGAGACATTATTGTACATAAATGCATTGGTTTTATTCATAAATTTTGCATCTAAACTTTACCAGGCAGTTTTTTTTTACTTTCGGGAGCTGCTGTAGAGGTTTTTAGTTGATTACAGGTGAAAGTTTAAAATAATTGAAAATCATGGTGCTAAGAGGCAAAAATGTAATGTCCTCGTGTGGGGCCACAGGGTCTCAAGAGGTTAAAGCCTCCTGTGGACAGGTGTTGAAAATTAGCACTTGTGCTATAACACTTGAAACAATGCATCTGGTTCGTCCAATGCAATTGTTATGTCCATATCAAATAAATAAATAAAAAATGTGTGTAAATGTGCAGTGGAGCATAGCCATTACTTAAATCATCATAAATGACATATGTTTCCAGGTTATGGTGGTCCCATGAAAGATCTCCCTCCTGAAAAGTTTAACAGCACTGCCATCCCAAAGTCTTACCACTCCCCGTGGCACCAGGCCATCATCAGTGACCCTGCTCTGGCTGATACACTCAACACTCACATGCCCGACCCCGAGCAGGAGCCTGATAGACCTGTGTACAAGTGTTTCAACAGGTAAATACTTCATGGTACTAAAATCTACTTTTAGAAACTTTTAACATTGGTGTTATGGTTTCCCTGCTTCATGAAACTGAGTATTTTCATTCATTCATACATGTTTGAGATTCAGTTTTGGCTTGAGTGCTTTAAAAAATACAATTTTACCTACTCCCATCCCCATCCACTGCCTTGGTCTGACTGTGTTTTTTTCCCATAAATATTCAAACTCTTAGTCACTGAATTAAAATGTTCCACTTCGTTTCCAAAAACTAATAATGGGCTAATGGACCCTTTTTTCTAATGTTAAATTGTAAAGCAAACTCGTTTTGGGTCCTGCAGTCTTTGAAAACCTTTGTCATTTAGAAAGTGCTTCATGTTCTTTTCTCTCTTTGTCCAACCTCTTGTAATAGCATTTTCATTCAGTTGAGCATTTACAATTGAATTGCAAAATCAGTAGTTTTAGTCCAAGTTACATCATACTATTTCCTATCATTGCAAGATAGGGTCAATGCCATGCTCTTGTTTCCTCCAGGGTGGCGACTCCATTTGGCGGCTTTGGCAGGACGTCCAGCCCGGTGCCCCCTGCCCGCTCGCTCCCAGTGGACGTGGTTCTCCCAGACTTCCCTGAGCTCCAGGCCCAGACCTCCTCCACCACCACTGCATCCCTCAACAGACCCTCCTTCAACAGAGCTGCATCGGGGTGGGTGACGTCCAACCAAGGTCCAGCCCCCATCATCAACCTATTCCAGCCGGACTTCATCCCCGAGTCCGATGACCTATGAACTTCTGATGTCACAAATCTGGTTACAGTTGTACAGAGTAAACCTCCACATTTAACAATATAGTTTTTCATTCAAAGCTGGATTATTGTACATACAGTGGATGTGCATATCATAATCATACATCTTTGTCAAATAGAATCTTTTTTTGTTTGTTTTGGGGTGCTAACGTGTTTTGTGAATTATAATGGAACACAACATCAAAAACTCAAATTATTCCTGTTAAATTGTGATGGAAAAGCAGGGAGTAAATACAGGGGAAAGAAATACAAAAATATTTATGATGATTCCAGTTATATATTAGACATGAACTGGTTTTACTTGGTTAATTGTTGCTCATTTATAACATTTACAGCTAATGTGTATAGAAAACAACATTTGTTTATGGATACTGTCATGTAATCTATTGTCCAATGAAAGCATAATTGTCACTGTGTAATTATTTGGATAAAAATGAACATTAGAATTAAAATATCGGGGTCCGTCCGGAGGAGCTGGAGGAAGTGGCTGGGGAGAAGGAAGCTTGGGAGCCCCTGCTTAGACTGCTGCCCCGCGACCCGGCCCCGGATAAGCGGAAGAAGATGGATGGATGGATGGAAATATCGTTTATGGTTGTAGATTGATAACTTTAATGCCTGGATGGATGTCTATCGATGGAAGTTTATTTGTATAGGAGTCATTTGAAGTGCTTTACAGAACAAGAATACATTAAAATCACAATACAAACAAATAAAAAATAAGTATAAATAAATAATATCATAAAAAAGTTCAGTTCTTAAAAGTTCTTTCAGTCAATATAAGCCTATAAGGGGCCTATATTATGCCATTTTCTGCTCTTTGTTATAATGTTTCCTCACCAGAAACATGCCCAAAGTTGTGTTTTGTTCTATTCACACATTTAAAACACAAACCCAGCATATTTAGGTTGACTCTTGTCCCAAATGATACAGGAAGTGCCCCACTGTGCTTTTAAACTCTAAATTACACTTAACACTAAAATCATTTGGATAATTTTAGCCCCGGATTTGCCAATCACTACTAAACTAAAGGTAAAATTGTGGCTATTAGCATAAAAACTAACACTTCATGACATCACAAGATGGAAGACCTTTGGAGATTTAGACAAACTAATAATAAAGGATTACTGAAACATGTATAAATTAAACAAGACACAACTCCAGGCATGTTTTTGATGAGGTAACAACATTCTAACACGGCATAAACCTCACAAGAGTCACTTTTGCATAATATAGGACATTTAAACATTTTGTCTGACTCCCTTTGTTCCCAGGTAATAACTTAACATCCAGCCTCATTTGTGCCAAGTGCATGCAGACCCATCATTTACTGTGTGGAGTGAGATCCATTGTAACACAGCTCAAGGTTACTGCACCTGACAAATCAAATGTTCTTCAACCACATAAGAGCCCTGACGGATGGTCCTCTCACCTTCTCCTGATATGGCCGGCCCAGAGCCCCACGATTGATGCTGGAGTGGCTTTATAGGCGCGGGTGAGCTTCATGTGTGACTGCATATACGGTCATTAGCACAGCACATAGGCACATAGATCATACACTATAACTGGCTTTTATTGCATTGCTCTGAGAGGAATGTAGATGGGCATAGAGCGGTGGTGGTTGTGGTGGTGGTATCGGTGCATTAAGATGAGAAGTGACAGCAGATTATGGAAATATAACACATTTGGTACCAGGTATTAATTTGAAGTATTGTTACTTCAAAATAATAACACGTAAAAGTACTCGCACTATGATGGGGTTCAGTGGTGGAGCATTAGTGCAAATGCAGGTCAAAGGGGCCATATTACGCTATTTTTTAAATCTATGTTATGATGTTGTTACCTCATCAAAAACATACCTGGAGTTGTGTTTTGCTTCATTCACACAGGTTTAACTGATAACCTGCATATTTAGGCTGAGTTCTTCTCTCAAACAGATTTTGAACTTGATGTAGAAATATTAATAATGCAGGTTTACTCAAACATGTGTGAATGAAACAAAACGCAACTCCAGGTATGTTTTTGAGGAGGTAACAACATTCAAACATGGCTAAAAGCTCACAAGAGTCAATTTTGCATAACATAGGACCTTTAATGACCTCATGCAGTTCATCCACATCTAGTTCAAATTACTGACTGATTGGTTGGTCGATATTTTATGTTTTAGTATATCGGCTATTGGCCTTAAATTTCCAGAACAGGTATTTTGTTTTGTTTTGATATTTTGTTCTGGCCTCCCACCAAAAACTTACACGGTGTACTTCAAAACAAGTACAAGACAGAGTGTTTCACAATATGGTATTAAACCTTTCTATCTTCATGGAGACCAAACCAGACCAAGTTACAGGCCAGATCTGTGGCAAGTCAACCTCGCTGACAGTCAGAATGCCTTTTTCTAGGTATTTTTGAGCGATAAAAAATCTTTAATCTTTAATATAACAAATGTAAGGTAGAGCTATTTAATATCAAACTGTGGAACATTTCAGACAAATCAATGACATCTCCACGTTGAAAAACATTTGACAGACCCTCCACCAGACAAGTTACATAACGCACCTTTAAATATCAAAGTATTTTAATTTGCACTCTGTCCTGCTGAACACCATGTCCCCGTCTCTCTCCCCGTTACAATAGAGCCATGCCAAGCTCTTCTGTCAAGCTCTGCCATGAACTCCCTCTGAACTTTGATTGTAACCATTATCAAAACACACCAGTGGAAATGTTATTGGCACGGACCAGAGTAGGTGGGTCGGGGGCCGCCAGACTATTCGATTATGACTATCTAACAACCACCGGTTTCCCCTCAGGCATGTTTGACTTGGCACAGAATGATACACTACGGACCAATAAACCCTGCGCAGCGGGAGGAAAAGGAGGCAGCCCATGCTAGAATAATGGCAAAATTCTCCATGTTTCAGTAGAATTGAAGCACCTAAAAATATTTATAAAGATCTCAAATATTTTCTATTGCTCAAAGGATCCGTGCCAAGTTTGGGGCCACAAATGTAGTACTGGCAGTAATAGCAGTAGTAGCAGTAGTAAGAATTAATATGATGAACAACAATAC
Source organism: Odontamblyopus rebecca (assembly GCA_030686955.1). NCBI lineage: Eukaryota > Metazoa > Chordata > Actinopteri > Gobiiformes > Gobiidae > Odontamblyopus > Odontamblyopus rebecca. The sequence goes on along the minus strand of CM060672.1, from coordinate 14,801,443 downwards.
TAAAGATAGGCAAGTAGAGGAGTAGTAGTAGTGTTAGTAGTTGTTGCAGTAGTTGTAGCAATAGTAATGAAGTGGCGGCGGTAGTAGTAGCAGGAGCAGCAAATACCATAGGATTAATAGTACTATCTTAGCAGGTACACTGCAAATTTCTCTGATCTGAAGATTTTAAAACTATCAGGTAATTCATCTTGTTTTCAGATTTATTCTCTACTTACTAGTTCTGAGATGGCTTAATTCTAGTCTAGAGGTGGTTTATTTTAAGATAACGTGTCAAGTGAAATTATCTGCCCATGCAGGTGGATAATTTCACTACATATAAGCCATTTTCTGATAAATTTAAGTGTTTATATCTTAAGCTTTTTTGCAGTGTAAGTAGTAACCGGCAGTAGACATTGTAGTAACGGTGTTGTCATTTCTAGCACAGCTTGTAGTAGGGACAACGGGGTGACCAGTGAAATGTCCTATGTAAATTGTGTATTGTTTGTGCCCTGTGTTGTTCCCATAGCATCTGGTCCTTACTGTCTTCACCCTCCTCCCTCCTGCTCTCTCTATCTTTCTCTATCTTTCCTCCTCTCTCTGTTTCTCCCTCTCTCCTTTGTGCATTATACTGTAGTCCCATTGGCCTCCATCTGCACACTCAGCCTATAGCAGCCTTCTGAGCTGCACTGCTGACAAACCTCTGCTTCAAATGTTGACCCACACGACTGCTCTCCCTCCACCCACCAAGGACTTGCACTTTGCACGAATAAAGTTGGACAGCGCATTCAAAAATGCCATTAAGGTCATGGGAGGGGGAGTAATTATTAAGTACTTTATCATGACTTTTTGTCAGATTGGGTTCAACCTTGGTAATGGTAGTGGTTGAAGTTGTAGTAGTAGTTGTTGCTGTTGTAGTAGCTGTGTAGCAGTCAGTAGGAGTATTATGATAGAAAGTGTAGTACGGTAATTGTCATTGGTTGTACTAGTTGTGGTAGTTGCAATATTAGTAGTACACTTTTAAGTACATTGTTTCACTTTATTGTCTCCGTAGGGTTATTTCCTCTTTGCGTTTGATCCTAGTAGCAACAGTAGTACAAGTAGGTAGTAGCAGGTAGTAGTAATAGTTTCATTAATCACATAAGAATTAGTACAGATTTTTGAATGAATATTTGCAGTTTAGTTGTAGTGGGATCATTTGTAAATCTGTCCACAGTTTCCTTTTTTAATCCTGGGTCACTCTTGGTGAACCTTTGCACAGCAGGTGAAATATCTAAAAATACAAGAAAAAGTGAAAAACAGCTGAGGTCACAAGTCAGAGGTCATAGGGCGACGCTAAGCTGAGGAGAAGGTGCACTGCAGGGGACACATTCCACTCAGGAAAAGGAGTGACGCACATAAGTCAACTATGTTAAACACAATTTTGATATGCACCTAAGGTAGATAAGGTTTGTTTACAGGTTTTACAAGTAGCTACATTAACATCAGCAACAAATACTATGAGTACTTGAATTATTATAAAACTAAATGTCTTGAGTCTTAAACAATTTTAAACGTGAGACAAAAATCATACAATCCTCTGAGTGCAAAAAACATGATTAAGAGAGAAGATTAAGATTAAGATTAAGAGATTCAGAAGCAAGACCACGCCTCAGCCTTTCTCTGCTCTTCTTCAGTAAACCATAGCTCAAACACACCTTCAAATACCCAGAAGCCCTATTTATACAGGCCTATCCCGACAACACTGTCTGTCTCTGCTCTCTTGACCTCTCGCTCCCACCCTCCTGTTCATCTTTCAGTCTCACCATCTATAGAGGGGCGGTCCTGAGACAGAGCCCCCATCCTGAGTCTCGACCCAGCCACCTCATCTATCCATATAATCAATAAATATCATTATCATATACTGTTGTTGAGGCGAGACCGCACACTACAAGCTAAAAGTTGTGAAAGCCAGTGCACTCAGCAAAGTTGTAGTATTTAGTTGAATGCGTCTTAGTAATATCGATGATAGTTTGCACATTTTTTGTCCTTTTATCTTGGCTCCTTTATAATCCGGTTTTATTCTATTGTTGGCTATAGCAGTCACAATTAAAGGTGCAATGCATAACATTTCTAGTAGATGGTCTGCCGCTTGCTTGTCTCCAGTGTTATTGCTTTGTCTAGAATGTTCCAACCTAAAATCATTCACAAAGTAGACAATGGGCTACAACACTGCGCTACATTCAATCAGATCTGTGGAGTCACCCCTACTCACAGAAGGAATTACCTTATTTTTGACCAATAAAAACACCTGGACCTGGAAACATGGATCTGTTTAATGGTAGCGAACCCTCCACCAGAAAAGTTGCACAGAGCATGATTTTTTATTTAAGTAATACATTTGTAAAATGTGTCTTTTGTCTTCAGACCTCCTTTGTAGTACCCTCCCTCTGCCGGGCTGAATTGCTTAGCACCTCTAAATAGTGCTTGTAAAAGTGCACAGGTTATCGGTCCTGCTTTCTGCCGCTCTGCTAACCTCTCCTATAGCCCAGATAGGATGCATGCTGCTAGCCTTCAGTAATTAGCCAGTGCGGACAAAAGAACATTGTAGATTGTATTTCTGTTTACTCACGAAAGCCTGTGGAGACCAATTACAGTGTTAGTCCAGACCGTGGCCCCTACCTCAGGGACCCATCTATTGTCCTGACTGGTCAATATGTTCACCTCCTGCTTTGGCTAATAGACTGTTTAAAATGATTATCTTCAAACTACTAATTGTAGCAGTAGGGAAGAAGTAATATTGAAAGAGATGTTGTTTGTAATATGGACGTTCTGAGCTTTAACTATGTTTTTATGGTGTTCTCTCATCATTAGCTTGGATCGATTTATACATGTTTGAGATACCTGCATGATCCTGTTTTCAACTGCCCCCATCGCCTCCAACTCCTCTGATCTTACAGTTCATTATCATTATTTTTTATGTAATGTCCTTCCACGACTACAAAAAAAGCATACATGAAAATCCTTTGCTCAATGCTGTGGTAAAATGTCACTGTGAAGAGGCAGGGGATACCAGTTTCACAGTTCTGAACAAGAAGACACTTAATGCAGTTTCTATTGCTAAGCTTATTTAGATCAATACTACTACTACAATGAAAAAAGTAAACTATTTGTATTCTTATATTATAGATTAATACTAAAAAAAATCTTCAAATATCAAGTCCCGACCAACATGCTGGCTCAAGATCTTGTGATAGGCCCTTGCCCAGTGCTCCTGACAGGTGGTCCAGACCAGCAGATATAAAAGGTCAAATGCAGATGATAGATTTTATAACCTATGTCTAAAATCTTTACCCCTGTACCGCTACTATTACCGTAATTACATTCTCAAATTACGCTTAGGAAGTTGAGGGAAAGGTAATTTGATCCTTCTATCCCTGTCCTTAGCTGCAGGTGAGAAAACCTGATCTAACTGTAGAAATATTCCAGTACATTGTCTTATAATGAGATAATGGTGATGGTATTTTTGTGCTCTCAGAGTGACTGGGCATTACACCAATCCCAACATGCATCTGCAGCTGAAGTTGAATTTCAAAACACTCTGCAGCAGCCAATAAGAGGCGAGCATCCACCTAGAGGACCTACATCTTCTCTATTCATCTTTATTCGTGGATGTTTGACCCCTGTTCCCTGGTCCGGACCTCTCTCTTTGTTTTACAGCACAAAAATAGATGACATAGGCATCATTTTTGTTGGCAATCGACCATGTTACATTAAGTCTGGAGAGCAGCCAAGAGGTGACGGTGATGTATTTGAGTGCTGCTGTGTCTCTGGTACAGCTGAAGCATAGATAGACAGTATAAATATAAACATGCTAGCACCACACTACTGTTTGAAATGTTATGACAAGGACTTTCAGCTATTCTTAACATTAAAATACAATCATCATTTTTGAGTGGAGGCACGCACAATATAGATAATAAAATAATCAACCCAGCCTTAATATTTCATTTTGAATTATGCTGTACACGTAGTGCACATTTGGAAGACCTTGGGGCCATTTTTAATTCTAATTTTAATTCTCTTATATAAATTCTGGACATATGAATTGCACTATGAAGCCATTATTTTTCCCATAGACATTTCAGTTCAAATAAGTTTAAAGGCATCACGAAGGCAAACCAGCTATGTTGTAATCGAGATCCATAACACGGTCCAAAAAGACAGTTTAAATTTGGGATGCACTGATCCGATTCTGAAAACTTTGATGGATCTGACATCGGATTCCAAATATCGGAGCGGATACAAGACTATTTCATGGAGTCAGAAGGTCTCATAATGTTTGAATTTGTATTTACACAAAGTTGTTCTGTCGTTACTCTAGGGATAAATAACAGCTACCTCAGTTTTGTTTTATTTTTGTTTTAGGGAAATAAATGCCGTTTTCAGTCTCTGCCCTAGTGTTGATATCGGGAATCAGCAGATACCTGGCTATAGAATCAGAAATGGTATCAGAACTGAAAAACTGGATCGGTGCATATCTAGTTTAAAAGGTAATATTCTGCAAAATGTACTAATAACTTAGCAGGGTTTAAATTTTCAGAAACCGACTGAAGGTAATGGGAAAAAGTGAATGGGAAATTTACATGTGGAACCAGATGGTGGTTGAGCTCCATTAGCAATTTAAGTAGAAAAAGTACTTTGGAAAAAAAAAAACAATTCAGTAGCATAATTGAACTTTTGAATAGGTCAAACTGTACTTAGACTGTGATACTTACTACTTTCATCTCTTCATTTCAGTAAAACATTTTGTGAAATTTTAAAGCTCATTTTGTGATTTGAGTATATATAAGTTTATTTAAGTCTTGAAGCTTCTGTAGTCTTGCTTCCTGTAATCCCTATTGTAACATGGGAGCACGTCTAATCTCTTACGTAACTCAGGCTATTCACCTCAGCCTGGTTCTTCACTAGGTGTAATTCAATAGCAACACAACAACACAGAAAACATACGGGCAGCACTGTTTAGCAGCTTCTGAATGGGCAGATTAAACTGAAGGTGAGAAGTTTTGAGTGTCAGACTCACTGTCAAAGGCTCTTCAGTTGTACTGGTTTTCATTTGTTCGAGCTGAACTATCACCTATGCACCTGCAAAAACGAATCTCAGACTCCAGTGTGGGATAGGGTCAAGTAAAATGTACCACTGATTTTCCCTTTTGCACATTTCTATAAGATCAGACTTTTAGTAAGGAGATTTTTCACGAAGCTTGTAGAAGTTGTAGTAATACTTGTAGCAGTATTTGTACTTGTAATAGTACTTGCAGTAGTAGTAGTAATAGTAATTGTAGTTATAGTAGTAGTTGTTATACTTATAGTAGTTTTAATGTTAGTAGTAGTAGTTGTATTTGTACTAGTAGTAGTAGTACTTGTAGTAATAGTAGTTGTATTTGTAGTAGTAGTAGTAGTAGTAGTAGTTGTTGTTGTTGTTGTAGTACTTGTAGTAATAGTAATAGTTGTACTTATAGTAGTAGTTGTACTTGTAGTAATAGTAGTTGTTTTTCTAGTAGAAGTACTGTTAGTAGTTGTACCTGTAGTAGTAGTAGTAGTACTGTTAGTAGTTGTACCTGTAGTAGTAGTACTGTTAGTAGTTGTAGTAGTACTTGTAGTAATAGTTGTACTTGTAGTAATAGTAGTTGTACTTGTAGTAATAGTACTGGTAGTGGTGGTATTTGTATTAGTAGTAGTTATGGCTATATTAGTATTACTTGTCAGAAGGTATATTGCCTTTAAATGTAAAAAAAATATTTGGTTGATTGGTTTAAATGTTTAATGTACATTAACAGTAGTACAACATTGCCAATATTTTTTTAGGAAGCCAGTATAGTTATCTAATCTAATTACACAGTCATAAAATACCAATACCTTCCCAAATTTACAGTTCAATATATACCAGTATTGTTTATGTAATCGTACTATTTGAATTCCTTTATAGGCCATTGGAAACACAAACTTAATTAATAACGATTAATTGGGTGTGCCCCACTTCCCTTAAGGCAAAATGTATACAGTAACTATAGATTAGAGTGCCATGGTACAGTGCTATACATATCCAGCTTTAAATAACACTTGATGCGATTTAGCTGTTCACTGACCCAATAAAAACAATCAATAACTCCCTCCATCATTGAAAAGCCAGGAGGGGGGAGCACATTATCATAAAGCTTGCATTGCACCAGAATTAAACAATGTAGTGTTTAAAGTCAGCGAGGTAAGATTTGCGGTGTGAGCTACTTCATTAAATGTAGTGTTCCCTTTGTTCAGCAGATCCCCCGCTGTTCTCTGGAGCAGCCTCAAGGTGAGGAGCCGGGAGCAGTGGCACCAGCACTCAGCAAGACCTTCTCTGTGGGCTTTGTGTCTGCTCCAAATGCTGGCACAGTCCTCACCATGAATCTACTGTGAAATGACCTTCACCAGTGAGTAGAGGCGGGTAGAGTAGCCAAGGATTGTACTCAATTAGAAGTAGTCCAAGAAATTACTCAAGCAAGAGAAAAAAAAGGGGGAAACTGCTCTTAATTATAGAGTAATTGTCGAGACTTAACATCTGATTTATAATTTAAGTGAATGTAAGGTGAAGGATGAACATTAAATAAGAAACAAGAAATACAAGTGTTCAGATCGTTTCATATTGTGAACATGAAGCTTTTGTCACTTGTTTACTCACAGTAGGAACAGCCACCAGAACTTTTACTTAAGTAAGAGTATTGTTACTACAATAAACATGTTACACAAGGTAAAGGTTTACTCGGGAAAAGTAAAATTTCTTTAAAGAGTGTCTCAAGTAAATGTAAATAAGTAAATGTAACTAACATTTGGTGATTTGCAATGCATTTGTCTTATGTTAATTAGATGGTTTATAATAACACAGATGGAGTATTAACGTTTTGGATACTTTGATTTGATTAAAGTTTCTAAGAGTGTTTCAGGCTTAGTAACTACTTAATCAGATGGTTAGGAGTTAGGGTTCGGGTATTAATCAAGTAGTAGCCTGAATCTTTCTCATAAGTCTTGTTCACGCTTTATTAAGGCTAAGGCTACTTAAAGTGTCACCAAAAACAACTGGACAATACATTTGTTCTGACTTGGACTTCCAAATGACAATGCAGACAGGGACCTGAATATATGGCTTATATATCTTGACAATGACGTACGGACTAGAACCTGACCAGTCACGTGACCTCAAATGTTTGGACTCAGACAGACAATGGCACCTGTCCATCCTAAATCAGACTTAAATCTAACTTTTAAACAATGGCGTAAACCAATTTCAACATACTTTTTTGAATCTGTTTGAGTCTCTTCTATGCTATGTCTCTTTGTTTTGTATTTTGTATTTTGTTTTCTGTATCACCTGCCTCTTGTCACAACAGATTGAAATTAGCATGGTCATATTTACAGTGTGATTACAGATGGCCATTAGTATGCACTCTCTATCAAATAAATAAATAAATTACTTGGAATTTAGTATGCACGATAACTATCTGCTATTTCTTAGGTTTAATCAAAATAATTATTCCAATGAAAATGTAATAGCTCAGCAGCACATTAAACTCACCTTCTGTTAATTTGGACAAAATGTGGATTACATTTAATTATTGGTCTGTTTTCTATTCTGCAGATGTCGTCAACAGTCCAGTCTTACAATAGTGTCTGAGTGCAGTGATTTTTAACTTGTGCTGACGGGTCTCAAATTGTCCGATAGAGATAGATGGCCAGCTGCCTCCCAAGGTCAGGGGGAAAAGTTTGCATTTGAAAAAACCTTATATGGCTGAGTTATCAAATCTAAAATTGATGGTGGGTCAAAGGTGTTCAGTGTTGAGCTTCAAAGCTTGTGTGGAACATCATAAAGAGAATGTATGGGGCTGGATTCAGAATGTTCATATGAGTACAGCGTATATATTATTTTAAAATGTACAGAATGTTCTATAAAGTATATGAAAATTCAAATCGTAGTCCTTAAATCACTTCTTAAGAGGAAGTATTACATGTCCCTCGAGGAAATCTGTGCTTGGGGAAATTCTATTGTCTCCTTATAGGACCCTTTTAAATACTTCCTGCTCTGGGAACGCCTGGACTCCTCTGATATACTGCAACCTCTGACCGCTCACTTGATCTGTACATGAAGTTTCCTATGCCCCGATGACTGAGCTTTGATTTTTAAAGCAATATTTATACAGCTTGTTCACTGAGTTTTTCTTGGTATGAAGTTGAAGATGGGCCAGAATCAGCTTGGTTGTGTCTACAAAGATAAATCATAATGTTCCATTTAAACCTGTGTCCACTTTGCAGCCTGTAAAACACCTTTTTCATTATATTTAGCAAACTAAATTGATGAGTAACTACTTGGTAAGTAAGAATCTCTAAGCTACAAAAAGCAGCAGACTAGACATCAGGAATTGCACATAGGCCTAGAGCACAGTTTAATCAATAAGGAATAATAGGCTAATAGTAGGTCTGAAATTATCTAGACTATTTTTCCTCAGTGAACCTGCAAACTGAAGTTTCTTTTCATCTCAGAGGAGGTTACCCAAGTTTTACACAGTAGCGCCCAAGTAGAGTAAATATTTATCATACCCTGAAACCATGCTCAATCATTGCCTACATCACATCTGTAAATGACCCGATGCTCATTTGCAAATGCACTCAGCAGCACTGATGGTACTCCCGTTTATCATCCCTAATTCATTTTCTTCGCTTCTCCACGCAGCCTATATCATAAAATGTATTTCTTTTCGCTGTGGGAGAGTTGTAAACTAACACAGCGCGTTTCGTTTGATAGTGTGGGCTGCAGAATGCAAAGCCCTGCGCCATAAAGCAACGTTAACGAGCCTGCCAGTCTCGCACACACATTTGGCACTTGGCTCAAACCGTGCGTAATAGTGTGCGCGCGTTGTGTGTCGGAGGGGGCAGCGGAGTACAGCATGGCAGACTGCAGTAAATACAGTGAGGAGAAGGCGGGGTTTGACATGTCTGCTCTGAAAACATGCTCCGCTCCAGTATTTCAGGTGCTCAAGTCACTGCTACAGACCATTGCTGCTCACTACCGCCGCCGCGTAACAGCGAAGCGCAGCGAGAGGAGTGACTACAACACGTTACCAAAAGCGGGATATACTCTTCTGCAAGTGGACAGACAGTGCCAAATGTACGCTGGAGATTAAATAGAAAAAATGACGATTATTAAAAGCGCAGAAGGAGTTTGGTTGGTGTGAAGATCGCACTTTTCCAGCGTATGTTTTGGTCCGGAGTGGTGGGTCGTTTTTGAAGTGTACGTTTCTATAGTGCTGCCAGGTTCCTCCCCCCTCGAAACTCAACCAAAACTCTTTCCTTGACCACAGTAAAGGATATTTTCACTCGTGGATGTGACCAAAAGCAAGGTAAGCAACATCTTGTACTGCTTTGCCACTTTATGCCTTGTAAATTTGCGATCAATTGAACTTTGGAGGCGAAATCCAGCGGTGGCTCCACACAGGTAAGACGGAAACCAGGTAGCGAGCTAGCTTTAGCCAAAGTTAGCCCACTTGTCAAGCCAATTCCATTTAACTCCACAAAATACACTTACAAAGCATTTCTAATGTCACACTGGTTCTAACAATTTTGATGTATACAATTATCACATTGAAATGGAAATCACGTTTTCTTAAATAGTGTACAAAATACGCAACTCATTAAATATTAACACATTGCGAAAATTAGCTTTACGCACTGCCTGTCACGTCGTTAACAGCGTGTAAAATCTAGGTAAACAAACCCCCCAAATCTCGAATCAAGTAGCAATTGCAATAGATTTTTCCTTATTATTATCTTATTATCGTTTGACCTAATTTGTTCAACTCTTCTAATGGATAATTGAACTGTTTTGATAGCTATTGGCCAACTTTGGGCAACTCAAGTGAGTCTAAATGGGACATAATGTGTATAAGGGTCATGCACAATGTGTAGTCTGATAATCATGACCTAATATATGACTTATGATGAGAATGCAACATGCATCATGCTTACAAGTACTTTTCTACTGACATTGAATAAGTTCTGGAAACGAAAGACGCATGGAGTCACTGTGGAGGTATGCTGACCGACCAGTTATGTCACACGTCTCTGCTACCTTTTGTTTTGAACAGTTGAGCAATAGTGGCAAACATTATCACTTTAAGTAGATGGATCTATAAATGACATTTGCAAAAGTCCGCTGTTGTCCCTAGTTGAAAATTGAAGCAATAATTTACAGCATTATTCAGTAAATTTTAATTGGTCTTTATTCCTAAACATAACTTCATTATATGGATCATAAGCAGTTTTCGGAATTGGTATGTCAGTTCTAGGGCTGGGTATCATTAAGAAGTTGCTGTTACGATACATATCTCGATACATAGGCCACAATACGATCCGCATTTTCCTTTTTCCTTACTTTTCTGATAGCTTTTGATTCAATATGATCCGATACGTTATATTTCAAATCGATTCGATATGGTTCAGTGAAAAAAAATATGGCTGTGATACTAAAAGTCCACGAAGTTTGTGCAGAGTTAATATGAAAAGCACCAATTTTGCTCATCAAAACAATGAAAATGTCAACAAAATTGTGTAGTAAAATATACCTAAAAATAGATATATCGATACAGCAGCCCACGATATATTTTTGCACAACCTACTAATTTATGTTCTCTTCTGTTCTTCTTAGTGCTGGAAATGGTGGTTTCAGAATTCAGTGCATAAACGTAGCCTATGTTACTGTAAGATGGGCTACAAAATAGGACAAAATTGTGAATTGCACTATAACTAGTGTTGTCACGATAGTAAAATTTCAAACTCAATTTCAAAACTAAAGAATAGACTCAATATTCAATTCATATTCATCATTGTAAAAGCTCTTTTTAGACAATATTGTAATTTCCAACACAAAATAATAGTGTTTCTTTATACTCCCATGTGGTTTTACACCAGTCACCAGGTCAAGTTTTCTCAATTTTTTTCAGATAAGTATGAACACATTTTCCATAGGTTTTCTATCTTATACTACACTGTCATGAATTCTGCTGTACAAGGGGGCAGGGTCTTGGGGAATGTGCTTGCTGGCTTGTCCTCCCCAGTTGTCCAGAGTAAGAATAATGGGTGAGTCAGCGCGGTGTGGATGACCTGCGCACTTTCACAGCATTGAAACGCAGGGCTCGTGTGCTGCCTGGGAAGTGGCACAACTGGAGAGCAGGAACCAAAGTCTAACATAGGAAGTGACCACTGCATTGTTACCGGGGAAGTTTGACATGAACGCAGTCCGCTGGGAGTTCAACATGTGTGCGTTTGGACTGTTTGTTTTAGAGCCTGGGTCAACACGCTACTGTGAAGTCAGTAAAATAAATAAATCAAGATTCAAGAGAGGGAAGGACAACATGGTCTATAGTGCTGTGAAAGGCGTACAAGAATTCTGAAGTATTTTGTTAGATACAAGTAGTTTGATAAGATGGATACAACAAAGTTATAGGTGCATTGTAACTTTTCCAGTTGTGGTTATTTTATTGTCTGGAATGTTCTAGCACTATAACATTAAACTTGACTATCTACACAGGGAAAAGCAGGCTGTGTCCCCTAATTATGTTACAGGTCAGATCTGTGGAGAGCTGACCCTGCTCACAGTAAGAATGCATGTTTTTCAAGATTCAAGAAAAAGTAAGAAAACACTAGTAACTGAATTAATGCAAGATGAGTGGAAGTTTAATGCTATCCAGTATTGTCTATTGTGTAATTTTCTAGACGATGGCAATAACATTTCCATGGAGAAGTTAAATTCTATATTTTTACTATGGCGAGAGGAGTCCAGTTTCGTGTACTTTTTGCAGTTTTCATAGTTTAGTAGTACATTGTGGACTGTGATAAATGGGGAAAGAAACCAGATATAATGTGATCTCACCATGTTTGCATACAAATCTGTTCTGCTGTCAGACCTTAAGAGCATTTCAAAATCAACATGTACTTTTAGATTATGAGTCACACTTCTCCAGAAAGTTGACTGTACCAAAACAAACCATTTTTAGACATGGAAATACTGTAACCAAAGCATGTGTCATTCCGTCTAGTATTTTACACACTTTTATTGCCATATATGATGAAACAGGTGCACGGATAGGGGCAGTAGTGAACTATAAAAGTCATTATGACACAGTTTATGGTCAGTTAAGCTTTAAGGCGGCCTTGACCACTTCCCAAAGCTAAACTGGGCTAAGAGTGTAATTCCACCAAGAATCTAGTTCATACGTTCCCCTTTTCTGTAACTTGGCAACTGCAGCTTGACTTAATTATTGTGAATGTGAAGTTTAAGTCACTGAATGTGTCTTAAATACTGTTGTCAAGATACTACAAGTTACAGCTCAGTTTTATACCAAGACCTAACAAAACGGTCTATTTTTAGACAATAGAGAGTAATATTTAACGCAAATGAAAATGTCAGTTTATTTCATCTTAACCTTATAAATTATACACATTTGTCATTGATCAAAAGAGTTGTAAACTATTCTAAACCATTGTTTTGTTTGTGTGATGTGTCATGTGATTTTCTTTATACTAGTTTTAGTTTTGCAATCTCATAAAAAGTAGGCTACAAGTACAAATTAAGGCTTACGACTGTTATTTGAGAGTGGACTATTAAAGCTCATTACCAAATTGTTATCAGATTTAAAACGCGTGCCAAAAGAGCTTTTACAACAGAGGCAGCTGCATTATTTTATTTGAGCCAAATGTCCAAAAAGAACTCTGCCCTAGTGCATATACAAAATATTTATACGTTTATTTTTCTCCAGTAAAGTGTTTTTGTCTTGACACATGAGCAGAAATTGAGCAAAATATAAAGTGCGCAAAGTACGCTGTGGGACTGAGTGTTGTTGGGTGTAATCCCCAGTTAGCAGAGCCATATATCAGCTGCAGCACCAGAACAGGGGGAAGTCTCGGTGCTGTCACCACCAGCAAACTGCACCAGACCAACAGAAAGATCGATTCATCTGCAGCCTGAAAAAGTGCCACAAATTGCATAATAGAAAGTCTGTACTTGAGACATGCAATTTTATAACCATCTATCAACAGCTAAACCAAGACTCATTTGAGCAAATATCAATACTAAAAAAGTCACATCACCTTGACATAAATGAACCTTGTATCAGAACTAGTATTGACCACAGACTAAGATAATATATTATACTTTATATTATATTATTGTGGTATTTGAACCGGTCTTGAGTGTCACGTCTACGTCATATTGAAATCAAGTTTGAAATTGGTTTGGAAATGCTACTTGGGTGATATTAACATTTAAATCTTGGCATCGTTTTGATTATCCCAATGTTTTATTTATTATGGCAGCCCATTAGGTTTGTCTAAAACTCTGCTTTTTATGTCTGGGTTGACAAGTTGCATATGATGAATGGACTGTACAAACATTTTTAGTGATAAACCAAGAAAGAATTCTTTACGTTTCAGTGTTTTGATGGACTTGCAAGTTTCCTTAAATTCCTTAATTTTCTACCCCTTAAATAGATTTGCCAGTAATAAATAAATACCATGACAGCAGTGGGTTTACATGTTGTTTACAGTTAACAACAATACTGAACAGATAACAAAGTCAGGCCTAAGCTAACTTGGCTGACCTTATCGCAACAGAAATGACCTAAATACCTTCACTCACAGTTGCAACTTTAATGCACTGCCCATCCCAAAGTCGTAATGTAGGACGGTAATCTGCTCTGTGCAAACAAACTTGACGGAGCAGACGAGCTGTCATCACTGATAACACTCAACTACTGTGTGAAACATGGATGGTCAAAAATGGGGCGACCAGTGGGGCCAATGAATGAATGATGACAATGAAAATGGCCTTCTTGGCTAATATGCACATTCCCTGAAGTAAATAAAATAAATACATACTAATAAATGAATACATACAAAAAAGTAAAAAATAAATAACTAATTTAAATTCAATTGTAACTTGAATGTTTGCAAATAGAAATCACAAAGTTTTCAGAAGCAGCTGATGATTAAATATCCTCCATTTCAAACAAAGGGCTAACCTTGTTCAGACCTCTCCAAGGAAGTTCTGAAATGCATGCAATTCTTGAATTAGTTCAGCTGTTCTTGTTTTAGTTTTCTCTCACTGATTTTTAAAACTTTGAACACTGATTGTAATTCTACTCTTCTTCAAACTAGGGTTGCGGCTTGACCAGAACTGCTACCGCCAACAGCGACATGTTTTGCATTTAAATGGTATCGTAGGGTCGAGGTGCTTCTGTGACATGCAAACTCTTTTCTGCACAGTTTGCAGTAAACAACACCTTTGTCACTACTTCCATCGGGTCGTTTTTTTAAGAAACAGAATTTTACCGTCTAGTCATTATAATTGGTGTACCATGACGTGATGCACTGACAAGTTTTCCAAGTTGTTTGGCAAACTGCGATAATATTAATGCGTTAATATTTCTAAACCATTAATTTCTTTCTAATTAATTAATCATAATTCATGCGTTAATGTCTCACCCCTAAGTCAAACATAAGCATAAACAATCAATATTTGTATTCAGTCCTAGTCAAAATATACAAGTTTTTACGATTACATTTTCCTTATAAGATTCATTGTATAGGAGTGCAGCCAAGTTCACTTAATGCAGAGACCAGACTATTGTTTTTCATCTAAGAAATCTCAGAAATATTTGCACTGCAGTTCTTCGAGTCTGCAACATAAATTTTCCGCTCCGTCCCAGCAGAGAATGTGAAATTCAGCAGAAAATTTCAAACAAAAGCTTATTTACGCCACAACGCTCTGTTTACCCCTCAGCTCGTCTACATATTGAATGAATGTGACTCAATTTGGTCCAGATTGATTCATCAGATGCTCGCAGGATTACCTCATAAAGAAGATCAATTGAATCAGTTTTAATGAGGCAATCTATCACCGGAGCCGCTAATGGCTAAATGATATCATCCCACCCCACATGTCTTCTTCACGCCATGGCTGTCCGCACATGTCTCCTGCTCCTCGGGCTGTCCAGCTGCCTGGGCTCTAAACACTCTTTAGTTGATTGCTTTAAGCTGCTGGTCTGTCTTAGCTTTTTATTTGATGTGGGTAAGGAAATCTGCTCTCCTCATAGCAGTGCTGGACAAGTCCGGACTGGGATAGTTTTGGTTTACATTAGAGATTGGTTGTCCTCTTTTACATTACAATCTTTATTATATATATTTTTTTATTGTGTCAAAATTGAAGGGTAAACTATTACTTCACTATGATAATTGTATAGCTCAGGGCTCATTTTTGATTAGTCAGCTATTATTTCTATTGCACATGAATATCTTTGAAATCCATTATAAAAAAAATGGGAATCAGAAATGTATTTGTTTCACAGTTTAAGTTAAAAATGTGCCTGTCTTCGTAACAAAATGTCTTGCCATCTGTTTTAGAGTCTGTATAAAGAGTACGATGATTCATACACTTGTGATTATTAAGTCAGAATTATTCGGATTAACTTGTTGCTGCTGTATTAACGTGGTTTGGACATAGTACCAGTAAGTACATGCATAGTATTTAAGGTTTTATGGGTTGATAAAGACTAGAGAAGACATTATTTGGCACAGATCTGGAACAACACCTGTATGTGGGCTGTTTTAATAGCGCTAATAATGGGGAATAGTGTTTGAACCCAGTAAATGGCCAATAAAGAGGCTAATTACTTGTTTTGGAGATTTAACAACTTTGTAATAGGTGGTGGTAGATCCCCATTCCCACGAAGTCCATATCAGGGCTTCTTATCTTGTACCAAGTTATTGTTTGGACATTTCATCGCCTGACTAGCATACTCAGGTCGGTGTGGAGATCCTTTACATGCTGCTCAACACTACATTCCTGACCTGACCCAATTTGTCCTGGTTGACACATTTTACATAAACTATAGACACAGGATTAGGGCTGAGTACACTTTAAAGGTACCAGTTCAGTACATGATAAAAAGGGTAAGATAAGGTAAAGATAAGATTAAAAAGAAATTTAAAAAAATGATTTGTATAAGTTTTGATGCCTTTTGCATCCGGCCAAATTATTAGGGTAGTTTGAACATTAGTCTTAGTCTGTCATGTACCGGTAGTTCTGGATAATTCCAGGAATACTTTGGCACCGAAGAAGTATTGTTCAGATACTTTTACCAAAAAACAAGGATTGAAATACTGGTACCAAAAAAGTTGGTATGCAAAGTGACCTGCAAAAGAAGTTGATGTTGACTTTTAAGACCAAAATAGCAGTGCATTTTCTAATCATTTGCCATCAGTTAAATTAATGGTGTTTGAAGTAAAAACCCAGAGTATAGCAGCTGTAGGTAACTGTAGCCATGCACTGGAGGAGGAAGGGTGTCAACAGGCGTCTTGGCTTACAGCGCTAATGATGTAAACTTGGCTCCATGACAACCTCGTGGTCAACCAATTGAGTCATTTTCCACCTCGTGTCTTTTATCAGCACTAAAGCAGGTCTTTCATATGGCTCAAATCAATTGACTTTAACAATAATGAACGTGCGTTGGATTTTAGCAGATTGGGTGTTTTGGAATTATGAAACATGAAAAACAACAGGAGACATGTCGTCATCTTTTCCAAGAGTTATTTTAGGGATGGGCATTGTTTAAGTACCAGTGCAGTCAGGGCTCTACAGTGCACCCATTTTACTCGCATTTGCGAGTAAATATTTCGTCGTGCAAACGTGGAAAACAAAACAGGCGCATCTGTGCGAGTGCTTCTGCAGCCACAAGAAGGAGAGCTGCACACAGACGTAACGTGACGAGTTAAACGTTCTACACGAGTCAAACATTAGGGGCAAACTCACACTAGGACTTTAGAACCGTGTCCAAGCCTGGATCGCCCCTAAAGCGTGGCACGCAGGCCCAGCGTGAGCGCAACCGAACCGTGCTCGGGCACGACAACTCCGACCGCGCATGACCCCAGCATACGAGCTCCGCGTGTGCGCCGATATCACTGATACGAACAAACTCAGCTTCAAAACACACCCACGCCCCCTTAACCAAGGAGTGCGCATCGCAGCAGGACCCACACCTGTCCCACACTCAGTAGACACTGAGTGTGGGACAGGTGTGGGTCACCCTTCTCTCTCCCTCTCCCTCCTCTGCCCCCCCCTCCCCCCCTCCGTACCTCCTCCTCTCTCCCTCCTCCTCTCCCTCTCCCTCCTCCTCCTCTCTCCCCTCTCCCTCCTTCTCCTCTCCCTCCTCCTCCTCTGTCCCTCCTCCTCCTCTGTCCCTCCTCCTCCTCTGTCCCTCCTCCTCTCTCCCTCCTGGAGGTTTATGTCCGTGTCCGCACAGAGCAGAGCTACAGCACAGAGCAGGCGATATGTAGGCTGAAGTTTGACTAAGAAAATGCCAAATAAATCTGTTTGTCACAATGTGCGTTTGGTTTGGTAAATGTGCAGAGGCTAAATACCACTTTAAAACCACTAAGAGAATGTAACTCCAGTTAGGAATTTGAAAATACAGGTTTAAAACTCCTACACACTTTATTCACTTTGGAGCAGTTTTGTGTAAAGTGCCAGTGGAAGTTCTCTTAAAGAAGAGGTTCTCAAACTGTGGGTGAGGGTCGAAAAAGGGCCACAGAGTGTTTCAGTGCAGTACAGTTTGGCTTATTTTAAGTCTAAATATTAATCAGATAAAATGAAGATATATTTATAAAAACATTGTGATCATGCAGGAAAAGTACAGTCATAATTCTTTTGTTTTCTGTATTAAAGTTATTCAGTGTTGGTGTTGTATGTGCAAGTTCTGCACTGTAATAATCGTTCAAAACGAAAACCTATTTGTGCCCCCATTTTTTTGTGTGAAAAAAAGTTAGTGTAGAGCCCTGAGTGCAGTACAGACATAGTTAGTATTACTGGTGTGTACTATATAATGTTTGGTGGTTGCTGGGAGAGCACTATTTAATGCTATAGGAAATGTGACCATAAATGAACAATGAAAACTAATGAAATCTAAAACCAGGTCTCGTTTGAGTCGGTATCTGAAAAAATGGAAAAGCACCCAGCCCAAAATGTATGATTATCTAACAGAAAGTTGTTGTAAACTGGGATGTACTATTTGGAAAGAATATAAATATTTTTCGGAAGTATTGTGACTAGATTAATTTCAGAATAAGTAAGCAGTAATTTAAAGGTGCATTATGTAACTTTTTGGCTGGAGGTCCGTCACCAGCTTGTTAATGTCATTGCTCTGCCTGGAAAGTACCACAGTGTGACATTATTACAGGATGACCTTAGTGTATTTATTTAATTACAAGTACTTTTATAGATCTAAAATACCCTGACTGTGAGCGGGGTTGCCTCTCCACAGATCTGACCTGTAACTCGGTCTGGTTTGGTCTCCATGAAGCTAGAAAGGTTTAATATACTGTGAAACTTTCCAGACAAAGCAATAACCTCTCCATGGAGACAAGTGTTTGATGGACCCACCACCATAAAAGTTACACCATGCACCTTTAAATAAGACTCGCCAATATAGACCTAAAACAAGGATCACCGGATGTGGAGGCCCAAACTAAAGGGTTTAGTATTATATAGCCTGTACTATCTAATTTGAATTTTCTCATTTAGCAGTTGCGATTATCCAGATTTCCATTTATCTTACAGCCATAAAGATGAAATTTTACCCCCCACTTCAGTCTGACCAATGCCATGTTTGTTATTCTGAAGCAGGTTGTCCAAAGGAAGCTCTGTATTATTTTCTGGTGTTGACAAATGATGGTCTTTGCCCCTTAGCAGCGAAGTATTATCTTTTACTATGATGTCAGGGAATCGTAGTCAGCGAGTGCCAATTTCACTTGGAAAGAGAGCCGCCTTAACCTAAGTGAGGCTGGCAGCTTTTCAAGTGGGAGCCCATAATGCAATAACTGTTCAGGGACTCCAAAGGGAAGCCATACTTACTCCTACACTGTTGTCAGCACTCCTGCAATAATATTTCTACTCCGTCTTTCTTCTGAGGGGATCAAATAGGCTTTAGTTTGTCTCCAATATGTTCTATTGTCAGTAACAGCTATAGTTTTTGTCTTCTATATAAATTTGCAATGGTTGATTTAAAATTGTTTACCAGCTTTACCAGGGCTGCAAGATGAGCACAGTTTGTCTCATAAATACTAGTAATTTCAACAAGTATTGATACTGAAGAAAAGGAAGAAAATTTGATATTCTTGAATAGTTTCAGATAGGATAGCTTCTTCAGTTCCAATACTGATTTCTTTAGTATATAAATAAAAGTTCAGACATTATGAGACTTTCTGGACCAATTATGATTAGTAAATAATCGTATTTATTACTTTTTTAGTATCAGTGTCGATACTCTACTCCATCTCTACTTTTAGGTTTTCAGCTATATCAGAACTAGTATCTTGGTAGTAATACATATTTTTAATGAGAAAGTACATTCTGTCAGTAATGTGTTTTGTAAATTGTCATTCAGGTATAGAAATGTATAGGCTATCAAGTATCAAGCCTTTTTCTTGGTTTGAAATTGTAGTATCATGATGACATTACTGTACACCATGAGTGTAATTTTCCATTGCACACCCATAAGTCAAGACTCCAGGTTGTGCTGCCCTGACATGTCGGACCTGTGTCTGTCTGATCCAGGTGGGAAGGTACAGTTTTCCCCTAAGGCGCTCCTGCTGATCCCCAAAAACAAACTTTGTCCTTAGTCTGTTCCTTAGATTGTTGCTTCTATGACGTCCATACTCATACTTGCATAGATGTTCATTGTAGTGACGCAAAGTTATATGAGGAGCTAATCAGATCTGAATGTTCCTGACGGTAACACTATAATTTATCCACTGAGATTCCAGACATACCAGGAAGAAATTGCAGTCCAACTGGTTTTAGCTGAAACTTGAATCCTTTTCTGGACATTAGTGAAAGTGTCATTGTCTTTTTTCTTAGTACCCATTTGAAAGGAAACCCGTCTTCTCGGTAGGGCTGCACAATTTTATTCAAATTGAAAGTCAGTCACAGAACATTTTGATTTAAAGTTTTGTTGCTTTTTACATCATCTAATGCTTTGCTTTTTTCTTTTGTGATTCTTATGTTTTGAAGCATGTTGTTGGAAAGGAGTATGAATCAGTAGTAGCACAAAAGGACGAATTACTCATACTGTGTAGTTGTTGCCAAAAAAGGCAGGAACTGTCACAGACATTCAAGTATTGTAAGAAGAACAAAATAAAGAAGTAGTATTTGAAAGAATCCTTGGGTACGTCCCACTACTCCTTCTCTCCTTAAAGTTGCCTGCTCAGCACCGCATTCACACTACAGCACTAAACCACTGCTTTGAGGTGTACAAGATTGTGTTTTAATGTTTGGTTAAATTGCACCCATTTACAAGGTAGGTCAAATGTGCATTCTTTTGTGCTGACGATAATAGAATAACAACACAATTTGCCTTGGTACTGTTAAGCTGGCTTTCAGATCCACTATATTTTTGTTGAGTGGAATTGTGTGGGTGAAAATTACTGTAAGGACAGTGAGTTTACCTGTTGGAAATGAATTATTGGCTCTAACCGCTAATCAAGTTATGTCTGAAAGGTCTGAAAATTGACATACTGGACCTGGTTGTGCAAGATGTTTTTCAAGTCATTGATATTTAGCCCCCTTGGTGGCTGTGTCTGGTAACAGCCAAATCGCATTGACATTTCAGGACTAATAGATTTTGGTTAAACAAGATATTGACATGTCCGTCAGTTACACTTGGCCAAATGAATTTCTGCTGAAGATTGTGGTCAACTGTGTCATAGATAAGGATCAATATATTTGCACTTTGGAGTTTATTATTCAATTTGATGCCTCAATGAACATGTAAACAAGAAGCTCAGTTTATGAGATGGGAGAAGAGTTTGTTGTTCTGTGTGCTTCACTTGGCCTTAGTTAAAAAATACTTTGGGTTGACTTAACTACACATTTCCAGTTTTACATGGAGGAAATGCCCCATGCATTTTTAGGACCATTGCTCGAGCAATTCAAAACCAAATGTTGTATCTTTTTAATGGGGGAAAAGTCCTCTAAATGTTGCTTATAACAGAAAGTTGAAATGCATGTATAGGATAAAATGCATGACTATAGATAGATGAAACATTAGCACTATTGTTGCCACAGCAATTAACAATAAAAAACATTTTTTGAAATGGTCAAAAGTCCTTATAAAATTGTGTTGGAAGTAGTCAAGCTAACACCCATGATTTGTTTATTTTATTAGATTTTTTAATTGTTCAATTCAATGTTAACTAAGTGTGTTTTATTTCCGTCTTTTACAGAATGTAGAGAGAATGACTTGTTGAAATATTGCAATGGATCGGCGTGGGAGAGACAAGACAAGGATCAAACTAAACTGGAATATTTTACCTAAACGCAAAAGTGGGATTTTAGTACATTAATTTGACCTTTAAGACTGTTTTTGGCACCTTCACAAACGCTTTCACCATGAGCTGCAGCACTGAACTAGAGGCCGATGTTTAGCCGGCTAACAGTAGTGAGTGGAGTCACTTAGCCACACAGCACCCTTTTCGCCCCATCGTCTGTGGACCCCACAAACCAATGGCATGGGCCAAGTTCTTCAGAAAGCCGGGGGGCAACCTGGGGAAGTCCTACCAGCCGGGGAGCATGCTGTCTCTGGCCCCCACCAAAGGCCTGCTGAATGAGCCGGGGCAGAACAGCTGTTTTCTCAACAGCGCTGTGCAGGTAACCACATTTATTTTGGTTTCATGTGATCACGTAATGACATTCAAATTAAAGACCCACTTTGGACCATTTTGGCTAATTACTATAAATTAACCAGCATTTATTTAATTATAGTTCAGTGTTTTGCACCTTGAAAAACATGTATCCTTCCTGTGAGCTGACTCGCCTTGCCACAGAGCTGACTTGAACCTTGCTATGTATATGTATTTATTATGTGCTTACTTACATTTGTCTGACCGAAAAACAAAAAAAAATATTTACTTTTTGATCATTCGTAAGGTACTTACTACCTGCTTGTCACCATGGAGATGGATAAAGATTCTGGTTTGACTTTTCCGGATTTTCTGTTTGGACATTTCATTTTAAAATCTTGCTCATAATGAATTATAGTGGCCCTTAACCTCACATATGCAATTATTATCAAATTCTAGAAAATAAAAGCAACTTTTTTTCTTTTTAGCATTTTTCAGCCCAACCTCAACTACATTCTGAGTGATTTCTAAAAGACTAGTCACAGGTTAAATTTAACCCGCTGTACTGTACGTTAGGCTGAAGGTTGCTTATGACTTGTGGGAAGCTGCTTGTGACTTCATTAGTCCGCCCACTCTGGGTGACCACAGCCGAGTGACTCAGAGACTGCCCACCCGCCTCAAGATGACCACTGCTCTGGCCTTTGTTAGTGGACAGCAGACGTTTTGTTCACTTGACCTTCAATAGCGTATGCATAAACAACACACCACGTAGAAATACAATTTGTACTGGAGAAATATGTTTTTGTATGATTAAAAAGGGTGTTTCTATTGCGCAACGCAAGTCAAAGATATTGTACTTATTGTAAAAACATGCTTTAAATGTACAGGCTGGAAAAATAATTTTTTTTTATTTTTTTAGGTGCTGTGGCAACTGGACATCTTCAGGCGCAGCTTAAGACAGTTACCCGGACACTTTTGTCTTGGAGAATCCTGCATATTTTGTGCATTAAAGGTACAATGAAGTGCCCCTCACCGTTTCTGTGGGTTTCAAATGGCCTCATAAAGATTCTATTGGTCCGTCATGTTTAAAAGATGGGGGGTAAAATTAATATGATGTATATGCAGATTCTGTAATATAATCAGTTTCAGTGTCAGAGGATCGTTTATCATATTACTGCTGCTCTGTGTAAGTGTAACACGATATAAAACTACATCCTACCCCAATATGAGATGTCACACTCTAGAGTTTTGAAAACAACCAATAAACATATTTTATAGTTTATCTGTGAATATCCAATAGGGCTGCACAATATATAATAAAAATCTCAATATTAGTTGATACAATAATTAGTATTGCAAGAAAATATATTGCAAAAACAACACAAAGTTGGTCAAATGGTCATGGTCACATTTTTATACTGCACTTTTCCACCTTCAAGGCACTCACCTATTCACACACACACACACACATTCATACACCAGTGTACTCAGACACCTGGGGTGAGGTGGGTAAAGTGTCTTGCCCAAGGACACAACAACAGCATTCATTTGTGGAAGCTGAAATCGCGCCGCCAACCTGTGGGTCATTCTAACTTCCCAAACAGTGATGTTTACGTTGAGGGCGGGAGTTCTCAATTTTTTAGAGGTGTACTGTTTACTGGACAAAAATGACAAAAATGTACAAGAAGGCAGACTTTATTCATAATTTTCCTTATTAAATTCTACGTTAGGCTTGGGTTGGCTTTAGTTTTATCTTGATGTTTTAACCCAGTTTGAAATAAATTAAGGCACGAATATTTTCTTTGTTTTAAATAGGAATTAAACTGAACTTATTGTGCCAAAAAGTATACAAAAATATTGCAATAATATTGTTATTGTAATCCAAAACAATGTGATCAAATGATGCTATTTCCTCATATCATGCAACCCTATCTACTTCTCTCTCTCCAGGGCATCTTCTCCCAGTTCCAGCACAGCAGAGAGCGCGCCCTTCCCTCTGACAACCTGCGCGTGGCTTTGGCGGAGGCCTTTAAGGACGAGCATCGCTTCCAGCTGGGATTCATGGATGATGCTGCCGAGTGCTTTGTAAGTTCCTGTGCGTCAGGAGAGAACTGATGTATAAAACTGTGCACGCAGCTCTAAACTACCGGCGAGGTCACTCAAAGAACCCATGTCATGAGCTCCCCCTCCCATCACCCCTTGCCACACTGCTGCTAAATATCATTATGACAGGTTATATAAGCCTCTCCAGGAAGCTGCTGTTGCTGCTGGATCAGATGGTATCATTTCACTACATGCTTTATCATTACAGTGATGGTGGAGGGTTGCTTAGACTTTATTCATTATTGGCCATGATAACCTTAGCTCATTGTAATGACAGTTCCATGGGCTTCTGAATGGTAAAGCATAAGTACCGTTGTTTTTTTCATGGTTTGGGTGGTTCGACTTGTACTCAGGTGCTACTTATATATTACATTTTTCACACCGACAGTCCATAGACCAAATACATGAATCGTATATATTAATTAAAAAAAATCATGATCCATTTTTGGTTTTAGAGACAAATAATAAAGAAAAGAGTTGTTTTTTCGTTTTCTTATTGTTGGTTCTATATTGAAAAAACAAATGAATGAATGATGCATGGTTTGTTTTCTATTTGGTTGTTTTTATTACTATAACTTCTATAACTTGCCTTTCAAGATGAAATTGGTTCTTGGTCTCTGATTTTATAAAATAAATTTCCCCCCAAAATCTTTTCATAATCACAAGTATTTGGGGTATTTACCATTGAAGCTAGAAATAATTTAGAACAGAACTATTCGTACATACTACTAAAACTTCTTTTCTGAATTAGCCTGCGTGACACTTTTCAATTCAAATATTAGTAGTTCTGTCCTTGCTCCCCCAGTTAAACGTGAACAGGAACTTTAAGGAAGAATCTATGTACTTATAGGAAAGTCTCGTCTCTCAGCTTAGTTACCCAAATTGTTTCTTCTTCACATAGTCCTGAGAACACCTCCTACTCAGATCTTTGACCTTGTTGTGTTCACCAAGTAATGTATTGGCAGCGAAAATGCCAGTGAAGGAATTTGTGTGAAGACTTGGCCAGTGTCAGATTAACAGTCTGTGAAGTAACCTTTCCATCCCTAGTTTCAACATTTTACAAACCATTAAACACTCCATAGAAACGCTCTAAATCTAATGTTGAACTAGCTTTTTTTTTGAGACATTTTACAACGTGTTTGGATGCCTTTCTTATCTTAAAGTCTACTACATTGACCAGCTCAGAAAGGTTGAATTGTATTTGTTCTTAGTAAACAGCCATTGAAAATCCTGTTCTTTCTTCACAGGAGATCATATTGGAGAGGATCCACATGCATATAGTGCCTGAGGAGGAAAATGCCTGCACTTCAAAGTCTTGTATCACGCATCAGAAGTTTGCTATGTCCCTTTATGAGCAGGTCTGTGCAAGAAAAAAATCCCACATTTCTACATTTATAAAACCAAACAACACAACAACAACGGTAGAAGCAGTGTCAAATTGGAATGATATGAAAAATATGTAAAATAGACATGAGTTGCATGGAGTTTGCATGTTCTCCCTGTGTCTGGGTGGGTTTTCTCCCGACGCTTCGGTTTCCCTCATCAAACTTTAAAAAAAACATGCACCAGGGACTACAGGTCACAATTAGCTCTAGTGCTTCAACTTGACACAATGTATCTCTCCTGTTAAGGTTAATGTGTATGTGCAC
This sequence comes from Odontamblyopus rebecca, assembly GCA_030686955.1. Classification (NCBI taxonomy): domain Eukaryota; kingdom Metazoa; phylum Chordata; class Actinopteri; order Gobiiformes; family Gobiidae; genus Odontamblyopus; species Odontamblyopus rebecca. The sequence goes on along the minus strand of CM060672.1, from coordinate 14,775,983 downwards.
TGTCCCTGTACCATAAATAAACTAATAATAATTTTAAAAAAAGTTTCAAAATGGCTGTTGGACTTAATTTCCCCCACGATATAAAGATCAACCTGTTGCCACAATATAAATGTTAATAGTTCCATGTTCAGTTCATACTAAGACAGACCTCATGTCCCAGTTGGTTGGGTTATGCATCATTTTTTCCCCCACATAATTTTTGAAATACTGGGCACAGTTACTGCATCAGGCACATCTTTTAAAAACCCACCTCTGCCTATTTATAAATGTTTGAACTTTGTGTAGATCAAAAGGCCCCAGAAGTGATTGAAGAGTTTTATCTGGAGGTTAGGCTTAAAATGGTAGCCAAATAAAAATTCATATGGCTGCACACTGGGGAGCATATGTGATGACAGCCTAGGAAACCAAAGTTCAAATACTTGCTGTTAGTGCTGCCACTAACGACTAATTTTCTAACGATTAATCTCTCGACTAATTTTTCGATTAGTCGACTAATCTAAACGACTAATAAAAAATAAAAAAAACAAGCGGTTAGATTTTCCCGGGAGGTTACCTTGTGTGTGCGAGTTGCAAAGGTTATTGCTGTTATGTCTGTTGTGTGTGCTCATTCGACAATGTTGAACAACGATATGCACACACAATTTAACGAGTATGCACGAGCAACGGTATTCTCAATACCTCATGCATCGTGGTCGTGCTCCCGTGATAAGCCAAAGAAGTCTTACAGAGTGTACAAACCACTCTATCACCATCTGTCCGAAAGTATTCCCAGACTTTCGAGGCTTTAGGTCTTGGTCTAGAAGAAGTCGCCACTGTTCTTGGATCCGACTCTGACCCACCGGCCGCTGCCATTTTCATACCACACTCAAAAGCTCAAATTGGGGACGGGGGCAGAGAGAAAGAGAGATACTAGCCAGCAGAGTGCGCACGGCAAATACTTCCTCAAGTTTGTTTTCTTTGGCGGTGCCATTATTTACCACTGCTGTTAGCCTTTGGTGAAGCCGAGGTTAGCCACCTCGGCGTCAACCCCGGATGTAGCCGCTGTCAGTGCGCACCGGGATGCGACAGTAGCGGCAGCGCGAGGGCAAGTAAAAGTCGATCACCGCGGGTCTCTGAAGGACAGCTCCGGCGCCTCCAAGTGCGCACCCCCAGTCGCGGCCGAGAACACGCAAAAGCGAAGTCCACTGCGCGCCCGCACCGCAGCGCCCGCAGGGGGCCCAGCAAACAAGGAAACAGGTGAGCACGCGTCTTCCCACGTTTTCCCCCGGGGACCGTGCTCTCAGGGACGGACCTGCTCCGTCACAGAGACCAAAAATAAATAAAGGCGAATATTCGACCAAAAAAATTGTAGTCGACTCATTTTCATATTCGATTACGTCGACAACGTCGAATAATCGCGGCAGCACTACTTGCTGTGGCTCTTGGGTTATTTTTGCAGTTTCGCCCTACACAACAGTATTGGACAAAGAACACACAAAGCTTCCGATGGCACACACAGGCTCACACACACGCTCACACACATGCTCACACACATGCATCACTGTCTGGGGCTGGAGAAATCCAATCAGTCATGTTGTGATGCCAGCGCTCCCTCAGGAATAAGGAGGGCGTTTGAGCTCCACACTGCAGCGTTGACTGTGGTTTCTGATAAAGCCACACGTTGTACAGGAAATGCACAGTCCTGAGACAGCTCTGTACCAGCACTCTGATCTGGGGACTCTGATGCCCATCTAGGCCTGTCGTGAAAAAAAGATTTTAAGTATTGCTTAAGAAAATATAAACGATCAAGGATTATATCAAAACTACTTTATGCCAGTTCAGATTTAGATCATTGAGATTTTAATAGGACAATTTATCTGTTCTGATTATTTGGTGAATTTATAGCTACAGTATTGAACTTTTTAGCCAAAAAGACTGAAATAAAAGCATTTTTTAAAATCATTTTGCCTAAAACATGCGTCCTTACTATGGGCGTGCATCTCCACAAACCTGACTCTTACTTTTTTCCTCCTGTCTTGTTCCAGGTTGTGTGCCACAGCTGCGGGGCCACGTCTGACCCGCTACCATTCACAGAGCTGGTCCATTACGTCTCCACCACTGCTTTATGGTAAAACACAATCTGAAACATGACTCACACACCATTGTTTTCTTTTTGTGCTTGTCCTGGCACATTTTACTACAAGACCATTCATAAAAGTTCACTTCTTTTTTAGCTGACGGTATCTACTACGCACACAAGCTGACAATGCAAATCTTAACCTTCTGTTGTTTTTCTGTAGTCAACAGTTGCATCGTCGTCATGCGGATTCGTTTGGGGAATTGTTGCAAGCAGCGAGTACAATGGGCGACTACCGAAACTGTCCAGTATGTAAAAGATTTCATGTTCACCGTTTTGTTTTACATCAAATACAATATTTTGCAAAAAATGGGCAACAATATCACAATGAGCTGATGAAATAAGTCTGCATATTTGTTCATTATCTGCTCCTCAATTGTGATGTACTACAAGCACAAGGATTTTGTAAGATACTGTGCCACTAAACATTGGGGTCAGAGACAATGGAGCTATGCTTATGCATTATTCCTGCTGGTACATATCATTTTTCCACTCATTTTCCACTCATCCCATTTTCTCTCCTAGAACAACTGTGGACAGAAGATTAAAATCAGGCGTGTCCTCATGAACTGTCCGGAGATCGTGATCATTGGCCTCATCTGGGATTCAGAACAATCGGACCAAACTCAAGAAGTCATCCACTCACTGGGACCTCTCCTTAACCTGTCAAAGGTGAGATGGGTTTAATGCCACACTGTGGAACATTCAATGCAAAGCAAGAATTATGAAAAATAAGTAAACCAATGCACAAGGATAAAATGGGGAAAAAATTTAACATTTTGTTCTTATATCTGATGCCATGAGATTGTCCCAACCCTGAACAAGCCTATAGGCACGTGGTAACCAAAGTGGGATGTATTAGTGTGAGGCTGTTACATAACCAGTGGACGCCCTATGCCCAGTTGGCTCACACCTCTGATCAAAAAGCTCCTGCTGGCTCCGTCAAAACCTCTGCTCTCATCTCTGTGACATTGCATAGGGGCACTGGTTTACAGCTCTGCATACATTATATCATTGGAGTTTAAACAAGGACGACATCATACACCGCAATCTACATTTTACATAACTGTATTCAAAGTATTCATTTGACATTTGCAAAGAAAGCCCACAATATGAAGAATGCACTGGGCTGCTTCCCACCAGTCACCACAAAACACAAGCATTGATTCACTACATTGTTTTTATGTGACTTTATTGGGTGCTAAAGGGAAGCCTCCACCCTTCCTGATCCACTTTAAGCCAGTAACAGAAACACATTTATAGAGAAAACGTGGCAAAAGAAAATGAGAAGTCTAAACGTCCTTATGAAAATAAAATAAAATCTAGGTGAGAACAATTCAAATTACTCAATAATGGAATCAAAATAGTATGTGATCTAATCTAATCTAACCACAACATTGTTAAAAATGTATTGCTTCAGATGCAAAGAGTCAGTTGAAATTACACAGTTATACATTATATTATGAATGTATTGTGACCTGAATAATATCGTTTAACAGATTTAATCTTGACATTCCGACTTCAATGGTTTAAAAAATTTGTTCAGCCATTTTATTACCTGTTCAGAATTGCATTTGGTCCCAGCCTTGAAGAGCTAATTAAATCTAGCTTTGATTTGAACTGATTGCCAAATCGATTCTGCTTCATTCCCCCAGACCTTAATCTATACTCACTTGGAGTATCTGATTCCTTTGCCTCAACATCAGTCACTTGCCTCTCCACTTATTGCAGTGTTGTGGCTCATGAGTAATCGCGTTATTTATTTGTGTTGTGTTTTTGTGTGTGGTTGCAGCTCTTCTCGAGAGTGACAGACGAGCAGGCTAAAAAGGGGGAGCTGCTTCTGGTGGGGATGATCTGTTTCTCCAGCCGTCACTACTGTGCCTTCGCCTTCCACACCAAGTCTTCCAAGTGGGTCTTCTTTGACGACGCCACCGTGAAAGAGGTGAGGAGAGATCTGAAGGCTGAAAAGGATCAACTAGAAATGTTTGCGAGCTTGTCCAGAAATGCAGACTTATACTTTATAATTATAAGATGAATTTTATCCTCCTCAAATATACAGAGCAGTCTCAAAATGGGCCCATGATATGTCAGTTATATGTCTATATTTCTCTATTTAGTAGTTCCATCAATCACAAATCTACATGATACTGGTGTTTTTATTTAGCTATTTTGTCCATAAATAAATTCCTATTCCTGATATGCAACTCGGCTCCAAATTCGCTCCTATAACTCCTAGCCTTGTGAGCTTCATTTGACTGGAGCTAAACACTATGGGTATGGGTTATGTTCATTTATAGGGGTATTCCCTGTGAATATATTCAACCAAGAGCGGCTGAACTGTATTTTTTACGCTCTCAAGAATCACTACTACTGTCTGTACCAAGTGTTCGCACAGAAGTTGGTAAAATGGTATTTTAATATTCTGCCCCCACAACATGGAACAATTTACAAAAAGACTCAAAATTAAAAGAAGTGGTCCCAATAGGACAGTTTAAACTATTGCTCAAAGGTTTGGAAATGAAATCCATGGTTTGTAAATGTTTTAAATAGTCTTACGAAATGTGTCCTGTAATATTCAGAATTTCCCTTGGAAAAGAGATTAGTCATCTCAATGGGACTTTCCTGGTTAAATAAAGGTTAAATAAAATTTTTTTTTTAAAAAGACATCACACTCCCTTTGTCCACCTGTTTATTCTGTCTATGAGTGTATCAGAGCTCCAGACAGAGCAGTGCCAACAGTTAGTGTTAGCTTTTATCTCTCTCTCTGTTTTTACCTCACCTGCCTCACAGCTAGGGGGCCCTACAGCTCCCTTTTGCATTTGTTATATGCATGTATGTCGGGAGAGGAAGTGGTTGCACTGTTCATGAATGTAGCGGTTACTGAATAAATGAGCCTGAACTAAATCTGGATTTATTATTTAGACCAGGGGTGCCCAAACTTTTTTCATCTAGGGCCACATATTAAAACACAGAGCAGCGTGAGGGCCGATCGGGGGTCATAGACTGATGATCAAAACAGTGAGTAATTCAAATCTGTGCATTTATAACAGGTTTGAATGACCCTCCAGACCTTTGTTCAGGCTTAGACCCTCAGAAGGACACACTACATTTGCTTGATCAAGGTAGATTTCAAAAACATGCAGTAAAAAGTACTACTTGTGGTAATATGGGCCAATTCACCTGGAAGCCTGAGGGCCAAAAACAATTGGTCTTATTGCCACATTTGGCCCCCGGGCCATAGTTTGGACATGCCTGATTTAGACGAACATTGGTAGCAGAGAATGGTTCCGCCACCATTTGAGGAGGGAAAACCCTACGAAAGCCGGAAAAATTAAGTCTGCTTTTGGACCAGAGTTACTGATTTGGATGCGAAGAAACAGGCTCTCGCTGTGGCTTTGGCGCTATCAGGTAGAGCGCGAGAGACGGTGATGGAAATACCGGTAGATTATTTAAATAAAGACACTGGAATGGCCACTTTGTTGGCTAAACTTGACGATTTGTTCCTAAAAGAAGAGAAAGACCGGATCTATGAAGCATACACGGACTTTGACCGCGTTGTAAAAAATGGAACTGTGTCCATGGCGGATTATATTATTGATTTCGAACAGCGGTATTCACGCATGAGAAAGTACAAAATGGAGTTACCCGATGCAGTTTTGGCGTTTAAACTGCTGGACACAGCGTGCCTGGATGTGACGGACAGGCAGCTGGCTCTAACAGCATGCACGGATTTAACATTCGCCTCTATGAAGTCCGCACTGAAGAGAATATTTGGCGGAAAAACGAGTGTCGCTACTGAGGGAATTAACGCCAGTCAAGAATCTGTGTTCACAACGGAGCAGCAGCGGCGGCAAAAAGGCAAATCATGGCAACAGAGCGCCAAACCCAAAGCTCCACAGCCCGGTACAAACCCGCTGGACAAGTTCGGACGGCAATCGAAATGTGCACTGTGCCAAAACACATTTCATTGGGCCAAAGATTGCCCACATAAAAGTGAGAGTGTCCAAATAACTGATGATAAGATAGAAGTGGAAAAGTGTAACATTACCTTGTACACCAAAGAATCGCCAACCGGTGCAGAAATATTTATGACGGAATGTTTTGGCTCAGCTATAATAGACACCGCTTGCACTAGAACAGTATGTGGACAAGAGTGGCTGAACAACTACATTAGTGCATCAGTAATAAAAAATGCCAAGTCAGTGAGAAAAACTGAAGTACAAAGTCACAGGCCCTTCAAGTTTGGAGATGGAAAAGTGGTGTATTCTGTCAAAAAATTAAAGATACCAGCCAAGATTGGCAATACACATTGTAATATTGAAACTGAAGTGGTACCTGTTGACATCCCGCTGCTTTTGAGTAAGACGTTGTTGAAAAGAGCAGGGACAGTTCTGAATATGGAAAATTATAGCGCAGTGATGTTTAATCAACCTGTCAAACTAGACTTTATTAGCTCAGGACATTACTGTGCGAAACATAGTGGAAAGTGAGAATAAATCTTCTACTAAGGATGATGAGATATTAGCCACCACAGAGGAAGAAGTCCTGATAAACACAGACAAAATGAGCACAAGTGAGAAAACAAAAGTTTTAGAGAAACTTCATAAACAGTTTAGGCATGCTTCTGCTGATAAGCTGCATAGACTTGAGTAGTTCTGGCAACAAAGACACAGAATGCATCAGCCTATTGCATAAGGTCATAGGTCAGTGTGAAGCATGTCAAAAGTACTGTAAGACAAAACCCAAACCTGCAGCTGGCCTGCCCCTGGCATCTACTTATAATGAGACTGTAGCTGTAGATCTGCATGAACTTGAGCCAGGGGTGTGGTACTTACACATTATTGACCAGTTCACTCGATTTAGTGCAGGAAGCGTCCTAACCACCAAGAAGTCTTCTGAAATAGTTAAACATTTTATTCATGTGAATAAAATGTTTGATCAGTGTGCACGGCCCACCACAAAAGTTATTCAGTGACAATGGTGGGGAGTTTAACAATGAAGAAGTGAGAGACATGGCTGAAAACTTTAATATTGAAGTGAAGACCACACCTGTGTACAGCCCATGGATTAATGGACTGTTAGAGCGCCACAATCAAACCCTGACTGAGATCATACTGAGAGTGAAAACTAGCACTGGATGTGACTGGAGTACTGCCATGGACTGGGCTCTCATGGCAAAGAACTGTAAGCAAAGTGTCCACGGTTACAGTCCACATCAGCTCGTGTTTGGGCAGAATCCAAACCTGCCGTCTGTGTTGATCGATAAAGCACCACCGCTGGAGGGCACCACCAAAAGTGAATGGACATAAAATCTGCCTTCTTACAGGGATTGGAACTGTCTAGAGACATTTTTATTAGACCTCCACCTGAGGCCAATAGCACAGGAAAACTTTGGAAACTAAGAAAATGTGGGAAGGGTTTAGCTGATGCTGATACAGTGATTACTGTATTGGTTCAACAGAGTGAAAAACATAATGATTGAAGCAGGCGCTGTCATATCTAAAGTTTTCTACTGATTAGATGAGGACAAAAATGTAACTGGTGTATTAGCTTGTCATGTTGACAATTTCATTTGGGGAGGTATGTTGTGGATTTTTAAATCTGAGAAGAATAAAAACTGGAGAGAAGTTGTCTTCAATCAAAGAGTCTGGATTTATTAAAGCAATTGTGTGCACAACTACAGAGAACGTGAAAAAGAAACCTATCTGTCCCTCATGCAAGGTTCGTCTCTCCCTAATCTGAATGAATGGCAAAACAAAAACAGGCTTCTTATACAGTCGACAAACGTCATAACATCAACATGAGGTAAAACATACTACAGTATATCTAAACAACCTCCAAACAGAGACTACGGGTCTGGTTTAGATGGGCATCGAGCAGATTACCCCCAAGGATCTCACTGTTCTAAATGATGAGAATAAGCAAAGCAACAGCTTGTTGTTTTAAAAACATTGGATAAAGACAGAGCAGTGTCCTGTCCTGAGATACCCCAGGAAAAGTAGATTACACCATCATATGTGACAGGAACACAGAAATGCTTTAGCAGTTGTTAGTGAACAGTATCTAAACCCATAAAATACATTCTTTATCTTAAACAGATCACAATGGAAAACAAAGTAAAAGTTTTCCACCACAAGGTACACAAATGTTTTCAATGACTGTTATACCCAACCTCAGATCTAAGTTAAATGTTGGTCGTGAAGCTCAGGATTGCTTTTCTTATGTGGGTGTGGATTTAGTTACTTGGGGCAAAAATGTACAAATACACCAAGAGACTTACATTCAGCGTCCAGCGTTCAGAGTCCAGCTCACCCCTCACTGAGGTAGAGAGAGATCAGCTCAGATCTAAGATAGGGAAACTTCTGTGGGTTGCCAGACAAAGCAGACCTGATCTCATGTTTGATGCCAGTAACCTAGCATCTAATCTCAAACAGGCCACTGTACAGACTGTTAATGAAGCAAACAGGGTCGTGTGTAAACTTAAGGCAAAGCCAATTCAGCTGAATTTTCAGCACCTTGGTAATGACAGTAACTTAAAGATTGTTACTTTCTCTGATGCTTCTTTTGCCAATCTGTCAGATGGTGGAACCTTATTGTTTTGATGGCTGTCAGTGGACACTTCTCTCCTATTTAATGGCAGTCAAAGAGAATCGAGAGAGTTGTCAGAAGCACACTTGCAGGTGAAACATGAGCAATGTCTGAAGGTGTTGACAATGCCATTTTTCTTTCAACATTGTTTTCTGAACTCAATGCTGGTTGTAATGATCACCCTGTACCAATAATCTGTCACTGATAACCTTTCTTTTGTTGATGCACTAAAGTCTACCAAGTCTGTTACTGAAAAAAGACTGCGCTTAGAAATCAGTTGCAAAGAACTGATCCAAACTAAAAAGGTTCAACAGATATTGTGGTCAGAAACCAAAGAGCAGCTTGCAGACTGCCTAACCAAAAAGGGAGCATCCTCAGCTATACTTCTGAAGGCTCTCCATGAAGGATGCTGGACTGTTAAATGAATGGGCTGTTCTATCAAAAACATTCATGTTATTCTGTTCTGTTGATGTTTATGGTTCTTAAGCTAATTATTTTTGCTGGGGGTCTAAAATGTATTTTTCTTATTTGAAGAGCGTGAGATTGTTGGCTTTTGTCTCTCTCTCGTTTACCTTACCTGCCTCACAGCTAGGGGGCCCTACAGCTCCCTTTTGCACTTGTTATTTGCAGGTATGTCGGGAGAGGAAGTGGTTGTTGCACTGTTCGTGAACGTGGCGGTTACCGAATAAATGAGCCTGAACTAAACCTGGAGTTATTATTTAGACGAACAGTTGGTATCATGACATCAGCCGCAAAGTATCAGTACAAAGTTGTGAACAGGTCGGACTGGTGGTGAACTATGTGGGGGAGACCGTCCGAGCAAACAGATTTGATATAAAATGTATTGCTTGTTGTTTTGTATCAGCTTCAAGTCGATAACATGACTAGCTACCTAGCACTCATTGTCTTACCCCGTGGCCCATCGATTGCCCTTGATGAGTTTTTATAAGAGTGAGGAGTCAGCTCTGCCTGTGTCTCTCACTCCATCTTTAGTGCACCCTTCTGACTCTGTCATCAGAAAAAACTGCTTGAGTGAAGTCAAGCCTAACAAGTGAAAGCCCATTACACACTCTGAATATGCTGAGCTGCAACACTGCTCTGCTCCACTGTGTGTATACTGTATGTATTCTCACGTATAATATGCTCTTGTCTTCCCTGTACAGTATTCTTGGGTAATTTCTCTTTTGTTTTATTGTTTTGGTTCTATGTTCAGAGCATCTTTTGTTTGCCACCCGGCTAATGTTTTCCGGTGTAGCAGCTTTTACTGGCTCTGTGTCAATCCATCAGGAGACTGTGCTGTTCTGTGCCCACCCCTCCCCTCACATACATACACACATACACACACACACACACACACACACACACACACACACACACACACGCCTTGATGCATGAACTGTAGCACTCTGCAGCTGCCAACACTGTACCTGCAGCAAGAGCGTACATAGATTGAATTTAGTGTTTCTTTGTTAGCCTATAAGATTCAAAAGGTAAGTCAGATTGATTTAAATGTTAGTCTGTTGCTAAAAACAAAACACATTGACATTTACTGCTTTACTTATTACTTCCTAGAAAAGTCCATTTTCTTAACATTTTTCCAAAAGTTCAGAGTTCATTTGTTCATTTCCAGATTGTGGATTTTGCAAAATTTCAGCAAATGTACCAGTAGTTTATCAGCTACAGAAGCAAGTTAAGTAATGGATCCTGGTATTGGCTGGGAAAATCCATATTGGGCCATCCCTGCTAGTCTACAAAATAAAAAAGTAAAAAGGGATATTATGTATATTTAAGTCTTAAAAATTTGCCATAACGTACACACAAATTTACACTGAATTGATTTTACTTGGATCTCCTGCTAGTCACATAACAGCTTTGTGGCTCAGTGGCACTTTGTTATTGCGAATTGGGACTAATGCATTAGTGGAGGGCTGTTCTTCTGTTCTTCTTTATCTGTATTTTTCAAATGCCAGTGTCTGTCTCCACCCACCGCTCTCCTGTCTCTTCCTCTGCTTAATTAAGAAGCCCGAGCATCTGTTCTCCTGCAGCTTGTCTAGAAGTGCCTTTTGGGTGATACATAGTCCCGTGTTTGGTGGGAACTTTTTGTTGCATATAGGAAAAACGTCTTGCAAGTTTCACTGTGAACATACTGTACTCGAAAAAGTTGTAATAATTCATCAGAGATAATCTAGTTTCTTTTGTGAAATGAAGATGAATGCACATTTCATTCATATATCATTACACAAATTGCTTTTCTCTATAAACCGATAAAATAATTCAGATACTTACAATGTTTTTGCTCAATTACTAAAGGATAAATAGATCGATAAAACAAAACAAAATTGATAAGTACCATTCAAAATTAGCTAAGGATTGTAAATTATGGAGCAACATTTTCAAAGTGGTAGAATGTGATTAAAACAATAAAAGATTTTCTGGTTTTAATCTTTTTTTTTTCAGTTGCTCTTCATTCAGTTCATCAAATGTGAAAAAATGTTATATCAACATAATTTACTGGGTTAAAGTTCTGGCTTGGTCACTTCATTCTTCTTGTAATTCAGAACTGGAAGATATTTTTTTGTAGATTGGAGCAGTGCCTGTATTCTCCTAATGAACTCGTACCCTCATACATCTCCTGTCTCGCGTCTGTGTGCAGATCGGCTCCAGGTGGAAAGACGTGGTCAGCAAATGTGTGAAAGGTCACTTCCAGCCTCTGCTGCTGTTTTACTCCAATCCTGATGGAAGTGCCATTATTGCAGAGACCAGCAACCACTACAAGAGCTCCGTCAACGGGGATGTACACGGTCAGTAACTTTTATACCTGACATATGCAAAGACTAAGCATTTTTTCCCTCCCTAATTTACACCTGTTCTGATACAACTCAAGATCATTCTAAAGCTACTCAGGAAAGGTTCATTTCTGTCTGGTTGATGAGATTTTTATTTTTTGCATTGATACTTGTTCAAATCTAGTTTCAATAATAATTTCCGTATCGATTTTTGATGCTTTTGACAATCCTTATAGTTTCAGCCAGTTTATAACTAGCTTTACTGGCAAAATCAGGAGCTCATTCTGTTTTGTGATTTCTGAACTGATAGTTCGATTTACATTTTGTGTTTTGGATCCAGTTGACGATAACATCACCATGAATTTTGTTTGTAATTGTGAATAAATCAACAATCTCAATCAACAATTTATCAGTAAAAGTCAGCATTTGTTTTAAATATGTTAACGTCATATTGGAGGAGGATCTAGAGATTATTATTCATGCAGTATTTAAGAACAATTCTACATCTAGCCATCACTGCCTTTAATTCTAATGGTCTCCATGCATGTACAATAATAAGTAATGAATTAAATTCAAATCAGTGACTCCAAATGAGTAGCTGTCATACAAATCAGTTGTTAATACCAGCTGAACATTTGATATTTGCCGGATTATATCTCCATGGATTTGTTTGGTTGTGGAGGTTGATCCCTCCCATCCTCCTGCTCTCTGCACTGTCCATCAGAGCAGACAAATACGACTCAAAAAACCCCTAAAATCCTCGTTTTACATTGTAGTAGTGACTTTTCTTTCATAAAGGTGAGAATGTGTGTTATTCATAGATCAGGTTTCCTTTGATTTTAAATGCTCTCTGTGTCTTTTTCACAGGTTCAGATTCACCAGTTCCCCCTCTGAAAAAGCTGGAGCTGACCAGAGAAAACCTGAATGCATTTTTGAGTCAAGGAGCGTCTGTCCAGAAGACTCACTCCACTCTGAGCCGAGCCAGTGGACAGACCAGTGGGCAACACAGCAACTACACGAGTGGTCATAACAGCAACCACGCCAGCGACACAAGGGGACCGGGTACAGTTATGCAGAGTTTATTTTTTTAATTTTTTGAAATATTAATAACAATTGCTTAATATCAGACACTGAGATCAAGTCATTTCTAATAGTCAGTGATATTTGTAGGTCTTTTTAATCATGAGGTCTTGGAGCAGAGTCTGGACTGATGAAAACTTCACTGATTGTGTTTATGTTCACCAAATAAATACTGTTTTTTTTCATTTGATTTTTGAGATAACATAAATAAAAGTTAAAATATCAACAAAAATTAGAATTGATCAATATCAGGAAAGTTCATTCATTTATTTTCTTCTTTTTGGTCTTCACTAGTTTGGTTCGATTGTATGTTTTAAAAAGAAACTTCTGCTTTTGTTGTGCTGTCAGGAGAATCTGCCAGTAGCTTTTGACTAAAAAATCCCCCAAAATTCTTTAGAAGTTACAAAGACTCTGAGCTGTTGTGGATTTTGCTGGTATACATCGCAGTCAGCAGTATCTCGCTTTGATTGTGTTTTTGTGAATATGCTCTAAATATAGAAGTAGCTTATATGAGGCAGTGTTCCCGTTTTGCTCTCTCAAAAAGCTTCACAAAGTGTTGATTAAAAAAAGAACAGAAACATGCTCCAACATTTGTGCCATACTTGAACTCTAAGCACACTTCTGACATATTGCAGAAATCTAATCTTCACACCCACTCTTATTCTTGTCCACCCTTAGTTCTGCTTTCTTTGCCCTGCATTTTTCTCATCTAATCTCGCACTTTCTTCTATAGTAAAAGTGGATAAGATGAGGGAGATTTCTCGAGAAGCAGCCCACCGAGCAGCAGAGGTTCAGGGGATGCACACGTCCAGGCGAGAGGCAGAGAGGAGCGCGCCGCGGAGGCTAGAGTCTCGGCACAGAGGTGAGAGACTCCAAACACAACGCATAAATATATTTCACATGTGAAAAGTGCAGTGATTTGTGAAGTGACAGACCAGCGTTCATGTGCTGAGCTCTTACGTAACACACAGTTTGGGAGCGGATTAAGTGCTGACGTGTGTTAGTGTCTGCCTTCATCCCAATCTCACACAGAACAGACTGTCGAGCCCTGTCTGTTTCACTAAGGGCAAAGTTATAGTGGAAATTCTGATTATTTTTGCCTTTTAAATTTAACAAGCATGTACTAAGATGCTTCATAGCGCTCTAAAATTTTGCCCTTAGGATTAGTTTTGTGAATTCTTGTTGAAGTGACTCTTTAAACCATGTTATAATGTTGTTGCCTCATCAAAAACATCCCTAGAGTTGGGTTTTGTTTCATCTTTAATATCATGTTCAGCTCACATAATACACACAGGACATTATAATGACAGATTTTGTGATTTGCCAAGTCCAACCATTATGATACTTTTTGGTTGTGATCAGTCTTGCAGCCCTCACGTGTCCTCACAGTCTGTGGCAGAGCTACAGACACTGAATAGGCCAACCTACATAGGCTGGTGGTACAAGAGCTCTATAACGTTTACATACCGTGCACATGTTGCATTGCATCTGTGTTTCTTCTGTCCTCATGTGCATTCTGGTGAAACTTAGACTTGTTAATATTTTATTGTACAAACAAAGTATTTCAAGCGATTTCGTCAAGTCAGTAAATACTAAAGGTACATCACAAGTGGGCTCTTATCCAAGCTAATAAAGTGAATGAAATCACTTAATCTCTGCTTGGGATTTTATTAGATTTTCCAACATAATTGCCTAAACATTTAACAGAGTCAGTGTTTTTTTTTGTTTTTGTTTTTTTTTTACAAATAAATAGTATGTCAAAACTAATGTACTGTACATACTGTTGGTGTAGACCAGTGTTTACAAACCAGTGGTACAGAGAATAATATTTGTTTATGGAAATGTTCTTGGTTTGCAACAACTATCCAAAGGATTTTTCAGTGATTTAAAACAAGAAAGTACACAGATTACCCTGTCAGAGCGTATTTAGCATAGAGGGTACTCAAGATAAAAAGGTTGAAACACTTTTTTCTATGGAAGAATACTTGGCAGATTCCATAGGGTGAGTGCAGTGCAGGCGCCTATAGCTGCTGCATGTGCCCAGTGCAGGAAGGATGTGGGCCATATATTCTGACAGTGGCCGTTATGACTGTCCCTGTCCTTGGAGCAGCAGACGCATATCCTCAGCACACCATCTCGCCCAGACATGTCCCTCCATCATGTCACGCACAAACGCACACACATACGCACACACACACATTCATAAGATCTATTTTATCAGCTGTAAATGTATTCATGGTTCTTCATTACCCCTGGAACGCGCTCTCCTGGTGACTCTCATTTTCACCTCTGCGTCACTCCACAGTCGTCTTGCTTTGTCGTCACTTTCGGTTCAGTTTGCTGTGTCGTCTCACACTTTTTGGGGAAAGTTTTGAGCTTTGGCAGCACAATACTAGTTCTGCACAATGAGGAGAAACCACATAACACTGTTTATTGTTCTGGTTTAATGCATGATTTGGTTGTCAAATAGATGTCTTGTTTTGTTTGCTGTTACTACTATTTTGTGCTGTAACTCATGGTTTTGGCATGGTTGTGTTCTTATTTAGAATGAACTTTTGCAAATCAGACTTCAGATATTTTTTTGTTTTGTGTGTCCATTAACAAATTTAGCGGGCTATGTAACTGTTTCACCTGCTTGTCTTTGTGGAGATGGATAGTAAAGCCAATAATGCCATACTGAAAAACATTCCAGGCAAAGAGGAAGTTACATAGCAGACAATTTGTGATTTTTAAACTGTACTAATACATACATTCTCAAGAGAGGGTTTCACATCAGATTTGACTGAGGTATTTGTAATTTTTTGACTACCGCTGAAACTTTTCTTTTTCTCCCTAGATAACGGTAATGACAGGATCTACTCCCGTTCGGCCTCCCCTCCTGAAAACGGCTTCAAACAGCACGTGGAGCCAAGATTTTACGCAAGTCAAGGCAAAGGTCCCATCCGGGCTGAGCGCACTGCCCATGTGGTACGCGCCCCTCACGAAACCCAACGCACACAATCACGGGTCCAAGTGCTGCCTAGCAACCACAGTAACCACAGTAACCACCGCCCAAGGACCGACCAACTCTCCAACGGGTACGACACAGACTCCAGCCAGGATTCCAGGGAACGCCCGGGCAGTCGCAACAGATCCGGTCGGCCCTGGAAACCGATGCGCGAGGCTCTCAATGTGGACAGCATTCTGAGGAGCAACAACGTGAGCCAAGAGAGAAGGCAGCATAGTCCCAGAAGGCGACCGAATAGCCAGTCCCCGACCCGCGATCGAGAAAGGGATCAGGATTTTATATGGCAAGGGCGAGATGGAAGAGAAGAGCGCAAACCCAAATCCCTCATGACTATTTACGAAGATGAACTGAAACATGAGACAGGAGGAAGTCGGAGCTCGCTGGACTCGGACAGTAGAGGAGGGCACAGTGATAGGTCCAGAAGTTCGGCGACGCTTAAAGTGCACAACGACAACTGGAAAATGCAGAGAACGGAGTCTGGCTATGAGAGCAGTGACCGTCTAAGCAACGGGTCGGCCAATCTGGACTCTCCTGTAGTTGAGAATCATTCCACCAAGGACCTGCGGACTATACCAGAGCTGCACCTGTCCAGGTAAATAAGCGTGCCCATGAAATATGAAATATTAAAGGTGCACTTTGCTGGTCTCCATGGATGTTACTGCTTTGCCTGGATTGTTTGACAGTAATATGCAACATGTCTGTCTTGCATTTATTTAATTGTTTTATTGACAAAAAACCTTGTTTATTATCTTATATCTGCACAGATCTGACCTGTAACTTCAACTGTACCTATATCCATGGATATAGATATATTTAAGGCCACACTGTTTAACATTCCCGGCATCTACATGGAAGCCTCCACTAGAAAAGTTTCTTGCAAAAGTGCTGCCAACATTTTGTATGCTCACAATTTAAATACACTTCTAGTTTTATAATATTACTCTTAATCCTCTTCTGAGCGTTCAGTCCATCTGTCACTCAATCAGAACACAACAGAATCTGACCAATAGTAGTAGAGGGTGGAAAATTAAACAGAAAAACAAATCACAATATTGCTTAACCATGTTCATGTAACATATATTATTTAGTAGTATAAGAGGAGACTGAACCATTGTCTTGGCTGCCCAGTTCTGCTTTTTCACCCATTGGTCCTCTCATTTTAATGTTTCAATGTTTCAAAAGTTCTGACATTTATTAATAACTAATGATTATAAAACAAACTGTTCCAGGAATAGCAGGATCCACTTAACATAAATGCTCACGAGGCAGATGTGACGCCCTGTTGCTGTTTAGCTTTGTAGCCTAGGCCTTGTTTGGAGATAATGATCCTAACTAGCTGACAACTCAGTACTCTGTGTACTCAGAGGGAGAGCCACTATGGTTAAATGCATTATTCAGTAGCCTCACTGAACATACTGCATTTCAAAATCTACGCTTGCTAATTTGTGGACACCATATATGGTATAAGAAATAATTCAATTACATATTGTATAATGATACCATCATTTATTCCACTTATTTCATTACAGAGATATCTTCCTTCAGAGGAGAAATGAAGACAATGTATCTACACTTTCTCAAGGTAAGCAGAATCTGAGCCACATTTACACAGCTAAAAATAAAAAAAAGTTTTAAAAGCCTTGAGATTTGTTATTATAGCTTCAGCTGACATGAGTATCTGAGGCGCTTGCCCTCAACATAAATGAATTTCCTTATACTTGTAGACATTGAATTGCAATCCCCTTATTAAGATAGTAGTGAGAGGTATATTTGATTTATTGGTCTCTGTGCAGTGTTAAGGTCGGACTGGGGATGTGGAGGTGCTGTGTATGGAAATAAGAGCACTCTGTATCCACAATGACTCGCCTTGACCTTTTTCCTGACTAAAGTTTATCCTGCAAACGCTACACTATGGAGATTAAAGGAGCTAATGTGTTAAATAGATATGGATTTTTACTTTTTTTTTTACATCAGGACTATATAAATATTTTAACCTTAATAACATTTATGTACCAGCCCCCTAAATCCATGGGTTTCAGAATAATAAAAAATAGGTACATGGATATAGAGATTAACAATTAAACAACTTTTTTTAATGGGGAAAAGGTAATACTTCAAACAATATTAATTAAAAAAAAACATATACTAAACCATACTTTGTCACACAGCTATAGTATAGTGAGTTATCAGAAAACTTGAACATGAAATATTTCTACCCCTTGCTACCCCAGATACAATGCTATTCTATTCTATTCTATTCTGATGGTATTACTGGGGTGTAAAGTAAAATTCAGCTCAAAAAATACTTGATCTTGAAAAAAAAATGGTCTAAAATCCTCCCTACACTACCATCTTGTATTCAGCTGATACTGGCTGCAGTTCAGTATGTAATATTTATGCCCTCATGCCTGCATATTGTATCGACCGACTGTAGTAAATGTGTCCGGAGTCACTTTGGCCCTGGTTCAGCTCTGTAGCTCTGTAGCTCTGTAGTCTGACTGAGCTGTAGTTTGAGAGAAGCTGGAGCA
Source organism: Odontamblyopus rebecca (assembly GCA_030686955.1). Lineage (NCBI taxonomy): Eukaryota > Metazoa > Chordata > Actinopteri > Gobiiformes > Gobiidae > Odontamblyopus > Odontamblyopus rebecca. The sequence continues at coordinate 14,757,878 of CM060672.1, read as the reverse complement.
GGACCCAGAAGTGCATTAAAGATGAGAATCGCCCATAGAAACACTTTGAAAAGAGAAGCAACTTACTGGCATGTGTACTGCTAAGAATGCAGTACCAAGCCTGTATAAATAGTCAGAGAACAGGTCAGGGCTGCTGGCCGTCAGGGAGTTCATTTGGAATCCCAAGCACCTTGGGCTACGTGCGCTTTGTCCATAATAAATCATCAACCTATTGCCACCTATAAGTCTTTGTAATAGCCTACGGGACAACTTCATTAAGCACTTTAAAGGTGTATGTAACTTTTCTGGTGGAGTGTCCATCACCAGCTTGCCTCCAAGGACATGTTATTGCTCTTACACAGTTACACATCTTACAACATTTAACATTTTTATCTTTCTTGCTTTCACTCAATAAGACCTTGAAACTGTGAGCAGACTTACTTACAGATCTGACCTGTAACTTTCCCTTGTGATGCCATCGTTGTGTGTCCATGGAGACAGATAAGTTTAATGTCAGACATTCCAGACAAAGCAATAACATCTCCACTGAGACGAACAAGAGGCAGAACCACCACCAGAAAAGTAGCGCACCCTTTAAGTCCTGATCTGAAGTTTAGAGATACAGCGATCCAGCTTTTTCTGTTTCGATACCGATGCTGATACTTTGGCTTTATGTATCTGCCAATACCTGATATCAACACTCTGGCGGAGACTGAAAATATACTTTATTTCCTTCCTTTGAGTTAAAGTAAAAACACAGCTTTAGTTTAATAGTTTAATATTACAAGAGCCAACATTAATTAGTAAATAGTCTTATTACATCAGTTTTTTCACCAAAATATAATCTCTGCTGAACTCATATCTTGGAACCGATATCTGATACCAACATCGTATCATTGCATCCCTACTGTAGCTGTACTCTAGATTGTCATGAAGCATTTATTTTGCTTATTTGCTTTTATAAAAAAGTGTTCAGTTGCAATTTTATCTGTACAATTTCTGAAGTTCAGTTCTGTACAGTTTGAAGTTTCCATCTAGTCTGTAACAAGTCTCGCGTGTAACAACTATTCAAATTACATGGAGCCTATCCCAGGATGTGCTACGGACCAGAACATTTAATTTAATCTGTTTTGCTGTTGCTGTTTACTTCTACCATCACACTGAATCTAAAATTGAGGATCATCAGCCTGGATATTTTCAGGCCAAGTTTCTTATCCCCAGTTTAAAGCATGCAAGGATTTCTAAGATTCTTCTATTCTCTCTGCTGTTTTTATTTGTAAATGATTTAGTCACAGTGACCCGCCAACTCCGCAGATCAGAGAGGCATCAAATTGTGAATCACAGCATGGATTTAGCAGCTTAAAATGGCTGTAGTGTTAGTGTTAGTGAAGAGGGATCTCAACGTTGCTGTCTGACCCTGTTGTAATTGCATGCCGGCACAAAGGATTTGGCTCTAATGCTTTGAGAGAGAGAGAGAGAGATGGAGAAACACTGAGAAAGAGACATGGAGAGGGAAAGAGTGAGAGAGCTCTGCTGACACATCTCATATGGACTTTAGACACTAACTACTGTCTCCTGGTACTCAGCTGTGGTCTGTAAACCGCACTCATTTGGCTAATTTCAGCTCTGTGCTACATACACTTATAAAATATATTGTATGGTTTATATTTATATATAAACTGCCTTTGTGTTTCCTTTAGTTATTGCAATATTCATATCTGCCGCTTGTTTTTCCTAACATTGCTCAGCACAAGTTCACTCCGGTTCGGTATTGTTTCATTAGTTGGGGCTTACATACCCCCCCAAGGCTGTACTGTTAGACTTCCTGCCCTCGCACCAGGCTGCGACCCTGTTATATAACCAGTCTGGGCTACAGACATTCAGACGTGATGAAGCTGTTTAAATAAGTGACTGTCTCCACAATCATCTGTGTTATGACTTTTCAGGTGAAGATGGAAGAAAAAACCCACATTTGCTTGAGGAAATAAACCACACGAGACAGCGCATGCAGAGGTAAGATGGCAACTTTCATAATCAGTGAGTGAACTAATGAAATTAATTTCTTTACCATTGCAAGTTAGCACTGGTACCTTGGTGGAGGTCTCAGTGTTTGGCTTTCTATGCATTGACATGTAATAACTTTTTGTCAAACATCATATGAAAATGGGGCCACTGTGATTATAGCACTCTATTATTTTTCCACATACATTACTTTTTATTGCTCATCAGTACCTTGGAAAACATTCATTGCTACTGTAAGTAGGGGCATGTCTCCACAGATCTCAACTGTAATTTATCCATCTCTGTAGAAACAAGCTAGTCAAACCACGAGGTTAAATGTAATGCCATACCATGGAACATTCTAGTCAAAGCTATAACATTTCCACCAAAAATGTAACATAATGCACCTTTTAGTATAACAAAAGTGACTTTTATCAAGCATAGAGCTCAACAGCGACCACAAGCTCCAGATATGGTAAAAGTACATTTTCACATTCATTCATTTTTCCATAGACTTAAAAATTCAAATATTAAGAGTTCAAAGATATCTCGGAGCTAACCAGCTTCCTGCTAACTAATATCCATAATGCTGTTGTTTTAAATCAAAAAAGCACTTTTAAAACACAAGCTGCTGTGAAAAGCATTAATAATTTTGCGTTTTCAGAAACAGATATTAAATCACATCTTGTCTTGTTGTCATTAGTTACCACTTAGCTGATTAGCTCTGACCAAGTTTTCAAATTTTTTATATATTTTTTCAGAATGTCTATAGGAAAAATTAAAGTAAAATTTAGTTCAGAAACTAGGGGCTGGGTGGTCACTGTTAACATCACCATTAACATTTGTCTTTAAATCTTTCCTTTCTCTCAGACGCCAAGCTTTCCGATACACTCCTGGTATGTTGGAGAGGGTGAGCGATCGCGATGGCGAGCGTGAAGACAACGTGGACGGCAGCCCTGAGAGCCCAGGCGCCCCTTACCTGGCCAAGACCAGCAGCTCCGAGTGGAACAGCTCAGATGACCTCACCCAAGAGGAGCCCAACCACCCAGCTTTACCCCCAAAACCTCTGGGCATTGCACGCTCAGAACTCACAGGCATCCCCACTCACCCCCCCGGCGAGCCCTCAAGAAATGGCTTCAGTCATACCAGCCTTCGCCGCTGGATTGAGACCCCCGCAGAGCACCGCCTCTCATCCGATGCTAGCTCCAAATCATCGGACCAGGACAGGAACGATTTGTCGGCAAGCGAAAGTGAAAGTCCGACCACGGGGGGGCATGACGGTACAGACTCCCCCACCCTCAGTGACATGGTGCTCCCCACTACCTACTTTTCTGTGGACAACTGTATGACAGACACTTACCGCGCCAAATATCACAAGAAGCATTTGAAAGCGGAGGAGCACACTTCATCAGGGGAGAGCGACATCGAGGGGAGGGGTGTGTCTGTGCCAGATGTTAAAACACTGGAGTCAAGAAACAGAGCAGAATCTGGTAATTATTGATATATTTGCACTTTTTATGCCAAATCAGTTGAAATTACAGTATTACAGTGAGAATTTTGTCAATGTAAAATTTAGTGCAGTTCAGTTACTTCACTTTTTTTATGAAAGTGACAAAATGGTTAATGCATAGCAGAAGAAAGGTATGATACACTACACGCCTATGTAGTCTTTGAGCCATTCCCAAGCCTCAATAAAGGTTAGTGCTTGATATATGCTTTATATATCCTCAATCTGAGGCAGTAGAAAGGGCCCATATTGTGCTATTTTCTTATGTTGTTTCTTCATCACAAACATACCTGGAGTTTTGTTTTGTTTCATTCACATATGTTTAATGCAAATCCTGCAATATATAGGCTCTCACAAACAGAAAATGCTCTATTCCACCTTGTGATGTCATGTGATATTACAGTAAGTGCTCCACTGTGTTTTTAAAGTCCATACACCTTCACGAGAATCATTTAGATGATTTCAGCCCTGGAATTGTCAATCTTTACTGAACAAAAATGTAAATAAGTGTCTGTTAACTTGAAAACTATTGCTTCAAAACATCACAAGGCAAGTTTATTTGTATAGCACAATTCACACACAGTAATTCAAAGTGCTCTACAGAATATGAAATACATTAAAATCACAATACAAGCAAATCAAAACATAAATACTCATCATAAAATTAAAAAGAGAGAGAGACATTAAATGAGAGAGAAGAGTGCAGAACAAAAACCTTTCAGTCCTATGCACAGTTGAACAGAACTGTAGTTTAGGCCTGTCTCACATGTTCAGACTGTTCCAGGTTTTAGCTGCATGAATCTGAAACACTAACTCCCCCATGTTTAGTCTTGACTCTGAGGTCCTCAGGGTGCGAGATGGTTCATTTGAGACTAACATGTCAGACGGGTGGAGCAGAGCATTTTGAGCTTTGGAGATGTAGACAGACAAATAATAAAGGATTACCGTACTCAAACATGTGTGAGTGAAACAAAACACAACTTCAGGTATGTTTGTGATGAAGTAACAACATTCCAACATGGCTTAAACACGAGTCCGTTTTTTTTTCTTCTGTGTAATGTAGGACCTTTTAAACAACATGTTGAGTCATCTCACTGGCCCCACTATATAGAATTACTAGTAACCGGTAATGAATAGAATGGAAAAAGACGAAAGAGAACATAACATTAAACATAACACAGACCATCTGTACATCCTGTTACAAAAAATATATTATGTTCTTAGTTTGAATTGGGTTTATTTTTGTATGTTTGTAATTTGGAGCTACTGTGTTCAAGTAATTTCCTTTTATATTTATCACTATCTGTCGAAACTAGAAGCACCAGGAAGGCGTTTTCAATAGTATAATTTTTAGACACACTTAAATAAATAATTAAAAAAGACAAACTGACTGACTAAACTGTAACCAGACTTAAAGAAATGCGTACGATTATCATTTGCGCTAACCCGATCTTGTCTTTTTGTTTGTTTTTCAGTCTTTTCTTCAAAAACTATGCTAAAGTGGAACCCCGTAACTCCCAAAGGACTGGACGAGCACGGTTTCCTATGATCAGAGTGGACCTTTATGTTTCCACTGGATGCCAAACTGAAATTGTTCTACACTGAAACGGGCACATTGTATTGTTCTTTATCTGTGTATGTCTGGGTTGAAGGTTATACAAGGATGCGGATGCCAAAGAGATTGTGGGTGTGCGTAACATTGTCGAACGCACTGTCGCCATTTGCTCGGAGCAACTAATGACTATGAATGAATAAAGAGTTTGCACATTTGATTCAGCAGAGGTACAGAAAAAAACGCATGCTTTATGTCGCTGACAGTGTTTGAGATGCCTGAGGATTTTGAAGAATGGCAAAGAATGTAACACAAAAGCCACTTAAATTCAAGAGATTGCGTAACCGTACTTAAAACTAACCAGGTTTTCCGCTTTCTCCTGTTAACTTGTTTTGTGTGTTTCCCACCAGCTTCTAGACTCCGAGGGTTTTGAATGTGCAGAGATGATCCAGTTGTAATATGAACACTCACAAAAGGCACAAAATAAAATAAAAAGAAGACAAAAATGTTGAAATATTAAAGGAAGTCTTAACATGCTACTTATCTTGCCACAATGTTAACAACTGAAGCAAAAATGTAACTTGTAAGTCTTATAATTACTGTTTTGTGTTTAAAAAGATGCACTCCTTACTCAATGTTTGGCTTTATTCTGAGTAAATCTATTGAATCTCTAACTTGGGTTAAAGCAAGTCTGCGCTGCTAACAAATGCAAGATTGTGGTCGAGAATAATGTGATGTCAATCTCCTTTCAGTTTGGAAATGTTTTATATACGCAGCAGAATTTATACGCAGTGCCTTTTGTACTTTTCTATGTCCGGACAAGATAAAGTTGCAGGCAGGATTTGTAAAGTTCTTTCATTTAAGATATTTTTTCTAATATTTGTTTTATTTTTATTGTTGAATAAAAAGATATTGTTTAACCGTATCAGTCTGTGCAGCTTCTTAATGAAATAAATATGGGTTGGGGAGTGGTTACTTTGAACATTTAAAGTCCTATATTAAAGAAAATGGGAGTTTTTAGTCATGTTGAAATGTTGTTACTTCATTGAAACATACCTGGAGTTTGTTTTTGTTTCATTCACAAATGTCTATAATGTCATGAAGTGGTTTTCACGTTAACATTCACCTTTTACTTAGTAGAGATGGGCAGTTCCAGGGTTGAAATGATCCAAATGATGCTCTTGAAGGTGTAATGGAGTTTAAAAACACAATGGAGCTCTTCCTGTATTACCACATGCCATTTACAAATGTTTTCAATTTATGAGGAGAACTCAGCCTAAATATGCAGGATTTGTATGATAAGCATGTGTGAATGAAGCAAAACTAGGTATGTTTGTGATGAGGAAACATGGTAACATAGATTAAAAAATAATAGAGTGATATAGGCATTTTAAACTTACCAAATTTCTAATCTCTGTCTGTGGAAAAAGCCAAGTGTTATTATACAATTAGTGATGCAATGCTCAGAAAACCTCAAATCGTTTGCTGTGTGCTACGCAGATTTTTTTCTCTTGCCATCTTTTCAAGAGTGGAAATACAATGCTCTGCTACCACCTGCTGTTGGCTTTATGTTATGTCCATTAATGAGAAAACGTGACAGAAAAAGTACCCTTGTTTGTACTGTGAAACATTGGCTATGTACAGACACACAAAACATTATTATAGGCCAATGTGATTTCTGGATATCGGATTATTGATCATATTTAACTCCAGCACACCCACGTCAGCTATGTTTTTGATTCATTTTTTTTTCTGTACCTGTCAGCACACAGCCATAATCATTAAATGATCTGTTTTTTACAGGTCACGTAACACTCAGAATATTGTATGAGGTTATAGGTTTTGTTAGATTTGTTCTGACCTATTTGCCCCATGCGCCTTTCCGCCTGATGAGAACAACAACAAACAGAAATCTTTATTAATTGATCAGTGACTGAGCTACATTTATGGCATTTTTACTGCTGAACCCGTGACCTTTGACCTCCTGTACTGCTGTACCGGAGGAGAGGATCTGCTCCGCTCTTTGGTACCAGTAGGCGGACTATGCGCACATGGCCTTGTCAACGTCCTACAGCACAAATATAGTATAGGCTTATCGATTTCTGTTGACAATTAATGGTAACATGTCTACTTTAAAACTGGTGTTAACTTTAAACAATTATCGATTAAAATTGGGAAGGCTATAGGCCTCTTTTGAGGCTTGAAAAACCATCTCCGCCATTTTGATTGGCGCTACCTGCCAATTGAACGCCTGAGGACTGAACTTCTGCTTCTGCAAAAACACTTAACTTCATAGTTTCTTATTTGGATAAAAAGTGGACCAGATTCGGATTGTTAAAGGCCTTCACTGTTTGGGAATGTGCCAGGATCCTGGACTTCAGACTTTGGGACTCTGCAACCATCAACAGAGCATCTTTATGGTGAGTTGCAATTACATTTTGCGTGAGCTTGGAAAATGCAGTGTTACCGTGTTATTGTGTGACGTACGTAAAAAAAACTAAAAACATCGTATTGTGTGACGTCTGTAAAAAGCATTTTTTACTGTCTTTGTTGTTAAAGCAGCATCTAGTGGTCATGAGAGAAAGTGCGTGTTGATTGTGTGAATAGGCCGAACAGGCCTAATAACTGTTGTCCCAATGAGGCAGGCTGGCTTAGTGCACTGCCAAACATGACCTGGTTCAGTAGTAGCAGTGGTTACAGTTGCAGTTACGTCTTGTCTTTGCAGTCATTTTGTCATAGTGCTATTGTACGTTAAATATTTGTTTTGTGCTCAAGTAATTTAGTTGATTAAACATTTTAAGTTACAATATTGTGGCTGGGTACTGTTAAAGGGTTTAGATTACAGTAGGCCTATATATATATATATATATATATATATATATATATATATATATATATATATATATATATATATATATATATATATATATATATATCTATGGTTCTGGATAAGCGGGAGAACCAAGCCGTGGTGGTGGACATTGCAATACCGAACGATGGCAATGTCAGGAAAAAGGAACACGAGAAACTAGAGAAATACCAGGGGCTCAAAGAAGAGCTGGAGAGAGCCTGGAAGGTGAAAGCATCGGTGGTGCCTGTGGTGATCGGAGCACTCGGGGCCGTGACCCCCAAACTAGAGGAGTGGTTGCAGCAGATCCCAGGAAGGACAACAGACATCTCAGTCCAGAAAAGTGCAGTACTGGGAACAGCAAAGATACTGCGCAGAACTCTCAAGCTCCCAGGCCTCTGGTAGAGGACCCGAGCTGATGAGGGTGAGAGAGACCAACCACCGTGGAAGGTGAGAAATGCGTTGTTTTTTTTTTTTTATATATTTATATTTATATTTATATTTATATTTATATTTATATATATATATATATATATATATATTACTGTACATTTTTTATTCAAAGAAATTGTCTTATGAACATAATTTTTCTGTTTTGCAACTTTATATAATAATAAATGCAGGTGAATGAGCTGTAAAAAGTACAGTTCAGTTCAGTTCAGTTCCCTCACCAGAAACAGACCTGGAGATGTGTTATGTTTCATTCACATTCTTTACACCCTGTATTATTAATCTGTCTACTTCATGTTGGCAGCACGGTGGCTGAGTGGCTAGCACTCATGCCTCAGCCTGTTGGCTTGGCAGCCGCGCCTCCGTCAGTCTGTCCCAGGGCAGCTGTGGCTATAACAGTAGTTTACCACCACCGGGAATGAAGAATGCTCTGTAAATAATCCTCTGTAAAAAAAAGGGGGTCTTTGTGACATTTGTCTGTGAAAAGCGCTATATAAATAAATATACCGGCTCGTCAAAGCCTGAACCCGTCAGATCTCAGAAGATCAGCAGGGCCGGGCCTGGTTAGTACTTGGATGGGAGACCACAAGGAATTCCAGGTGCCACAGTGGGGCGCCAGTTGCAAAAAAAAACTGTTGTTGTGTCCTTAGGCAAGGCACATCACCCACATGGCCTAGTATGAAAGTGGTGTGTGTGTGTGAGTGTTGGTGGTGGTCGGAGGGGCCGATGGCGCAGATTGGCAGCCTCTCTTCCGTCAGTCTGCCCCAGGGCAGCTGTAGCTACAATAGTAGCTTACCACCACCGGGTCTGGAGTGAATGAAGCGTCTTTGAGTGTCCAGAAAACCGCTATATAAAACTGATGCATTATTATTATTATTAATAAAGACATCTCCAAAGTTCAAAATGCTCTGTTCCACTTTGTGATGTCATGAAGCCTTTGTTTTCAGATTAACAGCTGCAGTTTACCTTTAATTCAGTAGAAATCATTCAAATGATTCTAGTGTGGAGATTAAAACAAAGTTGATCACTCAGCACGATTTGTGTGTTGAAACAAACCAATTCCAGGCATGTTTTTTTCCTTTTTTTTAAATGAGGAAACAACATTATAACATAGATCAGAAAATACCTTATTAATATAGGTCCTTTAAAGTACTGGTCCCCTCAAAATAGTACTCAGCCTTATTTCTACCAGATACATGTGGCTATTAGTAACAGTTGCCTGCTTTGATATGCACGTTCTAATCCATTTTGCTGGTCTGTGCCTTGTGTAAATATTAGAAAATCTATTCCCTCAAACCAGGACACGGACTGTCACTGGCATCATCCAGTTATTACCCTTTTTTAAACGTCTTATCGCTCTAAATATTTTGACTATTTTCCTCTGTCACTACACACAAGCGCTCCCTCCCTATTCTGTGTTTTTAATCTGGTTCTCACCTTCTTTTCGATTATCCTGTCTTGTCCTCTTGGGTCTCGGCGGACCACGCTTCATCTAATAGTGATGTTTTTGGGTGCACACATGCACACAGCCCACGGGCTCCTGTTCTCCCTGTCAGCCTGACAAGCAGTAGGAGCAGGATTATTTGGCTGTGGGGCAGGAGAGAGTGTAAAATCTGATTGCCTTCGAAGATTTAAAAATGTGGGCCCTAGCGAGGTCGGAGCCATCCAGAATACGGAAACGCCGCAGTGGGGTGGCGTCCGTTCCGGAGATTTGGTACATTTCGGCTTGAAGGAGTTTTAGTAGGAGATTGTGAGGAGAGAAGCGAGCCTAGGTGGCAAGAAATTGTATTTTTATGTTTTGCAAGTTGTGTGACACAGCTTTCAAATTTCAAATTTTACTGTCATGGTTGGACAGATTAGATTTTTCTAATTGTTTTGTGTATTGACTTCAGAAAGAATAAAAAAAATGTAAAAGCTCCTTTGCAATCGTAGAAAAACATGCGAGTTTCTTTGTGAATTAGTAAAATTGGCCAAGTTTATGTCCAGCAAGAACAAAATCTATCCAGAATTTGGTCGCACTCTCCCATCTAATGCCATCCAGAGTCCCATTAATTGTAAGATTGTATCGAAAATCAGATACTAATCAATACTAAAACTGGTATTGAAAACACATTTGAACAATTATCAATACTAAAAAACCTGAATCAGACAGAAATAAACCTTTCCTGAATAATAGAATTATCTTGATAACATCACATAGACTAAATTACGGTCATGGGCCACTAACCTACCACAAATCTAAGACCACCACATAGTAATGTAAAAGAAAATGTAAAAGTACTATAATTTCATCTGGAAAATTACATTCTGTCTAAATAAATAGTGTTTTTCGCTATCATCACAATATCAGAAATGGTATTAAGTCTATTTCTTAGTATTATGACAAAACAAATTAATAGTAATAGAAACTTTGTATTTCAGTCAAATGGTTGGACTTATTTTAGAGTGACCAAAAAAAAACCTTACAATTCATATTAAATTTGATTCTTTTTAGTTATATTTCTCACACTATTTTATATGTCTTTCCTTCCTGCTGCTGTCAGACTTTACAATGAACACTGCTAACTCTGCTGCCTGTGCAATACTGGGACCCTGTGCAATAATGTAAGATAGTAATTTATTGTATATATAGTTTTTAGATTGCAATTTATTGTATATATTGTCTTAAGATACCAATTTATATGATACATAGTTTTATAATCCTTATCTTTTTAGATCCTTATAGTGTTTGTCTATTTTTAACTTAACTGTACTCTATTGCTGCTACTGTTTCTTGCTGTTCTCTTTACTGTGCGTTGCAACACTGAAATTTCCCCATTGTGGGACAAATAAAGGATATCTTATCTTATATGGCCTGTTTTCTCTGCTCTTGTTATGACTCTAACTCCTCACTAGGGGGCATTGCAGCACAGTGTTTTTGCTGGGTGGCCTTGGGGCTGTTTGGCCAGGCTCACACAGTGCAGTTTTCCACTTCCACATGAGCGCGTGCTGTGTGCAGAAGCGGATCTCTAGTCCGCGCGCTGAGGGGAGAGGGGCTGAAGGCGTGCCCCTGTGCAATACACTTTAGGAACAAGCTAACAGTGATGGTGCTACAGGCAGACACTAATACTCACACAGTGCAGACTACTACTTCCCACATGAAGTTTTAAGGGAGTATTGTGAATCTACTGTAGTTATACTTGCATTGAAACAAACATTTATACATTCATTGCATATCAAGATGGTTTTGCAAATTAGCTTAGTCTATAAACACTGTTTCTTGCATTCGATTACCATATTAATGTTGTTTGTTGTTTCTATTCCTAATAAATTAAATACATTAGCTGCATTGTTATTCAACCAACTCACACAAGTACAGGATAGGCTTGCTCCAAGTAATCTATGGTACATTATAGCAAAATACTTAATATTTTGATATAATGTACCATAGATTACTTGGTCCTCACTGCAGTGGGCTGATATTTTGTTACTGAGATGAAGCTGTACTATTAGCCAGTTGACAAAGGATTCTGAAAAGGTTATTACAACCTTTAATAATGATGATACATAGCTACTACCTGCAGGTTTCAGATGATTAGAGTAAACCTTATGATGAAAATGCACTAAGTAACCACTCATTTCGTAAACTTAAAGTGTAGTTTTTCTGCTTTTTCACAGTTACCTAAAAGCACAAGTCATCTCAGAAATCCTTACATTACCCAGCACGGGGTAAATATTAATAGTCCACTCTAAAATGGTACCTATACAGCCTACCTCAGTACTCAGAAAGAAAGCCGGCTGCAGTGGGCTAAGGGGAGAGTGGCTCATATTGTGTTCCCGTTATATCTCCCTGGAAACCACGCTGTCTAGAACACATGGGAAAAAACACATCCATGCAAGGTGCCTGTGAAAAGCATCATGGGAAGTCTGTGGGCTTGGAGAAGTAGATAAAGCAGCCAGGATTAGCTATGCCTCCCCTCTCAAGCCACATTTTACTGCGTTTTATTTATTCCTGCTTCATAATTGGCCGCCATCCACAGGGTAGTTGAGTTGACTAAGAAAGAGAATGACTACTACCCCAGTATTTTTACCCCAGTGTTTTAAAAATCAGCTTTAAAGGTCAAAATAAGGCCACCTAGTGCTGTCTGCAATAGTTTTAGCATCCAAGAACCAGGATGTGTGCTAGTTTTGTTAGCATTATCGTAACAGCAAAACTCTGCACCGGCCTCTGACGGTTGTGAAAAGCTCTTATAAACTTGATTGCAGTGAATAATTAGGATGCTAGGGATTTGTTTGAAAAATTGGGATCCGTTTTGGACTAATGCAAACCATTTGATGTTAAGACAGTAAACATCTGGTACATCTGGTATGTATCGGTTTTAGGACCACATGTTGCCTGGGTTGCATTAAAAAAAATTGCATTGTTCAGACTGTCATTAAAAGATCAGATACAGGTCACGTAGAGGCGAAAGAATCGGATTTGGGTCACTTCAGGCTGCAATCTGAACGTAGTCTAAGATTGCAAGCTTGAATGTGCACCATGGCGCTTGGTGGAGTTCTGTGTTTTGTGTTTTATCTTCCGTATTCACCGCTCTTTTGTTCAGCTGCACGTCTGCTGCCTCAAAGTGATGATGCCAACTTGTGTGACCGCTGTTTCTGCTTCTGTCAGACTGACTCGCTGCAGAGATCAAAGCTGGATTGGGCCTTCATTCTTGCCTTGGATCAGTTGTTTCTAAGCTTCACAGATGACAGGCCTCTTCTAGTAGTATGGTTCTAATTGCCTACTAGGAACATTTTATTATTGGTGTAGTCCTTGTTTACTCTGGTTAGTTGTTCTTTCTAATTCATCTTGTCTTGAATATAACCTTTCTGGTATAATCTTATGGTCTTTTGTATAATTAATGGTATATGTAATCATTTTTACTTACTTGTATGATGCCACATTTGACACCAATCTTGCTATTTTTGCTAGTTTTTTATTTAGATTTTTACCATTTCTATTGTTGCTCTTTGTTATTACAATATGTTGTGATGTGTGAGCTGTTGTGTCCAAATAATTTCCCTTGTGGATCAGTAAAGTTTGTCCAAGTCTTACTTACTTGGCTCCAACATGTTGCCCCAGCACCATTGAAGAATGGGTCAAATGCAGAGGACAAATTTGCATACAGGGACAATAAACTGTACCTTAAGAAAGCCAAATATTCCCATGTTGAAAATGCTCTGTACAGATTAGACTGTTACTCATAGATTTGGGCTGTGCTTAGCTGCTTTGCCATCCTCGCAGTCATAGTCTTACAGTCTTTGGTGCCTTCACTCATCCCAGATACTGCCACTAAACAGGAGACACCTCACTAATCATGCGCATCATAAACAACTTCATTTTCATTAAGCCACTTTACGCTTAATGCTTAATTTAATTTACAAGATCCTATGATTAATGTCCTCAGCTGCTTATACTAAAGAGGAGCACTGGTACACAGCCAACACTCATAAGCTCAGAGAGATTCATGTGAAGACTTGACAAATGGAGCTTGTCTAGTTTGTTATGGAGAAACTGAGCAAACGGAAATATGTTACAGGTAAGAGTAGGGTTCTTCCTCGATATGAAGTGGACAAACGTACAAATAACTTTTATAGCCACCACTCCAATTGTGATTCTGCTCTGTTAAAGATGCACTATGTCATTTTTAAGGTGGAGTGCCTTGAAAGTCCGCCAGTGTGGCATTAAACATATCCACGAATACAAGCAGGTGACAGCATCAGGCCAAGTTGCGAATTCGGTCTGTGTAGAGGCAAAAATGTAGGAAAACCACCTGTAATTCAACGTATGCAAGAGATTTTAATGAGATACAATGTCCATGGTGCTAAGCAGGTAGCAGAACCTCATCAGAAAAGTTACATAGTGCTGCTTTAATGCTTCTGAAAGGAAAATGAAATGCCAAAATGAGCTATCCTCTTCACTCCAGCCCCTCGTATTTTTGGAGCACATGAGAGAATGTCACCACTGTAGCTGCTTTAAAGTCTGACCTGCCTGCTTGCATGTTGTTTATCTTCTGGAGATAATGGCCTTCCCATGAGCTGATTAGTGAGGGGAAAGTAGAAGTAAATATTCTCTGACATTTGACAAAACCAAGCTCGCGCAAACGCCGTGGCACAGAGACCGATCCCAACCCTGGGAGCGCCGTCGTCGAATTAATTCATTTTGGATTTCACAAATGTGACCTGTGATTGCCGGTTGTCAGCGAGGCGAGGGGAGGGGGGTCAGCCAGGCAGCCGATACATGAAATGATTGGGAGAGTGCAGTGTGTTCCCATTATCTTGTCCCTTGCATTGTAATTATCAGCTCTGCTCTTTCTGCATCAGCGCCTCCATCTCTCCTCGCCATTGTAATGGTGATTGACTGGCGCGGCGGCCAAAACAGCAGCGCTCACGTCTCATAACCGCCCTGCCATTTGATCTGCCCCTCCCCCCCGCCTCCCCCCTCCTCCTCGCCGTCCGCCATCCACGGCTCACTCAGGTTGAAGCAAAGTGGCAGCTAAAGATGAGACAACATGCGGCAGGCGAGTATGGATTGGACATGCCAGAAGCTCCGCCACTTGCTGTTGTCTTACTGGGCGCCAGAGAACATAATTACAGTTTATGTTGGAGGGCTGCATGGAGCGGAGACGCTGTGGTCTTTGAACGTGATGACAGACGAGCGCAGGCAGCAGCACAGTCTTCTCGAGTGTTTTAGTCACAGAAAGAGGTGCATGCCAAGTTGATCAGGAGTAATTCATTGAGTACCGCATGATAGGTTGTGTTCATGTCATAGACTTAGGCGATGTCCAGATGGGGCCTGTCACGATAACAAAGTTTGAAGGACGATATATTGCTGATGTAACTATAGACGATAAACGATAATACTGAAACTGATTAATGCCACTGACACAAAACCCAATTTATACCACAAAAAATATTCTTAAAGGTGCATTGCGCAACTTTTCTGGAGGGTCTGTTACCAGCTTGTCTTCATGAAGATGTGTTTGTTTTGTCTAGAATGTTCTATTTCAAGGAAGACAACTATAGGCTACATTATAGGTCAGATCTGTGGAGATGCAACCCTATTCACAGAGAGAGTTATTGTATTTTTGAGTAACTGAAAGACCCATAATGAATAAATGCAAGATGGATGTGTTTAATGTCATACCATGGAACCTTGCAGGCAAAGCAATATCATCTCCATGGTGACAAGCAGATTATGGATGCTCCACAATGCACCTTTCAATGTAAAATAAATTATGAGCCGCAATGAATATATGGCAAGATGAAACACTTAAACACACAAATAGTTAGTTTGCATGGGTAATGAGTCATAGAAATTATTTATTCATCTTTTTAAAGGCTTAAATCTTGTCATATGGACCAAAAAAATAACCAAAAATTCCCAGTAGTGCAGTTTTGTTTTAGATTTTTTTTGTACTGTAAATATTGACTGCAGAAAATATTGTTCCAGCATTTATATTGAACGATAAATCAATATTGTAATTACTGTGACAGGTCTAGGTCTATTTAACTGTTTTTGAAAGAAATATCCACGATTGAACCTTATTTGTTAGGGATTGGCTCCACCAAAATGCCATATTAATCGTTATGTGCTTTCAGCTGACAGCAATTCAATTTTTGGGGTTGAATAATGGCACAACTTTTTGAAGCTATTCTGAAACCATAATTTCACTTTTGTACAATTTTGTTGATAGAGAAGATGTTGAACTTTGTGTGAGTTTTCACCCATTTGATGTGGATAAAACCAGTAATTACTGAGCTATTAACCACAAACCAGGTCAACCAATCTGCGATCTGACAGTTAAACAGCAAATTCAACCATAAAATTCTTGTGTGTCCTCCATAAAGTATTCTAACATAACCTGAATGCAACCTAGAGATCAGATTTTTTCCTTTTGGAGCAATCTCTCCAAAAACAGCATTCCCATTAACTTAATTTGTGTAGCACATTTTATAAACACGTCCTTTTCCAAAGTGCTACACATAACTGCAATATAAGGCAAAGTAAGAAATTAAATATATAAATAAAATAAAAACAAAAGTGTGTAAACACCTGCACATCTCTGACAGGCCTTGTGAAACTGTGACATTCACAGACATTTAGACCGTGGCCATCAAAGTCTGTGATGTACTGTGAGTGGCTGCACCAGACAAGGAGATAGAGCTGTGATGGAGAAGGGGTATTCGTCAGGCATCTGTCCACAGCAATGATCACTGTCACATCCAGATTTGGAGGAGGAGAACCTGCCCAGATTCTCTCATGTGGAAAAGTCACCGCAGCTCCTTGTTTCTCATGTGGCCAGGCATCAACAGGATAGATGTACAAAAAATAGACAAACCAGCAATAAACACTATGAGCTGTTAAAGCATCGCCAGGATCCTCACAGTGACAAGGGGAAACAGATTGGGAGATGTGAAACACTCAATTAAAGAGGCATTCGAGTTGCTTCACTACATTTTTAAGAAGCAATGCATCATGGATGTTTTAAACAGAAGATCAGTGCACTTGAGGAGAGAACTAATTAGACTAATCTTTTTGCCAGCAGGTTTACCTATAATGGTCATAATCTATGGAGTGTAATATGATTTACAAAACACTTAGTAGCCATCCATCTTCCAGTGCCCGGAGGCAGTGGTAGCAGTGGGACTGTGTGTGCATACTTATGCTCTCTCATACTTGCTCACACAAGGTCTGCTCTTTTGAACAGTCTCCACAGTCTGACAAATGCATGGCCACTGTAATGTTTAGAGAAGAACAGAACACCTTTTGTTTACGAGGCTGTTTTGTGAATGCAGTTTCAGTACTCTGTTCTGCTGTAATGTCTGTGGGGTGTTTTTAGAATCCAGATGGTGGCGGTCACAGTTTGGTTGGAGGTGCAGACCTTGATGGCCTGTGCTAATGAGTTGTGGAGCTGCAGCAGATCTCCATGTGGGAGTGTCAAGCCTCTGGGCTCAGTCTGTGTTGCTGGGGTCACATACATCTCTCAAAGTCTTCTCAGTCAAACCACACACTGGGCCTTTTAAAGTTTGGCTTTTAACTAAAATGACAAGGTCTTTGTTCACTCCTAGACCAAAGGATTACATTACCATATATTGCATTGCCTACATTATATACGTTATGTAGAGGACAAATCTCTTGTACCTTGAACATGCAATCACTGCACAGGAGCTTTCCCTGCTCACATATAGTCAGCCACAGACTTCAAACTCTTGCAGTCAAGGGCTCTTCGGGAGCCTTTTCACTCCACAGAAATGTGAAAAACTAAGAACAAATACGGGCGAGTCGGCATAAAAGCTAATGAAGCACCCACGTCGTGGCTGCAGTGCAGTAATGAGTGTACTTGGCTCTGAGGGAGAGGACGTCTCCAAAGGGTGTTCAGTGTGGGCCCAATCCCCAAGTGCTTAATCATGGTGCTTGATTATGAGCAGCGGCTGTGAGTCATCCTCTCCTGCCCTGCAGACTGATGTGGTGCTTGATTGACTTCCACATTATTTGCCTTGAGTCCATAAAGTTTGGCCTGAAGACGTCTACAAGCCTCTGCTGCAGTGAGCAGGGATTCCTCAGTTTTCTGTCCACTGTCCCCTCCTTCCTGTTGGACAGTATGGCTCTGTCCCTGTCCCTGAGGTTTGGTTTCATCCCACATGGAGACGTGGGGCACACCTGCTTCATCCAGCTGTCAATTCCAGCCTTGAATTACAGAGTGGCACACAATTAGAGGCCGCCTCGCACTCAGGCCCACGCTGCTAATGACTTTCCCCAGTCATTGATCAAAGTCACAATCACACCCAGACCACTCTCAACAATCACGCATGTTTTTAGACGCCACCATACCACTGTGCAGCCGCCATGGTTTTCATCTCCCTGCTCTAAAAGGCAGTAGCTTATCCAGTGGACTGCACCTGATCCTACTGTGTTGGCTCAATGTTCTGCACAGAAATATATTGTATTATAGTCAGCTACCTGGCCAATAACTAAACAGTGTGCTTGTATGTTTGGTTGAGTGAAGTGTGAGCTAGAAGAGAATAACACATTTTTATTAACTGAACTTTCAAAGCTTGAATTTGCATTTAACTGGTTTGATTATGAACACAAATATTAAACCCTTCTCTTGAACATTTGTATATTGTGAACTCCTTATTGATTTAACAAATGTAGCATACTATTAAAGCATTGGACTCCTGGCAGCCCGATTCATGGAAAACACACTATAATCATTTACACTTTGATTATCACAGCTTCCTCTTGTCATTATTCATCAACTTGTTCCCACCACTGAGCCATAAAACTAAATTAATTTAATTTACCTTGTCTTCACCACAACATGGGACTCGACCTTGGTCTGTGAGCAGGTCTCATCTCCAGGTTTTCTCCAATCTTCTGGCAATGCACTATTCACTCGACAAGTGTAGAAGTGTAGACACAAGTGAAATAGACTAACATTATTATGTGCAGTGCTGGTTGCTTGGTGTGTTTCCATGTTAGTTTTACATTCATGACAACCAATAAGAAACAAGGCTGAATTCAGTTATTCATGATACAAGATAGATGTGCTCAATGCTATATCATGAAATATGCCAGGCAAAGCAATAACAGCTCCAAGGAGAGGTGACCACCCTTCCACCAGAAAATGTACATCGTGCACCTTTTAATTTAAAATAATCCTACGTACAGACTGAATATGTGACAGAAGAAACATAGACTGTTACAACTGTTTTGATATATAAAGCTGTTTTTCATTTGGTAGAACATTTAACCAGCAATATTGCACGTTTGTATTTTTCTTTTTGCAATTTACAGCATTAATAACACTAATATTATTTGACTTTTTGTGCTTGCTGGGATACCAATATGCCCACAACAGCTCCTCCCAAGTTGTCACCATGTGCCTGTGAAGTGTGGCATTAGATCTTAAGTGTTGCCTATTAAAAATGTGTTTTATACTGCTGTTTCTGTCCATAAAGGTCCATTGATCACTCCTGTTGTGTGAGTCCTGCCGACCCTCACACATATACTGTAGCTCATTAAACACACTGCTTTCAAATAACCTCATTCACCAAGCCTTCGGACCACGTCAACTCTGTGTAAATACGGCCACATTCAGCACCTCTGCGGACCAAATATTTCCCTAATGGAAAAGCTCATTGCAGGAAAATAAGTGTAAAAAGCAGCCAGCGCCTCTGTCAAACTATTTTACTGCATCAGCACAAACGCGCCGTCTTTTTACTCTGCAATGAAATTTAGGGCCATTGATGACTGATTGCATTTCCCCCGCTCACAGTAGTCTTTTCAAAGTAACCCGGCAGCACAATCATTTCTCCAAAGTCATCATTTCAAGTGCACTGACTCGGTGCGAAAATAAAAAGCCACTCAGAATGAGGAGTCAGTCTTACTTTGTACAATGAGGAGAGGCCACATGAACAAATGTCAGTACTCTAGTAAATACGCAAGTAGGGCTAGTAATAACTGCTGTTGTGCTCAAGCAGTTTTTAATCCGTGAAAGGAGGATGTAGGTTTTAAAACTAGTTCCTAACTTTGGCACATTTTTTTTGGAACATTTAGATTAAAAAGTCACACTTAGGACCCTAAATGTCCAATTAGAAAAACTGCTGTAAAGTCATCATAGATTAGATAATCATATCTATTATTAGATAATAATAGATATTTTTTCTAACTTTTTTCAACTGATTCCAAAGATCTATCACTGCTAATCAGAAATATCAATTAAAAATCTATATATATATATTTAAAATGTTTGTTAAAGCTGCAAGTTCGAAATCTTGGGTTTCACATATAGTATAAAAATTGCCTCTAAAATTGATTTCCTGGAAAACTGAAGCCCGGTTATAATGGGGTACTTTTTATATGTGCCATAGGAATCAACTTCTGTCTAAAGTTTGTGGCAGATTTTAGTTGTTGTGTGGAGTCAGATATATAACAAAAAGTCACACTTCGGCCCTGGGGGCATAAATGTCCACTTACAGAAACAGCTGTAAAATCATTACACTTGTAGATTTCATATTTTTCTATTGAACTGCCAGCTATCGTTTTACTTATTTACATCTTTTATAGTTTTCTCTTGTTTGTTTCTTGGCTGTTGGTGTCCAGATAATGCAAGCAAAGCACACTCTATTGTGGCTGGAGCTGGGTGATCTCACAGGAAGTGCCTCAGTCATCCAGGAAGAAGTAGTTCCTGTTTCTCTTCTGCTCTGTATCCTGATCAAATATAGAAAACATTGCATTAGTTGTTTTTTTTTGTTTACATGTGTGCAAGATGGTTTCAAATGCAATGCTTATTTAAATTACAGTATTACACATTATAACATATTTAAATCACCATGTTACCTTGTATTGTTTTGAAAATGCTATAGTTGCTGAAAGCAACATATTAACATGTTTAATAAGTTTCTATTTAATTTTTGACACTACCTTTGCTCTATTTCACTCTCCCTTCAGAGCGCTATCATATTACAATTATCGAGCGTTTTACTAATTAAACTACTACTCATCTCTTCAGGTTTGTGAAGTTGTAGTGTGTTGTTTTGCATGCTCCTTTGTATATCTATGGAAAATTGCCGTGTGGGAGTATGGGTGACGCAGGCTTGTGGGCTGAGATAGTTGTAGCCACACAGACCTTGATAGAGTGAAGTTTCTCGCTCAGTGGCATGAAAGGAATATTGGATATGACAACATATCAGACTAAACTGGGTGTGGCACAGACCTTCTTGAAGTTGAGCTTGTTCCTAAAGTTGTTGGCGTCTCTCCTGAAGGTGATCTCCAGCAGAGAGAGGAAACGGTTTATCCAGCCAACAAAGACTGGGGCCTGAGCAGAGACAGAACAGCAGGTGAATACTAATAGAAACTAATGCAATAAATTAGTTTCCCATTAATACATCTGGCTATATTCTGGAGCTTTTTCTATGTGAAACCAATAGTAGGAGGTTACACTGAAAACTTGAAAAGCGAGTTTAAGTTGCAAGCTGAGTGGTTCAATGTAGAGAAGGTTTCATCTGTTCGGTGGTCATCTGGACACTGTTTTTGCAATCAAGAAGGTTTGGCATGAACCCAAAAGCCATTTTCAATTTGATGGTAGTGGTTTGAGGCACTGGGATTTATCCAACTCTGAGTCCAGCCCCAACTCGAGGGGTTTTAGATTGAAAGCCTTGTTTACTAGCTAACATAATGATTAGCTAGTATAATGATAATGATGACGGTGTGTAAAAAAGAGCAGGGCAGTTTTACTATTAAAAAAAAAAAAAAAAAAGAGTATGGAGCAGTGGGTGTGTACCGGTGGCGGTGAAAATGGGACCAAACTTTGAAGACTGGGGAATCTTGCACTTCTGTAACTTCAATTATATGTAGTTTTTTCCACGTCTATCAGAATGCTTTGTCTTACGCGTTTGGCCATGGCATGCTTGGATCGGATGCCGTCGAACACGATGGCTCTGTCGGCGAGGTACATGGCCATGATGAAGTCATGCTCCACCATAAACGCAGTCTTCTTCACATGGAGGATGTACCTGAGAGACAATGGGAGAGAGTTCAGGAGGAAGATTGAACTGGTTTACACAGTGTTCTCACACTGTGGTACACGAGCTTCTTCTGGTGGTACTTGGACAGCTCTTCAGTTTGTGGAATTTAGACTTCATTTTATCCACTTTGTTGTCCTTAATAGTAATAATAATTAAAACATTTCTTGTTTAGAACTACAGTGGAATGATGTAGAGCACTTTTAGACCCGGTTTAGCCCTAGATTAGACCTGGAATAGTTCTAACATTGACCTAGTTTAGAACTGGCGGTACTGTCTGAAAGCCAAATCTTTTCTTTGGTGGTACTTGGTCTGAAAAGTCTAAGTGCTATTTGCTTCCTTTAGGATTTTTAAGCGATACTACTACTTGTGGGTCCAAAGGAATTACAACCCCTCTCACCATGGAATTATAACTTGCTTCAGGCAAGTGCAAGGTCGTTTTGTGTTTTTATTTATGTCATAAAATCATCAATTTTACCTGCATAAATCTGAATCTAAATATAAATATAATGACTTAGGGCTGAATGGTTGTGGAAAAATATCCAATTACAATTGTAATTAGATCTGTGATTTACTGTATGTTTTAAGAATATGATTCAGTTCAAAGTTTAGATTTTAAACAAGAACTGACAAAAAAGTAAATGTGAACTGACAAACTAATACAAGAATCATTTTTGTACACATCTTGATTACAGGGTTGGCAGCTTTTTCACAGAATAATGCAGAATATTTTGTTGTTTGGGGAAATTATGGCACATCAAAAATTGCAACCAGAGCCACAAAGTAAACAATAAACTCAAGCAAAGTCACACAATTCATTATAGTTATAATAAGCATATGCTTTGGCTGACTAAAACTAAATTAGAATGACATTTAAGCTAAATGGTAGGTTGGTCTCCATGAAGATGGAAATGTTTAATACTATACCGTGAAACATTCCAGACAAAGCAATGACATCTCCATGGAGAAAAGCATTTGAGGGACTCTCCACCAGAAAAGTTACACAATGCACCTTTAAGTAAAATACAAAATACTGAAGCAAAGTTACAGTGTCTGCAAATGAGTTCATGATGCTGGAGATCTGCATGGGCTTCATGACGTTGGTGATGAACTGTGGGTGTGTGCAGGCATCTTGGATCCTCTCACACTGTGATATTTTGAAATATTTCAGAACATTTGAGGACTAAGTTTAGGTTTTTAGGAGGTGCTTTATTTTAAAGTGAAACTAAACTCTAGATTCATGTTTTTCTGCCTTCAGTAGCCACTGCACTTTCAAGTACCACATGACATCACACACAACTGACTTTTCGGCCAATCACACTCTTCCTTTTACCCCCAAACACCCGCCCTTCCTCACCCCTCATCCTCTTCTTTAATCCTCCAGACACCGCCCAGTTTAGCAGCGCTCTCTGGTATGTGGTTGTGGGCAGAGTTTAGGTGTTTAGTCACACTTTAAACAGCATAGTGGAAATCTAGAAAGTCTTACAATTACACTAAAACAGTTAATATCATTATAGAAACTTTTCTTCTTAAACTCACTTGACTGATGTTAAACCACGATTAGTATTTGCCACTGGTATTACCTTATCTAACCAAGTCTTAATAACAAAAACATGAAAACCTGCACATTAAAGTAGCAGGTCTTTATTCCTGTCAAAGAATTTGTTTCCCCCCACTTGGAGAACATTGTAAAGGCAGCATCTAATTGTATAGATTTTTTAATAGCCTAAGAGGTCTACATGAAGACTAAAACTTAACTAGCAAAATTAGAAATGAATTTTGATTCCCACACAATACAGAAATCAATTCTCTTTAAATTAATATTTGTACCATGACCTTGGGGCTGATGCTCTGTGGTTTGTAGCTGACTCTGAATATGGGAACATCATCTGTAACCCCCAAAACAACACCATTACTCCACCTTATTTATGAAATGCTATAACTTTACAATATGATTTTATTGATACATTTAATATCATTTAAGAATATTTGTAGTTAAATGTAGCACTTAAATGGTGAAAGGTTTGGGTCTTCTGTGAAAGTGTAGACGTCCTTGAGGGTTCCTCTCAGTTGAAAAGTACTACTTGGACAGCAAGTGTTACTACAACAACTTTCATACTACTTCACTGCCAACATTCTTACTGATGCTTGAGGAAGAGGAGTCTAATGGGAAACTGTCCACCTCTCTGGTCTGTCAGTCTGTCTCTCATACCTAACGATTGGATGTTTTTTCTACTACTACAACCCAACATCCAAAATCTGACCAGTCTTGATGATAGACGTATCTTTACAAATCAGAGAAGTTGTCCTATGCCAAACAAGCATGGCAGCATTCTTATAAAAACTAAAATCAGGAAAAAGAAGAATCACATGAAGGACTGTAGCTGTTCAGAGGTTTGCTGAACACTTTTTTTGACTGGCATGTTTTATCTTCTAGTCAGCAAAGTAAAAGTTTGAAAAAGTTGTGAATTAACTAATGCTAACTTAGCTCTTTTATTTATAAAATTAACTAAAAACATCACACGTTTGGGAACACGTGTGCTTCTCATGTCTTGTGCTCCTAATACTGCCCATTGAGACTTGATGGTGACATTTTGAGTGTGGCCATGTCACTGAATGTACAGCAGCGCTTTAGGACTGACGTCACCCCTTCCTCCTTTATCATTCAATCTTGTGCCACCATCTCCATTATGTCATTATGCTTGGAGGACCATGGCCGCCTTTAGAGAGCTTTGTGCATCAATATGGGCCCCGCATTGAGAGAAATCATTGAGCTAGACACATGGCCTCAAAGTGTCTCTCTAATTAAAGGTCTAATGTTTCATCTTGTGTATGTCTTTTCCATTTCGTCTCGCACCAGTCCTGTCCAAAAGCGGGAAAATGTTCAAGCGGCGATGGACAAAAAGCCTGATGAAAAGACCCTGATTAACCTGTCATGTTCCGGACAGGTATCCATTAGAGGCTTTAATCAAAGTCTCCACGCCATGAAATTGACATTTTCAACCCACCATCGTGCCCCGGGAGCGTTCAGCCGCACCAAAAGTCACTGCTCCCGTATCTCCTGAGCCATCATCTGATTTGTCTGTCTGTGCTTGGTGCATTTAAAGAGCTATTGTGTCTTTGGACTCTGTACACAGTAGTAGAAATGGCTTGGCTTGGTGTATTGTTTTGGCCCTTGTTTTGGCTAAGAAGGTTTGGATTATGACCACTTAAAGTTCTATATTATGCAAAACTGATTGATTGTTGCCTCCCCAGAAACATACATGGAGTTTTGTTTCATTCACACACGTCAGAGCTCAAAATTCCCTGTTCCCCCTTGTAATGTCATGAAGCAGTAGTTTTCAAGTTAACACCTTTTGCCTTTTAGTTTAATAGAGATACCAAGGTGTAAATTATGCAAACGATTCTAGTGAAGGTGCATGGAGTTTAAAAATACAGTGGAGCACTTCCTGTATTACCACATAACATAATGAGGTGGTGTTTTCTGTTTGAGAGAAAAACTCAGCCTAAAAATGCAGATTTGTGTGTTAAACATGCATGAATGAAACAGTCTTAAGGCTTGACACTCTTCAGACGAAGTGATAAATGCAGAGTCCTATTTGTTGGACCTAAATTTACCTAAGCTTAAAACTTGTCTTGAAAATAAAACCAAACATGAGACACAATGCTATTTCATCATTGTATTTCATTATTATTTGGGAGTCACAAATGTCAAACACTGGTAATTGCAAGTATTTCCATCTGAAAATGTTTGGAACCTCTGATATATACATACTACTATCTGTGGGAACGCGACACAAAAACTTTAGAGATGTGCTGACCCAACTGTTTTGATACTGAATTAATGAGAAATGTCCTTATTAAAACATAGAAATGGCTGTTGAAAAAGGCTTAATTAGTGCCATTTAACACAAAAAATACTGAAATGTATTATTCTTAAGTCTAAACCCTGCCCCAAACGTGCTTTTACTGTAAAAGACCAGTCAGTAAACACATGGTCATTGACTATTTTACTGCTCGGATGTAGATTCAAGTACATTTTGATTACTTGACCATATACTTGCATATACTAGTATTTCACCCACTACCACGATGCATAGACTGCATAACTCCAGCCATTGATCCTAGTGTAATGTGTGATTGCTGTAAGTTCCCATTCAAATGTCTCTGCCCTTCTGTGTGAGTCCCCCTCCCTCCTCTCTCCTGCTGTTCTGGTGTCTCCCGTTGGGGGAGAGGGAGCGCTCCTTGTTTTGATGTAGGATTTGATAGATTTGTTTGCCGCTGCATTCATTTGCTCTGTATCAGGAAGGTGACGGGCCGTAAAATGAAAATTTGCCTTAGATTTTCAGCATGACTGTTTGGGGCCAAATGTGAAAGAACTCCCTCTGCATTTCAGATACACACTTTTTAATCTCTGAGGTATGAGTGAATGTATATGTGACTATTAATATGGATAAGTACACTATTTTATTGTATTTACTCAAATGTCCGAAATGAAAGCAGATCAAGTCTAAGAGGTGTGTTGTATGTAAATAGGAAATCCCACTTGCACTTGTTTGTCTGGTCATAGAGGAACCTCCTGATTAAAATGTGACAGTTATGGATAGAGTCCTGCTTTTCAGGTAATTAGATTAAATTAAAATGCATGTTGTCTTCTTGGGAAGCCCACAGTCTCTAATTAAAATGAATGTGATGCAAACATTTTGTTGTTGAGCAAGTTGAAGGAGAGAAAGTTGGAACAGTGTTAAACCATTAGTGAAAATGATATAACAGAATTGGACTGCTGTGGTTTCATACAGCTGTGGTATACTTCACTGTCCTTGAAGTTTTCCTCTGTAGTTAATCTTAAATTTGTAGCAGTCCACTGAAACCATAGACTGTATAAAAATGTGGACAAAGCGAGTGTGACGTGTGAAGTTCAGCTCCGCTCAAATGAAGCGCACAATGCCAATGGTAACAGCAGCGAATCTGGAGCCAGGCTCTTTATTAGGAATAGGATTTTTTTGATGGACAAAATAGCGGAAAAAAACACCAGGATCATGTAGAGCGGGTTAATACGAACACAGCAGGAGTTACAGAGAGAAGGGCCACAATATTCCAATGCAATTCAATGGGAGTCAGGGTCAGAAAGAACCGAAAGCGCCGCATGCGAACTTCCTATTTGGAACGCAGTGGCTAGTATGTTTGCTTGTCCATCCATCCATCCATCCATCTTCTCCCGCTTAATCCAGCTGGGTCGCGGGGGCAGTTTACTGCCCAATACTCATAGCACCTGACCCCCCTTTGAACCCCTCTGCAGGTGGTGAGCCCACAGGAGCTTGTCCATTTATATATATATACAGTTCATTATTGAAACACTTGTCATTAATCATATTTGAGTGTTAAAATTACTGTGAAAACACTTCCGATTATGATATAAGGGGTGATCCGTATGTGGCATATTATGGAAATATAGATTTTTGTTCATTGTTCCCTCCTCAAAAACATGCCTGGAGAGGTTTTTTATGTCAATCATGCATGTTTGAGTAGTTTTACAAACTCCCCCGGGCCTTATTTGGACCCTCCTTGCGGTTAGCAGTACGAACCCACACCTTATATACTGCTCAGTCCACAAGTCTACGTCACCCATGCACGCGCATTGCCATTTTTCATAAATATACAAAAGCACGATACAAAATAATGCACAATAACACCACAAACCTGATGAGATGTGCACTAGTACATTAGCAGAATACACACGTATTGTGATGGTGCTTTGAAGAGGCAGTGACTTGGTGTGGGGAGCGAGGGAAAACTTATTAAACTTACTAATGTCAATATGTAGTTTTTGCAGAATTTTGCATTTTCAAAATGACAAAAGGTAACATCTAAAATGTGTTAGCAAAGCTAATAACTTACATTTACATTTTGCATTCTTTATTAAATTGAACTTCTTTCCATAGTCTTACAATTATCTTAATTATCTTATCTTGACTTTCTTAAGTCTTGTTTGTTCTCAAACCCAGGAGTTTCTTGCTAAGTTTACGTTGCTAAACTTTTCACTGCTGTCCCAGTGTGGCATAGGTTTGTACCTTACGGAGGTTTGGGCTGCTCTTTGGCATGCACTCTGAAGTACGAGGAGTCATTCTGAATTCAGGCCTGTGTTCTCTGCACTGTCAGAGGAAGCTCCCTTGGCCTTGGTCATAAGCGACCATCACAGCTCTTCTTCCTCTCTCGCTCATGCGTGCCGTGAGCTGCAGCTGAAGCAGAGCGCCAGAAGGTGGCCACCCCATTGCTCTTCCGCCCAGGTGCTCCGCCGGTGTCACCCGCGCGCCGCATGATGGAGCACCCTCATTCTGAAGGTGAGAGTCTGGCCTGGACCCACTTCTTTAATCCCGCTCGACTCCTGCCACCTTGTTCACAAAGATAAATGGACTTTTGACACTCGCATCACACAAAAAGCCCAGCCACCATAAACAAACACTATTTATTTTCTTCTGCTTTATTTTCCTTGTTATTGGATTTTGATTTGACAAGTTCTGTTGCCTTTGATTCATAAACTGTTGGTGCTTCTTAAGGTGACCTTATCCCTTGTCGATTCTTCTGTCTAGCGGTCACCGCAGCCAATCATCAGGGATATGGCAAAAATGTATATCTGGTCACGAATTTGATTTTGTCATGATTCTTCACAATTACAGCATTATTATTAGATGATGGGATGATGGTACTTACACTTCAGTGGAGGTGGGAGATGTGTGTGTGTGTGTGTGTGTATATGTATATATATATATATATATATATATATATATATATATATATATGTTTTACAATTTTGACTCTATTGTCTATAATAGTACGAAAACATTAAAATTAAAATATAAAACTAAAAAAGTGTCAGAACTGTGTAATCTTCCTAACAAGGGTATAACACGTGTGATTTTTACATATGCAGCCATGTTTAACATGTTGGCCCCAAAAATAGAAATTTATTTTTGTAAATATCACCCATCCCTACTGTAACGTGATTGGTTAAATCCTCTTGTCACTCAGAGCGTGTGCCTGATCATAGACAACATTAAGCAAAAAAGCACTTACATGTTGCATCACAATTATATTTCATAGGAATGATTGTGGTGATATTGAGTTGATATTGAAAATGGAGCTGATATTTGACATTGATGTTCTGTCTGTGTGCCCATGTGTCATTCCCAGTTTGTCCTCCGTGTGTCAGATTGGTCTTTTTCAGCAGACTAAATGAGTATGAATTTACATCCCAGATGAATACATTTTGTCATTATTTTCAATAAAGCGATATGATATTTTGTAAACTTCATTATAACTTAACATAAATTTGCTCTGTACTATTTTAAAAGCTTCATGTCTGTATCGTCCACAACAGCAAGACAAATATCAGATATTTCATCATCTTAAAAAATCCATTCCTAACCGTTCCTTTCCACTACAATCCCAGCATCTGACCAGCAGATGTGTCCATAGTGTCACTGATGTATGCAGCGGTCCCCCATGGAGCCCAGTGCCGCCATGTTCCTCCACAGGTGCTAGCATAAACACACACATGCACGTTGGCCTCTCCTCCTCCGCCGCATGTTGCACAAATGGATTTTCACGCATCACCTGCATGGGTCTGTCAGAGTCGCAGCTGACGGCAAGACGAGGATTTAAGTCGCATCCAGATTTCCTCTCCTTTTTCTCTTCCCTGTTCACTCATCTTTTGTCTTTTAACTCTGCCCGTATTGATGCGTTTCCTTGTGGGACTAATCTATGCTCCGACTGTAGACAAATAAAATGTTTTTGAAAATCCTCTTGTAATCAAACACCATTTCCCATTGACTCTGTGTGCTCTGTTAATGCCTATGCTTTGTTATGCACTTTTAATGACTTGCTAATCAAAAGTTTAGTGATATTTCTCTGACTTTGTTTTCATCCAGCGTGCACACATAATGAAAAGCTCCTCTCCTCTGCCAGCGCAAAGATATTGTTCCCTCTACTGAAACTCAGCTTCCCATTTGATGGCTTATCTTTTTTATTAGCTTGATGCTATTACTGGCATGGCTTCTTGGCTTTCATTATCCATTTTTATGCCGCAATATTCTTCTGGATTTGTTATCACAGGCGAGTTCATCTTGTCGTGGTGTTATGCCTGATTGATTTGCGGGTTGCTGATCTCGTCCTCACCCCTCGCTCGTTGCGTCGACAAGGTTACTTATTCGCAAATGATAGACATCTTTATTAGGGGCAGAGAGGGCTTTAAACATTAAGCACGTTCACTTATCTACACTTGTGCGTCTTACGGCTTCCAACACCCGACATGCCCAAACTCATTTATCACGCAGGGGTCGGTGGCGGGTGCAGCCTCTGTGCCCTCCCTGTCAACCTGAAGGACGGAGCAGCGGCAGTCCAGGCAGGAGCGGACAGGAGCAGGCAGGTGCTATGACCCAGCAGTGGAATGGAGAGGCAGGATTTACAACCGAAACGAAGCGGCCCTACATCAAAGCAATGGTGCTATCGGGCAAGGGTCAGGTATAGTGGACAAATATAAACTTGGAATATAGACTTAGAAATTCTCTGGCTCAGGGGTGAATTGATTCAGGGGTTCCCGATGTGTCTTAAAAAGTCTTAAAGCATTGAATTTATACATTTGACTTTACATTTAACTTCTTCGTATTGCATTTCTCCTCAAAAGTTTAATTTGTCACCCTCTATTATTTGGTTAAATGATGTAACCTAAATAAAGAGTGGCTAAACCAATAATAGAGAATGCAACGCAGCCCCTGATCAAAATACTCTGAACATGTCACTGAAGATCACACACTACAGCACCACAAGTGACAAGCTGAGCAGAATAATCAAAGTCTCTCTACTCCCCATATTCCTTTGTTTGAGAAATAAATGAAACACAAATTCAAGAATTTTGTTTTTCTTTAGCGGTAGGTCTATGAAATAAGCCATGAAATAGCTATTAAGTTTTTATAGGGGTGGGCGATATCTCGATATTTCAAATATATCTAGATATTTTTAAAACTCTATATGAATTCTGACATATCGATATATCGCTATAATGTTTACGTTTACTTCTGGTTTTGCCGCTTCACTTGTTTTGCCTTCTCTGTGCTGCGCTCGCCCCCCGCCTCCTGCTTTTGTCCCCCGAGCTCCTCTGTGGAGCCCGGAGCTGGCCTCGGACTAACCCAGGACTAGGACTAAACCTGGACTAAGCGCGGCCGCAGAGCCCGGGGCTCGGCTGCGGACTAAACCAGGACTAGAACCAGGGCTCCACAGTGCGCCCATTTCACTTGCATTTGCAAGCAAATATTTGGGTGTGCAAACGTGGAAAACGAAACAGGAGCATCTGCGAGTGCTTCTGCAGCCACAATAAGCAGAGCTGCACAGACGTAACATGATGAGTTAAACTTTCTAAATGCACCTGCCCAGCCCGAGCGCAACCACATGACACCTCCGACCGTGCACGACTCCACCTCCGCGTGTGCGCCGATATCACTCATACAAGCAAACTCTGCTTCAAAACACACCCACGCCCACCTTAAACGAGGAGCGCCCCGCAGCAGGACCCACACCTGCCCCACCACTCATTAGACAGCCCCATGCCACTGGACTTCCTTCTCCGCTAAAGCGAGAGCTTTAGCGGAGAAGGAAGCTTTCTTGGACTCGAGCGCATTTGGACTCGGTCTTGTCACGGACTCGAGGTCTGGAAAAGTTAAAATGATAAAGTTAAAATGATAAGTATGTATTATAAATATATGTATTATGTATAGGCTATATAAAATTCTAACAAATGCCAGAAACAGTCATTTTAGTCACTATTGGCTGAACTTTATCTAGAGCCCAACGCACAGCCAAATGCAAAGTTTACGCAGCAGCACAACCTGATGCACCGCTCACAACCAGCCCGACAACCAGCCCAACAACCAGCCCCTGTAACGTCATGAAAACGCAGCCAAAATGATGCTCCGGTCACAGCATCAGCGCCGCTCCTACAGCACATGGCAGAAACACCGGAGCGGCTCCGTTGCTCATTCATTTACACATTTACCTGTTAACACTATAACACTGTTTACCTGTGAGGCTCTGTCCTCAGATTTGCCCCAAACAAATGAAAACAAGCCTCTTACCTTCTCCAGGGGACCGATGCAGAGTGTGTCCACTGTTCTTGGTTCTGTCTCCAATATGTTCTGGTTCAGTCAGGTCCACGGGACAAGGTCCTGGAACCAAGTGCAGGAGCTGGTTCTAAAACTCGTCTTAATCCCATTTCCGACTTCAGTCTGAAGGTTAGGCCAGTCCATATTAACACCAGGGCACCGGGTGGATTTAAGCCCTCTGTGCTACGCCTAGGTCAAACTTTTATGCCCAGAGTGCCCTGCCTACGGCAGCGAGCACCTTCCCCAGCTCCGGCAGCGGGTGCCCCGCTGGTAGCAACGAGTTCCCCGGTCCCGTCAGCAGCAATGGGCGTCTGTGTCAGTGTGTCCCGTGCTTTAGGTCTCTCCTCCCACTCTCCTGTTTCGGTTTAGGCGAAAGTAGCTAGCGGCCATAGCACACAGCTCTGTAGTTCTCCATTCATTAGCCTGTAGCATTAGCCGCCAGTGCAGAGTTGGGGTGAGGCAGGACCATATACGGTCTATGAGCGGGACAAAGCCGCTGAATCCTCATAGGTCAGAATTGTAATAATGTTTCTAAAGACCAATCACTTGATTTGAGTGCACCCCCACCCTGTGCACTAGGACGTTTTTGAGAGCTGCAATGTAAACTAATGGGCAAAAGAAATGTAATGACGTCAAATTGTCTGAATGTTTCAGGCCCCTCCATAGACCTATTCCACTGGGGCACAGCTACTCTGTGCACTCAAATAAAACACGTGACTCAAATACAGCGATATGAGCACATTTAACATGATGAAAATATGTCTATGCAGATACACGTTCAGTTTTAAACAAAATATTAAACGTATAGCTTAATACAAAATAACGTTATAATTTATGTATTTATTTATTTTTTTAATCAAGGTTAAGTTACGGAGTGCAGTGCACTTGCGCCCTCTATTCACCAGCCACCACTGATAACAAACCATCAATACATTTCCTTGATAAAGATCCTTCAAAGTATGTACAAAGTTTGAAAGCACACATTGGACATCCCTTCAAAGCACCTCCATGTTTCCCCTGCAGCGGCTGTGGCTGTGCTCTTGTGCTCTTGTGCAGTGTAATAGTGTAGTAATAGTGTACTGTGCCCAGTAGTGATGGCAGACGTCATTAAAGCTCATGATGGCTCCTCTCGTCACATTAAGCCTGAGCTGTGTGGATGCTTCTTGTTTTATGTAGAACATATCATTGTCTTCTCCCGCTGGGGGTAATGACACTTGGCATTAACACTTGATGACACAGCAATTTATTTGTTTCTCAGTCTTCCATTCATTCAAATGTGCTTTTGGGGAAGATGCGTTTTTTTTTACATTCACATCTCCCATACAGTTACTACAGTGCAGGATTACTCAAACATGTGCTTGTACTCTATAATGAGAAGCAAACCTTTGTTACAAAGATATTTTAAAGGTTTGATATTACACAAAATACACTTGGAATTGTGTTTTGTTTCATTCTCACATGTTTGAGCAATCTGTTATTATTAGTTCACTTTGTGATGAACACTTTTTACCTTTTAGTTCAGTAGAGATGGGCAATTCCAAGGCGAAAATTATTCAAATAATCCTCCTGAAGGTGTATGGAGTTTAAAAACACAGTGAAGCACTTTCTGTATTACCACATGACAACATGAGGTGGAACTGTGTCTTTTCTGCTTGGGAGTAAAACTAAATATGCATTTTTTGCATTTAAACATGCATAAATAAAACAAAATACGTTATATGTTTGTGGTGAGGAAACGGCTATATAACGTAGACCAGAAAATAGCACAATCTGGATCCTTTACCACTGGTTTGTTTTAATTATATTCTGTGTGGTCATTAGGCACATGGACTTAAAGATGCTTAAAGCAACTTGCCTGGTGGAAGGTCCACCATCTGCCGGTCTCCTTATGCAGTTATTGCAGACAACACAATCAAGCCAAGTTACAAGTTAGATCTGTGGAGAGGTGAGCCCGCTCAGAGTAAGAATACAGTTTTTTCGAAGTATTTTGAGAAACGCTTGTAATAAATGAGTGCAAGAAAGCTAACTTGTATGATAGGCTAGGGCTGGGCGATATGGACCAAAAAAATATCTCGATATATTTTGCTATATCTCGATATACGATATATATCTCGATATCTTTACGATATATATCTCGATATCTTTACGATATATATCTCGATATCTTTATCTTTATTGTTTTAAAGTGGTATTTAGTCTCTGCACATTTACCAAATCAAACGCACATTGTGACAAACGGATTTATTTGGCATTTGGCACAGGCTGCAGAGAGAAGCCCGCACGCTCCCGCACACCGGTATGAGTTTATTGGCGACACCAGCGGCCTTAATGAAAAATGACCGCACTCAGTATTCAGACCTTGAGCCCATGACAAGACCGAGTCCAAATGCGCTCAAGTCCGAGACAAGTCCAAGACAAAGCTCTCGCTTTAGTGGAGAAGTCCAGCGGTGTGGGGGTGTCTAATGAGTGGTGGGACAGGTGTGGGTCCTGCTGCGGAGCGCTCCTTGGTTAAGGGGGTGTGGGTGTGTTTTGAAGCGGAGTTTGTTTGTATGAGTGATATCGGCCACACGCGGAGCTTGTGTGCTGGAGTTGTGCACGGTCGGAGGTGTCATGTGGTTACGCTCACGCTGGGCAGGTGCATTTAGAAAAATAAACTCGTCACGTTACGTCTGTGCAGTTCTGCTTATTGTGGCTGCAGAAGCACTCGCAGAGATGCGCCTGTTTTGTTTTCCACGATCACACACCGAAATATTTGCTCGCAAATGCAAGTGAAATGGGCGCACTGTGGAGCCCTGGTCCTAGTCCTGGTTTAGTCCACGACCGAGCCCGGGGCTCTGCGGCCGCATTTAGTCCTGGTTTAGTCCTAGTCCTGCTTTAGTCCGCGGCCGAGCCCCGGGCTCAGCGGAGGAGCTCGGGGGACAAAAGCAGGAGGCGGAGGCGAGCGCGGCACAGAGAAGGCAAAACAAACGAAGCAACATAAGCATTATAGCGATATATCGATATGTCATAATTCATATCGACTTTCAAAAATATCTCGATATATTTTAAATATCGAGATATCGCCCACCCCTACTATAGGCTAAGCTGTACTGTGAAACATTAAGGAAAAGCAGTCACATCTCCATAGAGAAAAACAGGTTGTCTTAACCTCCATTTAATAGTACGGCTTTAATGTTATGCCTGATCGATGTTGACCTTGCTCTACAAAGTCTTAACACAGTTCTCTCTTGTACTACCTCATCTGCAGTGCCGCTTTTAACCTGACTGACCAAGGAGCTATTTATTACAATCTGAATTTAAAGACTTTCTCCAGCCTAGTCAGAGATTCCACATTTAACATGGCACCTCTCTTCATCTTTATTGGCTAACTAAATGGTCCTTTCCCCGCAGCGTTAATTATTCACAGATATTAAAGTTTTAACTCTGCCGGCTCTGGGGAACGCAGGCACGGCTTTGAAATAAAGATCATTAACATTAGATGATATTAGCTCAACTGGTCGGGGAGAATTTGTATCTTTGTCTGGCGGTCCTTCTTGGTGTGTTCATGGAGGACAGAACGAAAAGTCTGTATATCTCCAGTAAAAATGTAAAGGGACAGAGCCACTTGAGATGAGGACTCCTGCTGAGATGCATTCAAGAACCCTCAGTGTGTATTTCTTTACTCACTGAGACCAGCAATGGGGTATAGGCTACTGCACAAAGTGAGTGTGATGTAATCCATAGTGTTCCGCTCCAGTCAAATGAATCTCATCGAGGTTAGCAGTTATAGGGGCAAATCTACAACACCAGGACCACATAGATGGGGTTAATACAAACATTTCAAGACCAAAATTGACAGCAGGAGTTACAGAGAGATGGGTGATGTTTTATTTTAATAGAAAGGAATTTTGGAGCCAGACAGTCTACGAACTAACCTGAGTGTTTTTTGACAGTTTTTTAAGCAATAAAAAGAGCTGTCATTGAGTAATATAAGATAGATATGTAATCCCATCGCGTGGAACATTCCAGGCAAAGCAATAACTTGTCCACCTTTAAAATGTGACATAAATAAAAGAAAATAATGACGAATAAAAAGACTAAATAAACTTCAGGGATAGTCGCAGCATTTCCAAATAGCTTGTAAATCTTTGCACATTTATCTAGCCAACCTGTAATCTAATTTATCCCGTCTACACACTCCTTTACTGTTCTTTACTGTGGCTGCCAGTCTGGTGTCCCCTGGGAGTACCTCGGACTTGAACGTGCCCAACACTAACACTGTAGTGCTGTCTCAAATCTTATCTATGTCCACAGTCCTCAGAGGTGACACTCACTTCCTGTCTGGTGATCCTGGTCCAAAGCGTGTGTGTGTGCGCGTGTGTGTGTACGTGATTAGTGCGCGTGTGCCCGACCTGATCGATGGGCCCCCTCGCTGCTGATGCACCCAAATGGCAGCCCTTCAGTATTGATAAGCACTCATTGGGGGGAAAGTCGACTTGGTGGATTGCAGGCAGCATGTGCGACTCTCAGGTAATGGAACTGTCATTCTTCCTCTCGGAGATAAAAATCGTCTCCCTCCTCCCTTCTGCTCTTCTGCCATCTTCTGCTTTTAGAAAGGGCTTATAAATTCAGAGAGGTGCTGACACCATTACTGGAATAACTCCCTGTTTTTGAGCTGCTGCTGGAAAACAACTTCTCCGAAACCAAGACTGTAAACATGATAAAGAATAATAAAATGGACCGCTCAAATGAACAGGCCATGCTTAGACAGCTGTGATTAGAGGTGCGAGGTCTTTAAAAATATATTATATGCATTTATAATTATATCAATTATATCGATATTCTTGTTTTATGAATAAATTATAAATGCTATTTAAAAAAACTGCAAAAGAACAAATTAAAAAATAGAACGGAGTTGTCATGTAATCTTAAAAAATCAAATATGCATACAAATAAGTGATCACTTTGTACTTTTGTGGTTACTTTTACTGTAAATTCATGTTTTGTGTCCTGCTTGCACCTCAGTGACATTTACTGGCAATTAATACTTTGCCACTGATGACGTCAACATTCCCTGCTGATGTGAAGCTGTAGGCACCGCTCTGTTTGAAGCTCGGTTAAATTACACTTTAATGTGAGCTTTATTTTCACACAATCTGATCAAAAAGAGCTTCAGCGAGACACTCTCATCCTTTTGTTGAAAATCAAACTCCCAAACAGGATTGTGAACACTCGTATCGATCACATGCTCCTGAAAATGTGTTGTTCAGATCCATTTAGTATTTTTTCTTCAAACTTTTTAGTCTGTGTTTGCTATCGTGTGCTTTGTCACCATGGCAACTGTTGAACGTTCTGCCATAGACACGCATACAGAACAGCCCCCAGACATTTTTGATGGCTTGCAATAATATCGTCATTGGGATAAAACAAAATGCAATCAAACAAAGCCAAAGTTTGTAGCTAAAGTTAATAAACCTCGCAGTCTTGCAGCACTTGTGAGGTTTTAAGCTGGGCTTCGTGTTGTGAGATTTCTTTCTGACTTTGACAATTTTCTGAATGTCTCTCCCTCTTCTTGTCCCCCATTTCTCACTCCTTAAGTTTGCTCCTCCTCAGCTCATGTTATTTTTTTCATTTGCTCTGTAGCTCTAATCTAATTTTTGCCCTTTACTCCCCTGTTCTCGGACTTATAATTTGGATCTAACAATATTTTAACACAAATGAACTTGATTTAATGGAGTGGTGTGCTGTTATATCTGAAGCGCCGCTGGCTTGTGTGGGCCCTTGTTGTGCTTGAGTTGAACTGTGGGCTGTGGAGAAACACAAATAAAAAAGGAGTGGGAGGGGAGGGAGGAAGGACTCTGGAGATTGTGGCTGATGCAGACACTGGGAGGGCTGCCAGCTCCACTACTGAGAGACAGAATGAAGCAAAAAACTCAATAAATATTACAAGTAATGGAGAGATATGGTTCACCATGGAGCGCTAGGAGCTAGTTCTGCACCTGCTGGTTATTAGACTCGTCCATTGTGCTGAGCTGTGCTGTGCGCAGGGTGGGATCAGGGTGGGGTGAAGCTGAGTATCATAAAAGGTATATGCACATCACTGGTGCAAAGCTACTACAGTGAACATAGAAAGTGAGACAAAGACTGAATGAATGATGTTTCGATCAGTGAATCTTGCTTCTCTCCATGTGCCACTCCCATATATACTTTCACTGACTGGTCGGCAAATCCAAAAGTGAGCCATAGGAGATGTGAACGCAACACAATATATAACCCAATATACATTATACATCATATAACATAAGCCATTACCCAAGTCCATCAATCAAACATTATCATGAGGAAAGTAAATTGCATTAGAAATAAATATAACAATATAATAAGTGTTTAATTTCATATTCTTGATTGAGGCCACTTGCAGCCAGCATTTTTAAGGAATAAATACAAAAAACGTTCTCTTTGTAGGAGCATTATATTAATATTCCCTCCTCCGTTGAATTGATCTTGAAATGTATTTGCACTGTAAACATACATTCTAGATTATGTCAAATGAAGTGTCAGTGCTAAGATTCATGGATTTGTGTTGATTAGTTTAGGATGAATTGCTCTGGGGTGGGAATATTAATCCTATTGGCAAATTTTTACTTTTTTTTCTTTCTTGAAATTTACCAGACATGTTAAAACTGTTTGGTGATTTGATCCAAACTTTTGATTTATTATTGTCAATTTTTTTTTTTTTTTTTTTTTTTTGGGGCCCATATTACGCATTTTATACCTGCTACATTTCACACTGTTCCCCCTTGTGATGCCATGTGGTAAGGAAGTGGAAGTGCTCCACTGCGTTTTTAAACTCCATACACCTTCACAAGAATCATTTGGATTATTTCAGACCTGGAATTGCCAATCTCTACCAAACTAAAAGTAAAAGGTAGTTGTTAACTTCAAAACTCACAAATTATATTGAGATTTCCCCCCTAAATCTTGGCATTTGGCTTGAACGTTTTGAGAAGTCATAGTTCCAAAAGGCAGTGCTAGAATGACAGCACAAATAAATAAAAAGTTGTAAGGGACACAACTGTGTACTGAACTACACAATTTAGTTATAATAAATTGTGTCAAAATCTCATCTTGACTCGATCTCGTGGACACAATCTTGTGTTTCATCTTGTCCTGTGGGAATTCTGTCTCATCCCAACCCTAATGCTTCATCATTAGACTCATAAAAAATTGATTTTAACCTTCCTTTTGGCAATTTTCCTTTCTCTTTGAAACCATTAACCATGCGAGCCGAGGTGGACTTCTGTGCGTTGTTTTGAGTCCTTGTCACACCGTCATGGCGATGGCTGTGGATCTCCGCCCGCCGTTGGGAGCAGCAGGTTTCATCCATCAGGCCCTTATCTGATCTGGCACCTGGCTCCATCA
The DNA here is from genome assembly GCA_030686955.1 of Odontamblyopus rebecca. NCBI lineage: Eukaryota > Metazoa > Chordata > Actinopteri > Gobiiformes > Gobiidae > Odontamblyopus > Odontamblyopus rebecca. Next base: position 14,718,438 of record CM060672.1, on the reverse strand, counting down.
GTGACTACAACACGCTGCCGACATCCCAGATAAATAAACCTGGAGGAGGCATCCATCCATCTGCGCTTACATATGTCTGCGCATGTACCACACTGGGATCAGACTGGGCTGCTGTCCACTACGCACACTACTGTTACATAGAGCTCCGTTTGGATGCTATTCATTTTATATATAAATGTACAGTCTGATGTAGCACCTTGGCTAATTAATCTTTGTAGCTTGTTTATTTCAGTGTCAATAAGTCATCTATAATGATTGTCAGTTGTTCATGTGATTGTTTTTAATGTCATTTTGAGTTTTCTGTTTTTCCAATGTGTTTTTTAACTACAAATGGCAAATAAACTAACCTAATCTAATTGCTTATCTGGTTATACAATTACAGTGTTATTTCCTTTCATATTCTAGCTCATCCGGAGGCGTGCAAGCTTGTGAGTAGGGCAGAGCTGCATGACGAAAGCTGCAAATTTAAAGGGCATAATGCAACTTTTCCTATGGACAGTCTATCACTAAGATGCTATTGCTTTGCCTAGAATGTCCCACAGTTTGGCATTAAACATGGGATGCTACCAGGTCAAGTTACAGATCTGTGGAGAAGTGACTCTACTTCTATAAGAATGGATGTTTTTCCAGTGATTTTGAAGCACTACTTATATAAACGTAAATGCCAGATATACATGTTTAATGTCATGCTGTCAACATTTCAGCCAAAACCATAACATCTCCATGGAGACAAGCAGGTAGAAGATCCCAATCAGAAAAGTTACATTGTGCAGCTTTGCAAATTTAATGAACTCAAGCAATTTAATGTCCACTGCTGAGAAGAAAATATGTACAACTTCTCTATATATCTGATATGCATGTGATCCTTGAATTACTTCAGCATTTATTTCCATTTTAACTTGAATATTAACGCTCCTGGGTATGTTTAAGCCAATATTCAGTTCACAGTCCACATTTTAAAGACTGCAAAAAACTCTAATAATCACAAATATAAAAAATAAAATCAAAATAAAAATGATCACAAACAAAAAAATACAATCTCAACCACCAGCATGACATTCATTACGTGTATATTCAGATGCCCTTTTTATGTTAAGGAAATACCCATTTGTGCGCACTCCAATTGTATCCCCATTTTAAACTGCACCTCGGGGACTGAGAAAAGTCCATTATGTGCCCCCTCACACAAAGCAACTTCCATTTCCCTGCCGATTTTCAATATGTCTTAAGCCGAGCTGGCCACATCCGTACTCCTATTCTGTATGGAAAATGGGATGATAAAAGTGCACAGGAAATCCTTTGCTTTTTTCATTATTTATTTCTACAATACATGCTCATTACGCGCTATCTACAGTACTGGCAGTTATTATTATGATTATATAATATATTTTTGAATAAACAGGAGATAAGTGAAATCCCCCATCTCGTTCTATAACCTTGGCCCAGACCTGCAGCTTTAGATAATGAATGCAATTAAGTGCTTCCCGCGGTAAACCTGACGGTAAACACTGGCTTTGGAGCGCCACTGTGAACAGAGTTGGGCCAAACACAACAACACACACAAACTACTTTCACTATGCACCTGTCAAAAAGTTACTTACAATAGAAGACCTCCACCAAGGCACTGAGTTGGACTTTGTGAAATACATCGGCCCCAGGGTTTGGAACAAGACTCGTAACTTAGGCCTGTCATGATAACACATTTTCAAGTACGATGTATTGCTGAAGTACATACAGTATAGATGATAAACGATACTGAAACCAAACCATAAAGCTAAATTATCCCTCCCAAAAAATATTCTAAATGTGCAATATTGTTTAAAAAAAAGAACCACAATAAAGAAAAAAACAATACAGTTTAGTTGTTAGAGTCATATAAAATCATAATTCAAACCTCGACAGCTTCGTAGTACTTAAAAAAAGAAATTAGAAATTTCCCACTAGCACAAAGAAAATTATCCATGATAAATATTGACCCCCAAAAATGATGGCTCCATCTGTCATGACGATAAGTCGAAACACTAGGCTATTTATCATGACATGTCTAAGAATCGTCCTTGGGCAAATGCTGTATCCTCTCAGTCAAATTTGTCACATTTTTACTATTTGTGGTTTGCATTTTATCCTTTAGTTTGTTCTTATTTTATTTGAACATTATTGGTCTTAAAGGTGCACTGTCATTAGTATTTGGTGTATTAGTAGTTACATTATAGTAGTAATAGTAATAATGTATTAGTAGTAATGGTAGTAGTATGAGAAGTACGAGTTGTTGGTGTATGAATACAATATAGAGGACTTAAATGCCATACTATGGACATTCTAGATAAATCAAATATATCCATATCCACAGAGTCAAGCTGGTCATGGACCCATAACCAGAGAAGTTGGGGACTTTAAATCTATTTAACATCTCAAAGAAAAAATTCTGTCTCATACTGGGACAGATCATCTATCTAAATGCTTCTGGGTTATTGTGACTCATCTTTCCTGAAAATGTTGACAAAATTCAACCATTACTGAAAGTAATAAATCCAAGCTGAGCCAACTAAATCATAAGTGAATACTTTTGTTGGAACTAAACACTAGAAATGGTCCACAAAGCATTTGACAAAAATTGATAGTTGAACAATTCTCCATCTGTTTCCCTAAAGTGCTTGTGACAGATCCCTGGATGTACCAGACATAGAATATATCTGTGACACAGTGAAATGGCACACCTCATGTTCAGACTCAGTGAAGGAGACAAACGCGTGTCTGCTTCAGGCTGGGTCAGTCTAGCTCAGCGTGCAGACGGAGAGCAGCAGGAGCCTGTCCAGATTCACCATGACGTTCTCATCTTCACCTGTGTAATATTTAAACTAAGATATCCTTTCCCTTTTAATTTGTAACTTGCTGTTTTTTTACTTCATAGTTTGAGATATTGTGTTTGAGATGACATTACCTGCATAATGTAAGACTGTCGACAATGGTTCCACGTTCATTTACCAACTAAAGTTCTACTGTCTTTTGGCAAGGCAGTAGAATCATTGCTATTGTAGAAATTTGGCAAGTGTGCTTGGATGTGCAGATTGTGCAGATCAGCAGCGTCACTGTGCCTGTCAGTTTACCCCAGGGCAGCAGTGGATACTAAAGAGTAGAATGACTATAGATTATACCATGTGTTCAACTGTTGATGAAATAGTTATTGAAGTTTGTAAGTTTTATCACGTTGCCAGAGCAAATTTTCTATCCCATATTCACTAAGTTGCCTAAAGGGGAGGCTGAATGTTCATCTGGCATGAACACTCCTCTGAATACAGTCCAGTACATTTGTCAGGTAAATCTAGACTGAAATTCTCTGTATCTATGATTTACTGTCTGTTCACCTCCTCCTCACAAGCTCATTGGTCATCGATCAATGAACAAAATCTAAACTTCTCTCAATCCAGATAAACATTGTTTTGTGCTTTGATCATTGATTTTACTCTACAATGTTTTCTCTCTTTTGTGATATTATTATGTTTTTCCTTCATGACAGAATTGCGCTGACTGATATACAATTACACATATAGACCGCGTATGTAAACTTGCTTAAACGCACCATTTAAAGTGCTGTACACAGCTGCACTCACACACACGCCTGTCTGATAACTGACTGAATGGAAGCCGCAGGTGGTCTAAATAAAAGCCATATTACTGGGCACCAAAAAAAGCCAAAACAATCAAATTAAAGTAAATGACACCTTTTCAGAAAGCCGGCGTGGGGCCTGTCGTCTGATGGATCCTCATTTCTCTGCACCATTTGGCAGCCGCTTGTTCTGCTTTAATGGCCGCTCTGACGCGCACATGATATTCCAGAGAAAAAGCAGCAAAAGGAGGAGAAAACACCGGCAACCAAGTAGTGTGGTCACAATAGTCAAATTTCAAGCTCGATTTTGATATAGAAAATTGCAATCCATTTCTTTCAAATTTCTAACACAAAATAATGATACTTTATATTATGTGTTATTATACTACATCTAAAACTAGGAGGAGAGAAGGACAATTTTTGTCCTGCATTTTCTTTTGTTTTTACTTGTTTTTGTGTAGACTCTCACACCTGACTGGGCGACAGGTGTGTTGGGCAGAGGCAAATGTTTTTAAGACTCCTGCTCGCTCTTTGTTCACTTTTATTAGGACATTTTTTGTAGTAATACTTCAAATGAGTATTGAGTTTTGATAGTAGTTTTAGTATTGATTTATATCTGGTTTTCAACACTTTTGTTCAGACAACCTTAAATCCAAGGCTCTCTTACAATTACATATTAGAACATTATTATTGTCAATTAAACTATGCTTGTGCTGTAGGAGTTTTTTGATCTATACTTTTTTTAATGGCTTAAATACAGCTATTGTTTATGTAGTATGGGGAAACAGTTGGGTCATGCTCTTTTTTGTTTTAGTTTTTAGTAAAAACACTTTTGGTAATGTGAATTCATGACTGCAATACATACATATAGTGTATATTTCTATAACTGCAATGTGGTCATTTATGCATTTTGTTAAAGTATTATAAACCACAAGTAGGCTCCATTTGTTTTTTCAACCGTTTCACTCATTATTGACAAGTATCCTTTTAGTGATGAAGCGCCCGGTTTGAGTGCTTGTCTCTCAAATCAGATTGTATTGCATTGAACATGTCCCAAAACGCTGTACAAATCATATATACTCCCTTTGTAATGTTGTCACTCATACTCAAATTTCAAACTCAATACTAAAGAAGAGATTCGATTCTCTATATCGATTTTGGTGCCATGATGCTGATTAAAACAATAATTATGAGTTCATGGTTCATTCTTTTAGTATCGATACCTGCCTATATGAGTATCTATGAGTATCTATTAAGTATTAATATCAGACTTTTTATTATTATTTTTTGGACAACCCTATTACAGTGTACACATCCAATCCAAACATCCACACCACTCGTAGTTGTTGTTATGAAGCGTGTGCTCGATACTGTGAGCTGCCCTGGCTCCTCCCCCCGGCCTCCGTCTATCAGCACAACTTCAGACGCCTAATTATAGCTGTCAATCAAAACTGTCTCCCACCTTTTTTTTTTTTTTACTTCGCCTTAGCCCCTTCACGCCCTTGCCCAACTCTGCCCACACTGCACCCAGCAAATTAGGCTCAATCAGACACTACCACTTTACCGAGATACGTGATACAATGTGCTTATTTCAATGTTTTGATTGTCAAGAGTCTCACAATCGTTGTATCTAATTAAACAACAACCCTGTGTGTTGTTGGGATCTTTTAATTTGAAAAGTATTGTTTACTATGTTTTATTTGAGATACAGATTGAAGTTGTGGAATGGCACACTGTGATGAATTAGCATAAATTACTTTTCTGTTAAAGCTACAAAGCGTTTTAGAAACTACTGTGTGATGTGTTGGCACCTACCTCCTCTCACTCCCACTTGCATCACTGCATGTACATATATTTTCCACACCTAGGGGGCAGTGTTGTCCTGTTTAGGCTGCAGTCACCGGTCTCTGCAGTACACTTGGGGATGTAGCTTTGGCTGATTGTGGTTGTGGTGGCGCTTTCCAACTGTCTAATGCTTATTGTAAAAAAAATAATTAAAAAATCACTCCTTGTACGATATTGTAAATACATTTCAGTTTTATATTTTCTTTCACACATTGTCACATCAAATTAATCACATAATATAATATTTTGGTATGATTTAGCCCTTCTTAACAAAATGCTTTCACCCAGTTGGTTTACTTTAATATTTGCTCATATAATGTTTAATGGTTGTTCTCAATGTGCAGAATAAAGGTTCTATATTGTATAAAATAGACTCTTGTGAGCTTTAAGGTGTGCTATAATGTTGTTACCTCCTCAAAAACATACCTGGAGTTGTGTTTTGTTTCATTCACGCATGTTTGAGTAAACCTTGCGTTAGTCTGTCTACATCTCCAATGCTCAAAATGCTCCGTTCCCTCTTGTGATGTGTGATGATGATAGTTTTCAAGATAACAGTTACTTTTTACCTGTTGTTCAGTTGAGTTTGTTATTTCCTGGGCTGAAATGATTATAGTCAAGGTGTATGGGGTTTAAAAACACTGGAGCACAGTTGTGTGACATCACAAAGTGGGTCAGTTTTCTGCTTGAGAAAAAAACTCAGCCTAAATATGCAGGATTTGTGTGTTAAACGTGTGAATGAAACAAAACACAACTCCAGGTCTGTTTGTGATGTGAAAATGACATTATAACAGATCACAAAATAGTGTAAAATGAACGCTTTAATAACTTGAATGGCAAAAACAGACTGGGACGCTGGGTATGAAAAGTACAAGCAGAAGTAGCCTATATAATATTCTACGTGTTCATTGGCTTGAAATCGTAATTTGAGTTTGTGCAGTCATCAAATCATAAAGGTTGCAGTTATTTACATAATAAAATACCCTGTTCAAATGAGAAAATGTCTGTAGAAAAATTCTTGAACTTGAGCTGAAATTCATTGGGTTTTTGTATTATTTTCTCTCTATTCTGAACAGATGCCTGTTTTAAACATGAGCTGCAAATTTAATAGTATTTTCTTTTCCAAAATCATGCGACCTTACTTGCACTTGAGTTTGTGCATGAAGTCATCAGGCCTGCTTGAAAACACTGCTCCCTTAGACCACCATTTTGTCTGAGACCGGCCGAGTTCACAGCGGGTCCTGCTCCAATGCAAATGAATGGGCCAAATGTCAGTGATGTTCTGCTCACCTGCTGTGCCCACAAGTCCACCATCAGCACTGCACTCAGCCCCACTGGGAAACTAACCACGCATTCAGCGCATACAACTGCTCCCCACAAAAGCATGTGGACAATCAAAGAGGAAAATGTACTTATTTGTAACATGGCTGTACTAATACATAGTTTCACTGGGCCTTTTCTTTGTTCTATTCAGTATTCAGACTATTCTGATGTTTTTAAAATGTAAATTCAGAGTTATTCATGTATTCTTGTTCCTGAATACCTCATCAAGACTTTGTTTTGTTTTTTTACCCCTTTATTTTACTGTGAAATCCATTTCTACTTGAAGGTGAGCTTCACCCTTAAATAGAATAGTTTACATGCTAGACTACTCACTTTAAACTTGTCCAAACTAAGGATGCAACAGTACAGTTTTTGATGTGCATCTCAATACATGGGCAACAATATCAGTATGAGTTTATCAATAAATATAACATCAGTATGTTCTCTGTTTGGATACAGTCGCAGAGTTAGGCCTTTAGGGGGTTGTTTTGTTCCTGTATCTGAAAGGATGTCATGCTTAACCCTTTTCTTGCTGTGCCAAATGGCACTGAAGTATTACAGTGACTCTATTGTATTCTGAGGGTTGTACTGAATGATTCATTATTAAATTACGTGTTGTTCCATCCCTAATCTAGCAGTTGTAGTAGTAATCCATAAATTAATTTTGACTTTTAACATTAATGTCTTTTTTCTTTTTTTAAAAAGAGGACGGAGTTGTATTTAAATTGTTGAAATTATTCTGCAGTTCTGAAGATGGTAAATAAATCTCTCACCATTATGAAAGAACCAAAGTTGTAGTAGTACAAGTATAAGTAGCGCTAGTAGTAGTAAATGCAACATATTGCAGTTACAGTTTACAATGAGTTTCTGATGAGTGAACATCAGAAAAAGCTGATCTTCTGTAACTTTTGAACAACTACCAGACCACCAGTAGGTCCTGAACCATAGACCATCTGGTGTAGGACTCGCTTCCCAAAGTCCATAGCAACATTTCTCTCCAGCTCTCTCCCTTACATCTGTCTCGTCTCTCTGTGCGTCTTTGTTTTACATCTTTTTCCCTCTCAAAGCTCTGGTGAACACAAACAGCTTTTGCCGGGGGATTTGTGGATGTGTGAACGCAGACTTGGGAGCATTGGGCGTGCCTTTTGTTAATAGAATACGCATGGTTGCCTCTCCCCGGGGCTGTTAGCGATGAGACCAGAATGAAAATGTTAATGTTTTAGCTGTCGTTGATTCTCCCAGACCCCTTCTATTTACGTGCGCACTTCTGTCAATAATCCATAGCATGAAGAATGAATCTCTCCACAGCCAGGATACCTATGATTCATTCACCTTTAATTGGTTCAATGGTAAAACTCATTTAAATCACGGCTGGGTTCTGGGATTAACTTTTCTAACACCATGCCCACCTGTCAGAGGAGAGAAGTCAATGGCTTCTCAATGATGAATGAGAATAAATGTATAGAGACAATTCTTGAATCTCTTATTGAGAATAATGGAGTGGACCTTTTATTGTATAAACAATGACTGAAAACTGTACCCGAGGCCAGTCAAGTCTAGTCGACAGAAGAAGCTGACCACCAAACATTAGTGCTGCATCGGCAATATAGACAAATATGTATATATATCGAAATCATAATGTAATAGACATGGACTAAGAGAGTGTGGTGTCATCCACTGCGTTCAGTTGCAACTAAATGAAGCTCATCGAGGCTAGCAGTTATAGTGGCTAATCTCCAACCATGGACCATATTTGGACATCTGAGCATGAAAGAGATGGAACCAAAGAGACAATCAGAAGCGAGGTGGTTGACGTTACACGGGTGGGTGCTTAACAATGAGGCTGTCAGTCTGATGCTAATGCCAGTCTGAGCGACCTTGGGCAAAGCAGGCATCGGATTGGTCTGTCATTAATGTTCATATCTTGAATTAGGGGCAAAATAGTAATATCACAGACAGATGTCACAAAGACCCTTTACCAAGGATTATTTCATTCACTCCAGACCCGGTGGTGGTAAACTACTGTTGTAGCCACAGCTGCCCTGGGACAGACTGACGGAGGCGCGGCTGCCAAGCCAACTGGCACCAATGGCCCCTCCGACCACCACCATCACTCACACAGCTTTCACACCTACAGTGCATGTTTTGGTTTGATGCCCGGAGGAAACCCATCCAGACATGGGGAAAACTCCACAACTCCACAAACTCGGGCAACCCGGGGATCGAACCTGCAACCTTCTTGCTGTGAGGCATGAGTGCTAGCCACTCAGCCACCGTGCCGCCACCGTGCCGCCGAAATAGATGTAGATCATGTAGAGCAAGTAAATACAAATATTTTAAGACCAAAATGATGAGGCTCACAGCAGTAGTTGGAGAGAGGGTGACAGTTTTTCACTAGAAAGTTAATTGGAGCAAGAGTTGTTGGAGTCGGAAGTGTGCCCGGGCTCACTTCCTATCTTCCTATTTGGAACATGGTGGTTAGAGCTTTAGCTATGTCCATTTATATTTAGTCTATGATGAAAATTTTTGATTTGATATTAACAATCTATGAACATTGTGCTGAAATGTGCCTGTATATGTCTTTGTTGAGGTCTTATATTGTACAAAACTTCATGATTACACTGCAATTTTCACCTTTATTTAGCTTTAATCATCTCTCTTTGCTGCATTTTTAATGTATATTTTTATTATACACAATACATTTCACCTTTGCTTTCCTCCAAAACAACAATTGCCATATGATTAATTTGTCAGTACATCTCCCATCTCTACCACCAAGTGTGACCGAGGACTGAATGAGCACCAATAAATAATGCAAATTGTTTTGAGTATCCAGAAAGGTGCAAAATCCAATGCATAATATAGCACCTTTGTCTCAATCGAAATGTGATGAGGAGAGGTCAGACAATGAGAGCAGAGGTGGTAGAAGTAGCAGAGGATCAGATCAGTAGGGATGACAGTAATGGCAGTAGAAGATGGGGGTAGGGATAGAAGAAAACTGCTAAAAATAAATGTTTCTGCTTTTTTTTAGAATTTGATAAGAAAAAGAAATGAATAAGAAGAACTACCTTTTATACGTCCAAAATGTGTATTGCAATATGTTTCTTGCATTATGAATTACTGTGTCAGCCCGCATTGCTCTATCAATATTTTTGCTTTATACTGTTCAGCCCTTCTGGAGTAGGGCGGTACAATTGGGAAAAAAATAAATAAATAAAAATTGCTCAAAATTTGCTATTATAAAGTTCACATTTTGAACATGTCCACAAGAATTTAAGAGCATATGACAGATTTAGATGATTCTCTAATTTTGACTTAATTTGGTACAATAACACATGTTGTAAATATAAATTATAATTTTACACCAATCAACAAGTAATTTGTGAAGAAAATTTGAGAAATGTTAAAAATTACAGAAAGCAAGTTTTATATCAAGAATTCCATTCTGATGAGATAAAGTAAGTGTTTAATTATATAGCGCTTTTCACAGACATATGTCACAAAGACGCTTTACAGAGCATTATTCATTTACTCCAGACCCGGTGGTGGTAAACTAATATTGTAGCCACAGCTGCCCTGGGACAGACTCCAATCAGCTCCAACGGTCCCTCCGACCACCATCATCACTCACGCACACACCACTTTCATACTAGGTATACTAGATCACACTAGGGGGATTGCTGTCCAAACTTTGGGCACAATTTACACTCAAGAAACACATTTGTCTGTTACTATAAACATCATTTCACCAAAATAAGGCATTTTCTTATATTTTAATTTGCCAAATGATCGTTTATGTGTGCATTAAGATAAGATAAGATAAGATAGGACTTTATTGATCTCACAGTGGAGAAAGTCAACAGTCACAGTAGCTCCAGGACAGTTTAGTGCAAAAAATAGGGGGAAAAAGTGTGATGTAATCAAGATAAACAATAATAAAAATAGAAATAATAATAATAAAGTGAATAAGTAGATGTACAAAATTTACAAAGAGAATTGAAATATAAATACTATATATATAAAATAAAGAAAGTACAAAAACATTACCATCTATCATTTATCAACTGTCCATCAACTATCATCTATCACTTATCTATCTAGACTCATATATTTCATTCAAATCATTATATTTATTTATTTATCTGCTATGAATTATTGAGTCAATCAATATTGCAGTATCAGTATTTTTGCCTTGTAGCCCACAGCCCTATTGTGGAGCACTCTTTGCATCTCCACCAGCCGGTCCTCATCATGTCCGTGGGTTATCTTGTGGTAACCAGAGCAGCCGCACTTTAATGAGTGTGGACGCTGCCAAAAGCCACCAATCAGCACAAGGACAAACAGGGCTTAAACAAGGCTTACACTATTTGTCCTGGACAGTGTAGCTCCAGTCTATTACCTCCTCTGTGTAAGCACTGGAGGCATTCAATCAACAGGAAGCACAGGTTTACGTACATGCCAGACGAAGACACATCCGCGATATATAGGGAATACCAATACTGTATAAAGGCTTGTTCATAAAGGTTACGTGTTAAGGTTAATGGTAATAAAAAAGCACTCTTTCTTACACAATACAATTTCATTTTGCATTAAATTGTACTTTTACCTACCTTTACGTTTCCTTTATGTTACCATGTGGATGTGTAATCCCTCAGTGGTCCATGTCTATGTGCTCGTGTACTTCTTTTGATACATCTCAAGATCATCCTAAAGCCATTCAGGAAAAGTTTAACTCGGTCCTGTGAATGTGACTTTTTTAATATCAATACCACCTCAAATAATGTCAAATATTCTCTAATCACATCTAATTTTGATGCTAGTTTTAGCATTGTTTAGTATCTGATTTTCAATACTTTTGATAATCTTAGAAAGAGGAAATTGGCTTACAAAAAAGTAATATTAGATGGAGTTAGAAATTGACTTGTGATGTGCAAAATATTCTTGGCTAATCTTGAGTTGAAGAAGCCATAAACTGTACAGTAAATGAAAACAGCTATTACATTATAAAGTTGACTGTGTAATCTTTCCAAATATAAATGGATAATAGAGAAAAAAGCATAATGGTTGATTTTGATTTGTAGTTTGGATTGAAAATTTTAGCAATAGCAAGCAATAGATTTTGGCAGTAGAGCTAGAGGGGGTCAGATTATCATAACAAGAAGAATTTTGTGAATATTGCTATGAGAATATGTTATATAATTCACTTAATTGAATAAAAAAACCCTCCCAAATAAGGGAATGTGTTATTTCTTCACTTTTGTGGGACTTGTCATGTCTAGTACTCAATGAAAACATTCAAAGACATGTTTTAACACTGCAGTACTTCCAAATCAGAAATATACCCATCCTGAATAACAAGTATAAAACCAAATAGACAAGTATAAACTCACTGACCACTATGGAACCTACCTGGACAACTGAGAGATTACACAGATATAAGACCAGATAGTAAGATAAAAGAAAAAAATGTTGAAAAGAGTGAAGAGTGTGTTGTGGTGTCAGAATCTGTATCGAATTTATTCATTTTAATATCGTGACAACACTAATAGGAGATCAGGAGGTGAAGTTACAGTCCTCTTCTACAAAGGGCAGTTGTGTATAGTGCAGCCCACATTTCAAGGCCAGAGAAAACATGGAGTGGCCGCAGCACAAACAGCTGAATCAAACTATGAATCATCTTCACTTTCCACAGACACACCTCCTCCTGCTGCTGCCCATTACAACCGCTTCACCCTGGTCTAGGCTCCATCATCTTGTGCAAATTTAAGAATGGCATTTCCTCTTGAATAACATTGAGAACAAAATACTGTAAGTCACTAGGTTTGTTTGCTTTCTTGTCTGATTAATTCATCTGTCAGTCGTGCCTATCTGAACTAGTCTTTTTAGAGTATAAGATAAGATAAGATAGGACTTTATTGATCTCACAGTGGAGAAATTTAACAGTCACAGTAGCTCCAGGACAGTTTGGGGCTCAGCAGTGACTGCCCAATTCGTTCTGGAAAGAAATTTCCCATTCATTTTGCTCATAGACATTCAGAAAAATATGAATATAAAAAATTGTGGTATAATGTGGTAACTACTGATCACAAGACCTTTAATTTTATTCAAACGGAGGATGGAGAAAAACGAGACAAGTATGTACTAGTAGTTTTGGCTGATCTGGCACACTTCACTATCAACAACTGCAATGAACAATTGTGGAAAACCATCTTATAGATTTCTAAAGACTCAAATATTAGCAGGTTTAATAAATATTAAACACTACAAGGAAGTAAGTAAAAGTAAGAAACACTTAATTTTACATATTATTGTGTACAAATTTTGCTAAATGAATCTCGCAGCGCTTTACTTCTTGGTCTAATGAAGTTTATGACTTTAGGTGGAGCCACTGCCACTCCTCATCCACCTTTTCAAACTTGAACCTGAACCAGAAGGACATATTTTGTGCTCTTCTGACTCTCCGTATCCCAGAGCAACTGTCACAGGGAGTTCATAGGCACGCAGAAGAAATCAAATAAAATATTTGGTGGCGGATGGGTGCTGACAGTCCATAGATCAGTGGGGAGGGGGCTCTGGAGTGTGCACTGGACTGAGCCTGATGTCACTCCTCTGCTCTATCTGTCTCCAGCCTCTGTCCTCGTGTGGAGCAGGGAGGAGAATGTGCTCATTGTAGCTCAGATTGTTCCTGAAGGGAATAGAACGTATCAGTGTTGTCTATCTGAGGATTTTTGCACTTTATTGATTTTGTATGAGAGATTTTGGTATCTATGTGTGTCCTAGTGTAAAATACTAAAGCTGTGAACTCGATTTTGAAAGAAAAGACTCAATGTTTGTGTCGTCCAGGTGGGATCCATAGCAAATGAACCCCCGAACTGGAGAAGCAACTTGGATAAGCTGTGGAACATATTCGATCAAAAACTTTTGTCCAGTTGACAGAATCGAATTTCTGCTTTGCAATAGTGACAGTGTCATTTTTGATACCTAAAATGTCTTTTTTTAGACAACATTGTCATTTTCAACACAAAATAATAGTTGTTTGTTATTAGGGATACTCCGATCAAATACTGGATTGGGTATTGGCTTCCAAATATCTGTTAAACCATTATCCTAGTTAGACTATTTACTGGTCATAGTTTGTCCTGGAGGTTTGAATTTTCATTTTTACAAAGCTGTATATCGATACTTGCTTATGCATCAGATGTCTTTATAGCAAACTATAGGACTTTTTCCAAAACTTAAACTTTTTTCTAAAACTCAAAAATCAATATTGAGATTCTACTACTACTACCAGTACTATTACTACTAACCGATACTAAAACTTGTATCAAAACTGGATACTCTTTGAAACGAGTACTTATACTGAAATGTCACACAAATGGATCCTTTCCTGAAGTTTTTTGATTGATATTGACATAGGCATTTGCATCATTTGAGAAAATCCATGTATCGTCCATTCCTACTTCCCAACCACAGATTGGATCTCTTAATGGCTAGTCACTTCTGATTTTCCGTGAACTGATTTCACCTACCGCAGTGATGTGGTCAGTATTTTGGCAGTTTAAATATAACACAAATTATATGACGCACTGTTACTGTTATAAGTAAGCCTTCTAAGTCAGGGGTCTGAGGGAGGGGAAAAGTCTACCTCCAAAATCGAGCACTTCCAAACCTCAAAAATACAATGATTGATCTGTTTTGTTAAGCCAAACATTTCCAGACAATCAAATTATCTACTATCTATTCTGAATTTAACTGTGTTTGGTTAGTAAATATTGTAATATATATTGGATTGTGGATTATATGGAACTTTCTGGAGGTGGTTTTTCTACGTGATCCAATGGAAATGGAAAGTGAAAACCATACTTCAGAACATTCTCCATGGAGATGAATAATTTTATGCCCTACTGTGGAAGATTATAGGCAAAAGAAGAACATTTTAGTGGAAACAAGCAGGATGAGGCCATTCTGCAGGTCATTTAAGAGTCAGGATTGTGGAGATGCAAGCCCAGTCAGAGTATGGAAGCATTTTCTCTGTTTTTCAGGGCACTAAACAGAACCAAAATGAAAAAACAGAACAAAAAACTAACATACTCTTAGTCTTATATTATATTTTAGTTCAGCCTTAGCCAAACCTCAAAGGCTGCGATACTTTAGATAGTTTAGACCTGCATGCACACGATTCTTGTACTGGAGTCTTGTGCTGCTCCGAACAGAATGCTTACTTTATTAAACTTTATCACAAAGCAGAATAATCACACTTATTTTTACCCCAAATCGTGCAGCCCTAATTGTAAATGTAACACACGTGATGTTCCCTGTTACATTTTTCAGCCACATCCTGAGTCATTTCCTCTGATAGTGAACACTGCAGTGGCATGACATTCCCCTGTGTTGACGTGATGTTGCCGTGGTGATGTGGGGGAGATCTATGGAGCATCTGTGCACTGTTGATGACTGGGACAAGTCGGTATCAGATGGCCTGACCGCTGCCATGATCAACAAGGGCCGCTGCGGCGAGATAACAAATCACACTCATAGGGCACTCTTTCAGGAAAATGAAAAGCCGTCCTCCAACTCGTGAAACAACACAGTTCAATCATTTTTCAGCTCTGGGCGAACTCCAATCTCGCCATTTTTAAAGAGTGAGAGCATTAGACACAATCAGAGTCGGTTTTAAAGAAGCATTTGGTAAAGACAGAAGGTAAAACTTTAATGATGTAAATACTTTTAGACAAACACGATAAATTTCTAAGTGTGATCAGTAATAAACCAACAATTTTGAAGTCTTTTCCCGTTTAGGGTTAGGGTTTGTCAAGTTCTGTAGAGTTTTGTATCAAGCTTGCGTATATTTTTGGAGAATAATTGTATGGGAGCATGGATGACGTAGGCTCGTGGGCTTCTGAGCTGAGCATTGAACAGAATCTTAAAACTAATCGTACGGACGGTTCAAATAGGACCCGGAGAGATCGCTAAATTACTCAAACATGCATGGATGACATCTAAAACCTCTTCATGCATATTTTTGATGAAGGAATTGTGTTATAATGGATAATGACATGGGTATACAGTCAGCACAATAAAGACAGCAACATCTGATGCCGATGTTTTTTTCCTCACACACCAAAGAAATCTACAATTTTTAAATTCATAACACATTTGAAATAAACAAATACATGTTCAAAATGGAGTGGGAGGAAGTATAAACTTATTTAGCTCCACGCTTTTCCCCCATTGTTTTAATAAATATGCATTTGTTACATGTTGGGAGGATTGCCTTGGGTGACGTCTACAGCCTTGTGATACTTCAACTCCATTTACTTCACTTTTATATAAATGTGTCTTTCTTTGTCTATAGTTGTTTATTTTTCCTAAATCTGCCTTATACAATAGCACACATCGTCCATTTACTTTGACACAAAACCCTGAGTAAATATTTGGTTCTTCTCCTGTCATTAAACTTGGCCCAAATGATTCATGGTGTTTTCTCAAAAAGTGGTGGGCTGAGGTTGTTTGCCCTCTGCTTTCTCTCAGTCAGCTATAAAATTATACACACAGCCCAAGCTGCTAACGTTAATCCTCTTACACTGTTTTTAAGCAATATGTGTTACCTCTGCGGCATTACCTTTCTCTGTGACGACCACGGACACTAGGGATAATAAGAGAAATTCTTCTGTATAACAGTAACACGGTGCCACTTTAGTATAGGGACTGTGTAAAAATGGCTAACTGCCATCTTTTCAATTAAAAAATTATACATAAAAAATAAAAGTGATAAATGTTTGAAAAAAAAAGAAGATAAGCTTTTAGTAGTTAGCCATTAACAAGGGACAAAACAGAGGGACCAAAAAAAAGATAAATAAATGAAAATTAAAAACATCATCCTCACTCACAAAACTACACAAAAACGACACTGGGCATACAAATATTCTTTATTATTATTTTCTTCTTCTATTCTTATGTACCTTTGTGGTCTTTCTCTGTAAAGTAAAGACCTCCGTAATCTTAATTCACTCCCACCGCTCAAATCCAGACTCAAAACTCATTTATTTAAATTAGCCTAACCCCCATTAATGCACTGATGTTTACAACCTGCCCTGTATTGTTTTATAGTTTTTTAATTGTGTGTTTGTACGGTGTCCTTGAGTGCCCAGAAAAGCGTGTTTAAATAAAATGCATTATCATTTATTATTATTTCATTATTATTTATTTACTTCAGTGCCCCTTTAAAAGTAGGTCTGTGTAACTTTTTGTTTGAGGGTCCATCACCTTACATTTAAAGGTCAATTACAGGTGGTTTTACAGCTCAAAAATACCTAGAAAAACAAGCATTCTGACTCTGAGTGAGGTCGTCTCTCCACAGATCTGAGCTGTAACTTGGTCTGGTTGGTCTCCATGAAGATAGAAAGTTTAATACCACACTGTGAAACATTTCAGATGAAACAATGATATCTCCACGGAGAAAAGCATTTGATGGACACCCACCAGAAAAGTTACAGAATGCACCTTTTAATGGAGGTGTGCCTTGTCTTGAGTCTGACGATACGATACATGATATCCATGTCACGAGTCGATAACCCTAACCCCGATATATATTTCAATATTAAAACAATGGATGATGTATTGCAATTTTTCAATAATTGTTTCTAATAATATCGTCAGCTACACCTTCACAAGAATCAAATTATATGAAATATAATTTATTACCTTTTTTAACTCATGAAAACAGTGAATGCAACTAATGAATTTTAATGAAAAATATTATTTAAAAAATTGATTCAGATGCATTTTGAATCGATTCAAGAATTGTGCAGTGAAGTATCACGATATATCACTGAATCAGTTTTTTTTCTTACACCCCTACCTTTTTATATTGCTAAATTTCCTTTAAAAGCATTATGAGTACACTGAATACTAGCATACCATTATGACATTGCTAAGGATTAATAAGTGATCACTAAATACCAATAACTTTATTGCCCCAGATCAGACATTGGACAGCAAGAGAAAATGTTGTCTTCAAATCATTAGTCATGGTATGCTGGCAGTGGTCTCACTTTGTCCTTGCATTCTATACAGAGAAAAATGTTTTGCCATTGCAGTGGATTAAGAAAAAGAACTGCCTGGAATAAAGAAAAGGGAACTATAGCGTGGTCCGGTTAACTGCAGCTCAACCACACTTTGTCTTCGTATAGAATATTAGCTGCAGACCTTTTCTTCTTTGGTACTGGTACTTAAAGCTGCTATATTTTCACAAAATTGACTGTTGTGAGCTTTTAGCCCTATTAGAGTGTTGTTTCCTCATCAAAAACAAACCCACAGTTGGGTTTCGTTCACACATTAGAGTAACTCTTTATTATGAACTTGTCTACATCTACAAAACTCAGAATGTTTTGTTCCACCTTGTGATATCACAAAGTGGTAGTTTTCAAGTTAACCTCTATCTTTTAATCAGCAGAGATGGGCAATTCCATTGCTGAAATTATCCAAATGACAGTGAAGGTTTATGGAGTTCCTGTTTTCTGTATCCTTCCTGTATTACCACATGACATCACAAAGTATTTTCTGTTTGAGAGAAAAACTCTGCCTAAATATGCAGGATTTGTGTGTTAAACATGTATGAAACAAAACTCCAGGTATGTTTTTGATGAGGAAACCAGATTATAACATATATCAGGCCCTTTAAATAATAACTGCTTTTCAACACCATTATTCTAACAATACTTTTTCAGTGTCTATTCCACTGTTACTATTAGTTTAGAAGCACAAACAGGATATTAAAGTTCAAAAATGATATTAAATACAGTTTATTTAAAGAAGAACTGTAGTTTTGATTTGTGATGTGTAATATTATGCCTCATAAAGATATATTTTATTGACATGCAACAACTTTCAATTAGAAAACTTTTGAGGGTGTATTTTCAGAGCCAACATAAAGTGAGTATATCCACATCAGTCTTTAAGATTCGCAGGTAATAGCATTGTTCCTTTGTGCCATACAGGCGTCTCTAGAGTCAATAGAAAATAATGTGTGCGTGACCTTAAAACTCCTAAAACATGAAGCAGCACAGTGAAATCCCCCGAGACGCTCACGAAATTTAGTCAAGAATAGCACTTTTTGTTCCCTTTTATAATGCAATGTCAACAGTAAGAGAAAAGAGTTCCTTACTGATAAGACTTAGTAATCTCCAGCACCAGCCGAGTGATTTGTGACTTAACTCAATTTATATGTAAATGTAATATTTCCTGTGTAATGAGCTTATTTTATTATGTCGGCATCGGCTCGCTTTGTTTAGTGTCATTTCAAGTGGCAGACGCAGTTGCCATTAACTTAAACTCATCCATGGTAGTAACCAGATACCAAAAGTAACTAGATTTATTTAAGTATTGAAGAACTGGGTACGTTTGTCCTAAAAATGAGGACTACTACTACTACTTGAGGATTTCAGTAATGAGAAAACTGTAGTGTCTTAAGAATGTATTTGAGGATTTCAGTCGTTTGTACATGAGTAAATAGGCTTGTCACAATAATTACTATACTTACTGCACGTTACTTCAGATTTGTCACGTTGTTATGTACAGTTTTAATTTTTATTATTACTATATTGACTTTTCGTTCAGTATTTGTTAGATGAAACAATACTTTTCTTTGTACTAGTGGAGAACTTTGTTATTTTTATGTTTTAGGTTAGATTTGAGCTGTATAGGGTTTGAATTCATAACTTCTATTTCTCATTAAAGAGACAAACTAACTACTAAAGTGTTTCATTCTGCTATTTATGTAATGTGGTTAGTGTTTTTATTAGCCTTATTATATGTTTAGAATAGCTTTTTGGGATAAATCTGCTTTAAGGTTAATGTCCCAGTAGCATAAATTTCCATATTATCGTTTCTTGTCTATATTTTCTTCAACAATATAAGATACTTCAAAATTAGGTATCGTGAGAGTAGGTAAAGTAAAAAGTGATCTAAGTAGTACTAGTAGTTTGGTATTATAAGTAATTGTTTGTACGGTACATAGAAAACATAAGGATTGTCACAGAGACTTTGCTGATTCCTGCTGTAGAGACATAATTCTTCATATTTAGTAGTAGTAGTAGTTGTAGTAGTCTTTGCTGCAGTTTCAGTGATGCCTCTGGTCATCGTAGTCAACTTGAGAGAAGTATTTTATTTAATAACTTTGTACAGTGCTTCGGGTCATCCAGACCTACTGGGTCATAATTCGGGGTACGCTTGCGTCCGTGATAAATAGATAAAGGTTAGCATATAGCATGAAAGCTAAATCACAGTGCCAATCACTCCATGATAGAGGGCAGAAGATTTACTGCGTGGAGAAAGTACCTCTTCCACTTTCTCATGTCAGGAGTGTTTGGAAGTGTCCATTTTTGACCCTGACTCCAGTACCGCCAAACCAAATGGATTTTCTGTTGACGTTTGGCGGAGAGGTGAATGTCGTGAGAGAGAGCCACAGCATCACGTCACGGCCAAGATCCATTTCTGCCCAAACCACAGTGAACCCAAGCACTCGGCGGGCTCTGATTCACTCCTCCCCAAAGCTTTTCAAAGTGCAGTCACCAGAAGAGTAAACAAGGCTGACACGTCGACTTACAGAACGCAAACACGGACGATACGCACACTCCACTTTGGTACATCTCAGCAGAGCTGACACTTGTGAGGCTGGGGCCACTAATGTACACACACAGTAGCACTTCTACACACACATCATGGTGCGTTATTGTGGCAGATGTTTATTTTTATATGGAAGAGATGAGACATTTCTTTTGTTTATACGTATATGCAAAATTAGCATTCAAATCATGGTAAGGAAACTATTTTTTTTTAATCTACATGTCAAAATATATGTATTTATTGTGCCAAAAGTGGTAGTGTCAAATGGTATAAAAGCTAAATTACTTTACCAAATTTACTGTACTATATGGTTGGAGCTTTAGATCAAAAGCGACCACTATTTATAAAAGCTGCAGCGTTTGGAGCAGCAGTGCAAAACAAAGTATAGACCCTTTACGGCCCACGTCACAGTGACGCCGCAGCTCTCGCCGGAGGAAAAGGGGGAAAGGCTCATTTAATGGGCGCTGTAAATGTGTTTCACAGACTTTAATGTTTACTTGCTGTGTTTTTGGTGTCAGAACAGGAGAAAGAGCACTTGTGGCTAAACTAAGTTTTACTGCATAATTACCAGTGGACATTTATTCACAGAAAAAAACAAAGATTCTGATTGAATCCAACATGAGAAACAGAGGGCAAAGACAAAACGGTGCTCATGTGTTCAGCGCACGCTTCATATCAGGTAAAATAAATGAAGTTTAAATGCCCGGATGTGTTGGTTTTATTCTGTACAAATCAGAAAGTTTCAGCACATTAAGCCAACTATTCCCGAGTTTAATGCACTAGCAAGTTAACTTAGTAAACAACACGATGTCATGTGTGCCATCCTTTGTATGTATATAAATCTGCTGTTGTGCATTATTCCACGACTACTTTAATACTTTTATTTCTGAACTACCGTGTCCAAGTCTTTTTTTCTTGTGGATCAAAAGTCTTGCTTTTTTTTTTTAATACAGGGGATGGGAACATATATGAACATTTTCTTATCTTGAAACTATCCCAGTTTTTGTGAGTTTTGATACTTTTTTTACCACACCGTTGAAGAGGTTCCAGTGCTTCATTGTCAAGACGAAGAAGATGTCCCTGACTTGGTGGTCACAGAAGCATTATACAACAGTCAAAAGAACAAATGGCTTAATAACGACTTTGGAAACTTAAGGGCTGATTATTGTGCCCTCAAAGAAGAGGGCAACCAACTGAAATACTGTTTCTGGATAACATGGTCACTGTGTGGCTCGTACTAATCTTTGTAGATCTGTTGTCTCTAACAACATTGTCCAAAGTGTGTTAAATAATAAGTATGTATAATACTGTGTGTACATACAAATGTAACCAGAATTACAATACCCTTTCTCCTCAAACTTTTCTGCTGTACAGAACAAAACAAAAATTTGATAAGTTGAAAAACAAGAGGGTATTTCCATTTCACTTGAACATTGTGCACTTGACATTTACAATGAATGTAGGCCTACAAATATTTATTCTACTGTAATTACATGGGGCTTACCACCAGATGGTTTCTTCTCAGTTCTTTCACAAACACGGTCAGTGCATCCTCCACAGCCATATCATGTCTCCATGCTGCTTCTGTGTGGTGTATGCATCAGCCCAGCCTGCCTCCATCTGCATTTACCAAAGAAGCTGTAACGGTCCCTCAGTCAGTGACTATACAGACCGACAGTTCCAGGATCCAATTCAACAGAACCTGTCATTTTTTCCTCTATGTTTAAAAACAAAAAAATCCCTTCTTGTTCGCACACAGCTCCTCTTTTTAAGGGGTCTATTTGCCAGAGCAACGTTAAAAAGAAAACTAAATATCAGGATGACTATAGATAACTACTATATATGAACATGCTTGAGTATTGAGTATTTGCTCAAATTAAGGAATAGCAAATGAAAATTGGAATTTTTTTTTACAGAATAACATTTTTCATGTGCTATGGACGACTGAGGGATTGACAGACAAACTCAGGAATGATTTGTCTCATTATCTGTGTGGTGTTTTCAATTTTACACTGAATCTCCTTTTTGAACCAATGTTGTCAATTTATCCAGGCTTAGAATGGCACAAGTCTGAATCACATAGTCCCCAAACTGCACGAGCTGACAGTGTAATAGTGGTGGTAGAGGAGTGAAGAAAAACGCCGTCCGGACTGCGATAACGCCGAGCTGTCCGACTCCTCGGAGACGAGACATTAGCCAAATCCCGGCAGATCACAGGCCCCCGGATGCAATCCCGTTTTCTCCCCGCGTGGTGATAAGAAGCCTGATTATGTGTCAGGCTTCAGTCCTACCACCTCCTGCTGCTGCCTTAAATCCACTCATGACAAGCTCCTCTTCCTCTCCTCCACTCCGACTACTCGCTGTGGTACACTGTGAGCTGAAAGTCAAGACGAGGATTAAGGAAGTCTGCGAGTGACTGGGACTGATTTAATTGATAGACCCTTTTCCCCAAGACCGAGCGGTTTGACAGACGTGAGCGGAGCCGAGGCATCTGCCAATAATCATTTTCTTCATCAGCTGGAATCTCAAGATGCAAATGATGGGTCAAATTAACAGAGTGAGTTTTAGGATGTAATGTAAGATAGATTGGTTTTCAAGGTCAAAGTATGCTCCTCTTTATGTCCGGCTATCTTGAAATCTAATCTAGTCTTCTCTAAATTAATTATAGGAATTTTATCTGGAGATCAATAAAATGTTGACATGTTGAAAGATCTGATAACGCATAGATGTAACATAGGATAACTTCACCATAGTTCTCCAAATACGGACTGCACGGATTGCCGAAGGAGGTTGAAGTACACTCATGATCTGTGGTCAAGTTGAACTATTAATTCAGTTTAAATGTTTCAGTATTCCCTTAAAAACTAATAAGAATGATTTGATTTTTATGTTACGCGACTAAAGGGAGAAATCTGTCCCTTTAGAATGCTTTTTTCACTTAGGTAATGAACATATAATCTAATAAATCTTTGAAATGAAGCTCTTTTCCTGTTGATCAGTTCTTAAAGGGCTCATATTTCGCTATTTTCAGATCTGTTATAATTTTGTTTCCACATCACCTCATATCTGGAGTTGTGTTTTGTTTCATTCACACTCTGCATATTTAGTCTAAGTTCTTCACTCAAATGGAAAATGCTCAGTTTCCACTTCATGCACCTTCACTGAAATCATTTGGATAATTGCATCCCTGGAATTCCCAATCTCTGCTTTACTAAACATAAAAGATCGCTGTTAACTTGAAAACTACCACTACATGACATCACCAAGTGGAACAGCTTTGGAGATGTAAGACCGACACAACTCCAGGTATGTTTTTGATGAGGTAACAACATTCTAACATGGATCTAGGACATTTAGGTATGGTTATTTGTATCAAATATAGCTTTATGTAATTTCACTTTCCTATTTACCAAATTGTCAACACAATATTTTTATGTGTGCACAAAGTTTTCTTGAAAGGGGCCCTTCAAAGTGGCATCCGCAAATTAGGGCTGGTTAAATGCTTTTAGCACTTATTAATTACATTAGGAAACCAAATTGGGCAGCCGGGCTTTGATTTATTACTGGCCTAACTGGTGTTGTCACTCGGGGAATATGCGGACGGGGGCGGATGTTGGAGCGCTCATATGTAAGAGACGGAGAGAGACAGGCCTGACCCCGCCACACATCTGCTGAAGTGTCCACGCACCGCAGAGCTGGACATGGGACAGTACAGGGCCCTTGGACATGGGAGACAGCAGGGGACAGCAGACCATTCAGCGCTGTAGGGGTCGGCTTCATAATAGCCTGTCGCACTTAGTTAAAACACTCATAATGACAATTAAAAGTGCACTGTATCGTAACTGCAATTTTGCTAAGAGGTACAGGCATAAAAACATACATGGTTATTCATCTTGAAGACACTTTTCTGTTGGAGGGTCCGCCACCAGCTTGTCTCCGTGGCAATGCTATTGTTTTGTCTGGAATGTCCCGATATGGCATTAAATGTATCCATTTTGCATTCACTCAATAACATGGGCTTTTATTTGCATTTTGTTACATTCTTACTGTGAGCGGGCTCGCCACTCTGCTGATCTGACATGTAACTTGGTCCTGCTGTCTCCATAAAGATAAATAAGTGCAATGTCATATTGTGGAACATTCTAGGCAACACCATAACAAGGACTTACACAGTGCATGTTTCCAATATATATTCAACATTGCCTTAAACATATTCCTCTTTTCTATTTTAAATGTGATAAACAAAATACTTTTTTGTTGTGGAAATAACTTTTTCAATAAATTAAGGGAGCTCTTGCTGTAGTGACCCAGTGATCTTTTCCACTCACCATTAAAGAAAACCTCTCCAGCACAATATATTGTACTCATTATGATTCAAATGCTAATAAACACTTTGTGGTATTTTGCATGCAGAAAACAAATGCTACAGAGAGAATATGTAAATTATCTTTTGACAAAGGTTTAATATAAGATATATTCACCAAACAAATGATTTCCCCAAAGGTTAAACTGAAAAGATAATCAAGGGTGACTAAATGAGTTGTAAAGAAAAATAAAATATATATTTTTTTCAAAAACAAATGAACAACTTTTGATAGAGCAATTGCAATTCTACAGAGTATTACTCTGACTGTTTTCACCACCACCACAAAGTTAAAACTCACATAAAATCAAACAGTAGGAAAACCACCTGAAATGATATTTTAACTCCTTTTGTTTACAATGACATTAAAGTGCTCCAGACTTTTCCTTAAACATCTTTACATGTTACTTTCTTGCAGACAAACCAACAATATAATCGATTCAGTAGCTTTGGCTCAGTGAAGCACTCATCCACCACCCCAGATGTCAGAGGATAAATTCCCACTCCCTCAAGATACTTCACTCACATCGCCCATGACTGTGTGTGAGTACTGGACGGGCTGAGGGACAGATCAGCACCTTCACTAGTGTCAGTCTACGCTAAGGCAACTGTGGCTATAAAACAGTACCTACCACCACCGACTATGGACTGAATTAATAATACAGTGTCAAGTATCTGAGTGTTCAAAGCCCTATACAAATCAAATGCTTTATTATTGAGACTTATGTTTTTGTCAAAGGATTACACCCCAACTCCCACATTGCCTAGTATGAAAGTGGTGTGTGCATGCCAGGACTCCCTTGCAAAAGAGATTAGTAATCTCAATGGGACTTTCCTGGTTAAATAAAGGTTAAATAAAATAAAAATAACTCATCCTTAAAGGTCTGATATTATAATGCAAAATTGACTCTTGTGTGCTTTAGATCATGTTATAATGTTTTTTATCCGGTATTAATAGCTCAAAATGCTCTGTTCCACCTTGTGACATCATGTAGTGGTAGTTTTAAAATTAACAGCTACTTTTTAACTTCTGTTCAATCGAGATGGTCAATTCCAGGGCTGAAATTATCGAAATGATTCCAGTGAAGGTGGAGTTTAAAGACGCAGTGAAGCACTTCCTGTATAACTACATGACATCATGAAATGGAACAGAGTATTTTCTGTAAGAGAAGAACTCAGCCTAAATATGGAGTGGTTTTGTGTTACTTATGTATGTTTTGATGAGAAAACAACATTATAACAGATCCTAAAATAGCGTAATAAGAGCCTCTTAAACTGTGTGTATTTTGTTTGCCAAGAAGAATCCAAATAGAATGATTATTGCAAGCTCTATAATAACTGCCCCTCTGCTGACCTACACCATGTGTTATAGTTTCAAATCCCTACCGCAGACATCACCTAAAATATTCCACATTTTATTCCTTAAGCGACAGTATTGAGGATCTCGGAGACAGTTTGTGGCATTGGTTCTAGTCTACCGCTATGCTAATGCTCTTATAATGTTAATATTATTTACTGCGTGTGCGGTTTATATGATGCAACAGTTACACATAAATCTGTCTTGGCAACACTTGGGACATATTCTAGCGTGTCTTCTGCCACTTGATAAATAGCTGTCATCCTTGGCTTCTCTTATGGTGAATTTTAGCTCTAGTCATCGCTGCCCCGTCTAATAACTCTTCCTGCATTTAAGCAAAGCGTCCGACCTAATAGACCGCTCTCAAATCACACATCCCAGGACGCTGAAGTGCTCCGAATGTCACAGCGCATTTATCTCCCCTCTTTGCCCCCCACCTACCCCCTACGCCCGGGCTCATTATTTAACCTTAGAGAGGTCAAATCCTCCCTGCAAGACTGGCAGTGGGAGCATGAATTAAAACTAAATTGCGTAACTAGCTATTGGACAATTTGAAAAAGCTTTAGAAACGCCAGTATACAGCGCAGTTAATGGATGTTGTTATGCGTGTCACGATGAGGGCAGTAGAGGGGGGAGGCTTTAGGGGCCCAGATTACGACCCTCTTCCTATTAATATATATTAGAGGGGGGGCATGTGAGACTTGTCCTGGGCCCTCAATTTTCTGTGAACGGGACTGCTCATGATAAATACTATATGACTGATCGTTCACTATATGAAAGCTGGAACAATATTTGGGGCGCACAGGATTTATCGCTTCTACGTTTTCTTTGTAAAAGTGTTGAGATTTGAGGTATTTTTTGTTGTAATTAAATAAGATTTGCGCTGTACTGGGTTGAATAACTAACTTCTTTGTCTAATTATTGGTTCATTCTGCTATTTATTTGTTGCAGTTCATGGTTTTTGAACAATAAGGTCTATTTAAAAATTATTTACTGTGATTATCTTGCATTATTGTATCATTGGCATACAGTAGTTATCGTTTATCGTCTTATCGTTATTGTGACAGGCCTAGGTGTCCTGGATGGGACTGGGTGGCTGAGTGGCGGGTAGAGGCGCGGGTGACTCCCTTCACTAACCTGGCAGGGGAGCTGTTGAAGGGCGAGGGGAGGAGAGCGGGTGCTATGGGTGCTGGGTCAGCATTTGGCACACCACGGAGGGAGTAATGAGGCGAGCACATCTCCAGTCTGTGGCGCAGTCTGCGTTTGGGGAACCTCATCGACTTGTCCTTTTATCTTCTGAGCTGCCTAGTCAACCATGATACCTACTGATGCTGACATTCCAGGAGCATGTTTGTAAGGCTGGTTCGAGCTCCGTTACCACAAAGAACCGGTCACCAAAACATGTCATAAGTCTGCGCCTTTAGTTGTGGCATTAATGGAGGGGACTGATTTTTGAAGTGGGTCAACAAAACATCAACAGCATTTATGTTTTTTTATTCATTTTTTTTTTAATTTGTCGGTTCTAGTTGTGAAGTCATTAACACTGAGATGTCAGGCTGGCTCCAAACATTATCTTTGTTGTTTAGCTCTTCACACCATGCATGTCATGATTAAAATTTTTGATGTATAATGCTACATAAAATACCAAAGTAATATTGAAAGTGCTATTTTCTGCATAAATGCTTGTTTTTGCATTAACTCCAGTGCAGTTGTGTTGTGCAGTATGGGTCAAACTCAGAGATACATAATAGTATAGAGAGCTTTTGCCACACCTCCTTTATGGTCGACACATTTATCAGCAGTACATGTCTTTTTTTTAGCCAACTGGAGCCCTAGAAACTACCTTATGCCACTGACAGAATAACCCTGAAGCAGATTATTCCTCTTTTCTAAATGTATAATAGCATTAAAATGCCTGAGCTACTTAGTTACTTAATTGGTTCTACAGCTCAGATTTTATGGTAATACACAATGATAATACACAATGGTATTACACAATGATAATACACAATAGTAATACACAATGCTAATACACAATGGTATCACGCAAACACATGCTCAACAAAAACACAGAGATATTCCCAAAATTTCCTTCTTTCATTTTCATATATTGAATGACACAAGTACTAATTGTGACAGGCCTATCTCACACTGTAACTGATGCAACCGCATTAAATTGCCGTCTCTTGATTCACACAGAGCAGTAATGCAGGGTTACAGCTACAGGGATGCCTCCGTGTTTATCGGCTTAAAACTGAATTTCATTGTGAAAAATTCAACAGGCTTCGAGCATAATCTGTGGCGAACATTCTTTAGCATTTTGGCTGTCTGCTGCAAGAATTGTGCTGCAGGCTAGCCGCGCGCTGCCAACTGGACAGCTAAATTTGGATTTACCAAACAATGGAACCAAGATCCACAGCTGTGTGACCATATTTCATGGAAGATGCAGCTTATTTCTTATTCCCTCAACCATCCGATGTATATTTACAACCCCAGTATGGAGATGACCCAATGAAACCAGGAACACAGCTTTTCTGTATGGGGGTTTTTAACAGACGACTGCTTTCTAACTGTCAGCACAGCCAGGGGATGAACCAGAGTTGTGTAAAATATATTTAGTGAAAGTATGCTTTAGAAGGAAGCCAGTATGTTAATGTTTAGTCTACTTTAAAAGTAGTGCATACAATCCAGTTCATTTTCTATGTTAAATATTATTTAATTAGGGCTGCAAGATTAATCACAATCAAATTAAAATCTCAATCTGAATGGGAAAGCCAAGGCTGCAGTTAAGTACCATTAAGTTCCAATTTTCCTCCATTATTTACTTTTATTCTGTTAAAATATTGCTAACCCAGTTGTTTAGATCTGTAAAATGTAAAATGTTCTGAAATGTAATTCTTGTATTAGTTTGTCAGTTAATATTTCAGTCCTTTTGTCATTTCTACTGGACATATGGAACATATGAACGTAAGTGAGTAAAGTTGATTTATATAGCGCTTTTCACAGACATAGGTCACAAAGTGCTTCACGTACAAAAGATAAAAAAAAACACATTACATACATATTAAAATCAGTCATCACAGCTCTAAAATCTAAGAGGGCGAGGACGCTTGCTGAAAGAGAAATGTTTTTAATTGCTTTTTAAAAGCATCTAGGGCTGCAGCTATCGATTATTACAGTAATCGATTATTCTGTCGATTATTTTGTTCGAGTAATCGTTTGTTATTGTCGTATCTACTTTGCACATGTTAAGTACACACCACGTGTATTGACAGATACACGTGTTTTGGACATGAAAAACGTAATTATCGCTGGGCTAAGGTTGACTTGCCTCGCGGTTTCTTTTCCACTTGATGTAATGTATGGGGCTTTCTGTTTAGATGTTGTAGCATCAGTGTTGAGAAGGTGACTTTTAAAATGTAATCCCCTACAGATTACAGATTACAGATTACATTCCCCAAAATGTAGTTTGTGACATAATCCATTAAATTACTTAAAGTGAGTAACGTAATCTGAATACTTTGGATTACTTGATATTGTCATGATTTTTAAAACTACATAAATGTAGCAACCAACTCCTGCAAATTCTTGTTTGGTTTTAGACCTGGATTAGTCCTGGTTTTAGATCTGGTTTAGACCTGGTTTAGACCTGACAGTCCTGGTGTGAGTTCTGGTTTAGAGGCGCACAGGAGGAAGCGCGGTCCACGGAGTGTACGCGACAAGACACGATCCACGCACAGAGTGCGCGGCGTACGGGAGATGAAGAGCGTGCGGCGTATGGGAGATGCGGGGTGCGGTACACCGGAGGTTATGCTCTTATTATACATCCATGGGCGCCACGCTGTTGTGTGTACAGTGAAGTGCAGTGGTCGTGCGGAAACTTTACCTCTACCACAAAAGGTTCCGGCCATCGCCGAGCGTATGAAAATAAAACGAAGCATCGAGGCAAAAAAAAATAATCAATGCATTTTTCTAATCGATTAACTCGATGAATTGTTTCAGCCCTAAAAGCATCTACACACGTTCAACAAGTTCCTTTAAAACATTATCTCAAATCTAATCAAAGCTTTTCAGAAAAATCACAATTCAATATCTTTCCAACATCATGCAGCCCTAATATTAATATAATGGTAATTTTAATATAATAATGTAGAGGTTTTATTAGAGCTGTGACAAAAACTGAAGGATTGAGAGATCACGATCTCTACATAGGTCGATCTTGATGATAAGTCATGCACATTTTAATCTTCCCGCTCACCTTTTCTCCACTTTCTCTCATCTGGTGTTCAACATAATCCAAGTTAAGGAAAGTAAACGACTATTTCACTGTTGATGATGAAACTTGTCCTCATTTAGTGCACGGACATCGCACATTTTTTCTGTTGCTAGCGCGTGCATATGTTTCTGTCACTAACTGTAAAGCGTGTATGCATTCATTTTAATATATCGTACAAACTCACTCCAAACTTTAAATGTGATTATTGTTCCTATCAACACAAAATTAAAACTGTTGTTATCCTGACACCCTGTCTTTTATGTCTGAAGTCCACCTATCTATGTTTTTAATAAGATGGAAGATCCAACCGCAAATCGAGATCGAACAATATGGGGGGAAAAAAAATTTTGATTCTTTTTTTTCCCCCCCATATCGCCCAGCCCTGGGTTATATTGGTTTCAGTTATCAAAATGCAGGAACAGTGGTGATGCACGGTTTGCTGGGCATGGAGGAAAAATGCACTGTAAAAGCATCGTTCAGTGTCCAAAAAGTGTTCTATACATAAACAGATTTTTTATTATTATTATCTTTCTAAAATCCCCTTCAGTTTTACAAATCCCCTGCAGTTCAGATGGTCATAACTTGTAACTATAGGTAACGCCATAGGTTAAACCACTGTGTGCCTGTGCTCTGATGTATTGTGAGATCTTTTCTGTCATCAATGTCAGTGAGGTTAAAACTGCCGTGGTTACTCGGGGCCTCTCCATGTTTTCTGAGCCGTCATGCGCGACTGTTACCGTTGGTTCAAGGAGATCACGCTGCTCCCTGTGCTGTGATGGATTTTTATGGCGGTCGTTTGCAAAGCCATGATTTCATATAAGTCTTTGTCAGTGACCTATGAAGGACCGGCTTGACTCCACAATGATCTACGCATGGTTTGGTTCACACACAATTAGAAAAAGGTGCGGCTACAGAGGTGTACATGAGTCGATAGCATCACCAGGGAAATCAATCATAAACGCTGCCTGAACAGAAGGGCATGTATGGATTTATTGATCTCTGTGCGACAGCTCCGCACTTGAAATGCACAGGAGGGAAACAAGTTACAATTTGTGTCAACATCTGAAACCAGACAAAACTCTGAAATATAAAATACAGTCTGGCAGTCATGCTAGATAGCAAGTCATTATGGTCAAACGCACTATAGGATTTGAAAATGTCATTACTTATCATTTTGGAAAGTATCATATAGTTGACTCACACATTACTACTATTAGCCTTCTTAATAGAAACGGCTTTCCCACAGTGTTACTAACAGTACATAAACACACAGAGGCAAGGTGCAGTTATTCCCAAAATTGACTAGACTACACTACTATTACACGAACACTCCTACTAAATTAAGCAGGGACATTACTTGCGAATATTAAAGACTTGTGAGCTTTAGTGTTATTACTAGGGCCCGGCCGATATATCGATTATGGGCTCTTGGAAACATATCGGCTATTGGCCACAATCTTGCCGATATGGGCTAATATTCCAGGTGGACATATTTTACCTTGTTATAAATCTTAGACTCTATATTATGCCCATTTAATCCAATTTCCAGACATATAAATGTCCTAATATGTGGCGCCTCATCAGTATTTATCTGAGGAGTCATTTGTCTGTGTCTATCCCGCCCCTGAACGCATCGCCATGTGCACTTGTTTACAGCCGCAGCCATAGATCCATGTGCGCAAAACTGAGATTATTTTCTTTTTATGGACGATCAATTTGAGTCTGGATTAAAAGGACTTTTTTAGTGAAGACTTGTGATCTGAGAGGAGCCTGTGTGAGCGGCGAGTGTTGGTTTTGAAGCTAGTTTTGGTTCTTTCTCATTGGTTAGCGATTAGCTGCTGTAGGTCCCACACATAAACATGCTGTTTTCTCTCCTATTACCTATTCTGTCTTCTATTAGTTACTATAGTGGCCATATATGTGTTACTGCACACGCATTGATATGTAAATGAGCTGTGAATAGATGTGTGAATTATCTGCATTTTGCATATCATTAATTACTGCGGCGCACATGCATTTATCGCTAAAAGCTAATAGCGGTAGTTTACAGTACTTTGTTTACTGGCTAGAATGTCAAGCAAAAATGCCATTAGGCCGAACTACTGTCTTTAAATATGACGTAAAGAAGCAAAATAACAATAAATGTTGCCTAAATAAACCCAATTGAAAATCCAATAGAGCCAAACCTACGTTTTATAAACAATTGAAGATTTACAGTGAAGTTTTGCATCATAAACATACTGGCGATTCTGTCGGCAGCACCAACTTCCATTTTATCTGTATCAAATCGGCCACAACAAAATCCATATCGGTTGGGCCCTAGTTGTTACCTCATGAAAAACATACCTGGAGTTGTGTTTTGTGTCATTTACACATGTTTGAATAAGCCTTTATTATTAGTCTACATAGCTCAAAATGCTCTGATCCACCTTGTGTTGTCATGAAGTGGTAGTTTTACAGCTCAATCAATAGCTAGTCGCAATAGAAAGAAGTAAAATTTTGTGCACTGGGAGCCAGAGAAAAAGTCTAAAACAGAATATTGGCAGGTTATAGTCACCCTCCCTGAATACATTTTGAGCTTTGCATTCTCACAACAACAACAAAGTAAGATCTGGCCCCGTTCCCTGCCACAAATGGCCCTATTATTTTTGCCACGCGCCCCCCGGTTACTCAGAATAAGCTGTATTTATCTTTGTCAAACAGGCATCGTCTGTGCAGCTCTCTCTTCTTAGCCTGTCTGCTGTGCCTGCTCCAGCTCCACTGCCACCCACCACCGCACACCAAACAGCCCACCTCCTGCTCTGGTCATGAAAACTTTAGTTAAATGTATCAGCAGTTTGGAAATGACAACAAATAAGTTTACTGCTCTTAGGATGCAGGTCTGTAATAAGGAGTTTTCAAGTTGATCTAGAAAAATGTAGCATCAAAATGATCGCAGGTGAAACCATAAAAATTATAATAATACCATACTTTTGTAATGTACTCGACAAGCCTCTCTACACTCTATTCTTTGTAGATTATTTCAGTGGTGGTAAGGAACTTTGCACAGAGTCAAGCAAAGGAAACTGCAGTATTTATAGTTTGTGCGGCCCATGCAGCTGCAGACATTAGAAATCAAAACTAGCTATTAGGAAATCCTGCTTATTTCCATGCCGACTGTTACGCATAGCTGTGAATTTTCTCAAGCCAACGCAGAAATTCTGGTTCATGCAGATTGCGTGTGAAGGGGCGAGGTGAAAATTCTTTTGAAATTTGGCCGTGCAGACCCTCTCGGACCTCGCAGATGTGTCAAGCATAAATCAGGCTTAATTCAAGCCCATCTGCCTCTCTGACCACCAATCATATTTTAGGACAAGATGAGTGATGCCTTTCCCAAGGGCACAACAGCGGCATGCGTTGGTCCAAGCTGGACTGAACTAGGTTGCATTACATTCTTGCCACCAAGCCACGCAATACAAGTACTAGTACTCATAATATTAGGACTAAAAATCTATGATTTGTCTGATTTTCTACCTTTATTGGCAACTACTCCTTTTGCACTTGAAACACAGTGGAAAATGATATACTTCCGGTACTAGGGCCGGTGCTATTTTTGCAGCTGCGGCTACCAAATCTTCATATTTCCTCACACAAAGTACAGAGAAAGATATTTGACCTAAAGTCTAACCTTATGTTGACTTCTTTCCACTCAACAACATTTTGCAACAACTATACTAAATTGTTTCACCTCGAACATGTTCTCCCAAATTGTATGGACTCGCACCGGGATAAATCCATAGCAACCATGGAGAAGTCAAGCACTCAAAGCCCATGTGTTTCTGCGTGCGTATCTTCCAAACCACCTCTCCCTTGGCTGAGCCGCAGTGGTGCGCTGGATTGATGGCTAACACCACTTTCTGTGACCACTTTCCCAGGACTCCTCTCCACCTCGTGTCTGCCTGGATGACTTTTACAGTGCTTTCACCAAAACCGACAATTTACAATACTTGGAAAGACCCGCAAATAAGCATTCCTCAGTTTCTCCTAATCTAGTCTCAAATGGTATTTCTCAAACCACGGATTGAAGGCAAGAGAGTCCCATTGGGTTATATAGGCTGTGCTGAAGGGCTATTGTTTTGTTTGGACTTGGGGTTGAAGAATGGCTTGCAGAATGGGGCTTGCGTGTCTTTGGCTTGTTTGGATTGGAAGGTGAAAGCTGCAGAAAGAACAAGAAATGTGTCTACCTTAATAAAGCAGTATTACTAGCTTTAGATGTGAATCGTTTGCATGGCTCCTTCTTAAATGTCTTTTGGAATTGTCTGGAAAAAATGATAGTACCACAAATAATCCTTCCTATTTACCACAAAGTCAGAAATACTTTAATGTTGATCTAAAATCATCTGACTTTATACCCAGAGTTTCCTTAGTTTATTCAAGTGGAAATAGATTGAAACGAGCATTTTTGCCCAAGATCTTCAAAAAATAACTTGCGTTCTTCAACAAAATGAAAACTTTGTTATGGAATTTATAACTGAAGTCTATTCTTACCCGGCTTTCTGTTGCTTAATTGAAAACTTTATTAATAATACTAATTGCGTGTGGATTGGGTGTCGCCCGCTGTGCCTGCCACCTTCATTGGGTGGGTTTGCCTATCTTTGGTAACCACCCCAAAGAACCCATTGTTTCCTTTTCCTGAGTTAATGATATGCCTATCCTATGCTAATTCCCCTTGCTGTTTTAATTGTAGTGCTTGCGAAGGCCCACCTGATGTTTCTCCCACACTAATGATGAACAGGTCTGAATCCAATGCAGTAAACAAGGCTATTTCCAAAGTTTCTGCAATGGGAACTTCAAAAGAATGGGAAACTTCTGCCATTCTTTCCTCTGTACAATGAAATTAGATGGTGACCTGTTTCATTGCACATAACAATTATTAGGGATGGACAGTTTGCCGATATATCATACCGATGTTTGCTCTTTTTAGGATAAGAGCCTTAAATTTTACATACCGGCCTATATTTCGCTCTGGCCAAACAAACTACCTAAATACACTTTATTTCAACACTGTAGTAAGCTTTGTAGTAAAACGTGCTATGAGTGAGTAAATTAAAATGTAATATTTTGGGGAAAATAATCAATCCGACATCCAAAAAATATCATCAGACTTTTATGACCATCTGTTTCTCCGGATGCTAAACAATCCATATCTGCAAAAAAACAGTGAGTCAGTCAGATTTTTCCTTTTTTAAATGCATAGTTATTGTTTATAATGGGTAAAGAAGTCACAACATCAAATTTCAGTGATTATTATAGTGATTATTTTAAAATTCTCCATGATTCTTGGCATCATGACAAAAACAACAATGGAATCATGAATTACCAATCCTCAAGTATGTGACAAACCTTAATAGATTCTTTTTCAGACCAAGGTTTAGTTTGTTTTCATAACAGCTAGATAAAAAGGCAGTTTTGCATAGATTAAATATTACTTACTTTTGTTTCTAACATTTTTACAATCCTCTTTTTTTTTCCTTATGATTACATTGTGTCCAGTTTAATCACAATCATCACATTACCCAATTCATCGTGACAATTGCAACTCTGGCTCACACGCCAGACTATATGTTCGTCTTATTGGTTGCAAACATCAAGAGGTTTATGTCAGAAGACCTTGAGTAGGGGATTTTTCCGTCTATCCTCTCCGCCATCTTGTTTATGTAACCCAGCAGTTTACCTTTTGATTTGGTGGTTGCCAGGGTCTTGTTTTTGTGATCAACCGTTTCTATTGATTTCCATTTACCGTGACTAACAGCCCTGTGGTCACAACATGCTTCAACGCATCAACAGTTGACTCAACATTTGGCCGTCTGAATAAACTCTCCATGATATTCTCACTGGTTTCCTTTGGCGGCTCAAAACTGCAGAAAACCCATTTCCAGCATCTTGTACAAATGCCTTTTGTGTTGTCATGTGCAGTTGTCATGGATGTCACTGTTTCAGAGCACTATCCTATAATTACACTTTCTCTGTTTGTGCATCACTGTTCACTTCACTTGCATTTGCGTTTTCACGCAGCACCATGGAACATTTAAATTTCCAAGTATAAAAAAAAAAACATTCTAGGTCTCTACATGCAATAACTATGACAAAGTTAAACCAGGATTAAACTAGATTTGAACAGGACCAATCAGAGTCTAATCCTAATATAAATTAAACATTAACTATGAAACTATAAACTGTCCCAAGAGCAAACTTGGTCCGAACCACACTGCATAAACTAAAATCTAGCCAAGTTAAGATGACTTGGATGAAGAAAGTTTTATCATGATTTGAGTAAATTTCACTTGACAAGTAAAATGATCTACCAAGACCATTTGTACTTATGTAAATATGAAAATACATCTCGTTACAATTAGGATAAGAAAAACAACTATTTGCACTTAACATGAAAAACAAAATCTAATGTTTGGATTAAGAAAAAGCACACTTTTACCTTACCTAGATATTGGTTTTGCAGTGCAGAACTAAACCAAGCTTAAATATGGAAAAATTTGCAACTAAACATCAAGTCTGAATGAAAATAGATTAATTAGTCTAATACAGACCTAAACCAGAACTAAACCAAAACTCAACAAGAACTAAACCAAATCTAAACTAGAAAATGCAGGACTAATCAAGGACTGAAACTGGAGATTTGGACCACTTTACAAACTGTAATATATAAACTAGAACTTAAAGTAATAATAATGATGATAATTTTAATATAAAAATACTAATGATTAATTGATAATCAATTCTCCCGGCGCTTGATTAAGAAAATTTTATCAAATGCCCATTCCTACTGTGGACCATATGAAATGCTTCCAATTTATTCAGTGGAGAAGAGAGGTTTTCACAATATGGTGAAAGTTTTGGATGCTTGCTATACAGTCAAATCGAATCGTGTTTTTTATTTTAAAAATCTAAGGGGGGGTTCACTCAGATCTGACCTATAAATTAGCTTTACCTGTTTGTCCCCAAGGAGATGCATGAGCTGAATTAAGACTTGTTCTACATGTGTCCAATGTTCAACAGTCACCTTGGTGACACACTGCACACATTAGCAAAAACTGCTCAATATACTCTGAAAATTCAAGGAAAAATACAAAATGGATTTAAACATCACATTTTCATTTCCCTGTGATCAGTAAGAGCGTTCATGGTGTTTGATTTTTAACAAAAAGGGTGAGAATGACTAACTGAATAACTGCTAGCAGCTTGTCACAGTAATTTTATGTGTAAGAGACTTGTTTCACAGCACTAATCATCCCACCTATTGTAGTTCAAACCAAGTCAGCTCTTTCTGGTCAGATTGTGCTAAAATAAAGCTCAGATTAAGTTTAATTTGAGTAACAGAGCTTCTGACAGAGCAGTGCTTTCAATTAGCTTCACACCCCCAGGGAATGTTATTACATCAGCTAGTATGAAGTATCTACACCAATTTATTGAACACTTCCAAGCAAAATGATAACATCTACACAAAGACAAGGATGTAGTCGCATTTTCACCCAAAAAGTTCCATAATGCACCTTCTAAACTTTATACTGAGGACGCCCAGAATAATCCAAATCAGCAAAAACGTCTTCGCTCGGAAACCTGTACCACAGTTTACAAAACGGTGACTTTTGTCTAGTTTGAAACAATCTCACAGCCTTGAATGTGATTGTGGTTCCTGACTTTTGACACTGAAAACCACTGCAGCCTGATTTATGGAGATGTCTTCAAGAATCATAACAAATCCACGGCCACAATTTTTATATTCTCTGACTAAAAATAAATTTCAGCGGCTCCCTAACTACACCCCCTCGCACAAACAAACCAGTGGAAACTCCTAATCCTTCGCGTTCATTCGGATGAAATTTCCAGGCTTAAAACAGATCATGTGTTGGTTGATTACACACCATTTGTAGCAGCATGCCACTTGGAAATGACCTTCTCTCCAGTCTTCTGAACCGATGTTTTAATGATGCATGAAATTTGCAGATTAGCAGTGTTAGTTTTATTTGAATGGCTCCACCAGCTTCGCAGTCGGTCATAGGTGCCCCTGTCATATTTATGAGAGCCGAGATGTCTATTCAAAGAGGACCTTTCACAGCCCGCACATGGGAACAGGTCAGCAAATGTCAATCGCACTGATTCATATTTCATGTCAGAATGGAAATGTCTGACCCATCCATCATAGTGTCTGTAATAATGTGTCGCCAAGAACTGTACTTTTCCTCTGTAAGACAAGTGGCGAGTGACTGAGGTAGGAGTTTCCCAGAAGTAGGCAGGGAGGGAACTTAGAAAGGTTGTTTTTAGTTCAGAATGATACGACTCGAGTTGGCGTAAAATTGGCAACTGAATATAAAGTGGTGTTTTTAGTCTCAGCAAATTCTGATATCCGATGTTTTTGATGATACTCTATGGCAGCCTTAATTGTTAATGTTTTGTCATCGATGAAATGCCCACAAGCTTTTGCAAAGTTGTAGTAAAGGAATTTACTATAACGGAATTTATTTTTTTTTAAATCATTATAGTCATAGTCATAGATCTTGCCAGAAATCTCTTAAAATTGTGAGGTTTAAGACCTTACAATACTGTTACCTCCTTAAAAACATACCTGGAGTAGAGTTGAGAAGAATTCAGCCTGAATATGTAGAATTTGTGTGTTAAATCTTGTGTGAATGAAACAAAACACAACCCCAGGTATGTTTGTGATAAGAAAACAACATTATATCATAGATTTGAAAATATCATCAGTGCAATATAGACCTTTTAAGATTCATTGTGCCTCCATTTCTGAGGTGATACTGGTTTGTTAGAAGACATGCCTGATACACTGAGGACAGTGGTCTTTATTGGTCTGATATGGAAAAATTCCCCTAAATTAAATATAATGGAAATATTTCTGCATATCGACTCATTAACATCCAACAGAAATGAGCGTATTTGTCCAAAATACCATTCAAATAAGAAGTAACCCAAATCTCACCTATTTCCATAAAGGACTAAACCAGGGTTAAAAAGGGCTAGACTAATCCAGGACTAATCCAGGACTAAACCAGGAGATAATCTGTTAAGAACCGTGAGCGCAGAGCGCAACTTCCTCTTTTAGAAATACAATTATCACAAATACTACCCACCTCAATCGGTCTCAAAGACAGAATTCCAACTGGGTGGCAACCAAAGTATAAAGCGATAATTAAATAAATAAAGATTTTAACTCGTTTACCTAAATTAGAAATCTAACAACGTGCTGGTGCCTTTAGGCTGTATCAACAATTACACAGAAAAAATGAGCAGCGAGTGAAGTCATAAATTACACTTTCCATCGAATCGGAATGAGCAGAGGTGCTACTTAGAAGTCATCACCCATCGCAATCTGAATATTTCATCAGGGCCAAGAGGGTTCATATTGTTCTGGTCTCTCGCTCATCTAGAAAAGTGTTTGGCAAATTAACTTTACATGTAATGCCATTGCCAAGTGTTGATTGGAGTTTTTAATGAACCGAATGAGGCCCTGAGCTACTGCAGCTGTAAACGGCCTCACATCTCTCTCTCACATTTGTGTACTGATAAGTGTTATTAAATACATGTACATGATTTTAATGGAAGTTTAGATGTTCCAGTTAAAATAGTCACACTTTTTGTTTTAAATAGTGAAAAATGCTTAATTATTAAAATGTCAGCAGTAAAATATGTGGTGACTGAAACATTGAATGTGTTCTTAAATTTCGTTGCAGTTTACAGGATGGAAATTCAGAAAACTATTTTTTAGCCAGTTTTATGTTTGCTTATTATGATCTAAGCATCAGTATAGGTTTTTATGTTTCCTTGTGTGCTTGATTTAGTTACCAAACCATCTTTATATGACTGAGAGCTAGTGTTAATTCTATAAAAATGGCTTATGTGGCCGACAGAAATACTTTAGAAATACTAAGGCCATAGGGATAGAATGAGACACGAGATTGGGTTCACAAGAATGAAAAAACTGATTTATAATGAATGTGTTTTTAGTCTTTTTGGAAATACAGTTTCTGGAGAGGTTTTACTCTACAGTCTTAATTATTTTTGTCTTAGCCAAATCTTAAAACAAACCTCTCACAGTCTTCACAATTTCACATTTCACGGCATGAAATCCTGCTTAAAAGACACTACACCCAATATAACAATATAACATATTATTGTTGACTATGTGCAGTGGTTTTTGACTGCATATGGTGTTGTGCTGAAGATGCCTGTGCTGCCTGTGGTGTATTGGCACCTGTTTAATAAATGTGTGCTAAATGACCCTCATTGTGCAGTGTTTGTCAGCATTAACTGCACTCCTCCGCGCTCAGACTAATGCCACCAAACCTCCGTTCTGACAGCCCGCAGTGATTTGTCGAGCTCTCAGTGCATATCGTCATGACGTTTCTATAATGGACCGGTGTTTTTACGCAACAAATGGCATAATGACAAGAACAACCAAACCCATTTTTATTCAACGGAGTGGTGCAGGCGGATGCAGCAGGACAGTGGAGCTAACAAACCACCGCCAGCCGAAGATGGATCTGTATTGATGATAAATTAAAAAGAGATGTACAGGAGTATTGGAGTGAATGCAGCTAAAGGGCCCTCCACACACACAGGCTGTCGATAGATGCTCAATAAGACAAACAGGACATAGGCTTGGTTCAGCCTTAGGGCCATGCTGTAGGAAATGGAAGAAAACATTTGCATTTTAATTTACTTAAAGGTCCTACATTGCGCAGAATTGGTTCTTGGTGCTTTAAGCCATGTTAGAATGTTACCTCATCAAAAACATACCCAGAGATCTGTTTTGTTTCATGCACATGTTTGAGTAATCTTGGATTATTTGTCTATATTTCAAATGCTCTGTGTGATGTCAGCAGTTGTGTGATGTCAGCAGTTGTGTGATGTGGACTAGTTATTTTCCAGTGAACAGCTTTCTTTTACTTTTAGTTTATTAGAGATGGGCAAATCCAGAGCTGAAATCACCCAAATGATTCTAGTGAAGGTATATTGAGTTTAAAACATAGAGTTACACTTCCAGTATTACCACATAACATCACAAGGTGGAACAGAGTGTTTCCCATTTGTTTACATGCAAAGTGTATGTGGATGCGAGGCTAGGGCGTACTGCGTTTTTGTGGTGCATCTTCAGGCATCTGCTTGGTGCGAATCTGGCGTCAACAAATCGGGGACAACAGTGACGTAGCCACATTATTATCTGGAAGAAGGAGAAGCAAGAGAAAGACCTGGGAACCGGGGCGGGGAGCCGCAAACACCAGAACAAGAAACTCTGCGTCGTGTCATTAGTGGAGTATAAATATTTACACACCACTGCTGCCAGGACTGAACCAGGACTGAACCAGGACTGAACCAGGACTGAATCAGGACTGAATCAGGACTGAACCAGGACTGAACCAGGACTAAACCAATGTCATCAGTGGAGGAGAAATATATGCATGCCGCAGCTGTCGAGCAGATCACCTCCAGGTTTTATATAATAAATACACTAAAGCCACTCTCTCAACCTGGACTGCCATCAGTCCAGGAAAATTGCACTTGTTTCCAGGGCAACGGACGCCCTGGACAAGCATCTAAACTACAAGAGGCGACTAAACTAGACTAGAGGCTTTCAGCGCGTTTTTTAACACCCCTTTTTTAACACCCTGGTCTGAACGCTCTATTAGACTGCTAGTCACTCCAGATCTCTGTAGAAAGTGTTGTCCTTGTGAGTTATCAGTCTAACTAATGCAAAACCTCAGTATGGTAAAGGTTGGTGGACAAGCAAACTTCATTTTACCTATACACCGTTTTCCTGCTGTGATGCCTGCGTTTTGCTTGTCTCCATGGAGATGTTATTGAAATGCCTGATGTTTCACAGTAGCATCTACTTTGTGTTTATTCAACTACAGGAGTTTTGATTGACAGTTATTGAAGAAGAAGGGTTTTTGCTGTAAACTGCCTGCCTCCATAGAGAAAAGTTGAATGAGAAAGTTGATGAGAAGCTTTCAAGGGAAACCATATTTTTTTGGATAAGCGTACA
This sequence comes from Odontamblyopus rebecca, assembly GCA_030686955.1. Lineage (NCBI taxonomy): Eukaryota > Metazoa > Chordata > Actinopteri > Gobiiformes > Gobiidae > Odontamblyopus > Odontamblyopus rebecca. Next base: position 14,675,989 of record CM060672.1, on the reverse strand, counting down.
GAAAGTATGGCTTCTTGTTGCATATCAGATGAAAACATTGTCAAATCGCATGTAAAACAAAGCCTGATTTTGCGGCAGGCCGTGTAACATGTGTTGCTGTGTCGTCTGCACGCTAAGCTTAATCAATGAAACGGACCGGAAACTTTGCAGACATCAGCAGATCTCCGTCATGCGTGTCACCGCTGGGGTGGTTCAGAGGACACTGTCATCATGTCAGTGCCCACCTTCAACGTATCCACCGTCACCCCGGCAACCGCATCACCTATTACGAGCTTATTTGTACAAAATAATGAAATAATACAAGTACGATTAACAGGCTGTGAAATGGGCAAGTGAGAGGGTGAATAACAGAAAGGAAAGGTGCCTTTGACAGGGATGTGCGCTCTGACCAATTGAGTTAATGCATTTCTTTGAACAAATGACTGCGCCTAATCGGAAGCTTGTTAATTGTTGCATACGTGAAGAATTGTAATGAATTGTAAAGCAGTTTGTCTGACTCTTCTTTAAGAATAACCACTATTTTTATCTTTGCCGGTGATGGAAAATGAATCTGCCTTTAGCAAATAAATTACAAATCAGAATAGTTTATAGGATTGTCAAAAAGATACCTAGATACTAATCCATTTTGAAGCAATTCATGGGTTTCAAGAAGAATTAGAAGGATTTAGCTTGGCAACCGTTCTTGTTAAAACACAAAATCAGTTGATTACATGATGAATATTTTTAAAAGGGCTCTTTCTTTTATCATACACTCTGTTCTACAACATGGTCGTAGTGCTAGCGAAGAAGGTATAGTGTCCCAGGGCTTTTCTTTGGTATTGAAATAGAGACATTTTAGTATTGTAAAAACACTAGTTTCTATGTATGGCATAATTTCTGACCTATATTTGACCTTGTCCTTTTTTACTTGTATTGATGTATTGATTGGCAATAGTAAAACATCATGTTAAATCTAAAATCATATAAAATAATTAATCCAAACTCTAACTACCATAAAAGTTCCAAACAGCAAAGTAATGTAATGTTGATGAACATGTTGGAAGTTTCTTGTTTCTAACAGTACTTGCCAATTTCACAATAGTAAGTTTATATGGACATTCCTTTTTTCCACTTTGGCAGAATGTAAGCTGCTGTAGAAAAGTACAGTGGAGTTAAATACTTGCTTTGGCCAGTGACGTGTCCATGAAGCGAGTAGCTACACTCTTTATGTAAAATAAAGAAGTGAAGACATTGGCTGCTTTAACCTATGGGCTCTGGGGCCAGATGATGTGCAAGCCGCCACCACTGTGATTATGTGCACTCTGTGAAAGAGCGATACAAAAAGCCCAAAGAAAAGCAGGGACAGAGGAACAGGGCAAACGCAAGACGAGTTAGCTTGAAATTGGTGAAAAGTTACCTAAGCAGACCTATTATGTAAACTCTGTAAACTGTTCAGAGGTTTTAATTATGTTATAGTTGTTTCCCCTTCTCATTTACCCTCTCAAAGTTGTATTTGAAGTGTTTTTTGCATGCTTTTATTTATCACTGATTTCCGTTTTCACCACTACCGACATATGCCCATTGCTCTCTATTTTGTTCTCCAATTTTATTTGCTTAATCAGTTATACACTTAGGATTTGGTAGTATTGTGTCATTTTGGCACAACTGAAGAAAATAATGTGGTCCTTGCTAGTGTTATGTGCAGCTATCCATAGGACATGCTGACTTTTTGTTGTGATGACGTTTATTACGACGTCAGCTCCCAACGCCAGGGGTCAGTGGACTTGTTTCTCCTTATTAAGTTGTTTTAGATTAATATTGTGATTTATAGCATCATTGTTCAGGGGTGTCATAGCTTATAATACAGTATGGCTTAAGCACAATTTGTCTATATAAGTCTAGTAGCTCTTTATTTGCCTCTTTATCTCCATGAGTTTGGGTTCATCCATGAGGTCAAGTGCATACAGCTCAATATTTTCACCTAATGACATTTTAGCACATTGAAAATCACTGAAAAAAAGACAAATGTATATTTCACACCATATTATATATTAAGAATTTTTCAGGTTGCTATGGGAATGCTTTACCAATGTGAATGTATTTGTATTTATGTTCTCTTACTTTATGAACAAAGGCGTTGCTAGTGTTATACCATTTTCTTCTGCTGCCATTTATTCAATGTTGACAAGCTGTTTAGGAGCAGGCTCTGTTTTATGAGCAGCATTAATGGATTATACTTGCTATGCATTAACATTTATGGCACAATATTCTCATAAGAAATGTGAGTATAATGTAGCCCGCTTTTAATGTGATTGTATCTGCGAGTCCCAGAGCCATGGAGGCCATCGGTCTTAATGGTGGCAGTCACTTCCATGTCCTTCTATTTAAAGCTAATGATTCACTCACTGATTATTCTTCATTAGCCCTCATACCTGACTGCAGCGGCCCTGTCATCTTGTTTCTTAAATGGCAATTCTCATGATTAATCGGCTCTATTTTTGTTGTACATTGGGGATGACATGGTGTGGCCGCTTATCAGTTTCTCGTCATTAGGTGAGGGCCTGACAATAGGTGCAGTGGCTTATGTCGACAAGACTTATGGGTATAATGTATGGCCCACAGCTTTCAGGTTCAAGATTCCTCCTCACTGCTAATATTTCTTCATTTGTGCTGCCATGGCCAGTCCGTCAGCCCAGAGTCTCTCCACATTACCAAAGCACTCTGTCCCACTGGGCCTCGTGTGGCTAAAGACCTAATCAGTAAATGTTTGACCGCATACATTACACTTAGATTCAAACAGGAGCATAAGAGTTTGACTTTGATAAGAAGTGAAGAATCCTGCCTTAAAGTAGGCACATAGAGTGTGCTGGTGCACCTCCAGTGAATAGAGCAGACAGCAGGATGAGCTTCCTGTGCTTTGTAGTGGCACTGATGGAGAGGAGCTGTCCCCACAGCGCTCCGAAGATGAGCCGTGTTGAGCCGGGCCAAGCCTGCATACACAGCTCAGGGATTAGCCTGTGGTGACATGCCACTGAAGGAGGGGAAGCTGCTGATAATGGTGTTGCTGCAGACTGGGTCAACCCAGTGGCAGTGCGGGGGATGAGACAGACCTCCTTATGCTGTTCAGAGAAAACATGGGATGTTACCCTGTGTCACCTTCTGCTTAAATCTACTTTTTGGCCTGTCTATCTCATTGAGCTTTATATAAAGAACGGCGCGCACCTCTCAGCTGTCATTTGTCATAAGTCAAAGACCATTTTTATGTCTCACAATCATTAACTGGGCACCAGAGATTCCACATTTTCCATACATAAAATCATGTGACTGTAGTTGTTTAAGAAGCTGCATAAACTACATGTTACAAGTAAAAAGTAATGGGATGCTGTATACTTGCCAGCTCCCATAATGCCGTGCTCCCTGAACACTCACATGAGCTGTATGCCACACAAGGTGTGTTTACCAGACCACACATAATTCAAATGGATGGTGCAATGCTTGGCAAGGCTCAAGTGAGCAACACTTCATTTTGTGAACCATTTCACCACATCACTCTACATTATTGTGTACATCGCTGCATGTGGCATCCAGTAACAAATACCTTTGATGCCTCAGTCAGACAAATGGGCCGCGAAAAGGTGTTCAGAGACAGATGCTTTTCTTACAGCTAAAATACGTTTATATTCATTTACCTTTTATGTTTATTTACAAATAATTTTACACATCAATTCAGATGTTATTCGGTGACTTGATGGATTCAGATGATACAAGCTGGCTAGTTGATATTTTACCATGAGTTATAGAACCACATTGTGTAACCTTTAGAAAGTCCCATCCACACTCAGCCCTGTTCTCTGCCTCTCCTCCTCTGCAGTCGGAGCGATGAGGTGCTGCTCCGTAATGAGACAGATGGACTACACAGATTGCTGACATTAGCCTGCTCTTGATCTAGATCATGATTCCCCATCAAGCTAATCATTTATCAGGAAAGTTCATCTTGTTTTTTTGAGGGTGAGGCCCGTGCAAGCTGTGCAGCCCTGGATGCCTCATCAGCTGACCGTTCTGAAGAGAGCAGGAGGTTAGAGACAACTGGTGCAAAGTGCAGTTTTAGTTGTTTACCTGGAAGGTTGGAGAGTCTATTTATAACACATCCACCTGAACTTAAACAACTGGAGTGTGTTAGTTTCAGTGTTGTTAGCTCCTTCCAGATATGAGGCAGTGATGTACTAGAATCCTGTCAGAACTGAAGGATGAGTAGTAAAATATATTCACTCAAACTTTTGTCCAGTTGACAGAATTAAAATTTCTTTGTGATGTAGACTGAAATGTAAACAACTTTTTTTTCCTCTGCCCCCACCTGCTCCCACCTGGCATCAGTGGGCAGCCCTGTGCGGAGCTGTGCCACAGGGACACAGACACTGTAATGAGAAACAGCCACACAAACAGAAGAGCGCTCTCCAGTGTTCCCTCTTGGACGCTCATATCACTTTATATGACCTAGCGGGAGACGAATGGCTTCATTTTCTCTCGCCCTCGGTCAAAATGGCATCTTGTCCGTTCATTGGCCCCACTCGCCACCTGATGTTGTTACAGAGAACAACAAAGATACAAACTGAACATAGTGGACACATGCCAGGGAGAGGAGAGGCCATACCATAACTTTCATCATATAGCGTCATCGGCCTTCATTGGCAACTATAACATTTCGAATATCATGAATATCATATTTAATTCAACACGGCTGTTTTTTTCAGTTTCAAGTGATGGCAAACAGAGATTATAGCTACTTGCGAATGTAAAAACCTTGGACTGTGGACAGTGACTATGGAGGCTCTGCAGACACTAAAGGCTTAATATTTACTGAAAAGGGCTGTGAGGAGCGGAAACAGAACTTTTTAACTATCATATCCTTAAAGAAGTTAGTATAACAGCATCTATTCAACTTTCAAAGACCAAAGCAGAGTTTGACATCATGGTAAAACAACCACCAGCATGCTAACTGCACACTTCCTGATTCTCTGTCAATAAACCACTTTATAATTAGATGCAGACATATGCAATTGACTTATTTAGACCTTAAGAGCTGCTTATACAACATATTTTACTGGGACAAGACAAATTGAGCTCAAATACATGGGAAAAAAATCCGGCCCTTTAAATGTTGCACTATTGTCACTGTTAAGTTATTGCAGATTTTCTCTTTCATATCATCTGGTTTGGAGCAGAGTTCAGAAGATATTTGATATTTTTTGTGTTGAAAAGACTATATAAAATCAATTTTTTTTAAAAAAGATCAATCAATATGAGAAAAAAGTTTTGTTTTTTTTTCCCCCATATAGCCTTAGAGTTATGTGTCAACAAAAGACAGCAGCAAAAGCAGATGATATAAGGCTCGCAGGCAAATTGGATTTGAGTAATGACGCAGCCTGTCACAGTGGACACAGATGTGAAATGAGCAGTGCGACGGCACAAGGCACAGTGCACCAGTCAAAACTAATGGACCTGATTCAGTTTGGGCTCTGACTCTGCAGCCTGGAGGTATGCTTCTGTTTGGGGTGCCCTCTGGAGGACTTCAGTGTCAGACTCGTAAATACTTTTGGATTTTTAATTTTGGCATCAGCTGTCTGTTTGAAAAAGGAAAAAATTGTTTTGTTTTTGTTTTTTTTAATCCATAAATTTATGCAAGTCAGCAAAGAGCCTTAGAGGTGGGATCATTTTGTTGGAGTCTAGTTGGATGATCTTAAAAGCTTAAAGAGCCACTGTGTAACTTTTCTGATAGGTTAACCACCTTCTTTTCTTTATGGGTATGTTATTACTTTGTCTGAAATGTTCAACAGTATGGCTTAACACTGGCTTGTTTTCATTAAGATGTACAAGTTGACATGTGGAACATTCCAGTCTCCATGGAAACAAGCATATGGCAGGCGCTCAATCAGAAGAGTTACATAGTGTACATTTTAATGTGGTAGAATTTTCAAAATGTTAAGATAAAATAAATAATTCTTCTGTCATTTTCTTAGCAAGCACAGTGACCTGAAAATTGCTGTATATTTTTAGCATGAGATGACAAATCACCAGCACAAATTTTTTTTGAGTGGGAAAAAAAAGGTTAAATGTTCTAAAGCTAAATATGAATGGATGCTGTACTCTTAATCATATTCACTGGCTTCTTGGCCTGATGAAGGAGCAGTGCATCTCCTGCGTGCACATAATGGGAAGCCTTCTGAGATGCTATCATGGACGGGGTTATTAACAGCACCGGCACTCCAGAGGAAAAGGCCAAGATTAATTTTCACACAAGCTGGTTATATAACTAATAGGAGATCAAGCACGCCCCAGAATATTGTTTTAGCCGTTTAAGGTTTGATAATCTCCTCTGACTGTAGCCTCTGCAAGCATTAGTGTACTTCAGGCCCCCTGTCCATGCGTCCTTGGTAGTTAGGCATTCTTAAATAAAAGAGGAGCACAGTCTTGGGTCCTGGGCTGTCCTGGAGGATTTACACAAACTGGACTTGACTCAAATTGACAATAACTTGGACTGAAAATCATGCACTTCACACATCATCTAAGTGTGTGTTTTTATTGATTCATTCGTGTTGTTTATGAAATTACAATTGCAAACATTCTTGCACCCTTTTCATTCATTTCATTTTTTCATTTAATCCTTTATTTTGAACACTGCAGACAAAAGAAAAAATACATACATAAATTATATAATATAGTGTAATCATGTATTTTCAAAATGGAAAAGTGAAACTATTTTAACCTGCCCTTCCTCAGTAATGCAGCCTTGACTTGGACTTAGACACAAACCTCATTTCCAACTCATCTTTAATTAAAGGTGAACTAGTTTGTCTCTATGGAATTGCTTTTTTCTTTTCTTTTTTTTTGCTTAAAATAAGTAAAAAAAAAAACAAACTTTCACCTGGTGACTCTCCCTAAAAGTCACATTGAATCTGTGTTGATCTTTTGGTCTAACTGTACTTTCTAGTAAATAGAAAAGGTGAGAATTTTCTGGCAGAGCATTGAAACTTGCCAGCATTGATTAGACATAACCACCCCCAACCACACAATAGAGAATAAATGGCAAAAGCTCCTTACTCCATCTTGTCTTTTCTGTGTGCTGCAACCAGCCTTCTAATCCAATTACGGACACACTGTGCTCAAGGAATCTCGCCTCCAATCGCTCTTTCATTCGTTCAGAGACTGCGTTTACTCAATCAATGGAGCTTCTGTCCACAGCAACACTGCAATGAATCATCCCCTTAGTTTGTGATGTTTTGTTGCAGATTATAGACCATTTGGGCTGTCTGCCTTTTGAGGCTCACTCCTGACATTATCAATTTGGAAAAGCAACTGTAGAAGGCACTGTTTTGGGTTGGGTTGCTTGGGCAGTCAGAACACATAGATCTCAAGTTGATCTCAAGTCAAAATGTACCAAGTACCAACTTACAAATGTCCACTGTTCATCATTTTGACAATGTGCTTTTATTTTCATTTCATTTTATTGTGAGTGGGGAATACTGACAGAAACTTAACTCTAATCCACAATGTTTCTGGACTGACGTTAAACTGCAAATCACATTATACTTATATTTGTAAAATTACTGCAAGTCTGTGTTCATCAGCTCTTTTGCAGCATTTCCGATCATAAACTGTTGCTGTCATTTTTTACATAATATAACAAAAACAACTAAAGTTTTTTAAAGCTAGGTATTATGGTTCACCTTTAAGTGCAGGTATTTGATAGTGAAAACAGAGTAAGCAAGTTGCTTAGATCCAAGTAAGACGTCTTTAAAATTTCATAGCATTAAAAGTTGTATTTATTGCTGTTTTAGTAGTGGTAATAGAACGTTCAGTTGTGGTTCCAGTTTGTGGTATTTTCAATTAAAAAATGGGCATTTTTGTCATTTCCATCTCCGTGTACCATGCGGAAAGTAAACACAAGCCACATCTGTTTTAGATTGAACGGCAGAGAGTGGAGCCGTCTTCAGTATTTGCTTATCTGCGTACGATTATGCCCACGCCCACTGCAAATAATACGACTCTGACAAAAGCATAAACAAATAAACAAAAAGGAGTTGGGCTGGAATAGCTTCTCCGCCTATCTCCCACTCTAATGTATTTTCCTTCCTTTAGTCTAAAATGTGTATCTGCTGAGAGCTGAATGTTAGCTAATTATTTTGTGTTATCTTTCACTTTGGCTGGAGGCCCTATCAGACTTATATGCATGCAGCACAGATAAGGGCTTATTGGCAGGGAGAAGCGGACCATTTTTAATCATAAATACAGGCTGCGCTGCTCATCAAAGTGCCTCTGTCTGTAGCTGGTCTAATCGCCCCTGTCCAAACTCACTCTAGCCATTAAATCTTCCCAACTCTGTGTTACCATGTCAGTGTTGCTAGTAGCAGAGTGGTTAACCATTTGGGGTTGTAATGAAATGAGAAGGACTTGGAATGAACAACCCTCTTCCAAGGTATAAGCTATAACTTTGGTAAACAACCTCCAGCTAAGGTAATCCTGACAATGCCTAGCTCAAGATTTAGAGATGGGTCCTGACCATAGACTGTAAATATAAATGAACATACCTCACCCGTTAGGCAACGCATTCCAAAGAGGAAGGGCGCATGAGTGCGCGGTTGGTTCCATCAACTTTCCAGTTCACTTTGTACTGAAAAAATGCCGCCCCTCTCTGCTGCTATCAGGCTCCTAATTTAGGACTTAGGATAGTTTGGGTTTTTTGACATGAATCTGTATGGCATCTCCGGCAGCAGTGTCGCGCATCAACACTGACTTACCTCCCTACAGCGTCCGTTGAGCCGAGTTCTTGCCCGGTTTCAGTGCTGATGAAAGTAGTCCAGCAAGTTTTAACTCCATCTGGCAAATTTTGGTATCAGTATATTCGAGTTTATAAAGAATATCTCCTTGGCTCTGTGCTAAAGGCAACGTCTTCATCGTCGGTGTCGTAGTCACACATGTTGTCTTTAACTTTCTGAGCAGTAAACACAATGAAACAGGCGCAGCTGTCACCTGGCGGCAGCACGGAGTGATATGAGCGGAGAGAAAATAGTACCAAGCAATTATGAGGTCTGACTTTTTCGTGGTTCACCGTTTTGTGACGCAAATGTATCACTCTTCTGAACACACATTGTTTTAAGAAGAAAAACGCTTTATTTTCATGAACTTGCCGGACTACTTTTGTCAGCACCAAAACCGGGCAAGAACTCGGCTCACCAAACGCTGTCGGGAGGTGAGTCAGTGTAGATGTACAACACTGCTGACGGGGATACATACAGATTCATGTCAAGAAACTCAAGAAATGTTCGTATTAATCTTTTATTTCGCTATTTTGTCCATAAATCAATTCCTATCCCTAATATAGAACTCTGCTCCAAATTCTCCCCCATAACTGCCGAACGCTATGGGTGACTTCACACTCTCTTAGTCCACTCCATTATACAGTCTATGTTCTAACTGATTTTCATCCCGTTCATTGTGCGTGTGTACAAAACAAAATAAATAAGGGAGCTATTCAAGTGTGCAGTCTACACGATGTACTGGCTCCATCATGGAAAATGCTCTTTCAGCCCAGCCTCTACCTGTACAAAGTCTATCATTTGTGAATTATAGCTACAGTCAAACATAAACAGCAAATCAACTGACAATAATTTCACTTCATTTAGCACTTCCTTTGCTTTACCTTTCCTCTCACAGGATGTATGCATAATTAAGTCTTTGATTAAAAAAAAAGGGGTTAATTAGTTTTTAATTAATTGTGCTCTGCAGGCATTTTGAATAGGCATATGTTAAATAAAAATAAAAAGTAGCATATTGCAACCAGAATTAAAATGATTTCCTAAAGTGAATAATTTTCCATGTTTGTAAGTTTGCTATAATGGGATTGTTGACATTAGCCTGATCAGTGTACATCTGTGTACAGTGTAATGGTGTTACCAGCTGTCTGCTCACAGTTGTTGAGTGTTTTCTCAGCGTGTCACATCTCGCTTATTACTGACTGTAGCTGTTTTGGTCGGGACAGACATGGAAGAGGAGGGGCCCACAGCCTCTTATCAGATGGTTTGTGTTTGTGCTATGAGCAGGTGTTGTCATAATTAAAGAGGTGCGTTCAAAGTGGGTGCTTTCCAACATTTGATTTTATATTGGTTTCACAAAGTAGGTTCTAAAGTGTTCAAAACAAGTTCTCACTCAATAATTTTCATGAAGGTGAATATATGGGATGAGACGGTATGTAGAACTGTCAGAAATTATAATATGCTGGAAATAGGAAAGGTATGGACTTACAATGAGCTGTATTTCTCTAGAATTATTGTTATTATCCGATTAAAAAGTTCCTTTTAGCAGCCAAAGGGAAGAAGCTTGTTTTTTCAAAAGAATCCATACAGAAGAAAACTATGCAACAGGTGCAAAAATGTTAGATACCCATTTGAAGTGTAAAAAACTGTATCAATCCACATTCTTCTCCTCACATATGGTCATGAGCTTTGGGTAATGACTAAAAGGGCAGATAAAACCAGTCAAAATGAGTTTCTTCTGCAGACTGGCTTCCTGAGATAGAGCGAGGAACTTAGTCACACTGGAGGAGCTCTGATTAGAGCCTCTGCTCCTCCACATCAACAGGAGCCAGCTGAGGTGGCTCAGGCACCTGTTCCAAATGCCTCCTGAACATCCAAATAGTACAAAAATGTTTCGTCTCAGTGGTCAATAGAATGATTCCTGCTCAATCGAATGCATATGGCATCTTCAAGAATGTGTAAAAATATAATAAAAATAATCATAATCATAATGCAAAGTGTCCAGGGCTAGATGTTAACCCAGATGATGACAATGTAAACATGCAGACAGCAAAAAATACAATCCAAAATTCTTTGAGCTGTTTGGATAGTGGTGGTCGAGGTGAACTCCGGCTCACCTTCCTTTTGTCACTGAAAACCTTTTCATTGGCAGCAGTGGCGGATAAAACCATGCACACACACGATCAGCCGCAATTGGTAATGACACAATCCGTCTCCAGTGAATTTCCAATTCAGCACTGGGAATGAGACTGGTGGTAATGGAGTCTCATTGATCTGCATTTGCTCTCATGTTTATGCTCCATAAGTGTGGAGTATTTTCTAATGCGCTTTTCCTCACTGGCCTTTTTGTATCACTGTGTTTATGTTTGGATGTGTTCACTTTATGGTGATGTTTTGAATAGCACTTTTAGCACTAAGAATTAAGATACAGATGTATACAGAAGTCATGAAGTACCTCACAACCTGCAGTTAACAGACCTGAGGACCATCCCAATGACTTCATTAAGCCTCATGGTCATAAACCTATCCTACCTGGAAGACCACATGGTAATATAAAAGAAAGTGCTATGATACACTGCTGAAAATCACATTCCATTGTTTAAAGAGGGTTTTTAATCATCATTGTGGTATTTGAATGGGTATTGAGTATCAAAGGATGTGCCAATCTGACACCGGTATCAGATATTGAGGCTGATACTGAAAAAAATTGCTAATCGGATATCTGCTTCCAAATATCAGTCTAGCCTATATCCTGATTAGACCCATCAATGTAATAAAACTATTTACTGTTTGGTAGGTGACCCATAAATAATGAATAATATTGCATCAGTTTTATATAGCGCTTTTGTAGACTCTCAGAGATGCTGTACAGAGCATTATCCATTCACTCCACATCCGCTGATGGTAAACTACGATTGTAGCCACAACTGCCCTGGTGCAGACTGACAGAAGCAAGGCTGCCAATCTGCCCCATTGGCCCATCCGCCCACCACCAACACACATTACTATGCAATGTAGGTGAAGTGAGTAAGGACACAATGACAGTTTTTGTGAGTGGCGCCCGTCTGTGGAACCTGATTTTCCCAGTGTTCTCCCATCCATGTACTAACCAGGCCGGGTCCTGCTTAGCTTCTGAGATCTCACGTGATAAAGTCTCATAATATTAGATTTTTAAAAATTTGGACAAAGCTGTTCTATAGTTACATGATGGATGAATAACAGATATATGACATGTTTGGTCAGTTTTGTCTTATTTTATTTTAAATGAAATAAATGCTGTTTTTAGTCTCTGCACTGGTAAGCAAAAGTGTTGAAATTGGTATCGGTACCGAAGAAGCTTGGTCGGAGCGTCCCTAGACTATTCCTTAGTATCACAATTGAGAAATGTTTGTATTGTGACACTATTTCTCTGTTCTGTACACTACAGTAGAAACATGCTCAGGTTGAATGTTTCTGACAAAGAAATCTCTTGAGCTCAAGGTCTTACCTCTTGAAGTAAACTGACAATAAGCAGTAATAAAATAGTCATAATTCCTTACATTTACAAAGGGCAACTACAATAGTTGCACTCGTCTTGAACTCTTAAACTCCAAATCATTCTGTCTTCTTGCACAAGGTCAAGAAAATTATGTCCTCTGTACTCATTAATTCATGATGAAGAAATTACCCCCACCCCCTCCACCGCCACAATACCATGTGCCCTTTCCTTATCTACCTTGGCTAAAGCAGATTGCACAATGAAATCCAACGGCAGGCTCGGGCTAATTCCAGCTACTATATATTTTACATACTCATCCACTTCATATTCAAGGAGGGAGATGATTGGGCTGACTGCGCAGGACCTTAGCAATATGGCTTCCCATCCCATCACAAAGAATCAAGCCAAGTGTGAAATTAACTGATGCGATGACACATCAAGATTTGGCCTGGGACATAAGGAGAGAAGGGGAGCAGTCTGCGGCAAACTATGGACTATAACAAACTCAAATATGTATAGTCTTTGGAATCACATTGGATTTCATGCACCGATCAGGCATAACATTATGACCACTGATGGGTGAAGTCAACCAAACGCCTAGTCTCTTCTTCATGGGGTTTTATCTATAGGCATGAATCATTTTGAAAAATTTGATATATATAGCAGCTAATACAATAATCTCTAAATTTGAATGATAGTTTGACCCTGTAAACTAATATTAGGACATGAGCATTGCTACCACAATCAAAAGACTGAAGACATTGACATTTGATTGTTAAATCCTACACTGTTCTGCATGGGTTGTATATGTCAGATCACTAATACTGGAGAAGGTGTATGACAGTCATAGTCTGGTCATCAAAAGTCTTTATAAGAGAGAAGGTAAAACACAAGTTTTGCAAACCTATGTAGAACCAATATTTCTCCAGAGGGCCACATCAAACAAAACATAAAGCTAACAATGTGATATTATAACAAACATTTTCACAGTCGGCTGTGCAGCGTAATTTTAAACTGACAAAATGTGCTGGCTTTGTGCTGCTGTCACTCAAACCCACCCAGGTACAGGGCTGGATAAGTACAATCGAATACCCCCAACAGACAGACTGTGTGTTAGACTTCAAAAGTCAAAATAAAATCCAAACCATAATGAACCCCAGAATAAATGGAAAACAAAGTATCTTACCAGATACATGTTTAGTCTGTTGAGTAATTTACCGTCTGTACTGTCATTCTCTCCAGAGCTCAAAAACTTGGTGTCACCGCATGATGACTGGTGCTGCTCCAAATGCGTTTTAAACTTCTTCTGTTGGCAACTGTAGTAAAAGTATCTTTCTTTTTGCCTTTATTTTAGTCTTACATCTAAATACCCAGTTGTCAAAAGTTGTTTACAGATCTGAAATAACGCATAAAAGAAGCCATAATTTTATAAACAAAAAAGGTTATCTCTTGTTTTTTGTTGAAATTTCTGCCTGTCTCAGTCTATTTGAACTCCACAAACTCATACAAGTGAAACCACAGCTCTCCGTCAAACTGGCCAGTTTGTCGAGCAGTGACACGTATCATTGCAGAATCAATGGGAAGAGTCCAAACAGTTTGAAATCATGGTGTGTTCATGACCCCTGCCGCTTATGGACAAACAGCGGAATGAACGTATGAGGACGGTCCGCAACATGGCCGCTGCCTGCTGGAGTGAGTTAACACAGGGCCGTATTGATCCCGTTGTGTTGAAGAGCTAAAGGTTAATGTGTTGTCTATCGATCAGAATAAAGCCTTTTACTTAACAGCGCAGACAGTGCATTCAATAACCTCCGATGGGAGCAGTTTGCACCTCTGGCTCATTGTAGCTTTAACTGCCATTTTGGATGGAGCACATGGCCCAGGGGGAGGCTTGTGCTGACTTCATACGCAGCATCGCATTGCGAGATAAGACCAACACTAACACCATAGATCGCCTCTCACTGCAGCCCCTGTTGACATTAAGCTTTGTTTTTATTACCAACGCTATCGGTTGATCATTGGTTAATGATCACATTTCCCACGATGCATTGCAGTAAAATGGTTTGAATTTGCTGGCCTATCACTGTTCCAAGCTTTTTATATTTGTTAAGGAGATTATCTAGTTTGGTTTTAGTATAATCTTGTCACTTGAGGGTGAGGAGAGTGATTGTAGAGAAATAAAGCATAAAATGGCAAATTTCTGGCAAGTATTGGGACTAAATGTGCATTTCTTTATGAAGATTTTCTTCACAGTGCACATTCATATGTACTATTTGAGCGAACTTTGAACCAGTACTAAAAACAAAATTGCATTGAAGTAGGGCGGCAACAGTTAATCAGAGTAATTGTACAATCATAACAGGTTTTACAATGACCACTCCTGTTGTTCAATCAAAATAAGACAATGTAGATTTTGAGTATATAACTTTTTATGTGAAAAATTACCTACCGATGTGGAAATGTGGTTGCTTTGACCATAAAACCTGTCTTTGGAGTGTTTTAACTTTCTATTTCTATGGAATCATGAAGGTGAAGTGCCATCAAGAGTTACACACTTGTTGCCCGATAAAACATTATTATCCACGGACACTTTGATTTTTATGTTTTCCCTGGTTTGGTCGATTCGACCCGATGGAATGAAATCTATAGGATGGGTAAATTTGCTGAGCAGATGACGGCTCCTGGTGTTGGAAGTGCTATCATAGAAGTATCAGGACTACAACATTCAGATTGAGATCTCTGTGGGTTCCCATTCCCTATTACAGCAATGAATGGTTTCAATATCTGTGCAATGGTGTGTTAAGAAGCACCGGAATATCATTAACAGGCAAAGAGCCTATTAAAACATTTTATTTCTCCGAAGGTTTGGGAAGTGAATCCTGCCACGGAGCTGAACTAGTTTTGTTTACAAAAGTCACGGCGCGTTCAAACCCCAACAATTGATCATAATTGGGATTATCATACTAAGCACTTGCAGATATGATTTCATTAGGACGTGTCATGGATGAGAAAACAGTATAAATACAGAGGCGCGAAAACAGGTTTGACGTCAGCGGGCAGAGGAGGTAAAGTAATGAGTAAACATTCTGTCAGGGCAGTGGTAGATCACTAATATACAGGAGGTATTATCACATTTACAGTACTCTGCAGATATACATCACATTTATATGCACTATGTTAGAGAATATCATCACAAGGATCAGACCAGATTTCACTTTTATCGTCTCAACTTCCAACCAACTTCTTCCTTCCTTACTTCACTGGTCACAGGAAGGGTGTGTAGCTGGTTATGAAAAAGGCATTACCGCTACAGTTGAACCTGGGTTGCCTTTATTTTACTCACTCTCAGGACACAATAGGTCATGCGTTATGAAAGCTCAGAATCCCCACGCTGAGCTGCAGAGCTGCATGTGAAGCCAGAGACTGTATAAAGAAGTGAACAAAGAGGATGTGACGTCACCAGCTCCGGCCAAATGAAGTTAATGAGGTTAGTAGTTATAGAGGCAAATTTGGAGCCAATGGAAATAGAAATGGACAAAATAGCAAAATAAAAATACCACGATCACGTAGAGACCAAAATTACTATGCTCACTGCAGCAGTTTTGGAGAAAAGTGTGAAGCTGATGGAGCCAAGTCAATAAAGTCGGAAGAACCCCCATGCTCACTTTGTGTTTGGATCGCGGCGGCTCGCAGGTTAGCAGGGTTGTTCTGGCCAAACATGTCACAAATTGTTTTTTTTTTACACGACAGCTCTTAAAAAGCTGCCCAAACCGCCAGGAAAACCTGGCAACACAGCAGGTTTTTCTGTGTCGATAAAGACTATGTGAGGCTCAACTCTAACGGTCAGTTCCATTTCTGCACAAGAAAGGACGTCAAATATTCACTGTCTTCGTCTTGTTACGTACATTGTCACTGTGAAAAAAATGTAAAATATGAACTTGAGTCTTAAGCAATCAATAAAAAATAGTTGTACCTTTTCGTGGCGCAAAAGGAACTCCATGTCATGTCAAACTAATTACAACAACCAGAGAGCGGGAGGCTAAGTGAATCTTGTCCAGCTCAACAGACAATGTTCGTTATTATAATTTAAAATGTTGTTTATGTTTCTATAAGGACATAACACATTATCACTAGTGGGTGGTACATTGTTAAGAGTGGGAGAAAAGCACCTGTTGCAGACTCAGCCAGGCTTGCGGTTTAATTTGATCAGCCCACAAACAGTCAGTGATTAGTTCGCTGGAATGATGATGAAGGCCAGTCATCTGTGAAGCTCTGAATGCACGACCACAGCAAAGAACAAGAGCTCCCTGTATACAGAGCGGGAGGAACCATTCAGCCGGATCCTCGTTGGCTGGGGACTGAAAAGGCAGCGGCACTAGTTATTCACGTTCATGTCATGCTCTATAATCTTTTTAATATCTACAAAAGCATCAGAAAATATATGATCAAGATTCAAGTTATGAGTCTGGATTGTTTTAAACAGACGATTTAATATCATCTCAGCTGGGCCACTGTTTTGTATACAGATTTACTAGTCTACGGCGTATACTTGCGTCAAACAGCAACTTTTATCTATTTTACTGCTGTGTTAGTATATTCATTTTATTCTGTCTCGCCCACTTCTACTTCTGACTGCTACCTGCTAACCTGCTGGTAGAGGCAGTGAGAATTGAGTGAGAATTCCTTTCATTCTGCGGGTTGATTTGTGTGAAATGTTCAGCGTTCATGTCCATGGCTTGACGATGGTTTTTAAAGTTTTTTTTATTTGCTGTTGTCAGAATTAGGGTATGGCTAATCTCAGTGATTGTCAGTTGAGTTGGCAAAACAATTTAAAGGTTCTATATTATACAAAGTTGACTCTTGTGAGCTTTAAGCCATGTTATAATGCTGTTACTTCGTCAAAAACATTGTTGTGTTGAGTTGTGTTTTGTTTCATTCCCACATGTCTGAGTAACCCTTTATTATTACTGTCTTTATTTTTATCAAAATCATTTTATTTTATTTTATTTTTTACAAAGAACAAGCAATCAAACAATCAAACAGACTAAGACAGACATATACAATCAAACAAATCAAACAAATAAAAGCACAGTCGGGTATTACAATTTAAATATTGCCCCTTTCCCTTAAATATATTTCCCATTTTTCCAAAAGGTCATCACCCTTTTCTTTTTGAAGTCTCAAGTTAAAAGTCAGATGTTCCATGTTATAAATATTGACTATGGCCATGAATTGTTTAATAGTAGGTGGGTCCTTGCTAAAAAAAAAGGTATTTGTGAGCAATGGACAACTTTTTCTACACATTTCCTAGCTCTGTTCCACCTTATGATGTCATGAAGCACCTTTTACCTTTAGGTCAAGCCTTCTGTTTTAGTGAAGGTGTATGGAGTTTTAGAACAAAGTCAAGCACTTCCTGTATCACCACATGGCATCACAAGGTGCAACAGAGTGGTTTCCGTTTGAGAAAAGAACTTTGAATGTGCAGGGTTTGTGTGTTAAACATGTGAATGAAACAAAGCACAACTCCAGATATGTTTGTGATGAGGAAAGAACATCATAACAGATCAGAAAAGTCAGATACCCAACCCTGTCATCAGAAACATTTTACCTCCATTTTTAATTTCTTAACATACAGTATAGACTAGTGCTGCCACTAACGACTAATTTTCTAACGATTAATCTCTCGACTAATTTTTCGATTAGTCGACTAATCTAAACGACTAATTAAAAAAAACAAACAAGCGGTTTTCTAATCTAACACACCCACTTGTGTGTGTTAGATTTTCCCGGGAGGTTACCTTGTGTGTGCGAGTTGCAAAGGTTATTGCTGTTATGTCTGTTGTGTGTGCTCATTCGACAATGTTGAACAACGATATGCACACACAATTTAACGAGTATGCACGAGCAACGGTATTCTCAATACCTCATGCATCGTGGTCATGCTCCCGTGATAAGCCAAAGAAGTCTTACAGAGTGTACAAACCACTCTATCACCAACTGTCCGAAAGTATTCCCAGACTTTCGAGGCTTTAGGTCTTGGTCCGACTCCGGCCGCTGGCATTTTCTCAAATGCTCAAATCGGGGGAAGGGGGAAGAGAGAAAGAGAGAGACCAGCCAGCAGAGTGCGCACGGCAAATACTTCCTCAAGTTTGTTTTCTTTGGCGGTGCCATTATATACCACTGCTGTTAGCCTTTGGTGAAGCCGAGGTTAGCCACCTCGGCGTCAACCCCGGATGTAGCCGCTGTCAGCAGCACCGGTGTCCGCCTCGAGTGTAGTACTACTAGTGGTGTGGAGGGGAAATACCTGATCTCAGGCAAGCGAAAGGTCTCTGGACGAGCCGTTTGAGACCAAAAATAAATAAAGGCGAATATTCGACCAAAAAAATTGTAGTCGACTCATTTTCATATTCGATTACGTCGACAACGTCGAATAATCGCGGCAGCACTAGTATAGACATAGAAAATATTGTGGTAATAGCAACATATTTTTATCCTAATCACCTGTCAGTAAACTTGGACTCTTGGATAGTCTTCATTTCCCCTCGTCTGTTCACTTATTGTAACTGCGTATCGTATGGCTCCGGTAGCTGCATTGTTCGGGTTTGTGCTGACAGCATACGTGCGGGAGACTATAGCACACAAAATTGCATGGCAGCATTAAAGGCTTGTGTGTGATTAGGCCCTGCACTGATAAGCACCCTGGAACTAGTGGGTATTTGGGTGTAATTAATAGTGCGGTACAGGGAGGACAACATTCACAAGCTCGCGCGCTTCAGGCCTGATTAAAGAATTGATCAGGGTATATGATATTAAAATCCACCCCCAGACAATCAAATCCCTTTAGAATGGGGCTTTGGGCTCATCCGCTACTTGAAATTCCTTTTTGGTTAAACGTCCCGTGGCAACATGCAAGCAGAGTATTTGATTAAAGAAGACGTATTGGGGTGGGAGTTGTGAGAGCGTGCTTAATATATTTTTAATTGTGAACTGTATATTTTTGTTCTACATAGTCATTTAATTCAATAAAGCTCTCAAATAAATACAATTAAAGAGCATATTAAGCTATTTTATGATGTGTGTAAAATCTCTTAGTTGTCCGGGTAGAACGTTTTCCTTTGCCACTGTTTTATGATCTATGTTCTAATGTTTTTTCCTTATCAAAAACATACCAAAGTTGTGTTTTCTTTCATTCACACGTTTATTACTCAAACCAGGAGTGATCCACTGTGTTTTTAAACTCCATACACCTTCATAATCACACAGTCATTTGGATAATTTCAGCCCTGGAATTGCCGATTGTGTGAATGAAACAAAATAAAACACGACTGGGTGTATTTTTGAGGCGGTAACAATGTTCTAACATGGCTTAAAGCTCTCAAAAGTAAATTCTGCGTAATATATGACTTTTAAATCTGCAGTTTGAAATCATGATAGTCATTTTCATTTTGCAGTCGTGATCCTTAGTCGTCGCCTGGCCTGAAAAGTTTGGGAACCTCCGCTTTATGACACCTGCGGATCAATGCGTTATATTTTGGACATTTTAAATTGCATTATTGATCTAAAGTGAATTAATAAAAACTTGCATGTTGAAAACGGTGGAGCTCCATTGACCCCGTTGACAGCACCCCTCTACGGATAGCTGTTGTTTTTTTTTCATTTGTGCCAAAATGACTACGCAGTGCTGCCAAATCCTACGTGTGTCACTGTTAAAAGCAAAAAGTAAAAAGCGGAGGCCATGTTTAGAGGATCTGAGTTGTCTTCGTCCTGATGTCTTGAATACAGGAGAAAAACGATAACTCAAACATACATCTAACATCTTTGACTGTTTAGATTTTTTACAGACTTGCAGATAATTACACCATTTCAACTGCAGACCTTCTAAGATGTCTGTACATTTTGCAAGTATTTTGCCACATAAAAACGCATAAATTGCATTGTAAATTGCATTGTTTAAAGGGCCTAAATTACGCTATTTTTTAATGTCAGTTATAATGTTTCATCATCACAAACATACCTGGAGTTGTGTTTAAGTCATTCAAACATGTTTAACACACAAGCCCTGCGTATTTAGGCTGGGTGGGTAAATGAGAAGGGGAATTATAAAATAGGTATAAGCTTTTAAAAGTAAATTTTGCACATCGTTTCCCCTTTAAAAGAGTAAATTCTATAACCAGTCCAATTAAGTTCTAATGTTTTGTGTGGGCTAAATAACTCAATTACTTCTCTATGTAGTTGACCACGCTCGTTTCATGTTTTACAAAGGGCTGAAGAAGACTTTCCGCCACAGGCAAGCTATCAGTTAATACCCACAACTTTAATTGCAACATTAAACCCATAAAAGGAACAGTAGCCTCTGGACTGTGCCATGTTTTCTCACTTTGCACGTATCATAGGGGTAATTATAATGGAGGATTACCTGGTCTAACCCTAAGGTATGAACCGGCTAATTTCAGATGTTGTCAAAGCTGGGCCCATTGGCATTGAGCTTAGAAACGCTTATCTAAAATATGATCTGTCCTAATTATTGCTTTAATTTGATATGCTATTTTTAGTTATTATTGCTCAAAATTTTCCAATATACTAGAGAAGCGTATTCACCATTTTGCTAATTTGAACATAACTTGAATTGCTTTGCCTTTGTTTCCTTCTTGTCATAGGTTGCAAAAAGCTCACAGTAGAAAAATGGAAACAAGACAAGTTTTATCAATGTAAATATGTTTGTGACAAGAAGCAAACTTAGATGACACATTACCACTCAAATAAGAATAGATAAAAGACACAAATAAAAACAAAAACCAAAACCCTCCCACACCTCTCCCCTCTTTCCACACTCAACACTTGCACAAAAACTACAAAAACACCACTGGGTAAAGAAAATATCGGCCCAGTCCTGTCAAAATGTTTAAAAAAGTCGTCCTTATATGTTTCCCTTTTACAATGTGGAGAATCTTCTCTGGGGTGCTGTACAATAAAGGTCACCATACACTTGAGAATTTGCACGATTTTGGCTGCGATTTGCTTCTCCCAGAGTTCGGGAAGGTGTGACACGACTTTTTGTCTTTGTGTGCGATTTTGTAGCCGCTGCGCTCTTAGTGTGTGTGGTCTCTGTGTGACTCTGAGCTGCTCTGCCAGATCATAACCACTAAACATCAGCAGCGTTACAGTAACAGCCAACAAAACAGAGCGTCAGGGGGAGAGGAGTGACGGACACAGAGGCACAAGATACAAACTCAAATCAGTATTGCTCACCAAGTAATTACAATTTACAATTTGTCTTCTGCAAATAATGACATCCAGAAAACCGTGCCATGAATCCAGTTTGAAGCGTTCTTTAGAAGTAAAAAAGCGATCCCCACGTTCCTCATGTGTGTCAGTTTACACCCACACAGCGCACGGACCAAGGTGAAGCTGCAGATTAGCGATAGTGACTCTACTTCTTGTGTACTTTACCACCTTCTGTGCATTAAAAATCATGTATCTGAAGTACTGCACCACATTTCACAAATAGTAACACAGTTTTGACTTGTATCTAAACTAGAAGTGCAGAGCTCTGATCTTTGAACACTTAAGAGTCTCAATGTGTGTAGTTTTACCCTCGGCAGGAAACAGCTGATGAGATCTGCTCTTTTAACGTAGTAGCCTGTGGTTTGTAGCTGTATCCCACTGCTGTCTTTACGATCGGAGAAAATACAGTTAAGTCTCAGAAGATTCTCCTCGTGTCCGTGTGCGCTTTTTGTCGCATGTTTAAAAATCGTTTAAATCCTGTAGTGTGTGGCGGCCTTAGGAGTTAATTGATCTAATGAGTCTTTCTGGGAGGAGCAGAGGACTTAAAATTTTTTAATATGCGCTTTTAATATGCACACAGGCGCGACCAGCAGCACAAAGTATCTCCCAGCAGGTGTTCATTTTAGTCACACAACATCTTCCAATATCCGAAGAAAGTCCACATATTATCCTGATCACATAATTCCACTAGGATTTGACACATTATGTACATTTACAACAGGTATTTTTTAACCAAGTAAAGTCCACATTTGAGCATCATAAAAACTTGTTATAAACATTACATATCTGAGACAAAATGATAAAGAAGCCTTCATAAGAAAGTTCCACATCGCACCTTTAAGCATGTTCAGATACTTCACATCAACAATTTGTTCAATATCACTTTAAATTGGTATATTTTCACTCTCCTCCCCTCATCTTGTAGACTACCTCTCATGTTGCCAATCACTACAGTCACAGTCGGTTGTCCAAGTCATTGTGTTTTCAATTGTGTTGGCGACAAAAGAGCCAGTCCGTACAGTGGATCTTGCTGGTGGCAAATTGAAAGTGTAATTTCTGACAATATGGGGCCGCAGTAGTGGAGATGTGATTGTCTGGTGTAGATTTGCAGCAAATGTGAAGTAAAAATGGATGTTCCCCCCCAAATAAATAAGACGAGTATAATAGTGAGCACATTGGCCTGGGGTTTTCACAGCCTCATTGCGTACACCATTTGAGAAAAGGACACTTAAGTCATTTGGGGTTTATAGCACTGCTGTAGTTTCAAGGGTAGGTGCGGTCTCAGCTAAAATTGGAAAAATGTAGGAAGAGAAGGTTACGTAATACTGCATTATTGCTAGAGCCCTGTAGTTTTGCCAAGTTTTAATAAGCTATTTCAGATAATAACACATTTATTTTGGCCATGATTCAAATAATTGTTTTGAAATTTGTGGACAATAAGTTCTTACAACCAGCAGTCACACTAACCAATTTATAATAGAGTCAAATCCTATACAACAGGGGCAGGGGTGTCCAAACTTCTTTCATTGAGGGCGACATATGGAAACAAACAGTACAGCTAGTCTTTCAGAGAGACAAATTTTATATAGGTTTGATGGAGCCACTGTGCTTTTAATACGGCTTGAAACATTTCATAATTTTTGGTCTGAATTACAATAAAATCTGGTGTTATAGAAATACTTCAAAAACACTGCCTATGATCAACTGGGCCAATTCAGCAGAAGGCCTGAGGGTCAATAAAAATTGATCTAAGGGCCACATTTGGCCCCTGGTCCATAGTTTTGACACCCCTGCCTTAGAGTAGAATATGGACCACTTACTTTTCAGCTACCATATTTTTCAGACAATAAGTCACATAAGTTCAGGGTTTGGGTGGCGACTTATACTCAGGTGCGACTTAGATATTACATTTTTCCCACTGACAGTCCATAGACCAAATATATGAATCCTATATATGAATCAAAAATGAAAAAAAAAAAAAAAAATCAGTTTTTTCATTTTGGTTTTAGAGATAAATAATAAAGAAAAGAGTTGTTTTGTCATTTTCTTATTTTTGGTTCTATATTGAAAAACGAATGAACGAATGATACACAGATTGTTCTCTATTCTGTTGTTTTTATTACTCTAACTTCTATAACTTGCCTTTCAAGATGAAATGGCAGTTCTTGGTCTCTGATTTTATAAAATAAATTTCCCCCAAAAAGTGCAAGAAGCCATTTTTTGGCTGGTGCAATTTATAGTCCAAAAAAATATGGTATATTTTGCTCACCTTGGTAATCCACTATTGTTCCAAGTCAGTATTCTCTAACAATAAAGCAAATTATATTTTTGTTTTATTGTTAGAGATATTGTTGTTTCACTATGGAGTGTTTGTTGTTTGGTTGTTTGAATGTGCTATATAAATACAAGAACCTGATTTTATTTTGCATAAACTTCATCTGGTTGACTCGTTACTACAAATTAAAAAATCTTCCGTGTACTAAATATACACTTGTGATTAAAGATACAGGGACGATGTGTTTAAAGACACTTTCGGCTGAGTCATAAGATTCATTGACGGTGAGTGAGGAGGTCACACTTTTCACAGGACTTGGACTTGGACACAGTGGTGGGCACAGAGGCCAGAACTATTAGCCTGAGTGACCAGCAGGTGGGGAAGGAGCGGCTGATTCATAATGTGGGGAACAGAAGCATTTCCAGAAACTTCTGCAAAAAGGCTGAAATGTTTAATAGTGAAAGTTTAAAGCTGTTGCAGATAATTACACCATTTGGTATTTCAACTGTAGTTTGACCTTTTAAGATGTCTGTGTACATTATTATTAAGTATTTTGCCACACAAAAATACATAAAATGGATACAACAAGTTTAAAGGAGCCCATATTACCTCATTTTATGATCTGTTATAATGTTGTTTCCATTACATAGCCACATTTGTTTTGTTTCATTCATACATTTAACACTTTTTTTGCATACTGTGTTCTCCATACACCTTCACTAGTGTCATTTGGATCATTTCAGACCTGGTACTTCCAATTCTTGAAGGTAAAAAGTAGCTGCTAACTTGAAAATTACCACTACCTGGCATCATAAGCTGGAACAGAACGTTTTGAGCTTTGAAAACAGACTAATAAAGGATTACTCAAACACGTGAGTGAAACAAAACACAACTTTTAAGTATTTTTTGAGGAGGTAACGTGACATGACTTTAAGATCACAGGACCTTTAAGCTTACCTAGGATATTCTAAAATACTTAAACTGCCTTAACTATTTATTTTTATGAACACCAATACTTGCAAATATTGCCAGATTTCTATTTCAGTTTGGCAATAGCCTGTATACCAAGGTTTTGTAGTGACAGTGAAATGTTTTAGATATTGTATTGTATTGTATTTATTTATGTGTAGATCCATGAATATGAATAATGGGATAATCCAAGATCTAGTTTATCCTGTGAGGAGCTCTGTCGGATTCACCTCTAAATTTGGAGACACTGGCGTTCATGTCTGTATACATTATAACGTGCAAGTTTTTGAACATTTTTTAGAAATTATATAACCAATATTTTCTATTCTTAATAAAGATTGAACTGAATATAGCCAAGTTGTTGTAAATATGTCAGATTGTTGGGAAAGAGCCAGTTTCCATCTTAATCTGTTTACAGCGCCTTCATCCCTGTATCCACAAGACAACACAAAAATGGCATGTTTCTCTACATGTTACCACATACCACTTCCATGTGACAGTTTTCCATTAGCGATCTGTGTAAGTGTTTGGGCAATCTCGCTAAACATACGTGTAATCTGTTACCGTCATTCAGCACTGGGAGAAGGCCCACTGTTTACATGTGAAAACTACAAAAAACCCCATGAACTGGCTTTTAAATGGAATTGGACAGAAGTCAGTGAAAAAAAAATACAATGTCATGTTTACGCACATAGCTGTCAGAAGTGTGAGTGGTAGAAAATTGGTTTAAAACATACTTACTACAACTATAGCTATTATAACATATTTTTGTACACGTTTTTGGTTGTATAGTAGTGTTTTCCTTGCAGTAACGTTTTAATTTAAATCATGAAGTTGTTGGTATGCAGAAGAATTTGATCTTGGGTTTTCTTAGTATAATTTCCTCCTTGTAATGACAGACCTCTTGCCGAGTAATATCAGCGTGCGCCTTTTTAAAGACACCCCTTGGCCCCAGAGTCCCATGGGAAACAGGAAGTGAAAGAAATCATATCCCAAGGTTGTGTTTTTGGATTTGTACAGGATATTGAAGATTTTACCCAAAGCCAGAGACGGCGCTGGGGCTGAAATTGTGTTTAGTGAGCTCATACAGGCCGTGAACTTTGACCTTGACCCAAAAACACTGCGCTGAAATGTTGCAGGCAAAACTGACCTCATTCGTTTTAAGGATTAAACAATTAACCCTTGTGCTCCTGACCCAAACTGACAACAAAATCTGCTGTGTTGTTGTATTTGTTGACTGAGAAAAATCTTGAAAAATCTTTGTTGAGATCATGGCTTCTAGGAAATACACATTTTTATTTCTACCCTACTTGAGTCGAAACAAGAATTTTTTTTGGGCAATTTTTGTTTGTTTCCATCTGCCAAACAAAAATGGTGATGTACTGAAAGTAATTAGTCTTTTATGAGCAATAAAAATGATAAGTTTCATTAGAGATGTCACATTATGAAATTGTATTAGTGACATGCATCATTTGAAAGAATTCACTTTTATTCACTCCAAAAGTCTCACAGTTACATTTTCATATCTTAAATGAGTGCATTTCTTCTCCCTCTCCACAGATCTGAAATCGTTCGATTGCATCAGCATCAGCACACAAGCTGTTTTTATCAGCGCTTATACTGTATGCAAATTGGCCATTCAGTTTTTAAGTTTCGTTTCTGTAAAATATAAAAAAAAATTGCTCAAAGCTACATTAAACCGTTTATTACTCAAAGTATATATTGAGAGGAGTACCGGAAATGTAGAGCGGTGGTCGAGAGGACCAATCACAGCCCTTATTGTCTGCGTTAGAAAGTTTCGGAGGTGCACGGCGGTCGATGTGGATGCTGTGCATAGGGGGTGCACGTCAATGCAAACATGCTTTGATGCAGAAACATACATTTTTGAAATCCTTTGTGAAAGTCTGACTTCACCCTCAAGCGGGGAAATTTCTTCAGCGACGCACGTTCCCTCTTGACTCTCGATGTTCAATAAAACGTCTCCATCATAAACTTTTCGGCTCAACATCACACAAGAAGCATCTGTCACGTTTTTTTTCTTCTTACTCGTTGCATGTGGATGGATATCAGATTTTTTTAATGACGGTAATGAAACTGATACTGTTGCTACTTTTTGATACCGCAGGATACAGTATTACCGCCCAACTCTACTGCCAAGAAACTTGGCCTGCTGGCGCATCAGCTTGACTCTACACAATGCACCTTTAACTCTCACTTGTCCAGTAGTTTTGTCCTGACACCTTTTCTGCAGCATAGCTCACACAAATGATGGCATTCAATAAATGAATACCATTGTTTCTTCTGTACCAGATTGCCACGTCTCTGCTCTGCTGGTCTGTTAAGTCTCGGCTCTCGCTGGATTCGTGCTTTGGTATATTAGTTTAAGCGACCTGAGTTGGGTTAGTTTAGATTAAATACACAGGCAGGTTTGTAGTGCAGTACAAGGTTAGGCCTCAGGGTTAGCACAGGTCACTTTAGCCCAGGCAGGCCCCTTTGGGTTTATTTTATTTTGTTTCTCATTAACATTTGACTGCTCAAATGACTGCAAAACATTTAGATGACAGTAATATAAATACAACCATGTAACTAACTATTTATACCACAGTGCCTTGATCCATTGTTTTTGTCAGGCTGACTTGTGTATTTATATAAAAAGAAAACTCTTACCTCTCTTGGTTACACATAAAAACTTGAATCACATTCATTTTTTTTCAGTGTCCCAAATATTTAAATCCATCTTTTCTATTTTTCTTGTTTGTGCATAGTCCTCCTGGAGCTTGTGTGAGCCTGACAGCCTCATGTGACATCTCCGGTGCTCTGTGTGCTGCCGACACCAATCCAGCCCTGTTATTACTTCAGAGAAAGTGTATATTTTTGAGCTTTCTTCGCTCTGAGCTATTACACAAGGAAGACTAATTGATCCCCGCAGATGGCAGACAAGGCAATAGGTCATAAAGCCTGGCCACTTTGCTTTCTCACAACTCGCCATCACTTCTTGCTTTAAAGTGCCATCAGCTACGGACTGGGGAAAAACTCCACACATAATTTGGGGCCATACATCTTTGCAGGCGGCTGCTTTTGTCATCTTAAGTGGACTTCCAAGCAGAAAACACCAGGAACCACTTGTAAGCTCTCTACTCAAAACACGTCTCTTAGAAATAGTGCTTTTGCTATCTTGAAAAACTGGTTCAGGTTATTGCAAATACTAGGTAACATTCAGTTCAAAGTGTGTAACATTGATAGATCATAACACTATTTGGACATATTCTAATCAAAAGTAGGTCTTTTAAATGTGTAACTTTTCTGGTCTGTGTTTATTCAGCTTTAGTATATTCAGTTACTGGTGTCAGAAAAACATCCATTCTTTGAGCAAACTCATTTAGCTTGCTTATGCACTATGCATTGTGTAGGGGCCCTCTACGCCAACCACAGGATTTAGAACTCCTCCTAAGCACAGCGCTTTTCTTATCTCTACGGCAGCTAGGACCTGCCGTACACTCTCCGTAAAGTATGGAGATACTCGTGGAGAGGAGCAGAAGCAATTGAGAGTTTGAGGAAGTGTTTGATCAGGCAATCATCAGATAATACACATAAAATTAGCCAAAGGTTAGCCAAAACAGAGAGAGAGAAGGGCTGTTTATTCCACAAATTATTCTCAACAGTATTATACATTTTAAATACTGATAATGATATCAGAATAAGATTAAAAATGCTACTTGTAAGTAATAGAATACAAAATAATTGAAGTTTGTTTCTGTTAGAGCTCTTCTATTCATTATGTTAATGCTCAACTGCAAACTAAACCTGTTCAGTACAGCCCAAATTTTGTCCTGGTAATGTGCTTTTTTACAGTATTGATACTTGCTCAAACAAGTCTCTAGTTTCGAGATTGGTTTTAGTATTGATCCATGTCGGAATCCTAATACCTTTGACAACAGTATTGGAAATCCACATGCATGTTTTCCATTTTACTCAAATCGTTGCCATTATATCTTAACATCCCTAATGTAAAGTAATGTAAGCTAAGGGTAAAGGAGGACAGGGTAAAACAGTCGATTGAAGATGGCATCAGTGGAGATTGCACAGTCAGCTGACACATTATCACAGTTTCTTGTCAGAACTTCATTTCACAGACTCGATAAGAGCTTGAGTTTCAAAGTTGTAAGAATGCCTTGACATGTTGCGGAGAGGCGGGAAGCTAAGTGCTGACATATTAGCAATCTGCCACACACTGCATGCATGAGCCTCAAAGTGTGTCACAGATGTTTGGTGGTGGGGTTCTTGTTGGGTTCTTGTCCTGCTGCCTACAACGCGGTTCATTCAAATGAACAAGAAGTGCATGCTAGTCATGTTGTGGAAACTGGACACGTAATGTAGAACGTCTGTAGTTATAATTTTGTTATGTTGTTGACTGTGACCTCATTACCTGAACATTACGTCACCCTATTTACAGTTATATCTTGATCGGAAAATTTTGTATTATGAAATGTTTTCGCAGGAATTTATTGAAAAATGTTATATTCTAAAAAATGGACATAAAACTATGCCTAGTTGAGTAATGCATTAGTCCAATATACCTCCTTTATCAATGTTAACACAATTTTGTCCACATTATCCATTAGTGGTACTTGCTAAGTAATATGAGGTGGGATTTTGTGTGAACATTTTTATATTTAAGAACAGTAGATTTTCAATATGCTGCAAATAAACCATGCTTAAATACAGGTCTTTAACTTATTATTTCTACATCTCCTTTCTGTCCATGCAGTTGGATTGCATCCTCCTCTGCTCTATGTAAAAAGCTATTGCCATAGTAACTGAATTCCTTCCATAAAGACGCCTGGGACAATGTGACTTATGGGCAGACATAATTGTAGGTTGTGGTTGCTAACTGCTCTGACGCTGTGCACGATTTTTCAAATGAAATGGTACCTCTGGGTGTTGTCTGAGGTAAGGACTTGGCTCTTTACTATTGGAAAAAGATGCTACATGTTTTATGCGTCCAAGTCTTTAGCTTCTATACATTTTATGAAGTGACATGTATTTAAGGCACAGGAAATTGTTAGTCTTTCAGCAAACAGACTTTAATTCTTGTTTGAGCCGTTTATTATATCTTGCCTGCACCTCGTCCCTGTTTTGACTGTTTTGATTAAAAGATTGCATTGTTAAATTATATTCCCTTCAAATTGCCTTTGTTTCATAACAGGTTTGATGAGCTAGATTTAGAACTGCAGTTTTGATGGATAGAAACGGCTGAGTCTGATCATCTCTGCAGCTCTTGTGGGGTATCCAAATGAGTAGGTAGTCCCAATCTATTAAAATGGTTCCAAAGAAGAAACAAGACTTTGAAACAAGAAACAAGATGCCTCAAGTTCAGGCTGGTTAGTTTCTGCTGTTGCAGTATGTTATGCTGGCCTGTATGGCTATCAGCGATCACATATTATAACTGATATTGACAGTAAGGTTGCAACTATACTCAATATAATATCAAATGGTTAAATATAGGACCCTAATACAATACAATACAATCTCCATGAAGGCCAAACTCTGTAGTATTTGAACTGAGAAAACATGATGTATTTGAATAAAATGTCATCAGTTCAATTCATGTTTATTCAGGATCCATGGTCCATTTTTAAAACATTATTTAACAAAGGGACAATGCAAACAATATAAATAATTTAAATATACAGCCATAACAGTATCTTCACATCTATCTCTGATAGTGTAATGCACTGAATGGTATATCTGTGACTGACACTGTGTCTGCTCCAGCCCGCTTATATAAAAAAACAACAACTGTACATTAGAGTTCTTAGTATAGCCTGTAAAGTGTTTACTGCAGTGACAACATCTCACACTCCCATTAGTCCTCATCAAGAGTAACCAAAGCATCATTATAGGCCACCTGCAGCCTTTGCACACTGGCCTTTCTGTATTTAGTCCAGAGGTGACCAGTCTACAAAAACAACTGTAATATTTTTGTTTTTTTTAAAGGCTAATTCAATCAAAATAATATGTATTTTGTGACTCATATGCATCAAATCACTTGAAAAGTGCTCTGTTACATCAGTAATATGGAAGGCTTTTATACAGTTGTGCCTGATTGGTGTAAAGTGGATGAATTACATAACCCAGCTTTCTAATTCTCCTCCGAGTTTGATAAATCTATTCTGCGTCAAGGGACCGTCTGCACTTAGATGTATAAAAAAACCCTCTTCCTACTCTGCTTTTCCTTTAAATCATTATTAAGTGCATCTTCCATCATTCAATGGTGCGAATTCTTGGAAGTTGTTGAAACGTCAGCGCGAGTCTCTTTAGTGTTTCTCCCTTTCCTCTTCCCACCTCCGTTCTTCCATAGGGCCTTTGAGGGTTCTGCAATTACGTTTGGGGGCGCTGAGGAGAAGGGCTTGCTAACATCTGTGGTGAAATAGCGCTAATTGCCGATTGATTCGAGGCAGCAGATATCTCTAATGCAGCGGCCGCATCTGCAGCACTCCTCATCATTCCCCTCTCTGATTATGTATTGTTCAGGCTGTTTACTTTGTGGAGATGAGTGGTAAATGCTAGGTTAAGGGAAGCTAAGGGGCCCAGACACCAAATTGGGTCCCTCTCCATAAAGAGTGTAAAATTAGACGTAATTAGCTCAGCCCTCAGGCAGATTCTCCAAAACGCACGGAGATAGCGCTGATGCAAATTGGCTGAAAAGATGCATGGTTTATATACAAAAACAGTGATTATATGAGCTTTGGTCTGCACGGAGGCTTTCTGAACTGATTGAGAGCAAATCACTCTGAAAACCTTTGAGCAGTTCACGGCATGAGTCATTTGAATTTCTGAGGAAACTTTGGCTACAGTTTTTCGTCATGGCAAAAAAGTGTAGATTACAGCTCTTTGTTCAGAAGAAGAAAACTACAAAAAAAATAAAAATGGTCACTGGAATCCCCTTTTAAAATGAACATGAACTTTTGTATAATCTAACACTGTATGCAAACGCATCTGGTAAACAGCAAAAAATAATATTAGAAAAAAAAACTGAACTAGGATTAAGGGTTGGATGCATTTTGTATTGTTATTACAGGTCCCACCCCTTTCCACCAGCTCCTGAAAAAAACTTTTAGTGCCGGTCCTTATAGGAATATAGGTTGGGGGACCACTGCTCTATATCAACATTACAGCAAGTTAAATCTTTGCGATTCCAGAGAACAACCACAGCAAAGACGCTAATCAGAATGTGCACAATTTGATCCGTACTGTACTGTCTCCTGTTGTGTTTTATCAATCACTTTACCAAACACTGCCTGTTTGAATGAGTTTGTGTGATTGAAATGGTCAGAGCAGCACAGATACCAAACTGTGTGGGGCCTTTGGTTGGAGTTTGCATATTCTCCCTATGTTTGGGTTTCCTCTTGGGTCTCTAGTTTCCAAAATCCACCTAAAAACATGGTCGAAAAGTGATTTTGAACTTTGGACGAAACAAACACCACTCCAGGTATGTTTTTGATGAGGTAACAACATTATAACATGCCTTAAACCCGCAAGAGTCAATTTGGTGTCATTTGCCAGAACCTTTAATATTATTATGTGCTACAAGTCCAACAGTTTTGCCCTTTTGAAACTTCATTCTCTTGGCGTGTAAAATTTCCATTAGATTACATTGCTTTCCTGGAGATTGACTCTAACCTTAATTATAGTTACAACTTGGCTAACCTTAATCCATGCCCTAACTTGATCCAATGTAATATTTCTGGTTTATAATAATGAAAACCATTATACAGATTTCAGTCTCCACAGTGTGACGAATACTCACCCACATACAGACTCATTGAAAATCTGTATTCTATTGTACCATTTTTCTGTTTCGAAACCTCCTCTGTCCAGCTGCATCATTTTTCTGAGTTACAAAATGCAGGCCTTGGCACACGCTTTTCGCCTCTTAAAACCAAACAGAACAATAGGAGTGGACAGAATATATTGTCAGCTTGAATTTGTGCCACCGCATCTCAAGAATCATGTTTCAGTGAGCGTAAATCAGATCAAGGGTTCGCAAGAATAACTGTTAAAAAGCGGTAATGGCCAGACTTAATAATAATAATAAGTGTCAGCATGTCGCCATTTGAGAATCTATTTTAGAAGGCATATAGTTACGATGAGCGCGCAAAAAGTTCCATGTCGGCACAATTCAGCATCTCGAGTGAAATTGAGTGTGGAGGAAAAGAAAAACATGCATAATATGGGTTTGTGGGAGGAAAATACACAAAGCAATGCAAATAATTTGATCTTTAAAGGTCCTATGTTGCTCATAATGACTCATGTGAAGTTTTAGCCATGTTAGAATGCTGTTACCACATAAAAAGCATACCTGCATTTGTTTTTTGATTCATTCACATATGTTTGAGTAATCTTTTATTGAAAATGTAGTGGTAATTTTCAAGTTAACAGCTACTTTTTACCTTTTGTTCAGTAGAGATGGGCAAATCCAGGGCTGAAATCATTAAAAGTGTTCTAATGAAGGTCTATGGACTATGAAAACATATTGGAACATTTCCTGTATTACCACATGACATCACAAGGTGGAGTGTTTTCTATTTGAGAGAGTGAGGGACGTAGTCTAAATATGCAGGATTTGTGTGTTAAACATGCACAAATGGAACAAAACCTCCAGTTACGTTTTTGACGAGGAAACAACAGTATAACGTACATGAGAAAATGGCATAATATGGGCCCTTTAACATGTGAACTGAAGAAAGGAGAAACAATGGTAAATATGACATAGAATAGATTAGCATTGGGCTTGATTGGCAGACTCAGTGGCAATCTTGATTAGATATTAACATTTTTATATGGAACTTTCTTCAAAAATGTGTGTTATTAAGTGATTTCATGAGAGACTATGCTGGAGACTGAACCCCCCTGATGGGAGCATTGTCTTTTAGCAGCGGGCGGTCTTCCATTTGCAACAAAAGGCACAAGTGATGTCATTATACCTCCATTTTGTGCTTCTTGTTTGTAACAGCTAACGTGTTGGCAATGGTGTCTTTGTGAAAGGTTGTTACTGTTGTCATAAGTTATCATAATGTTTATTCTATCACAAAATGGATTCTTGTAAGTGTTAAACTATGTTATAATGTTGTAACACTGTCAAAAACATACCTGGAGAGCATTTTTGGTCTGTCTACAAAGCTCAAAATGCTCTTTCCCGCCTTGTGATGTCATAGAAATGGGCAGTGCCACGACTGAAATTATCCAAATGATTCTTGTGAACATATACATCTTGCTTCATATAGACGTCTCTACAATGTAAAAGGGAGTAAAAGAAAAGACATTGAATGAGAAGTTGTGACTGGTACTGTACTACATAAAACAACACACTACATACTACAACTACATACCAGGATATAAGAAATAATTTATATTTGCTTTCGATAAGGTTTCTCACATTGAACCCACTGTTTATTGAGAATTTCTTTCCTTCTTTTGCAGTGTTGATGCCCCAAAAGTGCCGCTGCGTGTCACTTTGACAGACTGTAGGCTTCCAGCCCACACAGCTTCAAAAATAGCATAATTCATACAATCCAGGTAGAAAAGTGGGTGAAATGATGATAATTATAATCAGTGAGGGGCTGCTCACATTGTCTGAAGTAGTGGGTACGTGTACTGTAAAAAAGAGTAAAGTGATTCCATATTTTCACGAAGAAACACTTTTGGATCCTGTCAGTGGTTCAGGGATGCCACCGTGAAACAGGAAGAGATAATGGTATTGCCAGTGTAATCCATGGTCTGGTCCTGATCTGGTCCCAGTGCAGTCCAGTGTTGGGACAGTGCGGTCAGCCTGTAATAGAGCCTCCTATAACCAAAGCGCCATGATGTCAGCACAGTCGTATTGTTTGTACAGTAACCACAGTTTGGAGAGCAGCAGGGTTAGCTCAGACCTTCCTATTTCTGTGACTGTGAGAAACAGGCTCAAATCCTAGAGCAGCCAAACACATGTCATCAGAGGTGATGAAGACCACCCACAGAGATTGTACAACAGAGGGTAGAGGAATCAGAACTGTGCTCACCTAATAGGATTATCTTCACTGTTTGTATCAATCAAATATGTGTGGTAGCTGGCAAAATTCAATATCTTTCATTTTTAGTATCCATTATGATCCACAGGTAAGATGTACACAAGAATGAGCAACACCTGTTTTTTATAGATGTGACTTTTATTAACCTTTAACTATTGATGTTTTAGTTTACAAGGATGTTACGTTGCGTGAATCTTTTCTTAAAAGTGCTCTATTCAGGTAATGGAATGGATCAGTATGACACAATTGCCACATTATGATGCATTGTTATCAGGTGAAATGTGTGTATTAATTTTCCCAGCAGGCCTTGGGCCTGGGCCAGTCAGTAAGATGTGAAGTGTGACACTGTTATGGCCCATGAGAGGCAGAGCCACTGCTCCGGCACGACTCTTATGAGAAAAAGACAAACGTCCTGCAGAGAGCATTGAAATTGGGAGCTCCCGTTTTCATTACTTTGGTTTATCGGCTCAATAGTGGCCTCCTTTCTTCCAGTGCTAAATGTCCTCTTGATTTGCTCTTCTCTAGCCCACACCTGAAACAATTCATTAAAAATGAATGAGCCGAAAGCGGCGCACACAGGGCGGGAGATGAGACCCAGCAGCCGACAGAGGAAATGCTAACAGCGCTAGTGTGAATACAGCACTGGAGCATTTGAGCTATTCATACTAATATGTGCAGGAACTGACTCATCGGGTTACAGACTCAATAGCATTATTTGTATGGCTTATTTCACTCCTAATAACTGTAATTATATTCAGGCTTTTGACAGAAAGAATATCACAGGCAGCAGTTGTTTCCATCGTCAAAGCAAAACCCTGAAAGTGATGACTGCAGAACATTTTGGGTGAGGTCAGGGCTCATTACAGTTCGTAACTCATCAGAACTTCCTCTGGGTAGCTCAAACCATTCTTCATGTTTCTGCAGTGACATTTTGATGCTTCTATCCCATTAAGACATGATTGTGGTCACTTTAGGACCTTCTGGTTTCATATGGAATGATCTGCTTGGCTTTAGGCTTTACAAGTGTTATTCCAGAGAGAGTGAATCATGGAAAAACCGTCACAAAAGACGGTTTCCCACTTTGAAGTTTACTGTGATGTTTTTGCTTCTGAACTGATGGAGCAGAAAGTGTTTATTTCACAGACTGGCCACTTGTTGATTTTGTGTAATGCTGTTTTTTTCCCTTTTCCTACCAATGGACTTTGAAAAAAAAAGCCAAAGAAAACTCACACATTGTAGCATTTTCCATCAGATCAACTACAAAACAACAAGACAACCACCCATGGATGCCTCACTGTGCTGCCCCCAACTTTATCTTTACATGAACGCTCCTACTATTTTATGAGCACCGGAGCGTTTCTAGGCCTATCAGATCTGTTTTTGTTTTGTTTATCTCCCCCCATTTGCATCATTATGAGAGGCAAAAATCTATAGTGGAGTTTGAATAGCTCCGTAATGAGTAGGAGGAATCAATCATCCTTTCAGACTAGCCCCGGTGCAGCAATGAGCGTATAAATCTGCACTCATAAATTCCCTGTTTTTAGTCCCCACATCCCTCTCAGTGTCTCGCGTGCGCTACTTTCGACGCTTGATTTACGGCTTGCTTTTTCACTTCCTGTTGAGCGATAATAGCAGGAATGTCCAAGTTCGAGATCCTCCCTTGCACTATAAAAATGCTCTAATTGCCGTGTTAATTTTGGAGACAGCACAAAGGGAAGACGGGAAGACTCCAGCTATCAATCCACCTATCATGTTGGCGATGGGTGTTTGGCATGCGTGGACCGTCATTACATATGCAGCATAATTGGGTGTAATTAAAAGCAAGCCTAAGTACTCTAATTAATGTCACTTGTCAGGCGCTAAAAGGCACGCTGCAGATAATGTCTCTCGGCGGCTGGAGGAAGACCTCTCTGTCACCACCTGACCTCTCTGCTGCTTTGCTCCGAGCCAAGAATTTGAGTCGAACTTCGACTTATCATCAAGCAGTTCATATTGTGGCCTGTTTTGACTTTTCAGACTTTTTGGCACTAGGGTTAGGGATATAATGTTAAAAATCGAATCATAGTCTGCTGTTTTCTGTTTAAACGTCCTTAAAGGGATAATTATTTTTTTTTACATGAATCTGTAAGGCATCCCCATCAGCAGTGTCGTGCATCAACACTGTAGTCTGGCAAGTTTGCTGGGGTCATGAAAATAAAGAGTTTTTCTTCTCAAAACAGTATGTGTTCAAAAGAGTGAGGTAAGGTAACTACATTTATATAGCGTTTACACAGACACATGTCCCCAAAGACGCTTTACAGACCATTCTTCATTCATTCCATACCTGGTGGTGGTAAGCTACTGCTGTAACCACAAGTGCATTTATGGAAGTGCGGCTGCCAAACCAATCGGCACCATCAGTCCTTCCGACCACCACCATCACTTGCTCACACACCACTCTCTTTTATGGTTGATGGGGGAAACCGGAATGCCCAGAGGAAACCCATCCAGACACGGGAAGAACATGCAAATTTGAGGGATCGAACCTGGAACCTTCTTGCTGTGAGGCATGAGTGTTTGCCACTCAGCCACCGTACCGCCATAAGAGTGATACATTTGTATCACAAAACCATTGTCCACAAAAACGTCAGATCTCATAATTGCTTGGTACTATTTTCTCTCCGGTCATATCACTGCGTGCTGAAGCCAGGTGTCAGCCGCTCATGAATCCAACACTTTTTATGAGTGGCCATACCGGCTTGTCAAAGCCTGATCCCGTCAGATCTCAGAAGCTAAGCAGGGCCGGGCCTGGTTAGTACTTGGATGGGAGACCACTGAGAATTCCAGGTGCCACACCCAGGTCGTCGTTGAAAATGAGAATTGGTTCTCAACTGACCTACCTGGTAAAATAAAGGTTAAATAAAATAAAAAAAAAACGTTTTTCAGTAGTTCGGCCGTGTTTACATTCAGCAGTGTCAGACTGTTGACTGCCGTGACACAAGAGGGCTAACGTGAGAGCTAGCTAGAGCGATAAGTATATAAGTGGTCTGAGCATGTAAACACTGCCAAACTACTGAAAAAGCGTGGGTTCATGCGCAGCCGTCACCTAGCGGCAGCGCACAGTGATATGACCGGAGAGAAAATAGTACCAAGTGATTATGAGGTCTGACTATTTTGTGGACAACGATTTTGTGATGCAAATGTATCACTCTTTCAAACACATACTGTTTTGAGAAGAAAAACGCTTTATTTTCATGACCCCAATCAACTAGCTGGATTACTTTCGTCAGCACTGAAACCGGGCAAGAACTCTGTTCACCAGACGCTGTCGGGAGGTAAGTCAGTGTTGATGCATGACACTGCTGACTGGGATGCCATACAGATTCATGTTAAAAAACCCAAACTATCCCTTTAAGCCAGGGGTACTCAATTACAAACTCAAAAGGTCCATGTACAATTTTTTTTTTTTTTTTTTTTAACCTTTATTTACCCAGGAAAGTCCCATTGAGATTACTAATCTCTTTTTCAAGGGAGTCCTGCCATGCACACACCACTTTCATACTAGACAATGTGGGTGAAGTGTCTTGCCTAAGGACACTTTTGTGACTGGCGCCCCACTGTGGCACCTGGAATTCCCAGTGGTCTCCCATCCAAGTACTAACCCGGCCTGGCCCTGCTTAGCGTCTGAGATCTGACGGGATCAGACTTTTGACAAACCAGTATGGCCACTCATAAATTTACAGAGTTTCCAGGGTCCGAAAAAGTGACGGTGGATTTGCAAACTTTGAACTTCTAACAAAAAATTTAGTAAATCCACATGGAACATTTGAACTGTGCACAAAGTATTGTGTGTTCTGTCCGAATCAGTGTGAAAAACTAAAGGCTGAATTAAGGCCAATTTATGATTCTGCGTCAAACCTGTCGACCGCCTGCACCCATGGGTGTATAATAAGATTTTATTATATTTCTCTGCGTGCACCTCCCAAATTTACTAACTACACGTCAAAACAAAGACAATAAGGACTGTGACTGGTTTTTAGACCTGGTTTTAGTCCTGATTAAGACCAGAACTAAAACCAGGTCTAAACCAGGACAAAACCAGGTCTAAACCAGGACTAAACCAGGTCTAAACCAGATCTAAACCAGGACTAAACCAGGTCTTTAACAGGACTAAAACCAGGTCTTTAACAGGACTAAAACCAGGTCTAAAACAGGACTAAAACCAGGGCTTAAACAGGACTAAACCAGGTCTAAAACAGGACTAAACCAGGTCTAAACCAGATCTAAACCAGGACTAAACCAGGTCTAAAACAGGACTAAAACCAAGACTAAACCAGGTCTAAAACTAAACCAGGTCTAAACCAGGACTAAACCAGGACTAAACCAGGGCTAAACCAGATCTAAACCAGGACTAAACCAGGTCTATAACACGACTAAAACCAAGTCTAAAACAGGACTACAACAGGATTTAACCAGGATTAAACCATGCCGCGCCTCCTCCCGCGGCACGCAACGTGCCTCCTCCCGCCACCCTCAGCGTGCCTCCTCCGTCCGCACGTCATGAACCTCCACTGGCCATGTGTAACAGGCCTCCTCCGGCCACGCGTTATGCGCCTCCTCTGGCCGCACGTAACGCGCTCCTACCAGTCCATGAAAATATGGACCCGAAAAGAGCGCAGCCGAAACTTAATAATTACATGTCGGAATGGCGGGATGTTGGAAAAAAAAGCTAATGTGCCGCCAGTCCGACCACGGGGGAAAAACATGTCGGAGCGCAGGACATTAGATAACAAATGGACACACCACCACTCCGAATGTTAGACGTTAATGTCAGAGTGGCAGCTGTAACCGGTCGGGCAGGGATGGAGAACACAGCTTCACAGCACAGGCCAATGAAATACTGTGTGGATCCGGTATGAAAAAAAAGCTAGAGAGAGATTTTTGTCTCGGTCCGGATGTCATTGCGTTTGGGTCCGGATCCGGACCGGACCGGAGTCCGCTAATTGAGTACCTCTGCTTTAAGCCATGTTATAATGACGTTAACTTCTCAAAAACAGACCTGAAATTGTCTTTTGCTTCATTCACACGTTTGAGTAACCCTTTACTGTTATTCCGTTTACATCTCCAAATCTTAAAATGCTCTGTTCCACCTTGTGATGTCATGTAGTAGTTTTTAAGTTAACAACTACCTTTACCTTTAGTTCACTAGAGATGGGCAATTCCAGGACTGAAATGATTCAAATGATTCTAGTGAAGCTGTATGGAAGTTTTCTGTATTACCATGTGACATCACAAGGTGGAACCATGTGTATTCTGTTTGAGAGAACTCAGGCAGGATATGCAGATGTACTTGCAGTATTATCAGAATTAAGCCTGTGTC
The DNA here is from genome assembly GCA_030686955.1 of Odontamblyopus rebecca. Lineage (NCBI taxonomy): Eukaryota > Metazoa > Chordata > Actinopteri > Gobiiformes > Gobiidae > Odontamblyopus > Odontamblyopus rebecca. The sequence goes on along the minus strand of CM060672.1, from coordinate 14,635,764 downwards.
ACTTATAAACTCACTCACTGGGAGAAAAGTGACCAAAACTCAATTAAACGTACAGGGGTAAATGTAACCAGCCTCTGCATTAAAGCAAGCCTAAAATTGTGTTACCTCTTAGGATTGCTTGCAAACTAGCAAAGCAAAAACATGATCTTCTCAGTGGAAGCAAATAATATCCAGTTATGAAACCACAGCGCACTAGATTGATGTCTTTATTGCCTTGGCTGAGCTGGGAAACGCCGCCTTTAAACACAGTGGCTCTATTCTTGCCTCTCTGAGTGATGAAGTCATTCTGTTTTTCAGGAAACATTTTCAACACCATGAAATTCATCTTTTCCCCCTTTTTGCCCTGGTTATACTCTTTAAATGGCAAAGATAAACTGCTACAGAGAAACATATGGTGCCTGTTAATTCCCCTCGGTGGCCTTTACCTCCCGGGGGCTAAAGTAAATAGGAAGGTCTTAAACGTGCTAGGCAAGGTATAAGAACAGTACAAGCGTCAGGATATGTGTTTCTGTACTACAAGCCTTTACAGCGGACTTGATTTAACTTCACTTGACCCTATGGGGGAAAAGCTATGAAGTGAGAGGGACGAGTTAAGGCCACGAAACAGCACAAAACCAGGTGTTACTCATGCAGGATGGGAAATGGACCACAGAGCTGTCAAAAGATAAGGCTGCATGTAATTCTGAAGCATTACTTGTTTTGGCTATGTTATGATGAAATATTAGCTGTAATAAATCAGATAGAATTGCGGCGTTTATTGGTCTACATGAAGTCCATATTAAAGGTGGGAACTTTCTTTTTGAATATTAGTAAAATTAGTCGTAAAATGTTGTCTTTTTCCATCTAGATAAATAGATAACTTTTTTGATCCCAGAAATAAAAAAGCAACACATGCCAACATCACAGTGAAAATTATGTAATGGCGGTTGTAATTTTGGAACATTTCTCAAAAAACTGCAAAAAAATTGAAAGGAAATATTATTTAATTCTCCTTTTTAATCCACTGTCACTATTGGAGCAGAAGCCAGCAGAGTCCCAGCCTCCTGGAAGGGCATCCGACATAACACAATTCAATCGAGACAGAACAAACTGCGTAAACAAAATCCATACAATATACATAAAACATGTTAAAAGTGTGTTTCATTCATTAAGTTGCGTTGTACCATAGAACTTATGCACACTTGACTCTTGTGAACTTTTAGCCATGTTAGAATGTTGTTACTTCATCAACATTCCTGGAGTTGTGTTTTCATTCACACATATTTGAGTAATCCTGCATTATTAGCCTGCCTACATCTCCAAAGCTCAAAACGTTCTGTTCCACCTTGTGATGTCATGAAGCGGTTGTTTTCAAGTCACCAGCTGCTTTTTATGTTTAGTTCAGTAGAGTTCGGCCATTCAAGAGTTGAAATTATTCAAATAATTCCAGTGAAGGTGTATGGATTTTAAAAACACAGTGGAGCACTATCTGTTTTACCACGTGACATCACAAAGTGGAACAGAGTGCTTCCTGTTTGAACTCAGAAGAAGAAGTCAGCCTAAGATCTCAGCCTAATTTTGCAGGATTTGTGCGTTAAACAAGTCTGAATGAAACAAAACAGAGCAGAAAATAGTACAATATGGACCCTTTAAGTTTCAGTTCCGTGCCATTAATACCAAGTCCCCATATAGAATCATAAAGGCTTGAAAAGTATTGCAATCTTCAGACAAAGTTAGTCTCCTATGGCCCCAAGAGGGGAGAAATGAGCTGGAGACGTGTCACTGTTATAGAAGTGATGGGTCCCTTGCACTGTCTTTATAACCACCAGCCACCTGCTTTATACACTGTGGGAATACAACAGATTTTTTTTTTTTTTACCGAGCACGAGGCATCCACAGTAGTAAATCACTTGATGACCTAACGCAGGGTGAGAAGAGGCTACATCTTTTTGTTTTTTCAAGCGTACCACATGGGATCTATTTCCTCTCAACATTAATAATACTCGGGAGCATTAAGGCATGCAGCAAAAGCAGATGTATTCTTCCCCGGGCTGATTCAACTTGTAAGCATTTCCGAAACTCCCCCACCACCCCGTCCCCCACTCCTCCCCACCCCCAGTCCTCCGGCAAAGCATGATTACCCCATTTTAATGAGATTTTTAATGTGATTTTTTTGCTTCCTTACTTTTACTTCCTCCAAGACAGAGCAACTTTCCTATGTACATACAGTGGCTAATATTTGCGAACCACTGGTGTAACAAGGACCACATGTTGAAAAGTCTGAGCTCAGGTCAAAGTTTGTTTACTAAGCAACGCTGAAAATCCGATTCAAATATCAAACTGAGACTGGCAATCGTATTCTCTATTCTTACTTCAGCGCTTTGATCAGAGCTCCACATAGGAAAGTACTACCTTCTCATTAGCATATTTAGTCCTCCTGCCAATTAGTCTTTTTGGTTAACAGAGGCATTGGCTTTAAATAGAAAGTGTTTTGATCATTATTTCAAAACATCTGCTTTTTCTGCAGACCTCTTCAACTGCATTCATTAGGAGTTTAAAGTTTTTGGAAAGCAGAAATCACTGTCAAGGCAGTAAGTTTTTCAATGACACTCCATAGTAACTAATTGGCAAACTGTTATCATGGTCATTCCGTGTGTATGGTCTCTTCAGTCACTAGAAATTGTGTTTGTCACATTGACACTAAGCGGATGAAGAAGTGTCTTGCTCAAAGACACCAAGTATATAATAATTAGGGGAGAATGCTGGTCGATACAAATATTTTTTCCTCCTTGTCCACACTCCTCATGTTGTTTTCAGTAATCTTCAGCGCCAGCAGCAGGAACTGTTGTCTCAAAGTTTGCTGAGGTCAGTGTGGTTGTGTGTATTGGAGGGATGACCTTCTGGTATTAGGTTTATTGATCGTGACAAATCTCTCAGAAATAACGCTCATAATGATGAGAAACTCTCTTTGCACCTCAAGTGAACCCTTAGATTTGCAAAGACTGTATAGGACACTTGTCTGTTGTTACTTTAGTTGACATTGCAAGACAGGGCCAACCTTTTAGTGAATTATGTGAGATTCGGTTTTAATAGTTCAGTATTAACACAAAATTTACAATATTCATTTTTCTGGTCTGTTTTGGAGACGGAGGTGCACTATGTAACTATGTTGGGGGTCCACCACTGACTTAACTCCATGGACGTATCATTAAATTGGTTTGGAATGTTCAACAGTCAGGCATAAAACTTATTTATCTTGCATTTATTCTTTTTTTTTTATTGCTACACAAACGTTCTTTCATTCTGTGAGTAAACTTTCCAAAGATAGACAAGTTTAAGGCCATACTGTAGAACATTCAAGCCGAAGCTCCATGGAAACAAGAAGGTAGCACAGCCTCCACAAGATTTACAAGTCCTGTATTACACAATTGATTCTTGTGAGCTTTAAGCCACACTAGAATGATGTTATCTCTTCTAAAACATACCTGGAGTTCTGTTTGGTTTCATTCACATATTTGCGTAACCCTTTATTAGTAGTTTTAGTGCTGCATTCCACTTTCTGATGTCATGAAGTGGTAGTTTTCAAGTTAACAGCTCCTTTTACCTTTAGTTCAGTAGAGAGGGGCAGTTGCAAGCCTTTCTAGTGAAGGTGTGTGGAGTTTAAAAACACAGTGGAGCTCTTACTGTGTTACCTCATGACATCACAAAGTTGGTGTTCACAGTTTGAAAGAAGAACACAACCTGAAAATTCAGGATGTGCATGTTAAACGTGTGAGTGAAACAAAGCACAAGTACAGGTATGCTTCTAATGATTAAACAGCACTACAACATTGATCAGAAAATGGCGTAATGTGGGTCCTGTAACAATAAACTTTCATATCGTTCACATCAACTTTTGTCCCTTGAATAAACTTTCTCCATATCTTCAAAGCCTTGTTCCAGTTTGGCCCTGGCCTGTTGTTTGCCTAGAGCGTAGCCCACAGATCTTACACTTGCCCTGGCTTCCCTTCCCCGGTGTTTTTCTTCCTCTCCGGTCTCATTCCTCGACGCTGGGGTCATGGTTTGAGCTTAAGCACGTGTCATTCTGAATCAGGCTGACAGACGACAGACATTGGCTCTCCTCACTCCCATGCTAACATCACATTTGGACTAGACCATGACATCACTGTGGCTCACTGCCTGCTTTCCACCATGGGCAATTCTTCTCAGCTTCCATATTCCCAGCTCCAGGCGCTGAGCGGTGTGACCCTTAGCCCAAGTAAAAGTTCTGAGATTTATTATTCAATCTGTACATTCAAGTGGATATGTGATGCAATGTTGTGGACTCATTTTAGGAAAACACTTAGAAATGATTCAGTAACTTGCATGAAAGTTTTGGAAAAGGAAACATATCTTAGTTCCTTTAGCATAATATATCTCCTTAATATTACGGCGGTTTAAATGCTACTTTTGTTTACTCCACATTTTTGTTGTCTTGTAGGTTGTTGCCTAATAGTGGTGGAGCTGGTAATTTGCTGAAAGTTGTCGGTTTGATTCTCACCATCACCACCAACCGGGAGAGGCACAGTGGCGATTTTATTGCATACTGTTGTGCCCTTTCGCAATACATGTGCTCAGCATGAATGTGTGGGAGTAATTGGTGATTAGAGGGGCCGTGGTGCACACTGGGAGCCTCTTTTCCTCAGTCTACCCCAGTGCAGCTGTGGCTACAATTTTTGCTTACTACCATTGAGTGCGAAATGAAATGAAATGTGTGTCTGGAAAAGCTCTGTGTAAGACTTAGTTATTATTGGGTCATTTGGCAAGACACTTCATCTTTGCCTTCCAGCTAAGTTACCTGTGACTGGTATAATACAGTGCCTGCAACATTATGAGTATAATTCTCAGCCATAAGCATTTGTATCAAATGACATCTTAATGTTATTTCAGTACAAATTCTCCTTTTGACTGTACTTTTCTTCTTGTAGACGAAAACAGATTTCTTCACTACCCAGAGTGCACACTGCAGCTGCTCAAGGCTTGTTTTTGAATGTAATGCAGGATTTCCTGGATTTTGATGGTGACCATATGCTCGGACAACTAGCAGTGCAATAAAAGTCATGCGCATGGGGATTTACTTTCTTGAGATACTCCATCCGTCAGTTCCTAAAGTGGCGAGAGATAGAGCAGGTGCTACAATACATCATGGGATCTGCGGTGGTCTCTACCTCTGTAAACACTGGATTGGATATCCACTAATGACTGGGTTATTCTGTGCTAATCAAAGAAGAGAAAAACATGGGGAATATTTTTGCAATAAGATCGACTTCTTAATTAGGTGTTTTACTGAAGTTGCTCCATGCTTAGATATCATTTACACTGGTTTATCTCATCTCCATTACACTTGAGAATAACAGCTGTAATGAGCCCTCAGCGACGCTGCATTAACTCAACCAAACAAAAATATACATTATGACAGCGGCAGCAGGTAATTAATATGGTAACCTTTACATTACCAATAAACTATAAATGTTAATTGCACAGAGACAATTGAGAGGTACAGCAGGTTGATATTTTTATGACAGCCCTTTTAGTGTTATCACTGTGTTAGAAGGAAACAATGGGCTCATCATATAGGATAAACTATGAAAGCCGATGCTATAAAAAGATACAGTATACAGTATATTTCTAATAGCCATTCCTACTTTCTGTAAAAATGTCTGCGACCATGTCTATAGCAGAGTTGTTGGTAGTGAGCCAATCACAGCAGTTTATTTGCATGTCATGTCACTCAAATGTAAAAGAACTAATTCACCTTTGATTTACAATGTTTGTTCTGAACTCCTTGGTTCAGCACAAATGTGCCATTCTCACTCTTCCATGTTTGATGATGTCACTGGGGTTTGGTTTTCGAGGCAATTATTCAAGCAGAAACCAGTTGCCAGTTTCAATACTGAGATCAAAAAGATTCGGACCCTACTTAAACCCCTGAACCTGCAGTCAACCCTTAACCAGAGCTAATGCAGCCTCTGCAGCTCAGTGAGAAAATTCTGAAGGTTTTGAGTTTTCACATGAGCCTTGGAACGTCCATGTACAGACATACGTCAGAATATCAATAATAGACTCTTAATGGGCAACTTACTGCAGACTTCAGTTCACCTCAGTATAATTACCACTTGAAGCCCAACTTCGACGAAGAACATTTAAAAAGGACATTATTATTTGTCTAATTGAGTGATGCCTGAAATAGTCCAGGTAAAAAGTCCAGCCTTGTTATGTTACTTTAGCTATTATTTGAAAGTTTTCTAAAGTCTGCGGAGAGGAAGTGATGTGACAAGGGTTTTGATGACTGCAGAGCCCAGATTTGACGTGTTACATACTTCTGGAGCTCCGAGACACTGCACCAAATGAAGTGAGAAGCTCCATTTATTTTGCTTCTAAATCCTGCTGTTTCTACTCCACTAACCCCCCATTCTGTGCACTTAAAGAGGACACCAGCAATCATTTAAGTGACTGCAATAGTGAATTTGATTGTATTCAAATGTTATGATCCCATGCAGTTGACACAAGTAGAAATAATGTACATAAATCCACATGTTTAATGTAGATTTTGGTTGTTTTTCCAAGCCAGTGCTGTTTAGAGGGTGAAAAGGCTAATTTACTTCTCCACAAAGGCATTCTAGGAGCTGTCAGTGTAGCGCTGAGGCAGGTCTGAATTTCTATGTGAGCTGTCAGTGGAATTAATGCACATAAAATAATCCAAAAAAAGTAAAGATGCTCTCTGCCTACCTCATTATATAAGAGTGCAGACCTAAAGGGTAGAAATATATTGATAAAAGGTTGAATTTGGAAATGTACTGACTTAATCACAGATAATTATGGTACTTACAAACTAATTAAAAAGCCATTGGGTATTATATCATGACTATGTCTAATACTGTATCTCTGAATATGTAGCTTTAAAGGTGCAATATGTAACTTTTCTAGTTGACTCAGTTGTAGACAAGCCAACAGACCAAGTTACAGGTCAGATCTGTAGAGAAGCAAGCCCACCCACGGTAATGGCCACCACACTACAGGAGAATTTGCCTGATTTAGGCTGTGATTTTGCCTCCGCTGGCGGTGTGACCTGACTTTGTGTCTTCATGTGAGATTTTGAAGCCGCTGTGTGCTCATGTGTATTGTGTCAGTGTGACTCTGAGCTGCTCTGTCAGATCCTAACCACCAAATATCAGCCACGCTACGGCAACAGCCAATGAAATAGAACGCAGACAGCAGACAGAGTGACGGACACAGACACGCAACATTCAAATTTAGGAAATAAAATTTTATTAATCACCTCAACATCTTCATATTATCCATAGAATTTGTTTGCAAATAATGACACGCAGTCCACAAAACAGGGCTATTGAGACAGTTCATCACGAAGCTGCAGATTAGCAATAGTAACTCTACTTCCAGTGTACTTTATCTCCAACCTTCTGTGCATTAAAAATCTTGTATCTGACGTATTGCACCACATTTCACAAATAATAACACAGTTTTGACTTGCATCTAAACTAGAAGTGCAGTGCTCTGATCTTTTGAACACTTAAGAATCTCAAAGCGAGTGGTTTTACTCTGGGCAGAAAACAGCTGATGAGGTCATGCACACAGCATTGCACCCTGTGGTCTGCAGCCATATCCCGCTGCAGTCTTTGTGATCAGAGATTTAAAATCTCATAAGATTCTCCTTGTGTTTGTGGTGAGCACTTTGTGTCGCACGTTTAAAAATCCTTTAAGGTGTGTTTAATAGTGTGTGGCTGCCTTAAGGTATTTTTGAGTAATAGAAACACAAGTGAATGAATGCTTTGCAAGACAAATAAGTTTAATGCAATACTTTGGAACACTGGCATAGATTGTGAGCCTTGCTTCTGTCAGTCTACCCCATGGCAGTTGTGGCTACAGCAGAACATGGGGCGGATGTTTTTTTCATCTTCAAGGAACCACTGGGGGCAAGGTGGGATAACTGTCTTGCCCAAGGACACAACAATGGTATTCATCTGTTGGAGCTACAACCACCAACCCCTCAGATCTATGGACAAACACTCTACCAGCTGAGCTACTGCCAGGGTGAATGAAGACGGAAAGAAGGACAGATATGAGGACAAATATATTACGTGTAAATGAGCTGATGCCAAGAATCCTGTCATGTCAGTCAATATTATGAGCACCATCGTTTAAAACCACCATTAAAATTCTCCTCCTCTTCACTGTTTGTAATGATGCACTGGGCTTCTTTATTGGCGCCCTTGTGATGGGAGAGCTCTTAATGTGTGACTTTTTGTCTTTGTTTCTGTCGTGTTAACAACTCCGGGCTCTCAAGGTTTAATGGTGCCACTAAAATCACTGTCAGGGTAAAGGCTGAAAATCTCTTCCTCAAACGGCAATATCTCATTCACAGAAATATTACTTCTCCAGAATCACCTCCACACATATGCAGTACAGGGAAGAGGGATGTAGTAGTAGTTATGAGCATTGACATGAACTTTTCTGTGAGCTTTAAAGATGCTTTGTGTAGCTTTCTGGGGGGAGGTCTGTCACCCGCTTGTGATGTTATTGCTTTGTCTGGAATATCCCCAGTATTCCATTAAACGTATCCATCTTGCATTTGTTAAATTAAAGCTGTTTTCATAGCTCAAAAATACCTTGAAATCCACCATGCATTCTTACTGTGAGCGGGGTCACCTCTCCATAGATCTGACCTGTGACTCAGCTGAGTGGCGCCACATGCTTGTTTTTTATAGAAATGGTCAAATCTAATACCATATTGTGGCACATTCTAGGAAAAGAAATATCTCCAGCAGAAATGTTACACAGTGCACCTTTCAATATTGGACTAGGGTCAAATATATATTAACTTGAGTGGTTGCACATTATTTTAAAGAGCAGTAATAGCATGGTAATGAGATGGTAATGCGATGTTAATGGGATAACACAGGGCAGATGTTTTCCTCCAGCCCTGTTTCCGTACTAAGGAGATACTCACCGTGTTTTTACTTTATAAATGTATCAATCATTAATTTTCAGAAAATGCTGTGGTCATATGGAAAAGCATTTTTGTTACTCTAGGTTTTATCATTTTTATTTCACCATTTTGTAATTTCAGTGGTCAATATCAAACTTTTCATACCAAGTACTAGTCTAAGCAAAAGTTTGGTCTTCCATGTACCACTGAACCTGAGGTCTATGACTGGGCTATTCCACATCTACACTATAGGGATAAATCATAAAGTATTGAATAGGAGCACAGAGGAGCATTTAATCTGAATAATTGCACGTACAGAGTTGTGGGCAGGGACACAGGAGTAGGTGAAAATTGATATTTTCTGAGCACCCAGTCTTCAAATGCAAAATAACACCTGATTACTCAAAAATGCATGAATCCATCAAAATAAGTTTGAGGAGGGTAATTACCTATTGTGAACACCATCAAAAGCTTACACAACTGAATTTTACATAATGTCACATTTAAAGGAACTGCATATAGTATATAGTGTATACTGTTGTGACTCTTAAAAAAAAAAAAAAAATCAGTATATGGACAGGCCATGGCTCATGTGAAAGGCCAGAATCTCCAGAATTCCCTCCCTGAGCTGCAGAGGCTGCACTAGCTCTGACTAATGGCTTCTGGTGTTGGGGTTTAGCTAGTGACCATTCAGATCAGGGAGAGACATTTTAGGTTTAAACCAACTGGATTTCAGCATTGAAACTGGCACCCAACTGAGAGACTCATGTAAGGCTCATTCTGATAATCATCATCTCAAGAACCAAAACGCCAAATAAATGGAACTTTGCCCAATGTTTTTGTAATTAAGAAACACCAGTATTGCAATTTGGTAAAAGCTACATCTGACTGGAACATGTTCAAGCCTTTTCTGGAGACACATAGGTCAAGTTTATGAAAAACAAGTACCACAATATGAGAACTACCAATATATCTATCTGCCTAGTACTGCATGATTGCATATTCCCATGTATTTTGGGAGCTTCCTGATTCCCCCTCTTAATGGGCTGAATATTGTGTAACAGTGAGCAGAGAGAGCACAGGTTGTCAGTGTTTCTCCCCAGGGCTCCTTCTGGTGTGTTTTCATAAGCACATAATCCAAGCGGGCCTACAGTTGCCTGCTTGTTCTAGATAAGTGAAACAGTGTACGACCTGCACTGTCTCCTGTCACACTATTCTGTTCAAAGCTGCAGTTTAAGCTACACTCACACTAGCCTCTGCATTATAGAAAAACACTGCTTTTTAGATATTTGTAGCAGTCGGGCACTTTAAAATGGATTTTAAATTTGGTAAGCTTTCCATTTTTGGTAATTGAATTAGGCTGACCGAAAAGTACAATTCCCTGTATTAAGGGTGTCTAAAAGTATGTAGTCATTGATTAAAATATGCAAACTGTTAGAAACTAAATCCATTAGTGTCATGCTACTTTTGGCATGAATTATACAGGCAATATAAATACAAAGTTGGCAACAATGTAAGACAAAACTGTTTTAAAATTTTTTTTTCCCCCATTGCGAAACATGGTGGTATGCCTATTATTGTAAAAAAAAAATGTTTACTTAAAGCTGCACTATGTAATTTCTCTGTTGGACATGTCTTTTACTTCTGAGATGTTACTACGTTTCCTAGAATGAGTGAGGAACTCGGCCTAAATATGCAAAGAAAACACAAGTCCAGGTTTGTTTTTAATGAGGAAACCAGCATGTAATATCAGAAAATAACATAATATAAGCCATTTGAAGCTAAACTATGAATTGGTCTGATGTTTCTTCAGTAAAGTTTAGACTTAAAAGCATCATTGACCTTCTATGAAAACACTTTCTCTGTCAGACCACTGCTATAATCTCTTTAAAACTGTTCTCATCTGATAACGGCATTAGTCATCATGTTAACATCTAGCTTTTATTTTTAACCCACAATATATATGGTTATAAATAAATACGAGCACATTGGCGGACGCAGTTTTCCAACAGAAACCATTTCATAATCCATATAATGAATCTCCCAGCCCTCAGATGGTGTGTTCAGAGGAGGAGGAACTGCCAAAAAAATCTATAAAATCAAATCCTATTAAAGCATGATAAACAAGAAGACAGTAATCCATCCCACGCAACCCAGGCTCCTGCTGCAGAGACGTTGGCTGCAGTCGTACCAAGTATTTACTAGTTCTCCCACTCGCTCTCATCTGGGAGAATTAACTGTCATTTAGCTGTTTACCTAATGCAAAGTGGGCAGAGAGAGGCTTTCAGATGCACAAATCTTATCAGAAGAGCCATACAACTTCTGTGTGTCCACCAAAACAAAAGATAAAGGCGTCCAAGGCAGTTGTGGTGTTTGTGTATGAGAATTTGAATAATGGTGAGTGAATTATGTAATTTGTCTTGTACCGTTTAAAATCGTTTTAATCTGCGTGTTGTGTTTATGCCAGCCTTGTGTTTACGCGAGTATTGTTGATTTGTTCATTTATTGTCTACGGGACTAAAGTCATTTGTGGGGAAAAATGCAAACTACAACTTCAAATCCATCTCAGTGCAAAATAGGAATAAATGATGATGATTTTGTTAAATTATTTTGTTGTGGTTTTTTTGGCTTTGTTGGTGGAGCATTTGAGCATTTTAAGGTACAGCAAATACTTTCACCTTGTTATCGGTGTTTTCTAATTGTTTTGGTATGGCAAGACTTGTGGATGGTTGCCTAGTCTAGTGAAAATGTTTTATTAGTGAAGTAATTAGTTTATTAGGATTATAATGCTTTTATGGACCACTTAATTGGCCGCAATAAACCCCAAGCCTTTAACGAACACATGCAGAGTTGACTTTTTTGAGCTTTTAATCATGTTAGAATATTGTTCCCTTATTGAAAACTAGAGTTGTATTTCACTAATTCGCTGGTTTCCGTAATCCAGGAAAAAGTCCCGTGACTGTGATGTCATAAGTAGAAGCCCAATGCGGTTTTTAAGTCTATAAATCATTGGCAGATTCGTTTTAAGCTTTTCTGATGTGAAATCACACTCATTACTGCTTACAAATGTCTGGACATGCTCCTCATTACACAGTTTAATTGTTTTCGCTATGGTAATTCCCACTGCTGCAAGTAGGTGGCCACCTGCACCGGATCAGAGTAAAAGTAGCACTGAGGTGTTTTTAAGTAAGCGTTTATTGTACATTCTAAATCTTGCAGTCCCAAAGCCAAGAGAGTAGACCATGCTTAAAGGTCAATAACAACACAAATATTTGTTCTTTAAATAGTTACTAAGCCTAAATCATTCTTCATAAAGTATGTGTTTATTATCAACTCTTTTCTCGTGCTTTATTAAGGCTGTAAAGAGTGCAGTTATTCTAAAATATGACCAAAACGTCGTGTCTAACCCAGTGTGCTGTTTTATGTAATGGTATATTCTCCTGAGGCAGCTGCTCTATTGTTTGTCTGACATTGGACTGGTGTGTGAGGAGGAGGAGGCGGTGAAGGGCCCTAGAGGTTGTTACCTTGATCACTCACCTCGTGGAGCGATCATTGCTGCTGACTATAGTGTGAATGCTGACCTCACATCCTCATGACTCAGCGTTTTTAGTCTCCTGTTAGACGTGGTCCGGCCCAAGCCCTGAGCCGCTATAGTGGACATGACCAGAGGGACCACTCCAATCCCCCTGCACATTAACTTAATGGACTCCCAGAAAAATCCTATATTCTATGAGATCATAACCACTCCTGATTAGAGTTTATGGTGGAAGGACCCGACCCAGTCTGTCCTGTGCACCACTTTGGCTTTTTGTCAGATTACCTCAAGAATGAGTACAGTACTGTCAGCAATTCTATAAATACATACATAATAATTTGTTTTAAATTTGACATTTTGGACTTTATAACCATTTAAAAGTAATAGTAGTAGGAATGTCTCTGGTATACATACATTTATTTTGACCTATTTTTACAGAATATTGATCTACAATACAATACTACAATCTTTATATAATCAAAAAATAAGAATAAGAATTTAGGCTATGTTGTATTTATTTCAACAGTTCAAAAGAAATTGGACAATTAGATCTCTGACCTCTTAAATTTTGTTATTTTAAGATTAGAGGACCTTTATATGTCCCACAATGGGGAAATTCCAATGTTGCAATGCACTCTTTAAAAGATGAGATAAGATAAGACAGGACTTTATTGATCTCACAGTGGAGAAATTCAAGTCACAGTAGCTCCAGGACAGTTTAGTGCAAAAAAGGGGGGAAAAAGTGTGATGCAATCAAGATAAACAATAATAAAAATGGAAATAATAATAAAAATAATAATATAAAGTGAATAAGTATATGTACAAAATTTACAAAGAGAATTGAAATATAAATACTATATATATAAAATAAAGAAAGTACAAAAACAGTGCAAGTTGTCACAGCAAGATGATAGAAATAGACACTCAAAAGTGAAGGTAAAAAATGGATTCAAACAGGACACTGTAAGTAAAAAAAAGCATTGTTTATTGTACTAAATCTAGTTTTATGCAACAGTTAGTAATAGGTATACCAGTATTGAAATATGTACAGGCAAAGATATAGCATGATTCCATGGAAATAAAGAGTCAGGTTTGTGGAGATGCAAGCCCACTCATAGTAAGGACATATGTATTTCTATTTCAATAAACACAACCAAAATGAAGAAAACTAAAAAGTTAAGACTGTGGCTTTAAGTGCCGATAGTAGCACTATAATGTTTAAACTGTTCACCCCTGCACCCCTGTTTGAGAAACACCGTTTTATTAGCTGGACCATGGCTTCTTGAATGCCGTTTCTTCTATGGACTTGAAAAGAAATGCAGCTTCCTGAGGTACAGTATATGTGTGATTGTGGTGTCAGTTTTACCAGGAGAACGGGAAGCAAGTGTAGTGTGAAATTGGGTATTGGTATTTGTTCAAAATGGAGTCACGCTATTCCACATCCAGCTTACCGCGTCCTCTGCAGTTTTGACATTGTCTCTGCTGGCTACAAGTGAACGCGGTGACTGAGGCCTGTTTAAGATGGTGCCTCTGGTCTCAGACTTGACAGGGCAATCATAGCTTTAGTGTATACACAGTGTGCTCTAATGGTGCCTTTGTCAGTGGAGATTTCACTGCCTTCTCTTAATGCGTTTCACTCAGACTTTTCTCTTTGATGCACAAGGACAAAGAATATATTGTATACAGCGGTACATGCTGAGCTTTTAACCTAAAGGAAATATTTACATAATATTTTTATTATATTGGCCTGCAGAATGAAATGTACACATAGCAGATTAAGTGTTATTATTACCACTTCACAATTATTCACAAATTGCTAATGCTAAGTTAATAGGGATGTAACAATAACCACAATCATCATGTCAAATGAATAGTTGTGATGCAGAAATAGCTAATAAAACAGAGGGAACTACATAGACCATGATCCTTTTCTCTGTTTCAGTGCAGACTGCATGAAGAAATAACTGTTCTAAGCACTTTTAAATCTTCATTCTTTGGATAAAGTCTTGTCAAGGCATTTTTAGAGGAAACAGTAGCATATTTACAGTTTTGAGCCTCCACAAAATGTTGCAATAAATATGGTACAGTGAGATGTATATGGTGAAAATTTTGTACAGAGAGATTTGGATATCGTTACATCCCTAATGATAATACATGTTGTACCAAATGACTGGTCAAAGCATTTTATAAGGTCAGTCTTGTTATTCTGTATAATATTGTAATATCATGAGCCTCCCCACCATATTGTGAGCTTTCCCACCATATAATAAATATTGTACCGTGAGGTTCATTCCGTGACTTGGATATCGTTACACCCCTATAAGTTAACCTACTTGCATTTTATGAAAACTATTTTCTCACTTGTACACCCCCACCGGATCTTTTTGGACAACCAGCCCTAGGTCACCTGTTTGAGTGAGGCTTGGTCAGTCCTTATCTACACACTGACAAAACTTTACAAAGATAAGTGGGTCTGGAACTAGGGATGTAACAATATCCAAATCTCACAGTACGATATTTAGTGGGATGTTTTAGAGAAGCTGACAGGATAGTGAATATAATACTTTTCTATTTTATCCTGTAATCATGATTTATATAGTTCCCTTTTAAATACTTTTAAGCAAAGGACATTGTAATTCAATATATTGTGACAGGGGAAAAAGAGAGAGGACTAAGAAACAGACTGAATTTATGCAGAATCGGCAATCGAAGCACCAAATTAAAACAAGTCTCATAAGTGTTAATATCTAATGAGTCATAGAAGGTAATGTTCAACCCTCTACAGCTCAAATCTAATCGTAGAAGTTCCCGACTAGTACTAAGAAAAGTACAGACGATAAATATTGACTTCCATCCAACATACGAACATATAAAACGATAAGTCAATATAACATTTATCATGACAGTGCTAGGAATTGCAAGTTTTTAGGTGTGCCCACAAACTTCCGAACAGCTTGGTGTCCCCATCGTGGTGCACTGCTGTTTTACTGGTCATTGTTCCTGCTCTGGTTCAAGGGCGCGTAGTCGTTAAATGTCCGGCCTCTTCTGCTTTGCCTCCTCAGCATCGTAAACACACTGGACGGCGCGCTTCACAATTAGCTTCACGACGGGGTGAGCTCGGTACGTCCGCAAGCGTCTATCCGAGCGTCGCCAAATCCCTCATCACCAGCTCCGATATGAGTGAAGCCCGCGCTATACCCGCACATTAACCCGCACGCAGCCACTATTTTCTCAGGCTGACATTCCAATTAGGCTAATCCCAACTGCATACAAACTAGTACACTCCTCTCAGGCTACGCGCTGGAGAGGTGCCACGTTATGTGCTGCTTGCTTGCCTGTGCACTGGCAGAATAGAGAGGAATGTAGGAAAGCAGAAAGCAAAGAGACAGAGGAGCTAGTGGGTGGTGGAGAAGGCCAAAGCTGCTGCTGTGAATGTACTGGTGCTGGTATACTGCAGGAGCCTATGGTGCGTGCTGGTGCGATAATAAACAACTCCGTGGTATCTCTGCAGAGGCGTCCGCTGTGGCCAGTCGGGGGTCCTAATTGTTTTAGTTGCTGCAAGACAATAAGATGGAGGACAGTGAGCTAAAGTGGGCAAGCAAGCAGCGAGTCGTCAGAAATGTGCCTAACAATTCTCACAATGTTGGTAGATGACAAGGATATTTTTAGTTGAATAACAATATGAACAAAAAACAGTAACTACTTTCTGTACACAAACTGGAACACACCCTGGTTTGGATGGTTATATAAATAAAGTTGTGATAAAAGCACAACTTTTATCACAAGTGACAGTGTCCACTCTTGACTCACTTGTGTCACTTATAGTATGAGCACTTCTGTTAGTTTTTTTTTTTATTGCCTTAGGGTGACCAATTGTCTCTATTTACCCGGGACAGTCCCAGTTTTGAGCCCTGTGTCCCCTGTCCCAGCAGATTAATCCAAAGCCAGTGATTTGTCCCAGTTTTATACAAAAAAAAATGTCCCTGGTGTCCTTATTTTGACCAATCTGATCCCTGCCAACAGTAGAGAGAGGCATAAATTGCCATTTGTTTAGGTAAAATACAGAAAAACTGCTCAAAAATGACCAAAACAGAGAAAATGTGACTATATTGGCTCACATGTTAGTCATAATAATTTTCCTTAATTACGCACTCATTTCACAATTTTATTATTACCAACCACCAAAAATACAGGGATGTCCCAGTTTTTTTATTTTGAAAATCAGGTCACCCTACCTTATGGTCATTTTCCATCACAATTTTCTGTATTTTAGCTACACAAATGACAATATATTACTCCGTTTTCTAATGGCGGGGATCAAATTGATAAAAAATTATGACGTCCTGGTTTAGACTTAAGATCAGATTGGTCAAAAATAGGGTCACTAGATATATGTCTTGTATAAAACTGGGACAGATCAGTGGTTTTGGATAAATCTGCTGGGACAGGAGACACAGGCCTCAAAACTGGGACTGTTCCAGCAAAAATGTCTGGTCACACTCTATACTTGTCCACCTAAAATTTCAGTCCGAACACCTGAATTCAGCAGGCTAGAACCAGGGGTGGAGATACCAGTACCACTACAGTGCTGACAAAAGTAAACATAGGATTGTACTATTGCAGTATATTGATACTTTGTATCTGTCATCAACATTCCCTGGGGGCGTAACGCTAACTGAATGCACTTCTCTGTTAGAAGCTCTGCTACTCAAATTAAACTTAATATGGGCTTTATTTTAACATGTTGGAACTACAAGTGAGCTGATTTAAGCAGTTGAATAAGTCTCTCGCACATAAAATTACAGTCACAAGCAACTAGCATTAGCCTACAGTTTCTCACCTCTTTTGTTGAAACTCAAACACATCATGAACGCTTGTATTGAGCACAGGCTTCTGAAAATGCCTAGTTTAATACATTTTGTCTTTTTGTCTTAAAACTTTTGTCTGTGTTTGCTAATGTGTGTACCATGTCACCATAGTAACTGATCAACACTCTGCCACTAGAGATACATGTAGAGCACCCCCAGCATGAGGTCACTGCAAAGTACCAATAAAGTTACTCTGCACCACAAACAAAGGTACTTATTCCTACAAGCGCAAGTATCCCCAAGAGTCAATGCTCAATGTTTGCCCTGATCTATAATCAAGTCTTTTTGCCTGTTGGTCCAGAAAAGATTGTCCAAATCAATAATAATAATAATATTTTTTTTAGAATATTATTTAATGAGAGTGCACAATAACAGGACAGATGCATTATACCAGGTTGTAGCACTAGTGCTCATTTCCACCTGTAGTCCCCGGGCAGGTAGATATACAGTATATATATAGTTCATGAAATCGAACGTACAAAGAGAATGTCTTTCTAATGACTGGAGCATCCTAACATTTCTGTATCCTCATTCACAGCCAGTTCTTTCAGCACCTTAAAATCATCATCTTTTGTCAAAATCATCATTCAATTCATTCGCTCCAGAACATCACACTCTCTCCGGGCACTCATCAGTCCACATTATGGGCACAGGTTTGGTTTGAAAGGATCCATTGTCAAAATGTCTTTATGTAACATCAGAAACTTCAGAAAAAACACTCACAGACACAGATTTTATCAACCAACAAACCAGTATATTTCAAAAACCTAACCTTTTTGCCAACAGTTTCAAAATATTCCACTGTCAAACATAACTTCATGACAAGACAAATCCACTTGAACTTGTAACAGAGGCATAGTGGGCTGTGTGATCCGTAACAGTGCACACAACCTGAGTGCTCTGGGTCAGACTCAGATGTAATGAATGATAACAAGCCGTCGCCACGGAAACGGTCCTGGACTACATTAGGAGGGACTGCGCGGCTCTGCGACGGAGCATTGTGGGGAGTCACTCTGATGGCTGCCATTTTGGACGGTCTTCGGCTGGACAAATTGAGTTGAGAACACAGCTGCTCGAGTATTATTTTGACAGAGAAGCAAAAACTGAAGGGAGAACTTAAGTAAACCATGACTCGGAAAATAAGAAATTGTTTTAGGATTTTGGAAAGATTGAAAAACCTCAGTCACCATGGCTTTTTTGTAAATAGACTAATTTCCATTACAGGCGTCATCTAAGCATATGAATAAACACAAACACAGAAAAGATACCTGTGAATTAATGACAGCATCCTATTAACAAAATAATAATAATAATAATAATAATACCAAAAAACTATTCATTTTTGGGTGCTGTTGTCAAAAGTATCAAAAATCAGATATTAATCGATACTAAAATTTTAGCAGGTATCGTCACTAAAAAATTACATTCACAGGACAGAAATTAAACTTTACTGAATAGCTTTAGAATGATCTTGAGCTGTATCAGAACAAATATGAGACCACATGAACTAGTATACACCTATGTCGACTATGGAACACACTTGGACGATTGTATTGTCTAAAGAAAGTGTTTTTTATTATCATTGTGGTTTTGGAATCTGAATTGAGTTTCAAGTCTATTCCCTGAAAAGTTTGTGTCCTTACCTTTTAAAAGCATTACCAACAACATTTTTTTATCATTTGCATACAGAATTAAGCTCAAAATATGACATCCTCAGAAAACCATTACAGGTAATGGAATATATAGGACCTCTAAGCCATTTGGTAACCGCGGTGATTCGTGCGTAAAGCCTCATTAAAGTCCAAATCTTACTGATACTTGATTTTAAAGTAGCTCTCTTCAGAACTGCCGTATCTTACTTTTCCAGCTCTTCACTCTTCGACATTGGGAGTCAGGTGTTTTTGCTGTGTCTCACCTGTCAGGAGAGAATGCACCTGTCAGGACACACTCTCCAGTGACCATCCCTGTCACTGCCTCCTCCCATCTCCCCCCTCCTCTGTCTGCCTCCACCTTATCTGCCCTCCCTTAGGCGCTACACCGGGACATCTAGGCCACAGTGGGAGCACAGTAGTTAATCTCTGCTAGTTAAATGCTCTTGTATGGCCCAGAGCGGGAGGAGCAGTCACACGTCGCCTACGATTCTTGCTCCAGCTCCCCTCTCCGGAGACCTGCTTCATCCCTATTCCAAAGTATTACAGGGCAAGAAAGACAGGCTTAGAAGTGTAACCTTGAAATAAGCTTGTCTGAATTCTTGTACAGCATTAATATTTGAATTGAAAGCGGTGGCTGGCGGTGACATTTACTCTGTTACATTTGCTTGAAAATCTATGACTTTTCAGTTGTTCAACTTTAAAGAACAGTACTCATTTTGACATTCTTTTATATTGTCTGGAAGCATGATGGTATTGCATGGGATTTAAATTGCCTCTTTCTAGTCACCCAAAGCACTCTACATTGCATTGTTCATTCAGGCCATAATCAGTAATAACAAACTTCCTTCTGCAGTAGCCACATCTGCCCTGGGTTAGACTGATGTGCCTTTTCTGTGGTTGGCCCAAAACGTTGGAACGCTCTCCCCCCTCACATTAAGACCACCCCTTCAGTTCATTCTTTTAGGTATCGTTTAAAAACACGCTTTTACTCACTGGCTTTTAACACGGCGTCAGAATTGTGTGGCCCTCTGACTGTTTATTGGTTTTATTTGCTAGTTTTCTAGTTGCTAATTTAGTATTGCTAATTTAGTATTGCTAATTAAGTTTTTTTATTGACTTGGTTTTTATTTATTTTCTGCTTTATATTAATTAACATGTTAATTTATATTGTGCCTACTCTGTGCAGCACATTGGAGACTTTGTGTTGGTAAAATCCATCCATCCATCTTCTTCCGCTTATCCGGGGCCGGGTCGCGGGGGCAGCAGTCTAAGCAGGGGCTCCCAAGCTTCCTTCTCCCCAGCCACTTCCTCCAACTCCTCCGGACGGACCCCGAGGCGTTCCCAGGCCACCCGAGAGACATAGTCCCTCCAGCGTGTCCTGGGTCTTCCCCGGGGCCTCCTACCGGTGGGACATGCCCGGAACACCTCCCGAGGGAGGCGTCCAGGAGGCATCCGGACCAGATGCCCGAACCACCTCTCGACATGGAGGAGCAGCGACTCTACTCCGAGCTCCTCCCGTGTGACCGAGCTCCTCACCCTATCTCTAAGGGAGCGCCCGGCCACTCTGCGGGGGAAACTCATTTCGGCCGCTTGTATCCGCGATCTTGTCCTTTCGGTCATTACCCAGAGCTCATGACCATAGGTGAGGGTAGGAACGTAGATTGACCGGTAAATCGAGAGCTTCGCCTTTCGGCTCAGCTCCCTCTTCACCACAACGGTCCGATACAGCGACTGCATCACTGCCGACGCCGCACCGATCCGCCTGTCAATCTCGCGCTCCATCCTCCCCTCACTCGTGAACAAGACCCCGAGATACTTGAACTCCTCCACTTGAGGCAGAGACTCCCCACCCACCCGGAGAGGGCAACCCACCCTTTTCCGGTCGAGAACCATGGCATCGGATTTGGAACAGCTGATTCTCATCCCAGCCACTTCGCACTCGGCTGCAAACCGTCCCAGTGCACGCTGCAGGTCCTGGTTCGATGGAGCCAGCAGGACAACATCATCCGCAAAAAGCAGCGATGAAATCCTGTGGTCCCCGAACTGGACCCCCTCCGGCCCCTGGCTGCACCTAGAAATTCTGTCCATAAATACAATGAACAGAACCGGTGACAAAAGGAGCAGCCCTGGCGGAGTCCAACATGCACCGGGAACAGGTCTGACTTACTGCCGGCAATGCGAACACAGCTCCTGCTCCGGTCATACAGGGACCAGACAGCCCTTAGCAAAGGGCCCCGGACCCCATACTCCCGGAGCACCCCCCACAGGGCACCATGAGGGACACGGTCGAATGCCTTCTCCAAGTCCACAAAACACATGTGGACTGGTTGGGCAAACTCCCATGAACCCTCGAGCACCCGATGGACGGTGTAGAGCTGGTCCAGTGTTCCACGACCAGGCCGAAAACCACACTGCTCCTCTTGAATCCGAGGTCGAACTCTCCTCTCCAGCACCCTGGCATAGACTTTACCGGGAGGCTGAGGTGTGATTCCCCTGTAGTTGGAACACACCCTCCGGTCCCCCTTTGCACATACAGAGGGACCACCACCCCGGTCTGCCAATCCAAAGGTACTGTTCCCGACCGCCACGCGATGTTGCAGAGGCGTGTCAGCCAAGACAGCCCCACAACACCCAGAGACTTAAGGTACTCAGGACAGATCTCATCCACCCCCGGAGCTTTCCGACCACCCCAGTGACTTCGGACAGGGTGATGGGCCTCTGGGTCCCCAGCCTCGGCCTCCTCTTCGGAGGACGTGATGGTGGGATTGAGGAGATCCCCAAAGTACAACATCCCCAGTAGAGGTCAGCAGCTCTCCCCCCGCACTGTAAACAGTGTTGGTGGAGCACCGCTTCGCCCTCCTGAGGCGCCGGACGGTTTGCCAGAAATTCCTTGGGGCCATCTGATAGTCCTCCTCCATGGCCTCCCCGAACTCCTCCCAGACCCGAGTTTTTCCCTCTGCAACCGCCCGGGCTGCAGCACGCTTGGCCCGACGGTACCCGTCAGCTGCCTCAGGAGTCCACCGGGCCAGTAAGGCCCGGTAGGACTCCTTCTTCAGCTTGACGGCATCCCTTACTTCCGGTGTCCACCACCGGGTTCGGGGATTGCTGCCGCGACAGGCACCGCAGACCTTACGGCCACAGCTACGAACGGCCGCATCGACAATGGAGGCCGAGAACGAAGCCCACTCGGGCTCCATGTCCCCAGCCTCCCCCGGGATCTGGGAGAAGCTCTCCCGGAGGTGTGAGTTGAAGGCCACACTGACAGAAGGTTCCGCCAGACGTTCCCAGCAGACCCTCACGATGCGCTTAGGCCTGCCAGGTCTTTCCGGCTTCCTCCTCCGCCAGCGGACCCAACTCACCACCAGGTGGTGATCAGTTGACAGCTCTGCCCCTCTCTTCACCCGAGTGTCCAAGACACACGGCCGGAGGAGTCAGATGACACGACAACAAAGTCGATCATGGAGCCTCCGGCCCTAGGACTCCTGGTGCCACGTGCACCGATGGACCCCCTTGTGCTCGAACATGGTGTTCGTTATGGACAAACTGTGACTAGCACAGAAGTCCAATAACAGAACACCGCTCGGGTTCAGATCAGGGAGGCCGTTCCTCCCAATCACCCCTCTCCAAGTGTCAATGTCGTTGCCCACATGGGCGTTGAAGTCCCTCAGTAGAACAGCGGGTCCCCGGTCGGTGCACTATCCAGTACCCCTCCCAGAGACTCCAAGAAGGCCGGGTACTCTGCACTGCTGTTCGGCCCATGGGCAGAGCCGACACCACAGTGAGAGACCTGTCCTCGACCCGAAGGCGCAGGAACGCGACCCTCTCGTTCACCGGGGTAAACTCCAACACACAGCGGCTGAGCTGTGGGGCTATGAGCAAGCCCACACCAGCTCGCCGCCGCTCCCGCGCGGCCAACGCCAGAGAAATGGAGAGTCAACCCCTCTCCAAGGAGTTGGGTTCCAGAGCCCAAGCTGTGCGTGGAGGTGAGGCCGACTATATCTAGCCGTAACGCTGCGACCTCCTGCACAAGCTCAGGCTCCTTCCCCCCAGCGAGGTGACTTTCCTTGTCCCCAGAGCTAGTCTCCATGTCCGGAGATCTGGTCACCGAGGCCCCCGCCTTCGACTGCCGCCCAGATCTCTTTGCACCCGGCCCCTATGGCTCCTCCCGCGGATGGTGGGTCCAGGGAGGGCGGTCCCACGTCGCTCCTTCGGGCTGTGCCCGGTCGGGCCCGTGGGAAAGGCCCGGTCACCAGGCGCTCGCCCACGTGCACCCACCCCAGGCCTGGCTCCAGGGTGGGGCCCCGGTACCGCCTTTCCGGGCGACGTCACTGACCTCGATTTTTGTGTCATCATAGGGGTTTCTGTGTTGGTAAAATGTGCTATACAAATAAAGTTGGATTGGATTGGACAAAAGCATGGCAGCCATTATGCGTCATCACCCCCTGCAACTACTGTCAATCACTATTGGCAAGGTCAGTGAGTTGTTTTGCCTAAGGACACAACAGCAGCCTCTACTGCCCCACTGTGGGACCTCGTATTCCCAGCAGTCTCCCTAAAAGCTCATTTGTGCTCCGCTTTCCTATGTAAGCAGATCTGTGCGTTCTGTTTACATGCTTAAGCGTAGTAACCATCACTGCATTTATACTTTCAAATGTTTTTAATGTCATTCTCTTAAACCACTACCAGATGGTGCACAAAGTTAGAGAATTGACCAAAAAAACAAACAAACATGGAAGCACCACCTTTTTTAAATCACATCTGTTGGAAAAGAGCCAAGAAAAATGAGGTAAGAGAAGCATTTATTTGTTTTACAGTTTGTTGTATTCACGTTTAAAACTGCCCCCAGTGGCTGGCTCATGTACAGCTCTGTTACTAAGATCCTACATGTTCTGTAGAGACGGACCAGATTATGGACAGAACAATGCAGAGGAAGGACAGAAGCCTTGATGCCTATTCGTATATGTCTTCTAGAACATAGAGCCTAAGACTACGTTTACACTGAAACAAATCACTGTATCACCGTACCACCGTATTAGAAACGATTTGCGTCCAGACATGACGTGTCTGTATCGCCTGAAACTCTAGTCACATGACTAAGCTGGTGTCACGTCATTATGATTTCATGATAGCTCATAGGTGGTAAAAACAAGGCAGTGGAGCGCTATATCTGACGTTGCAACAGCCGATTGGGAGCCGAGGAGAATGGCAAGAGTGAAAACAGTCTTTTCATGGACTGACGCTCTTTCGCATTTGTCTAGGGTTTGTTTAAATTGTTTACTGTAATAGTGTTGCATGCCCGATGTCACAAACCCCGCGAATCAGGAAGACGCAAGTCACAGTGCCATGGTCCAATAAGGACGGCAACTAGAGCCTACCCCAGTGTATCCGCAGTTTCAGGCATCCATATGGTGCCGGATCAGATCTGTGCTCAGGTGAATACATCGGATCTGGTGGTTCCAGATTGTTCTGTCTTTGGAATCGTTTTCCATTGGATTAATGTGGACACTGCATCCGCAACGAAAAAGACTCAAATCCGTACTAGTGGATGGAGCCTAAATGAGCCTGAATCAGACCCAACCCTGCTTAGCTTGTGAGCTCAGATGGTGTTGTCAAGATGATATAGCCATAAAGGTACTATCACAGTCTACAACTGGGATAAAGATGGTTCAAACTAGGGCTGGGCGATATGGACCAAAAAATATATCTCGATATATTTTGCTATATCTCGATATACGATATATATCTCGATATCTTTACAGGAAAAAATACAGCCCCCCCAAACTACTGCAAAAAACAAAAAAAACAAATTTTATCTGATTAATATTCATTTAGTACTGCACTTAAACACACTGCACCCCTTTTTGGACCCTCACCCACAGTTTAAGAACCTCTTCTTAAAGAGAACTTCCACTGACACAAAACTGCTTCAAAATGAATAAAGTGTGTAGGATTTTTAAAGCTGTATTTTCAAATTCCAAACTGGAGTTACATTCTCTTGTTTTAAAGTGGTATTTAGTCTCTGCACATTTACCAAATCAAACGCACAATGTGACAAACGGATTTATTTGGCATTTGGCACAGGCTGCAGAGAGAAGCCCCTCACGCTCCCGCACACCGGGATGAGCTTATTGGCAACAGCAGCGGCTTTAATGAAAAATGACCGCACTCAGTATTCAGACCTTGAGTCCATGACAAGACTGAGTCCAAATGCGCTCGAGTCCGAGACAAGACCAAGACAAAACCAAAGCTCTCGCTTTGTCCAGCGGCACGCGGGTGTCTGTGAGTGTGGGACAGGTGTGGGTCCTGCTGCGGGCGCTCCTCGGTTAAGGGGTGTGGGTGTGTTTTGAAGCAGAGTTTGTTCGTATGAGTGATATCTGCGCACACGCGGAGCTCGTACGCTGGGCTCGTGCGCGGTCGCAGGTGTCATGTGGTTGCGCTCGCGCTGGGAAACGTGCGTTTAGAAAGTTTAACTCGTCACGTTGCGTCTGTGCAGCTCCTTATTGTGGCTGCAGAAGCACTCGCACAGATGCGCCTGTTTCGTTTTCTACGTTCGCACGACGAAATATTTGCTCGCAAATGCAAGTGAAATGGGCGCACTGCAGAGCCCTGGTGCTAGTCCTGGTTTAGTCCGCGGCCGAGCCCCGGGCTTTGAGGCCGCGTTTAGTCCTGGTTTAGTCCTGGTTTAGTCCTAGTCCTGGTTTAGTCCGAGCCCAGCTCCGGGCTCCGCGGAGGAGCTCGGGGGACAAAAGCAGGAGGCGGAGCGACGCGGCACAGAGAAGGCAAAACAAGCGAAGCGGCGAAACCAGAAGTAAACATAAGCATTATAGCGATATATCGATATGTCAGAATTCATATCGAGTTTCAAAAATATCTCGATATATTTTAAATATCGAGATATCGCCCACCCCTAGTTCAAACTAGAACCAAATCTGTACCATGACCAAACCAAACCTGATCCAAACTGACAGATACAAATGCAGCCAGTTACCTAAATCACACTTGAGTTCAGTATTATGTTGTTATAGAAGAGATTCCTGTGCCATATTGTTGTGTTTATTTTCTATTCCACTCAAACAACGGAATTTGTGCTATTATTGCTATATATTTATCTCCTTTTATCACATCAATACAAAAGCATTATGTTATGTCCTGACAATTACCGTTAAGCTGAACTCAAATCGAAAGTAATATAATACAATTTCTGGCTCCTCTGTTGATTGGAAGTGTTCATAAACGGAAGTCGTATAGTTTCTTTTGAAGCAGTTTGTTTGTAATGCAATTCCCCATCTGCCTCCTCGTCGCGGATAGCAATTTTCATTTGTCTTCTGAGCTCCACAATGCGGCAGGATGCGAGACTTCATTATCATACATTCAAAGGCGATCCATAGCTTTGCCCCGCGCACACGTCAGCGTCGCAGATAAATGTGCCGCTAAATGTGCTTTAAATGACAACAGTGCGTGCGGCTGGATGGCTTCAGGTGGGGTTCCCCGCGTGGCTCCGAAAATGGGCCCAGGCTCCAACAGTGCTGGGGGCCGCACAGTCTGGCCCCTCGGAGCTGGATACGCTTTGGTGCTCGCTTCTGTAAAGGCATTATAAGGAAAGGCTGTGATGATGGAGGAAGACGAGGTGTAAAATTCACTGTAGAAGAAGTGGTACTGATGTAGGTGCCTGGTAATGCACTGGGAATGTGTTTTTATTAACATGATTTTGAACTTTGACCATGTTAACCAGGAAATATTATTGTGGTAAATTCCCAGTTCATCTACAAAGAACTTGCATACTTTGTCAAATCGCTTAGATTGTGTATTGTGTGTATTGGCATTGTCAAAAGTATCGAAAATCAGTCTAGTCCATACTAAAATTACATGGCTTAAGGCTCACAAAAGCCAATTTAGCATATTACAGGACATTTAAAGCCAACTGTCATTCACTAAGAGCATGACTGGTGCTGACCAATGAGCGGAGAAGGAGGAGGGTGGTGATAAGTAGTATGTGTTCTGACAAGGTCACCAAAATGCCACGTTCTGACAGAAATTACATATAATTGTAATTCATTTTTTTCATATCACTCAACTCTATTTTTAAAAACTAAAAGAACTCAAATGCCTTAAATTACTACCTATTTAGTAACTTTTGCTCACATCTCCTGCCCACACTGCCAAGAGCTTAATATATTCCATCCATCTTCTTACTGTGTAAAAAACATGCACATACCACTGTCACTGTGAGTGTCAGTGTCAGTGTATGTCCATCAGTATGACTGCTACAGACTGGCATTAGTGAGTGTGCCCCACAGCATGCCAATGGGACCTGCAAAAGGATACACCCCACAACCTGCAACACAAGGGCGGTGACGTGAAAACAAGTTAGTTCAAGATACTGGACATAGTTAGTCGATATAAACAAAAGCACATTGGACCACTGCAAGAGCAACATCTGCTTGCTAATTGTACGGAGAGCATACGACTGAATTTAAACATTTGTCCTCTTAGTATGTGTCCTGTGTCACTTGTCATTGCTTGTCCTGTCTCGAATCACTTAAAAAATACAGATGTCACAGTATCTTATTTAGAGGAGCAGTTGTTGTGAGGAGAAACATCACTATTTTCAAATGACTCATGACTATTGACCATGACTACAACAATGAAAGACTAAAATATTCATTATTAGATTACTATTCTACTGCTTTATGAAAGCAAACTTCCTGAATAAAGTGAGGTTCATATGATTTGAAACATAAAAACAGCCAGCTAAAAAGTCATTTACATTTAGGTTAACCTATTTTTATGACTTATGATTATATTGTTACTAGGGCTGTCAAATTATTAATTTTTAAAATTACGATTAATCTCAGAAATTCCATAGTTAATCGCGATTAATCGCATATTGAATTCCATGTTTAAAATTGTGTTATTTTGCATTTCAAGACAGTTTTAAAGCCATAACATAAAGCAATTCTATTTATTACTTGTTATTTTCTTTGACGTGTGATCGACAGGTCTGAAATGTTTGTCTGATCTGAGGCTCCTGGCCTGGACGCTCCGGTCACTGCACCCGGGTGTTTAGCTTGGAGGTGCTAACTTAGGGCGTACCAGGCAATAAAATTGTTATTATGTAGCCTATAGACTCCAGTGTGGTCCCTTCACACCGGCAAACGAACCAAAATTGGTCCGATTGACGTTTCATCAATGGGGTCAGCCCGACGTTCCCCATACCTCTGTTCCTAGAACTTTGTACTTACTGCACATGAGCCCGGAGCAGAAGCTCTGGGTTCGGGTAACAGCGGTAAAGACTCGGGAGCTTGACCGTAGCAGCCCTTCAGGATGGGCCCGTGGCCCCTCAAGACGGGCCCGGGGCCCCTCAGGATGAGCCCGGGGCCCCTCAGGACGGGCCAGGGGATCTGGTCCTTAGTCTTGTGCCGTGCTTCGAGCGCGTTGGTCAGATCGGTCCAGCGGCTCCATCCTTCATGTGCTGGTTCTGGGACAAGCTGGACCAGTGCACTGGACTGGGGCAGAGCGGTTCCGTGTCGTCCTGCGCGTTGGATCCGTGCGGCGAAAGTGGTAACACGCTGTGGACTACAGGTCCGGGCTGCTCCGGTTCTCCGTGCTCGAGGATCTCCACTGGTTCCGCGGTGGTGCAAAGTATATGGACAGTAGCGCGAACCCAGTTTGGGTCATTATAATTTGCTCTGAGCGGTCCGTCCTCTGCGCAATTGGTCCTTCCCGGGGAAAGCACCGAACACTACTTCCTGCTCCAACTCATCTGAGCCCAGCCATAACTAGAGCTGATCATCGCGTTAGAAGAGACAATAGGCTGGTGAACTTTAATTGCAATTAAAAAAAAATAAAATATATCACGTTATGGATTGCATTAATCTAATCGCGATTAACGCATTAACGTTGACAGCCCTAATCGTTACTTGAATGATCACACTAACTTGATTAACCAAACAATCTTTGCATCCCCATATACCTTAATTTTCATGGTCTTTTCGTGGATACTTGCTGGTATGGTCCATTTTAACGCCAATCTGGGCTGCACAGTTTTGAGATATTATGACAAGTATAAAAATTACAATTAGATTTGCAATTTATGTTCAAAGCGCTGGATTCTGTTTAGGGTGCATGTGTCTAGGAGGTTTAGGTAACATTTCAGAAAAAATGGAAGTATTAACTAAACAGCTTCAATGATTTTTAATGTATTTATTTTTAGCTTTCATCTTTCAGTGATTTAGCCATCTCTCCCGGGTCTGATTCAAACTCTGAACAAATATATAAAAGTATGAAACAAAACGTGTACACAACAGCTTAGTAGTTTTATCAGTGAGATGCTCGTTGATAGTGCTCAGTAGGGGGAGTGATTAGTGTGGAGAGCAAAGGGAGAGGACTCTGAGCCTCAATAATGAAAGTGAAACATATAAAACATGTTCATCTGTTATTTTCAGCCAAATATATCATTTTCAAAACAATAAAAGGTCACACAGTGATCTAAATATGTTATGTGATAATAGTTAATACTCCCTCCTTAACAAATTGAAGTATTTCATGTCTAAAAACTAAACTGTTTCCGTTACCTAAATATTTCCAGTCTTAGCGATTTGAATAATTGTGCCTACTCAAATTGCCATTTTGATTCACTTGCAACATATTGTCCATTCAGTCCCACAGTTCTGCCCATTCATGGCTCCACTTTTTGTCTATAGATGCTTCTAGCCCTCGTATCTTTGTGTGATTATGGTCTGGGCAGCCTACATTCAGAAGTGTTGTGAAGAAGATGTCAGGAGGGAGATGGGCAGTGTGAATGGCTGGTTTGTGAGTGCCTTGCCCTTCTAAAAGCACTCTCGCTGTGAGGAAACCAGTGCCTCAAAGCAAAAACTGTCACTGCACTATCAGCTGAAATTATACACAAACTGACAGTCAAATGGCCACCAGCTGCTAAGGGGAGAGAAGCAAAAACATTTAATTCCATGACAATTTAATTACACGTTTGTATGAAATGTTTAGGACTAAGGTGCTATGGTGTTGGGGTCTGAGGGACTATTTCCATATAAGATAGTGTATAACTGCTCTGTGGAGTCAAAGCTACAGTTTCAGATCAGCAGAAATAGTGTATAGTGTTACTGGCAATAATAGAGATGTCGAAATTGCAAAACAACTTTTATTCAGCTCTCTGTTGACAAGTACAAAAAAAAAGAGTTAAAGTTGAAAACGGGTAATTTTTAAATGAATGGGTATGATTAGTGTTTTTATACAATTGTATTTTTGTGTTAATTTTTGACAAATTAAAATTCTTCTTGAAATGAAAAATAGATTTGTAAAAGTTCACAGTACATTTGACATATTTCCAGGAGAATTAACACATTTGTTGAGGTCTTAAGGAGAGTCGCTACAGTCAAAACAAGTTTTTCATGATGGAGCAATTTTTGTTCTGTAAGGAAGATCTAACATTACCTGATAGAGCATCGGCAGTTTGCTCATTTTGAACACTTTTATTTCAGATTTTATTGTGTTTAATTTTTTATCTCTAATTTGTCAATGGAAATTACACTTAAAATTTTCCTGCCATATTTTCTAATGTTATATTCATCACTAAGCCTGCCACAATAATGACTATATCGACGCTCAATATGTGACTTTAGTGTAAACTTTTAGTTATTTTTCTGTACTACGATGGGATTTGAGCTGTAGATGGTTGAATAAATAACTTCCACGATTCACTATAGGCACAATCTAACTACTTAAGTGTTGCATTGTGTTATTTATTGATCAATTCATATTATATTATACATTTAGAATACCATAGTTTTTTTTGTGTGTGATAATTCTTTGTTTGGTTTCAGTATTATCGTTTATCATGATATTAATATTAATCTAGATCTACTTCAGCAATATATGGCATTTCAACATTTTTTGTCATGCCTGGCCTATGGATCACAACACATGACTGTATATTGACTGTGAGTAAAAAAAAACTTCCTAACTTCCTAAAAATGAAAAATTCAATACTAGGGTTAAGCGCCATTCAAATAGTCTAGGAGTGCTGATTCGCCCTATTTACCTCAATGTAATGGATTTGTTTGTGACTCCGTCCCTCCACTCTCCCTCCCCTCCCTCCCTCTTGGTCTATTGGGGGCTTAGCTACATTCACTTTCTGCTGCTCTGGCCATTTATTTTGATTAGGGAATGAAGTTCTCCACACAAGCATAGCCACAATAATTGACACAGTGTCCCGCAGAGGTCAGGACATATAGCGTTAGTACTTATTTGCTGGTGGAGTGGCAGTCTATGAAAAGCCCAAAGCCACGCTGCATTATTGCTTTAGGTTGCAACTAAAACCTGTCGGCGAGCTCGTAAATGATATTTCCTGAGCTTTTTTTCCCTCGCTGACAGGATAATTGATGTGTGCCGCAAACTTAAATTGGCTCTGACCCAAGTGTTCCTGCTGGATGTTTAGTGTTGTCAGTGAGAGGCAGAGGTGACCAGGCATTCGTACCGGTGACACATTGGACCCAAGAGATGGTTATTTACTGTTCTATACGAAAGCAGATTGTACGTGATATAAATAATTAGCTTAAAGAGGGGGTATTGTACTTCTATGGGTATTAAGTGCTAACTGCGATAGCATATTTAGCATGTTACATTTTATTGTTTTGAAAATGCTACATTCGCTGAACATTTTACATGTTTTATTAAGAAATTTTATAGGTTTCATTTTGAAGCACTGAGTCAACCCCCTCTTTGCTCTCCATGCTAAGTCGCACTCCTTCAGAGCGCTATCACAACACAAACGGTTTGCATCTCGCTAATGGAACTACTGCACATCGCGTCAGGTTTGAAGATGTTGTGTACAGTTTTGTATTATGCTTTTGTATATAGGAGAGGTGTCATGTGGGAGCATGGATGACATAGGGCTGAGCAATGGGCAGAATCTTACAGTAACGTAAGGAGAGTTCAAATACAGGGTGACCAGACGTCCCTATTTACCCGGGACAGTCCCAGTTTTGAGCCGTGTCCCCTGTCCCAGCAGATTTAACCAAAACCAGAGACTGGTCCCAGTTTTATCCAAGGAAAGTCCCACGTCTCCCTATTTTTGACCAATCTGATCCCTGCCAACAGTAAAGAGAGGCATACATTGTCATTTGTTTAGGTAAAATACAGAAAAGCTGCATAAAAATGACCAAAACACAAAGAGAATGTAAGTATACTGTCTCACGTGTTAGTCATGACAAGTTTCTTTAATTACCAACCACCAAAAAACGCGGGATGTCCCAGTTTTTTTATTTTTAAATCTAGTCTCCCTATTCAAATAGGGCTCAAGAGAGATCGCAAAATTATTGAAACATGCATTAATGACATCTCAAACCCCTTGAAGAATATTTTTGACGAGGGAACAACATTATAACATGGTAAAAAAACAAACAAACAAAAAAAAAAACGCTTCAAATCCTCACAAGTAAATACAACATTTAAAGACAGACTACCGTATTTTTCAGACTATACGTTTTTCAGGGTTTGGATGGATGGTCCTATGAATCCTATATATGAATCAAAAATGAAAAAACAAATCGTTATCCCTTTTTTCATTTTATAGACAAATAATAAACAAAAGGAAAAGGGCTGTTTTTTTCGGGATTTTTTATACTCCGTAGCGTCCGAAAAATACAGTATATAACTTGTCTCATGCAGGATACGCCACTTGTTTGTCTCCACAGATATATTATTGCTTTTGCCTAGACATAATACATGAAGGTGATATTGGCTTGGAGATGTGGATGGAATATTTTATAACAAAAATAATTATCCCAATAATTGGTATCAACATTAACTTGCCATATTCATTATTAGCCCTCTAAAACACACCCAGACGCTCATATTGAAGCTAATAAATGCATTTTTCAACCCACTTGTGTTTACTTTCCCTGCATCACAGCGCTAAAGGTCACGGCGTCTTTTCAACAGCGTCAAGTTAGCGTTCGCTCGGGCACTTCACAGCCATTGAGTTTGATTGAGAATGCCCATGTGAGCCGTTCCAACTTTCTT
Source organism: Odontamblyopus rebecca (assembly GCA_030686955.1). Taxonomy (NCBI): domain Eukaryota; kingdom Metazoa; phylum Chordata; class Actinopteri; order Gobiiformes; family Gobiidae; genus Odontamblyopus; species Odontamblyopus rebecca. The sequence continues at coordinate 14,602,704 of CM060672.1, read as the reverse complement.
TAGCCAAAATCCAGGAAGTGCTATATTGTGTTTACTCAGCTGTGGAGCCCTATGTGTAATATTGTTGCTAGCCGGTTGTGACAGTAGATTGGTGACAAGGGTGCAAGGTGAGCCCGCTGAGTAAACAAAAGCCCTGACATTGTAAAGTATGCTGAAAAATAAAACTAAATTGGGAATTGTTTCCGTGGTAATTAAAGGGGAATAAAATAGGGTTTATTGGGGTTTTAGGAGGCGGGGCCGGCTTTATGTGCCCACAGATCATTGTCTGAGTGCGGATGTGGGAAATGCTAATACTGTGTACGACTAATGAAAAATATTGTGAGGCACAGCGGGGAACAAGTCTTCGATTCATTTGTTGAGTGTTTTCTTACTTAAACTTGCTATGCGTTGAGTATCAAGATGCGGTTGTACTCAAATGTGTTTATCTTAAAGGGCCAATATTCTTCGAGACTTTTTCAAAAGCATATGAGTTGAGTTTTGTTTTATTTCATTCACACATCTGTCTGCATCTCCAAAGCTCAAAATGCTCGGCCCCACCTTGTGACATCATGAAGTGGTAGTTTTCATATTAACAGCTGGTTTTTATGTTTTGTTCAGTAGAGATGGGAAATTCCAGGGCTGAAATCATCCAAATGATTCTAGTGAGGTTAATATGTCCTGTATTTCCATTCGTTTGTCAGGTACTGTTACAGGAGTTGGTAGGAGGGCATGAGGGGGCAAGTCTGTCTGTCTGTATGTGTGTGTGTGTGTGGTGTCTGTATGCGTGTGTATGTGTGGTGTGTGTGTGTGTGGGGTGTGTGTTTGGTAATGTAAACCTGTACATTTTGCATTCTGTCTATTGTGTACTATATCATATTTTATTGTGTATTACTACTATTTTTTTTGTTTTTGGACCCAGACACATCTCAAGGGGCATTCCAATAAACAACAAAATAAATAAAAAAAAAAAAATTACATTTTTAGGTGAACAGCGTGTTTTCTGTTTGAGAGAAAAACTCAACTCTGGTTTTGAAGAGGAAACATTATAACATAGATCAGAAAATACAGTGTAAAATACGAGCCCTTTAAATGAGCTATATAAATGAACTTGCATTGAATTAAATGTAATCTCAAAACAAATAAGCAATGATAAAATGTTTACCCTTTACGAATATATATTATGTCACATCATCTTTGTCCATTTTCATTGTTTTCTGTTTATCCAAAAAAGAATTTAGATTTTAAGCTGAGTAAAATGTTTATTAAAATATACCTTCATTTAACAAAACTTGTGACATCGTATATTTATTTTGGGTCAGCATTTCATATTTCTTTATGTATATTCGTACAGCTGTTGATGTGATGTGATACTATACAGATAGACAGAGACAGTTCCTGTTGATTAGATTGTACTTTCCCACAAAATATCCAAAAGGTAAGTACATCGCTGTTGGACCTGATCATTTCTTTTAGTGGCTAGACCAAAGAACTCACTGCACTACACCAGAAATCTGCTTTTGGGCCATATGAATTTTAGCTGACCCCATCTGTGTAATATATTATTGGCCTGTAGAATGTGGTGATCTGCAACCGAGCAATTGTAAGTGAATTCACATCCCTACAAGCGCTGTATGCAAACACATACAGGATTTAATTGACTCTGTGGAGCCCTTTGTATGTCATTGGCTATCAATAGAAAAAACAGCAGAAACACGCCTTGTGGATTGGAGTAACCTGTCAATAATATTGAGTGCTTTGACTTCGCAGCTTTGCAATGATGTTTTCTTGATTGCAAATTTACTGAGACATATTTCTTTCTTGGCAGAGTGAATAATCCTGCTACCTTGGCACTGATGTATTAGCCGCTTCAGAGACTCAAAAAGACACTGTGGCTTTTCCTGATTTGTTGTGGTAACAGTAATCAGAATATCCACATCTCATCCAATTTAAGGGATATTTGCTGACAGTGGATATGCAGATCATAAGTGACAGATGAACCTTACTATTGTTTAGTAACTTATAATTTTTTCTTTGTTCATAGTTGATGTATTTAAACTATTTTCTTCACCTCTATGTATTTACGAAAAGGTGCCCTATGTAACTTTTCTGTCTTTTATATATGGCATACAGCACAATTATTTCCATGGAGACAATCAATGGGTGCCGCAAAGCCAAGTTGCAGGTCAAGGGTCTCATTGATCCCGAAGACCATCTCTGTGATCTTGTTCAGGCTTCGTCAGGACCATCTTCACTGGAGATTGTATTTGTGGTGCATGTTTTTGGTTGATGGGGAAAATCGGGGTGCCCAGAGAAAACCTATCAGGACACAGGCAGAACATGCAAACTCCTGACAGAATGACTCTGGGGACCCGGGGATAAAAAAAACTAAACCTTCCACCATCCCTGCTCCGAGGGTCTGAGGGTATGAGGAACAGTGTGATTGGTTGAACACAGGGTGGGCAATTATTTTTTCCATGGGGCCACATGAGAAACAGAAAATATTGTGGAGTGCCGGGCCAAAATGCTTAACACAATTCTGCTTAATAATAATTGTAATTGTTCTTTATAAAAAGCAGTAAGTAGCAGTGTTTTAACGCGCTGGTGAGACTGGTAAGAGTTTATGACTAAACAATGAAAAAGTCAGGTTGCTTTACAAAAAATGTCATTTAAAAACACCTCTAAAATAAAAGCAATGCAGCTTTAGTCCATGCATGAGGTAAAATTCTAAAATATGTTTATTTTATAATTCAAAATGAGCTTAATTGGGCCGGTCAGAGTCAACCAAAGGGCCGTATGTGGCCCGGGAGCTGTGCAGTGCCCAGGTCTGGTCTAACAGGTATCCACACTTGAAACTCCAGCCCTGCAGCCAAGTGTTTGTAAAAAGAAACACCAGGCTGTGATCAGGGCTGTTCTGCGTAATGTCACCAACTACTGGAAATCGCAGAGGCCTCTGAAGGCAGTACACTTTGATTTAGGCGTTTTTGCACTAAAGTTCCCTATGAAGATAATGCTTTTACATAATTTTACAATATGCTGTGGCATATTAGTAGTGAAAAAAGGTGAATTTAGTGTTTAGTTCCACTTTAAAGAGAAGACAGTAGGATGAATGAAGGGATCGCTCATGCTCATTGTTGTCACTGCCCGACTGGTTTCACAATTCTGAGAAAACTGCTGAAAGACAAAGACCACTACCAGACACCATCTGCTCAACACACAGCTGCAGCATGAAGTTAAAAAAAAAAAAACTGAAATCCAGGACAGAGGGAGCTCCTTATTCCATCCTTTTTCTTTGTCTTTGGAATCCCACATCTGCAGAGACGCGATTACCCACGAAATTTACAAATCTATTTCACCCAATTCCCATTCGATTTGTCCGAAACAGGAGGAGCCCATAATTGCTCATGCCATGCAGTAATCTACGGACATTTTCCTACGCGACGCATGCAATCGCTGCCTGCCGGTAATGCCATACTCCAGCACTGAGGCAGCCCGTCTATTCCAGCTCATTATGGCCGATCCTAATGGTCTTTTGGCGCACGGCGGATGGGAAAGTCATGTCCCAAATATGTGCAGAGGAAGTGTGCGTGGCATTTTGACAGGTTTGATGCTTAATGAGGTACAGAGGAAGTTAGACATCTCACCGTGAATGAATTAAAGTGCTTCTGACCTCTGTGGTGAATGGCTGTAGTGCTGTTTGCTGACTAATGGTAATGGTGTGCTAAATGTGTGGTGTGTGATTGTTTTTACAGAGATAATTTTACACAGTGGTAGTAAGTGCAGTAGAGGTGGAGACTGTAGGACTAGTGGAATATGCATTTACTTTAGTGTTGTCCAACTGGATTTTGATATTAAGGAACAGACTTGATACTCAATACCGGTTCCTCTTTATTTAAACTATAGAATGTCATTTTCAACATACATAACAGTACTTTCTTTTATATTACTGTGTGGTCTTATATCCCTTATTCGCTCAGTTGGTCCATGGGTATATACATAGACCGTATATATGAGTGGACATAGCTAAACGTTAGCTGCTGCGCGCCAAACAGGAAGTGCTCCAGGAGGCTCTTCCGGCTCCTTCTCTCCCATTGACTTTGATTTCTTATCACCGTTCACTCTATACCTGCTGCTGTGGCCTCGTCATTTTGGTCTTAAAATGTTCATATGAACCCGCGACACGATACTGAATTTTTCATTTCGTTATCTTGTTCCTAAATCAAGATATGAACATAAAAATAACATTCCCCGAGGTCGCTGCTGCCGACCGTTAGCGACAGGTTTGATTGACAGCTAAGGAGTTTCGCTGCTAAGTTAAGTGCTTCCCACTTTCCTGCACCGATTGACTATTTTTGAAATAAAATGACAAAATATCTCAAACAATTACAATAGCTAACATTACTAGAATCTTAACTAGCATAATTTAACTAGCATACAGTAAAGAATTTCGTTAAATTGCGACTCTATTGTTGTTTGCAAGTAACAGAACATATAACATAAATCACTGACTTAAACTTACTATTTAAAGTTTGCTGAACACTCTGGGTGACGTCACTCACTTAGTCCACTCACATATATGGTCTATGAGCCTATACTTATTATGTGCTCTTATACTTGTTCTGATACAGCTCAAGATCGTTCTAAAGCTCTTCAGGAAAGGTTCATATGTGTCCTGTGAATGTGACCTGATACCTTCTCAAATGAGTGTCTAGTTTCAATACCAGTTTTAGTAAATGTACTTGTATACTTACATATACTCTGTAATAGTTTTCTGCAACTCTTTTTGCACACTTTTCTTTTTTCTAGGTAACTTGCAATTCATTTAGCACCTCTTTGTATTCAAACTATGACTACTTTAATTTAAACAAGTAATACTTTTTCAATCTGCTTTTTGTGAATACTAAATATGCTTTTACCTTGGACAAAAAGTACTTTTAAGCAAGATCATTTTTAATAATTTAACCCAAACCTAGCTGTAGCTAATTGTCAGAGGAAAAAAAAACATTGATTGATAATAATGGTAATCTAGGGTTCCCTTTTTGCCACCTAAGCTTATGTCTTTCATTGTATTGTGAACAATAATGTATACAGTGGAGGTGAGGAAGAAGACGGATTACATTAGACGATGAAACAAGACACAACTCTGGTATGTTTATAATGAGAAACTGCATTAAACCATAGATCACATATCAGCTTAGATCTTCAATCCATCCTGTCTTTATTGCATGAGTAACTGATAAAAATATCCTCTAATATCCAAATATGTTGCGTATCGTTGACATGTCCCCTGTGCCATGTACCTTGTGTTTTCTTCTTTCTTCTCATCTTCCTGCCCTGACATCGACGTGCTCAGATTCTCACAGCAACTTAAGAAACACGCGTCAACCCTGTCACCATCTGTCATTTGTTATAGTGCACAATAATAATTTCTAATTGGATATGAGGAGTCTGGCTGCACCGTAATTCTCCAGGCAAGTACTTATTGACTTGCAAACACTTCCCAGCTGTCAGGCCCTTGATATTGTTTTTTGAAATGTTCCTTATTGCAGGTATGGAGCAGTCGTGCGGGATGTTCATGTGGGCAGAGGAGGATCAGAGTTTAGTTTTAGTAAAGGAAAGGATTAATGAGACCTCCATAGCAAATAGATATATTTTTTCATGATCAGTCTATGAAATGTTAGGACTAGTAATATTTTTATACAATTTATAGTTTGTAATAAAAAGCAAACTGTCCATGGCATTTCATAATTACTTGTCTGCAATTCAAGCACCGTTCAGGCATTCAGTTACTGGCATAGTATTGTAAAATTATTTAAACCAGTGAATTATTTTCACTTTTCTTTTCACACAAAATGCCACCTTACTTAATATTTGTCCTGCCAAGTACCACCAGAGCTAACCTGGGACTTTAACAGGTGTAAATTAGAGATAAATAGGGTTTATAATGAGAAAAAACCAGGGATAAACTTCAACTAAACCACGGATGAAGCAGTTTTTAAATAATGAATCCAAAGGAGGAAAAACACTTAGATGTGTCTCTTAATTAAAGAAATATTCAGAGGGCCTTGCATTCCACCAGAGGCAGCCCACATACCACCAGTGATAAAAGCACCACAGTTTGAGAAACACTGATTTAAATCATTTACCCTCTGACATGAAGGTTATTGATTGATGTGGAGGTGGTAATAGTTTTAGTCCTGAACCTACCGATTAAATGAAAGTGTTGAATGCTTTTTATTCAAAAAGATAAAAAAAAACTGCAAAAACCAAACATTCTTGTTAGTGTTCTCGCCTCTCCACAGATTGACCTGTAATATTTGGCTTTACTGGCTTGTCTCCATGGAGAGTGGAACATTCCAGGTTATGCAATAAGATCTGTGCAAAGAAAGTTTACATAGTTCACCTTTAAGAAATAAATGTCAGCTGTAAGAAACTACGAAACTATGACTCTGTGTTGTGGTCCCCCTCACGAGCTGGCAGCAGTACGTAGCGTGCCGTATGTAGTGGCACATGTAGTGTAATGGATAAATGTTGTCGTATTAGATTATAGTGTCTCATGATGACACAGACGATGTCATTACCACTAATTTCCCTGTAAATCACAGATGTGTTTCTCCAAATGAATAATCATATCTGAGATGAGTGGTACAAAGCTTTAGTTGGATGTGTTCTAATGTAATGTCACAACACAGTGTCAAAGAGTGCGCGGAGACACGACCGAGGCTCCCCTGATAATTCATGTAGCTGACATTGCTGACAGCCCCAACCCAGCCAATGGAAATCTATTCAAATCTTCTCTTCAGCCCCAACTGTGGATTTTAATATGTTGAGGCGTGAGCCGGACCAGTAGGGGGTAAAATAGCTTCATCAGTCTTTGGCGGCTAAAGTGAGGTGGAGGGAAACAAGTGAAACAGCGATGCATAACACTGACATTTTTTAATAGAATTCATTTATAACAAATGGAACTTGTGTCAGCAAAGAACTGATTTCCATACAGACGTTCTCGCGCCACCAATGGAACCTAAGTAAGAAAATAAAAAGCACTCCTTTCATTCAAATAAAACAACTTACAACTAATCAGAGGTATTATCTTTTTAACAAGCCATTTTTTTTTTACAATTTCATTATTTAGTTTATCAGTCTATGCATCCAGACGAGAGATAGATAGAGAGAGCAGAGAACACAACGTTTATTTCTGTTAATGACACTCCAAGCTTGAGCCACAATAACAAAATGGTCAAGAAATCCTCTGAAGAATCGTCTGCTGGAGTTCACCATGGCATCAGGACGGATGCTCTTTTACCCACAAATGTTTTTTTTTTTGTCTTTTTTTTGTCTTTTTTCATTGATAATTGATAACCTTTTTGTGTTATTTACATACACACAACGTGAACTTGAATTTCTTTTTATGGATGGGTTCAAGTAATAGATTATTGGGTTTAGAATCAATAGGGCAGTGCATAGTACAAAGATAAGAGAAAGTGCAAATCTTCCGATACCAGGCCACCTTAGGCCACTTTTTGTCAGGCATGCGTCCAAAAACAAGACATGGACAATGTTTAAAGACAGATTCTAATATGGACATTTGAGACAATACATAACAGCACTTTGATTTTACAATTATGACCAAAGTAAAACATTAAAGGCACCCTATTATGCATTTTGTCTTTTTTTTAGCTGTACAATGGTGATTTTAACTAAGAAAAATGCTATATTTATTGCACTTTATTGTCTTTCTTTTGATAATTCCTATGTATGATTTTACCTTTCTTTCTGTCAATCCAAGATGGCATCAATAAGAGATGGGTTAACTCAATTTTAGCTTTGCAACTGTTAGCTAGACTTAATGGATTAAAGCTCACTATGTAACATTTCTGGTTGTGTGGCAAGTTTTCAGTGATCAGATAGAGGATAGTTATTTTTAGCTATGTAGGTGTACACATGTTTAACAATGATAAAAATAAAATATGAGCTTAAAAACACTAATAATGCATAATAGGGCTCCTTTAGACCGAACAAATAAAAGTGGCTTGAGTAGGGAAAGAAAGCACCTGGAATGCACATCCCCAAAACCATCAAAAAGCATAAAATAAACCCAACAAAACCGCGTGTTATTTCTCCAACGCTACGTGAGGATTGTCAGCTTAACAGAATCACTATTCTCTATTCCTCTGCTCTCCGTAACCTAAGGCATGAAGAAGAAAGAACCCTTTGGTGAGGCGTTCGTGTGAATCTTAACCAGGGCCTGAATGCGTTCCTCTGCCTCTCATCTTCTTTATACCTTACAAAAAAAAAACAAAAAACCCCCGAAAATGTCTGGAAACTATTGCGTCCTCGTGTGGTGAGGAGGTTCAGGAAAAATATAAACAGCTTATTCTAATTCACTCAGCCACTATAAGGCCACTGAAAATGAAAGGTTGAAAATGTTCTTATTTGCATATATAATCTCGTATGACAAAGGAATACTCTATGTAAATAAACTACTTTTTTACACGTAACATCTAGATTACATTGAAAGAAAGAACAGGCATAAATATAAGGCACTCTAAATGCAAAAAGAAACATTTGTTGATGGTCTCTGTACCTTGCCCTATTGCGTAACCCCAATTAATTATAGACTGTGATGTGATGCACAAGGGAACCGTAATGTCATGAGTGAACAATAAAAAAAAAAAACTATCAAAAAACACATTTATTGCACAAGAAAAGATGCACTCATTCGGATTACATTTTGATGTGCATTCCAGTGAAGTATCTCTTCTTTTCCCCCATAATTTACGGAAACCTTCTCAGACAATCGTCATTAAAACATCTTTTTGTATATAAATTAGTCATTTATGAATATATTTCAATTATTATATGTATACTTTTACATATATATTACATATTTTTAACATCTGTATATATTTCTATGCTCATATATTATCCAATACATCAAGTTAACCCTTTAGATCATTCTTACATGGAAGAACTAAGATAATAGCAGCAGCTTCATACTTTGCTCATCCCTGTTGATTCCACAAAGCCCGGTTTAAATTTATGGGAGTTATTCTATTATGGTAATGGACAAAAACATAAAAATGAACCACAAAATAATACTAAATTGTTACATTTTGGTAGTAAATTTCATTCCTATAAGTGCGACAAAGTGAAGGAGAAAAGTAACATAAAAAGCCAAAAGATTCTCTGCCGAAAAAACGCACATATGTCAGAACAGTTCTACAGCGTAAAATAAGAAATACATAATACAATTTATCACTTGATTCGAAGCGATAATTCTGTGTAAAAAAGGAAATCTGCACATATCAGCTGTATAATAAAGTACTAAAAAACTAAATCAATAATTTCATTTGTTTGATAGATCTCTGATGACCCTCTCCCACATTTGAAAGATGAACATTGTGACAGGAATTATTATTACTTGTCCTGCTGTCATGGACCAAGCAGTGTTGTCATCTTCTTTATTTTCAATGTTATGTATTTGATTGAGTTAATTTTCTTTACAATGTGCATTTTTCAGTTTTTCCTCCCCAGCAGTTCGGTGTCCCTCCGTGTACCTCTCGTTAATGGTTCATAATCACTGATGCATTTTGAGTTCGTTAAACTTTTTTGTGTTGGTTCATGACTCCCAAATGAATCCTTGAAGCAAAAGAAAAGGTACTTCCGATCCGTGTGATGCTTCAACAGTCAGGATTCGTAATACTTTGCGACTAGGCAAGTTTTGTCGGGGTTATATTGTACTTGGTCCTCTGGTAATAAACTTTTTTGTATTTTTTGACGTCACATCCAACACATAATGAGTTGTTAGCAAGGAGTTAAGAAGTTCTTTCAGAAGCAGGAATTTATGGCTCAGTAGAGAGGCTTGCTGCTTATCCGAAGGGCCCTCTCTGCTTTTGTCTTCCCAGTACTGGCTCTCTTACGTTGCATAGTGATCAAAGCTTCCCAGGTATTCCAAGCCGGCGCGGTAACAGAACTGGTATTGATCCTGCAAACAAAGAACACAGTCATTTAGCTTCAGTAGATCAGGGTGCCTGTCACTGTACTCTCATAGTGCTTTTATCTGTATAATTGGTGCGATTCTGTCTGCTTGCTATCTTTGCGTCTTGTCCTTGGAGACTTAAAAAAACAACAACTGGGAACTAAATGAATCACATACCATAATTAATCTGACAATCTAACAAGAATGACTTTTATAAATGTGTGTAAATGATAAAACACACATTGACTGACCATGTTAGAATTGTATTATAACATTGGGCTCACCTCTGTCTGAACCATAGCTGGTCTCTGCGTCCGTAACATTTTGACGGTCTGGAAAATGTCTACTACACCCTCGTATCTCATCCGCTCCAACACGATGCTGAGTGTGATGAAAACGCCGGTTCTCCCCACACCAGCGCTGTGTGATAGACAGCAGGTCAGTACAATGAAAACCAATCATTTTCAGTGTTATTATAAAATCTTAGACTGTTGTGGCTGGTTGCTTACCTACAATGCACCGAAATAGGCCCATCTTGGCCAAACTGCTCTTTTGTTTTATGCACTTGGCCAATGAAGTCGATGAAGCCCTCTCCTGATTTTGGCACTCCTTGTTCGGGCCAGTCTGTGAACTGGAACTGCCTTACCGTCCGTGACTGGCCGTCCTGAGAACAGACAAACCACAAATGAGAAAAGCAGACTAGACTTCATCATATTTGTGTGAGTGTGATCGAGGTGCAGGAGTTCACATCATAAATGGTTTACATCAAAGATGCGACTCATTTTCCTTGCATATGTTAAGTACCAACACTAAAGATGTTCATTCCTTTGATGGGCCATCCCTGTCAGGGTATTTACAAAATCAACTTTTAAGCAGAGTCTAATATGTATGTGATATTGTACCCCCTTGATAAGGAAAATATCCTTTTGAGAAGAGTGTTAACGTGCACTACAAAGGAAGGAAGCCTTTGATGGAATTAAAAGTCTGGCAGCTCCTCGCTGCCGGCTCCATTTGTTTTTACACATTGACACGTGTCATCTTTTCATAAATATGTATTAATGTTCATGTTACACTTAAGGCCATAGTCTGGTGTAAACAAATATGCCACATTTGGAGTTAATGAATCCCGCACAAGTACATTTGGACAGAGGGCATTTAGCAGCCAACCATTAAAACAGCTTCATTAAAGGCAAAAGCAAATTACATCCAAGTCTTTGGAAAGCCAAACATTAAAGGGCAGGCTCTGATTGAGAATAAACTAGAAACATAACAAATAGGAGCAGAGCTGGTGATTTATGTCTTCATACCTAATAAATAGTAACCACTGTGGTCACATTAAATAGTCTGTGTTTTCTTACCCTGGCGTCAGTCACTTTGAACTCTCTCAAGATGTACTGGGGCATGTTATACTCGGCCATTGGGTCCACCACAAAGTACTGGTATCTGGCCGACCTCTCTGCGGGCCAATACTGGTGACACTTTTCCTGTGGAAAGAACAATAACACCACTTAGAAACCAGCCCTCTTCTCACATTGTCCTGTGTTTATTTCATTTGAATGCATTTGGAGACTGACTGAAATGTCTTGTGTAAAGCATTTTACAAACATACCCTGCCCATTTCTCTGAGCTTGGTTAGCATAACCACGATGGTGGAGTTGTGCTCCCAGAGCATCCTCCAGAAGTCCTCAGTGGTCTCTGCCAATGGCCCCTGTGTGGCAATGTAGGCTTTTTGTTGCCTGGGGAAACAACGCAGTAATAAAGGCGGCATGTCAGATCCACTGAAATATGTAGTAGTTTGTATTTTACTGTGGTGAAACTAACAAGACTTTGTCACACACCTGTAGCCATCGATGAAGCTCGCATTGATGTAGTCGGAGCCCTCGACTCCTCGTATGGGCTGAAGACACACTCGTGTGGATTCATATGGCATAATATTAACAAGGCGGTTTTTAAACTTGTTGCATGGTAGGTTGGCACTGATGAATCTCGATGTATGGGCTTTAGTGTTTGCTAAACGCTGTGTGAGAGAGAAATGCTCCAGTTAGAGAGGCAGTCTGAGCCAAGACATAGTGGCATTGCTCTTGTTTCTTTATTTCCCCAGCGACTGTCTGTGTTTGACACACTGAGCGGATTGAACAAGATAAGATATGAGTCCTATGAAGAGTCACAAGCCGAGTGAAGAGAATCCAAAGCTGATTAAGAAGATGATGAAATTTACACACTACTGCCTTGTGTTTTATTCTGCTTTGACACTGTTCATGTAAAAAATGAAGTATGGAACTAGCAAGAGATTACTATCAGAGTGTGTCAGATGGAGCAAGAGAACAAATGTTCTATGATAAAATGTCAAGAAAACGGATATTCAGGCCAGACACGAGTGGACAAAGCCGCAGTTTAATCTGATCCTTTATCATCCTTTAATGGAATCCATCAAAACATATGACAGATTTTTGACAGACGAGGCATCACAGTGCAACCCCAGACCGTAAACTGCTTTGAAATGCATCCTTATTGTAAATACACTGTGTACTGCTGGAGCTCTTCTGGTAACTGTCGTCTGGGAAGTCTAAACCTATGTTTGGCATTTCATTTGTAAACCAAGACACGCTTTATGCAGGCATAAGACAGGGACAAACCAGCGGAGACAAAAACCATAGTATATTGGACTGACTTGGCTTATACAGTGAGTCAAAAATCTGGCAAAAGGAAAACCACAGGCCCCATTTTGTCTCATAGACCTAATGGCTTGGGAACAGTGTCCAGACAAAACCCACTATTGCCTTGCTTCACATCAGCTAATCTTTGCTTTTACCTTGAACTCCAGCTCCATGCCGGTGACGTTCTCCCCTCCTTCTATCTGCGTCAGTTTCTGGATGTAGGCATAGAGGTTTCGAGCGGGCACTTCGGTGGTGCCGCAGTTGACGGCCTCCAAGAGTGCGTCGTGTATAAAGACGTACTGGTCCTCCGTCTGCACCATGTAGTTCCTCTGGGCGCGCATTAGCGTCACATGACCGTAAATGTCCGCCGTCTTCTCGTGCTTGATGCGCTCCAACATGGCGTCAATCACGATGAAGCAGCCTGTGCGACCCACGCCGGCACTGCAGAGAGAGGGCAACAGAGATGGTGCAGTTATGTGTAAACATTTATACCTTAATTCATTCAAAAATGCTGTTTACTTCAGCTAACAACTCTAATATTATGTGTCAGTGTTATGTGGAGTTATTTACAGTGTGCACTCTGAACAGAATCCTCCTTTTCAAACATGTATCACATATTTAATCTCAATCTCTATATTTGCATTAGTCTCATCTATTACCCTACAAAAATAATTAATACAAGATATTCAATATATAAAGTAATGAATACATAATAGCACTTAATCAAGATTTTAGCATATTTGACTTCAATTAAAATTTCCTTTTACTACAAATCTTATTAATTCAAATAATTTAAACTTCTCTATTATTATTTGTGGTATTCTTTTTCACTTTCTATCCTATGCAGCAAAACTACACACACTATGGTGGAAGTAAAAGCAACACTTCTTTCATCTTCTGCCCTGTGAGATTGGACCTTTTGCTAAACACATTCACCTGAAGAAGTCCCTTGCACCTGGTGATAAGTCCAAACAGGAGGCTTAACTCTTTGCCAGCAGAGTCTCCGTAGGACTGACCGTTTGGCTCTGGCTGTAATTAAATCTGAAGTGGATTGGTGTGCAGAGGAGTTCTTGGCAGTTGCAGCCTTCAGTGTGTTGCTTGCTTCTGGCTTTTTTCAGTTCAAATCTTCCCCCTCGGATGCCACCTGTGCTCTCAAACCCATCAGGGCTAATCACTTATGCAGCGGCAACATTTAACCTTTATCTCTGCTCTCTCAGGAAAGTGCCACTACAACGAATCCAACAACAAAAGTGGAGAGACAGATGCAATTTTGGAGGCTCTGGTTTTTGGAGGGTTTTATTAATGCGTCCAAGCGACTCCAGAGAAGTGCAGCTGACTTTAATTAATGCCATTAGATTAGCGGCGAGCACCAAACGGGGTAAGAGCTGCGGAGCGGCGCTGAAAGGCACGTCTCTTCATTAACATTCACATTTGTACATTAGTGCGTAAAGAGCATAAAAAGCACTCTGACGAACAGGGAAATGTTTTACATCTTGGCTTTGACCTCGGCTCCAGCGACAGCTCAAAGACATGTTTGAAGGTTTGACTAGTCGTTTGTTTATTGACCCTTAAAGTAGAAGTTCTCACAATGGTAAAGGAGGTAGTGCATCTTTATTTATCACCAATAAAAACATATTAATTTAAACACTGAGGTGTAACAAGTGCAGCTAAGCTCAAAATATGGAAATGTTTTTGATGGCTCTTTGACCTCGACTAGTGCAACAGCTCAAGACGAGCTTGTTGGACGTGTCGTTGGCTTACTGCTGACATCTGAATCCCACAGCCAAGCACATTAGTTTTATTAGTGCATGCCTCAGCAACAAAGATGCTTTGTGATGACAGTTTATTTACTGTGGGCATGACACCACTGTGCTCCCTGTTTGTTAACTCCTCCAACACTCACAGGACAAGGAGTCCTTGCACTTGGTGCTCCAAAGTAAATAGGTTATTCAATCCATTAAGCTGACATGCCTACGAGGTATGAGCCTTCTACTGACGCTTTCTATTTCTGATGGAGCATTTGTTTTTCATTTGCTCTGAGGAACAGGCAGAGAAAGTCGAGAGGGAGGAAAGTTGGTCCCTGGAGGCGAGGTTTGGTTAATGTGCCATGCTGCTCTGAGACTCCACTAAAGACACATGTGAGACTCATTGGCTTTAACAAACGATCCACTGATCACTTTCAAAATGGCTGACATTACCTCCACACTTAAGACCAGGCTATGAGCATTACAATGAGAAGCTTTGCATCAGGATTTATTACAGTCAAATGGAAATCTATTTTTACACTGTATACATATGTTAAAAACTATTATAAAATATGGAACTATTAAATACTTAATACTAAATCAAGTTAGCATTCATTGAATCATGTAGGCCACAAAAAGTGTGCCATGTAAAAACCCACATTGTGAGGAATCTCTTCTGTAGCTGTTGTAAATGTGGGGACATTTTCCCAGCGCTCCTGAGTGTGTGAGAGTGATGACCTGTGCGAGCTCCACTGACAGACCGACACTTCCAGAGACACAGAGGAGGAGACGACGAGATGCTGCCTTCAACTTCTGCATTTTCCAAAGCTTCCAACGCACAAAGCGATTTCCTCACAATGTAACCGCAACATGGACATATTCTTTATGGACAAGTGTTAGTGTGAGGCGAGCAGGGAACGCCACTACATTTGGCAGTTGAAGGGGAGCAGGCTGGCGAGGCGGCCGCACTAATGACCTGACAGTGCCTTTTCAGCCAGTCAAGACCAGCTGCTTTGGAAGTCGACACACATTAACTGTCAGACTAATATGCTTTGCAGGAGTGGAGGGAATACGGGATTGGAGAGAAAGAGGGACAGTGTAGAATACAGCTGCAATAAGCACTAAGGAGATAAAGCACGAGGAGCCCTGAAAGCAATTACACATGTATTGTTAGCGAATCTCCTGCTGTCAGCTTACCTGACACTATTTTTGCCAGAATGCTCAGAACTTATTATTATTATCAAAAAATATATAGTCAATGTGTTGATCTATAGACAATCTTGCCTGAATTTAATACATGAAAATGATTGGGGCCATAGAGCTAGCGAGTAGTCAGCTAAAAATAAGCATCATTTCTGGTGTTTAGTATGAAACTGTAACGTACATAGAGATGGTGGGGTAGGTGAAATTTTCTGAGCACTCAAGCGTCAAATGTAGTACAATACAAGATTATGCAAACATGCAAAAAAATTTCCAAATACTACTCTGAGTGAACTAATGATAGGGGAGCATTATGCATGATTAAAAGGTCATTAAACTCCATTTTGTCCCCATTAATATTTAGCTGTGCCTCAAAATTTAGCAAAATTCAATTCAGTGATCTGGAACCTAAACACATACATAAAAAAAAAAAAGCACACTTTTTATAGATCATTTTTCGCTTGTCTTTTGACTATTGTAGGCTACATCATCAGAGTGTTGGGGCTAAGACAACTCCATCCGACAAACTTTTTTTTTTCCTTTCCAATGGCTGCGTAAGGCCACTGATCTCTCCAGCATTCAATCATGTCCTTTTGACTTGTGCTGTGCCCTGCCGACGGCTCGCTAGGCCTTTAGCTAAAGGAGCAAAACAGACGTGACCCGTGGGTTAGTGGAAAACACAATGAACTAAGAACCAAGGTAGGGAACACACTCTGCTGTTGCTAAGAAGCAGCTTTTACATCACTCGCTCCTTATGCAGAGTGGAGCACTGGGTACTTTGTGATTAGCTATGGCCACTAAATACACAACACTATTACAAAAAGCATATTCGGTTTGACTAGGGTTGTAAAAAAAAAAAATGGCTCAGATACTAACCGATATTAAAGCTGGTATTGAAGCCAGTCTTCTGAGAAAAGGGTCTGGATCTTTATCAGTAGAAGACCACATAGTTTAAATAAAATTGTATTGGGCAAGGAAACCCTCTACTTACCCTGATACAGTAAAAACAAAATTTATGTCACTTATTTTAGTTTTTATTATGAGTGCTAAACTTTTTATCATGACAATGAACCAAAAATAATGCCTGTGATCCAGAATACGCACTTAAATACCTTACCAAGATGTGAGTCTGTTTGACATATGGGTTAGCCAGTAAGGCCAATCAGGAAAAAAATATCACAGAGAACTAAAAAACATCAGCGACTTCTGCAGAATTCATGAACTAAAGTCTGAATTTATTCGTAAATAATAGGTGACCAAAGAGTTCTTTCGATTCACATGCGTCACAGGCTGTAAAAAATACAGAAAATACAGATAATCATTCTGGATTTGCCAACCAAAAACCGTGCCTTTAGTATACATTACACTAATATATTCCTGTTGAACTTTCGGGTAAAAAAAACTGGTATAAAGACTGGTATTTGATTGAAGGAGGTGAATTAAAAACACTTAATAATTGCTCATTAGTGCACTGTTCATTTCTCTCATAACAACTTTACCCCATACTCCAGCTCTTTACCATTTCCACAAATCAAAGTTGTGATTGCCTCTTTTTCATATTGAATGGCCTTTTCATATAATTTACTGCACTGGCTAATTAATCAAAGGCTCAAGAGTCTGTGCCATGCTGCTAAATAAAAGTACACGAAATCACCATCCATGTTATTTCTTGAAGCAAATAATGTATGAGGGATATAACTGCAAATGACAAAATACTGCAACTGTGTAAAGATAGCAGATTTAGCAAAGCAGTACTTATAGGATTTGTAGCTGGGAATCTTATCTGATGTGATGCCAGAGGAATTAACAGCTCCCATCTGCATAGTGACATCAAATCCTACATTTTCTTTTATTGTTCACGTCAGGCTTTTCAATTTGAAGAGATTGGTCAACTCCACTAATTAACTTCAGCATGTGGTAATTCGGGCTTTTGGTGTAATCCTCCTTCCATTTTATCATTTCTGGACATGGGTTTTGTATCTCGACCGTTTTATAGCCGTTTCTATCTTTCTTTTACATAGCCAGAAGCATGTCATGGCCTCTTCCAGCTGGGAGTCTAGCCTCGCATTCAGAAGATGGGAAAAAGTAAAGTTGGCATCAAAGAAGTTATTTGTTTAAGAAGCAATAACCCAGGGGAGAAGTTTGGGCTTGTGGGCTGGGGCTGGGGCTGGGGCTGGTGCTGCTGCTGCGTGACGTGCCGGTGCTGTTGTAGTATTTGTGAGGGGCTACGTGGGAGGGAGATGTTTACGGTTCGCTCAGGGCAAAGACACAGCTACTCTGATGTCGAAAACACCTTGAGATTTGAAAATGCAGCCGCTAAAGCCAGTGGGGTAGTCTGTGGGTTTACAGCAGGTCACAGTACTTCCCGTCAATCTTAAACAAGACATATTCATATTTTTCACTGGCAGAAATTCTCTCTGCAGATGTGACGTCAGTGTACCAGATTTGGACAAGCAGGTTTTTTTTGATGGATTCCATGCTATTTTCAATTTTTTATTGGAAATATTAAAAGGAAAAACCATAAATGTTTAACCTGACCATTTATATTAGTGACTAGACCAACAATAATCTGCATATTAATAAGAAATATTGTAAAATGGATAGTATGAAATTGTTGTATACATATAGTTTTATTAAATTATATATTCATTATTAAAAAGGCTGTGAGAAAGCTGATAAAAGTCTTTCAAATAAGGGTATATATAAATAATCATACATATAAGAAGTTTTTTGCAAAATTTAGCACTATCTGTTGGATTGCTATCTGAAAAAAAGATTGAAGATTAATTTTTGTAATTTTTCATAAGTCCCCCATCTACATGAAATAATACAGGGCTATACGATGTTGTAATGTCATGTAAAAGTGCAGTATTGCTCTTGATTCATAGAAAAACTAACATGATTGACTTATAATCATTTCGTGGAGACTGACCTAACCTTAAAGTAATTTCTTGTCTAAACTTTTGCACCGTAACCTAATTTATCTGTCTTTCATTTATTCAATTGCAGGTGTTTTATTGCTCAAAAATGCCATAAAAACAATGCAACATTCTTGATATTGGTCACCTTTTCACAGAACTGATCTATAACTTCTAGAATCACCTACTTATCTCCATGGAGGTCAATGTGTTTAATGCCGTACTGTGGATAATTCAAGGCAAAGACAAGCCGGCAGCGTTACATAGTGAATCTTTGAGTCTAATTCATGTTTTTTGTCTAATAACAAAGGCTTTATGTCATTAGGACCTGACCACACGGGGTGCAGGTCCCCATGAAGTGACTGTGTATATGGATTTCTGAAAAAAAACTGTGTATAGTTTCTTATTGTGCATCTCACCTGCAGTGTACAGCCATGGGCCCGGCGTCTGGAGGGTTGCAGGCTTTGACTCGCCGGAGGAAGGCCAAGAAAGGAGTGGGATGTTCGGGGACGCCATGGTCCGGCCAGGCGGTGAACTGGAACTGTCTCACCTCGCGCTTCTCACTCGAGCCATTCTGAACACAGACGCACGGAGGTAAGAGATCGCCACAGTCTCCATTCATATTTGCAGTACTGTATATGCAAATGTTTGCTCAATAGGTTGCGTTTGTGTTTTATAATTTTCAGATAGAGAGCCAATATAACCAAACTTATGCTTATCATTACAGTATTTGGGGATTGGGTCCACAAACTAGCCATGTTAAGGCTTATAGTTCTTGTAACTGACATCAAATCATATCTTTTGTATTGAAAAATGGCACCACTTTTTGAACACCCTGAACTTTCTCTTGTTAAAAAAAAAAAAATCTGACGTTTGTTATTCGTTCTGACATTGAAGGCGTTAAATCTTGTGCCTGTTTTGTTTCATGTGAATAGACCTAGTAATTACAAAGATGTTAATCATAGCCCAGGTCAAATTATCTGCAGTCTGACAGTTCAACAGCAAATTGGTCATTCTCCCTGTGGCTTAATAGTTTATTTGTTGTAAACATTTACGAAAGAAGGCTTGTTTGTGGTCCATTTAAGCCACAATTTGAAAAGAATTTTGTTTTTACTACCCAAGAGACCTTTTCATAAGGTGAGGCTGTTTATTGGTCAACATAAAACATTATAGAGTAAATTAGTCTAGTTTATTAGCAATTAGTGCTTGAAACATTTTACTATTCTTGGAGTATAGCCCAAATTAGCTTTACGTCTCTTCTTACATACTCACTATACAGCAAATAATAGTTTTGAAATATATATCACAATCGAATGGACATCGCAATTAAAAGTTTGAATGGTTGTGTTTAACAAATTGCAAAGACTGCAGTTATTTATAGTACATGGGATTCTTGTATAGTAGTATTGATGTCCCTGAACAAACCCTCAGTTAATTCTACATCTTAAACTAAACTGACTTTAAATTGCAAATGAACCAAACCAAAATCATTTGACCTTATTAAATAGTAATTGAAGTCTTCCTTACTTTGAAAAGTGCAAACGTCCTGACGCAGTACGTGGCCAGCTCCACCGTGTCCAGCAGAGTGACCTGGATGAGGCCATAGGTCTCTGTGCCTCGGGTGGGCCAGTACTGGTCACATTTCACCTGAGTGGACCAAACAAGAACCATTAGGCCACATGCACACGCACACACACATATTGGGTTTACTTGTCTTATGGGAGTAATATGTTGACTTATAATTCGTGGAGACTGACCTAACATTAACCTTAACAAAGACAAGCCGGCAGCGTTACGTAGCGTCACATAGTCTTTAATATTAATTCATGTTTTTTGTCTAATAACAAAGGCTTGACGGCATTCCCCATGAAGTGACTGTGTTTACTGATTTCTATCCCCACAATGTGACAAATACCCACACACAACCAAAGGGGAAGCTAATTCACACTTCTAAACAAATAACGTGCAAATAAATTCCCTGAATCAGCCGCTGCCCGCTGCCTATTGGATTTTAAAATCAATGCAACGGTTTGAGAAATTTTTATAGATCTGACATTGTTATAAATTGTCCTGCCACTCTATAATTACAAGAGTAACCACACGTTCCAATCGCATAACAGGCTGGGCTTTATTGCTTTTTTAGTACACAGCTTTGTTTCCCAGAGAGCAGCCAATAAAGCACTGACCGGAGCTGCCAAAGAGAGAGCGCTGTTCTGTTGAGGAAATAAGTGCCCACAGTTCAATTGGTGTGATTTGAATGGCTATGGGCTCTTCAAACTCAGTGTGTGAATCAACATGTGAAAGGGTGAGCTATAGTAATAACACTGTCCACAGCTTTCACAATGATGACATTAGGGCCATAGTAATTAACAATATAAAACTAAATATCGTATCTTTTGCTACGTGTTATTTAAATTACCACCCGCCCGCCCGCGGGCGATTACACAACATTAAAAAGTCAAGCAGGATATTCACCTTAAATATTTTTCCACTGTTGACATGCTATACATCGTTTGAAAGCTTAATTCCTCAGTAAAACAACCGTATCATTCACTTTATGCCACACAGCGAGCCCAAAGAGCAATAACTTATAATTCCCAAAAATAATCAAACCGACAATACGCATTTCTTACCTTTGAGCCGGTTCTGTCGATCCAAAACGAGTTCAGTCCAGGAATAGCTGCGCTCAATTAGTCCGTAACAATCCACAGAAAAGAATATCCAGTTGTTTTTTTCATAAAATAATTCCATGTGGGGAAATAATCCAGAAAGACTGTGTTTGTATGAATGGATGAATGATGAATGAAAACATGTCTGTACTCTTTCCATCCTTTCGCTTAGCACATCTTTCACTTCTGTTAGCGCTGTTGGGTATGTTTGTTTTCCTCACACTCTCGTCTACAAAATGAGACCATCCCCGAGACAATACATGGTTCAGTGTAGCAGGCACAGCCCGTTGAATAGAAGGAGCGCATCCTGTTAGCGCTCTTTACGCATGCGCGTGGCTGGACTGTCCACGGCAAAAGCTCTTCAGTCATTGGTTCTTCCAGAAAGTGATTGCCATATCGTTTGAGCCTATTAAGAGCTTTCCGACGATGGGGGGGACGTGGGGCACAGGTGAGAGAGGAGCCCTGTGCGCCGCTGTGTAAGCCTCCGCAGGACTGCCTGTGATCTGCGGTTACGCGCAGTCGTTGGGGGAGGGCATCTGACACATCTTGGGAGTCATTTTTGGCTTGTTTTAGTTTTTTATCTTAAGAAAACATGCATAAAGCTCAGAAGAAGACTTACTTATTACACATTACATCTTATTACAGTTTGGAACATCTGGTACATATTTGGCACACTTGTGCCGAATTGTCACTTTTTTACAAAAAAGGGTCACAGCATCCAAACCCTTAGTTCTAGAGGTCTGAAATTTTACGCAGTTGTTGCCAACAACTTCAGCAGTGACTGTAGTGAACCACCAATGCCTAGGATGAAGTATGCCCAAGTTAGAGCCTTTATTTATTTATTTTCCGAAGCAAAAAAATCTAATTTTTAGAATTTTTGAATGTCTGTACTGTAAGTTAGCTGCACTCACAGTCTTCATATGCATATCTACAGAAACTATAAGGTCTAAGCTTTAAAATTATGTATCACACAAGCATGTCGGGTCTAAAATTTTCTTTTAATACGCTATGACACTTGGGTATTTGTTATTGTTGTGCACAGACAAAATTAGGTGGGTGGCAACAGGTTAAGGTAAGTCTACAAATCTGACTCAAAGTTGAAAGAACCAAAATGCCTTATGTAGTAAAGATGTAGATGTTAAAAACATTATAATATGTGAGTTTAAAGCTGCACCATGTAGATTTTCTGGGGGAGGGTCAGCCACCAGTTATCTACATGGAGATGCTCTTACTTTGCCTGGAAAGTTTAGTGTATGACATAAAACTTATCTGTCCTTATGGAGACAGACAGGTGACACCATCGGGCCAAGTTATGTGTCAGATTTGTGGAGAGGTGAGTCTTGTCACAGTAAGAATGCACGATTTCCAAGGTATTTCTGCAATAGCAATAAAACACCACTAATTGAATAAATGACGGGTAGGCAGACAGACAGATAGATGTGTAGAATGAGAGATTGCTTTGCATTCTACCTCCATCAGCTTCTGCTGTAGCATTGACGCCAGGTGCAATAAAATGCAGCTAAATTGATTCATAATAGAGCTATGGATATGCAAAACGTAGAAAGACAGCTTGAGTGCTTCTCGGTGAATGATACCACTGATTAATATAAAAGACAGGGGCTGTTAGAGCCAACAAAAGCACATTATGTCCTCCAGCTGTCAAACGCCGTAATGATAAGAGTGGATCAGGCTGTGTCATAGAGAACATTATAGTGAATGGAGCCAAGAATCACACTCCCACTGTATCTGACAACTTTTACACACTTTTCTCCCATTTGTACCAACCCTGTTCAAATGTGTCAGAACAATGCCTGCAGTAAAAAGGAAACAAAATGGAAATTATCAGCAATTCTCTCTCAATTAAAGTTTACGATACAGCATTATAAGAAATTCACTTCATTATATACATATTTTTAATAATATATGAGTTAACAAGTATAAATCATTATTATACGCATTTTTAAAAGAAGTATTTCAAAGTTCAAATTGTACCACATTACACATTATTTATTGAATTTAGAATTTATTGACTGTAAAGCTCTGCAATTACAAATTTTGAAGTGTGATAAATGGCTGAAGTAAATATAGACCAAATCATAAAGTAGAATTATCCCCCCAAAATATTCAGAATGTCCAATATTATTAAAAATTATGAGCTGCGATAAATAAATAACAGAATGCAACACGTTAGTAGTTAGTGTCTATAATGAGTCATAATTCAACCTTCTACAGCTGAAATCTCTTCAGAGTACAAAAAACAAACCAAACTTTTCCCACTAGTGAAAAGAAAATGTCCCCATGATAAATATTGATCACAAAAATGTTGTATCCATCATGTACTGAACAATAAGGCGATATAGTACTTATTGTGACAGCCTTTTCTAGTGGTAGGGGGTCTGCCTACTGCTTGTCTTGATGAATATGTAATTGCTTTGCCACTAGAATGTTCCACAGTATGGCATTAAACATGTCTATCCATCACCATACGTAAAGTTAGTTATGACCCCGCTCACGCTGTGATTGCATGATTTTCCAGATCTGTGTAACAATGAAAACTGATGTAACTGAATAAATGCAAGATAGATGAACATCCCAGGCAAAGCAATAACATCTGCGTACGAGTTTCACAAAATGGAAAACTATCCTCCCTAAAAAGTTCTATAACAGATCAATTTCTCCATGTTTACATTTCACGCACCGTCCTCCCTTTCCAGAATTGGATTTGTACATTGTTCCTCTCCTCTGAATTGAGTCGGTGTCCCTGTTAACATAGCCCACTGCTCGAGACAGGCTGTATAAGTGTGAAGGTCAGGAGCTTATGGAGCCCAGTGAGCCTTCTGACTGCACTGACCTTAAAGGAGTGTGGACTGAATACAGTGAACACGCCACTGCAGCTTTTCATCCATGCAAAAACACACATCATTTTCTTGTATAGTGGTTAAAGCTCAACGGGCCATTATATACATGATTGTGGGACTTTATTCCAATTCAGTAGATTGATTGAAGGCTAATGCATTAAAATTGCTACACCATATAGGGAGTACTTTACTTGCAAACTGCTGTTACCACTAAAAGAAAAAGTAGGTAAATAGTCATGTCTATATACTAGTATATTTGTATGACCTCCATTTCAGTGGACAGATTTAATTCTAATAGTACATATTAAAGTTGTCATTTTATAAAGTTATAAGATTTATATTTGTGTATTTATGTAAATCCTATCTGCACAGTCTGCTTCCTGTGAAATCATCTTCCATCTACAGAGTATTTGATTAATCTATGTGGAAATTCTTTAGAAATGATAGTCATCTTAAAGTGCTGAAAATTAAGTTAATGAAAACATTTAGCATAAAAATGCAAATTAATCATCGTGACAACCTTGACGTCAGAAACAGATTTAATGTAATGTTATTTGGATGTTTATATACAGTCTTAAAGGTCCTACATTATGCAAAAGTGACTCTTGTGAGCGTTAAGCCTCTTCAAAAACATACCTGGAGTTGTGTTTTGTTTCATTCACACATGTTTAAATAATCCTTTATTTAGTCTGTCCACATCTCCAAAGCTAAAAAATGCTCTGTTCCACCTTATGATGTCATGAAGTGGTAGTTTTCAAGTTAACAGCTACATTTTACCTTTTGTTCAGTAGAAATAGGCAATTCCAGGGTTGAAATTATTCATATCATTCTACTGAAGATGTAGGAAGTTTACAAACACAGTGGAGCACTTCCTGTATAACCACATGACATCACCCGGTAGAATAGAGAGTTTTCAGTTTGAGAGAAAAGCTCAAACATGCAGGGTTTGTGTGTTAAACGTGCGAATGAAACAAAACCCAACTCCAGGTATGAGGAAACTGCATTCAAACTCAGAATATGGCGTAACATGAGCCCTTTAATAACTCAGCGATGCAGTAAAGTGCCTTACCCTGGACCTCTCCTCCAGCTTCGTCATCATCACCACAATGGCGCTCCTCTGTTCCCAGATCATCCTCCAGAACTCTCCGAAGGTTTCTGGCAGCGGGCCCTGGGTGGCGATGTACGCATTCTGCTTCCTGTAGCCGTCGATGTAGTTGGCGTTGATGTAGTCGCTCCCAGGAATGCCTATACAGGGACATGACGCAAAATGTAAATTATGATCTATGAGTCAAATCATGGCAGCCAAAAATCGGCAAGAAATAACAAAGAGCGAACAAACCTCAGGAAAAATATTGGTTCTTTTATTACCATACAAAAAATAATGCAAATCGCTAAGACTCTAACCTTATTCTGTTAAATTGTGTTTAGACCTGTCACATGAACGCTTTATCGACTTATCATTTAGAGACAGCTGGAATTATATATAATCTCTTTGTAAAATTTCTGAGATTTGGAGTATTTTAGTTGTAATATAATTGCATTTGAGCTGTAAAAGATTGAATCAGTGTCCTGTTATTTATTTGTTGCAGCTCAAGCCTTTTAATGATATGGTCTATTTAAAAAGGTTTTACTGGGATTATCCTTCTTATTATTGTGCTTATTGTTATTGTACTGAAACAGTAGTTTCAGTATTAACTTTTATTATCGTAATATATCTCTGTACCAATATATCAAGCTTCAAAATGTGTTATCCCGACAGGCCTAATACATCTGCAATCACTTTTGCCCTTAATGGTAAAGGTATTTTAGATAGAACTAACACTTAAAAACAACAGATGTGTAAACACGATAAAATACTGTGTATGACATGTATGGCAGCCCAGGTTCAGTTAAATATATGCTGTTTTCACCAGTAGGAGCGTATTCTACATCTTAAACCTTTACATTGACTTCTGAATCTATATGTTCCACATCAAAACACAGCACACTAACCAGCCAACCCCACCCAAACATTACACTTTAAGTATCCTGATTATCCACTTCCATGGTGCTCGCTGCGTTTTAACATTCTAAGTACTTAAGTCCCACAGTTTCAAAGTAATAACTGTTGGCTGTATTTGGATCAGAGCTTTTGTGACGCATACACCTTCCTATTTATTATCAACGGCACATTTAAATCCAAAGCGCTGTGTCCTTTCCCATATCTGAGAGACTTTCTGATAAGACTCGCTCTGTAAAAAGTCTATCACCTCACACGCAGGAAAACAAACCAAACAGAAAAGTAGCAAAACAATTCTCCATCCTCCCTCTCCCTCTCTCACTCCGCCTCTCTCTTCTCCTCTTTCTTGGCACGCCGTCTCTTTTTGCTTATATTAAATGAAAGGCACAGCAGCCTTTTGGAATCCCGGGGAAAGAGACAGAGCTGACAGCTAGTCAATGCTTTAGGACTGGCAGTTTAGGGGCTCCGTGCACACATGGTCGACCAAGATAACTCTCATCTGCATGGCCACCACGTCTCCCACAATCCCCTGCTCTGCTCCCCCCGCACTGCCGCCCCCCCCCCAACAGACAGCCTCGCACTCCCAGGTAACTTATTGGACTAAAAAGACAAGCAAATGGAAAACGAACGCATTAAAACCACCCACGATGCCGCGTCTTTTTGTCCACAGAGCAGCACATTTTACAGTGATGGACAAGGATAAATACAATTAAGCCCAATGTGTTTTTTGAATTGAAAAGAAAGGGACATTACTGTGGTTTAATGAGAATGAGGGAAGTTGTTTAATGCGCTTCTGCCTTTATGCTTTCTGTCAGTCAGGATTTGTATTTTTTCCCATTTTCTCTGTCAATACGCTTATTATGGAATAAACATTGCCGCAGTGTTGTTCGGTGCTCAGCTTCGTGTGAAAAAACGAAGCAAATGAATCTCAGGAGATGCAGGCTTTAAGCGAGTATTGAACTGCTATCGTAATGATGATGAGTTTAAGTGGGAGTATTAAGAAAGTTCACTTCGTTCTCTGTGCAAAAATATTCAGAAACTATTGCGGGAAATTGCTTAAAATACTACTGGGAGTCCCTTAGGCAAAAATCTGTATAATATGCAGTAGTAATGTTTTTAGTTGTTACGTTTATGGGCAACGGGTGGGAGTTAGTATATTGAAAAACACATAATATTGCAGTTGTTGCTTTGTTTTGCAAAACTTGGGTTGTCAAAAGTATCGACAACAGATAATAATGCATACTAATACTAGGATCAAAACTAAACATTTGAACAAGTATTGATACTAAACAAGTCACATCAACAGGACAGAAATGTATTATTAGTCTGTCTGTATCTCCAAAGCTCAAAATGCTCTGTTCCACCTGTTAACAGCTACATTTTACCTTTTGTACAGTACAGATCGGCAATTCCAGGGCCGAAATGATTTGCGTGAAAGTGCATAGAGTTTAAAAACACAGTAGAGCACTTCCTGTACTACCACACGGCATCAGAAGGTGGAACAAAGTGTTGTCTGTTTGAGAGAAGAACTACCTAAATATGCAGGGTTTGTGGGTTAAACGTGTGAATGAACAAATGTTTGTGACGAGGAAACAACAGCACTTTTCTATCTGTTCAAAATAACCACAATCTCTCAGCGTTAAAGTAGAGTCTGATGGAGAGAGCTTCGTGTACAGTCGATGCAGAAGTTGTTAGGAGTTGTGGGTGGGCAGCGTACCATCAATAGCAGACAGAAGGACCCGGGAATGGTCGTAGGCGATGACGTTGGCGTATCTGTTCTTTGGTTTGTTGACCTCCAGGTTGGAATGCTCCCAGGTGAACTGCTGCCCAGGGTCAATAGACTGTAAACAAGAGGAATTTTTCATTATTAATGCATGGAACATTTCTTTGTATAGATCTTAGCTGCAATCGAGGTCAGTGTAGAGTGAATGTAAAACCGCTACAGTCTTCCTGAGCATGTGAGACAGGCTTCGAATTTGACTGTTTAAATCCGGGCTCAAAATAATTTGGGTAGCTGTGTGTACTGAAAGGATTTTATTCTGCACTCTTCTTTTTTCCCTTTTAATGTTAATTTCATGATGGCTTTAATTTGTTTGTATTTTTTGGTGTGATTTTAATGATTTCTTATTCTGTAAAGCACTTTGAATAACTTTGTGTACGGATTGGGCTATACAAATAAACTTGTGGTAAGATAAAATGTATTATCATAGAGAAAACTGCCCTTTACATTTGACCCACTCTTTAAATCGAGGTTGGATATCAATTGAAAAATGTATTTGTGTTGAATATATGGAGTGTATAAAATTATAAACATAAAGACTGCTATAAGAACAGATGAAAAAATTACCAAACTTGAAGCATAATATTTTAAATACAGGTTTATGGTGATTTTTGTGGTGGTTTTTATTCAGTATTCCTTACCCCTACCTTCAGTACCTCTGGGGTAATATGTCAGGAAAAGTGATCCATGTGTGCTTAACTTACTGCATAACCAGACTATTACCCTTTGCTTATTTTAGGAAGTTATGTAAATGACATTCATATGTAACAGGCAATGTTCCCTCTCATTTTTTTCAGCACTGAGCAAATTGAAATGTGTCTGAGCCTCAGCACATTGAGCAAGCTTCAAGAACTGTACAGTATGTGATCAGCATAATGCATAGTAGCTGAGCATCATGATAATAATCACGTCAGCAATATGTATTTATTTATATTTATTAACTTGAGTTCAGCATTTGTGTTTAACCACAGGTTTAGAACTGGGATTGTGTTCACTACATTAAAATTGTAACTGTCTAGAATAAAAAAGAACTCAGGTGAAATTCAGCTGAACAGTAACATAAATTTGGTATCAGTAATAAATGATCTGTCCTCTGCACTGACTTCCTAAGAAGCCCAGGCAAAGATAGAGGGAAATGACACACCTCTGAAACTGTGACACAACATGTATTAAATATACTCAAATGTTGCAATTAGCTTTAATCCTCCATTACAGTTATATCAGTGTCTTTACATTAAGTCCACATGAAATAGAATTTTATACACAGGGTTAAATACTGGTCTGGTCTGGGCTGGTTTAAACAACTGGAACAGTTCTTTGTGAACCACAATCACCACAAAAACCACGGCACAGATCAAACAGAACGTTTCCAAACACTATTGTACAAGTTCTATACTGCAGCAGATTCTAAATTAAAATCTGCAAATAAATAAACTCGACATATAAACCATAACTACTACAGAGCCACATCAGCCCGTTTGATAATATAATGCAGCTTTATGCACATTTGTTTATGTTTTACAGAAACAAAACTTAAAACCACGTGGCTCAATTGCATAAACTGTGCTGAAAACAGCAGCTCAGTCCCACTGATGTGTCAGCTTCTGTCAGACTAAAGGACAGTGGATTATATGTTCTTTCTGTGACAGAGGGATGTCTGCTGATGGTGAGTCTGTTCTGTGCATATATGGACAGAAGATTGGAGATATCAGACTCAAAAAAAAAAAAAAAGTACAAGCAATTATTTGATCCGCAGTCTGAAAAATCATGTGCACGGTAGGTCTGAGAGATGCACAGCTTAGAGGGAACATAGGTAACTTGAATATATATATTTTGCTATAAAAGAACATTGTGCACTTTGCTTATTATGTTCTTTTCTAAACAACTCTTGGAACATTTGTATAACTTGGACAAAACATGTTGCATGAGCATGACTAACTACTCTGTTGTACAGCAGCAATGTCATGACTTTTGTGTATCCCCCCACAAAAAAAGTACAATGTATCATTATTTTTACTGATGTTCTCATAAGATTAGCACATTTTACAGCACACAACAGAATCCCACACCAGGGACTAGTTCATCGGAATGTGAGATCCAAGTCTTTTGTTAGCCGCACAAAGTCGGAATCGCTAATGGTCCCTCATCACAAATAAATGAACAATAAAATGTAATATGACAAAGGGAACATCCAGCACACAGGGACGAGGAAATATTGTTCTTTCTTCTTAATGTCTTCTCGGTTTTAATGTTTCTAGAGAAAAAATAGCTCTGGTGCAATAAGGCAGATTAATAGTCTCAGTATCCCTTATGGCTAATTAAAATGGATTTGAAGAGGGATACAAATGTACTTATTTTATTCATTCATCTTCCTCTGTCTTCTTTAGATAATGGTTGGTGTTTCATGGCTTGGAACTTGTTTAAGCTACTTTGGGCCTTACATGGGTTTGTCAATCTCAGTGTGGATACTTTTTTTTACACCAGTTGATTTGGTTTGAATTTTCTGTCTTTTTTATTCACATACAGTAGACACTTTACACAGATGTCTGAGAGGTTATGCGAGGGTAGCTCCAGTAAAATCACTTCATTTTACTTGCATAATTGCTTTCCATTAGGCTAAAATAATAGTTTAGAAATAGAAATGTAGCACATAATGACTGGTCTGCTCTGCTAACCTCAATACACTATAATGATGAAAAGCCACTGACATCTGAATGGACCCCATGTGTCCTAGCGACCGAAATTTGTATTTATCCTTCAAAATAATTGTTCTTTCCATATATGCTTTAAAGTTAACTAATCTTGGCATAAAGGCTATACACCTTTATTTCTTTATGGCTTTTTAGAATCGCTTCACTTTCGGAGCAGGTATTTGTGGTAGGGATAATGTTACATTTAAATCTATTTGATATCCTAGTGAGACCGTTCATTGACTTCTTCAATATAACAGCATGAACCAAAAACAAAAATTGTACACCATGTAATGGGGTTAATTGGTCCCTTTCTTTCTATGGAAAAGTGTCAAAATGCCTGCAGTGATAACCTCATTCAGATTTTAACATAAGCCATTCCATGTTTTACTGTAAAATCAGAATATTCTTGTGATGATGTAGGACACAGACTGCCCTGACAGGATCTGCAGACCGTACCCAACCAGTCCTCCAGATAAACTGTACTGAGACATTTGACGGAGACACAAAGGCGGCTGAAAAGTGCAGTGAAAATGTTGCTGCAGAAAACTTGAATTTCCCTGAGGATCAATAAAGTATTTCTCTTTTTCTCTAGATTGTTATTTTGGAAGTAAACATAGGATTACTACTAATTCACTTCACATTTTACTTAGTGTGACCAGACATAACCATTTACCTGGGACAGTCCCAGTTTTGAGCCCTGTGTCCCCTGGCCCAGAAGATTTATCCAAAACCATTAATTTGTCCCAGTTTTATACCAGAAATATCCCTGGTGTCCAGAGGCATAAATTGTCAAATGTTTAGGAAAATACAGAAAAGGTGCTTAAAAAATGACAAAAACACACAAAAATGTGCCTATAACTAATATTACTACTACAAAGACTTAAAGAGACATTTCATTATAAGTAATGCGTACCCTCCAATTAGTTACACTGAAATACTTGGGACAGTATCTGATAAAACTGGACTTGTACCTCATACTCTTGTGAGAACTTGAGGTTGTCATTGGCTTTTAGTCGCTCCAGATGATCTGCCAGGTCCATAACCGGGATGGGAGGGTGGTTGGCCATACCTGCCAGATAAAGAGAAAGAAAACGTCATCACTAATGTTACGCAGTGAGGAAAAGAGTGGACCAATAGTAAAGCAGGGAAGATGGAAAGGTGTTTCTTAGGCTAGTTTGTTCAGCAGTGGCCATGCTAGGAAGAACGCAGAAGCCGGAATGAGAGGTCCACCTAGGATACTATTAGCAGTTTAGCTAGGCAGGATAATAAGCATGACACAGAGATAAAAGCACACCATGACTTAAAAGGATCAACTAAAAACACAAAAAATAGGCCAAAAGTTGATTGAACAATGACATGTTAGAAGCTTAAAACTCTGCCCTAGTGCGATGAAAAGCATTGACACCATGAGGATGAAGAGTGGGTTGAGAAATGGGAAAGTAGGAGGCAGTACAGGAGATTAAAGGGGATGTTGTCAAATGCAGAATCGAGACCAACTAACTTGACAAATGGAGGTTACTGGGGTGACTGGACGCACCTGAACCTGTGGAGGAAACGGCCGTGTCATTAACTACAAACTCAAGACGACATTATCGTGATGTTATATGTGATGTGTTTGACAAAGAAAAACAAAGCTAGTGCCACGGGTATGCTAAATGGAACATACATTAGTACACAGATTCTACCATGCCAGGCCATGCTAACTACTGTATATGGAAGCAAAGAAACAAGCAAAGCAAAGTGAACCATTGGAAAATTACACATGTGTAAGTGTCATCTAGAAGCTAGCACTCACACTTTTTTAGTATCAGTAAACTGTTTATAACACTATTTTAATATTGAAAATTCAATTAAAGGCGCAATATGTAACTTGCTGTTATTGCTTGGCCAGTATGCTTAGGCTGTCACAGTAATTACCATATCGATTTATTGTCTAATTTTTTGCAATACTGGGGATTTTTTTGTTATTTTGTGGCTATATGATAAGATTTACGCTATAAAATGTTGAATTAACAACAGTGCTATCAATTGATTAACTTGTGATTAATCACAAATTAATCGCACATTTTTAGCTAAAAAGAAAAGCTTTGTGCAAATGTGTTTTTTTATTGCAACTGTATTTGTGATTGTGTTTGTCGCCCCAACACTGCTTTACTAAGGGCAGTAACGTCATCACACAGTGCTGTTTACATGTCGTGCAGCAGAGCTAACGCTTTTAGCAGAGAAAATAAGTCCAGCGGCAGAAATATATATTAAATAGTGAGACAGATATGCGTCCTGCTGTGATTTGCATTCTTCTGTGAGTTTATGAACAGCTCGGAGCAGTGAGAACAACTGGTAGAGAGAGGCTGCAAAACTTCTGTCACTGTCACAGTTCTTAATGAAGGTGAGCACGGATTTGCCGTATGTTTTGGAGCAAACTTTATTTCGTGTTTTCCTCTTATGAATAACATCAGCGTGCCTGACAGGACTTCTCAGTTTCGTGCAATTTGTTTTGCTTCCTGTTCACCGCCGGGTCCTGCAGTTTTCTTAGGTTACTAGCTGTGGCCACAGCTTATGAAAAAACTAGTTTGCAATAAAACAAATGAATTCCATTTAAAAAATGTATGCCGTTAAAACTGTTTTGCGTGAACTCATTAATAATGCAATATTTTTGACAGCACTAATAACTACTGTGACTAATTACAGATCCAAATGTAAAAAGTATGTTATTTATTTAATTTATTGCAGCTCATCATTTTATTTTTTTTGTAAGTTTAGAATCTGTTTTGTGGGATAAATGATTGCATCAGCAGCATATGTAGTAGTATTAATATTATCGTTTATCATCTATATTTACTTCAATCGTACGTCGAACTTTAAAATTTGTTATCGTAACAGGCCTAAATGTGCTATCATCCATCTACATGAAGTCAAGATGGTGTCGCCATCAAGAGAAGTTACAGGGCAGATCTGTGGAAAGACATAGGCAAAAGACTCACAATAAGAAGGTAAAGTTTTTCAGCAATAAGCAATAATAACTGATTACTAATGCCATACTGCGGAACATTCCATTTCCACAAGAAAAGCCCTCTACATAAAAAGTTGCAGGAGGCACTTTTAGCTATAGCTGAATTAGCTTTCTACGTCAATAGATTTTCCACTGACTTTGCGAAATTCTTTTGTTTTTGGAGTTGTGAATACATTATAGTTTAAAACCAGAAATAGAAGTTCTGTTCTGTTCAAAAGTTCTCATCATGTCAAGTGCTGTCGCAGTTGGTTGACGCCGTCTTTCCACCACCGCCATAATGAGGTTTCATTAGCTTGGCACAAGTAGACATTAGCTAATGGAAGGTACTAGGCCACATATCCCCCACCCACTTTCACTTCTCTCCCAGCAAAAGTGGGTTTCTATTACGGGCCACTACTCCAAACCCATCACCAGCGTTGGGGGGACAATGAAAGCACCATTCCTGCCATACTGTCGCTCAAACATCAAGCATGCTTAAGTAGAAAATGTCCATTGAGGTGTAAAGAGGGGAGAGAGTGAGCAGGTCTAATGTAACACTGCTTGAGGACTTGATTTAGAGTGGTCACATGTTGAGAGGAAATATTTAGTCCTTTTGAGCAGTGAGATCCAGGCTCTTAGAGGAACTGATGGGTAGGGGAAAATGACGGCTTGAGTGGGGGTTGAAAAAGCGTAAGGATGTTTGAGATCACTCAGCGCCAAAAGGAAAAATGCCCTCTGTCAGAATGAAGCAGTCCGTAATGGCCCTAACATCATGGAGAGCTTCATAAATATGCATACATTACTCGAGCCTGGAGGGGTAATTTATCCTCCTTTCATACAACTGACCTGGCTCGGATATGCCCACTTCATTTGGCACCCTCTGAACACTGGCCCCACAGTTTAAAGTAACATTTAAAGCAGGCCTGGCGAACATAGACTTTTAATCAAACTTCCGATTAGGCTATTAAGAAATTCTGGTTAACCTGTTTGATTGTAATGGGAGAGTTTGTTTTATGTTTCTTGAAAAACACACCAGACGCTGTTGTTTATTTAATTCACAGGTTTGAGTAATCCTGCATTGTTAGTCTGTCTACATCTCCAAAGCTCAAAATGCTCTGATTCACCTTGTGATGTCATGAAGCGGTAGTTTTCCAGTTATCAGCTACCTTTTAGCTTTAGTTTAGTAGACATTTACAAGGTTGAAAGTATCCAAATGATTCTAGTAAAAGTTTATGGAGTTTTCAAAACACAGTGGAGCTGTTTTACCACATGACATCACAAGATGGAACAGAATGTTTGCTGTTTGAGAGAAGAACTCCTAAATATGCAATATTTGTGTGTTAAACATATGTGAATGAAACCAAACACAACTCCAGGCATGTTTTTGATGAGGAAACAATAGTGTAACATATTATAATTATACAGTTGTCCCTCACTATAACACAGTTCACCTTTCGTGGCCTCTCTGTTTCGCTGATTTTTTGTGCAAAAAAGTCCTCAGTTTATATTGCGGAGCCTGTCTGAGAAAAGTGTATAAAGTGTGTGGTGAGAGCTTTTACAGCCTTAAGACATATATAAAAGTTGTAAAAAGTAAAGCTGACTACTTCACAGATTTCACCTATTGCAGTTTATTCTTAGAACGTAACCCCCGCAATAAGCGAGGGACCACTGTAACATAATATGGGCCCTTTAAGTTTAAAATGACAAGGCTATGCAGGGTTTAACTTCAGACAGTGGCCTGCAGTACTGCACAGCTTAGAACTAACAAACAAACAAAAAAGTTTAGACCCTTCAGCTGTTTCATACGAAGGATCTTTCAGCTGTATTGCATTGGGATGGACCCAGCTAGTTCCATTTTTAGCTGGTGGACAACATTATTCCAAGGTACGACATACTACACATTGTTTGCTCAGGTATTCTTCCTTGCAGTCAGGACGGGGACAAAGATACATGTCCCCCTCCAGATGATAACAGGACTGTGACTGTAGGTGTCCCCTTCAGGCAAGATTCCAGTGTCCACTCCTCACCTCCACGCTAAAGGTCAGCTGGTATAAACATTGCACTTCACAGCTGTCATTGTTGTTTGTGGCTATCCATTGGCCCGCATACAAAACACACGACATGGCCTTGACACATTTCATATTGTCCACACTTGGGCTGGGTTGGATCTCCTAACTCGCAGGGTGCAGCCGGAGCTTTCTGAGTGAGCATGACATGTCCAGATGACCCCGATGGCCCGTGCGCACTACATGATGACAGCTGCCACCAAACTGTCAAGGCTAGCACTTCTCTGCCTCTTCACTTTTCAATGAGATGGATATTCCCCAGAGGACGCTGCCAAGTACTGACCCTCTCCACCTGTCCCCATGGCTACCTGCAAACCACTTAGTCCGGTGTCAGTACTATTCTGCAGTTAGGGTTCTGTTCTTGTATATTTGTTAGTTTGGTGTTGTGCTGTTGTTATATATCGGTGGATTTTTGTCGTCCCGTTTTGGCGGTCCTTCTTATGCACAGCACTTATGCACTAAAAAGTAAACCGTGTGGTGGATTGGCAATAGCATTTATGCATTACGTATACCTATAACTGGGTAATGTATAAAGTAATAACCAATGAAAAATCTTAAACTTGTGCATAGTCCAAGTTTGCTCTGTCAGTTGAGATTGTGGAATGGAAATGTCGATAAAGGTAGTTAGTAATGAAGTACTGATTTGAGCAAGCAATCAGTAGCATTCCCTCTGTACGTCTACGCTAAATGGACTGAACAAGGTACAGAAATCTTACCGGGAGTTTGGAAGTTGAGGCGTCTTAGCTCCACAGGGTCGGTGGGATGGTGCAGGGGCATTTCTTTGCTGTTGGGGAGGCTGCCTTTACGGGCTTCTGCTTCTGCTCTTTTTCTGTCAATCACATCATATATTCCAGTGTAACTTTAATAGCAAATTTAAGATGTAATTCAAGGTGCCCTAAGTAACATTTCGGGGGAATTGTCCGTCAGATACTTGTCTCCATGGATAGGCTATTGTGTATATTCCACAGTAAGGCATTAAACGTGCCTATCTCCATGGAGACAATTAGGTGGCACCACAGGGTCAAGTTACAGGTCTGGTCTGTGAAGAGGAGAGCCACTCACTGTAAGAATCTATATTTTCAATGTAACTGCAAGATAGATGCGTTTGATGCTATTCTGTGGAACATTCAGGCAAAGCTAATACATCTCTATGGAGACAAAACATGATGGACCTTTCACCATAAAAGTTACATAGTGCGCTTTAAGTATTACAGTTTCCAGTGTGATGAAATAGTAGAGATATTTTTCTAACCATCTTGCTCTTACCTGTCTGGTTTGCTGCTCCATTGGTCAGCAAAGAAAAGAAATATTGACACAACATTAGCTGAGGAGACCTTTGGCAGCCCGAGGGTTCTTATTTTGATCTAGTTACTGTTGCACATTAAATTCTTGCACAATATAACCACGGGTCCAGATTTAGGAGACTGCTCAAGTTGAAGCGAATCCAGGAAAAAAGATCAATATTTCAGCATTCTCCATTACGTATATATATATATATGTATATAAACGATGATACTATATCTACAGTACATTTCACATTAATCAGTGTGCAGGGGGTGGATGGACCAGGTCACTGTTCTTCTTTATAAGTAAAATATGCTTTGCTATGGACCATTTTTATTGATAGTTCTCAGCACAACTTTCTTTTCCTCTGTTTTGCACCAGAAGAACATACTGTCACATAAACCCAGTAAAAACATCACCCGCTTCTGCACTGACAGTTCTGTAAAGTGACACAAAGTTTGCAATCAAATCTCTGTGCTTCCAAAAGGAGCTCCAAATCCCCAGCACACAAACTCTGCATTACAGCTAAACCAAGAGAGAAAACAAGGCGTTCTGGAAAAAAGTAAACAAGCTTATCCTTACAGTTGAACAACATGCTAATTAAATGATCTGATGATTTTCCATTGTAATTTTTTTTAGTACAAATAGGTAGTATATATAACAAGACCTGTCTAAAAGGCACTGTAATTGCAGTTCAGTCTGGGATGGATTAAGATGCCGGAGCTCTAGTGGTTTTTAGATGAATCTGTAGAACAGGTAACAGCTAAAATTAATTTTGTTAAAATGCGATCTTATGTTGTGAGTCAGTCATTGAAAATACCAAGTTCAGCATTTATGAACTGCCTTTTTCTGATATTTCATGGCAAAGTAAAATGTAATCAATAGGGAAATCTGGCCTTTGCCCCCTCACTCTTTTTGTATCCTCAATATTGGTAGTTTTCAGAATCTGAAAACTACCAATATTGAGGATACAAAAAGAGTTTGGGTTGAGCTATATAATGTGGCAACTCAATGCGTGGAGCTCGTTCAGTTATAGAATAGAAAACTAAAATAAATGTTACATAAATATCCATTAAATGATGTAAAAGTTGTGAGTATTGTGTGCTGTGGTACTGCATTTCTTACAAGTAAAATCCGTATTTGATTTAAACATACTTACTTTATACTGAGAAGACCAAATAGGTAATTATTATGAATATTGAATGTATAATAATTCTTTCTTTCTTAGCACCAAGTTATAATTGGAAACAAATAAACTCATCACTTTCATCCACTTGTGCACAGAGAAAAGCAAAGACTGCCAGCAGAGCACGTATGGCTGTGTGTGTTCAGGCAGAAAGGGTGGATGCGGAGATCAAATGCGGCGTCCCAAGTGGGAGCAGCCATAGTAAAGACTGAGGAGGAAGAGAGGGAGGAAGCGGAGGAGAGACTGGGACGCCTGCCCAAGCTCCCGGCCTCTCTGAAACTGCAGATAGTCAAAGTCTGGGCCCGTCCGCCTGACTGATCCACACTGACAACAGCCTCCTCTGGGACTGCAGTTCAGTCAGAGTGCTCAAGACTGAGGACTTGTCGCATGTTTAGTTGTGTTTAGACGCGTTTGTACTTAGCATTGGGAGGAGTGTCTGCTTTGATTTAGCGTAGCTGGGGTTGCAAATGTAAAGTACCAACTTATGGGAGTTTTATGACTTTGGTTTTGAGAAAATGGCTGTAGTTTGTTTTAAGGATGTCATTAGGGATGTTAACATTACAAGATAAGGACAACAAAACGATAATTGTGATCATTTTAGAAGCAAAAATAAGTTTCTTCAATCCTTTTTATACTAAAGAAAAGTAAGCCATCATGTGAAGTGCTTTTCATATGGCTCTTTATATCATCTTATTATTTTATTTATCATTCAGAAAGTTAGAATAAATAAATATAATCTATTAGACTTTGAGAATAAAAGTAAATTCCGGATTTCACTGTTTTTGGTCAGTAATGGTAAATAATTGTAAAACTGTAATGTTTACTGTCAAAATAATCATTACGCTAAAAGTTAATATTGTGACATCCCAAAAGTTGATTATGGCTCATTTGAAAATATGTATGTATATGTATATCAGGGTAGCCGCGGGGTCTTAAAAAGATTTCAAAAGGATTTGTTCCTAAATAAAGGCCTTAACATTAATTAAATAAGGTCTTAAATTATGTTGTCCAAGTCTTATTTTTTCCACAAAGGTCTTAAATTTCATTAGCCTGTTTTTTTGTGTACTCAACAGGGCTGCAGACAGTGTGAAAGTTTGACTTGTTAGAATGTTATAAATAATTTTTAGGCAATTTTACAAGCAATGCATACTACTATAAATGAGTTCTGAATGAGATTTTATCATCAAAGTATTTTTGGTTATTTAATGTAGTAAGTAATGGTCATTAGAATTGGATCTGGTGTTTTTCACCCGCATAATGGAGGCGATGTTGGTCTTAATTTTCATTTAAGTGGCCTTTAAAAGGTCTTTAAAATGTCTTAAATTTGGCGTAGTCAAACCTGGGGATACCCTGTAATATGTATTTATTTAGAGCATTTTCACATATTTCGATACTACTTTAGACAATAGAATTTCATTTTCAACGTTAAATCGTAGTATTTTCTTTGTTATGTGGCCTTATATCGGTATAATCCCGCACTAGTCTAGGTATGTTCCATAATGATCCGTGGGCGTACACTAGTTTGGCAGTCTTGTACTTGTTCTGATAAAGCTCGCGATGATTCTAAAGCTATTCATTTGTGATGTTTGCTGTGTGTGAAGTGTCTGCCCAAGAACACACCGCCCAACCACCTGTGCCACCGTTTAACTGTGTATAGTTTAAAGCTGTTCATATTCATAGCCAGTGGTACATGTATAAATCATAGTGTTGACTTGGAGTATTCCCTCTCCAGCTCTGTAAATGATTTATGCTGCCGTATAACACATGTTCACGCCTTCTCATGCCTGATAGCTGAAGTAACTTTGGCACTTTTTTCTCACCTCTTGTAAAGTAGGATGGCGATCACGATGCATATAATGAAGACTACGGCTAGCACGGGCCCCACCACCCAGATCAGACCCTCTTCTTCGATTATCGGCTGGGGGTCCATGTCCACCGAGACCACTGAGTCGGAGTAGGGACTGGTGGCATACATGATCTGAAAAAGCAGCAGACATATTGAATTATTTAAAAGGATGATCAATGAGTATAGGTTAAGACCAATGTATTATTTATGGAATGAATTGAATGTGGAAATCCATTCACATAAAAAACGAAGCACACCACATCATTGAAAATCGAAGTTGGATTATTTCATGGATTATTATTAGGGATTAGTCATTGTCATACAAAAAATATTCAATATAATTCCAATACCATGATGATATTTAAAAAAACAAAACACAGTCTTTATTTAGACAACAAAATGTGATTTTCAACATTTCTTTCATATTACCACATCGCTTTAAATTTGTGTAATCCCTCAATTGTCTGGGTATGTTCCATAGTGGTATATAATAATCTGTGTGGTTTTATACTTGTTTTGTTGCAGCCCAAGATCACTCTTAAGTATTCAGCAAAGGCTCATTTGTGTCCTGTAAATGTGACTTTTTAAGTACTGATACCTGTTCAAATGAGTTTGGATATTATTTTTAGCATTTTAGTTTCAATTAATATCCGATTTTCTATTGACAACCCTATTAGGGATGGTCCGATGTGGATTTTTTGAGCTAATACTGATATCCAATATTTACTTTTCTGCTTTTTCCAGTCACCAATATTTGCTGATACCAATATAAAATTTAAAAATCCCACCCAGACCCACAAATTTATATTGCAGTAAAGTTCACAAATTAACTTGAAATGTGAATGTGTTCAGATGTATTTTCCTGGAATATATAATGAATTTTTGCATGAGTGTGTAAACGTACAACCATATTTTTAGCCTAATTGCTCTTCTATTTGCATTTTACTCATTAAGACAAATCTGTTGCATTGAGGACAAACTGGGAATGAAATCTGGACACTTCGAGAAAAGAATACTGATGCCAAATTAGGGCTGTCAAAAGTATCAAAAATCATATACTACTCATTTGAGCAAGTATAGGTATTAAAGTCAGATTTAAGGACAGAAATGAACCTTTGCTGAATAGCTTCAAAGGTGTATCTGTGGGAGGGACTACACATGGTAATATAAAAGAAAACACTATCATTTATGTAGAAAATTACATTAGTTTGTCTAGATAAAAAGTTTTTTATTACCACTGTAGTACTGGAATCGGTATCGAGTCTATTCCTTAGTATCAAAATAGAGTTTGAAATGTATTTATTTTGACACCACTATGTGAAATATGGACTACAATTTCATCAGACCAATACTGATATCTAAGAAACCTAGCAATATTACAATATATGAAACAAAAAAGTGGGAACTATATATATTAGGGATGTGATTTTTTTGGCAAAAATGCACAAAAGTCCAACAGCAGCGATCGATTCCGGCTCGAGCCTGATTAGGCATCAAGATATTTGTGTCCAAACCCAAATTAAAATCGCACTATTTTTATAGACATACTAATGACACATGTTCATTGTGTGACTTCTAATGGACACAGAGACGCAAAATACAAACTTGGGATTTAGCAAAAATAATGACATAAATAATATATTA
This sequence comes from Odontamblyopus rebecca, assembly GCA_030686955.1. Classification (NCBI taxonomy): domain Eukaryota; kingdom Metazoa; phylum Chordata; class Actinopteri; order Gobiiformes; family Gobiidae; genus Odontamblyopus; species Odontamblyopus rebecca. The sequence goes on along the minus strand of CM060672.1, from coordinate 14,561,215 downwards.
CTCACTTCTGTAAAGTAGTACATTTAGAGCACAGCATCTCATTCATTTTCTCCATATGCTCCGTAAGTAATGACATCCAGTCCACAAAACGTGCTATAAATCCAGTTTGCGGTGTTCTTTGAAAGTAAAAAGGCGAAAGTAGTTTCCCACGTGTGTCTGTTTACATACGCACAGTGCACAGACTGAAGTGAAGCTGCAGATTCACGTTAGTGACTCTACTTCCTGTGTATTTTATCTCCAGTCTTTTATGCTTTAAAAATCCTCTATGTGAAGTATTGCACCACATTTCACAAATAATAACACAGTTCTGACTTGTATCTAAACTTGAAGTGCAGAGCTCTGATCTTTTGCACAGTCTCAAAACGAGTGGTTTTACTGTAGACAGGAAACAGCTGATACACTGATATGTCTGAGTCGAGCCCAAACATATGTTCTAAATACATGTCCAAACCCATCTTCAGTTGAGTTTCCATGTTCTAGTTCACATGTTCATGTGGATAATACAATAATATTGAATAATACAACCGAAAGACCACTGGGGGTTTGATTGGATTTGCAGTGAGGAACTTGCATTAATCATGCAATCGAGCTTGATTGAAATGCATTTCTCATAATAGTTTCATTAACCATGTTCACCTTAAGCTCGAATAACACTGGATTTCCTGCAGCTCCTTCTACTTAAGAATGACTTATGGCTGCGCTGACTAATATATTCTGAGCCCTACTTTAAGTCTTGAGCTAATTTACTCAATTATACAGCCTTTGCTACACAGCTTGGCTGGCAATACAAATTAAAACCTTTTCAAAGTTCTGTTCATCTTCCTGGACTCCACATCAGAAACAATCTTTCATATCTCTCCTTCATTTGAGGAGACTTGATAGAAGTATGGAGCGATAAAATGGTCTTTAGGGACAGAAATATTGTATATGCCTGGCTGCCTCTGTCTGTGATAATCGCTGCTCTCAGGTCAGCGGAGAGAGAGTTAGCGCTGTGCCCACTAGCTCATCAGATCCATCATCTCGCCTGCAGCCTATGGTCTCTGCTCCACACTGGACGCACACACACACACACACACACAAGCGCACAGCCAGATAAGGTGGTACGCAATTAAAAACACGCGCCGTTATCAAGCTGTTCCCGGGATGGACTGAGGTCTAAAGGGGCTTCTCTCCCCAAAGCGGTGAGGGTCAGCGTCTCCGGCCAGCGAAGAGTTTGGAAGTTAAACACCCACAAAAGATCCAGGCAATGAGCTGTTGGGCTAGAAACGTCCTTGTGTAGCTGATGTAAAGAACTGAGGATTACGACTTCAAGGTTTCCTAGTTTATAATTGTATTTTTTAATTCTTCCAGTATATTGTTTTATTTTGCTAAGTATTTTGCATTTGAATAACCCAACTTTTATCTTGCTATACTTTCAAGTGTTATTTTTACCATCAGCCTCGGACAACAGAAGGAAATAAAGCATGTGGCTAAAATCACACATTTATCATATGTGCATTAAAATGGACTACCCCCATTTTTGAAATGAATTAATGCTTTGGTTTTGGGAAGAGTATATTGTTTTTCAAATTAAACTGCTATGTACTGTCTATATTTAATTTCTTACCAAATGCAACTGCGTGTTTTGACCTGAAGCTGCACAATATAATCATAATTATAGTGAGAATTTTAGGAGCTATTTAAAGTCCATCTAAACAAAAAAACCTGCGTGGCTTTTGTCTGTCTGTACCTTTACTGTATCATTCAGAAAGTCTGATTTTAGAAAGCTAGTCCCGTAGAACAATGGTGTTGTTACCTGTTCTGTGGATGAAAGAAAGTGAAGGATTTGGGAACACTTTATTATAACTACAACTTAATTTGAATGAATAAAACATGTACGGTAGGTGCATTGTGTAACTTCACTGCTTTTCTCCATGGAAATGGTATTGCTTTGTCTGGAATGTTTCACAGTATGGTATTAAACCTTTCTATCTTCAGGGAGACCACACCAGACCAAGTTACAGGTCAGATCTGTGGAGAGGTAATCCCATTCACAGTCAGAATGCCTGTTTTTCAAGGTATTTTTGAGCTATAAAACCACCTGTAACTGAGTAAATATAAGATAGTTCAGTTTAATGACAATAGAAACAAGCAGGTGACAAACCCTCCACCAGAAAAGTTACACAATGCACTTATAACTCATATCAAACACATAGTTTATTAAGAATTATTCATGCTTAGCAACAATTCAGTTACAAAGGGAAAAGAGTATTGTTTAAGTAGTACCTAAGCTTGAATCATTCTCAATAAACTAATACGAATTCAAGTCATTGTTCATGTTTTGTTTAAGGCTGTTACAAGAGTAGTTCTTATAAAGTGTTACCAAGGATTTGATCTGGTCTAAGTAATCTATAAATATTGTGATGTTTGAATAACCGTAACACTGTAAGTTGAAACTGTGACCTCGTTTTTGGTGAGGATACAACATTAAAAAACTGCAGACTTACATTTTCAGACATCTCCACGACGGCCACGACAAAGAAGATATACTCCTGTCCATTCTGGAGTTGCTTGTTTTCAAATTCCCCGTACATCTTTCCATCTCCCAGCATGAAGTCTTTGGGCAGGTCTTTGAAGTAGGCCGCGATGTAGGCTTTGGGTTCAATTTGCCTCCGAAAACGGAATTCTCTATTCGTTCTGTTGATTTCCTTTAGCAGCTGCAGAGACGGGGGAAAAAAAGTACAACTGATATCAAACACAAGACATAAAAATTCCCTCAATTCTAATTCAGCTGAGATTTCTCTTACTGATTACTGAGCTGAAAGTGCTGATTGCAAAGCGTTACGGAAAGATCAATGACTTATTTCATCTGTTTTTGGACTACAAAAGGCTCTGATTAAAAGATAGTGTGGATTTCCGGCATATAAAACAGTTCGCATTATCAGGCAGTATCAAGCGGAGGAGAGAGCAGGGAGAGATTTCAAAGTTTCTCAGCTCAATCATTTTTTGACACAAATCAGAGGCGTTGATTCAAGCGTTTGTAGTCAATTACATTTGAATATTTTGCTTTTGGCTGTGCAGTTGTTACATTATTATATTACAGTGACTCGATACGATATGCAAGTACAGACCTGTTAAAGGGGCACTGCGCAACTTTTTTGGTGGAGGGTCCGCTACCTCTATCGCTATGGAGATGTTTTGGATTTTCCTAGAATGTTTCATAGTATGACATTAAAAATATCCATCTAGCGTGTATTCATTACGGGAGTTTTTACTGCTAAAAAATAGTGATTCCTTCTGTAAATAAGGGCGACTCTCCACAGATCTGAATTGTAATGTAGCAAAGTGTTGTCTCTTTCATGATAGATAGTTTTAATAGATACTGTGGAACATTCTAGACCAAGTAATAACATTTCCATGGAGACAAAAAGGTGGCAAAACCTCCACTTGAAATGTTAAGCAGTGCACCTTTAAATTCCACAATACCAAGAGGTTGTAGGGTAGATTCTTAGAACCACTGGTCTGTACCCTGCATAAAGGTACGCAATGGAATCACTTGACTGACTCCATTTCTTTGTTTGGGATGTTCCACACTATGGCATTAAATGGATCTAAATACATAGAGTCACCAGAGACAGTTAAAGGTCATATCTGTGGTAAGGCCGTCCAGCTCTCGAAGTAATAATGCAGGTTTTGAGAGGTATTTTTGAACAGTCTCCATGGAAACAAGCAGGTAGCAGACCCCCACTTGAAAAAACTTAATTTTTAGGACACATAATTGCTGATAAAAGCTTCATGAGTGGGACAAGTTGGAATGAAAAACAAACAAACAGACTTCTCATAAAATCTGTTATTTCAAAATGTTTTACAATATTAGACACTTGTACCGTACCCAAGTAGGCAAGAAACAACAGATAACGTCCATGCCCTTCGTGAAGTCTGTATCACTGCTCTTTAAACAGCGCAGTGTGGCTCATAATTATGCTAATCAGGCTTCGCTAGTTATTTGGCATCTGATTTGGTATCTCTTTGTCCCGTGTGAGCGTGTGTGTGTGTGCGTGTGTGTGTGTGCTCCTGTCAGTCCCGTTGCTGTGTGTGCGCTCCGTCTCGCGTTGTGTGTGCTCTGTTTTGGCTGCGGGGCTGTTGGTACTGCCCGATAATGTCTTCAATCATCTCTCCTGTCAACACGGCTAAATCTAGCTGCCCTTGGGAAAAGTTGTGAAAAGGTGAGTGCCAATATTGACAAACAAATAAATTCTGACAGAGGGGTGACTTTTGGGCAATTGGTCAAGGCGACAGACATTGGCCTTTAGGCAGGAGCGGCGAAGCCAATGGTGGAGGAGACAATTTAAGGTTTCATTTAGTTATTGTTATGGTTATAGCAAGATAAATCATTTACACTGCAATATTAAAACAATTGTAGAAAGAAAATACAGTCTAGATTTGAGGATTTAACATTAATTTTTAAAACTAAATAATCTATATTCCAGTGACTCAAAAATTGAAGTAAATGGCATCTGCATTTTTCTCTTTGTGACGTAAGTGAATTAAAAAGCCTGTATCAGATTGGATTTGAAGAAAATGGCTCTTTCCCCACTATTTTTATCTATTTTTGAAGTGTATTCAAAACCTTTTATATAGCATCTACTAGTTTTATATTTTTCATTATTGGCAACACAAATAGACTCCTATATGTTATTGCTATAGGCCATGTAAATACAGCACTTTAAATTTTAGCCTAGAGTTAACAGTGTAACAATAGAAGCTTTCATTTGCAAACACACTTAATCATGCATGCAGCTCACAGAAACTCTGATCCGACCAGTTAAATATAAAAGTTGTCAAGTGTTTTGTGCACACACAGTATGCTAGCTTGGGCTGGAATGAGAGAAGACAGGAAGGCCTGATGCAGCTCTTCAGGTAATTACAGCCGCCACAAAAAAGGAGGAGGAGGAGGGGAGGATGAGGGTTGAGTTTGCAGTGCACTTGATGGCTACTTCATGTTCTCATTTCCATATGAACAGTGCTCTCTGCTGCTATTTGCGTCAATCAGCGAGACACATCTCTTGTTCTTCCTGCCCTCTCAAAAACTACAGGCCTGTTTCTACACTTTGGAGAAAAGTATAGTGCACTGTTGGCAAAGCTACAGGTTTCAAACATGTCTGATAAAGAGTCTGTGTCATTAAGCTCACCTCTTCCCAGTTCATCTCATCTGGATTCTCCCACGGCTTGAAAAACTTGCCAGTCCGTTGTTTTCTCAGAGGTACCACAACAACATAATATCCCCTGGAACACATAGGACTGATTAGCATGCAGTATTGAAGTGGTTATAGTTAGTTATTTTTAGTGAGATAAAAAGCATCACCAAAAAAGGAGGATAAATATGTTCAATTAAAAAGAATACAGTACACGACATGAAAAGTGCAATAAGACGACAATGCTTGTTTCTGTAATGTAAACTACATAATTCTATTGTATTGTCTTTTTACAAACAAATACAAATTAACATAAATAATAGAGTCTTTAATCCTTGCTGTTTAAGATAAAATAATCTTTTCACGTAAAGTATGAACTCTGCTACTCTTATTTTATTGTTTTTTTCTTTTTACTTGGCTCTGGCTTTACATCGACTAGAACACCATAATTAGCAGATAGCGTCCCATAATCAGACCATTATTGAGCCAGGACATTTGTAAGCCAGGCCATTCTCTCTCACTTGAGTGGTGTGACTACATATTCTCTTTTTCATTGAAGCTTGTTCATAGGAGTAAGACGGTGTAGATGCACCTCACTGGGCCTCGGTGGGCTAATTAGAAGACCTCCATGAAAAGATGAGAATTAGAAGGATTTCATCCCTTCATCGGGGTGGCACTGGAGATAAGAGCCTGTGCCAGAGTGTTCTGGCCTTTCTCATTGGGCACCACACAAGCTCGCGATAGCCAGAGAGGCAGCGTGGCAGGCTAATGGGAAACTCATTAGCTTAAGCTCTGGCAGGGGAGACAGCGGGCCGAGTGCATCCAGCAACATCAAAACACAAGATGGGTTTGAAGCTGCAGTCTACAGTCGGATGTGCTTCTGGCGCCATGACAACATGGGCTTTGTCTCAACACGCTGAGGACTTCACACGGCTTTGTGTTCACAATGCAAAGTCAAGCTAGTTCTGTGTGGGCTAAGTGTACTAACTAGACTCATGAAAGTCCACATTTTATGCATTCTGTCAAACAGGATGACACTTTTATTCATAGGCTTGCTTATTCATTGATGTGTGCATAACTCACATGGGAACATATTATTGGAGAAAATTGATTTATTGACTGTAAACAGTACAAAGCTGCACTCATCTCTTCATGGGAACAGAGATTTAAAGCTACACTATGTAACACAGGCAATGCAGTAATATTCATCCAGAGACAAGCAAGCGACAGACCCTCCACTAGAAAAGTTACATACAAACATTTTTTTTAAACTTTTCATTAAACATTAAAAAAACTAGCACAGATTACAAAAGTCAAAATAAGCATTGTACCCACCTGACTCGCTCAGACGTTTGCACTGGTGGCAGCTCCACAGTCACCATACCGTCAGAGTTAGTCTTCCCGATCAGGTAGGGTTTAGTGCGGAGAACATCTGGAGCCGTCATGGTGGAGACACGGTGCTGCAAACCTCCTGCGCTGTTCCCACGATTGGTCAGAAGGAACGAATACTGCGTCTCCGGCTGCAGCCCAGTTATCAGCTTCTGCGTTAGCTTCCCATCCACCTCCACGCTCTGCCCGTTGTCGTAAAGGATCTGAATGCAAATTATGTAGTATGTAATTACGCTTTCGTGACATGTTTTTCCGAGTTGTTATAATCTTGTATAAAATGTTACGGCTCTCACGGTGAATGGTTGAGCTGGATTGTAGGTGTCTGGAATCTCCCAAGTCAGCAGCACAGATGTCTTCATGGCAGCTTTCACATGAAAATTTTTTGCAAACACTGCTAAAAGAAAGGGGGAGCAGATGATTTAGACACAACCTCTTCTCCTCCATCTCCCTTCCCACAGCGGCCCCAAACCAGCGCTTACCTCACAAAGCCTTCTCCATATCACACTGACAACTGTGCTACTCTTAACTCTAGCCTCTTACCTCTCTGGCAACACCAACTAAAGACTGTACTTCCATGACACATATACTTACTCAACTTAAAATGTTATGTTTGTGAAAGGAAAGGGGAGAGAGCATGTCGTGATGTGCTGTTTTTAGACAAGAAAAGAAGAGCTGTGAAGAGGATGCGGGCAGGATTGCGGCACTGGTCCTACCTTGATCCAGCGGCTGTGTCCTGAATTGTACACTAGGACTATAGGGGCCAGAGCCTTTGCTGGTGAAGGCACACATTTTAATATCATAAGTGGTGTCAGCCCTTAGACCGTCGAGGATGACTGTGGACTCCGGGGCGGTGATGAAGAGTTCAGACGGACTGCGCGGGCTGTTGATGTCCTTGTATTGTAGTGCGTATTTCACGATTTTCCCGTTGCGTTCGGCCAGTAACACGGGATGCCAGTTGACTTGAACGGTGGACGTGGTGGCGCCCTCTGCTGATATGCTCTGAGGGTAGCCACTCGGTACATCCTCATTGGTCGTAACTTCTTTTACCGTTTCCTCGCCAAAGCCCACCTTGTTGCGGGCAGAAAGGCGAAAGGTATAGGAGGCCCCCTTGTGGATCTCTTTGGTAGTGTAGTGATTTTCGCGCTCAGGGAATTCAATAACGGTGAGGGGTTCTACGTCTTTGCGTCCGAATCTGAGCCGGTATCCTTGTAGGGGCCCGTGAGTGTTGGCAGGGGGGTGCCACTGCAGGAGAGCCGTGCCCATGTTGGTGGTACTGACCATGAGTCTGGGTTTTTCTGGAACTAGGGGAAAGAAAAGTAAAGGAAGAATACTCTTATTGTGGTAATGACAAGCTGAGTGATATGTTGTACCATTTTGGCATAGTTGGATATGTTCAATATAATTTTTGGTTGATACAATTACATTTAGTGATGGCTGTCAGTTATTTGTTATATCTGGTATCAGCAGCTATAGATATTGACCCAATATTGAAAATTTAGACTATATTTGGCACCTTTTTGGCACTGCCTCATCTCAGTGTGCTCGTGTGTTAATCCCACTTTGTCCTCAGTGCATCAGATTTGTCAAATTTGAGTAAAAATATGGGTATATATTTTCAGAATCATGCAATGTTTTATTTTTACAAAAGCAAAAGGCTAATTTATAAACTTTACTATAACTTAACATAACTGTGTTGTCCAAACAGTGGATTTTAAAAGGTTAATATTGGTATCCTCAAGTATTTTTATCGGCCACAACAGCAAGACAAATATCTGATGTTGTTATTGCCTTAAAAATAAATAACTAATTAAAATAAATCTACATTGGACCATTGCTAATTAATTTCAACAGAATCCAAACTCCCACATGTGCAGAAAAATGACTATTACTATTGACTAACACCAGTGGTCTTGTCTATGGTGAAGGCATTAACACATATTACTGCTCAATTCTTGGAACACGGCTTTTTATTATTCAGAAAAACTGTGATTTACCTGCCCCAGTGGTGGTGACCAGTTTGGGCTTGCTGCGTGCACCATCGCCCTTTGCGGTGTAGGCGGCCACTGTCACTGAGTATGTGGTCTCAGCCAGCAGCTCTGAAATGATCATTTCCTGTGAGAAGAAAAAGAGGACTTCAATAGCAGGACATTTACTTGCTGACTTGCAGAAATGGGCCATAAAAATAAGAGTGAGATAAAAGAGGCTGCGTGACGGTAGCATAATTACAAGAGCCTATGCTTGAAATTGGGGCATGCTTCAGCGAGAGAGGATAGTTTTGATAAGGCTTTATTTAATGGATGTGGAAACAAAGTGGTGTTATCGGTGATCTCTAATTGAATTTAAACCTTTCACATACGATCAATAGCGTTCTACCTAAACGTATTGGAGGTCTTGTGTTATTGGAAAAACAAGATGCTAGCGTTAACAACATTACACAAAAATGCACCCTTTCAATTACCCTTTTTCTAATTTGCAGCAGAAATATCTACTCACATGTTCAGTTGAATCATCATATTCCGTCTGGCAGCGATAACGATTCGGGCGAGAAAAAAGGAAGAAAAGATTTTAGGCCAAAGACAGACATTCTTATAAAACAGACATTATGTGTGAGTCTGTGAAGTAGCTTTGCCAATACTTTGTGTAATATTAGCAATGTGATTCTCTAGTGAAAAGAGTATATTTGACAAAAAATTGATATTAAAATTTGTATGCATGCTAGATACTCAATTGCAGTATTGGCATAGGAAAAAAATCAAGTGAATAGGACAGAGAAGAGATAGATGTTTTCTTTATATTTTTGTATTTGTAATATATAAGCCTGCGAGTATTAATATTCACAGCAATGTCGCTATCAAGTATTTTAGTACTGCAACAACACAAGTTAGTGTGGTGTTTAAATGTAAAATGTTCTCAAAATGTTTGGTTGCATACACATTTCTTTATAGTACTACTTTAAACTCACCCACAGATGACAGGTGAATTTCAATTTGTTTGTCAATCACTGAGAACAAGATGTGGGAGAAAACTCCAACAAAATGTAAATGCTGATTGGTCCATCGTTCAAATTTTCAGATAGTATAATTAATACATTAAACTCCCTTGTGTTTCCTGTTCTAATTAGCTGACAGACTAATGGTGAGTTTGAGAGTTTGTTGGAGAGAAGTGCACTCTGGTGTGTGAGAGATGAGGTGCAGGCTGAGGAGGGGGCCGTACCTGGGCATCATCAATCAGGATGTCCTTGATGACTGGCTGTCCTGTGGGCTCCCCATTAACCATCCTGACATAGTGCACCTGGTACCCTCGGATCTGACCGTGCTGCTTGGTGGGCGTCGGTGAACGCCAGATCACTTTAATTGATGAGGAGTTGACAGCCTCCACCTCAACTTTACGAGGTGGCCCGCTAGGAACTGGAGGGACATCATGGGGATAGAAGAAAAAAGGTCAAAATTATAGAGAATCCCTCACCTACGACTTAAATTCTGCCCGGTTGCTCTAGTAGAAAGTGCTGCAGTGACAAAAAATTACAAAAGTGTAGCAAACTGCAACAAGCATTGCATGACATCAATATTTCAACAATGGTAAGGGAAAAAACAACAGCAAAAACAGGTCTGACAACTGACCTAATCTTGAAACAGTAAAAATGAGTGTGTTTTCAAAACATGGAATAAAAATGTGTTTTGCCAAAATAGAAAAATGGAGCCAAAATTGGGCTTCAAGTGTCACAAAGACTTGAAGCGCCGCAAGAATTTTTGGCTATGGAGCAAGGAAAAATGAATACAAAATGATTGTATTGCATGAGTGGCAAAATCTTTCAAAAGTGGCCTCAAAAACAAAAAAAAAATCTTCCATTTTAATTTTGTTCCCACTGTCAGGAACTTGTTACTTTGCCAAGTTCCTCAAAAAAGTAAGTCTGTAAAAACATTTCCTGCCATTAAAAATTCAAAAATACTGCAGTGACAGACAGATGGGATTTGGAAGTCTCAGGCCCAGCTTCAGAAAATACCGTACCATATGTTGAAATTGAGCAGCAAGTTAAAAAATTAAAAAATTAAAAATATGTCGCAGTTTGTGTTAGAAAAAAGTTCCAAAAATTGGCATCAGGAGCAGGCAAGAAGATGCGAGTTGTAGAGAAGTTGTTAGTAATTGTTAGGGGGGGCGGGGTTAAGCAGCTTGACGGAGGGGCACATACCGTCCTCCTCTGTCCGGACCAGATGAGGTAAGCTCTCCGGGCCCGATCCCACATCTGTATGGGCAGTCACGGTGATGCGGTACTCAGTCCATTTTTCCAAATTTTCCAAAAGATGCTGAGTAGTTTCTGGGGGGATGTTGTCAATTTGATGCATTGTAGTGTCCTCTCCATCGATGGCGGTGTATTGGACGGCGTACTTGGTTATAATCCCATTTTGTAAGTCCATTGAAGGTGGCCGCCAACTTACCAGGATCTTGGTGGAGGTGGGGCTGAAGCACTGGATGTCTTGTGGCGGGCCAGAGGGCTCTGATTTGACCAGTCCATTTTGAATTCAAAGTTGAGAGTGGAATTTTTTTCATTTATTGGATGTTTTGGGATTTTGGAGTTGATTTTGTTGGGAAAGGGGTGATGGCGGTGAAGGTGGAGGTAACCAAAACATAAAAAGGAAAAAAATAACACAAAATGAGGACACATCACAGGGACTTATGAGGATAAACAAATAAGTAAATCAATGAGAAATATACAAAAAAAAAAATTTAAAGGCTTGAGCCAACACAAAATGCACAATGGAGATGAATGTATGGAAGCTCAATATGTAACCTACCTTTGCCATAGAGTAAACAAACAGAAGAAATAATCATACACCTGCTAATTACTATACATTATTTTGCCGTTTCAAACTGTTACCTATGCATGTTTGAGAAAATTAGAAACCATTCCAACTGAAATTAACTTTGCAAGCAGTTACCATCAATCCAAAAACATAAAGGTTGATGCTTGAGCTATGTCAAAGAAGAAATCTTGTCACCAACCTTTCCGAAGCCTGTTGGTTTGTGGTAAAAGCCTGACTGTACAACAGAGAACTTCCCAAGGAGACATGTCTTATTAAGTAACGTAATAGTAACATTGTCATGCACTTCTGCTTACTTCTTATTTCACCCTCTGGGCCTACCTGCTCTCACTTCTAGACTTTCACAGATCTCAGATTTGATTTGGCTCATATTGAGTGCAACTGCAGTTCAATCAATAGAAAATATGTGGAGAAAACATGTTCAGTTTTGGGGGAATGTTCAAAGCATTTATTTTTTGGAAACCTGAGATCTCTGGTACAAAAAATCCTAAATACATCGCCAATACTTTAAACTTTCTATGATGAAGCCACTATTTTATATGTATATCTGTTGATGTAGCTTCATTGGAAAAGTTTCCCTCCATAGAAAGTTCAATGTATATGCATACAGGCTGACTTGCAATGCCAAGAGACAAGGCCTTTACAGACCAATCATGGCTTTTTATTTCACAAGTGTGTTTTCGACATGAATATTTGAAACCGTCATCACTCACTTGGGTCAAAATATTTCTCACAACAAAGGTGGAGCGAGCTAAGTTTTCCTAACCTTGTCTCCTAACTTCACAGAAAGCCCTTGTACGCTGTCCATGCAACCTTTTCAAAGTGAACACTGCATGGTCACGCAGACTTCAGAAACACTTATTTACTACCTCCACTGTTTACATTTCAACTATTTTCAAATGCATCAAATGTGTAGGTGAAAAAACTGTACTTTTCTTATCAGCAGTCAAGACCTCTGTGACATTTTTATCACTTTTGAGGGGATTTTGCGGCACACATAAAGTTTGGAATGCATTTGAAAATGTGTTTCGTTCCAAAGCTTTTAAAGCTCTGTCAGATAAGGAAGAGGACCTACGTGTCTGAGGGGTTTCAGCAGAGATCTCGTTGGTGTAAGCTCCCACTCCATGTTTACTGCGAGCAGCCAGCCGGAAAGTATAAGTTGTGAAGGGCTTCAAGTCCTTCAGCAGGTACGTGGTAGTGGGTTCAAAACTGATGCGTTTCTGTGGCAAAGAGTGGCACTCTGTCAGGTTCCACTAACTAATGTGGGACAATCAACAGCTCCTTTAGATTTGTTAGAATAAGATAAACTTTTTGGAGTTCAACATAAAATACTACACTACATCTTATGCTACTATTACACTATTACTTCAGCTTCTGCTACTACAACTAATATTACAATTTCTACTAATGTTGCCTGATCATATCTATCTGACTAGATCCTAGAACTCTATAGAGCAACAAAAATTAGCATTTTAACATTGCCCTATCTACAGTAACTATTCTTGACCTTCAGAATGTTTTTGCAGAATGTCATTCAAAACCATATTGGTGAAAAACTCCAGATAATCTTTTACTTTTACTCCTTACCTCCTCTTTGTCGTCCCTCTTCCTGTACATCAGGTCATATCCTGTGATCTGGTTCTCCTGTCCAGTCTGAGCTGGTGCAACCCATGAAAGTAAGATGCTTGTTTCTGATTTGGCTTCCCCTTTGAAGTCAGTCGGTTGGGAGGGAACTGGAATTACAATCAGAGGAAATATTCATTATTAGTCCTTTTATCCTTTTTCCACATAAAACCATTAAAGCCCAAAACACAGATGCTTTTTTGTGGACCCAACTTTTCAACTAGTGCCAAACTGTATCTCAGAAGTTTCTTTCAAGCAAAAATAATGGAGAAAACTTTGTTCAAGAAGTTATTTTCACTAGTCAAGTTGGCACGATCAAGGGTTGCACCAACTACCTGATGTTTTTGCAGCTACCCACTAATGAGGGTGGAGGATGAGACACCAAAGAATTGTGAAAGTGTTTGAGTTTTCCAGTAATTATGCAGTGATAACAACTAGTCTTCTCTCACCTCCTGTTTTGGCTATGATCTGGAGATCCGGTGAAAGAGGTCCATCACCCACCGAAGTGTAAGCCAGTACTTTGATGTAGTAAGTTTTATTGGGAATGAGACCTTGGATAGTGACGAAGTTGGACCCTCTGACTATTTGCTTCTCCCATAGATTAACATGTTGTATTGAGTCCATGGTATAGTAGACCCTGTATCCCGTGATCTGTCCATTGGGTTCTTCCGGTTCATCCCAGTGGATAACGGCAGTCGTGGCGCTTAGCATATGCCCGCGAACCTGCTTTGGGGCCGTGCTTGGTGCTTGTTCGGCGGTTTTGGCTTCGATGATTTCGCTGGGTGGCCCTCTTCCAATGTTGTTAACCGCTACCACTCTGAACTCATAGTCAGAATACGGACTAAGGCCCCCTACGCTGTATCGTGTAGTGGCGACTCCATCAATCTCCTTGTAGTTGTCGTCGGAATACTTGGACTTGTGTTGAATGATGTAATAGGTGACCGGCTCGGGATTCCCAGAGTCCCATGTGAGGGTGATGCTAGTGGCTGTTCGCTCGGTCACAACGGGGACGCCAGGAGCCTTGGGCAATGCTAAAAACAGAATCATACGGAAACATTACTCAGGGTGAAACTGAACTCATTTAAAAGCAGTGTTGGGGTGCAAACTGAAGTTGCCGTACTAATAATACCTCAAGTACTACAATGTTACCAAAAAATTACAATACCTAAGATGATGTTTTCTCCCAACTCCAATAGCTCTTCTCAGAAAATATTCTTCTGAATCTTTTATTTTGTCAGACTTTTGTGAATTTGCTAATTTACTTTGATTATGAGGAAAAGTTATTCTTATTTACTGTCTGTCTTTATAAGTTATTGGACTTTTAAACCTACAGAAAATCATTTGAACGAGGTGAAGACACTAACTACCATTTGAATTCTTTGTTTGATGGATATGAATAGGTGGTTCTACCTATTTCTTCAAGTCATTGCTTTTGCCTCTAGCGTTTAAAGCCATTTTAGTCGCCTCGGGCACACTGGGAGCCTGAAGCAATGCTTGCATAATCAAAGTTACATAAATTGTAATAAAACAAAAAATCACAAATATTGCTCAGTTGGACCAAGTAGATTAATTCAGTGTTGTAAGCCATAGAGACCTCTTTTAATTTGTTGAGTGTTGAAGTTTATTGCTGCCGTTCATTTACCAGCTCACTGCTTTCCATATTGATGATGTACTGTTCTGTATAATATTCCTAAAGGAGGCTTATAATCTTTAACTCTGCCTATTCACATTTATACTAAGAAAACACTGAACCAATGCATTTATACTGTACATAATATAATGCACCAGTCTAGGCACAGCTGCTGGAGGCCCTGCTGTCGTTAATCTCCCATTTTCACAGTGTTTATAACGTTAATAATTTAAAAGGTAAATTTATTGCTTTAATTCCCCTCACCGTGGCACATGGCGGCAGATATCAGGGCAATAGATTGTCTTTATATGCCATGTGAAGTGTGCTTCTGGGGAGCCGAGAGCCAGACAGTTATATTGTGACTAATATCTATGTTATGTCCTGGGAAAACAAAGCGCAGCAGTGTGTAAGCCCCCTTGTGTATGTTGGTGGCGATATCTTTCCAGCACATACAGCAGTTATGATTTTCAAAAGATAAGTACAGCAGCCTACATGGGACACTAGATGCTGTATTTACCTCCCTCCTGTGTCACTTCTACCGCTAGCAAACCAAAACAGCAAGCTTGTGGCTTTACAGATATCTAGCCGTGAGATAACCATTTCGCTAAATTCTCAATCTAGGATCTAATTCAGTGGAGCTGGTGCCAGGGCTGGACTGAAGCTTTCTGCAGTCCTTCGGAGATGACTTATCGCAGGATGTGAAGGAAATAAGTTTCTTTAAAGAACTGCCACCGTTTTCCGCCATCTCAGTGTGTGCATTTCGAGGCAGAGATGTACAGAACAGCAAGAAGTTTGGAGTTAATTTTATTTTTTGCTGTCAAAGTTTTTTCAGATTTGATTTGATTTTGATTTGATCAATATTATGGGTTATGTTGTATCTCTTACAGCATAATGTTCTGCCTCTTACAGGTTTTACACAGGATGATTCTCCATTGTGTCTTTGGGGCAAGACACTTCACCCCAGGGCAGTAGTAGAGTATGAAGTGAATGAAATACGTATTGTATATCACTTTGAGTATTAAAATCCAGGGCATTATTTTCTTTATACTGGTTGCCCATAAACCTGTTACCATTCTGTTTGTGGATATGACACTTACACACCGACCTATGTATGAAAATGGTGGTTGGAAGATGGATATTCATAATTCTGTTATGTTTGCATCAGTCTACCCAAATAATGGCTTCATTACTGCATAGCACTAGTAGTAGTGTGGTTATTGCTTTAGTAGATCAAAGGGGTATTTTACTTCCATGGGGTATTAACTGCTAACACATAACATATTTAGATCATGATGTTATCTTTTAATGTTTTGAAAATGCTACATTAACAGGAAACAACGTATTAGAATGTTTTATGAGGTTCATTTTTGTTTTGGAGACTCTGAACCTCCCCTCCCTTTGCACTCCCCCTTTAGAGCGCTTCATAACACAATCAGCGTGCATATCCATATCGCTAAAGAAACTACTGCACATTGGATCAGCTTTGTCAGGTTGTTGTGCACAGTTTTGTTTCATGCTTTTGTATAATTATAGGGAATCGTCATGTGGGAGTATAGATGACGTGGGCTGAACATTGGACAGAATCTTATAACTAACTGTAAGGAGGGTTGAAATAGGGCCTGGAAGAGTTCGCTAAATCACTCGTCGTGATCACAAGTCATGTTATTCATGTATATTTTGTTTGTTGTACCTTTGACTGTGATCTGCGCCACCGCCTCTATCACTCCGAGCGTAGACATGGCCACACAGGTGTAGTTGGCCGACTGTCTGACATCGGTGAGCTCCAGCACGTTGCGTCCGATGGGCATATCGTCCTCCGGCGTCAGGTCCTCTGCCCCCAGCATCCACTTGACGTACGGCATGGGCGACCCCACAGCCACGCACGTGATATTGACACTCCCGCCCGGCATGATCTCATTGTCAGTGGGTGGGATAGAAAAGCGCGGTGGCACTCGGCGGACTGCAAAAGACCGGGAAACGTGTAAACAAGCGACCTCGGAAATGCTGGCAAAAATTAGCGTTAAAAGATGTTAAATTGACAGCTTGTATTCAGATTTGATTTAGTAGTCACGGTAGCACATACACACATGCACAACATACTGCGTCACTCTTAATATACGGTTGTACAGAGAGGAGTGGAGAGTTGACAGTGCTTGAGGCTGTCTACTTCCAGCTGATGTAAAGTAATGTGCCCCAACACATTCTCACATCACGCCACAAAAGAGTACGCCAGAGGTCCACACATAAAACAAAGAAGATTTATTTTACTCATTTTAGGTTGAGGCTATACACTAGGGCCATCAAACACAATGTACTTTTTTATTAGACTAATATGCAATTCAATCCCTAGCTATTATTCATTGCTTTTACTGTATATATGTTTACAACTAACTAAATACAATCTAATTAGTTTTGTATATTGACACCCCTAGTGATCCAACTAAATAACAATCCATAGCATCCATAGTGTACATTGAGACCTATAGGGAAAAGAAGTTAACATGCACACCAGGGTGGGGGTAAAACAGGATGACAAGGTTAGACACAAAATACAAATTTAGTTAGTGCTAAGACACTGAAAATGTGCTAATTTATTTGAATATTTGTTTAAGAAGTAGGCAAAAATATGAAGGTTAAAGCACACAAATAGTTAGTGTTTTAATCTGAATACTAAGTGTTGATTCTTTCAGTGAACTTTCAAAAACTCAAGGATACAATTCACTGCAACCCAGTCTGGTGTTTCCCGTCTGCTAATTCACAAAGCAGACGCAAATCTCCAGGGAGTAAATCTAGAGGAACTGTTTGCATTATTAACTGCGTTCTCATCTTCAATATTTAATTAATATGGAATTGGCTGACGCTCCCCATAGGCCCAACATTATCCTGCTCATTTGCATTTTACATTTGTCATGTTTTGTGGGCGGTGCTGCATTACTCTTTCATGAATTCCTGTAGAAACATCCCCACCATTGGAAGTGCGTAGTCTCGGGGGGCGGGTTGCGTTTACATCTTGGCACTTGACTTTCTAACTTCTCAAATGGTGAATTATTGATTTAGTTTTATTCTGATCTCAAACAAGAACTCTTCTGTTTAAACATTTAAGTGTGAACTTGGGAGCAGAGGTGAAATAGATACTACTATATGAAAACAGAAGATCGCATTTATAGTCGTACTGCTTGAATTGCTGGCAGTTTTTACCATTACTGCATTTTGCATACTATTACTGTGGCTGCTCTGTTAGCAACATTTATGATTTTAAAAGGTAAAAGCTTATTAATTTTGAAAGTTTTAATTGCAGTAAGTCTTCGATTGGATAGTATATTGTCTTATCAAGTATTATTAGATTGATAGTCTTCCTTAAGAAAAAACTGAATAGACTTTTAACCTATGCCCCTGAACAAAAAAAAGTACATCTTTATCCTTCAAAGTAAGAACTCCAGCCCTAGTAATAGTACTTATGACACTACTACTACTACTACTACTACTACCACCACAGCCATTACTTACACGACAACCCTAATAGTGGCGTACTTCGACAGCACTTGGACTGTATTTGCTGGTTGCATATTGGCTGTTGTGTGTGTTTTTATTTTCAGTTAGGACCACAGACAAGAAAAATGGTTCAGGGAACAAGGGAGGGACAGATCAAGCAGCAACAAGAAAACATGCAAATTGGCTCATCCCACAGAGGCAAATCTGGTCCAGGGCCCGCCTCAGAGATGCAAACATGCTCCACATTTTAGACAGGCAAGCATTTAGACAGGGACTCAATGTGCAGTATGATGTATGATGTATGTATCAGCCAAAGAGTAAACTTGTATATATTTAAATCAGAAAAGATGGTGACCAAAAATAATAGATCATGAAACTTTATATTTTAAACAGTGATTTCTTGCAGTATACATCAACTTAATTTGTGTTAAAAGTAAAAACACCAACCTTCTCGAAGCTCTGAGGAATGTAGGAATTTGATGCAAAATTAAGAAATAAAGGAAAGGAGAAAAACAAGGAAAACACAGAGAGCAAAAGGTGTTCAGATGCCACACTTTGAAGGACCGGGTATTGGTAAAAACTTAATTCGGTAGCTGCCCATCACAGCAACTGGGCTAAGACTGGCAAAAGTATTACAATGCAAAAATTTGAACAGTACGGCATTATAGTAATCTGAAAAAGGATTTTGATTTTGTCCAAATAACAGTTGTTGAAAATGTTCTGAACCAATCTTTTTTTTTTTTCTCCTTCGTAACAAAAACGTGATTATAAGTCCTTCTAGTTTGATGAGGAAGGGGGTCCAAGAGGGGGTCGCTATTGGGAAAGAGTGAGGACTGATTTTAAGGGCCATCCACTACTAATCATATAATAACATAATATGCATTCTTCCTATTGGTATGGTAGGTCAAGTAAGGGCCAGAATCTTTAAATATCAGTTATTAAAGGTACACTGTGGAACTTTTCTTCCGGAGGGTTTGCCACTTGCTTGTCTCCATGGAGATGATATTGCTTTGTCTTGAATGTTCCATAGTAGATTCAAGATTTTTTTTTTTTCACCGTTTGACTCGCTAAGATATTCAAGAAGTACTAATAGCTGCAATAAATAGTACTTGTAAAAAAGTGTTTGCAAATACAAGGGAAAATAGTAAACTATTGTAAAAAACATAGCAAAATATAATAAAATACAGATATAATAAAAGGTAATAAAATATCATAAAATACAAAGGTGCAGGTAGGATTAAATAAGGTGTAAGTAGAGTATTTCACAGATTAGTTCCATATTGCACATAATGGTATTGCACGTGGGTTGTGGAGCAGGTTATTGCACAGATAATAGTGACAGTGAGGTAGTGACATCCATGATACATTCATATTGTGTAGCAGCAGTAAGAGTAAGACATCAAACTTTAATCTTACATTTAAAGCCAATTACAGGTGTTTTTATTGTTCATATGTTCATTGAAAATATGCATTGTGTCAGCAGGGTAACATTTCCATAGATCTGTCCTGTAACTTGGTCTAGTAACGTTGCTTGTCTGTTACCATAGTTGAAGACATGTGTAACATCATACCAGGCCAAGCAATAACATCTCCATGGAGACAAGCTGGTAGTGGAAACTCCACCACAAAAGTTACACAGTGCAACTTTAAGGCTCAAATCAGTGCGGGTAAGTTCAGTGCAAAAAAACCAAAACACTCAACATACTCACAACGACATTGCAGAATAAGATCACTGCAGACTTTATTGACCAGTTAAATTCTAATTATCATGTAGTTATTTTTGGAGATACTATACACATGCATAGCTTGTTGATGCGTTTTCTTACCTCTGACATACAGGTTAGCCGGAGCGGAGTAGCGCGTGCCGTCATTGTTGGTAGCCACACATTCATACTTGCCCTGGTCAGATTCTTCACTTTGCTCGATCTGCAGCGCTCCTGGTTGGGAATAACACATGGGGCAGTAGGGTGGACATGGTTAAAACATGGTACGTAAAGTTGGCAAGCAAAAGTAAAAAGAAGCCCCGTTCATTTTTAGTTTTGCTTTGCGCCTTTAGCTTGACTGGGCGTCACTTTGAGAATCTGCGTGTACAGTCTATTGTTTGGTAAAGCCCTCATCACAGCCTGAGCCACTTGCAGAGGCAAAGTGGAGACTGTAATCCAACTACAAGTGAGGGTTTGCTGCAAATTGTAATCATGCAAGACATCGCAGAACAAATATAGTGCTTCTCATATCAACCTAAAGTAACAACGAAATAGAAAATGACAAACGTAACACAGAAAATATATGTCATCTTCTGTCTCTGTTATATAATTTATATAGAGAACGGATAGTCACATAGAAATCTAAACAGACACTCATCCTAGAGCCAATGTGAAAAATCATTTGAGTGAAGTCAGGGGCAAACCCTTGAATATACAACATATCACTGGACTGGTCAATATGGGGATGAGTGAGTCTGCTTAAGGGAGACATGGATCAAACAAAAGAGGTTTACAATAGAAGAAAGCAGCATAACAAGGGGAGACAATTGAAAGAAAGGAATTTAGGTATGAATTTTAGCATATTCAATCACAAATCAGGTTTAATCAATCTATCAATTTGTTCAAAAAAGGCAGCGTGTACAAAAATAGAAAAATGCTGCTCATTTATATCAAAAATATTAAGTATCGTGTAAAGTAAAACCAACCAAAACGAACCCTCTGAAACAAAAGTTTCGGACATGCAAATCTTAGCAAGAAATGTATGTCGACGCAACTTACAACCTTCTGACAACCCTTAGCTGAAAAATAAAATGCAATTGTATTAGAAGACAAAATTCAAAATATTGGCCTGAGCCAACAAGAAGGTAACCAACCACTGCTTTAGCTGAAACAGCTACAAAAGACACCCATAAAAATCCACCAATGGGATCAGCAGTGTGGTGTCACATGACCAGGAAAAATAACTGTATGCATCAACAACTCTCCAGCTCCTTGACAAAGGCAAAAATGAGCCAATCGGGTCCTCGCCAGACTCTACAGTTTGCCTTTCCCAAACCCTGAAGAAAAAAAGTCAAAAAGTAAAATATTCCTCAAACCCAAGAAAAGTAAGAAAAATAGGTGAAAGAGAAAAAAGCACCTTTATCAACTTTATCAAAAAAGTGGTTGTTTGGGCTTTTTTGTAGAGGTACAGGAGAGGAAAGCAAATAGAAGAATGGAAAAAGCTGGCAAAGATAGAAAGAATTCTTTGGGAGAAAAAAGCAGAGGAGAGGCAATGTTGTCGTCAGCATGCCTGCGTGATTCCACAGCATCTGTGCATACTTTTAGTGCTGAACAAGAACAGCTAAGGGGGAAAAATGTTGGTTGTTTTAGTTGGACAAAAAGAGGGACACATGATTCGCTATGGCCAAAAAGAAATAAAAAATGAACAGAAAAAAAATTATACTTCAAAAAAATAGTTGTCATTGGATATGCTTATTTGAGCCAGAGCAAGCATATCACAAGTGAGCTTAACAGGCTCTTAAACGGAATACAAAGGAGGAAATAAAGCAGAGACAAAAAAATGGAATACAAATTTAGTGGAACGAAACAGGACAAATAAGGAAGGTCCCGATGAACATAATGGGATTTGGACTCAGTAAACAGGACAGAAATGGAGGTGATTCGACTGAATGGATGGATTGACAGCAAGAATGAATCTGTATTATTTTCATTCTGTGAACGTCAGTTCAGCACTCTTACCTCTTATTGGTGTACCACCTGGGTGGATAATATGAATGCAAATAAGATTAGAAAGAAGAAGCATTAGTACGTGTAGATAGAGGCTGGGGGCTTTGGAAGAAGAATCAAATTAGATTTAACAGGGCACGTAAATAGAGAGAGAGCACAGAGAGCATAGAGAGGTTTGCTCAAGTCTATTGGCAGAGAGACAGGACTCATCAGAAACCATAGGTCACAGGTCATTGTACCATGTATTGGGGGAGGGGCCATTTTAGGAGTGTTGACAGGACTTGTAGGCTATATATGAGAATAAGATCCTTTGTTTAAACACATCCCTGATGCTGAGCTAGTGGCCACCTCCCTGAACACAGACATTTCCATAGCTACAGTGTGGTGTTAAAAGATCAAGTGAGTTGTGAGTAGCTGGGTCAGTGAGTGAGTAACACAAATGTCAGGTTACCCTGGTAAGTCTGTGATATTGTTATGCTACCGCTGACCCTACAGGGCTAATGTGCACTGGCAGTGCTGGACAGTTACACTAGTGAGAGGACAGTGTGCCTGTAGCCCTCGGACTAAACCTGCTGTTAGTAAGTCCATGCCATGCATTTTAATAGTTGTTGGAAACATGGAAATTAGTGGGGTGATGTGTGCTTTAGAGCTAAGCACTTACCAAAGGATTCTGTAGATTTAAAAATACAGAGAAAAGAAAGACAGCATAAGAATAGGATTATATTCTTAGAGGTTAAGTTTAGTTAACATGGTTCTGTTAAAACTTAATCAACTCTACATTAAAATCAGGGTTAATTCTACACAGATCAGTTAATAGAAGCCAGCAGTAAGGTTAACAAGAATTAACATGAATTAACAAAGGACAGCTGTGAAATCTGAAGACAGGTGGTCCAACGTACAAGGATTTAAGTAGTTTATCTTGGCTGTTAAACTGCACTTAAGTAGAACCTCTGGATATTGGGGTAAGCTGTAGGCAAAGGAAATGGAAGCTGGGGGCTTAACCCTCAAACAAAGGCTGTTGTAGTAATAATGAAGGGGAAAGACCAAGCTGCTGTCTGGCATTTACACACCACTATGATTCATGTCCAAAATGTGGTCTGAACCTTCTGGAAACAACCAAGTCAATGTAAAGATTGGTCTTTTAGCCGTATTCAGAAATATCACAGCAAATTATGAAATCCATATTTGTTAGTTGTATTAGGCTATTCTTTCCTATTTATTTTTTTCATCACTCCTCAGCGTGAGTGTTGAATATTAATCCTTCAAATAAAACAAAAGAAATGGCAGAATGGATCCAAAAACACTGCACCAATGCAGTGAAACGTAAAACAAAGTAAAATACAACAGAAATCAGCAACAGAATTTCTTGGTCACAGCAGTGATCAATGAGCGCACAGGTTAGAGCAGAAGCCAGTGAGGACAGAAACAGGGGCCACATCCCAAAAAGACCATTCAAAATACTGGAAGACAAGACGGACAACACACACCAGGGTTTACAGAAAGACGTAACGGGAAGTAGTAGAAACGAATGCCAATACCTATAAAATTAAAAGACAAATGTAACGTTAAATCATGGGAAGAAGATATGAGAGAGGAGACGGGAGGGAGCAGAGTTGAGAGACAGAGGGAGAGCACACCAGCTGGGTAAAAGAGCACAGGAGACCTACCTGATCGGAGCTGTTTAATGCGTCCATTGTTGTTGGTGGTGTTGACGGGCAGAAAGTCTTTGAACCAGGAGATGTCTGGGTCCGGGTTACCACTAGCGGCACAGAGCATGGTGGCAGTGCGAGTCCGCTCCACCACCTTTAGCTGTGGGCCCATGTCTATGGTGGGGAAACCCTGGGGCAATTGGTCCTCTGCAAGAAAATGAGAAGGTTAGAGAAGTCCCGGACTGAGATTAGGGCCCTACTGATATATCGGTTGGCTGATATTAATGGCTGATATCAGCTATTGGCCTAAATTTTGCCGATATGGCCCGATAGTCCACGTGGGCATGTTATACCTTGTTATAAAGCTTAGACTCTCTATACTGTGTCCATTTGATCCAATTTACAGACAAATAAATGTCCTAATTTGTTGCGCCGTATCAGTATTTATCAGAGGAATTCGTCTGTGACTAACGCGGTACTGCACCTGAACGCACCCCCCAGACTTTAAATGCTTTTGTAGTCTGATCCACGATACTGACTAAAAGTAAAAAGAAATGAAAAATAACAGTAAATGAAGCCTAAACAAACCCAACTTAAAATCAAATCTGACTTTTGTAATCAGATTTACAGTGAACTTTAACGTCACTAAATATATTGGCTGTTATATTGGATCCAAAAAAATCCATATCGGTCAGGCCCTAATTGAGATAGAAGAATGGTGTGTGTTTTTTGATGGGCCTAATTACTATATTGACTTATTGTTCAATATATGATGAATAGAACAACAATTCTGGGGGGTCAGTATTTATCGTGGTACTTTTTTGTAATTTTTCTGTACTACAATAAGATTTGAGCTGTCCTTCCTAACAATATTGTACATTCTGATTACTTGTGGGGGATAGTCCTGCTTTAGGGTTATTGTGTCAGTGGCATTGATTAGTTTCAGCATTATCGTTTACCATGGATTTTCTTTTGAAAATTAGCTTGCCTAGGCGTTGACAGACATTTTGGGGCCCAGTTGACTCACATGGCCCCTCCTTAGTATAGAAACGAATAGGAAAAAGGTCCAGTTATGCCCTCATTAAAATTCAGACAATGCGACCCTTTGCTACTTCCTGTTAACTTCCCTGGAGTTCTGATTTACAAAGGTTATCATAGATTTTTATATACATACTTAGATACCTCACCTAACCTGTTTCCTATCATTTGAACAGAATAATATTTGTGTCTTGGAAATACATAAATTACTGTATGTCTATACAAAATGCCAGTGAAGGGTGCGTGTATTACATCTTCTCACCCATCTAAGTTGTGAAGCAGTTTGTAAAAAGCTAAAATCAATGGTAGCTAGTTAGAGGGTGAATAGACTTGAAAAACAAGGAGCTGGGGTGACTATTAGACTATGGAAGATCACTGAAGCGTGCATGAATAAAACAAGCACAACTCCAGGCATGTATTTTATATTATGAGGATACAATCCGAAAATTGCACAATATGTCTGGTTTAAAACCTCTACTCAGACTTAAAAAACGGACAAAAAGGGTTTGAAATGACAGAGAGAGATGCACATAGATTAATGAGTGAATAGAAACAGAAATATTGTCTTCAGCGAGGTGTGTCTCTGATGTTTGATGAAGGCAGGTGGCTTTGTGCTGTGTGCTGTAAGATGAGATGCCAGAAAAGATAATGTCATTGTTCAGGGAGACAAAAGACTAGAGCAGCTCTGCCTCAAACACAATGATCTTAAAAGTCTGTGTATTTACATAAATCACAATCGGATCACACGCATTGATAGATCTCCCTCTTTGTTGCAGAGAGGCTCAACTTGCAAATCTACTCTGACAGTGTTGGATGCTAATAAATGTAGCTAATTAACTCAACAATAGTACTTTATATCAGCAGTAACACATAACGGTAAAACAACTGTGTAACCCCTCCAGGTAGGATCCATAGCAAAGGAAAATGTAAATTCTGTTAACCGACAAAAAGTTTAGAGTGAAGATGTTTCGCCGCTCGTAAAAGTTCTGTATTTTATGAGTTTCCTTTTTTACGTCCAAAGGTTTGGTTTTCATACCCGACAGTTTCAACATCACGTGACCGCTGTGAGGAAAACCACTACTGAGCTGTCAAAACAGTCAGGTATGAAAACCTTATATATACAATATAAAGCTTGGTCGGAAAAAAGAATCTCATAAAATAAATTATCGGAAGACCAAATGAACCTCTTTGGACCATCCAAGTTCTGGTTGTTCTTCAGTTCTGGTCAGACTGCTGGTGGACATTGCCTTAGATGTATCTGAAGGGAAAAGCTGAGCTATACTGAATTTAACGCACCTATTTGCAGTTTCTGTAAAGCTAACAAAATAAACTGTAAATGCATCTTCTCTTTACAACTTCTCTTAAAAGTTTTCTTTCACTATAGCGGTAAAATCGCAGCAACAGACTTTATCACAACAAAGCAACAAAGCATTTGGTATCTACTGTGTATGTCTCCTTAAATCTGTACTATGGAACTTTTCTGTTGGAGGGTCCATAACCAGCTTGTCTCATGGAGATTTTATTGCTTCGACTCAGATGCCCCAGCGTAGTTTTTATCCAAGAACAATCACGTTTTTAAACACAGCTAAATTCTAAATGACTTTTTAACTTTCTCAGTCTTTTAACGTCTTAACTTATGAGATGGATGTGTTTTTATTTATTCATTTATTTTTATCGCACTGATGGATTGCACTTAATTTCATTGTACTATGTGCAGTGACAAATAAAGTTATTATTATTATTATTATATTGCACTTTTTCCTGTGTATCTCCTACTCTGAGCAGTGTCTGACCCGTAAGATAGTTTGGTTAGTATTTTTGTATGTTTTTATGCTTCTTCTATATTTTTATTATTACTATTATTTTTATAAAACTTGTTTTGGCTTGATTTGGCTATTCCTAAATTTGGATTTTTAAGATAAAATAAAATGGCATTAAAGGCGGACTGTTTAATCTTGCCGAGTAAATTCCTCTGAGGTTTCTGTGCACCTTGACTCTTCCTTCCGCTGTTGTGTTACGCCTAATTAGTGTCTCTCATTACTCTCATAAACATCACCTTTTTGGGGAGAGGACTTTGTTCATTAAATTTTCATGAGGAGACATCAGTCTGGAAACAGCTTTGAGATGCCGTAGCCCATGCGCAGCCAAACGACAATCGTGGCGCCTTTCCAACAATGCTTTTGGGTATCTGGCATGGTGAACCAACTCTGTGGATAAATCTTCTCCGAAATAGACTGTATTACAAATGAGTGTCTTCATACTACCGCAAAACTTCTAAACTCAACTTTTTGTCCCAGTTTGAACTGTTTTCCTATATATTAAAATGCCCATATTACACTACTTTTTGCTCTGTGTTATAATGTTGTTCAAAGCATCAAAATGTACCTGGGGTTGTGTTTTGTTTCATTTACACATGTTTAACACACAAACTCTGCATATTTAAGCTGTGTCACTGTGTTCTTACAATCCATACACCTTCACTAGAATAATTTGGTTGATTTTAGCCTGGAATAACCAATCTCTACTGAACAAAAGGTAAAATGTAGCTGTTAATTTGAAAACTACTTCTTCATGACACATCACAAGAAGGAACAGAGCATTTTGAGCTTTGGAGATATGGACAGCTTAATAATACAGGATAACTCATAACTTTTGATGAACTAACAATATTCTAACATGGTTGAAAGTTCACAAGAGTCAATTTTGTGTAATATAGGACCTTTAAAACTCAATGCATTTGATAAATTGCTTCATTATTAGATGCTGTTAGACAGTCAAGAAGGAGGGATCTTGAGGTAAATGTTGTATGTAGCTTGTGTTCAAACTCTCTTCAGCCTGTTCAAGGGCGAATAGTCAATTAGTCATTTCGACAGTGACTCAAAAGTGTACCTGATCAAATACAATAGCTGGGGGCGCGCCTCAAAGCATGGATGCATGTTGAATGTAATAATTTGATGTGACAAACCATTCAAACTAAAAAGCCTCTTGTGAAATTACAATATATTCTGTTACAAAGTGTTGGAGGTCATAATTTAGCTGTCTTTAAAGAAATCTCAAATTCTTTCTAAAGTTCTTGTGTACTGAGATCAAAAGGAAAAAGAGTGGGCACGTGGCAGTGATTGTTTTCAGTTGCAAATAACTTTTTGTGCCTTTTCGTGTATAAGCAGAGTGCATTTGTGGTCATCCTGTGCTAACGCTGATGACTCATTTAATGTGAGGGGAATATATGGAAGGATTACTGGGTCAAGTGAGTGGAGGGCATTTTGTCCATGTGCAGCGTGAGGCTAGCCTTGAACTGCACTACAGCCGGCAGATAGAACTCGAGGCAGAGCATTTAAAATCAATGGGCTGTTACAAAGGTTTCTGGCCGCTCTAAGCCAGTCATTTTTAAACATTATTTACAGCTCCTTCGTGCATTTGAGCTCATCTAGTTTGGCCACAAAGTCATGACACTCACCAAGAGGAATCTATGAACTTTTCCTCTTTTAAACTTTGCAATAATAACCATAACAGACTCCATGCTCTCATGTTTCTGAAACGCCAGGTCCAGCTCATCAAGCCCACAAACTGAATTACCGTAGTGATAATAAATAAAGGAGGAGTGGAACACTGAAGACATTTTCTATAGTGGCTCTGATTAACAACACACGGCACAGGAGCTGCGGCAGCACTTTCCTCACAAAGCCAAATGAAATCAGATGAATCACTTGAAAGTAAAACCACAACTTGTTGAGTACGTGTTTAGTCTAGTTGCCTATTGACAAACTTATACATTCATTTTGAGTAGCATTATATTATAAGATCCCAATGGAAATTTTAAATGGATTGTGTTTGGAGTTTAAAAAAAAAGTTTGTTTGAAATGCAAACATTTGTGTCATTGCTATCCAAGCTCCTTTCTGTGATTCAGCTTCAAATACAATGAAGGTGAAGGTGAAAGTGAAAAAAGGTTTAAATATACATTTTCCCATCTCCTTATTCTCGCTCTCTGAAATCTGCAGCCTCAAGGACAAATTAAGACAAGGGCAGTTCTGCTTTACAGGCCCATACTGTATATTCAACAATGGATCTACACACTAAATGAGATGGAAGGGGGAGAAATGCTGAAGTCACCTTCGGGAGAAGTGCTGAGCACTGGTGCTTGATATAAAAAGGCTCCCAATGACAATTTGCACACATTATCCAGAGCCAGGTCTTCAGCCATATGAATGTATGGTGCCAAGTGTGCGGTGTGCAGAGAGGGACTCTGGCTCCAAAAGGCCTTTAGTGAGCACTTTTTAGATGATGACATAAGGCTTGGACATAAACGCAAACCATTAGTAGATTATATCTATTGATCACTCTGAGAAAATATGAGTGTTAGTGAAACCATCACAGGTCGTCCAAGCAGCAGAGGCCTGAACAGAGTTTGCTGCACATTGGATAATACAACTTTATTTAACAGGCATTGATGTATAGCATTTGTTTTCACTCGGTGCACTTCCATGGCTATGTCCCTAATGCAGACTCTCACCTGCTGTGTGTAATGACTTGTCTGACAAACTCCAGCCATCGCTTGTGCTTGTTTAGGCCCTAATTACATCAACCTAATTGAGTCTCTGCAGATAAAAGTAGAATTCAAATTTGATCAGGCCTGTTTACATTTTTCTGGCACAGCGCCGCACTGTGTTTTCCCCATATCTGTAGGCTCATGTAAAATCATGAAAGTGAACGTTGAAATTCTATAAAACGCGGCACAATACGACCTCAAATATTGATGTCTTTATCTCTTTAGTGTATGCTTTAATATTAGGCAAAAATCAGATACTAATTGCTACTTACTCTAATATTACAACTAGATACTCATTTGAGCAACTAGCTATACTGCAAAATAAACTTCCCTGCACAGTTTTAATGTAATTTTAAGCTTAATCAGAACATATAAGACCTAATGCTAACATTAAGAAAGGGCAATTTTGGATATAAAGATTACATTCTATAACTAAAATATTACTGCAACATTTTTTATCATCAGTGTATTATCGTAATTGGTATCAAGTCAATTCCTTATTATCAAAATTGCGTTTGAAATTTGACTATTGTGACAACACTATTTATTATGGATACTAAATACTTAAGTGCTTCATTCTGAGATTTAGTTATTGCCATTCATGTTTTTAACATACTACACAAAACTGACTCTTGTGAGCTTTAAGCCATGTTATAATACTGTTACCTCATCAAAAACATACCTGAAGTTGTATTTTGTTTCATTCTCACATGTTTGAGTAACCCTATATTATTAGGCTTTGTACATCTCCAAAATTTAAACTGGATCATGAAGCAGTAGTTTTCAAATGAACAGCTCCTTTTACCTTTTTGTTCAGTAGAAATGGGCAATTCCAAATGATTGTAGTGACGGTGTATGGATTTTAAAAACACAGTCGAGCACTTCCTGTATTACCATGACATCACAAGGTGGAACAGGGTGTTTTTTGTTTGAGAGAAGAACTGCAGAATTTGTGTGTTGAACTTGAAACAAAACCCAACTCCATGAATGTTTGCGATGAGGAAACATTATAACATAGATCAGAAAGTGACATAATACGGCCCCTTTAATATATCATCCATTCTCTTGCACTGCGGCTGTCTGGCTATAAACCGCTCTAGTCACTTTCTGTTTTCACTTGTACGGCGACTCTACAGAATTGGATTTGCTCCGACCCTTTTCTCCTGGAGCAGAACGGGACTTTTCACCCTGTGGTTGGGGTTATTCTTTGAGGAAAATCCCTGCTGGCCATAATGAGATATATTTGCTGGACGTTTGTGAGTGGATACAATCTGCTCAAAGAGGCTGTCACAGGTCACTTGCTGCCGCAGAGGAGGAGAGTGTGTGAGAGGTTTCAGAATGGTTGTTTCGGAATCACTCCTAAACCATGGACTCTGGATTACCCAAGTGTGGGAATCTAGGGCACACGGCTTCCAGTTTAACAATATAATACTTTTTTTTTTACACCGTTCCGAGTCCCAGTATTTTGCCTCGGTGTAGAAATCTGATTTTGGATGCTCCTCCCAAGATGCAATTTCAGACAATATAAATAGTGTTACCTATGCAGTGTGACAGCACAAAGTGAAGAACCAAGCACATAATTTTAAGGTTTGGGAAATTGATTATACCTATTTTTATGCTCACAAAAACATTTAACCATTTGTTGTTGTGAAAAAAATGTATGTATGTAGCAAAAATAGGGCTGCAAAATCTCAACATTAAAGCTCCAAAATGACACAAAATGGACTATTGTGAGCTTTAAACCATGTTATCATGTTACCTTCTCAAAAACATACCTGGAGTTGTGTTTTGTTTCATTCACATTTCATTCTACATGATCAGGTTTTCTGTTTGAGAGAAGAACACAGCCTAATTGTGCAGGATTTGTGTGTTAAACATGTGTAAGTGAAACTAAACACAACTCCAAGTATGTTTGCGATGAGGAAAAAAACATCCATCCATCCATCCATCTTCTCCCGCTTAATCCGGCTGGGTCGCGGGGGCAGCGTGCTGCCCAATAAATCAGAAAATAGCATAATATGGGCCCTTTAAAATCACAATCTGAGCGGTCACAATTAGCCAAAAAGAAATAGTGGAATTATTTAAGTAAAATTTTATATAAAGAGATTCTTGTTATTAGTTTAGCAGTTCATATTTCTGCCTTCTCTCCAAACTAAACTCTGCTATTAAAACATACACAAAATCTAATTGCAAAACTTGTCAGAAATATTGGAATTGCAAGCTTTTCTAAACTCATCCAGCCTTTTTGGATATGTTATTGCCCTGCCTGGAATGTTCCACAGTATAACATTAACACTCTACTTTACATCTATTCAATTAGAGGTGATCTTATAGCAAAAACAAAAAACTAGAAAAACAGGCATTCTGATCATGAGCGGGATCGCCTCTCCACAGATCTGACCTGCAACTTGGTCTGGTTTGGTTTCCATGAAGATAAAAAGGTTTAATGCCATACTGTGATACATTTCAGATGAAACAATAGCATCTCCATGGAGACAAGCATTTAACAGACCCTCCACAAGAAAAAAAAACACACAATGTACCTGAATAATGTGCAAATTTGGGCAAAACGGATAGTGCACCTTTTGATTTCTCAAGCTTCAACCCCAAAACAACAGTTACAGTTGAACATTTTGCTCATATTTTGAGCCCACTAGCAAAAAAGCATCGTCCACCCTGAATTGTTAACACTCAAACTACAAGCACATTCGATGGGCTGAATCCTCTTCAGCTGAGCGTACTGTTCGACTCCTCATTCAGGCTGACGTATTCAATTATTTTTTATTTTTTTCCACTTTGGCATGGGAGAGGGAACTGTTAATTATGCTTTTGTTTTCACACAAACAAAATTACTCAACCAGACGTAAGAGCTCTTGATTAACAAAGGCGTGCAGCTATTCCATTCTGTGCCAATTGAATGACGGCATCTGCTTCTCTTTCTCGCTCTCTCTCCTCGTACTTTTCCTCACGCTGTGGCTGATTCCCCTGTTGTCCACTCTCTGCTTTGGCTTATACAGTGCACCACCTAATGATTGACTGGCTGGAAATCTGAGTCCGCAGCTGCTTTATCAGCTACCTCCAGCTTGGTTAACTCTCCCTTCTTGGACTTCTTGGACAAACTTGCCTGAATCAACACTCCATTCATCATCCTGCCTATAAAGTTTTGTTGCTGTGAAACTTCCTCCGATGTGTATTTTAATATTTATTAAAATGGGTTCAGATGTTTAAAGATGCACTCTGTAACTTTTCCGAGAATAGTCACCTGCTTGTCTGGTGTTGCTTTGCCTGGAATGTTCAACAGGATGTCTAGGCCTGTCACATTAATTAAAATATCATCTTATCATTCAATATATGATACCTGGAACAATATGTTTGTTTATTGTGTGTATATTTTTGTTGCCATAGTGAGAAGGTTTCTGCTATTTTTATGGAATATAATATGTAATATAAGATTTGAGCTGTAGAGCTAGAACTTCCAGGAATAATTATTTGTTCATTCAGCTATTTACCGTATTTTTCGGACTATAAGTCAGTTTTTTCAGAGCTTATACTCAGGTGTGATTTAGATTTTAGATTTTTCACACTGACCCCAGCCCATAGCCCATATATATGAATCATATATATGAATCAAAAGTGAAAAAACAAATCATTATCCATTTTTTCATTTTGGTTTTAGAGACAAATAATAAAGACAAGAGTTGTTCTTTTCATTTTCTTATTCTTGGTTCTATATTGAAAAACGAACGATACACAGATTCTTTTCTATTGGGTTGTTTTTATTACTATAACTTCTATAACTTGCCTTTCAAGATGAAATGTCGGTTCTTGGTCTCTGATTTTATAAAATAAATTTCCCCCAAAAAGTGCAACTTATACATGTTTTTTTCTCCTTCATTATGCATTTTTTGGCTGGTAAGACTTATACTTACACTATTATAGTGACTTATAGTCCGAAAAATACGGTATTTGTTGTAGCTCATAGCTTCACTATTATTGTTTATTGTATATTCGTCTGTAGCAATATATTGTGCTTACTGGAGTTTTCATTTCTCAAAAAATAACTTAAGAACATGCATTCCTATGAGCAGACTGGCCTCTCCACTGATCTGACCTGTAATTTGGTCTGGGTCCCTCACCTGCTTGTCTCTCTGATATTGCTTTTCTGGGGATATCAATCTAAAATCGAATTAATTACAGGAGTTTTTGCTCAAAAGTAGCTTGAGAACATACATTCCGAGTATGAGCAGTCTTGCCCTTCCGCAGATTTGACCAGTGATTTGGCTTAGTGGGGTCACATGCTTGTCTCCACGGTGACAGATATTATGCCATACTGTGGAACAAGCAGGATGCAAGCAGGTGGTGGACCCTTCTCCAGAAAAGTTACAAAGTGCACCGTTAAATATTGTATCTGCTTTTTTCCCCAAGTTTTCGATCAACAAAAGCCTTGAAACTGACAATAACAGTAATAGACTTTATGCCAACTTTATGCCAACATCTCAATGGATACGAGCAGATGGCAGACCCTCCTTCAGAAATGTTACATAGCGCACCCTAAAATTGTACATCTGCTATTTTATTTTCTACTTTTCTATCAATACAAACCTTGAAACTTTGCCAATAATAGAAGTCCAACAGCAAGGTTCTGGTTGTTTTTTATCGCGCTGGTTTATCTGCTTGTAACATGTGTTGTCCAGTTGAAATAAGATTAGGTGTTTCCCTGGAGCAGACCCTCAGTTAGACATGACTGAATAAATGTGTTCCCAACAACCTGCGTAGGCTTAATTTGTCATTTTAATCTAATAATGAGAAACAAGATAG
Source organism: Odontamblyopus rebecca (assembly GCA_030686955.1). Lineage (NCBI taxonomy): Eukaryota > Metazoa > Chordata > Actinopteri > Gobiiformes > Gobiidae > Odontamblyopus > Odontamblyopus rebecca. The sequence continues at coordinate 14,527,325 of CM060672.1, read as the reverse complement.
TCTGTCTGCCCTCAAGTGTATGTGTGTGAGGTACTTTTTGAAACATCTTTACTGTTGAACTTGGAGTGAACTGTAAGATTTCATTAGACTGGCGTAGTTTTCGGATTGCTCAAAAGGCAGTTGTGATAGTGTGAAAACAAACCAAATTTAATGCCTACAGCTATGTTTCTTTTCCTCTTTGAGAAACAAGTTAGAAGAAGAAATTTTGTATGATTGCTTTCCAAGACAAGTCAGAACCAATGCCAATGCTCCCGGGGTTCTGCCATTGTTAAAGGTGCATAAATAACTTTTTCTAGTGTATGTCCACTCCTAAAAATGCACCTTTTTCACTGGCTTTTATAAGTGCACATTGTAATTTTTTTAGTTACGGGTTCGTCATATGCTTGTATCTATGGAAATCTCATTGCTCTGCCTGGAATGTTCCACAGTATGACATTAAACAGCTCTAACTTACAGTTATTAAATTAGAGAAACAGACATTCTGACTTGGGTTGCCTCTCCACAAATCTGGCCTGTAACTTGATCTGATTTGTACTCCATGAAGACAGAAACGTTTAATGCCATACTGTGAAACATTCCAGACAAACAGATAACATCTCTAGTAGTAGTGACACACAGATGAGATGTAGATTTCTTGTGTCTCATTGTTTATTATGTTTTTAATAGTTGATTTGTGACTTTGACTGCGATTGGCTGTTCTTTGTTCGTGTACAACCCTTTGGGCAGCTATAAAGTTTTTAAAGTGCTTTTTAAATGAGTCTGGAGATGCTACGGCTTTCCCTGGAATGCGTCTTGTCAGTCTGTCTGTTCATTCTTTGTGCTTATCTCCACTCAGAGAGATGTTTAATACTGTACTTCGGAACAGTCAAAGCAAAGCAGCAACATTGCCACTATTTTGAGGAGGGAAAGTCCATAAGGTTTGATGAATCTTTGTTTATTAGTTGAAATTTAAAAACAAAAATGGTCAAAACTGGATAAACGATATTGGATCGACTTTAAATATTACAGGACATTTGTTGATGTATATCCATAATGCATGACACAAATGCACTCTATTTGAATATCCCATCACGATGAGAATATCGTCATTTTCTCTGGGGTTTATTAGTTGGCTCTGCAGGTGTAAAGGTGGCTAATGAATATGACTGTGATTGTGCGCACTCGGCTAATTCCAATTTCCTGTAATCGAGTTTTAAGAGGGACAGGCCCACTTCAACACAAAGTGGCATAACATCTCCACTGCTTCACTCCTAAAAGGTGGATTGGTAATTTGCTGAAAAGATGCATTTGCCTTGAGGAAACTGCTAAAGCCCAAAAGGCAGAAAATAAAAGAGTCAAGTAAGTAAATAGTACAATTGATTTCCATTGTTGTGTTATGGATTGAGTGGGGAGGGGTGTTTGGTGATGATGAACACTGTTACACCGCGCAGAAAGAGGAAGGTGGGGATGTGAAAATGTTCCTAACCCAGAGTTCACCGCTCTCTGTCTGAATGAAAAATGGCATTGTCTCCCCCTTTGCCCTGCACTGATTGTTTCCTCCATAAATCCCCTTTGAGATTGTGTAATTAATTGAATGCAGCTTATTTGTCATTAACAAACCGCTGCCTAATGCTTGAGATTATGAGGAAACCATGGTACAGTCAATCTATTAATCATCTCGACTATTTTCCAAGAAAAACCTTCACAGATGAACAATTCAAGTCATTCTTCATTCTCAACGACTTTGCAGTTTGAAAACTTTAACTTAGTGGCAACTTGCTGCGTTTCTGTTGAATCATTTCCCATTTGGTAGTGGCACAAATATATGCCACAGTCAGCCAAGTGCCAACTGCCCTTTGTGTCCAAAAGCTCCATAAAGCAATGGTATGAGTCTGAGCTGTGTTTGATTAAAATTTGAGGGTAAACCCAGGTCAGACCTACTGAAGTTTGGGCGTACAATGACTCTGGCATACCCCATAGACATTTTTATGAGCAGTGCTGCCGGGGCAGATTGGATCAGCCAAGCAAAGGGCATGCAACAGAGATGTATGCCACTTCTGGCAAGGCGCCCCAACTCTCCCTAGGCCCTGTGTCATTCATAAACATGACGGATTAGCTGTGATATTCCTCCATTTACAACATAAGCGAACAGAGTGGGGAGAGGAGAATGAAAGCAGAGAGTGTGTGTTAGTGTCAGATGCCCCTTAGGGCTACTGCTAAAATGGATGGGTAAAGACGGAGATGAAAAGGCGAGATGAGGCAGGAAGGGCGGAGACTGGGCCTTTCTCTGCAGGCCTGGCTGAGCAGCAAGCCAGGCACAGAGCTGCATTTACCCCCGCCCCCTCGCCCCCCACCCGCCCCACACCTCACTGTACACTCTCCAGTCAGCTCTGCAGATGCTCTATACTGTGACACCTGAGGGACTCAAAGAGCATTTCCACATCTGCCTTCCACATATAATCAGGCCTTTCACCGCTCTGGCTCCATTCTGACTGCACCCTGCGCCTGTACTCCAATGGCTGCAGGTTTTAAAAGATGCTTTGTGTCAGAAACTCTGCCTTAATCTGTCTTTGTCTTCTATTGCCTGCTCCACCAGCACCACAGCCTTTTTCAGCCTTCACTTTGCATATTCCATTTGCTGGTTGTTACCTTGAGCAATGATTCCATTTACTTCAGGAAACACTGGGCCATTTATTTTCGGTTTGGGGTGTGAGGAAAGAATCTGTTCTTGTCATTTTATCTGCCATCAGCATTATTTTGATCATTATTAGTAATACTCAAAGTAGAAAGTAGAAACTATTTGACAGTGCTTTCAGCTATATGTTAAAGATTGATATGCTCAGCTTGATCAAAAGTACACATTTACTTGATGTAAGTATTAGTAAGTAGTAGGAGTTAGTAGTAATAGTAGGTAATAATGATCGTAGTAGGATGTAGTAATAGGTATGTGATAACAGGTAGGTGGTAGCTGTAGCACTAGTAGGGAAAAGTACATGTTATAAATTAAGTACATCTTTTATAGTATCACTTTTGTCACTCTTATATCTGCAGTATTTTTGTATTTTCTTTTGACAGAGCGTGTAAGCTGAGGTCACTGCCAGAAACCAGAGTCTGCAGGAGCCACAGATCTGCAGGGAGACCAGGTGAGTGTTTCCATGGGACAGAAGGCAGAACTGTGAGGCGCTGTCCTGCTTCATTAGTCTTTCATGTACTTCCCTCTCACATGCGCTTGGATTAGATTGATTATCAGTATAGACACTGCAGCTCAGGTTTAAACGTCTCTGGGTGGACCATCATTTGGAAATGTACTGCTTGTTATAGAGTTGTTAATTTTGGTCTATTTTGCATCATAGTTTTAGGTTTATGTCTAAATATAACTTTATATTTTTTTAAACCTTTGTAAAGACTGATCACGTCATTCTACAAGGTCATAACTTCAGGTAGAAGTCTAGTGCTTATATATGGCAATTGTTAATATTGAAAGAATCTTAAAACTTAAAATCCAAAAAGCCTTTGAGCTATGTATTTCTAATATTAAAAAGAAAGAAATAGTTTACCCGGAGTCCATTATTTTTGAAGATGTTTTTGTATCATTTGGATTAGAGATGCACCAATACATCTTTTTCAGTATCGTTACCGATTCCGATAATGTCGATCTAAGTATCTGCCAAGACAGAACTGATCCAAATGTATGGTGTAACTATGATTTAACTCTCATCTAACCACAGAACAGCCTTGTATATAAAAATTCAAACATTCTGAGACTTTCTGGCCTAACTATGACAGTGACAATCTTATCACATCGATTTACAGTATATGTCCAACCAGGATATCGACTGAATCAGTATTTGGAAGCCGGTATCAGCTCTAATATCCGATACCAATATAAAATTGTTGCATCTCTAATCCGCAGCGGCATTAACCCTAAACCAAATACCAAAGCACCTACATTTTGACCGAATATTTTTCTACTATACAATACTGCCCCCAGTCTATGGGCTCTTTGGACTCCTGTGATTTCATGTAATCCATCTTTTTAGAATTATCAGTCTGTTCACATCGTCTGAATCAAGCTTCTGCGTACCACCTCTGTCTAGCTCCTATGCCTACCTTCTAAACTAATATCACTGGTTCTTTTCATTTAGGAACCATCTGTTTATGTACACAACTTATGTTCAATATTCAGTATCAGTGGTAAAAATATGCTGCAGTTTACCCGATAGCAGGTTGTAACTCGGATAGTATCTCATTGTTTCCCGGCGTATTTCTCTAAACATTAATAACTTTGCGCATTTTCGCCAAGACATGCGCCAGATGCGTGCATGTGCTAGAACTCCTCCGTTTTTACATGGTGTCATCTTACTCGGACAACCACGGGTGACGGGTCGTACACATTTCTAAGCTTACATTTCTCTAGAGGAAAAAAAAAAGTCACACCAGCCATTTCAATGATTTATCTTACTAAAAGCTTGCTACAGGAGAGGAAAGTATAGGGATTATTCATGCTTGCTAACATCCTGTAGAGAAAAAAAAACGGCTCTTGGCTTTCAAAGAACCCTAATGGAAAAGATGGTTACATGAGGCTTTTCACCACAGTCGACAGCCAGTCTCTCAAAGTGTCTATTGGTGAAGATGGGTGTCACAGCAGGCAGTGGGTGGCATTATTTATTATGGAAATTATTATATTGAAGCTTCATGTTTGCAGATTTGACAGCTAAATTTGAACCTCCAAGTTGATGATGAGAACGTGGAAGTTTTCAAAGGAGTTTTAGTCTCAAAGCGTTTCAGGTTAGATGTACTGAATGTAGAGACATGTACATAGGCCAGGGCTCTACAGTGCGCCCATTTCATTTGCATTTGCGAGCAAATATTTCGTCGTGCTAACGAGGAAAATAAAACAGTCGCACCTGTGCGAGTGCTTCTGGAGCACAATAAGGAGCTGCGCACAGACGCAACGTGACGAGTTAAACGTTTTACATGTATCAAACATTTGGGGCGCACTCACTAGGAGTTCAGAATTGTGCCCAAGCCTGGATCGCCCCTAAAGCGCGACACGCCCAGCGCGAGCGCAACCGAACCGTGCCCGGGCACGACACCTCCGACCGCGCACGACCCCAGCATACGAGCTCCGGGTGTGCGGGATATCGCTCATCCGCTTCAAAACACACCCACTTCCCCTTAAACGAGGAGCAGCACCGCAGCAGACCCACACCTGTCCCACCGCTCAGTAGATTCCCCTGTGCAGCTGGACTTCCCTCTCTAAAGCGAGAGCTTTGTCTCGGTCTTGTCTCGGACTCAAGCGCATTTGGACTCGGTCACGTCACGGACTCGATGTCTGAATACTGAGTGCATCATATTTCATTACAGCCGCTGCTGTCGCCAATAAACTTGTACCAGTGTGCGGGACCTGTGCGCTGGAGCCCGTGGACACTGCACCGCCAGCACACGGCTTGTCCACAGCTCCACCCTCAGCGTGCGTCACAGGGCAGGTTAAATCTGCCCTGTGGAAAAAAAACAAATTTTATGTCAGTGTCTGCACAGAGCAGAGCTACGGCACAGAGCAGGCGTTATGTGGGCTGAACTTTTGCCAAAGAAAATGCCAAATAAATCTGTTTGTCACAACTCCAGGAATTTGAAAATACAGGTTTAAAAATTCTACCCACTTTATTCACATCGAAGCAGTTTTGTGTAAAGTGCCAGTGGAAGTTCTCTTAAAGAAGAGGTTCTCAAACTGTGGGTAGTGTTGTGTTTTAGTTTTAGTTTTTCCTCGAGTGATGCAGAAAAGAGGAGCCACTGTCTGTGTGAATGTTCTTGTCTGTTCGCTTAGGTCCAAAAAGGGGCGCAGAGTGTTTCAGTGCAGTACAGTCTGTTTGGCTTATTTTAAGTCTAAATGAATATTAATCAGATAAAATGGAGATAGACTGATTAAAAACACACTGATTGTGCAGGAAAAGTACAGTCATAATTCTTTTGTGTTTTTTGTATAAAATTCATTCAAATAAGTTGGTGTGCGCAAGTTCTGCACTGTAATAAACGTTCAAAACTAAAACCTATTTGTGCCCCCATTTGTTTTTCTGTGCTCCTAAAATTTTTGACTTAGGGGCACATGTGCTCCTGAACAAAAAAGTTAGTGTAGAGCCCTGACATAGGCCTGCAGCCATAATGCATTGCTGTTGTAATATTGTGATACATGTTAATACTGAATACTACTTTACAACCTGATTGTCTTCATGGAGGTTATTGCTTTAACTGGAATGTTCCACTGTATAGCATTAAACATTAAACTATTAAAAATACCTTCACTATCATGCATTTTTTCATGCACTGATACGACCTGTAGCTTCACCTGGAGGCATCACCTTCTTGTATGTAAGATAGATGTTTAGATGATATATATTTTGTTTTAAAAATTACCATTTATTGTATATTATTGTGACAGGCCTACTCTGACATATAACGGACTACTGCATATCCAACAACCTACTCTTGCCACATCTCTCAGGCCAAGGTTATTTCTTGCTAAAATGTGAGCATCTTCACGTATATAAGTTTTTAAAATCATTAGAAAGGCTGAAAATGATTGCACAGCAGCAGCCAATTAATCCACAAAAAGTTAGTTTGGAGTGGAGCTAAGATCAAAGGTACGAGCGCTAACATCCCACGGCTACCTCGAAGGGAGCACCCCTACTTCATTTAGAACCCACTACTTCACATGCACCTAATTGGCCTAATTTAGAAAGTACAATTCAATTATTTTAAGAAGAATCACTTTGTGCTATGTTATCACTATACATCCCTCGTTCACTGTGGCCATTATGAGAAAAAGAGGATGAAAGCTATTTGAGGACAGATCATTAAATATGTTTGCCTAACTTCCAAGCTTTTGCACATTCATGTTTTTGAATTTTACTGAATTTGATGAAGTATGTGAAGCTAGCTGGAACTGGCCAGAATATGTCATAGACGACTTGTGTTTGAGTTTTGGTAGCTGTTAGTTTGAGGTCAAACACAGTGTTGATGTCTGTTTACATACCAGAAGGGAACTATTTAAGATTAATAATATTACAATGATGGAGGGTCTTTAAAATGAATGCTCTGAAAATCCTTGTGTATTTTTAAATTTTGTTGAATGTTTGCCAACATTGTTGACAATAAATCTGTAAATTGGACTGTATTCAAGTTACTACACTTGAGTAGCAATAGTCACTGGCACATCCTGTACCCTGGCAGTGTGAGACAGCTGACATAGCATGTTTGTTGCCATGTTTGTTTTCTCTAATTGCTAAATCCGTCTGTCAGTCAGACGCATATGGTTCCAAGTATTGTAAAATTGTCTTGTCTTAGCTTGCCAGTCAATAAATATCAAGAAATATTGGTAATGTATTCCATCCTCTTTAGACTTGCTTGTAGCCCTGTTTATGCTTATTGCTTGAGTCCTGGTTTAGTCTTGGCTGTTTACATTTGCCAGACTTTAATAATTTTATATTGTATTGTATTATAGTATATATTGTATATTGTATTATAGTTATCAAAATAACAGCATTTTCTCAGTCCTAGACTGAACTTTTAATAAAAAACAAAGTCTGCCTATATAAATAAACCCTGCTCTCTCTCTGTCTCAAGCATAAGGCTTTGATGGGAGCGTTGCACCGTCCGTACAAATTGAAACGATGCATTCTGTTTTTCCGTCACAGGAGAGCGGCTTCCCATTTTCCGCTCCCACTGTCGAGTTGGGCTCAGCTGCATAAGTTTGCTACGCTGTGTGCGAGGAACAGGAAATGGCTGTTGACAGCATAATGGGGGCATGAGGAGGCAGTATAAATCCTTAATCATGCCTAAATCATGAGGTGGAGCACTCTGATGCTCATATATTCTAATGGAACCAGTGGGGTGTTTTATTTTTGGGAGCTAAAACATTTTGATTTTACTTAAAAGTGCACTTTGTAACTCATCTGGTGAAGAGTCCCTTGTGTCAAGGAGATGTTATTGTTATGACCTGAATGTTCCATAGTAGAGCATTACATTTTTTCTACCTTTTAAATAAATTATCAGATGTTTTTCTTGATTACAGAGTCACATCTCCATTGTTTTGACCTGTAATATGGCCTGGCAGTATCACCTGCTTATCTCCAAAAGAATCATAAGATTAATGCCATACTGTGAAACATTCTGGGCAAATAACATAACATTTCTATAAAGACAAGCAAGTAGGGGACCCTCCGCCAGAAAAGATACATGGTACACCTTTAACTATTTGTAGATTAGAAAGTTGAACTCGAGTACAGTCGAATATTTCACTATACATAATCACATTCTGATCAGACCTTGTGCCTGTTTGGAGAGATCTTTGTACTATATTCAGTGCTTTTCATTGTAACGTTGCTTCTGCTGCCCTAATTGGTCAGTCTCATTTGTTCATTTGTGACTGACAGGCGATTTAACCAGTTACAGCGACGTGTGAACTCTCCAATGAAGCGGCTGTCTTTTATTACCTCTTGAGGCCACATAAAGCCGCTTTAATAAAATCAAAGGGGAACTCTAACAGACATTGTAATATCAATCTTTTGCCTTATTATCAACTGTCAAATGACTCTAAATGAACGGTTGGATATAAGGACATTTATCTTTCCATCCAACCATTCATTTGGAGTGATCTCACTGAAAGACTAACAAAGTAACCAATAAAGCCACATCAAACTATCCCAGTTGTTATTAACTTGCCTAAAGACACATTTTGCACTATAGAGGAACTTATGAAATAGCGCTCTCTCATTGATTCTGTCTCTCCATTTCCCAATCCCCCCACAGTCATTTTCAATTACAAGGCAAATCAGGACGACCTTAACTCAAAGACATGAGCCGCATATGAGGCGGGTCACCTGCTACAGTAGTTAATCAGAACAAAAAATGAGAGACCTGTACACCGTAGTGACAGGAATAGTGTATTTGACTGGAAACATCACCGTGTTTTGCTTTGTTCACTTTACATGCAAATTGCTGCCCTGAGCCCAAAAAGTTCATTACCACTGACACTTTTTTATCAGGTCTGAAGCTGATCTGAATTCTAATACTTATACAACACACTTTGGCTTTTTTGCTGCTACTACTTCTGCTTGGAGAATAGCAATTACTACAATGTTCTTTTCCTTCATGGTACCAGGCATCACCCCCTGTAGGGAACTTCCCACAACAGATGCTATACAGTCTATTCCACAGTCCATTGAAGCCCAAATGAACTAAATGAAGAGTCACTTTATATGTATTAGGCCTGCTGCTGTATTTTGGTTATTTATTTAGCTGTTTGATAGCACTCCACCACATTCAAACGCCACTATAGGGGGTAAAACTATTTTTTTAACCACAGAGCTGATGTAGTTTCATGATAGAACTGCTCAGGCCAGGCTGGGAGCATGAAAAAGGCAGTGTTTATTTGGTGTAAGAATGTGATGTTTCATAAAAAGCTATTTCAACTTGTTAATAATGTATGATCTGTCGCCATGGAAACCAAACTTGCTGTAAATCCTGGGGTAGATCGACCTCACAGTGCAGTGTCATGTCACTGCAGGCTCAAGCTCAACACTGAAAACTGTAAACCTGGGATGCACTTTCTAGAGTCGTATTGTTCTAGTGCAATAAGCCCCCAGCAGGCTGGCTTTTATATTGTGTGTGTAATAGGCACTCACAGATAAATAAGCTGTTATTGTCCCGGGCTATTTAATTAAGTGTTGCAATAACAAAATAAAGAAGGTAACCAAACTAGCCAACCAAGAGGTCACTTCTCACATAATGTTGTATGAAAAAATAATGAAAATGTACTAATAGCAATGTTTTATTTCATGAGTTACTAGGGTTGTTAAAGGTCCTACATTATGTCAAATTAAATCTTCTGAGTGTTAAGCCATGTTAGAAGATTGTTAAAAAAACATGTTTTGTTTCATTCACACATGTTTGACTAACCCTTTATTATTAGCCTGTCTACATTTCCAAAGCTCAAAATGCTCTGTTCCACCTTGTGATGTCATGAAGTGGTAGTTTTCAAGTTAACAGCTACATTTGACCTTTTGTTCAGTAGAAATGGGCAATTATCAGACTGAAATTGTGCAAAAGATTCTAGTGAAGGTGTATGGAGTTTAAAAACATGATGGAGCAACTTCCTGCATTACCACATGACATCACGCGGTGGAGCAGCGTGTTTTCTGTTTGAGAGAAGAATTCAGCCAAAATATGTAGGATGTATGTGTTAAACATGTGTAAATGAAACAAAACACAACTCGAGGTATGTTTACGATGAGGAAACGACATTATAACAGAAATTAGAATTGTAATATGAGCCCTTTCAAAGCAGGTTTGGGCACATTTCTGGGGAACGGTAATATCTTTTGGCACTATGGCTCACTGCTAACTAATCTTATGTGCATTTTTCTATCCAGTTTTTTGGACTGCATTCCGAATATTTCTTCTGGACGTCCCCTCTTTTCATTCGGGCTCAGTTGTTGACTGCGATCATCCTGAACTCACCTTCCGTACGTCGATGCGAGATGAGAGCAAGCAGAGGGCGCAAAATGGAAATGGTAATAAACATGCTAATGGTAGTCTGCGCGCTGGGGAGAAAAAGCTGCTTCAAGCTTCCCCTTGGCAACCCGACTGTATATTGTTGTGTGTATGTGTGTGTGTCTGTGTGTGTGTGTGTGTACGTGCACGCGAGGCACGAGTAAACAGGAAAAGCTGCAAGTGAACGTGCCACCTTTCCCTTTCAATCGGCCTCTGGAGACAGTGCAAAGGGCCTTTTGTTGGCTCATTGGTGAGATAAGATGTGGGGACAGGGAGGAGAGGCGGGGGCTACGCAGAGTCGCCGAGCCAGCTTTTTTCTGCTATAGGATGGAAGCACCCCTCTCAATAGGAACTCATTTGCCATGTTGTGTAATTGTAGCACAGAATGGAACACACCTCATTCAGGCCGCCCAAGGCTTTTTCTGAGCCATTTTCTCTATTCAAAACCAAACAAGTCGTGTTTTAGAGAGATATTAGGCCGCCTTTTGAGCTCAGGGCCACGCGTATTTGCCTCTGAATGGGATGTTTTGTGTAATCAAGATAATTTTTTTGCACCGCGCCCATTATAAAGGAGGCTCCCGTCAACAGACTTGATATTTGTCATTTGACTTTTATTCTCGCTGCTCTCGGAAGGTAAACAAAGTGGGTGACCTTTAGCGCCCGGCCTGTTATTGGTTTGTGTGGAGAAGTGCGGCGCATTAACCCAAGCTAACAGAAGGTGTCAGTTAAAAGGTGCTTAGCTAACCGTCTAGCCGTCATCAACATATGCAGGGTAATCATAAGAATTATTCTCATGTTACACGGTCACTTGAATATCTCCACTCAAGTACAAGAGATGAAAAATGACTGATTTGAAAATTATTGCTGAGCTGTTCCATTAAACTACCACAGGCTGGAAATGGATGTCTATTTGCATAATTTAACTGGCATCTTAATTATTGTGTCAGGAATCTGTATGCAAATGACTTAAGTCACTTAGAGAGGGGAAACTTACTTAGCTAAATGGCTAATAGACTGAATCTTATCAAGTTAGAAAATAAAACGTGAGTGTAGCCATAGTAATTTGATCTCTGTGTCTTCCTCGTGGCTGTTCTTTCTCACTGGTTACTCAAGTAAATCTTCTACCTTTATTTAACCATATTTGCACCAAACAAATTCAGTTTTTTCAGTAGAAATATTAGTGTACAATGCTAACAATACTATGGCAGTATATATTCAATACAAATTTGAATACCACATTAAAGATGGTAATAGCACCTTTCAACCATAGACTGTATAACTGTATAAAGCAGTGGTCTGGTGTAAAGAGTGTGATGTAGGGAGACCAGATATTAAAAAAACAAAACAAAACAAGGGACACACCCGAATTGGGATGTGGGTTTAAATAAGATTGTGAAAAGAGAGCATAACATTGTCCATTCTTGACTCATTTGTGGGTCAGTATAGACTTTTGTTGGTGCATTTTTAGCCTTATCGTCATTTCCATGGACACTTTTCTGTATTTTAGCAAAGCAAATGATAATATATTCCACTGTTGGTGGGTATCAAATTGGTCAAAACTAGGGACATCTGAGACAGTATCAAACTGGGACAAATGAATGGTTTTGGATATGATGGGACACAGGGCTCAAACTGTGACTGTCTCGGGTAAATAAGGACGTCTGTTCACCCTGGTGTGATGTCATCCATAGCATTTAGCTCCACTCAAATGAAGCTCATGAGGCTAGTAGTTATAGGAGCAAATTTGGAGCCCAGTTAGATATTAGGAATAAGAATGTATTTACGGACAAAATAGCTAAACAACAACATTAGTATTGGGTAAATCATAAACATTTTATTACCAAAATAACTAAGCTTACTGCAGCAGTCACAGAGTAAAGTCAGTTGGAATCAGAGTGACTTCCTCTTTGGAATGCAGTGGCTAATGAGTTAGCTATGTCCCTACAGTATGTTTTCAACTCAAAACAGTAGCGGTTTATTATTATTATAATTTGGATTTAGGCTAGTTTGTGTAAAGATCATTGTAGGCCATTCAAAAACTATTCTGGAAAAGTCCAACTTAAAAAAAAAATCAGGATTGATACTGCAGATAAGGGCTAGTTTTGATACTAGTTTCAGTATTAAGTAGTACTTTTTAACAACCTTATCCTATACATTATCCCTCTCTGTACAAGCAAGTCTCTTTGACACTGTGTCCAAAACATCCACCAAAGTTCTATCCATTATCACTATTACTAACGAGGAATACGTGACCATCTTCAGCTCTGCCTATTGTCTCCCATGTGTGAGTTTTGTCAGATGCCCTCCCTTATCGATTTCTTTTTTAAAATCCAGGCATCGTGTAACTTGCTGTAAGAGTTTGTTGGTGTCATATTTGTGTTAGGATACAGAAATGCAGAGGACAGGAGAGACAAGAGTAAAACCTGGGCTTACCTGGGTTAGCTGGGAGGGAATGCGCATGTTAGTAGGACAGTGTTTCTGCAGTGTAAAGAGACCTACCACGTAAAACAGTGAGTCTGGTGTTAGCGCTGATCTCTCCAACACTATTGGAGGCAACGCATTCATATATGGCTTCATCTCGGGGCGTGCGCAAAGGCTGAATTCTGAGCACGGAACCAGAGCCGTCGTCGAACTCTATCACCTGCAGGTGCGAGAAACAGGATATGTTACAGGAGATTTTTTGTTCACAATTCTGCAAGGACCCTTCACAGGAAATTAGAGTAAAGAAAATACATGAAAACAGTACTATATATAGGACATTTGGCTGATGGGGACTGACACAATGAGCTCCCTGTGACGAACAAAGCTGCTTTAGTTGTGACTGTTGTGCTTGTACTGTATATTTTAATGTGTTTGGGTTTCAGTAATGTTATCTAAATGTTGATATTAACATTAAATTGCAGTAGACCTGTCACAATAACAAATAACGAAAGTACCATATATTGCTGTAGTAACTATAAATCATTAATGGTGATATTGAAACTAATTTATGTCACTGATACAATAACTCAAGAGCAAATTTAAACCACAAAAATGATTCTAAATGTACAATATTTTTAAAAAATCACACAAAAACACTTTAATACATAGTTTGCATCTGTAAAACATCATGGAAGTTATTCATTCAACCTTTTACGGCTTAAATTTGAAAAACGGCTTAAAAAAAAAAAAAAAAAAATCCTATTAAAGAAAATGTACATGACACATATTGACCCCAAAAGTACACTTTTCCAGCTTTCGTATATTAAATGATAAGTCGATATAATTATTATCGTGACAGGCCTAGACATTAGATTTTTAGTTCTCCTGTGTTGGACTGGCTTAACTGGGTCAAAACAATAATGCATCTAACTTTAAGAATGGGGAGGCTTAGACTGATCCAGAATATTGTACTTAATGTAAGGCTACGAGAATTTGAAATGTTCCCCACTCTTAAAGTTAAGGTTTTGTCTTTTTAAATGCATCACACTGGCTTGGGTTAATGGGACAGAAACAAGCACAGACAGTTATAGGTGGCCTGGTAGAACATTACGGACATTGTACCATGAAGTGAAGTAGTGGTACAGAGGACAGAACCAACTGTATTGGACGGACGACACATAAAATGCTCACAAACAGGTGTTTGTTATAGCTTATTCAGCAATTCTCGCATGCTACAATTTTGGTATACTCACTGATCTTAGAAAGCCCTGTGTCATAACTCAATGTCTTTTAAGCATAGAGGTAGATTTGAATAAAAATCGGCCTGAGCCTCACATGCACACTCCCTCATCCACACACAGACGCACACACATACTACAAAGACTACAAACAGTTTAAATTCCACAGTATTTCAGAGTATTGGTTAACCAGTTATTGCTGCAGGCTGGCAGTGCTCAAGCTGATAGCAGTTAAGTGTGGCACCCTTTCAAAATAAAAGCCAAGCTGTGAGAATTAGAGGATGTTGTGGAGGAAATGTGACTGTTAGAAGATGAGGAGCATTGCCTGATGGAATGAGCAGGAAATGATTGCAGCTAGCAAACCCTGCATGGCATTCTGGGAGGGAGACGTATCACTTAAGCATTCAGTATGAGTGATCCGAATGCAGTGAACTCTGATAAGATTAGATTTTTGTGGCATGGGATGTAAAAATTCAAAGGCCTTTGCTGCAATGGAGCAAGCAGCAGTGGCAATGAGGGCAGAATGTGATGCTAGGATGGGTTCTACAACTGACACAGAAATTAATAGAAATCTTATCAGTGTTCTGCTGTGGTTTGTTATTTCTCATGGGTATGGAGCAGTGCCTCAGCCCGTATGTGGAGAGTTGGACATGCATTAAGATAAAATGCCACAAAGCAAAAGGCTTTCTGGAGCGAAAGAGCCATTTCTCTTTTCACTTTGTAAAGCTGGCAGTGGCTGTGATGCTAATGTAACTATCTAGGTCACATGTTTACAGTTGTATTGATCTTTTTGGGGCTTTCTTTTTATTCATTTACAAATCTGCCCTCAGATCTTGTGTAAACATGCTCATTAAACCTCATTCATGTTTAAGTAGCTGGCCAGCGAGGCTGTTAGAAGCTGCTAATGCGTGGTGGCAAGTCAGCGGCTTGGATTATGTGCAAGCAGAGCCAAAAGCAGTGCGGGAGCATTCTCTTTGTCGAGCATTTTACATCAGAACAATAGACCTAATACCTCAAATCTCTGGTTGCTGACTTTCTTCCCCTTCTTGTTCCACACAATCTTCGGCCGAGGGTCTCCTGTGGCTTGGCAAATGAAAGAGGCCACGCCCCCTTGCACGCCTGTTTGGTCATTGGGGGTTCTTAAAAACTTTGGTGGTGCTGCAAAGACAGGGAAAGAAAACAGAACAAAAATAGTCTGATTAATCTCTTATCAAACATCACGCAGTAGAAAGAATCTAAGTAGCAGATTTCAGCATGTGGCCGTTAAGAGGATTGTGTGGATCAGGAGCTGAGATCACGAGTTAAAGGGGCCTTGGGAATGGTTATATGAAATCCTCCAAATTAAAATCAATTTAATAGAGAGCGTATCCAGTCCAGTAGCAGACATTACTAATCTCTAAATGCCATGGCTTTGAATGGTTAACACACTTCACCTGATAAGGGCCTGCTGCTCTCTGATTGGCAAAAAGAGCCTTTTGGAGCTCCTAATTGGTCCCTGGTTTGTACAAAGTGACTCAAGTGTGAAGACAAATGGGTGAAACTGCTCCAAATGTTTGGGAGTTGAGGTGAGACAGTACAACAGTGTTTGCTTTGTCTACATGCAGCGTGGACATCCCAGTGAGCGGTAATGGTGGTTACATCACTGAGGCACATGGGAAATGGCACTTGTTCATGTGTGTCTGTGCTGTTTCTGTTTAACGCATTGTACTACTGACAGTGTAGCCACCAGCAAAATCTGATGGATTATTTTTGTGCTTTTATTCCTTGAATATTATTACTTGAAAAGTAGTTTCAGTTTCTATCTCTGAAAAATCAAAACACATGAAAGTAATTTGTAATCAAAGGAACCTGTCTCTCTCTGATGATATTTTGATTGTGAGATTAGACTCCTTCCTTATTCGTGATGATCAAACGTGTTTAATTTTAGCTATAATAATATAATACTGTGATAGTGCTATATCAGACCTCCTGGTATTTTCTCTGAAGCTGGGGCAGTGATTCCATCTGCCCTGCTTTGCACCAACTGGCTTTTATCAATCACTGGAGCAGGCCATTAGGGGCCACACAGCTGCAGTGGTCCCAGCCGTGTGAGCCCTTCATCTGACTGAGAATGTGATTGTACACACTGATTTCCCCTCTTAGATCGAGGCGACCAGTGGCGGCGAAAAAAGCCCCCAGACTGAGGCACAGATTAACCTGCAGGATTCTCAGAGAAGCCACAGAAGATGTGTGGTCGGCTATCAAAAGGGCAAACTGATAAACAGGCCGGCAGCTGGGCTTTCACTGGGCAAATGAGACGAGAAGTCACCTGACCACCATCTCCTCATGCGTGATACTCGTGCGTGCACACGGTTTAGCTAACACATTTAACTGGTGGACAGCATGCTTGACACAGTGTAATTTGTGCTCAGGAAAAAGCACTATTATATCTGCATTTGCGCTTTATCTCACTGACTTGGCTGGGTGTGGCATCCAGCCAAGAGGGCTCTGATGGGTAATTGATATGCTATTGGGGCTGTTTTCGCTCAGGGGGCCATCCATTATGGCTTGGTGCATCTCCCCATGGCGGCTGTGATAGACTGCTACGACATGTAGGAGAGATCAGCGCTGGAGGTGAGGCGCGGAGGGCGGGGGAAGTCATCGCACAATGGGGAGTGATTGAAGCGTGACATGGAGGTAATGGTGTTTTCACAGACATGGCGCTGATATCGCCATCATACCCCCATTTTAAGGCGGCCCTGACAAACATCCATTTTGGCCCAGTCCTCGTATGGCTGGAGGTAGACAGTGGCTGATTGAAACCACGCTCTGCTCAGGACAATGCCATGGCGATCATTCTGTGACAGCCCCATGAGCAATATGCTGTGTGGACAACACACACTACCCATGACCTTTGCTTTGTAAATGAGTTTTAGTGACTGCGAGGGCAGCTTTCCATTTGCAAGCTGTAACATGTGGAATAGAAACGTGTTTGAAATGCTATTGTACATGATGAGGGCATCACCCTGGAATCATGCGGTTTTCTTCGATGCATCCAAGTTTGACTTTATCAGTGATTATTTTGTGTCAGGATTATTAAAGATGCAATGTAGTCATTTTCAACAGTTTTTTTGTTCTTCTGTGAAACAGAGTTGGAGAGTTGGGCATGTGAGCTGTATTGAGCTATAGAGTTCAGAGCATCTCGTGCGTCTGTGTTCATTAGTTTGTTTGATATCGGATTAATTCCAAGCCAATCACTGAATTTAAATAGTGTAGAGAAACAAGGTCACAGTCCCATTCATCATCTGAAACATTTGAAATCCTCATGATTTCTCCACATACATGGACTAAAGTTTGATTTGCAGAACCATTAAATGGATGAATCAAAGAGTGAGCAGAAGAACATTATAAGAGCCACTTTCTGCTAGAAGCCTATTCTGCAGACACCAGTCCAAGACAGCTCGCTTTTCACAATTATACTGACTGACATATTCAATTTCATTTGCATGAAAAGGGCCATTTCCCCTCTGAATCTTTAACTTGCAGGGTGAGGTGGGGTTGTAGAGACCGATAATTAATCCTAACACATGGTGTGGCAGTTGGCAAATACTGTGCTCCGTTTTGGACATGCACGTGGGAGAAAGAAGCGTTTAAAGATGCCATTAACCTTGTTGGATATGTCTAAGCTGTAGCATATCAGGGCTGTAATACTGAAACATTGTTTTGCCATAATTGACATTAAGTGGACTAAAAGGAGCTCATCTTCATGTGGATAAATGTACCAAGACCCTGGGCCAGTCCTCAGGTGAGGTCAGGTACTTTCAAGTGTCTTCATTTCTTTGGGAAGTTCATGATGACTGTTACTGCAGTTGACAGTGTGCTTTATAAAAACAAGCGCTTCTCTGCGGATTAATTATCTGTGTGTCTTCTGCTCAGAAGTGTCTGACCCATTGCCAAGAAAGAAAATATGGAGATGGTGGATGTGAATGGAAAGATAAATACTGACTTACAAATATTGAAAAAGTGTGGAGATAAACAACACATACTAATCATGAGGACTGGCACAGCTCAACTCTCTATCTGCAGCATTACGATAATATTCTATCTTTTGTGATGCTGGAGAAACAAACTACACATTGTATACGCTCACAAAGGGTCTAGGCAGGGAAACGGAAAAGAAACGGGAGCTTAATTAGAGCTGCTGGCTGATTTGCATTGCGAGCTCATCGGTAATCTCGCCTTAAATGGAAGCTGAAATTCTTATTGCAATTAGTGATCACTTGAAAAGGGATATGGCCCCCGAATGATGGTTAATTACAGGATCAGGAATAGTACATTAATTCAGTGCTGAGTTTTAACGCAGTGCAATGATGGGGACCCGCTTCTCCATCAATATTGTGCTGCTTGTCACACATAATGAAGTTGATAATACAAGGCTAACCCCCTCCCCACATGCCTAAATGTGCTGTTTAAGCTAAATTCATAACACTCATTATGCTAAGCTAATTCAATAGAATATACAATGCTGTTAATGACAGATTAATACTGTGGGTGCGTATGGATATTATGTTGCATCTCAGGCTGGGGTCAGAGTCTGTGTTTTGGCTCATAAGATGCTGATGTTTTCCTGTAGGGCTGCAGGATGAGACACAGTAACTGCAGTTTGACTTATATAATGACCACTCCAACAACACAATATCCCTTTGTGTCGATGGGGCCAAATGTTGATTTGATATTTGGCCTCCTCTATTTAAAGGTGCACTGTGTCAGTTTGTCTCCATGGCAATGATAATGCATTGGTTTAAATTATCCACAGTATGGTACTAAACTAATTTGCCTTGTGTTTACTCAGCTACAAATGTTACTTGGTGCTGACAGATATCTTAAAAAAGAGGGCGCCCCTAAACAAATCAAACTTTTAATTCAGCTTGCAAGTCTCCATGGACGTTCTTAAGCTTATGGCCGTACTGTGGAACATTCTAGACAAATCTCCATTTAGACAAGCAGGTGACAGACCCTCTACTGGGCAAGTTACCCAGTGCACCTTTAAAAACGTCAATGCTAAAGAAAGTATAATCTTTGTATTTATTATTTATTGTTAGGGCTGAACAATTTGTGAATATATTTCATTGTGATTTATTTTTTAATGTGATTTTTTTTTTTCCAGTACAAGTGATAAAAGCTATGAGCTGATGAACTAATGCAAGGATCACATGTATTTCCGAGGTGCTCCACTGTGTTTTTAAACTCCATCCAACTTCACTAGAATCATTTGGATGGTTTTGGAAATTCCAGTCTCTAGTTAATAAAAGGTAAGAATTATCTGTTAACTTGAAAACTATTACTTCATGACATCACAAGGTGGAACAGAGCATTTTGAGCGTTGGAGATATAGCTAGACTAATAATAAATGATTAAAACGTGTAAATGAAACAAAACACAACTCCATTTATATTTTTGAGAAGATAACATTCTAACAAGGGAGGCAATTTTGTACAATATAGGTTCTTTAATCTTACAATTCAATTTCTTGTCAATATTTTACCCTAAAAAAGTTGCACAATCATCCAGTGAAGCGACCTGCACTTCACAAAGTACCCAGCGCAGTACCGGGTCATGCTTTGGGGCTTTAGAGCTGGGAGCACAAGCCACTTTCTCACTCAGACAACAGCTTCAAAAGGAATGCGTTATGCAGCAGTCCTATGTTGAACGTACTGACAGGTACTTTGACAGGACGGCAGGGGAACCATGCAGCCGCTCTCTGGGGTCTTAGAATATTCTCACTGGAGGAGGGAACTACATGAATAAATCTGAAGGAGCATAGCAACAGAGCAGCAGGGAAAGAACATATTAAACCTGCTATATTACAATTTTAAAAAGGTTGCCACAGCGTTTATGTATTAAATAACAATTTTATTTGACAGTTTTGGGCTACAGCTTGTTTGAATAGATTAGGGGTGTTGGCATGAATCTACTAGACTATTTGTGGCCAAACCTCCTCAAAGCCTGATCCTGTCAGATCTCAGAAGCTAAGCAAGGCTGGGCCTGGTTAGTGCTTGGACGGGGGACCGCTGGGAATTCCAGGTGCCACAGTGGCAAAAACTGTTGAGTGTGAGTGTTGGTTGTGATCGGAGGTGCCAGTGGTGCAGATTGTCTGCTTTGCTTCCGTCGGTCTGCCTCAGGACAGCTGTGGCTACATTAGCTGCTTACCACCACCAGGTGAATGTGAATGAATAATGCACCAAATTGCAAAGCGATTTGAGCATCAAGAAAAGCGTTGTATAAAACTAATGCATTATTATTATTATTAGAGAACTATATATTTGTGAACCAGGAAGTGTACTGTTAGCATGCTAGTTGTTGTTAGCATTACTGCAATTCTACAAGCTGAAAAGTGCCTCCTTGTGGTGAATGTGAACTATGTTATAAATGCATTAACAAACTGAGGAATAATTTTGAGCCAGTGCAAACCGTTTAAGATAAACTTAAGATGAATAAATGAACTCTATTTTAAACATGTACAATATTTATTATCATTGAACCTATTACTAACAATCACTCAGATTTTCTTAAAAAAAATGTGCATGTTTATAAAAAATCCAGCTCTGTATATAGTTCCTGTAAATATGTCCGTGTTTATAAGGCGTATGGTCTGTCCTTTCTAATGTCATTCTTTTCTTCTTTTTAAATGTTTTCCGTTACCAGACGCACAACCACAAACTGCTGCCCGCTCCCCTGGGAGACATTAGCGAGGTAGAGAGATCCAGTTTGTCACTTAATAAAACAGCCCACTCAAACAGATGGCATTGTTCAGAAACACCGCTGTGGCAAATCAGACACTCGAAAACCCCACTTCCCCACACCGCGGAAAGCTAACAGAAGGAAACATATAAATATTGAATTGCACTACTGTTGGTGCGAGACCATCTATCCAGAGGGGGAGAGAGAGACACAGGTGGAAAAATCGAGACCTCCTGTTGGATATTTTGAACATCTGGACTGTGGATGGAGAAAAAAACAAAAAAACTTAAGCTTCACTGTCAATAAGACTTAAAGGACCCATATTACACTTTTTCTGATCTATGATATAATGTTTCCTCATCACAAACATACCTGGAGTTGTGTGTTTTGTTTCATTCTCACATGTTTAAGACACAAATCCTCCATGTTTAGGCTTTGTTCTTCACTCTGTTCCACCTTGTGATGTCATGTGGCAACACAGGAAGTGCTCCAATGTGTGTTTACACTCCATGCACCTTTGCTAGAATCGTTTGGAAGATTTCAACCTTGGAATTGCCAATCCCTACTGAACTAAAGGTAAAAGGCAGCTGTTAACTTAAAAACTACTACTTCATGACCTAACAAGGTGGAACAAACCCTTGAGGTGTAGACTGACTAATAATAAGGGGTTACTCGAACGTGTTAATGAAACAAAACAACTCCAGGCATGTTTTTGAGGAGGTAACAACATTATACCATTGCTTAAAGCTCACAAGAGTCACATTTGCGTATTATAGGACCTTTAATTTCTCTCTTCTTTCATTTATCACATTTGTTTATAATACACAATACTAGCTTTGAACAATGTGTGACGGTTAGAGAGCAGAAAAAACACTGGAGCAACAAGTATGAAATTTGGATTTGTTTTTCTTGTTTGTTTTCAGTCTAGGGGGGAAAAGCGAAAGAGAAAAACGTAGATAAGTAATTCTAATTGTGCAGGCTTACTCTGTTTGGTAGTCTGCGCAGTCTATTTGCAAAAAGTTAATTATCTGATAGGATAGGCAGTGGCAGGCACTAACACAGAAAGGCATTTGTTCATTCTGTTATCCACCAGGCAATGGAACGATTCATTAAATGGCAGTGCAGCAGGAAAATGGCCAATAGTTATCGCACCGAGCGGCAAAGACTTGAAAAGATTTTAAAAATGACAACGTGATAAACAGTCTGAGGCCATGTCAGCTAACAGTAGCATAATAACATGTGTAGATAGTGAAGGAAGCAGTATAAAATGTGCTTTAATGTGAATGACAAAAGAGAAGAGCTGGAGATGCCAATCTGCATGGAAACTTTAATTTTGTCTATAGAGGATAAAGTTAAACTGACTGTATCTGATTTTTATGGTCTTGAAAACCTTAAACGAAACTTATGCATTTTAAAAGGTTTGCAACAGTCCATCTTATTTTGCACTTTCCTAACACAGTTCTAGCATCCTAAATATTCACTGAGGAGATTATAAATGCATTTTTATAACTTTCAGAGGTCAGAGTTTTGCCGTCGCCTCATTGCTAACATCAACTCGCAGGATAACACGAAAGAAAATGCTTTAAAGGGGAACTCCGGCACGTTTGAAGCTAAAGTCCATTGCTAGAGGTGGTGGAACACTGTCAGAAGCCAAAAAACGACACCGATCAGTGTTTTCTAGGCGGAAATCTCGCTGTGGTAGTGAGCCTAACGAGACAACAAGCTTAAGTTGTTTTATAACGTTTCCAGACCACTAATGAGTGAGCAGGCATTGCGTTGTGTTAGTTAGACTTGTGGCTATATTGTAAGATGGGTTAGAAAGTGGTGTTAAGCCTCTTCTGTGCAAACTGCCGTTTTACGTGGAAGCTAAGAACTTGCCCAATTTACTATGGTAGCTTGTTGCCTTGACAGACTCACTACCACAGCGAGATCTCCGCCGAGGCAACACTGATCTGTGCCGTTTTTTGGGTTCTGACAGTATTCAACCACCTCTAGCAATGGACTTTAGCATCAAACGTGCCGGAGTTCCCCTTTAAGGAAGAAATGCCTCCTCCAATTTCTGTACACATTATTTTATTTTTTTTGAACGTATGGGTGGGTGAATTATTCCTGTCAAGCACTTTAAGAGTCCAAGTAAGCACTACATAAACTTACCACTTATTTTATAGCAACAGGGTATTCTCTTTCTCTTTTCGCTGCAGATAAAAATGAAATCAAAATGTACTATTTGACTTGATGTATCCACGGGGGAATTACTATGCCTGCGCCTGGCCTATTTTTGATGATAGCATAAACTTCATAGGATTGTCTTTACAGTCGACCACAGAGCGGAAAAGCTCGCCTCATATTTGTCTCAGTGGAAGCCAAGGGAGATTATGTAGCAAATCATTCCATGGATTCAGCGTTGTATATTTAAACTAATTTTATGGATAAGCCGTGCCAAGCAGTTTCTCCGAGATGCCAGTCGTCAGGCCATATGAAGTGACATGTTTCCTGCTCTGTGTTTTCTCAGACTACATGGCTACGGCCCAAAAAGCTCCAGTCTCCATGACATGTGGCTTCCTTCCATAAGCTCAAATGTCCTGTGAATTTCCAGTCGCTCAAGCTAACCACGTCATACCTAATGCATAGGCCCGTCACAGTTTTTTTGTAGCACGGTATATTGCTATAGAGAAATATTGCGTTAGGCGATACTATTGAAACCGAGCTGAGAGATATTTTGTATTTCCTGGTTCACAGAAGATAAAAATGCTTCATAATTCCCTCTAATATCTGTATACGTACATTGTAATTTTTATTTTTATTTATTTTTGATGTGTGAATGAATAGGTGAAGTAAGCATTACATAAACTTAACACTTATTTTATAGCAACAGTGTTTTCTCTTTTTGCTACAGATAAAAATTGAATCAAAATGTAGTATTTGACTTGTAGCTTTCTTCCATGAGCTCAAATTTCCTGTGAATTTCCAGCCGCTCAAGCTAACCACATCACACCTAATGCATGGGCCTGTCACGATATCATACTTTGTAACACGATATATTGTTACAGAGAAATATTTGGATAAACAATAATACTGAAACTGAGCTGAGATATATTTTGTATTTACTATATTTCTGTGTTTCTTATTTCTACTTGTGCATATATAAATGCTTTATTTGAGACCAATCTTTTGTTATTTTTGCTACTTATTTCAAAAGTATTTATTATATTTTTGTATCTCTGTATCTTGGCTATTGTGTCCAAATAATTTCCCTTGTGGATCAATAAACAGTACTCATTTTAGCTGCCTTCCATCTGTATTAACTATTATTGGTTTATAGAATGTTGTGATGTCAGCTGAAACTCAGCAATATAACAATGGCAAAAACCTCTTCACTTTTGCAAAGAAATTGCACATGATAAATATTGAGCTCCAAAATATATTGTTCAGGTTTTCATATATTGAATGATAAGTCAAAAGAGTAATTATGGTGACAGACACTAATGAATTCACTTTCCTTAATTTTTTCCCTTATATCTTCTGTATCCACAACGTTTAACATGTTAATAAATGGCCTCACTAATTCTTTGGACAGGGACGTAATGAAACTTTGAGAGAATCCAGAAAATATATTCCACTTTACAGGGAACCATCGCCGCCTGTCGCCCTATACTGATGGCTATCATCAAACCAGAAACCTATTATTGGGACAAAGATTATGCAAAGCAGGTACTACAAACAGTCAATCAAGCACTAAAGTGACCTTTTCCAGGCCAATAATTTAATGCAGCGTTAAAGATAGAGTGCTGACTTTAAGGAAGAGGGTAAGGAATCTAAATCATTTTCAGGTAAAGTTCCTCTTTTGTGTAAAGTAAAAGTAGTTTGTTGGAATAGTTGTTGTGTTAACTGTTTTTGGCATTTCATGAATGGCTGTGACCTTCGTTATGACATACAAAGTCACATTTAAATGTCAATGTATTCATGATTGACAAACACGCTGGCTACAACATACGTGAACGCGTCATGTCAATATTATTTGTGATCTTATCCATTTGCAGTCAGGCAAGACATGGGTTGTATTTTTGATATTTAGTCATAAATGCCAGAGCCTGTAAAACAGATTCCCCCAAGGAAGTGATGTCTCAGGTTTAGTATATTGTCTAATGGGCATTTTTTTTATTAAGGTTTGTGTAAAAAAAAAAAAAAAAAAAAGTTGGTGCAAAGAAATCCATGTATTTTTTTTAGATATCAAATAACTTTTAAATCCTGGATTCATTCTGGATTTATTCATGTATCAAAAATTGAGACATTAAGATTGTGTTTTAAAGGTGAGATTTGGATGGGATCTGACACCTACTTGTCTCTATGGAAATTGCTTGACCTGGAATGTTTCATGATATGACATTAAATTTGCCATCTATGATTCAATTCTATTCTATTGTGTTCAATTACAGGTGTTTATATTGCTCAAAAATACCTTAAAACAAGTGGCAGATCCTCCATAAGAGTTGTTACATAGTGCACATTTAAGATATGATTTAATTACTGTTAAATACTGATTACAAGGTTAGGGTAGGAGACTGTATTTATTTTTTTAGCCTTCATTTTCACCTTTGGCCAAACCAAGGCTTCATTGACACAAAAGCATCATCTCCAGTGCAAATGTTTACCAGCAGTAATGGTTTCAAGTCCTGTCAGGTGAGGGTGGTGAGTAGTTGGGCATTAAGCACATGAATAGAGAGCTGAGCAAGGCAAATACATCAGCAGCCTTGTACTATGGCAACGCTTTTATAATGTAATGTTCTGGGTTTCAAAGTCAAACTGCAATTTCTTTTCATAGCAGATTTTCCGATCAGAATTTACTGTCTGTAATGGTTGGAGCTGCTGGCTTTTAATGTGGAGTCATGAAACTGGAAGAAAAACGGTAAAGAGTCAATGGCACTGTCACAAAATGCTAACGGCTCAATAGATCTTGGAGAATAGAGAAATGAGTTATACAGCTATGGTTAAGCAAGAGTCAAATGGAAGATAGAACATGAGTAGTAGTATTATCGGTGTAGAAACTAAAATGGTGGAAATAAGTTACACTACATTGGTGGCACAGTGGTTGAGTGGCTAGCAATCTCGCCTCACAGCAAGGGTCTGAGTTGAACTCCCTAGTCACCCGGGCCTTTTTGTACATGTTTGCATGTTTCTGCGCATGTCTGGATGGGTTTCCTCTGGGCACTACGGTTTCCTTCTTCAACCCAAACCTGAACAATAGGTCAAATCCTGCAGCTATTGTAGTCCTGGCCAAGTCTAGCTAAAGATCTGGAGATGGGTCCTCACTGCTCCTCATGGGTTACGCCTGTGGTATTGAGGGATGGGTCAAATGCAGAGGTACAATTAAGTTTGCCATAACCATAACCTTATATTTGGTATATTTTCAAATGTACCTGCAATTACTTTCTATTTAGGGTTTTCTGATTTCATTTGAGAGGGTTTGGGTTACACAGTTGTGGTTTTGTTAGAGTTATAGCTTATAACAAGTTGCATTAACAGTGCTTTACACTGCAATGATGGTGCACTACCATATTTTTCAGACCATAAGTCTACAAGTTTTCAGGGTTTGGGTGGTCCTATTGAAAAATAAATAAATAAATGATACATGAATTCTTTTATATTGAGTTGTTTTTATTACTATAACTTCTATAACTTGCCTTTCAAGATGAAATGTCAGTTCTTGGTTTCTGATTTTATAAAATAAATTTCCTCCAAAAGGTGCAACTTATAGATCTTCATTGTGCATTTTTTGGCTGGTGCAACTTATAGTCCGAAAAATACGGTATGTAACTTTTTGGTTGAGGGTTCGTCACCTGCTTCTTTTGTCATTGCTGTACCTGGAATTTTCCAAAGCACGACATTAAACAGCTTTACCTTACATTTACTCAATCACAGGTGGTTTTATAGCTAAAAAATATAGAACGTGCATTCTGATTGTGAGCAGGGTTGCCTATCCACAGATATGAGCTGTAATTTGGTCTGGTTTGGTTTCCATGAAGTTAGAAAAGACGTCGTAATAGCATCTCCATAAATAAATGCATTTGACAGACCCTCTACGAGAAAAGCGACACAATGCATGGTGTAACTGTAATGAAAGATTGCTGTAAAATATGTTTGTATATATTAATTTAACATTCCTAAAGGCGCATTTCAGTTCAGTGAGCAGTTTGCCATCTCTCGTGTTATGTTGAGAACAAATAA
Organism: Odontamblyopus rebecca; assembly: GCA_030686955.1. Taxonomy (NCBI): domain Eukaryota; kingdom Metazoa; phylum Chordata; class Actinopteri; order Gobiiformes; family Gobiidae; genus Odontamblyopus; species Odontamblyopus rebecca. The sequence goes on along the minus strand of CM060672.1, from coordinate 14,500,191 downwards.
GGTCAAGAGGAACAAGTCGACAGGGACCCTGAAACCTATGTTTGTGTAATATGGCAGGAAATTGCTCTAGAAGTATGCTTATAGCCAGGTTCTCCTTGGTGTGTTTTTGGAGCAGGTATTTTCACCGCACGCCATGTTCACCCAGTCCACTGCCATTAATCATTCCACAGGTGCAAGAGCATTGTCGGGGCCCATACGTCCTTTTGCCTTTTCAACCTGGGAGAAAAGTGGGAATGGTAGCGCGAGGAGGAGGGGCGGTGTGTAGCACGTGGCTAAAAAACAATTTCCCATCTCTCTCTTTTTTTTTCTTCTCAAATTTGTCAAGTGAAAGAACAAAGTCTGGATTAATTAGATTCCATTTTGTGGTCATCTTCCTCGCTTCTACACAACTCTTTCCTGGTGCTTTATGTTGCCCGGAGTCCTTACAGCCATCCCGCCACTATTTATCACGTTGCCATGTTTGCGGTGCCTATCCCCCTCTTGCTTGCTGGGAAGCCATTAGAGCATCTCTGCATCGTGGCAGGCCAGATTGCATTCCGGTCCCCAGCTTGCGACATTTATCATCTTTTGTCCTAACTTTTTATCTAGCCCCTGCCCTGTGTGAAGTCCTATCTGGGATGGCCAATATAATGAAACGCTGGGAGGTGAGGCTCAAGTAAATAACCTAATTAAACCTAGCAAGTGGGGACAAAGGGGTAGAAGTGACACAAAAGGCCTTTGGTGATGCTGCCAGGGGAGGAACACTCGCAGATGGCGCAGAGGAAGTTGAAGCGGTGAAGTGGCACTGTGCCCGTACCTCCATCTTGCGGTAGTATTTATAGAACTCCTGGTGGCGCTGTGTGTTGCTCTTTATTTGATTAGCACTAGCAATAACAGACCACTTATGTTTATTCCCACTAAATATATAAAAGAATGGCAAGATTCCTGTAAGCGACAAAAATAGAGCTGCCAAATTCATTGAGTAATGGGTGGTCAGTGAAAATCTATTTAATTCGCTCTTTTTCTGTTCTCTTCCACTTCTAGCTGAATCTTAGGCAAAATTGGAGGCCGCCTTTGATTGGTCTCATTAGGGGTAAAAATGAAGAATGCCAAGCGTCATAATTATCGGTACATCGCTGCAAACAGTATTGAGTCGATATGGCAAAATGTCAGGAGGGCATTAGCCTGCAATTATTAATCCATATCAAACTGGGGTGGACAATTTAATTATGATCTAATCGATATTTGCAGATGGGGTACTGATGTAGAGCAGCGGTTGGGCGGACAGATCTTTCCACAGAGAAGCCTTTTGAAAGAACAAAGAGCAGATTGGAACAATTGTATTGTAAATGGACGCACTCTGAAGAAAACTATTATTATTGTCATTACTGTTATTATTTCTAGGGTGTTCAGGGCTTTCAGGTGAAGGATTTCTTCATGCTTTGAAGGATTTGACGTGGTTGTTACACTCTGTTGTTACACCAATAATGCAATTCATATCAAAATATTGTATCTTTTGAAAGGGGAAAGGCCCTCACAAAGTCCTTCAAATCAAGATTCATTTTGCCCAAAAGCAATTAAGTAGTAGTAGTAGCAGTAGTAGCAGTAGTAGCAGTAATAGCAATTGTAGTCCATAAAAGGTCAAAAATGAAGCAACAATTTAAAGTGCAAAAAGAGTTTCCTTTAGAGGCTTTTTGTCCTTGTTTTTTTCTGTTATTATAAATTATGCACAACCTTGACTCAAAAGCTGTTTTTGCAGTGAGGTTTCTGTCAAAACTGTTTTCTATCATTCCTGTTATTGCTGAACAAGACTACGACACTATGACAGCTGTGGTACAAAGATGATACGTTATTTGTTTTTCTTTTATTAACATTTTCCAGAATGGCCTATTATGATGTGTTAATATGCTTTGCTTTCTTTTTTCCTTTGGGTAGTCTCTCTGTTCTCGCCACAGTCGTAATAATTACTTTTTATTGTACCTGAAGAAAAGGGGAAAAAACTACCTCAAATAATGCCAGTCAAGGCTTTGTGCGTGTGATGAAACAGAATGTGCGCTGTGTAACGGGCCCTCGTGGCTTTCAAAGAGGCCACACAATGAGGCATGGCAAAACAAAAGTGGCTGTCTTCCACCAGATAGCACTCATCTCAGATAAGAATACCCTCTCGCCGCCGTGTTTGGCTTTTTTGTTTGCTATTATTGCATCTTGCAGCTCCTTCCCTCGATCGGTTTAGTCACTATGCAGCCAATTGATTACTACTAAGATGCCTGGACCGCACTTATTTTCACTGCTTATTGCTTTACTGTCTGCTATAATAGAACCTATGATTGCAGTATGCTTTTCTTACATCTGAGCTGGATTGTTTTTTTTTTAGGTTTTATAACAATGAATATGACAATTTCTGAGTTATTAATATCTGTACCTACATTTCAATACAACATTTCAAGATTCAAGAATTGTCATTGTCACAAGTAACAACAAAATTACATTTACAGCATTTACTCAGTGCAAATTTGAGGTAGGAAGTCAGCTACCTATTGGAGATGTTATTTCTATTGCTTTGCCTAGAAGGTTCCACAGCATGGCATTACTTGTCTAGATCACAGTAAGATGTAAGGTTCTATCCATGGATACAAGCACGTGGCAGACCTACCACCAGAAAAGTTAATTTGTGCACCTTTAAGAGTAGGCAAATTGAATATTTGTGCATTAGCCATTCAAAATCGGTACAGTGCGGTTCTTAGTTGTGTTTTTTCTTACACATACCTTATTTTCAGTTAATATGCAATGAGAAATGTTGTCTTGTATCAAATTACTAGATTCAAAAGTCTGAAAAAGCCATTATATAGAGCCTTAAATACCAAATCTGAAAGCAGTCCCAAAATCAATACCTCCAATCAGTTTTCTTTCATTTTCACCGTATTTAAGATCTACGTTATTAGGTTCTTTTTTCAGACCAAGAGTTTGTTTTCATACCTGAGTTTCAACTGCTCACGAGCGGTCTTCCTCAGAGTGGTCACGTGATGAAAACAAATCAAAAGAACCTAATAACATAAATTATCAGAAGACCAAATGAACCTCATTGGACGATATTTAAGATCGCCTGCTAAGGGTATTTTTGCCTGACATCAAACTCCTCATCACACTGACTGGATTATTGCTGTGAGATTAAAGAAATGATCTTAAATATAGAAAAGCAGAGTAGAGGCTCTGCAGCAGAACATGAAAGAAGTCATTGAAACCCTTATTAGATTCTAGCTTTACTCGGCTCTTAAGGCCTTTCAAATTTTTCAAAGTTAAAACATTCGTTCTCCAGTTTATCATCTAATCCTCTATCATCTCTGGGATTTGGATCATACATGCTGCCTTATCAAAGAAAATTAGCTCATATTTTTGTATGTTCAACAGATTAAAGTTGCACAACCACCAAACAACCAGATTTTGATGTTTCTGAAAAAGAAATGTTGTCCATCTCATCTGGAGTGATAAAGCTGTATAAGAGTAAATCATTACAACTGGGCTCCTTTTAAGTTTCAGAATGCTACAACAACATGAGTACAGTCCTTGAAAGCTATTAGAGCATTTGATTTGATTGTGAACATATATTTTTAATCTCCATGCAGACAAGCAGGTAACTACACTACACCAAATAATTTGTCTGATCTGTGGAGAGATAAGTTAATGCCCTACTGTGGAACATTCCAGGCAAAGCAATTGCATCTCCATGAAGACTAGCCTGTGGCAGACCCTCCACCAGGAAAGATTCACTAAGGCAAGCAACAGATCTTGCGATAAGAGAAAGTGGTGGCATCTTAAAGTCTGTATTTTCCTGTACATCAGGAGAGTGTGAAAATCTGATTTGAAAGGTGTATTCAAGGAAATCCATGTATGTGTTGAACATCAGGAGAGAGATGGAGACTAGGCACTGAAGATGACAGGAGGAGTCAGGTTTGCACTTGGCTTAAATGAAATGAAACCAGAGCAGAAGCTTGGGCTATGTTGACAAAAATGACTGTTAAGTCTTTGATAGAAAATATTACATTATAGGTAAAACAACATCGACATAGAGATTCCAGACATGGAGGTTCCAACTAAAATCTTACATGGTGCACTTTTAAATATATTCTTTACCATGACACAAATGAGGAAGTTGTGGTAATTAATTCAGTGAGAAGCACAGTGCACCATGGGAGCTGTAAAGCTAAGCAGCTCTTATGGATGATATGATGGATGCTGTTTGAACACCTCTTAAATGTCCAGGGAGTCTTCAGGGTCCCAGGGAGAATGCATATTCCATGTTCCTGCTCAAATGGGCTGGGCACTTCCAGCGCTGCACCATTAGAAACAAGTGCTTGGCTCTGGTTCAAACACAAGCCTTTAGGTCTGCCTGTGTCTGTGTGAGAGCATTTCCACCTCTTAAAAGAGGCTTCCACTCTCATTTGCAATAACTAATAAACCACAAATAACTAAGTGTGCTACAGTAAATCTCTGCTCCTCAAAATGGCATGACTCACTTGGCTGTGTGCAGGAGCCAAAGAGGGATGAGCGTCGAAGTCAGCCAGTTAATGAGTGAGCAACCAAACAAACAACACACAGGGCGGAGTGGCAGAAGCAGTGACAAATGCTCTGTCTGAACGAGTATTAGGTGAGAGAGTGCTGTGCATAGACAGTGTTTGACCACTCACTCTATCACTCGGCTCAATGTAAATCAACTGTGACAAGAAGCTTAGGGCATAAAGATTCCCAATCGGCATCAGTGTTGGAAAGTGCTGTAGGTAAGGAGGTAGAATGTGCTCTCTGCTGCCAGGGCTGAGGCAGGCCCCAGGCTCTTCATGGAGATGAACAGTTTAGACCATTAACCCCAGTACAGACGCTCACAGCCCCACAGGCACAAATGTGCACCACCAGATCAGTGCTACGCTCCAGGACTCAGACCACAGTCCAGCCCAGGGCCAGCTGTTCACACATGCACAAGCATGCACTCTCCATTATGGCCAGGGAATTTCAAGTGACTGTTCAAATGATAGATGCTCGACTTTAAGATGGTATGCAAGTGTGATTATAACTATATTTATAACTATATTTTATATTACAGATTGCAGACTTCTGTGTAGTGTGATTCTTAGGAGATAAATATACCTCATATCAAATACTATATTTAATAAACCAATAGTGTATTTAATGAATGTATTATGAGTCTCATTGTGTGAAATGAGAATACACAAGCTCTAGTGTATTTCAGAGTTGACTGCTTCAGTAATCCCACTGCCACAGCCACAGCATCAATCTATTACTGCACTGTCACCGTGGTGATGTCACGCAGCACCTGCGCTGTTAAACAGTCCGCTGGCACACTCTGAGGCCCGATCAGATTTAGCACATATGCCAGCCAGGCCTGAATCATGCCAACTCCAGGCCCAGCAGATGCAAAACAGCTGGCATTGTGCTGTGCTCCCCGGCTCATCCTGGCTTCAAAGGCAAGCTACAAGAGTCCCCTTTGTGTGAGTGCATGTGTGTGTGAAAGACAAAAGAGCTGTTATCAGGCACGATGAAGTCTGTGCTGGTTTAAGAGACTGTCACCATCTTAGGTGCAAATAACGGCCATAACACCTCTGCCGTGACAACAGGTCACTCAGTGTTGTGCTATCAAATATATGGATTTCAGCAGATGCATGTTGGTGATTGAACATTGGATTTGCAATCTGAATTATGGGGCTTCTGGTCTGTCAATATGCCCACTCTGTGACATGAATAGCATAACAATGTGGTTAAATGGCCAGGTTATTTTCAAGTCAATGTGTCTTGGAGGCATAAGTGCACTTAGATATAGCATTAGAGGCTACCATTTAATTACCTACATCTGAGCCTGTGCACAACATCTCCATAGTGTGTTGATTGTCTGCTTTTCTTAAGAGGGGGTGGGTCAGGATACCGGTGTAAATTGTGCAGCTTTTGTTTGAATTTGAAGCTTAAGTGCGGGGCAAAGTGACTGCAATACATAAGATGAAGCTAATGGCCTTAAATAACACTCTTCTTCTCTCGGTCCCGCCACAGTAAACGGCATTTATGGAGTTAATAATGGGCCTCATACTAGCTGCGGCATAATTGCACGGCACAATGTTGACAACAAGTTTTTACAGCCATTTCACCTAAAACAAAACAATAGCGACTTGTTTCTCAATTGCAGTGACCTACAAACTCTGCTTTATCTGTGATTCCCAGTCTTGTCAGTAGGTCTTCATCCAACCACTGATATGGTAATAAGGTACTAGCGCTGTCAGTCGAAAGGTGTTTTTATTATATTTATCTATTTGCGAACGCTCTCTCTCCTCCCTTATAGATGTTGATGCTGTTTTTCTGTCCTCTTTTAAGATGTAGTGTTCTTCCGACACTTTTCGAGATGAACGAGTGGAGCCAACAATGAGATTTCCACATGAGCAGTGTCCGGCAGGATGATGAACGAGTTTGTGGACTAGCGGAATTGCAGTGATTTGAAGGTGGATCCGAAGTGCTATGAGAAGTCGACTTTTCCCTTTAGCTTTAATGCTGTTTTATGTGAATGCCCAAATGTGTATGCGTGCGCGTATTTGTGTGTCTAATTCGATGTGTGGCAGGCAGCGTGGGGGCGCATGTGGGCCGCTGCTCTTAAGAGGATGTACTGTGCATTCAGACATGTGAAGATAATATGCATATGTGTGCGGTTGGGTGCTGTGTGGGAACTAGTGTTAAAAAAAAAAGGAAGCAGAATAGGCTCAATTTAAATCATATTAGCATGCAGGGAAATTAAGCATAGGGATTTAATTTGAGCTGTTGTAAAAATGCTAATTTCCGTACAGCCCGCAAGCCCATATGCAAATACAACACTATTTTACAATAATTCATATTAGGCCAGGCATGCATAAAACACACACATTACAGTCTGATGTCATCAGGGGACTAGCGTATCATTAGCTATTGGACTTGCTGCAAGGTGATTGTGTCAGGGCATGCAGGCGTAAAATGCGTCTCCATTTCTCATAGCGCTACCATTATGTCCACTAGAAGCAGAGTCTATGCTGTGTATGTGTGCCAACATATAATCTGACTATGTGAAATGACTCTAGTCTCCCAGCCAACCAACTCAACGTCCAGCACTAATTCATTCAAACACTGTTGGATTATTAATGCCCTATTGCTACCCAAATGTGAAGTCATAGAGTAGCACCCATTTTTAAATCATGCATTCATATTAGCATATAGAAAGCTGCTAAAAACTGGTAGCCTTTTTCTTTTCTTTTTTCTTTTTTTGACATGCTTCTGCACAAATCTCCCTTCTAAACTCCAAATATACTGTTATAACATTTCACATGCTGCTTCCATCAGATTAAATCAGAACACAGTACTGCAGATGTACGTATAATATTTTTTTAAACATGTCACATTCTCCGAGCTGGGGAGCTATTCTGAATCAAATGCTTTTCAGAATAGGTCTTATATTTTTTATGGCAGAATTTTGCAACCATACAGAGGACAATGAGAATAGGCTGTTCAAATCCTGTCTGTCTCTAGAGGAGGAAGGTCGATACTTGCTGGATGTGTTCAAACAGGAGCGTGCTGTCAAAGTGGCCATCTCAGTGGCAACTTACAGCGCAGAGATCAATGTTAACACTTAGCCAACTGCTTTGACATGCTCCAATACAACTATCAGAAGTCAATATCAGGATTTCTCATTTTGACATCAAGCATAAGGCAAACATTTACCGGTACATTTTGTGGTAAACTGCAGTAGGTGTGAGTAGGAATGCACCGATCCGCTCCGATGCTGGCTGAAACTGAAAAATTGGTTAGATATCTGCTTCCAAATATTGGTTCAGCCGATATCCTGGTTGGACATATAAATACAGGTAATAAGACTATTTACTAGTCGTAGTCGGGTCAGAAACTTTATTTACACAAACTTGTTCTGTTATTACTTAACAGCTACAGGTCACAGGTGGATTAGTTCTGTGTGCTCTTATGTTATTTCTGTTTTCAGGAAATAAATGCTGTTTTCGGTCTCTGCTATCAGTTGGCAAATACTTAAAGCTGTAGTATTGGAATCAGTATTGGAACAGAAAAAGCTGCAGATACTTAAAGCTGTAGCATCGGAATCAGTATTGGAACATAAAAAGCTGCAGATACTTAAAGCTGTAGTATCAGAATCAGTATTGGAACAGAAAAAGCTGCAGAGACTTAAAGCTGTAGTATCGGAATCGGTATCGGAACAGAAAAAGCTGGATCGGTGCATCCTTAGATGTGGGGGAGATATGAAAATGCCTAATATAGCAATGATGATGTTTCTGTGTTCGCCTTTTTCAAGATATGTACAAGTTTAGAGTACATTGAGTATATTGTTTGTACTAAAACTAATGGAAAAAGGCTGCAAAAACCTAATTTCGAATTAATTGTGATAATATTGCTGGAATAATCTCACTTGTATAATAAAACATAATTGTTACTATTTCTGTCAATACTGCGTACGGCTAATGTAACCTGCTAAATACTGCCTTTTCACTGTGCCTGTTAGCCTAGCCAGGAGGACATGCTATAATTGCTCACTGCCTTTTCAAAGCATCTTCTGCATTACTGTTGGGCAGCATACAGAGAGCGATTGTTTGTTGTGTCTTTCTCTCTCCCTCCATCACTGTGGCTCACCGGGGACAATTATGCCCCTGTTTCAAGCAATTGCCAAGCCCAATTTGCCACACAAATTAAGTGGGGCCACATCTGAAGAGCAAGGAGGACGGAGTGGAGAAGAAGAAAAAACAAAACAACAACAACCACACAATGGAAGCAAAATAACCAGATAAAAAATAATGCTGTTTCAAAGCTGGGGTGAATCTGACATGAAAATTGCCTATGTTGTGTGTGCACTGGCTCAAAGCGCTGTGCCATCTGTTGACTTGGCCGACTCAGCCATTTTGGGTTTGTGAGTCTGGTGGCGTCCAGTGTGTCCAACGCCCGGAGGCCATCGTGCGCAGCAAACACTAGGGGCACTAGATGGGGGCAGTGTTCCCTTTGCTGAGGCTCTGAAAGGGCAGAGGGGGAGAGGGAGAGGGGGTTTCGATGGACCACTACAGACACTGATGAATAACAAGTGGTTGCATGGAGGGGGGGACTAGGGAGCATCTCACAAAAAATATAGGGCGCTGAGTAAAATATATAGGATTTGCAATGAAGTAGGTTTTCAGAATGATGAAAGGTTAGGGCCATTTCCATAACAATTAATGATTTAAAAAAACTAATGAATGGAGAACTGTCCTCAAAATGGCCTCGTATGATAAGAAGCTGAAACACATGGATATATGGCTGTACGACTTCTGACAATTAATCCAGTTGAAATTTGATTTGTGATTTTAACATATTTTAATTTGAATTGTTATATCTGTCAGTCCTTTATAGAGTGGACCATGAATGTTTCAAAGCCATGTACTATTTACAGTAATGTTTCAATAAGAATAACACTGTTGGATTTGGTCCTTAAAATATCTTTACCAAGGCAATGTCTGATATTCCAACAAAATATAGCTATTTTCTGAGTTGTGATTTGTTTCATTCACACATTTTTAACACTCTCATTCTGTAAGTTTATTCTATAAACACGGTTCCACCGTGTGATAGTAATACAGGAAAAGCTCTACTGTGTTTTTACACTCCATACACCTTCACTAGAATCATTTGGATGATTTCAGCCATGGCATTGCCAATCTCTACTCAACAAAAGGTAAAAGGTAGCTGTAGACCTGAAAGCTACCACTGCATGACATCACAAGGTGGAACAGAGCATTGTGAGCTTTGGGGATGTAGACAGTCTAGGAGAAATACTCGAACATGTGTGAATGAACCAAAACACAACACACACGTATGTTTTTGATCATATAACTCACTAGAGCCCATACTGCATAAAATAGGACCTTTAAATATATATTAATTATAATAAACATATATTTTATATTTAGTGCTCATGAACAGTACAAGAAAAGAAAAGTTTTTTTCAAGGTATTCATGCCATTATTTTGAATAGTGATCTTTTTATACAGTGTCCAAGCCTTTTTAGTATTTAGTATGTGTGTGTATATATATATATATATATATATATATATATTAGAGTTGGGCGGTATCCAAATTTTGATACCGTTAAACCGTCTCCACATTTTCCCGGGGTATACGGTATTACCGTTGCTAAGGCTAAAAAAAAAAAACACACACACTTCGTAGCACTAAGGTGGAGTCCGCTGGCCAAATGGCAGCTTGCACTTATACCGTTTAGAAAGAGAAAAGCAAGCATTACATAGGCCTAATGATACTGAAAACATAACAAAACATGTAAAAAATTAGTAACTTTTATTAACAAATGTTTAAAAAGTGCAAATACAGCAGTCAACCGACAGAACGAAATAACAAATTGTCTATGGGCTAAAGCTAGCTAACAAGACATAGCGAAAATGTGCATATGAGAACGCAGCGGAAATGCTCGTTTGTATATTTTTAAAATATATTAACATGAATCAAATAAATTAAAAGTACAACTATACAACATTTCGAACCGTTTTTGTACGTCAGAAAAAGCCACTCCTTATTGAAAATAAAATGATTAAGCTATTGAATGTTTTTCGCCAGAAAAACCAGCATGTTCACTTTTTCCGGCTTGAGTAGGGCACGTTGTGGGTTGACAACTTTGCCCGCGGTGCTTAAGACCCGTTCCGATGGAGAGATTGTGGCACAAACGCACAGGTATTTTCGGGCAACCCGCGACATTAAAGGAAAGCGCCCGACTCCATTGGATTTCCACCAAAGAAGGGGGTCTTCTTCTCCCGGAATAACAGGCTCGCGACAATATGCAGTTGTCTCTGCTTCTGCTCGCTCCTCTACAGTGCCGACCGGATCTGCCTGGCTCTCCCTTGTCATTTGGCCGAAATCCGAAATGCTGAAAAATTGCAGACGTTGTTTTTCATTGGGACCAACTCAGCGCGGTCATGTTGTCTTGTCCTTCTCCTTCTCCTTTCGGAGCGGTAATGTCACGTGACTACGCAACATCCAGGAACTTCATCGAATGTCAACAGTTAAGAGCAAAATTACACTATAACATAGTAATATTCGTTTTAAACTGTAATAGTATTAAATTAACAAACACAACCACACATACATAAGTGTTGAAAAAACACTCTTTATTTAGGCATTAAATCAATTATAGTTAATAATATTTTAGGGCAAGATTTTTTTTAATGACGGTAATGAATCTGATACCGTGGCTATTTTTAGATACCGGGATACCTTATTACCGTATTACCTAACCCTAATATATATATATATATATATATATAGATATATAGATATATAGATATATAGATATATAGATATATAGATTAATCAGTGAAAAATGTGGTCTTGTAACTTTCAGAAGTATTTCATGATGAGTTGGCTGGAGACAGGACATGTCGCTGACCTCTCCCACACACCCAGTGTCATTAGCAGACCCCCGAGTGGTTACCCAACGACAAGTTTGTTTTGGCTTTGATATGATGTGTAAGAGCAGCTGTCCCCCCCAAGTTAGACATGGCAGCAGCTGCAGACTGACAGACATTTAAATTAAAACAAATATATAGATTATTTTCCCTGTGTTTTAGGTCCTGAAAGAACACTATACGAACCACCTAGCTCAGTTTTGGTGTAATGCCTTTACATTTTTATTCCCTTCTGATGCGGTTATGTAAATTTGTTCTAGAGGATGGTAGTCTAAATGATTGCTACTAAAGAGGCTCCTAAATGTTAACGTTTATCGACCGTTAATAGCGTTTTGGGAAGTTCCCGTAATTAAATCGTGTCAATAAATCCTGAAGTTTCACATAAAATGAGGAATAAACGGCGAATGGATTTCCGTCATTTGCCTCACCCCCGCTGTGCGACACATGTGGTGGGAGGGAGGCTGGGAAGCAAAATAAATCGGATTCTTAACATATTGCAGGGAACATTTCTCAAGCACAAAGTTGAAAATCTCAGCCATCAATTTAACTTTGCGTGGCTGGGCGGTATATGACCTTGGCTGAATGGTGGCTTCATTGAGAGGTATTCAGCGAGGGGATTTGAGTCACTGCGGAGGGAGCCGTAAAACTTTTATTCCTCCCTCTGTGACTCTACGAGCTAATGATTCATGGATCTTAGCATGGGGGAGGAGGGGGAGGGGAGAGAGGAGGCAGGGGGGAGGAGGTGTGAGGAGGGTGAGAAAGGGCCATGGCACCGTGCAGGACCAGAACTCAATGAGCTTTGAAAACTGTTCTCACACATCAATAGGCAGGTGGTTGGTGTCAAGTAACTCAATTCTACTGACTTCTCATCATAAGATTCTCTGCTCTGGCTGCTGCATTTCAGAGTCATAGAACTTATTTCACTATACAGATGCTTTTGCATGTTTTCCAAATATAGAACCTGTTAAATACACTTTTAATGCGAAACTGTCACTGGGATGTGTACATGGACTGCCTAGATTGTGTTGCATTAGCAGTGGTGCTATAGACCGTGTGGTGTCTTTGTATACAGTGTGTACATGGTCTCCACACACACAGATCACACGCGCCCACTGAGGACACTTACTTTGAGCGTCGGCGAGGTGCAGGAGCAGGCCCAGGAGCAGTGGCAGCAGCAGAGTGGCTGTGTGCATGGTGGGACAGCTTGGCACCAGCATGCTTTGGCAGCCTCTGTGGCACTGGCTCACAGAGCCCTGTGAGTCAGTCTGGTCTGATTTCTCAGATGCAGGGTATTCACAACCTAGGAGAGACAAGAAGGGATGGAAGAAGGGGAGGAGGGTAGGAAGAGAGAGAGAGGTGAATGAAACAAAGCAGTTTGAGTCCACAGGATTTATCTATGCCTGCACATTGGTGACATGCCCCCACACAACTGACAGAGGAGCTGATGTGCTCATAGGGATGTTCTGACACTGCTCTAAATGACATGTAGAGCGTGCACATTACGCACAGGAACCCACATGAAAACCCACATGAAAGGGTGAACTAATACGATTTTGTCTTCACAGCTTCTGTCTCCAATTAAAAGCAATGAGAATGAGATGCGATTAGCGGCTCTCTCAGATCAATGCTGCTATCTTCTTTACATTAAGACAGCTTTAACTGTACTTAAGACAAGTCAGCAAATACTAGTTCCTGCTGTTCATTAGTTATTTAAAAAGGGCCCACAGTGGAGCTATAATCACTATAGATAAGTGCACATAGTGAAATGTCTCTTCAATAAAGCCAGTTCCACTCGTGTGCAGTTCAATGCAGTCACGTCTTGAGCTGCACTTTGTGCTTCTGTAAAGGATAGGGCGCTTAAACACTACGTATAATCTCTAAGTCAGGGTTGGCCAAGTGTTGTCATTCATGCACTTTTAAGAGCGGCCATCTTCACGGCTGTGGAAATCAATGTGCTACAGTGAGCTTCTAGTAGCTCCACACTCGCTCTATCCCTTGTCATCCATTTGCTTAAGCCAGTGCTTGATCCTTAGTGATGGGCGCTCTGTGGTACTTTTCCTGGCTAATCCAAGTGTGTGAGCCGTCATGACAGTATGTACTGTGCTGCTGGTTTGCTAGCATGTGCACTAGCATTGTTCCTGTTGTTTCAGCTGAGGCGACTGGTGAACAGTGCATGCTCTGTTTAGCATGGCAGTTATGTAGCATGAGATAAAATACACAGAAGATCAAAGATCTGACCCAGAAGTGGCTGCATTTCTGCTTGTGATAATATTTCAGTGGACAGTTTATCTGCAGATTTGACCGCCACCCACAAATGGAAACCAGAAACAAGCCCCTAAGCCTAATCAGTAGGCCCGATGATGACAAAGTACCTCATTTCCCTGTTACCAATCATCCCGGTTCCTGCTCCCAGCTTTCCCTCTTTCATTTATGTGGGCTGTAAATGGCAGAAAAGACAGGCAGATAGCGCACCTGTCACACTCGATTTGTGTTGGGGGGAGATAGACACGACTACCTGTCTGGAAGCGCTGCGGGGCTAGCGGCGAGCGCAAAAGCGGGGGACGTGTGGCGAAGGGAATCAATTTGAGGCAATCTCATCCTCCGCTCCATGCACGCATCAGCACCACCACCAACAGCAGCGCCACACAGAACCTCACGCCAAAACACAAATACATACATATGAGTGCAGATCCGCATGGGTAGGGTTGAAGGGGATTAGATTAAAATCAGGTAGAAGACGCCTTAGGGGGACATCGGGGACACAAAGCCATAGAGAGCCTACGTAGAGCTAGTGTGTCTCCTCAGCTTATTGCTTCACACATCTGCCCTGCCAAATTTAAGTGATAGCTTTTGAGTTAATTAATGAAGTGTGAATTTCCATAATGACACTACATTAGGCTGAAACACCACTCAGCACCCCTCCCCCCAATCAGACCACACACACTTGCATTCACACACACACACCAATGGACGCAAACAAAACCATCTGTATATTGTGTAACCACCAGCCAGGCCACCGAGGGGCACTGCCATGTGAATAAATACAAGGGGAGGCTAATGTATGCCAAACAAAACAACGCGCAACTCAGGGTTTACAGTGAAAATGAAATGATTTCGACTGATGATTTGTGGGATAATATTTACAGGTCCTAATGAGCAAAGGGATGAGGGGCCACCTGGCAGCAACATATCAATTTGTAAGCCTGCAGATTGTTCACAGGTAGTGGAATTTGGAATCATTGCCGTAATCTGATTTTTAACCCTTTATAAATAGTCTTTTTGGCCATATTACAGAACAGACACCAGTCAAAATTCTGTTTGTTTTTATGCTTAATATTTTCTACATTTTATATACATGGAAGACATTATATATAGAAGAAATCAAATATAGAATGCAAGATGTATGGAAATATGTAGCAAAGAGAAAAAGCTCAGCTGAATATTTTTCATATTTTATATTATATTATATACTCAAAATAGCCGCCCTTTCCTTTATTGAAATGCTTCGCCTTCTCTCAGTGAGCTTCTTGATGAAGCCTCCTGAAATAGTTTTCGTTTTACGTGTGTGCCTTGTCAAGATCAAGAAATGCCAAATGTGCAAACCAGGAATCAAAGCAAATCAATGTTTAATGTGTTTTAATCTAGTTTTGAGTCATTTTGAGTTTATTTTTTGCCTGCTACCTTCCATATGTGTTCATTCATAGTTTTGATGTCTTCAGTGAGAGTATACAATGAAAACAATTCTGGAAATAAAAATTTAAAATAAATTAAAAACTCTGAAATGAATACAAAAATTACATAGAAGACTTGGTTGCCTTTTCCATGTCATAGTCAAACATGAACAAAGTTCTAGTCTAATAAACACAACAGGCAAGTGCACTCACTACACAAAAAAGCTTTGGTGTTGTAAAAGATCAGAATGACTAAATTATTAATTGCATTTATTTGATTTGGCTTCCAGTCTTAGAGAAAAACAGGCCTCTTCACCTTTGCCCATATCATTTTGCATATGACCATCCCGCTTTGCATCATCTTTAACACATTTGCAGGCAATGGTCTCATTCATTGCACATTTATTAGAATAAAAAACAATCTAGCGTGTGCTTCCTGAGCTCCTGCTGGTATTATTGTGTTCCCATTCACTGCTGCTCCATTCAAAGGATTTTGCTTCTGATAGCAATCATGCATTATTAAACAAAGCCTGACAACATGCACAATGTTAATTAGAAAAG
Organism: Odontamblyopus rebecca; assembly: GCA_030686955.1. NCBI lineage: Eukaryota > Metazoa > Chordata > Actinopteri > Gobiiformes > Gobiidae > Odontamblyopus > Odontamblyopus rebecca. The sequence continues at coordinate 14,484,497 of CM060672.1, read as the reverse complement.
GGGGGAGTGTGTGGCAAGTGAAAGAAAGGGGCTGTTGAGCTGTCTACTCTCTCCTCTTCCCCGAGATTCTTATCACAAATGGGAGAGAGACGGAGGGAGGGGTGTTTATATGCTCCGTAATGGCTGGGCTCTCTCCTCATTCCAGCCTGTGTTTGGTATTCCGCTCCATTTAGACAGCCCATATTATTAGGAGAAGGAAAAGAAGCAGTCATATTTATCTTATATTCCAACCGCATTGCTATAAACGTGTTATGGGAACCAACGCAAGCGGAATACTCATGAGCAAGCCAAATCAGCAGGTTCATAGAAGATTAGTCTGTGTATTATTAAGGCCGACCAAAAGCCAGTGGTGTCATTTTCAACAAATTCAACACGAGTTTGGGTTGTACCACATTATGCTCATCCTTCGTGCGAGACGGCTAATTTGACTTTGGCTTGCTCCAGGGGAATCTTTGAACAGGGCTGTTTTTAATCTCACTTGAACTTCAAGGAAATAGCCGAATTATGCTATGTTATGCTAACAGACCATAGCGGCTGCAAAAATGTCACCAAATCTATTAAGGCCAATCGCTGTGTAATTAGACGAACACATGCAAGGACAAAAAGGGAAGCTAATGCCAGTGTCAGCAATAGCACATTGTGTTGTACAAAGGAGTTGCCCAGTGCAGTGTCCAGCCAGGCACAGCAAATAAGACTTTGTTTTGCTTTATGATACAAGACTTCCACTTTCCCCCGGGACCTCCGTAAAAAAGAATGCCGTAATTACCCTCCTCATACAAAATCTACTGATCCGCATGGTAAAGGCAGTAAACATAAGCAGAACAAGCTAGGTCACTGCCCTCATCTTTATAGAGACGTCCCATTTGGCCTATTTAAATGACCACGCTGGTATTTCTGCATTCTTTAAAACGAACATATTAGCCCCTTATATGGATGAACCCAACGGAAAAAATGCAAAAAGGGCATCGCTGTGAACGCTCGCGCTGGACTGTATCTTTTATCATCGTTTAAGATATTGAGTCAGCGCTGGTAACATTTCCACTGGGGTCAAAGGGCATGTTTAAGCAGGGGTAGGTGAACTATAGCGCTTCCTCCGGACATATCGAAAATAATCCACCTCCTCCAGTGTCGGGCTCCACTCATAATGGCCCAAGGGTTTTGAGAGAACATCATATGACCATGTTTTAAAATAAGCTCATCAAAGGCTTCCCACCCCCATCCATCTACGCCCACCGCGTTCATTTTGAAAGCTCTACTTCCTCATCAAGAGGGGTTAAGTTTGGGTTAAAGCAGAACAATGTAACACGCTGGTACACGATTTCCACTGTGAAAATCTGCTACTTTGCGAGACATCCCCTTTTAATACCCCAGTTTCTACTAGGGTTGCAATATTTTTTGGGGGGGGGGATGTATGGTGATTTTTCTGTCGTGCGATTTATGTTCAAAATGAAAAATTCTGTACTGAGAGCACATCGTAAACAACTCCAGAAGTAAGAGTTGAGAGACGACTGAAACTTGAACTGACAAACTGATACAAGGATCCTACGAATTTCAGGAAATGTTTGTGGAAAAAATTGGTGAAAATATCAAATTGCGATAATTCTGAAGAGCATTGCGATTAGAATTACGATTTATGTTTGATAATAGGATCTAGTTCAAGAATCGCACATATTTCAGTACACGTTTGTTCTGATTTAAACTACAGTGTTTGCAGTTTTTATGTAAGATAATATAGAAGATATTTTTAGTTTTTGGAGGAAAATATGATGCTTCAAAAATTGCACTTAGATTTGCTAATTGCTCCCATTCAGATTGTGATTTTGAGGCATCTTGCAGTCCTACTACAGCCGGTTTTGTTGACATTTTGTATTTTCTAGATTAATAATTTCATTCCATGCAATTTGTGGAGTCAACATTTCACTATTGCCTGCGTTTCATATTTAAGATGTCTTTTTTGACTTGAGCGTAGTTACTTTTATGTTAATGACAATACAAGAAGCAACAAAGTGAGATTTTGTTATACTAAATCCATGTTCCAAATCCATAGTCCATGTTTTTTTAGACTATGGGGGAGGATTTTAGACTATGGGGGCCACTGTAGTCTCTTCTATTAATAGGAAACACTGTACAGGTATATTTTTTCTATAATACACTGAATATTTTCTTCTTTGCAGAGGACATTCTGTCATCTCAGTAATTGGAGCGATTTAAAACATGCTCCGAGTGAAATGCTAAAGTTTAATTTCCATATATGGTGTAGTTGTCGTCCCTACATGCCTTCTGTATTTTTCCTTCTTTTTCTTTTTTTTTTCTTCAACTTTTTTCTGCAGCCCATGATGGTGTGATTTAAGGGCCAGTGACAAGGCCGTTTCTCTCACATCGCTCCCGATCAGCCGGCATGTGTAATAACATCCCTCAAGCTAAGCTAAGCTATGCCCCCAAGTGCAGCCTCCACATGAAAGACCCTGACAACCGCACATCAGAGCAGTTTATTTACTATACTTCTTTATTTACTTTCTCCCCCTTCTCAGCTCGCCTCCTCTGACCTCCCCCAAACAAGTCTCTCGCTATCGTAAACCATGCTTTTGGGCTGCGCTGTTCGACTTTTCAATCTGGGAAGGTTTATAGTTTGGTTGTGTCATCAAATCAAGCAGATTTTGTCAAGTGAAAGTTGTTGGAGTCTTCAGGTGGAGAGAGGAGCCTCCAAACACACATGCCCAGCGGGAAACTAATTAACTCAGTTCTCTTTTGCCTGTCGAATAATTGGTTTAAAACGCCCGCTGTGATTATGGAACAAGAAGCCATCACAGTCTCATCTGAATGGCATGACAGATTACACGTTTCTTAATATCTCACATTGGGTCGGGCTGTATTGACAAAATGAACATCTGAATATTTGGGGAGGGGGCGTGCACTATGTTGCTCTCCTGTTCAGGGTCCATCACCTGCTCGTCTCCATGGATAAGAGAAGCAAACAATAACATCTCCATTATGGTGCGAGCAGATGGTGCAACTTAAAGTGCCAACATTTCTTGATTGAGGTTCAAGTATTGTAGAAAAAGTGAATGAAGTACAAAAATGGCACAAGACACTTTGCAGCCGATGTCATCAACATTCCCTGGGGTTGGGAGCTTTAGTTGAACACAAACTGACCGTAAAGAGCTGACAAAGTTTGAACTACAACAGATGAGATAACTAGTGCTGTTAAACATGTCCCCCAAATAACATGACAGTCACATGCTAGATTTGGATTTTTTCTTGTTTTCAGACAAACTTTTTAAAAACTTTTTTGTCTGTGTTTGCAAATATGTGCATTGTGTCACCATGTCACCCACAGCGTGATCACTGCAAAGTATCAGTACCTTTGTTGTGAAGGGTACAATTTTCTATTTCTATATTTGCATCCACCTTTTCCTTAAAAAATTACATCTTTTTTTTGCATGTCAATATTATAGTTGATATTTTTTGAAACAGCAAGTTTGTATCGAGCCCACCTCTCTCACTGTATCTCCCTCATAAATAAATACATACGAATTGATCTGGAATTGTTTTGTGGTCGCATGAAACAATTTGCTAGACATGGAAAAGGTCAAGGTGAGAATGCTCGCCATTTGAAAACTATTACCCTCTGCGGAGAGCAAAGAGCGAGGTCGAGTCCTTGTGGGATCGCCGGCTGTCCAAGCTCACCTTGAGAGAGTACACTTTAGTGTATATCCTCCGACTACTTATTCAGCGAGTGCCCTTTTTGTTGTCCGCTCCTCTCCTTGACTTTTCCCCATACCCACTCCCTGCGTTCGTCCGGTTCTGCTCATGGCATCGCTCTCTCTCCTGGTTCCTCCGGCCACATTTTCCCAGCAGCTGTTGCTCAGATGGATGGTCCCCTCAGTACGAGACCCTGACCTGAGACTCGTGAATGATTATCCCCGTGCCCTGCTGCACCACTCCCTCCACGACATGAAAACGCACACAACACAAGGTGAGACCGTAGGGTTGTGCTGTACATCGCAATTTGAGTTGGCACAATTATCAAATTGCAAAGGTGGATTGTTTAGATCATAGAATGTGATCTGCATAACAAAAATCTGGTCTTTTTATTGGAAAAGCTGTGTCTGTGGTTTAGACTTGTACAAACTTATTCTGAAATGCACGGGATCCTTGTATTTGTTTATCAGTTCATATTTCATTCCTCTCTCAAATGTTAATGCTCCAGGAGTTGTTTCCAATGTGCATTTTGAGCAGATTCCCATTTATTAACTTTTCAAAGTCAAATACAAATCTAATCAAAATCACAATACTTTATTTGTGTGCAGCTCTGTTAGACATCGGCCTGTCACAATGTTTACTATACTGGCTGTTCAATATTAATGACACAATGAAATACAATCTTATTCGAGATACATTAGCATTTGAACTGAACAGAGTTGCTCATTTTACTCTATTCAGCTAAAGTTTACTGGGTTCTTTAGACTATAAGCTTTAAATATTAGTGGCAGTAAGTACACAGTAAGTAAGTCTATAGTTTATAATGATATTTTAATAACAAAGTACTTCAAACTTTTTTATCTTGATAGTAGAGATCATCCAATATGGCTTTTTTCATGGCCGATATGATTAAGACTCCAGAGAAACCGATGGCCGATAAGCTCTGCTGATATTTTTAAACTGATATGTAGAACCGATTTTAATAATTTTCCCCAAACTATGCAATTTAAATTCAGTAAAAACTCACCCACAGCCGTGTCTGGCCTCTGCTTGAGATTTAATGCCTATAGCAGATTTGTTCAAAAGTGCAAATATTGGCCTATCTCTACTTGACAGGCCAAGCCACTGTTCGGGAAAGCTTTTGGGGCTCCCGGGAGTTTTCAACTTAGTAAAACCAAAGCATATTTCGCCTTTGTTTTGGATTTCCTCAGTTGACCTTGATGCAACCACAAAACTCACCGCTACTGAACTCTGATAGATGCACTTATTGCCTTTTTAAGAGCACTGCTGATAAGACGGAGTGCAAACACGCCGCTGTATGGGAGCTGTGTACACTATTCAAATGACTGTTCCGGTGTGGGCGGCTGCTATAGTACTAGCATGCGTCACTCGGGTCGCGCTTGACCTTGCACATCGGCGTTTAGTGTGGGGAAAGAAGTTGTTATCATGCAAACAGCCAGAATCAAGAGGAGTCTATTGTGTCAGGGAGCGGCGAATGTTTGGCGCGACGATGGAGGAAAATGAGAAAAACGGTAGACGCAGCAGCCGACCCGGGAATGGCTGGGATTAAATTTACGCCGCATGAACAGGGGAGGGCTAAATCATGTTACATATTATGAAGCAGAAAGGAGAGGGGGGAGTGAGAGGAGGGCGGGGCACAGAGGTGGAAATATAATGGATAAGGGGTGCAACGAGGCATAGAGGAAGAGAGGGGGGGCAGAGGGAGAAAGTGTGAGAGGGGAGCAGAGGTAGAGATAGGGAAACAAAAACCAAAGAAAGGGTGAATGGTGGAGAGAGGAGAGGGAAAGAGAGGGAGAGGAGAGAGACAGGGAGGGAGAGAGGAGAGACAGAGAAAGGGAAACAAAAAATGAAAGAAAATGTGAATGGTGGAAAGGTGAGAGGAGAGGGAAGGAGAGAGGGCAAGACAGAGAGAGAGAGAGGGTTAGGAGGGAGAGGAGAGACAGGGAAGGAGAGAGAGGGGAGAGAAAGAGAGTGTAAGAGGCAGGGAGAGAGGGTGAGGAAGGAGAGGAGAGAGACAGGAAGGGTCAGAGAAAAGAGATAGAGTGTAAGAGGCAGGGAGAGAGGGTGAGGAAGGAGAGGAGAGAGATAGGGAGGTAGAGGTAGAAAGAGAGAGTTTAAGAGGCAGGGAGAGAGGGTGAGGAAGGAGGAGAGAGAAACAGGGAGAGAAAGAGAAGAGATAGAGAGAAAGTGTAAGAGGGAGAGGAGAGAGGGTTAGGAGCGAGTGGAGAGAGACAGGAAGGAAGAGAGAGAGAGAAGAGAGACAAGGAGGGAGAGAGAGAGGAGAGAGAGGGTGAGGAGCAAGAGGAAAGAGACAGTAAGGGAGAGAGAGAAGCGACAGAGAGAGAGTGTAAGAGGGAGTGGAGAGAAAAGGTATAGAGAGAGTGTAAGAGGCAGGGAGAGAGGTAGAGGAGAGAAAAGGTATAGAGAGCATGTAAGAGGCAGGGAGAGAGGGAGGGAGAGGAGAGAGGAAGGGATGGAGAGGAGAGAGAAGGTATAGAGAGAGTGTAAGAGGCAGGGAGGGAGGTAGAGGAGAGAAAAGGTATAGAGAGAGTGTAAGAGGCAGGGAGAGAGGTAGAGGAGAGAAAAGGTATAGAGAGAGTGTAAGGGAGGGAGCGGAGAGAGAGGTTAAGAGCAAGAAAAAAGGAGAGACAGTAGATAAAAAGGGAGGGAGAGGGACAGGAGAGAGATCGAGGGAGAAAAAGAGACTGGGACATAGGGAGGGAGAGAAAGGGGGAGCAGAAAGGGAAGGAGAGAGAGAAAGAAATGGGAGAGATGGAGGGAGAACGAAGAGGAGAAAAGGAGAGGGGGAAAGAGAGAATGAGAGAGAGGAGGGTACAGCGCTGTGTGCGGAAGAGCAGATATGCAAGCGGCGCCGTGGCCAGCATTTCTCACGCTCCGTCTGTGCCCGTGCACCGTACACAGACCAAGGAGGACAGCCGAGGATAGAGGGAGAGAGAAAAAGAGAGAAAAAGAGCTGCCCCACGTCTCTTTGAATGTACTGTCTCTTAAAAGGAAGGACATGACAGCAGGTGAAATATAAGGCAATAAGAACACACTCAAGTCTGTCCGGCTCCCAGCTCAAACACATATGGGATCAGTCCTATCCTCGGCGGTGCCACTACCTCCAGGTACAAGCTCACGAATGTACCCAAAACAAAACAAAAAAAACACAAAAACAGAAATGCACCAAGGCCTGGGTGTGCTCTCAAGCCCACAGGAGCAGGTACCAGAGCCAGGGCACTACACGCTGCTGGCACTGCCCCTGACACGCTCCGGTCTGTGGGAGGATGAATAATCTCGCTTCCGTAAGGCATAAAAAATAAAAGTAGTCAGGGTGAGAGAGAGGCTGTTGCCACGAGGACACATGCGTATGGAAAGTATATGAAGCCCTCCAACACGAAAAAACAACATGAGGCTCAATATCTCAATAATAGTGCGTTGGGAAATGGGCAGAGCTTATAGGGCACGTGGAATAAGTCACTAATAAACCGGCCGCTGATTTCAGTTGATCTTCATAGCGTTGGGTCTGGTGGTGACATTTTAAGGCAAGTGTTTGGTATGTAAATGCGAGACTTCAGTGTACACAGATGATGTAAAGAGAGGCCAGAGGCAAACATGTAACACGCAGAGGGCAGCAAAATAATTAAAATGCCAAGTGTCTCCTATTATCTAAATGCTAATTCGCCTCAGTATAGCCCCAGCTCAAATGTAACGCCACATTATTGCAGCTGTAATGCGCTCAGGCAACAGTGAGTGAATTTTCTTCAATTAGCCCTAACGCGCTGAATGCTATCTGTTACCTAAGGTCCCATTTTCACAAGTGCTGTTGTCTGAGGACTTTAGCATCTGTGCCTTTAGATTAGATGTGTTTCTTCATTATGTGTAGTTGATCTGAGATTAGACTGAAATGAGAACTGATTTGGTATTTACTATAGTGTTTTTAAAGTTAGTCTCAACATTAGATATTTCAGTATACATATGTAGCATAAACACGTTCAAATCTAGTATTTTAGTTCATTTTATTATTATGAAAAAAGACGTATTTGTTGCCAGATTCAATAGCTAAACCCCAGCAGAGTTTGCGTGTAAAATTTCAACACATTTTGATGTACTGATGCAAAGAGAATATACACCCAGAGCTATTTATGTGACTAAATATAACTACATAGATAAAACTACAACAGGGCGGCAACTTATACAATATGGTAAAAGTAAATCTGCAGGTCAACATGATTTTGATGTGGGAAATTGCACATAATACGTTTTAGAAAGTTGGAGGATTTTTTTTTAGGCCTTGAATGCCCTTGAAAGGTGTTTAGTCTAAACAAAGTGATTGTTCTCATAAAGGCACAGTGAGCTGCTTGTGTAACTAAGTCTAGAGAAACAATGGTTTAGCCCAAGGCAAAAGCAACAATTCTCAATTCTCAACAATTGTCAATTCACGAGATGAATGCATGCCATTTTATGTTAGAACTGAGCTAGACCAGTTAACAGAATGTATATTGTACCTTACTGACTACATTTTATTTTTGAGCTAAAAAAAAAAAAAAAGAATAGGCCCTCCTTTGCGGCCACTTTTGCAGATTGAAATTCAAATCAAATGCCACCTTCAATGAAATGTCACTAAATAAATCAGGCCGCCTCTGTCAGAGCTTGGCATCACATAAAAGACACCATATGACATTTGGAAGTGATTTTCTCCCTCTTTGTCATTGTTCTTATGAAATTAACTTGGTAATTTTCTTTAACAAAAATGTGCCCAACCCGACAATAAACAAATGAGATCTGCCACTCACACACTACATTTAAGTCCCGCTCCAAAAGCTTTATAGTGTGCATTTGAACTCAACACAATCCACCCCCGAACCCTCACAAACAAACACGTCGACGCCGCGCCTGTCTCTCTGGGAGACTGTTGACTGACTGCCTGGATGTGCCTTATCATTAGCGGGGCCGCCTGTGCCACCGTTCAGGGGCTTTGATGACACAAACTAGGGCCCTGGTGGCGGCCCCTCCCTTTCCGCCTGCCCAAGTGTCATCTAAATGAGATAGGGCCCAGGAGCTAGGGGATTAGGCACTGCATAATTACCTATTTAAAGACCTTAATTGAGCATTTCATTAAGAGACTAGCACAGAGGTTTTGCCAAAGAGGGTACTACGGGGAGAGCGCCACGATTGTGATGCTGGTGATGGTCGCCGATGAGGATCTGTATGTGTGTGCGTCCATATTACAGCCGAGTGTAACCTTGGATCCATGTGTTGCCTTGTTTGACTAAGGGAAACAGCTTATTTTTGTTTACACGGCACTATTAGGTTGTGTGTGTAACATTAGCAGGGGGTTGACACTGCTTACTGTGATTGTGTCCTTGGGCAAGACGCTTCGCTCACATTACTTATACATGAATGTGGCCTGTGAGGGAGGGAGTGACGCTAGTTATTCGGGCTCAGTCACAGATCGGTCACCTCGATATGGTCAGTTACACCAGGGTCAATCGTACCTCACCATCAACAAGTATGTTTAGTGAATAAATATTCCATGGTTTTTCATGCCTATACCAGTTTCGTCATGTTTTGAGCTCTCTAAAGCACTAAACTTTTTTCGATTAAAGCATTATGTCAATTATTTGGGAAGTAGGTCGGCCGAAACAAAATATAAGCCGTTAAAAAGTTCAACGGCCAACCAATATATCAGTCTGTCTCTAGAATAAATGCAATTTTATGAACAGCCTATGTACGCAGGAAGTCATTTTCGCTATTTGAGAATAATGGTCTATTTTAAAATTCTGGGAAAATAGCCACTCTTGTAAACTTCTATGTGATTTCAAACCTCAAGATGCATATTGGTTGATCTTTGCAAGAAGCTAATTCTGTAATGGCCGCCTCATTTTTTTAACGCAGCCTTCGTTTCCTCAAAATTTTACTAAAAAATGCGTCACACCCTCCAACAATCCCAGGTTCCTTACTGCTTAGATAGTAGCTACGAAATATCTGGAAGCCACACCATTTCTCCTAACAGTCCATCCTTTAGCCATCCCTGTAACTCTGTATTTCTCTTATGCAAATTCTATTCCGGTGGTGCAATATCTATTTTTGGGCAACACTGTCATTGCCAGCAAAACACAGCTCTCAATAAAATCCGAACATTTCAAACTGGCACGGCCTCTGCTTCAGCTGATAAAAGCAACGCAGAACAAAGCATATAACATTTCCCACAGCCGTGAAGCTAATTGAATCCAATGGAGGGGGATTTGAACACACACTACTGTTGAATTTTCCTTTAGTCTGACATTGTGGGACTTAAAACATGTTGTCATTTGTCAAACTTGCACTTTTGCTAACGCTGGAGGTTGTCAGCGCAGAGGTTTTCAGTGAGACTTCTAAAGAGCTCTGTCAAACACGGTGTCAGAAAAATACCACAGACAGGCTAACGGTGTTTACATCTAGAATATATTTTGATTTGTGCCATAGACCAAGAAAATGTACATGTAATTATGTCTGTTGGTTGTTTTCAGAGGCTAGAATGCAATGATGTAATAATTACAGATTACAGATCACACTGTAGTTTTCAAAGAAATCTAAAAGGAAAATTCACAAATGTTGAATCTCCAGCAAGGCCGATATTTTTTTTGTGCCGAACCTGCTGCATATAGAGTACACATAAATCACTTCAGTGAGTAGAGATTGCACAAAAACATGACTGCAACTCTCTTGTAGCTTTGTGGTTTAAAAAAGGTTGCGGATGAGTTTGTAATAAACATAAATTACATAATTTGGGGAAACTAATCAAATATATGCCTAAAAATACTGTTAGAGCTTGGCTATGAAAAAGACAATGGGCCTCATTCATGAATCTTTCTTAAAAAATGTTCGTACCTTCCACTTTAAGTAAAGGCAGAGAAAAGCGTTCTTAAGCAGCTGAATTCCTTCTTAAGTGACAGTTGCGCCTAATTGACCAACATCCAGCTACAAACACCACGACACTCATTTACATTTCATTTACATAAAAATAATATGTACTTGGGTTATAAACGCCCTCTGAACTTTCATATATGGCCAATATGAGTTTGGTATTATGACGTGTGAAAGCGCGAGTCAGAGAGTGACCGAGGAAGTCAGGTGAAGCATGTCTACAGACTATCGCTCTTTTACAGCTTCAGCAGCGATCTCAAATGTGCAAACTCACATGAACACACTCTGAGGGAATATTTAAGTCATAAACTTTTACCATATTTATCACTCTTTCCACGATCACGGACCTGCGCTAAATAGCGAGGGAGGGCGGCCGGGATAGGGGTGCATAGGAGTGCACTCTGGTCATGGGGGGGTCGAGGGGTGATGAGTCCAGTGCGGTGACCAGGGCTGTAACAGTGACCTATATGGAGAGCACTGGGGCTGGGACAGACCGAGGCTCACTGCAGCCTGTAAAGTCTGTTCGACCCAACAGACACATGCTCTATAAAACACCTCAGAAATGTTATTGGATCACATAGTAATAGGTTTATAGGAAATAATTTAAGAAAATATATAACTTACAATTATGGAGTAATAATATTCTAAAACAATAGAATTTTTGTTCTTACGAGTGCTCCTGACCGTTCATATGATTTGTTCTTCCAGAAGAACATTTTCAGTGAAGAAAACATTTTGTGAATGCCAAAAACGTTCATAAGAAGGCCTGAAGTACAAATTTGTTAGTGAGAATGTTTCATGAATGAGGCCCATTATCGGTCGATCTCTAGTCCTTTCGTTTAGTCTCTAGACCTTACAACTCACAATATTACAACACAAATCTGCATTTTAATAATATTAATTTTAGCTGCCACCTTTAATATCAAGGGTCTATAGAGTCTTGTAATATATTATTCTGAAACCCAGCCAGTACTGTTGGAGATAGAACAGATGAAATGGTTTCTGTTCTTGGTGACATTTGCAGCATAAAATCTTTTTAATGCCATGGTGTAGGGGTGGGCGATTTTGACAAAACTCAATAAATAAAACAATATTCAGACAATACATCAGGATGTCTTGTTTGAGATTGAAATATTGCACAAAATGTGAATGAAGCATAAAATTAACCACACACTGCAGAAATATCACTTTATACACTTGTTTGGAAGATAATACTTATGTTTCTGTCTATTTTTAAAGTTTTATTTTATTTTAATGGATGTAATTACAGATGATATATAACTCAATTTTCCAATTTAGCATAAAACAACAATTGTGATATTTTCAAAGTGTCTCCTATTATCTCCTACCTTTTTCAATATCCTCCATCTCTACCATGGCGTGACTTTTTGACTGTCTGTGAAAACTAGGCTACTTGGAAAAAGCTAGTTGCTGCTCTTTGTGCTAGCAAAGTCCAACAAAGGCGTTTAACAGGTCAGAGGCGTAGAAGATCATTTGTTGGTCTAAACTGTGTTATTAGAGCAGAATGCAAGACCCAGATATTTTGCTGATGATCAGAGTGACCTGATTTTCATGGACAAGCCAGTGTGACTCTGCACTGCCCTCCCTTCATCACTGTATTTGGGTTCACTGGGGACAGGCCAGTAAGTCACTAGCAGTTGCCTCACGCTTGATTGAATTGTTTGCTAAGTTAATACTATGTGAAGAGGCAGTGTTCGCTGGGGGATACAAGAGTCTTTTGGGCAGATACCAGCTGCTGAGTGCCACAGCTAAACTGTCCTGTCACATCTCTCCATTACACTAAGGCTGCAACATTAGTGTCAGTCTATGAGATCAAATGGATGTGTGTGTTTTTTTAGTTCAAAGTTGAAATGCACAAAATGCCTTGAAGCACCTTAAAGATTATGTATCTTCCAATCTGGCTGCTGTTACACCTCCCAGTGCTTGAGTGCTTGCATGGCTGTATCTAGTCATGCTTGGCTTCTTTCTGCAGAGTCGTCTGAAACAGAGGTCTCCTATCCAAAGTTGCTTAGTAGTTGTGGCAGCCCTGGTGACAGCAAAGTTATCTAACCGGAGGCCTACTGTGGAGCGTATCAAGACCCATCTCGGCCTTGCACAATCCGTATCACACTATCTGTGGAAAGACATCCATCTTATTTTCCGCTGAGTGCCAAAAAGAAGTAAGAGGAGAATGAGAAGGAGAGCTGTGGAGGAGTATGGAAGAGGGCTGTTCACCTGATAAGGCAGCAGAGAATCAGGACTGGATCTCTGGGAGCGTGGCCTCAGTGTGCGAGAAAGAGGAACTTCATCTTTATCTAATTACCACAGGGCCGTTTTGGTGGGAGAGATAGTGTGGGCCTTTATTTCTGCTGGCTGCTATCACTGCTCTTGCATACCTTTACAAGCACATGCATTCTGCTGCACAGAGCCATGCAGATATGATTAACACTCAGACACTTGAGGGTGACGCACGCGCCTCACACATACATGTGGCCCAGGGCTGAGTGCCATAACAGCCCAATGAAATATATTCAGATTAGAAAGGTGTCGCATTACTCTCCGGCCCGATGATAAATACGCGCTTAGCACCATCATTAATCTTCCTCCCTGTGCCGCTGTATAGGGAACAATGAGCAGGCGGAGGATGGAGCCAGAGCCTGGGCCAGGCTGCAGTGGCGCTGTTGTCTGGTGCTTTAGGTCTCCCTGCTCAGGAGGTCAGGGCAGACTGACTCAGGGCTTGTAATGTCAGCCCGCACGCTGCTACTTCTTCTTTGTTTAGCTCTTGTCACGGTGACAATCAAACCACGTGCCTGGTCGATGGTTGCAAATATTGTCTGTTCCTATCCATGCCCCTCTTCACATTCAGCTCACATCATTGTTGTGGATTTCTTTGCTCAGTTTTGTGCCACTGCCCTTCATTTTTAATCCCGGGGGTTTGCTGACATCCTGCCCCATGTGGCATGTCATTGTAAATGGCTATTGTCTGCTTAATGAGGAGCATGAATTAAAAACTCCAGGGCTGTGCAGACAAGGAGAGACATCCAGCAAGCGGCGCAGTAAAGGAGAGCACACTTGTACGGAGCACTGCTGAGCCTCTATAGCCACATGCCTCACACAGACAGAGCAAGCAGGAAGTGGCACGCTGCCCTGAGTACAAACACAGCTCCAGGATGAGGGCAAAGGTCAAGAGCCCAGGAAATTACGTGTGATAAATTGGTGTTGGTGCCCGAAGTGTTGCTTATATCAGAGAGGGGTCATCCTACTGTTGCCCTTCACTGGTGTTTGATGAAGTGTGTAGTCTCGGGAAGTCCAGCCTCTGCCTGCTGCATGCTGAGAAGCCCCCACACACCATCGGTCAACCGCTCCAGCCAGGGGAACACTAATATACCATTTACCTAGCACTGCGTTAGGTGTGGACAATATCAAAACTAATAGAATTGGGCGATAAGTTAAATCTGTCTCTCTCTGAACATGAACTAAGATAAAAAATGTGATCTAGACATTACTTTTATTATAATTATTATTTTAGTATTATGTTTTGTATTGCCTTAATAAAGTATGAAAAAGACTTAAATCATAATGAACAAATTGTATTAAGAATAATTCAGGCTTAGATGCGTAATACCATAACCCTGACCCCTAACCCCTTAAATATGTAGTTACAAAGCCTGAATAATTCTTACTAACTGTTCATTCTGAATTAATTCTTTGTTCATGCTTTGTAAGGTGATATAAGGTGTGTTATTATGTTATTATAAAATGGTACTTTTTTAGGCGTCTTGCTTACATTGGTCTAACTTGCTGAAAACAGAAACCTTTAACAGTAAATTGTAAAATCATCTTAAACATTGGGTCCCATACACAACATGAGTAGGAAACCAAAAGTAAAAGTGATAGTCTTTGTAATTACAGTAGAGTCTGTGACATTGCCCTAGAAGACACTGTGGGATAAAAAAAGTTTGAGAGCTCCACTTTGGCACACCCCCTGAGGAAAATGATAAGCTAGATAAAAAATCGCATCTTTCTATAGTTACAGTTCAAGGGCATTTTGTGGAGGGCAGTCTGGACCCAAAATGTCTGCTTTCCTTTATTTCATTGCCCCACACTGGCCTCGTTTCCATCTTGTCAGCGCTCCATAATTGTCACAACAACAAGATGAACCATATTCTTGCCAAGACCTTTGCATTTAACAACAACTGTTGAGTGGGACTATTGTGTGATATGGGCTAGTATAAGGCATGCTGTTTCATTACGATCTCCCTGATTAGCTCCTAAGGGGGCTGTAAAGAACTTCAGGCTCCAGTTGGGATATGCTTGTTAAATTAGGGTGATGAAAACTATCCACGTACAGTGCACTTTGTAAAGAAAATGACAATGCAAACACAAATTCCATACAAAAATAGAGTGGCGCACGCACACACAGGCGCTGTGTTGAGCCAGTTGTGTTAGCACATTTTTATTGAATCTCTGTCGCCCCCGATCGCTCTGTGCTCCATAAAATGCTCGAAAGTGGATTGGGGCGACTATAATGGCGGCTCGATACAGAAATAAACTTGTTTTACTGCTGCAAACAAAGTGATGTGACCTGGAAAGGTTGTATTTTTGCTGGGATAATGACTATATTTTTGACTCAGACCTCAGTGTGAAGTCTAATTACTTGTCTGGGCCCATGGAGCCTCTTTGGTCTCAAGCACAAGGTAATGAGAAGGCCAACAGACTTCATTAATTGCAATGTGGCCATTTAGTGAAAATATCTTTATGATTTCAATGACTTATTGTTCTCTTCTACCACTTGAGCCCAGTATTCAAACCAGTCAGTCCCAGTCTAAACTAAACTTCACCAAACACCACAAGGTTAAATTAGATATCCCTTTATTTAAGAAAATGGCCTTTGACTTTCATATTTTAATGTTTTTATTATCCACACTCTGCAGAACTGGCTTCCAGTTAACTTAATCAGTGTGACACTCATTTCTCATAAATATGCAAATACAATACAGTCTGATTTTGAGCAATTTCAGGCCAATAGGAAACTTGGACAAAGGCATGCCCCAGTCCTCGTCTCTTCTGGGCTTCAGACTTTGGAAACAAACTTTCTGACTTCTTGTTCACAAAGCCACATTTTTGCCCAAATACAGTGTGGCTCTGCAGCACAGTTACACCACAAATCTAAGTGCTCTTATCAATCTTTTCTTTACAACTGTGAATTGAAATAGACAAAGAACAGCTACAAAAAGGCAAAACAGTATTACTCCATTATAACTGAGAATAATACAGTGAATGTGACACAGAAGTTGGCCACAACACTCAATAGACACTTGTCCCTTTAGTAAAATGCCTTGCTGAGATAGAACACTCTTTGTGACTTGTTAGTGAAAACTGAAAGCACTTGTAGACAGACAGGGGGATTTGGAGGGTATTACAGCTTGCTGGCTCGTATATGTTGCAGTACATTCCTACGCGACAGGCTAAACTCTTCTCTTTAGCACAAAAACTTCAGTCGGGTTTTCCGTGCGTCGCGCCAAGCCATCTCCCCTCCTTTCCAGTCAGCTGCCTGTTGTCACTTGTAGTGTGATCTGACTCTACCGCTGATCTCCTTAATCTCAGGGGCAGAGCTGGGAAATGGGTGCCCCTTATACTGCCTGCGCTCACCCCCCCACCCACTCTCCATGCCCCCCACACCCGCTCCTCTCTCCTCCCTGGCCCATACTGACAGCTAATAAAAGACTCTGCCTTGACTGTGAACAGCTGGGGTCTAGTGATCTAACTCAACAAGTGGCTCACCAGGGGCTTCCTCTGTGTGAGCCAGGGCTGCATGCACAATATACTGCAAAATATGTACTGGTATTGCACTTACTGTTGCCTCAGTGCTAAAATTTCATATTTCAAAACTTGATTTTGATATTCAGGAATAGATCTAAATATGCAGATTCCAAAACCACGATAATAAAAACACTCTTCATTTAGAAAAAGGATATCATTTTCGACATTATATCCTACTACTTTCTTTGGTATTAACATGTGGTCTTATATATTGTCACTTGGAGGCAATGGCACTGGTCTTGGCACTGACCAGGCTGCAGGCTACAAGTTGTAATTCGTATAGGTATATGTTCATTTCTGTTCTGTAAGTGTATATATATATATAGATACTTTCTCAAATAAGTATCTGATTTTCAATACTTTTGGCTACCCTAATTGGAATATTGGCAAACACAATAATCAGTATAGCATAGAAGTGTAACGATATCCAAGTCTCACGATACAATATTGTCACGGTATGAACGTCACGGTACGATATTTATTGGGATATCGTGGGAAAGCTCATGACATAGTGGGGAGGCTCACGGTATTACAGTATTATAGATAATAAAAAGACTAATACTATAAAACGCTTTGACCAGTCATTTGGTACAACATTTATTGTCATTAGGGATGTAATGATATCCAAATCTCTCTGTACAATATTTTCGCCATATACATCTCACCGTACCATATTTATTGCAATATTTTAAAGGATCATGGTCTATGTAGTTCCCTCTGTTTTTTTTAGCTATTTCTGCAGCATAACTATTAGTTTAAGTGAAGAGACTTGTTTCCGATACATTGTGATGGTCCACGATATTATTGTGAGACCTTTGACGATACAATATCACGATGTTTTGGCTATTGTTACATCCCTGGTATAGCAACAAACTATATTAGTTCTCCATCTGAAATGACTTGGTTTCTTCTTTGTTATGTTGAGTTTCCCTAGTAAATTCAGGCAAGCAATTTCTAATTTGCTAAAACTGAAATTGAGTCAAAGAGTAAATAAAAATATCACAATGTTGATATCATATAACAGCCATAATGTGAGTGTAACAGTAAAAATGCACAGCAGTAGTGGGGGGAGGGATACTGTACTGTGCAGATTTAGCAGCAAACAATGGTGTGAGACAGAGGAAGGAGCTCAGTGGCTGTCTTGTCCCAGCCTCTTCATGGTCTAACCAGCTAATCAATAGCACAGAGAAACACTGTTTCAGCTGGTTCACTGAGCTTGCTGTGGCGGAGAAATTCTCAGAGTGCCTGCTCTTTTGTTTTTGTACCTTACACAACGTAAAAGGAGTTTTTCTTAGCAATCACCGTCTAAGCAATGTGTGTGTAGTGCACTCAGTGGACTAAAGTGAGTCACTAAACTGTCATTAGTTTGAGGCTATAAGATAAAATGACACTTGTGAATACATCTCAAACCAGTAGGTAGCAGACTGTCAATTAAAAATGAATGAAGGTTTGCTCCCTGTTTGTCTTCATGGAGATGTAATTGCTTTGCCTGTAATATTCCACAATATGACATTAACTTGACTCTGACTTTTTCCACGGATATAAAAACAGGTGATGTCACAGGTCAGATCTTTTTTTACATCATGATTCAATTATTTTATTTAATACTGTGTAACAATCTAGGCCAAGCAATGACACCTCCATGGAGACGAGCAGTTTATGAGCCTTTCCGAAAAGTTAGTATATAAAAATATACTGTAGTTCTTTAAATGACTTTGGCCATTACTTTTTACAGTCTATGAGCTTTAAATACAAGGAATAAAAAATATTGCCAAGAAAGAAACTTTGACAACTATTTCAACTATTGACCCTACTTTGTGACTAAATTCTTTCCAGGCTTTGCGAAAACATTGCTTTGCTCTAGAGAATACATTCCATCCTCCTTTCACCAATACTGGCATCACTTCCTATGAGGGAAAGTTATGTAGCACAGTTACTTTTAAATCCGGGCCCTAGACAGACAGGTGGAAGTTACAGTGCCGGTGCCATGAGGGAGGTCCCATATACATAAATAGCAGGACATATACAGTATGTCTTTCTATGCCTGACCTACTCTCTCGTATGTGTCCTGTAGATATGAGTTGGAATATAGTGTGCGTGTGGCGGGGAAGTTGCTATGATTATGAAAGACGACTCCAGATGCTCCCAGCTGGCTCTTGCCCACTGAGGCTAATACACTTCTGCCTGCCTAATTAGAACCCACACAAACATACCCCCCCTTTCTTGACTCCCATGTCCCGCTGTTCCAATGGCTTTATGGTAGGAAGAACATATGCCCTCCTGTGTTTTCAGCAGGACACACACACAGACAGCTAAGCAAACAACCAGGGGCTTAATTACTGCATGAGGGAGGCCAGGGGTGAGGGGCGCCCATGACTCACAACAGTAGTCTGTAAAAAGGATGTGCCAAATGAATGGAAAAAATAAATGCTGTAGGTCTCTTGTCATGGTTTTCATTACAACTGTAGTTTACTGTTGGTCGACGCCTGGATTAATCAAGCATGACACAGGCAAAAACACTGGAAGAATCTTGCACAAAATCAACTAACTATACAGCAAAGTATACTTGTAAACAGCATATAAGTGAAAAGTAGGATTAAACTGTTCAGTCACTCCAAAAGCTCCAGCTAACTTGTTAAGATACATCATCATAATCAACGAACTAATCAACTAAAGCATCAGTAAAGAGTAAAGAGCCTTAGTTTTAATTATAGAAGTGACTCAATTCTATGAGAAAGTAAGATGGCAATTAGCATTGGAATTCTGAAAACTCTGAAACTCCACTTCGCAAATCAAAGTTGGAAAGAAAGTTTGTGTGCGTTGATTGGCATGATGCATCTCATAGTCATTAGTGTCTAGTCATCAGTCTAGGTACAAAATGATGAGCTGTTTTCTTGTTAACAGCCACACCAGTGTTTCAGATGCCATTTATGTGTCCAGATCAGCCAGCCTCTCACAGCCCTTTTGTTCTGCTGTCGGAGTGAACGCAGCCGTCCAGTAGGAGCGCTCAGACGAGACGCTCTGTCAGGCTGCTCCTGTCAGTGGCAGCAGGGTTTGGAGCTCTGTTCCCCCACACAGACATCACCAAACAAGCACGAGGAAAGTTACCTTAGGCTGATGCAAGCTCATTGTTTGATTGTGCTTAAGTGTAAGATCACACGGCGCACAATGTTTGAAGAGTTTTAATGCTTGATTGTGTTTCATTTACCTATTCTAACATTATCATATTACTATAATATAACAACAGCATAGCCAGACCAATAATGTGTGGTCCAGTTTGACAAAGAAGTCCTTCAAACAAATAATTCATGAGAGGCCACCTAATTGTTTGAACAATACGCATCATGTATGCTCGCAGAGTGTGGTCTAAAGGGTAAGAGATGGCCTCCAAACACACAGGTAGCTGTGCCAAATGAGGACAGAGGAGGCAGGAGGTGCAGGGCAGTGCAGTAACACAGAACAGATCCCAAGGTCAGTGATCTGGGGAAGGCTGCACACTAGGAAGAGCTAATGTGTGGACAGATGTCAGGAGTGATGAGCGTCAGCCGTGACAAGCTCTGGCTTGGCTATCACTTACTACTTGGAGCCTGCAGTCAGGTCAGTGCCAAGACAATGCCATCGCCTCCGTGTGACGATCAGCGCCTCGGGAGGTTTAGCAAAATGGCTGCCGTCATGCCAACGCATTATTACGAGTCACTGGCCCTTGTTTTTTTTTCCTTAGAGGAAGTGCCATATGTGAATGACAGCGGGGGCCTCAGACATTTATTTTGAATGCAGTAAACAAAGCTGCCATTTTGCATTTGAACGTGTAGATGCTTGTAAATTACCAGCAGCAAGGCTGTTTGTTGTCACAAGAGATATTAACCGCAGTGTGATCTATATCCTTTCTCCATCTCCATTTATCTAGTCGAATCCATGCTCTTTTCTAAACATCACTCAGCAGCGGGACAAAATAAATCCTCATTTTCACATCTGAAAGCAGGCCGGACAAAAATCCAATACTCAGGAGAGTGCTTGGTCTTGGTTTAAGCACAACAGCCCACGGGAGGAGAAGAATTGGAAAAATAAGTCAATATGAAGCCATTTATTATCATATGCTGCGGCCATTGATGATCTGTCAAAGCGTGCATTTCAGAGTATGGACTGTGTACCAAAATCATCTTCCAAAGAACTTTCTCTACATCCAAAACAAATAATGAATAACTCACAAATCGATGCAGCCTGCGTTATTGAGCTTCCATGCTCGACTTGCATCTGGCACCTAGCCCACTTGTTTTTCATTTGCCAAATCTCCTCCTCCTGCTTTGTATCGGGCTTAACAACAAAAGACATAACATGTACTGCATATGCAGTGGTTTTGACAAGAGCTGAAATATGACGTCTTTCAAAGACGGTGGTGCCAGTTTCATTCTACAGACAGAAAACCAAATCCTGTTAGAGAGTGACTTAATTGTTGAATATACAGAAGCACAGCAGTGTGAATCCAAAACATCCGGCACACTTGATCAGTGCCTCTCAATGGGCCCTCAGTTCTTTGGTAGAATCAGCCTTGGCAGTGGCACTTCCACTTGGGCCACTCCCCACTGTTCCACTGAGTGTGGCTAAATCAAATCATGGCAGGCAGACGTGAGAGCTCGCCAGGGAGGGGTCAACCACTCTGGCCCACTCTGGGGGGCCGGGCCCCATCTTCCTCAAGAACACAAGCTAAAAAATAGTCTAAATCAGCAGGATGCAAACTGTGCTACTGCTAAGAATGTTTGACTGACAAGCTGCAGCCGCATTTTGTGCTATAGCCTCATACAAAGCATTCTTTAAAGACAAACCATGGGAACATAAAACAGCAACAATGTCTAGTTTGAAAACAACAGCATCAATTATAGGCAAAATAAGTCCTCTAGAGCTTAAACACAAGTGTCTGTCAAAGCCTGAGCCAGTGACTCCTGTGTGAGCTGCCTCACTGCAGCGTCTGGTGCCTCCTGGGTCGTGGCCTCAGTGTCACATGCCAATGGCTGAGAAAGTGCTATTGATTCCCAATGAACTCATTAAGAACTAAAGAGAGCTCTTTCTGCATAGACACGACTATTTGTGTCTGTCAAACCCATAGCCACAACATGTTAAGCATTTAATTTGTCAGTCTGTTAGCTTAACAAATTAAAAATGTCCTCCAATTTAGATATTAAAATTATTTAAATATGAATATTAAAGCATTCAGTGGGTTCCAAAATGGCAAAAAATTGGGATTTAAAACAAAATATCATATCTTTTAACCTGTAAAAAGTCAATCAAATCAAAATATTGCCTATAACGCCAGGAAACCAGTAACTTCTGCCATGCTGCAAAAAAGCTTTTTTTATGTGCTAACATAAAAATCAACACATGAGGTAATAGTTTGAAGCCGTTTCAAGTAAAGCATTGATGATCATTATATTATAACACCATACTTTGCTGTTGCAAGGTCCAGTGTCTTGGCAGAGGTATGCACTCTCCAGGTGAAAACTAGTATTTGTGAAAGCCGGTGATGCTAGATACTGAAATCAGCCAGCACAGCCATGATAAAGTACCAAGACGCTGCCCCCTTGCCCCCACTATCCCGCCTCTGCTCCTCTGGACTTGTTAGGAATTTGCCTGAAGATGGAGATAGGGCCAAGGCTATGGATGGCGCTGTTATCGCGGCTCTGCATTAATAAGATGGCCCAGTGGCTTGTGTCCCGGGGTTTGCCTGGTGTGTTATCATGCCCAGAGACAATTTAAAATGAAGCAACACCAGCAATATGGCTCCGCTGTGACGGGGGTAAAATGGTACCAAATGTGATGGACGCAAGAGTCGGCGTGGTTAATCGAAAATAATGTCCAGCAATTTATAGTCTTGACCAGCGCTGGGATAGAGGAGGTACAATTTTATAGTACGTCACTACACGCAGGCCATAAAGCAGCCACATATACCAATATATATCAATGAGAGGTTAGCAGCTACATTAAAGGGCACTGTAAGAGGAGAGACTAATCAACAACATATCTGGCAACACAGAAACACCTGTGATTGGTGCTTGCAGGTGGTGTAGTGGTTTAGTGTTGCACATATGTGGCTGGTTCGTCTCAAAACCACAATAATTTGCTGAATGTCTCCACACTCTCTTTCCATTTCATGCCACATCTGTTCTATCCAATAAGCCTGGCATATATACTACACAAAAACTGAAATCAAGCTAAGTTAAAATGACTTTTTGCTGTGTATAGAACATGCCAGACTACGCAATAACATTTCCCGAGACAAGTAGGTGTCAGACTCTTCACTAGGACTCTTCCATCGTTATTAGCTGCCACTGCCAAATCAGATGCTATAATGCTTGACTTTACATTCTGGCTATTTGACAGCTATTTCAATTCTCCCCGGTGGTGGCAGTAAATATAGGGGGAAAAGCAAGTAGAGGGTAATCTTGAGGGAGATGCAAATTACAACTTGACCTGCTGTGCCATTGGGACCTGGGGGAGAGACGGTAAATCCCTTCAGTGTTTTTTCATTGACTGAAGTCCATCTCATCACGAATTCTCTCTGTTGCTTTGCAGGGCCCCTTGGTGTATAGCACTTAGAATTGACATAGATCAGGATGTATTAATGTCCTAGATATGCCCCATTAATACGGCTATCATGATAAATGTAAGTGATAAGCAAAATGATTCACATAAAGATCAGTGCACTTGAATGTGTCCGGTGACTCGATATTGAGAATAATCCAATATTAAAGGAACGTTTTTTCTGGTAAGAGCAACTGGTTGACCCATGGAGATATGATAAGGAGATTGCTTTCCCTGGAATGTACCACAGTGTGACATTAAAAGTGGTTATTATTTAATTATAGGTGGTTTAAAACAATACAATACAATACCTTGAAAAATATACACTGAACTGTAAAAGGGCCCGCCTCTCCACAAATCGGGCCTGTTTAAGTTTAATACCATACTGTGAAAAATTCCAGGCACAGTAACATCTCCATGGTGATGGACCCTCCACCTGGAAAGTTACACAGTGCACCTTTAACGTAATGTACATGCTATACAGAACTTCTTGTAAGTGCTGTTGAGACCAGATGCAAAGAGGTAGGCTGGTGGCATAATCAGGAAAGCAAATTCAATGTGTATCCAAATTAGTACATGCTAAAAAGGCACAAATTATGCATAATCACTGACTCATGCCCCACAGTTTGAGCTTATTTATCTGATGCTCATTAAGCTCATATGTACTTTTGGTTGCCTCAGCTGCAAGCACAAACACAAAATAACTTCCTATAAGGCATAAGAGGAACAAATCAGCTGTATACAAATTTTCTTTTCACACGCCGCACTCGTTTTGTACGCTCCTGACGTCAGCTCTCTTAATGAAGACGCTGTGGCTCAGCGCTGCCGAGTTCTGCACAAGCAGTCTAAAGATTTTATTTCACTGCTTCCCCAGCTTGCCTTATTTCACTATGGCTTAATGAGAGTCGTTTGGAATAATAGGCTTCCATTGAACGGAGGCATCTGCATCCACACAGCACTAAATGAGTGAGCTAATTTCCAAAGATAATCACCTCTCCTGCTGCTTTTATGTGGAGATGCTGTACATTTTTTAGCCCAGGATTTAATGAAGTCAAAAATTACCTTTGCCTTATGGTAAAGTCTGTTTAGGTTGAATATGTCACGATAATTTGGCTTCAATTAAAAAATCCAAGGTGTTTTCTTGATAAACCGGGATTGAGCTAAAAGCCTTGTTTTAGCAGAGGTCTATCTAACATTGCTTCATTAAAACATAGCTAAGTTTCTTATTGAAATTAATAAGTGTGTGAACAAACAGAGCAACTGTAAGTGTACTTCCTGTAATGAAAATGCCCTTGAGTTGTGCACTGCTGTATACAGCTGCCATTAGCTCCATTACATCTCTGTATAATCACCTAAAGTTTCTCTGAGCACTTTAGAAGCTTTGATATCACTTTAGTTAAGAGAATATTTGACTAGCCGCTTCACTGTGGCAAAGACATAAAAGAAAAACAAACACTTGTTTCCAAGACCAAACAAGTGATATTTCTGAAGATGTTGGTAATGAAGTCCACAGGGACACAAAGAGGCGCAATTAAACAGTGAAGTGAGCTCTGGTTAACACTGTCTGCTCAGGCTTTATCCTCCTCCTCTGCTGTCTAGGTGTGTGTGGTATCACTGAGGACTGGAGCCGTGGGGTAACACAGCCACTGCAGATGGTACATGTAAAACAGTGATCACTTTGTGGCACACAGTGGACTGCATCATTTAGGTCAGAACATGACATGGTCAAACCAACTCGATAGTCACACTTTTTTCTCAAATAAAAGGAAGTTAACAGCTTCACTTTGGCCAACGTGTCCTTTAATAATGTCATGTCCTTTTATATTGTGAAGTTGCAGTCCCCGGTAAAGAAAGATCAGATGTTTATGAATATTCTTATGGTCAAGTCAAGATAAATTGACAGTCCTTGTCCCTTGCGGCGCAGTTGCAGTAAGTATTTCAAAAGAATATATAAAATGTGAAGGAGGTGGCGGAGGAGGTTAATTCCCCCGAGAGAGCTTATGCAGACTGGCAGCACTGTGCATCAGGGAAGCGCCAATATGGCCAGCAGCTAGTGTGGGCTGTCTCCTTGCACACTTCAACTTCAGCTTTTCACAGTAGATTGTATATTCCCGGGACATTTCCCAAACTGAACTGGGGTGTAGGGACACAAAAGATTCCATTTGTAACCTATTTTGTGGCTTCCTAAAGAAAACAAAATGTTATATCATGAGCAATAAAAACACTACTGTAAAGCACACGCATAATAAAGTTGCAAAAATGCAAATGAACCAAGGCAAAAGGAAAAGCCATTTGCAATTTTAAAAGCTCCAGGCGAGACGGCCAACATCAACTGTTAAATTGCCATCAATCCACACTTTTCTTCTGATGCATATTAGCTCTCTGAGTGAGTTATTGCATTTTGAAAGCCTTACTGTAATGGATACCTTTTTCTTTGTCGAGACCTGAGGCCAGTCATCAAACGTGAACTATTTCCCAGCTAGTTTTAAGAAAGACTAAGCATTTCTGCCTGTCTCTGCCACAAATGCACTTAACTGTTGACAACTAGCCCAAATATTTTGGGACATTTTATAAGCAACACTGTGTAATCTCCACAGATGTCTTTGGGCAACAACACCATTTTGTATCTCTTTCCCATGATTCCATTTCATGCAATGAATATTTACAAGACATTTACAGTGTTTCTCTCCAGTATGATGGAGAAATATTTGTTGGTAGAAGACAAGCTTATCAGGTCAAAGAAAGTTGTTTGTAGAGAATGGAGTCAAAGCAATATCAAGATTTTTTACAGATTGTGCACCGTTGCAAATAGCTCATTTTACAGCACTTCACACTATATTTTTGGTGACCAGAAGAGGTGAAAGTCCATTTACCATCAAAGCCTTAAGTCACAAGGGGTCAGTAATTCTTGGGATGCCTGGGCTGACGTCTAGAGTCTTCCTGGTATTACTTAGCCTGGCAAGTCCAGAATGACATAGCTCAGTTTTTTTTTATATACAGAGGGCATCCTCTGGTCATCACTATATCTGTAGGCCTATCAATCATGTCCATCTGAGTTTGTGGAGATTCAATGGTCAGACTCACATTTTCGTAAAGTATTGGAGAAGAGTGTATTCTTGACCCCAGGCAAGGTACTACTTGTACTTAGGCCTGTCACAATAAATACTTTATTGACTTATCATTCAGTATATGAAAGCTTGAACTATATAGTCTGGGGCTCAAAATTTAGCCTGTGTACAATTTATTTGCAATAGTGCGGAGACTTTTTGACCTGTTTATGTAATGAGGTCAGATTTGAGCTGTAGAAGGTAGAATAAATAACTTTTATGACAAATGATTGGTTCTGTTATTTATTTGTTGCAGCTTATGCCTTTTAATGATAGTATCTACTTAAAAAGTAGTTTATTGGAATTATATTGCTTTATTTTAATCTTAATCAGTGACATAAAGTAGGTTCAGTATTTTTCTGTAGCAATATATCATGCTTCAAAATGTGTTATCATTACAGGTCTGTACTCATTATCTGAGAACATCCATGTATAAAACCCAACAGCCCCTTACAGCTTCATACCTTTCCTCAGGCTTATTTTGCTGCGCATCATGAAACCCAAAACTTGCATTGCCGCGTGTAAGTCTTCTGTTTCCCACATTCAAACTTTCCCTTTCTCATTGTCAGACACCCACACAGGGCCGTACAGGTGTCCACTTTCAGATGTGCCAAAACTCTCCTGGAATGTTTCTTTAGGGTAACCTGACGAGAGAGCGCATGCAAGGACAAGGCAGTGCTAGGTAGAGGATTAAGCATGGTAGTTTGGGTTACACTGGCCTATACCTGACACAGCCTTCCTTGAACCAAAATTAAGTGGAAAATCTCTGTATTCAAGGTCAAGGAAATTCAAGTGGAATGTAGCCTCGAGGTTGCAGGGTTTTAGTGGATAGCTGATAGCATTTTGCACCTGGAGATTAGTCATATAAGTACGAAAACTGGTATTTTTTAAGACTCCCAATTAGTTCAATGGCGTCATTAATATCCAAAGCGCTCTAACATTTCATCTAAATATTTTGGTGACTTCATTGGGCTTGGTATGCGGGTTGCGTCTCACCGTTCAGCTAACTTTAACCTCAACGTAGTCGCGATATCTTTATCCTTTTGCATTAACTTAATTTAAGAGTAACTCAAGTCTGCTTAACAGCTACACTTTAACTGCCTTTCTATGTTTAACTGTTGCCATCTCACGTCCACAGAGATTTGCATATGCCCCGGGCCAAATATAGACAAATTCTAAATGGGTTCATGGGTCTGTAAAAAGTTTGTGAATACCTGGGGGATACTTCCAAGAAGCCTTGTTAGTTCAGCAGTCAGTTGAGACTCTTTAAAACGTACAATTAAAACCGAAAGACTATAAATACAATGCAGGGGGCCATGATAGCCATGGTTTTCAAGCTCGACTAAATATAAACAAGTCTGTGCAGCCTGATGCAACTATACGAAACCCTTCTGAAATAGTTCCTGAAATATACATGAAAAGAAAACGGAAAGATATAGTCGATCTTCTATGTTGGCTGTTTGAAACCCAGCCTTCATCTTTCAGCCTTAAATCACGATGAGGTATGGAGCAGAAGGAGAAATAGTGAATGAAAAAGACAAAGACTCGTAGCAAATAGAATTGTCAGTGCCATTGAAGCACATCTGTATGAACAGCATCAGCCCATTTTACTACAGTGGGAAAAATGACAAAAAACTATGTTGAAATATGACGTGCGGGGAAACACTGTGACTGGCATTAATGTGTAAGACGTGCTGGTTCCTTTCCCACACAGAGCGCTGTGTTCCCAGAGGGCTGCCATTTGCTTTGCAAAATGCATGCATGAAATTCTTGAGACTGGCCTCCCCTAGAGAGACTAAATAATAGATTACCAACACAGCGTCAGTGTGTGCCATAAGTTGAGTGCAACTGCCTGGTCTCATTAGAGAAGCAGGAGTAAGAGATAGCCAGCTGTGAGCGCAGGTGATGACACACTGGCCTTTGGCTCCAGAGCTTCACCCTAAAGAGAATATACAGGCTTCCTCACTGTCATTTGGCTTGTAATCCGTCTCAGAGCTCCTAAGCTCATGTTGATGCTAATAAAAGGAGAAAAATGTTTGAAGAAAAAACTGCAGAAAAAGGGAGAAGATTGCACTGTAGCAGCAGAGGAAGAAATAATTGGCCATAAGTGTAGTCTCGTGCAGGCAATGAGTGGGAAAGCGTTGGTTGGGTCGGGCCGTCTGGTTAGAACCAGAGGTGACCTGAGCCATTTTCCTCCTCTGATTGTGCCCCCTCCTCTCCTCCAGCCCCTCCCTTGATCTCTATTGACTCTGCACTGTAGCTCCCTCTCTCTTGCCCTCTCTCTCCATGTCTGCTTCCAAATGGCAGTCATTATACCGGACATGAAAAGTCATTTTAGTTCCGCCTGGCTTCTTCAAAGCAGCTCGCTGTAATTGCAGATTGAGTAGAGGGAGAATGCGGGGGTTACACAGAATTTAGACATCGAGTCCTAACCTTGCCATGATGCAGGGCTTGAATATGAATATAACATATAAAGGTGCACACTTGTATTAAGTTTCATTTAATTTCTATAAGTTTTTGAGTTCTTTGATTAGCTTAAGGGACTTGAGGAATGGTTGTGAGGGGACTTGCAGGGGCTAGAATGTGATCACAAGGATTTCGTCGATCTTATTACTGTATGTGTCACTTCAAGAGTTATGGGAAAATTGTACAAAATTACAACTAAGCTTTTCGCCGTTGTCCTTCTCACTCGTGAAATTACTACTATATGGCAGACTTGGTGCACTAGTAAATGGAAAATTTAATTTAATTTTATTTATTTTTTTGCCAAAATACAAGATTGGGGGACAATGTGTGGCTAATCTTAATCAACTTTGTTCTTTGACTTAATGGATTTCAGGACTTATTTATGCAAATGTTGGGAGAGCTGCTGGTTCTTGGGATTAGCTTTATCGTGTTTGAACAGCCTTATTTTTCCAGCTCGCATGTGTTAGAAATTTTACCCGCTACAGTTTACAATCCCTTTGGGTCATATATACATTTTGGGTTTACAAGCTCGCCACCAGTCTGAACAGAACACCACTCCTGTGCACTTATCTCCTGAACCCTTCTATTTGGCACAGCAGGTAGTGTAATTGTTCTTGGAAGGGGCCTATCAACTAAGGGCACTATTTTTGACTCCTTGTTACTTAGACCTTTATCATAACACCCCATTTTCTGCCTGGCTCTGGGCTCTAACCGCACCGTACTTCTGAACAAAAGTGCTCCAGCTAAGTCACTCGCGTTAGGTGGTGAAAAGACTCGAGGAGGTGGGAGAACAGAGGACTGGAAAATATGTCTATACTGTACAAGAACCTCCCAGCCGTCCACTTTCTATCCCTCTTCGCCTCAGCCCATGAAACCCAAGCCCCCTGGCAGTCCGGCGCGCAGAAACAAATTCTAAAACTGTCATACTTTAATTGAAATTCCATCACTTGTGTAGCCTGCTATTGTGGAATCATTTGATAAAGCTGTGACATGAATGCACAGAGCCTAAAGCCACTTCCATTCCGTCGCCAAGCTTTTATTTCCTCATTTCGCCAGTTATTCAAATGAACCTCCTTGGATTCTGCTCTCTGCCTGCCCAAAAATTAAGATAAGAGAAAATGAGACAATAGGAGAAGCATAAAAAAGAAATAAGGTTTGAGATTACGGCCAATCAAAACCCACCCGCACACAAATAAACCACCTCCCCCTGACACTTTTACCTTTATGTTGCGTCGTTACACATCCAAATTTACAATCTTTCATATAATTAGTTGTTATGGATTTTATGGGGTTAATTTGACAGGTCGTTAGTTGCTAGGCAGGAGTAGATCCAAAATGGAGGTCAAGGGCGGTATTCCACGCCAGTGCCACTAACCCTGATCCAAATCCATACCAGCATTCTCCCTCCCCGTCTTCACAACTGGCTACAGGCATTTGGCATCCATCACGGCTTCTGAAACTCAATATGAAAGCAAAGGACAGCTGATGCAGAGAGGCAGTCCCCTTCATTCCTGGCATTTCGAGGACCCCACTGTACTCAGAACTAAAGCGGGAGCACGTAATTAAACGCTTGTTGCTTTGTTGTCATTTGTTCTAAATAAGAAAAACACAGGGACATTGCAACGATGCTCAATCATATACTGAAACAATAACATATGAATTAGAGGCGGGCAATATTGACAAAGATTTATGTAAACAAAAGTCTTAATGCTCCATCCCGATTAGTATCTGGGTATTGTTATTCATAAAGCTATTCCCAATTATGATAATGAGTCGATATTTTGGCAAGCCAAGTAAAATGTGCTAAAAAGAAGTGTATTTAAATATTAGTATTGCTTTATCAGACAAACACTAAAGGACTTGTCAAGAAAAGTGCAAATATATCACTTTCTACCCTTGTTTAAAAGATTACAATGCAAGTTTCATTCATTTTCAATCAGCTATGCAGTTTAGTTTTTTGTTATTATAAACAACACATCCAATATTCAAATTTTGCATATATTCAGAACAACATCTCTAACATGGATTAGGAGTAATTACTCTGTGCCAGCTATTGTAAGTTTACATAAAAACCCTGCTCTCTGGCCTGATGGCTGATGGACAGTAGAGGTGATACTGAAAACACTCATTATTATTCCAACTGAGTAGCAACTTGAATATCAATAAAAACTGCTAGCGCTTCCCTATGTGTAAAACCAATGCCCCATAGCGGTGGCTTTTATCAAACAACCCACCCTTGACGCTAGTTATGCAGTACTAGAGGTTACGGGAGGAAATGCTTGCCAAGTAAATAAGTGAGTGAAGCGATTGAATAGGGAAAACACGGCAGGACTTGGGCCAAAGTGAACCAAGGGTAAAGTCATGATCACTTCATTATGGGGCGCTGCAGCTCAGTGTTGTGCGAAATCAAACTGCTTTCTCATTTGTCACAATGCATCAAGCTGTCCGCGGCTGAGGGGAGCTAGTATTCGACTGGGGGCCCCTGATGTGGTCAAACAACAGCGTCACGCAGGCATATGCTAGGCCCAGCTAACCAGATTTTTACAAGAGAGTTTTTCTCCCCAGTCTGACCTGTGCTACAACTGTGCCTGCATCTACAGCCACTTTAGCCTGCCAGCCGGCCTGACAACCAGTGGGTAGTTGTTAAGGGCCGTTGTTGGCACAAAATAAGGTAGAATACACCCACTGGATTACAGAGGGCAGGCTGTGAGGGGGGTGATTGCTAACAGACCTTTCGGCTCTCCATCTCCACTTCCAACACAGCGGCGCCTGATAATTGTGCTGCCTATGTTTATGTATCCCTTTTTGTATTGTAAGTGTTGATTTCTCATTCCACACTTGTAACAGAGGCCCTGGCCTTGGGATTCCTGAAGTAGTACTCACATTTCTATATGCTCTCATTGGGGGGGAAACAAACTTTTTCTGGCTGTGATTTTTACCTCTTGCACACAGTGAGTCACAGAACTCTTGTACAGGACAGACTGCGAGCTGAAAACACCTTGACAGAAAGAGGGCTTGGCCTCGTGCCCAAAAGCACCTGCATCGGAAATGTACAAAAGCAATGAGCAAGTGTATTTCTTCTGTCAGTTATGAGGAAGCCTAATATTTCAACTCACTTTGAGCGGATCATTCCAGGTGCAGAGAAGCACAAAACAGACCACAAACCTTCCAATACTCAGCCCAGAAACTACCCTCTCCCTCCGAGACACTGCCAAAAATGTTGAATGTGATTTGTGAATGAGCTGCAGGCTCAAAAACACAAGGAAAGCAAATGGTCCAACTCCCTCATAGGCACTTTCTAAAGCCTTATATCATTTTTCAGTTTAATAGCTTGCATGCCATGAACTGTTTTCTGCACACACACAACACACACACTGTTACTGGCAAAAGAAGCTTGGCTCCTCTCTTCTTTCATTTCCCTTTAAGATGCAAATGCCATTTGGTTTGACGTTTTATGAATTATTATTTTTTGGGGATTTGAATAGCTCAAGTTTCGGCTTATAGAGAAAATGGCAGTGCCGCTTTTCCCCATTGAAATACTACACTCCCTTATGCACCCCTGAATCGCAGCTCTAAAACCCAGCACCACCTTATCTGTCCAGTCTCCTCTTTTGAGCACTGCTGTCGTAACAGCAAAATTGGAAATCGAAAGTGTGGTGACAGCGTTAATTGTGCTGTGTCAAAATTGGGTAAGTGCTAATTGTTTGAGCTGGCCACTGTAAAACACATAAGACAGTGAGGTGCTGGCTGTGCGCTCCCTGAGTGCTTACTGGCTCTTTACTGGGAATTGGTTGAGCAAACACATGTGTGTTCATTTGCAAGCTTTAACACACACCCACCGAACAGTTGGCTGCCCTATCCTCAATCACGGTAATATGCAATTTATTAGAATAAATTGCTTCCTATTGGCGTGGCATAGGCAATTTATTACAGTGCACACAAGCCCTAGTTGTGTTGTTTTTTTCCTCTAGTTTAAATGTTTTGAATTTCAATGTATTTAATTTATTATAAAATCTGCATTAATTAAGCAAACAACTAATTAGACTGTATGAATTAAAATTATAACACACTTAATATTTAGTGTTGAAATTAGTGTTGATTTTATTCTTGCGTAATATAGTCTAGAGACATATTTTAACGCCTGTGAGCCTGAGCAGCGCAGAGCTGTCGGTGACTGGGGGAATCGAGTCCCCTAGTGGCCCAATGCACACAGTGAGCACAGGTGCCCGCACTGAAGAGCCACTCGGATCCAACTACCACAACCCCTTCGTGACTGCCAGCTCGCCTTTCTGTTTTCATATGTCAGCACGGACAACTTTAAACCCCGCCAAAATAAAAATAAAGCAACTGTTCTAAAAATAAAGCGCCAAAGAGGAGGGATCTCTGGAGAGTTACAGGAATGCACTTTGAAATTCGCCATAAAGACTCTCTACAACTTTGAAGGGCTGCCACAAACGAAGGTGTATTTACATTTCACTCATGCCACAGTTAATCGTGTGTTTTAAATAACGCGTCAAAGCAGGTCGACCTTTTACGTCTATTTCTGGCGTTTTATTGCGTTTAAGTGGACAAATTACGAGGTCAGTGCCAACGCGAAACAAGCGCGCAATTAGATTTAACATAAGGAAAAAACAGACGCCTACTTGGACGATTAATAGCACTATACCGAGCATTTACGCACAAGTTAAATGAGGGATGAATGTTTTTATTATATGCCTTTGAGTCGCCAGTATTACCACGACAATTTTATTCAGAGTGACACTGTCGAGCTTAAGCCAAAGCCTGAAACGCTCATGTTTTATTAGCTTCCCTGCGTAATTTGTTTCATTATCCAAGCCTGAACCAAACAAGCACTTGCCAGAAACATAGCAGTCTTACCTTAGCACCATTTTCCGGCAGTTTCAAACTCAGTCTCTCCTTTTTTCTCTGTTCTTCCAAGTGGTGAGTTTTTACATCCAATATTTAATGAATACCACTCAGTCTAGTCCTGGGGGTTTTACGAAAATCCAGCTCCGATTCTGCTCCTCTTCTTGTTGTTCTTGCGTTCCCGTGTTGTGCTGGTCTTTCGGGCTTCTCCTCGACTTGTGTTGTTCCGTGCGTCAGTCCCTCAGCGGCACATGTGGGGCTTCGTGGCCGGGGCAAGCGCGCGTCTCGTTTAGATCTTCATTGGATTGAACGTGGCGAGACTGTGGTTGTGCTGAGGGAGCGGAGGCTGGCTGGGACCCACTCGCGCCTTCTCTCGCTCGCCTCTCTTCCTCTCTCTCTCCCCCGCTAACTCACTACTATACAGTCAAACTCTACCTCGCTGTCCCGCTGTCCGTACGTGCGTCAGTCCGTCACTTTGCGCTGGAGAGCTGAGCGCGCACTGACAACAACCCCAAGGCTGAGAAAATCTGGAGAGTGGCACACACGCGGACGCAGGGAGGGAGGCAGGAGCGCGCACCGGGACTGGAGGTGGGAGAGGAGGGGGTGTGCGCGTTTGGAGAGAGGGGTGAGGTGACGTCAGTGAGATCCCACTCTCTCCAAGTGCACAGCGGAACAGCCCTCCCGCGCCCACCCCCACGACTATGACAGGAATGCGCACATGGACATGAAGGGCTATTTTGGAGAAATATGCCGATGAAGACAGAAGACGGATCGCGTGTACCCGGTCGTGTTTATGGGACTTGTAATAATAATCGTATGGCCTGCTGTTTTTGTCACTTTGGATGTTGACATGTGCACTAGATGCTTGCGACAAACTAGAATGTATCAATTTACACAACTGCTCACTGCTTTTTTGCACCTACTATGGATGAATGAATGAAAATAGTTTATTAAAGGCCCTATATTAAGCTAAATTTACTCGTGTGAGCTTTAAGCCATGTTATAAAACTGTTACCTCCTCAAAAATAGACCTGAAGTTGTGTTTTGTTTCATTCACACGTAACACTTTATTATTAGTCTTTTTTCACATCTCCAAACCTCAAAATGCTCTGTTCCACCTTGTGATGTCATGTAGAGGTAGTTAACAGCTTCTTTTACCTTTTGTTTAGTAGAAACTGAATCATTTCAGCTGAATAATTGGCCAAATGATTCTAGTGAAGGTGTATGAAATCAAAAAACACAGTGGAGCACTTCCTGTATTACCACATGATATCAGAAGGTGGAAGAGATGTTTTCTGTTTCAGAGAAGAACTTCTATCTAGAACTCACAGAACCTAAATATGCAGGGGTTGTGTGAATGAAACAAAACACAACATGTCCAGTACTGTGCAAAAGCTTTAGGCAGGTGTGAAAAATGCTGTAAACAAAGAACGCTTTCAAAAATATAAAGAATGATTATTTGCTTTTATCGATTTACAAAATGCAAAGTGAGTGAACAAAAGAAGAAGCCAAAGTCATTAAGAACGATCTTCAGCGTAAAGAAGAGTCAGAAGTTGTGTTGGAGATGGTCGGGCCCCACAGAGTCCTGACCTCAACATCATGGAGTGTGTCTGGGATTAACATGAAGCGACAGAAGGATGTGAGGAAGCTCCATCCACACAAGATCTGGGCTTAGTTCTTCAACATGTTTGGAACAGTGACCAGCCCAGTTCCTTCAAAAACTGTCTGCAAGTAAACCTAGAAGAACTGATGCTCTTCTGAAGGCAAAGCTCACACCAAATATTGATTTAATTTCAATTTCTCTTTTGTTCATTCACTTCATTTTGTTGATTGATGAAAATAAATGATTAACACTTACATTTTTGAAGGCGTTCCAACATTTTTTCCACACTTGGCTAAAACTTTTGCACAGTACTGTA
Source organism: Odontamblyopus rebecca (assembly GCA_030686955.1). NCBI lineage: Eukaryota > Metazoa > Chordata > Actinopteri > Gobiiformes > Gobiidae > Odontamblyopus > Odontamblyopus rebecca. The sequence continues at coordinate 14,449,108 of CM060672.1, read as the reverse complement.
TGTTTTTGATGAACATTATGACCTAGACCAGAAAATAGCCTAAAATGGGCTTTTTAAAGGAGCAGTATATAACTTTTCTGGAGAATGTTTGGAAAATATTACAACTTGCTTATACTAAGCTTATACTAGGTACTGCAATTACAAATAATACATGCAATACTGGCACCACTCACCACATTCACTCGGGTTACCCACATTGTCTCAAGGATAGAAACAATAAGAAAAAAATAGTATTAATTTCAAGTTAGGAAATTGCTCGATTATTTCGTCGTGGCTCACATACAATACAAAAAGTACTACTACAAAAATGTACTTGACTATATCTTTGTACTTTCTCTCTGCTCTTTGAAGTCGCCATTCCTTTCCGACATAATGAATGGCCAGACCACTTCCAGGTGTACATTTTTTCAGGGAGATCCTTTTCCCCTGGATTCCTAAAAATCCAAAATATGTGCCGTTTTGTAATCCAAGAATCCCTCTTACCCTTCCTCCTCCTCCTCCAGCATAAGGCGTGAAAGTGAAGTGCGCTAAGAAAACATTAACAGCTACGTCCAAGCTCAAAAAAGCCTCCAAAACTCACTTCAGTGTTTTGACTAGAGACAGCTGCAGTAAACATGTCTTTCCTGCAACGGGCCCATACAGTCAATTTTTCTAGATTTTCAATATTATAATAATAGTTTTCGTTATATGTTGATGTGTAAGATACCATTAAGGTTCAGGAATTGTGTTGAGTAACAGAAAGTTTTTGGTGTTTGATTCATAACTCTATTAGAAAGGAATCAATTTACAGTAAACCTAGATTGGACGCACTGAAAATTTTAATTAATTCTGAAGCCCATGACATGTTTCAGCACTATTTTTGCATAAATAATTTTGTGATTTGCAGAATACTTAACTTAAAAGTGAAATAAGTAACTTTTCTGGTGGAGGGACTGCCACAAATTTTGCCTGTAATGTTCCACAATACAGCATTAAACTTATCTATCAGGCAGCAGTAGCTCATTTGGTAAGCGTGTTTGTCCACTTTTCCGAACATTGGCGGTTCAAATCCCACTCTTGACATAAACATCATTGGTTGAGCGGTTGATGTAATTCCAACTCCCACAGATGAATGCTGTCCTTGCGTCCATGGGCAAGACACTTCGCCTAGTGTCTACTTACATGAGTGTACGAGTGTGTGAATTGGTGAGTGGTTCCTTATTGTAAAGTGCTTTGAGTGGTATATAAAAATCTGACCATTTACCATCTATCTCCATGGAGAAAAGAAGGTGACGCCACCAGGCCAAATTACAGGTCAGATATATGGAGAGGCAAGCCCACTCAATGAAAGAATGGATGATTTTCAAGGGTAAATATCGGCAAATGAATTAATGCAATATAGATACATTCTGCCTCAGAATAGTTTGATAGTAGTAGTGTGATATGTTGATTGATAATAATAATCTTATGCATAGACCATGTATATAAATGTACATAGCAAAGGAGAGAGTTCAATTTTTCAGCTGGACAAGAGTTTATTTGGTCGAATACGTTTTGCCGCTCATCCAAGCTTCTTCTTCAGTTCTGTTGTTAGCTCGGCCTGTTGAAATTGACTTGAGATTGGTGGTAAAATTAGCATAATCATACAGGGCCATCATGGGTGTTTTCACTCCTCTGGGCCTGACCTGGCTACACCTATTGTTTTCTTAATTTGTTTTGATTTAGGTTTGAGAATAGAGTTATAGATTGGAGACAGATCGTGTCTGAGTCCTCCATTTCTGTTTAAAGAAGGGTTTTCTTTTTTAACAAAAATACCCTTATAAATAGCCTTCTCCTCTCTGGCTAAAATCTGCACCTCACTATCCTCAAACGAGTGGCCCGTGGCTTTAAGGTGTCTATAAATGTACTTAGCTAAGCCACTAGCCGCTGCGTTCCATATAGGAAGTGAGCATGGGGACGCTTCTGGCTCCATCGACTCCAGCTCCAAACATCATCAGCATCATGAGTTTCATTTGACTGAGGCTGAGTGCTACAGGCGACGTCACACTCCCTTAGTCCACTTCTTTATACAGTCTCATGCAAAAAACTTTAATCCACTACTTTGTGCACAAGCCCCCCAGGATAAGTTGGCTGTCTTATGCTAATTCTTTGTTCGATGATCTCAGCCTTTTACGCAACTATGAGATTCATTTCCATACATGACTAAGAGTACATGCACAATACACCAAGAGACAATAGTAACTTCTAAGTGCACTGGCCTCTGATGTACGGCCGCACACTTTAACTGCTGTGGCCCGGAGAGACAGCTGACTATGACCAATCGTGTTTTGGAGAAAAAGTTGCTTCTTCGCCAGCAACCCCGACCATCTGATGAACAGCCTGGCCCCGCAGTCACGAACACCCGGCCTCCCAACAATTGTGCTCTCCCAATACGCACAGACAGACGGTTGGAGCCAGCATATCCGTTTTCCTAGCCTCTCTCAAACATGTCATATCATCTGATTGAGTAACTGCGATGGTGATTTATACCTGCAAATTACACCAGTGCTGTTTTCTAAGGGCAGAACAAGATACAGCGTCCACATGCAGATTTATAGCCTCTACAAAAAGAGAAGCTTATGTGACAATAGACAATAGAGAAACTTGATGAAATGACTGTTGTGAACTGTTGGCTCAGACTGCCGGCGCTGGCATTGAGCGCTAGCAGCTGATAGCGTTTAGCTTTGTCTAGAGGCGCTGTAGTCTGAGATCTCAATCATTATCTGGACCAAAACGTGAAGGGTCAACATTTGCAAACTTGAGGAACAACTATTAATGTTTTTCGCAAACTTAATGGTAGGTGGTCCTTCTCTAACATTGCACGTGATCGTTGGGTCCTTGGGCAAGACACATCTCCAACTTTTCCTGTGTATGAAGGTGTTCACAGGTTTGATTGATTGGTGAGGAATTTCTGGGTCCATATTATGATATTTTCTCATCCACTGTTATAATGTTTGTTTCCTGCAGTTGTTTTGTTTTATTCTACCTGCATATTTAGACTGAGTTTTTCCTCTCAAACACAAAACACTCTGTTCCACCTTGTGATGTCATGTGGTAAAGTGCTCCACTGTGTTTTTAAACTGCCTACACCTTCACGAGAATCATTTGGATAATTTCAGACCAGTGCAATCTCTATGAAACAAAAGGTAAAAGGTAAATTCTACTGCTGTATTCACACACACCACATAAAAATCGGAACTAGACTGAGGCTGAACCATGGACTAAACCTGGACTAGACCAGAGCTAAACTAGGTCTGTAACAGTACCAAACCAAGTCTAGATCAGGACTAAACTGGGCTCAAACCAGACCAAACAGGAACAAGTGTGAACATGTAAACCTGGATGAATGAGCTATTCCATTGTCCTGCCCTTAAAGTATAGAAATTGTTTCGAATTACTGATGCGTTTGTCAAACAGTGATTAGAGAGAAGAGAAAATATGTTTGGTGAAAATGTTGATGTCTCCTCTATTTCAGTAGATCATCAGAGGTGTTAGAGTGTCCAAAAATTGTACTCAAGTAAGAGTAACATTACTTCAAAATAATATATCTCAAGTAAAAGTATAAAGATGTGGTTCACGAAATAAATCAAGTAAGAGTAAAAAAAGTATATGGGAAAAATAAATGATATATAGTAATATTATATATATTATATTATATTTTAAATAACGCAATGAATTTATACTAAACTTTAAAAGGACAGAGCACAAAAATGAGAAATACTAAATATTATATGAAGGAGCAGTGCAAGAAACACAAATATTCAAAAGCTCAAGCTCAGCGCCTCAGAGAGTATCAGAATTTTTTCTCAAGTGAGAGTAATGTTAAATCAATAAACACATTCCTCCTGTAGAAGTAAAAATATGCAGTTAGGAAAGTACTCTGAAAAGTACATGTAAGTGTAACTGAATGCTACGTCATCTGGTAGTATTTACATTTTATGAACATGCAATTGTATTTTCTTTCTTTAACTGTAGACCACGTAATCTTTGTCTGAAAAAAGTATACAGTACTACATAGATCGATAGTAATCCTGAGGGAAACTGCAGTTCATTTGTAGCCTACATGTCCTGTTCCCGCACCACAGCACCGCCACACGGCCCATGTTAAGAAACGGCCAGCGCTAAGATTTATCCAGGCCTCACGCGGGTGGCCCATCATGGCTGAACTTTGTCACCCAGAGGACAGTGGAGTCTATAAAGCAGCTGTCCTTCAATAACAAGGACCCTAGACAGAGAAATCCTCAAGTGCCAAGGTTGAGATACGAGGCCTGATTTGCTGTTACCACTGCTGCCTCGAGTACACTGCAAAAACCCAAAGCTCCCCAAGGTAAAATGACTTGAATTAAGGACATGTTATACTGATTTGAGCACATTTCCCATGATAAGTAAAATGATCTACCGATGGAACAAGTCTTGTGATTGAAAAAAGAAAATACAACTAGTCACACTGAAGAAAAACAACTCTTTGTACTTAAAGGTGCACTATATACTTTTTCGGGATCCGTCACCTGCTTGTTTCCATAGAGCTGTTTAATGTCATACTGTGGAACATTACAGACAGAGCAATGACATCGCCATGGAAACAAGCAGGTGTCTGGAATGTTTCACAGTATGGCATTAAACCTTTCTATCTTCATGGAGACCCAACCAGAACAAGTTACAGATCAGATCTATGGAGAGGCGACCCTGCTCACGGTCAGAATGCCTGTTTTTCTAGGTATTTTTTTACATTTATTCAATTACAGGTGGTTTTATAATGCAAAAATACCTTGAAAAACAGGCATTCTGACCGTGAGCAGGGTCGCCTCTCCATAGATCTGACCTGTAACTTGTTCTGGTTTGGTCTCCATGAAGATAGAAAGGTTTAATGCCATACTGTGAAACATTCCAGACAAAGCAATAACATTAATTAAGTATTTGTAGATAATTGTACTTGTCAAGTGAAATCTACTCAAATCTAGTTAAATCTTTGAGTAATTGGAACTTGCTCAGACATTATGTTTTACAGAGAGAGCCGTGATGGGCCAAATACTGCTTTGTACTATTTCAAAAGAGCAGACAATGTAGGCCGTTGTACTTCATGTATTCTGCCTTGGGCGTACATTCATCCAGACATGTAAGGGGTCATGCAAAGTGTAGCGCTGATTGACATTTGCTATGTAAATCTCATGCAAATACTAAGAATGCTTAAAGCCAGGCTATAGAATATCCATATGACTCTGTTTGGATTAATTATGTAGTGGATCGCTTTGATGTTGTCGCTTCCTACCTACGCAGTACTCCAGGGAGACAAGCTTCACTTCTATAAGCCTCCTTTATGCTTATGTCAACATTTCAATATAAAGGATCGTGAATTGGCAAATACTTTTAAAGGTACACACGAACAAAAGGGTTGCGGTTTGTTTACTCTGGCAAGCAGCGAATGTGAGAATACATGTTTTCACGCCACTTCACCAAAATCCCAAAGCTGACATAGGTTTATGTTGGCCAATTTTGTATGTACATAAATCCAGTTCACTTATAGGGGAATTTTAATTGCTGTTGGCTTAGTTTAAACGTCCTATATTACACAAAATTGATTCTTATGAGGGTTTAGCCATGTTAGAATGGTGTTGTCTTATCAAATACATTCCTGGAGTTGTAGAGATGGGCAATTCCAGGGCTGAAATGATCCTCTAGTGACCGTTTATCGGGTTAAAAAACATGCCACATGACGTCACAAGGAGCAACAAAGTGTTTTCAGTTTGAGAATTCAGGTTTGTGTGTTAAACATGAATGAAACAAAGCACAACTCCAGGTACGTTTGTGACGAGAAAACAAGATTACAACATAAATCAGAAAATAGCGTCATATGGGTCTTTTAAATGTTGCTGGTGGGTTTAGAGGATGTGATTTCTTTGTGTGTATGTATGGCGGCGCTGATTGGCCCAGTGTTAATGGAGCATGCAAAAGGGGTCACATATCGCGGTGAGGCAGACAGACGTGAAAACACAATATCTCTGCGTGTCACTCTGGTGCTAGCCCCAGGTGCAGGCCTCCTCACCTTGACAAGTCGCTGGCGCTTTACAAATGACTGTCACTCAAGCCATTACTCTGGTTTCTCCCACCCAAAGACAACAGCACGTATGAGGCTGCGGAGGAGAGACGGCGTGTCAGGGGCAGTAACAGAGCCAGGTATTTTCCCCAAGTGCGCCACAAAATGGATGTGTGTGTCTACAAGGACTTGTCAGTACATTTCGTATTAAGTGTAGTAATGTGATATGGATTTTGTAATATTTTTAAGGAGATGTGTTTTGGGTTCTCTTGGGTTTTTAGGTTTGTTGTAGGATTTGAAGTATTTGCTAATCCTTATTAGGGATGTAAAATATTGAAATATATATACTAAATTTGGTAATACAGTATCGTTATTGCTGCTGCATTGATATATCAACAAGAGTATTTTTTTTGTATCTTTTAACATTTTTTTGTGTCTGCGTTAAAATGTAGTTTTTTTATTTAGGGAAAAGATAGTTCTGATGATTAAAATATTGACATACTGACTTTGCACAAGTGGTTTAAGAAATATTGTTGCTAAAATGGATTTGAGTCTTTAAAAAAACGGAAACATATCACTTAGTATCATGTGCAATATATTGATTATCACGTGTATCTCCATATCATGATGATATTGTATGAGCCATATATTGTGTATCGTATCGAATCGAGAAGGACCCTGTGATTCCCTAGTCAGGCTTGCGCCACCTAGTGCCTCTGCTCAGTGTAATTTCTCTCCAGTGACTAGGTCTGGAATCAGAATAGACTAGATGAATACATTCGGCGGTTTGCAAGAACTCCAGAAATTGTAGTCGGCGCTGTGTTGGCTAGAACCAAACTAAGTTGCGATAGCAGACTGCATACGCTATCCACCTTTGGACTTCTTTGTCAAAGAATAACTTTTAAGCATTTTTTATTGTACCTTTAATTTACAAGTTCACCTCGCAGAAACGACAGTGCTCGTGGACAGACACGTTCACTCTTTGTTTTGTTTGCTGTTGTGCTGCAATTACTTGGACACCACAGAGCGTTCTGGCAGTAATTGGTTAAATAAAAAATATACCCACCGACCATCGAGCGAACGAATCCTAATGCTACGAGGTCAGACTGATGATGTCAGACTGATGAATCAGGCTAGTGATTCCCAGCCCTAATCCTAATACTGTATATGATCACTACAGAGACCTGTCACAATAACAAATTTCAAAGCACAGTGTATTGCTCTAGAGAAATATTGTGATTAATGATAATACTGGAACTACTTTATGCCTCCGACATAATAACAAAGTGGGGGTAATCCCAGTAAACATTTTTTAAATATACAGTATAGTTTAAAGGTATTGAGTTCCAACACATAAAAAACAGAATCAACGAATAATTTGTCATCGAAGTTAGTTATTCAACCCTCTATAACTCAAATCTTATCATATTACAACTAAAATAACAAAAAGCTCACCATTATTGTAAATAAAAATGTACACACGATACATTTTGAGCCCAAAAATATATTGTTCTAGCATTCATATGTTGATTGTTAAGTCATTATAGTAATTATTGTGACAGGTCTATAAGTAAGTAATATATGGATTTGAATTTCTGAAATGATATTCTAATAACTGGAGATAGACTGTATATGTTATTATGTTATTTCCCTGAAGCTTCTACATTTTCTTAGGATCCAGAAGGGACTAGGACCGGACCACAGAGCGTGGAAAACCTCCGTCCAAAGTTGAGACAGTCTAACCACAGCTGCTAATTTGTAGCACATGTCTCTCAAACGTGGAGGACAACTCCTCTTGAGAAATCTTTGTATTATTCAAAGATAAAATACAAGTTTGGTGCTTCAATTGTTGATTCTGCAAAAATCTGCTGTTTCTCAATCTCCTTTTCCTGTCGCTGCTATGTTTACGAAGGATGCATCTTTCTGATTGGTTAATCCGCCTGTCAATCACACCCTCTGAAATTGTGAGACAGAATTTCTTCCAAACCCACTCGTTTCTGTAAGGTTTTGTCAAAGTAATGTTGGATAAATGTCTTGTGCATGTGCGTTCGAGAGACTTCACACACCGCTAACCCTTCACTCCACTTTCACACCTTCCAAAAGATTGTATAACTTCAATTAAAAAAGAAAAAGATATATAAATATAAATCCATCCATCAACAATGTAAATAAGCCCAGTAGGGAGAAATTCAACTATCAAAATCGAAAACAAGAAGTGGTTAGTACTCTGCTGTGTGTATTCAATGTTTACTTCAGTTGCTTGTACTTCAACTTGAGTAATAATATTCTAAAGTAGCAGTACTCTTACCTGAGTACAATTTCTGACCACTCTACACCTCTGATGATAACTTTTATATTTATACAACTAAGTATTTTTAATGTTGGTGCTTGAGGCTGGTGTTACCACATTAGTTGCCCCCTGGATAGACATAATCAGTCACGTTTGAGGCGACATATTATTCGAGCTAGACCACTTCAAAACAAACAGTAAAACCCTGCATGAGAAGTACTACTTGTCGGCATCTTTGTTCTGAAGTAGCAGTACTCTTACTTGAATTCAATTTCTGGCTACTCTACCACCTCTGACCATAACTGTCGAGCTGGGCCATTTCAAAACAACAAGTAAAACTGCATGAGAAATACTCCTTGTCGGCATCTTTAACAAGCCTGTATTTATTTATTCCCTCTCAGCCTCTTCTCGCCCCACACCTGATGCTTTTATAACCCTCACCCCCCTCTCCTTTCACCCCGGGGCTCCTGATCAAGTAAACCAGTCATCGTAAAATTAATTTCCCCATCAAGCGAAACCTGCACACTTTGGGATAACAATCTATCTTTAAGCGGATAAATCTAATCCGATGTGTCGAGACGGATGGAGATTGACTTGTTTATGGCCATTGCCCAAGCAGTCAGGAGCAGAGGGAGGGAGGGGGGTATGAAAGAGGGGGTGGAGGGGCGGAGTTACCTGCGGCAAATGCCAAGCTGCCATATGCCAACTCAAAAATATATGATTATTGACTTAAAGGGCCCATATTACACTACGTTCCGATCTATGTTATAATGTTGTTTTCTCATCACAAACTTACGGTACCTGGAGTTGTGTTTTGTTTCATTCATACGTTTAACACACAAACGTGCATATTTAGTTCTTCCCACAACTTAGAACATTCTGAAACAAAACAAAACCCAAATAAAAACAACTCCAGGTATGTTTTTGAGGAGGTAACCACATTATAACAAGGCTTAAAGCTCAAAAGAGTCCGTTGGAGCATGAAGTAATATTATTCGTGGTGGACATCTTAAAGGTGCAGTTTTTTCCCACCTCATCGCCTCAATGAAGATGCTACTACTTTTCCTGGAATGTTCCTATCTATTATATACATCATATAATATCTGTGCCATGTGTTAGTTCAATTATTAAACAGTTGCTCAAAAAACCCTTCAAAGTCATGCGGTTTTAATATGCGCTTGGCCACTCCTCCACAGATCTGACCTCTAACTTGACCTGACAGCATCGCCTGCTTGTTTCCATGAAGATATATAAGCTTATTGCCATACCTTGTACTGATTCTTGATTGTATTTTTTAGCTACCTCATCATTATGTGTGTGCATTGCGTTGCGTCTGATGATACAATACTTATCATGATATGCACGTCATGATTCGATATGTCACAATATATCCCGATAGATGGGTGATGGATGATATTTTGCAGTTTCTCAATAATTACTTCTAAAAATATTGTTAACTACACCTTCATGAGAATTAAATTGTATGAAATATAATTCACTACCTTTTTAAATCATGAGAACAGTGAATGCAACTAATGAGTGAAAGTGAAAAATATATAAATGTATGTATTTATTTATTGATTGATTTTTATCCCCCCTCAAATGCACTTTCTAACTTGTTTTACTGTTTTGACGCCCAAGAGCCCTTAGCCCCTCCACAAGAATTTCAATGTGTGTGGACTTTTGTATGTGTACAAATGGCAAATATACGTCTTAAACTCCAAACAAAGCCATAATCGTCCAATGCAGACAAACAGGTCGCAGACACTCCATCAGAAAAGTTCCATAGCCCACCTTTAAACTCCAGTACCACTCAGCATTTCAGATCTATTGACTTAACCAATATGACCTTACCTATTCTTTATTCCAGGCTTGTAATATACTTCCTGAACATCCGCCGCCGGGGAAGATTAATTGCTGTAATTATGCAGTGCACATGTTGGACACAAAGGGTTAACATTTTGGTGGCGTGCCAGACAGCTGTATAAAGAATCTCCCAGTCTGTGATAGCATCTATAATTCAGAGAGTGACCTACATAAGTTTGAAACAATGACAGCCATGTAACATGCCCTCTGGGTCTTCCTCCACGACGCTTTATTATCAAATTAACCCCCTTCAAGTTTATGCAGCCACCACCTGACTCATAAAAAGTCTGCTTGCCAAACTATCTCTGGAGGTACAAGTATTATGGAGTTGGTTTTAGTACTTTGATTGCGATTGACAATACACTACATCACTACCTACGCTGTCCTCTAGTCGTATTACAGTCACTACCACTATTACTATTTCTTACCCTGCTGCTATTGCCACGAGTAGTCACTAGTTTTGCTTTTATTTCTTTACTACTGCAATCAAAACTGCACATGGGTCAAGGGAATGTGCAATCAGAACTGCACAAAGGCTTAGGGAGTGTACAATTAGTAATAGAATATAAGATTGCGAAGGGCTTGCCTGTAAAGAGTGACTTAAAGGTCACTCCTGGTCGTTCTTATTTATTTCTGTTCTACGGTGAATGTTTGTATGGTGCTTATGGTGCTCTGTCGTCCTGTCTTTATGTTAAAGCATGTGATCCCTGGTCCCAAGACAAATTTTTAGGATTATCTTTGTTTCTTATCTAATTTTTTGGTTTCGGATCTATGCTGTAATGTTGTTTCCTTATCAAAACATCCATGGAAATTGTGTTTTGTTCCATTTACACATGTTTAACACACACACTCTGCATATTTAGGCTGTGTTATTCTCTCAAACTGACTAATAATGTGTGAATGAAGCAAATTACAACTCCAGTTATGTTTTTGATGACATTATAACATGGCTCACAAGCGTAAACTGTAATTTCGGACCTTTAAACCGATACTATTACACTGCGGTTAGAAGTACTACAACAGTTTGTTACAGCATACTAAGACTAGTACTAGTACCACTACTACTACTTTTTAAAGATCTTAACCCAGTGAGAAAAAAGTCCTTACCTTGTTTACTCCATTCTATTATTATGACAATTTACCTGTTCTCATTAAAAAGTTGTTGATGGTAAGGACAAAATGATTTTCTCTAATAGTATTACTGACTTGACCCCATAATGAGTGTCTAAAATGTATATCAACAGCTACTCTGTTCTAATGACTACAATAATGAAGTGGAAAAAAGCCAGTTTCCACGTGCATTTATTACCAGTCGAAATGTCCATTAACTTTATAGCCCTGTTTAAAAATTACAATATGATCTCACGGATAAACATGGGGCCTTTTACCTCCACTGCAGCAGTCCACTCGTGCCAGCTCGTGCCAAAGGAGTTGGCTGGCAGACGTAGATTACTTCAGAGCTGAATTTGTGCCAGCACTTTTTTTAGACATGAATTGTTTGAGCTAACTGCAGTTTGGTGTCACTATACTTGAGTTTAAATGGACCTGTCGACGGGAAGATTTAAGATGAAACGCTGAAGAAACATATTTTAAATAAATGGATTCATAAATGGACCTAATTTCTATCATATAATAAAAAATATAATATTCTTTTGAGATAAAAAAAGATCAAGGAATTCATTTTGAGTAAAAATATGCAAGATACAAATATACAAGATTGGCTGATACTGGAGGTTGAAGAAATATAAAAAATTTCAGGGATTTTTCAGGATAAAATTGAATGCTGTTGCCTTTAGCCCTGTTAGAATGTAACCAGAGTTGTGTTTTTTCATACAAGTTTGAGTAACGGATTTTCATTAGCCCTTCTACATCTCCAAGGCACAAAATCCTCTGTTCCACCTTGTGATGTCATAAAACAGTAGTTTTCAAGTTAACAGCTCCTTTTACCTTCAGTTCAGTAGAGATTGGCAATTCCCGTGCTGAAATCATCCAAATTACTCTAGAAACGGTGTATAGAGTTTAAAAACAGTCAGGTACTTACTGTATTACCACATTACATCACAAGGTGGAGTGTTCACTGTTTGAGAGAAGAACTCATCATAAATATGCACGATTTGGGTGTTAAAATTTGTGAATAAAACAAACCAAAACGCTCTGGGTATGTTTTGATGAGAAGACAACACTATTAGAGTAATGTAGGCCCAATTACAGTATTACAACAATTACAGTACATAAAACAACAGTTGCCTTCACTTTAAATATTTTAATTCAAATGTATTCAGTTCATTCCTTTTCTTCTAGAAGGTAATGAATTCACCTATTTCAGCTATGGGCCTGGGGCGGGGGTTAATCTTGAACAATGGCCACGAGCCTGCCAATGGAGGACATATAAAGACAAATGACCAGTTAGCGCGCATTGATTGAGCTAATTTGGACCTGCTAGTTGACCTATGCGTTCACATGACCTTTTCATCCTCTCCATCCTACAAAAGGTTAGTACGAGACAATAAAGTTAGCGTTTGATTTGATATCGCAAACTATGCCATCTTTTGCATTCGCCAGCAAGCTACAAAACACAACCCGGGGCATCTGACATGACCTAGCCCGTTTGTGCCACTTCCAGGTCAGACCGTGCTCAGTGGAGTGTCCCGAATCCATTGAGTCACGAGGAGTCAATATCGTCTTATTATGATGTCAGGGAGAATGAGAGGAGGGGGGGAAAGGGCATGGGACCCCGGTTTGATTTAGTTTAGTGTTGGCAAGGGGGCGCAATGAGCTGAGAAGCAATTATGTGCATTAAGAGATCAAGTGGGATGTGGGAGCAGCCGTGAGTAACAGCCTGCACAGAAACATGGATGGAAGGCAGCATGGGAGAGACAAAGGTTTGCGTACAGACTGAAGTTAGGTCCTAAATTACACAAAATTGTCTCTGGTGAGCTTTACGTCATGTTAGAATGCTGTTAGCTCATCCCTGGAGTTGTGTTTTGTTTCATTCGCACATGTTTGACTAATCCTGTATTATTAGTTTGTCTAAATCTCCAAAGCTCAAAATGCTCTGTTCCACCTTGTGATGTCAGTTACCTTTTCTCTTTCCTTTTGTAGAGATAGACAATTCCAGGGCTGAAATAATCCAAGTGACTCGACGTGGTGGAGTTTACAGCACACTGGAGCCATTCGTCTTATTACATGACATCACAAGGTGGAACAGAGTGTTTTCTGCTTGAGAGCAACAGAAGGGAACAAAACACAACTCCGGGTCTGTTTGTGATGAGGAAACAACATTATAACGATCAGAAAATAGCGTAATATGGGCCCTTTAAGCATGAACTATAAACTATAAAAGTCAATGTGCTACAGGATGGGTTCTTTTAGATGTTTTGATAATTCTGATTTCCTTGAATGCAAATCTATCTGCCCCAAATGTGATTTTCCTCATATGAAAAAATAAAATGATTGAATGTTCTAACTTTTATGTTTCAAAGTAACATTTAATCTTGGGTGAATGGTGAAACATCAGCCAAAAAGACACACGAGACCTTCTAAACTATACTAAATGTGTTGGTTCATAGTTAATCTATCCTGCCTTATTCCAGCAGCACACGAAACATTTCATCATTTGGCTGTTTTGGTTTCTTTTGTTGCAAACATTCAAAAATCAATTACAGTTTTAAGGGGTAAATTACACGGTATACTAGATATGCCATTTTCATAATGGACATAGATCATAAGAATACAGGCTTTAAAATATAATCCATTTGAATGTGTCTCTTGAGAACACAAAGGAAGAAAATGTAATGAGTAAAAATAATCAGTTAATGTTAAGTATTTGTAAATTACTTCTATTATATTTGGAGTTTTTCCAGAGAGTGGACCGGATCTAGCAAAGAATAGAGATTAAAAAAAAGCCACTGTTTGATGGCTCGGTGCTTTCACTCCAGCTACTCTGTGGGGCCCTCACTGTTGATGGACGGGTGAAGATGTGCAAGGCTCAGTAAACAACTCATTTTGTTGCCATAGAGACTAATAGATGCTTCTGAGTTCCGCCTAGTCCCCATAATACTCTAATAATGTAGTATTTTGTTGTCATTGAAGTGCACTGGCTGGATAGGATTTATTTGTATTTTTATATACTAATATTGTTAACAAAATATATATTATTTTATCTTCCATTCCAATATTTATGTATTGCTTTAAAGGAACTGTATGAACCCCGACTCGCACTGTTTTTGGGGGGTTTAGGTACTGAGGAGTCAAATCAAGGAGTTGTTTTAGGTTTTAACCTACTGGATTTCAGTATTGAACCTTGCAACCCAAAAGAGAGGCTCATGTAAGGTTTTCTGATTGAATAATCGTCTTGAGAACCAAAACACCAAATTATAAGATCAACTACTTGGCCATCATGTTTTTTTTTTTTTGTTTTTGTTTTTTTTTGTAGTAATTCAGATTAAATAACCGTTAGAATAGATTTGTGATCACAGTTTTTTTTATCACATTTTTAATCAAATATTGATTTCATTTACAGTTATACAAGTTAAAATTTCCCCCTTTTTAAACCCCACACCACCCACCTATTTTCTCTGAAACTCCCTTTTGATGGGCATATACAAAATAAGAGAAAAATAACATATATACTGTACTTAAGAAAGAGAAAAGCAAATCATACTCATTTCCATTTGAATTGTTATCAGTAAAAAACTAGATTTGATTTGAACCTATATCTGGGGACAAAGATGGGAAAAGTTTAAATAAAAATGTTGCAAACAGTTTATTTAAATGTAAAATTTCAGATGCATTTTACCACGTATGAAAATGAGTATCTTATTTTGTATTTGGCTAGAAGAAAAGATTGGGGCTGAGGCAACAGATTTACTGCATGTGAGATTGTTTGAAATACGAGAACCATGTCGTTCCCTTAAGTTTCATTGCTTCTTTTGGCCTGGGGTGAATATGTATTATTTTCTAACCTACAAAACTTTCACCACATTCTTCATAAAAAAATAAAAGAATAAAAATAAAAAACCATGTCCCTCCTCCAACTTAAATCGACACTATCTCCATTTTCTTGCACTCATCCTTTACCTCTGTCCATTTTACGAGAAACCACTCACCAAAGCCAATTGATCACAACCATTGTTTGCGCTGGCTCCTCCATTTTACAGTTCAGTGTTCGTGAAAAGATGCCCTGGCCGCTCTTAGCCACCCCCATCCCCCATAGGACGCCCATTCAAAAATATACACCCCTGCCCCTTCAGTAATCCCTTCCCTGGCATTTTCACAAGAATGCCTTCATCAATTTTGTTCGACCGGTGCCCTTCTGTGCCACCACAAAAGAAGTGCCATCCAATGAATTGATGGGGAGGTGCTGACAAAGCTGGCATGCAAGTCAGCAAAAAGGGGGCCAAAATATATACACAAAATATGGTGGCCAATCTCAAGTCCAGAAAGTTGAAGAACTGTAAAATGAGATGTAATGTTGAGAATTATGATTTATTATATTTAGTAGGACATAAATAAGAATGAAGGCTCATTTATGCTCCATTTTTGTACATAAACAGATCTGTTTATGTAGTGTAGTAACTGTCACTGCATTAAGGCCAACGCACGCTACGCTGCTGTGTGTCATTTGACATACGCCGAAACCACGCGTCAACACACGCTGAACACCGCGTCACAGTCTTAAGAAGATTTTAACACAACTCTTGTGGTGTTATAAATGAGCATTTTTATCTGCAGATCACTTCTAAAATAAGAGACAAAGCACAAGACTGTAAGATCAGAGAAAAGGAGGTTATAGTGAGTTGAGCGAGACGCGAGAGTTTCCTGCATGGAGAGAAGCAGGAGAGGAGGCGGTGTTGAACACTGGGGCTTTCTCTGCCTCTGCTGCATCTCTCGTGCCTCTCCTCAAAGTTTACAGCTCCTTTTGTTGGTCACAGAGCAGACATGTCTGTACTCACTGCAAAAGTGCAGGATATCTCATATGTTTTCATACAAATCGCGATGGAGGAGCGGGGTCGAGCGCCGCCCTGGAGTGTGCACACTTATAGAAAGTAATGGAGGTGGCAATTTTGCATCTCATTAAATTGGCCCAGTGTGCACTGGCCCTAAAACTTCCAAACGTTTCTAATGTCAAGCCTATTTTCTCTTTAACTACCACCAGAGGGCACTAAAAGTCAGTTTGATAATTGGCCAAAATGGACGAAATAGAGGAATAAATAAGCAAATATGGAGGCAGGCGCGACAGGTTTTAGATCGCTTCTGTGGGAAAAGAGCCAAGAAAATCGGGAGAAGCATTTATTTGTTTTGCAATTTGTTGTAATCACGTTTAAAAAGTTTAGCTTCCACTGTCGAACTGTGTTCATTACGGTCTCCAGTGATATGAGTACATCAATGGGGACCCATACTGCAAAATTTTCCAATATTGTGCAGCCCTAATTATTTATTCATTTTTTTAACTCTCAAGAGAGTTGAAACACTTGAGAGTTGCCATTACCAACAGATTTGTCATGTTTTCCTTCCATTAAGATCAAATTATACAAAAATATACAGAGAAAATATCTGAAAAAAACAAACATAATAAAAAAAAAGAAAAACAAGAAAATATTTTGTCTAAATGGATACACTAAGTACACCATTTGATTCACAACCAAAATACTATGAATTTTCACTTGTAGCTGACTTTACCTGACAGATTACAAACAGGGCTATACATTTACTATTCCAGTGAAAGGTGTTAAACAAACGCCATCCACAACGTAAACAACTCAAGAGCTTCTATTTGGTCTTGATCAAAATAGGTCCATTCTCTGAACCGCCATCTTCCACATTCATGAGCAGCTAAGTAATTGGCTATCGCGAACGCTAACACATTCACCTCAGTGGAGCCTTTTGCTAAATGCTTGAGTGAAATTACACAAAGAAGGATCTAGGAAAGGAGGTAGGAGAGGAGGAGACGTCTGCAAGGTTCCTCGTTCACTACGGCTCAGGGGTTTATGGGATTGCTCCCAGCTGTCACTCCGTGTAGTGAATCCAGCGCGCCGTAATATCTTAATTGTTTCAAATTAAATACTCGTAAAAAGGCGAAAGGAAATTAGCTTTTTTCTCTGGCTAATCCAAAGCGGCCCCTTGACTTACATCTGGGCCCCTCTTTAAGCAAGACAAGGGTTTAAAAGGTGCAATGGCTCCCACGTGAGATGGAGGAGGAGAGACGAATGAGGAGAAAGATTTAATCGGTTGTGAACCAGCAGCGATCTTTCTCCGTATGCGCATACTAAGTCTGCTGTCTTCTATGTTTAAAAGCCCCTCTGTTCACACTTAGGAGAGTAAAGTGTTTCTCAACCTGTGGTATGGGAACTATCAGTGGTATGCAGTGTAGACCTCTTTAAGGTCTGGTTTTCATCTTCACGCTCGCCAAGGAAAATGTTTCAGTTTTAGTGCTCCGGCCTAAAGAAGTGTTATGATGGTGGATGATTAACAAGATGTACAACAAACAGCCAAAACATAATGAACTCTGCAAGACACACAAATCTTGCAAAACCTTTTGTATTTGCCAGTTGCTATTGAAAAAATAAGCAAAAGCACTGTAATATACAACCAAGTCTAAATAGATGGATGAGTGGATGGAGAATCAGAGACTTTATTAATCCTGAAGGAAATTTCAAAGCTGCTTTCATACAGACAACAACATACAAAAAAAAAGCTAAATAATTAACATTGCACTGCATGGACAAAAGTGGACAAAACTCAACTAACCACAATACAACGCAACATTTTCAAATTCACTTTTTTCATTTTCATTTTGGAGATTCTTTAAACCAGTTTTCAAGCCAAGAAACTTTGGCCTTTGGTCAAACTCTGTCAAATATCTTGCTTGCCTATTTTTCTGCATTAACCTTGAACATTTGCTTCCTGCTTTACAAGGCAATAATAGAATTATTTGTTTATTTGCAAAAGGTTATAGATGCCATTCCTGAACCAACTTTCATAGTTATGTAGACTTGAGATCTGCCCCCCTTTTGCTTGCACCTATCCCTTATCTCTTTGAATTTAAGAATCTCTCTCTTTTTCACTGTAGATTTACAAACATTTTAGTTTTCTCTCAAAGAAGTCAATGCTTTGCAGGTGTACTGGCATTCATTAGCTGTAATATGCTCACACCTATTGCTATTCCAGCATTTCTGTGTGTTACAATTGACAGTTATTATTTATGATTAAATTTCCTGAGTCTGTCGCCCCATCACCACAGTAAAAGCCCAATATTATAATTATAATAGCTCTATTTTCTGATCTGGTATGTTTCCTCTTTAAACACATACCCATTGTGTTTTGTTTCAGTCACACATTTAGCACACAATCCCTGCATATATATACATGTGCTCCACTGTGTTTTTAAACTCCATTCACCTTCACTATAATCATGTGGATCATTTAATCTCTGTTAGCTTGAAAACCTCTTCATGACATCACAAGGTGGATCATTTTGAGCTTTGGAGATGCAGACAGACTAATAATACAGGATCATTAAAACATATGTGAATGAAACAAAACACAACTCCAGATATGTTTTTATGAGGTGCATTAAAGCTCACAAGAGTCAATTTTGCATAATATAGAACCTTTAAAACATATGTCCCTTTTTTGTAATTTTCAAGAGTCCTTCAAAACGCCATACACCATTTCTAAAGCATAATTTCTTCAGCGCTAGTCTTCTATTTTGTCTTTAAATCTTCCCCTCGCGCTCGTTTGTGTTTACCCTGTTGGTTGGATGTGTGTGTGCTGAGATGCAAGTACGAAAGCTTATCATAATAAACAGCCGAAATATCCAATGGGGACTCGGCATTTGTCTCCTCTCCTCTCCCCACGGCGCTTTGTGAGACAGGCCCGATTCCACCGCACACATCCGAATCAGTCAACCAGCTAAAGTGCCCTCAATGACATCGGCGTCATCTCTGCATGCATGCCCACACATAATGCACACATGGAGGTTGGCATACAAGAGCGCACACTCACACACAAACCCACTTTATGCACTGTGGATGAGCAGAGAATGTAGGACAATACTTCAGGGCTGGGCAGTTTTACTTTTATATTGTGGTATATACTGTATGGTAACGGCGTGGGATTGTGTTAAAATGATATTATTGAAGTCTAAAATAAGATGTCATACTCATGGGGGTAAGAGACAGTTTTCCCTGTTGTGACATCATGCTGGGGGTTTTCTACGTGTGTCTATGTTGGCAGAATGTTCATCAGTTACCATGGTGAGACAATGCGCACATTAGCAAACGCTGGCAAAAATGTCTTAAGATTCACTCTGATATCTGAAGAGAAAATACAAAATGGATTGGATTGTTCATTTGGATTGGAAATGAACATTTTCAGGAGCCTGTGATCAATAAGAGCAGCGGTCTCCAACCTTTTTTTACGCCACAAACCGCGTTAATGTCAGACAATAATTTCATGGACCGGCCTTTAATGTGTGGTGGATAAATACGACACAAAAACTGTGGTTTCCAAAGGCGTTTGTTTTTTAATCATTTTGCGAACTTGTGAGTTTAATAATAACGTTAATGTATCATGTGACTGTCAAGAGTGAGTCATAGACGGGTGTAATGAGAGAATTCGGTCATTTTTCGAAATAAAACTGTCATTTGTTTGTGACTGTAATTTTACATGTTTGTTAGAGACTAGTTTAACTGCACAAACCAGCTCATCTGTGGTAGTTCCAACTTTCTGGTCTGGTTGTGTTAAAATAATAATGATCTTGGAATAGAACGTCATCAACATGAAATAATAGTACTTTCTTTTATTTTACCATGTGATCTTATATCTGTATAATCCCTCAGGTGTGATTGAAGGTTCTTTAGTGCTCCATTGGCGTACACTAGCCTATGTGGTCTCAAAAGATCATTTTAGTACCAAATGAGTATCTAGTTTTAATATTGATCAGTATCTACCTGGTTTTTGATACTTTTGACAACCCTATAATGAATAATATGAATAATATAATATGAATTCGCATGTATACATACTATAGGTATATGGTTGAGCTCTTATGTGCTTTTGTAGGCTTTATTAGACAGAATATTAACAGTATGAAATAGGGGTGAAGAATGTGGAGAGATCTAAAATCTAAAAATAAATACATTGGCAATCTTGGTAATGATACCCTATGCAAAACATTTGTATAGTTGTACCCTATAAAACTTTTGATCAGTATAGTTTGATAACTTTTTTGACATTTTACTATAACTATTGACAAAAATGATTCAGCAATATGAACCAAAACAACCAACTAATAGTGTCTGGCCAGCCTTGTTCTGCCTTCACTGCAGGGATGGCATTACGAGTGGCACGTTCTCAATGCCGCGTTGAATGGGTATCAGAATTTCCATTAGCCTCTGTTAACTTGACATCTCGCCTTCCATTCATGTAAATACCAGCTCCAAATGAAGCTCCTATAACAGGCAAATCCTGAGTACAATTATGTGTCATTACATCCACAAAGTGCTCTGTGGTGGGGGCTGCTGGGGGTGGGTAAGAGCGCCATTCGAGTTGGTAATTTTCAAATGAAACCACATCTAATCGTGTTTTGTAGGTTCACTTTTATTGCGTCATTAAAGTAGTCATGTTTTCTATTTAAAGGCGTACTGTGTAACTTTTCCGGTAGAGGGTCTTGATTATACCACAGCATAGAAACAGACTTGTCACAATGGAGACAAGTTAATGGTCAGATCTATGGAGAAGCAAACCCGCACATAGTAAGAATTCATATTTTTCTAGAAATTCTTGAGCTCTAAATGCCTGTAATTGAATAAATGCAAGGGAGATATGTTTAATGCGATACTGTGGAACATTCCAGACAAAGAAATAACCTCCATGGAGACAAGCAAGTAGCGCAGACCCTCCAGCTTAGATACATATTTTTAATCTTGATTCTGCTCTTTGTAATTCTAAACTTTTTGTCCATCAGGAGCAGGCCTGGGAATCGCTGGGTCCCTCGTGACTCGATACGATACTCAATACATGGCTCAACGATATGATATTATCACGATATGTCGATACATGCGATAATCAGCAATACTGAACATGATATTGTTGGGTTTCAGATGACATTGTAACACAAGAATATTAATAATACATTTTATTCATTAGGCGCCTTTCTGGACACTCAAGGTCGCCTTACAACAACATAAACAAATTTAATTATTATTACAACATACAGTTAAAAGGCGACAGTTAACGTGGGACAGTATTTTATTGATTGTATTTAGTGTTGTATTTTATTAGTATTTAGTAATAGACAGTATTTTAATTGATTGATTGTATTAGCAATTAGTTATCAGCTATTCTCCCTGGAGACATTGTATAGAACTATAATATTTAATACAAATGGCAGAAGCTATAGTTAATATAGTTGGAATGCAGGTTTTTGTTGTAATGCAGTGAGTTATTGGGTCTTGTCACTAATAGAAATAATCAGGTTCAACATTTATGAATTTATCTTTTGGATATTTCATGGTCAAGTACAATTTAATCAATAGGAAAAACTGTTTTTGTGCAAAGTCAGTAAGGAATAAATCAGTTCTAACCATTAAAACAGTGAATCTGTTAAGTTTCCTTTCTCTGAACAAACCTCAAAATTGTAGCACTGTCACAAAATAATTTACTGAAATATACCCAAAAATACTCTTGGCAATATATCAATACTGCAGTCCACAATAACGATACTGTATTACCAAATTTAGTATTACGATGTGTTGATAGTTTAGCACACCCTCATCAGGAGTCAAATGGAGAAGTTAAGTGATTGATTCTAATTACGTCATATTTCCTCCACAGATTTTATAGATCTAACTTTTCAAACATATTTCTGTTAATGTTGGCCATTCGTATAATAGTAACATGACAGACTGTTTGTCAAGTGGATCTGAGCTCCCCGCAGAGACTCCCATTAACGTACATCTGTACATTTCCTCTGGAGGATTGTCATCGCACATCCATCTTATGTTTTTTTCTTTATTCTTTATCCTACACTTCATTTTGTCAAAAGAAAAAAAGTTCTTCATTTAAAACTTGAGACATATTTGAAAGGAAGTTTACTGGCATTTACAAATACAGAATACTTACTGCGGCTGCTAATGGTATGTCAGTCACCACTGCTTCATAAACTATTTCTGCGATGATGGATTGGAATTTGATCCAAAAATGTATGGTTGTTGTTGGTGCCTTCATTCTAAATATCTTCTGAAGTCTGGCAATGAACGGTACACACTTCTCAGCCATTTCACGTCAGGACAACGATGGCTACAGCGCCCCCTACCACATGGATGTGAAGATGTTTTACTCGTTGGGAAGGGACTTAATAGGGCCATGCCAGATTTTCCCCCTATTTCCAATATACGGTACATGTCGCTCTTTGCTTCTGCATCTGATTATATGTCTGCAAAACAGGAAGTAACATTGGTGTGCTGTTAGCATGCTAGTTGCTGTTTGCAATGACGTAATTTACCTCTGGCCTCTGTAAGTTGTGAAATGCTCTCATTACAGTGAATAATTAGG
Organism: Odontamblyopus rebecca; assembly: GCA_030686955.1. Lineage (NCBI taxonomy): Eukaryota > Metazoa > Chordata > Actinopteri > Gobiiformes > Gobiidae > Odontamblyopus > Odontamblyopus rebecca. Next base: position 14,426,342 of record CM060672.1, on the reverse strand, counting down.
ATACTATGATTGCGTTCAAAAAGTAAGGAACCAGTTTGGACTGCTGCAGTGTTTTGTTTTTCATGCTTTATCATGTAGGCTACAGAGCCTTTTACATATCTGACATTGTATTATAAAAAGTGTAGTTTGTAATTGTACAGATTCAATAATAGTAATTGTAGCACTGTGACATTTACAGTGCACATATGTTTCGTGAAGACAATGCAGAGATGGATTTAGTGGTGATCATCTCGACGCTGTTATCCACAATCAAGATGTTTCAGCTCTCGTCCAAAAGCCATTTTCAGTTTCTTGATTACAGTTCTTAGCTAAGCATATCTTTACAATGCATATCTATAAAACTTTTCATTTTACATTTCATTTTCAGAAGCGTATAGTCGTACAGGTAGTTTTATAATTTCCAATACAGCTCAAGATCCTTCTAACGTCAGATTCACAGTACAGAAATGAACATTTACTGAACTGTAGTGTTTTAATATTGATTATTAATATCATACAGTGCATTTTTTATGAATTCAAACCACCCCTCAGACATTGACAACTTTCACAAAGGTTGGCTTTTGTAGGGATTCGTATCTATTTTCACAACATTCACTTTTGAATTTTTAAAAATCCTCATAGCGCCTCAAAGTTAGGTTTGTAAGACTTAGCTTAGCCCTGCTCTGAGCTCCGCTTTAGCTCCGCTCTAGCAGCCATCGCTCTGATTGGTCAAAACGGACCACGGCCTGCACATTACTGACGTCACATGGTGGGAGGTGCTGGCCTGTATTGAGGAAGTCATGCAGGAGAGAAAATTATTTTGAGGCCCATTCGCCAATGAGCACAAGCCGCTGAAAACAATACAAAGGCATCTTGAGCTCACCTTCCAGACAGTATTATACTTCCATGGCTTTATTATTAGCATTGTGAAGTAGGGGTGAAGAGTGTGGAGATACATTAAACATGCTGGATTTGAGAATTAGCAATGGGATCAAGAGTGTAGCAGTGCTGTAACCAACCCCCTTGTCCGTTGTATGCCTGTAGAACTTTTCATTTTACATTTCCTAATCTTGCTTTGCTTTTGCCTCTCTTTCTCTTCTCTTCCTCCTCTTCTCTTTCTCCTCTTTCTCCTCTCTGGCATGTTTGTGGCCTTTCGCTCCCTGCACATCTAATGGCTGGGGTGTAATCCACTGGCTAATCTGCCAACAGCCTGTGTGACAAGGCATTAGCTTTGTGTCACTGCCTACCATGCGGCGTCTCAGCGTGCACTGTGCAAAATGCAACCCCAGAATATGAATGCCCATATGTATATCAAACACATGAAAGCTAGCCAGAGTGACGGACTGTGAGTAATGCCTTATGTACGCCACGTCAGGCTGATCCCCAAGCAGAAAATGGATACAGTAGCTGCGGACCTTTGACCTTGCTATTTTTTCCACCATTTATGCCCAGTTTTAGTTGTGGTTAATAGCAGTTTTAATAAGACAGAGTGTAACAAGAGGTCGAAAGGCTATGACAAAACAAAAATAGTGTGTTTGAGCTGGGTCATTGGTTTGTTAAGCGTTCACCCATGTCAAATAGGTCTCAGTGTGTAGCCAAATATTGATTCAGAAGTGATTTGTGCTAATAGTCAAAATGGTAATTGTCTTTGATTAGTTCCAGCAATGAATTTGGTTGATTGGATTGTTACTCTGGTAGTGAGATGACTTCATGAGGAAGGAAAGAAGGAAAGGTAATTTAAATAAAGGTAAATAAAAATAAAAAGGGGGGTATATATTTTGCAAGACTTTGTGGAAGATTTTCTTTGTTACTGTTTGTTTGTTTGTCTCAGTGAAAATTGGAAAAAGTTATATTGAGCAAAATGGTTTTGTTCTGTTTTCTGAAATGGAAGCTTAAAGGTCACATATTATACAAATTGTACTTTAGAGAGTTTTTAACCATGCTATGTTCACTGTTGAGAATGATAGTCATTTTGAGTAATTGTGTTCTGGTACCGTTACTTTTCTAAAATCAAAGGCATACTTGGTGATACTTTAAGCTTCAAAACTACACATAATTAGTGAGAAAAAAACAAAACAATGGCAACAATAAAAACACTGTTCTTGTGGTGTGTGCATGTATGATTTTTTAATTCTTTACTCTATAATTTAAGTATTCAGAATACAGTACTCTGGTTGGACCATGTATCAGAATATGTTACAAAATACTTTTTAAAGCAGGTAATCAGTATTCTGTAACTAAATACATTTTACAAGTATTCTTCCCATCACAGCTCTTATCAAAACTGGAGTTGTAAATTGCTTTAATTCAGTCATTCAGCTCTACCTTACATTTATTAAATTACAAGTGTTTTTATAGCACCAAAATATCTAGAAAAACAGGCAGACTGGCTGTGAATGGGGTCGCCTCTCCACAGACCTGACCTGTAACTACCTGCTTGAAGTTGGCCCCCCATCAAACACAATCCTACACAAAAACTATGTCAATCGTTTGTGCTGCAAAAAGTTTTGTTTGTGCTTCTTTAGTTTTGGAGAAATTAACGATTCTTTTATAGGTCAAATTGAGGTCAACCAGCCCCCAGGAAGCTTCAAAATGCACTAAAACAGTCCAAAAAGCATGTAACAGTCTTTAGTAATTTGCTTTTGATTCATATTTTATATAATAATACAGACTTTTCCACAGCCTGAGATCATTTATCGCCACTAGTTTTGCAGAGTTTGCCACCATCAGCTGAGCGGAACTGACGTTCTATAATTACCGCAGAAATAATAATTAATAATTTTAGAAATAAACTGGCACAAATGAAAATTACCACAGAACAAAACAGCACAAACAAAATACAAACCTTTTCTATGATTTTCTGCCTGTTTTGGGCTGGATGACGTCATCGGCCATACAAACAAAACTTTTTGCAGCACAAAAGAAACACAAACGACTGACACCATTTTGGATGTTTTAGTGCATTTTGAAGCTTCCTGTGGGGCTGGCTGACCCCAATTTGACCTATAAAAGAATCGTTAATTTCTCCAAAACTAAAGCAGCGCAAACAAAACTTTTTGAATTATAAAACAGCACAAACGAAGCACAAACTATTGACATAGTTTTTGTGTAGGAGTTTGATGGGGGGCCAACTTCATGGAGGTCCTGTAACTTGGTTTGGTTTGTTCTTCGTGAAGATAGAAAGGTTTAATACCATACTGTCATACTGTAAAACATCCCACGCAAAGCACAAACATCTCCACGGACAAAAGCATTTGACTCACCCCTCAAAAAAGTTACACAATGCACCTTTAAGTCAAGGTCAGAATGGTATTATTTGAGCTACCACCGTGAGACAAATCCCACAGTTTGTTTTGTGTACGCCTTTCTGAAAACCAAACTTCTATACAATATATCTTTCATGCTGTGGGCCATAGGTTACTGGTAGTGGATTGTACCTCGACTGGCTTTGCACTCCAATCATGTTTCTCATCTAAATCTCTGCCACCACCTCCCCTGCAGCACTTAGGCGCATTCTCTGCTTTTAGCCCCTGCATCTTTCTTCTTCACCCTCCTCTCCCCTGCCTCTCCCTGAGCCTTTCTGTTATCGCCGCTGACCCCTTCGCGAGATCTGTCCACAACCATAGAGATTACAAGCAAGGCCCAGAAACACTCCCCGTTTGAGAAAAGTGGGGGTGGGATGGAGAAATTGGCTGATCCCTTGATCTTGATAGAAGTAGCTAAAGCTCCGGAGATCCAAACAGGTCCCGTTGGGTGAGCCGGATGGTCACTCTGTAAGACTACTTCTAATCACTGGTCTTTTCAGGAGGGATGAAGGAGAAAGGAGAACGGAGGCTTGGTTGGAGGTGGAATTAGCGCCTGATAAAGCTGGAGATAAGGTTGCTTGGGTTTGATTTGATTACACTAGTGCTCGAAAGCTGGTGACAAACATGGAGCAGCTAGTGGTACTCGAGTGGTAATGCTAAGGTACTGCATGGGATCACTTAGAGTCGTGGTATAGCCAGTGGGGAATGAAGTACTCAGATTTGTTACTTGTTAAAGAACAGATGCAGAGGTAAAAAGTCACAAATTCATTTAATTTTCTTATGAATTGTACTTTTTTCTTCTTCTTGAAAGCTGAAGCATGAACGCAAAACCTTTAGTCAGGATATTAGCACAAACATGGTAAAATAACCTATGGAATTATATGAAAAGTGCTTTTTTACTTTTCAGTACAGTACTTACCTTCCACCACTGGGTATAGCAAACAAGCTTTAAAGAGGTGCGCAGAATCAACTGCTACTTTTAATTGTGATGGGCACCACTGCAAGACAAGACCACAGCGCCTTGTAGACGTCTATAGCATGTTTTTATTTCTATCTTATATTACTTCATGAGTTTTAATCTAATCTCTCAAACAGTTTGTCAGTGAAGACATCACAATCTTCGTATCTCCCCAAGTGGTCTGTTGCCATGTGATACTGTGACGCTAATGAATAGATATTGGCAGTTTATTTTTCCATTTTAAGCCATTTGCAGGCCAAGATTAAAAAAGATCCAATAACATTTAGCCAACTCAAGTTGATTTTCATCCTTCAAAGAACATGCTGGAAGCTTCGCACATTTTGCTTTTCAATCCCATGTTGAAATCAGCCCAGTCTGGTGCGTATTGTAACCTTGCTTTTATTGATCATGATAATTTATGTGATATGACTTGTATTGGCATAGCGCTACTCTGTGCACTGAGCGTTTTCCAGTTAATGAAGCCTAATCCCAGGGGAACTATGATTCATCTCATTCACTCCCGTTCCACCTCCTTCTATTGCTCAGACTGGAGTTTTTGACTGTTACATCTGAGGGTATAGTTCTTCCATTTAAGCGAAGAACACAGCACAATTATCATTGATTCATGCGCCATAAAAGCAGTACGGAGTGAAGCAGCTCCTCTTGCCAAAATCCTGTCACAGAGAGGAGGTTTGATGGCTCACTCGTCCATGGCCTGCGCATCATGTTGTCTTCACCAGCTGCTGTTTGACAGAAAGGGATTCTTCCTGCAGCGTGCAAAGACATAGCTATCAACTTAAGAGGCTTGACAGCAGCGCTCTATGGGGCCATTTTTCCGCTGGAGTATAATAGGTAGTACTGCCGGAGCATCTGCGATTGACTAATTATCAAGAAAAACTGTCTCATGCGCCTTCCAAAAATACAACGTTTTAGAAAGCTCCATTCTACAACATTTTGTAGGGAGTGTTGGTATGGCTGGATTTTGGTTTCATTCTCAGGTACAATCAAGAGACCAAAAAATGTCATAAGTTCACATGGTTTACCACAAATACGATCCAAGTGTACTCATTCCAGCCACAAGAGTTCAGTAAAGAGTAGTTTATTATGTATTATGTATTGAGCTCTAGGTGTTGTATCCGAGAGAAACTTTATTTCTCACAATTTACAGTGTCAAAATGATCAGACATTTAAAGGTGCACTACGTAACTTCTAAGCTGGAAGATCCGCTACTTACTTGTCTCTATGGAGATGTTATTTCTTTGCCTAGAATGTTCCACACTACGACTTTAACCACATCTGCCTTGCATTTATTCAATTACAGGTGTTTTATAGCTCGAAAATACCCTGAAACCCATGAATTCTTACTATGTGCAGGCTTGCTTCTCCATAGATCTGACCATTAACTTAAGGCAAAGTTGTAACATCTCCAAGGAGACTAGTTGATGGCGGACCCTCCACTAGAAAAGTTACACAATGCACCTTTAATTAACACAGAATATTGTGTGAAAAACATACTTATCCTGACTGTCAGGCTTAGAATAAATGCTCATAATTCATAACAAGCCTCGGTGTCAAAAAAAACATAATTTTAGTTCCCAATTTTCAAAACACCCCCATAATTTCTTGCCATAATATTTACGGCAGCTGTAAGTGCACCCAGCGGTACAGTACTATAGACAGCAGTGAAAAAACAGCCTTATATTGATCTGGCCTAATTACATAAGTCCATAAAATGTATGGCTTTCAGGCTAGCCAGGAGCCACTCAGTTGAGCTATCACAGCTAATGGCAAGTGATCAAATGATATAAAGCTCTGCCAAAGAAAAACAGTGACGGCACAAATACACGGGCATATGAAAGCTTATATACGATGGCATTACCTCACAGGGAGCAGCAGTTGTGTTTATACTTAGGAACTAAAATATAGCCATTATGATATGATTTTTAGGCATTAATCAAGCTTTAAATGAGTTTGGACATCTTAACCTTTATATTTTAGAGAATTTAGAGGAATGCACCTTTTAATTTTCTTAAAACATTGGTTGGCTTGGATTTTGTAAAGTGATGCTGTCTGTTTTTAGTTTGAGTTTCTTAAGTGTCGAAAAACAGATACTAATTTATACTAAACTAGAATCAAAAGTAGATTAATTCAGGCAAGAATTAGCACTGAAAAAATATGATAAACTGGATAAAATTGGACCTTTCTTGAACAGTTTGATCTTGATTTTTTGTATTTAAAAATTCTATATTGTCTAAAAAAAGATCAAGATCGGAATTCTAAAAAAAATCAAGCTCGAAATTCTTGATTAGTTCTTGACCATTGCTCGTTTAAGTAACCATACATTCCTGGATGAAGATAAAAACTAATCTGATCTAATCTTAAAATCTCTTGTGCAAAATATCAGGAAAAGATGCAAGAACTTTTAAATAGTTTGTAAAACCTTGAGCAATGATAACTGTTGAGTTTATTAAACTGCATGGGAAAAAACGATTGGAGCGAAGACATAAACTGAACAAAAAAGAGTGGTAAATTTAATGGGGAGTGAATTATTTCTGTTTGGTGTTGTTTGCTTAGCCTTTTGAACAAAACCATAAACTAACATGTTTTTATATTCTTTTCTTATTAAGTCATCAAAAAGGTGCAATGTGGTATTATATTATTATCATCATCATAGAAGTCTACCGCTCCTCCTTCGAGACGGTGAAATCCATTGTATTACAGACAATGCATGCCTTGCTGTTTTGTTGGCTTAGGTTTGTGAAAGCAGATCCAAGCTCACAGCACTTAGTAGATCATCGTAATTAAAACATAAATTGGAGATATTGAGCTGCACGCACACGAACGCCCAGCCATTGATTCATGCATGCACTTGGAAACAATTGCTCTGATTTGCACAGTAAAATATAGAAGGCTTGTAAATATAATCGATGGAAACACAAGCATGCCTCTTCAAGTGCAAAGAAATACGACGAGAAAAGTACATACGTGTGAGGTGTGGGCGGCCTGGACACTACAAATGACGCAAATGGCAAAACTATTAAAGCAGATCAGTTTTTTAGGAGTTTTAATCATGTTATAGTTACTTTCCCTCACCATGAAGTTCTATATGGAGTAATGCATGTATGTTTAAGAACTCTTTAATCACTTTTTTTCAAGGCATCATTTTGCTCATCAATCCTCGTTTTCACAGTATATTTCACATGGTATAGGCCCACTGATCTGTACTTACGGCATTCTCCAGTTTTTTCATTTCTTAATTGATGACATGCGTAAGATTTGGCAGTGACTCTTTGTTGCACTGATGTTTACGGTGACGTCAGTTCCCATGAGGCACCACATTTTTCTAACACTGAAGCCAGGGACTTTTTTCTTTTATTAAGTTGTTTTAGATTAATATTGTGATTTCAAATGTGCAGATTATAACATAATGATCCACGAGTGTCATAGATTATAACTAGGGCTGTTGGTGTTAACGCGTTAATCACGATTAGATTAATGCAATCCATAACGCTTTTTTTTTATCAAAAGTTTGCCAGCCTTTTTTCCCTTCTAAAAATGCAAAGATTTTTTTTTTTTTAACTTGAGGTTAGAGTTCACCGACTTTTCGTCCCTTCTACACATCCGTAGGCAGCTCCTCTGGCTGTTTCGCTTTTGAACTTCAGAGCGTCATGCTTCAGTAAACTTACTGCCGTGATGGAGAAACAGACGCTTCTGGACTTTTGAACTGTTTATTTGAGTTTAAAAAACTTCCAGACGCTACAATTTATAAGTCAAGAGTTAAATGCAGCCCGTGTCGAGCAGAGTTTCGGTACCAGCGAAGTACGTCTAGTCTAAGTTAGCACCTCTGAGATAAACCCCCGGTGCAGCAACCGGAGCGTCCCAGCCAAGAGCCTCAGATCCGACAAACCATTGGCAGAGTCGCCACAGACCTGTGGATGATCACACGGCAAAGAAAATAACTACAGCGATTGCTAAATGGGTAAGAATTGCTTTACATTATGGCTTTAAAACTGTCTTGAAATGCAAAATAACACAATTTTAAACATGCAATTCAACAGGGAATTAATCGCGATTAACTATGGAATATCTAATCTTAATTGAGATTTAAAAAAATAATAGTTTGACAGCCCTAATCATAACTACTGTATATGTCAGACACAAGGAGGTCCTCTAGTAAGTAATATGGGCAATGTTTTATTGTCTTCTGAATTGGACCCTATAAACACATACATAACACAATCATTTAAAATGGCTGAAAGTTATTTCATTATCTGGTGCTTAGTATCGGAGTGACCTAACCTCCGATACTTTAGCCCAAACAGATTTGGTAATTACCTTGGTCAGTAAGGTCATGGTAATGATTAGTTAGAAAGGCATTTTAGAACCGACTGTGCACTTTTTAATTACATTTTAATTAGAAGACTGAATCTGGTTGGGATTGTATTGAGTAAATTAAAGTTTTATTTGTCCTACAATGGGGAAATTTCAGTGTTGCAATGAATGTAAATGCAGTCAAAAATCAATATATACCTATTTAAAACATACTTAAATCCAACCATTTATCTTGAAATATACCAATAGGATCCAAAATACAGAAAATATAATAAAATAAAATGCAACTGTGTAACTAGTGTAAAACTATATCATCATTTACAATAAACATATTTACATTAAGTCTGTATCTGGAAACAATATTGTTATAACTGTAAGATAATGCAGTGGTCGGTATACTTAAGATCGCTCCCATCCATTGTTCATTCTACTCTGTTCTTTGTAAAGTTTTCACTATAATCACAGATGATAGAAGTGGAGCAGGCTATAAATAACACCACAAAAAAGTGTCAGGAGGTTCAGAAACTTCAAACAAATCACCCAATATAACATCTGAGCAGTCACCATGATGAAAAACCCGGTTTCATTCACCTCACCTTAAGTGGCTAATTTTACATGGGGAAAATTATATCGGCAATGAAAGCAGATAACCATTGTGAGATCTACACTCTCACTGAAACTAAAAGATTTTACGTCCTGGGCACTATCAAAGTGATCAAAATGTATCACTGTTGCCATAGGAATTAATCTTAAAGAGGGTCTGTGAAATGCTTTTTTCTGTGGAGATGTTATTGCTTTGTGTGGAATGTTTCACAATTTGGTATTAAACCTTTTTATATTCATGCAGACCAAACCAGACCAAGTTACAAGTCAGATTTGTGGAGAGGCGCCCGCACTCACAGTTCAAATGTTTGTTTTTGTAGGTATTTCTGAGCTATACAACCATATATACAACCAAATACTGTGGAACATTCCAGCCAGAGCAATGACAATCCATAGAAGCAAGCAGATGATGTAATGTATCCCAAACCAACAAGTTACTGTTTTGAATTGGGAAAAGCCTATAAACAGGAAGCAGAAACTCATTAATACTGAAGGCAAGATAGGCCCAGTGTCTTGCCCCAGTCTTATCCAAGCACTCAAAGTAACCCAAATTTCATATCCTACTTACAAAATGAAATGCAGAGTAGTCCATATTTTTATTACAGGAAAATTACTCAAAATGGCAGATCTAAAAAGCCTTGCATAACGTCTGGACTTTGATGTGCCTGTTGCGTAACACCAACAGAAGCCAAAGTGATTGTGTGGCCTTTATGGCATCAATAACATTTAATCTGATATGTGTCAGAAGTGCTCTAAGTACCTGTATTGTACTCTGTGAGGCCATTGTTCACCAGTCTGCCTGAATGAAAGCTAAAGAAAAGTGTAAACCTTGGCTTGGTTTAATGATCCATAGGTGTCATAGATTAGAACTATATAGCAGGCACAAGCACAGTGGGTCCTCTAGTACATAATATGGACTATATGTTCATACTGTATGTATGTCTTCTGAATTATACCCTAAAACATACACATAAAACAATAATTTAAATGGGTAAAAGCTGTTTCATAAACTGAGACTTAGTATCGGAGTGATTTCACCTGTCAGACCTTTATCCTGAACAAATCTGGTAATTACCTTGGTCAGTAAGGTAATAGTAATGGCTGAATTTGGTTTGGGGTGTATTGAGGGTAAGTATATGTATTGTTTTGAACGACAGGCTCTCAAACTACATAGATAACTTTTAATTGCCCTACAACGAGGAAATTTAATTGTGGCAATGAATGTAAATATAGTCAAAAATCTACATGAATAACTATTTAAAATAGACTTAAATCAAACCATTTAACTAGAATATTAAAGGTCACCTGCTTGTTTCTACGGATATGTCATTGCTCTGCTTGGAATATTAAACAGGATGACATTAAACAGCTCTGCCTTACATTTATTCAATTACAGGTGGTTTTAAAGCTCAAAAATACCTACAAAAACATTCTTACTGTGAGCGGTGTTGCCTCTCCACAGATCTGACCTGTAACTTCTGTCTGGTTTAGTCTCCATGAAGATAAAAAGGTTTAATAACATACTGAGAAACATTCCAGGCAAAACAATATTATGGAGAAAATCATCTGACTGACCCTCCACTAGAAAAGTTCCACAGTGTACCTTTAGATATACTGTAAGATACAAAATGTACAACTGGCTTAAAACTGTGGCGTCAATAACAAATAATCTGATATGTGTCAGAACTGCTTCAGTACGCCCCTTGTACTCCAAAAAACCATTGTTCACCAGTCTGCTTGAGTGAAAAACGAAATCTAAAGAAAAGTGTATACCTCGGCTTGGTTTGTATTGAAAAGAGTAATTTTCTGTTCCGATTTCTCTAAAACTAATTGCTGCCTCCTCTCCACGCTGAATAGAGGAGCTTTATGGAGTTGCTTGCGGGTTACCTAAGGACTGATCGAGTGAGGCTAAGTGAAAAAAATAAAAAATTGCAAGACTTCTTAAACTATAAGGTGGAATTGCTGGAGTTCTAGCGTGATGGGAACAGATGCACGTTTGTTGCTATCTTCGGAGGTGCCATGTGGCCGGTCGAAGGGAATATTTCACAAAATGGCTCAGGGCGCACACCTGAACCCTTTGTTCTGTTCACTTACAAGAGTACAGCTTGGAATGAATTGCAGATTTAGTTGCTCACTTCTTTTCAGGTTTGTAGTGGTTAAATTGAATCAGAACACTACAACTATTTAAGCCTTTTACTTCCATGTGTTTTGAGTTCAGTTTAATACTAGCAAACATCTAGCAAAAAACACCAGCAAAAACACTTCCACTTCCACCCTGGGCCTTTTCAGCAAGTCTTAAACAATAATACAACAAATACTTTTACTTTTCAGTCCAGTTAAAAAAGGAGTGGAAAAGAAAGTACAAATACCTGCTCTTAGATGTAGTGAAGTGAATATCTACTTGAACGTACTTATGTAAAATACAGATACCTAAAATATATACTGAAGTACAGTACTAGAGTACACTAGTAAAGCTAATGTGTTACAGCAATATATACAGTAAGCCTTATTCTTACATGTGATCTAAACCATACATGAAAAACAATTCATTAAAGACTTGAAGCACTGCTCAAAAACAGATAAAGAAAAAAGAAAAACATCAATACTAGTCAGTCAGTCAGTACTTTTAAAGGGCCCTTATTGCGCTATTTTCTGATCTGTTACGTTTCCTGATCAAAAAAATCACCTGGAGTTGTGTTTTGTTTCATTCGCACATAACCCATAAAACACTCCGTGAAGACACTCTGTTCCACCTTGTGATGTCATGTGGTAATACAGAAAGTGCTCCACTGTGTCTTTAAGCCTTGTACGCCTTTACTATAATCATTTGGATAATTTCAGTGATAGAATTGCCAAGCTCTACTGAACTAAAGGTAAAAGGTAGTTGTTACCTTAAAATCTACTGTTTCATGACATCATAAGGTGTAACAGAGCATTTTGAGCTTTGGAGATGTAGACAGACTAATTATACAGCGTTACTCAAACATGTGTGAATGAAACAAAACACAACTCTGGGTATGTTTTTGAGATGATAACATTATAACATGGCTTAAAGGTCACATATAGAGCCTTTAAATGGTATTCTTATTATAATAGACAGGCTGTAGCAAACCCCAAAAATCTACAAAAACATCGCTTTTACCCAGTATCTTCGGAGACATTTGACTGTCCGTATTTCTCCTGCTTTTCTTAAAAACTGGTCAAGGTTGAACAAAAGCTCGGAGAGAGGGGTTGGGAGAAGTGCAGGAGGTGGCAGGCAAAAGAGGTTGCGGTGATGGAGAGTGGGCTGAATGCATGGAGAAAATTGGATGGGGAAACAACAGAGGCGGGCGGGAGGCAGGCAAACCGAGATAGGAGAGAGAGGAGAGAAAGAAAGAGTGAGGGAGGAGAGGCGAGCAAGAGCTGTACTGTAACCTCAAAGCCGCTTTCATCCGCCTTCACATCAGCGGGCCGGGGATGGAGAGAAACCCCTTCTTCACAAACACAGTCATCATCGCGCCCAAACAGCCCGCTCTGCCAGTAATCACCAGACGATGGCACCGGACCAAAACCTTTTTATGCAATTTGTAGCCACGAGCGAGAGAGCACACCCCGAAAGCTTTCTTTCTCTAATTGTGGTCGCAAATTGTTGAAAATGTTGATTATTGAAGCAAGGCAGAAAGGATCTTTGTTCTGCATCAAAAAAACACATTTGTGCTAAATTCTAATAAAAATCCCTGCTCGTGTAAATAGCCCGTAAATGTGGAATAGTTGATAGTTAATAAATTATGTTTTTAAAATGTGTCATGGGTTTGTTTCAGGTAGAGATCGGCTAATATAATTGTTTTTATTGCTGATGCTGATATTGATTGTTTCAAATCCAGAGCAATCGTTGGCCGATTGACGTCTATGTAGGGCTGATTTTGGTTATTTTCCTCAAATTCTCTCATTTAAATTTACTACAAACTCACCCGCAGCACTTTGTTTTACCACACACCTATAAGAGAGCTGCGTAGTCATATTAAAGTGTTGAAATGAAGCTTTGTGTGTATTTTTATTAGGCAGCAGAAAGACCAAAACAAAATATGTGCTGGAGATTTAAGGCAATAGCCCATTCACAAAAAAATCCAAATATCGTCCTTTTTAATTTTAGATAAATCCAGCCTGGAATGGGAGTTTGAAAAAAATAAAAGAAATTGTGTACATGCTGGCAACACGGCTACATTGAGTACGTTTTCATGGACAGAATCCCAGAAAAAAAAAATCAATAACTAGAAATCAGATAAGCCATAGTTAGCTCTGATTCGGTGTGTATTTACTCGCCCAAGAGAAATCTGATCATCAAAAATACCTTTAGTACCATTAATTCGTGGAGCCAATGTGTTTGAACGACAAGATACTATGAATTTTTAAAATCAATCTTCAATGTTTCCTCTTTCATTTTTATCTTTGTCACATTAGTTTGCCCTTTTTACACAATTTGCACAGGGCTACGGTTTCTCACATCAGCTGTAACTACATGACATTTCAATAATCTGATACCTCCAGATAAAGAGCAGATTTTGGTGTGCATGTCAACAGAGCAAATGAAGACAATTCTAAGTAGCAACTAATCAAGATCTGACTGTAAATTAAAATGTACCCAATTGTGTGATCGTAATACTGAGCAAGAACAACCTTACGAATATGTCGAGCTGGATTTTCGGACAATTCAAACACATTTAAGCAGCGTTTTATGTCCTCACTATACGTGGGACAGCGAGTACAGCCGAATCTAACAACTGAGCATGAAAAGGAGACAATGCATGAAAAGAAGTACGACATGTCCAAACCCCTAGGACTAATTATGCCCCCACTGCTTCAGACCGTTAGCGTGCTATGATTTGCAAAAATAACTCACCTCGATATTGTAGAGCGAGCAAAGTGTATGCACATTAAGGTATTATCTAACTTTTCTTGTGTTTGCCAAATGCTTGTCTCCATGGTGATGTTATTGCTTTGCCTGAAATTTTCCACAGAATTGCGTTTAAATTATCGGTCTAAATGATCGCGGCGTTCCACCTTAAAGGCACTCGAGCTCTTTACAAGGAAGCACTCGCCCATTCTGACAACAGCGTACGCAGACACTGAGGGTGGGGGGAAGTGTTTTGCTCAAGGGCTGAACAACAACATTCATCTGTGGGATGTGGAATCACACCGGCAATCTCTGGGTCAGTGGATCCGGTAATGAAACATCCTTGTCTCCGTGAAGAAAGAGTTTAATGAAATACATGGAACAAATTTCTCTGATCTGGTCCAAATTTTAGAACTTATATTAGGTTATTCATCTTGTTTTCAGATTTATTATCTGCGTACTAGTTCTGAGACTGTTTAATTCTAGTCTAGAGGTTGTTTATTTTAAGAGAACTTGTCAAGTAAAATTATGTGTCCATGCAGCAAGATAATTCCACTACTTTTAAGTCATTTTCTGATAGCGTTTATGTCTTAAATTTTTGACACTTTTTTTGTGAAGCTGGTAACAGACTTACATTCAGAAAGATTTCATAGTGCACCTTAACTTGTGGGCTAAAATCAAAACTAAAACTAAAATATTCCTTGTACTGATAATAATAAGCAAAACGTTCTGACCACCTGTATTTTTGGTTATTATATTTGGAAGGTAGCCATGTCTATTCAAAATGGACTAAATATATTTCTGCTCAAAACAAACAGGGAGCTTCATCTGTGCATCCACATGGTGCGATGTTTTGGTATGATTAGGGGACGCTTGGATGAGCTGGGCATCTGGATCTCAGTCTGCATGTTGATATATTTAAGAGCTGCTGTCTGTCATTCTGCACATATGGGCAAAATGGAGTTAGCCTAAGAGAAGAGCCAAACTTCTGTCCATTTCAATTATACTTTTATAATTGTGGTGCATGATGATATGTGAAAGAAATGCCTTCGGTTATGGCTGAATATGGTGAATATATATAATATGGGGTTGCCTTTTCACAGATCTGACCTGTAACTTGACCTGCTTATCGCCATTGATACCTTTAATGTCACACTGTGGAACATTTCAGGAAACACCTCTATAGAGACAAGTGGATGGTGCACAGCAAAAACTGGAGGGTTAAAATTTCAGGGTAAAATATGTTATTATTTTGTTTATTTGAACTGTTTGAAAGTTTAATGGTTAAATTTGAGTTGGGGTTATTTGCCAGAGTTGATAAGGTTGAAGTTAATTTAACTTCCACTAGTGTTAATTTAACTTCCCTTAGAGTTAATTTCGCATCTCCCATCCACCACTTCAAACTCCCATGAGAAAAGACCAGTTAGAGCCAGTTTTGTACATAATTTCATCTTAAATTAACTAAAATAATGTGTAAAAATAAAACACCTCTGTGTGTTGTTTCGCTAAATCAAGGTAACCTTACAAAGTGTTATCCGTTTACTCTCAAAACGTTAATATAACTCTTGATTTTGGCGTTAAATAGGAACTTTGGTCCAGTGTTACTTCATTAACATTTCCAAAAATGTTAAATTAACTCTAGAACAGATTGGACTCTTATACCCTGAGGAAATGTTAAAATTGATTCTGTGAGAGTCAATTTTAACACTCCACTTTTTGCTGTGTAGATCTTTAATACTGAAGTTATCCAGGAACAATTTGGGAGGTTTGCTCCAAATAGTAGTAGGTAGTAGTAGTAGTAGTAGTAGTAGTAGTAGTAGGTTGTAGTAGGTAGCAGCAGTTTGTAGTTGGTAGTAGTAGGTTGTAGATGATAGTAGGTTGTAGTAGGTTGTAGGTAGTAGCAGGCTGTTGTAGTTTGTAGTAGTAAGTAGTGAGTAGTAGGTGGTAGTAGTAATAGTAGTAGTGGAATAGGTGGGAGTTCTGGTGGTGATAGTTGTAGTAGTAGGTAGTAGTAGGTATTAGCAGGTTGTAGTAGTGGGTAGTAAGTGGTAGTAGTCGTAGTAATAGGTAGTCGGTGGTAGTGGTGGTATAAGTAGTAGTAGTAGTAGTTGTAGTCATAGTAGTAATAGGTAGTAAGTGTAGTAGTAGTAGTGGTAGTTGTGGTGGTTGTAGTAGTACTAGGTAGTAAGTGTAGTAGTAGTGGTAGTTGTGGTGGTTGTAGTAGTAGTAGTAGTACTAGGTAGTAAGTGTAGTAGTAGTGGTAGTTGTGGTGATTATAGTAGTAGTCGTAGAAGTATTTCTTGATCTACCGTTCAAGAAAGGAACAATGCAGTTTTTAAAAAGAAGTTCGCTCTTTTCTTTGTAAATAGAGGTGGTCATAATGTTCTGGCTGATCGTTCACTTGATCCAAAACTGACAAACCCACCGCCTCCACACGAGAAGGACAAGTGTAGATTTCTGCTGTTATTGAATGACCTAAATGCCCACTTAGATGTGCGCCTCTGTTCTCTGCACATGGCACTATTGCACTGGGGACGGCGAGCTGAAGCCGGGATGCCGTGGCACGCCATTTATCTCTGTCAGACGTGCTTGAACACCACTTCTTATTGGCTGGGCAGGATTCGTGATTGCTAAAGCAGCTCCGCCAGTCTGCCAGGCCATGCTAATTAAACAGTGGGGGAGAAAAGTGCAAGAGTTCCTTCGGCTCTCAACCCTCGGAGAATGGCTCATGCTGCAGCCGGCGTTAGCACAATCCCAAATGGAAAGCTAGCAGGAAATGCCACCACCCATCTTTGTCAGCGAGTGTATGGGGAGCTTGACACAGCAATGATTTGATAATAAGAGTCTTACCTTTCAGCACTCAAGCAGCCGGTCCCAGGAGTTCAAGAGCTGTGGGAGGACAACACAAATCAGGGAAAGATCAGAGAGGTTCAGGAAATCACAGTTCAGCGGGAAATCACAGTGTTACTTGACAAAATGGAATGAAAATCAAATTAACTGTTTTTATATTACCAGTCAAAAAATTCTGTTTCATTTCATGTTTTATGGTAATGTTCATGACTAGTACTGCAGCTCCTCACTAAATGAATGAACACATACTGCATGGAAGAAAAAAGTGTGAAATACCTCAAAACATTATTCTAAATAATGGCCTTTTGCTTTAATCTTGGCCTTCCCTGACCCTGACAAATCACGCCTGTGAATTGAAAACCATTTCAGGAGACTTCATCATGAGGCTCACTGAGAGAAAGCCAAGGGTTTGCAGTGTAAAGGACGCTACTTTGAGGAATCTTAATTTCTTCTTTGCTTCATAATTCCATACATCTTGTATGTATCTACAATGTAGAAAGTACTAAACCTAAAGAACTAAAACATGAATGAGACTCTAGACTTTTTACTGCTACTGTATTCATTCAACTTCTGCATTTCCCATTATAAGTAAATTCCAGCATAGGGAGAACAATGACCCGTTTATCACACATTTGACTCACTTTTCTCTCTCTTTGCTCACACAACTTACATCTTTATCTGATACGTGCTCTGGAAAGACTGTCCTCTATTTTGATTGACTGATTGTATTTTTTGTCTGTTTTTTAGTCAGGACAATGCAAATGGACATCCATTGTCCTACAAACACACTCTTACTCATACTCCTACTAGTGTACTACACTGGGGCCAACGTGGGTGAAGTGTCTAACCTAAGGACACAACAATAGTATGAGCCACAGTGCATATCTGTAGCCTTGTTTTACCCACTCATTGCTGTAAGTGTCAGCCTTGCTAGGACCAGAACATTTGCACTGTACCTAAGGTGAAAGGTGCTTTTCTGAGCAACTTTTTTGTGTCTAAAAACATGGCTGCATTGTTATAGACTAGGAAAAGGAAAAATAACACACAACAGTACTCAAATGTATGTAAGAATGGGAAAAAAAAGTAAACAGGATAGAACCACAATATTTTTTTCTCCCTTTGGCAGTGCAACTTAACCTGTACAAGTCTAAGGGTTAAATATCTGAACTGCAGCTGTCAAAATACTGAAAGGACGTGATGCCTGGTTTATATGCGGACTATAGCAGGGAGTTAGTGCAAATGGCAATAGTGTGATGTGTACATGGTGCAGTCTATTTGCTGGGTGTAATCATGAGCTGGGCAGAGGCTTAGTGTGAATCCAGTGAATGCAGTAGATTCATACACAAGTGACAAATCCCTGACATTTTCAAATAGAAATCTGTTGTAATTAGAATAAGGTCAAAGTGTGAACTGGCTATTCTGAATACAGCTAAATGTGTAACCAGAACTTTCCAAAGTATACTGTGATAACAAAGAACAGTGCGTACTATTTTGAAATGATAAATAAAGGGCCTGTATTACACTATTATGATCTATGTTATAATGTTGTTTCCTCATCACAAACAGACCTGGAGCTGTGTTTTGTTTCATTCACACATGTTTAACACACAAACGCTGCATATTTAGGCTGAGTTCTTCTCTCAAACATTCGGAAAACGGAGCGTTTTGAGTTTTGGAGATGTACTGTAGACACAAGGATAACAAATTATTGCTCAAAAATGTGTGAATGAAACAAAACACAAGTATATTTTGATGAGGGATCAACATTATAACACAGTTTAAAGCTCACAAGAGTCAATTTTGAGTAATATAGGATTTTTACACTGGAGACGTTGGTAACGCCACTTTATATGGCCATGTTACAGGTCAGATCAGCGGAGAGGCGGCACAGTAACACACGTTTTTCACAGTATTTTTACATAAATCCTAGAATAGTGTAATATTCTAAAGGGAATAACCTCTCCAAGAAGACGAGCAGGTGAAATACCTTCCAGAAAAGTTCCATAATGCAGCTTTAAAGCTCTCTCTGACGCGCTGGGAGTATGACTGCTATTCTTATTATTGCATACACTCCAGACATCAGCAGGTAGCGAGACAGCATATTGCCAGAGGTCCTATCCACTGTACACAGATTGCAGTAATTGGCTGTAAATTTCTCCATAATGATGAACCTTATCAGCTGAATCGATGTGTTGTGAAGAGTGAGTGCATGTAGGCCAACGCGGGGCTCCATTTTGAAATAGTGGGAAGTGTGGAAGAGGGCTGCTAACCAGAAATAACCGGTTTTGTGTGACAGGTGTCAGATTTAATAGCACCCTAGCCTATCTTTGGTTGGCACTAGAAAAGATGCTGGGGTGACAGTACTGCGAAGGCTACTGCAGTCAGGATTTGTGACAGGACTAATGGGGTTGTTTTATTAAAATAACTTTCTATATATGTGCCTTCTTCAATTTTCCAGGGAGATATGGGGGGTTTTAATTCAGTGCTTGGGCAAATGGGGTATTTTATTCAAGCAGGAACCTTATTTTGTGTACGTGTACTTCATGGAGGGAGAAAATATTACGATCAGTGGTAATACTAGTAAATTGTAATAATATTTTTAACTGTCAAAATAAATAATAATTAAATACTCAATAAAAAAACAATAGCAGGGATTATATTAGCAACTAGTGTAAGTAATTAAAGATGCTGTGCCTCATTTTTATTGTTTTTAAAATGAAGTCATTCTGTTTTTTACATTTTTTGACAATTTTGCAGTGGTCCAAAGTTATTACTCACCTCACTTATGTCTTACAATCCTAATTATTTATCGCAATGAGTTCGTAAGTGCGTTTCACAGCTTTCAGAGATGAGCAGGGTTTACAGTGATGGTAAAGGTCGCTACAATTAGGATGCTAACAGTGCCCTTCCTAGATTAGATTAGATTATCGGACTATATACAATTTTGCAGCTACTGAAAATGTGTTCTTTATATACATTTTTCTGTCTTCAGACAATTTTAAAACATTTCAGCAGTGTTTTCTAATGTATACATAGTGTCTCCATGGTAACAGCTGAACATTCCACCAAACAGATACATGTAGAACACCCCCAGCACGAGTTCACAGCAAACGACAGTATCAGTGATTGAACGCAGAGAGAACACAGTGGTTTTATTTTCACCTCAAGAGTCGCCTCTGTAGTAAAATGGATGAATTTTGCTCAAATACATGAAAAAGTCTTGCAAAATAGAAATATTTGTTGCCGCAGTATTTGGAACAACAGTCGTATGAATCACATCCAAAACTGCAACAGCTACAGTCCTGGAGGAAGCAGTAGTAATAGTGGTAGTATCAGTATCAATGTGGAGTATGAACTAGTGGTAATAGTATTTCTTATTGATTGATCTGTGCTTTTGAAATGACAATATTTGGTTTTAGAGGGAAGATATTCAAGTGAATAATTGTACTAATAGTAATGCCAAGGTTTTTCATGACAATCAACAAAGCAATGCAACAACTCCTTCGAAAGTTGAATGTGATGTAAAAATAGCCCATTCTTCTCTCTAAAGCTTGTTCATGGAGGAACATATGTTGAGGCACAGCTTGTTGTGGTCTCAGATGTTCCTTAACAGTTGATTTCCTCAAGAAGTGTCTTCCCTTTTCACCGTGTTATCGTGCTAA
Organism: Odontamblyopus rebecca; assembly: GCA_030686955.1. NCBI lineage: Eukaryota > Metazoa > Chordata > Actinopteri > Gobiiformes > Gobiidae > Odontamblyopus > Odontamblyopus rebecca. Next base: position 14,405,780 of record CM060672.1, on the reverse strand, counting down.
TTATTTCTCAGCACATTACACTTGGATGCCTCGCACGTCTGGACTGCAGAAATGATTAAAAAACTGAAACAAAGGAGAAAATTCAACTAGTTTCCTTGAGGGAAAGTACAAAATAACTTAATATTATTTTTATCTTTGATGTTATCTTTGGGCTTTCTTTAAAATTCTGGATAATTTTATTTCCAAATTATTATTATTACCATGAAATATTATAGATTATGACAAATGTTCCCTGCTTATATAAATGGTGCAAAAGAAAAACAAACAAAGCCGCACTGCAGTTCTTTGGAGCACCCATCTTTTTTGTTTTGCATGATGTTTGTCTTTGGACCCAGCATGCAATCACAACTTTTACCGGATGTGCATATCTCTATTTACCAGTATAGATAGTAAATAGTCTCATCTTTACTCCACTTAAAAGTGTTTTTCAAGGAACCACTCACCCATTCACACACATTCATACACCAGCGTACACAGACACTGGGGGCGAAATGGGTTAAGTGTCTTGCCCAAGGACACAATGGCAGTATTAATCGGTGGGTGTTGTAACTTTGTGTTTAATATGTTATGATGTTGTTGTGTTTGAAAATGTGGATTATTATTTGGCTTGAATATGATTTGAAAGTAACTAAAAAAGGTGCACTAAATGTATTGTATATGTGGCCGAAATGGGTGGACCTGATGTATTTTATTGTGAAAGGAACTGTACAGGATGCAGAATGTATTTTAACCACCATCCTGACTATTCAAAAAAAAAAAAAAAAAAAAAAGCTAAACTAAGCGAATCAATGTTGCTGTTTGTTGCTGCTGTGTGTCGTTGCTGCTGTTCACTGATGTTCAAATGAAGAAATCCTTCACTACGTAATAGCGGGAGCTGGAATTGCACCTCCAACCTGTGGGTCAGTGGACAAACACTCGATCGACTCAGCTACTGTCACCCTCAAATAAACGAGTAATTACAATTTAATACATATAGTTACACTTTTTAACCATGCTATTAATGTGTTGTAAAGGATACTTTCATTTCTGGTGCTAAAGAATCCCTCACTGTCTTTAGTAGATTTGCATCTGCTTAATTAAAGGTGCCACCTTGTTATCTCCATTTTAGGTGTTATTGCTTTGAATGGGATGTTCCACAGTATAACTTTAAAACTTACTCTATTGCATTTGTTCAATTAGAAGTGTTTTATGACTGAAAAATAATGAAAAACATGTATTCATTCTCACTATGAGCTGGTACTCTAACTTTGACTGGTGGCATAGCTTATTTGTCTCTATGGAGATAGATTATATTAATGCCATACTGTGAAACACTGCATGCAAAACAACCCTCCATCATAAAGGTTACACAGTGCACCTTTAACAATAATACGTAGTAAAAATGCGTTTCTACTTCTCTTTTTAGTAACAGTACATCATCTTGAGTATAGGTTTTACATCAGCCAGCTGCATGTTTGTTGTCATTTTTTGCAGAATCCTTGGATGTTGACATGACCATTTTTACCATACTTTCAGATGCTATTTTTATAAACCTATATGCACTGTCCACGGGCAGCTTTCAAAATAAAATAAGGACTATTGATATCCCCCGTCTAGTGATTTGTGTGTACTCGATAAAGCTCTTAAGGTGCAGAGAGCTTGAGAAAATCTAACTTAGCCCTGCCATTATTCACAAAGTGCACTGTAATTGCTGTAAACAACACAGGCTGACATGAAGGCCCAGACAAGAGAAGCGTGTCATTGTATTGGCTGTCACGCTCGATTCTCTGCTTTTTTTATATATCTTTTTCTCCTGAAGAGGCCACACTGCAGTTTTGTTGTCATTCTTAAGGTGAAATATGGGTGGGTGTGAAGATGTGTATATAAATAGTACAGTTCAAATCTTTTATATATATATATATATATATATATATATATATATATATATATATATATATATATATATATATATATATATATATATATATATATATATATATATATATATATATATATGCAAGCTTTGTCAACTTAAGGTTACATGACCTTGGTGTATTGTTACATGACCTTGGTGTAGTTTTCTTGTACGCAATCTTGCTTGGAATAGTCAGAATTTTGCTAATGTTAATGACTTTTGATATAACCACCAGTAAAATTGTCCATGTTTCACCTACCCGTGTCAATAAACATGTGTATTTTGCATTTATTGAATTATATGTTTATTGCTAGAAGAAAAAAAAAAACTATGGGCAGGTGTGCCTCTCCACAGACCTGACCTGTAACTTTGTCTGATGTTGTGAGCTGCTTGTCATCATAGAGAGTTTAATGTGATGTGATAACAATAACATCACAAAATGGATTCTTATGAGCTTTAACTTTGAAGAACTTTAGACTTTTTCTTTCATTTTATTGCTATTTAATTTAGCTTTGATTGAGAGTGAGAAACCTAATTCAATTCTTCATATGAAAATTTGACAATAAACTAATCTTGAATCTTTAAGCCATTTTATAATATTATTACCTCATCAAAAACATGGAGCTGTGTTTTGTTGCATTCACACATATTTGAGTAATCCTTCTCCAATGCTGTGTTCAACCTTGTGATGTCATGAAGTGATAGTTTTCAAGTTAACATCTTTTTTCATTTTGTTCAGTAGAGATTCCTTAGCTGAAATGATCCAAATGATTCTGCTGAAGGTGTATGGAGTTTACAAACACAGTGGAACATTTTCTGTATTATCACATGACATCACAACGTGGACCAGAGTGTTTTCAGTTTGAGAGAAAATAGCGTAATATGAGCCCTTTAATAATAGCATCTTCCATAGTAAATGCAATGCCAAACCAAACCAACAAGTAGTATTTAGAGCTTCCTACGACCCCGATTTACTTCTCATGTAATCCGCCTGGACAAGGTGAACTCTGCATCTATTCCTCATATTTACATATAAACTAATGACTCCCCCTTGGCTCTGTTGTGGCCCCTGAATACTCTACATGGGGCACTTCACATTGATGTAGTGTTTTTCCAGGCAAAGTTCAGCTGGTGACTAACAAACTATGATCCATGCTTTCACAGTTTAATTGCAGCTCCCAGCAGAATAGGACATAAGCCAACCGAGACCTAGTGACCTTGGACAGCGAAAAACAGTCCACCCCATGCATCCATTTTGTCAGTGAAATTTTTTTTTTTAGCATTAACGGCTAGGCTATTGGACGAACTTGTGTGTTTTGTCCGTTTCTATATACAGGAGGCGACTGGTGCAGAAACAACATCGTAACATCTGTCATGCCCACTAGGTAATTGTTGTACACTATACTTTGGTGCTACATGTTCTTTTGGAAATGGAGTAGAGGTGAGAAGTCAGTGAAAATAAAAGTATTTTTCGATGTATTGCTGGTAGAAGTTTGTGCAGTTCTTGTTTCTTGTGTGTTCAGACCTACGTAGGTTTTGAAAATGCACTCGAAACTGAAGCCGTCATGATAATTGAACGATGATTTGAATTTAATTTGCATGTTTACAGTATATTAGGGATGCACCGATTTGATATTTTATCAGATATCGGCTGAAAAAACTGCGGAATATCATCTTTCAAATGTCAGTTCAGCTGATGAACTTTTATTTATACAAAGATGTTCATAGTTACTTGAAAGATAAAGAAAATAACAGCTCCATAACACATTTGGCTAAATGTCGTCTTTGATTTTCGTTTAAAGGAAATAATTGTTGTTTTCCGTCATTGTACTGGTATCGGTTGATATCAGGTATTGACAGATACTTAAAGCTATCGGTATCAGGATCAGAATTGAAAAGCCTGAACTGGTGCATCCCTACGGTATACAGTATATTGCAATACCTATTGTACGAATCTGTTGACCATAAATTCGCTGAAATGATTTACATTTTTCATATGTAATTCTCAGAACATATTTTCTTCTTCAGACTGGATAGCAGATAAAGGAGGGTTGAAGTATTTTTTCGTAGTAGATCTGATCATGTATTTGAAGAATTGTTCCATAAAACACTGAAGCCCATTTCCAGCAAGCCAGGGTTAATTTCACTGGGTAATTTAATGGAGAACAAAGAAGAAGCCTACATAAACATGAGGAGAACAATATCTAAAAACCTCAAAAACTGCATAACCATCCATATCATGAGGACTTTCAAATACACATCAAAATTCCAAGTAAAAATGACTCAAGTATATTTCAGTCCTTTCACAATACACAGCAGTTTAACTATGTGCATCATTTGAAATATCTTAAGCAGGAATCTCAAGAGGTTTATGTTGTGACTATTACAGAACTATCGAAAGCATCCATCAGTATTAATCAGCAGATCTCATACAATTTCTTATTCCATTTAAGATAATACAGTCCATTCAAATGCACTCCTGTGTCGTATGGCTCTTCTTTAGCCAAGGACACTTTAGTCATATTCCTCCAGATTCTGCTCCATAGATTCCAGAGAGAGCGGACTTTGTGAACCGATGCTTCTGCCATTTCCTCTTTTCCGCCTGAGTGCCATTCACATAAAGGTCCGGGATTGTCAGCATTACTGGGTCTAAAGCTTATTTTACTGAGAGAATATTCATTTGTGGAGCTGCTTCACCTTTTCCACTTGTATGACATTTCGTTTAAAAAGTATGAGAGGCAATTTATACAATGTTATAGACTCACATTAAATTCATGATTAAAAAAAGGTTACTGCATCCTGGATATTGTCTTCTGGTTTTGCAGTGGTAAGTAGCATGAAATAGCAGCTGCAACTGAGAAAATTGTGTTTTTAATTAATGTAACTAGAGCTGGGAATCACAGGGTCTGTCATGATTCAGTAGGATACACAGTATAATAGATGTTTAAAGAACCAAAACGATTTTAGCGACAGTATGTCTTTGTTAAAGATACAATATACTGTGAGCTTTAAGCCATGTTATAATGTTGTTACCTCCTCAAAAACATACCTGGAGTTGTGTTTTGTTCACACATATTGGAGTAATCCTTTATTTTTAGTCTGTCTACATCTCGAAATACTTTGTTTCACATAATAATGTCATGTAATCATATTTTTCCAGTTAACAGCGACTTTTTACATTTATATTTAGCAGTTCCAGGTCTGAAATCATCCAAATGATTCTAGTGAAGGTGTATGGAGTTTAAAAACGCAGTGGAGCACATCCTGTATTACCAGATGACATCACAATGTGGAGTGTATTGTTTTAAGAGAAGAACTTGCAGAACTTACATAAAAATGCAGAGTTTGTGTGATTGAAACAAAACACAACTTTAGATATGTTTATACTACTACTGCTACTGCTACTACTACTATTACTACTATTACTACTACTACTACTGCTGAAGAGTAATAGTACAGCACTTTTTGGAATAATATATAAAATGAAAAGCGAAGTTCTGTTTTGTCAGTCCAGTTTCATTAAATAAGCCTCATGCCTATTGCAGCACTGCGTGTTATATACATATAGCTTGATTTCCTGTAGCGGCCTCATAAAACAGATTTGCCCTGTTAGTCTTGAATTGTTGCTTCTGAGCTTTTTTATTAGCGAGTGTCTGTCATGGAGTCTTTATGCAGAGCCGGTCTGGGCGCACAATGAATGGATGCATTAAGGTCATTTCGCGGCAAATGAAATTCTCTCAGTCTTGGTCTTCTGGTGAGTTGGTGGACTGGACGATGCACATTTTAAAGGAATCATTCGACGTTATCCAATGTACTTTTGATGATTAGAATTCAAATGGTGCTCTCGCAGTAAAAAAGTAATATCTGTTTGATCTATGTAATAAGAAATGTTTGACAATGGCTGTTTATTCATTCTGTTGATATTCAGAGGGGCACTATGTAACTTTGTGCACTTTGCATGTTATTTCTTGGCCTAGAAATGCTCCACAGTATGACGTATTTAAGTAAAATCTCCATGGAGACAAGCAGATAACACCACCAGACCAAGTTACAGGTCAGATCTGTGGAGAGGCAACCCCGCTCACAGTAAGAATGCCTGTTTTTCAAAGGTTTTAGTTACAAAAACCACTTGTCCACCTGGTATATAATACATTCTATATAGATATGTTTAATGTCATAATCTGGAACTTTCTTGACAAAGCAGTGACACCTCGATAGGGACATGAAGGTAATGAACCCTATAGAATTCGCACGGGTGGTTTACTTTTACGTTTCATGACAGTGAATTGAAGCAATTTGCTCTAAAATAAAACTCAGAATTTTGTATATTCAGAGATAAAAGTTCACACTATAAACCAAATACTTTCACAAAAAAATCACAGGAACAGAAAAGCACAGATTACATTTCCTGGACCCGAAATCAGCAGCATCAAATGTAACCGTACTGGGGAGTGACTGCAGTAATCTGACAGAATATATGCACTTTTCATCCAACTAGCCAGGCAGAAAATATTATAGATCAGAGTGGGAGATTTGCACGAGTTAGTATGGGAAGCGGTGGGGTTAGCAAAAAATAATATGCCACTCAAACTGCAAGCCAAGCTAAAGTCTGACCCCTTTTATGTGATAAAACCTCTACATGTGTACTTTTAACCTTGGGCTTTTTAAATTTTATGAAGCAAAAGCAACAAAAGGAGGAGAGAGAGAAAGGAACGGTATTAAGGATCTCATTCGGAGCTCCTTTGGCGGCTGAGATATAAGTCTAAATCTTCCTCAGTGCCGTGACAGAAGTGCAAGGTAATTATTGAAACATATGGACAGACTGGCCCTCTCTTAACCCGCGCACTAATGATGCTCGCCATTACAGAAGGGCAAGAGAAGGACAGCAGCACTATCAAATGAGATATCCCGCCGGAGATTGGGATTTCTGCCTCAAATATTGGCCAGATAAGAGAACTCGGAGAGATCAGGGGTTCTATGGCCGAGGAATGTAATATAGGCCAAAGCTACAACTGTAAATAATATTATAATATACATTTAACCGGGCAAAAGTCAGACTGATATCACAGAGGTAAAGGTAAGAGCTGTATGTACTAGTATATTGTGTAAATAAATACAGTATTTCTCCTTAGAAAATTGATTTGGATCTTTCCTGATTTCATTGTGCTCTATGTGTGGTCATACTTTAAATCGAAATAGCTCAGAAATAAAATCTGCCTTATAATTCAAAGGGTTTGAAATGTGTAGCATCATACCTACCATTTTGTTCCATTTCTACCTTTTGAGCAGTTATTAATACATTTCTGCTCCGCACCAAAATGTGTGCAGACTTGAATGGATCAGCTGGGAGCTGTACAGGGCTTTGAAAACTCAAACCTTGCCACAAATCAGCTTACATTGCCAAGTTAAGGCACAGTAAGCGCACTTTGAGATTCCCTCCACATATTATATTTGAGATTCTAGTTCCAGCTTGCTACATTTCCAGCACGGTGGCTGGCACTCACGGCTCACAGCAAGAGGGTTTGAGCTCTGGACGGGGGTAATCTGGCCTGTTACACTGGGTCATCGGGGTCTTTCTGTGTAGTTTGGATGCTTCTCCTCAAGTCTGGATGGGATTCTCAGTTGCCCTCAACGACCTAAATCCTGCACAATCGGTCAAATCCTCCAGATAAGATAGTCCTGACCAAGCCTCGCTCAAGATCTAGTCCCCAAACACGGTGCTCACTGACCCAGGGGTATTGAAGTATGGGTCAAATGCAGTGGACAAATTGTAAATATACCTTAATCTTATAGCGTATACGACACTCCTCATGAACCTTTTTTATTTAACTTTTGCTCTAACAATAATGTGTTAATGCAGATGTTCAATTATGACTCTTGCTTGAGGAAAAATAGGTAAAACTGTTACACAATTCTTCAAATACATTCACTTCAATTTGCATTCCAAGAGTCTTAAAATTAAGTAAAATTTCTGTAAGCTTTATACTAGTTTCCCCACAAAAATGTACCCAAATGGCTTAATTTTCACGAGATCCAAGCTTTTCCATTGTCGCCGCAATCATTTTATGTCAGATGACCCACTTCAACACCATTAACTTTCTTTGCTGAATGTGACCAGGCAATGCACTGTACCTCCCACATAATGTCCCTCGGCAATTTTGCGACTTGGAAAGCAGCGGTGCCTCTCTCTCATGTTAATGCACCCCAACAATTACCCTTTTTGGGCCCATGCAAAACCGCTGTGCGCCCCCTTAGGTACATAGCAGCCTGACCTAGCCAACTGGAGCCTTTGAGCATGCTGTCTCGTGGCACTGGCCAGAGGGTTGCTAGTCATACAATGGGCTAAAAGCATTGGCCAACATAGACCTTCGGAGGTGACTACACAATAGCTGCAGCAAGCCCAGAAGCAGAAATAGTTGAGAATAGTCCTTCTACTGCTAGACTATTCAGCGCTTTGTTAAAGAGAAAGGAAATCAGCTGTTTTTAAGAAGTAGAAATTAATAGTATAATAATAGTATAATAATTTGGGAGAGTCTAAAATGTGAATGCTTTGAAATAACATTATTGTTTTCTTTTTTTTTTTTATCTCAAGGCAAGGCAGGACCAAGTGTGCCAAGTTCAACTGAGTCCATATATTAACTGTTTATTTACGGGCTTCTCAAAGTCTCTCAAAGCATCCATCTACTCCATACTCGTGGAACGATACTGATGTAGCTACAGCCGCCCTGAGTTTGCCTGATCAGCCAATCTCTTCCACATTCTGACTGGTTCCAGAAGGGACGGGATACAATCAAAAGAGAGTGAAAAACCTAAATTGTAGCGCGTCTCTCATGCATTCAGAACAAAATACATCGCTTTTTTTACCTGAGATACTAGTTTGGTGCTTTGGTTGTTGATTCTGAGAAAATCCAATGCGATTCTCAGTCGTCCATGTTGTTTTTTTTCTCTTTTTTATGTCTAAGCGGCCAGATTTGTTTTTGACACAAACAGACCGTGTGTCTCTCTGACTGGTTAATCCGCCTGTCAATCACGTCCGCTGAGATCAGGGAGACAGGATACGGCTCAGGATGTGCTCGCCTGTGTAAAGTTTTGTCAAAGCGTGTGGTTCTGGCTGGTCAGGTACGCCCTGAAGTAGACTGACAGAAGCGAGGCCACTAATCTGCACCATCGCCAGTGATTTTCCCAAACATCCAAAAGTAAATTATGGCTAGAACAGGATTTGAACTGCCAAACTTCTGATTACGGACAGATTCTTATAGACAAACACCTGAACTACTGCACCAAGAATGATTTATGCTCATGCTTTTTTAATGTTATTTTTTCCTGGAATAAACAGACTGATGTTGTTGTTTAATGCATGAACAAGGTGGGGGATCACTCACTATGGATATCTGTTCTATGGGGAATTCTCCTCCAGGGTAATCTCCAGGTGAGAAAAAACAATAGGTGTTCATACACATAAGAGACCAGTCGACATTTCTATACAGAGCACAATAAACTAAGCTGTAGATTTAGTAAATAAATCCACTAATGCTCACGTAAGTTCTGTTTGTTTCTCTCATCCATCATGCTGCTGTATGTGCTGGCTTTTGACCTTCTTGTAAATATCGTAATTACCTCTGCTTTTATAAACTGGATGACTTTGTAGGTTCATTACAGTTACAGTAAAACTTTCACTTCATTTTTTTGGTAGGGTTTGCTAGGGCTGCAACAAATCATCACTTGATTCGTTGACAATTATTATATTGATTTGACAAACAGTTTATTCATTGAAGATTGTTTTTAGTAATACATTTGGATTCATTTAAAGTGAAAATTTGTGAAATGGAGGCCTCATGATAGAAAATATTTACTTGTTAAAAGTAAAGGAATCATTATACACATTATATTTTCGTCTTTTCTTATTTTGATCATTTTGAATTCTGTTTTTATGATCAAAAAAGTGTTCCCTAACCTAGACTATGTCATGTGTTCATCCTTATCTAGGTAATATTTAGTAGTAATTGTCACAGCAGCTACAATTTACACTTTTCCTCAAGTAAACATCGGCGCCCTAAAACTGTAAAAAGTTTGTCAAATGAATATTCAAATCATTTTATCTATTTACTTATTTTGCTATGGCTCCTCCACAAGGAAAAACTCAAGAAGAGAAACCGCATGTATAAATCCAGAACTGGCCTTGGATCATAATTGCTAATTAATGCGAAAGAGAGACTTTATTTTTTTCATCCAAAATCAGATGCCTGGGACCAGATGGTGAGCTTGTAAAACTGTCACTTGTGGCCAGTTGTTGTATTTGACAATGTAGGCTGATCTGGCAAGTCTCAAGTCCGATTTCTGCTGCCTTCAAGACGGAGCAACTGGGAAAACAGCACTTGGATTGATTTCATCCCTCACTCGGCACACAGCAAATAATTCTGACAGAGACATATGGTGGAGAGAAGTGCACAGCAGCAGGCCGCCCAGCCCCGAGCTCCAACCATCCTCGCTCCATTGTTCCAGGCAACATGCACAATCTCGACAAGCGATGCATGCGGCGTACGCTAGCTAACATGCAGGCACGCACGGATACAAGAGCACACAGCCAAGTGATGAATCTCCTATATTACACTGGATGCGCTCTTTTCCATTTTTACAGAATAATGCGTCTTCTTTTTGTCAGAGTTTTGCCTTCAGGGGGCGACACAGTAAATGATCAGTCCTTTGGTGCGGAGTGATTTGCAAATTTAGCTTACAGTAGTTTTTAAAAGAACTCTCTCTGACATACCGTTCTTTTATTTGGCTTTGGGAAACCCTGAGTTGCAACCTGAGTAGCATGGCTGTCCACATCATGTAGTGTATGACATTTTATGACATATTTAATCAAATTTGTCAGTCAAATTTATGTCAAATTATGGTTTGCCCAAGGCCAAATCCTCAAAACAAAATGTGTCACTCAAGCTGACTTTCAAGAAAAGGAAAAAAAAAAAAAAAAAACACTGAAATTTCTCAGTCCAAGATCAAAATAGAATCAGTTATTATAGTTCTTCCCTCATTCTCCAGTAGGCTACTTTTTTTTTTTAACAAATACCCAGTAACTTAAGGGGTTTTGAATATTTTTTTTTCATATAATAAAGTAAAATCAGTTTTGCTTTAGTACAGATATATAGTAAAAGCTAAATTTTACTCTGACCTCTGAAAGTAATGAAACATGCTATAAACTTATCATGATGAATAATACAATACTTGGAATCCATTAACAAAGTGAAAAAAACAAAAAAACAAAACAGATTCAACATAGTCACACATGGCCACATATTTGTATAGCAATTTTCCACCTTCAAGGCACTCAAACGCTTTACATCAAGGACCCACTCACCCATTCATACACACACACCAATATACACTGAGGGAGTGGTGGGTTAAGTGTCTTGCCCAAGGACACAATGACAGCATTCATCTGTGGGAGCTGGAGTCACACGACAAACTGTGGGTCCAACCAAATGTGCTACTGTTGCATCTTTAATTTAACACTGATGCCTTGACATTGTTTTTGGTATTTCATATAGATTTCAGCACTTCCATCGATAACTCCACCACAGCCCAGTCCTTGAGTCCTCTAGTCTTTCACCTTGGGTCCTTCAGGATTTGGGAGGAGCAGTGCGTGTGACGTCCAGCTGTATTTTGAGCCTCAGTGTCTGTCTGGAGCGTGGCAGCTGGACTGATAGTCGGGCCCAGGAGTGGCAGGGGCTGAAGGGAGCTTTAAATTGCACCAGGCTGATGGTCGCTGTCAGAAACCAATGGACAGGGTTTGAAAACGGTCGACAGGGAAAACGACAGGTCCGGACAGAGGGGCAAAGTGCAGGGGGTCTGTGGATTAGGACAGTGGGGCTAACATATACTATAAAATTACATTAACCATGCAGGTCATTTAATTTGTTATCATTTCCAGAGTCAATCGTGCAATGCAAACTTTTTTTTTCTTTTTTACAAACATGAGCACCAAATTTTAATCACTATGTGTGATTAATCACTAATTACAGTTCTCAAAAGGCACATTTCAAATTTTGATTTCAATTTTATCTAATTTATTTGGTTGAAGATGTGGTACTTGCTTGTCTCCATGGGGATTGTATTGCTATGCAGGAAAAGGTCAGCTCCGTGGAGAGGCAAGCTTTTTGAACAGTGTAAACATCTGCAATTCAATAAATGAAAGATAGATGGGTTTATTGTCATACTATGGAGCATTACAAGAAAAACAAGTACATACCAATGAAAACAAGCAGGTGGCAGATAACATGTGCATCTTTAAGGGCAATGAGAAATTCTGGCACTTCACTTTTTAAATTAAGAGTAAGGAAATAGAATAAAAGACAGAAAATATTGGAATATTATGGTGTAGCTATTATGACATGCTAAAAGAGCTCCACATCATACAGTATCTTGTATGGACACTGCAGTATTCATGAGTGTGACTCCGCTATAGTCCATGTTTACACAAAGTGGGATAATATCGCACCCCGCTCCGGCCCGATCACCTGTCACACGTACAAATAGAAATGTCAAAAGACGACGGCGCTTTACAATTGCCTTTGCGCAGAAATCCACCATTCTCACAATTACAATAGCTGAGACTTTCCACCTGCTTTACAATACAATCACGGTCTAAACACAATAGAGGTTCAAATGAAGTAACCTGCAAATATATACAACTGCTCTTTTCTTTGAATAATGTAATGTTATTGGCTAATCTTGCTTTTCGATTACTTAAAAGAATACAAATAAGGTGTGTAAGGAGATTCTACGGTCTTAAACTTAAAACAAAAGTGACCAAATGTGAAATTATGATTTTAATGGTATTCAAATCAGCATTTACTAGTTAAATATAAAGAAACATGACTCCAAAAATGGTAATGTTGTACTTTATATATTTTTTTAAAACTTTTTTTCTGCGGTAAATATTCTATTCTTCATCTCATTACTTTACGACTCTTTGATCGACCATTGTTTGCTCGATCCTTAATTTCGGTTTAGTCATCTTCCCCGACAAAATTTTTTATTTAGTGCCTTACTTACAATCTAGTAACCAAAACCTAATCTCTTTGAAACTGCTAAAAACACCACCAAACGTAGATAATTTTCTGCACCATTTTACCTCACTAATAAAATTTTATGAAACTTTCCACGAATGCCACCTAACCTCTGTAATCGCCATTTCCCATTAAGTTTACAAGACCGCTACCGTCAAAAGCTATGATCGACTTTAATCTTTCACCCTGATCAGGTTCACTCCAGGTACCGGACTCACTCGCACCTCATATAATCAGGAGTCCATAACAGCGAGTAGTAATTATCTATTGCCATACAGTTCCTCCCACACCGTCTATGCTTTGAATTGGGGGTATTTATACACGAAATTAAGGTGTAATTAAAATCGGTCTGCGCTAAAGGGGCTCAAGGTGATTATGCTCATTTGCATAGTACACCGATTTCCTCTTTTTATAATACGGCCTCCACAATTACAGCTTTGCACTTTTTTCCTATTCCAACATCCGCCATTTTTAATATTTCAAACAAAACTCAAACTCGGGGATGATTAGGGAAAGTGTTTATGGGAGATAGCAGTTTGCATTAGTAATGAAGGTTGGGCAGAGGCGAGCTGACGAGATTGACAAGTAAAAGCGCCGATATGTTTTTAAGGAATTATTCTTTCTCCCCGGAGGAAGAATAATTAGCATTGTTTTTGGAAATACAGGTGCAACTGAAACAATTTGTAAAAAAGCAGATTGTTTCAGCTTGAATATTTTCATGCACCATATTTTACATTTTTAAAGAGAATTCAAAATCCAGTAGTTGTGGTAATCTCACCTTTGCATCCCTGGCAGTAGTGGTAGTAGTAGCTGCAGTAATAGTAGTAGTAGTAGTAGGTTGTAGTAGTAGTAATAGGTAGTAGTAATTAGTAGTAGTAAGTAGTAGGTGGTAGTAGTAGTAATAGCAGTAGCAGCAGCAACAGTAGTAATAGCAGTTGTAGTAGTTAGTAGTAGTAGTAGGTAGTAGTAGTTAGTAGTAGAAGTAGTAATAGCAGTCATAGTAGTTAGCAGTAGTAGTAACAGTTGCAGCAGCAGTAGTAGTAGCTGTAGTCATGGTTAGTAGTAGTCGTAGTAGTAGTAGGTAGTAGCTGTAAGTAGTAATATCAGTAGCAGTAGTTAGTAGTAGTAGTTAATAGTTATAGTAGTTAGTAGTAGTAGTAATAGCAGCAGCAGCAGTAGTAGTAGTAATAGTAGTTGTAGTAGTTAGTAGTCAATGTGCAATTCTTGAAAAACATAAGCTCTTAAATTGGCAAAACATGATCAAATATATGAATATGTGTCTGATGTATAAAGTGGTTCAGGGACAGTCATCTCCTCCCCTTGAACAGTTTGTAAATGTAAGATCTGCTGCTGTTCGTAATACAAGGGCTGCAGTCAGAGGAGACGTGCATTTGGACAGGCTTCTTAATCAGTCAGAGCTGCACAGGAGTGGAATACAGTACCTGTGGTGATCAGGGAAATGGCCACTTACAACACATTTAAAATACATATGAGGAAGTGGCTTTTTAATAATCAAATTTGTCAACATGAATTATAGATAGAATATAGAATGCACAGTCATGTTTTTTGTATCTGTATATATATTTTTTCTATTCTGTTTTTATTGAATGTACATGTATAGTTTTATATTGTATTTTATATTGTATTTTTTTCTAATGTATTTGTTTTTAGGGTGACTATGAACAACTGTCCTGAGACAGCAGAGGAAAAAGAGCCATTTGGGCTAATTCTGGTACATTTACAGAAATGTTTATTAATGTACATTGTCCGTGCTAAATAAAGTAATAAATAAATAAATAGTCGTAGTAATATTAATTTATTAATTAATCATTGCATTTATATAAAACCTTTCATTACACCCAAAGTGCTTGAGAATAGTAGTTGTTAGTAGTAACGGTAGTAGTTATTAGAAGTAGGCAGCAAAGAGCAGTAACAGTTGCAGAAGAAAGAGTTGCAACAGGTGTAGTAGTAGCAATAGAAGTAGTAGTCGTAGTGGTAGTAGTAGTTATAGTAACATTACTAGTGATCGTAATAGTAGTAGCATTAATGATGGTAGAAGTTGTAGCAGAAATAGTGCAGTAGTTGTAGTAGTAATGGAAATAAGAGTAGGTAATACTAGGTAGTAGTTGCAGTTTAGTGGTAGCAGTAGGTAGTCTTATTGTAGACCTGGATTGGTCCTTGTCTATATTTAGTCCGGGGTTTAGTTTTAGTTTAGTCAATATGCACCTATTAATGTAGGTAGTCAAAGAAGTGTAGTAGAGTATAGTTGATCTCCCAAACAAATAAATGCTTTTGCTTTCCCGTTCTGTTTCGTTCAAAGGCACCTGTAACATATAGATTTTAAGCACCATTTTGGCTTGCTATAGAAACCCACAAGCCTCAACAGCGTGCTCATTTTTCAGTACCACAACATTATCTAATTTGCTCCATTGGGCTTGTTTGGAAGCAAATGGGGGACTATTATATGGGCCGCGGACCAAGGAGAAACTCATTACTTCTCACATTATCACTGCGAATGCCAGGATGAGGAAGTCACGGCGGTCGCTACAGGCTAAAGCGTTTGGGGGCTCGTCCAGGTTGTAAATGGACCCCTCGCGGCAGATATATTCGCCGGCGCTTTCGAGATCCGCCGTGCTCGATATTTGGTGAAGAGATGTCACGCCCGCTCCAGCTGTCACGACCACAGCTGTTGTCTTTCCCCTCGAGTGGGCAGAGAGAGGAGTCTTCACCCTGCAGCGGCTTCATGTAGTGACTGCGTGTGTGTGTGTGTCCGAGGTGCAACATGGGCCAAATCCAACAAAGAAAATAAACAAGTGAATGAGAGTGGTACTTGAGGATAGAATAAAGGCTACGTCATGATAGTCAGTGATGTTTATAAAAAGTGATGCAGTATTGGCATTGTCGTGTCTTGCGTTTAGACATTGTTTGGTATAGTTCTTGTTGTAGTAGTCTTAGAGGCACCTGTGTGCAATTTACCTGGTTCTTGTCTCCATGGAGATCCCATTGCTTTGTCTAGAATGTTCCACAGTGGCATTAAACTTGTCTGTCTGCATGGATATAAGAGATAACCACGATCACAGTAATAAGGCATGCATTTCAAGATTTTAATAAAAGAAAAAACTGTGGTGAATCTAAGGCTGATATGGTTAATGCTGCACTGTGGAACATTCCCGGCAAAGCAATAACATCTCTATCCCTCAGTCTTCCAGGTAAGTTCCATAGTATTTCCATTGTCAAGTTGACAGAAGACTACATTTCTTCGCAATGAAATGCACTAAGCTTTGCAATTATTATCTTGCATATTTTGTCAGGAGTATTTGTAGCAGTAAACTTGTAAAAAATTTCCATTCCCGGAATTTGGAGAAATAAATTGGACAATGGCAAAACTGATGGCCGCCTAAGAGACTTGTTACAGTATAGTATCTAGTTGCCGTGGTTAGTAGTAATTGTTAAAGGGTCTGATCTATGTTGTAATCTTGTTTCCTCACCATAAACTGGGCTGAGTTCTTCTCTCAAACAGAAAAAACTCTGCTCCACTTTGTAATACAGAAAGTGCTCCACTGTGTTTTTAAACTCCATACACCTTCACTATCATCATTGGATATCATTTGGATGATTTCAACCCTGGAATTCCCCATGTCTGCTGAACTAAAGGTGAAAGGGAGCTGCTAACTTTAAAACTTGGCATCAGAAGGTGGAACAGAGCATTTTGACCTTTGGAGATGTAGACAAACCAATAATAAAGGGTTACTCCAACATGTGGGAATGAAAGAAAACACAACTCCAGGTATGTTTTTGATGAGGTAACAACATTCTAACATGACTTAAAGCTCACAAGAGCCTAGTTTTAGTGGTCTGGTCCAACCCGATATCCAGCTTCTGACTGATCGTTATCTTCTGTGTCTTGTCCATGATTTTTAGTCTATCAAAACAGCGCAGCGCGACTGCCTGTGTACCTCTGAGCTGCAGGTGTCCCCGTGCTAAAAGGGCCATATTGATTACATACTGAAACAGTCACTTATGATGAATGGACAGTCACTAAATCAAATTGGGAGATGAATTGGCCGGTGGCAGTGTCATTAGGACTTTGTGATAGCTGCATTAATATGGTGATTAAATGAGAGGTTGCCACAGTGTCAGTGTGTCAGGGCTGATGTGCTGACCCCGGATGAGATTTAGATGGAGTAAAGGACTCTTCATCATCGTCCTCCTCTATACTGTCTATGACCTTTGACATGTGCATTCATCATCGGAGGGTTCCTCACAGCTAACATGTACGAGGGAGATGGATTGGAGACGTATAAAGGTTTGAATTTGATAAATTGTTTGGTTTTTGCTGTAATATGTTGGCTGTTACACAATGTTTAACGTGATGCGTGGAGGTCTGGGTAATGACCATAAACTGGAATTCCGGCTGGTCGTAGCAACCAAAGAGCAAATCCGGAGTGAGTCTGTTGAAGGTAATGCCCCCTCCTGCCCGCACAGCTGGTTTAGCAGGGGATAGGGTCAATCAGTGCTGTCAATCAAACCTGTTGCTAACACCTATGGAGCAATCTCAGCAAAAGAAGGCACATGATTTGTCTGTTACTAGTGTTCATATCTTGATTTAATGACAAAATAGCAAAACAAAAACTCCAGGATCATATAGAGCGGGCTACAAACATTTTCAGACTTTGACTGCAGCAGTGACAGAGAGAGGGGGACAGTTTTTCAGTAGAAATGAATTGGAGCCAGAGTTGATAGGGCCGGAAGCATGCACATGCTAACTAATGCTAATTTGGAACACAGCAGCAGGTTAACTATGTCCATTTATATATGCAGTCTATGGGTATGACATGATTTGGAGTTTTGTTCTGCTAATAGTATGACTACTGCCTATTCAATACGGGTAATGGATAGACTATTAGCTCTGCACATAAATACATGCAAAGTTGCACAATGATGGAATAGTCCAGAAGTGTTCTATTTTACAAAATGTACTTTAAAAATAATGTCTGTGTACACATTTTTCTACTTAACACTGTAATGAATGAATTAGTGATAGTATTAGAAGTGGTGTTAGTAGGGCTACTGCTACTCACAAAAAACCATCAGAGTGGGCAGGCTTGGCAGCACTCAAAGGTAATATGAATATGGCATTTTCACACAATATTGGTAACAATATAAGTAATCCACACATTCAGGAAATCAACCCATAGACCCCCATGAATGTGAAATTATCAGCTGTGTATAAAGTAGCAGTAACATAAGAAGATTTAGCTCTCCAGTTTGATAGGTGCTTGAGTCAAGATATGTAACCTAATAGGTTCAGCTTGAGGTGATAATATTGAGTATAGTTGTTAAGTTGCTATGGTGGTAAAACAAAGGACAAATCTGAAAATATATAACCATGACAGGTTTTACAAAGTTGCTGCTGTAGAAGTGAAGTTTTTAATACCATTTTGACCTCCGATGAACACAAAAGAATAGACTGTACAAGCCTTAACACAGCATAATGTGAATGGCCCAAACGGCTCTCCCCACTCTGCCGGTAGAGCTAATAAAAGTATTGGGATCTGGCAGGAGGATGAAAATGCTGACAGAATCACTGTGCCCTCCTGCCAAAGCCACAGACACTAGTGAGCAAGATCTGGCTCATTTCACTCGGAGCTCACGGTTCCACGGGCACACATGTACAAGCAGAGAGACAAAACCCGAATACACGGTGTGCCCATGACCCTCCCCGCTCCATATGGTCAAGAAAGGGCCGGAGAAAATAAGCCCACGGCACGGTCAGGGTGGGCAGGCTTGGCAGCACTCAAGCCCCCAGGTCCACTGTGTACAGGGCAACACACTTTTCCGAACCAGTGCCCCCATCCTGATTCATGTACTGCAGCAAAGGGCAAAACTCAGCTCTGAACGGGAAGCCAAAAATACAACTTTTGAATCGGGCTACAGTGCATTCATAATATTGTACAGGAAATCATAGTTGGCAAAGAATAGACCCATGTGCTTGGCATTGAATCCGCCCATGATTTTGTTAAAAGTGCGCTGTGTAACTTTTCCACTAGGGGGTATGCCACATGCTTATCTGTGAGGAAATGTTCATTGCCTTGCCTGGACTGTTCCATGGAGACAGCAACTATGCATGTTTTCCAAATTGTTTAGCAATGAAAACTTTTATAACTGAACAAATGCAGCATAGATAAGTTTAAAGCCATACTGTGGAGCATTCCAGGCAAAACATTGTCATCATTCATGGGAACAGGAGGTAGCATACCATCCACATCTTTTAACAATAGAATGCCATAATCAGAGCTTAATGCATTTTCTATGGTAGATTTACAATTTAATACCAATTGAATACAATGATCTGTGCTAAGGTAAAACATGAGAAAGTGTGATTATGGGTGTTTTGGAGAGAACTATTTGTGTGGCTTATAATTGTTGTGGCATCGGTAAGAATGAATGATGAGATGATGGTGCGCGTGGTCCTGAAATAAACAAACACAGGAAAAAATATAAATTGTAATATACTACTAATATATACAATAGTTAAGCAAACATTTCAGAAACAAGAGGTAATAGCTCCATTAGCTGGATGGGCCGTTAGCTGGGTCTTAGCTTCAGGCACTTAGCATTTCTTCATATTACAAATATTGGCCACAATCTACTATTGCTAACAATTTTGAAACACTCTGCAAGCATGTTGAGGTATATGTGTGCCTTTTCTTTAAACCACTACTCACTTCTTTAATACGCACATGAGACTTGCGCCCACGAGCTCTGCACGACGCACTGAAAACAACTAAAACACGTAGCAACCAAACTTAAATTAATAGCTTATGAAATAGTTATGTCCTTTGGCACAATGGGGGAGACAGTAGCTCAGTTAGTTGGGTACGTAAACAGCATTGGTTAGTGGTCAGACTCACTGGAATGCTGTAGTATAATATTTTATAAAACCTATAGCCTTAGAAGAAGTAAAATATATCCCCTATTCAATAACTTTCCCAAAGCATTACAGACTAATATTACAATCTTTCATTTAGCAGATGTTAGCGAGGGTGGTTTGCCAAATTCTGAATGTCAACAGCTACATTATGCAAGTGACTTATGTAATGTAATGAGATTCAAGTTTGTTTTTTTTTCTTCCAGAATCATCATCCTCTACCACTATCTCACCAAATGGACCAAATACTGGAGCAAGTCTACAACGTGAGTAATAATTTCTCATATAAATGTTGACAATGCCTAAAAATTCCCTAGACAACATATGTTTGCAAATTGGTTGTAATTATAGCAATATTAGATCAGTAGACATCATCAGAAATAAGACTTCAATCTCCATTC
The DNA here is from genome assembly GCA_030686955.1 of Odontamblyopus rebecca. Lineage (NCBI taxonomy): Eukaryota > Metazoa > Chordata > Actinopteri > Gobiiformes > Gobiidae > Odontamblyopus > Odontamblyopus rebecca. The sequence goes on along the minus strand of CM060672.1, from coordinate 14,385,485 downwards.
ATTTATGTGTACAAATACTTCAGTTTGCAGTACAGTTGTTCACGTCATGTACTTTATTTGTCATTACAATTGGACTTGTACTCCCACTTGCACCTGAAAGCCACAGCCTGTCCAAATGCAACGTGTATGAAAGCTTTTATGTCATTTCTGTCAAACGTAAAGTACTGTTTTCTAGATGTTTCGAGGCGTGAAAGATTACAGAAAATTCTGATGTGGTCATATCTGTAAAATAGCTTCCAAATTCTACCAGGCAAGTCCGACTAGGTCACACACCAGCATAGCATTTTAAGCACAGCACTCAAATCAATTTCCCCCCAGGTTCTCTGTGGGTATTTTGAATGGTCCAGTGTTTAGGCCCCAGGGAACACTTAGTCCACTTTGGCCGACCTCTTTGTCCTTAACCCATAAATATATTGGCCGTATTGAAATGATAACTGCTTTTTACAGTCTGTGTTAGACTCAGTGGGACACAGTTTTCACAACCCCAGTGGCGCCCAAAAGCACTTAACTGCAGTGGCCGCAGCACAGAATATTGGCTGATTGTCAATATGGATTCAGACATCATGGTAGTCAGGAAGTGATTATGACCTTATTTGGAGTGGATAATTCTTCATAATTATTATTAGTCATTGCTGTTGTACTTCAGTTACTATTAAGGCATTATTATAACTGCCTATTACTACTTAAAGGAATCGTAAAGTGGTATATGTAACTTTTCTGGTGTCTCCATTGACAACTTTGATGACATACTGTTTTAACGTTGTAGGCACTTGTTTCAATACTAAGGAAGAGACTCAATACTCAAAACAGATTCCAATACCAAATAAAATTATTAACACTTTCATTCATTTCTTTATATTATCATGTTGCCTTATATCTGCGTAAACCTTCAGTTGTCCTTATGGGTTCCAGAGTGGTCCATGGGTGTATACTAGGGTTGATGTGGTGTCATAACATACAGCTCAAGATCATTTTAAAGCTGGGATGTCCAAATGCGGCCCTCAGACCTCCTGGTAAATTGGCCCAAGTGACTGTAGGCTTTACTTTTTGCTAGAAATTTAAGTCTTTCTACAACTTCACCTCAATAACGCCACGTCAAATTGCTATATAGGCCTAGTGTTAGTGTTCCAAGCCTTTTAAAGTTATGTTGGCTGTGTAAAAACTGTAAGTAAAATACTTCCATTTGAAAGACTGGACCATCAGCCTTTGGTGTTTCTTTATCAAAGAAGTTTGGCCACCTCTGCTCTAAAGCTATTCTGTTCTGTGACTCTCTTTTAGTATTGATACCTGCTCAAAGGAGTGCTTAGTTGTGATTAGGGCTCTGTTGAAAAAAACAATTTTCCGATTCTGAATCAAATCAATTCCTTAAGATCGATTCGTACCTCCATCGATCGATTTAATTTTCAATACATCCATACATACCTGGTGAATTTTAACCCCACTCGTCGTGTTATTGAATCTGCGCGGTCTGACTATATCAAAACAATTAACATGGTGCCGGACACTAATGGCAACGTTAGCCAAGTCCCGGCTTTTAAAACACCAGAAACACTCAAAGTTCTGTCTCGCACCATTTCGGGTTCAGAAACAATAAAGACAAACATACACTTGACAGAAGCAAAGCAATTTGAAGGCCAAATGGAAGTGAAGTACAGCGGAAATACAACCAACCTCAGGAACCACTTGTAACAGCTCAGGTAACAGCTCAAAAATGGTTCTAATAACACTAACCCGAATCGAGATCAGAATGGATTGAATCAAATCATGATAATCGATTCTGAATCTTGAGAATCGGAATCAAATTGATTCTTGGAATTTGAATCGATACCCAGCCCTAATTTTGATACTAGTTTCAGAATTGATTATCTGATTTTCAGTACTTTTGGCAACCCTACCCTCCATATGACAATTTACACGGACCATCTTTAACTCAGATAATATTCAAATAAATATGTATATGTGTTTCCATTTCCAGTTTAACTTCATCCAAATCTAAGTCATGTTGAAGTCATTTTCTCCAGTTTACACAATCAATCCCATCATGCTTTACCTCCCATTCTCCCTTTATCTCTTGAACACTACAGCGCTCCATCTTTCCTCACAAATCCCTAGTAATAGACTGTTCAGCATTCCTCAGAATCTCCCCCTTAATTGTCTTTCCTTTGTTCTGCTTCCACATATTGACAGCTATAAATCTCACGGAAATGTCCAATCCGACCAAATCCCTGTTTTTGAGGGGTTTTTTTCCAGGCGGGATGTAGCGATGATAAGCAGGATCTGTCATTGGGGAAAATCCACTCAGTACAACAAACAAGGTCTGAGTTGGCTCCAAAGACAGATCTACCGACACTTCGTTACTACATATCTCTATTTAATGATATTATATTTCATTTCGCCTGCCAAAAGAAAACACCATTACCCAAAGCAGCGAATCGTAACATGTCATTCTGCGGCAGATTTGAGGGTCTCCTTTGGTGGTACAGTAATTGAAATGCACTATCGGCATATGACAAAGTAGAAGAATGATGGTGTTTCATGTTTGTTTATGCAACATGTGAGCGTCGACTTCGCGCTTAGAAATATAGCGCCGCTAATTATCCCAACTTAAAAATAATGATGTTGTTTAGCAATTTCTGTTAGAACTTTTTAAGAAGGGCTGGTTGGAAGTGATTTTTTTAGAAGTTATAATAGTTCAAATTTGTATTATAGTCAATTATCGCTGATCTGTGTACATTTTCTGGTGGAGTGTCCACCATCTGGTTGTATTGATCAAGATTTTCCACAGTATGGCATTAAACTGATCAATCTCAGTAAAAACAAATATGTGACATCACCAGGCCAAGGTACCGGTCAGATCTGTAGAGAAGCGAGCCCACTCACATTACAAATGCATTCTTTTCAAGGTATTTCTGAGCAAAAAAAGCACTGTACACGAAAACTACTTTAATGCCATACTGTGGAACATTCTGTGCGCAACTATAACGTCTCCATCAGATAAATAAGTGGTAGACTCTCCACCAGCAAAGTTACATATTGCACCTTAAATGCACAGTTTATGGTGTAAAGCTTTTCCTTTGAGAAGGGATACAAGGAAGAGTAGTATTTACACTTGTAGAGACTAATGGGGATACTTAATAAATTGAATGAAAATACTGAGAATTCATACATACATCCAAGTTGTCTCATTAGTATACAATGTTGGTCACTTTGGTTCTATTACAGACTTATCATTAATTTCGCTATGCCCTAAGTTATTGTAAAAGAACTAAATTTGACCTGAATTGCAGCATTCTGACTAATTAGTTATACTTACACTTTTAATAGCCCCAAAAAAGAGCATAAACAAATGCTTTTTTCTCTCTTTGATATTATGCAACCCTTTAATATTAGGTTGTCTCTTCATACACCTTCACTTCCTTCAGTTGCTAATGTCTACCAAATGAATGGTAAAAGGTAGCTGTTAAGTTGAAAATGATCACTATATGACATCACAAGTTGGAACAGAGCATTTTGAGCTTTGGAGATATAGACAACCTAATATTAAATGGTTGTATAATATCAAACCTTTAAGTTGTAATTACAAGAGGTATTTCTCTTATGTACCATATTTTTCAGACTATAAGTCACACCAGCCAAAAAATACATAATGAAGAATTAAAAAAAAATATGTATAAGTCGCACCAGACTATAAGGGGGAAATTTATTTTATAAAATCAGAGACCAAGAACTGATGTTTCATCTTGAAAGGCAAGTTATAGAAGTTATATAAATTAAAAAACAACTATTTTCTTTATTTGTCTCTAAAACCAAAATGAAAAAAAACAGATAATGATTTTTTTTTTTTCTCTCTTTTCCATTTTTTTCATATACAGGATTCATATATTTCGTCTATGGGCTGTCAGTGTGAAAAATGTAATATGTAAGTCGCACCTGAGTATAAGTTGCAGGGCCATCCAAACCCTGAAAAAACGACTTGTAGCCCAAAAAATACGGTAGAAAGAGTGGGAAAAGTTCACCGTATTCACACTATTCACAGTCTATGCTATAGGCAAACTGCATTTGGTTTTCCTGGTCAATGATGGGATAACATCTGCCTTCTTCCCTGACTGAAATAATCGACAAGACACAGGCCTGGTTTGTAGTGTTTGGTCTTAGCCCAAAGACAATATTTGCAGTCGTGCTTGTATTTTAGTTGGCGATAACAGTAGGAATTGGAAAACTTGAGATGTAAAGGGGTTTCTGATGCTTTTGCACATTCTGTAGTAGAATACAGATGACCAGTGGTAGAGCTGGGACTGGGAATCGGACCCTTTAGAAATCTGTTACCCCTGTGTGATTTCAGACACTTGAAACAAATGCATCAAGATTTTGTTTCTCGAATGTGGAACGGCGCCAAGTCAATTAATTTGCTCTTAAAAACGGGCAGCGTGCCATCGGGACTGTATAAAATGTCTGTAGAAGCAATTATAGAGTTGTATAGACCACAAGTAAAGTAGTGGTATTTTGACCCTTTATCGGTGAGAAGCAGATGCTGTGTGGCGAAAGAATGAATGTTTTTAAGGAGTTTAGAAGTTACATTACAGTTGATGAAGAAGGAAAATGGTTCAAAATAGATGCCATTTCTTAGTCTAAACAGTATCTATATTAGCCTTGTTAGTCTCTGCATAAAGGACTCTTATTATCCAGATTATAGGTCAACTTTGTGGACCCCATTCACAGAAAGAATATCATTTTTTGTGTATGTTTTTGAGCAATAAAACTAACTGTAACTGAATGAATGTAAGACTCAATAACATCTCCATGGAGACAAGGAGGTGGCAGACCCAACACAGAGAAAAGTTACACAGTATACCTTTAAATGTCAACTAACTAAAGACTGACAGTCTTTAGTTATTTAGTCGATTAATTTATCGATAGTGTCTTAGTTGAATTTGTGTTTGCATTTGTACTGCTGACATTCATTTCATCATTTTATTTGGATTTTATTTTTTTTGGAATTTATATGGAACAACAGCAGACAGGAGTTAATGAGTGAGTTAGCTGAACATTTTGTATTTTTTGGTATTTATTTGTAAAAGGGCAGATGAAACTAATGATTCACAAGAGTTATCATGTCTTTATATAAATACTTTGTTTCCTAGTACTTTTTTGTGTGAACTCCCATGCAGTTGTATTCTTGTGGGTGCAGTTTGGGTCAGATACATAGAGATAGAAAATATCTTAAATCTTAAAGCTCATAAATTTCCAAGTTCACAATGACATCATATAATTCAAAATGTCTGCCATAAGCTGGCACATAAAAGCCATGTCTAACTGTGTTGTATGGCTCCTCTTGCAGCACTGAGCTCTGGCCTGAGGATCACTGAAATGTTCTCTTTTGCTCTAGATCATAAAACAGGAGGCACTTAGGAAAGGTGACAGATGTTCCTCTCATTCAGACTCTGGGTGAGAAATAAATAAGCGCAAAGTGCAACAAATGAGTTGCATCCGCCCCACGTCGCCGGCATCTGTGCCACAGCCTGCCACTTGGCTCAAATCTCTTTTTAATAGAAAATAAACTCAAAACTGTCTGCGCTAGGAGAATGTTCATAGCACTGTTTTAGGCTTTAAAGGTGCACTGTGTAACTTTGCAGCCACTTCTTTGTCATTATGGAGATATTATGGCCTTGAATGTTCCAGAGACGAGCTGATACTGATATATTGATATGGACTAAGGTATCAATTATCAGAAAAAAATAATAGTACTTCCAAAAAAAAAATAAAAAATGCTGTTTTTATAACATTTTGGAAACAAAAATCTTTTATATTCTAGTTTATCTGCATATATATTATATTTTTAGATCAGCTCATGTTGGGGTTGAGCAACAATAATGATAATAAGTAAAATTGGTTTTGTACAGGAGTTTTAATGTATTTTAATACAAATGTCATTGGTATCGTTATGGTGGTATTACTACAGATGTCACCGGTATTGATATTGAACTGATATTGCGATTCTTGCCATAGCATTACTTGATGTCAGGTCCATACCATAAACTGTATATATAAATGGACTTAGCGAGTGAGCATGGGGGCACTTCCAGCTCCATCGATTCTGGCTCCAGTTCACTTTGCGTTGCAGCTGTCAGACTCCTCATTTTGGTCTTCAGATTATATTATTAACCTGCTCTTCATCCTCCTGGTGTTTTCATTTAACTGTTTTATACGTAAATCCATTCCTGTTCCTAATATTAAACTCCGCTCCAAATTCGCTCCTATAACTGCTACCCTCGGTGAGCTTCATTTGACTGAACAGTAAAAAACTATTTCGGAAACCCACTTTTGTTGGCCGCTGCATGACACGACCCAAATAATAACTTAAAGCCATCTATAAATGAGACAGTAATCTGTGCACTTAACTGCAGATCGCACACCTTCCCTCTCAGTTTGACAAATAGCCGAGCATGACCTCCGAAAGATCTGCTCTCTTTATCTCTCCTTACTTCCTCCTCGCCTTCTCGTACCACAGTACCACTCTATTGTATGCACTGCATTTTGATGCTCAGGGATTTGACTAAACACTGCTCCTAGGCGTTGTGTAATGTAATCAGGGGAGGCATATTCTTGTCGCACACACTAACACAATATTATATAAACCCAGATCCGGCGTCTACTCATCAAACCCCTGCAATGAAATATGAAAAATGTTTATGGTGCCTGGTATTTTCTAGAATAATACTCTCGCCAGGTGAATAATCACGCTTGCTCGGAGTGACGAAGCAGGGCAGCGCTGTAAATAAGACGGCAATAGCACTCTGGGACAGTATTATCGTCTCTATAGGAGACTCTTCTGCTCTTACTAGTCAATATATATGATGCTGTGATATGCATAAGGCTTCAAACAAGGGTATACCTGATTTTCAAAAGGGAAAGGAGGTACTTGTATGTGTTCAAAGCAGTACTCTTATGCAACATTGACGTTTCAGAGCTTTTAATCATGTCGTAGTTGTTTCCCCTCACCATTTACACACTTAAAGTTGTATTTGGAGTGATTAGTGCACATTTGAGTAATCTTATATGTTAAATGTGGAGCTCAAGCAATGTCCAAATTTAAAGCAGTTTGAAAAATTACTTTGATACTTATTGTTATAGATGGCTTGAAAGGAATTATCTAATGTTTACTATGGTTGATCAGTACAGTATAATTTAAATGTGTACGATGACTTAGGTGTGTAAAGTTGCTTGGTTAAGTCCTAATGAAAGACTAACAGGAAGTGAAAAGGACTATTTCTAATTTTGGAGAAGGGGTGGGATTTAATACAGTTTTTCTTTTAATTCCTCTCACTCCTTTTCGGGCATGTAAACAAATTTGATCGTCCTTGTTTAAATTTTCTTTCCTTTTGTTTCTGTTTTTGGAGTTTGCATGTCTGTACATATGATTTTGTGTACTATGCTTGAAATAAACCATATAAACCATAAACCAATCTTTATATTATAATATTTCAGTTTCATTTTCTTAATCTGTGATTTGGCAGCGTTGCATAGTCATTACGATAAAAATGAAAAAAATAATAAATTGCTGCTCGGGAGGAGGTGCCGAGTCTTTGTTGTGATGACGTTTACAGCGATGTTGGCTCTGTTAGCGGACTTGTTTCTTTTGTTAAGTCATTTTATATATAACAGACACAAGCACAATATGTCATCTTTAAAACTACCCTTTGGCTCATTGTTAGTTTTCACATGCAAGATTTTTTGGCACACGCTCAACAGATTTTCAGATGACAAAGTGAAGCTGGAGTGGACCGGTAATACACTGCCACACACTATTATCTCAAAGTGCATTTTAATAAAGCATTAGAATTTTTTTCCAGATTTCCGATCAAAAAAAGGTTTCACAAGACAGCATAAACTGGTCTGATTGAACAGTGCTGTTTTTAAAATAATCTGAGGAAAAAAAACAATTATTTTGCTCAAAATGGCTGCTTATGCTGCACTTTCTTTGAATTAAGCCCTTCTAATGATACATATAAAAGTATTGATTTAACATTGATCAATATGCTGTTAATTGACCAGGAAACAAAGAAACTACTGCATATCACATCAAGTTTGTGCACATTTTTGTATTGTGCTTTTGTATATTTATGTAAAATTACTGAGCACTGCACAGGCTCTTACAGCTAACCATAAGGAGGGTTCGAATAGGACCTGGAAGAGATCATAAAATTACTGAAACGTGCATGGATGTCATCTTTAACCTCAGAAACCGTTTAGTTTTAGCTTATTGGTTTATTTTAACTGGGACTGTGTGCAAACATTAAAGAAGAGTTATACCACATTTAGCTGAAGCTTCCATCTGCAGTCCCTAGGCAGGTGAACAAACTTTTAAAATACATCCAAATGCATCCAAGTATCCACCCATTTACAACTAAATCAAAGTATCTAATATCTAATCTTGGAAAATATGTTTAATGTACAATATTGTGTCCACTTCTCGCTGCACTCAGGTCCTCATGCTATGAACCTATAAAGGGCAATGTATTCTTTGCTTGTACTGTGTCGGCCACATTTTTACACTGATAGTTATCTGTGTTCCGGCCTGTTCCTGATATCTACTGTCATGTACAGTGAGTCAGAGTCTTGACCTTCAAAATAATGGGCTGGGAGTAAAAAAAGCAAGTTAGAATATGAACAAAATATCACAAAAGAACAAAAAAAAGAATAAATCAAATCTTTCCAACTGCATCTTAAAATGGTCTGTCTGACTCATGCATGAAGAAGTATTGTAAAAGCAGCTCTTAGGGGGAATGTGAGACCATCGTGTATCAGGAAGTAATGTTGGTGCGCTGTTAGCATGCTAGTTGTTCTTAGTAGTTCTGAAAGCTGTGAAAAGTGCTTATAAATTGATATGCAGGGAATAAGGATGCCAGGAATGCGGTAGGAAAGTGAGGAATAATTTAAGACTGTTGCAAACTGTTGTTTTTTTCATACATTTTCCAAGACAGTAAAAATGAGTGCACAATTAGCATACTAGTTGTTCTTAGTTGTTTTGAAAGCTGATACATTGATTGTGGTCAATAAGGATGCCAGGAATTTGGTAGGAAAGTGAAGACTAAGTTCAGACTGTTACAAACAGGTTTCCCCCCCAATTTTTTAAGACTGTAAAAATCAGTGCACTGTTAGCATGCTAGTTGTTAAGTTGAGAAAGGCACTTATAAATTGCTTGTAGTGAATAAGGATGCCAGGAATGCAGTAGGAAAGTGAGGAATAATTTAAGATGGTTGCACACCATACAGTAAAAATCGGTGCGCTGTTAGCATGCTAGTTGTTCTTAGCAAACCTTCTAATATTTTTTCTACATTTTCAAGACAGTATAAATCAGGTACTGCGCCTATAAAAATATAAAATATGTCCAAGTACAACTGCTGACTTCTCTCCTCATAAAGATGATCCTGATAAGCTCCCAAAACTAAAAAGAGCCACTCCACCGCACTGCCAGAATCCAAGAATCGCTAATACCTCGGCGAGCTCCATTTCTTAAATCCGATAAACCTCCTTATAGAGTTAAAAGAAAAGCTGTGGTGCTTATTTTGTGTTCAGACCTGTCCTCCTTATCTCCTCCTGCAGCCCAACTGTATGGCCAACATCGCCTGGATACGACAAGTACGGCAGATAAACGTGACAGATCAACTTTTTCGATAGTCGTCCAAGGCCGTAAACAACTGAGGTTTCCCATAATCTGATAATCCAGAAATGAGAGATTAGGAGCGTAGAGTATTATTGTGTTGTCACTCTTGCTTACAGGGTCAGCGGGGTTTTCACTGCCGGGGTTAGTCAGGTGAACAGCGAATCCAAAAGAGGTGTCAGATTTTGGCAGGTGAGGCGGTTTGATAAAACAGAGTATCACAAAAGGGACAAAATGCAATTATCAGAGGGATTAATGAAGAACAAAGTAGGTGGGAGAGTGGCACAGGAGAGATTAGGGAAAAGGTCAAAGATTGGGTACAACACATTTGATGTTAAAAAGAGGTTGTGTTCATTCTATGGTGTAATTTTTGTGTATTTTTCCTTTTTCTTTGCTTTATGATATTGAAAATAAATCTAATACAGGTTTCTGCAATTAAAGAATTCAAAAGGTCACTGTTTTTTTAGTTCATAAGAAGTGAATCTTATCAGCGCAGTTAAAGGGCCCATATTTCGCTATTTTCTGATCGTTTTAATGTTGTTTCCTCATCATAAACATACCTAGAGTTGTACTTTTTCAGTCACACATGTTAAATACACAACCACGCTCTGTTGTGGTAATACAGAAAGTGCTCCACTGTGTTTTTAAACTCCAAATACCTTCACTTCAGACCAAGAATTTCCCATTTCTACTGAAAAAAGGTAAACCGTAACATGAAAACTACCACTTGACATCACTATGACATCACTAGGTGGAACAGAGCATTTTGAACTTTGGAGATGTAGACAGAGTAATATTAAAGTATTACTCAAACATGTGTGAATGAAAGAAAACACAACTCTGGGTATGTTTTTGATGCGGTAACATGATTATAACATGGTTAAAAGCTTGAAATAGTACATTTTGAAATCTTTAAAATATGTGATTTTTAAATTAAACTTCAAACTAAATAAAATAGGTGATTAGAAAATGTATTACCTATCTAAAAATAGTTAAATTGCAATATATTTTCTTTTTGAAATAATCTGTGGTTAAATTTGTACAGTTTCTTAATTTCAATTGAACCCCACATGTTTAAAAAGGCATTAGCTAAACCTGCACTTTCTTACAACCCTTAATTTTTTGAAGCCGTCATTAAAACCCGCCTGCACACACGCTCAGTACTATCTCACAAGGCCGAGAGTTGGAGTAATTCAAACATTCTTCAAAGTGCAATTTATTTTCCCTGAGTTGTAATTATGGTCTATTAAAATGCAAATGATGTCAAAGGCAGAGCAGCGCTAATCACTCACTGTCTGTTTGTGGCCGGTCGAGGCACATTAGAGAGAGTGGAGGAGCCCAGATGAAGGAGATCCTCTATCCGATAAATGGGACCCAAGTATAAATGACCAGTGAGTGCATGTAACACAGGAGAGATAGGCCACATAGTGTATTCAAATTCATGAAGCTCTGTGCAGGTTAGATTACACTTGCCTATTGCGAAAGTGTACAGTGGAAAATGGTCCATCAGCGTTTGAATACTGTTTGTGGATTCACCGAGTGGGGTTATGTGCATGTATTCCACATACCGTATTTTCCGGACTATAGAGGCACCTGTATATAAGCCACATCCACACTATAAAAATAAAATAAAATTAAAAAGTATATACAAGCCGCAACCGGGCTAAAAGCCGCTGATATCCATGTTGGAAAATTAGATATTTACTGCATATACAGAATGATTTTGTACTGTAAATGTACATTTATGTACCTGAACACATTCTTTCCGAACAGTGCCTTTTAACACGGCAGCAACTGTGCTGATTAAAAAGAGGTCAAAAACAGAAAAGAACCGGTAATTGATTACCTTCATTTCTCCTGTGCAGTGAAACCACAAGTCATTTTGATGCCGAGCTTACGTGCAGCAGGACGGTAGAGGTCTGTGCGGGACACAATTTTCAGTCCCGCTCCCACCCGCGCCCGCATTCTTCAATCCCGCTCCCGCATCGTGCGGTCGCGCTCCCGCCCGCGCCTGCAATAAGCTTTCAGAATATGTCCCGCACTGTTTTGTGTTGGTCCTGCGGCTGCAGGGTTCTACAGCGATTTCCTTCCTGGAGCAAGATCGATGCCTTCAACTTAAAACTTGCATCATACAAACTCCTTCGTGTGCTTTTCATGATGAAGGGGTGAGGATTTGAAAATAATTACCAGTTAGTAATTTGTTGTGTGTGTTATATCTGCTAAATAAAAAGTAGCATATTGTTCTTTGAAACTTGTTTTTGAAATTCCGGTTAGAGCGCCCCTAGTGGTGGAAGAAAAATCCACAGATTAGCTGCATCTTTGTAAAAGCCGCATGGTTCAAAGCCTGGGAAAAAAGTAGCGGCTTATAGTCCGGAAAATACGGTATATAACAATTTTATCATGCTGAATTTTTATACAGCTTATACACGAGTAGAGTGCTATTTTCTGATTTATGTTATAATGTTGTTTCCTCGTCAAAAACTTTGCCACTTTGTGATTTTATGCGGTAATACAGGAAGTCCTCCAGTGTGTTTTTAGACTCTTTAAAAACATTACCCATGCACTACCCAGAGTGTGTGAGAGAAGAACTTAGCCGGATATGCAGGATTTCTGTGATAAACAGGAAATAAAACACAACTCCAGGTACATTTGTGATGCGAAAACAACATTATAACAGATTAGAAAACTGCACTGAAAAAAGGTTGCTGGATTTCTCTCAAAAAATGAAATAAAAAAATATGGAAAGCGGTTGCATGCAATGCAATTATATTTAGGCTTTGAAACATATTCAATCCCCTCTGCAGATAATTTTCTCAGAACATGAACATAAATGTTTCATGTTGATGAAATGTGATTCATGCTGAATATGCATGTTTATCTTACTTTACCTTATCATGAAAATTTGCCTTTTTTATATCTAATTAAATTGTGTCATTACTTTAACATGCAGCATTAAATGTCCTTAAAGGTTTTACAGTAAAGTAATAGAAAAACAGTTTTTAGTTTTCCACTGTTCTGTATTGTCTCAGAATCAAACACAGAGAGCACAGACACAGTGAAAAACAGCCTGTTTGGAGCTTTTCAATTATGGTTAACTACTTTGCGTTGTACTTTTCCACTTGTACTGTTTTACTTTGACGTAGCTCTCGTCTCTGCCTGTGGATACAGGAATAACACATGCTTACGTTATAATGATCTACTTTGAGTTGTACATGTTTAAATATAGTTGAACCTTTTATAGTTGCACCTTTTATTCTCTCCTACGATAATGGACTAGAACATTAGAATTGTACATGTATAAACAACGCTCTTTATGTGCTGCTTTTCTTCCTCAAAACACAGTAACAGGTAGAGGTATAAAGTCCTTTTAGTGCCACACCACCCTGTAGAAACACATGATAAATATTCACTAGGAGGTTTATGTTGAAAAAAGATTATTCTTTTTAAATCATTTTAGTTGGTTTACTTTTTTCATCTGTAGTTTGTATTTTGTTGGTTCTCAACCATCTTCCTGTTTTCAGATTTTTTTTTTTTTTATATTCACTGATAACTTCACTTTCAGCATGCAAGGAGCAGGTGCAATTGAATTAATTTGAAGTAAAACAACACGAACATGTTTACAGTGACTACATTCTAGGCCAGAGAAAGTGTATCACATCTTTAAAAAGTTTTACCACCAGATCAGCTCTCGGAGTCCTGCTCCACATTGTAGAGGCTCCTGTAAATGTCCTGTGTCCTGAGTGTGTCCTCTGCTCCTGTCACTGTGTCCTGAGTGTGTCCTCTGCTCCTGTCACTGTGTCCTGAGTGTGTCCTCTGCTCCTGTCACTGTGTCCTGAGTGTGTCCTCTGCTCCTGTCACTGTGTCCTGAGTGTGTCCTCTGCTCCTGTCACTGTGTCCTGAGTGTGTCCTCTGCTCCTGTCACTGTGTCCTGAGTGTGTCCTCTGCTCCTGTCACTGTGTCCTGAGTGTGTCCTCTGCTCCTGTCACTGTGTCCTGAGTGTGTCCTCTGCTCCTGTCACTGTGTCCTGAGTCAATGTTCCCCCTAAGCTATGCAACTGCGCAATTGCGCACTGCTCGCACACTCTCAGCGCACAAAAAACCTATGTAGCGCACTGCAAATGAATTAGTTCTATAACATTTTTTTTCTGAATCATTTTGCTGTGTAACTCAGTGAGTGACAGGTGTCCAGCCAATCATACGATACGAGGCAATTACGCTACGCAGCCAATCACGGCATTGACAGTAGGTCCGCACGTGCTCTGCCCATACGCGCTACATAACAATGTCAACAATGCAAACCCATTATCATGGCGAAACGAACGGGCAGTGAATGTGATGCGTCCACTTACCAAACCAAAGTATAGTAGCTGTCACACCTTGATGATTTAGCCAGCGAACTGCCGACGTATGAAAAATTTGGCAAATACGCTATCGTACTTTGGATAAGTTATAGGTGAGGTTTGTATAAGTTATGAGCAGCACACTGGTGTACGTCCACGTATGGCAAGGTCGCCGAAAAAAATCCTTAAATTTTCTCGACGTACGTCAGAGTGTGCTCATACCATAGACCGTATATATGAGTGGACTAAGTGAGCGTGACGTCACCCATAGCGTTTAGCGCCGCTCAAATGAGGCTCCTGATGCTAACGGCTACAGGAGCGAATTTGGAGCCAGGCCCTATGTTATGAATAGGGTTTTTTTTGGCGAACAAAATAGCGAAACCATGTAGAGCAGGTTCATACGAACATTGTAAGACCAAAATGACCAAAATGAAGAGCCTTAGCTTTACAGCCTGTGGTCTGCAGCCAGATCCCGCTGCTGAAAACCAACCCACCTATTGATCAATCTGCTGCATTCAGCACCATAGACAGCGAGAGACATAAAATATGACGTGTCAGAATAGCGTTTCTTGGTATAAGTTAGCTATAAGTTATCAAAACGTTCTATATAAGTTACTAATACGTTATGTATACGTCCAACTCGTTGTGAATACGCTATGTATACTCCCAAAATTTTAAAAAACAAACAAAAAAAGAACATCTAAAGTTCAGCGTATGCCAGCGTTTTAGGGAAATTCTGGTACGCTGGCATACGCTGTCAAGGTGAAGGTGTGTCAGAGCCCTAAAAAAGAAATACGATTCTTTTAAGATAGTATGGCTGTCAGAATATGTGCAAATAGAAGAACAAGCGGTGAAACTGGGTGACTAATGGAAATAGCTAATGGAAATTAATGTTAATTGTTATTAATGTTAATTAATGTTAATTGTTATCTAATGGAAATTTCTGTTGTAATTTGATTCTTTTAATAAGCCATGAAACTTGCTATGATCCCAGGTGTGATACTAGTGTGTGGCCACAGCATGCGCATTTGATGTTGCTCACAGTGGTCCTCAGTGTGCTCAGGGAGGTTGTCTGTATGCCCAGGCATATGATAAATTAGAGGGAACATTGTCCTGAGTGTGTCCCCTGCTCCTGTCACTGTGTCCTGAGTGTGTCCTCTGCTCCTGTCACTGTGTCCTGTGTCCTGCTACATTTGAATTTTCCCCTCCAAAGTTTTGGGGAGGGAAATACCAGAGAGAGGAGCTTCACCACAGATCAGAACAGTCATGTTTCCCCAGCCTGATTAAAACGTGCAGGTTAACATCAACTACAATCAAGTGACCTGTGTAAGATTGAAACATCCTGGACAGAGAATCGTAAAAAAAAAAAAAGTCATGTTATTGTCATATTTCTGTTTGCAATTTGAGCAACCCGTCTATGACTATGTTTTCAGTGTGTGTAATATGGGCCCTTAGAGAATTCACCCACAAACCCAAAGTCTGGCTGTTTGATCAACAGTTCCAACCAGTGCATATACTGTTGTTGTGTCCTTGGGCAAGACTCTTTTCTGCCTTGCCCAAAGATATTGTTATAACTATATAAATCCAGTCAAACTTTATTGTTGTGAGTAAAGTTTATATAGAATCCTTGAAAGCACCAGTCAACGAATGTAGTAATCCCGACCTACATAAAAAATCATTACTTTATCAATGACCCCAAAACATTCTCATAAACATGTGTTAAAGCAGCATTTCACACCAGTCTCAAACTTTTCTAGTGTCTGTGTGTGTATGTGTGTGTCAGTTTGTCAATTGTGTATTTTTCTGCACCTTATACCACTTTGTGCCCAAGGCCTGTATCATCTTTGCCAAGTAGGTTAACAGCATCAAGCGCCCTTGTGCAAAGAACTCTCCAGTGTTAGAGGCTCTTTGCATGTTACTTCTTGACACCTGAACGTATTTGACTCCGGGGCGTAAGAGAGTGTCATTACTCAAGCAAAAGAAAAATAATAAATAAATAAAAAAAACATCTTTCAGTGTATTGGCAAGCTGCTGTGGCCCCCAGGCAAACACTCCGACAGCCTCAGTTCGGTTCTTAAGCCCAAAATAAATTCAATTTCCAATGCAGTGATCTCCTTAATGAAAAGTCAATGCTCCCAGTGGGACGATTTGAAAGATGAATTTATCAGAGGACCCATGACGGCGCCCTGGGGGACACCGCGTCTTACGACCAGCTACAGAGTGTGTCCATCCAGCCTGCACTTATTACCTGGCCTGTGCTCCTAATGCAAGCCGACACTATTGATCTAATGAAAGGGCCGTTTATATTTGCACAAATCCTCCTGCCGGCGATTACAAAATAACTCACTACTTCAGTGGCCAGTCCAATTAGTTAAAGGTGAACTATGTAACTTTTCTGGTGGAGGGTCAATTAGTTCATTATAGGCGTTTTACCTTGAAAAATGTGCATTGTTACATGGTAGGGCCCCTGCTTGTGTTCATGAAGATATACATGTTTAATGCCATGCTGTGGAACATTTTAGGCAAAGGAGGTAACCATTGGATTGCACCAATAAATCTGAAAAGGAACAGTTTGTTTTAAAGGTGCACTGTGTAACTTTTCTGGTCCGCCACCTGCTTGTCTCCATGGAGGTGTTATTGCTTTACCTGGAATGTTACACAATATAGCATTAAACATTTATAGAGTATTTCACTCACCCTGTACACCATGCATTTTAGCTCCTGCCCTCTGGAAGGCGCTACAGGAATTGCCACCAAAACAATTCTTTCTTTCCCACTGCGGTAAATTTCCTGAATTCCTGCAGACAATAAGTTTGGACTCTATGGTCTACTGGAAAAATGTTGTTTGTCTAACTGTTGTGTCCTGATTTGCATCATGATTATTTAATGGATTGTCTGTATGTCCAACTGTTGTATCTTAAAGGTTGGTGTATGTTGTATGTTGGACCCTGATTCAAGATGCACCTGCCTAACACTGTGGTCATTAAAGAATCAATAAATCAATCAATTTATTTCATGACTGCTATTTTTATTGTAAAATACTCGAAAAGATGCATTCTTACTGTTGCTGGGGTCGCCTTTATACAGATCTGACCAATAACTTGGCCTGGTGATGTCTCCATGGAGATGCCTACATTTGATGCCATATCTTAATAGAATATTCCAGCTCAAAGCAATAACATCACCATAGATACATAAAAGTGGTGGACCCTCTACCAATAAAGTTACGCAGTTTAAGACTGATTTAAACTGATTTAAAGGGAGAATTCATGAACAGTAAGTAGTGGTAATATTCTGTGTACTCTGATTTATAAAAAAATATAAAATAAGGTTGCATTCTTGAAGGCATTATACTATACACAATACACCCACCTATTCCTGCGTTCCCAAATGATCCAAGATTTCCAGCCAAATCTGTCAAAATTAGCTGTTTCACAATTCTAATATGTTTTTTTTCTCTCTGGTAGAAATGTGGCTTTATGAGATTCCTAAACCATTACACAGTGTCCCAGACTTGTTAAAATTGGCTTTGCTTTCAGTGCCAAATCATGCACCCTTGATACTGTAATTCGCATCCAAATATAAACACACATCAGTGCCACAGACATTGTCGAAATGCTCCAGTATTTATTTCCTATAATTTTAGTCTGTATTCCGCAATGTCGTGCAATGTTTCTGGAAAGGGTTCAAAGGCGCTCTGATTATTAACATTGCCATGTTGTCTGGGCGGCTAACCTCGTGATAAGGGGGGGGGTGCACGAGGCTGTTGTCATGGAGGTATGGTTAACAGAGCTACAGATAAGACTAATCCCCACCAGGCTGGATGTAATGCATAGCAAAAGATGATGGGGACCAAAGAACATACATGTGTAAACAGGATCAAATAACAGTGTGCTGAAATTACACCAGACTCAAAGGGAGCGGATGGCAAGCTCACACCAGATGTAAATCACTTATTCATATTCCTGATAGCACTGTAAAATAAACGTCCTATGCATATGTTGGATTCATGTACCATCATAACTTTGTAAAATCATTATAACTGAGGTCCGAATTCTATAGTAAAATGATATTTGTTGTATAAGTCATAATTGGGAGAATTGGGTGACATGCAAAATTAAGGTGCACTATGTAACTTTTAGGTTGAGGGTCCGTCACCTGCTTACTTCTATGCAGATGTCATTGCTCTGTCTGGAATGTTCCACAGTATGACATAAAACAGTGTATTTATTATATGACAGGTGGTTTTATCGCTCAAAAATACCAAAGAAAACAAGTATTCTGACTGTGAGCGGGGGGGCCTCTCCACAGATCTGGCCTGTAACTACCATACTGTGTAACATTCCAGACAAAGCAATAACATCTCTATTCAAAAGCCACCAGAAAAGTTACACAATGCACTTTTAGGCTACTAACAAACTATAAAACACTTAATAACAAAGTAAAACTCCACATACCTTCACTAGAATCATTTTGATAATTTCTGCCAAGAATTGCCAATCTGTACTGAACTAAATCTAAAATTTGTTAACTTAAGAACTGCTTCATGACATCATAATGTGGATGAGGGCATTGTTAGTTTTGGAGATGTAGCCAAACTAATAATAAGTAATAATAGTAAGTACTCAAACATGTGTGAATGACAACATCAACAACATTATAACATGGCTTAAAGCTCACAAGAGTTGATTTTGTGAAACATAGGAGCTCTAATTGAATTTAAAATGATTTCACCTTTGTCTCCATCTTCATTCTAAACTTCTGCCCACCTCTCCTACATCAAATGCATGTTTTTTTTGTTTTTTTTTAACAGTGCAGAGCTCTGTATCAGCCCAAATGGACATGGGGAATTGGATGAACATATTCTGCCTGTAGCGATGCAAGTGTGAATATAACACTACATGAGGAAATACATTGATCTGATATGTTTATCTTCAGAGCTCTGGCCACTAGAAAATCTGTATGAACCATAATCTGCATTGACTGTTGTGAGCTTGTCATATCAGAACATAACGTGGGCCTGCTCAATACACTGATCACGCATACTTGCTATTTAAAATTCATTAGTGTTATGAAACAAAATGGTATGGTATGTTTTTTTGTATTTTATCAGTATTCATATTTAATATTTTCATTAAGATACAGAGACGTTGCTGCCAGTTGAAGAAACTTAAGCAATAAGATGTTCATAGATTTATTTATATATATATATGCCCCTTCCTTCTATATGAAATTGTATTAAAATTAGTGCCGTCAAACGATTCATTTTTTTAATCAGATTAATCATACTTTAGAATTTTTATTAATCACGATTAATTGCAGTGAATTATTCTTCAAAAAAGACCAAAATATTTTGACAAAAATGCAGTTTATTATCAAAAAGTTATATTATTGACATTTTTCTATTGCTGGTAGTTTTGTTGACAACATTGCCGTGGGTGCACTCCGCCAAGTAACGTCCTTGCTGCCGCTAAATCAAACACGTGTTTTGCTTTAAGATGGGAGTTTAAACTTATCGTGCTTCTGTGGAAAGAGAGTTCATCGCTACAATTTATGCAAACTACTTTAGTTTGATCTAGCCGGGTATGGACAGACCTGATCACTGACCTAATAACCTGCGCTGCCTTTCAGGTCACCATTGCGCTTTTGATAGAGGAGCATGTGTGCTCAAAATAAATTGTGTGATTAATATGCATTAAAAAAAAGTGTGATTTTTTTTTGTGATTAATCGCATGTGTTAACGCGTTAACATTAACAGCCCTAATTAAAATGAATGCAACCTAACTTAAGAAATATTTGTAATGTATTCTTTCTATTGTTACTACAGGAATATGACTATTGTTTTAAGGCATTCACACTTATAATAATAATCAGAACATTACAGGTCCTATATTATGCAAAACTGAGCTTTAGCCATGTTCTTACCTCATCAAAAAATGTACCTGGAGTTTTGTTTCATTCACACGTGTTTGAGGAACACTGCATTATTAGTCCATCCACATCTCCAAAGCTCAAAATGTTCTGTTCCATTTGTTCCACTTTTAAACTCCATTCACCTTCATTATATGCAGACAGACTAATAATAAAAGATAGTTCAAACCTGTGTGAATAAAACAAAATACAACTCCAGGTATGTTTTTGAGGAGTTAATAAAGTTATAACATGACTTAAAGCTCGGAGGAGTCAGTTTTGCGTAATATAAGACCTTTAGGCTACTGTTATGTTGGTAAAAATGTCAGCCAGATACCGGTGTGCAACTATATGCAACGAAACATCCATCCATCCATCTTCTCCCGCTTAATCCGGCTGGGTCGCGGGGGCAGCGTGCTGCCCAATCCTCAGAGCACCTGACCCCCCCTATGAACCCCTCTGCAGGTGGTGAGCCCACAGGAGGCAACGAAACAATACGGATAAAAACTTTTGGCATCATCGACCTCCACCAAGGCATCGCACGTTGCTAAATAGTGTATATTGCGCCCAAACTTTATTTCCCAGTTCAAGGATAAAGCCTTTTATTTGTTCATAAAGCAATCTAATGAAACCTTTTTTACTGTAACTGCCTTTTCTTTTTTTGTAGACACCAATTACGTTTGTGTGTGACACTTTATCTACTTTAAGGTGCTGACTGAAAGATGACTCCAACCATATAATATCTTTTCAACATAAATACAGGTGTCATTGTTGGCGTGTAAACCAAATCGTCCTCCCATAAAATACTGGAACTTAATGAGCTTATTACTCCATGCGGTATATTACGGCGCCTTTACACTTTCATTAAACTGTTATTTATATCCTGCTTTCACCCATACAATTCATGACTCCCAAATACCAAAGGTTCAGTCTCTTGTACGCCGCTCCGCCTATGCAAAGACCCTAAACATCCACGCCATAAATCTCATCAAGGTGAGCTAAAGTGTTTACCCCATTAATTTATTTTTGCTAACGCCGGAGCATTGACCCATAAAATGAGCTAAGATAATACTGACCTTAACATGCTCTTCTGCGCATGGAGGTAATTGCTAAAGCTCCCAGATCAATCAATATTGACTTGACTGTTTATTTTTTTTCCCTCTTTCTCCACTTTTTTCTCAGCATCCAAAGCCGGAGCTGGATGTGTAAAATGGGCCAGGGAAGGATGGAGAACATATCCCTGATAGTTTAACCTTTATCTAGCTAACATGGTCAACAATTATAGATTTTGCCAGTCAAGCACTGAAATAATGCTGTGTGTTAAAAGGGGTGCGGGGCTAATTGTGTGCATTTGAGTTCAGATTCATGCACGTGTTCATCTGCTAATTCCTATTATGGCCTGGCCAGAGACTCACAAACTATGGGAAGAGATGGAAGAATGAATTGGCTAATTGATAATCATGTTGGTCACAATATTACAAGAGATTTAAAAAAAAAAAAAGTAATAATCATGGGAACTTAAAGGTGCATTGTGTAGCTTTTTTCAACTGCTTTTCCACATGGAGATGTTATTGCTTTGTCTGGAATGTTTCACAGTATGTTATTAAACCTTTCTATCGTCATGGAAACCAAACCAGAGCAAGTTACAGGTCAGATCTGTGGATCGGCAACCCTGCTCGCAGTCAGAATGCCTGTTTATTTAAATATTTTTGAGGTATAAAACCACCTGTAACTGAATAAATGTAAGGTAGAGCTGTTTAAAGTCATACTGTGGAACATTCCAGGCTGGGCAGTGAAATATATGTATATATTATAGTGATAATACTGTCTCACTTTAACTGTAGGCTTTTTGTTGTTTTAAATCACACTTAACTTGTTTATGCTGTTGTAAGGTGACCTTGGGTGTCCAGAAAAGTGCCTAATAAATACAATGTATTATTATTATTATATCCACAGAATGAAGCAGGTGACTCCCCACCAAAAAGTTATATAGTGCACCTTTAAGAGCCAAAAAATGGAAAAATTATACTCCAGAAATAAATATAATTGGGATTTTTTCATTTATTTTTTATTTTTTGGACAATTTACGTCACTTAAGCTTATTTTCTTGACATAATAAGCTTGGATTTCATAAAGCTGGTCACAGAGTAATGGTAATGTCTTAAACAATTTGAGTGAAAGTCTTTCAGAAAGTGTCTTTTACTTGTGTGGGGTATTAACTGCTAAAACATGACATATTTAGATCCCGGTGTGTTACCTGTTATTGTTCTGAAAATATTATATTGCCCAAAACAACATATTCACATGTTTTATAAGTTTCATTTTCATTTTGGATGTTCTAAGTCTCCCCTGCCTTTGCTCTCCTTGCGAAAGCGTACGTCCCACTAATGGAACCACTGCACATTGCATCAGGTTTGTTGTTGTCAAGTTGTTGTGTGCCTTTATATATTTATGGAGAATTGTCGTGTGGGAGCATGGATGACGCAGGCTTGTGGGTTGAACACTGAACCAAATCTTACTGCTAACTGTAAAGAGAGTATGAATAGGGCCCAGAGGAGATCACTAAATGCCTGAAGCAAGCAGGGTGACATCTAAATCCTATTCAGGCCTATTTTTGATAAGGAAATAACATTCAGAAAGCTCAAAAAATACTTTTATACAACACCCCCTCTTTCCTTGTTGTTTTTCCGTGGTGTGAGTAATTGTGAATAATTGTAAAATTGTGATATTTCCTCTCGCAATATTTGTTACACTAAAATTTGTGACTTTAAGAGGAGGCAACTCTGGCCTATCTGGATGATGGACTGACAAAGGCAAAGACAGTTTGACGAATATGTATCTTACAAAAAGCAAAATTCTCCAAATTTGAAGAAGAGTATCTACACAGTGGTTTCTTCCTGCTCCAGGAACTACTG
This sequence comes from Odontamblyopus rebecca, assembly GCA_030686955.1. Taxonomy (NCBI): domain Eukaryota; kingdom Metazoa; phylum Chordata; class Actinopteri; order Gobiiformes; family Gobiidae; genus Odontamblyopus; species Odontamblyopus rebecca. The sequence goes on along the minus strand of CM060672.1, from coordinate 14,362,660 downwards.
CTGTCCCCCCAGTATAAAATGCAGAAAGATCCATGCCCCAAATTGATTATTAAACCACTTTCAAAACACATAAAGCCCCATTTTAATGAGCAAAAGATTATGGCATCTGACCTTGCCCCAATTACCAAATGTACTTTCTGAAAACATTACTGTGCTGTAACATAGAAAAGCCTCCAGCTCTAAGAAGCAATAGTCTGTCACCTACCACAGTAAAATTAAAATAGATAACATTAGATTAATAATTCATTGTAAAGAATCCCAAAGACACACATGCCCTATGTACCACTGCCATTTGATGTGGCTTTAATATTTCAAGGTAAAGGCGCACAGACTTAGCAGGCATTTCCATCTCGACTTGATAAATCTCACAATCTCCCCTTTCCTTGCCACACTGAAGTAATTTATTTTCTATCTCTCCGAGCTATATTTTCCAGTTAATATTTCATTTTTTTTCATGCGTTCTGACAAAAGATGCCACAAGGGAAGATAAGAATTCTGAAACCTTTGCTCTCTCGCTCACGATTTACCTTGAGAAAAAAATGTAAAGCTATATGGCTTCCGGTGCAAGTGTTGTTGTGTGGTGTACAGCTTTAGTACATGCTGCCCATGTTGTAAACTATAGTGCACTAGTCAAAGGTTTGGACTCACCCTCTCATTTGTGTTTGTTTCTATTTGTTTATTACATTCTACATTTTAGATACAGAACGGAAAACCTCAAATATATGAAGTAAGATGTATGAAACTATGTAACAAAGAAAGAAATAGTTCAGTAAATATATAAACAAATCCTCCTTTACCTTTTTACTAAATAATTCCATATATCTTGCTTAATATATTTCATGTTTTCTGTATGTATCTAAAATGTAGAAAGTAGTTAGAAAAAAGAGTCTATCAAATGCTTTTCTCCATGGAGATGTAATTGATTTGTCTGGAGTGTTTCACAGAATGATATTAAACCTTTCTATCTTCATGGAGAACAGCCCAGGCCAAGTTACAGGTCAGATCTGTGGAGAGGCGACCCCGCTCTCAGTCAGAATGTCTGTTTTTCTAGGGACTTTTGAGCTACAAAACCACCTGTAGTAATTGAATAAATGTAAAGTAGAGCAGCTTAATGTCACACTGTGGAACATTACAGGCAAAAGAAGGACATATCCATAAAAAAGTTCCAAACAGGACACAAAACTGCCCATTACCAGGTTCCATGTTGCTACAGCTCGTCATACTTTCACCTCGTCTTAGTCATTTTGCAATACCAGTTTCATTTTTGTGCTCTTCCTTGCATCCACTCGCCGAATTCATTTGCTATTTCTGGACTTCTCCCAAACACCGAACGCCGATAGTGTCCCTCAAACCTGCCGTCCTGGCCGCCAGCTAAACGTTTATCATTATCTGACGCGCTCCCTTTCAACTCGGGATTATGAGACGCAAATTCAAAATATTAACGGCTTTGTGATAGGAGAGAGAGGGAGGAAAAAGTCTACCGATTGGAGCGATTTACAATGCCTGCTTGTATTCTTGAAATTACATGTTCCTTGAGTGATGGGTAGCGCTATCCTTGGGGGCTATTCAACTCAGTCCTTAATTTGAATTTGATAAGATTTCTCTCCGAGACATTGTTCAGCTGATGTAAATTTGGAAGGCGCACTGCTGGCTTAACTTTGATGAGGTGTTAATATCTTATATCAAAAGCAGATAAAGCCGGTATTAGCTCCAGTGGTCTTGCTTCGAGTAGGAACTTATTACACTGAAAAGATGAGTGGCGAGATGGGGGATTGTGGCGGTCTTTTGTTACTTGTCCTTAAGCTTTCTGAAGGGGTCAACTTAATTTTGCGACTTAAATGCTCGGGGTTTCTATAATTCCGACAAGCTGACATTGTTTAAAAGATCGGATTCAGCCACGTGATTTTTTATGGTCCAAAACATCAGGCGGATTACGTTGCCCCCTGCCTAGAGGGCCTTGGATAATTGCGTGTCATTTCAGCGTTGTAGGGCCTTACACGCAGATTTAAGGCTTTCTAAAGGTCTTCGGTTCAGTTAAATGTTTGTGAGATTAATCACTCGCACTCATTTCAAGAAATATTTCAGTGCCGGGGTTGTTTTTACAATTTTGCTTACGGCAGGAATAGCAGATATACAGTATACAGTATGTATCAATATGTACTGCAAAAGATATTACAGTTGCACAAAGGGTAGTGTCAAAGTCAAGTTTATGGCATTGTTTGCGCCGTTTTGTTTTAGGATTTTAAACCAACTGATGTTCACAGTATTGCATTAACCTTGTCTCCATGGAGGCAAGTTTGATACCACCAGGGCAGGATGGAGGTGAAATCAAACCCTGTTTTTTGGTCTATTTTGATCACTAAAAACACTTGTAACTCAATAAATGAAAGACAGGTTAATCAAATACTGTGGAACACTCCAGCCAAACAAAACAAAACACAAAAACACCCATTATCAGGTGTCATGTTGCTATAGACTGCAAAAAAATGAAGATATAAACACTTAAATCTAACAGAAAATGACTTAAAAGTAGTGAAATTATCTGTTCATGCAGCAAGATCATTTTATTTAACAAGTTCTCTTAAAAGAAACTACCTCTAGACTAGAATTAAGATGTCTCAGAACTAGTAAGTAGATAATAAATCTGAAATGAATAATCTGATAGAAGTTTTAAAATCTTGGCCAGATCAGAGAAATTTGCAGTTTAGCTCTTCACTTCTCCATATTCACGTAGTAATGCGAGTGTATTGTGTATTTTCACCTGTGTTTTTCCTTGTCATAGAGTTCCTGTCTAATCTAATGCCATACTGTGGAACATTCCAGGCAAAATATAATCTCTATGGAGAAAGGGAGGTGCCAAACCTCCCACCAGACAAGTTACACTATTCAGCTTTAAGATTTGGACGCAACCATAGCTTTTGTTTGTCAGTTGGACAAAAAAAGTTAGAAAACATTAAGGTTATTAAAACAGAAACTTGACTTTAATTGCTTGGTGTGAGGAGTTTTACTTTATTGAACCAGTTTGTAAAATACTCATTATTTATCACCTACATTGACCAGTAAAGCTGTGCAAACTGCTTTTGTCAACTTCCTGCAGAAAAGCCCACGTAAGCACTGTACTCTGCGATCAATGCCAGGGACTGAGAGGAATGGCCGTTTGACTAACTGACTGAAGGACAGCGTCAATACTCTCTCACCCTAAACACGGAGGAAAACACCTTGAGTTCCAGCGTCGTGTCCCATTGATTTCTATTCAGCTCCACGCAGAGTCGGCAGCATTTAGACATTTCATTCCCTTTCAAACCGAGTCATTACACAGCCGAGCATTTAATTAAGCAATCACAGCGCTGCAATCGGAGTGAGCCAACGACTACAGCAGGGCCAAACTGGCACAGGCGGCATGTGGGGCAAAGTTGGCATAAGTGAGTGTTTCGTGAAAGAGTTCGAGTGTGATAGTTCATGTTCATGGGTTATTGAGAGATTTGAAATGCCTGAAGAATCAATAATTCACGCTCAACGTAGTACAATTTTTAAACATTGAGTTTGTCGCTTGGTAAATGCCACTAATTTATTAAAGCGCCACCGTGTACATTTTTACACAAGAAACATTTTGGGTGCTTTTATGGCACTGAAAAACATCGCTTGCTTACATATTCGCAAACCTGCCGCTAACATGGCCTGCAGGAAGACCTCTTGCTTGTCTCCGTAGAAATGTTGTTACTTTGGCTGTAATATTATTCCACTGTATTTCCATGGAATCAGTCAGTTGACTCGAGTTACACGGTGTTACTTTAATCTAAAAAAGGACGTTTTTGAAGGTCTTGATGACATTATTTTAATTAGAAAAAACAAGATAGGAAATAATCATAATCTCTTGTTTTATTTGGTTGTTTAATGTTTTTATATTATGCTGATTTTATGACAGCACTTTGGTCACCTTGAGTGTTGTAAAGGGCTCTATAAATAAAGTTTGATTATCATGATAAATCGCTAATATATAATAGAAGTATGATCACCTTTGCACTTTTAAACAGCGTTCAGAAACAACTTGACATTCTTCTTCTACACGACCGCAAAAATTCCCAAAGAGTTCCCCCAGCCAAACCACATTTCGGAGTCACGCTTGACCAACCCACACACTCACAATTAAACATGTTACGAGAATCTTTGAGATGGAAGAAGCCAGGTATTCACGGCTGACCTATTTCCCCCACAAAGACTGTCTAATTTTGCAGGGAGCATGGGTCGCAGATGGGACTTTTAACTCCCCATTATGTCCAAACAGCGCTCCCCATCTGCGGTGACATTGAAATTCATATGAGGTCATTCGAGGCCGCTTGTTCTGGACTATTAATGAACTTTGGATAGCGTCAGATACAGTGCTTAGATATGCCTTAATCTCCTGGTTTAGATTGCCTTGTCGCATCAAATCAGCGTTGCTTATCTAAAAACAATTATGTAAAAAAAAATAAAAAAAACAGCTTTACTTATTATTTGAAAACTGCCGAAAAACTTCAAAGAGACGTCCAAAATAGATCGAAAAAATTGTGTTGCGTATTAAGTGTGGATAAATTGCGCAAATGGACTCTCAGTATGTTTACAAAGTGCGATAAATGGTGCTTTGATTTCCTTTCAGCTTTACAAAGCACATTGCAAATAAAATAATAAAAGGTTTGAACTCGTAGACGGGTGTTTGTGTGTGATGTCCAGGTGTACAGGTGGTCGTGCACCTGCAGCAGCACCTGTGTCACTGTGGGGCAACGTGTCGCCACGGCCAACACCATTTGGTCACAATCAGGGCGACACACACCGAATAATCATTGCAAAATAACTAACCTATTAATAGACTGGAGACAGTATTATTACTCTGTGAGTGACTATGGACATTGCGCCGTTACTGCTATAATTAAAAGTAAAAATGTGATTGAATAGATAATCATTTAGTTATTTATTTTTTTGCTCTTTTTGTTATAACCTTCTGGGACCTGAAGGAAAAAAGTGCATTGCCATATATTTTTTTTGTGATTTTCTATGTATATGGAGATAAATGAACACCTTAGCATTTAGATTTTGTTCATTTTATTTTTATTTATCACTTTGTAACATGTCCTCTGTAATAGACGCCAGCGACATTTTGGTGTTAAATATATGAAGTAAACCAAACAAAAAGAACTTTTTAATGATCAACATCTCTGACAAACTTCTACAGTCGACTCAAGGAGTTTTTCGACTTCCTCTTAATTTCTAAATTGTTTTTATCATAGTGTAGCCACAAACTAACACCTATTGAATTGAGTAATCCCCTATTTAGGCCAATGAAGAATTAAGAATTAAGAGTCGATCTCAAAACACTTAAAAGATAGACTGATTAACTCAATGTCCACTATAACGGACACAAATGAATGGAGGGTATTGTAACGTGTAATCTACGGTATCCAAGTAATTTCCCTTTGTGGATCAATGAAATGTGGATTATTTATTTTTTTATTTTAATTTACAATTTACACTTTTGCCCATATTACACTCCTTTCTGATGTGTTCTAATGCTGTTTCCTTGTCAAAAATATCAGGAGTCCTTCTCTCAAACTGAAAACACTTCCACCTTGAGATGGGGTGGATACAGGAAGTGCTCCACTGTGTTTTTAAACTCCATGCACCTTCACTAGAATCATTTGGATAATTTCAGACCTGGAATTGCTGATCTCTACTGAACTAAAGGTAAAAGTGCAGTGGTAAAACTACGACTGCATGACATCACAAGTTGGAACAGAGCATTTTGAGCTATGGAGATGTAGACATATTAATAATAATAAAGGATTACTCAAACATGAATGAAGCAAAACACAACTCCATGTATGTTTTTGACGAGTAACAATATTATAACGTGTCTTAAAGCTCACAAGAGTCCATTCTGTGTAATATAGGACCTTTAACATTTACCTTACACTCACACATTGCACTTTTTCATAGTTTCTTGAGCTATATATTTTCACTGTCACTCGCCTGGCAATCTAGGAGAGACTGAGGTATTTAAATGGTTTATAAATGTAAAAAAAGCATATTTAAAATGCCTAAACCTCTATACAAACTTCCTAAAGATGGAGCGTAAGGGCAAACCTAATACAACCGCAACATAACTGTTCGACCGCTTAATAAAGCAGTAATATCAACAGGAATGATAATGTATGCCCTCAGAACACCGCCAGCTCATATCTAGAAAGTCCATTTTCTCTGAGGATGAACTTTGACCTTCTAAAGTACGACTACAGATGTTAATCAAAGTCAGAGCTTAATCCCGGCTCTGATGATAAGATGGCGTGTTTAACGGGCTTGTATTTTTAGCGGGGGGCTCGATCAGGTGAAATGAAGAGGAACTGATTGCTGCTGGTGATTGTGCTGATTACATTTTAAATTTAAAACTTTCTCTCCCTCGTACAGGTCCTGAACAGACAATGACAAAGTGAGGCGGGTAAATGCCAAAACAAGGTGTCTGCAGGCTTTGACAGGCAAAATGAACAGTTACTGTGAGTAAGCCTTAAAAATAGATTTATTTGTGAACATTTTGAAGAAATGTTCTGTAGAAATTACAGTTGTATTTGTGTTTGTGAACTTTATTGACTACAGGGGGGTAGCAGCTGTGGCAACATGGCTGAACGGCTGTCCCTTCAGCCTCACAGTTATAAGGTCCAGGTGGGGCATTTCTGTGTGAATTTTGCATTTTCTCTCTGTGTCTGGGCAGTTTTCACTCCAGATCTCCCAGTCCTTAACATAAACTGTGTAAAGTGAACAAAGGGAGTGTATCATCACCCATAGTGTTCGGGGTCAGTCAAATGAAGCTCATGGTAGAGGGAAATTTGGAGTTACACACCACAAAAAAACAAACAAAGAAAATCTAGTCAAGCTAAAATGACTTGGATTAAGAGAGTTTGACCATGATTTGAGTAAATTTCACTTGACAAGTAAAATTATCTACCAGTGCAGTAAGATTTTTGTACTTAAAATATGAAAAACATTTATTCCACTGGCAGATCATTTCACTTGTCAATATTAATCTACTTAAATAAAGTAAAATGTTATTAATTTAAGCCATTTTAACTTACCTAGATATTGTTTTTTGCATATTAGAAAAAGGATTTATTAATGGACAAAATGGCAAAATAAAAACCCCAGGATCATGTAGAGTATGTTAATATGAACAGTTTAAGACCCAATGACGAGGCTCATTGCGGCAGTTACAGAGAGAGGGGTGATGATTTCTCACTGTAAAGTCAACTGAAGTCAGTGGAGCTGGATGAACACTTGCTACTTGGAACATGGCAGCTAGCGGATTAGCTATGCCCATATATATTTATATACAGTCTGTGGTCCTAAACATGCAGTAGGCAAATCCTCCTAATGTGACCAAGTTCATTTTGGTCCAGTTAATTCTTTACTTTCCTGACATAGTCCTAGCGTTCTATGTATCCACCTGGGTGAGTTTATAAGAGCTTTTTACCACTTTTAGAGACCATCACTGTAGTGCTACAAACAACTAGCATGCTAACAGCACTCTTCCTGATTCTCAGAGGATAAAAATGCCTATAATTAATGATTATAATGCCTTTAATTAGATGTAGGCAGCATACAGTGGCCTCATTTCTCATTTCCTTTGTATAAAATATATATGTGTTGGCACAAACCAAGTTTTGCTCAGCTACATAGAAAAAAACATGAGTAATAGCTGCTATAAATAAAAAAGTGTCACCTGTTTTCTGTTTAACTTTAAAATGTAGTCGTAAAGATGACTATTAAGCATATGACATTTCTGAACTATTCTAAAATGTGTTGTACATAATTTATTGTAAATACATATACCAATAATGTTTTAAATGTCATAGTGAAAAATATTATTTGTACAATCCATTAGCAAAGGTAAACTCTGAATAAGTGAAACATGTTTTTCTTCCATTCCCCTATGTTTTCTAACTTTGTGTACTACATAATGCTTCCTCCCTCACCCAAACCCATTCTGTTGTCTGTGCACTATACAACATAACTGCCTATTGTTCCCACCAGATGCCATAGCAGGACAAAGTAAAAAAACAACCCAAAACATTATTATGTCTGCAATATAGCCATTTTCCCATTACCGTGTTTATGTATCACCACTGCAACATTAATCATCAACATGCCTTCAAAGTTTAATAAAACAATTGCGTACGGTAGGAGGGAGAGTTCACTATGCCTGACCTCCTCTTCCACCCACTGTGGGCTGAATTCACTATGACTCCATGGCTGTGGCAATTTCCCCCTCCTAGTCAAAACATTATGGATGCTTGTGGTACAGCTGTCAGATCAATGGCGTTCGAAAATGTAAGATGAAAAGACATTTGCATGAAATATACAGCACGGGATAGACAGAGTATTAGCATAGAAAGAAGGAAAGGAGAGAGAGAAAAATGGGGAAGGGGGTAGTGGTTGGGGGGTGGCTGTCCTCTCCGGGAGATGACAGATGATGGCGTATGGGAGCATATGTACAAGCTGGTGCCAAATGGAAATCTTTAAGAAATGTCAAAGGATCTGCGCTCGTGTTGGATTTGAAAGGAAAAGCTGTTGCTATTGTGAATCCAGCCTAGCCCCTAACCCCTCATTTACTACACAGGCCCGCACTACTTAGCCGACTATATAGTGCCTCATTCGCAGAGCGGTTTGGACTCAGATCGCTGTTTTTGGGTGACGTGACTTTGGCGTCTGGCTGAAAAAAACTCTGCTTCTGTAATAATAAATAATGATCAAATTGGACTGGCACACAAGTTTGTATGAACTAGTTATAACCATACAAGTTTTTGTCAAGCTGGATCTCATGTAAACAGACTTTAAACAGAATTATTTGCTTTTTGTCTAAAAAGTGGAAATTATCAATCTTTTAACAGCTCAAACGTTAAGGTAAGCAGGTAAACACAGCTACTTTACACCCTAATGGTTTATTTAATATTGGTTTATTCATAATCAGCATCAACAGTGCGATAAACCAAGGCTTTTATCAGCTTTCATTCAGTTGTGTTGTTGTTTTTTTCCAACTCTCGCAATGCATTTTGGTCTATATTGACTCGTCTAGTAATCAGGGCTGGACAATATGTTTAAAGGTGCATTCTGGGAAATTTTGAGTGCACTTGTTTTTCACTCACTGGACATTTGGACATGGCTAAAAGTGGCATGACACCTATTTAGTGTCCTGTAGTGTGGACATTTGGTCAATTTTTCCTGTGAAAAAAGTCCAAATGGTACTGTGTAACCTCTATGGATATAGATGTGTTTATACAATGGGTCATTTTATCTAAAGCAGTAAAATTTTCATGGCCACAAGTGGGTCCAGGCCTCGTTTGAGTCAGGTTTGTGAAGATGCAAGCTGGATCACAGTAACAACAAATGTTTTTCAAGGATTTTTAGTGCTTAAAAACAATGTTTTTGTGTGTTGAATTGCTGAAAGACAATATTTGCGGATAGTGATGAGATGAATACAGATTTACATATTTGCAGCCCAAGCACTTGGAGAGGTCAGACCCTTGATGAGGAAATGTCTCTGATCATGCAAATACAAAGATACAGCACCAGATCTCAAACTGTGACTCTTTTAATTAATGCTTTAGTTAATTCTAGAATACTATTGTTGGCAAAACGATCCTATCTTGCACGGGAAAAAATGTACCACACTAATAGGAAAAATATATGTAGAACAAAACACAACCCTGATCATCATTGCTTACAGACTGCAATAATTAATTATACAGAAGCGTATTCAATGGTCAATCGATCCCAAAGTTGCCAAAATCTGCAAAACCTGTGAACCAATGCACCTTCTTCTCCTCTTTCAAAACAGCCCCTCTCCACAGCATAGTGTCTTTTCTTTTGTGCCTTGCTCTGGGGAAGGCCTGAAGTATAGTGTGATCCCAGAACAAACATGTTTCTCTGTGTGGACTTAATAACTGTAGACTCCCGTTGGGGCGCACAATAGACTGAATATGGAAGACTATAGGCTTTAGAGTGAAGTTGGAAGCCAGTACTCAGTGACAATATAGTATATCAGTAGCAGTAGTAGCAACAGCAGTAGCAGTAGTAGTGTATATGTGTATGGCTACTTTAAAGTCAGATCATAGGAGTTGTTTTGCCTTTAAAAGTGTACAATGTTCAGAGATTTCAGTGCTCTGCTAATCTCAATTTACTATACAATATTATATATAATTGCATAATCAGTAATACCTGATTCTACAACTGTACAATCTTGGAGTATTGTGATCATTTCTTAGTTAAAGAATTTTTTTTAATTTAAAGTAGCACTACATAATTTCATGGTGGAAGAGCTGCCACTTGTTTATGCATGGAGATTTTATTGGTTTGCTTTGAATGTTCCACAATATGGCATTAAACTCCATGGAAACAAGCAATGATACCCCAAGGTCAAACTGCTGGTTAGATTTGAGGAGAAATAAACCTGCTACAGTAAGAGTGCATGTTTTTCAAGGCCTTTTCAGTTAAGCTTAATGTCATATTGTGGGACATTCAAGGCAAAACAAAAAATCTCCATAGAGAAAAGGGTCACTTTTAAGTTTTTGTGTGTGTGTTCAACTGAGCAACTTCAACTTTTTATTTTTTTGGAAAGTGGGAGACGACTGCATCCATGTACCAACTTTGGTTTAAAGTATCTGCCAATGCCCAGTACCAACCCATATCAGTGCAGCGACTGAAAACAGCATTTATTTCCTTTTAACTAAACTAAAATAAGACCAAACGGATCCAAAAGTTTCATATAGCTGTTACTTATCTCAACAGTACAGAGAGAAGATCTTGGTGTAAATCAAAATCCAAACATAATGAGACATTCTGGATCAACTATGACCAGTAAATTGTCTTATTACATCAATATCCAACCAGAATATTCAACCGGAATATTGTCTAAACTGATATTTGGAAGCCAATATCTGATCCAGCAAATGTTTCAGTATCCCTGCCTTACACTGTCCTTTATGACAAAGCATTTTAAAAGTCCTTGTGGAGGCCTACCTTGAGGTGGAAGGTGTGAAAGTCATGGAGCATCCTCTCTCCTGAGACCTGTGACACAGAGAGGGGAGGAGAGTGAGGAGCAGAGAGGAGGGCGTCAGTCTTCATTAGAAACACACTGCAATTACAAACCAGCACCAATGACAGTGATTGATCAATGAGGAACTCCCCTAATGAAGACAAGGATCCAGGGGCTCTCTGGGCCAAATTGGCAAAAAACTTAGAGTTGGGAATGGTGTCCTCGATTGACCGGAGCGCTAAGAGGATCAACCTGTCTGCAGGGAAAAGTGATCTGCAGTTCAAAGCGGGCACGAAGAAGAAAAAAAAATACTTTAAAGCCTTAAAACTTTCCATATAACAGAGAAAATGATGCCATGGATAACCCTTAAAATGCTTAAATACTTAACACTCTTGGCATGCAACAGACTTGTTTTTCTAAAGCTTATTGTGACTCACTGAGCACAACAGCGACCACCTACCCTATGGAAGTAAAATTCCCTTAAGACTTTCTGGAAAGAAACTAAACAAATACATACAAGTTTAAAAGCAGGAAAGCAAGGCTCAGTAAAACCTGTTTCTGAAACCATTGCTAAGTTGTTTTATTCCTCCAAATCTTCCTTTTGGGCTTAAAACAGCCGGGGATATTAGTTACTACAGAGATGATTACCCTCCATTGTACCTTCGAAGTCTTGATATTAGTATTTTTTCGAAAAGTCTATGGGAAATTTTAATGGAAAATTAACTTTTGAAACTAGAACCTGTTGGGACTGTGAGCTCCACTGGCTAATGTTCCCGCAACCAACTGCGTTTCATTTATTTAGATCAGTCCCTGAGAGCGAAGAATTCTTATGAAAAATACGAACATGAATAGATTATAACCCACGATCTGCAATGCATTTAAAACAGTGTATATAGAGTGAGGGAGCATTTCTTTAAATTCAGATATTCGCCAAAAATAACATATTAACATGCTTCACGTTTTTGTTTTTGATCTGAGTACCCCCTCCCTTCCCTCTCTGCGCCGAATCCTCTTCAGAGCTTTATCACAACTCAATAACTGTGCATCCCTCACTCGTACTGCACTTCGCGTCAGGTTTGTTAAGTTGTTGTCTACAGTTTTATCATCCATTTTTAGATTTTTAAAGAATTGTTGTGTGCGAACACGGACGAAGGCTTGTGGACATAATCTTAACTGTAAGGAGGATTCAAATGGGGCGTGGGAGAGATTGCTAAATTGCTGAAACATGCACGGATGACATAAAACCTCTTCAGGCATTTTTTGATGAGAGAACACCCACTTTAATTTGTACATGCTCTTTCAAGAAGCTGGGTAACTAGGCTCACAAAGAAATCAATACTTTTTGGAGTACTACTGGCTTTCATGGCTAACATTTTGGCACCTATTGCAATTTCAGTCTCGCGTGATTTACAAAGGATCAAATCTGAAAATAATGTATTATTTATATTTATCATTATCTATGAGCTTTCACTCTTTACAGAATTGTATGAAAAGTTCTAATTGTCCATAATCCACTATCTGCAACACATTTAAAACACTATATGTGGTAGAAAGAAGCTGTCAATTCTTTAAATTCAGATGAGTAATAGGATCAAGCTGCTGAAAATTGTGCACTAGATATTCATTTGAAACCTGCTCCTTGGTAGTATTTTACTTCAAAATCAGTGGTAAGCCAGTTTCAAAACATTGCAACATCCATGTTTTGTTGACTAAAATGCATTCAATTCTGTATGGAATTGTGTATCAGAAAATATGGATAAATTGAACAGGCTGTCACGCTTTCCCCCGTTGATCTGAACATGCCGAGTGAGCTGGTATCTTAAAGACAATCTATAGATAACTGCCACTGACATTTCCTGCTTATATGTGAGATTTGTAAGCGAAATATTAACCCAAAGAGCTTTTTATTCCACAAACATGTTGTGTTAGTTTCCTTTGGCACTTTTTACTTTGTTAGGCCAAACAGCGGTGATCTCAAGGGCCCCTTCAACATGACTGCCTGAGCTGGACTGCAGAGAGCCGCCTCATTGTTAATACAGCACCAATGAGGAAATCAGGCCCTGGAGGCAATAGCTTCATATGCCACTGTGTTGAAATTCACTTTCTGATTTCACCCTGTAATGGTGGTGTGAAAAATGTGCTGTGCCTTGTGGGCTGATCTGACAGAAGGGCGGACATGTTTGCTTTCAGTTCTTTTCATGCCGAGTACACAGGTGAGGGCCACAGCCAAAAAACACAAAACCCTACGAGCGACGCAGCCGACTGCTGTTGTAGAGCTGCGGTCTGTCAGGTTCAGGTTTACGTAGCACGTTGAAGGAATTTTAAATCATGATTTTGTAGGTCTGCGGTGGCTAAATGAATGATTGTGATGAAACTGCTGAAATACTTTACGAAAAATATGATTAAACAGGAGGTGTTTTAATTCTGTGGGATATTTACTGCGAACACATAACATATTTAGATCATCATGTTAACTTTTATTGTTTTGAAAAGGCTGTATTTGCCGAAAACAACACAGTTCCACTTGCATTTTTGACACTGAGCCTCCCCCTCCCCTTGCTCTCTGTGTTAAGTCACTCCCCCTACAGAGAGGTGTGAAAATACAATACAATTTCGTATCATTCTTTTGTATATATGGAGAATTGTAAGAAGGATTCAAATAGGAGAGATTTCTGCATGAACAATACCTCTTCAGGCATGTTTTCTTTTTATGAGGGAACACAGTTATTAAAAACAAAACAAAAAAACAATGATTTTCCATAATACCCCATCTTTAATTTGTACATATATCTATCAAGAAGCTAGGCGACTAGTTTCTGGGTTTCAGGGTTGTAATATGTTGACATCTATTGCTATTCCCGGGAAAACAAAGAGCAAAACACTGAGAAATGCAGTTTTATTCCAAATGATAGAAGACCAATCATTCCACATGTGTCACTGGAAAAAAAATGCACTTATCATCCCACTTTTTGTATTAATATTATTCTGTATACTCCGATCTAACCCAAATTGAAACTAGTATGTTCCTGCCATTCTTTCCTTTGGCAAAGTGCTTCTATTTGCCCAAAGTGTGTAATAACAATTTGCGGGAACAATAAAATCTTTCTATGTTTAAACTTGAATCCCTGGATTGTGTTGCACTTGGTTCCCATAGAAACAGAGCCGATCACGCACAAGAGGAAAGCTGGAACTAAGTGTCTTCATGCTGCACAGGTTAGAATATATTGTACTGGACATAATTAGCGGTAATTGGTGCTTCACTGGTGTGTTATGCAGAGACACCAGTGGTATAATAGCGCTGCCATATTTCAGTACTGAGCCGAAGAGAAGCCTGGGGAGATTTACATGTTCAAAATCGCTACGTTTTCTTTCAGTGACTTCAGGGGGGCTTTGGGTTCTCAGACTGGGGTAGGGTACGTCTGAAATGTAAGAGACTCTTAAGGGATATTTCTTTAAGATAAAAGATGTCATTCCGTTTCTGTCATCTGAAAAGTGAATCATCAGCTTCATATAACTGTGCACTCAGTCACTTGCTGTTTTAGCGAATAACTTTTATTTTACTCGCCCTCACAAACTCAATGAACTTTTAGACTTTTAGACTCCTTGCATTTGAGTGAAACATATATAAAAACCTCAAATATTAGTTTCCTTCGTAGTTATTCATTTGTAGTAATGTTTGTCAATGGAATTCTCCTGTTATTTACACTTGAGAAAACTTGATTTAACATCAACTTAAAGTATTATTAGTATTTTTTATTTCATGCACTTGTTACAGTACCGGAGAGGTTCACTATGTAACATTTCTGATGGAAGATTTGCTAACATGCGCCCATTTAGATGCTACTGCTTTGCCTAGAATATTCCATAGCCCATAACAGTAAACAAACAAATGACACCACAAGGCCAAGTTACAGATCTGATCTGTGGAGAGACAAGCGCACTCACACTCAGACTGCATCTTTTTTAAGGTATTTTTGCAATAAAATCACCCATGATAAAAGAAATGCATCCTAGATATGTTCAGTGTATTACAGTAATACACTATTGTGGAACATTCCAGGCAAAGCATCTCCATGGAGACAAGCAAATGGCCATCCAAAAAGAAAATAATGAAACACTGGGTGCCCAGGTGGTAACAGTGTTAAAACACCTCCAACCATAACCTTACACTTGTGTTATTAAAACAAATATTACAAACTATATTTTAAATGTGCACTGGCTTTTATTTAGTGCTTACTCAGCTTTTATTTTGTTTTGTCTTTTCACATTGTTTAATTCAGATGCCTGTCACATAATGTACAAAAAAATAATATCATACAAGTTAAAAGAAAGCAAAAGATTAAAATGGCAATGTTAATATTCGTTTTTTCCCCTCTAAACTATGATTTATTGCCTGTTGGAATCAAATATAATGCTTACTTTTAGAGAAAGAGGTGAACAATATATCTTAAACATATTTATATTACAATTATTCATTCTATAGTTTGTTGGTCATATATAATACGTTATTTAATATCCGGCCCCTGACCAACACTGATTTTATAACTTCGGCCCCTGCTGCAATTGAGTTTTAGGCCCCTGTTCTAAAGCTCTTCAGTAAAGGTTCATTTCTGTCCTGTGAATGTGACTTTTTTAGTATTGACACCTGCTCAAATGAGTATCTAGTTTCGATTCCAGATTTAATAGCGATAAGTGTCTGATTTTCGATACTTTTAATAACGATGAAGACTGCACTTCCTCGAGGCAACATAAAGCGTACAGTGGAAAAGCCTGTCCAATGTGCGTATTGCCTTTCTCTCACTGATGCTGCATATCGAAGCACTTTGCCTGTACCATTTGCTTATGTAACTGTCTTTTCCCATACACCGAGTGCAGACGCAGGTTATATAAGTGAAAGTGAAGTCTTAATTTCTTACTTGACATCTGCTCCAAGCACACAGCGTGACACTCGGCGCTTTTTCAGATGTGACAGAAGATGCAATTAAAATTTTAACACACTAGAATAATCCCAAGTCCTGTGGCACTGACACCTTAGTCAAAACTGATTTCATTGATCCTATTTCTGACGCGCCCAGCTCCTCTCAGCCTGCCTATCCATTTCAGTACAACTTTAGGTCAGATATTAGGCGGTAATGGGTAAGTGGAGATTAAAAGGGATAAACCGCATAAAGAAGACAATTTTATTTAATTTTTTTCTGGTATTTAGTGTTTTAAAGGTTCTGTATGATGCAGAATTGATTCCTTTGAGCTGTTGAGGATGTTAGAAGGCTGTTACTTCATCAAAAACATACCCGGAGTTGTGTTTGGTTTCATTCACAAATATTTGAGTAATCCTGCATTATTTATTGAGGTGTCCAAAGCTCAAAATGCTTCGTTTAACCTTGTAATGTCACAAGTTAACAGCTCATTTTAACTTCAATACACTAGACCTGATTCGCTAGACGATGACCTTCAGCTATTACTTTCTAAAAATTATGAATATTACTTTCACCCTTTGTTCAGATGAAACTACCACAGAAAGTCAACAATATCTTCTAGTGCAGCCAGAAGTGAACTGGTTTAAACAAGGTTAAAACAATATCTGTAGCTTCCAAATTTGGCAATTACAAGACAAGAAAATTTTGAAATGATTGATGGAGTTTGAAATCACAGTGGAGCACTTCCTGTATTACCATTTGCTGAAAACACAAGGGAGAACAGAGGGTTTTCAGTTTGAGAGAAGACCACAGCCTAAATATGTAGGGTTTGTGTGTTAAATATATGAATGAGACAAAACACAACTCCAGGTTTGGTTTAATGAGGAAACAAGTATCAGAAATGTGTGCAATACTGTATAATTCCTTTATTGCTTACAAAGGACATTTCTCAACCTTACGTCTATGACACAGTCTAAATAATTGCAAGTAAAGAACAGGGCTGAGATAGGGAGAACTCAAGCCTTAAAAATATAGTTAATGCAGGATTAAACATGCACAATTCAATCAAAACACAAGCAAAACATGAAGGACAGTCATTATAACATGGTTAAGAGTAAATTCAGCATAATAAGTCTCCTTAAAACAATGGATTAGTGAAGGAAATGGCCATTAGTTTTGCTCTTGAGGTGAACGAGAGGTGGCATTGCGAGTTAAAAGGTTTTGGTGGTTTTAAAGAAAGTCAAAACCTTCTTGCTTTTTGCAGCGTGATAGGGTTAATGTGGTGAATTTATCTGACAAGATTCCGCTGCTGAGGCAATGAAAAGGCAGAAGTAGATTGGTTAGACTGGACAGTGATGGAGGATGGTGCAATCGTACTGTGGAGAAGGTGGAACAGAGCGTTTGGGGTTTGGAGATGTGGACAGACTAATAATAAAGGGTTACTCAAAATGTGTGAATGAAACAAAACGCAACTCCAGGTATATTTTGGTGAGGCAACAGCATTCTGGAGCCCATTTTGTGCAGTATAGGATCTTTAAAGTTAAAATGACAATTCTAAAAACAACACAGTACTGGTTTGCTTTGTCAAATGATGTTATATACAGTATAAGATGAGACTTGTGCTTTGCTATTCTGAGACCTCAAAATCCTGAGTCTCCGTGACAAAAAGAATGCAAAATCAGAATCCTAATTTCGAGCTCCAAAGAATCACACAAATGTTGCCCGACCAGACAGTCCCTTCTACATTCTGGGCCTAGAACTGGAAAATAGAGGGTGAAAATCGGTCTAACTTGAGAAGATCCAACAGTAGCTGCTAATTTGTAGCACGTATCCCTCAAATGTGGAAGACATCTCCTCTCCAAAATTCACGAACAAAATATACACAGCAGAAACTAAAATTTAGCCAAGTTCAGATGACTTAAATTAAGAACGTTTCATCACGATTTGAGTCCATTTCACTTGACAAGTAAAATGATCTACCAATGGAGCAAGACTTTTTGTAGTTAAAATATGAAAATACATCTTCACTTCATTAAAAACAAGAAAAACAACTCTGCGCTAAAATAAGAAACAAAATCTAATGTTTCTTGAATGAAGAAAAACACTCTTATTCCGTTGGTAGATCATTTCACTCGTCAAGTTGTCTCAAATAAAGTAAAATATTCTTAATTTGAGTCATTTTAACTTGCCTAGATATGACTTTTTTCATTGTATAACTTCTTTTCCCTGAGATAAGTAATAGTTTGCTGCTTCAGATGTTGATTCTGCAAAAATCTGCGCCGTTTCTCACTTTCTTTCGGTTTTTATTTATTTATTTTTTATGTTTGAGTTGCCAGATTCGTTCTCGATGCAAATGGACCATATGTCTCTGACTGCTTAAACCGCCTGTCAGTCACGCCCTCTGAAATTGTGGAGACAGGACACAGCTCCAGAACCGCTCATGTTTTTGTCAAAGCGTGTGGTTCTGGCTGGACAGGTAAAAACACAAATGCGTCGTGAGGCTAAACGAACAACCGTCGAGCTTTTAGTTTGAGCACGACATGGTTCGGCAGTTGGCGAAGGTGACATTGGTCTTAGGAACTTTTAGAAGACTCTTATTCTGTAGCAGAGACACGCTAGTCAAATCCACTCTCACTGATTTTGGTGGCGATGAGTTGAAATCTATCCAGACAGAACCAAGACTGGAAAAACAGCTGTCAGTTCTCATTCTATTTAGTTCCAACCTAATAATGCGCATGGGCTATTATGTGACAGTGACCTTTTAGTTCTTTTGAATTCAACTCTTTTCTTCTCTCTCTCTTCTTGACTTCAAGTGAGTGGAGTGAATTTAAAGTCTCTATGACAGGTTTTCAAGTCTTTCTTATTGTTAGTTTGATGAGACACTCTGTTTATCAGCGTTTTACATCAGTTCCCAGTTGACAGTTTCTGAGAATAGTTGAAAAGAAAAGTGCAGGAAGTGAATAGTGAAAACTGAACAGCTTTACCTAGCTACCTTCAACACAGAAAATCACATCCAAAATCCCTGGACAATTTATGCGCAAGGAAAGCATCTTTTTCACAGATTAAACATGGAACATTCAACAAAAATAAATAAAATATAATATAATAAACTGTATTTGTATATTCTAATTTAGCCGAGTTCAGAACCTTGTTTACAGTATGGTTGCCAGATATTAATTATGAAATGACCTCCATCATATCTGCTGCCCATGTCCAACCAGGAAATAATATTCACAGAAATGAGAGAGCCCATATTACACTATTTTCCGATCAATGCTATAATGTTGTAGCCAGACTGGCGCCACCTAGTGCCTCCGCTCAATTTCATTTCTCTCCAGTGACTAGTCAGGAATCGGAATACACTCGGCAGCTTGCAAGAACCCCGGAAGCGAAGAGCTGTGAAGCCATGAGGTCAAACTCAAGCGCCTGCCTGGGTCCTTTTGTGGTACAGCACAACAGTAAACAAAGCGGTCGAGATGGATATAGATGAAGGCATATTTTGTGTTGGCAACGATTCCCGACATAGAGGATTTAAAGCCGGAACAAAGAGAATCTTTGGTGAATTTTATAAAGGGGAAAGATGTTATTGTCTTTCTTCCTACGAGATTTGCTGTTGTGCCAGGAATTACTTGTGCTGCCAATTACTGAGTGTTTTGGTGCATCGCAGCAATTGGTTAAATAAAAAATAAAAAAGTAGCCGCATCCTGTCGAGTGAACGAATCCTAATGCTGCAGCATCAGACGGTTTCCACGCAGTGAAAGCGGCTGATGAACAAACTTGGACATACATTTTGTTTCATTCACACGTTGAACACACAAACTCTGCATATTTGGCCTGAGTTCTTCTGTCAGACTGAAAACACTTGTGTGTCACTTGTGATGTCATGAGTTAATACAGGAAGTGCTCCACTGGGTTTTTAAACTTCATACACCTTCAACAGAATCATTTGGGTGATTTCAGCCCTGGAATTGCTGATCTTTACTGAACTAAAGGTAAAAAGTGAATGTTAACTTGAAAACTACCACTACATGATATCTCGAGGTGAAACAAAGCATTTTGAGTTTTGGAAATGAGTAATGAAGGATTACTCAAACATGTAAATGAAACAAAACACAACTCCGACATGTTTTTGATGAGGTAATATTATAACATGTCTTGACGCTCACAAGAGTCAATTTTACGTAAGAAGGCCCTTTAAACAAGGCCAGGTTTCTGTTCAAGTCTTAAATCAAATAACGTGAACAGTTTTAGTGAAGCGAGTGGTCTAACCTGTCATATACACTTTAATGATTCGCGCTCACCGCTAAATGGGCTACATGGGACAGTCCAACAGTTGAGTGAGAACCACCATTTGGCCGGCGGTTTTGCTAGCCTCAGCACTTAGCGTAGCACGGTTAAACACTCGCCTCTCACCCAGAATGGCCCACGAGAGGGACGCCTGGGGGTGGGATAGAAGGGGGCACGTATAAGCTAAAGTCCTGGGGAATTGCCTGGTCATTCATCACATTAATGAGTCATGTCACTGTATTTACTCAGAGAAAAACGCTTCACCCCTCGGACCATCCGCACTGTCATGATACGGCATTTTCTTAACGCTCGTCAGGGTTAATACAATAGATAAAAAATTAAACGGAAGGGATTTTATGTGCTGGTGGCTGTCTGGTGGTGCGTTTGGGTGTGTTCGTAAATTTTGGCGTCGCTGTGGGAAGGACGCTGAACTAGGGCGCATTCAGAGCCAGTTATTAGCAGTTGGTCAAGCTTTGGGCCAGAGGCGAGTCATTCATCAAATTGGCTGACATCAAATTTAGGTCATGGATAGACTGGGATTTTTTGGATACTTTCAGGGCTCTGGTCGCACACTACATCATCAATAATGTTGTTTCAGTTGTGCCACTGCAGCGCTGCTATGTTTTGGTATTTTATAGTTTGATAGGTAGAGGAAATGAAGACTTTATTTCACTACAAATAAAATGACCTTATTCTGCACGGCTAGCTCAGACGCTTCCAATGCATTCTTTTTTATCGGCTATTAAAACTTCACTACGTAACTTTCTGGTGGAGAGTCTGTCGTCTGCTTGTCTCATGAAAATATTATTGCTTTGCCTCAGAATTAGGTAGCACTCCCTTACAATTACTCACGTTATTTTTACTTAGTAGTAGTAGCTCTTTAAAGAAATTGTACTTTTCTAGCAGCATAATTTTACTCCTACTTAAGTTTTTTATTTTTATTTTTATTGAAGCAACTCTTATTTGAGTAAAGGTTTTAGTTTCTCTTCCCACTGATTGTAAACCCAAGATTACAAGTTAAAAAAGCTTCATGTGGACGATATTAAATGATCAAACAATTGTGTCATGGAGTTAAAAAAAGGTTTCAGAGCCTCCACCAGAAAATGTACTGCGTGACTGCTTATGAACTGAGGTGATAGATTTATTGGACAAATTGATAATTTGCAATCATTGTTTTGGAGATATGCCAAAAAAAAGAAAAGAATATTGAGTATGTTGTCTGCAAAAAGAAGCAGATTCTCTTTTCTTTCTGGGCAACTGCCAAAGTTTTTGAATATCATCAGCTTGATAATTTAATAAAATATCACAATCATTTTTTGTCAGTATCTCTCGTTTATGGTATCTTACAGTTTTTTTTTTTTTTTTTTAAATTTTCGCTTTCCCAGGAACCTTTGAATTTATTTGAACCTTCCTTACGGTTAGCAGTACAATCTTGAGCCTTCATAGATGCCCCCAACTTCACCAATGCCACCGTCAAACTAAAATAATTAACATAAATTACAATTAAAACAATATAATATAAAAGACACAAAATAAACACATTAACAATCACAAAAAACATACCTCGCTGGCTGACCCATATTTTGGAGGTAGAATGACCTTTTAAACATTTTGAACTTTAATTTGCTTAGTTGCCGACACACCACATTTTTTACTTTTACCCAGGCGTGCGTCTCTAACTATGGTCCAGCGGAACAGAACAAACAACAACAGTTCCTACCTGTTGACTACCAAAGTAAAAGCATAACATTTTCTCTACGCACATATTATATATTAATTAAGAATTATTTAAATAAAAGAAAATCAAAATGATGGCAGTAAAACTATCCAATGTTCAACCCACAAGCTGAATATGTTATCTCCTGTGACAACTCCCCAAGTTTCATTAGCAGGATGCACGCTGATTGTGTTGTGCGAACGCTCTGAAGGGGGAGTGACTCAGCACAGAGAGCCACGAAGAGGAGGCTCAGAGCATCACAAAACGAAAGTGAAACTTACAAAACATGTTTTCAGTAAATATAGCATTTTCAAAACAATAAAAGGTGACATGATCTAAATACGTATGTTATGTGTTAGCTTGAAGGAAAATACCCCTCTTCAATTACTTTTTTTTATTTATTTGCTTTTCTTGTTTTGCAAAAATGTTTCTAGATTCAAATCTGTGAACTTACCAAGCGTCCGATCGCATTAAACATATCTTAAATAGTTTTGTATACAGTTTAAACATATAACTGCACGTGACTCCTATATACATTCTTATTGTCTTATCATAATAATTAGACTTCTATATCTCCCCATCACCTCTACCCTCTACCCTCCATTCCCACATGTCAGTGCGTGCTCCTCTGCTCGGCTTACCCCACCAAAATCTCCTGAGCAGACAGCAAGATTTAAATAGGAATGCGAGGATATTGCGAGAGTATATGACATTTTTATTTGCCTGAGAAAGCTAAATCTGTGATATTACCATTTCAGGGGTGAGCAGATTTAAGGCCCGATGGTGTGATAAACTCCGGGACAGGGTGAAATAGATGAATCTGAAGTTATTTACCCTGCTTAATTGGAAATGTCGTTCACAAGGCAGCAAGCTGAGTCTCTTCCCCATCGCATTATCTGTCTGCCCTGATCATTTGTAGGTATTTTATGGAGAACGATGTCCCACGCGTCAACTGCAGCTATTCAATTTATCCCCTCTTGGATTTTTATTAGGTCTAAAAAATACAAATGCTGAGGTGAGGGGAAAAACTTGCATAAGGTCAGCTTGTTAATCACAGAAGCGCGTTACATCGTTCATAAATCTGTGAAAAGATGAGGAGGGAGTCGTATCTTTTAATATTGTGTAAACCGGGGAACTTCTGACAGCCAGCGCGCCGCCTATGATTAATATGCTCTTCGCTCGGGTTTAAAGTTTGCTGGAGTTGTAAGGACTTGCCTTTTAACTTATTCTCAAAAAAAGTTGCGTTTTGACTGTGTTGTATTCTCCAAAGTTATCATTTAAAAGTAACTGATATTCATTCAAATGTTACTTTAAATGGTGCAGATTATACTTCTATGTGTTTTGTGGTGTTGTTTCCTCATCAAAAACATACCCCGAGTTGTGTTTTGTTTCATTCACACATGTTTAACACAGTCATTTGGATCATTTCAGACCTGGAATACCACATCTCTACTGAACTTAAAAAAGTAGCTGTTAACGCATTGTGTTGCATTTTTTTGTATGAAAAGTGCTCTGTAAATAAAGTTTGATTGATTACCTTGAAAACTACAGCTTCATGACATCACAAGGTGGAACAAAGCATTTTGAGCTTTGGAGATATAGACAGACTAATAATACAGGATAATGCAAATGTGTAAATGAAACAAAACACAACTGCAGGTATGTTTTTTATGAGGTAATCAATTTTATGTAAAAAGCAATAACATGTTTATGGAGACAAGCATATGGTGGAAAAAATTCTTAGTGAACTTTTATTGTTGTACAAATTGGCTGTGACTTATGTGGCAGAGTAGTTTACCCATGTTAATGCCCATTATTGTTGGTCTTTGGGCAAGACACTGCATATTGAGGTCATTCGCTTTTAGTCAAGATTTGTATTCTGTATTTACCCAGGCTTTGAACTGGCACAAACAATTTATTTCATTTATTTTCCTATTTCTATAAAACTAAACTTCAAACACTCCTTGGTCTAATCCTTAATTGCACCCTTGGGCGACATTTCTACCTGTTCTCCAGCTCCGGTTCGGGACTCGTCATCCCGGGCCGGCCTGCCTGTTTGTCTGCTCCATGAGTGACACAGCAGCGTCACACACAGGGCTCAGCTGAAGGATATCTCCAGCACCGAGCGGCGTGCACCCGTGGGACCTCGGTGATGTCACAGTGACAGCTCCGGATGGGGAGGCAGGCGGCGGACTTGTGGTGGGACACTGTGCTGCTGTGTAAGAGCGTGAAATGCTCCTGGAAATGTCAAACTCTTGTACAGATCAGGGAGGCCTCTAATAGAATAGAGAGGAGTGGTGGTGTAACATACTGAGAAAGGAGTAGAAGTGGGTTTTTATTCATTTATTCATTTCTTTGCAATCAGTGGTAAAATAAATATTGTTCATTTAGAACTAGACACAAAATCCACCCTTTTCTCTCGCTACCGCTAACTATTTATAGTCATGCTTTGGCAACTTTAATGCAAACTAGGTAAATCTGCAGCTTTCTCAGTTCATGTTCCTGTCAGTGGCTTCTGCATAATGGCTCTATTCATGCTTACGTCACAAACCAGGGAGACGTTTGGAAACATGAGATGACGACTTCTGGTGGGCTCGCGATATTAAGTTAAATTATTAAGGATATTAAGGAAAAAATTGAAAATAGCCCTGTTTTCTTCATCTACATGTCATTGCAGCGTTGCGTTATGTTCGGCGAATTAACAATTACAACCATACTTCAGTTTCTATCATTTCCCCACTAACGCACAACTCTGAGCACAGAGATGAGGGCACCAAACTCAAGTCTTTATTTTACTGCTGATCACATCTACTTCATTGGGTTTTATCTCAGTTGGTCGGTGAGCCCAGTGTCGGTATCCATACTGGAAGTTGTCAACGCATCTTTCCAAACGTCTTCCTGTTTTGTGACGTAAGCATGATTAGATCACACTGTTTACTCCTTATACCTCTATACGCCACCCCTTCTCCCCCTCGCTCTCCCCTTTACTTCTCCATGCCCAGTTTGGCAGCTCTATTTGAAATGTGCTTGTGAGCGGAGTTTAGGTGCTTTGTCTTTGCTCAGTCTTGAACTTAAAGTGCACCAAGGATTTTTTATGTTATTGCCAATAATGCCCTACGATATGACATTAAACTTTGCTACATTGCTAAACTGCTAAATGGAAATGAATGCGTTCTTGCCAGATTTCAATAAAACAGAAAAAAAGGGATTGCTCTTTAAATTATGCGCTGATGTTAAATGCACCATAAGAATGTTTTGAAGTTGAAGTACGACACCATATTGTTTCTGCGCTCTAAAAATACAACCCCCCCACCCAAAAGAACATCTTGTACTGTAAGTGCAGACACATCCTTCCACTAGTATCAAAAACACTTCAGTGATCTAATATCTTATTCATACCAGCATCCTGACAGCACTATAAAAAATAAACAACAACCAGTGCGCTGTTTCAGTCGACAGTTGTCCCAGTTGAAGAAGGCTTTATCTGAGAAAAGAGTGAGCTCACCAGTCATAGTTCTTAAAAATATCCCCAAACCAAAGCTACCGCTGAAGCCATTTTTGTTTTATTTCAGTTTATTGTGCTTGTGTCTCCTGTGGCTGGACATGTGCATTATCCTGCTGTCCATCGCGTCCACAGCCCTATTCAAAGGCTCATTTGCACATCTGTGGAGGTGACAGGAGCCGGCAGGGGCAGACCGGAGCAGGCAGGGGCAGACTGGAGGCGAGAGGTCCCTCAAACACAGTGCACCTCTCACATCTGGCACATCTCTCTCAGACTCTGGCGGTCCATGAATATTGAGACTGTGGTTGCTCCAGTAGACACGATGAAAGGATATTTATTTAAAGGTTCACTATGTAACTTTTCTTCTCCATATTGTTATTGCTTTTTTAAT
Organism: Odontamblyopus rebecca; assembly: GCA_030686955.1. Classification (NCBI taxonomy): domain Eukaryota; kingdom Metazoa; phylum Chordata; class Actinopteri; order Gobiiformes; family Gobiidae; genus Odontamblyopus; species Odontamblyopus rebecca. Next base: position 14,336,791 of record CM060672.1, on the reverse strand, counting down.
GTTCTACTTTATGGCATTTATCTGTCTCCATAGACTTTTATTTTGGACTTCTACTTCTACCAAACATGTAGCTAAGCAGGGCCAGGCCTGGTTAGTACTTGGATGGGAGACCACTGGGAATTCCAGGTGCCACAGTGGGGCGCCAGTCTCAAAAACTGCCATAGTGTTCGTAGGCAAGGCACATCACCCACATTGCCTAGTATGAGTGTGTGTGAGTGATGGTGGTGGTGGTCAGAGGGGCCGATGGTGCAGATTGGAGCCTCACTTCTGTCAGTCTGCCCCAGGGCAGCTGTGGCTACAATAGTAGTTTACCACCACCGGGTCTGGAGTGAATGAACAATGGTCTGTAAAGCGTCTTTGAGTGTCCAGAAAAGCGCTATATAAAACTGATGCATTATTATTATTATTATTATTATTATTATTATTATTATTATTATTATTATTATTATTATTATTATTATTATTATTATGTAAACCCTTAAGCTGCTGTTAAAATAGTGGTGCCTTGAGCAAAGCAGATTCCAGTGCATTTTCCACTGTTGCATCAGAGACCTTTGCTGTCATCAATTCCTCCCCAGTGTAATTGTACATTTGTGGCCAAACTAGCCATGTGGACACGTAAAAAACATATTTAATTTTCATCTTTACATCTACAATGAGTATTTTCAGGGTAAAATGGATGACAGAACAAAACTTTCCAGGCAAAGCCATCACAAGCATTTGGTGGATCCTCCTACAGACAATGCTAATAATATTGCTAATGCCAGAATGATTATGTGAGGCGGTCTGAAGTGAGTTATACACATGTATCAGTCTCAGATGAATCCTCGTGTGCACCACATCAGCAGAACAAGCTGAGAAATCAAACTTTTATTACCTCCAGTTGAGGGAGAAGCACAGACATCGCCCCTGTCCACAAATGCACAAAGCAGTTCCTTCTGCACGTTCTTCTCTCTGCTAAAATAGCTTCAAGTACATCCATTGCTGTTGTCATGTTTGTTTTGGTTCTCTTGGGTGCTTCAACTTTGGCTTTCGCTTGTAGCACAATGCTGCTCTGTGATTGGTCAGAACCACCTGCGGCTGCGTCCAATCCTAACAGCGGGAGACTGTCAACACAGATTCTAATGAATTATCTCAAGACTTCCTCTTGCTGCCCAAAGTTACCTTTAATGTCATTTTTTCTCTCTTGACTTTTATGGTAAGTGGTAAATGTTTGTGTGTGTTTTAAATGTCTCTTTTGTAATTCCTCTCTCCGTTAGCACTTTCCCCTTCTATAAACTCTGTCTTAAACTCAGTGATCGTGAATGTGTCATGCTCCTCACGCCTTGATTGTTTCTGTCTTCTCATGCACATGCACACACACACACACACACACACATGCACACAAAGAGCTCCATGTGTTGCTCAAGGTCCTTTTTAGATACTCCCTTCCCACATCTCCCTGCACAATTAATTTTATCTTTGGGGTATTATCAAGAGGGGGCCTGGCAAAGCAGCATGACAGAAAAACGCTCCAGAAGCCTCAGGCCCAGGGCGGGAATTAATCTGTTTGACAAGATCTCTCACAAACCATTTGCCTGCCTTTCCTTCAGCTCATACTACTACTGCCTCTGCTACTGCCTACTACTGCTACTGCTTCTGCTTCTGCTTCTGCTTCTGCTACTGCCTCTGCTACTGCTTCTGCCTCTGCTTCTGCCTCTGCTTCTGCCTCTGCTTCTGCCTCTGCTACTGCTTCTGCCTCTGCTTCTACCTCTGCTTCTGCCTCTGCTACTGCTACTGCCTACTACTGCTACTGCCTACTACTGCTTCTGCCTCTGCTTCTGCTACTGCTTCTGCCTCTGCTTCTGCTTCTGCCTCTGCTACTGCCTCTGCTACTGCTACTGCCTCTGCTTCTGCTTCTGCCTCTGCTTCTGCCTCTGCTACTGCTTCTGCCTCTGCTTCTGCCTCTGCTTCTGCCTCTGCTACTGCCTCTGCTACTGCTTCTGCCTCTGCTACTGCCTCTGCTACTGCTTCTGCTACTGCTTCTGGTTCTGCTTCTGCCTCTGCCTCTGCTTCTGCCTCTGCTTCTGCCTCTGCTACTGCTTCTGCTTCTGCTTCTGCTTCTGCCTCTGCTACTGCTTCTGCTACTGCTTCTGCTTCTGCCTCTGCCTCTGCCTCTGCTTCTGCCTCTGCTACTGCTTCTGCCTCTGCTTCTGCCTCTGCTTCTGCCTCTGCTACTGCTTCTGCCTCTGCTTCTACCTCTGCTACTGCCTCTGCTACTGCTACTGCCTCTGCTTCTGCTTCTGCCTCTGCTTCTGCCTCTGCTACTGCTTCTGCATCTGCTACTGCTTCTGCCTCTGCTACTGCTTCTGCCTCTGCTACTGCTTCTGCCTCTGCCTCTGCTACTGCTTCTGCCTCTGCCTCTGCCTCTGCTTCTGCCTCTGCTACTGCTTCTGCCTCTGCTTCTGCCTCTGCTACTGCTTCTGCTACTGCCTCTGCTACTGCCTCTGCTTCTGCTTCTGCTTCTGCCTCTGCTTCTGCTTCTGCCTCTGCTACTGCTTCTGCTACTGCTACTACCGCTACTACTGCCTCTGTGTGTGTGAAGCTCTAAGCATGTTTCATATACAGTAGAATGCACAGAATGGACTGAATGTGAGAGCAAAACAGTGGTGATGGTTTGAAATGCAAAATAACATCTGAAAATGCTGGGATGATCAGCGAAAGTGGTCTATATTCGGCATTTCATGCTTTTTGACGGTGTATTAAACTTTAACCTGCACTGATTGAAAATAGCTTAATAATAGAACCAGGTCCTTTACTTTCTGTTCAAAACTCCAGAACAAATTGGCCTCTTCATAGTGAGATTTCACTTAAATGACTTTGACTTTCTGAACATGTACGATTGACTGTCTGAGTTTTTGAATAATCACAAGGAAGAACAGTGGGTGGAGATGGGGGCTAGATGAAAACCAACATCAGGTGAATGCAGGACAAATATTAGTGAAACATCAATGAAAGGACAGTTGTAAGCTAATGATGAGGACAGCTAAGTTAAATTTGGATAATATGCTCCCACTGATCCAAATATTTGATCCACTATAGTATAAATAGTTAATATAAATGTAAAAAAAAGATTTACTGATCGTAGATAGATAGAATAGATACTGTAAGTGGTTAAATTCCAGTAACTTGTTGTACTTTTTGTGCCCTTAGGCAAGGCAGTTCCCACTACTTGCGTGGGTTGATGTATTTTTTAATGTATTTATTCTAATTTGTAGTCAGAAAAGCTGTTGGTGCAGACTATTGCATGTACCTGTCTATCCCAGGGCAGCTGTCAGTGTGAATGTATGTAGTATTTAAATCAGATACATTCACTACTCATAATTCTGAAAATGATTCCCTGATAGCGAGTTACACTTTCTCCTATAATTTAAACTCAGGCCGCACATTCTTTTTACATTCTGTTATTGATAAATGCATTGGAACAAATATTCTGACAATATATTTATCAGTGATCAAACATTCCTGTTGACTCCGGCCGACACATCCACATCCACGGTCTCCCACAAAGAACTATCACCTCAGCTTCTTAAACACAGTGAACCTCTTTCGATCGTCAAACCCACAACTATCGACATCAGCCAACGTTTGATGCATTATCCGGGATGCAGAAAATTAATCAAAGTAATGATTGAATAATTATCTCAAGTGCAATTAATTAAACATGCCAATGAAGTCATCTTGAACAGATGTCCCGGCTTCAGCACTTAATCACTCATGAGATTTCCCCGGCACAAACCGACGAAGCCCAATGCATGCAATAATCTTCGCAAAGAGCATTGTTTACAAACAGTAATTAATATCATGGCGTGTATTAGCGGGCTAAGTGACTGCGCCGCTCTGCTGTAATTGTACCAGAGAGAGAGAGAGACCAGATACAAGCTCATGGAAGACAGTTCTACTAAGCATTCGCTCCATACATTTGTCTTATCTAATTGGACAGTTTTATTCTGGGTCTAATGTACACATCTGCACATCTTTTATCATCATGAACTGCTAATAATGTTCTGACTCAGGAATTGGGTTTGCATTACCCAGAAGTTTGTGGTTCAAACTGCAACAACAAAGTTAATTCGGTGAAGAAATGATGTAACGCTAATAAGACTCCAGAAGTTGACCTTTAGAATATAAAAAACATGGGGTATGAATTCAAAGATCTACCCACTGAGCTACTGGGCGACAGAAGCTCGGTAAAGCCTTTGTCCACTGATCTGAAGGTTGGCGGTTCGAATCCCGCTCTTGACTTGAATAACATTGGTTGAGCAGTCAGGTGGTGGTGTGACTCCAGCTCCCACAGATGAATGCTGTCGTTGTGTCCTTGGGCAAGACACTTAACCCACCTCGCCCCTAGTATCTGTGTACACTGGTGTATGAATGTGTGTGTGTGAATGGGTGAGAAGTTCCTTGTTGTAAAGTGCCTTGAATGTAGAAAAGCGCTATATAAAAATGTGCACATTTACCATTTGTGACTAAGATCCTATATATTACGTAAACTTGACTCTTGAGAGCTTTAAAGGTGCACTGCCTAACATTTCTAGCAGAGGGTGCTCCACCAGCTTATCTCCATGGAAATGTTATTGTTTTGTCTAAAACAGGGGTCTCAAACTCAACTAGAGCAGGAGCTGAAGTTAATTCTTTGCAGAAGTAAAGAAAAAAACAAACAATTACAACCAGGTTGTGTGTACATAACTTTGGATCAAATGTTACACATATTCAGATAAAAAAGTATTGCCTCGTCTGCAATGTGCCTTTTGCTGTTTAAGAGATAAAAACTTTAACCTTGCTATTTCCCAACTCTACTTTTTGTGACTTGCAGGATGAAGTAATTTTTGGGCATCACATATAGGGCTTTCATGGTCTACAGAGCCTGACAGTCAGAGAGGACTCCAGGAAATAGTCTGTCTCTATCTGGGGCAGTCTAACGTCTGGAGAAGCAATGAAGACTGACAACAAGTGTCAATCCACTCCCTTCGGCGCACAATCTCAAATTGAAGTAATAATATAAATATGGTAGGATTAGGCTAGTTCAAAGTACTACATACCGTAGTACTTAACTTCACAGACGACTTGCAACAATTATTCGCAATTCTGTAATTATATGCACTTATTAAAGCCTGTATGAAATGGCTCAATTGTTATTATAATGTTGAGTCACTGTAGGATTGTGAATATAAAAGAAGTAATTAACATATTCATTATGGTTTTACTTATCTTCCATAGTACTGTATATTTCAAGGGAGGTACCAATGGAATGAAACACCATATTAATTAAAATAAGTAGCTTCTTTCTGTACAAATTAGCAAGTGTAATGACAAGAAGTGCCTCAAAGGAAACAGGTAAGGCTTTGTAAAGGTAAAACGTTTTAATTAGGAATTGCATTGTACCACTGTGAATGGGCTGTTTGCGCAGTGTTTAAATACAAGCCTCAGTGGAGTTACTCTGATCACTCTGAAATATTTGTTCACAAAAATGAAACTAAATATAATTACTCCAACTCATTATGTAGCACTTGCAGCATTTAACTATACTGAAAAGCAAGGATTTTTCTAAACATTCAGATGAAAGTGCACTTTTGTTTCACATTTTTTATGAAAGAAAAGCAATTATATGAATATAGTCTTAAGACCACAGTCGAAATAGCCGGATATTTGAATATTGAAGACAACCACCAGACACATCGGGACTTAGTTTAATTGTCTGTGTCAGCTGTTTGTAAATCCTTTTGTAGAGAAAAACCCAGAAGCTCTTCAAATGTACAATTTAACATCTCCTACAGTGGAGGTCACGCATCAATGTGTTTCCCCCTACTTTTTAAACATTAGGAAAGCCCCACAAAGCTAACACTTTCTATTTTGTCTACCATGGTGCCCAAATGAGGATGAATTTAAAATAATTTCTTACTTTTAAAGGTCCCGTATCACTCGGTATTGACTCTTGTGAGATTTAAGCCATGTTTGAATGTTTTTACCTCATCCAAAACAAACCTGGAGTTGTGTTTTTTTCTTTTCTTCATTCACACATGTTTGAGTAACTCTGGTTTGTTAGTCTGTCTACATCTCTAAAGGTCAAAATACTTTTTCTGCCTTGTGATGTCATAAAGTGGTAGTTTTTAAGTTAATAGCTGCCTTTTAACTTGAATTCCAGGGCTGAAATCATCCAAATGATTCTAGTGAAGATGTATGGAGTTTAAAGACACAGTGGAGCACTTCCTGTATTACCTGTATTACATGACATCACAAGGTGGAACAGAGTGTTTTCTGTGTGAGAGATGAACTCAGCCTAAAAATGCAGGATTTGTGTGTTAAACATGTGTGAATGAAGCAAAACATTATAACATTGATCATAAAATAGTGTAATAAGCATCCATTAATATTGATATTCACCTGAATTTAGCATGAAAATACAGAAATATAATTCTATCATCTGAAGTCACCCTGTGACTGAGGGAGTAGACAGAACGTAGTCACAGAAATAGGTGGGCACATGATTGAATATGTCAGTACTGTCTTGAGTCATTATAATGAATGGGTGCAATCAAAACCATATTTGTGCCATGTTTCATTTGTTACTGTTGGATTATTTGTTGTCAGAAATTCTAACTGGAATCGGCCTATGCATTTACATATGCACACTCACACATTTGAGCATTATGTAGCAGTAAGGATGTTTTTGTGTTCTTTTTATCGTCTCTCAGCGTGGCCAACAATACCATCGCTATTGTTCTTTTTAACTCCGCTGTTTCCTGCTGCCTTCGCTGTAATTGAAGTGCATTACCACAAAATGGCTTCACCTCTGCTCACTCACATCCCGATCCACTGTCAGCCTGCCACCACAGCTTAATGTATTTTGTTAACAGAAAGTCCAAGGTGAGGAGGTTAATATGAGGCGGGGAGTCCAATTCTCTATGCTATTGTAGCCCCAGCTGCTTGGAGTTCTATTACGATTGTGCTCGGCCTTTTGATCACACACTCTTTCAGATTGTGAAGCGGTCCCGGTAATTCCTTAACTATGTTACATCAATATGTTTTTCTATCATTATTTATTTGCTTGACATATGAACTCAGGAAGATAATAAATGAAACCCAGTCCATTGTAAAGCCACGCATGCATCTTCCTGTTTGGAAAGCATTAGCATTTGAGACAGCACAATAATGATTATGAAGTCATTTTATCAATCCATAAGAGTCATGCTAAAATGTACCTGTAGATTTATATTTTTTTTCTTACATTTTTTACATACTTTTTGCATCATATTTATTATTGTTTTTGTAGATTTTTTTTTACATTTGTATCATATTTATTATTTATTATTATTATTATTATTATTATTATTATTATTATTATTATTATTATTTATTTATTTATTTTTTTATTTCTGCTTTCTTTAAGCAATCATAGGATTACTTGTATTTCTACCTTATATTTTATCTTTTCATTTTCAGATTACACTTTTGTACCTTCAAAACAGTTCAATATTTATTTGGAGTGGATATCTTTCCCACTTCTTGAAGTTAATACCTCTAAAATATAATTTATACAATTACTCTGCTTAAGGTGATTCTGGGGCCTCCTTTTACAAACCACATGGGGCCCCCTGCTTTTCTTTTTTTCTTCACTTTACGGCCCTGCTATTGTATATTTTCCTTTTTCTTCTCCCTTCGGTGTACAAGTTACTGCCAAACCATCCTTCCCCTGAACCTACAGACCATGAAATTAAGTTAAGACGTTGGGCTGGTGAATGACACAGGTGTGGATACAAATGAGAACATCCGAACGATCCAAGACAGCTCCGCACTGTTGTGGCTTATACACCTTCAAAATGATATTCACAGTTTCCACCTTGCTTTCATTTAGCCCACTTTCCCCTGGCCCGTTGTGTATTAGCGGTCAGGACAGGGCATTAGCATACGCACTAGGGAAGTGGGCGAAAAGGATATTAGCTGCTGTGTCATATTCCAAATCTCATTTCCCATACAAACTTAAAAGTCGGTGGAGCTTGTCTGCGCTCCGTGTCTCTCCCTATTTTTCCTTTTCATTCAATATTTAAATGATTCGCTTGCTTCCCTTTAATGTTTTTTCTCTTTAGAGATTGAGCAAGTGACAAGGGCAGTGAATGGGACTTCTTTGTGTTAATGTTAATATACCGAGGCAACAGGGGAATTACTGTTTCGTCTGTGAATAAAATCAGATTCAAGAAGAGGATAAAGTACGGTATTGGCTCAATATTGGTTTGGTATTCATGGGAGCTAATTGAAGTGCTAAGTGGTTATACTTGGAGTGTTTGTTATTCATAAAAGTATTCGTACTTCAAGCAACATATTGTGAGTTTATATTATGATTTTTTGGAGTTGTTCAGTTACAAACTATACCATATGCATATTAGTCGAGTAAAAAACAAAAACAACAAAAAAGAAAACAACCCTTAGAATGGTTTTATTGTACTGAAAGCCATACATCCTTACTCTGAGCAGGCTTGCATCTCCACAAACCTGACTCTTATTTGGGCTGGTGACCTGCAGGAGCCACCACCTGCTTGTTATTCCTTAGGTTATAATATTAGAGCATGAAATGTATCCATGAACAAAATATGATTTTGACATTTTGTTTCTTTGGAGTCAGGCAGGTCACATGTCACCTCCAGAAAGTTTGCTGTGTTTTTATTATTTATTTGTTTGTTTAACCAGGAAAAAGAATCCCATTAAGACCAAAAACCTCTTCTTTTCTCGTTTAACACGTAGCTACAACATGTACACAAACAACAGTAAAACTCCATGGATCACAGATTTGGAAAAATAAGTCACAACATTACTGAAACAGTCTCTGATGTTTTAAAGTATTTAAAGACAAGGCTCAGTGAAGTCATTTAAAGAGCTGCTTGAAATGTATTTAGAGTACACAGTTACATACTGTAAAAGACCAAATAAGAAGCAGGTTCCAATTAAACGCAGAGTCTAATGTACGAGCTGGAAGACAGAAGTCGTGCTGCACCAACAGGACGCAGGACTGATGCTCGCGTGGCTCTACAGAAACCAAACTTTAAACCACATGAATAATTTACCTCAGTGCTTTCAAATGTGGGGAAACTCCACTCCGTAGATATTTTGTTGTAACATTTAGCGTTTCCCACATTCCCACAAACCAAGTTGCTTCATGTGGTGCTTATTATTAATACTAATAATAAGATAATAATGATAAGAATAGAAACACTTTTTGATTTTCCTAGCCTCAACTATAAACACATTTAGTCTTATACTAGAGGATTTTTTGCTGCGTTACCACCAACATTGTGCTGATTTGGGGTGTTCACTGTTCAATAATGTTGAGTTAATAAGGATATTACTACATTTTCTGAGCTAACAACAGTTTTGGGTAGGTGTGACCATAGTATATCATACTGGTAAACTGCAGATATCGCCGACTGTCTGGACAGGAGGAGCGGGAGCACTCAGTGCGTGTGCAGGTATCAGTGAGGAATTAACGTTTGTGAGTCACCAGAATATTTCAATCATTTTCGGATCAGTTACACTAAAGATGCCGAATACACATTTTTTGTAATTTCTAATAATAATACATGTACATTGGGGATGTACTTGCAATGATGTATATAAAACCTCAGCCAGGCCTAAGTGACAGACACGTGCATGTGCATGTGTAGTGTAATGTTTTACAGATGAGTTACGAGGATATATGATTCTAATTCTTCTGTAAGTAACACGTAAAACCTGTACATCCACGGTAAACCTCCACAGAGGCGCCTGCAGGTTTACACGTGTACACACTGTGTACCTTCACTGTCACCATGGAATCTATGTAAATGTCCCAGGTTAGACATAGACGAGTGACCAAACTGTTCACCAAACTCTTTCTGACACTGCAGTGGGTCGACCCATAACTGGGTCTGATGACTCAGTGAGAAGAGGCAAAGCAGGTGAGTCGGGTCCCATCATAGCCTTGTCTAAAGCATGTTCTGTATCTCTGCTTAACAAACAAGGGCTTGAAAACATGGTTTTGAAAATGTCGGACCAGTGCAAGTGAATGCACGTCTCTCTCTTTCTCTCTCTCTTTTTGTTTCTCTCTCTCTTTCTTCTCTCTCTCTTTTCTTTTCTTTCTCTCTCTCGGAATCCATTTGTGGCACTTGGTTTCCATTATGTGGCACAGCGCCACATACTGGTCTTTGTGTGGAAAACACTGACGTTTCAAATGAACTCGCCTACGTCTGTATAGAAAGTCGCCTAAATTATAGTCATACTGGTTAAAAGAATTTGAGTACCAGATTTTCCTAGTTTTGCTGAGCCAGATTTTTGTGAGGAAGGAATGAATCGCCTGCCCCAAACTGCCGCCTGCTCTCAAATAAAGGCTGGGTCTGTTAGGTCACTGAAACAAATAAATGCCCGGCTCTTATTTGGAATTTTAGTTTAGCAGTAATTATGAAGTGATTATGTTACAGTTCTCATTCAGTGGTGCCATAAAGATTCCCTCCATACTATAACCATAAAAAGTGGCTTTTATAATAGAGTCATAAAGAGTTGTATAAAACATTATGGCTAAAAATGATATTTACTTAAGAGACTAGACACAGCTGTCACCTTATTGTTTGACCTATAAACTACATTGTAAAGCTAGTTTAGGCTGAATGCTAATGCTTTTGCAAGTGGATTGCAGGTCCTGGAAGACTCGGCCAAATGCAGTTTTGCACAGGCAACTCAATAAAGGCAGTAGTGATAGTGATTTAGAACGAGCGGAGCTAAAAAGCACTCATGGCAAACATCCAATCAATCTACGTTTTGGAGCTATACTGGCTTTTATTCAACTTCCAACCTAATTTGCTGTCCCTGAAATCCAGATAAAGTGTTTGACAAGTCCAAACTAAGCTGCAATCCGTCACTACATCCTGACTGACTCCTCCATGCACGTATCGACTATTGGCTTTTCAATAATAAGTATTGACCTATGGCACAGTGGGGGGGACCTGCTGAAATCTGCTGCTTTATACAGAAAGTTCTCGATACAAAAGACCGCAAAGCACTTAAAGTGGAATAAAAAAGGTAAGATACTTGATCGTCCGCATCTGATTATGATGGATAGGCTCAGCGGGCCACGTGGGGAGCATCAAAGGAATGATTCTGCCAACTAATGATCCTTCTACATTGTGAATTATGTTTGACCTGGGTTTCCGAGGTAACCTGACACAGGGAATCAAAGGAGGAAAGTGTGAGGGGAATATCGTCATCCGAGATCACCCGTAACACTGTGACTATGAGGTTTGAGTATGAAGGAACAGTATGTGAACTCGGATATAGGACTAGAATATTCTTCAGCACATTTCATTGTCTTGATTCTCCATATAAACATGGGACTAGTTCATCTTTGTTTAGTGCTCTGACAAAAATGATAAATACTGATACTTTTGGAGATGTTTGTCTTGTCTTCTTAAGATGATCACTTAAAGAGCCCCTTAAGAGTCTATTTTCTGATCTATGTTATGTTGTTTCCTTGTTGTGTAACGCAAGTTGTTTTCCACTGTTTTTTTTTACATAGAAGATAATTTGTTCCATTAGATTTTCAATTTTAAATACACTTTGAATGTTTTAAACTCTGAATAAAAGAAGTTTGAATTATTTTAGTTGCTGAAATTTGAAGTATACTTTTTCAGTATGTTTCAAATACAAGATAAAAATTTCACCTTTGAAGGATTCAGCAGTCAAAATGCAGAGTGAAAATTTCTGACAAGGCAGAAGCAATCGATCCTGTGAGTGAGTAGGACAGAGGCCGATTCCTATTGACCGTTTTCATCTGTGGGCGGGGTTTACACTTAAGAAATTAAAGAGACGAAGTTTCAATGAGGCTAATTCTGAAAAATCAGATCAGTTCACTGCAACATTTCCTGTTTGTTACTAAAGTAGATCGAATCACTTTGGATCCATTGCTTCTGCCTTGGCATTTTGGATCTTTCCTGCTAATTTTTTTCACTGCAAATTTTACACTCTCACTTTTTCACACTTGAATTTGAGGGGACTGAAAATATTTGTTGTGAATTTATTTTTATTTTTTTTTATTTTAAACACTTAGAAAATGCACATTCAAAATTTCAGGCAAAAAATCGTAATAAAAATAATTCAAACATGTTCAGAGTTAAAAAATTCAAAGTGAGAAATTTAACAGCATTTAAAATTGAAAATCTGATGAAGCGAATTATCTTCCATATTTTTAAGCTCCATACAACTTCAGTAGAGGATCATTTCCACCCTGGGATTGTGAGTCTCTACTGAACAAAAGGTAAAAGGAGCTGTTAACTTGAAAACTACTGTCTCATGACATCACAAGGTGGAACAGAGCATTTTGAGCATTGGAAGCATAGACAGACTAATAATAAAGGATTACTCAAACATGTATAAAGGAAACAGAACACAATTTCAGGTCTGTTTTTGAGGAGGTAACAACGTTCTAAGTCGGCTTAAAGCTCCCGAGAGTCAGTTTTGCGTAATATAGGACCTATAATATAGGACCTTTAAGCCTGATATTTCTGTCTTCCAAATTGAATTCTCCACATATGGTACACTGACATTTAATGAGCGTTAAAACAGATTATAATGTTCCTCATTCATATGTGTTAAATGCCAAAACTCAGCCCACTGCTTTTCCATTTACCTTTACAACAAAACATGTCTTGCAGATGTCATACAGTTAATTGTTAATTGTTGTTAGTCTTTTTAAATGGATTCACTCTATTTAAAAATGTTGAATTATTATTATTATTATTATTATTATTATTATTATTATTATTATTATTATTATTATTATCATCATCATCATTATTATTATTGTTATCATTATTATTATTTACTATAATACTACTATACAACTATTATTTGCATGTTTCTATACATACACATTATATTAGAGTCAAATGCCAATGAGTCAATGGCCAAAACTTTACATACAATTTCTTTTGTATGGTAAAAAGTACTGACTTACTATTTCATATTTGAACTACGCAGTCTCACATGTAACTTGACCTGCCGGTTGTCGTAATGTTACAACACATATCAATCTCAGGCGGCCTCTTTTTCAATTCATAAAAGTAATTAATTTTCTTATTTCTCAGTAGCGATAATAGAATGACACGAGCAGTTAGCGCGGAGAGCAGAGTGGAAATCAGCTTGTTTTGCGATGTCAACTACTTGCCTCCGCACATACAATATAATATGGGGAGCACTCACGGGATACAGCGGGTCAAGTGGTTTTCAGTGTTCAGCTCTGAAAAACCCCTGACGCCAGCTAATATTTCCTGATGTGTTCTTTTTATTTGCATACTGGATGCTGCCTCAGCCCGCTCCATTGTCACAGACTTGAATGTCAACACTATTATTGGCGCAGGTGGATGCTTGTTTTTTTTTCTTCCCTCCCTCTCTCTCCCTCTCTTCGCCTCTCTTTCTATCCATTGGTGTCCCGTCTCTGCTTCCCTTTGTGTTCCTAGCCTCTCCGCTCTTTTGTTTAACAGCTATCATTATGTCCCTGCCAAATGGAATCCACTTTTTCGTATTTCTTTTACCCTTTGTGGCGTGTCTATTTTTCCAAACTTGACACTCAACCACTCTAATGTTCCAAATGCTTCTTCTTGCCGTCTTCGCTCGCTCTATCTCTATCTTTCTCCCATTGTTTACCACCCAGACCCTGGCAGTGGGACTTCAGAGTGGACACTCTAAAATGCTCCAGCATGTCCGTATTACGAGTAAACATTGTTGTGAAGATAGCCAAAATTCACCCTCTTTTTGCTGAAAGTGGAGGCAAAGGCCCAACTGAGTGACCGCAGCTTGAGTTTGTTGGTTGTTTTGTACAGCGCTTCAACATAACTTTACTTTTTGTCTTCAGTCATATAAACAAATGTACTAGTGCTACTGCAGTCATAGTTTAAAGGTCCTATAGTATGGAAAATGTTGTATATTGTGCACTTTAAGATGGGTTATGTTTATTCTTCTGGTTTGTTTTATTCACACATGTTTGAGTGATTATTTATTATAGTCTGTCAAAATGCTCTGTTCCACCTTGTGATGTCATGAAGCAGTATTTTTCAAGTTAACAGCTCCTTTTACCTTTTGTTCAATAGAGACTGGAAATTCCAGTGCTGAAATGATCCAAATTATTCTAGTGGAGGTGTATAGAGTTTAAAAACACAGTGGAGCACGCCCTGTGTTACCACACAAGATGGAACAGAGTGTTTTGTGTTTGAGAGAAGAACTCTGCCTAAATATGCAGGATTTATGTCTTAAATGTGTGAATGAAACACAGCGTATGTTTCTGATGAAGAAACATTATACATAGATCAGAAAACAACATGGGCATAAGTATCAGTCGATATGAATAAGGGGAGAGGTTTTATTCTCCAGATTATGGGAATAAAACTATTTCAGTATTTTTTTAAATTTTCCCTGTTCATTGGTTGAAGAGCGCATAATAATACTAAATAATAAACCAGTGCCTTTTAAGACATCCAAAGTGCTTTACATAAATACATCTGGGCAAGGCGGATGAAGTGACTTGCCAAAGGACACAACAGCAGTAATGGAAGATGAAAATCAAATGGTCACATTGGCAAATGGTCACATTTTTATACAGCACGTTTCTACCCTTGAGGCACTCAAAGCACTTTACATCAAGAAACCCCTCACCCATTCATACACATTCACACACATTCACACACCAGTGTGATTTGACACTGGGGGCGAAGTGGGTTAAGTGTCTTGCCCAAGGACACAATGACAGTATTCATCTGTGGGAGCTGGAATCACACCACCAACCTGTGGGCCAATGTTGTTTATGTCGACAGTGTGTCCCTTTATTGTCATATTTACTTTAAATTGTAATGGCTTATGTTCTAATCAATTCCAAATTTTATTATATTTTTCTTTCATTTTGTTCAATTAAATTATATGTATCATAACAACAGTAACACTGTAGTATAAAAAGAAATAATATACTTTCCATTCCCTAAAAGTACATCCATATGTACTTATTGTCTTGTGTTAAATACCATGAAAAAAAGTTTTATTCTTGTTCAAGCTGCATGTTTTTATTGTGAATTCTGAGTGAACACATCTCAGGTGCTCTGTCCTTTTTGCCCTTGCCTTTTGCCATGAGTCCGATAGAGTCATTTATTAACCCGTTTATGCCGTAATGAATTTTTCATCATCAAGACAAGCCCTCCTTAAGGACATACATTTGGGAATTAAGTGATTTGATTTAGTTTAAAATATAATTTACACTGCCAGAACTGTTAGCTCTGCAAACACTACACCAACCAAACATGGCCTGAATAATGATCAGTTTGAGGCTAAATTTGATGACGGTAGCATAGTTTTTGTTTTAATTAGCATTATTAATAACAGCAAAAGCCTTCCCCATGCTATCAAACAAGTGTACACTTCTTATGAATAACCTTTACATTATTTGACACTGGAAATTCATTTGCAGATTTGTATTTACATAATGAACAGGGCTTTTTGTGCTGGTGTGGTTAATTATGCAAATGGAAGAATTATAGATGTGTTTTAAGATTTGCCAGCAACTGTAAGGAGGGAACGCTTGATGAACTGAGGAACACATTCAGAAAGCATTGTTGTCTGTAATTTCAGACTCTGAATACACTTCTAATGGACTTTATACATCCAGGTGTAATTGATATGGGCTAAGATAAAGGTCCTATATTACACTCCATTTTCCTTGGGAGTTTTAAGCTATGTTAGAAGTGATGTTACCTCCTCAAAACAGGGATACAACGATAAGGTTTTCCCGCAATTCGATACATATCTCAATACATGGGTCACAATATCGTTTTGATTTCGATCCATTTTACGACATAAAAAAACTCATGTCATTTTTTTCTGCTAAAGAGTATAATACACTATGATGTTAATGAAACAATACATACATTACATACAATACATGAAGTACTACTAGTGTACAGCTGTAGTTCATATGTGTGTTTACAGTTTTAGTTCTTTTGATTCAATGATTCACAGCTCAGAATTTGATATTTTATAATAAAGCCAGTCTACTCTTTATATAGAGTGGTAGAGGAGCAACACTATCAGACTTTTCCTTCTTTGATGATGATGAGTTTATGAGTTCTTTTCCTCCTCACTGGGTGCACAGGCCTGATGCCTGTGTCCACACTGCTCTGCCTCCTCCAGTAGTGACTGACAGTAGCTCTTCCCACAGTCAGTCACTCCTACTATAGTCTGTGCTCTTCTGAGACACACTGCGCTCTCCCATCCTCTTTCTGGGTGCTCAAACGATATTATATTCCATAGAAATGTCTCAACAGACCGTTTTCTGACAAAAACTTATGAGACAGAATCTGAGAAATAGATTGCGTTTATCATAAGTAGCATCGCATGTACATATATGAGCGCATTTGATTAAAGCCGATTTAAAACCAAAAGCGATTCTAAAGTATTTAAAAGTGAATATCTTTGACATTCCTGAGTCTATTAGTGTAAAATGAAAAGTAAATAAAAAGTAAAATCCACCTCTGTGAGAATATTTCAGACCAAAATAAATGACAACACAGTGCACAGGGAGGGACATGTGCTTATCGACATGTGTATCGAACAAACATATGTATCGAATCATGAGACCAGTATAGAGTTATTCGATATTATATTGAATATCGTTGCAACCCTACCTAAAACCATACCTTGTGTGTTTTGTTTCATTCACACGTTTGAGTAAACCTTTATTATTAGTCTACATCTCCAAAGCTCAAAATGCTCTGTTGTACCTTGTGATGTCATGAAGCTGTAGTTTTCAAATGAGCTTTTAACTATTATTCAGTAGAAATGGGAGTTCCCAGGTCTGAAATTCTCCAAGTGATTATAGTGACATGACTCCAGGTATGTTTGTGATGAGGAAAGATGAAAACCTAGATCAGAAAGTAGCGTAATACCTGCCCTTTAAAAGTGTGGACACATAAAATCCGATCCACCTGAGTAGCTTTTCAGGTTGGCACTGTGACTCCAGCATATCCCAATCTAGAACTCTCCGAGGCTCGCTGAAAAAAAGATGGAATTAATTTTGGCACAGCTAAGCATTTTAATATGGTTGTCACTAATATCATTCATATTGGCAAAATTTCCAGTTCACTGACTGAATATTCTCATATCCGGAAGGAGCGGAGGAGCGGCTCTTTTCCTCCCAAAGAAGCAACAGCAATATTGCACGTCTTTTGAGTTTATGCAAAACACCTCCCAGACCTCCTCAAACCCTCTCTGTAGAAGCGCCGTGGCAAATATTATTAAATGCTTTGGTAATGCTGCATCATAGGTACACAGGCACACACACACACACACACACACACACACACACACACACAGTCCACTCCCTGCAGTCGCCCTGAGTGAACCGGTGTTTTACATGGGAACTGTACATGGATGTGTGTTGGGAAGGGTTAATTTCACCCATATATGAAGAAGGGAGGGATAAGAAGAGAGAGAGAAAAGGTGGGAGATAGAAATAGAGCAGAAGAGAGAGCAAAAAAGAGAGATAAAAACAGAGAGACAGAGTGGTAGAGGAAGACAGAGAGGGTGAGAGAGAGAGACGGGGGAGGGAGAAGGAGGGAGAAAGGATGAGAGAGAGAGACAGAGAGTGAGAGAGTAAGAGAGGGAGGGAGAGAGAGAGAGCGAGAGAGAAACAGAGGGTGACAGAGAGAGAGGAAGGGAAAGAGAGGGTGAGAGAGAGAGCAAGAGAGAAACAGAGAGGGTGAGAGAGTAAGAGAGGGGGAGAGAGAGAGGGGGTGAGAGAGAGAGAAACGAGACAGGGAGGGCGAGAGAGAAACGGAGAGAGCAAGAGAGAAACAGAGGGCGAGAGAGAGACAGAGATAGATAGAAATCAGAGATAGAGAGTGAGAGAGAAACAGCGAGGGCAAGAGAGAGAGACAGAGAGAAGGAGAGAGAACAGAGAGAAGGAGAGAGAGACAGAGAGAGGGAGAGAGACAGAGAGGGAAACAGAGAAAGACATGGAGAGAGAGAGAGACAGAGAGGGAGACAGAGAAAGACATGGAGAGGGAGACAGAGAAAGACATGGAGATAGAGACAGAGAGGGAGAGGGGGGGCAGTGATTAGGATAGGGCTAAGTGAACTGAAAAATAGACAGTGGAGAGAGAGAGAGTGAGAGAGAGAAAGAGAAGGATGGGACAGAGAGGTGTATAAATACAGGAGAGAGAACAGAAAGAAAGACGGAGATGATAGAGAGAAAGAAAGATGGGGCATAGTGACAGAGCGACCTGCAAAAGGCAGTCAATGGTGGGACAGGAGAAAGATAGGGCAGAGAAGAGAGCGATAGAAGAGGTAGAGAGGAGAAGAAGGAGAAAGAAAGAAGGATAGAGCAGAGTGGAGAGAGAGGAGAAGACGAGGCAGAAAAGGTAAACGGTGGAAGAGAGGAGGATGAGGCGAAGAGAGAGAGAAAAAAGAAGGATGGAGCAGAGAGGAACATAAAGAGGGGAGAGAGAGAAAGAACGATGGGGCAGAGAGAGAAGGAGGAGGAGGGGCAGAGTTGTCAGTACCTGAACAGATAAGCTCTGCCTGTTCTTGTTGCACACACACACACACACACACACACACACATTACGCTTCCTCACATGTGGCCCACTAATAATAACCGGCTCATTGTGGAGACTCGGCCCTCTCCAAACCTGCTCCTCTTTCTGTCGGCTGTGAAGTTAAGTGTGGAATTCCCAGAACAGGCTTTCGCTGCTGCTGCTGTCGGCTTCTACCGTCCCAGGGTTGTGCTGTAGAGGCCAGTGCAGGTGCAGATAGTCTGATAAGCCCCTCGCATGTCCCCAGCACAGACCACGAGCAGGGGAAAAACATGGACTCCGGGCCAGGATAGGAGAAAGTACTGCATTGAATACTTGATTGTGCTGAATAACATCAATTTTGCTCTTAAGACGTTTTATAACAAGAATAAAACACATAGGATTTGATCTGGGGTCATTTTTGTTTCATAAAAGGTATTGAAATGGTTGCTACCCGCTTGTTGAGGAATCAACTCCAGCATCATAATTGGAAAATAGTTTATAAATATCACCTATGTCCTGTCATTTCAGTCGTTCGTGGATAAATATAGCTTTTAAAGCGCTATATAAAGTTTGTATGGTGTATAGAGATGAAAATAAGTCTTTATCTTTTTCTTCAAACATTTAAACATTCTGACTGATGCGCTCTGTAGATGTAAATGAATTGGGAATGTTGTTGCTGAATTGTATTCTGGAGGATAATAATACTGATGAATCTGGTAAATGTACATTTTAGAGGATATTGACTAGAGTATTTTTAATGTGCAAATAGCTTAATGTATTTTGTACCTGCCCAAGGACTGCAGATGAAAAGTAGCATAGTTTCTCTGTGAGTTTAATGTTTTCTGTGCACTGTTTTAAATAAATAGAATAAATTATAATGCAGTAATTGAATACTTGGAGAAGGATGTATGGCTAGCAGCATATCATTGATAATAATAATTGATATAAAATAGATAATAGTAGTGATATGGCATTAAATGGTATAAATTTGGTTGTTTTATGTAAAATGTCAATGTAAAATTAAGTCAACGGTTATGTAATCTGTATAAAACTTATTTGCTTTTATGATCTGCAAGACCATGTGAAATAATACAACTGACAACAACAACTTCTGGTATAAGGTGACCAGCACTAATACTCCCAGTTTTTTCAGTCCATAACTTGCACCTAGTACTGTGTTTTGCAATGAATTCACCTAAAAAAACAGTTTCACTTTGACATTTTTCACCACTTGATGCACTGAAATCAAACATTGCACCATTCTCCGGTCTCACCTGCGCTCCCTCTGCCCCTCTCCCTGTCCGTCAACCTTCCACCTCCAACCCCTGTCCGGCCACTTCATTTCCTCCTCTTCATCGTCTACACGCTCTCGGATTTATTTCTCTATCTATCTATCTGTACTCTGTGGTCAGCCCCCCTCTTCCTCCTCTTCCCCTCCTCCCTGTCTCCTCTCTTCTCCTCCCCCCTATCTGTCCTCCTCTCCTTCCTCTGTGACAGTCTCATCACACTCTATCAATCAGGCTTGTGAGGAGCAGGCGGGACTCTGCAGTACCACATCACAGCCGCAGCCTCCCGGTCCAGTCCCGTCAGTGCCACTCACCCTTGCTTTCGCTCTTAAAGGGGGTTTGGGTTGCCAGATTTAGTCGGATTCTTCCCCCCTCCATCACTGCGCAGGTCTGGGGAGGGATTCTGAGCCTGAGTGAAGATTTGGCACAGCTTCTTAATGTGATACTGGAGGACATCTTCAAGTTCTGCCCCAAAATGGACTGTTCTCTCTAAAACTTGCTCTTCGGGTGATGTATGAAAACCTATTGTCAGGGGAAGATGGACCTGAACTGTGTCTTATTACTCAGGTTGAAATACACAAGTACCTTTTGCATACTTTTGCTAATACTGCACTACCATAATCACGGCTATCATTACTTCAATTAAAGCTCCTTTGAAACATACTCAAAGTACTAGATTCACTATCATTTCCAACAGAAAGATATGAAGAAATTCTATGAAACAATAATAGCCAAATATTTCAGTCTTGTAAACATCATAGTAAGAAAATCACCTGTATGAATGAATACAAGATAATAATAAAAATACAATTGATGCCGTAATGTGGATCATAGGCAAAATTAAAACCTCTTCATGGAGACAAGCAGGTGGTAGAGCTCCTATACCAGAAAAACTTATTCAGCACACCTTGAATTCCACAATATGATTTCTCACTCTTTGGGCTGTTTATCATTATGAAGCTGCCGATACGATACATAGGCCACGATACGATACATATCTCGATATGGTGAGCTTATGATTAGTTACGATATATTTAAAATCGATTCGATATGGTTCAATTAAAAATAATGGCTAAATCATGGCTGTGATACTAAAAATCTTGTGCAAAGTGAGTATGAAACATGCCCATTTTAATCACCAAAACGGTGAAAATGTCAAATGTGTTGCATAAATGAGTTCACTTTCTCTAAACAAACAACAAAACTATAGTGTTGTAACTAAATAATTATAGTAAAATATTCCAAAAACTCCTCGATACTCGATACTTTCGATTTTTGCACCCCCCCCTGCTCACTATTGTGATAAATTCTGGTTGGGTATTTAATTTGATGTACCTTAATGTTTTAACCTTTATTCATTCAAAGCTGTTCAGTCATTACTTGAAAGATAAATAAGAATTACAGACCACAGTTACCACAATGACAACATTTCGGAATGAGTTAACCATGTTTTGGGAGTAAAAAGAACAAAAAAAAGTTTTGTTTCATTCATACTTTTCATCTTGTTTACAAGGTCCTCTTACTGTGAGTCTCAAAAAGCACAACTTTTCAATTTTTCCCTAATTGTGATGTCATAGGTAAAAATCCCAAGATCCCCTGTGCTGTTTTTAAGTCTATAAATCATCTACTTGTTGACACAAAATCTAGAAGACGGGCTGCAAACTGATCCAACGTAATGTGTTTTTTCTATAGCTCTTTTCCACCTTCAAAGCACTTTTACATCAAGGAACCACTCACCCATTCACACACGCACACATTCATACACCACTGTACGCAGACACTGGGGACAAGGTGGGTTAAGTGTCTTGCCCAAGGACACAACAACAGGAAGCATCTTTGGGAGCTGGAATCACACCGCTAACCTGTGGGTCAGCGGATCGGAAGCTCTACCCATGATATTTATGTTGAAAGTGGGATTCAAACCGCCAACCTTCAGATCAGTGGAGAAAGTTGATATAATACAAATAGACTGTCATAGAGAAGTCATTAAAGCCAGAGGCCTACCTGCTGGAGGCCTCATCGTGCAGTTGACGTCTCAGGAAAGAGAACTGTGAAAAAAAAACACAAAAACAAAAGTGTATTTTTAATTCAATATGATTTTTTTCTGCATATTTTCCCCAAGAGACAAATGAGAATTCTTTGTCTCACATTTATGCATTTAATTAGTGCCTTTATGCAAAAATCTTTCATACCAAACATGTGGGAACAGATTTTTGCCGAAAGAACTGAAAACTGAATGTGCAATAGAGAAAGTGTTAGCAACAGATATCGATTGGCTTAGTGAATTATAATGAAAACACATGTAATTACAATTGCCTTGAAGTAGCACGGCAAATTAGCTGGTGGCTCGCTCAAAACATGAAAAACACACAGAAAAATGCGACATAAAAGTGCTTGGAAGATTTTCTGTCTGTTTTGTTGCTCTATGTTATTCTTGAGTGATTAGCTTCGTTTGGCCATCGGGGAAAGAAAACAGTTGGCTACAGAATCATTCATTTGGAGATAAGGTTCTTGTTTTGTTCACCAGGAGATAGGATTAATTTTGACTAATTATGTTTCCAAATATTTTTAGTAATTATTAGCCAAAAAAACACAGTTGTGAGTACAAATAATGGTAGTTTTTGTCTGTAGACCTGATGACTAAATTGTGACGGCATATGGGCTGCAGATATGTGCTTTTGTCAATGCCATTTTTCTTTTCTGAAAGTGTAGAAACAGATTTTTATTTATTTATCTCTTCTTTAAAAATCTGCTTTCAGATTCTCTCTGTGTAAATAAAGCGTAATTGGTTCTTTTAATTGGTTATTTTATTAATTACAATAGGCTACTGCGCCAAAAATGTCTTCAGTTGCAATTGTGACTATTTGTAGAAATATTTTGGAATTGTTGATCATTTTAGATAATTTACTTTAAATTATTATATATATTATTAATTATAAGTACTTTATAAGCACTTTACTAATAGGTATTTAAACTGTGCTCCATGATCAGGGTGTGGACGGATTAGCATTTAGCCTATATGAAAAATACATGAGATAAACTTCTGCAAATACTTGCTGGTCATTAAATTATTCTTTTACTAGTGATGAGTTAGTAGCTTTATCCACCTAACATGAATCCTCTGTAACTTTCTGGGGTGGAAAGTCAATTGCAAACGTTAAATCTATACTTTTGAACATTATCTATGGAGATAGATCAGTTTAATGACACATTGTGGAACATTAGAGCCAAACAACCAGAACAAGCAGAAGTAGGCCTTCCTTAAAGCCAAAGAGAAGTCAGGTTTGTGGAGATGCAAGCCCGCTCATAGTAAGGACAAACATTTTTCAAATTGTGCAATAAAGTACAATAAAATCATCCATACTGAAGAAACATACTTTGTCTATATAAAAAAGTGACTTATGGCTTCAAGTCCTATGTTATCTTATTCCCTTATCAACTCACAAATTAACCAAGAAACACTGTAAAATAGTAGAACAAAAACATGAGGGTATTTGTGGTTTTGATGTGGTGAATCAACACTTCCAGATATGACCCCTCAGAATAGTTACATAAGGGCTAAAGATAAGTGCTCAATGGCAACACAAAACTACGCGACGTGGAGCAAAAGAGAGAAGAAAAAGAACTACTGAAGTGACTAGAAAGCTATCACGCAGGAGCCCCTGTCTGCCGCCATATTTCATTACACAGCACCGAAGCTTAGGAGTCAATCAAGCATATTTAGCCATCCTTACCCCCCCAACCCTGCCGAAAGCAATTATTACTCCCCAGTTTTTTTTTACTGTGTTTTGCCATGGGGAAAATGAACCACGTTGGTTATCAGCCTGGCGCATACACAAGTCAGTCGGGGTGGAGGTTGCGAGCGAGTTTATGTTTGTGTTCCAGTGGAAGAGGGAGGGAGGGAGTGAGGGATGGGGTAGGGGGAAGGGGGAAGAGGGGAGGGCTGGGCGTTACCGTAAAGTGACCAGTGGCGAGCAGTAGCGGTATTATGGCGGTAACATCAGCGCGTTTAGGGTTAGCGGGCGGGTGCGAGATGGAGAGATAACCGTAAACATGTCACCCAAAATGCATTGTTATTTGCATTCAGATTGGAGAGACGCAAATTGATGCCGGGTCAAAGAGAGAAGGTGAGGGTTTACGGTCTGTGCAGAGATCCGCAGTCAGCAGCTCTGATCTATGGGAGCGGCCAGCCTTGTCACGCATTATGCCCGATTATATTATCATGGCTGACGATCAATGGCGCTGAGTGATCGTTCATCCACAAAGGAGGCTTTAATGTCTCAAGAAGAATGCAGCGTAGCATCGGGAGTGGATGAAAAAGCAAAGCAGGTCATCCAGTTAAGTGCATGCATGTGTATATCTTCTTGTCCCACCTGACATTTTTTAAACATTATGTCGATAAAGTAAGGCAGGGATTAAAATCAATCTCTTGTTTGGCATTTTAAATGAATTTACTGTAAACAATACAGCGATGGCTATCGATTTACTTGTGGAAATAGTCAAAAAAATACTTACTACTTATGTTTTTTTTGTGGTAAACCATAACCTAATCCTTAAAATCCTTAGGTTAAATGTTAAGATAAAATGAATTATGTCGATGAAGTAAGCCCATGTGAAAAAAAAAAAAAAAAAATCCACTATTCAGCATTTTACATTAAATTTATAATGTAAACAATACAGCAACGTCTATCAATATACTTGTGGAAATGGTCCAAAAATAGTTACTACTTATGTTTTTTGTGGTAAACCATAACCTAATCCTTAAAATTCTTAGGTTAAATGTTAAGATAAAATGAATTATGTCGATGAAGTAAGCCAATCTGAAAAAAAGAAAACAAAATCCACTATTCAGCATTTTACATTAAATTTATGATGTAAACAAAACAGCAACGTCTATCAATATACTTGGGGAAATAGTTAAAAAATAGTGTTTTTTTGGTGGTAAACTTGAACCTAAACTAGGGAAGCACCAATACAATACTGATATCGGATATCGGTTCAGCTAATATCGTGTTTGGGTATTTAATTTGATGTAATAAGACTATTTGCTGGCTGATGTAGGCTTAGGAGGTATATTAATGTAATTCATCATTCATTTATTCATTCAAAGCTGTTCAGTCGTTACTTGAAAGATAAATAAGAATTACAGACCACAGTTAGCACAATAACACCATTTTGGAAAGAGTTAACCATGTTTTGATGGAAAAAAGAGGGGAAAAAAAACATACCTGGAGTTGTATTTTGTTTTATTTATACTTATCTCATGAGTCTTGTTTATAAGGTTCTCTTACTCTGAGTCTCAGAAAACACTACTTTTCAATGTTCCCCTAATTGTGACGTCGTAGGTAAAAACCCCAAGATCCCCTCTGAGTCTATAAATTATCTACTTGTTGACACAAAATCTAGAAGACAGACTGTAGACTGATCCAATGTAATACGTGTTTTCTGGTTAATATTTTAAGATACCAAACATTAAATTCTAAAGCAAGGTGCAAGGTACTCGTATATAAAGGCCAAAAACAATACACCCAATGATATGTGTCCTTTAAAATTACTTGGATACATTCAACGCATAAAAGACTGTGACCACAAGAATCTTTTATGTATTCTTCTAACGTCAATCTAGGTATTACTACACTGATGGAATTATTACATTATTTTTTGCAGCAAATGGGAAATCTAATATTGCAGACTGGTATAACGGAGCTGTTTCATTACTGAATAAAGACAATCCACTCTCTCTTGATCCCGTATTGACATTAATGAACATTTATTCAATGGTAGCACAGAGGAACCTGTCTTGTGAGATGAAGAATACTCAATGCGTGCAGCCTCCTATAGTCCTCCTAATTATTACATCACAGCTATAAGATAATTGTTCAAAGGCGATGTAGTCTGTGATGAGCTCTCACGTTATAATAGAGAAAAAATCAGCGAATTTGCCCTGGAATTAAATTGTGTATGCCATGCTTCGACTGTGGCTTTTGAATGGCTAATGTGGGCTCATTTGGGCGGCGAGCTGGCCAACGGCAGCATTAGCTCCATCTGGGGACTTGTGTGTTTTGGTGAAAGTGCTTCTCCTCCATTTGCACAGCTCTTCAGCGGAGCCCATAACTCAATGTCCCTCTATCACTCCCCTGCGCATTGGCTGTCATCATCCTCATCATTATTATGCTACCTCCACGGACCTGATTTACACGTGTGGACAAGACACCAGCGCCGAGCCAACAAGTAAACATGGGGACATTAGCTATGGCCGACGCTGTTTATCCGCTATTGCACCAAATGTACCAAAACAGGGCGAATCAGTGACGCATAAACAGAACTATTTTACAGAAAAGGGCTGTAAGGCTGAGCTGGATGAGATGGTATACGGTATAACGCAAAAGTTAAGGTTAATGTACATTTAATAGCAGTAGCAGAGCAATTTGTCCTCTGCATTTGACCCATCCTTCCATGCTGCTAGGGTAACCTGCCGCAGTGCACCCATCCAAAGATCTTAAGCAAGGTTTGTTCAAGACTACCTAAAGGCTAACACACACTACAAGATTTTTCGGTCTTAAACCACTTTTAAACGTGCAACAAAATGCGCACACCACAGACACGAGGAGAACCTTATGAGACTAAAAATCTCTGATCACAAAGCCTGCAGCGGGATCTGTCTGCGGACCACAGGATATAAACTGTGAGCCCGATCGCGTCAACTGTTTCCTGTCTACAGTAAAATGAGTCGCTTTGAGAGTCTTAAGTGGTCAAAAGATCAGAACTCTGCACTTCTAGTTTAGATACAAGTCAAAACTGTGTTATTATTATTTGTGAAATGTGGTGTAATACTTCAGATGCAGGATTTTTAAAAGCATTAAAGATTAGCGATAAAGTCCACAGGAAGTAGAGTCAGTATCGTTAATCTGCAGCTTCACCGCACGATGTCTGCGTAAACAAACACATAAGGAAACACTGTATTTTTGCTTCAAAGAACATCGCAAATTGGATTAATAGGGCAGTTTTGTGAACTGGGTGTTTATTATTTGTGGAGAACAATTTCTAAGGATAATATGGATGAGATGCTGCACTTTGTACCACTTTACAATAGGTGAGTAATAAAGTCTTTATTTTCGCTATATCCCGAGTTTGTATGTTGCGTCTCTGTCACTCCTCTGCTTCCGATGTTTAGTTTTATCGACTGTTACAGTCGTGTTGTTGATGTTTGGTGGTTACAGTCTGACTCTTGACACCACACATGAGGAGCAGCGGCTTCAAAATCGCACATGAAGACAAAAAGTCGGGTCACGCCTCCCCGAACTCGGGGAGAATAAATCGCAGCCAAAATCTGGCAAATTTTCCTGTAGTGTGTGGCGGACTTTAGCTGGGAGATTTTACCCATTGTGCATGTTCTGGACATGGACACAGTAAAGACATGCAGACATCACACAGCCTAGTAGCTGAACCTGAAACCTTCTTGCTGAATATTATTAAATATCATCTGAAACCCACATGCCAAAGGTAAAAAATTTAAATTACTACAGTGTAAATGAAATGTCCATTATTTGCATTTTAAAATAAGCTAAAAATACTTGGTTACTGGTCAGAAAGAGAAAGATAGAGAAAGAGAAGTGGAATAACGGGGTGTGATGTCACTCATAGCTCCAGTCAAATGAAGCTCATTGAGGCAAATAGTTAGAAGAGTGATTTTGGAGCTGAGTTTCATATTAAGAATAGGAATTATTTTATGGACAATATAGCAAATAGGAGACTGGTTCTAGAAATGCAACTTTGAAACACGAAAATAATTTTTGTTAAGGTGACAGGACACTTATATAATTCTAACAGTTTCTCATACATAATTTTGAATGAATTTGCTTTCAGACGTTCACATTTAAGTTTTTCACACTACAAACCTAATCGTGGCTTCATAGCAACGGCGACTCCCCCTTTCATTTGTCCCTGCTTTTTGACTATAGATCTTTTCAGTTCACCTCGAGGCTGCACCTGGCCCTTTCTCTGCCCTCCTCACTCCGCTCCATAATATTATATTAGGGCCGTATTCATCCGCATATTGTGGCAGCTAAGTGATAGGCCACATAAATCAGTTTTTATGCGCACACACAATAACAGTGGTATGCGCTCTGAAATCGCCCGCTGATGGCTCCTATTCCTTATCACTGAGCTTGAATATAGCGCTGTGCTTATGAAGGCACTTTGGCTTGCTGGCTAAACGGTGAGGACGGAGAGGGCGGGCAGCTTTGTGCACATTGTTATTGGAGCTGTTGTGAGAAAGAAGGACAGTTATGTGCTTTTGTTTGGCCACTATATTAAATTTTAAAGGTGCGCTGTGTAACATTCCTGTTGAAGGATCCGTCAAATGTTTTTCTCCATAAACATGTTATTACTTTGTCTGGAATGTTTCCCAATATGGTATTAAACCTTTCTATCTGCATGGAGACCAGGCCAGACCAAGTTACAGGTCAGATCTGTGGAGAGGCGACCACGCTTACAGTTCAAATGCACGTTTTTCGAGGCAGTTTTGAGCTATACAACCACCGGTAATTGAATAAATGTAAGGCAGAGCTGTTTAATGGCATATTGTGGAACGTTCCTGGTAGAGCAATGACATAACCATAGAAACAAGCAGGTGACGGATCCTCCACCAAAAAAATTACACAATGCACCTTTAAAGTGCGTGAGACAGATTTGTATGATTCTCTAACTTTTACTTAATTTCACTGGATTATAACTGTTATAAATATAAATTATATTGTTTTAAATGATGAAGTTTTACACAAAGCAAGAAGCAACTGCGAAGAAAAGTTGAAAAATGTGTTGAAAATTACAGGAAGTAGTTCCAAACACACAGAATTCTATCTAAAATTTAGGCACAATTTATCTTTTTTTTTTTTTTTCCCCGTTTTCTGATATTTTAAGCATTAATTCAACCAAATAAAGGTGTTTTCTTATATTTATATTTGTCAGATAATACTTTCTCTGTACATTAGAGGACATTAGATTTGCTTGGTAACAGTTATGAATTCCCTAGATTTCCGATCAGGAAATCTACCTAAAAAACCTAAAATGGCCAAAAATACAATGATCTTAATTGTGTTTTTGTAAAATTAGTAGTCATATGCATAGTGTAGTTATAGTATAATATAGTTATCCATGACAAATTGTTGAAACATAGAAGTGAGACATATATTTATAACAGTGCCTTTTTACACAATGTACTTTTGTGAAGATGTATTTTTAATGCTTTGTCTTTGCAGTTCATAAATTCTAAAGTAAGCCATCAAAACTGCACTGGTACATTTTGCACCATACCACAACAGATCAATTGCTGAGTTTCAAAGGGCATCAAAACTTTCTATAATCCAGTTATATTTAATTCAGATGGGAGCAAGTAAAATATGTTTGTTGTTATATGGCAAATTCTAAGGTCTGTAGCAGGGGTGTCCAAACGTTTTTCATCAAGGGCCACATATTAAAACACAGACCAGTGTGAGGGCCGATCAAGGGTCATAGACTAGTGGTCAGAACAGTGAGTAATTCAAATCTGTGCATTTATAACATTTAAATGATGCACCAGACCTTTATTCATGCTTAGACCCTCAAAAGGACAAACTAAATTCGCTTGATCAAGGTAGATTTCAAAAACATGCAGTAAAAAGTACTACTTGCATTACTATGGGCCAATTCACCTGGAAGCCTGAGGGCCAAAACAATTGGTCTGAGGGCCACATTTGGCCCCCGGACCATAGTTTGGACATGCCTGGTCTATATTAATGATCAGATTCAACATGAATTTACCTTTTGGATATTTCCTATGAAAGTATAGTGTGATCCAGAATCTGATTTTTTAGATGACAAAAACAACTAATATATTTTAATATGGACTTTTTAAATTGCTATTGCTATCCCTATAGGCTCTGTTCATGCTTATGTCACAAACCAGGAGGATGTTTGACAAAATGTAGGAAAAATGACAAAATGTCCCAGTTTTCTTCATCTAAGTGCCATTGTAACATTTTGTTATGTTCAGCTAACCTCAGTTTTCATAATTTCCCCACTGACGCACAACTCCGAGCACACTGGGTACATGCGAGGAGGTGAGGACGACAAATTCAAGATGATTCCAAACAGCACATACGTATGCAGTCTTCTTTTTACAAATGATCACATTTACTTCAGTGGGTTTGATCACAGTCGGTCGGTGAGCCCAGTGTCAGAAGTTGTCATTGCATGTTTCCAAACATCTTCCTTGTTTGTGACATAAGCCTGAATAGAGCCTATTAGTGGTTCTAGTCGAGAATATGATAATGCCATACTTCTAGATAAGGAGCAAGAGACAGTTTTTCCTCTTGATTACATTGTGCTTTACTATAAAATATCCAGAAATAAATGTAAAGTAAATGCACAAATGTTTATTTCATTTATATTAGTGACTCAACCCAAGAACTCGCTGTATTACTACAAAAATCAGCACTTTAACAGTATTCATTTTAGCTGCTCCCCTCTGTATTAAATATTATAAAATGTCATCTGAAACCCATATGCCAAATGTAATAAGTTGTAAATGAAATGCTCATTATTTGCATAAAATAACCTAAAAATACTTGGTTTTATTAAGTTCTTGCACGTTGAGCTAAATATACGATGCAATTTCTTAACGCGAGGCAGAAGCTAATCACTACTTTACATTATTGGCAGTAAAAAAAGACATTCTATCGCTCTTCCTTGCAGTACATTGCACCAAAACCCAATGAGACTTTGGGTGAGTATATCCGGTGGAAGCCAGAGCCCGTCGGCGGTGATGTCATGTGACCACTTTGACAGACAAAAGCACAGTGGGGCGTCCAAGATGTGAGGAAGAGGATTCAACAGACCCCCAATAGACATTTCCTTTCTCTCTTTCTGTTTCTCTCTCTCTCTCCGTCCCCCTCTCTCCTCCCTCTCTCCCCCTCTTCCAACTGCTCCCAGTGCTACAGTCATGGGCCGCTGCACCGACAGATGGCACTAAGGTGTGTGCGTGCTTCGGCGTGTGTGCGAGCGGTGACGCCATTCTGGTACAAGAACACAAGAGAGAATTATGGGTAAAAAAAAAAAGACTCGTGTAGATATTAATCGGTGAAATGTTGTGGAAGAGCTTGTGAAGTTTGTTACGAGCACATAAAGTCCATTTGAGCTGTCACTTTAGTTCACGTCGAGAGGGGGAGAGATGGAGGTGAGGGAGGTGAGGGCACACCTACTGAAGAAGGAATCTAGGGGTGTGGAGGAGAGAAGGGCACGTCATTTGTATTGAAGGACTGCCATCTACTGGACAATAGAGGAAGTACTGTGAACGTAGTATTGTACAATGCATAGATAACGCTTTGGTCATAGAAGTACAAGAGAGTGAAATAAGTAGATGGGCTAATTGTTTTGTTTTTTTATACTATACTAAATAATGCAAAAAGAAACTAATTACCGTACAGGAAATACAACTCTGCTTTGTCACAATGCATCCAAATGTGATATGAAATGATGATATGAAATATGAAATTCTTTAACCTTTCTTATTACAAATACTTAACTATGGCTTAAAACCATATTCTCCAAAAGCTATTAGTATTAGTGGGGCCATTACCCTGCAATTTTCACAATATGAAAAGTGTAATTTTAACTAACTTACTAAATATTAATGACTGCAGCTTTGCTTAAAGCGGAGTACAACCTTAAGAAGGTAAAAAAGGTTTAGAATCTTAGATGTTACGTAGATGTTATGTTGCTTAGTCTCTACTTTAAAGGAACCAAATGCAAGATTTCTATGTTCAAATCAAATATAGTGTTTACTGGTAATGATTTGCATCAGTAAGTTGAATGAGCCTCACATGATTCTCTCCAATTCTGAATCAGTTTCTGTTTCTGAATGTTCACTACGTAAACTCCAGCACCTTCAGCCAATCATTGATCAGTGCTAGTGCAGCCTCTGCAGCTCCTGAGGGAATTCTGGAGATTCTGAGCTTTGAGACATGGCCTGTCCATGTACTGAGAGTGAAAAACACTTGTTTGTGTCCTCTATATTAAGGTTATATCCAGGTTCTGCTTCCTTTTTTAAAACTGTGGAGCACAGGCTACATACAGTTCTTTGAAATACACATGGTAGGGCTCTGTTACAAATACTGCATACTGTCTAAAGTGTAAACAAAGCAACAGTCTCTCTATAGGATTATACAAAGCCAAAGTAGGAACCACAGCACCATCTAGTGACTGTTTAAAACCTCAAACTTCTGGCTGGGACGTCACTGAACAGAAGCCAACTTGATAAAATGGAGTGAAGTGTTTGAAGCCAAAATGATTAAGGAGATTCATACTAAAATAAAGGCATTCTTTCACGCTCCATTTTCATCATTGTAAGTGGATTAGGTATAGAGTTTACAATGAGCTCATGCATTTCCTGCTATATGAGCTCATCCTTCTAAGTAAAGTAAACTAAATGAGCGGTAGTACAACTAAAAGTGAGTAGTCAGTAGTAGTTGGTAGTTGCTTATTATTTTACTTGCTATTATTATTACTTGATTATTCAATTATAGTGTTTTGTTGTTGTTGACGTTTTTCTCTCCACAAATCAGACCTGTAAACTGGCTTGGTGCTTGTCTCCATGGAAATAGATAAGTTTAATACCAAACCACAGTGCACCTTTAAGGATACTTTAGATCAGAAGTCATTTTCTGACAGCTTGTAGCATATGACACAAATACTATTTTATTACATTACTCAATTGTGTTATATTCTAATTTAAATGAACTGGGGTTCCCTTCACTTTGCAGATAACCTGAAATTTAAATGAATGAAGCTTTTGGCAATACATTCTGATAATTCTCTCTCTGGTACAAATGAAAGGTTATCAATAAGTCACTAATCATTTGCTAACTCTTTTTATATTCCTGACACTGTGATCTCCAATCCTCTGTTTGTGGCTTAGTGTAGATCCACAAAAGACTGCAGGCTGCTATCTGCCCTGAAACAGGTTTGATTTGTTTTCCATATCTCTCCTTCTCAGATATCTGCTATTCAAAAGAAACATGTCAGCAAATACAGGGATTACCTACTCTTTTTATCTCTCTTTTCTCTTTCTAATCACAAAACCTGTTTCTTTTCTAAGTAACAATGAAGATGTCCCCTCATATTTTGTTGCAACACTGTACATTTCATGCCGTTAAAAGTTAAAGGAACAATAAAGGAAGATTTAGTTTAAAATTTGATAGTTTTGACCCATCTGTATCCCTAGATTTGAGGTTAACAAATCAATTATTGTTTTTACTGACAACAAATGTAATGGTGATTTATTCTCAATTACAAAAAACATTATGAACATAATCTGCATTTTAAGGCACTGACAACCCCAGTTTATTTATTAAAACTGTAAGAGGTACACTACTCCTACTACTACTACTACTACTACTACTACTACTACTACTACTACTACACACCTATACTAATATAATAACAACATAAAAGGGCTATATTACACTATTTTTTGATCTATCTTATTATGTCGTATCTTCATCAAAAACATGCATGGAGTTTAATTTTGTTTCTTTCATTCAGGTAAAATGTAGCCGTTAACTTAAAAAACTACCACTCCATGACCTCATAAGGTGGAATAAAGCATTTTAAGCTTTGGAGATATACAGTGCTTAACAAATTTATTAGACCACCTGTCATGAAAACAAGAAAACAGAAATAACGTGTTATAATGTGTTTCAAATGAACAATTTCTTTGTTATTCATTAAGAAAATGACGAATTGGTATAACAAAATAGTCCCTGTTGACAAATAATAACCAAAAATGCCAATATTTTGTGAGGTTTCATTCTTGCTGCATTGTTTTTATGTAGTTTTGCAAAGCCTCTTTTGTTACTGAGTTCCAAATAGTCTCAGCTGTTCCCAAAGACTTGCTTTAGATGAGACTTTGGTGTCATTTGTGGAAAACATTAAACTTGAAAATTTATGGATAGCAACAAAAGTTACATTTTAGCATTAAAGATATTGTTTTGATAAAAAGATCTTCCTTATACTAGCGGATTAACCATTACAGAAACTTAAAACGGTATTTTGCTAAACAGAAATACTGTTAAATTACATATGTCTTATAATGGGTGATGGTCTACTAAAATTGTTAAGCAGTGTAGACAACCTGATATCGTTGGCTTAAAGCTAACAATTTTGCATAATATAGGACCATTAATAACAATAAACAATCAAAACAATTAAGAAAAAAGAGAAAAAAGTGTCTAGCATTCACTGGTATCATAGTAAATCTGCATATTTAAAAAAAAAAACCTTCCCACGAGGGAGGAGAGCGTGAGCCCAGCGTTCCCCTGTCACTGCTGGTATTTGTGGTGCGCTCTTACCCACAATTCCCCTGCTGCAGCTTAGTGCGAGACATACTCCTGGCATCGGGCCACTGGACTTTGTAATAATTCATGGTTCAAAAAGCCCTCCGTGTACTCACTCTGCAATATTTATACCCTCTCGATGTATTTCCCTGCCCCATCAGTGAGCAGGCCCGCGGAGGGGATTTTCTCCAGCTCAGGCCGGTTGGACTTTCAAAACACGCTTCAGTCCAGGAAATGAATCCAGAAAAACATTTGGCATTATCTGCTATTGCCACAAGTATGTTTGTGTTTAAAATGTATGAAGTTTAATGAGGGACAGTCAAACATGAATCATTAGCATCAATAATGAAATGTGCGATAAGTGTATAGGCATGTTAGTAGTTTGACTGACAGCAGCAGCAGCAGTAGTAGTAGTAGTAGTAATAGCAGTAGTAGTAGTAGCAGTAGTAGTAGTATTAGCTGTAGTAGTAGTAGTAGCAGTAGTAGTAGTAGTACTGGAAACAATAACTTTTGCTTCCTTATTTGTTTTTGAGGTGATCTGATGATTAAAATACCATCTCCACATACAAAGATGAATTTGGTAGTAGCAGTAGCAGAAGAAGTAGTCGTAGTAGTTGTAGTAGTAGTAGTTGTAGTAGTAGTAGTAGTTGTAGCAGTTGTTGTAGTAATTTGTAGTAACTTGTAGAATTTGTAGAAATAGTGGTTGTAGTAGTTGTAATAGTTGTTGTAGTACTAGTTGTAGTAATAGTGGTAGTAGCTGTAGTATTTGTTGTCGTAGCTGTTGCAGTAGTAGTAGTAGTAGTTGTAGTAGCCATTGTAGTAGTAGTTGTTGTAGTAGTAGTTGCTATAGTTGTTGTAGTACCTGTTATTGTAGTTGTTGTAGTAGTAGTTGTTGTTGTAGTAGTAGTTGCTATAGTTGTTGTAGTACCTGTTATTGTAGTTGTTGTAGTTGTAGTAATTGTTGTAGTAGCTGTTGCAGTAGATGTAGTAGTAGTTGTTGTTGTAGCTGTAGTATT
This sequence comes from Odontamblyopus rebecca, assembly GCA_030686955.1. Classification (NCBI taxonomy): domain Eukaryota; kingdom Metazoa; phylum Chordata; class Actinopteri; order Gobiiformes; family Gobiidae; genus Odontamblyopus; species Odontamblyopus rebecca. Next base: position 14,301,503 of record CM060672.1, on the reverse strand, counting down.
TGTTGTAGTAGCTGTTGCAGTAGTAATAGTAGTTGTAGTAGCTGTTGTAGTACTTGTAGTAGTAGTTCTTGTAGTTGTAGTAGCTGTTGTAGTAGTAGTTTTTGTAGTAGCTATTGTAGTAGTTGTAGTAGTAGTAGTAGTAGTAGTAGTTGTAGTAGTTGTAGTAGTTGTTGTTGTAGTAGGTGTCACAGTAGTAGTTGCTATAGTTGTTGTAGTAGCTGTTGTAGTAGTAGTTGTAGTAGTTGTAGTAGAAGTAGTAGTTGTAGTACTTGTTATAGTAGTTGTTGTAGTAGTAGTTGTAGTAGTTGTAGTAGAAGTAGTAGTTGTAGTACTTGTTATAGTAGTTGTTGTAGTAGTAGTTGTTGTAGTAGGTGTCACAGTAATAGTTGTTATAGTTGTTGTAGTAGCTGTTGTAGTACTTGTAATAGTAGTTATTCTTGTAGTTGTAGTAGCTGTTGTAGTAGTAGTTTTTGTAGTAGCTATTGTAGTAGTTTTTGTAGTAGTAGTTGTAGTAGTTGTGCTAGCTGTTGTAGTAGTTGTAGTTGTAGTAGTTGTTGTACTAGCTGTTGTAGTTGTAGTTGTAGTAGTTGTTGTTGTAGTAGGTGTCAAAGTAGTAGTTGCTATAGTTGTTGTACTAGCTGTTGTAGTAGATGTAGTTGTAGTAGTTGTAGTAGTTGTTGTAGTAGGTGTCACAGTAGTAGTTGCTATAGTTGTTGTAGTTGCTGTTGTAGTAATTGTTGTTGTAGTTGTTGCAGTAGTTGTTGTAGTAGTAGTTGTAGTAGTAGTAGTAGTCGCTGTATGAGTTGTAGTTGAAGTTGTAGTTGTAATAGTAATACAAATACTGCTATACAAAACAACAGCTGAGAACTCAAACTCATAAGTGCGTCTTTACCATTTCAGGCTTGTTCCTCTTTTAAGAATCCTATGTCCTTATTTGTGTTTTTGAGCTTCTTGATGGGCTCCTGTGAGCTCCTCTCCCCTGACAGCCTGATCAGATCATTTCATCCATTATTGATCTGCTGCATGTCCTCTGTCACAGACGATGCCTCAGGTCCCATGAGCCCAACACTGACACAAATTTCAACAACAATGATCCAAATATATTGTGACATGTGCTTCAATACGACTGTTGACTGAAAATATCTGTCGTCAAGGAAGAAGCATGTGATTTATTATTAAGAATGTTTTGCTCTCGATTGTTGTGTTCATGTTTTAGTCGTCAGTTTCATTCTGTTTCAAGGTTCCAAACTTGGCCCAAAGTTATAAATGTGTAACATGTAACTGTGAGATTTGCATCACACTGAATCTTTTAATTAGTTCAAATGACGTATATCCGAAAAGCGTTCTAGTTTAGACTGTCACACACTGCATAAATAAAGGGTCTCAAAAGTGCAATGATCTGAATACTGCGTTTCTGAAGACTGAGCTGAACTAAGAAACTAGAATGGCCAAGAAATACATTTTATTTTGGGGTCTCGACTCTTTAAGTTTGTTCTTTTTCATGAACTTTTGACTGATCTTTCGATGCTACTTGGACAGCCTGTCAAGAGAATCGGGCGCCTCAGTAAAGCGCCTAGGGACCCAGCGCTATATGTTATATAATAGATATGTTTTGAGCCTGGATTTAAACAGGTCAAAGTCTGTAACTGTGCGCATATTTACTACCCACCTTGGCCAGGACTACTTTAAATGGAGAATTTGACCTATTTTGTGTAGTGTGGGTTGAGGAGAAACTTAAATACTCAGAGGAAGCCAGTCCAAACATAGAGACAAACACAAACTTTGCACCAAAAACATCTCGGGCAAAGCGACAGTCAAACTCAAAACCTTCTTGCAGTGACGTGCGGTTGCTCATTTTTGTTTGTATAGGCACTTATTAAACATTTTGAGGATTACTTACCAATAGCTGAAGCTCCTCTGTCAGGTTCACACAAGTGCCTGCATGCTGCCCACCGCCGTGTTCTGTCCTCGCCGACTCACCATCCAAACTACGCCCCTTTTGTCCCCACCTGAGATTAAATAAATAAAATAAAAATAAAACACACTGCAACAAAGCTTGGCCAAAAAGACATAAACACTTAAATATATCAAAAAGTGACTTAAAAGTAGTGAAATCATCTGTCCATGCAGCAAGATCATTTTACTTGACAAGTTCTCTTAAAATAAACTACCTCTAGCCTGGAATTAAGCAGTCACAGAACTAGTAAGTAGATAATAAATCTACTAAAATCTTTAGAAATTTACAGTGGAGACAATCTATGACGCAAAAGATATAGAAAGTGTGAGCAAACAAGCATGAAGCTCACTATTACTCCGTCAATAGTCGTCACAGTTGAGTTGCTATGTTTACCTTGCAGCTTTTATCCTTTATGTATGAGGGAAAAGAATAATGTATCAAATTGATTTTAATACTATTTTGGTTTTAAGGACAAAACGCATGATACAGATTTTGCAATGTGCAGTGAAAATGCATTCAGTGAACATCCATAATACAAATAAATATATATCTTTCCATATTATTAGATCCAACTGACTGCTCATTCGAAAAGGTATATTTTTTAAAGGTCCTATATTACAAAAAATGTACTCTTGTGAGCTTTTACCCATGTTAGAATGTTGTTACCTCATGTGTTGTGTTTAGTTTCATTTCCACACGTTTGAGTAACCCTTTATAATGAGCCTGTCTCCATCTCCAAAGCTCAAAATGCCAGATTGCACCTGCACATCTCGCTGTGTTGAATTCGTACAGGCACTAGACTGAAATGGTTGGAGGTGCTGTAGTGTTTTGGCATGCACAGTCATCGCCAGCAGGTCCACAGAGAGCACAGTGTTATGCCAGACTGCCATGTTGTTCGTGTGACCCCATAAAACACCATGTCCCTTTAAGCCATATAATAAATCATAGTGGTTGTGGAGGTCTGTGAAACATGCACACACAAGCGCGATATATGGGCGAGCTAGATAAAATGATGAATGTGGTTAGCACAAGGAAACCAGTCTTTTGAGATATATACGTTTTATTATGCTATTTTCTGATCTGGTATAATGTAGTTCCCTCATCAAAAACAGACCTGGAGTTGTGTTTTGTTTCATTCACACATGTTTGACACACAGATGCTACATATTTAGGCTGAGTTCTTCTCACACTGAAAACCCTCTGTTCCACCTTGTGATGTCATGAGGTAATACAGGAAGTTTTTAAACATTAAACTTATCATACTCCTTCACTAGACTAATAATGGAGGGTTACAAAACATATGTGAATGAAACAAAACACAACTCCAGGTCTGTTTTTGAGGAGGTATCAACATTATAATACTGGTCAAAGTTCACAAGAATTAATTTTGTGTAATATATGACCTTTAAGTATTCTCAAGAACTGCACTGTTATCAGTTCCAGTTTTGTCCACAAGATGGCGGTACCTCTGAACAGAGGGCCACACCCAGGCTCGAGAGGTTAGAAGTAGGCCTTCCTGTTTCAGTGGCCCATGGTTCTCCTGTTGGTGCTCATGTGTTTTTTGTTTCACCAAAGATGTAAGTTTTTGTTTATGTTTGCAATGATGTTGTCAGTTTTTATTCATCTTATTTTAATGAACTGCCAGACACTATTTTATCATGAATATCAATATCATGAATATGTGACTCTGCTTAAAGGTGTCTGCCACCCGCTTGTCTCCATGGGGATGTTATTTCTTTATTTGGAATGTTCTAGCGTGGCATTAAATTTACTCAATTCCAGGTGTTTTATTGCTTTAAAAATACAGAAAAAAACATTCATTCAAACTGTGAGGAGTTGCCTGTCAACAGATCTGACCTATAACCTATAATATTATAAGTTGTAATGCCATACTGTGGAACTTTGTAGGAAAAGCAATACTGTTTCTGTCAAGACAAAAAGGTGGTGGAGCCTCCACAGAGCTACTTACTTTACACAGTGTAGCTGTTGCTGAGTCTTGGCAGAGGTCTGACATTAAAATGTATTTGGGATTTATTTATTCATTTATTGACAACTCTGCTACTTCTTTTTGATAGGCCCCTGAATCTCCTGTCGGTGCGAGTATGGAGCTCAGACAGAGTACTGCTCCTCATGGAAGAAAGCAGGAAGAACCAACTGTGCACCAGTCCATCATCAGGTATTGTGATCTCTTTTTGAGTTCATAAAGGCACAAGTCTGCTTACCAAGCAATGGAACCAGCTGAAGAAAACTGAGCCACGCTGTTGTAATAAGCTACAAAAGAGAGTGTCATGGACGGCTTGGCTGGTTAGCTTCTAATTTTCTTAAATAGGACAAGTCCAATAACACGAGAATAAACTCTGTGCAGTGATGCTTTATCATTTGTAACCCTGTTTTTCCTTGTTGTGCCTGCATTCGCCCTGACAAAACCACTTTTTGCTCCTCATTTATAGTAAGCACTTTTGGAAGTAGAGTTCTAAAAGTTTTTGGCTCATTGCTATTCTAAACCAGGTCAGCTCCTCTATGGCTGTGAAAACCTCTTTGTAAAATATTATGTGACAAGAGCAGAGCGCGTGTGCAAACAGCAGTTTGTATAAGTGCCTATGACATCATGTACTGCAGCCTTAAAACAGAGGGGCTGATGTAAGTTTAATGGCGTAATGGTTTTAGTACAGGACTTTTTGAAAAGGTCCTGGAAAATACACACAATGTGACGTCTATTTCCTGTCATTCTTCAGTATTTTAGACATTCGTATAGATAAATCTTTGTTGTCTTCTGATATTTCTTAAATTATTCACCGTCAAGTCGCATAAGGGCAGAGTTCTGTAAGTCGAGGTAACATCGATAGACTTGCTGCTTTATTGAAAACGTGAATTTTCAATTTACAGAATTTACAATGTGAAATTACAGTTACTATTCTCTGCAACTGCTCCTGTTTAAAACTACAACAACCAAACTACCAATTCAACCTTTCCACAGCTACTTCAACTATAGCACTGTATAATACTCTCTATTACTACTACTACTACTACTACTACTACTATTACTACTACTCCTACTACGACTACGACTCTTACTACGAATACAATGAAGTCACTGTTAGTTTTTTTATGGAAATGATTAATCAGAATAGTCATGACTAGTTGACTGTTCGTAATTTTATCATATTGTAATGTTGCTTACTGAACTTAACAGACTCTAAATTACATCCAAAAAGATGTTTTATCACAAAGACTGAACTCAGAATTTTCTTTGTAAATATGCACATCTAAAAGCCAGCCTTTGTTTGGTTAAAAATGTGGTAAAAATATCTCAGTGCAAAAATAGAAATAATAATAATCGTTAGTAGAAAAATATTAGTTTCAGTCCCACTTTTAACCAAAATGAACCGACCCAGTAGTAAATTTCCACTGTTCTGTCATATTTTCAAATGTCCCCAAGAGCTGGTGCTGCATTCCAGGCTCAGTCCTAAAATAGCTGCTGGCTGATAGCTCCTTGTCTGTGCGTGTGAGAAGTTCATTGTAGAGGGGATATAAAAGGATGTTGTGCTTGTTCTGTGGCCTCTGCAGCACAAACGCCCCAATTACAGCAGCCCTCTCTGCCTCTGGGGGGCAGCGGAGAGGCACACATTGATCCAACACAGAGGGTTGGGATAGAGGGCAACTTCACTCTATAACAACGCACACTGTTGGAAGTCCTGTACGCTCACAGCAGATTGGAAAACACATAAATAAAAGGCTTAGGAATCACTGTGTCTAATGTGTGCAGAATTACATTTGCTGTTCTGTTGCTGTTATGTTAAAGGTGCATGGTGTAACTTTTCTAGCGGAGGCTTGTTTCACTGGAGATGTCTTTGCTCTGTCTGGAATGTTCCACAGTATGACATTAAACAGCTGTGCCTTACATATATTCAATTACAGATGGTTTTATAGCTTAAATATACCTAGAAAAACAGGCATTCTGACTGTGAGCGGGGTCGCCTCTCCACAGATCTGACCTTTAACTTGGTCTGGTTTGGTCTCCATAAAGATAGAAAGGTTTAATGCCACACTGTGAAACATTCCAGACAAAGCAATAACATCTCCACGCAGAAAAGTTACACAATGCACCTTTAAAATTTTGGTGCATTTTTATGTATTTGAGCAAAATTTGTCAAAAATAAGCCTGTTGTCTTCTCTCTGCATCTAATTATAATGCATTTTCTTGGCCGAGAAGTCAGGGAGTGCACTATTAGCATGCTAGTTGTTGTTAGTTTAACCGTGATGGCAAAACTACGCTCTGGCCTGTGAAAGCTGTGAAAAGTTGTTCATATTTTAAGGCCGTAAATATCAAGTAGAGCGCCTTTGTGCAATAAAAAGATAAGAGTAGATTCAACAGTGGCAAGCGTTCTTGTGTTTGGTTATGGAACATGGTTTTCTTTCTGCAACAAAAGACAGTGGTATGATCTGTCCTCTGGGGGGCACCGTTGGCATGCTTTATATGTTCTATTATTCTACACACAGCAGAACTGGCTCCTAATAACACCATAGTTTACAGTGTAGTGGAAAATGCAGTTACACCAATATGGCCTCTATTCAAAATGCATGTTTCAGTTCTGATTGGACAAACACAAACCTATTAAATCCAGTAGTGTGGAATGCTCCTATTGAAGAGCGACAATACATCAGAAGTAACAAGCTTAAAGAACCAGTACGTCTCAAATGGGTCGATCCAGTGTGTCAGAGAGAAGAAAAACGAAAAAAATGAGATGATGAGTCCAAACTTTTGACTGGTAGTGTATGTTTAAACAAGATGAGTCAAAAGTTTGGACACACCCTTTCATTCAGTGTTGTTTTTTCTTCATTTTTATGAATTTTTACATTAAACATACATGGAGAAGGCTGGGGAGAAGGAAGCTTGGGAGCCCCTGCTTAGACTGCTGCCCCCGCGACCCGGCCCCGGATAAGCGGAAGAAGATGGATGGATGGATGGATGGACATACATGGAAGACATCATATATTTGAAGCATGTATGGAATAATTAAGAAAAAAGTAATCCTACTAAACATTTTTTGATAAACCCAAGGGTGGCTAATTTGAGGATTTATTTCTTACTTCATATATTTGATGTCTTCTGCATGTATATCCAATGTAGAATGTAACCTGCATTGAATGAGAAGATCCAAACTTTTGACAGGTGGTGTAGATCCACTATTAAAGCATTCATTTTGCTCTTTGTAATAACAGCATTTCATTTCGAAAAGGCATTTGATTGTTTGACCTATGTGTTTGTGAAGTGTTGAGTGAGCGAGCTGACATTTCAAAGCTGATAATGCGATTTTGCCTCCACAACAATCATCCATTACATTACACCGATATGGACACCCACAGACACGCAGTACTGGAGATGTTCTACGCCGCCAGCATTCACTCAAATATTCTTTGGCCTGCTACTGTCACCTGCTTGTTTCCATGGAGATAGATGTCATACTGTGTAACATTCTAGGCAAAGCAATAACGACATGGATACAGGCAGTGAAGCAGCTCTTCTACCATAAGTTATATAATGTACCTCAAACTTTAGTACTGAGTTACATTTACTCAGTGACGTACTTGAGTGAAGTCGGGTGTACATTTTGAGATATTTTTGATCGTTTCACTCAGCCCCAGCTCAAATCGTACGACCAAATCGCAGGGTTTAACTGTTCAGTTTGTAATTCATGTCTCACACTATACCAACTACTTCAAAAGTGCGAAACCCTCACGAGAATCGACCGGTTTGATATTTTTGCGACCTACGATTGCCGATCGGGAGCTGGTCGTGAGGTATTAATCAGTTCTCGTTACCCCATGTTTACTACACGAAGCGCGACACAATTAATCCAAAACCTGATCCCAAAAACAGTCGCATAAGTGAAAAATCAGCTCAAAAAGGGCCAAAAATCACAGTGTACGCCCAGCTTAACTTTTTAACAAAATTGCACTTTTCTACCAGCATACTTTTACTCCTACTTGAGTCATATTTTTATTGAAGTGCGCTTACTTGAAAAAAGTTTTGTTTACTCTTCCCACAAGTGACAAAACCTTTATATTCACAATATTAAATTATTTGAACATTTGTTTTTCTTGCACTGCTCCTTTAGATATAATGTAGTTTTTCAAATTTTTGTGTCTTTCCTACCAAATTTTGTGCATCTTTAATTGTTTTGTCCTTCCAATTACATCCACATGAAATTACAAATCAGAAGTTACTGCTTGAGTAGTAGTTTTTGCAAATTCTACTTCTTAGACCACTACTTTGTACTTCCACTTGAGTCATTTTGAAGTAACATTACTCTTTACCAACCTGTGCTTAACCTGCGCATTCTTTTTATTCTACCATGTCAGCTTCACATCAGCAAAATTCAGTCAATATTTACAAAACAATATCCAATAAAACTTGCCTGATTGGAATAAGCTTTTCGCTGTTGCTGTTCCAGAACCAGAGTAGATGAAAGAATTGAGCTCCTCAGAATTTCCCTGGAGACAAGACAAGAGACACAAGAAAATAGGTTACACACGTATTATTGTGTTAATTTCACATTCACATTTCAAATACATTTTACAGATTGTTGTGAGCTCCATCCCAGCAGATTTGTCAACTTCTTGTGTTTCTTTGTGGAGGTGATTTTCTGTAGTGCATAATGGGAAAGGCTAAAAATAGACTCCGTTTTCCCACACTGGGTTTAGAAGTCTCTGCTCAGAACTGGTAATGATTTCTGGCTGCGAGCATCTTCCCAAACAGACTAAGTCGCACGAGTAAGTACGTTACACAATACACACATGCATAGAAGAACAGGCACATAGCAGCTTCATTGATTTCTGTCGATCGTGGAGGTTCTGTAACGATGATCCGCCTTAAAAATGGGGTATTTTAGTTGTATGGGGTATTAACTGCTCATACATTACATATTTAGATCACAGTGTTGCCTTTTATTGTTTTGAAAATGCTAAATTCACCTAAAACAACGTATTAACAATTAATTTTATACGTTTTGCATTAGGTTTTGAGTCACTTCCTGTTCAGAGCGCTATTATAAGACAATCAGCGTGCACCCGCTAATGAAACTACTGCACATCGCTTCATATTTGTCAAGTTGTTGTGTACAGTTTAGTATCCTGCTTTTGTATATTTGTGGAGAATTGTTGTGTGGAAGCTTGGGTAATGGACAGAATCTTACAGCTAAATGTAAGGGCCTGGGAAAGATCACTAAAATACTGAATCAGCAGGGCAAGAGGAAGCAAGATTATTTAGTAGAAAGCTAAAAATTGCCACTTTAATTACAAAATGTTGTGCTTTCCCCAAAGGTTATACTGTAAAAGCAGAACGTTATGACAAAATGAGACTGCTGTGTGCCATCTGTAATAATAATGTATTGGTATTTCTTGTAGGTAAGCACCAAATGTAAAACTCTGATTGGCTGCGCTCGCCAACTTTACTTCGCTGTGAGTAAAAATGCTGTTCTAAAAATGAATCTATGTGGATATTAACGACGTGCCAAAAGGTTTGTGAGAGCTACGGGCGAGTTAGGCGCATTTAAATAAAAAAGTACTTCCTCCTGCAGCGATGCTACTGCTATAAATGATTTGCTTGGCCAGCCAAAACCACACACTTTTACAATACTTCACAAAGACAAGTGAGACTGGAACCACATCCTGCCTCCTGGTTTCTGATGGACATGGCTGACAGGGGGACCAACCACACACGACCAGGCACAGAAACGCATGGTGCATTTGTGTCAAAACAAACCGTAATAAGACAAGGACACAATAAGACAGAGGATAAGAAACAGCTCAGACTTCTGCAGAATCAACAAGCGAAGCATAAAACTCCACATCTTAGGTTTAGGCCTGTCCTGTCATGATAAATACTACATCGACTTATCGTTTAATACATGACAACTGGAGCGATATTTCTTTGCGGCCAATATTTATCATTTGTACATTTTATTTGGAAATTTGAGTTTTTTGGCTCTAAGATTTAAGCTGTAAAAGACTGAATTAAAAACTTCTATGATTTCAGGTGCAAACTAAGTATGAAAGTAGATTTTACTGTTTTTTTTTTTTTTATTGGAGCTCATGGTTTCTCAATAATATTGTACATTTCGAATAGTTTTGTGGTTTAAATCTGCTCTTTGGTTGTTGTATCAGGGGTATATTTGGTTCTGAAAGATACAAGAACATTAGAGAGGAGGTATCTTCCGTATTTTAGAGACGTGCTGCAGATTTAGCAGTTTTGATTGCCATGTTTTTTGACACGCTGGTATGGACCCACATGCATTTGAATAGGGAGTCTGACTGCTATTAAAATGTAAGTATTTGGCAGTACTGTTTTCATATCGCTGAAAGCAAGACTGAAAAGAGAAAATGATTGTTGATAAACCGATGGCATTTTAACAATGACAGAAAGCCCTCTCATTTATTCATCAGCGATAATTCGTAATTAGTAATAATGATTCTGTAGCACTGTTAGCAGATCTAATTACCACAGTGATGTACAACTTTTTCTGCACCAACACTTAAAGGAGCACTGTGTAACTTCTAATGTGGAGCATCTGCTACTTGCTTGTCTCCATGGAGATGTTATTTCTTTGCCTGGAATGTTCCAAAGTGGGGCATTAAACATATCAGTGTTGCATTTCTTTAGTTAGAGGTGTTTTATAGCTCAAAAATATTGTGAAAATCCCTTAATAAAACATGAATTCTTACTATGTGCAGGCTTGCTTCTCCATAGATCTGACCATTAACCTGTCTCCATTGCTCATACATCACAGTAAATACAACAGCAAAGAGCAAAATTATCATGGCAATAATAGGTTCAAAATAAGCAGCAAAACTAGCAAGAGGCCGGTGTCAAATAAGACATAATTATAAAATGTATGAATGTACAGGTAAAATAAAATGTAGAAATATAGTAATGCAAATATACCTCAGCTATATACAGGAGGTCTTAAGGATAAACCGTGCAAAGATGAAATAATAATTGACAGGACACGGGTTTATCTGTTACATACAGTACAGTTGCATGCAGTATGGTATGAATGTAGTCCTGTTTATTTCTATACTGTGGAATATTCTACGCCTGGATTCTCGATTCTCCAACCCTTTATCCCTGCTGAGCTACTTCTACAAACCGAAAGTGGCAGAGAGCTCCTCCTTTTAGGTGTTGCACGAAATTGAGCCAATATAAAGGTACCAACTAGCTTTAGATGGGGTGTATTTAGATGCTAACAAACATAAACCATAAATCAATATATCAGTGCACAGTATTAGACATTTCCTATGAAAACAGACATGTGAATAATCAAATTTAAATGATTCAATGTAATATACATAACTCTTACATCCTACTTGGCTGGAGAGCAACTGGGAGGCAAAACCATAATATCTCCTTGCACACAAGCAGGTGGTGAACTCTCGACCAAAAAATTTACACAATGCACATATTACTAAGTTGTGCATATGTGTGTAAATGCATATACCCAGACCTATATGCGGTAATCCCACCAAAGGCGCTGGCAGATCTCCTATAGGCTCACACAGTCCCCCTCTCATTCTGGATGCGCACACAGGGACTCATTGACAAACACACACATCATTATAAACCCTGGCTCCAACCTGGGACATCTCCGGAATGTCAAAGCAGCACTGACTGATGACTGCCTGTATATGCTACGCTAACGGCGACAAAGCTAATTACAGCGTCCTACCATACCTATCCACTGTCCCCCGTGCACCGGTAGCGTCTTCAAAGCGACGCAAAACCCTATTGACTTTTCCCATCTGTAATTTTTTTTTTCCCTCTGCCAAAGTACTTGATATGCAAAAATCACGTGTTTACTTTCGAGATCAAAGTTTTTGTTTTTTCTCCACCGTCTTCCTTTTTTTTTTCTCACAATCTAAAACTGGAGCTCTTTCATTATGCGCCGCAACAAAGCGCAGCATCGGCTCACGTAGCTATTCCGAGCATACTGATTAATTAGCTTGTATAATTAGCTTAATGATTTACAGAAACACGGCCATGGCCACCCAGAAAGCCACACTAATGGACCACAGTCTATAGCAATTAAAACGCCCATAGCTTAACAATGGTGCCGCAAAGGTGCAGATAAGAGCAGTGAAAAAATCCGTAGGGCAGTCATGGTGTCATTCCTGGTGTTAATGACCTATGTTGCTGGCTGTATTGTTTGTCAAGGGTTTGCAAAAGACCAGAACCTAATGAAGTGTCCTCGTTTCTCACTTTGACGGGGAAGTTTTAGCCTGCGGCGCGGTTGGCACGCTCAAATTAGTCCTAAAATGTGATGTAAGAAGCTGCAAGTGTCACCGGCAGTGGATTCTTCTGCTATCTGTCTCATTACCACACGCACGGCAAGACTGGTTTAGGAGTTAGACTTGATATAGCCTCATAGAACAGAACCTGTCACTCAAACAGCACCCATGGAAAAAAAAAAAAGTATATATAATACAGAATCAAACTTGGATACTAAGGAACTGAGACTTAAATATGTATGCGTGGCCTGAACTTCGATCAAACTTTATCTTCAGTGGTGCCTTGTGTTCAGTGGCTTAACTTGACCTGAACTTGACCATTAAAATAATGTGAAGCAATAACCATATAAAATGAAACATCTGAACATGAACTCAAGAAAGATGGTGGGGCTGCACTACATGATGTCTGAGGGAAACTGCACATTAGACATTGTGAAGGGCCCTTTCCTGCATGGGGCCTGGGCAATTAGCATAAATGCTAATGATGCTAATACAGTATAAACAGTGGGGAAAAAAAACAATTTGACAATTTTTTATCAAGCACCACAAATCCACTAAAATTAGTGAGCTTTACAAAATGGAGCTTTACTGGATTGGATATCGGTGCTGATGCTGAAAAATGTGCAGGATTGGATATCAGCTTCCAAATATCTTTTCAGCTGCTATGCTGGTTGAGCATATACACAGATGTAATAAGACTACTGGTCATAGTTGTTGTTTATACAAAGGCCTTTTGTGGTTACTTGAGGGATACATAACAGCACATTTGGATCAGTTATGTCTTATTTGATTGTTTTTAAGGACAGAAATACAGATGCTTAAAGCTGTAGAACTGGAATAAAAACATTTCCTTATTTTGCGTATTAAAACAAATGGGACAGAACATACTTAACTGGTCTGTTAGCGAAACTATTCTAAACCAGAGTGTTTAAAAAAGTGGACTAAGCGATTGTGGCGGCGCCGCTCAAATGAAGCTTGTGATGCTGGATGCTGTAGGGGCGAATTTGGAGCCAGACTCTAAATTATAAATAGGGCTTTTTTGATGGACAAAATAACAGGGAAAAAAACACCAGGATCATGTAGAGCGGGTTAATACGAACATTTGAAAACCAAAATGACGACGCTCACAGCAGCAGTCACAGAGAGAGGCTACAATAATCTAATGCTGTGTCCATTTCTATGTACTGTCTATGTACTAAACACAGCACTACTGGAAGAGTATATATAGCACAGTTTGGGTCATATGTCTCCTCTGGCACTTATGCTAACTTCCTCCCAGTGTGAGTGCATACAGTTTAAGTGCACCGTGGTAGACTTTACAGTTTGCATTAAAAGTTAGTCAAATCCGATCGTATCTCCTCTCCCGGCCCGTTATGGCATCAGCATTCCTGGCTGCACTCCGGACATAAATCGGCCATTTATGACCTTCCCCTGAACAGTAACCAACAGAGACGCCATCTCCACTCATAAAACAGGGCAGAATGTAGAGGCGGAGGTGAAGATATTATATGACTGTACACGCCCGCAAAAACTCCCTGTCAAGTGGGAGCACTATGAAAACCTCTATTAGTTTATTTGCTGTGATTGAATGCAAGATAGTCATTCAGGAGTGAGTAATGCAACAGGCTTCAACTGCTGACCAGGCATTTGCACTACAGAGTGTATCTGGAGAGCCATCACCCGGACACAACGCGCAGTAAAAGGACTATGGGAGAACTAATAAATTCACAGATACGATCAATAATTGTTACATGTTGAGAAGAAATATCGGTCGTAAAATTTCCAGTATTTTAGAGCAAACAGATTTACAACATTATCGTTAATCATTTTTTAGTGTTAGAAATGGCTGATAACTTGTTTTTAACCTTTGATGCATCGTAACTACCAGAAACTGTGCACATAAATGAATATGGCAAACCTGCTAGCCAACGCCTTCCAACAAAAACATACCTGGAGTTGTCTGTTTTATTCACACATGTTTAACACACACCTTGTGATGTCATGTGGTGATACAGGAAGTCCTTCACTGTGTTTTTAAACTCTATACACCTTCACTAGAATTCTTTGGATAGTTTCGGACCTGGGATCGCCTATCTCTACTGAACTAATGGTAAAAGATGGCTGTTAAAACTGGAAAACTAACACTTCATGACATCACAATGTAGAACTGAGTGTTTAGAGCTTGGAGACTAATAATGAATGGTTACTCGAACATGGGAGTGAAACAAAACACAACTCTGGGTATGTTTTTGATGAGGTAACAACATTAGAACATGGCCTAAAGAGTGAAGTACAAGTACACTGCAGTTACATGTTAATACTTATGACATTATACTTGCTATAACAAAAGTGTTCATTGATTATAACAGTAGAAATAGTAACGCCAACTCCCCAATTTTCTCTCGTTTTATATTCAGGTAAACTTATGGTTATGGCTCGTACAGTTTGTCAAGTCTAATTTTAAGCCAAGTTCCTTTCCTGTATCACCATTTTTTCTGCCGGTTTGACAGTCCATTGCATCACTCTGCAGCATATTTGTAGACTAGTGCATCATTGGAGATTTAAAAATAGACTTGGCGTCACAATGACAAAATTAAAAACGGGTCCCAGCTGTTTCATGTTTCTTGAAACAGATGTGATCAAAGAGGATCAAAACCTGCACATCGACAACTCTTTTTAACTTGACTTTACTAAAACTAAATGTGTTTCTGCACCATTCGCAAGCCAAATGTTGAAATGAGAAACACATTTTGCTATTTAAACAACTTCTACTGAGGCAACTATGACCAAATACCATAACACCCACACAGGCTAATGAGAGGGAGCTATAAACACAAAGGGAAAAGTACTGTGCTAACTTCTCTACTATATAGTGCAAGAGGGGTGAAGTACATTTACGTGATTACACTTTTAATGACATGGAACTTCTCTGATTAGTTTTATGGCACAGTAATTGCATGAAATGTTCCTCTTCTCATGATCCAGATCTACATTAGATCTACAACGTGCTTCCATGTACTGGCGTTTTCATTACGTATAGGCGTTCATGTTTTCATTAAAGTGATATACAACTGACATCTACATACTCCCTGTTCTATTTGATCACATACAGTTGCCTCCTGTTTTCGCATATGTACTTTGGCCTTATATGTATGTTCTCTGTACCAGGAGTTCATGATTACACCCATTCTACTCATTATCATAAACTATAAATGCTGATGGTCTCTTTTGTCTGGGTGTCCTTAACTTGTTTCACGTAACTCTTCATGTGGGCATAGAGTCAATTCTCATCGGCTTCATTCTCCCAATACCAATAATTTACTTGTGAGTTATATATTTTACAGTATAACAGTACTTACTTAAATGGCCTATATTATGCTATTTTCTGATTTATATTATTATGTTCCTCCTCATCGAAAATGTATCTGGAGTTGTATTTTAGCCGGGGTACTCACAACAAATGTAAACGCCACAACACAACAAAAAGCCACAACGGAAGGGACCGCGGGACTCTATTTTCCGACGGACAAAGCGAGGGGGATCAAGCGGGAAGTGAATGGGAAAAGTTTTTTGGCCAGGATCAATGTCACTGTCTGACCGTCGTAACTAATCTCCCGCTTGATCCTCCTCGCTTGGTCAGTCGGAAATGAGAATCAGAATCAGAATGACTTTTATTCATCCCCGAGGGGAAATTTTCTTCGTTACAGATGCAACCGACCAAGTAGTTAGAATCAAGTTTTCAAAAATAAGATAAAAATAGTTCTCTCTCAGAAATTATTTACATCAGTGACATATTTACAACTATATACATGTGTGAGCAGGGAATTGGATATTACAGTAGTTTGTGATTTAAAGTGCAGAGTTCAGTTTGATGGTGACGGGCGATTTCCTGTGTCTCCCAAAGTCCCGCGGCTACTTCCGTTGTGCTTTTTGTTATGTTGTGGCGTTTGTATTTGTTGCGGTGTTTCCATTTGTTGTGGGTACCCCGGTTTCCGTAAAATACAACTCCAGATACATTTTTGATGAGTAGACAACATAATAATATAGATCAGAAAATAGCATAATATAGCATAGGCCATTTAAGTAAGTACTGTTATACTGCCCCCTGGCTTCCGTAGTATTGTTTTTCATTCACACAGGTTTAAATCCTGCATATTTCTTCTTGTAATGTCATGCAGTAAAACAGGAAGTGCTCTGCTGTGTTTTTAAACTTCATACACTTTCACTCGACTCATTTGGATGATTTTATCCTTGGATTTGCAAATATCTACTGAACTAGAGGCAGAAGGTAGCTGTTAACATCATGACATCACAAGGTGGAACAGGAGATGGAGACAGATTAATAATAAACGATGACCGAAACATGCATGAATGAAACGACAACAGTGCAACTCCAGGTATGTTTTTGACGGGGTAGCATAAGGTAAGTATGATGTCAGATTTAATGCATTGTCTTTCCAGTTACATAAACCTCTTATGCAACATGCAGGAAGTAGCTGTCCCCGAATATTTTTCACTCTCACTGGAGGAATTTCTCAGAGCAAACTTCGCACTTCTACTTGCGTAACATGTTTTAGAAGTAACTTTACTCTACTTGAGAACGATATTTGGTTACTAATCCCACCTTTACATAGTACACCCCAATATCCATGTAGTAAATGCGCAGTTAAAATGGAAAACGATGTAACTGCAGCGTACCTGGCATTTCTCTCTAGTTGTGTTGTCTCTAAAACCCTCTTTAATCAGACAATGTAAGTCTGTGCTCCCTAACACGCTAATTACCTCTGGCTCGGAAACAGCTTGTGCCTGCGCCTGCACGCTGCTGACAGGTGCAACGCTCTGCACCTGTCAGCGGCCGACATCACAGTCCCAGGTTTGACACCATTATGTCAGAAACTCCGTGCTCAGCTTGTCACTTGTGGTGTGCTGTACCCAAACAAGCAGCTAAAAATGAGCATGTGAGGAGTGATCTAGTCCGTATCCTCCCTCCTCGGCATCGCACAGCAGCATCACTGTCAGGCGTCTATGGAATTACTTATATGCTACATCATATGACTTCTCCAAACCAGCGCCATATCTAAAAAGGAGTTTTGGCGAGCAGTCAGGAGTGAGGTTTGATATTTTCGACAGATTTGCATAGGTTTGCAGTTGTCAGGCCAATGCTGACAGCGTTATATATGAGCCTTTCTCCACAAAAGTTAAAGTTGTGTAAAGGCAGCAATTTATTCTTATGAATGGGGTCTGGTAGAAAATCTATAGAATATGCTGTCTTAAAACAGACTATATTGAAAAGTTAACCCAGATAAAACAAAAAAAGTACGTGTTCCAAATTTTGGTAACTTGAGTTTCTTGTTAAAGATGTCTGCTACTTGTCTTCGTTGATGTTTTTGTTTTAGAATGTTCCTGCTCTCAGTAACAGTCTATGCTTTTCAAGGTATTTATTTAAATCCTGCATATTTAGGCTGAATTCTTCTCTCAAACAGAAAACACTATCTTGTGATGCTATATGGTAATACAGAAAGTGCTCCACTGTGTTTTTAAACTCCATACAACTTTACTAGAATCACTTGGATGATTTCAGCCCTGGAATTGTCCATCTCTTCTGAACTAAAGGTAAAAAGGAGGTGTTAACTTGAAAACTACCACTACATGACGTCACAAGGTGGAGCAGAGCACTCAGACATGTGTAAATGAAACAGAACTCAACTCTACATATGTTTTTAATGAGGTAACAACATTATAACATGGCTTAAACCTCATAAGAATCAATTTTGTGTAATATAGGACCTTTCACAACCAGAAATGTTACATAGTCAGCCTTTGAGGAAAACATATTATGCAAGTAAATAAACTATTTCAAAAACAAAATGCATAAACTCAATGAGTAACTGGTCCATGTTCTCATAACCAGTTTCAAATACTGAAGGTTGTGGCATTTATTTCACTAACACCTCCAATCAAAATGCTTTAATCAGCCTTTTTCTTACACACAAACACATTCCACTGCTGTAACAGCTCCTCCCAAAGGCCATCATAATCTGCTCAGCATGCGCAAACTTAATCACCAGGATACCTCATCAACATGAGGGGGAGAAGAACACTCGTGGTCGGACCAGACGGCAGCGAGCGTGACTCAAACATGGAGCTAAGTATGGCGGATGGCTAAAAAGCATTAAAGTGTATATGACAGGTTAGACTACTTATTTCATTAATATATATAGCTAAGATGCTTATATTTACATTCAATTTAGCAATATCTTGCCTACTCTTCTAGAGTTTGACATTTTTTGTGAAGTTTTTTTAGCATTTTATTTCCTGGTTGAATATGACCAGCAGAGTCATAAGTCGAGGTAATTGCATAAGTGTTTTCTATAGCAACGAAGCTATCATTTCACAAAAAAAGAACACCCCTACACCAAAGTGAAAAATGTGTTCTTTGTGCATACATTTTCTGTACCTTCGATGGAGTTTTGAGTATTGATGATAGAAATAGACGGAGCCCTTTTTGTAACTGCACTATTATTCACGGGTCCAAAAATGATAAATGGTCCCATTTTCATACACTTTTCCACCTTCAAGGCGCTCAAAGTGCTTTACGTCAAGGAACCACTCACCCATTCTCACACACTCATATACCTGTGTATGCAGACACTGGGCAGGTTAAGAGTCTTGCCCAAGGACACAGCGACAGTATTCATCTGTGGCAACTGAAATCACACCGCCAACCTGTGGGTCAACAGATCTAACCAACCAATGATGTTTATGTTGAGAGCGGGATTTGAACCACCAACCTTCGGATCAGTCGACAAATGGCTCTACCAACTGAGCTACTGTCAGCACAAAATAAAAAAAAATTAAGACTGTTCCCATAATGATTAACAATACATAAAAAAATATTTGTGAATAGTCCTCAAAATGTTACTTATAGTGTTAAGCTTTATTACTTCTGCTAATACCTGATCTGACTTGATTGTACTCTACACTAGTGTTGAGCTTAATTTATTGATTTATGGTTACTGTAGAGGTTAGATATGATGTTATTTGTTGTACTTGTGCAGTTAGGATAGGTTAGAATACATTATTTGTTGTCCCTGTGCACATAAATGTTGCTCTGTCTTGCACTTTAATGTTTGTCCTGTCTTGTGTACGCATGGAAAAGGGAGAAATGTAATTTTGATTCCTTTGTATGTCTAGTACATGTATAGAAATTGGCAATAAAGCTTTTGATGAATACTAATTTTCAAAACATTTTTTCAACTTTTCCTAACAAAAAGCCACTTGTAAGACTGTGATAATATTTGTCACAGATACTGTTCCACTGAACTAAGTAATAATTAGAAAGAAACACCAAAAAAGTCTCGTGTATTCAAATGGGAGAGTAAGGAGAGACCAGGTTGGGGCTAGTTCTGTGTGTTCTGTTTGCCTTTGGGGGCTCATGGGAAACTCTACGCCGCCATATTTTCAGGCGCTTTTCCAGGCAGCGTTGGATAAAGATGATAGCATTGATCATCTTCTTAAAAGAGAGCTTTTTCCTGTCACCCAATCACCTCGCGTCACTACGGCGACTGCTTGAGTTGCTTTAAAAGGTTTCTCTGATGTCGGGCGAAGTCGGCGAGCTGTTAAGATTGTCTTCCACGACTTTGACTCAACATTGTCTGAGGAGTCGTTATGTAATTATGCTGGTGCAATGCATATGCGAATATGGTGGGGGGAAAAATAAGAAGAAAACAAAACAAACATGAAAATATAACTTGAAGCTATAAGCCAAAAACACCACTAAGAACCTTAGATGGTATAAAGTATTGGAAGGATTAGGACTAGGGGAGTGTAAATGTCACCCAAAGTGCTCCAGTCAAATGAAGCTAATTGAGGCTGGCAGTTACAGGAGTGAATTTGGAGCTGGTTTCTATATTAGGAATTTCTAAACGGGCAAAATGACGAGACTCACCACAGCAGTTACAAAGAAAAGGCGACAGTTTCTCAATGTAAAGTCAGTTGGAGCCTGATTTGATGGAGCTAGACACACCCCCATGCTCACTTTCTGTGTAGAACGAGTCTATGCCAGTGACACTATTTACCCCATCGTACATCTACTAGGTTGCCAGATTGGTGATCAAGCAAAGGCCATCATAACAATCACCCACTCAATCCCTGTACAACATCATAAAAACAAAAAGTTTTTACAGTATCATAGCAGCTGCCTGGTTATGGCAAAAATGATAAAACTCATAATTGAAATTTTGGGGATTTCAACCTCTGTACTGTCACAATTACCCTTGAGTGCAAGTTTAGACCTTATATATCTTATTAATAATGTTTTTGATACACCTTTGTTTAAAAGGGCATGCAAATTAGAACAGTGATGAACTTTGAGTGGCAAAACGAGCGCATGTGTCTCTGAACAGAAGGCAGTTTGTTTTATTTAATTAAATGCAGTATTAATTTAAATCATGATTAAAAAGTTGATTCATTGCAGCCCTGTTTTATTGTCTCAGTACGAAAACTTGTTCTGCACATTTGGCCTATCGATCAAACGTCTCTGGCAACCAGCAGTGATGGGAAGAATACTTTTAAAATGTAGTTACATATACTGAATGCCTGCGTAAAATATATATTCTGATATGTGGTCCAATCAGAGTACTGTATTCTGAATATTTTTACATCAAGTTGCATTTAAATTATAGTGTAAAAATGTTTGCGTAATGCCATGTTGAGTTCAAATTAAAAGATTAAAAACGGCTTTATTTGTATCACTATTTCTTATTCATTTTTAACTTTTAAACAAATTTCTATTCTGATGGTTCTCGATGGCTTTTTTTTTTTCTTTTTGTCTTTTTTTGGGGGCTTTACTAATTCAGTAAACATGAGAGAGAACACGAAGAAGTAAAAGCTCGGATCATATCACATGAGCGGCTTTCAAAATGTCTATGATGCATTTCCTATCATAAATCAGAAGGAAAAATCTCATGTATTCACAACAAGATCAATGTTTTCTGTTTTATCTCACTAATACGATGCAGTTTGAACCCAAAATTGTGTGATCAAGTACTGCAATATTGGATTTTAGGAAAGTAACTGTATTCTGAATACCAATAAATGAATAAAAGAGTAACTGTACTGGAATACACTTACTCAAAATGTGTGAATATGTATTTTCTGTACATGTATTCAGTTACTTCCCAGCAGTGGCAGTTGTTAGTCTGAAACTGTCCAAACCTTTTGCAAATACACTAGGCCAGGTCTTCGAAAAAATGGAGGGAAAACTACGAACGGATAAAAACCTGTACGCAAATGCAAAATCGTATTCAGAGTGAAAGTTCATAAATCAAACCATAGTAACCCCATCACCTTTATTGCCATGGTGACAGAAGCTCTTCCTACAGTACTGATGCATCAATTTCTTCCCTACACAGAATCCAGCCTCGGTCTCAGGAGTATCATACAGGACAAAAACACTAAATAGATCTCTCTCTCGCTCCAAATCGCTCACATTTCACCCACTATAAATCCACCTGTCCGGCACGTACATCTTTAGGAAGTTTGGGGCCGCCCTACAGTACAGTTTATTACACATCCAGGGATCAATTTATCACCTTTGAGGACCAAAGATGGCAGCGTCTGGGGACTCCTCTCCGCTTTTGATTTATGGAGCTGGAACAGAGGCAGGGCATTTTTGGTTCATGCAAATTCTTCTAGGTACAAGTGGTTGTGCCTCCTTTTGCTCTTTGTGCTGAATTAAGATGCGGGCTAGGAGAGGCATTCAACTGCATGGGGTGTGTAGCAGCCAGGCAAATATCAGACGTGTGTCCCGGGGCTGTGCTCGAATATTTTAGCTCAGCAGATGACAAACTATGGCCTCTCTGTTTGAATGTGGTTGGTTGGAGCACTTGGACTTCTCTGTTCGTGTAAATGTAGTGAGTGGGAGTGATGGAGCAGTGACCTTGCTTGATTTGTCTGCTGTAGTTGACCTCTGGAATTATTCATTATTATAAAATATGTGTAGACATGGCTGCTTTCAATAGAGAGTGATTTGGTTCTGTATATAAGGAATTAGCACTAGCCACCAAATTTATGAGTTAAGATGGTTTTGATTATTATATCAATATATGGTTATATCCAAATGTTTCTCTGTTTTGCGACAGACATATGGGTCAATGACGTATAAGGATTTTCAACAGGCAAATTTTAAAATATAAAAAATATTAGTTTCTGTTGAACTTTTTCAAATATTTACAGTGCCAGGTGCATAAGTCTATGTTTAACATTCATATTAAGTATGTTTAGTGTAAAATGTCATGTGGTGCGACCGAGAATAACATTAAATTGCTTTATTTTCTAAAACATAGTTGGGAAATTAAGTGCTGAGTAATATGAAGTGTATAGAAACAAACTGTTGGCATTTCTTTAGATTTTTAATGCATATTGATATTTTCTTTTGCTGTCCAATATGACAGTCACCTGCTTGTGTTTAATGAACAAACTACTGCCCTGGAAAATGCATCAAATGAAGAAAAATGCCTAAAAAAGACCACTCACCCAAGTCTACTTAGTCTGTTATTAAAATTCCAGGCATAGAATTACTGCTGTTGTTAGTCACACCATATGACATTTTTACACTTTAAGTACAAAAAACATGCAGAATAACTAATAATAATGTGGTGAATTATTATGACATTTGAACCCTTTTAACTGAGGAAATTGCAGATGGACAGCGTCATGTCATTGACCCATATGCATTAAGCTAACATTCTGCGTAAGTTTCTATACTTAACTTTAAGTGTTGTCAATTAGTATTATTAACAGATGTAGAGAAATTGGTTTTACATATGTTATACTTCTGGACAAATCTGTGGAAAGGTCGCTCACAGTAAGAATGCATGTTTTTCAAGGTATCTTTATAAATAAAAACCTGCAGTTTACTAAATGAAAGATTGGCAAATCCAATACAGTGGAACATTCAAAGCAATGGCGTCTCCATGGATACAAGCAGATGGTTAGGTGACACTGTGCACCTTTAATGTCTCTGCCTCCTTATACAATAAACAGGGAAATAGATACTTGTGTCCTGGCATTGGTTTGCACTGACGTCCATATCCGCCCTCCTCCACTAGTCTGTGCTATTGCTCTGGCACTTTAAAACTCACTTTCCCATGACCCAATTTCTCAGCGCTGCAGGCAGTAACACAGCCTCACCTGCTCACAGCGCCCGCCTCATCTCTGGCAAAAAAAAAAAAATACGGAACCAGAACTTCATGGCTTTACCCGCACCTCATTTGTAATTGTCCTCATGTAAATGATGAGCCGGGGACAGGGGCTTGTGGGAAATGTAGTTCTTGTGAAGTGAAATTGGTCCATGCTCTGGCTGATGGAGTGTTACCGGGGTTACATGGCAGGTCCGAAATATTGCATCACGTATCATTTGCGAGCTTTTATCATGACTTTGTTGAAAGGGGGAAAGTGGTTGGAGATGGATGATATGTTTTCAGGTTATAAATAGTTACTTCTGTGTCATTTTTCTTGCAGTTACATGTTAGACCCTGGCTACAATTTTATCTGTTCTTGTAGTATCTGTGTGCCCTTCTAACATGGGTAAAAGCTAATACTAGTGAATTTTGCACACAATGTTCCCTTGCCAAAGACTGTTAAAGGTCCTGTATTACACAACATTGATTGTTGTGAGCTTTAAACCATGTTATACTGTTGTTCCCTCACCACACACATACCTGCAGTTCTTGTTTTGTTTAATTAATGTTTGAGTAATCATCTATTATTTGTCTGTCTACATCTCCAAAGCTTGAAGTGCTTTGTTCCACCTTGTGATGTCATGTAGTGGTAGTTTTCAAGTTACTTTTTGGTTTTGTTAGTAGAGATCAGCAATTCCTGGGCTGGAATTATCCACATGATTTTAGAGAAGATGTATGGAGTTTAAAAATACAGCAGAGAACTTCCTGGAGTATGTTCCATGTGAGAGATGAACTGAGCCAGAATTCAGGTCAGTTTGTATGTGAGGAAACAACATTATACAACATACAGTAGAGTACAACAACACACACTAGATCAGAAACTGTGTAATATTGGTTTATATTTTATACTCATACAATAGTGCAGTTTGATTGTTAGTAATTATTTTGTCCAGGGTTCTATACAGAGTTTTTCCACCTCTCACATAGTGTAACTCATACTTGGTACTCAAGCAATAATCTTGAAATGAAATGAAAGTGAATGTCCATGGCAAGGCGGTTTTTGGTCAGTTTGGTCTCTTAACATACAAGTTTTCATGTGCATTTTGTGGACACATTTTCAGTCAAATCTAGTTTACTAAATAACTAGTAAAATATAAAAAAAATCCCCTCAATATAGATATTTTTGTATCTAATATATCAACAAAAAGAAGGAAGAAATTTAAACCTGGCTCTTTTCACGTTTCTGTTTTGAATGTCCGAAAAATCGTAACCGTTTTTACACATAAAGCCTTATTTTTATATGAAAACATGATGTGATGATAAACTTTTGATTTTTTCCTCATATTTCTGTGAGTAAACTACAGAAGTTTCAAATTGATATCTCTAAATGTATTTTTTCCTTTTCACCTGCAGTGTCTCGGCTTAAAAAGTTCAACAGTAGTATGAACATAGTTGCAGTAAAGCATTTGTGTCATCTAATGTGCATGTTATATTTTTGTATCTTTCTTACTGTAGCGTGCACAGTTCAAATGAAATGGTCCAGGCTCTGTTTTGTTACTGCTCTACCACAGACTGTGTGCTCTCTACTTGGCACTGTCTTGGCTCTGGGCCGCCCTCATCCCTCCTTGTTACAAATGAGAGCATGCCGGCCAACAGATTCCTCCCCACACCTACTACCGGGAGCCAGGTCATGTACCAACTGTGAGCAATAGGAAAATCAAAACAATATGATGGCGCCTGTTTACACAAATGATGGAAAACATATTGGATAGAAAAACACTTTACAAATAAAATGGGCAGTCATGGCTAGAAAAACATAAAACACATAGTAACTTATTGGGCTTTATATTGCTCCATTTTCAATATAAAGCATAACACGGCATGCATTTTTTATTTTTTTCATTTATTGAATTAGGACAATGCATATTAATCAACATATCAGCAGGTAAGCATCAATGTAAATACGCAGAATTAGCACAATAGCTAAATTGCATCCGCTGTCCAAACATAGTAGTGTAGACATACAATGAACCACAAAGACCAGTTACATTAAACACATTAAAATCAAAATTTTTATTTTCTATATACCATAGAAATAAAGACAGAATTAGTTAGTCGATGTTTTATGTAGCAACAATAGCACTAGCATCATTTTTACTAATATCTGCATTGTCTTGAATATCATGGTTGTCAGTTTGCCTAATTAATAAATCAATTTGTGGTTCTTGTAGAAAAAGCAGTAATAGTACTTACAATATTACCAGCATGATTTGTTACAGGGAAATAATACAATATTATTTACATTGTATAAATAATTACTTTTCAAACGTAGTAGTAATAGCAGTAAAAGTAGCTGATGGCTTTGACCCTTGACAATTCTGCATACAATGGATACAACTGTACCATGACAATTAGTTTTTACTTTAACAGTATAAACGTTTGGAATACTGCTATATTTGCACGGTGCATTCTGGTTTCACACCGCCCCGATCTATTTATTCTTCTTTATGTGCCATGTTTAGCCACACTCCCTCATGTGAGCTCAAGACTTGGCTGAGTGGGCAGTGAGAGATGGAGGAGGGTGCTACAGAGATGAGCTTGAGTACAGAAGGAGGGAGGAGAGAGGAGAGGAGAGAGGAGAGGAGAAAGTTGGTGTGGGGGGTTATCTAACAGGATTAAAGGCAGAACAATGAGACGAGGGCACTTAAAATACTCCTGACATGGAGTCCGCTGTGCAAAGAAAGGATATGAGTAAGGACACATGATTCACACTTCTCTACAGGATATGAGCACTTTACATTTCCTGCCACCCATGTGTCCCATTTATACATTCATTCACACGATTTCATGGGAAGAAGTGATGAAGGTGGCAAGGGGACATTTCAATTACTATTCAGCCCTACTTCCGGTGCTGGTGGGGGCCGGCTGCTGATTGCACCCTCCCACAACTTTCACTCTATTTCCGACATTCTGCTCTTTAAGTGTTTTTTATAAATACTGGACACTGGAGAGGCTAGATACTGGCGAACTATCATCTCTCTGCTACACTGCTCTGTGTCCCACCTGGAGAAGCCTGGGAACGCTGTGAGAGAGTTCTTTTCTTTGACTCCTGCAGCACCTTCAACTTCATCCAACTGCTGCTCCCAAGGGACAAACTGCAGAGAGTTGTTGCGGACCAGGGGACTGTGCTTACGCCCTTCCTCTTCACCCTCCATACTGCAGACTTCAGACTTCTACTTATCTATGTAGATCGATCGAAAATGGCTAGATCTAAAATGGTTAAATAAAAGCAATGATGATTACAATAAGTTCAGTGACTTCCTGTTAATCTTTTACACAATACTGCAGTTTACATCTAATAAATACCCGTCTTTACACTACTTTTATACTCAGTTTTTCCACCTTAAATTGCACTGTGAGTTTGCAGTAGTCAGCAACATGTTTTAATTTAAATGTGTAAAAGTAAACGTGTGATATAGCAGGGTCATAAACCAGTGTTAAAGTGTAAAACTTTATAATAAATCGACTTGAGCCTAAAGCATACGGAGCTAATATTTTATCAAGAATTATTCAGGCTTAATAACTAACATAATACCCAATAGCCCTTTTTAATGACTAAACCAGACTCATTCGTCATTAATAACAAACAAAATGTTTATTATATCTTTGCTCATTCTTAATTAAGGCTATTTCAGTGTAGCTATTGTAAAACAGAAGCATTAATGTGTCGTGGCAGAATTTCTCAATGAAATGCTGAAATGCACTTTGAAGTAGTGCATCAAAATACTCGATGGTGTATTAAAAGTACTAGAACAAAGGAGTGCTCTTATAAACAAATCCGATGAATGAAGTACGGCTGAATCACTCTTGTCCGCCAATAGTCCTCACTGCTTTTGTACCGCCACTTCTGTCCGTCTCTTTCTCTCCTCCATCTCCTCCATCACCAAGTCATTTTCACCACTCGAGCTTTGGATGGGTCTCAGCGGACGCCCGTTAATAATGTGACAGAGAGAGAACGCCTTTAATTAACTACTGGGGAAAAGTATTCAATTCATGGGACTAATTTAGAGACAAATGTTCCTCTCAAAAATAAGGCAAAGGCAAAATAAGGATACGAATTTCTGGAAGAATAATATGTCTTTTATATCAATTTGTGCCAATGGCCAATGAGAGTTTCTTGCTGAATTGTAAATTGGTTATAATGGAGTAAATTAGATGTACAAGGGAAAAATAGTTGTTCTATGTGGAACAGAGCATTTGGAGATTTAGATGGACTAATAATAAAGGTTTACTCAAATGTGTGAAAATAAAACGCAGCTCCCGGTATGTTTTGACGATGCAAGAACATTCTAACATCCCTTAAAGCTCACAATAGTCGATTTTGCCTAATATATGTCCCAACAGTCCAGTTCATGTTACATTTCACTTTAAACTTTGTGGTAAGGTTTCACTTGAAGGCAATGACTCCTTTTTTGTCTCTTTACCACCAGTGTCAACAGTAAATCAAGAAGTCTTGCCCTCGCACTGTGTACAGGACAGAGAGGTGGCAGAATGTGACAAATCTCCTCAGGGCTAACTTCAAACAATCACTGCCTCACTCACTCCTGCTGCTGTCTGCTACCAGGAGATAACGGTGTACTCTGAGGGGCCCTCAGTATGCAAAGTACAAGCAAGTGGAAAAATAGTGTATGGTATTGAGGAAGATTACTGCTATTTCATTACTACAACTACTACGACTACGACTACTAATTTAAATGTGCTTGAATATGAGATTATATGCATCCAGCAAATCAAAACTCTGCAGACAAACAAACATGCACCAAACTTAATATCAGCTGTTTTTCAGGCCTGTTGTCTCTCTCTGCAGTCTGTTTTTCACCATTTTAATCTTTTCAATTATGTTTTTCATTAATTACTCATTTGCTGTCCATATCTCAACAAGTTTAAAAATGTGTTTCAGCCAACAAGTCAAAACATTTTGTTTTTGCCTTTAAATAAATAAATTCACCTTGCGTGCACTATGTAACTTTTTATAGTGGAGGTTCCAACAACCCAAAACTTGGTCCTTAGGTCTCCAGGAATTATTCATTCACTCCAGACCCAGTGGTGGTAAGATACTTTAGTAGCTACAGCTGCCCTGGGGCAGACGGCGCCATCGGTCCCTCCGACCACCATCATCACTCACACACACACCACTTTCATACAGTGTGGATGAAGTGCCTTGCCTAAGGACACAATGACAGTTTTTGTAACTGGCTGTGGCACCTGGAGTTCCCAGTGTCTCCCATCCAAGTACTAACCAGGCTCGGCCCTGCTTAGCTTCTGAGATCTGATGAGATCAGGCTTTGTCAAGCCGGTATGGCCACCAATTATAGGTCAGTTAAATTCAATCAGTCAATTAAAATACCGTCTAATACATTACTAAATACTAAAAGAATAAACACTAAATAAATACTAAGTACTAAATACAATACTAAATACAATCAGTCAGGTAAATACTGTCCCACTGTAACTGTAGGTTTTTAAGTGTATGTTTTAATCATCACCTTGAGTGCCCACAAAGGCACCCAATGAATAAAATGTATTCTTCTTCTTCTTATTATTATTACTATTATTATTAAGACCTTGTCTCCTGGAAGATGTTATTTCTTTGCAAATTTTCCACAGTATGGCATTAAATGTATCTAGCACCATTGAGATAAACAGGAACCGTGAAAGATGAATCACCTCGTAGAACACATGTGTTTCAAAGTATTTTTAGATAGTTCAAAGCATAGACTGTATAAAGAAGTGGACTAAGGGAGTGTGCGCTCACCCATAGTGTTCAGCTCCAGTCAAATAAAGCTCACAAGGCTAGCAGTTATGGAACTGAATTTAAGGCAAGTTCCATATTGGGAATAGGAATTTATTTATGGACAAAATGGCTAAAGAAAAACATGAGGATCATGTAGAGCGGATTAATATGAACATTTTAAGGCCCACTGCAGCGGCTACAGAGAGAAAAGTGACAATTTTTCAACATAAAGTCAAGTGGAGCTGGATTCAATGGAGCCAGAAGCGCTCCAATGCTCACTTCCTATTTGGAACATGGCAGATGGCCCACTCCACACAAGAATGTATACATTAAAAGTGACAAATGTGGTTTTACAACAGCTTGGAGCAAATGAACAAAGACTCATGTGTAGCTTAGAGAGATGAGGTCTGCTGCACCAACCATTTTGAAAATCCCAAACTTCAGCAGTCAAACAGTATTCCTCATGTCCAAACTTTCCGCAGCTTGAATACGTTTTAATGCAAATGTTTACAGTGATTTGAAAAGGCTCCACTTGGCTGTGCATGTGTGTGGATGCACTCTCCAGAGCTGCTGCCGCCTCTTTTTATAACACAAAACAAACATGTGATGGCAGTGGGAGAGGAGCAAGGCAGCCTTTGTAAACAGGACACATTTGGAATATTTTGTGTTTGACTTGTGAATTTGGAGCTCTGGTTTCATTTCTGTCATTTCCAGGGGTTTAAAAGCTGCTTTTCCAGAGCTGTACTGTTTTCTAACGCACCTTATTTTTGTTGGAATGTACAATTAACCCTCAAATTGATACCCAGATACTCAATAGTAAAACTAGGACTGTATCAAAACTAGTTTGGATTTTTGTGATCTTTAACAGTTCTAAGCCCACATGGCAGTAAAGAAATTACTCTTATTTTGGTACGGCAATCATTCTGGAAATCATTCTCATGCACACAGCCGACTACAACAACAATGGATCGCTCTGAGTCTGCTGGACGATAAATTTCTATTCACAAAACTACCCGGTGGAAGTATTGACAAAGGCGTTGTTTATTGCAAACTGTGCAGAAAAGACTTTGCATATCACAGAAACACATTAAACCTACGATACCATTTAAATGTAAAACACGCCACAGCGACGCCAGAAACGGCTGGAGCTGTTGGTGGGAGCAGTTCTGGTCCGATTACAAACAAGAGGTGTCAGACTCGAACAAATGACGGGCTTCAGGAAGAAAATGAGTAAATGAGTAAGGCAAATATTGTTATGCGATTATTTGAGATGAATGAATTCCAAAGCCTATAATTAATTAGATATTTTTAAGTTTTTAATATTTTTGTAATGTTTATATCTTTTTTTGTAGAATAAAAATAAAATGTGTGTTGAAATGGAAATAAGGAAAATGAGTGTTGTGCCGGCAAACATGAAGTGTGACAGTGAGGGGCAGGGCCACGCACATGTAAAAACAACATCACACTAGAATAGGTTGTAGGTGTATGGAGCATATTAAATGTCAGCGTTAATTTGTGTCTTATCTGAGCTGCTCTGGCACTTCCGGGGATAATGGTGACTGCTCATACTGTCATGTAACAAAGACTTTAGTTCTGCTCTGCATCAGCACTTTCACGTGGATGACTAATGCCCTACTTTTGCACGTGGGCACGTCCAGAAAGACATACTACATATACATAAGCAGAGATGGAACGCTATTTGAAAGTAATATCAGCTCTTTAGCCTTAATGCATCAGAAATACTTTAATACAGCGTTGTGTTTCCAGTCCGCATGATTTAATCTTATAGTTTAATTTGAATTCTCACTGGAAAGTTCTTGACAGTTCTAACGTCGCAACTAGCTCATTTTGACTGCTGTTTTTATCAGTTCTGTAACGTTATAAATCATTGTGATGTGTGAAAACAAATAGATTTTAAAAGCTGGTGTCATGACTCAAGCATTAGCAAAATACTGATTCATGAATGACAAAGATTGATATATTTTAATTTAATCTGAGTTTGAAACGTATTGTCTTGTCAGTGTATTCTAAGATATGGTAAGAAAACATTAACAATTGCAATGCTGGAGTAGAAACTTAGAATAGACACCAAATAGACTAAATAATGTGTATTTCTAAATTTGAATGTTACAGTAATAGCAGTTAGAACTTCCATCCAATTGCATATATGAAAATCTAATTAAAGCTCTTATATTCTGCAAAAATGTACTCTTGTGAGCTTTACTCAAAAAAATACATGTTTATTTTTAGTCTGTCTACATCTCCAAAGCTCAAAATACTCTGTTCCAACTTGTGATGTCACGAAGGTGTAGTTTCCAGCTACGTTTTACCTTTAGTTCAGTAAAAATGGGCTTTTCCAGGGCTGAAATGATCCAAATGAGCATTAGAGCACTTCCTGTTTTCTGTTTGAGAGAAGAACTCGGCCTAAATTTGCAGGATTTGTGTGTTAAACATGTGTGGATGAAACAAAACAAAACTCCAGGTATGTTTGTGATGAGGAAACAACATATGGGTACTTTAAAACCCCCAAATGACTCTTGTGCTAATATTCCATCTCTCTGTAGACATCTCTCTCTTTCCTCCGCTCCTTAAAGATCAGAAACGATATTATCCACAGTGGACAAGTATGCGTGGTTAGGTTAGCGTTGGTTTGTTGGAGGATGTGCCTGCAGGAGGGAAAAGCCGGTGTATTATTGAGCTGTCTGTTCCGCTTATGCTTCTCCAATAGCTCCCGTTCAGCCTTTGTCTCCGAGACATGACGCAAACAGCACAGGAAAACTCCACTCGCATTTCCTCACTAATGCAGGTGTAGGCAGGCGGACATTTTGTTTGTTTTGCTAAGCCGTTTCACTTTGCATACAGTGTGTGTTAATGAGGCCAAAGCGGGTGGTATAATGCCCCAACAGAAGCAAAGGAGGGATAAGTACTGGTGAGAGCGTGTTCATAAATCACATGTTATTCATTGATTTTGGTTTGTGCCAAGAGAGAAACGATAATCATACACATTATAAACAACAGAAAAGCACATTTCTTAAAAAGGAGTGGGAAGAAGGGAAAAAAAACTCCGGTTCATAACATAGTTTCAAAAATTATGTGTTTTCTTATGTACATTGATCACGGAACTTTACAAATATTTACATACAGCAAAATGGTCATACAAACTAATAATAATGATAAAGAAGGCACAGAAGTTTATTGTTTATGATCGTATCAAAATAGGCAAAATGAAAATGACAAATGTAAGGATTTTTTTGTTTTTGTTTATTTTTCCGTTTATGATCCTTCAAACTAATAATAATGTTAATAAAGGCACTGAAGTTTAGCGTTTATGGCTACGTTCAGACTGCAGGGCTTAATATTCAATTTGGATTTTTTTGTGAAATCTGTTTTTTTGCAGGTCATTCACATTTCCAATTACGTAAACGTGACTTGTATGTGAACTTTAAACGCCCCAAAAGTGTCTTGCATGCGCAATGGAGGACACGACGACGTCCACAGCAGCGAGCTCAGTGTTTAGTGAAGTCGCCTAAACATGGACGCTGCATTGAGCACCTGGCGATTTTAAAGTTGCTGTCGTACCACTCTCGCAGGAGAAAACACGTCTTCGGCCTATTTCAGTGAGCTAACACGACGGTGTTGGGCTGTATTGACTCAACAGGTGCTTGTTACTGCATAGTAGCCGACCTCTCACGTGTTGATGACGTGTAGGTTGGATGAATGCGACCTGGCTGTTCAGTCTGAAGTCACATGTCAAAATTTCGGATATGTATCGGTTTTACGACCACATATCCAAGTGGTCTGGGTCGCATATGAAAAAACAGATCTGTGTCGCTCAGACTGTCATTAAAAGATCAGATACAGGTCACACACGGGTGAAAAAATCAGATTTAGGTCACTTCAGACTGCAGTCTTAACGTAGCCTATGATTGTACAAAATGAAGCACAATAAGAATGGAAAAAATGTAAGGATATTTTTTGGTTTTCGTTTATAGTCGTACAAACTAATAATAATGATAATTATTTACACTATTAAGCCTGTATACACTATTGTAATACTACTACAATTTTCAGTGAGTAATTACCACCCTTTTACTGCCAAATTACCTACCAGAACTATATATAACAATTACTTTTACTACCAATATGTTAATATATCACCACTAAATATCCTATATGAGTATCTAGTTTCAGTACTAGTTTTAGTACCGCTGATTTCTGATACTTTTGACAACACTACCCCGGAGTATTTCACCAAATTCTCTTACAGTTTGAACTAATTTGAATAAAACCTTAAAGACATGGTGCAACCCAGTGAAAAAAGTCATTATACGGCCCTGCACATTCTACTGCTACTTGCACCTTCTAAGCATATTTATTTGTATTTATTTGCTAACAACAAGCATGGACATTAGACGTGTAACATACTACAACATCTATAGCCAAGGGTAATTTGCAACGTGCGTCCCCAAGCACTACAGAAGCGGCCATTTTGTTTGTTTTCCCAATTTAGCTCCCTCGCCGTATCACTCGATGAGCTCCCAAGGCGTTGTCATGGCAAAACACAACAAAACAACACCTTCCTTTTTACACCAGGGATACTCCTGACCAGACTCTCTGTCTCACCCAGACGCACAATCAGCAAAAGCCATTTTAATGAGCTATCCCCCTTTTCCTCCATCTATCAGAATGGATTTAGGACATCCACAAGGGGAGGAACGGGGGAAAGGGGAGAAAAAGGGGCCAACATGGCAGACGGGAGAAAGCCTTCGTTAAACAGGAGAGAGAGGTACAAAAGTAAAAGATATGCGTGAACACAGCTAATCCTGGTGCTAGCATTTGTTATTTCGGTTAATTCCTCATCGAGCCATTTCATCAGCTTTGGCATTCAGCTTACCTGCATTAATTAGAGACTGGAATGGTTGGAGTGTTAATAACTGACAAACACAAGATAATGAGAATATCTTTTCGATTGTTCCCCCTGTGCTACTGGTCACTTTAAATTTGTTTTAATAATTCAGAATTTTGTCAGGTACAAGCTGAATTAAGGCTTATCCAGACTTGTTGCTGAGACATCTTTTGCAATTATGACTCAAACAGTACTGGAATAGGGTGACCAGTCGTACTTATTTACCTGGGACAGTCACAGTTTTGAGTCCTGTGTTCCCTGTCCCAGCAGATTTATCCAAAACCAGTCATTTGTCCCTATTTTATGTAAGAAATGTCCCTGGTGTCCCTATTTTTGACCAATCTGATCCCTGTTAAGTTAAGAGAGGCGTAAATTGTCATAAAATACAGAAAAGCTGCTTGAAAATGACCAAAACACAAGAAAATGTGACTGTACCGACTCACATTAGTGCTGAGTGCAGAACAATTTTCCTTAATTATGCACTCGTTTCACAATTTTATTATTACGAACCAACTCAGACCAGGGCTGTCTCAGTTTTTTTATTTTGAAAATCTGGTCACCCAATACAGGTCCTTTGTATGTTCTGTCTGTGTTAACACTACTTATTACTACTACTTAACACTATTTATTGTTTTTACTACTGTTATGGGCATGAGTGTGGGTTATGGGTGTGATTCTGGCGTGATTCTGGCTCACAATTCAGTCGGCCCTCTCTCTGTAACTGCTGCTGTCACGCTTTTTGTTACTGATTAGTCTGGTGTTTTTATTTTTTGTCCCTAAATGAAGATCCTCCTTTTTTCCCCTTGAGTTCACTCCCACTATCGATCGCAACAGGTTTGTTTGACAGTGTTGCTCTGGATTTGCTTGAATCAAAATATAGAACTGAGCTCCAAATTCACCCATAACTAAGATAACTGCTAGCCTCGATGAGCTTTATTTGGCTGGAGTTGAACCCTATGGACGACATCACCCTCACTTAGTTCACTTTATACAATCTATGGGTCTATCACAACTACTGTATGTGTTAAAGCTACCATCCAGTTATAGTGCTATACATTTCTAACTGTTCTGTTTTTAGTAGCTGCAAGTAGCTAAAGTTATGTGCACATAGTGGCACTAATAACTGTTAAGATAACTGACCGGGCTTTCATTGTTATTAAAACTACTGCTGCTTTTATAACATCCAAAATTACTCCTATAAAAGTTCTATACAACTGTAAGTCAGCTTCTGCAATAAAGGACATAAAGTATCACAACAGTTTAACAGTTTACTCATACCAGTTCTGCTTATGTCTTTTAGGAAAAAAGCATTTGGACATTGTAGAAACAAGGGACAAGCTTTCAACATTGGCACACCAGAAATCTGACTCTTACCCGATTTCTGGAGTTCAGACGAGTCAAATAATGTTGTACATCTGTGCCTCAAATGTAATTATAACATTTAATCTGAACTTATCTGTGAAATCAAAGCATTTAAACTTGAGTAGAGGCTCCATTTATCAAGAGTAGTAATTTTTTTAACGAGGAAAAATACTGAAAAAATATAAAGTTTAGATACAATGCATAGATAGATTGAAAGCTGTACATTTTACTTCCACATATCACTACTACCTCATCTATAAATGAATCAATACAGTGTGCTATAAGGGGCCTCCAGTGCTTTTCCTCCAGTGAGCTACTTTTAAAAAATGAAAATACCAGAGACCTATTTTAGCCGTCAAAAAAGAATTGAGTATATATAAGCGCCTCGGCAAGCCTTGGACACGGACTGTTAGATGCCTATTAAACAAAAACCATTATCCATTTATCAAAGTACAAAGTTAGGCATGACATTGATCCATTATCTGATTTTTCTGGCCATGTAAACTTACTTCTACTCTGACTACCACCACAAATACTGATAGAACAGCTACACCACAACACTACTTGTTCTGTCTGCATTGTCAAAGATAGCGGTGTTAGCTTCTTGTCTCCTACCAAATGTACCTCTTCCCTTCCATTCAGCCATTCTCTTACCACACTTCCGCTGCTCTACCACTCCATCCTGGTATCGCACCTGTCCTCCTTCCGCTGCGCTCTTCCCAGAGGGGCCAGCGTGAACGCCTATCTCTCCCCTGCACACTCTCCCTACTTATTTTTTCCTTCCCCACGATTCCTTTCACCTCTTTCCTCCTTTACATCGACGCCAAGTGGTGAGCTCTCCTTCCTCTAATATCCATTCAGAGTTCAGCCTTCATCTCAGCCGCTGCCATGCGCCGCTAAGTCCCCCGGCACCACCCCACACCTTAATATTCTATCACCTATCCTCTTTGTATCCACGCTTCTCCTCCATCTTGGCCGTATAGTCAGACTGTAGTGTATGTAGGTGTCACTCACGCTGTTCACATCAGCACTTAGTCGACGTTAATGTTATGTTCTTTCCTCTGTCCGTCACGGTGAAGCATTTGAACTTTAGCGTATTATTATTCGTATTATTATTAACATGTTTTAAAATGAATTCTTGAGTGATTTTTCATGTTTGCTGTCAGTGGCTAGTAACCAGAACATAGTGTGGCTGCAGACAGTTCCATTAGATTCTTTAGAAATGGATTGCTGGGTTTCAGATGACGTCACAGTATTCGACAGGCCAAGAATATGTAAAGGGCTAAAATTGCACTATTTTCTGAACTATGTTGCAATGTTTCCTCATCAAAAACATACCTGGAGTTGTGGTTTGTTTCCTTTATAATTCAGGTACTTTTAGATCATTGTAATGTTTATTAATGTACACAGTCCCATAGAAAAATAAAGAAATAAACACACAAATCCTGCATATTTAGGCTG
Source organism: Odontamblyopus rebecca (assembly GCA_030686955.1). NCBI lineage: Eukaryota > Metazoa > Chordata > Actinopteri > Gobiiformes > Gobiidae > Odontamblyopus > Odontamblyopus rebecca. The sequence goes on along the minus strand of CM060672.1, from coordinate 14,264,556 downwards.
AGTTCTTCTCTCAAATCTTGTGATGTCATGTGGTAATACATGAAGCGCTCCACTATGTCTTTAAACTCTAAGCACCTTCTCTAGAATCATTTGGATAATTTCAGCTCTGGAATTGCCCATCTCCGGGTTACTCAAACTGAATGAAACAAAACACAACTCCAAGTATGTTTTTGATGAGATTATAACATGGTTACAAGTGTTACTGAAGAAAAGAATCTCAAAGTGTTGTTCCAGCTACTTTTAAAATCCAAAGCTAAATCTCCCTTTTGATGTGACTTGTTACGAAGAGGAAATTATTGCTGTTTGTAGTTTCGTAATATTTGCTTTCTTTTTATTTGGTTGAATCATTTACCCCCAAACTATGTGGATTCCCAGCTAAGGTTTTAGGTTTTTTAGTTAATGTCAGAACCCATTTCAAACAATGAAGTCACCTGCTGTAAAGTTGCAATAAAATGAAACATGTCATTCATACATATTTTAACTCCCAACTGATTAGTAAAGGAACAAATTATTATAGGCTGCAATTTATAGATCTCATTACTTTGTATTTCAATTAGTCCTATCTACTGTTTCACTGTTATGTGTAGGTCTTGCACACGTTTTATTGTAGAGTAGTTTGTGTATTAGCAAATAGTTTTATTAATTTTGGTGTGCAATTTGAAAGAGCAGCTTCTCACTTCGTCATACTGTCTATAATGACAATAAAGGCTTTATATTCTATTCTACAAATCCACTTAATTCTTCAGCTTTTTTAACAGGACACTGGTTGTCATGGATATGTCATTGCTTTGCCGGAAAAACTCCACAGTATGGCATTGAATTATTGGTGTTTTTTATTTCTTCAACATACCTACAAAAACATGCATGATTACTTTGGCCTGGGTCACCTCTCCATAGATCTAACCAATAACATGCCATTATAGTTCCACTTGGACACATAAGTTTACAACTGCAGCATGAAAAAACTCAGTAAATGTGATAACATCTCCACTGAAACAAGCAGGTGACGGTCCCTCTAATAGAAAGTTCCCGCAGTGCCCCTTTAAAGTTCAGAAATAGCACTCCTCAAGACACTCCTTTTTATATCACCTGCTTTCCTCCCTTTTTCTTTTTTGTCAGACATGTTTCGTTTCCTATTCCACACCTTCTTCACAGCTGCAGTATGTCTAACGTTTTGCTCCTCTGAGATTACAACACGTCTTGCACGACAATCACTCAAAAGATCTTTATGTTTTTATCAAATATGCTTTTATCTAGACGTTAATGATATATTCTACCATATAATGTGTTTCCAGGGCAACACTAGGCCTTGATGCTATAGATTACATCCTTTGTTCACCATTTAAAGCCTGTTTTCAGGTATGATAAGAGACCATAGGGGATTTCCTTTCTAGTGTCATCTTGTCTTACAGTTTGGTGCGCTAACTATTTCCCCACCGTTATTCTCGCCACATGCTCGCAACCCTGCCAATTAGAAGAGCCAAGAATCCTCCTATTTTTTGCTTCAGATCTTCTTCATCCAGTGCTTAGAAGGAATGGGACAGCTGTTAACAAGCAGTGGTATATGCATGTTATCATGGGCCAGTAAGTGACAGTGATGGCCTGAAGTTGCTTATAGAATGATACACTGTGGTGCTTTGGGAACTTGAAAGTAGTTTTTGACAACTGAAGGCAGTGCTGGCAAAAGCAAGCCTGTGGCAGGGAATATTCAAATTCTTAGCAGCTTTGATCACGTTCACAGGACATGCATCATTGCAAGGAATAATTTCTTTACATTTTAATAAATCAACACAACATATTTTCATAGAACTTTGTAACCCAGAGACCTAAAGATGCCACAAGACGAACTGCAGTGTTATTTGATGTGTGTATGATCTATGGGTTAGTACATATGGATCAGTGGGAGTACATCCTTCTCCCTGCTGTAAGCCCAAAGATTTATTGATTCCCCTTAATTAAAATGTACAACAGTCGATATAATCACAGCAGTAAATTTAAAAGAAGCATAATTCACGATATGGCTGTAACTGTGAATGTCTTGCAGCAAAGAAAGAATGAGCCGATCCATCTTCTTCAGTTCAGATACCTCTGAAACTCTAACTTCAAATATCTGCTGATACCCAATATTGACCCACATCAGTATAGAGACTGAAAATGGCACTTATTTGGCACAGTTTAAGAGATCTGATTGTTATTTACCCTTCAAATACTGCAGAACAGCTTAGTATGAATCAAAGTTTAGTCCTGAAACAGCCTAGGCCAAAATCAGCTTGTAAATATCTGAAGAAGAAGCTTGGATGAGCTGCAACACGTAGTCAACCAAAAAAAATCCCCAAAAACCCAACTGAATTTCTCTTTCTCCCTTTGTCATGGATTCTACATGGATGACTGAGGGATTCTACATATAGCTTGCAAATAGTCTTTACAGTTACAGTTACATCAAATTCAAAGCCCAAGAGGGTATCTGCTTAATCGATATCAAGGAACCGATATCCGATCCAGCAAATTTTTCAGTATCAGCATGGATATTCGATACCAGCGTCAGCATGGTGAGCAAAGTGAATCCAACCAGGGCCAACAGTTCATTTCTAAGATTCAAATGAAGATCCAAAATAGTCATGTTATATGAGTAAGAGTTCAGAGTATAGCAAAAGAATGATGTAGTTCACTACTCCTTTCAGACGTGTATTTTAGCTGATCCTAACCCTTCCCAGAGCTAAGTCAGGGCTGTGAACCTACATAAAATGCAGTCACTTTGTCCAGTCGACAGCACAAATTTCTTTTACTCTGGACCCTATAAGTAGATCAAGGGATTATGCAGACTTCATAATATACGGACTAAACTATGCATGTTGTCCATGGCACTGAAACATAATAAAACGATCCACAAAGGGTGCATTCAGTGTAACTTTTGTCCAAACTATAAAACTTCCTGAAAATTTGATCTAAATCAGTTGCTTGCATTCTTTTCCCATGGCCTAAAGCCCTATTTAACTGTACTGTAGCAGTGTTGACCATCAAAGGCTCAAAGTTGAGTTTTAAAGTGCCTCATCTCTATTGATTTAGCAGGAACACGCCTTTCCGGTTTCATTATATCCATCCTCACACGAGCAGCTGAGGATGAGCTTTCTTTGTTGTAGCGAACAAAAGTATTTCAGTCATGCGCTGTTTTTGCATTTACTGACAATAAAATGAAAAGCTTGACTAATGAATCCAATTCAAGTGACTTGGGTTCCCTGGGGCTTTTTCACAATTAATAGCCAGTTTAATTGCGCAGAGGAAAATAGGACCAGTTGGAGGCTAGCTGGAACAAAGGGTAGCCTGTGCAATGCAAAATGAGTTATTGCTGACGTTTGCCCATTCCATAGTCCAACGGAAACTTTTCTGCTTATACAAAGGGTCAAACTGAACCATACTGAAAATAATTAGAAATATAACCTAGAACAGAAAAGGCACCTATTATGCCTTTTTTGTTTTAGGTTATGTTTTTCCCGTGCATCTTTAACTCACAAACCCGGCATATTCTTCTTTTGTCATGTGCTCCACTGTGTTTTTGAACTCCATGCACTTTCACTAGAATCATTTGGATAATTTCAGCCTTGGAATTGCCCATCTCTACTGAACTAAAAGTCTAGCTGTTCACTTGAAAACTACCACTTCGTGACATCACAAGGTGAAATCTCACAAGAGTCAATTGTGTGTGATATGGGACCCTCATGCAGGCACAAAAGGGGAAAGTAAAATTGTCAACAGTGGAATAATGTCACAATAAGGTCACATTTATATAGTACTTTTCGACCTCCAATGGGCATTCTAAGCCACCGACATCAAGTAACCACTTATCCATTCACACCCAGAGGACGCAGACAAAGCTGGTTAAGCTGTTCTTGCCCGAGGACACAACAATAGAACGTATCTGTGGAAGCTCGGATCAAACAGTCAACCTGTGGGCTTTTGGATTTGACTGCACTGCCATCTTCACTCATACAGGAAACAGGATGTGAAGCGAACCAGACCACATCAACTGAATGTGGCCTCTAACCAGGACTAAACCAAGACTAGTGGAAGACCATACCAAGTCTACAACTGGGCCAAATCATGTTAAAAGTCCTATATTATGCAAAAATGACTCTTGTGAGCTTTAGGCAATGTTATTATGGCTCATCACAAACATACCTGAAGTTGTATTTTATTTCCGTCATTCATGTTTGAGTAATCCTTTATTATTAGTCTGTCTACATCTCCAAAGCTCAAAATGCTCTGTTCCAACCTTATCATATCATGAAGCTGTAGTTTTCAAGTTGGCATCTACCATCTGTCTATTGTTCAGTGGAATTTGACAATTAGGGCTGAAATCATTTAAATTCTAGTGAAGGTGCATGGAGTTTAATAAACACAGTGGAGCACTTGCTGTATACTGACTCCTCTCTATTCCATATGACTCCATGCTGTGTATCTGGAGTGTAGAGCGGGGTGCAGATGGCAGGTTCTTTACTGCAGGCTTGGAGAGGATTAGATGGGCAAAAGTGCAAACATTATTGAAGCCAAAGCGGTGGCTCATTAACATGTCAGGCTCTGATTGTGTCATTGTGCATTCTCTCCACATCCACGTCATCAAGAATAAACCCATTACCAAATCTAAACTAGGTCTAAAAAGCAACCAAACTAGTTTCATATTAGGAATAAAATGCCTTTAATCCCTCCAGAAAACAATAGAAGATGTAATGATATTATTAATTTTCTGGTGTTATGATTATTATTATTAGTTGATTTTGGTGGTAAAAGTGCACATTAAAGCAGCAATCACATCCAAAACATGCAACAACTCTGGATCCAATTGACTTTGCATTGAAAAATAGTGATCCCTCTCTCAGTAACTGCTGCTGTGTGAGCCTCGTCATTTTGGGCTTAAAATTTTAATATTAACCCGCTCTACATGATCCTAGTGTTTTTGTTTTTCGAATTTGTCAGTAATTACAGTTCTATTCCTAATAGGGAACTCCACCCCAAATTCACTTCTATAAATATTAGCCTTTTGAGCGTCGTTTGACTGGAGCTGAACGTTATGGGTGATGCCACACTCTCTTCGTCCACTTCTTTCTACAGTTTATACTGCAAAAAAGCTTGGCCAAAATGTCAGATATAATCACTTAAATCTGTCAGAAAATTACTTAAAATGAGTGAAATTATCTGTCCATGCAGCAAGATCATTTTACTTAACAAGTTCTCTTAAAATAAACTACCTCTAGACTAGAATGAAGCCGTCTCAGAACTAGTAAGTCGAAAATAAATCTGAAAACAAGATGAATAACGTGATGTAAGTTCAGATCAGTGAAATTTGCAGTGTGTGTTATAGACCCTTTTAGGATGGAAGTGATAAAAAAAAAGCTGCATCATGAATTATTCCGATTCATTCAGACTGAACATGGACAGAAGAAGATGGAGATAAAAACATTTCACCAAAGCACAAGCACCAAAATGTCTGGTTATGTGTGTGTTTGTCAGAATCAATATTCTACCAGCTACTCTACTTTACCAGACTAAAGTTTTAAAGTTTTACTCACTGATCGCATGAGGACCTGACAGTCGGACTCCATTTGTCAAAGTCAGTTTGTTGAGGAAATATTCTCGATCTTTTGGCGAAAATCCATTCACAAAGCTTGACAAGCTGCTGAGTTCTGCCACACTTCTGTTGCCAAAAAGGCGTGCGCAACCGAACCTACGTCACCACTGTTTACTAACACTATAAAGGTCCATATAGTTCTACTTTAATGAGCATATTTGACATGTTGGATTGAGCAGAATTGCCATTTGGAATATTCAGTCCCACATTCATGCTCACAAACACACTCTCCTTCATACATTAGTGGATTTCAAAAATGGAGGCAGAAGTGTCTTGCCCAAGAACACATCAATAAACTACATTATTGATTATTGGCGCTAGAGCACAACAATCCTTAATTCAGCTGCCACAAAATGATATACAACATATTGCAAAACATACCAACATTTCTGTGGTTCATTTCACCTATAACTATTATACAAACACTCAAGTTCTTCCATATGCACACAAGCTCGCTGTGCCATGAGCTGTTATTTACCATATTTTTAACATTCGGGATGGCATCAGGGACACCAGAAATAGCTTGCGGCTCTAGAACGCTGGGAGATAATTCAGGAAGACCTCCGGGCACATAAGGAAGGAAGAACTTCTTGTCACTTCAGATAAGAGCTAAGAAAATGGAACTAGCTGCCCTGGGATCTGCTAAGTGCATGCTGCTGTCCCTTTAGCGTTCAAATGGGCAGAATACTATAGTGTTTGCCGACAGACAGGTACCCATCTGAGCTTAATCGGCAATGCCAAATCCCAAAATGGCCACTCGCAAAAACAACAAGCTGCTTGGTAAAGTTGGTAACTAGATTGTAGCGCCGCTGTCACTCTGAAAGAATCCAGGTGAAATGTCAGGAGTGGAAATGTGGTTAGAGGGGATGTCCATCACGCGTAATAGACAAGAGATTGGATCCAAGTGCACGCCTGTCCTTGAGCAATGGCACAAGTTTTGATTAAAGTTCGGCTAAAAAGGATTTTAAAGGTGTATTTTCTTTTAGGATCTCTGGTTGTGCTGTTGTCCTGCTCTTGTTGTGAAGTCGCTGACAGCTAGGTGGGCATGATAAATAAGGCTTTTACAAATGACTGCGGTTTGATGGAGTCGAGAAAATATTATATTTTTATGACTATTATGAAATTCTACTGCAACTACTACTATCACGCAATGACTCAATGAGGCGCAATACTTGGTGCTCACTTTACTATTTACAAAGCCTGTTTATCCCCTGAGTGAAAGTGTATCTGACATTAATGAAGTAAACGCTGTATTTGTTTATATATATATAGAAATATCACAGTTAAATCATTGTTATTTTTCACTTTTCATGCTATATTTTAAAAGTGTGCTGTGTAAATTTTTGTGAGGAGAGTCCACTTGTTTCCATGGATTTGTTATTGATTTGCCTGAATAGGCCAAAACAGGGCGTCCTATATTATGCAAAATTGAGCTTTAAGTCATAGAATGCTGTTACATCCTTAAAAACATACCCAGAGTTGTGTTTTGTTTCGTTCACACATATTTATCTCCAAAGCTCAAAATGCTCTGTTCCACCTTGTCATGTCACGTAATGGTAGTGAGTAGTGACCTTTTACCTTTAGAGATGGACAGTTCCAGTGCTGAAATCATCCAAATGATCTGTTTAAGGGAAGATCTCTGCCTAAATATGCAGCATTTGTGTGTTAAACATGGGTGAATGAAACAATACACAACTCCAGGTATGTTTTTTTGATGAGGAAAACAACATTATAAAATATAGATCTTAAAAATAGTGTAATGGGCCCTTTAAACATGTCTATCAAACATTTATTTCATTCCAGACGTTGGTATTGCTCAAACATGCCTTGAAAAACGTACATTCTTATCTGACCCGTAATTTAGCATGCTGGCATTACCTGCATATCTCCATGGGATAGATAGATTTAATGTCATACTGTGGAACATTCCAGGCAAACCAATAACCACCCACTTGACCCTCCAATATAAAAGTTTAGCAGACCTTTAATACACTAAATGCGTCATGATTTTGAATAGCGATAAACCTGCGGCATAATCAATAGAACTCGCCTTTGACAACTACGTGTAATCCATACAACATACAAGCACTAAAACAATCCTGTGGTCTGTTCCGGGGTCAGTGGTCAGCTGTCTGCCTGAATGTGTTTATTCTGAGGGATAATTGCATCAGATTGAACAGTGAAATGCCGTCACCTCTCGTCGGCCCCTTTTGGAAGATTAGCACCAAGGCCATCGGGGGAATCGATCAGTCCGCCCTGTGTCTCTTTGAGGGATGGGAAGGTCAGCGGTGGAGCTATTACTCAGGGGATGCTTTGATTCACAGGAGGCGAGTGGATGCAATTTATGGACAAAGACAATATCAGCTACATGACAAGTTGGAGACGTGAGACTTGGTGCATGTTTACTTTGGCATAACAGAGATCAAAAGATATAACTTCAATCTGGCCACAATCAATATAAGAGTGCACTCGAACTCTGCTCCTGTAGGTCGATAAAGCCACAGCAAAAGATAGAATCCAACTCTAATAAAATGGGAACGAATCTGCTGCAATTACGGCGACTACCACTTACACGACTACTACTACTACAACTACCACTACTCCGACACTATGGATTGATGATACAACTTCTGAAATCAGGTTTTTTTCATTCATTGTAAACAGTTTCCCTAGGATCTGTAGGAACTAGGATCTTCAAAGCAACAGCCAAAACAAAAATTAAGATGGATTACTTTTTTATTTCTAAAAAATTGCAATATATTAAGTTTCAGAACGTGCTTAAGGAGGTGTGTACAATCAAATATTAATCCGTTTGAGATCTTATGATGTCAAATTGCCATTGATAAATTTGATGCTTTGATTCACAGATGAAAAGATGTCAGCAGAAGACTGTGAAATAAAAATTCACAGAAAATTAAATGCTCAATACCGATTCTGATACCACTAATTAAAAAGTCTTTCTTTAGACAATAGAATATGATTTTCAACATTAAATTGTAGAACTTTTTTATATTACCATCTGATCTTACATCTAATCCTTCAATTGTTCGGGTTATACTTTTTCTGATACAGCGCAAGATTATTTTAAACCTATTTAGGAAAGCTTCATTTCTGTCCTGTGAATGTGACTTTTTTAGCATTGGTACTTACTCAAATGAGTTTCAATAGTAGTTTTAATATCGGTTAGTATCTGAATTTTGATAGTTTTGACAATAATGTGAACAGTTCATTGTTTGATGTTATAAACTTGACGCATGTTTGGTTTTCAATAGCTCTGATTTCAAGTCTGTTTCATTCAACGATTTAAAGCCATACTTCTTCTTTTTAATAGAAATCAGTCCAAATATTGCAATATATTGATCAGCACAGGTACAAAAAAGTGTGATAACTGCATTGCCATATCTCCCAGGCTTAAGCCCAAGTGTCCAGTGTGTCTGAATAATACGTAATACAGGATGCTTTGTTCCCATAATGCACTCTTCACATGCTGAGCACGTCCTCCTGGTGGTGGAAGGAGCTGAATAATCTTGATCCTTTATTTATTCAAGTTCAATAAGACCTATACATCAGCTTAAACCAGCTGTAACTTCAAACACAATTTAAAGCCTGTGCAAATCAAATGGGAGATAAATGGTGGCAGAGTGGTTAGCCCTCCTTATATTTTGCTTCGTTCATGATCTTACTGAGTTCCTTTAGCGTACTTGTTATGGCATCTATCCGTTAAAAACATGCACGTATAATGGCACTTCACAAACAAACGTAAATGGTGTCCTATGTGTTTTTAAACTCTCTGCTCTCTGATTGGCCAGTGTTCTGTGTGTACACTTTCTAACACCTATAGACCGATATAGTGGCTGAGATACAGGATTCCCATGATTAAGAAGCAAAAAAACAGTATAGTGTTTGCATAAGGGATGGTGATAAGCTAAAATATTCTTATCCCAGTTTCATAAAGCTTAAATAACCATATCAAAAATTTGTGTGCACTTAATTACTTACTTAAACCCTATTTGCACAGGATAAGTACAACCTGGGGACCACTGATAATTTGCAAATTACCGCCCCACCTCTGTGTTACTTACAGAGCATTCACATGGGATAAGCGAAGTCCGTAAATTACTCTATTTTGCTAACATTGACTGAGATTGAAAGAAAAAAGAGATAGAAAAGGCGCTCAATCACAACAACAAACACAGATGCAGATTCGCACGGGACTAGTGTTATCACCAGACGTCTGTGTTTGGTGAAATGTAGTAGGTCATTTGAGGTGGAGTTTTTGCTTTACAAATTACAGACCTGTCGCATTTGCACGGGATTAAGATCTCAGGCATCCTCCGCAATTATTACAAATCACCAAAGGTCCACAGGTAATACTAATCCCATGCGAATAGGGCTTTGGTGTCTCTAAAGGACATATATTTCTCAAAATTGACTCTTGTGAACTTTAAGTCAAGTTAAAATGCTGTTACCTCAAAAATATACCTGGAGTTGTGTTTTGTTTCATTCACACATGAGCAATCATTTATTATTCATTTGTCTACATCTCCAAAACTCCAAATGCTCTGTTCCACCTTGTGACATTGTGAATCTGTAGTTTTCAAGTTAACAGCTCCTTTTACCTTTTGTTTAGGAGAGACCAGGGCTGAAATTCTCTAAATAAAGGTGCATGGAGTTTGACAGTGGAGCACTTCCTGTATTACTTCCTGTATTAACAGTGTTTTCTCAATAAAATATACAACTCCGGATATGTTTTTGATGAGGAAACATTATAACGTACATCAGAAAATATCGTAATATATGCCTCTTATGAAGTAACTAAAGTCATGTTCTGCTTCTGAAACTTCAAACTTTACTGTGACTGGTTAAAACTACCTGTCACTTAAAAACGCATTACACAGACTGACCAATAGGATGAGTGCGTGGGATAAAATATATGCGTTTGAGATCTGCATTAAAAATACAAACGGAAATATCTGGCTGTGAAGGGGATCAGATCGCACATGGATTTTTATTGTCGTATCCTTCAGAGTTATCCTTGCATTAACCTTTACGTCAATCATGTACGGCTCCGTGGTTGTATTGTTTACTGTTCTCAGAGGAAGATTATTGACTTGTTCTGTGTGTGTGCTAAGCGAGTCTCCAAAACATCAAGAAGAAAAGAGCTGTTTGAGAAAGTGTGTATTAAACTAACACATTTACAGTAGACGGGCAGCACATGTGAAGACAGGTCTGGGTTGAAAAGAGAAGATTGAAAGGCAGACTCTAGAGACCGGCGCTGTGTCTAATGCTCATTGGACCATGAGAATGCACTCTCCACCTCAGTCCCACCCTGCTGGTCTTTTCAGGTAAACACGCAAAGCAACTCGGGCTGATAGAAAAGAAACACACACACATATAGAACAGAGAGAGGCGTCGCACAAAGCTAGCATCGACCAGACACTGCTATACAATATGAGCTCACACCCTCTCGGCGCAATGCAACGCCACAACCAACACCGATGGATTTAGGCGAGACTCAAAACGCGAAAAGAACCAAAGATGGAGCATGCGTGATACTTGAACAGCGTAGATGCTATTAAAGCCACTGTATTTTAACTTTTATTTTCATTTTTGTTTTTGTTTGTAAACATCCATTCTTACTGTGAGCAGGATTGCGTCCCCACAAACCTGACTCGTATTTGGCCTCCTCCTGCTTGTTTCCATGCAAATCCTTTGGCAATAATATACTGAAAGGAAGAATGGATGGATGGCAATATGTATGTATGGTATAAGTATGGTATAAAACATATATCTATCTCCATGGATAGTTCCAGTGTGTTTTTCTTCTGGTGGTTTTCAAATTCTGGAAAGGGATCATGTCATACCAGAGGGAGGACAAGAGACAGTTTTTCTTATAGAGTACATTACATTACATTACATGAGGAAAAACCCAGGACACGCTGGAGGGACTATGTCTCTCAGTTGGCCTCGGACCACCTTGGGGTCCCTCTGGAAGAGCTGGAGGAATTGGAAGTGTCTGGGGGGAAGGAAGTCTGGAAGTCCCTACTTAGACTACTGCCCCCGTGACCCGAATAAGTGGAAGAAAATGGATGGATGGCAATAATATGGTATAAAACATATATCTATCTCCATGGATAGTTCCAAAGTGTTGGTTTTCGGGACAAAAGACAGTTTTTCCTATAGATTACATTGTACTTCCATAAGAAATATCACAAAAAATTCACAAATTTTAAATCTGGCCATTTATATTAGTGACTTGACTAAAGAACTCACTCTTTTACAACACTAATGTAGATTTATTTGAACAATATTCATTTTTGCTGCCTCCATCTGTTCTAAATATGATTGACTTATACAATGCAGCTGATGCCACCTCCAGAAAGTCACATACTGTACCTTTAAGGCCTCATAACTGGTGAGCATAGTTTAAAATACAGATTAAAACCAATCACATAGACTTTTTTTTTCATAACTTCATTCCCTTTGCATGTGTCTTATCTTTGTATTACGCTGCAGTTCAGACCTCTACAAACATGTTCTGAAATGTCTAGGTTTCTTCTAGTCATTTAGCAGTTCATATTTTAGTCTTTCTCTCATGATACTACTCCTGAAAATTTGAACTCAATCCTAGTATTAAAACAAGCATTTTAAAATGATATTAAAGTAAATCTACTTGCAATTTCACTGCTTGTCAGAAAAATCACATTTGGCATTGCCCTCATTTAAAACCGCGCTGACACGTGCTAAGGAAAGATGAAGCAAAAGTGATTATTAAAAAGAAATTACTTTCTCAGTTTCTCAATTTCCAATTCTGGCGAGAAGTTAAGAAGTGTTTTCCATTTGAATAACAGTTTGAGTCTTCTATTGATGGTTAAGTTTTGGAGTTCTCGCCAACAGAGAAACCAACTCAAGTGCAAATCTAATGCGTAAAGTGCTCTTTTTAAACTTGATGCTTGCATAAAGCCTATTTAGTCATTCAAAGGGCCCATATTACACTATTTTCTGATCTATGTTATATTGTTTCCTCATCTAAAACATACCTGGAATTGTGTTTCATTCACACATGTTTAACACACAAATCCTGCATATTTAGGCTTAGTTCTTCTCTCAAACAGAAAACACTCTACTGAACTAAAGGTAACTGGTAGATAACTTGAAAACTACCACTTTATTATACACAAGAGCATTTTGAGCTTTGGAGATGAAGAGAAACTAATAAAAAAGCATTACTCAAATGTGTGAATGAAACAAAACAACTCCAGGTATGTTTTTGATGAGTTAACAACGTTATAACATGACCTATAGCTCATAAGAGTAGATTTTGAGTAATATAGGACTTTTAATTCTATTGTTTATTTATTCATCCATTCATTTGTTTTGTTTCACACTAAAAAAACACATCTTTACATTTCCAAGCAGCACACACCACTCGCAAGCAGTCTTCTCTTTGAAATTCACCCCACCTCTTCGCCTCTGGTCTGAGGAGTAAATTCATTAAATCTGCACCGGTCCCTAGATGTTTTCGGACAGCAGTTTACAGCTCAAACATGGCCCTGCCGCGAGCCTTTAAGTGCTCCTCAAATCCTGCCCCGACTTCTAACGCGATAATTAGTCCTAACATCTGTGGCGTAACCTATTCACCTCCGAGATCCACAAGCAGCCAATCAGGATCTGCGGTCTCTCTTCCTCCTCCTGTCCCAGCCTGTGCCACGAGCAAATGGTGACCTCAAGATACGTCGATTATTCTTGTAAACAAGTTTGGTCATGTAGAACATTCAATTATGCATTATACATTATACATTAATAGCCGGGCTTATTTCACACATCCATTAGACTGAGTTAAACATGGATACTCAATCTTTTTAATAGAGCCGGAGCACTGGAGCTGTGGTGTGTTTTTCTTTTTCACCGGGCAAGAATTTAATCAGGGAATAATAATAATACTCTGACTGGGTGGCATTTTGCAAATAGCCTCGGCATCAGATTACATTGCCTGGAAGAAATGTACCAATAATGTGATGGAGTCTTGTAGTACAATGCATTATAAGACAGGAAGGATCGGAGGTGTAAGAAGTGCTTCGTCTGTCTTCAAGGGATATAACTTTAAAAGGCTTATATTTTGCTAAATGTTTCTCATATTAACACTGACACTAAAACTATGTCACCAGTTGGTACAAAATGTGCCGAAACGTTTATATAGCCATGTTTTATTTGTGTTAGGAATGCAATGTTTCCCTACAAAAGTCTAAAAAAACGATTTACATTTGTGTTTGAAAGACTCCCTGCTGATGTTGGAAATATAGCTGCTTGCTGTATTTTTAGTTAAAAGTTAAAAGACGCAGGCAAGAAAGAGAATCTAAGAAGACCGAGCAGAGGGGCTCCGCAATGAGACCCGGGGAAAAGCAGGATCGTGCACACAAACCTTTTAAAGTGAGCTTCAGATGAGGGCGAGGAAGTCTCGTTTCTGTGAATAATGTACCACAGAGACCGCACTCACATCTTCACAGCCTCACATACACAAGGAGAGGGGGGCGGGGGACAGAGGAGGAGGCAGGGGACAAGGAGAGGGGGACGGGGGACAGGAGGGACGGGGGGACAGGAGGAGACAGGGGACAGGAGGAGACAGGGGACAGAGGATGAGGCAGGGGACAGAGGAGGAGACAGGGGACAGAGGAGGAGACAGGGGACAGAGGAGGAGACAGGGGACAGAGGAGGAGGCAGGGGACAGAGGATGAGGGAGGGGACAGAGGAGGAGACAGGGGACAGAGGAGGAGACAGGGGACAGAGGAGGAGGCAGGGGACAGAGGAGGAGACGGGACAGAGGAGGAGACAGGGGACAGAGGATGAGGGAGGGGAAAGAGGATGAGGGAGGGGAAAGTGGAGGGACGGGACAGAGGAGGAGGTAGGGGACAGGGCAGTGGACAGAGGAGGGACGGGGGCAGGAGGAGACAGGACAGAGGAGGGGACAGCGGAGGGACAGGGGAAGGACAGAGGTGAGAGAGGAGGGACAGTGGAGGGACAAAGCAGGAACAGAGGAGGGAGAGGAGACAGAAGAGGAGGTATGAGACAGAAGGAGTCAGGGGACAGAGGTGGGACAGTGGAGGGACAGGGGAAGGACGGGGGAGGGACAGAGGTGGGACAGGGGACAGAGGAGGAGGTAGTAGACAGGAGGAATCAGGAGACAAGAGAGGACAGAAAAGGGAACAAGGAGGGACAGTGGACAGAGGAGGAGACAGGAGGAGACAAAGGAAGGATGGGGAAGGGACAGGGGACAGGAGGAGACAATAGCCAGGCTCAAGATGTTTGCTTCCGGTCTCTACCCATTAAATCCAGAATCAAACAAAACAAAATCCCTTTAGAACATGTTGAAATGGGTTCCTCCAGTAACATATTACGAATACAGAATACAGCCCAGAAAAGCTCAAATCTAAGAGTAAGAACCTAAACTAGAACTGATGAACTTTTAGTTCCGATGTGACCAAAGTTTTTATTTTGAAAGTTTGTTCTGTCTCAAAATGCTCTCTTTGACAAAAAAATAAATAAACATAAAACTGACACTCTTTAACTTTCATACTTCAGGGATACATGTTTTGTACATTAGATCACAAAACCTACAGCCGTTCCAAATGCTAACACATGTACTAAAGCTAAACGCTCTGTTCAAATATGATAACTGCCTTAGATGATGCTTGGCTAATAATATCCTCACAGTTACGTATGTGTCGTATGTCTGAACACGTCTGTGCTGTTTGCTGTTATATCAGCGTGTTACCACCATTTCTTATAACAGCGACTATCGACTGACTGCTGCTCGTACATGTCAATATCACACTTGGATTTGGCCGGTTTGAGCAGGATTATAAACTATTAAAATCCTGGTTTGAGTTTCTCTTTACCTCTGTGAGAAGTGCATGTAACTTGAGTATTATACAAACTGAAATCAATCACTCAAACTTTATTTATAGAGCGTTTTCATACAAAAAATGCAACACAAAGCGCAAATGGTGTGCTTAATCTAGGCCCGCTGTAAACTTTACCCATAGAGGTCAAAAGTAACAATATGTTATCAAAATCCAATGCAATATGTGTTTTTTTTACTTGTGGGTGACTATAATCCTTAATACAGAATGAAAAATGCTAAAAACGTTAAGTTTTAATAATTATAGATTTCCCTATTCAGCTCTAAACCTTTAATTCCATTTCTTGATTTCTTTTGTTTCCCACACGCCACTGAAAATCCCTCTCTGTGCTTCACCATAAATATTTACCAAGCACATCACACTGGCATGGCTAATTTCGCAAATGGGCACATGGGGGTCTAAGTAGTGCAGTTCATGAACCGAACCGAACATTACGTCTTAAATGCCTTCGTCTGCGCTCTCCAGCAGCACCAGCAGCAGCAGCAGAGTCAGGACCAGGCGCTGTGATGTGTGAAGAGGCAGAGCGTGTGTTTTCTCAAGCTGAAAGGTTGTTAATTAGTGTTCATCACAAGTTCAGGGGCGTCATTTTCCACTCTAAATTTAAAGATGTTGCCTTTGCTATTCTTGTGATGTGTTAGAAAGGATTTTTAGTTTTTTTCTCCAAAGAACAAAAGTGGGAGAAGAAAAGTTGTGTCGAGACGCTGTGTAATGCCAGACTTACTGTATATATATATATAGCGCTGGCCCCTGTGATGAATAATGGTATTGTAAGTATTGGTGGACCTATAGTTGTTTTCCAGCGTTGTTGTTCTGATAGCTGTGACACCATCTGTTTGTTCTCTTTGGCTTTGTTCAGTACAGTGTCACAGCCCCAGCAGCCCGACATATCAAATATGAGGAGGAAAATGAATTATTGTGTACTGTTGGCTTTGCAGCAGCCATGTTTGGGGCCTATACTCCAGTTCCATTTTTTAATGCATGTTATAACACCTGGAGTTGTGTTTTGTTTCATTCACGCATGTTTAACACACAGATTCTGCATATTTAGGCTGAGCACCACGTTTTAATCTTAATACAGCTTCACTAGAATCATTTGGATGATTTCAACCCTGGTATTGCCAAAGTTATGTCTTGACCAAATTGAGTTATTTGTATAATTCTTCTTTCCAGACCCTGCTACATCTGTGTCACTGGCTCTGTCCCCCTGATGAAATGTTTTATTTCAATATTTGGGCTGTACAGAAGTTTGGTCTCCAATCAGAACCAACAGAACTCAAGTTATATATATATTTTAACATACATGGGCTGCATGTGTCCAAGTGGTAGTTTGAGATATTTACACAGAAAGATGTTAAACAGAAAGTTTTTTTTAAAATGTTTAAATAAATACCAGTACAGCGTTTTCTGGCAGTAAAACGACAGTATTACGACAGGATCTTGTATCACGTGAGTGTCTTGTGGATTTCTGCAGATTTCAGGCTCTCCTGGGGCTGGTCACTAATGTTAGTTTAGCATCATACTTATTTTATCACACAGAGATCAACTGTTTTAGTGCACTCGCTTGTGTTGCAAGTTCAAGTTAACCACACGGACAGCGGCGCTTTCTGCACTGAGGCTGCACGCGCATCCACTGTGTTGATAAAGAAATGGAGGGTTGAAAGTGTGAGAAAAAAGTAGCAGCTTATACTCCGGAAATGACTGTATTTTTTTCTTCTACATATATTTTATACAATATGGCTGTGTGTTTTTAATTATCCATCCATCCACTTTCTTCCACTCATTGCGGGGCCAGCAGTCTAACCAGGGACTCCCAGACTTCCCTCATCCCAGACACTTCCTCCAGCTCCTCCAGTGGGACCCCGAGGTGTTCCCAGGCCAGCCGAGAGACAGAGTCCCTCTAGCGTGTCCTGGGTCTTTCCTGGGGCCTCCTGATCTGGCTCCTCTCGACGTGGTTACTTGTTGACAAATCTAATAAAAATCACCATGACATTATTTAAATCTTCAACCATTTAATAAAAAAGTATTTATTCCATTTTCCCCAAAGTCTTGAAAAATGACTTGGGTAATTATGCTATGAAGCTATCGATATGTGTTCTTTAAAGGGCAGCAGAGAAACAAATAAACCTGCCTCTTGCGCTAATGCTCTGTTCTAAACCAGAGGAGGCCTCGCTCAGAGCAGTAGCAGCTGCTCCACGTCTGAACAGAACATGAGCTCATCTGACAACAGTCGTGTGTGGAGATATCTGCGTCTGACGTCTGACACAGCCCCCCAGCCCCACACTTCTGCCTGTACTGCTCTGAGCTGGGGTCTCTCAGAATACGAGCCAACACTTTATAAAAACTACTCTTTTAATCGCATGAACAATGACGGAAAAGTGCACGATGTAACTTTTAGGTTGAGGGTCCGTCACCTGCTTGTTAAACAGCTCTATCTTGGATTTATTAAATTACAGGCGGTTTTATAGCTCAGAATTACTAAGAAAAACTGAGCAGGGTTGCTTCTCCGCAGATGTAACCTGTAACTCGGTCTGGTGCCACACTGCGGAACATCCCTGACAAAACAAAAACATATTTATGGAGAAAAGCATTTAACAAACCCCACACCCAATGAATGAACCTTTAAAGAAAACCTATTGTGCTTGAGCCTCCTATACTAGTACTATTTTACACTGCAATATTGATCTAAAATGACTTAATAAAAGAAAAAAAGTCAGTTGATTTCCGCTTTAGGAAACTGTGGTGCCCAGTGGGAGCTGACGTCAGTGTAAATAATCACAACAAAGAGCTGTGAAGTTGTTAGCACCTCCTGTGGATAGCTGCACATCACACTAGCAGGCAGTGGACTTTTTTTTTTTCATTTGTACCAAAATGTCTACGCGATGCTGCTGAATTTTACACATATCTCGATTAAGAAAATAAAATTATAGCATGAAGTAAGCACAGAGCAGTGGGTATATGCCATTGGCGGTGAAAATAAATGATTAAATGTCATATATTATGCAAAAATTACCCTTGTGAGCCTTACGGTAAACCGTGTTATAATGTTACATCCTGAGAGTTGTGTTTTATTTCTTTCCCACATGTTTGAGTGATCCTTTATTGTGATGTCGCCTAGTGGTAGTTTTCAAGCTAATAGCTCCTTTTACCTTCAGTTCAGTAGAGGTTGCCAACTCCAGAGCTGAAATTAACCAAATGATTCTAGTGAAGGTGTTTGGAGCACTTCCTGTCTTAGCACATGAGCTCATAAGGTGTTTTTAGAGAACTCAGCCTAAATATGCAGGATTTGTTTGTTAAACATGCATGAAACAAAACAAAACACAACTCCAGGTATGTTTTTGATGAGGAAACATAATATAAATCAGAAAATAGTCTAATATAAGCCTTTTAAAGATACTCAAACATACAGAACATGCAACTAAAACATGGTTAAAGCTCTAAAAAGGCGAATTTGCATATAGGTCTGCTCATAAATAAAATGCTTCTTACATTAATAAAGCAATGATTAAGAAGTACAAGGTAATGGATTGTCCCATGAAGCGAAAAAAGGATAAAAATGCAACAGTTTTCTCATCTTTTATTTGAAATATTACCCAATAGCAAAAGAACAGAAGCAAAGATAGAGATGCTTCTGTTTTATTTAAGATAAAAAGAAATCTTTCATTCATAATCAGATTTTGAAGGTTTTGCCAATTACAGTAGAGTTATACTTTAGCTCATGTCCTCATTTTCACAGAATTTCAATTAAAATCAGGTCAAGTGGGTTTTTAAACTCTCTCTCGACAAATGTAATAACTGGGTTGGCATTTGCATTAAAAGCACTGATGAATATGTGATGGCTGAACCCGAGCCCTGGCATTACGGTGCGCTGAAGAAGTCTAGAAATGATGTTGAGTTTGTGCACATAACAACTTTAGAGCTACAATTGTAAGAACAGAGTTGAAACAAGTGGGTGGAATGAGGCTGATTCAACTAAATGAGAGATAAAGCGGCACATTAAGATCGTTTTATAAAAGTTAAGAGTTACGCTTTAACTATAGTCATTCTTTCTTTTATCTCACTGACTTGTTGGTCTCGTGGAATTAGAGTACAAATCTGATTGTTTTAAAGGTGCACTGTGTAACCTTTCTGGTGGATGTGTTGCTTGCTGAGAATGTTCCATAGTAAAGCATTAAACTGATCCATCTCTTTGAACACGAGCAAGTGCCAGATGAGTAAAAATATGTTGCCAAGAAAAGAAAAAAGGGGGAACAACTGAATAAACACCACATACTGTGGAATATTCAAGGCAAAGCAATAACCTCATGTAGACAAGGAGGTGGCAAACCTTTAAAGTGTTTATTTTATTTTATTTTTTTATTCACAGTAGTACAGTGGGATCCGAGGGTTGGCACTTCAAATTTTTCTCTCGACCTAAAAATATCACTGGAAGAACATTCAGATCCACTAACCCTCAGGTTGCACTGCAAATTTCTATGATCTGGCCAAGATTTTAAAATTTCTATCAGGTTATTCATCTTGTTTTTAGATTTATCTCCTTACTAGTTTGGAATTGGTTGTATAATCTTAAAAAATGTCACTGATATTTCTTCCATGGCTCAACTAGTCTTAAAACTTACTCTTAAAATCTTGAATTTGGGTAATAAATGTTTTTTAAAAAGCTACATTTATCCATTTACCACAGTTTTCCCCTGCAACACTTCACTTGTTTTTAGATGTAGTGATACAGATTTGATACAAGACTGACTACTGACTACTACATGTCAGACTGATTTCAAGTACTTCTATCTAGAATAGTGGTTCTTAACCTGGGTTTGATGGAACCCCAGGGGTTCGGTGAGTCAATCTCAGGGCTTCAGCAGGGGTCAAGACTCACATCCAACTCATATGATTGGTGATGACACGCCCCGTTTGGCCGTTATTGGCTGCAGGAAATTTTGTGCGTGTAATAATCTTGTGACTGTCATGATGGTACAATGTGTAATAATTTCCTTTCATATGAACTATGTCAAGCAAAAAAAGAAAGTGGCCGGACGAATATGTGCAATATGAATTCACATGTGTGCACCAATAAAATCTATCTACCCATGTTTTGAATTTGAAAAAAAAATATATATATATATTTTCAATTAAGAAGGGGTCAGTGAATGTGCATATGAAACTAGTGGGGTTCAATACCTCCAACAAGGTTAAGAACCACTGATCTAGAATTTAGCAGCTTTGAATTTATTATCAGGCCATGAACACTAATCATAAACTGGTTTTAAGTAGGTTTATCTAGAATTGAGCAGAATTTAAAGCATCTTATCTAGAATTTGGCATCTGAGAACTTATTATTAGGCCATGAACACTGATCATAAACTGGTTTTAAGTATTTTTTATCTCAGACTTATCCATAAACTTATTTCCAGCCCCTGAACACTTACCAGATACTGTTTAATTTTAGTCTTGAGGTAGTTTATTTTAAGATAACTTGTCAAGTAAAATGATCTTGCTGCATTGACATAGACAATTTCACTACTTTTAAGTCATTTTCTGATAGATTTAAATGTTTATATCTTAAATTTTGGCGAGGCTCTTTTGCTTTTGTGGGATTCCGGCTCCTGGAGATGAATACTGTTGTTGTATGTCCTTGGGCAAGACACTAAACCCACCTCGCCCCCAGTGTCTGCGTGACCTGATGTATAAGGGTATGTGTGAATGGGTGAGTGATTCCTAGATGTAAAGTGCTTTCAGTGCCTTGAAGGTGGAAAAGCGCTGTATAAAACTGTGACCATTTACCTTTATTTATTGATGTTTCCAACACACAGACTGCTCGAGTATATCACGGTGGACAGACACTCTTTTAAAAGGTTTAACACAGTGATTGCTGCTCCCCATGTTAAACTCACTTCCACTGTTATAGACGGCGGGCTAAATGAGTGCGCGGACATCAGGGGACACTTTTGGAAGCGGAGCCCGGTGTATTATGATTATATTAACATAATCCTCTCTGGGTAAATTGGATCAGCCGTATTATTAGCGCGGGCTAGCTTTCATTCACTGTCACTAATTCCTCTCAGTGCTCTGTCCTAATGAGAAAACGCAAGCACTTAAGAAGGAAGTGCGCGGCAGGTAGAGATAGTAGTACTTCCCCACTGCAAAAGTACCGCTTTGTAATAAGAAACCAAGTGGGATTTTCAAACGCATCATTGAAAGAATAAGGAAGCAGTTGATATTTGATGATTTGACTGAAATACCAAGTCACTAACATGACGTTGTGCAGGTGTAGTTTGAGTTTCAAATAGACAAGGATTTGCATGTATTCACAATGAGAATCAAAGGAACTTGTTTGCATAGCTGTGTCTAAGAAACAGTTCCCCCGCAATGTATTCAGCGCAATTACAAATTCAATATTCCCTCCTATTGTTGTTTTGTCTGGATGTCTTGTAATAAATCAGGGCAATAATTATCCTCCCTGCTGTAAATGCTCTCACTGCTGTTGGCATAAGCAAATAAGCCAGCACATAGTCCACCGCGATGCGTTCACCGTCTTATCAGGCCGTCTGGAATAAACAAATCCTCTATGTAAGTTAATGCAAGTTTAAAATGCGCTGTTTAATGTCAGTACTGCGAAAGAATCACAAGATCACAAGTGGTTTGGAGTAAATTCAAGTACTACAAATTAAAAAAGCAGTAACATCTCCATTGTGCATTTAATTCATTTATTTCTACTATGAAAATTGCAATTGTATTAAAATATTCCAGTCAGCTTTAAAGCAGAAGAACAGACAAATACTTCATGTGTGAAACATGTTGAGAGAGATGTAAAAACACTGTGTTAAAGAGCTTTTATTACGCTATTTTCAGATCTATGTGATAATGTTTCCTCATCAAAACATACCTGAAGTTGTGTTTAGTTTCATTCACACATGTTTAACACATAAATCCTGCATATTTGGGCTGTTTCTTCTCTCAAACAGAAAACGCTCTGTTCCACCTTGTGATATCATGTGTGTTGTGTAGTGGCTGTTAACCTGAAAACTACATCATGACATCACAAGGTGGAACAGAGCATTTTGAGCTTTGTAAATAAAGATAAATAATCAGGATTACTCAAACATGTGTGAATGAAAGAAAACACAACTCCAGGTATGTTTTTGACGAGGTAACAACATCATAACTTGTCTTAAAGCTCATGAGTCAATTTTGTGAAATACAGGACATAATTTGTTTTTTGTTTGTTTTTTAACACCTGTCTCTTTAGTATCAAACACCATGTCTTCCCCTGTCTAAAACACACAAAAGTCTGTGTCTGAGGCTTGCCTGTAGCGCTGGGAGCTTTCTAATG
This sequence comes from Odontamblyopus rebecca, assembly GCA_030686955.1. Classification (NCBI taxonomy): domain Eukaryota; kingdom Metazoa; phylum Chordata; class Actinopteri; order Gobiiformes; family Gobiidae; genus Odontamblyopus; species Odontamblyopus rebecca. The sequence goes on along the minus strand of CM060672.1, from coordinate 14,241,686 downwards.
TCTCTTTTCCTGCTATGCTTGTTTTTCAAACAGCTCCTATTCAGAGGTACACTTTATAAACTGTCCATTCAGGCCTGGTGATGAGGAGTAGTGCACACACACACACACACACACACACACACACACACACACATACACACACAACTACAGACACAACCATCACCACTAAAGAGCAGCCATTTTCTGTCCATTCAACGGCCGATCCACACCAATTCCCACTAAATCTAAAGCAATACAATGGTGTTACAAAACGACAACACAAAAACATCCACACAACTTCTTATCTTAGTACAATAGGACAATAGTCCTATTCTGAGCGCTTGTGGTAGAATGCTTAGAGGTCCTATCTTACATAAAATGGTGGCTCTTGTGAGCTGTAAGCCGTGTTATGATGTTTTTTCCTCAAAAACATTCACACATGTTTAACACACAAACCCTGCATATTTAGGCTGACTTCTTCTAAGCTCAAAATGTTCTGTTCCACCCTGAAGTGGTAGTTTTCAAGTTAACAACTACTTTTTTCTTTAATTCAGTAGAGATTGGCAATTCCGAGGCTGAAACTGTCCAGACGATTCTAGGAAAGTGCAGGGAGTTTAAGACATAGTGGAGAACTCTCTGTATTACCACATGAGTAATATGGGCCCTTTAATTCTTGCAATTGCTAAAGTTTTTATTTTCTTTTTAAAATGTTTTTTCTTATTTGGCAATTTCATGTTGTTAATCTTTTTTTCTTTCTTATATTTTTATTATGCAGCTTGTATGGTTGTCAAAAAGTAATATCAAAACTGGACACAAACATAAAAATACAAAAAAATATGATTTAATAAACAGAAAAACAGGACAAAATGGGACCATCCCTTAAGATTTTTATTATACTCATTTATGGGCCTATCCAAAATACTATAAAACTACAGAGTAAGAAACTAAAATTAACCATGTTGAAAATCAGATTCTAAAATTGTGTGATTATTATTGTGTTATTCCAACTGGTATTGAGCCTTTTCTTAATTATCAAAATCACTCACACTAATAGTTCTTTTATAAAACATTTGCCACATAAATTTAAAAAAAAAACATCCCTTTTATTTGGTGTGTTTAAGCTTTAGAATGGCTGCATACATTAGCAGTCCTTGTCTGTCTTGTTTTAAGTGATACCTTAGTTAAAGAGTGTGTTTTGAGAGCCACTTTTCCACATAGTAAATTGATCCTGAAATGAGTCATTAAACTTCGCAGGCCCAAATGAGGAGCCTCTTGTGAGAAAGAACAGTTTGATTTTATGAGGACCATGATGCACTACAGCTCATTAACCTTGGAGAAGTGTCTTGTTGAGTTTATCAAGCCTTATTAGGATATAGTATTGGCATCTTTTTTTAGGAAAATGACGACAAAATGGCACAACAACAAACATGCAACAGTGTTTGTGATCTATTTCTATCACGGGATTGTAAAATCAAAATTACACAGCTCATTTATGGGCAAAATGAATCAGCTGTAGTGACGTTATCATACTAAAATTTCAAACTCTATTTTGATACTAAGGAATAAACTGAATAATAAACTGATATACTTAAAGCTGATCCGATACCATAACTTGTAGTACTTTCTGTTATACTACCATCTGGTCATATATCTGTGTAATCCCTCAGTCATCCAGGTAGTTTATAGTAGTCCTTGTGTGTATACTATTCTATGTGCTATTATACTTGTTCTAATTCTAAAACTATTCAGGAAAGGTTCATTTCTATCCTGTGCATGTGACTTTTTGACAACCCTAGTCAGCTATGCAATACTGTAGCTAAAATTACTTGGCATACTTACTTTTGCATAGTCGTGAATGGCTTTACCTAAATGTAATTCTTGACAGTACTTTGCCAAACATAAACCAAATTACTTGGACACAGTAGTAAAGGAAAATGAAAACTCTGCAAATAAAATTGCATATAAATATAAAAAGTCGGCTGACTGAGCTATGGAATGAAATTTTAAAGTTTGACGATAAACAAAGGTGAGTTTATGTAGCCTATATTATGAGTGCATTTGTATTTTAGTTAAGTTCTTTATTAAATGATTTGCACAGTGTCTCTCTACACATTTATCTCATAGTTCATCTTCTAGCGCCACTACAGGTCACGTTCAAAAGACCAAACCAAGATGGCCGACATGTCCCTTCTAGCCATAGGACGAAATCCATAACATGGGACAGTTGAGGGCGCTGCGTCTTGTATTTACCAAACTTAGATTGTCCCCTGACAGGACACCGGGGACTAATTACTGACTTTCTATTTCAGTGTCGGGCAAGGAAATGGCATAGTTTGGGAACAGTACAGTGGAGGTTGTGTCTTAGTAGAAAATGATGATGATGATCTTATTATTTTTTGGTTATAAAATGAAATGTTGACAGTAAAGTGCATTGTGTAGCTTTTCTAGATGAGGGTTCGCCAACAGCTCGTCTCCCTGGACATATTATTGGTTTGTCTGGACTCTCCCGACGTAAGGCAACAAACTTAATTTATTCATTTAGGCATTTTATCACTAAGAAAATATCTTGATTATTACTGTGAGTGGGGTCTAGTGATGTCATCTGCATGTTTCCATGGGGATAATTAGGTTTAATCCAAATCCACTTTATTTATATAGCACATTTTACAAACAGAGCAGTTTCAAAACCAAAAGAATGCTAAAACTTGGTCATACCAGTACTAAAACAATAAAACTAGTAAAATTAATCAAGTAGCATTGAAATAAATAAATAAAAAACACAGAGGACCACATAAACTCACGCGGTGTTAAAAGCCAAAGAGTAAAAGTGGGTTTTAAGGCGAGACTTAAAACAATCCAGTGTGGGGGCTGTTCGGACATTTGAGCTGATTTCTGACCTTCCACCAGCTACACAATGTTTTGAAGAAGACGGCTTGTGTCTGGCGGCACGGTGGCTGAGTGGCAACACTCAGGCCTCACAGCAAGAAGGTTGCGGGTTTGATCCCCGTGTCGCCCGGGCCTTTCTGTGTGGAGTTTGCATGTTCCTCCCCGTGTCTGGATGGGTTTCCTCCGGTTTCCCCCATCAACCCAAAACATGCAGCACCCCTATGAACTAACATCAAGGACCATGTTGTCCACCCTCCTGTGGGCTCACCACCTGCAGAGGGGTTCATAGGGGGGGTCAGGTGCTATGAGTATTGGGCAGCACGCTGCCCCCGCGACCCAGCCGGATTAAGTGGGAGAAGATGGATGGATGGATGGGCTTGTGTCTGTTGATCATTATGTTTGGACATTTGAAATTGCAATATTGATCTAAACTGATTTAATAAAAGAAACAAGTCCATAGAAAGCTGCAGTTCTTAATGACATCCCAGGAAAAAGTCACACAGTTTTCGGTACCTCTACATGTCAAACTAAAGGGTAGTGGATTTAAAAAAGGAAATTGTACTAAAATGACTGAAACTGCCAAATCCTAGATGTATATCACCAAAAGGGAATCAACTGTAACATATTTAAAAGCTCTAAAAAGTTGATTTTTCATAATGATTCCACTTCATTATATTCGTAGTGCTATTTCATGTCTAGGTACTGACTAACTCGACTTGCCCTAATGCCTCAAGCCATGTCAGTGGTCGGTGTCCTTCAAATTTTCCAATTTCTCATTTTTCTTGTAAAGGTTTAGCGCAAGGACGACTGGCTAAAACTTACTGAGAGAAAATCTGTACATTTCAATTTCACCTCGTAGGAACTTTCAACGCATCTCAAACATACATCACGCGCCATCTTCGCACGCAGGCTGTCATGTGTTTGGACCACCCACGGAGCACACCAGCCCGTCGCTAGCGTCCAGTCTGCGGAGTACGCCCGGGCACCAGATGGACCGATAGCACAGGGTGCTCTGGTCACCTCTGCCCCTCGACCTTCAGAGCTCCCAGGCCGTGGAGCAGCAGTGGGCATCAGCTCCACAAATGCTGCCAAGATGGCGAAGACAGCCCAAGCCAAACCGGGCCAGATGTCGCCTCAAAGGGAACAGTGTTTTCTTCTCACTTTCCTCTCATTTTTCAGGGTTTTACGAGGCACAGATTAGAGGAAATATATCAATTTCAGCTTCAAAGTGCTGGAGACATTTTCATTCAGTGTTGTGAGAGCTAGACAAAATGACATACCTAAAGGGTTTTTCTTGTGTGTTATGATCTAGGCAAATATGAGGTTTTCTTGAGATTTCTTTTAAGGCTTGTAGCAGGGTTAAGCATTAGTTAGCACTGATTTGTTTCCTAGCAACAAAACACAAAAATGCAAATTTAGATTATCATCAAAATAATAGGAACTCTAACCACCGTAACCCTAAACCCTAACCTATTTGAGGACCAAAAATGAAAAATGGCTTGTGGATTAAAATCTAAACTGTTGCAAAAATACAAAATAATAAAAAAAACATTGTATCTTCGTGAATAAAAATACTAAAAAAAGGTCCACTCTGCATCATATGTTTACATCGCTCAAAAAATAAATAGAAACTGCTGTAAGAAACCTGGCTTGTAGCTTATCTATCTCCATGGAGACACGCATCTGGCATGCCTCCCACCAGAAATGTTTCACAATGGGGCTTTAACTTTAACTTGAAGATGCTTGGTACAATTTATTTTAATAATGCACAATATGGCCCTAATGTTGATGAAGCTCTAAGAAGAATTGCTCCATTGTCAGTAAGTCTTTTATTGAAAACACATGAAAGTTCAGTACCACTTAATTGATGCATTAAATGTCCAGTACTACACAAAATTGAGCTTTAAACCATGTTCTAATGCTTTTACCTCACCAAAAAAATACCTGGAGTCACGTTTTGTTTCATTCACACGTTTCCTTTAGCATTAGTCTGTGTCCAAAGCTCAAAACACCCTGTTCCACCTTGTGATGTCATGTTGGTGTGGAGTTTGAGGGAAAACTCAGCCTAAATATGCAGGGTTTGTGTGTTAAACTTGCGTGAATGAAACAAAACACAACTCCAGGTGTGTTTGTGATGAGGAAACAACATTATAGATCAGAAAGTAGTGGTCCAAATTCAGTTTTAATAATGCATGAAATGGCCGTAATGGTGATGTTCTCAGAAGAATTTTTGGGTGAAAATACATGAAAGGTCAGTACCACTCCAGTGATGCGATAAGACTCTGTGATTGGTACAAAAGATTCTAACATAATCCTGCTAAGTCAAAATTCAACGCTGTATTCACCCTGAGCTGAATGGTGACGCACTGCAGGCCTAAACACACACACACACACACACACACACACACACGAGATTTCTATGCACAGTCCAGTTGTGACTACTGTTGACATCAGCCTGGCCTATTGTGTCACTTATTTGACTTCCTTTATTCTTCTAATGGCCCGAGCCCTTGAGACACAAAGAAAGTTATGATTTTGAAGAGCAGACTAATTACTGAGGCTTATTAGAGAGACATCAACACATGCAGTAACAATAGAAGAAGGCTGGAGGGGCTGCGCTGCACACACGCTGAGACATATCACGGTTTCACACTCCACTTAAAATATCAAAGCTCATAGCAGATTTTGACAACATTAACTTTGATCTGACTTTGCAATGTGAGAGACAAGCTGCAAAAGTGATAGAAACTTTGAACCTCACCAGAAGCAGTTGCGTACTAAAATATGTTGGGAAGTGGTTTGGTCCGCCATATGTGTTTCTCCATGGAGATTTTATTGCTTTATCTGGAATGTTTCACAGTATTAAACCTTTCTAACTTTATGGAGACCAAATCAGACCAAGTTACGGGTCAGATCTGTGGAGAGGCAACCCCACTCAAAGTCATAATACCTAGTTTCTAGGTATTTTTGAGCTATAAAACCACCTGTAATGTAATAAATGTAAGGTAGAGCAGTTTAATGTCATAATGGCACTATGAAACGTTTTCATTGGGGTTCGTGACCTGCTTGTTTCTATGGATATTCACCCTTTATTATCAGCCTATCTACATCTACAAAGCTCAAAATGCTCTGTTCCGCCTTGTGATATTGTGGTAATTGAGGAAGGTGTAGTCATTATAAAGTCTGACCAGAATCTTAACATTGCATTTTGTCTGTGTCGGAGTGTACAAGTAATTGCTGCAGTAGCTGTATTCATAATAACAATTGTTAGACGGTTTAGAAAAAGTCTCATTAGTTTTAGTTTCATTGTAATTGGGCTTCTTTGTTATTTCCACAGAATAGCAATATGGTTACATGACATTTAATCCTAATATTACTAGATTAAGGTCTGTTTTTGATTGACATTTAGTTTCTGTAAAAACACAACTCAAGGAACATTCAGTAAACACACTTTTCCACATTTCCTGTGCAGAGATGGAGTGGCCAGATGGGGCGCTTGGGTTGGGATGGTAACGAAGATGGTTATTAGAGGCAAAAACAGCCTCGGTGACACAGGAGGCGGCTGAGATCTGCTCCGGAGCTCTCTCCAAATAGAAGAGAATGTTTTCATGAGCCCAGCAGGAGTATGGAAATGTACAGAGATACAAAATGTAAATGTGAGGGAGCAGCAAATTCTTCAGTTATGCAGGGATATTTGACCCCATGACATCCACCGTATTATAATATCTTGTTTTGTTCTTTGTACAATGACCAGAGAAGCCAATTTCAAACGGCGAAACCATACCAGTTTCTAGGGATATGTCATTGCCCTACCTGAAATGTTCCTCAGTATGACATTAAACAGCTCTGACTTCCATTTGTTCAATCACAGGTGTTGCAAAAAGCTCAAACATACCTAGAAAAACAGAGGCGCAGAGTGTGAGCGGGCTTGCGAGAAAGGTTTAATGCCATACTGAGAAACATTCCAGCCAAAGCAATAACATCTCCACGAAGAAAAGCATTTGACGCATCATCCACCAGAAAAGTTACACAAAAAACTTTAAAGTGAGAAAAGCAGGTGCCCAAATTACAGATCAGGACTGTGAGCCCCACTCACAGTTTGCAGTTTTTCTACAGAACATCCCATGCAGACAACGAAATCTCCATGGAGACAAGCAAACCCAAATTTGTTATTCAATTTTGTCTTAGTGGATATACCCTCTCCTTTTTCAAAATGACTGGAAGACAACCACATATTGGGCTGTACTGCAATATAACGCTGTGTTAAATAATAACATTCACTGTGTACGCCTTGTGTATAATTGCATTGTTGTTGCTTTCAGACCAGATGCCCTCCCTCGATCTTCCCTGTATAATTGACCACACATGAGACATCACTGCACCATACTGTCTTGTGATCCTGTAACCCTGATTTAGATTTATATTAAAAAATCCCTGAGCAATTTGGAAACCCCCCTTGGATTTGCTGTTGTTTGTAGATAAACACAAAGTCCTATAACACATGCAGTTAGCGTCTGTCTACAGAGCTGCTAATGGAACAGAAACGTAAAAACAAAGGAAAGGATGCCCTGTAATGTCTCTTCACCATATGCTCTTAGCCGCTATCCCGAGGCACACACAAAACCTACTGTGTTTACTTGTGACACCACATAATGTTAAAGATACACCATCTGTTCGTCAGTCCATTTTCACTCGGGATAGGGACGCTCAAATGTGTGTGGGAATGTCTAGTATCCAGTCTTTTCTAATTAGTGCAACATCACATCTACGTTACATGTGAAATCGTCGGCTTCGATTGCAAATGATTAGTAGAGAGAATGGGCAATGAGGTCTATCAGGATGGTCAAGGTTAAACTAGCTGCCAGTGTAATGTAACGGAGTAGGTCGAAACTATATGGGCTCATTGCATTTGGCCTATAAATCTATGCAAATCTGAGATGAAATCTGCACAACTTGTACAAGCTTGGGTTGGTTTATCCATCCATCTTCTTCCTCTTTATCCAGCTGGGTTGCGGGGGCAGCAGTTCACCGCCCAGTCCTCTGAACACCTGACCCCTATGAACCCCTCTGCAGGAGGTAAGCCCACAGGAGAGTGGACCCACGCCGTTCTTTCGGGCTGAGTTCATAAGGGTGCTAGCATGTTTTTGGTTGGTTTATAGCACATAAAATTAAATATAACACTGTGGTATGCATTCTGTAGTGTTTTCATTACAGGCAATAGCAGAAGCCAGATTATATTAAAAAATATATTAAAAAAAAAAGAGAAACTATACCATCGTTAAATGTGCACTATGTCCCTGCTCTGCCTGCAGTGTACTTCAATGACATTAAACAGCTCTTCCTTACATTTAGTCAATTACAGGTGTTTTAACATCTCAATAATACATAGAAAAACAGGCTGTCTGACCGTGAGCAGGGTTCTGAGAAAGGTTTAACACCATACTGTGAAACATTGTGGTGTGCGTTCTGTAATATTTTAATTACAGGTAATAGCAGAAGCCAGTATATATTTTGGGAAAAAAGTAATACCTTTCTGTGCATTTGGTAACTATGCAAAATGAAATGGTAGTTAGGAATGATTTAACCTGTTTACCAATGTATAAGTTAGTATTTTGCTACTTTAAAATATTCTGCAACTGTAAATCTATATTTGTGCTACAACATAATACATTTTACCTGTCTAAATTTCACGTCTGTCTCTGAGCACAACTTGTTCCTCCACACTTTGAAAATAAGTTAGTGCATTAGATGACGCTATGGGCTTATGGCACATTCTGGAGGAAGGTGCCATTAGCAAAGTAGCCCAGTACCCAGAGGGCAGCGCTAAAGGGGAATAAGCTCAACATCCATCACCTTGGCCCTTCTCCAGTTCTCCGCTTGAGTCCAGGTTTTAAAGAGACAATATGCACTGTAAAACCAAGGTATCTGTACAGAATCCATGCATTGGAAGCACCTAATCAAGAGACAAAAGTACATCTGAGCAAAGAGAATAACCATTGTATTTGAGTCTGCCATTTTAATTGAATGGTAAAGTAAATGTGTATAAAACAGTATTTGGTTGACTTGATTTATTTGAGCATCTTGTTGGTTTTGCAGTGTAATGCAGTGCAACGTTGAGGCTTTTGTTCTTGAGCAGTTTGTTGCGCAGCGTGAGAAGCCCAGATGGAAACTTCAAAGTGTTGTATTATCTGTTATTAGCTCGGCTCCTGCGCTCCGAAGGGTGGATAAAGACAAGAACAAAATTTAAAACTCAGCTCCTCAGGCTTTTTTATTTTTTCTAAGTGACTTTTCATTGAACATTGCTTAATTTCTCTTCAAACTTTGATCCATTTTGTGTTCTCCCTGCATGGTTTGTGCCTGCTTTGAGCCCAATTTTGAATCTTAATGTAGATTTGGTTTGGTCCCTTTCTAGTCCTGGTTTGGTCCTGGTATAGTCTTTGCTTAGTTCCAGGTTCAGTCTCAGTTTTGTTGAAATGATTGGGCCCTTATTGTTTTGCCCATAATCTTGCACAATATGGCATTAAAAAAGTAAATGAATCTTGTGCTGGAGACAAGCTGGTGAAAGGTTATTCTTTAACAATAAGACTAATTGAGCAAATGCAAAGTAGAGAAGTCTCTGTACCAGCCCGTTCACTGGAGAAGTTACTTACTGCACCTTTAACTTAGCACATCACAGTTTTAGTGAGATGAACTCTTGATGCTTTTCCTCTGCTTCAGCTTCCAGATCCATAATGAGCCAATTATTTTAATTCTTTTCTTACAGCTTTGTGTTTAAGACCTATGATAAAAACAAAATGAAAAAGTGTGTATATTGAGCATAGACTATATATAAAAACTGGAATATCTAACCCTCTAGCAGCCAAGTGTTCCACATAGGAACGTGAGCTTCTGGCTCCGTCGGCTCTGGCATGTTCTACTGAGAAAAACTCTCCGTAACTGCTGCTGCCAGAGTCATCATTTTCATTATTCATATGACCCTGGTGTTTTTATTTCTCTATTTTGTCTGTACATTAAGATATAAACATTAATAATAGACAAATCGGGTACCTTCTTTCCCCAAGGTCGCTCTGACTAGCATTAGCAATGGGCCAAACCAGCAGTGCAGGCAGGAAGGAGCATTACCTTCAACAGCATTGCTCCAGGTTGGCTCCTTGGTTGCTCACGGTCGGAATTCCAAATATAGCACTCAACTCCAAATTCGCTCCTCAATTGGCTTCATTTGACTGGAGCCGAGTGCTACGGGTAACTCACTTAATCCACTTCTTTATACGGTCTATAATATTGAGTGGGCTTCCAGCATGATCTGAGACAACCACCTGCTTTTCAGTTGGTATTTTTCAGAAAATATTAGCACAGTATTACATCATAGTAATATCGGATTGCAGAGATGTCTTATCACTAAATATGCCTTAACAATCCCAGTCATTCCTACCATATTCCCAAAGTTTAAGTGCTCCATGCTCTGGTTAGTCCCTTATGTTTTTGAAGCTCACTGCTGCCACAAACTACATTTATACTTGGGAGGTAAAACAGTGACAATTTTACAGTTATGATCTTACAGGGAGACTACTGTATAGGGTGTTAGCACCTATTATTACATCCTCTGTGGTGCTGGTTCAACTGAGGCAAGACAATATGGTGATAAAAACTGAATTGTGATCTCTTATTTGTCATTTTGGTGCAATCGCCGTACAATGATTTACTATTTCTTTGGTGAATGCAACTCAGAAATACAGACATTTTCCTTATGCAGTCCTCCATAAAGCTTTGAGTGAGTGGCCCATTACAGTGAAGTGTACTTTCAGAATAAGAATAATATTTTAACAACCTCTTTATCAAAAATATAAAATGTACAAAAATTGTCATAAAATTTACTGCATATCATAATCCGACTCCAAGAAAACCCTAAATTTTAGATTTTTCTTATCGCCCCTCTCATCACTGTTCTTTCCTTGCAGTCACAAATGCACTTTTAGTAACGTCATTCAAATCTTTACTTCTGCACATTTTACTTTATATAGTTTATAAAATAACGGCGGCACGGTGGCTGAGTGGCAACACTCAGGCCTCACAGCAAGAAGGTTGCGGGTTCGATCCCCCCGTGTCTGGATGGGTTTCCTCTGGGTACTCCGGTTTCCCCCATCAACTCCAAACATGCCTGCACCCCTATGAACTAACATCAAGGACCATGATGTCCACCCTCCTGTGGGCTCACCACCTGCAGAGGGGTTCATAGGGGGGGGTCAGGTGCTATGAGTATTGGGCAGTACACTGCCCCCGCGACCCAGCTGGATTAAGCGGGAGAAGATGGATGGATGGATGGATAGTTTATAAAATAACTGGAATTTTGGGTGGAAATTGTATCATATATTACTTACATGGCATTGTTTAGATGTTATATTTTCCATGCAACTGACAGACTAGACCATTCCTTTCACTAAAACATGGTTTATATTGTTAGATTTAAGATTTTGCTACAATTTTTTGCCATTTTTTAGGGTTGTGGTTATCATTTTACTTCCTGGTTGGAGATGGGCTGCAAATATGACATACAGTATGTAGATGTATTTTCATAATTGTTGGGGAAATCATGTTTAAACTGCACAATAGCTATAATTAGACGCATAAAAATAAATTGTCCCTGCATTTTCGATGTAATTGAACACAGACATAGGTAGAGGTATTCCCTTTTATAACTCACTGCCACTTCCTGTAATTTCCAACTTTCTGTTTTCTATGTTTCTTCACAAATTGTCACTTGACTGATGTAAAATTGTGATTTATCCCTGATACTATCCCACCAACCTGGATAATAATTTGAAAACCATATGAATCTGTCAAATGCACTTTAATTCACTTTTCCTGTCAGTGGCCATGTTATTCTTGATATAGCGCTTCTCCAGTAATAATCTCTATAACATCAGAACCAATCGCTCGAATCCCCACCAAACTCGTGACCTTCAATACGGGAGAATACGATCTTAGCGACGCGATACAGGGAGCTTTTAGTCTTGACAATGAGCAGCGTTCTTGTCTGACACAGTGCACGTGAACCTGCTCGCCCCATCCCCACTGCTTCCTGCCGTGTTGTTTGACAGATTTCTGCCTCTACAGCTAGGCTCACAGTAAATGTCCATCTGGCCGTCTCCCCTGGGTACTTATTATTCTCCGCCAGCCAGGGGTTTGCTGTTTTCGAGCAGTCAGCCAGGGCTAGCCTCAGAGCTGGAGAGGCTGACCAGAACTGCCTGCAGATGCTCCACTGGGCAGCCAAACGGCAATGGTGTCTGAGCATACTGCTGCGTTTTCAATTACACAATGAGATGGCCCACTCCCAAGCCCTGTCCAAGGAGAGGGGAGAAGTCCATCACAAACAAGTACATAGCCAAGGAAAGCTACATCAGGGTCTAGACAGATGATTTCTCTGTGTGGCTAACAGTTTTCAGCGTGTGGTGTTCAAAGACATGCCCTTGTACAACTGGTCAATGTGTTATGATATCATGAGTCTGTGTGTTTAGGAAGAATCTCGTATGACTCGTAAGACAAAATGTGCTTTGAAGCTAAAATTCACTTGGTCCACACCTCAATTTCCCAGAAGCCTATTTGTAGCAGCCTACCCCGGCAACCCAGTTTGTCTCGAATAACGCGACCCCACCCTCTCATGCCATATCTGTTCATCTTCAAGACCTAAGACGCCTACGAGGGGGGGTCCCGTTCGTGCAGGGCCATGTGAAGATTGAGACAGAACCCGCACCCTAGAGTCTCAACCCAGTCATCTCTACCCTGCCTTGTCTCCCAATAATAAACTCTTCTCATTCGCACTATGTTGTTGTTGCCATGGTCCTTGCTAGTGAATTAAACATTAAGACCAATTCTGCAGCGTAAATCTCCACATAGCCTACATCACCACTGAGTATTACAATATACTCAATATCTTTTACACTTAATATTTACTGATTCAGCTCCTAAAGCTAGACGTACGCCGTGTGATTTTTGGCCCTTTTTGAGCCGATTTTTCACTTGTGCGACTGTTTTTGGGATCGGGCCGAGTTTTGTCTTAAATAATGTGATTTGGTTGTACAGTTTGAGCTGGGGCTGATTGAAAGGATCGAAAATATCGCACAGTGTATGCCCGGATTAAAAGGGACACAGATAGAGGAGGAACGCTTCTTTGTCCTTATTTCTTACTTGACCGAACTTTAACAATAATAAAATAAATACAGTATATATTTAAACGATAATCAAACAAGTGAACAAGTAACAAGTACCTAAACCATAGACTGTATAAAGAAGTGGACGAGTGTGACATCACCCAAAGCAACACTCAAATGAAGCTTGTGATGCTAGAGGTTGTAGGAGTGAATTTCTAGCCAGGCTGTATATTATGAGTAGGATTTTTTTTTAACAGACAAAATTGCGGAAAAAAAAAAAAAAACAGGTTCATGTAGAGCGGATTAATGCGAACATTTTAAGATCAAAATAACGAGGCTCACAGCAGCAGTTACAGAGAGAGGGCGTTAATACTGCAATGTAAATCAATGACAGGCAGAGTCAGAAGGAGCAGGAATAACCAGCATGTGAACTTGGCTATATCCATTTATATATACAGTCCATGGCCTAGTTTCTGACTTTTATTTTCTTGATCCCTCTGTGAAGTGGAAATTTGCCAGGTCGCCCAGTCTAAAACGGCAGCCAAGTACAAGATATTACAAAAATACAAAACATTATTAACACGCTTTTGTTTCAGATCAATTGTGGCAATTATGTTCCACTTCTCCAGTCATTTTCTTGGGATTTTAACAATTTTATTTGCACGAATTATCCGTGTAGAGACTTGTTAAAGCAGCTTGTCACTATGGTTATGTCCTTCCACCTTTGTCCCAGTTTTGAGAGATGGAATACACCGGACAGATGCTTGGAGCCACAGGTGGTGCTCAGAGTTTCAAGTGCTCCAGGTTCATCTCCGTTTGACCTTTCTATCCCTTGCTCGGTGTCCTTAGCCATCTTCCCAAATACGGGACACTGCTCGTTTCCTTGGAGAGCTTTGGTCATTTTCCCTCGGTCATGCCAGAGTTCAAGTGCAGCCCATTTGCCAAAGCGTACTGACCTATTACGCCTCCTGTACTCCATGCTCCCAGTGGTACGGTACAAGAAATAAGTGTGCGCAAAAAGAATAAAAATACTTTCCTGAAATGTTGCTAGATTCATTCCAAGCCAGTTTTAAGATGTGCAACTTTGAATGTAATTTATTTTAACAATGCAGTCATAACTAATAACTTACAATAATAACTAAAATGGACTAAACAAAAATTGCCAAAGTATCCCAGGAATTTGTAAGTTTTAAAATATTACATAGTATAATATAGTACTTTTACTAATGCAATATGTTGTTAAAAATAATTGCGGTCATACAGCGAGCATGAGTGTGATATTTTGCAGCGACGTCGTGCTGGGGGTGTTACCATGGTGACACAAGGCATACATTAACAAGCACAGCCAAAAACGATTTTAAATAGTCTGAAAACTCAAGAAAAAATGGATTTCAGTCTGAGACAATCAACCAAAAAGTTGAGAAAGACTAACTGAAAATTGACCAAGAGTTTGTTTTCATACCAGTCTTCCTTAGAGTGGTCACGTGATGTTGCTGTGATGCGTCCGGTCAGCTGATATATACAGAATTTGGCGCTGTATTCCTACCACAGGATAACAGCGCCATCTGCAGTATGACTTCCTCAAGACAGTATCCCAGGTGTGTGAGAGTAAAAAAGCCCCCTCATCCCTGTTTATAATCCTGTAGGCATGTTTTTGTATTTCGATTGCCTCTTTAATCCAGCGACGATGTTTTCTGTCCTCTGTTCCAATGATGTTTACTCCATCCCAGCCCATAATGTGATTCTCTCTTTTACAGCGGTCAGAAATGGCCGTTTTGAGTTGTTCCTGTTCTGCTTTGTGTTTTGTTGCTCGTGTGCACGTTTTCGCTGTTTTTTTCTCACATTCTGTTCTGTGTTCCTTTTATTGGAAGACCAAATGAACCTCATTGGACTATTAACTGAAAAACTGGTGGCTAATGGTAGCTACTTGTGACCGTAATTGTATGTGTGAAACTTGTTTAACAGCACAAATCCTCTCACCTGTTTTAACTCCAACCAGGTCAACTTTTTCTGGTCAGATTGTGTTAGACTTAAACTGAGCTTCATTTTAACTTGAGTAACAGGGCTTCTAACAAAGTAGTGCTTTCCATTAGAGTCACAGCACCGGAGAATTGGTGACGTCAGCTCCTAAGTGTCAACTGAGCATATGTCGACAGATAAGAAGACCAAAGATTAGATGGTGGTTTCACCCAAAAGATTTTGCCAAAAATATGAGAAATCTACACTGCCTAACCAAAAAAAATAAGACGCCACTTGAATTTAACTAAGCAAATAGGTACGAGGTTGCTGCAGTTGGTCAGGTCTAGGTTCAGCAACAGTGTGTGCTCAAAGAATGAGGTCAGCTGAACCTGAATATACTGAATGACCATCTTATTCCATCAATGGATTGTTGCTTCCCTGATGGCACGGGCATATTCCAAGATGACGATGCCAGGATTCATTGGGCTCAAATTGTTAAAGAGTGGTTCAGGGAGCATGAGACATCATTTTCACACATTGATTGGCCACTACAGACTCCAGACCTTAAGCCCAGTGAGAATCTTTAAGGATGTGCTGGAGAAGGCTCAGACTCGACCATCATCAAAGCAAGATCTTGGTGAAAAATGAATGCAACACTGGATGAAAATAAATCTTGTGACGTTGCAGAAGCTTATTGAAACAATGCCACAGCGAATGCTATTTGCTTAGTTAAATCCAGGAAGTGACTTTTTTTTTGGCCAGGCAGTGTGTATGATCTACAGCTATAAATACACTGCGAAAAATAAAATCTAGCCACGTTAAGATTGCTTGAATTAAGAAAGTTTTATAACGATTTACACTATCTACCAGTGGCCCAATGACATAAGGGAGTTTTTCTTATTTCAAACATTAGATTTTGTTTCTTATTTTAAGTGCAAAAACTTGTTTTCCTTATCCTAACTGTAGCAAAATGTATTTTCATATTTTAAGCACAAAAATTCTTGTTCCACTGGCAGATAAAATAAAGTAAAATGTTCTTAATTTAATTTTTTTTTTTTATTTAGCTGGATATTGTTTATTTCCAGTGTGCAGCATATAGTATATTTAACTGAACCTCAACCAGTTTCATAGTGAACCAAATGCTCAACATAAAAATTCATACATAGCAAACAAGTTATTTCTATGGGAAGAGACAATACCCTTTGCATGTTTATACAAGCATTATATTCTTCCAACTGCCTCTGTCATTTTCATCTCATTTAAATAAAATTCAAACTGAAGGAATACAGCTCTGGGCCAGTGTGGATCCAGACACATATGGGACAGTGCCATGGGAGAGGATTGCACTACGTTGCATAAACCACATCATGCCTACCGCTGTTCGTCCGCCGCTACTGTTTTCATATTTATGCATTCACTGGCCAAGACGCACGACAATGCAACCCGCTGTGAAAAATGAAATAAATCCTTACCTAGTGTGGAATCGTCGGTCACATCTGTAAGCAAGCCATCGGGGGAAAGAGAGAGGGAAAGAAAAAAAAAGCAACGTTAGCAAATTACAATATACTGCTGAAGTTCGATGTAGGCACTGGCTGTCACCCGTGCTCTGAAAAATTATGGTGTTCCAAGCACTGTATGAATGGGGGTTAAGAATAGTCCACGTCAAAAGCAGCCCATCATTTATTAATCTCGGTATAGAAGTGTCTTGGATAGTCTCCCAGGAGGTTGCCAGTTTGCACAAGTAGCATTAATATTTGTCAATGTTTCTAGATTTTGACCGAGCTGTTAGGAGAAAATGTGATCAACTCCTGGCGTTTACTAGCGGCATATCTTTACAGTGGAATAAACATCTTTGTGCCTTCATTCACAACCACCACACGTACCACTTTCTTTTCGTATTTGAAAGAATGGTTCACGTCGCTAAGCTAACCCATCACTTTTTCTTGAATGAATGCGCATTAGCCACCATGATCAATGCACAGTCAGGACATTAGCGAGTGTATCAATGTGACGCCATTTGTTTGAGCAATTAGCATATAGATTAGCAAGTGGGACAATTAAAGACCAACACCTAAGCATAATTTCTCAGTATATGCTTTAATTTAATGATAAAAAACAGACCATTAGCAAAAACAATAGAGGAGCACAGTTGCAGTACAAAACAGCATATCCATTATTTAATTGTAACTTTTAAGAAATTGCAATACTCTTAAAGAGGCTGTATTAAATTCTATGGTGTATGAACTGCTAATCACCATGTTACCTTTTATTGTTTTGAAAATGCTATATTCGCCCAAAGCAAAGTATTAACACATTTTGTACATTTCGGTTTTGTTTTTGACACTCTGAACCATCTTCCTTTGCTCTACATGCTAAGTCACTCCCCCTTCAGAGGGCTATTGTCGTCGTGTATTGTTTTATATCATTGTTTTGTATATTTATGGACAATTCCTGTATGGGAACATGACGTATGCTTATGGGCTGTGCCTTGAATCGTACTGCTAACTGTACGAAGGGATCATGGAGCTATTTCTTGAGCCAAGAAAAAAGAAATTCACAGAAGCACAATGCATTTTTGGGGGAATTCAAACTGCCTGTGTTCGGCTGCCAGGCCATCAACAACTTTCACAAAGGATTCTTTTCTATTTTCACAACATAAACTTTTTAAAAAATTTAATTCTCCAGGCACCTAAAGGTCAGCTTTGTAAGACGTAGCCCACCCCTGCTCTGAGCCTGGGTTAGCTCCGCTCTAGCAGCTCTCGCTCTGGTTGGTTCAAACGCTCCACACCGTGCACATTACAGACCTCACACGAGTGGCACTAGCCCGTATTGATGAAGGAAATGCAGAAATACATTTTCTTGGGGGCCCATGCGCCAGTGAGCACAGGCCATTGAAAATAATATGACACCATCTCGGCCTCACCTTTCAGCTTTTATTATAGTTCTATGGAAGGGATCAAATAGGGCTGGGGAGAGATCACAAGATTACTCAAACATGCATGAATAACATATAAAACTTCTTAAGGCATGTTTTTGATGAGAGAACAACGTTATAACATGATAGAAAGCTCCACAAAGTAGATTTTGCATAACACCATGGTGGCACAGTATCAGTGCCACAGCTTGGCAACCACAAGATTAGCATTTCAAAATCAGGCTAACAAAACATTACATCACATCTTTTCAATAGCTCATACCACAAACTTGCCACTCGCCATTTCACATTTTCCTTGGTAACAAAAGAAATATTTACTTGGTTCCATTACAACACTCTTCTAAGACTGAAACTGGTCCCTCATCAGCAGCACACCTCTAAACTCCAGGTTTGCTTTCTTGTAAATACACAATAAAACAAGGGAACACTGCAGACTGACAAGAAAAACCATGTCGAGCAAAGGAAGCAGTCGGATCAAGACTAATTTTACGCTCCCGATGCTTACAGTGCACTTCCTGAGCTGTATGTTTTCAGTAATATGATTTATCGCCATTGATGTCTGTCCTCTGAATTCATTTACATTTTCTTCTGTGCCCAATTCCCAAAGGGGGGCATCCAGGAGGGTAGAGCGAATGTTACTGTGTATGTTTTGAGCATGGAGACAAATGCTTTTTCAGAGTTAAAAAAAAAAAAAAAAAAAGAGAGCGAGGGGTTAGGATGGTACAGCAATCTCTAGGACCTTCATTACCATCTCTGTGTACCCCACCCTCCCCCGCTCGCTGCCACTGTTGTCACTAAACAGAGATCTCAGCTGAGAGCACCTTGAAGAATCGCGGCGGGGAAATTGGACCCCAGGGAGAAGGGGAGGGGACTGATGTCAGACTTCAAGAGGCATTCCAAAACACCTAGGGTTTCAGTGACATTAGCATCGACTTGGTTGGTGCTACAAGGGTTTATGAAGCTGGCAATATATTCATCGAATCATCTTACAGTGTGTGACAGGCATACGGATTGGCAAATCGGTTTAAGGCTGCATTCACACTTCAAATGTAGCCCTGATGTACGGTAAATTTGGTTTGTTAAGTTATTAGTCCCGGTTTAGTGGTGATCTAGTCAGCTATCGTCAGTGTTGGGAAGTAACTCTTTGTATACATGATGGTACTTGCTCAATTTAGGCTTCAAACTGCACAGAATTAGTGCAGAATTAGTGAGAAAAATAAAACACTGCTCTTGTGGTGAGTGCAGATGTTTTTTTTTCTTCTCCAGTTAGCGATAAAAATGTATATATTGCAAGCCGTGAAAGAAATATAAAGCTGTTTTTAATCCTCTGTTCCATCTTTACGCTATAATGTAAATGCAACACGATGTAAAACGTATTCAGACTATAATACTCTAATTGGTCCATGTCAGAATACGTTACAAAATATACTTTAATACAGGTATTCTGTAACTAAATCCATTTTCAAAGTATTCTTCTGGTTATAGTTCCAGTCTAAAGCTGCTTTTCTTTTCATGAAACCCTCTTTTCTACTTGTGCACTGTTAAAACTGACTGACTGAATTATAATCTTTTTTCATTTATTTTTACTACTACTACTACTACTACTACTACTACTACTACTACTACTACTACTACTACTACTACTACTACTACTACTACTACTACTACTATTTTTACTACTAAGCTTTTGGAAGACATTTGCAAGTTTGTGGAGATGGGTGTCCAAACACTGGTCACCCAATGCTTTTGATAAGTCGCCACAGCAACATTGAAAGCTGGGTCAAATGTACATGAGAAATTATAATGCATAGACAATAAAGTACGACCTTAACTATAGTAACTGTCCCTTTAATATCCATGAGGTTTAAAAGGGTTAGAAGTCCTTAAAATGTCGCCTGAAAACAGGAACTTGCAACAAAAGAATAGGCAAACTAAATGCCTTGACCTGGACACAACTAACCCATGCTAAAGGTGACATGCTCAAACTACCTGCATCTCTCCACATCTAATCACGTCTGGTCTGTTTAATAGCGTCTTTTTGCTGTGCGGTGAGAACTATTGATTTCTTTGCACTCCTACGATGCAAATTTGGAAGGTTGGCCAATCAAAACTCGTAGAGGCGGCGTGGGCCTAAGTGGATTAGACTGGCGAGAATGGTCTGGAACAATTCTAGTGGGAACAAGCAAAGCCCTGGTGACTTCAATAACTCCATTCTCTGAAGCAGCAAAAAGATGGAGGAGAAGAGACTTTTCACCCTCTCTTGCCCTCCTGGTTTAAGCAGATAAGCTCCTTTCAGGGTCTTAGTTATGCTATGGAGAAGGCACAACAATATGAAAACTTTTGACACGAGCTAAAGCGGAGGACTCTTTTCTTGTGTTGTCTTTTCATTATTGACAAGAGGGATTTGGGGATGTTTGGAGTGGTCAGCGTTGAGGGAAATTACTAAAGCATTTTATGAGACGAAGAGGCAAACATTGGACCATCTCAGACCAGAGTGAGAAAATTTCCTGCTGGCTAAAAGGCGGCCATATAATGTGTGGGGTGTTATGGAGCTTTTGTGGTAATGGAGTATCCCAACCACTTGTCTTCAGTGAAATGTTATTGCTTTGTCTGGAATGTTCGACAATTTGGTATAAAGTGTGAGCGGGTCTCCTCTCCACAGTTCTGACCTGTAATTTGGCCAGCTGGTGTCACCCGCTTGCCTCCATGGAGATAGAAAGGCTTAATTATGTAATATTTCACGCAAAGAATAAAACATCTTCATATAGACAAACAGGTAGCCCCCATGGCAAAGGTATCTTATATTTTATTTGGCTTATTATTGCATAATACAACTATTAATTTGTTAATTTTTGCATGACCAACGAAATGTAGATGTTATGACTTAAACATTTTGTCCTGACAGAGTTTTCAAACATGTGAACACCGTTTACTGAAAAATACGCCAGAACGAAGACTGAATACTGAATGCAGGATTCTCGGTTGACCTTTCACCACAAAGATGCTAATAGGAACCAACAGAAGAAAATGTGCTATTTTAACCTTGTCCAGGAAACTTAGATTAAACTTAAAGAGACAGTACGTTGTCCTTGGAGGGTATTTGGCTGGCTGCGTTTGCTCCTCGGAGACGGTGGCAGCTTTTGGGACAAGGACATCAGCTTTCCCCAGGGACACTCTCTTTGACACAAACGCTCTTGACTCCTCTTATTCATCACATAACAGTCAACACATTTCTGCTACTGACAACGCTGCATTTTGACAAATCATCAACCTGTTTGCACTAAAAATGCTTCTTTTGGACTCAAAAAGTTGACAAGTCAAGTCAGTGAAATAGACACATATATAAATGTAAAAATGTGTTTATTACATTTGAACCTAGATCTAAACTAAGACGAGGCCAGGACTAAACCAGGTTTAGAACAGAACTAAACCAAATCTACAGGTTGTAAAGTTACAGTGTATAACTTTTTTGGAGGAGGGTCCACCACAATCTTGGCTCCATGGAAACATTATTGCTTAGCCTCAAATGTCCCACTGTATATCGTTTAATTTGTCTATCTCTGTGAAGACAAGTAGCTGAGGTCAACAGGTCAGGTTACAATAATAATGCATGATTTTGTAATGCATTTTGAGCAATAAAAACACCATGCATCTAATACATGGAAGATGGAAACTTTAATCAAACAATCCACGCAAAGCAAGAACATCTCCATGGAGACTCGAAAAATGACATAGCGCACCATAAATGCAGTCTATTTGTATCATATAGTTCCAAGACTAGATATAAAACCTATTTTCTTAGAAAGACAGTCACATTATGAGTGGATATACAGAATTCTTGTGATATCAGGGCCTCTAGTCACAGCCCATTTAAAATTCTGTACTGGAAATGTGTCCTTCCTCCAGGCTCCAGCTCATTTAAAATGGACTGAGGCAAAATGGCAGCTGGTCTGGTCAGTGGAATCGTAATATGACTTTTGTTTGCATGACAGAACTAGGAAAACAAGTTGGACTAATAGACTGTATTGTAGTCCTGAAGTTAAATTATTCAAATTACATTTTACATGATTTTAGATAAAACAAACAAACAAAGCAATGTTAAAGGTGAGAAGTCTGCCACATGCTTGTCTCCACAGTGATGTTACAGCTTTATCTGGAAAGTTCCACATTGAGATTAAACTGTAGTATATCTTGACTGGTCTTGCCTCTCCACAGACCTGAACCGTAACTTAAGCCTAGTGATGCCACCTTATTCGCTCCATAGAGAGTACCATATTTTTCGGACTATAAGTTGCTCCTGAGTATAAGTTGCACCAGCCAAAAAATGTGTAATGAAGAAGAAAAAACTTTTGGGGGGAATTTTATTTTATAAAATCAGAGACCAACATTTCATCTTGAAAGTCAAGTTATAGAAGTTACAGTAATAAAAACAACCAAACAGAGAACACTCCATGTGTCATTCGTTAGTTTGTTTTTCAATATGGAGCCAAAAATAAGGAAACAAAAAAAAACAACTCTTCTCTTTATTATTTGTCTATAAAACCAAGATGAAAAAACTCACAATTTGTTTTTTCATTTTTGATTCAAATATAAGATTCATATATTTCGTCTATGGACTGTCAGTTTGACGAATGCAATATACAAGTCTCCCCTGAGTACAAGTCGCAGGACAACCCAAACTCTGAAAAAAAAAAAGTGTGACTTATAGTCCGAAAAATACGGTAGTTTAACAGTGGAACTTTCCAGACAAAGAGATCACATCTGCATGGAACAAGAAAGCAGTGAATCCCGTACCAAAAAAGTTACATCGCACAAACCATTAAGTACCTGTCAAGTATATTTAAATCAGTATACACCAACAATACTGAACCTAAACAACTTAAAGTCACAGTTTACCCAATTAGTTTCATTACACTGCTATAACAATGACTTTTATAGCATTTTAAAAGATGTTAACCTAAATTTGGTTGACATATATTTAATCTAGCTTCCCAAATATAGTTCTTCCACCACTTTTACAGCCTCACTAGCAAACTTAAGATTTACTTTTACACCAGAATTCCAAATGAACTCTGGACTCTATTCCAGTAACTATGAGCCTTAGGCGGAATACACCCAGGATAGTTAACCCAAATAGTTGGTTTAGATTTCAGTGAGCTTCCCCTATGGTGCTTCCTCCGCTCTTTACGCACTGATGAATTACTTATGCAGACTGAGTAGATTTTGGAATAACTTGCCTTTTATTTCCAACTCTAAACTCACAGCATAGAGAAAGCCCGATCTACTAAAAAACGGTACCGCTGCTAATTGGAAATCAAAAGTATTGGATGTGGAGGGGCCAGAGAGCGCAGTCGGTCAATTTGGAGCGTGACAAAAACGGGTCTGGTTCCTCGTGTCACTATTTAACCTCCTCAGCGGCGTGAAGTAGGAGCAGCTGTTTCTGTACAGAGGCATATAATGGCACAAAATGGCTAGGGATGGCTACGCTCCAGCTAGCGGCTAAAGGGACCTCGATGTAAAAAGAGGTGTGAAAGAGAAGAGGGGGAAGAGAGGGGGAGAAGTGTTGGGAGTGACAGACACCAATAAGATGCTTCTGTTTAAAGGGCTCATTTCACGCTGTTTTCTAGTTATAATGTTTCCTCATCACAAACAGACCTGGAGTTGTGTTTTGTGTCTTTCATACATGTTTAACCCTTTCAAACCTCACGGCCTGAGTGAAAACAAACCCATTTCCTGGCCTCCTGGGCCAAAAAATGCAACAAATGATATAGTTAGAAAATGAGCTCATAATAACCAAAAAAATTCAAAAAGACACATACACTTGAAGTATTATGTAGGCAAACAGACCTTTTATTTATCGCCAATATTCCACCTTATTGTGCCAGTCCACCCAGCATGAGCTCCCTCTTTTGACGCACAAGTACTTCTTGCACAAAATGCAACAGATTGCGGTCTTCACTCTTTTAAAGGGAATGTCTTTATAAGGTGTTTCGTGGTTTTGCTGTTTGTACCTGTTGTGTTTCTCACTGCAGACGACGCACACATGATCTGTTGAGGTTTCTGCAGGAATTTCAGGGTGGTGGGATCCAGTGGTGAGTCGCAGATGGCAGGGTTCTTTTCGGACGTGAAGTACAGCATTTGTGTGAAACTCACCAACCAGGGCCAGGCAGAGCTGCTGAATGTAGGTCATAAAAGACATCTGCTTCTGCCTGGTCTGAAGCTTGCTGAAAATCACATACGAATTGTAACATGCCCACATGAAAAACTTTCGTCATGGCCATCTATAATGCTTCCAGCTACGGTGAAGACGTGTCATTTGGTCATTTTTGTCGCATCCCCCCATGAAGATGTTATAGTCTTTTACTATTTTTGGCATGCTGATTTCCACTTGGGTTCCATCCTTGCTTCTTCTGGTTGCAACTTGCACATCCTCTGGATCATGGTAGTTTGAAATAAAGTTTATCGTTTTTTTGTCTTGCCAAACCATGCAGGTGATTCTGCCCCGACACCGGTATTTGCTTTCACCTCTCTTCAGCTTCAGTTTTGCTTTCAGTGCCTTTGGAAACTGCTTCCGGTTAGACATAAGAGTTCCAACAACACCAGTGTGAAGCTCTTTGAGAGCATACTCTGCAAGGTGAACAGAGTTGTAGTATCTATCCATTACCAGCACGTGGGACTGGTGATCCAGGTCGGCTGAAGTGAGGAGGCGGACGACCGTGTTCCCAACAGCACCCAGTGTTGGTTCAACGACTCCAGCTGCACCTGTGTAGATTTCAGCATTCATGATATATCCAGTGTCGCCTTCGCAAAGCATGAAGGACTTTATTCCCCATTTTGTTGGTTTGTCCTTTATATACTGCTTTATTGCCAAACGGTTTTTGGTAGGTATCATTCCTTCGTCTAAGCTCAAGTGTTTGTCAGGCTTGTAAAAATGCTGGAATTTTTTCATAAAGGACTCAAGAAGAGGTCTCACTTTGTAAATCTTGTCTGTTTTGTCGATTGTTTCGTTCTCCTCGTCAATCACATGTAAGAAAGACCAGATAGCCAAGATTCGATCTCTGGTCATTACAGATCTAAATCCTGGAGTAAAGCCAATGAAATTTGTTCCTTCATTTTGCCAGTAGTCACGATAGCTTGGCTTTATGCACAGATATTCCATGTATATCCGGGTTCCAACAAATGCTTTCATTTCATCAATTGACACTTCGTGGAAAGATTTTGCATGGTAGTTGTTTGGCTTTTGTGCAGGCACCTGTTCTGCTCGTAAGTTAGTTTTTTGCGTCAAGTTCGTCCAAAAATCGTCATCAGCAAAAAGATGAAGGAAATCCAAAGGCTGGCTGTCGTCTGTTATGCTGTCTGGAATATTCCTTGGTCCGATGTTAGCATTATTGAAATTCAAATTTACTGGAGGTGCAGAGAAATTGTTGCTCCATCCTAGCTCTGTATTTTGATTGCCGCGATCAGCTGTTGACAGGGCACGCCCCCTTCTCTGACACCTCTGCCATCGCCAATGTAAGTTTCATCTAAACTTTCGTTGTCCGTGCTAGAAGCACTGTCACTGCTACTAAGCATGTAATCCTTGTCAAATTCATTTTCTTCATCTGAGGAAAGAGTTAATTCCAGTACTTGTTGTGCTGTAAATCGCTGTGTTCTTGCTCTCTTCACAGTTGATGTACTTGCTTCAGTTTTGTTACAAACCCTCTTCATGGTTCCCATAAAAATGGATGAAAAATAGCGCAAAACACAAAGAACCAGTCTCCCGCCAGAAAGCCCGTTTACCGGACATCCGTTTTTATGACACTATGACGCTAGCCCGGTCTACCGGGCATACGGTGCGATAGGGTTAACACAAACTCTGCATGGCTGAGTTCTTCTCTCAAACTGAAAACACTCTGGCACACCTTGTGATGTCATGTGGTGATCCAAGAAGTGCTCCACTGTGTTTTTAAACTTCATACACGTTTCCCGCAGCATTTTATAATTAGGGCGGCCGCCTTAACAACAGTTGCCCCTCGCCTTGACTCTGTGTCCCTCTGAATAACGTGAATCCTCGCAAAACTGCAGTCGTCGTGCCCCGATCCTCACTTTCGCCTTTCCCTGGAGCACAGAATCTCCGCCCCCCAATCCTTACTTTTTCTGCCAATTTTCCAATGACATCACAAGGTGGAAGAGTGTGTTTTGAGCTTTGGAGATGAAGACATACTAAGAAAAAAGGGTTATTCTAACATGTGTGAATGAAAAAAAACAACCTCCAACTCCAGGTATGTTTTTTGAGCAGGTAACAATATTCTAATATGGCTATGGTCACTGCTTAATATAGGTACATTAAGTACATTTGCAATTATGATTACTAAGTATCTTAATAGTATTCTCATAGTAATCTTTTCTTTTACTCAAATTAACTTGTAACCATACTATCTATTTATCAAGTGGCAGTTGTAGCAGTTAGACCTGCATTTTATTCTTTTTTTAATAGTAGATGTACCATATTTTTCAGACTATAAGTAAAAAAAAAACAAAAACATATAACTATAAGACTCACTTTTGGGGGAAATTTATTTTATAAAATCAGAGACCAAGAATAAACATTTAATCTTGCAAGGCAAGTTATAGAAGTTATAGTAATAAAAACAACTCAATAGAGAACAATCCGTGTATCATTCGTTCATTTTTCAATATAGAACCAAAAATAAGAAAAATTAAAAAACAGATAACGATTTGTTTTTCCATTTTTGAATCATATATAGGATTCATATATTTGGTCTATAGGCTGTCAATGTGAAAAATTTAATATATAAATCGCACCTGAGTATAAATCACACCCAAACCCTGAAAAAAAGTGTTACTTATAGTCCGAAAAATATGGTATATTACAAGGCAAAATCTGTTGTAAAAGTAGTAGTATTTTTGTCAAATATGTAACCAGTAAGAAACTTTACATACCCTCCTTTTTGTATTAATTTCACTCAATTCTGCAAGTGTTTGTAATTGCAGTTGCAGCCATAGAATTCCAGCAGTAGCAGCAATAGAAGTCATAGTAAAGGTTATACAGTGTTTATTTTCCTCCATTAATACACTCTTATCTGTACCTCCATCTTCCATTTTTACCTCCACATATATTTTGAGTATTTTTATATCACTGAATGTCAAGAATTATATGAATTTTGCACCATCTGAGCTTGATATAAACCCGCCTTTCCCTCTCTCAACAAAGACTAAAGAACTGTCGGCAGAGGCTACAGATGGCTCTGGCTCTCACTGGCTGAACAAGTATCACCAAGTTTACCCAAGTTGCTCCCACTGCCAGATTGCCTCTGAAATCAAAGATAGGAAGAAGCATAGCATTTTTTCGTTTCATTCTTTGTTTTTTGGTTTTGTTTTTTTGCATAAGTAATATACAATGACATTTATTTGTATAAAAGAACAATGTAAAAAAAAAACACCCTCCCAACCCACCAGAGACTCCAGAGATAAAGTAGTAGCAGTAGTCGTAGTTATAGTTGTAGGTAGTACTGCTAGTTAGTACTACTATTAGTAGTAGTAGGTGGTAGTAATAGTAGTAGTACGTTGTAATAGTAATGTAGTAGTATGATGTGGTAGATACAAGCAGTAGTAGTAGTAGAAGTAATAGATAGTCGCAGCAGTAAGCACAGGTATTAGTATTTAAGTAAAAACTACAAAGATAATAAATTAATTAATTTAAAAAAGTAAAAAAAAAAAATTAAATACAAAAATAAAATACATAAAAAAACACAAAATAAATAAATTAAATTAAAACATACAGGAAATGGCGTAGTCTTCATTTGCATACAGTAATTTAGACACCAAAAGAGAGTTCACAAATTCTGTGCTAATACCCTGTATCTAAGTGTTTCATTTAGTGTGAGTGTTGAGGTTTTGTCTGACTTCCAGTGAAATAAAATTGTCTATTTCTGAAGTTGAGAATTGTTGACTGACAGGCTGATGAGAGCAGTTAAGAAGAACTTCATCAGGCTTGTCAGGATTCGGTGTGGGCCAGTTTTAAAAAGGGATTTCTCAGGCGTGACAAGAGAGAAGCTCGTGGCCAGATGTTGCTGTCCTGTCCCAGCTGTCTCTGCTTTTCACGAAAACAGAAGCTACGCGCAGTTGCTCTGTTCCTGCCTGTTCCCCAATTGTTTGAATGTCTGCTCATTTTGTTCCTGGGTCAAACATGAGTCAAATACTGGATTGGTGATTTGGAAATGGTGCTGGGTTTGAATAAACTCCGGCTGTGGTAACATGCACACTCAAAAGCTGGTTATTGTGAGGCTTTTGGAGTTTAAAAAATGTTAAAATCACATGTGAAACTCATTGTGCTTTTTGGTCTTAGTCAGATTTCATTTCTCACATCAGATTTTGTGGTTTTCACATCACTTACGTAAACTTAAAATGTCCGAATCAGATTATAATCAGATTTTAGTGTACATGTAACCACAGTCAGTGTTGTTGGGTTCAGTACACATCTTAGAATGCAGTATTTTAGTTTATTATCAGTAGGAATGTATGATATATACAGTATATGGTACATTTTGTCATTGTAGTCATTGTAATAGTGGTAGTGGTCGTCGTAATAGTAGTAGCAGTTGTGGTTATAGTTACAGTCGTCGTAGTAGTAAAGATAGTAGTACTAGTAGTAAAGATAGTGGTAGTAATAGGTAGTACTACAATTAGTACTTGTAGGTGGTAGTGATGGTGATAGGTTGTAATAATAATGGTATAAGGTTGTAGATATTAGCAGTACTAGTAAAGGTAGTAGTCGAATGTTACAAAAATAAGGCGTATGTAACAGTAGTAGTAGGAGGTTGTAGTAATGATAGTGGGTAGTGGTCATAGTAAAAGGTAATAGATAGTACTGTAGTAGTAGTAGCAGCAGCAGTAAGCACATATATTAGTATTAGTATACGAGTAAAAGCCTATGTAGAATTTCTGAGATGTCAGGACTGTGATTCGATTTTCCAATCTTCCAAACTTGATCTCTCAGGGCCCAAAATCAATTCTCAAAGTTTTAAATGAAGGAATTATTCAGAACGCTGCTTGTACTGTCCTGCCTGAATTTTCAAGCTCAGAGATGATAATCACGAAGAATGGATGGACCCTTTATGACCCAAGGAGATGAAAAGAAAGCAGAAATCACATGAAAGAGTGAAAAAAGCAGCCTTGAAGCCCGATTCCTGCTCCCTTCATATGGGCCACTTGTGGAGCAGAGGGGGAGGCCCTACAGGCAATCGTGTACCTCCACCGCAATCAAGGACCGGGAGACTGGAGAGGGGTCATTTAAGTGCGAGTGTGAGTGAAGCTGGAGAAAGTTTTAATAAGGAATCCGAGGCTCAAAATGGCCTCTGTAAACACCGACATAGTACAAAAGTATTATGCATGTATTGTGCTTTCCCATATAACAATGTATAGATGTGGAGAAAAAAAAAACTCAAAAAGTGTATTATACTATAGTGTTACGGTAGTGCATTACTACAATTTCTAACTTGATTTCATTTTTAGTGACAGTGAAAGTGAATTTATTGAGTATGTCACAGAGTCAACATACAGTACATAACACTTACACGTTTGCATGTATGTGTAGACATGACAATAGAATTCTCTTTACATATGTAAACTTATCTCAAAGAGTCATGGGGAAGAAGTGTTAACTTTTTGAATCCCACCCCTTACATTTACTTAAGCATTATTATTGACGTCTGGTTTCCTCTGAACCAACTTTGTCACATGTATTTGGTTTTACATCCTGTGCAACTTGTATTTACAATGTCTACAGATAAAGCCATGTACAATGATTTAGTATACTAACCGTTAGATCATTGCATCACTATAACGGCTCAGAATATTAGATTTAGACTACGGAACAGACTCAGTACTCAATACTGATTACAATACCACAATGACAATAAAAAAACCTCTTTATTTAAACAATAGATTGTCATTTTCAACATTAAATCATAGTACATGGTATATTACATGTGGCTTTATATCTGCGTAATCCCTCAGTGGTCGAGGTAGTTTCATAGGGAATCATGGGTGTATACTAGTCTATGTGCTCTTATACTTGTTCTGATACAGCTCAAGATAATTTTAAAGCTAGAAAAGGTTTATTTCTGTCCTGTGAATGTGACATTTTTAGGATTTTTTTTTTTAGCTCAAATTAGTATTTAGTTTCAATTATCTAATTTTCAATACTTCTGACAACCCTATTACACCATCACTGCTACTGTTACCATTACACCCATTACTACTACTACTTCAACTACTACTACTGCAGCTGCTGAAGTGGGCACTACAACTACCCTGTACCAATACTGCAACACTATTTCAACTACTCTTCATCTTCTGTTACTAAGAAGACAAAATGAGGAACCCAAAAGAATTGTGGAGTAAGTGTTGCTTCAAGCAGAACAAATTGCAGATCTAAAAAATGTCTGCTGCTACTACTAAAATGACTATACTGTAGCATATACTGTAATATGCCATAAAATTAATTGCAGTACTCACAATTACAAATGACTTTAGGTTAAGATTAATTAACAAGAAGGGGACACGATTGGAAAAGAAAACATCGCAATCACAGATGTAAGACGTACTCGTGTGAACTATACACGCCGGTCCTGAACACTGTAAACATTCAACCGCTAATTAGTGGTAATGAGTAAACAATGCTGCCACAGGATACACTTATTGCTTTTTAATTGTGTTTTGAAAAGAGAGGGAGAGGGGGAGAAATGTAAAAGGAGAGAGAGGCGGGGGGTACCTGTGCATTGGCCCATACAGAGTGCAGGTGCAGTCATTACCCCAGTACAGATGGATCAGCAGAAGCGCAGCCTGTTTTAATGTGCAGGACAACTCGCTCCCGCCATATGTAGCCCTCATCATTAAAACTGACCTTAGACCTGGCAGGGCTGCACCTGTCATTCTGCTGATGGTGATTAACTGTATCCACAAGAGGGATTAATGTGGTGTTAAGTTAAGAATGCGTGGGGTTTATGGGCGTGTTTGTGAGTTTGGAGGGTTTGGTATTGCAGTAAAGGAGTTGAAGGCTCTGTATGCGATTTTTCCCATATACTGCAAGTTTTTTTGGTTTATTTATGAGACAGGGACAGTGCATAATATACAGAGTGTCCCAAAATATTTAACATCATTTCGCAAGCCAGTCATTTTGACAGTTCTTGTTGAAATAACCTAAAATTTTCACAGAATGTATAGAAACAGACCAAGATTTTATATTTAATGTTTTATTTTTATTCTATTTTCAGGTTGAGCCATTCACTCCCAAAGAGAAGTCATTTTGAGTCTTGGAATCTGCTCACACACACTCACCCAAGTGTTCCTTCAATGCAAACTTAGGAAAAACTTCACCAACTGGCAAACAAATTTGGACTTGGTACCAAAAATGTAAAGAGACAGGCTGCGTATGCACAGCTAAAGGATCTGGTAAACAAACATCAACATCAGAAAAGAAGTGAACAGGACTGAACATCATGGCTCAACCTGAAAACAGAAGATTAAACATAAAACAGAACATTAAATATAAAATCTTGATCTTTAAATAAAACAATATCCAGGCACTCCAAAAAAGTAAAAACTGCATGAGTAAAAGTATAATTAAAAGGCCTTTATTTAGATAGCCAAAGCCAACATGTTTAACTATAAAATCTTGATCTGTTTCTGTACATTCTGTAAAAATTTGAGGTTATTTCAACAAGAATTGCCAAAAAAAAAAAAAAAAGATTGGCTTGCGAAATGATATATAGTTTTTGGGAACACCCTGTACATTAACCTTAACAGGAGAGATGCATTATGAAAGGTTGTAGCACTAGAGCTCATTTCTACCTCTAGTCCCCGGTGAATGTTTTTTAGGTTTAGGTTTAGTTACCTGCGTGATGTCTGAATTTAAGCATTTTATTGTCTAATTTTCAGAAAGTGCACATTAACATTCAAGTCTTGTTAGCTTTATTGTCACGACAACATTTGTTCTCTGAAAGCCATTATAAACTCAATGTGGTGAATAATTTTGATGTTTGGAATACATAAGATTAATGAGGAATAACTTTGTACCACTGCAAAATGTTACAAATGAACTAGTTCTGATTTTTACATGTATAAGACGGTAAAAAATCAGGTACATCTTTAAGGGTGCAAAAATTTAAATGTAGTTTAGGGGTAGATTTCCATCATGTAAAATCACAAAAGTAATAATATAATGCTTAAAGGTGAACTCTATAGCTTTTCTAGTGGACCGTCTGCCACCTGCTTGTATCTGGTGCTGTGGAACATGTCTATATCCATGGAAACAAGCAAGTAAAATTACAAGTCAGATCTGTAAAGAAGCAAGCCCACTCACAATAAGAATGCATTTCTGTCCAACAATTTTTAAGAACACCTGTAATTGAATGACTGCAAAATAATATGCAATATACAAAATACACAGGAAAAGTTACAGAGTGCAACTTTAAGCCCCCAAATTTGACATAATCATGTACAAAATACCATCATTAGGGCTGAGTATTATTAAGAAGTTGCCAATATGATACGTACGTCGATACATAGGCCACAATATGATCTTGATACAAAGCACTTTTGATTCGATACGATATATTTCAAATTGATTCGATCCGGTTCAATACAAAAATCATGGCTGTTGTACTAAAAGTCTTTGTTAAACCACTTCTTGTGCAAAGTGAATATTGAACACGCTCATTTTAATCATCAAAACAATGAAAAAGTCAAATGTGTTGCATAAACTAGTTTCTTTCCGCTAAACAAGCAACAAAACTGTAGCGCTGTAACAAAATTATTTTGTAAAACATACCAAAAAATTGTCTATAACATATCGATACAGCAGCCCATGATATCGATACTGTATCATCACATTAAACGATATGATATAGTGATATTCTGATATTTTTGCACAACCTAAACCTCATTATGAGCTCACTCCACATTGATATTTATCAAAAAAGACACAAAAAACAGATTGGAGTTACTCATTTTCCATTCAACCACTTAAAAATGATGTGGATCTATCCAGTGTCAAAGAATACACAAAGAGAATGAAAGTACACATGTACACATACGCAGCTAGTACATGAGACGCTTTTTATTAGAATACTGCTGGACCCCTGTGTCAAGCTCGTGCTAACCTCATGAGCATCTTTAATATTACCAGCGCAGCCTTCCTTTAAAATTCATTAAAGTACTTCGACCTTGTTGCCATCTGTGTGTGTAAGAGAGAAGCGTCTGGGGAGACTCTGAAGATCGAAAAAAAAAAAAAAAAGGTCCCACCACTACTTCAAGTACTGAAAAGCGACCAATATATGCCACTCTTGAAATACATTAGCTCTGGATTTCTCATTTATTTGATGCTATTGAGTCCTACTTCTAGAGACGGCTGCCTGCGCCTTGGCTTTGACTACAGAAGATAAATGATGAGTGTTACATAACCAAAAAGCTCAGTCCCGTTGAGGTCTAATTAAAATGCTACACACATTTCTTAGTGTCAAACTAAAACGTAATTAAGTCCACAATTACATACATTATACTGGCAGAGAATACAGCACTATTATAATAATGAATATCCACGGCTGACATCAATTGCTCTTAGACAAAACAAAACAGCTCATCATTGTCACTTAACACACATTTTCAACCTTTGTGGCGAGGCACTTAGCTGCAGCCTGACGGGAATTATCTAACTTGTGCTTACGCTTTATTTTGTTTAGTTTTTTCTTTACTTGTTTATCATTATTAAAGGTGATTGTGTAACTTTTCTGGTGGAGGGTCCTTCAAATGTTTTACTCCATGGAGATGTTATTGCTTTGTCTCGAATGTTTCACGTGCTATATCTTCATGGAGCTCAAGCTAGACCAAGTTACAGGTCAGATCTGTGGAGAAGCACCCCGCTCACAGTCAGAATGCCTGTTTTTCTAGCTATGTTTGAGCTGTAAAACCACCTGTAATTGAACAAATGTAAGAAGAGCTGTTTAATGTCTCATTGTGGAACAGAGTAATGACATATCCATAGAAGCAAGAAGGTGATGGAGCCCCAACCAAAAAGTTACATATGGCACCTTTAAAGAAGTACAAAAACGAAAATAATACAATAATACCGTGCAAGGAGATTTGCAAACAATGGGGAAAAAAAGATTAGGCTATAACCAGGCTTAATGAAGTGCAGGATTCTATGGTTTTGAAAGCTTTCTTATTGTTGGAACGGACAATCGATTGGATGATGATAATACTAATAATACTACTACTACTACTACTACTACTACTACTACTACTACTACTACTACTACTACTACTACTACTACTACTACTACTACTACTACTACTACTACTACTACTACTACTAATAATAATAATAAATGCATTTATTTATTTGGCGCCTTTCTGGACACCCAAGGTCACCTTACAACAACAGCTATAGCGCTTTTTCACAGACACATGTCCTCAAAGACACTTTACAGAGAATTATTAACAAAGCATTGTTCATTCACTCCAGACCCGGTGGTAGTAAGCCACCTCCATCACTCACGCACACACCACTTTCACAACTACAGTGCCTGTTTTGGGTTGAAAAGTTCAAATTCTTTGCAAAAAACTGTAAAAGATGCTTTATGGATAGTGAATGTGCATTTGTGTATGCGATCTTAGCCAATGTACGTAAAAGATTACTAATAAATGCCTTAAACTCAAACTTGGTATCATACTGTTGTTTTGTTAGTATATTTATTTCGTAAATAAGAAATGATCTCTCTGCCCCTGAAGTTCTGAGTGAAAAGGCCACACAAAGAGGCAGTGAGAGGTGCAGGACTACATCTATACAACTTTACACGAACTCACCCTTATGTAACAGATAACCCTATGTCCTGTCAATCACTATTTCATCTTCGCACTGCTTCTCCTCACCCACCTCTTGTTTATAGTTGATTATACAGTGTATTTTGTCCATCCATCCTCTTCCTCTTTATCCAGCTGGGTCACGGGGGCAGCAATTCACCGCCAAGTCCTCTGCTCACCCAACCCTTATATAGTTTGTATTTTATATTTTATTTTTACTTGTATTCACTAAACCTTGGACTCTAGTTCCCCTTATATTATATATTCCCTTCACAGTGAGTCATTAGCAGTGGTGTATGAAGTACTCAATTTTGTTACTTAAGTAAAAATACAGATACACTGGCAAAACATTACTCAAACTTAAGTATTTTGCAAAGATTTTTAGAACAATTAAAGCATCAAATGTAGTGATTTTGATCAAAAATTCAGCTATTTTAAGTGATTCAATTGATTTCTTGTTTTTTCTAGCTGTTTTCGTGTATTTTGTTTGCTCAAAGTTGGAACGTTAACTCAACTCAACTGCGCTAAAAATAAGTCTCAGCTTTTTCAGCAAAATGTAGTGGAGTAGAAAGTAGACACACGCTTTCAGATGCAGTAAAGTGAACGTAAAAAAGTACCCACTGTAAAATGAACTTAAGTAAAGTACAGACACCTAAAAATTGTACTTTGTTAACTTCTACTATTGGTCATAGGTTGAAAGATGTCTCCCGCTCCTTCCATACCACATTAAGATAATCTAAATGAGGTATAGCATTGACTGGACCAATTTCCCATCAAATACAATGCAAAAAAAATAATACTGTTTAACACCCATTCCCAAACTGTACGCCTTAGTGTATCGCTGCTGGTGCCTCCTCAGACACTCTCCTGTCATCTTTACGTCAGTTTCCTTTCACAATAGCAGCAGATCAGTTGGCGTGTTTATGCTCTGTAATCACTTCTCCACACTTGATCTCCCCTTCATAGCCTCTGAGCGCGGCATTATTGCTGTTATAGTCGGAAATGGGGGTCCATGTATTATGCATTAACGAAGATCTCCCCGGGGGAAATCTGTACGCACTTTGATGCTAAGACGCAGCGCCATAAAGAACGGCGTGTACTGTAAGTAAACCAAAGACGAGTGCGTGACGTGCTTTTGTCTTCTTGTACCTAAAATCTACATCCCCACTGGGGTTTAAAGGTCATATATTACACAAAAGTCATGTTAGAATACTGTACCTCATCAAAAACTACCCTGGAGTTGAGTTTTGTTTCATTCACACACGTTTGAGTAACCCTGCGTTATCAGTGTGTCTCATCTCCAAAGCTCAAAATCCTCTGCTCCTTTTACCTTTTAGTCAGGAGAAATGGGCAATTCCCGGACTGAAATTATCCAAATGACTCTAATGAAGCGGTATTGAGTTTATAAACACAGTGGAGCACTTCTTGTATTACTTTTTCAGCAGTTTAAACTTATTCCTCACTTTCTAATGCGCTCTAATTATTCACTGCAGGGAGTTTGTGCTTTTCGCAGCTTTCTGAGACGGGAAAGTTTTGCCGTCACAGTAGTGCTAAAAACAACTAACATGCAAGTTCCTGATGCAACATCCTGATTCTTATATAAAACTCCTTATAGTTAGACGCAGATAGCACACAGCTTTTAAGTATTGCTTTTAAAATGTATACCTGTGCAAGGACACAAAAGCTAAACTGGAAAAATAAGGGTATTACCTCTTTAAAGTCTGATTATTTAGAAATCAGAATGTCCTCTGCTCTGCTCTACTTATACCTCAGTTTAGACCTTGAGAAACATGTCGTAAAAGTGCATGAGATTCTTTTATTAGTTCATCACTTCATTTTTTTTTTCAATTGTTAATATTCCTGGAGTTGTTTACAATGTGTATTCTGAGTAGACTTCATTTTAAAGAGGGGCTATAATGTAAAATTGATTTTTTTTTTTTATCTATTTATTTAGTTTAGTTGTCTGCCATGTTATGTTGTTCTGTCATCAAAAACATGCCGGGAGAGGGCCCGCCGTATAGTTAAAGCCAAAGTTCAGTCCATAAGCTGGTATCATCCATGCTCCCACACAAGAATTCTCCATAAAGCGTGATACAAAATTGTACACAACAAACCTGAAGCGATGTGCAGTAGTTTCGTTAATGCACTGATTGCGTTGTTATATCACTCTGAAGGGGAAGTGACTTAGGGAAGAATGGGGGGAGCGAAGAATGAAAATTAAACTTACAAAACATATGAATATGTTGTTTTTGATCATTTTATAGCATATTTAAGCCAATAAAAATGAACATGGTGATCGGAATATGTCATGTGTTAGCTGTTAACACCCCACAGAAGTAAAATACTCCTTCTTTAAACATATTTCATAATTCTTCTCTCCATTGCAGTAAAGATAGAAGTTTTTTCTAAGATCAAAAGAACACTTTTCCTAAGATCACGCAGCTCTAACCCATCACATGTCACAAAGTGTGTAAATCTTGACTCTGTGGAACTTGCTTGGCCTCACTCACACTAATTAACACCTCTTCTGTTATTAAAAATTCCTCTCCATGCCTTTTTATCTGCTAACTGCTAACTACCTCATTTACATGGAGCGGCGCCTGACTCATCAGCAGCTTTTTGACAGTGTTTGGGAGGTGTGACGAAGCAAGGTGGTGCCATAGGGAAGCAGGTGCTGCTGTGACACACAAGTTGGAGAAGTTTAAGTGGCGAAATGGAAAAGTTACAAGAAAGTGCAGGCGCAGTCAACAAAAAAGTGAATGTTTCAGTATTCTGTGGATTTTTTATGATGATATTTTGGAATTTTGGACATAGGGCCTCATTTCCTAGTGAGCCGGAGTGTGGGAGACATGTGGAGACACGAAATATTCCATCCAGTCCTTGTGTTTGCAGAGGTTGCTGGTGCTAGGCTAGTGCATGTCAATGGCCATAGTTGTCCTGCCACTAAAAACAGTCTTACCCACTCCACAAAGCACCTGAGGCAAAACAATTATGACACCAGACTGTCGATGTGAATGTCTGTGTCAATGGAATAATTTTAGTAGTAAAACCTACCTTATATTTGAAGGATTTATGTCTGAGCAGCAGCAGCGAGTTGTACTTCCTGATAGAAAGCTCGGCAGCGGCGCACTGATATGATATGAGAAAATTTTCCCTGAACATGCAACAATTCATGCGATGCAAGGTTAGTTTTATTTCAAACCTTATTCTATCAACACAGACATTTACATCGACAGTCTGGTGTTATAATTATTTTGCCTTGGGTGCACTGTGGAGTAGGTAAGACTGTTTTTAGTGGCAGGACAACTATGGCCATTGCCTCCAAATACAAGGACTGGATGAACTATTTTTAAAAAAGTGTCTCCACACAGTTTCACTAGGAATTGAAGCCCTATGTCCAAAATTACGAACTGTCCCTTTAAGAAAATGTTATGACAATTCATCAGAAATATGTTATGGTATAACTGGAGTTGAAGTATTGCACAAAAAATGTAGATTAAAGATTCTATATTGCACAAAATTGACTTGTGAGCTTTAAGCCATGTTAACATGTTGTTACCTCACCCACAACATACTCAGAGTTGTGTTTTGTTTCATTCACACATTTGATCCACGTTAACCCTTTGTTATTAGTCTGTCTACATCTCCAAAACTCAAAATGCTCTTTTCCACCTTGTGATGTCATAAAGCCGAAGTTTTTAAGGTAACAGCTACATTTCTTCCTTTAGTTCAGCAGAGATAGGCAGTTTTGGGGCTGAAAATATCCAAATGATTCTAGTAAAGGTGTATGGAGTTTAAAAACAGATAAACACTTCCTGTATTACCGCATGACATCACAAGGTGGAACTGCATGTTTTTTGTTTGAACTCAGTGTAAATATACAGGATTTGTGTGTTAAATATATATGAATGAAACAAAACATAACTCCAAGTATGTTTGGGATGAGGATGAGGAAACAACATTAAAACAATATTATAGATCAGAAAATCGCATAATTTGCACTGTGACATTTCATCTGTTTGTCTGATATGTTATTCCTTTGCCCAGAATGTTCCTCTGTATGGCATTAAACTTATCTAGTTTGCTTTTGTTCATTTACAGGTTTACTTGCTTCTTTGCTTTACTTGAAAAAGGCAAGATTTGACTTCCATACTCTAGTGCAAAACATCCAGACAAAGCAGTAACATTAATATGGCGCCACTAGAAAAGTCATGCAGTGCATCTTTAAAAAAAATTATATATATATATTTTATCCATCCATCCATCCATCTTCTCCTGCTTAATCCGGCTGGGTCGCGGGGGCAGCGTGCTGCCCAATACTCATAGCACCTGAACCCCCCTATGAACCCCTCTGCAGGTGGTGAGCCCACAGGAGGGTGGACAACATGGTCCTTGATGTTAGTTCATAGGGGTGCGGGCATGTTTTGGGTTGATGGGGGAAACCGGAGTACCCGGAGGAAACCCATCCAGACACGGGGAGGAACATGCAAACTCCACACAGAAAGGCCCGGGCGACCCGGGGATCGAACCCGCAACCTTCTTGCTGTGAGGCCTGAGTGTTGCCACTCAGCCACCGTGCCGCCTATATATATATATTTTACCATGAAGTAAATGGATACTCAATAATCTAAGTTTGCTTATCTCCAAAACAACCATTAGAATCCCTCCCAGTTCCAGTAAATATATCACCTCTATTACAGGGTAGACTAGAGTAGGAAGATAAGTATGTCATTCATCGCATGATGAGAGGTGTCTTGTAACCAAAAGTACGAGGAACGTAGCTTCTATTTTCCGCCATCTTTCTTCTCCCTCCTCCTCCTCCTCCTCCTCCTCCTCCTCCTCTTCGCTCTCTTCATCTCCTCTTGGCTGACTTCATGTAGCGCCAGGGGGGGTTCCACAGAGACTTTGGCAAACAGCCGTGTGGGGGGGGGCTACGATGTTCCCTCTTCCATGCCATCTCCGCAATTGGAGAAGAGGTAATGGCGAAAATGTCGGATAAGGATGAAAAGCAAAAGTTGTGGGAACCATTGTAGGTGGTTTCAATCATTGCGATGCCATCTGTTCCACTCCATTTTTCCGAGCTGACAGTGGATATTTCGCCCTGTGAGGAAAGCATGTACTACAAAGAGATAGTGAAGGACAAAGCTGTATGGGCAAAGAGCGGGTGTGTTTATCTTCTCCGCGCATACCGTACATCTAAAAATGCTTCTTTGCTGCGATAAGAAGGCAACTAGCAATTGTTTCTGTGCTATCAAACATCTAGAGCGGATTTCTCTGTGTACAAATGGGCACAGGTATTCTATGTATTCTCTATGGTGGCGTCAAGCCCCTCTGGGCTCCTACAGTACAGTGCAAAATGATATGGGGAAACAACAAAGAAGACAGACGACTGAAGGAGCTGAATTAGAAGCAGGAGCAGTGACCTCTGCCTTTGAGGTGCTTTCTTGAGGGTTTAGACTGTGCAAAATAAGGACAGATATGCAGAATATCAGTGAAATATGACATTAAAGGTAGGGTA
Source organism: Odontamblyopus rebecca (assembly GCA_030686955.1). Lineage (NCBI taxonomy): Eukaryota > Metazoa > Chordata > Actinopteri > Gobiiformes > Gobiidae > Odontamblyopus > Odontamblyopus rebecca. Next base: position 14,201,398 of record CM060672.1, on the reverse strand, counting down.
TAAAGCCAGTGTTCTACTGGTTTAAAAATGAACTACACTCACAACTGAACTTGGTTTGCCAGAGTTTGAACCTGCATATACAGGACACATACACTACCACTCAAAAGTCTGGACTCACCATTTCATTCTATGTTTATGTTAGGTTTCAATGTTTTATTTATTATTTTTTACTACTTTCTGCATTTTGTAGACACACAGAAGACATCAACATTTTCTTATTCTAAGCTCAGAATCTCCAGAATCCCCTCACTAAGCTGCAGACGCTGCATTAGCACTGATTTATGATTGGCTGCCTGTGCTGAGGAGTGGGTATTGATGATTCAGATCACAGAGAGTTTATTTCCAAGTTGTTTTAATTATGGCAACCCAACAGAAAGACTCATGAGGTTCATTTTGCTTTCTGATTGGATAATGTTTAAGAACTAAAAGATCAAATGGGGAGTCGACGGGGAGACAAAAAGGGTCTGTTGTCTTGAGCCCCAGGGTCTTAGAAGGCCCAGAATTGGACCCTCTTCCTAATAATTTATATAAGAGGTGGGTCCCTGTGAGGCTCCAGCCCCCAAATTTCTGTCAACAAGCATGGGCAATAAATATAACTTGGCCTTGTTCAGTGTTTTTTTTGGAAAATATCAGCATTACTTTTGTTATCAGTATATGTTTTTTCTTAAAGATACCTAAAGGTTTTGTCATTTCTTTCTTAGTAGTTGCCGGTGTGATAATTAGTTTACTCAAGAGATCATTTACCCCTGAACTACTCACCATCAACATTGCGAGATAGGGTCAGCGCTGTTTTACACACTGAAAACATGCCATTCCTCTTCACCATTAAACACACTATCTCTTCACATGTAGTAGATCTGAAGTCCCTGTAGTGGCCCTTATCTCCTCTGGGCACATAATTCACATTACCTCTCCACTAAAACATGCATGAAGTTATTACAGCATCAGACCGAGCAGACTGTCTCTCCAAGATTAGCCTGCATCTTTGCACCATCACCTCCTCCTCTTCACATCCATTTACAATTCCTTCCAATTCCCACCGTCCTCTTCCTGACTTCCTATAAATCTACACCTCTCTTATGGATAATAGGTAGCTCTGAAATGGCTGTCTCTGTGTCACCTGCTCATATAAACCCCAAGATAAAAGCTATAGCGAAAATAGCACCAGCGCTCCCATTTCAGCGTCTTCCGAAGGGTCAGTGAATTGGTGTGAATATTGAATATGAAGATGGGGGGTGTGGAGTGGTTTTCAGTGTGTTTGCTTAGTAAATGCAGTGTTATTGGATCTACAAGGCAGTCTATAGGAGTAGAAAAGGGCATCTTGGGATTGCAAAAAGAACCGGGACGTGTGATGAAGAGAGGAATAAACAGGCAATGAAAAGAGTGGTGTTATTAAATTGGGTGTGTTTATCATAAAGATGAATATATGAATATAAACTGAGTGGGTGACCAGGGATCTATAAACAAAACAAACAAAGCAGCGTTGGCGGTCCAGTATCTTAAACCTGTGTAGTTATCTTTGTATCGCTAAAAATGCACAAACAGGGCTACTCCTACTGGTATGAAGGTGGTTGCCCTGGTTACAAAGGCTGGGTTAACCACAACTTTGCATAGTAAGACTTAACTTTTTTTTTTTAGGTCAATTTTTTTGGCTTTTACTGCTATTTAACGATGATTATAACATACATTTTCTCAATCTCAACACTGATTTTAAATTGGTATCTTGACAAATCTGCAAAACTCATACTGTTGCCCCAATTTGTAAATTTAAATTTGCATTTTAGTACAGCAGGCAGCTTTTTATTTTTATTTTCAATGGTTTCAGGAATTATTTGAATCCTCCTAGTATGATTCACGGTCTAAATCCTTAATCTCAGTATTAATCTAAAATTTATACACTGAAAACCTTTTTAAATCTGCGAAACTCCCCACCTAATAATGGCATTTTAGCATAGCAGGTATCCTATTTGGTTTGGTTTTGTGTTATTTTATTTTCAGTTATTTTGCTGAATATGTGAATCATCCGTGGTATGATTTAGGTTCTAAATTCTTTCTTAAATCTCTGAGCAATACCACATTACTCACACATGAATCAACAAAAATAATCTCTGAGTAAGCTAATGGTAGAGAAAACCATTGCAGCATTGTTAAAATCTCATTCAAGTCTTTGGTAATTATGAGCTTTTGGACTGAAGAGAGAAATAACAGCAAATAGGCCTGTTATGTTATGACAAATTATATACATATATAAGTGAAGAAAATATAAATGATAACCAATAATACTGAATGCCATTATACCACTGACATGATAACAATAAAGCAAGTTTTCCCCAAAAAACAAGTCGATATCTAAAGTATTGTTAATGAAAATAAGCCCCAATACAAATGAGGCAGAGAAGTTATTTATTTGACTGTCTACAGCTCAAGTCCTCAGAAAAACACACACACACAAAAAAGTTCCCCACTAGTACAAAGAAAAAGTACTCACAATAAATATTGACCCCCAAAAATGATTATTATTATCTGTTATGTATTGAATGATAAGTAAATATAGTATTTATCATGACAGGCCCAATAGCAAACGGCAATTCTTTGTGTAAAAGCACTCTGAACTATATAAATCTGTGTTATTCCTCTAATCTTGCATCAATAACTACTACAATTACTTTACTTTTTCAACCCACTTGCTCCCTCAGCAATCAGGAAACTAAACAATACAGCAACATAAGACCCTGGACAGCTCTATTGGGACCTAGTAACACCTAATAGTCTAATTAAGACCATTGATTAGTTACATGAACACACAAGATCAGTGGGCACTCCCCACTAACTACCACCCATAGGACTAGTAATTAGCACACATTCTCTGGACTGTTTACCCAGCCACCTCATTCGCTGTGCACACGACATTCTGTTTCTTCGTCCTTGTATTTTGCCTTCCAGTTGACCTTTACCGTGTTGTTCTTGATGTTGTCTCTTCCCCTCACTCTCGCTATCACCTCCAACCATCTGTGTTCAATCAGCATTCATATCTAGGGGAGTGTTTGTCTGGGCTCAGGATTCTTTGCTATGACTTGGGAGGGATAGTGGGGATGAGTGTCTGAATTTGATGGGCTTCGGTATAATAACTACAAAAGATATTTATATGTTGAGCTTTTACAGAGCTATGCAATAATAATAATAATACATTGCATGGGATCGCATTCAAATGTTTGACATTGTATTATTCATTCACTCATCAGTCACACTTTGTGGCGATAAGGCAATTCTGTAGCCACAACTGCCTTAGAATCTGAAAAATGACCTCATTGAGCACATATAACTCAAAGTGAAGTGAGTAATGTCTTTCCCAATGGCATAACATTTGTACACAGGGTTAGGCATTTATAAGTGAGCTCCCTTTTGCTCATAGTTTTATGTGAAGTATAACAATATCAATTTAAGTTCATGAATGAAGCAAATTACTACAACTGCCATAGTGCATTTGCACACTGATCAAGAGTCAGGATAGAACCAGTGACTTTTAGATGTTTGCCAAATGCTCCACCACTGAAACACAAATAAATTAAGAGCTAAGAATACTTATCAAGAAAAATATTTATGGCAAGGCAAGTTTATTTGTATAGCACAATTCGTACACAAAGTAATTCAAAGGGCTTTACAGAACAAGAAAGACATCAAAATCACAATACAAACAAGTCAAAACATAAATAATCCTCATAAAATAAGTTGTACATAGATTGCTATGAAGCTAGAAGTAGCGCTATAGCAGAAGCAGTAATGTCTTTTCAGAAGATGCTAAAACCTGAGAAGAAACTACAGTAAATAAACAAAATAATATTACTGTTCAATAGGATTAAATTTACTTCAATACGCATTTTGGCAGCGTTTTCCACTTCACGTCAATGGTACACATCTCTTGTCTAGCCGCACTTCTCATTTCCTACAATAACAATGCTTTATAGCCCATTAAAGCCCATATAAAAGCAATAACTGGCCATCAAGAAAAGAACAAGCAACTCTCTGACTTTCATTCTGTCTGCATTCACATACAAAGTGGAAAAGATGGAGGAAGGCAAACAATGTTATGCGCTTATAATCCACTGAGGTAGTCTGGCTGAGGGCAGATCTATCAGAATGATACAGAAAATGGATTCCCAGTCACAGTTAAGTGCTGGAGAAGAATATAATAAATAAATGGTGAATTTGACCAGGGCCAATGAAATTATGAGACAGAGGTCAAGACAATTGGTTTTGTACAACAGCCGGATTGGGCAGTAATGAAAATACATTGACAAGGACGGGTGACTGTCGAGTGCACAAGAAGGAAACAAAAATGAGAAAATATGTTGTATGATAGGGCAGCTGCGGTTAAGGACGAAGATTTACTGTAATATTTAACTGAAAACCAGAATTTATTTAATCTCTCAATTAAAATACAAAGATTAAAGGTGCATCGTGTAACTTTTGTGGCAGAGGGTGCGTCAAATGCTTTTCTTCATGTCGATGGGAGATGATTTTGTCTATAATGTTTCACAGTATGGCATTAAACCTTTCTATCTTTGTAGAGACCAAACCAGACCAAGTTACAAGTCAGATCTGTGAAAAGGCAATCCTGCTCACCACCTGGAATTAAATAAACATAAGGTAGATCTGTTTAATGTCCTACTGTGGAACATTCGAAGCAGAGCAGTGACATATCCATAGAAAAAAAGCAACCAAAAAGTGCTTGCTCAATAAATACATTTTAAAAGTTCTTGTTTATTGTGGAGAGTCTACAGTATCTATATCTACAGTATTTTCATGGGCACAAGAAGGTGACACCACCAGAGGGACGTGCGAGTCAGATCCACGGAAAGGTGACTCCTCTCACAGTTGTTGTTTTGTAAGGTATTTTTTGAGCAATAAAAACACATGAAATAAAATAAATGTAATATAGAAAAAGTCTCTTGCCATAATGGGGAACATTTCAGGTGGAACAATAACATCTCCAGCACCAGCCCTTCATTAAGATAAGATTATCTATCATTTTTTATTATTATTATTATTATTATTTTTTTTAATCAAAGCTTGTTTTCACCCCAGAAGTTGTGGATGTACAATATAAACCTTTTGTAAGCCAGAGCGCCTTTACATTACATTGCATTAAAAACTAACCTTTTCTTTTGCTCTACTTTTTGCCTGGTTGCCAGTTTACCAAACCAGTAGTTATATACGCACATGCATGGAATAAGGCTAACCAATGTTCTTTTGATAATTACGTCTATTTCTGTTGGTGACACAATCTCACATCTCCTTTGTGGCTATTTTACAGCATGAAATTATGTGTGATTTTGCTAAAGGTTACCTCCTGTACAACAACAAGCCCTAATCACTCTCACCATATGAAGGCCATGGTGGGGGGGCTGTTTGTGGACACTGGTGGGGGACATGTGCCGCTAAGCCATGTCCAGGTGCGCCTGTGCTTCCAGGTGGTGGTGTAATACTGGGATGGACCCGGATCAGGACATTCGCGGGGCTGTGGAGATGGAACAGTGCCAATGCCAGAGCAGGGGCTGGGCTAATGCGCCAAGCTGGCACCGGCACAGCAGAACGGCAGGCAATAAGATGGTGGAGAGGATATTATGTGTGGAAAAAGAGAGGGAAATAAGATAGGAATGAAAGCAATTTGTCCTTGTCAAAGATTTGTCTTTTTGATTTGGTATTTTCAAATATTTGCAAGGAGTGGTTTTCAAGGTTGAAAGTGACTACATATGGTTCATGTTGTTGTGTAGTTGATTAAATGTTGGCCATTTTAGTATGGTTAAGTGCAAAGTGAAATAATTGTAAAATAAGTAGGAATTTTAGAGTTTTGCTTGGTGTTATTTTACTCTAAAATCATAGAATTTAAACTGAATGTTTTAACTCTGAAGCTAGGGTATATTTCACTTTGATCAGATAAGTATATACACTATAGGAATAGAGTATAATTTCACTCTTCAAGTGTTAAATTAACACTTAAGTATGTACAGCGTATTATAGTGGGGATGGTATCTAGATTTAATCATGTACGTTGAGTGTTTCTGATGGCGTCACAACAATATATAGGTCATATTTAATACAGATGGAGGTTAGATGGACGTAATAATATTAAAAATCTGTTTTCTGCTTATATAGTTTATGGTGAGTTATATTCTAATCACTAATATAGATGATCAGGTTCAGAATTTGTGATTTTACCATTAAAATATGTTATAGAAAAGTTCTATGTAATCTAAAGCATCACATTCTACTATCTATAGACCATCTTTGTCAACAATAAAATATTCAGTCACACAAATCAATAATATAAAATAAAAAATAAACTGTATTATTAACCCCATTTTGTATTACTATATTTCTATATTTTATTTTTACTTGTACATATACATTTATACAATTGTGCTATATTTGACAACAGTCTCACTATTTTTACCACATTTTTATTGTTGCTCTTTGTTATTATAATATATTTTTATTGTGTGCTACTGTGTCCAAGTAATTTCCCTTGTGGATCAATCAAGTTTGTCTAAGTCTACGTCTGTAAACATAAAAAAAAAATGCTATTGTGTTCCCCGCTCATTATTCCCTAACACATTTTTTAGGATTTCCAGTTCCAGTGACCCGCTATAATCCTCTTACACGCCTCTGTTGTGTTGACATGCTATATCACGTTAGCTCCCAAACCCTGAGCCGCAGAGATGATCTTTATTAGCCTGACTCTGCGTAGCCCAAAGCGTGTGGTGCCATGTGCTGCTCGCTGTAAGGAGCTTGGCTGGCAGTCGGCCCGTACACTGCGTTTTCTGCCTTGACGTCGTCGGAATCCACTGCACGCTAATTAGGAAAAAAAACATATTTGGTAGAAGGGGGATTGAGAGATAGAGGCTGGCAAAGTATGAGGGTGGGTGGTTTAGTGGCTTAATGAGTATGTCAGATGTATTTAAACAAATGAATAAGCACAGTTGGCCAGATCGCACTCAGAACAGTTTACAGACAGAGCAGTGGGTGAGTGCGAGGGGCAGGCTGACTGTACACCCAGACTTCGCAAAATCTGAAGAGGAAATGACATAGTAAGTACACTGCAAAAGAGCTTGGCCAAAATTTAAGATATAAACGCTTAAATCTATCAGAAAATGGCTTAAAAGTAGTGAAATTATCTATTCACACAGCAAGATAGTTTTACTTGAGAAGTTATCTTAAAGTAAACTACCTCTAGACTAGAATTAAACAGTCTCTGGTGAGAGTTCATGGGCTGGAAATACATTTATGGACGCCAAGTTTTAGATAAACATATTTGAGTATCAAGCAAATCTTTGTCACTGAATCTAAAAACAAGTGAAGTGTTGCAGGGTAAATGGATTGTAGCTTCTGTTAAACATTCATTGCCTAAATTTAAGATTTTCTGACTAGTTGAGTCATGGAAGAAGCATATGTGACCATTTAAAGATTATACAACCAGTTCAGAACTAGTAAGTAGATAAATCTGAAAACAAGATGAATCACCTGATATAAGTTTTAAAATCTTGTCCAGATAAGAGAAATTCGCTGTGTAGTAGGAGTAGTACTGGTGTGTGTGTGAAGGGGATGATGATTGTACATACAGACTTAGCAAAATCATTAGAGGAAATATGTTAAGTTTTAATTAGGGAATATTTCATTTGAAGGTACAAAAATGTTTTGTTATTTTGCTTTTTTCTACTTACTTAGGTCTTACTTAAATACTTAATAACCTGACTACTGCTATCACTAATATAAAAAATATGCATTGCAGTAGCAATATAGATCCTATTGTCTATAAGAAAACAATTTTAAAAGTCTATTAAAAAAACATATTTTTTGGTTCTCTTTTTCTGTCCACTTGTGCAATACCCAAACTTAAATTTATTGGCTCGGTTTGTTCAATTCCTAATTTCAAAAGCCTTGTAGGTCTACATACATTTTACACCATAGCTTGCACAGACCTGAAGGGCAGATTCACTAAGCAGTACTCTAATCCATAGTTACACATGTAGTCCATGTGTGAATCCATGTGTGAAGTGAAGATTGCCTGTACCACTGCCACATGCTAGGGGGCGATATGCATTTGTTTGTCGCCTTAAGTCATGTTTGTGAAGATGTGTTATGCACTCATCTGTCACAAAATAATCCCCGGCTGCCATTTGCAGATATGCAGTACAACCTGAAGCAGTTTTGTCACTATATGATCACTAAATACCCTTAGAACTCCTGTATTTGTGATATTATTATATATTTCACAATTATTTTGCAGCCTTTTGTTTGCTAGTAAGAGGCAATGCTTCAAAAGAGATCAGAGAGTGGGTCAATAAATAAATAAATAATATTATTACTAATGTGATTGCGATGACAAACTCACCAAAATCCGAGTAGTATTTGATTTGTAGAGTTTAAATTACGTAAATGATCATGGAATCTGCAGTATTTGATGTGACTGATCAGAGGGACCATCATGAAAAAAACATCTGGTGAGTTTGTGTTTACATTTTGTAGTAGCAGTAGTAGTAGTTTAGGTGTTCCTGATTTTGTACTGGTGGTGGTGATGGTATTACAAGTAGTAGCAGGAGCAGGGTACTAGTAGTAGTAGTACTAGTAGTAGAGTGGTTCTGATTTTGTACTAGTAGCAATGCCAGTGGTAGTAGTCGTAATTGTAGTCATAGAAGTACTAATACTTGTAGTTCCTCTGTTAGTAAACATTAACCTTTTTTTCTTCAGTATTTCCCACCTATACTGCCAAAGCCCATTGTAACTTTATGTGTCATTGCACAACAGTTTTCCATTACACTAAAAGTAGTAGAAGTCGTAGTAGCAGTAGCAGTAGTAGCAGTAGTAGTAGTAGTAGTTGTCATAATAATACTACTAATTCCTAGAAACATTCACCATTATTTTTTCTTCAATATTTCCCACCTATACTGCTAAAGCCCATTATAACTTAATGGGGCATTGCCCTACAGTCAACCATTACAGAGGAAGAAGTAGTAGTAGTAAGTCATAATAGTAGCAGTAGTAGTCATAGTAGTATTGGTAGTAGTCATAGTAGTATTGGTAGTAGTCATAATAGTAGTAGTAGTCATAATAGTAGTAGTAGTAGTAGTCATAATAATACTAGCAGTAGTACTAATACATTCCCCATGATTTTTTCTTCAGTATTTTCCACCTATACTGCTAAAGCCCATTATAACTTAAATGTGGCATTGGCCTACAGTCCACCATTACACTAGAGGAAGAAGGAAGTAGTAGTAGTCATAATAGTAGTAGTACTGGTAGTCATAATAATACTAGCAGTAGTACTAGTACATTCCCCATGATTTTTTCTTCAGTATTTTCCACCTATACAGCCATTATATCTTAATGTGACACTGCCTATGGACTTACTGTAAACCGCCCAGCGTCTTGACATATTTCTGAGTTGTTTGACAAACTTTACGTGCCAGAACGCGAATATAAAAAGCTGTTTAAATGCTTTAGCGGCTGACTTGGTAATTGATGCTTTCACGTTAACGCTGTAATGCTGCATACCATTATGTCTGCTTTTCCTGCTAATCTAATGCGCCCTCACATCCTGCCCGCTCCCTGACGTCTGTACATGTGGGACGCTGGAACTCGCTGTGAAGCCAGTGCATGTGACTCACTCGTGCAAGACAGAAGACGGTACTGACTAATTACTGGAGCGACTGGGCAAAGGGGTCTGTTGCCCCAGGTCTCGTGGTCTTGCGGGCCCAGAATTGGAACCTCTGCCTATTAATTAATATCAGAGGGTGCCCATGTTAGTCCTCTTGCCCCGGGCCCCCACATTTCTGTCGATGGGCCTGAATAGAAGTAAAAGTTATCAATACACAATTTGAGGGAATGTATTCTTTGAAAAGTAAATTCAAGCAGCACTTACAGCACCTACTTTTACTATCCTCCCACCTATCTGCTGCCATCATAAGCAGCAAAGTATTACAGTTTGACAAAACTGCAGCTTAAAAGGTCGTTAAACAACAGTATAGTGAACAATGAATTCAAATATGATAAAAAGCTCATTTACATTGGTAGTTTGATTTATATTAAAGATAGACTATGTAACATTTCTGGTGGAGAACGTGGTGTAAGCTTGTCTTAATGGAGCTTTTATTGCTTTAACTGAAATGGTCCACAGTATAGCATTAAATGTACCCATCTCCACACAGACAAGCGAAGTTAGAGTTCTGATCTGTGGAGAGGCAACCCTCCTTTATTTGTATTATTTCTTATTTTTAGCTGATTTTTCTATTTCATTCATAAAGTACAAAAAAGACATTAACAATAGTATAACATTAAATGCACAAGAAATGAATGAAAAGGAGCAGAAACAAGATTAATCTTAACCACAACCATCAACACATGTCAGGACATCCACCTTGTGATGTCATGTGGTAATACAGGAAGAGCTCCACTGTGTTTTTAAACTCCATACACCTTCATGAGAATCATTTTAATGATCTCAGCCCAGAAACGACCCATCTCTACTGAACAAAAGTAAAAGGTAACATATAAACTACTGTTTCATGTCATCACAAGGTGGAACTGAGTATTTTGAGCTTTGAGGATGTAGTAAGACCAAGTATACTGTAGAGCAGGCATGTCCAAACTATGGCCCGGGGGCCAAATGTGGCCCTCAGACAAATTGTTTTGGCCCTCAGGCTTCCAGGTAAATTGGCCCAAACTACTTCAAGTCATACTTTTCACTGCATGTTTTTGAAATCTACTTTAATTAAGCAAATGTAGTGTGTCCTTTTGAGGGTTTAAGCCTGAACAAAGGTCTGGAGGGTCATTCAAACCTGTTATAAATGCACAGATTTGAGTTAGTCACTGTTTTGACCACCAGTCTATGACCCTCGATGGCCCTCACGCCGGTCTGTGTTTTAAAACGTGGCCCTTGATGAAAAAAGTTTGGACACCCCTGCTGTAGAGGATTACTTAAAAATGTGCAAATTAAACAAAACACAACTCCAGGGGGTTGTGTTTTGTTTCATTCTGAGGAGGTCATTCCAACATGACTAAAAGTTCACTCGAGTCAATTTTGCGTACAATTTAGGAACTTTAAAAAGAGATTTAATATGCTCATCAATGCCGGTTACACAAAAACTTCATTTGAACTTTTTTGAATGGTGGTAATTCTGTAATATGATGAAGTTCTCTCACTTATGTCAGGCTGATACTGACGAATACTGGAACAATAGGACATCCCGTGTTCATTTTTACTCCCATAGACAGGCCTAATTGAACTGACCAATTGGAAGTGAGTGATTGGGGCGGTCCACCTGTTGAGGAGGTTAGGAAATGCCACTTCCACTCTGCGTATGGTGGGAGCCATTATTCTCACAGTCATCGCTAAGTCAAATGTCAATAGCTTATTAGAAGGGCAGACATGCTAACACAGATGGATGATGGGGGAAAATACTGGCTCTTCAGTCTTGTTAAAAGCGGAGGATATGTTCTGAGCAGAGGCGGGTCAGCGTGTGTTCTGTTTGGTCCACTTTAGTCCAAATGGTTTTGTTCGGTTCTGGTCCTAGTTTAGTCCAGGTCCAGTACAGGATTAATGCCAGTTGTGTACAATTTACAACCATCATAATTGTTGCTATAGTTACTGCTAGTTAGTCAGTGCTATCACAAGTCAAATTATACCTTTTCAAAAAGTCCAAACTGTCAGCGGATCCTGCTTTTCTACATTTTCTCAATTTGAAAAGAGCAAGTTTTAGCTTCTATCATATGTGAACTACCTACTACTGTTACTACTACTGTTACTGCTGCTGGTACTACTGCTACTACTACTAATGCTACTACTACTGCTACTGCTACTACTATTACTGCTACTACTGCGGCAAGAAGGTTGCGGGTTCGATCCCCGGGTCTGGATGGGCACTCCGGTTTCCCCCATCTCCGGTTTCCCCATCAACCCAAAACATGCACTGTAGGTGTAAAAGTTGTGTGAGTGAGTGATGGTGGTGGTCGGAGGGACCGTTGGCACCGCTTGGCTTGGCAGCCGCGTCCGTCAGTCTGCCCCAGGGCAACTGTGGCTATAACAGTAGCTTACCACCACTAGGTATGGAGTGAATGAACAATACTCTGTAAAATGCTGTGTAAAGCACTTTGGGGACATGTGTCTGTGTAAAGGGCTATATAAATAAACCTTACCTTACCACTATTACTGCTGCTACTACTACTACTACTGCTGCTACTACTACTACTACTGCTGCTACTGCTACTACTGCTGCAACTACTGCTAGTACTGCTACGACTGCTATTATTACTACTACTTGTATCTATACATTTGAATTCTTGTGTTCAGAGACTGATGTTCCTTATTCTGCAGACTATTACACAATATCACTGCTTTTAACATTGCCATTAATGCACAATATTGACGTATTCACACTGTTCCTAGTTTGGTCCTGTTTGAACACAATTCAGTTCTTGGTTTTAGTCCTGTTCTAGTCCTGGTTTGGTCCAGGTCTTGTTCAGATGTATTCACTTCCGTCCTAGTTCTGCGTGTGTCAGTCTGTACAGAGAAAATGCAATAGTTGTTTCCTTCCACCCTCCACTCTTTGCTTTCAAACAAAGCCACTCCAGTACAAAGGTGTGTGTGATTTCTCCGACCCCAACGTGCAGGTACAATATCCCTCCTTTCTCTCCTCCCCCAGCGACTGCAGCACCGCTCGCTTTTCTGTTCTGTCTCTTCACAAATGTTTCTCTTGTCTAAGGAACCGTTCCATATGTTTGCGATCACTCGTCTCCTCCGCCCGCACACATCATTTGGCAGGAGGGCTCATACATTTCAATTAGGCCCACCTAGTGCAGCCACCGACACTGGGAAAAAGCAATATTGATTTCCTGATATCCTGTGACCAAATTAAGCCTTGTACAGGGGAATATGACAGATCTATTCCACTTCACTTGTGTTTGTTGGACCAAATCAGAGTTACGTTTGCGAATGATAAGCTACAGGAAGTTGTGAGTATTTAGCTTGTTAGTAATATTTTGTGTGGCAGGTTTTACAAGTGAAATTTTGTTCGCTAAAACTAAGCGAAATCAGTATAATGGAATTCTCCTCTTTAATTTTGTATTTGATTTAAGCAACACATTTCAAAACAATCACAACAAGGGCAACGGAAGGTTAGAAATTAGTCAAATTTGAATTAAAAAATAATAATAAAATAAATCTGAATAATTTCCCAACCTCAGGAACAGAATTTATTTTCAAAAAATAAACAGGTTACTTTGAAATTATTATATTTTAACAAGTTGTTTTAACACATTTTAGCTGCCCCAAAGGAGATCTTGATAAAAATGTAAATACACTGGTGATATTTGTTTTTGCACTGAATTTGAGTAATTATTAATATTATTCAGTATTATCATCATGAACATTATTTGTCATAATTCTGAATATTACTCCATGGTCACTTATTGAGACATCATGCTGGATGGGAGACTATGTATTTATGTCTATGGTGGAATGTTCAGCAGTTACCATGGTAACACGATGCACCCATTGCACAACACTGCTAAAAAAGTTTATGTTGAAGTGTTTGTATTTCATTTTCCAAGTGAAAAACTGTTGGCACATGCTGTCTAGCTTGTGGCTGCAATGTAATTTAGAGACTTGTTTAACAGCACAAATCAGTTCAGTCCTTTTACCATTCGTCCTAATGAAAAAAAATAAAATGGGAAAACAGTTTGTTATTTCATTGTTCTGTTTTGTCAAACAAACAAACAAAAAAAACAGATTTCCAATATTTAATTTAAAGTTTATTTCAAATAGCACTAATCAAGAAAACAGTCTCGGTGCCTGTTTTAATATTGATATTTTATTCTCTCTGGTTTATTGCCCAGAAGATTTGCTGCTAGGACTAACCTGAAAAAAACGTTGCAGTTTTGTGGACAAACATGTTCTCTTCTTTTATAGCCTATGTGTTTAGTTTTGCGTCTTAGAAAGTAATTGTTGAACTCCATGATGAGAAACAGGAGGCAGCAAGGCGATTAATCCTTTGTTCATTTGACACTGAATTCACGCGTGGTGCTCTAAGCAGCAGAACATCCTGGGCAAATAAACCAGAGAGAATAAAGTATCACTTGGAAATAGAGGTTGAAATCTGTTTTTTTTTTTGTTTGACACTAAATTGGGATGAATGAAATAACATTTTCCCATTTTATTGTTTTTCGATCTTAATTGAAATTCAAAAGAACCAGTGGTACAAATGGTACACGGACCCAGCTGACCTGTTTACCTTCCAGCTAAGTCGCTTCTTTCAGTCAAATTGTGTTAAAATAAAGCTCAGATTAACTTGAGTAACAGGGCTTCAGACAGGGAAGTGCCTCAAGTTAGCCCCACACCCTAAGTGAATGTTGACACCATCTGCTGCAAAGTATCAATATGAATTACTATCTGTGGATGCAGTTTGCACAGCGTTGTATCTGTGCTACTGATTGAAAATATCAATATGCTGGGAGCACGTATGCATTTCTGTTGGCTGCACATTTTTTATTATTCATTTGATTGTGGCTCCTTCACATAGACTGGCCCTGTACGGCTGGTGGCTGTCATTCAAAAGTCACTGTCTACTCTGCCCCATGACACTTCACAGGGCCACGAAAGAGAGCGAGAGAGAGAGTGACGGAGGGAGAGAAAGAGCAAGAAAGAACAAGAAAGAGAGAGAGACATCAGTCAAAGTTCAGGCTCTAGGCGCTGACATCAAAGAGCTGTGCGAGAATGATAGATGGCCTGTTTTTAATGCATTTCACTTGGAGAGTTGTATAGGTGGTAATTAGCAGTGCTGTCTGTATACCAATGTACATTATTGACTATTATGTATATAAAGAAACACTTAACTATATTGTAATGGAAAAAAAATATCAAGAAGTGCCTTTTTAAAGAGAATAAAGGAGCTAAATTATGCTATTTTCTGATCTATGTTATGTTATTTTCGCACTGTTTCGTTTCATTCACACATGTTTAACACAACAGTTCTGCATATTTGGGCTGAGTTCTCCTCTTAAACTGTAAATACTTCTGGCGATGTCATGTGGTAATACAGAAAGTGCTCCACAGTGTTTTTAAACTCCATACGCCTTCACTAGAATCATCTGGATATACAGTATTCAGTCCATCTCTCCTGAACAAAAGGTAAAAAGTAGATGTTTACTACTAAATATAATGTAGAATTTCTAGGGAAGAGCCCTGCACTTGTTTGTCTTAATGGCGCATTCATCGCAATGCCTGAAAAGTTCCACTCTATGGCATTAAATATATCTATCATGCAGTTTTTCAAGGTATTTTAGAGCAGTAACGAGAAAGATGAGCTTTTTTCCAACTTTAATTACACATTTGAGCCTATTTGTTCATTCATATTTGTACTGTATGCACTTTTTAGTTTCCTCTCGATTTGATTTGCCCAAGAAGACTAGACTACCCCCCAGAGATCTGTCAGAGAATACTTTTTGATTCATTTTCACTCAATTACTATCTAATCCAATTGCTGGACCCATAAAGTTTGAATCACGGTGATGTAGAGCCACTCCAAAGATATTTAATTCAGTTATGAGAGCCATCTGCAACTAATGTAGAATAATTGTCTTGGAGGAATGGGTGCTGCGGATTTGCCCTCTTCCAAAGATACACGTGGCCTTGTGGTTCCAGCGTTTGTGGGCAGGGGGCAGCGGAGGGTGGATCGCCGTCTGACATTTCAACTAATTACGTTCATGAAGATGGGGCACTTCTCCATTAGAAGAGCAATAGATTCAGACTAATGGTGCAGCCTCGAGGATTCAATGACATGGGGTAGATCTTATTTTCTTAAAAGGTCAAATTGTGGTTGACTTTAAATAAAAATATATTCGGATGAAAAGAGGCATTTTTTCTTGCGCATGTATTTATCAATGTAGAAAACAGAAAATAATACAAAGACATTGCACATTTGCACAGAGCTTTACAGTTAATGTTCCTTTAAAGCCTCACTATGAGACTTTGTGCCACCTGCTTGTCTCCATGGATATTTTATGCTTTGTCTGGAATATTTGAAAGTATGGCATTAAACTCACATTTCATTACATGCATTTATTCAATTTTTTGGTCTAACATAATGTGAAAAGTGCTCAACCTAACTGCGAGTGGGTTTGCATTTCCATAGGCCTGACTTGTAATTTAGCCTGACGTGCTTATCGCTATGGAAATTAAAACATTACAAAATGCACATTTAGGCAAGATATCCGCCATTCAAATGTGCAATATCTGCGTATTATTTATGGACTGGGGGGTTTTCTGCATCAGTAAATAAAGGTAGAACAAGGAGCTGGGTTTCCATAGACCTGACCTGTTACTTGGCCTGACGTGCTTGTCTCTATGGAGATTATAATGCTACATCATGCACATTTAAGCAAGATATCCATTCCCTGGCAGGGGTCCTTTCCAACTACCAACCTTTTTAATCACGTTCATATTAATTAACATCTGCTTTTGCCTCTCATGGATATTATCATCACCCATAACTACTGACTCCTAATCCATTCAGATGCATTAATGATTATCTGATCCTACGGCCCGGCTGCAAACACACACACACACACACACACGCACACACAATCACACTCTGTTTGACTGCTGCCCTCCCTGGTCTGTAATGATGCGGTGATTGAAAACAAAGTGAGCTCTCCAGGGAGTGTGATGGTCAGGGCGGACATTACTGAGTCAGTCAATAACAGCTGATCCACTGCTCCAGCTCTTAAAGGGACATCATACTTACCGACAACAGCGCTCACACTGGTCATTTACGAGTACTGCGACGCCACATAGGCAAGACTAATTAAAACGGAGTAATGAGCGTTTCTCCTTGCCTTAAACTTGTTCTGGTGACATGTGTTTGGTATATAAAAGCACTTGTCTCTTTAGAGATGTTATGTTTGTTAGAGATGGAATGTTCGACAGTGAAAATGACTTATGTTATTACTAAAAAGGCAAGGCAAGGTTATCTGTATAGCACAATATGTACACAAGGTAATTCAAAGTGCTTTACAGCATAAGAAATACATTAAAATCACAATGCTACTAAATCATCATAAAATTAAAAAAAAAGGAAAAATATGCATTCTTAGTCACCTCTCCACAGATCTCACCTGTAATTTGACCGTGTAGCATCACCTCTATAGAGTTTAATGCTGTAATGTGTAAAATTCTTATCTAGACAATATGATAACATCTCCATGGCAAATATTATTCCAAACATAGACTGTATGAAGAAGTGGATTAAGAGAGTGTGACGTCACCCGTAGCGTTGGGCTCCAGTTAAGTGAAGCTCATGAGGTTAGCAGTTATAGGAGCTAATTTGAAGCTGGGATCCATATTAGGAATAGCAAAGAAAATAAAAACACCAGGATCACGTAGAGCAGGTTAATACAAATAGCTGACAGCAGAAGTTATGGAGAGAAGCGTGATGTTTTTTCAATACAAAGTGAATTTGAGTCGATAGAGCCAGAAACGCTTCCTATTTAGAACACGGCGGCAGGAGAGTTAGCATGTCCATTTAGATATAGTCTTCCAACACAAGACATAGTAGCTTTACTTTAGTTTACTTTGAGGTCAAGTCACAAGCAAAAAAAAGATAGAAAAAAAACAATAAGCTCTCGTAACAAAACATAAAATGGTCTTTGTCATGGTTTAGAAACATGGATGTTCTCTTGTCTTCGTTTTCTGAAATCAGTAAAGCATTTCTAGGTAAAATTCCAGCACCAGGTATGATGAGTCAGCTGTATAAACTTCATCTACACTGACCACTCACACAGGGAGGAGAGATCTGCAGGTCACCAAGGAGAAAGTCTAAAAGATGAATAGCAGGAGGATGGATGGGTGCTTATAGACTGTCCGACTCAAATACACAGGATGTTGCTCAATATGTCATGGAGGAGACACTAGAGGTTGTGGTTAGGTTTTTAGTGTAAGGTCAAAGAAAGTAGGACTGCAAAATGAATAGTAACTGCATTGCAATTTCAATTTGAGTGGAAGCAATTAGCAGATTGTGAAGGTCGCAGTTTTTGAAGTACCATAATTACCCCCAAAACAGCTATTATTCTGTCTTACTCTGCATAAAATACTGCTAACCCTGTAGTTTAGATCTGCACAAACATGTTCTGAAATGTGATTCTAGTATTAGTCAGTTCATATTTCAGAGTTTTTGTCAATGGATGTGTTCAGAATGTGAACTTTAAGCAGGATTCTATTACTAAAACCCAAATTGCAAAGGTAATCCCGACGCTTTTCAGAAAAAAAATGCAATGTGGTATTTTTCCTAAATCATTCAGCCTTAAAAGGCATGGCAAAATTTCAAGGGTGTTGGAATTAATTTGTAGTCGGCTAAGCTTTGATAGGCTATAAGACTTAGCACCTTACCAATTTAAGGGAGTGCAATTATATCATAATCAGCATTTCTAATACATATTGCATTTAACACTCAAACCACTAGTTGGCATTACATTACAATGATGCAATGAAATCATCAGCCAGGATAATGTATGTGGCAGTGTTAGTACTGCAACATATTTGTTTATACTTTAAGATGAGGACAAATTGTAGGTGGAAATATGAATCACCATTTTGCAATTGTAAACAGTACAGTGTTAGAAACAATGATGCCACATATGCAGGCCACAAAACACTGAATAAAGAGGAGTTAGCATAAGCTGCCAGGTCTTGCAACTGACCAATGGTTTGTTTTGACTATGCATTACCTTAACCGGGTTCACGGCACACTGAAATGTGTCACTCTGAATTGAGTTCTCCACATTATCAGTCTGGAACGGCTCTCCCTGAAAGTGATAAGAAAACGCAGATCGTTTTTTTGTTATAGCAAAAGACAAGCTATTTCTTTATCAACACAGTGGATGTGCATGAATCTTAAGTGCAGAAAGTGCCGCTGTAAACATGAAGTTATAACACTAGATTTGACAAATTTTGACAAATCCATAAAATGTATATAATTTAATGGATTTGAAAAAAAAAATCTTAGTATTAAGGTATCCAGATTCAGGTAATTAGGGTCAGCTCAAATCATGTAACAACTTACCCTCCTCTTAACAATACAACTTAGCTACTCATTCAGCAACCTTGTTTTTCCAGGCCAAATCCGCAGCTCTAAATAAAGCAGAGGCGATATGACCATTAGCAGCACAAGGAGCGAATCAAGAGCCATCTGACAATAATACGCCTCTCTCAAGGACCTATCCCAGAGCTCACCAAATCACTGCTGGTGTATTCTGCCTCCCCTAGACACCACTAATGATGGCTGCAGCCCTGCGCATATTTATTCATGAGTGGATTACACCTGCTTCCTCTTTTGTTGCACATACATTTGCTCAAGTAGTGTGCGGCGCCTTCACTCCCACACCACCGGCCACATTTTCCCTTCTCTCTCTCCAGTACAGCGGATCCGGCTCCAGTGAGCAGGCTGCTGTTGGTAATGGGGGACATGTACTTAAAGCAATACCGTGTAACTTTCTGGAGCTGGGAGAATGTTACCTGTATGATTCCCTGGAAACAGAAATGGAATGTTATAATAATGATGCTCTCTAGTTGTGATGTGCAAGAGCATTGTAAAACTGAATGTCCAAATTAGTGTCAATACTTGTCAATACTTCAAATGAGTAGTTTTAGTACTGATTAGTTTCTGCTAAGAATCATTTTTTGACAACCCTAGTTACTTCTTTCAAAGTTTAAAGGGTCATTGTAACATTTTTCCATAGATTCTTCATCGAGATGGGCATTAAACTTATTGATCTCCATGGAGACAAGGAGCTGTTACACATCAGATCTGTGGAGAGACGAGCCCACTCACAGAAAGCATGTTTTTCAAGGTCCCTGTAATTGAACAAATGCAAGATAGATAAGTGTAATGCTATATTGTGGAGCATAACAGGCAAAGCAATAATAATTCAATGGAAATGTACATGTGGCAGACCCTTAAACTGAAAAGTTACATAGTGCAGCTTTAAGCATAGACTTTATATATATAAATGGACATAGCTAACCCACTAGCCACCACGTTGCAAATAGGAAATGTCCTTTTGTCTGTAATTGCCGCAGTGATCCTCGTCATTTTGGTCTTAAAATGTTCATATTAACCCGATCTACATGATCTTGGTGTTTTTATTTTGCTATTTTGTCCTTAAATAAATAAGAAACTCTGCTCCAAATTCTCCCCTATAACTACCACACAGCAAATTTCTCTGATCTGGCCAAGGTTTTAAAACTTATATCAGGTTATTCATCATGTTTTCAGATTTATTATCTACTTACTACTTCTGAGAATGCTTACTTTTAGTCTAGAGGTAATTTATTTTAAGATAACTTGTCAAGTAAAATGATTTGGCTGCATAGACAGATAATTTCACTACTTTTAAGTCTGATAGATTTAAGTGTTTATGTCTTACATTTTGAAAAGTAAAAGAATGAGGAGCACACAAGACTAAAATAAGTGCTTCATAAATGCCAAGTTAGTTAATTCCTTAAAAGCTATAGACTGTATAAAGAAGTGGACTAATGTCATCCATAGCATTTGGCTCCAGTTAAAATAAAGCTCACTATAGGGTACGCTGCAAAAAGGCCTGGCCAAAATATAAGATACGCTGAAAACCAAAAAAGGTCGGCGTCTGCACCTTGTCTTCGATCTGTGTATTGCTTGGTGTGACAACTCACAGAAAGTGGAAACATTGAAAAGGAAAATAATGAGGCGCACACAAGACTTGTGCCAAAAAGTGTATATTAAAGCCGAAACATGACGAACAAGTCTGTAGACATGCACTGGAGTAAAGACAGACGTTTTGGGTCTAGCCCATTCTCAATGACTCCAGCAGGCTCCTACTGTAGGAGCAGTAGGAGCCTGCTGGAGTCATTGGGAATGGGCAGTAGGAGCCTGCTGGAGTCATTGGGAATGGGCAGTAGGAGCCTGCTGGAGTCATTGGGAATGGGCAGTAGGAGCCTGCTGGTGTCATTGCAGTGTACCCTATCGTGAGCTTTATTTTAACTGGAGCCAAATGCCATGGATGACATTAGTCCACTTCTTTATACATTCTGTAGCTTTTAAGGAATTAACTAACTTGGCATTTATTAAGGACTTATTTTACTACCATGATACTTATTACTATAGGCTTGTGCACCAGGGCCACAGAACATAGAAAGTGTAGTTTTAAATGCTTCTGGTGTACATGTCAGAACAAAAGGTTGTGTGGCTGCCTCTGCGCGGTGAGAGGAACAGCGCGCTCTTTAATTGGTGCCATGATAAGGGAGGGATCGGGGCCGAGGGAGACACAGCTCGCAGCAAAGCATCATGGGATCTCCGGGGTGATGCTCCCGTCCGTCTTGATTAACGACCTCTCCCTCCCGACCCCTCCCACAGGCTCTGGATGGTCTCCTTTCGATGGAGCGAGCTCAAAGTGCACAAGGCAAGAGTTCCACATGCACAGTCCGTGGTGGTAAAGATGGTCCATTTCAGTCGAAAGGCGATACAAATACTGCCTACTGGTGTGTTGCAGTTCATACAGGAATACAAAGCTTACTACTCTGTTTTCAGGAAAGAAATGTCAATATTTAATGAGCCATTAATATTCAAGAAGAAAAAAAAAGGTTATATTCCTGTCAATTGGACAAAATGTGTTTCACCACTCATCCTTGGAGCTTCCTCAGTTCTGACAGGGTTCTGGTAACTCTAGCCATGCCTTACCTCATCAAAAACAGACCTGGAGTTGCATTTTATTTCGTTCACACGTTTGAGTAATCCAGCATTATTACGCTGTCTACATCTCCTCAAAATGTCATGAAGCAGGAGTTCTCAACTTAACAGCTACGTTTTACGTTTTGATCAGTGGAGTTTGGCAGTTCCAGGGCTGAAATTATCTAAATTATTCTAGGGAAGGTCTATATTGGAGCACTTCTATTATCACCACACGACATCACAAGGGGGAACAGAGTGTTTTCAGTTTGAGAAAAGAACTCACATAGCTTAAATGCAGGGTTTAACTACTTAGGCACAACTCCAGGTATGTTTTTGACATGGAAACAACATGATTAGATACTTCAGAAAATAGCACAATATATAAATTATAAATATAAATAAAGGGCACATAACATAATGATAAAAAATACACATACCCGTGGCAACAACTACTGTAATTTAAGATCATATGCATTTCGTGAGTCATAATCCTTACTACTGATATATTTTCTTGTTCTACGGAGTCTAAGCAATATTCAAGAGCCCAGGGTCCCTTTGGGGCAATCAAGGGGCCCACGGAGGGGAGTGAGGGAGCTATAATTACACTCTGTATGAATCCTGGCTGGTTCATTCTGCATGGTTTCCCCAGTATCCCAGGGGAATCTTAAAGTTTTATTCTACCTCGATCCTTTTCAAGGCCATAAACCGCATAATACCCACTATTATCATAACCGGCTGTATATACATTTTACAGACAGCAATTTCATATGTAGTATAATTTTATGGCTTCACAGAACTCATAGATCTGTCCTGCTAGAGAAGAGTACAAGCACAATCCACCCACACAACAGGTGGAGCTGTGTCTGATCTGACAAGATGCTATGCCATGATACACTGTGATCAGCTAACAAGAAGGAAGACAAAGTAGAAAAGCGAAATACAAACAACAAATTGGCTACTTTATACCCTTTTATTACTTTTTCAGTCCTGGCCTGTTCGCAAATTAAATATACTTTTATCATTTTTCCAGGGGATCTAGTTTTAGACACAAAATCAAAACCTGAGCATTATCTTTTGGCCAACCCAGTGCAGGTGTAGCACGTTCATTCAGTCCTATTTAGGTATTTGATTTTCAACAGAAAAGCGGAACTGAAAAATCTGTCGTTATCCAAGTCAGTTCTTTGTGGTCAGATAAGGTAAGATTAAAGTCTAACTTGAGTAACAGAGCTTCAGACAGAGCAGACACTAGAATGTGACTTTCAGCATTAAACTTCAGTACTTTCGTTTAGATTATCACGTGGCTTTAATCCTTCACTTGTCCAGGTAGTCGTCCATGTGCGTCTACTAGTCTACGTATGTTTGTTCTGATAAAAGCGCCAGATTAGTGCTGGGTGATATGGGAAAAAAAAAATCATAGATCACAGTATGGATTCTTTTGTATCATGATAACAATATATATCACGATATACCACAATAAAGTGGGCGCTGGAATAGTCTTGTACTGTAGTTTGCATATGGCCGTCTTCTGCTCAGTCTTGGATGTCTTGAACCCAAAATGTAACCAAATCACAGACGTACCGCCTCTTTTCGGTCTGTCTGTTGCCACTCCAGGCATGAAAGTTCAACCTGTTGCATGTCCATCGTTGAGCACTCATGAGTTAAGTAACGTAAAACATGTCGCAAACCCACGTGAGACTCAAAGAACGTAAAGCAGCGTCATGTCGCTAAAACCACTCTTTTTTATTCTTCTTTATTTTCACTTATATAAACTTAGAGTGTGCATAGTGACAAGACAACGCTAATACAATCGTCGCAGGCTGTTTAATGATATATTTACTGTAATAATATAATAAAATGAGGTTAGAAACGATAGAATAGAAATGGCACGATAGACCCTTTTCTATCGTCCCCACTCCAGATCATTCTAAAGCCATTCAGGAAAGGCTATTTTATGTTATTTTTTGGTTGATAGTTGCTCAAATGAGTTTCTACTTTCAATACGAGTTTTAGTACAGGAATCCAAGCGATGTCATTTGTGGAATCCAGGCGATGTGTAAATGTGAACGCCATCTCCTCCACCTCTCCCTCTTTCCCTCTCTGTCTCTTTCTCATGTCCCTTCTCGACTAATTATCCACAAGACGGATTACATCATGGGATCTAATAGAGAGGAGCTGTACTCGTGCACTCCCCCAGTTCCACATGCTGACGAAATCACTCAGCTCAATGGCTATTTAAGTGTCGTAGTAAAGAGGAAATGTACATGAGTAAATGTAGATGTGACTAGACAATCACCAACACATATACTATAACAATAAAGCCGCAAGCAGTGATGATCGGCCCTGGCGTGCCTACGCCGCACACCGTGTCCCACAAACGGTGTGCCCCACAATAACCCTAATAACTGTAAGCCCCAACCACACTTTTCATATGCTTTACAGTGTATTATATTCAGGCCGAGATCACGAATTAGTGATTCAAAGTTCCCAGGCCAACACATCTTCCATCAGAAAAATTACATACTGCACTTTGAAATGAGTTTTGAAGAGTGGTGGCCAACAGTGAAAAATTTCCCATGTCTGTGATGTGTTAAATTTCATGATTGTATGTGCAATTATTTGGTGTCATTCATATTCCCTAATGCATTTTGTGTTGTTTGGGGGCGCTGACGAGCCATTTTATTTATTTATTGAAAATGGAAATAGCCAAAAGTTAAAGAGGCAGACTTTTTAACACTTGGCCAAATTTTGTGAGTTTTCGTCATTGTCCAATGGGTGAAAAATGAGTGAGTGAGAAGGAGGAGGAGGAGGAGGAGGAGGAGGAGGAGGAGGAGGAAGAACAACGTTCCACTTTTTTTTTTGCTGACAAACTATACGTTTTCGGAAACCTCTGGCGGATTGCTACATCATGACGAGGGTCCCTGGTCACTACAGGCGAGTCACGTCGCGTCATTTTAGTTCCCGCCCCCTATGAGCATTGCTATGTGATACTAATAGGCCCTTGGCCAGCCTCTGGCACTTGGGCCTAATAACTGGAATAATGATTTAAAAAAGAATAGAGTTGGAGCTCATATTTTTGCATACTAAACTGAGTACTCTGTGTCAAAAATCTGATTTTCGAAACTAGATACTCATTTGAACAAGCATCGATACTACGTAAAAGAGACAGAAATGAACATTTTCGGAATAGCTTTAGAATGATCTTGAGCTGTATCAAAGCAAGTATACGACTAGTATAAGACTGAGGGATTACACAGACATAAAGCTACGTGGTAATATAAAAGAAAATACTATTATAAGTTGAAAATGGCATAATGTCTAAATGTTCATAGTATTGGAATTTTAGTACAATGCTTTTCACAACATAAGAACGTCATCTATTTTTTACTTGTCAATGTATTATTTTACAGATAATGCAAAGGGCCGAATTTTCAGCATTTTCAGATATCCTAAGAAAAAATCCTTTTTATATTTCTGTTGTTCTTCGGCAAGCTTGATTTGTTGGCTGCAAATAATAGCACTATTCTGATTGCTCCCTCAAAAGTTTCTGCATATTCACACAGACAAAAAACAAAACACTTTACCAAAAATAAATATGAATAATAAAAAGAAGACACATAAGGTGCAAAGACAGATCCAGAAACTCGAACACTGGCAACTCATGAGAGCTTTTTTTAACGGGCCGCGCAAATCCTAAATTTGGGTTTCCATGGTAACTGGGAGAGGGAAATAGGGGAAATCAACATACAAAGACCTAATTTGGAACTAGAAAACTGGAAAATACATCTTGTTTTTTTTATTTTTTTACTTGCTTCATTCGAATGGCCCAAACCCACACGACACACAACCAGCAGTTTATACACATGTTTTAACCTTTTTAAAACTAGGATAGAACAAAATATATTTAACTTTTGTCACTCAAATCATGGTATTAGTAGCATTCTGTCCTGTTTTAAAAATGTACACCAAAATATTACTCCTACTTTTAGTTTTTCTCATTTATTTACTTTTTTTTTTTTTCGCAGAACTTGAAACAGAAGATCTTAATAGCTTGTAGAGGACTTTGGCTAGTTGGCATTTTGGCTTTTCCCCAAAGAGCTGCGGTCACCTTGAAAAGCTCAGTAATGTCTGCGGGCTTGTGTTTACTTTGAAAACAGGAAAAATAAAAGGAAATCTCAAGCCAAAATTCTCTCATTGTCATTGCCGCACACGACGAGCCCATATATGATCAGTCTACCGTGGGAATCATTATAAGTGACTGGCTGTCTCCCTGCATACTGAGATACTGAAACTGCTTCTCTGGGTCTGTTCAAAGACGTCATGTTAAAGTAATTTTTTTTCTCACACTGCTTGAAATACACCCGATGTGTACTTTGATACGTTCTGACTAGACTCTGTTGAAATCCATCGCTTCAAAATAAAACTTCATGTATACTTTTCCAGTTGACAAATTTGGGTGGTGTTTTTTTTGTCTGTGGCTGTCACTGTCAACAATAACCTAACAACAACATGTAACTTTCCACTATTTCCTTGTTTCCATGGAGATGTTATTCATTTGACTGCAATGTTCCACAGCTGGACTCCAAACATGCATCTTGTTTTTTTTTTTCTATTATGTCTCCTGCTTGTCTCCATGGAGATAGGCAAGTTTAATGCTTTGCCTGGTCAGTGGAACATTCCAGGCAAAGCAATAGCATCTCCATGGATACAAGCAGGTAGCAGCAGACACCCCTAAGGAAAAAGTTACACAGTACACCTTTAAAGGGGCATTAGATAAATTTTATGGTAAAGGGCCCAGCCAGTTGCTTGTTTCCATTATTGCTGTGCCTACAATGTTCCAAAATATGGCATTAAACTTATCAATCAATCCATAGAGACAAGCAGGAGACGCCACCAGGCCAATTTACAGATGAGATCTGTGAAGAGGCGAACCCACGCACACTCAGAATGTTTTTAAAGGCATTTTTGAGCAATAAAAACACCCATAATTGAATAAATGCATCTTACAGCATATAAGTTTAATACTATTTTGTGGAACATTACAGGTAAAGCAACATCATCTCCATGGTGACAGACTCCCAAACCTGAAAAGCTGCGTAGTGCACCTTTAACGGTGCAACATTGTTTTTGTTTTTACTATCAACCGAACCCAATAAAAACACTTTGCCTTTTAATTTCACTCACTGAAACATCATTTTCAGCAAATAACATTGGCAAACCTTGCACACACAAAAAAAAACTAAAAATCCAACTCAACTGAGAGTGCATGCTTTGCTCATTGTCCCCCAAAATCACACAGCACCTTTAATATACCCTCTCCCATCCAGTGACCTCTGCTGCTAATTCACCGCTAAGCCACTCACCAAGGACAGCACTTCCCCATGGGCTTAGTGCAGCCATCTCTCCCCTGTGTGGTGCTGGGGAGGACTGGCTCATTGTTCACCCACGCCTAAGTCTGAATTTGGCCAGGGGAGAATTGGTAGTGATAGGATGCACCCGAGAATGCACTGCCCGCCTCCCTGATCCAAGGTCTGGTCTAATTTGTAATTACCTTCTGCGCTGGTGTGGAAGAGTAGAGCTGGTCCAAGATGTGGATTAGTGAGTGTGGTGGTGATGGGAGCCTTGAGTGAGCGTACATACCCATACACAACCGAGGGCTATTGTGTGGAGCCAGTGATGACTTTTTACCGGTCTGTATAGATTGACAGACACGTGTTGCTAATGCGGTTTCCTAGCTGTTGTTGAATTTTTAATCAAACTCTTCTAAGTTGTTCACATTGCCATACTTAGTTGTGTAGATTCACTTTGGATCTTGGGGTTAGGGGAAAGTAGACTTCTTGTATGGAGCTTTTTATAGACAAACTAAAAAGGCGTGTTCATTTAAGAGTAAAAGATCGCAAAATGACTCAATCATGCCTGAATGATGTATAAAACCACATGGTAGAAAATTTCAGAAAGCTGATGTGGCAATGTACCTCTTCATTAAGACTTAATGCATAATGAACAAATAGTTTATTAAAGGTGCACTGTGTAAACTGTCTGCAGGGTCCACCGCCTGCTTGTCTCCATGGAGATGTGCCTAGAATGTTCTGCAATTTGGCCATAAGCTTATGAATCTCCATGGATTTGCAACCCAGATTACAGGTTAGTTCTGTGGAGAGGCGACCCCACTCACAGTAAGAATGGAGGGTTTGTTTAAGATATTTTTGAGCAATAAGTAACCTAGAATTTGAATAAATGCAAGACATATTAGTTTAATACCAGACTGTGGACATAAAATATATATATATATATATATATATATATATATATATATATATATATATATATATATATATATAAAAACATCTCCATGGAGACAAACAGTAAAGTTACACCATGTACCTTTTAAAAATGTTTAGTGACTACTTAATAACCCAACCCTAACTCCTGTACCCTAACGCAGGGGTCTCCAACCTGTAGCTCGGGAGCTACTTGTAGCTCTCCACCCCATTTCAAGTAACTCGCCAAAGGATTTGGGATTTTGGAATTTCACCATTTTGCTGAATAACAAAAATGTGGTAAATATCATGCCTATTACCACTGTACATGTATAATTTTGAAGCCCAACTTTGTGCACTAATAAATGGATTATGTTTTATGGGCATCTAACAGCACCCAAATATATAATCGTCTCAGTTTCTTGTGGCCACTAAAATGAGTAGCTTTCTGGCATTTTTGTTTTGTAAAGGGAGCTCACCAGAGGAAAACGGTTGGAGACCCCTCTGGCCTAACCCTTTCATTGAGTATTAAGCGTGTTTGTAATTTGAAGAAAAAAAAGGTTAATTTTTTTTTATACTGGACTGATCAAAAATAAGTATGATCACATGATAGTTATGTAACAGTTGTACTCTCACTCATCTAAATAAAGAATTCAGTCCTGGATTAAAGTGTATTATTATTTTATTTCTTGAGAGCAGCTTGAGATGACCAGTAGCCGCAGGCATACACAACGAGTGGGAGTGATCGCATTGCACCCTCGGGTGGCCTTGCAGTCAGCATAACAAGAAGAAAAAAAAGAAGAGATACATGCTTTCTCACTGACCCATATAGTTGCATGTACAAAACAATAGCCCTATACACTGAAGCAGCTATCCGGGAGAAGAAAGGGCACCAGAAGAGCAGATCCTGGGAAGCCCTCTGCCAACTGGAGCCCACTGAGAGAGAAGCTAGTCAGGCTACTGCTCCAAACAGGCTGGGCACATGGGGAGAGGCTGCTGTCTGGAGGTGGGGGAAATGAGAACTGACAAAACCAGTAAAAAGGGAACAATAGAAAAATGTGAACTTTCAAACCAGAAGATACTTTTTGTGCTAACCCCCTTAAGCGCTAGCCCAACTAAACCTGCCCTGTAAAAGTGGTGTTAAAAGTGGACAATTTAACAGGGGTCTAGTACCTGATGCCATTGTGTTGCCTAGAATGTTCCACAGTATGGCATTAAACTCATTTATATCCATGGAGACAACCAGGCGACGCCACAAAGATCTGCGAAACCTGCTTACGTAAGAATACATGTTTTCCAAGGGACTGTTTTTTAGCTTTAAAACATCTGTAATTGAACAGTTACACAATGAGCTTTTAAGAGCACAACACAACATGCACAACATTATGATCTTACATTATGTTCTTGTCTTGGAACCCATTGCTCCAGAAACCAACAAAATGGCTGCAATTCTGAGGCTGTTTGTACATATAAATCGTGCTTTCTTGGGTGGCAGCCTTCACAACTCACTGTGCCAGGGCCAAGATGCTGGTGCTTTTATTATGAGAGCCCTTAGACCTCTCTGTGTGTGTGGAACAACTTCAGATCTTTTTCTTTTGGCTTGTACTTGATATGGAAGATACACAAAGTCGTACTCTAGTTTCGGTGTCATTTTCGGCCAGTTCAAAACCCGCAAACAGCACAACGTCGAGCTAATCAAAACTGAATTATGCAGCGCTTTTTTCACATGATAATTAGCGGGTCATTCAATCATTTTGTGAACAAGCATTAATGAATACAAATGTTTTGGATCCCTCAGCTACTGCTAATAATACCACTCAAGGGTGTAATTCAATTGCAAGATGTAATTGGCAGTTAGAGAGAGGGCCCCCGGAGAGAAAGCTCCCAACAGTCCCGGCGCTGGAATGGCGGTGTGACGGATCTGGCAGCGCGTTGGACGTTAGCTGGAGCCGTTTGCCAAGATCCTGTCTCAGCTATGTAAACCTGATGGCAGAGCTGTCACTGCACAGTTAGGCGCACTTTTCAATAGAGATTAAAATGGCTCAAAGCTTCGGAAAATAAGTCTTAAAATTTATCTGTGGACTATGAAACTTACAAATGGGTAGAGATTGACATGATAGTATTTTACATATGTTTCTCTTAGATTGCATTTGATGCTTTGTTCAGTAGTAATGATATGGCATTCGATATGTTTGCTTCTATATGTTTAAATAGGGCTGTAGCTTTTTCAGTTCCGATACCGATTTCGATACTATGGGTTTAAGTGCAGAGACTAAAAACAGCATTTATTTTCTTAAAAAAAAAAAATCAGACAAAACTTTTCCAAACATGTCATAGCTGTTACTTATCTCTCAAATCAGTACTGAATTGTATAAAAGAGACTTTCTGAGCCGACTACGACCAGTAAATTATTATATCAATATTTATGTCCAGGATATCGGCGGAATCGATATTTGGAAAAAGACATCCGATCCAGCAAAGTTTTCAGTATCAGCGCCAATATCAGATATCAGTATCGGATCGGTGCATCCCTAGTTGTAAACTGTAACAACAATCTCAAGAAAAGTTAGAAAAAATCTAAAAATATTTCTAAAATTGCAAATATGTTTTATAGTGACAAAATGGCAAAAATCTGATTATCCATAGATAGAAATAGATTGTCTATAACTTCATAAATTCAACACTGTCATAACAGATCTAGCCTTTTTTACATAAAATTTCTCCAAATCATTACATGTAATTGATGAAACTTTAAAAACGCATTAGCACTTAGCATTAGGGTGCAATGGATGTTAGATCTTAGTATTATGAAAACGAGGCCTCCTTTGTATTACAAAACATTGCATGTTTTAGAAATTCAAATGAAAGGCCCTGTACCTGATTCTTTTTCCACGTAGTTGAGCAAAATACCCATTCAAAATAAATTTACTGTGTACCAATTTTAAATCGAATGCCTGATAATCAGGAAGTGCACTGCTAGTTAGCAATACTGTTTCAGCAAAACTTCGCTCTGGCCACTGAAAATTGTGGAAAGCGCTTACAAACCCATCGCTGTAAATAATTAGGATAGTCAGAATGCACAAGTTTTTCCCCCACATGTTTAAAATCAGGTGCAGTGCCTTTAAGGTTCTCTTATCCTAAAAAGTTCTCAAGTGTCTAAAAATAAAAGCGCCATCATTTCCACCTACCTACTTCCTTTAACAAATCCCCGTTTTGCCAAACTGAGACACTGCAATTATACAATGTAATCTTGCTCCCACTGCACATCCAGGGCATTTGTATTAATTCGGAGCAGACAATAAGGGCCAGAGCTTGTCTTTTCTACCACAGTGAATTGGTGTCAGCTTGAGCAGTATCCAATCTGCCTGGCATCCTCCCCTAACCTCACAATTATGTTAAGGTTACACATGTCTCTCAAGAGCACCAGGGTGACTTTGGACATGGGGAGGTTACAATGAGACGTAATTGGCAAATCCACGGCGGGAATAACGTGATCTGTTTCCTTGACTTGGAAGAAAAAAGACAAAAGAGCCTTATGAATATTTAAATTGCAATTTTCATCATTTTCTTCAGTTGACCCTTTTCGTTTTGGTCGTTGGTGAAAAGAGAGAGAGAGAGAGGAGGAGTTGAAATTAGAGCATGTTGCTAAAGGCGTAAACTAGATCAAGCTGCAAATGAAGTAGGGGGATGTACTGTGAAGGATGTTGGCTGGATCTTCGATAGAAAGGCACCATCATTTGGTTTGGGTCAGTGACTTGGCATAGTTAGGAAAGCATGGATCTTTGGAACATGGCCGATATAGTTTCTAATGTGAATAAACAAGCAGCAACTTTGAAAGCTGGGCCAAAGTGACCCCTTAAAGTCTTAAACATATGATAAATAGATCTACACCACCAGTCAAGAGTATGAACTTCTCAATCTGTTTTTTACGATCTTAAAAATTTGACTAACAGAACTGTCCATCCATTTTCTTTGGATCAGGGGTCAGCAGTCTAAATAGGGACCCCCAAACTTCCCTCACCCCAGGCACTTCCTCCAACTCCTCTGGCGGGACCCCAAGGTGTTTCCAGCACTGTCGCACATTTGTGGTTGCTCAAAGTAATTCCTGATTCACCGTCCTAGTTATTCTTATTTTTAAAGTTAATCCTCACTTACCTGACAACTAGCATGCTACCCGTGCACTTTCTGATATCGGACAATACGGAGTGGACTTATTATTTTGACCTGAAGAGCTGCTTATACAATATTATCTGAATGGAGAAAAATTTTGCTCAAAAACATGTAAAAATTCTTGCACAGGGTCTTTAAGGAATTTTGATTTGACTTTCAGCACCACTGGGGCAACCTGTCACTGAAATACCCAGGAGCCCTGCCTGAACAGATCTGGAGTTTGAGTTTCATGCAGAGTTGGTTAAATTTTAAAAACTTCAGCGGTCTGAAACTGAAAAAACTATTTTGTAACCAAGAATTAAATATAAAAAATGTTAAAATGCACTGCTGCCTTCAAAGAATATTATAATGACACAAAATCATCTTCATTTGTTGCTTTTTGCTTTCTCAGCTGTAAAGATTCATTCCTTTAAAAAAAAAAAAAAAATTAGCTAAAATATATATTAATAAAACTCCACCATTCAAAATTAAAAATGATTTTGTGAAGAAGAATCAAATTAAAGTGTTTGCACAGCTGCATTCAAAGTATTTCATAATAGAGAGACAAAATCATTTTCATTTGTTGCTTTTTGTTTTCCCTGCCCTGATGATTCATTCTGTTTATTTTTTAATTAGAAAAAATACACCAGTTCCTTCACCATTTTTCCTGGAGATGAGTTTGTATTTCATCTGGTAATACTGGGGCTCTTTAAACGTACACTCCTCTTGAGTTATGGATGAACTATTGATTCACACTTGCTAATCCTGACTTAATCCTGACTTAATCCTGACTTAATCCTGATGTTCTTGGGCTTCCCTTAAGACTACGTGAAATTTCCTTATTAACTACATCTTTAATAAAAAAAAAAATCCTTTCTAAGAGGCGTAATCTGAGTTCCAGGGCTTTGCTGATTCGGTAATTATTACTCATACCGTCTTCATTAGCGGCTAATTACAGACCATACATCAGAAGAAATATAACACAGTATATATATTAAAGTCCAGCTATGAATAAAAATACATAAGAGCTACGCTAAAGTGTATTATTAAAGGTTTGAAAATGCACATTCCTTGTATGTTCTCATCTTTATCAATTTTGTTATCGTATTAAGAGTTAATGTAATTCTCAATTATATCAATTATATTACAAGGTTATATTGCATTGGTGGGTTCATTAGCACTAGTGTTTTACCACTTTAAATGTAAAAACTTTAGACTTTGATTGATTTAAGGCTCTATATTACGCAAAATTGACTCGTGTGAGCTTTTAGCCATGTTAGAATGAAACATACCTGGAGTTGTGTTTTGTTTTGTTCACAGATGTTTGAGTAACCCTTTATTATTAGTCTGCCTACATCACCGAAACTCAAAACGCTCTGTTCCACCTTGTGATGTCATGAGATGGTAGTTTTCAAGTGAACAGCTCCTTTTACCTTTAGTTTAATGACAAATCCAGGACTGAAATCGCCCAAATGATTCTAGTGAAGGTGTATGGAGTTTAAAAACACAGTAAGCACTTCCTGTATTACCACATGACATCACAAGGTGGAACAGAGTGCTTTGTGTTTGTGAGAAGAACTCAGCCTAAATATGCAGGGTTTGTGTGTTAAACATGTGTGAATGAAACAAAAAAACAACTCAAGGCATGTTTCTGATCACAACACATCAGAAAATATTATAATATGGGTTCTTTAAGCATGTACCCCAGAACTATACGATCCTATGTTCAAATCCCGGTCACAGAAACATTGTGAGATCGCTTCACGCTCAAACAGAGGTATTTTTCTCGCCAAATGCTTTTCGTCAAACACTACAGGGCAAAATGACAAGCACAACAACTCCCATCTCCTCCTTCCGCTCCAGAATTGTGATCAATATCTTTAGAGAAACATTGTGTTGTGTCTCCAAGTCCTGGCCTGCACACTTCACAGGGGTTTTAGCGGGTCCCTGCTGCTCCTGTCAGTGAACCTGGCAGACTGCACCCGTCGCCTGGGAGCCCGCCGCCTGTCTGACCCCAACATGAGTCACAAACAAGCCCAGCACGACCGCGGTGAAGTGAGAAACACCAGCTCTTTGTCTGCGCGTCATGGCCAACTAGTTTCAACTTTTTTTCCTTTGTGATCACCATGGTAACTAATGGAGCATTTTGTCAGTACCGGTTTTGTTGATTTGGCGAAGATTTGGGGCCAGTTGGATTTCCAGATGCAAGATTCTCAAAATGTAACACTACCAGATTATATTCACAAGAGTTTTTCATCTTTTCTAATAACAGACAAAATCTTTCAGTAAAGTTAAGGATCATTTTGTGTCAGATACCACCTTTTATAATGAATATTACCAATGATTACAAGAATATAATCTCAAAGTCTGCAAAACCCAGCAATCAGTGAGCATGATCTAAAAATAAAATGAGTTTTACAATTGGATCAACAATTTTGTGATCCTGCTCTAAACAAAACAATACTTTAAATTGATAGAAATGCTGCATTTCCGTTCTGAGTCACCCAGCCCCACACTGCCAGCTCAGACCATGTTATCTTAGCCAGCGTCATCAGCGGTATAATACTCCCTACAACAGAGGCTTTCTAGACTGACATACTGCAGACTAAACTGGAATGGACAATACTATACAAGACTATACTAAACAATACTTCTATACCGCCCCACACTGCCAATTAAGTCCATGTTATTTGGCCAATGTCATCAGAGGTATAATAATCCCTACAATAGAGTCTATCTAAACTGAACTGGACTAGACTGGAATGGACAAAACTATACTATACTAAACAATACTACTATATTGGGTACTAGAGAAATTGCATTTTAATTCTTTGTCAACCAACCCCACACTGCCAACTAAGTCCATGTTATCTTGGCCACCATCTTCAGAGGTATAATACTCCCTACTTGAAATAAACTTGACTTGACTACAACAGAGGCTATCTAAACTGAACTGGACTAGACTGTAAATGACAAAACTTTACTATGCCAAAACTTTACTATACCAAAAACTACTACAATACTGGGTCCTGTACTAAAGGTAAATAAACTTCTACCTTAAAACTCTCCTCACAAAGCTCTGGCTACTTCAATTTATTCAACAACAGAATTTTTGCTGAATTCTTCTATTTCTTACTTATTTTTGTTATTTTTGTATGTTACTTCAAAGTTGGATAAAGTTGAAAGTAAGAAGAGAAAAGTGAAAACATCTCTTTTTTCAGTGATTGCTGATTTGTTTATGTATAATGGACTTTTTTTGGCCGTTGCCTCCCTCGTCTCTTTGTGTGCTTGTCACGGGCTCCTGGCTCTGTCTCTAACCCCAGGCCACTGAACACATTCCTCTCGCCAAGTAATGACCAAGTTTAAGCCATTTTACCTTGGGCCCTGTGCAACTCTGCTCATTCCAACTCCTTTTTGCAAATACAAATGCGTGTGCTTGTGTGTGTGAATATTTTTGGCTAGCAGTAGACAGGGCCTGCGCCTCAGGGCAGCGTTTACCGATCAGGCAGCTTGAGCGGAATAGATAAAGAGCTGGTTTCATTCACAAAAATCTGCAAATACTCCCAAAGGAACTGCCTCGTAGCATCGTGGAATAAGCATCTTTTGGCGTTACCACAACCTAACATTTGTTTCTTTGCTGCTTTTGATAAATCCTTTTTTGCCCTCCATGCATATCTGTTTGCACATGTGAATATAGAAAAGGCAAACCAAGGTTACACTTAGAAAGCCTCCATGACTAATAGCATTGCTAATAAGATACATAACAATAATTGAAGGCAAAAAAATCTTTACATATACATTTTTCTGAGCTATTTCTTTTATTTATTATTATACTCTCTCTTTCTCTCACTCTAGATCTCTCTCTATCAATCTCTGCTTATCTCTCTTTTCAGCAGCAGGTTGGTGAAATAAATAGGAAAACCATGATGGAGTTTTATTCAAGGATCACACGATGACCTTAGTTCTGTAGTTGGCCCTGTTTAAACCTCTTCATAGTATTTCCTTATTTAACTGATAAATAAGTCTACAATAGGGAGGACATTTTGAAATCTTGGGCTATGCTTGTTTGAAAATTTTAGACCTTGGTAATACCTGTTTTCCTCAGCAAATCGGTATAAGATTGTTATATATAATGGATCTTTAACAAATACTTAGGCTCAGTGACTAGGGGTTAGGTTAGGAGTTGGTGTTATATTTAGTTACTAAGCCTGAATCATTCTTATTTAACTATTTGTTCATTATGAATCTAGACCTTCTTTGAACTTTATTTGGGCTAATTAGATGTAGCTATTATAAAGTGTTACCAAAACACTGAGTAGAAACAATCGCATTCTATACATTTCCCTTCTGTTGTTGTACTGTCTTTAGCAGGACTATTAGTCATAGTGACATTCTAAGGCTGCTAATCTTGTGCTAACCTGTGCAATGAATAACTGTAATTACAGTATACCCTTGCCATATCTCGCGTATGACACCCAAACACCTCCCTGTGTCTGATTGCCGCGTCAACAACTATAAATAACTGCTACCTTTTCACACATGCAGTCTTGTGATGTGGTAATGGTGATAAAATAGGCTTTTGCTGAAAGGGGCTGAAAACGGGTTCTAGCTTCATTATCACTTTAAGGGAACTGTATACTTTAACAAGCACACTATAGATATGCTGTGGTTTGCATATGTGAAATGGCACAGTATAATTCCTATCACTCAACCATTTTTGCATGGGCTTGGTTAAAATATTATTATCACTTTAACATTAACCCAAAAGTATAAGTAAAAGTATAGTAAAATTAGTTATCATTCCAAAATATGTATTCAAAATGTCGATAAAAGATGCAGTGTGTTACTTTTCTGGTGAAAGGTTTGCTGCTTGTCTCCACAGAGATGTTATTCAGATACCTCAGATGTATGCATAGTATTAATCTTATCTCTTTGGACACAAGCCGGTGACACAGTAAAAAGGCAAGATTCTAAATGTAATTTCATAGTTACTGTACATAGAGAACATGCTTCCCCCAACTGTTAGTGATGCTCCAGCAAATTGTGTCTGTCATGAGTCAGTCATCTGTGGTGCTTCAAAAGATAATAAAAGAAAAAGAATTGGTCAGCATTGTGGACTGCAGTACCCCCGCCTGCAGCTAGGGTTCACTAGTGTAACAAAACAATACTTGGATTACCAAAACATCATGCTGGTTTATCTGAAGCTCATTTTAACCTTCAGTGGTACTTAAAATGGTTGTGTTGAGGGTCAATATCATAATAACATACAAAAATCCATAATCTCTTTGAATCCTGTACACTGTTTGTGTTCAGCTGTTCTATGTCCCAGCTTGTTTGCATTAGTCCCTGTCTGATTCCCATCTCCACCATAACCGACATGTGAGACTTATGCATTTTAAGCACATGTTTTGATCATGCTATAGAGCGCATCATTGAG
The DNA here is from genome assembly GCA_030686955.1 of Odontamblyopus rebecca. NCBI lineage: Eukaryota > Metazoa > Chordata > Actinopteri > Gobiiformes > Gobiidae > Odontamblyopus > Odontamblyopus rebecca. The sequence continues at coordinate 14,163,803 of CM060672.1, read as the reverse complement.
CCATCTACGCTGCTTTGATGTATGGCATACTGATGGCGAGTGTGCATATTTTCTCTCTGTCCTCCCCCCACAGGTTTTTTAACAATCTCGCAGACTTCCCACTGATTTCCAACGTGCCCATGAATCATCTGACAGAATGCAAGCCCGGGGAATAGGAGCAGCATTGATGAAGACAGCTTAGAGAGTGATTGTCGTTAAAAGTATTGCAGCCTGGGCTGGAGATGGAAGGATTTCACTTGGATTCCAGATTTAATTAGGAAGGCGGAGGAAGGTAGAGACTGCAACATTGAGCTGTATATAAAATAATATATCACTCTATAGAAACAGTGGGCAAGAGTCTGTTGTTTGCCTCGGTTTAGCCGCATCATCTGCATCATATTCTATATAAACTTTTTAAACTTCAAAACAGTCAGTTTTGGTGAAATAAACAGTACAGTATAGTGTAGTAATAGAAGTACTCGTAGTTGTTGTAGTTGGTGTAGTAGTTGTAGTAGTAGGAGTGACAGTAATAGTAGTAGTAGCAATAGCAGTAGCAGTAGTAATAGTTGGTTAGCAGTAATATTTAGTAGTAGTTAATTAGTTAGTAGTAGTATATTTGTAGTAGTAGTAGTAGTAGTAGCAGTAGCAGTAGCAGCAGCAGCAGTACCAGTACCAGTAGTAGTAGTAGCCGTAGTAGTAGTAGTAGTAGCAGTAGTAATAGTAACAGTAGTAGTAGCAGTAGTACTACTATTGTAGTTGGTTAGCAATAATATTTAGTAGTAGTTAATTAGTTAGTAGTAGTTTGTAGTAGTTGATTAGTTACTAGTTTGTTGTAATATTTAGTAGTTAGTTAGTAGTAATAATATTTAGTAGTAGTTAGTTAGCAGTAGTAATAGTTAGTAGTAGTCAGTTAGTTACTTTGTAGTAGTAATAGTTAGTAGTAGTTTGTAGTAGGTGTAGTGCTCAAAGTTTTTCTATGCTTTTCAGTACAATAAACAAACCAAAATGAAAACAAAAAAAGCTTTTATCCGAGTCTGTTCTGGCTAAAAATTTACATACTGCAGCTTTAAAGTCATAAAAAATCCAGCTTTCACTTCTTGAACTGCAAAGTAGGCGGCCATTGTTGAGCTCCATTGCCGCGCGCTGTAGTGACGTTTTATTTAACTATATTTCGTCCACGTTGGCAGCAGTCACCCTTAATAAGCGCTCCCAGTGTCCCTGAATGCCTCACGCTGAGCAGCAGTGCAGTGGACAGGAGCCTGATAATACCCCAGGTGTGATGCGGGTGTGTTCCAGCCAAATCAAAGCGATGGGAACAGGCACTAATCCTGGTACTGCTGCCACCGCACTGACTCTAATCTCTGTTTAATGTCCAGGAAACGTCCTTATGAGGAGACTGTACACGGGGGCAGATGTGTGAGGCCTGTGGTGATGAGAAGAGTTGAATTGTGGGTATGATTGTGCATGTACAGATTTGGGGAGAGCTGTTTTGTCCAGTATACAGGAGTTTGCTATCTTAAAAACAGTGTAGGCAATATAGGGTTTGTAAATAATCCTTTAAGATTTCCTTGTGGATTTTTTCTCCTAATTTAATTTAAGCTCTTGTGGAACTGCATGCTGTTTACTTGAGCTTAGTGCTAGGCAGCATCTTGCATTTTATTACTAAATTATTCAGGATGGTGTTGGGGAGAATTTGAGGGTCTCTTTTTTTTTTTTTTTTTGAGTAAATAAATTTTCTTTCCAATATCTGAAAACATTGCATGCTGTCCTTGAAACAGTATGCCATATGTAAAGTATGCAATAAAAATGCCCATTTTATAGTTATTAATGTCCCTCGGTTTCTTGAAAGACTAAAGTATTACAAAGTGTGTTCATATCATCCCTCCAACATATTTAAACTGTACAAAAACAGTTTGTGGTACTAATGGTTCATAATCCGATGTCAATAACAGTATATTCAGTTGATTTTAACTGCTCCTACTATGTATTTTGAATAACTAAAACTAAATAAAAAGCTCATCAAAACTTTTCTTGAAGTTTTGTTTCATTCACACATGTAATTTTCAGGTTAACAGCTACATTTGACTTTCAATCAATCTTTCTTTATCAAACTTTCTTTATAGAGCGCTTTTCATAGCCTAATAATCTATCTTTTTTACTACTAACTGAAATTGCTATCTGTGACAAACTATGAGGTCACTACTGGAGATTACAGACTTTTCATAACTCTTTCTCTATAATAACTATAATAGCTATAACCCTTTCTCTATAATAACTATAACTACAACTAACTACTATAGAGAAAAAAGAAAATAGAGGAAGAACAAAAAAAAAAAAAACACAGTACAGACATAATAACAAGACATTGCAACCAGGGAGGAGAGGGGGAGGTGGATATGGTCCAGGAGGCAGGCAGTATCCATAACCTGTAGCCAGGGAGCGGTGGATACAGCAGACCCGCCCACTGTGCTGGGTGGGGTAAAAACCTGCGAGGGCGTAGAAAAAGTGTAGGGAGGAGGAGATCACGCTCACTGCTCGGCTGGCTCGGGGAGGCCAATAGATTTGTCATGTTTTGGTTCTGTAGAGTTCGGTAATTCCAGGGCTGAAATGATCCAAATGATTTTTAGTGAAGGTGTTTGGAGTTTAAAAACACAGCGGAGCACTTTCTGTGTTACCACTTGACATGGCAATGTTGAACAGTTGTTTCTGTTTGAGAGAAGTCTGTTTGTTATGAATAAACAACATTATAACAGATCAGAAAAGAGTTGCCCCCTCGTAAGTGTACATGCTGCTACCAAAGCCTTCGCATTGAGTTCTGTTTTGTGCTGTTGCATCCGTTAGCTCTGAAATAGTTAACCTGTTATGTGAACTGTAGCAAACGCCTTGAACAATGTCTTAATGCACTCCACGGAGGCTGCCCCACCTCCTCCTAATGGATCATTTTTCACCTGGCACCTCAGCTCTTTCAAGATCAACTGAGAGGGATCAGCTGTATTGATCCTCCTCTTCTACACCACTGCTGATCAATACAGACCCGCCATTATAAAGCACTGCGCCTTAACCTGACTGAACCTGGTTATGAGCTCACATAAGGTGGAATGTTAACATAGCTCATTTAACTCAATATATTTCAGTGTTACGATCAATGGAGAGTGTGGTAAAGGGTGTTTGGTGTAAAAATAAAATAAATTAGGCTTTATTATTTGTACATGATTAGATATTTGTTGTGCAATGGATAGACTATGCAGGATAGCCATTTTTAAGAGTGTTAAGAGCTTAAGGGTGGTTCTCTTGCCTTGATTTAGTCCTGGTTTGAGCCCAGATTGATCCTGAGAGACTTTAGTCCTGCTCTAGTCCTGGTTTGGTACAGGTTTAATCGGATGTAATCACCCTTATAATTACTAAGAAAATACTTCATAGAAATCTTGAATAGTAGTCATGGAGACATCTTAGTTGAGTGTTTGTCCACTGTTCGGCGGGTCGGAGGTTTGAATCATCGGTCGTCCTTGGGTAAGACACTTAACCCACTTTGTCTGCGTACATTGGTGTATGAATGTGCATGTGAATGGGTGAGTGGTTCCTTAATGTAAAGTGCTTTGAGTGCCTTGAATGCCTTATTTCTGCAATCTGTTTTTGGATTTAATGAGATTTGCATGCGTGTTTTTGACCCTTGTTCACCCAACCTTACTCTACAAAGACCTAAATTAGCAGCTATTTCCAAGTGGCCCATCACAACTCCTAATACATAAGGGCCTGATAAAATATAGGCATTTGCTGTACTGTACCATTGCTGCGCCTTCTGTCTTGTCTTGAGCAATCACTTCAGTTTGAGAAGCCCCATTATGCTAACTATAGATGTGGCTGTACGGTTGTAGGGCTGTTTTAATAGTGAAATGTGCAGCAGTATTGCGCTAACTGTTATTTAACATACCGCCAGAACATGACCTCATAGACCTGTAACACACATTATGGGTTTTGTAACTCGTTTTTAATGAGCGCATGATTGCAGGAAATTACCTTCCTAAAGTTTCATACAGTGTCATTGTTGCCCCTTTACTCTTTAAAGTAGCACAATAGAGTGGAAGATAGATTGAAAAATGGATAATATCGCAGTTGTTGTTCTGTAGATGTGCTAAATTAGAACAATGAGTAAATTGTCTTTAAATGAGAGCATTAAGAGTAAATTAAAAATAAAATCTCTCAAACATTAGTGTGAAGTGATATTACTGCTCTTTTGTGGTTGCTTTTATGCTGTATTCATGTTTTGTACTTTTAGCCATGTTTTAATTTTGTTACCTTATCAAAATCATACCAGAGTTGTGTTTTGTTTCATTCACATTCATTCATTCATTCATATTTGAGTAACTCTGCATTAAAAAGCTCAAAATGCTCTGTTCCACCTTGTAATGTCATGACACTGTAGTTTTAAAGTTACCTTCTACCCTTTACCTTTGTTACCAGCTACATTTTACCTTAACTTGTGTAGAGAGAAGCAATTCCAGGTCTGAAATCCTCCAAATAATACTAATGAAGGTGTATGAAGTTTAAAAACACTGTGGAGCACTTCCTGTTTTATCACATGACATCACAAGAAACTAAATAATACTTACATTTTCTGTGTTATGTCATAAAAGTTTAGTCTGGTCCTAATGTTATACAAGCATTAAGGTGCAAAATGTGGATTTGCGCTACTGAGACTAGCATAAAGAAATGAGTCAACAAAGAAACGTGCACAATTTTGTACTTTGTATACACAGTTCAAAGAAATAGTTTAATGTGTACTGATTATATACTGCTAAATATATATGTTCCCATGACAATGCAGTATCACACAAACATTAGTTACAAAGTGCATTTCATATCTAGCTCTGATTTCTGTGTAAGAAACAAGCCTAGACCATGTTGTGTTTGCTAAAATGTGCCTCTTTTAATCATTATACAGCTTGAGGGACTTACTAATTGCTCATTTAAATGCAGATTTTAAGTATTACAAAATAAATACACCGGGTATTTATTTTGAACATGTGTGAATGAAACAAAAACACTCCAGGTATGTTTTTGATGACTATAAAACATAACATACATACAAATAGAGCTATATTGGGCATTTAAATGCTGTTATTAAGATAAAAAAGAAAGTTACATAATTTTTGTCAATATCACCCGTACAGTGCACTCATTCTGATTTCACAATATGCTCTATTCTGTAGGTCTATTCAGCAGGAGACAGGTTTAGTAACTCATTTAAACCACCATGTCAAAATGCCATTTCCTTTGAGACATAATTTTAACTTTTCTATAACCAAATTTGACTCTAATTCGCTTCCCTTTGTGCTGTTTGAAGTTCGCTGTGATGTACTCCAAAACTAATGGGCTGTAGTTGAGGGGCTGTTAGAAAACAAAGCATTTACAAATTATTCAGATTGTTCTTTCTTGCACATCATGGATAATTTTGTGAGAATGTAGTCAGTGAAAGATGGAGTACCTGGAACCCGTCCATGTTTTTTGTTTTTTTTAGGATGTGAGTAGAATAATAACAAACTAGCGCAATATAAGAAAATAGATATGCAAAAATACCTTATTCAACTATTTTTTCCCCAAACTTTCTTACCGTTTGATTGGTTTATGATTTACATTTTGGAATTAGTAATTATTTAAAGTATTGTCAGAGGAAAATATTAATTCCCTCTTGATTTGTCAGCTCTATAAAGAATATGACAATTAGCAAAAAGTACTGCAACAAGTACAATCTAGCTATGGCAAAAATAGTTGAATTAAGAAAGTTTTGTCATGATTTGAGAAGAATTTTTGTACTTAAAATAAGAAAATACATCTTGTTACACTGAAGATAAAAAGAAACAGAAAGAGAAACTAAATCTGGAGTTGCTTGAGTACTTTTAACTTCCATCCATCCATCCATCCATCTTCTCCCGCTTAATCCGGCTGGGTCGCGGGGGCAGCTTGCCGCCCAATACTCATAGCACCTGACCCCCTTATGAACCCCTCTGCGGGTGGTGAACCCACAAGAGGGTGGACATTATGGTCCTTGATGTTAGTTCATAGGGGTGCGGGCATGTTTTGGGTTGATGGGGGAAACCGGAGTACCCGGAGGAAACCCATCCGGAACATGCAAACTCCACACAGAAAGGCCCGGCAACCCGGGGATCGAACCCACAACCTTCTTGCTGTAAGGCCTGAGTGTTGCCACTCAGCCACCGTGCCGCCCACTTTAACTTACCTAGATATTACTTTTCGCAGTGTTGGTAGGTGTTGTAGTATCAGTTGTAGTAGTTTGAGAGAGAAGAGGCACAAGGCTGGAATTGTAGTGCAGTAGAAGTTTATTTACCAACAAATACTGGACCCAGGACCCTGAGACCTGATCTTTCAAGATTCATTGTGTGTTATATAGTGTTGTTCATTCCTAGAGCAGTCCAGTCTGTCTATGGTTCAATTGTAGGGAGTATTATACCTCTGATCACTCAAGGACTGAGCAATTTCTCTACTAGGTATTTCTTTTTTTGTTAAACAGGAACAAGTGTTGACTTGACCTTAAAAAAAAAAAAAAAACTTAAAGCATTCTACAAGGCCAGAGCAAGTGTTCGCATCTTTTATTACCACTTAGTATTTCAAGTTGAAATTTCTTACATCCACATGAAGCACCAAATGTGTGTTTATGAAGTTATAAATGGAGAATTTACAACATGTTTAGGCCAATAAAATATTACACAACATGTATAACCTCGTAGCAAATTGTTCAAGGTTTTCAGGAAAATAGAAAAAGAAACCAAAGACACGAACAGATGCAGCAGAGTTAGAGCCAAAACTATATAAGGCCAAAACATGACTTAATAATAATAATAATAGTAATACATAATAATACATTTTATTTATTAGGCATCTTTCTGGACACCCAAGGCCACCTTACAACAACATAAACAAATTAAGTACGATTAAAATATAGAGTTATAAACCTACAGTTAAAGTGGGACAGTATTTAATTGATTGATTGTGTTTAGTATTGTATTTAGTGTTGTATTTTATGTATTAGACAGTATTTGTACTTAGGTGGTTATTCTATGAGGGCTTTGATATGTTCTTTTTCTGAAATGTAATAATAGTACAATAATTCTGACTTCTGAATTCAGTTCAGGCGACTGCAATCATGGTCAATAGTCACATTTTTATACTGCGCTTTTCCACCTTCAACACTCAAAGCACTTTACGGCAAGGAACCACTCACCCATTCACACACACATTTATACACCAGTGTACACAGACACTAGGGGCAAGGCGGGTTAAGTGTCTTGCCTAAAGATACAACAACAGCATTCACCCCAAGGAGCTGGAATCACACATCTGTAAAGTACCTGTCACAATAATTACAATATACACTAATCATTCAGTATACGAAAGGTGGAACTATATATTTCAAGGCTCAATATTTATCATGGATACTGGGGACAATTTTTATAAATAAACTAACTACTACTGACTAAAGTGTTAAGTTTTGGTGGGGATTGTACCGCACATGTTTCACAGTAAGGCATTAAACATATCTGTATCCATGGAAACAAGCAGGCCAAGGTACAGATCAGTTCGGCAGACAGGTGAGCCTGTTATTTCTGAACAATGAATTTTAATCCCATACTGTAGACCATAACAGTATCTACATTTCTCAGTGTGATATTTTCACAATATGCATCTCACAGTATGATATTTGTTGTGAAATTTTGTAGATGCTAACAAAAAAATACAACTTTTTCTTTTAAAAATGCCTTGACAAGCCTTTGGTTCTGTCATAAACCAAAGAGTTAATATTTAAAAGTGCTTCACAAGTTATTTCATTGCATCAATTGGACTAAAACACAGCAAAGGATCATGGCCTATGTAGTTCCCTGTTTCTTTAAGCTATTGCTGCACCATAACAATGACTTTAAGCAAAGACACTAAGAGACTTGATGAAACGATATATATAATTTAAAAAAGTGGCATTTCCTCCCACCAGAAAAATTACACAATGCACATTTAATTATCAGTTCATTCTGCGTTTTAATGGATGCAGCTCACTGTATATTTAAAAATGAGTTGAAATTCTCCTGCTTTGTGTCAGTGCCATAAAGTAGACTCTGTAGCAATAGATTGTGCTTAAAAATGTGCTATCGTGACAGGCTTACCTAATGCTCCACTGAACTGAACTGAATCCTCTTTAACACCAGCTTTATGTGACGGTAACAGTGTCCGTATCCGCCCCGTGTCTTGTTCGCGCAATCAATCAGCAGACACGTTTAAACCCGGCTTTCTCCTGGGACTAACTACACTCTGCATGCACACGTTATTGGCAAAAGCTCCCAGCATGCACAGGGAGGACATGTTCTGTGGAGATGTATGTTTTGGTGCTTTGGAGTCGCCCGGCTGTCAGTTAGAAGGGCACCCACTGGATAACTGTGTATAAACATTACACAAACTGTCAGCAGTGATAAGAACGCAGGCAGGCTTCAAGAGAAATTTCAACAAAAGACAAATGACTGCTGTGGACTTATCACTGTTCATCCATGTAATGTGAAAAAGCCTTCGTTTCCTCTCTCAGTGTTATTCAAATGCGGTGAGAAAATAGTGCAGGGTTTTCCCGTGGTTAAAGGCAATGTAAATGATTTTTACTGTATTAAAAACGTGAAAAACAAAATTAGGCTACGTTCAGACTGCACGGCTTAATACTCAATTTGGATTTTTTTGCGAGGTCGTTCACATTTCCAAATAATTGACACTTTTATGTGATCTCCAGTGTGAACTTTAAATGCCCCAAAAGTTTAAAGTCGCTGTTGTACCGGAGCCTGAACATGTACATCTGATTTGTTTCAAGGAGGAGATTGAGAAGGACGAGGTTTATGGCCAGCGCGTTTTGTGGGGCGGTGGCAGCAACGACTTCAGCGCAGAATAGTGATGTTCGTCGCTTGTTGATGACGTGTAGGTCGGATGAATGCGACCTGGCCGTTCAGACCGAAGTTGCATGTCAAAAGATCGGATATGTATCGGTTTTAGGACCACATATCCAAGTGGCCTGGGTCACATTTAAAAAAGCTGATCTGTGTCGTTCAGACTTTCATTAAAAGATCAGATACAGGTCGCACACGGGCAAAAAGATCAGTCTAAACATAGCCTTAGATCACTTTAAATGGTCCAAAGTTATTTGTCTCCTACCTTATAAACATTGTAATGAGCATCGTAATTATTCACCACAATGAGTTTATAAGCAATTTTCACAATGTTTTTTTTTTTGCCATGACTGTAATGTTAACAACTAGCATGTTAACTAGCACTTCCTGATTATTATGCAGACCACACACTGCAGCTTTATTTTAGAGCTGCTTAAACAATATATCTGTACTGAGGCAAGACAGATTTTGTTGAAATACATCGGGAAAAAATCAGGTACAGGAAACTCAATGCTCAAAAAAGTGTGTGGTGGAATATTGAGGAATATTCCACAGTAAATGCATGAATGTGTTCCTAACATTTTTCATATTACGTTTTGGGATGATTAAAAACAAAAATAAAATCCCATTCATGTGACAATATAATGTTTGGATAAAAATGGACGTTTCATGAATCACAAACTTTCTCTTGAATCCAGTTCTGTGCTTAAACAACGGCACTTTATGATTATTTTATTTTTTAAGTATTTCATATTAAGGTCCAAAACTTCACAGTGTGGCATTAATGGAGCCAATGCAGCCCCTTGTACACAGGGATCAAGTCTTATTCTTTTCATCAAATTAAGAATAGGTCAACTTAGAAATGCCCATTTGCGTAATTTTTTTATGTGATCTCGTAATAAATACTTCTTCTGTGTTAGTGGTCACAATATAATAGCTCATCATGATCTGGTATAATGACTATGTGTCCATAAGGTGTGTTATGAGCCCCCATTGCAGGCAGGCTGTTCCTCACTTGTGTCTAGTGACGGGTGACAGCAGCACTCGTCATTATAATGTTCTTTTTCAATCTGACAAGTGTTAATCAATGGTCTGTTACATGGGATCTCAAAAGTTCTTATTTCAAACTTGGAGAAATATCTATTCTTTTCTGCTGGACCCTCCATTTCTAATATTCATGATAAAAAATCTACAAATCATCTTCTTAATCTGAGCAATTAGCCGTCAGGAAGCTTAATCACTGTAAGCTTTTCATTTGAGGAGAATTAACCAAAAATAATGGCTCTTGAGCTGCAGTCACACATATGTGGTATGGAAGCTCCTCCATGATGAGTGTGTAAACCTAGACTTAAAATGGAGAGCACTTAAGTTTAGGCTAAAATGCTCATTCAAACACAACTGTATATACAAGCAGAATTAGAGACTTTATGACAGTACTTTATTATAGCTCCAGGATGATGTTTGTTCATATGCAACATCTAAAACAAAGCAAATTATGTGTGGGTGGGAGGAGTATTTTAGTAAGAATCTACATATCAAATAAACTGCTTAGTTGTGCTACTTCAAAACAGTCACTTGCCATATGTTTATGCCTTTATAGACTATTTTAATACATATTCAAAATGGAGCTTCTTGCTTATTTGGGGCATATTTTTTGAATCATGAATATGTGCCATTGGCCGACACTCATGTACACGTCCCAATCTTAGTTCATGTGTGTGAAGTGTCTTGCCTACGGACACAAGAAGAGTTTTTGCCACAGGCGCACCATTATGGCATCTGATTTCCCCAGCAGTCTCCCATCCATTTACTGACCAGGCCCAAAGGTCAGGATTTGACAAGCTACACAATACTTGAATACATTCATGAATTTAATTGACTTCTGTTTGTGTCACACTTGGTGAAAACATTAGGTTAATTCCACAGCCCGTGTTTCAAAACTCCTAATCTTCCCCTGACGATGTTTCCTCTAAAGTTCCTATGAGCAGCGATAATGTGTGACAAGGCTGCGTACAGAAGGGAACCAATTGGTAGGCGACCCTCAGGAACCTACTGGTCTCTGGAGGTAGCGCCCCCCCGGCTAATGCTGACCCCTTAGCACGAACCCGCATTCTCATACATACTAACCAGATCAGCGGAGAGGCGGCGCAGGAGCTTGTCGACATGCTGAGTCTACAAGAAGGGGAGGCTCTGGTAGCAGGAGGACAGGAGCCTGAGGGTGTTAGCCTACGTCACCGCTAACACGACTGCTACTGACAAGGCAGGATGTGGACAGAGTGAACAATCGCATGGACACCTCTGAAACGGGATCTGTTTAAAATGCTGTTTGTTTTGCTGCGAGGTGGTTTAGGGGCTTGGAACAAACATATGCTTGAGTAGTGCTGGCATGTCACAGGATCACATAACCTTCATTAGAGAACTTTCACATGTTTTGACCAGACTTCAGTTTGTTAAAAATTTCTTTATTTTTATCTAGGCTCTGGAAATAGGTAAGTAATATTTTATATTGTAATAGTAGCTGTAGCAGTAGTAGTAGTAGTAGTAGTGATAATAGTGGTACTGGTGGTAGTAGTAGTCGTAGTAGTAATAGTGGTAGTTGTATTGACATTATTAACAGTAGTAGCAGTAGTAGTACCAGTAGTAGTAGTTGCAGTAGTGGTAGTGCTAGTTGTGGTAATATTATTATTATTATTAGTAGTAGTAGTAGTAACAGTAGTAGTAGTAGTAACATTAGTAACAGTAGTAGTAGTAGTAACATTAGTAACAGTAGTAGTAACAGTAGTAACATTAATAACAGTAGTAGTAGTAGTAACATTAGTAACAGTAGTAACAGTAGTAGTAACATTAGTAACAGTAGTAGTAGTAACAGTAGTAGTAGTAGTAATAGTAGTAGTAGTAACAGTAGTAGTAACATTAGTAACAGTAGTAGCAGCAGTAGTAGTCAGTCTGAACAAATTCATGTTACTATAACCAAATGGTGACGAGTCAGAGCATAGTTCAAGGAGGGAATTGTGAAAAGTTTGTAAGAGGAACTGAAAACTTCCTCACCAGCTACAAGGAGTTATATTTCCAATTGAACTTGAGAACAAAGTACATAGTCATGAATGCAAAACTGTCATACAGATGTCAAATGAGCAGTTAGCATACACGCCTAATTGCCAAGTACAATAGTTTTCACCACATCACTACAGTTTTGCAGACCCTTTGCAGTAACCTAGAAATAATTACTGTCTCCAAGTGTCGGTTGGACTCTATAGATCAGTCCCCTTACAAGTGATAGTTTAAAAAAAGACCAAGAAACCGGAGCTTCACCTTGATAGTCCTTGATGTGTCTTGGCTTTATCGGCTCGCCAAGGACACAGTTGGGCGTCAGAGGAGACAGTGGAGGAGACCTGAGAGATTGGCTCCAGCAAGAACGAAATACAAAAGTCTAGCGCTATATACTAACAGTTGCAAACAAATAACTGGAAGAAAAATGCCTAATGCGTCTTGGGAGTACTGGAAATGAGAGTAAAACCAAGCCAAGATACAGCTGTAAATATTGGTTCTTTGTGTATTAGAGTAATTTGGAGTTATGGAAAGACCTGTAGCCAGCAGATTTTAGTACCATTTTGTGTGTACTTAGAAATAAAGTATTGCACTCATATAAAATACATTTACACTTTCTTCATAGGTATAGTAAAAACAGGTGTACTGACTTCCTGTTCAAAAGTAACACATTTCTAACACAGAATCTGTATTTCTTTTAAAGTGATGCTGCTTCTAAACTGTGGTTCTGTTGTCATCTACTGTTGCAGGTGACATTTTGGCAACTTTAGTGCTAACTGAATATTTAAAAAAAAATAAAAATAAAAATCAGCTTGTTGGTGCTGTCTTCAGTGGCCTCTGCGATTTCCAGTAGTTGGTGATATTACAAAAGACTGCCCTGGTCACATCTAGGGGTTTCTGGTTACAAACACCTTACTGCAGGGGTGGAGTATGAAGTGTGGATACCTGTTCGGCCAATCACGCTGTTCCTTATCCCTCTAAACTCGCTCTTTAGTCCCCCAGGAACTGCCAAGTTTAGTAGCTCTGCTTTCTGCTTCTGAGAACTCAAATGTAAAGCAAGACTACATTTATGAATGAAGGAATCAATACAAATTTGAGTATGCCAGTGATGGTTAAAAAAACTATTTTGCATAGTAAGTCCCCTTTCTTAACTGTGTTTCATCCTTGCAATATCCAAAGCTAAATATCAAGAGGTACAAGACTACCCAAATTTTCTGTATTGCCACATAAATGGATATTGTTTACAAAAATAAAGTTCACGATGTTATAGAAGTGTGCATTAATTCTAACCTTATTTCTGGGATTAAACTTAATGTAGTAAACCTACTGAAACAACTCCTGGCTGTAAATGTAATCTATATTTCACCAGTGTGCGATGCAAACTCTGTGCAATACCCAGTGTACTTTCTTATCATTTTGTCACAAAGTACTTCTCCGTCTTGTTTTATGTTGAATCAGGCCTTGCGTTGGCTCCCCGCATGTGCTTCCCGAGGGCCCACGTCTCTTCTCTTTGACCCATATCTTCCTCTCTGTACATAAATGCTTTTTTCATCAAGACTCACTCAGCTATATCTCTCTTTTTTCAGCCTGTCGTCCTTTGGGAGGGACTATGCGCTATTGATGGAAAGACTGGATCCCTTCACTGACTGCAGGTACGGAAAATGTGGAAGATTTTAGTTCAAGATAAAGCTTTTAAAGGTTCACTGTAAAACGTTGCTGGTGGAGGGTCTGTCTGCCTTTAAGGTTTAGTTTGTTTTCATACCTGACAGTTTTGTGTTCTGACTAGTGGTCTTCCTCCATGTCTGCTCAGCTGATTTAAACAGGTTTTGGCGCTGTCTTTCTATCGGTGGAGACAGTATTGAAGAAGTCTGACTTCTTCAATGTAGTGTTCCAGGTGTGTGAGGGTAAAAAAAAACCCTCATCCCGGCTTAAAGTCCCATGTTTCCATATTTCAACTGGTGTGAATCTATGTTCTCAAGTCCAATTGGATATACTATCTATCAACCCTAACCCTAAATACATTATCGGGTTGGTATTTGGTATTTAACTGGAGAAAAATGTCGGTGATGCCTCAAGGTTAAGTTACCAGTCATATCTGTGAAGAAGCAACCCCGCTCACAGTAACAATACATGTTTTTCCAAGGTATATAGTAGCGATAAAAACTCCTGTAAGATGTATATGTTTATTGCTCTTCAGGGAACCATAACTGAAACAGAACATAATAGAAAAGTTACACAGTGGACCTTTAAGCTTTTACAAGATTTCACCTCCAACTCATGCATTTTGTTCAAAAAAGTGTTTATAGTCAATTTGATGGCACTTGTTAATGAAAAAGGTATAGTAATAGATCTAGTTGTAGGTGCATTTAGATACTGATAACTGGTATGTCAGATTTGCTTATATAATATTTTAAAATCAAATCGATGCCCTTATTAAATTGCATGTCAATGTTGTTTTAGATTGTGAATTCCCCAGCACAGTTTCTTCTGATTTTAATTGAGCACCATGTAAAATAAAGTGTCTAATAGTCCATTTATTTAGTTAGGCAAAGGGAGAGATTGTGATAGCAGGCTACATTTACAATCTGAAATTATTCATAAGTTATATTAACCGGGGGATTCCCATGCCTATTACTCATGTGCTCAGTGGAGGACGTGAGTGCTGTGGCTCCCTGAACGTGCATAGATTTAAGAGGGTCGTAAAAATATTTCACTTTTAGCTCGGGAGCTCTTTTAGCTTTGGGAGTGGGTAATACAGTAATGTAGAAGTACTTGTAGAAGTAGCTGTAGAAGTAGTAGTTGTGGTAGTGGTAGTAGTAGCAGTAGTAGTAGTAGCTGTAGTAGTAGTTGGCAGTAGTTGTTAAGGTAGTGGTAGTGGTAGTAGTAGCCGTAGTAGTCGAGGAAGTAGTTGTTTTTAAGGTAGTGGTAGTAGTAGTAGTAGTAGTAGGAGTAGGAGTAGTAGTAGTAGTAGGGATAGTAATAGTAGGTAGTAGTAGTGATACTAGTGGTGTTGGTGGTAGTACTTGGTAGTAGTCATTAGTAGTTAGTAGTAGTAATTGTTGTTAAGGTAGTAGTAGTAGTAGTAGTAGTGATAGTAATAGTGGGTAGTAGTAGTGATACTGGTGGTGGTGGTGGTGGTAGTAGTAGTAGTAGTAGTCGTTAGTAGTAGTAGTAGTAGTTGTTAGTCATTAGTAGTAGTAGTAGTCGTTGGTAATTAGTAGGAGTCGTTAGTAGTCATTAGTCGTTAGTAGTAGTTGTTGTTAAGGTAGTAGTGGTAGTAGTTGTAGTAGTAGTAGTAGTAGTAGTTTCAAAGTGAATTGCTATATTTGTAATACTGCCTCCCATAAAGTTAAGACAATATTGTAGCTTTACTTTATTTAACTGTTGTTACAAACTACACTGCAATAGGATCTGAAATACTTCTTCTACCTCATTGTGACCAAATATCAATTTCCTCCTTTGTTATATGTTCATTCTTCATTTTCTGCTGAAATACTTTTGGCCGTCCTCTCCCACTATTGTTTCAAACATTTACCAATCTGCCTCTGCATACCATTTTCCCATCCCACATAATCCCTATCCTGCAACCTTTCTGAAAACGTAGGGACTCGTCATGTCCCGGGTGTGAACTGTAGCAGATAGCAGCTCACATCTCCACCCAACACTTAGCATAGCGTGGGTTGGCGGTCGATCATCTCCGTGTTTGCCACCAGACGGGAGCTTTAGCGGTGCATCCGTGTTGCTAACTGAGGTGCGTCTGTCTGTTACTGAGGGTGAACAGAATGGGACAGATTGTGCAGGGTGGTGGTGAGGATACAGAGGGGTGGGTGGGTTTGGGCCTTGGCGTATGAGGCCAGGTGCCATCCGAAGCCTCCTCTGATCTTCCAATATTCTCTTCCACTTCCCACAATGCAGCGCGGAACACCTGCTTAGCCCGATTGTGGGGACTCCAGAAGCGCTGTTATCAGTATGGGTTTGTAGTCCAAATGGCGCCAGAAAATTCAAGGTTCTTCATCATTGAGGAGAGTGGCAGAGCAGGGGATGATGGGTAATTGATGCTGGTCAAACGTGGAGGAGATGGAGGAGGCTTCTTGTGGTTTGATTGATAAGAGCTTTGTTGGAATTTTGTGCGATGTGACAAAATGTGAGGAGTTTTGAAAAATGTTTTCGAGTAATTAGGCCGTGCTTTTTTATTGAGTGGGACAATAAAAGTATGAATTTCAACAATTTTCCATTAAACCAGCCAAATAAACAGAAGTCGCTCTGATTCTGGGCTGCGTTGCCAAGCCTGCGGTTTTCTTGCAAAATTCGGCAGCCATTTGAAAGTTCTTGCAAGTTTGGCCAGAGCTATTTTCCATGTAAAAAACATTGTATTTTAATGAAAATCCTGAATTTCAATGACAAATCTCATACCCAAAGCCACCAGCACTTTGTTGATCTTCTATTTGTGCGTGAGAGAGGGGAGAGTCTGTGATAATGCTGGAGCGCTACTGTGGAAAATGCAGCCATGCCATGCGGTCAGCTCTTCTGCGGGTTTGGCTGCTTAAACCTGGCAACCCTGATTCTGAGTGAACACAATTCACAAACTGTGCTTTGTCCTTTTGGCGGAAACATATTGCTTACAGCTTCAAAATATCCGTTTAGGCAAGATCCTGTTTGGACATAATAAGACTGTTTACTGGTCATAGTTGGTTCAGAAAGTCTCTAAAAGTTGTTTTGTTGTTACTTGAGGTATGAGTAACTGCTACATAACACATTTTTATCAGTTTTGTCTGATTTTATTTTAGCGTAAAGGAAATAAATGCTTTTTTCAGTCCCTGTGCTACTATCTTTTGGTATCGAGTAACGACAGATACGAGGCATAATGTCGGAATCTGTATTGGAACTGAAAAAGCTGGATCGTGCATCCTTAACAAGAAGTATAGCAATGAAATGAAAACATAATTATAAGCTACACAATCAGATAGAAACTTAAATTGAAATACCATCTCCAGTAAAGGAAGATAAACAAAAAAATCAGTAACAGTTTGATTTTAAGCTCTTCATTTCATTCACCTTGTAGATACTTTTACGTACCTTTTCCAGTCAAAGAAGCAGAACAATAAACATAAAGAGTTGGATCAAGTTCCCACTTAGAGACAGACTTATTTACTGGCAAGGCAACTATATTTATTCCTAATGTTTGATTGGTCTGCTATAAGTACAGACTATCCCTTGCCGAAAATCAATTTTGTAAAAAGCAACGAGACTGTTATGCCAGAAGAGTCGAGGGAATATTTGATGTATAGAAAACAAATACCATTCTAAAGTAGCCATATGTCTTTACTTATTTCAGTCTGACAGTGCTCGCATATAAATTTGAGTTAATTCATTCACATCCTTCTCTCCCTGGACATGTCCTGGAAATTAAAACACAGTCTGCTACTTATTCTCTTGTCTATAAATTCAAATGGATCGTAATAAGAATATCGGCATGTTGAAATATTTATGTAGCGAGTAGCTGGTGTGCTGGTAATTAATGTAGTCTTAAAGGGGAGGGCGTGGGTCAGCTACACGGGGACTGCACGGTCAACAATAGAGTTCGCAGAGGGGGTTTGACTAATGAGGAATGGCGGAGGGAGACATTTGTCAGATGGGAAGCTAATGCCTGATCCACGCTCATCTAGAGGCAAGGGAAAAAGATGAGTGAAGAGCGCGGATTTGACAGGGTAATTGAAGGTATATTTCAGACACAGAGCTGTATTACACACTCGGGGTGGTTCTGAAGGTATAGACTGGACTGAACTGGAACTACATACCGATACGCAGCTAAGAAAATCCAAATATAGATTGTAAAAAATGAGCAATGGTCATATGGAAATGTCTTAAGGGCCTATGTTACGCCAAATGGACTCTTGTGAGCTTTCAGTCATGTTAGAATGTTGATGCTTCATTAAAAATAAACTTGAAGTTGTGTTTTGTTTCATTCACATGTGTTTGAGCAAACCTTTATTATTAGTGAGTACATCTCCAATATGCTCTGTTCAAACTGATGTCATGTAGTGGTAGTTTTCACGTTAAAGGGGAACTCCGGCACGTTTGAAGCTAAAGTCCATTGCTAGAGGTGGTCGAATACTGTCAGAAGCCAAAAAACGGCACAGATCAGTGTACTTCGGCGGAGATCTTGCTGTGGTAGTGAGTCTGTCAAGGTAACAAACTACAGTACAGTAGTGAATTGGACAAGTTCTTAGCTTCCACGTAAAATGCCAATTTACACAGAAGAGGCTTAACATCACTTTCATCTTACAACAGCCACAAGTCTAACAAACAAAATGCTATGCCTGGGTCACTCATCAGTGTCTGGAAATGTTTATAAGCAGCCTTAGCATTACCTTGTTGATTTCCCACTATGGGTGTGAAAGCCCAAAAGACTTAATCGCTGATGTCGTTTCTAATCCCATTTATTTACGAGTGAATTATATTTTTTGAAAAACGCTAAAAAATACATTCCCGAACCATTTTCTTTCAACAACTTTCAGTTTCTATTGTTCTTCATGTCAGTAGTTGATCCTCACTTGTTGCTTCTGGCAGCTACTAGTCGCTCACCGCTGCTGGAGTCGGTGATCGAGTCTTTTGGGCTTTCGCAATGCGCAGTGGGAAATCAACAAAGATAATGCTAAAGCTGCTTTTAAAGTTATTTTATAACATTTCCAGAAACTAATGAGTGAACCAGGCATAGGGTTTTGTTTGTTAGACTCGTGGCTATGTTGTAAGTTGGTTTAAAAAGTGGTATTAAGCCTCTTCTGTGCAAATTGGTGTTTTACGTGGAAGCTAAGAACTTGCCCAATTCACTACACTAGCTTGTTACCTTGACAGCCTCACTGCCACAGATCTCCGCCTAGACATCGGTGCTGTTTTTTGGCTTCTGACAGTATTCAACCACCTCTAGCAATGAACTTTAGCTTCAAACATGCTGGAGTTCCCCTTTAACAGCCACCTTTTACCTTTAGTTCAGTACAAATTCCAGAGCTGGTATAATCAAATTGTGCCCATGGAGGTATATGGAGTTTAAAAACACAGGGGAGCACTTCCTGGATTATCAGATGACATCACAAGGTGGAGTGTTTTCTGGGTGAGAAAGGAACAAGAAGTATATCTGTGTAATCCCTTTCTCATCCAGGTTGGTTCTATCGCAAAAGATACTGCATAAACAATTTCATTTTGTATCCAATTACATCATGACAAATTCGACATTTTTTGTTTGTTTTTTCATTTACAGTCAGTGTTATTTCAAACATCTTGTCAAGTTACTGTGAGTCCCCTTGTCTCTGGTAGAACGGAAGAATAGTCATCAGGTTTTGGAGGGAAATAAGCTTGATGACACGAAAACAAAAGTGACAGGAGCCGTTGGAGCTTCATGGCGATGTTTGACAAAGACGTCTGTAGTGAAATGAGCGAAGAGGTGGAAGGGGGGACAGATAAATGGGGCCATCCTTTACACAGTGAGGGGAGGAGAAAGGGAAGGGGTAAAGGAGAGAGTGGTGGTGGTGGTGGGGCTCCCATCTGATGTGTACTTGCCAAGTCTTTGCCCTGAACAGCTGCTAGCAACAGAGGATGTGTGGCACTGAGGCAGGTACCCTATGGATATATCTGTCTCTCCCCAAAGCCAATACAGCATTTCGGGGCATGTGTTACAAAACGACTCAGTTTAAAAACTCTTCTGATGACCATTTTCAGTCACTAAAAATGTTCAGTTTACTTTCTATTCTATGGTTTCAAACATTTGTGTCATTTGTATCATGTAACATCTGTAGACATTTTATTTTAGTTATAGTATTTTGTCAAATCAACATTTAATTGAGAAAGTTGGGTGCACTATGTAACTTTTCTGTAATGCCCAACAGTATGGCATTTATTTTATTTATTTATTTTGGGCACGTAATAAATGTACATTCTTTTACAATGGAGCATATAACATTAGTGAAATCATAATAGAGATGCCAACAACAACAAAAAATGGCCAAAAAGTAGTGGGAAGAAGAAAAAGCTTTTTTAAAAATATTTTTCAGACACTTTACATTAAACTATACATTTATGTATTCATACACGTATTACACATATTTGTATTGTCCAAATTTGCCTTGAAGAACTGACATTTGTACTATGAACGGCCTCGCCTCTCCACAGATCTAACCTGTAACTTGGCCTGATTTGCTTGTATCCACAGACATAGGCAAGTTTAATGTCAAACTGTGGAAGATATTAGGCAATGAAATACATTTTCCATAAACAGGTGGTAGACTTTCTACCAGAAATGTTACATAGTGCATCTTTAAAGGTCCTACATTACACAGAATGGACTCTTGTGAGCTTTAAACCATGTTAGAATGTTGGTACTTCCTCAAAAACATATCCGGAGTCGTGTTTTGTTTCATTCACACATATCTGAGTAATTCTGTAATATTAGTCTGTCTACAGCTCCAAAGCTCAAAAATGACTCAGAATCAGGATGCCTTTTATTTGTCAGATTCTTCACATGTAGTAAACGCACAAAGGAATCAAAATGAGACCTGTCACCCCATCTGTACATTACAAACACACAATAGATTATGACACGGGAAGGGGCGGCCGGGAGGGTGCTCGACATGGACCGGACTGGAAGACGGATAGCAAGAAAATGGTAGCAAAACAATGCAGCATAACATGAGGGTAGGGGAAGGAGAAAAAAAGAGAACAACCCCCAGACCATGCTCCTGTAAGGGCATAATATGGGACCTGTACACACACAAAAAAATAAAACACCTCCCTGTCATCGGCATAGTCAAAACAAAATGCTGTGTTCCACCTTGTGATTTCATGAAGTGGTAGTTTTTACATTTTCTTCAGTAGAGAGTATAGAGTTTAAGATTATAGCATAGATGACAAAATAGCATAATATGGGCCCTTTAATATATAGTAACAATAGTGAAATGGTTTTGGTAGTTGCCATGGTTATAGTAAAAACATTTATTTAGGGTTATAGGGATAGTTTACATATGCTTTCAAAGTTTTGTTGACTAGTGAGCTATAACTGTGCTTGAGTACTACTATTTTAAGTATTTCAACTTCTATCATTGTATATCCTCTCCCGAACTGTGTAGGTACACCGTATGCTACATTTATAGAAACGCAGCATTCTGAACTTTCACCAAAATGAATCTGGCCTTTTCTATTTTCCTCACTGTCAACCCCCACCTCCTTTCTCTCTCTTTTTCACTCAGAGGATGATGGTCACTTCCAAGCTGCTGTCTGTTATTCACACCGGCTCTCTGACTTGCACCTGCAGTGAAGTGTTATCTAACATGGTGCCACGTCCTGCATCTCCAAAACCTCTCCCACCGATGAAAGGTCTTCTGTGCTCTCATTCACAAACTGCTGAAGGGAGGCGGCGCTAAAATGAGCTTGCCACAGTGCGCTAAATTATGCGTGGGTGAGATTAAAGGTCCTATATTATGCAAAATTGACTCTTGTGAGCTTTAAGCCATGTTATAATGTTGTTACCTCATCAAAAACATACCTAGAGTTGTGTTTTGTTTCATTCACACATGCTTGACCCTTTATTATTAGTCCGTCTCCAAAGCTCAGAATGCTCAGTTCCACTTTGTGATGTCATGTAGTGGTAGTTTTCATGTTAACAGCTACCTTTTAGCTTTAGTTTAGTAGAAGTTGACAATTCCATAGCTAAAATTGTCCAAATGATTGTGGAGAAAGTGTATGGAGTTTAAAAATACTGTGGAGCACTTCCTGTATTACCACATGACATCACAAGGTGGAACAGAGTGTTTTCAGTTTGAGAGAGGAACGCCTAAATATGCAGGATTTGTGTGTTTAACATGCGTGAAACAAAAAAATAAAACACAATTCCAGGTATGTTTGTGATGAGGAAACATTATAACATCGATCAGAAAATAGAAAAGAAATATGGGCAGTTTAAATAAGTTTTCCTTTTTTCTTAAATAAAAACAGATAAATTAATATAAGGGTCAATAACATGACGCTGTCCAATTGTAATTTCCTCAGTTAAAAGGGTTCAAATTTCATAATAATTCACCACATTTCTGTAGTACCTCTGACCTCCTTGGGACTAAATCATAATTTTTTCAGAAATCATTAGTTATTCTGTATGTTTTTTGTACTTAAAATGTTAAAATGTCATGTGTGACCATGCATTATGTGGTGTGACTAATAATAGCAGGAATTCTATGGCTGGAATTTTAATAACAGGCAAAGTAGACTTGGGTGAATGGTTCTTTAAGCATTTTTCATAATTTTATGCATTTTACAGGGTAGTAGTTTGTTCATTAAACACAAGCAGGTCATAGTCATATTGGACAGCAAAAGAAAATATCAATATGCATTCAAAATCTGTTTGTTTCTATACACTTCATTACTCAGAACTTAGATTAATATCCCAACCATGTTTTAGAAAATAAAACAATTTAATGTTATTCTCGGTCGCACCACATGACATTTTACACTAAGAATGCTTAATATAAATGTTAAACATAGATTTATGTAGACCTGACACTGTAAATATTTGAAAAAGTTATAATAGAAATAATTTTTTTCATATTTTAGAATTTGCCTGTTTAAAATATACATCATTGACCCATATGTAAGAAAAATTACAGATTGTTTGTTGGAGCTTGGACCTTTGCTGAATTATAAAGCTCCACAGTCTCCACAAACAGCCAACTGAAAAACCGTATTTTCAAAGAATGTTCATAAAAAAATACTTTTTTTAAATTTATTTTTTTACATTTTTTGAAAAGATTTTTAAGTTTTAATAAAGCGAAGTATTTCTCACCTTTGTGCGATATGTGAATGGCCTTTAATCACAGCTTTTGATCAGCTCTGGAGTGCTTTTAGTATGCTACTAAAATAGTGTTCTAGTGGATTTTTTGTTTTATCTTGGACACAAAAGTATTCATCTGAACTTTTAGGAATCTCACCACCTCCGCATCTCATCCTTTTAAAAACATATCCATGCATTAATCTTACTCCGTTAACAAAGTAATATTTTGGCTGAACCTTTCTCTTCACCTAATTTTTCAGTGTGCACAAATTCTGTTTAAGTTCTTACCTCCTCAGGGTGCTCCAATTTCAACAAAAGCCAAGTGTACTAATGATAATGAAACCGGTATGTCAGGATGCAAATCTCAGCCAATTAAATTCAGCTACAAAGAAGGTATGATTGTGACCTACATTAGCACCAAAAGAAAAGACTGAGAAAGTGAAAAAATTTATATTTCTTCTTCTCCCTACAACAGCCAGCTCCTTTGTAGATCCTTGGGGCTCTTGAAGGGAAGTGGATTTATGTGGGCTGGGGTCATCACTGGAGCTGTGATTGCACCAGAGCTCTGACCTGAATAGAAAGATTTGACAGGCCCATTGTTGTCTGAAGATACTGTATGCTCGCTAACAGCTAACAGTGGTGCATGGATGTAAGCTTGTCCATACTGCGGTACATTCTCCATGAAGATAAATACGTTTGGAGATATACTTTGGAAGACTGTAGCCAAAAGAATAACATTTCCAAGTAAACACGCAGCGGGAAACCAAATGAGTCAGGTTTGTGGAAAAGCAAGCCTGCTTAGAGTTAGGACACTTGATTTTTCAGTCCAATAAAAACACATTCATCAATCCATCTTCTCCCGCTTAATGCAGCTGGGTCGTGGGGGCATCTTGCTGCCCAATCCTCATAGCACCTGACCCCCCATGAACACCTCTGAGAGTGGAGAGCCCACAGGAGGGTATATGAGGGTACAATAAAAACACAGACTACACTAATATAAAGAAATGGACTAAGGGAGTGTGACGTCACCCATAGCGTACAGCTCCAGTCAAATGAAGCTTACAAGGCTGGCGGTTATAGGGGGAATTTGGAGCTGAGTTTCCACGTGAGGAATAGGAATTTATTCATGAACAAAATGGCAAAATAAAAACCTCGGGATCTTGTGGAGCAGGTTAATACAAACATTTTATGCCCAAAATGACTAAGCAATTGGAGTCACTGGAGCCGGAAGCACCACCATGGTCTATTTGGAGTGTGGCAACTAGTGGCTTGACTGTGTCCATTTATATACAGTCTATGAATAGAAGAAAAATACATTATATTTTAGTTTATTTTTGGCTATGATGTTAGATTCTGTGCTTTAATTCCTAGTGATTTATAGTAAATTAATATACGCAAAAATAAAAGGTGAAACAGCCATTAAATAAAAAGAAACTAAAATATGCAACATAACTCCTGTTTATGACTTTGGAAATGTCATGTAATCAATCTGTCAAACTTTATTTGTATAGCACTTTTCATGCATTAATGTAGCACACAGTTCTTCACATTACACTGATTAAAAACAACAGCAACCCCACCCAAGGTTTCTTCCATATATGCAACAATTTAGACAGAAACATTAAAACATAAAGCTCCATGAGTGTTATAATAAAAAAAATAAATAAAAAAAAATAATAGAGAGCTAAAATTAGATCAGGAGTGAGTAAAAATAAAACTAGTAAAATTTTAAACAAATGTAATAATAATAAGGATTTAATTTAAATGAAATTAGTTTAGATTAATAGCTAAATTAAAAAGATATGTTTTGAGTTTACTTTTAAAAATCTGAACACTCGCGGCGGACCTTAGATCCTCAGGTTGACTGTTCCACACACGGGGGCCGTAAAAACCGAATGACGCCTCACCGTGAGTTGTAACACTGATGGCTAACTCCTATTTCAAGTCCATTATGTCAACGTGACCATTTCATTCCGACATAAAGAAGAACAGTGAGCTCAGTGCATCTCTGCTCGTACCACTGTAATGCCATATCCATGCATAACAAACGCCTCGCCACAATCTCCAATCCTGCAAATCACAGGACGGCTCCAACCATAAGCCCGGTGCTGGCAGAGGTAAATATGGATGATGGTTTAGTGGGCCATTGCTGACAAGAAGAAAAGTGTCTCCACGATTTACAATGCAGTTAGCTGAGTCACCAATTCATTTGAGCTATAACAAAGGAAATTAGCATATATAGTAGGAATTAATATAGTAAAATATGGCATTAAATGATTAAGTCTATACTATACGAATACTCAAAGGCGTAAACAGGACCATGAATGCTTGTATAGACTCGTATTTACTTGTTAAATCCATTTAAATGCATTTTTTCATTCATTTTGAGTGTTTGCTAATGTGTAAATTGTGTCACCATGGTAACTGCTGAACATTCCACCACAGAGAGGCACGTAGAACATGTATTAAATGATCTGCTCCGATCCTCAGTGCAGATATATTTTAAGCAGCTATAGAGGTGAACAGTCTAATGTCTGCATCTACCCAAACAGAAGTGATTCACATGCTAGTTGTTATCATTATTAGCAGTATTATTAAAACTTCACTTCTAGTCTCAGAGAGGTTTGAAAAACACTTATAAAATTCTGCCAAACGATGAGGATGCTCAGAATGCAAAACAAGTTAAACCATCCTGATTGTCCACAGTCTGAGAGTTGACTCGGTTATGACCTTAACTACTGTATATGAAACTGTCACCGTGAAACATAGTTTTAGTTAAAAACATCAAGTGAGCTAAAGGGAGTTGTCCATATGCTATGTTGAATCCCTGGACTTTTTCTGACTTCCCTCTGCCCTTGTCTTTGGCTCGCCCTCTCTTAAACTCTTGTCAGTCTGTACGCTAATGATCTGTGAGTGCCAGTTTAGGCTTTTGTTCAAAAAGCTTTTGAGCTCACTCAAAATGGCAGCACTGTTTTCACTCAAATGTCTCCATGCTTTTCACATGTCTGTGCAGAGATCCCATTCACTTAGTGTGTTGGTGATACTGTATGTGGCTTTAGCTATTAATTAAGGCCCTGACCTCCAATTTGAGAGTATTTCCCAATCCCAAATATCACTTTGCACTCAGATACCAATGTCGATGTTCTACCGATACTCGATATCAAGTGATATTAGTAAAAAGACTGAAAACATAAGGTAATAAAGGATAGAATAAGGTAAAAAAAAATCCAAATATGTTTTGTAACAGAACGGCTTTGTAAAAACTGTTTAATATAATGAGATGTTTTTGCCACTAAATCACACCTTTACACCAATTTATAGACCAAAATGGGATATAGACTGAACCAATATCTTTGAAGCTGCTCTCCAATCCACCAAAAATTAAACATATTAATCTTTGTTTTTTCCCGTAAGAAATGTATTAATTGCTCAAAATAGATCTTGAAAAACATGTGGACTCTCCTCTCCAATGATGAGACCTTTACCCCGTCTCCAGGGAGATACTACACTATGAAATCTTCTGGACCAGGGGTCAGCAACCTTTAATACTCAAAGAGCCATTTGGACTGTCTCCCACAGAAAAGAAAACACCCGGAGCCACATCGGCGGCTTTGATGCATATTTTGATCTTAAAAAATATGAAAAACATTTCAATTTGAATAGATTACCATTATCTACAAATTTAGAATGACATTAAAAAAGGAACAAACTAAAATAAAAAATTTTTAAAACTTTACTGTCATTAAATACTCGTTATTTATTTTCCAAAGTCACATGGACCCACAACAGAAGGATGAAAGAGCTACATGTGGCTCTGGAGCCACAGGTTATTGACCCTGTTTTAGACTAAGCAGGAGCATGCAGTGATAAGTGGGTGGTAGATCCTCTACCAGATTCACACCAAAATACACGCCTGTACCTCTGAAGTAACTTGAAATTCTTGCTCAGACAACAAGATCCAAAATGGTTTGTGTTTTCTTCTGACAAATCTTTTACACTGGGCATTGTGTGCAGTTTGCTGGGCAGCAGCAGCAGAAGAAGCAGAAGTCTAAATGTGCACAGCTCCACAGTGAGAGGAGGCCAGTTTGAATGACACATCCATCTCCTGTTATCTGTCTGTCTGAGGAGAGGCAGCCGTCACACGTCCCTCATGCATGAACGAAACACGCCTTATTAGTTAGACAGAGGAGTGCAGAGAGAAGGGGATATGGAGGGGAAGGGGGGGAAGAGAGAAATCGAGAAAGAAGAAAAGAGGGAGAGCAAAGAGGAAGGAAAGAAAGAGAATTTGTGTTTGATGAAGGATGCAGCAAATGCAGAAAGCCTGTCGCAAAGACAAAATGAGGGGACAAAATGCCAAGACGTGGAAAAACAAAAAACATTCCAGTTTAGATTTTTAAACAAAACAGAGGGTTGAGTAGCCAAAACAGCACTACAAAAAAGGATTTTCTAGCATAGTTAAACTGTCTTGAATTAAGCAGATTCATCTTAAAAGATCAATTTTAAGATTTTTTTTACTTAATAAGATGCAATTTTTTTTACTTGTTTCCAGATATTCCATCCTGATTTATTTTATCTAGATATTACAACTTATTCCAAGCACGTTTTATATTAAATCAAGCCAGGTTAAGCCTCTGTAACTTCCTTCTCAAACCAATAAGGTGAAAAATCTTGCCATAAATACTTGTGTTTTCTGCTTAGAACAAGATTCGTATTTCATCTTGTTTTCAGAAAACTTGGCAAGTGAAAATTTCTTACTGCACTGGCAGATAATTTCACTTAAAATAGGGCATTTTTACCTCAAAGTTGTTTTGTTTTTTTCTTATTTTTTGATAGGCCTTTTGTGCAGTGTGTACTCGAGTCCAGAGTATTGGGACTCAAAATTGGGTTTTTCAAGTAGACGTATGAAGCGAAGAAAGAAATGATCTGTGTTTTTATTGTATATTAGTGTTACTGGAAGAACAGAGTATTAACTAACACATAAAATCTGGTATTTTCAAAAGATAGAGATTCAAAAATTAGTAAGTGCATTTCCTTACATCCTCCCTACCCGATTATTTGGCTGAAAATAAACTTGACTGGCCTGTATAGCAATGCAATATATGGGTTTTAGCTCCTTGTTATATCTGATATTTTGAGGATTTTCATGATTCAAAAAATATAGTGTTTTGTTTTAAATTGTTAATTTCTGCGGCAACAGACCAGATTTTTCATAATTTTGCAACACATGGATCACTTGATATAAAAATATTGATTCCTAGGCTTTTTTTTTAGACACACAGTATATGTATCTGTTAACATTATTTATACTTCAAATTTTTCTAAACATTTTGCGATAGAAATATGCAAATTTTATTCAGACAACTTCACCCAATCCGAAGTTTGGCACAACTTCCTGGATCCGATTGTAAATGTTAGCGGGGCTTGTTATAATGCTAACTTTCCTCTGAGGCGGGTTATTATATTTGCTAAGAAAGGTCTACTTCTCCCATAGGAGTCAGACTCGGACATTAAAATGCTCCATCCTCCCCTGTTGTAAATGTCTGTTTGCTCTGTCGCTGAAGCCTTTTATGAAAGCAGGCAGTCCCCAACACGTTTAATACACACACACACACACATACACACAGCAGTGACAGAAAAGGTGAAGGGCGCTGGGTTCTGACGTATAGATCGCATTTTTGGCATACAGCTCGACTGAGAATATGATTTCGCGAGTTGTTGGACGTGATTAATAGCACCTCTCTTCCAAAATCTATGGCATCTATAATTTTGAAGTTAAGGCAGTATTTATGAGCTTGACGAAGGTTAAGAGTCAATAGAGCTCTACAGTGGACAGCCATTTCTGAAATAGCCATTGCATTTTTCACTTTAACCTTTTGAATAATAAATACATAGGAAAAAGATAACTGGGAGTTTAGATAAGTGTGGTATTGGTTAAAAATGTGACAAAAAAGACCAAAGAAAGAAAAAAACAAGTAAAACCATCTAAATATTAATACACTTTATAATATTTTCAAGTTTTCAAAGTGTTATGGCCTTTAGTTAACTTATAGAGCCAGTTAGCCTCTGCTGAGCACAGAGGTTGGTACTCCATTATAATAACTTTTTAAAGAAACTGTACTTTTCAGAGTACTTTTTAGAGACAGACTAATGTATATTTGCACTTTTTAATGTATTAGCTATCAGCCATAAATCTCCAACCAGAGACTTTTTTTTGGCTGATCTAATGCCTAAAGAATATGCATAAAACTGTATTTGAATACTTCAGTGTGAAACATTAACTGCACAACATGTGACACTATTCAGGTTTGAGGTTTGTTTACATTTTGGATTGACTGAGAGCACTGAGGCTGTTCAATTATAAAAATAATAAATCATAAATCAATCATAAATACAACTTGCCTAATAATTATGCTCACAGTGTATAAAGTTCTTGCACAGATTTATAGTAAAAAAGAGCTGTGAGTGACTTTGCAGTAAATTTAAATGACAGAACTTGGGGAAAATAATCAAAATCGGCCCCATAAATCCACCCAAAAAGAGAGTTTATTGGCCATGAAAAAGCCCACATCGGTCGATCTCGAGCACTTCTCTAGCAGCACTTTTTATAGAAATGCAATAAAACTTTTTATAAAAGTTTTTTGTTGGCCATCTGAAATTAGTTACTCTTACTCATTTCTTGGACTACTACTTGAGTAATAGTATTTTAAAGTTGCATTACTCTTACTTGAGTACAATTTTTGGCTATCTACTTCTGGCTTGATTGAAATTGAAGTCCAGAGCCAGCAATCTTTTACGGCAAATATCCAAATTAGGAAAAGAACATTTGTACAGACCTTAAAATAATCTGTTGTGTATGAACTTTTTTTTCCCCCTAAAATTGAATCAACAGAGAATTTCCTGTGCAGTCCAGTCTAATATAATCCTCCATGTCAGTTGGTGTGATGCATGAACACAGCAGTTCTTAGATCTTCTGAAATGTGTGCTTATGAACACATAGATCAATACATCTGACCTATTACCTGCAATGGCTTGTCATGGCTACTATTTCAGGTTTACAGCCTTTCACTGAGAGAGCCCTATTGATCGCTCGCCTTCAGGCACACTTCTGGTGAGAGGAGGAAGATGAGGAGGAGACAAGGAAGAAGGGAAAGTGAGAAGACGAGGAGTGTGTTTCTAGTCATTGGAGAAGTGGGAGCTTTGATTTGGAGCTCGCTATGTTCAGAGGAGCACTAATATCTGATGCACGGCTGCCCAAGGAACTTCTTTGACAGTAAAATACAAGTATTTACCGCGTCGTACCACTGGAGTTTTATGAAACAGCGTAAGCATTTACACTTGTGAGAGGAGACTATAAATTTGATGGAGCAGCGAGTGAATGAGAAATATGGGCTGAAGTTTACACTAAGTTGATGCACTGCAATTTGGCGGAGCTGGAAAAATACTTGCAAGTAGTATAAGTATATATACAACTTTAAAAGCCCACTGTGTAACTTTTTATGGCTAAAGCAGACGATAATAAAAGCATGTGGTTTTATTGGGTGTTTCTATTCCTCTGAAAAACATAGAAGAATAAGAAAAATAGAGAAATTGTTGTTACTTTTGGCTATCATATACCACAATGACTATTACGAATTCTGAATATATGAATTTAACTTGTTGCTAGTGTTTCTATACAATTAAATTACTGAAGCATGAAAAAAGGATCCCAAGTAAAAAGGGAGAATAGATTAAAATGTAAGGATGCACCATAGACGCTTGATTGTCTATAACTGGGGAAAAAAGAAAATAAATGTTTGCATGTTTCAGATTAAATAACATTCTGGTTTCTGTGTATTTGTTCTATGTACTTTTTGTTTTTAATTTAAAGGTATTTAGCCTATATGATTGAAGTTTGTATCTTTGTCATAGCACCAAATATCTGTGGCTGTTCTATCTTCTACCTTTATATCCAGAAACCACTCACACGTTCACACACATTCATACAGTACAGTGTACAGTTGTCAAAAGTATTAAAAATTAAGTACTAATCTATATTAAAAGTAGTTTCAAAACTAGATAATCATCTGAGTAGATAGTGATACTAAAAAAGTCACATTCACAGGACAGAAATAGCTTTCGAATGATCTTGAGCTGTGTCAGAAGTATAAAACCGAATAGACTAGTATATCCTCTCGGACCATTATGGAGCATATGTGGATGACTGAAGGATTGCACAGATATAAGGGCACATGGTAACACAAAAGAACATTATTATTTAATGTTGAACACCACATTTTATTGTCTAAATATGTAATTGGAATCAATATTGAGTATCGAGAGTATCAAGTCTGAAATTTCAGTGTCTTGATAACACTAGTACACAGCCAAGTGTACACAACGCAATGTTCTTGATTCAAAACAAAAGTTACTTCTACCTTGGACTTGCAATGTCTTTGAAAAACTTTGTGAACCTTTGACAGTTTGATACAAGTGTGGTATTCACACTAGCACTTGTATAAAAGCTAGCATTTCCACAAAGTATAGCATCACATCCTGGCTTCTTTTGCACACAGTTTGCTTTCTGCTGTATAAATAACTGGTTTGTCTCGCTGGGAAGTTTGAATGAAAAGCCCAGTGTATGTCAGCATGGTCACGGTCCGAGGGATGCCTACCTATCCACACAAATGCACAACACTTATGGCCTGTCAGGCTGGCCCCAAAAGAAACGTGTTCTGTTACAGACGGCCGACTCCCATGGATAAGCATTTCAAATCTGAAGAACAACAGAGGAGAGAATAGACATGCAGAGGCGGGAGATATGCCAAAAAATAATATTACAATTCTGAAGGAGCTAGATTATGGTTTCCATTTTATCAGAGTCTATGTGTGTATAAAGTATAATGCTGGTAGGTCTTTAGATTGTCATGCAGAGGGAACTAATGAGGCTAATCTGCTTCTTCTGAAAGGTCACACATGGTTGCAGTTGGTTAAATCCACTCGTCACTGTCTTAAGATGTTGCTGATGCTGACCAATAGGGGGAGTGGGTGGCGAATAGACACATGAATAAAAACGAAAATAAAGGATTAGATTTAAAAAAATGAAGCCTTCAATATGAATGCTATGTTAAAAGCAACATGTGTTCGTTGTGAATATTATCTGACCACAGAATGAGTCTAGTGATGGTTTATGGACTTAAAAACTATGCAGAAGTCCGGATTTTTATCTGATTCAGCAAAGATAACCTAAAGTGGCACTAAACACCATTTGTGTATGGTGTTTAAATTTTTGGCAATTTCAGTGTAAAATAAGAACATTTGTACACACACTGTTCTTTATTCTTTATATGAGACCCTTCTTCTCCACTCACTCTCTTCTGTACAGTAGGTAGGAACCAAATTAGCAGCTCTATCTGAAATATGATTGTAGGAGTTTATAGGTGTTTGGTCCCACTTTAATTAGTGGATTAAGGAAACAGACATCAATGAAGCAAAATACAACTCTAGACATGCTTTTGATGAGTGGACAAAACAATATAACATGGTTAAAAGCTCAATAAGCGCAATTTTGCATAATCTGTGTCCTTCAAGCATAGAGCTGCATATTGTAACTGGATGAGAACGCCCTCTGGTTTTTAGCACCATATCAACTCTGGGAAAATGTGGGTTGTAAAGGTGGAGATTACCGCGATGTGGCGCCTGCTCTTCTAATTGTGCTTCCTGGTATTGAATTTAGTTTAGCAGCAATGGGTCTGGCTGCTAAAACATGCAAAATAAAGCACTCAGCAATAGTGAGTGTTTATTGACCATACTGACTTCCACCTGGCTCCCATTGCCTGTGGGGATGAGTCTGAAAGTGCACACGCAAACGGAAAACCACCGGATCACGACGGTTACAAGAGATCATGAAGCTCAATGATGTTAACTAGTAAACGCAGGCAAGAGGAACTCCACGCCCGTTGGCTCAAGCAGCGTTCCCTTAATGTGAAAAAAAACACAGCCCATGTTGTCGTCAATCATTTTCATTTGAAGCAATATGAAGCGTTGCCAGTTCTGTGTCGAAATAAACATCACAAACGGCAGGCGCAAACAGGCTCAAAGACGATTCTTCAAAGGGTCTTTCAAGTCAAATGGCTGGATGAGGGAAATTAGACCGGGTGCTGCTGTGCGAGGGGAGAGGAGGGGGATTTTTGTCAATGCCATGTTTACAATGCTAGCTTGTTCATTTTGTCCCATTTTGCAAGACAATAGCAGCTAATAAAGCAGCAGGTCTAATTATGCTCAAGTTGTTTAAAAAAAAAAAAAAAAATGTGTGTAAAAGATTCGTAATCATGTAATGGTGCAAGAATTTTTCTTTAACTTTTCTGATAAAAGGTGTCTGCTTGGCTCCAGATGCTGCTTTGTCTGGAATCTTTCACAGTGTGGCATTAAGCATATCTGTTTCCATGGAGACAGCAGGCCAATGTACTTGTCAGATCAGCGGAAAGGCAACCGAGCTCACAGTACAAATGTGTTGCATTCAATTATGGACAAATTATGTGTCTAACCCTTGAAAGCGCTTTCCATCACTTCTTGTTTCCATGGAGATGTTGCTCTGCCTGGAATCTTTCACGGTATGGCATTAAACACAATATGTATTTCCGTGAGACAAGCAGCAAGTTACTGTTCAGATCTGTGGAGGGACAACCCCACTCATAATAAGAACACATATTTTCAATTAGATGTTTGACACAGTGGAACATTTCATGGAAAGCAATAACGTAACCATGGAAACAAACACCCACCAGAAAAGTTGCAGAGTTAAGAAAGAAGAACTGGGGGTTTTTAGGTCTTTTTTTCCATCTCTCATTGCTATTTAATCTTACAAAGACGTCAACAACAGCCTGACTAAAAATAGTGTATTTTGATTCTTTTAATTTCTTTGAGGATCAGGTTTATCCTTGTGAAGTTACGTCTTCTGAGAAAAAATATTCCAAGCCACAGAGACGGACTCCAAAACATTTTAATCAGGGGCTATAATTGATAGGGAGTAGTGCATGTGTGAATTAATGAAGCTAAAAGAGTCTTTGATGTGCGCATTTCTGTGACTTTGAGATTTGAGCTTGAAATAGATACAACTTCAGCTGAAAACGCTGAGTGTGTGACCGGCCGACCACTGTCCATAACATTTGATATCGGGGATGGGGACAGGTAGACTCAAAGCCCAGATATGACCGCAGTGTATATTCGTGGTTGGATTTAGCTTTGTTTTACAGGTAATTTCACTTCCATGTGGTTGCGCCCTGAACAAGATCACGCATGTCTGATTTCATGACTCCTCAGTATTGATTAAGGTTTAAATTTCTGAACGTTGTGCACTATATCAAGACATTTCCAGAAACCTATCCATACTTGTGTTATTCTGTTGGATTTTAATGGTGTTCAGGGGTATTTACCGTTGCATCCTCTCTCTCAGAAACTTCTCAAACCCACTTGAGTGATATTTGACTGTTTGATTGCCCAGTGCTTTTGTTTCTTTTCTTTTTTATGTTGTTTGTTTTGTTACATTTCAAAAATGTAAAGAAAACCTCTCAAATCCAATGTTATAATATCATATTTACATTCTTCTGTTCATTGATATTTATAGCTAAAGTTAAAATACTTGTACGCACTCTGTTTTAAAAATATTAAAAACTGTTTGCAGTGATCCAGTTTTCTAGCATTGTAATTATTCACCGTGATGAGATTATAGGTGTAATTGACAACTTTCACGGACCAGAGCGTCACGCCACAGCTAATGACAACTAGCATGCTAACAACACACAAGAGTTACTTCCTAATTTGTGGATGATCCAAATGTTTTAGAATCAAACTCAGACAGCAAATAGTGGTTTCATTTTGACCCCAAGAACTGCTAATAACAATATCAGTGGTGTTTATTTTATATCTTTAGATCTTCTAAGTTTTCTTGTTTCATCTCAAATACAGGTCTATGTAAGATTTCTTGGCAAATCCAGTGTGTTTCTGTTCAAAGAATTCAGTACGATATTTTTAATGGTTAATTCCCCCAAATCTACCACACCTTTCATCTTATATCCTCTGTGTCTCTGTTCTCTTGCTTCAAAAAAAGCTATAAAAACAGCTGGTAAAAAGCCATGTTACAAAATTGTGAAATAAATCCGAAGTGTAAATGTGCGGCGTTGCTTGGTCCATTTGATCTGTTTAATAAGGTTAAAAGAGCAAACTGCAGGATTAGACTTGGTGCAGCTAAAGACAGATGGTAATAGGACACGACCTCAATAAGTGCCCAAAGCCGAGGGTGTTCTGAGTGGAAGAGAGATCACTGGAGAGGAGTCCGTGGGATCAGAAGGACAGCAGCTAATTGACAAAAAGCATATAACATAGTAACCAGGCTGTGCTACACTTTACCTGCAACTGGAGTGGACATTATAGCACCTTATGGAAGCTATAGGTCAATATGATGAGTAAAAATTATACTGAGACATAAGAACCTGTAAGTAAAAAGTGCCATTTCTCATAATGCCTTATCTGACACTTTTATTCACATGGAGAAAAGAGACAGAATATTAACAAACTGAATTATCCTGAGAGATTTTTTTATGTAGTGATGGGTGATACTAGGGGTTTTTGTTTTGGGTCAACACTGAGTAATACTATGGAAAGTATTGTGCTCCGATACGAGTTTCTTATTAATATATCTTTGCTCCGTGCTATCTTGAACGGAACTAAAAATGATCTAAAAACATATTAATAAGGTCGAAAACTGACAAAAAACAACAAAAAATTAAGAAACTACACTTTTCAATCAGTATTTTTGCATTAAAAAACAATGCTTTTCAATGCGTTAAATTTTTTGCCTGGTTTCTGCCCCCTGAATCACATGCGCCAGTTGAAGTTGGCTGTTTTGGTGCATGTGTATTTATTGTTGGGATGCTGGATGAAGTTTTTACATGGTTTTAGACATGGTTCACCCTTAGGCCCATTGCATTTTGGCTTATTTCAGAGTCTTGGCAACAGGGTTTGCATTTTGGGAGAATCACATTGGCTTCAGAATTGCACTAAAAACTACCTCTGCTCCTCTCTTGGTTCACGTTATGTTTAATGTTAGTCTAAAGGGATTTGAAAATGACCTTCGCGATCCTCTTACAATACTCATCCTCCAACATTACTAAGCATGCCGAACACATCCATGCCCTGTCACACCATACCGAGAATTTAACTCTTTTCCAGCCAGCAGCTTTTTACCATATCTCCTGTTTAAGCTGCAAAACGAACTCTTTATTCTCAAATAGATAAATCTTTCATTGGGTGATTGACCCCTTTGTCAAACCTAGAATCTGAAGGGATCCTGACCCGTCAAAACTGATCTGTCTCAAATGTCAACAGAGGAATGAAGGTTCCCCAGCTTGAACTTCCTGTGATAACTGAAGTTGGCAAGAAACTGGCCCCAGAGATGGAGTTAAACAGTCTTTAGTAGCGAAAGTTCATTTATCAGGACTGCGTTAGGCTGCCCTCTGCTAAAGGAAGAGCTACATGGCATTCTCAATGAATGGTCTTTCCAGCCTGCCTCCATTGCATTCAGATTGTGTTCGTTTATTTTTTTGTCTCCTTTTTCTGTTATGATACTAAAATTTCAAGCTCAATTTTGATACCGAGGAATTCACTCAATACTCAAGACTAAATGCCACAATTAACAGAAAAAAAATCTCCTTTTGTAGTGATAGTATTTTCGTTATCTTACTTTCTTTCTAATAGTACTTTCTTCCTATTTATATTTGTATATCTGATGAAGCTCTAAATCATACTAAAAGCTTGGATACCAGGTCAAATATGTATCTGCTTTCGATATTAGTTTTCTGTATTTATTACAGTTTGATTTTCAGTACTTTTGACAACCCTACTGCTTTTTGATTCTTCCCATCTCCAGTTATAAATCATGGCCGACTAGCTCTAACTATTATGGGCCATTGGGGTATGTCTTGGATGGTGTCCTATTTGTCATCAGAAATAGGGAAAAACAGTTAACTTTTTCCATTGGGGACGTTTTCTCATGGTTAATTTACAAAAAAAAAGTTGTTTAAAACTAAGAAAATACAAAATTGATTTAAACAGCACGTTTTCTGGAGCCTGAGGGACTTGTCCAACAGGAAAAATCATCTAATCTCTTGTAGTTCCAACTCAGTCAGTTTAAAGAGATCAAAAAGATCAGCTTAAAGTCTAACAAAGCCTCAAACAGAGCAGTGCCTACAGTTAGCATCACCCCTAGAGAATGTTGATGACGTTAGCTTCAAAGTATCAATATTTTGGTGCACCGACAATGACAGTGATTAATGCTCAGTTAAGATCCTCACATTTACCCAACACACGAGGTGGAACAGGTCGTACTTTTAGCCTCGCCGCAGATACTTATAGCCGCCCCTGTAGACCAACCCCACTTTCCAGCTCACCGTTATATATGAAGTTTCATACAGACTTGAAATATAGACTCATTCACCCCTGAAACCTGCTGCACTTTGTCAACTGTCAAATTACCGCATGGAGCAGAAGCAAACAGATTCCACCTTCTCCACACAGGACCTTGAATGATCTTTTATGATATCCTCCATTTTTTTAACCACATGAAGAATGAGAAATGTCAGCGGCGGAGTGGTAAATTAATTTGTGATATTTCGCCGAGATCTATATCGGGAGTTATTTGGGAGACCATCTGTGAAAGTGCTTGCCGGATAACTCTTGGGGAGAGAGAGAGACGCAATAAATAAAGACTGAAGGCTTTTATACCTGCTAGCGGCACCCACCCCTGCGGCGCAATGTTTTTAGCGAGTACTCAAATGCTCATTAAAAACACTCACTTTTTCTCACAGTTGTTGGAATATATCTTCATTTGTTAGCCCATTATAATGCGCATGTAATTGGGGCCCCGCAATAATAAGGATGAGGGCGAGTGAGATGAAAGACAGTAGAATCTTTGAGGTCCCTGTTGCGGTTTTTTCCAAGGTTGCGCTGATCCTTCCCCACTAAACTCGGATTATAACAGGAGCGAGCAGTTCAGGGTGCTTTCAAGCACGAGGGCAAAATGGAGAGGTGGTAGGAAAGCAAATGCAATGCCTGTATTCATTAAAGGTGAACTATGTAACTTTGTGAAGGAGCGTCTGCCATCTCCTTGTCTCCATGGAGATGTTATTGACTGGATAGTTCCATATTATGACATTAAAGTTGTGGTAAGTCATCAGATCTCTGGAGTGGAGACACTGTTCACAGAAAGTGCTATAGCTACATTTATCACCTTCTATCTGAACAAAGCAATAACATGGAACAAGCCACGTCCCCACCAAAAAAGTTACATAGGTCACCTTTAAATCACTATCAAATAGAAAGCAAAAGAAAAAATCAATTCTGTCAACAACAAAAGTTTTTGAGTGAAGACATTTCTCAGCTCATCCAAGCTGCTTCTTCAATTCTGGTCCGATTGCTGAAATACACCTTGTTTACAGTTTTTGTTTGTTGGCTAGGTTTATCGAACTGCACTTGGGTGAGCTGTAAAAGGTCTTCACACAGAAGCTTTTGTCCAGTTGACAGAATTAAAATTTTCTTTTGCAATAGATCCTACCTGGGCGGCTGAGGGTTTACACAGACATCAAATAGAAATAACCATACTCTAGAATACAGTATTCTATGTAAATAAATGACTATCACTGCCTACAACTGCAACCTTGTATTGATATTAGAATGTAAAACACTTCCACGTATAACAACAGTTAAGTTCAAATGTGCTGCATAATGAGTTTGACTTTTCTTAGTACTTTATTCAATTCTAGACACCAACAGCATTGCTATAAAACCCAAGTCTATAAAACTGCACCAAAAGATCAAAAATGTTGTTTAGAGAATGTGGCCCTGCTCTAACCCAGAGCAGTGTTTATATTAATACAACTATTACTTTTACAAAAGCTCCTGTTACAGCCACCTGTATGTGCTAACCTATTTTAAGGTTCAAACCTCCATCTGTAAACACAGTTGAACTTTCAGCACACAACCTGATAATGAAAGAAGTACAAAATTTAGTCATAACATTCTGTGTTTTCACCTCTGAGTCAGAGCGCCAAGCACGGCCTGCCGCAGCTGATCCAAGCACTTTGTGTGAAATTACATTCATTATCACTCATTTGTAATGTTGGCCAGATAACATCGCAGTTCATTTGAAAGTGGAACTAAACACTCACTTGCCCACAGCCATTTTGAATATATTTTAGGACTATGCTGAAACTGCCTTGAATCCATAATAAAAGTTTCTCTTAGAGCACATAGTTGATATAATTCTCATGTGTTTTAACTACTACAATATTTTTGTACATCTTTTGAAAAAAATATTTAAATAAATGTTTGCTCTATTGTCTCGACCATCTGCTTCTCTGCAGCCAAAGTACATTCCAGTAAAGTTCGAAGCATACAAACTTTCTTATTCAACGGATATTATGAACAAATTATGAAACACGAAATGTTGAGCAAGAATGTCATTACAGTTCAAGCTTGAACAAAAATTAAAATTTCTGTTGGATTTAAGTTGTTCAGATTCCAGGACCTTCTAAAAACCCTTCATTCTGTTTCATATTAAGTAACTCAAATTTCTCAAATAAGTAATGTCTAATTTATTCCTAGATTAACATGACTAAGATCCATTATTCCATCCATTGCTAATGTCCGGCTGCTGACAGTATCAAATGAACTGGTCAGTGAACCACAATGAAAGCAATCAATTGGCCAAGATAAAGAAATTCATTTTTCTCTTGTGAGATCAGCGTGACATAATCCAGCCATAAAATTCACGGTCTATTTGAGTGCACATTGTTCCAGTTGTGCCCTGGTACTGAGGTGGAAGAGGAAGTGCAACCAACATCTCTATTCTGAAGTTATGAAATATTCAGCTTGAGTGGGAGACAAAGGCCATGCAAAAGCTGCTCCCTGCAGATATTGCTGTGAGCTGGAAAGTGTGACGGTACCTGGCAACCTTTGGAGCTTTTAAGTGACCCCCATTGGCTCTTTTAAAATGGGTCGAGCCAGGAGCGGGCCCCTGCAGATCACACAGTCTGTTATCAAGAATATCAAAATTCTACAGAGGTGAGTTAGTCCAAGTAAAGACATTTACTTGAGTGGCTTTTTTTGAACGCTCACTTCTAAGGAATTTCAATGCGCCATTGTTCTTGAATTTTTGATGACATAACATTTTTTATATGCTACCTGTAATTATTCAAGCTTAGCACAGGCAGAGCTATGGGCATATACTTACTTAAAGAGCCCATATTACACTATTTTCTCTCTGTTATAATATTGTTTCCTCATCACAAACATATCTGGAGTCGTGTTTTGTTTCATTCACACGTTTAACACACAGACCCTGCATATTTAGGCCGAGTTCTTCTCTCAAACAGGAAACACTCCATCTTGTAATCAACTGTGTTTTTAACTCCATATACTTTTACTAGAGTAATTTGAACAATTTGCAACTTGAAAACGAACATTACATGACATCACAAGGTGGAACAGAGTATTTTGAGCTTCGGCTAATAATGCAGGGTTACTCAAACGTGTGAATGAAACAAAACACAACTCCAGGTATGTTTTTGAGGTAACAAAAGTATAACATGACTTAGAGCAAACAAGAGTCAGCATAATATTGGACCTGAGTGAAGAAGATGCTTCCGAATTTACCCACCTCATCCAAACTGTCTTGTCTAAGGCCTTTTCCTGTTTCCAATAACGTTTTTGACTGGACAAAATGGTCTGTCCCTGCATTTGCTTCCTTATATGGTTCATATTCAGCAAAATATCTTTTAAAACGTATACACAAAATCATTTGGTTCAAGTTTTACAATACACTGTTTGGATTTAAAGGCATACTCCTGCAGTTAAATACCACTCCTTTAAATCATCAAAACACAATTTGGTTACCCAGGTATTTGTTTTGTCTGTCTAATCTAATCTCTGCTTTTAGAAAACACATTTGGATAAAAAAAATAAGAAAGGTAATTTGTGAATTGTTACGATGCTCTCCCCAAATGGATATGTCACACACAGACTCATCACACACGCAGTCAACAGTGTATAATATGAAAATGTCTGGTTCCTATCCATTCAGTATTGTCACTTCTTTCCACAATACCAGATCTGACAGGGAAATAAAACATCGCGCGTTGTGTCAGATATTCAGGCGGAGATGTCAGCTGCCTAAATGTCAAATACAAAGGAGTGTCTGTCATATGGAGCAGGTACAGTGGTGGATTTCTGTATGTGGTATATAGGGTGTAGCCTGTGATGGGAAGAATACTTTGAATACCGACTCCCTGCTTTAAAATGTATTTTGAAACTTATTCTGATACATGAGCCAATCAGAGTACTGTATTCTGAATAGTTAATATGTATGTAATATGTATATATGGATAAATATCGTACAAAGAGATTTGGATATTGTTACATCCCTAATGAAAATAAATGTTGTACCAAATGACTGGCCAAAGCATTTTATTATGTCAGTCTTGTTATTATGTATAATATCATAATTTTGTGAGCCTCTCCACCATATCGTGAGCTTTCCCACCATATCCCAATAAATATCGTACCGTGAGGTTCATACCGTGATGAAATCGTGTTATGAGACTTGGATATTGTAACACCCCTAGTAAAGATGCAACATAGGATTAAAAACAGCTTTGTATTTGCTTTACCATTTGTCATATATTTCCTGTCAGTAATTAGAGATGAAAAAATCACACATGCACATGCTATTTTTCTCACTAATTATGTGCAGTTTGATGCCAAAACTCTATGGTGAGGTACTGCCATGTATTTCTTTGATTTTACAAATGTAGCTGTGTTTTAAATACCACCAAATGAACAAGTAAAGATACTAAAATACTCAAAATGAGTATTCTGAATGCATATTTTCGGTACATGTATTCAATAACTTTCCAACGCTGGTGCTTGCAGTCCTGATGTAGCTGTACTTGGTCTAGAGGGAAAAGTAATATTTTGGTGATTTTTCTATTTCAAAGTATGTATTTTCACATGTGGTTTCACTTGTATTGGTATAATTTTTCAGCAACGCGGTGGCACTGTTATCTAAGCATTATTGAAATACATGAAAGTATTTTCCATTAAGATGTTTGGACACAGTTTGAAACGCCGGATATGACTGAAGTGGATTCTTTTGGTTCTCAATTTTAATAATTTGCTTGCCGCCACACACAAATTGTCCAATTGAAAATGAGAAAAGTGGAGTGCTTAAGATTGTTCGGCGCACCCTGAAAAATCCAATATGTCGCCTCAGCGGGAGCGAACAGCTCAGTGCCCAAAAGCAGCCATTGATTTGTCGTTTACAGTAAGTCAACAGTAATTGACCGAGGCGGAGTACATAGGATATGGTTCCATCTGCAGTCTGAGGCATGGATAAAAGAATTTGGATTAGTGGGATGTCTGTGTATTTAAGTAGGTCTTGGAGGAAGAAATATGAAACTAACTATATTAACTTTTAGTGGTTATTGACCTTACGTTCTCAAAGTTTTACCAGGTGGATACAGCAAGATCTTGATCTTGTCTTCACATTTGAATTTGAATGTTTATCACATAACATTTTATCATTTAGACTCAATTCAGGCGCAGTTATTTGGACACAATTCTGTCTGCACATAACAAAATATTCTCTTTCTAGGGGGTTTTGTTAACCTAATCCTAAAAATTCTACAAAGATGCTTTAACAAAATTGATTCTTGTGAGCTTTAAAACACCCGCCTAATTTGGTCTGTGCACAACGGTAACACATACCCAAGTGCCAAAGCTTATTAAAAGAAAATCTTAGACCCCACAGGCTTGTGTGATACATAATTTTAAAGCTTAGACCCTCTAGTTTCTGTAGATATGCATATGAAGACTGTGAGTGCAGGCTAACTTACAGTACAGACATTCAAAAATGTCTAAAAATTGAATTTTTTTGCCTTGGAAAAAAAAAATAAAAATAATAAAGGCTGTAACTTGGGCATACTTTATCCTAGACATTGGTGGCTCACTCACTGCTGAACTTGGTGGCAACAACTGTGTAAAATTTCAAACCTCTAGGCCTAAGGGTTTGGATGCTGTGACTCTTTTTGTAAAAATATGTCAATTCGGCACAAGTGTCCAAATATGTACCAGATGTTCCAAACTGTGATAAGATGTAATGTATAATAAATAAATCTTCTTCTGAACTTTAGGCATGTTTTCTTAAGATAAAAAAACTAAAACAAGCCAAAAAATGTCTCTCCATATGCCTCTGGTGCCCCCGACCAGTGTCTGTGCGTAAGAGCGAGTCAGAGGCTGTCCTCTAGGCCGTTGCGCGCTGATGTCCTCTCTCACTACCTCACCTCTGCCCCACATGGGGCCCACCGCCGAAATCATCTTTTCATAGGCTACTCAGATCTGTCAATCATTTCCTGAAAGAACCAATGACTGAAGAGCTTTTGCCGTGAACCTGTCCCTGGGTCATGTGCAATACGGCGCTAACTGGACGCGCTCCTTTTGTTCCTTGAGCTGTTGCGCGCCGCCGCGTAGCC
Organism: Odontamblyopus rebecca; assembly: GCA_030686955.1. Classification (NCBI taxonomy): domain Eukaryota; kingdom Metazoa; phylum Chordata; class Actinopteri; order Gobiiformes; family Gobiidae; genus Odontamblyopus; species Odontamblyopus rebecca. The sequence goes on along the minus strand of CM060672.1, from coordinate 14,120,472 downwards.
GCACCGAAGCCTGGATACACTTGTTTTGTAGCTAAGAGTGTGGGAAAAACAAACATACCCCACACCGCTAACAGGAGCTAAGCGTTTAGCTATGCTAAGGACGCAGAGCGAGAGAAATAGAGAGATGCGTCGCTCATCCATTCAGACAAACACAGACTTTCTGGATTATTTCTCCACATGGAATTATTTTATGAAAAAAATAACTGGATATTCTTTTCTGTGGATTGTTACGGACTAATTGAGCACAGCTATTCCTGGACTGGACCCGTTTCAGACCGATAGAACCGGCTCAAAGGTAAGAAATGCACAAATATGTTTTGAATATTTTTGGGAATTATAAGTTATGGCTCTTTGGGCTCGCTGTGTGGCATAAAATGAATGAAATGTTTGTTTTACTGAGGAATTAAGCTTTCAAACGATGTATAGCATGTCAATAGTGGAAAAATAAGTACAGTGAATATCTGGCTTGACTTTTTAATGTTGTGTAATTGCCCGCCGGCGGGCGGGTGGGTGGCAAGTGGTCGTCATGTTAGAATGTTCTGACCTCACCAAAAACATACCTGGAGTTGTGTTTTGTTTCATTCACACATCACTGAGTCCTCCTGCATTGACCTGTCCTACATCTCGCTAAATATGCTCTGTTCCACCTTATGATGTGGAACAGAGTGTTTTCTGTTTGAGAGAAGAACTAAATATGCAGGTTTGTGTGTTAAACGTGTGAATGAAACAAAACACAACTCCATATATGTTTGTGATGAGGAAACAACACTAAAACATAAATCAGAAAATAGTGTAATATAGAAATTGTAAAATGTATTGATTCTTGCATTAGTGTAGCGTCAATATTTGTTTTCTTTCTGAGAAATTACAAAATTGCAACATGTCAGTTTTTCATTTTACTTCAGAATCACTCATGCCTACACTGGAAAACATGACTTGAATACGATTGCTTCTAACTTGTCTATTTTGCTATGATACCTCATAACATCTGAGCCATATTACTGAAAATATTCCACATTTTTTTGGACTTTTTCCTGTTAGCTAATGTTCTTTCAGTATTCTCAAACTTAGACAATTACCAAATCCACAGATAACCATGCTAAGATGTCCTTGGTTGTTATAATGTCCATCTTTTGATCTTCTCTTGCGGTCCTTTTGGTGAAACAACATGAAGTGGCTTGTTAACCCATTTCCCCCACTGAGTTTCCCCATAGGCATAACATGGCACGCCTGATCATTAGAGAACAAGATGGCCGCCACGTTCCCTTCCGGACATTTTCACACAATTTCAGTAAGCCTGTCATCCTGTACTTCAATATACGCTAATGCTTCACTCTCATTTTCTGTTGAATTTTAAACCACTTCCTTGCTTACTATTATGAATGCGGGAGCTGGATTGTTTCTTTTGTCAGGCAGGCGATCAAAAGCAAATCGCAACAATAAAGGCTGCTCTTCTACGAGGAAGGCATCAACCAGAGACTAATTGAGCGCTGGAAGTGGCGTTCATTTTGTTATTACTCATACACAAGTAGAATGTATTCTGGGGACGTATTTCTGCTCTGGGTCTCATCAGCTCCTATTATGCAGGGAGATATGGAAACAGCAATTTCCTCATTCTACGCAAAACAGCAAGTCATTTAAGTTGAAGTTGGAGCTTGCTTACAGCCAGATGCACATCAGCATATTAGTGTTTGAAAAGTTTTGACAACTGTGATTGCACGAGTATTGTTCACTCTCATATAAAGTTGTAACAGCTTTACCAACTCTTTCACTTCAAGCATTTACTTCTGTGGCAATTTGTGATGCAGACTAACATTAGACAAATCGAAATACTGAATAAAATAATACATATAAATATTTTAAATGTCATTATATTTGCAGGTCCATCGACAGAAATTTGGGGTCCTTGTGCAAGAAGCCTCATATAGGCCCCCCTATAATATAAATAAATAGGAAGAGGGTCCAGGAAGTGCTCCGCTATGTTTTTTTAAAACTCCATAGACCTTCACTAGAATCACTTGGTTGATTTCAGCCCTGGAATCGCCCATCTCTACTGAACTAAAGGTAAAAGGTACTTTTAGCTGGAAAACTACCATTACATGAATCACAAAGAAAAACAGAGCATTTTGAGACTAATAATAAGAACATGTGTGAATGAAACAAAACACTTCTACGGGTATGTTTTTGATGAGGCAACAGCATTCTAACATGGCTTAAACCTACACAAGAATCCATTTTAATTTTAATACCATACTGTGGCAAATAGCAGATCTGCCCGTCAGAAAGTTGCTTAGTTCACCTTTAATATAGTTCTCATAACTCTCCAACAAATTGCCTTGCGTTGCTTCTCAAAATCTCAAATGCCTCAATACAGGCCATGATCTTTGTTATATATCCAATCTTTTCTTCTCTACCCGGCGAAGACAAAATCATAAAATACTGATGTTGGGAGGTGCTGGGGGTTGGCAAAACAAAACACCTTTAGCGCCGTACCTCGGGCCTGTCTGGGTTGCTGGTTCAGTCGTGTTTGAAGATGGCTTTTACTCCAAGATCATCCCACAGCTCTCTGCTGCTCGTCTCTGAGCCCAAGCCTGCTCCTAGATAAATGCCAGAAGCTGCAGGTCTGGTAACTGGGGACAGTCATGGTTGGATCTCTCACTCAGCGTCAGACAGAACCAATATCCCAGCATACAACGGGGATCAGGCCTGAAGAAGGCGGTGGGGTTGAGATGTGTTTTCAAAGCTGTCACCGGGCCTCTTGCGTCACGCCAAAGTAAATGGCTTTCCGTATTAAAGTGCAATTGTCTTGTGACTCATGGCTTTCAAACAGTGTAGCTCAAATTGTGGTAAAATTACTTGATCGGAAAAGTATCTGAATTCAGGCTAGACTTTGATGATTCATGAAGAAAATTACTTGAACACAATATCTCAGAACATAAGTCTCTAAAATAATATACAACATAATGGTGCATAATCCACAGCAGAATTCAGCATATTTCCTTCAACAGAAATGAGCAGGTCACATTACAGATCAGATCTGGGCGACCTCAGTCAATATCAATGTTTTATCCAAGCTTGGGTCTGACACAAGAAGAATCGTGGACTGTCAGATGTCAAATTATAATATTAAAGGTCCGACTGTATATTACAATGAATTGACTCTTGTGAGCTTTAAATCATGTTAGAATGTTGTGTGTATGTGGAGTTTAAAAACATACTGGAGCACTTCCTGTATTACCATATGACATCACAAGGTGGAACAGAGTGTTTTCTCATTCATGTAATGTAAGATATTGTTGGGAGCATGGTAAATGGTCATATTTTTATTTAGTGCTTTTTCACCTTCAAAGTGCTTTTAGATGAAGGAACCACACCTATTCACACACCAGTGTATGTAGATACTGGGGGCGAGGTAGGTCCAGGGTCTTACCCGAGGACACGACGACAACATTCACCGCACTGCCAACCTGTGGGTCAGTGGAAGTGACCGCTCAACCAATGATGTTTATGTCGAGAGCGGAATTTGAACCACCAACCTTCTGCTCAGTGGACAAAGACTCTACCACTCTACCGTTTTATCTTTACCAATTTCACAAAGACATTACACAAGCAATCCTGAATCTCTCATAATAGAAAATGTCCATATCATTTGTATGAGCCGCAGGGAACAGCAGTGATTACGTCTCTTTAACAGTCTCTCGGTGGTGCCTCTGGAACACTTGTGGATTTAATTGAATGATACATACATAGATTTGTGGTATTATTCCTGGGCATGGCCATTTGAGTGACCTATCAAGCAGCGCAAGACTCCAGGAATGCTAACCTGTAGGCCTTTACATGTGCAAGTGCGCTACAATTATTACATTATGCATGAACGTACACCAGGGACAGCACCGGGAGACCTGGTCAGAATAACAATGTGATGTGGGTGAGCGCGTTGTACAGAGAAGCAGAGGATTGTCATATCTAAAATACAGCTCAATCGATTTGACTCGGGGCTTTTGGGTGAGGAGAAAAACTGGAAATTGGTATGTAAGTGAAAGTTCTGTTTGGTATTAAGTATGTGGTTGAATGAGTGGTCAGATATTGAAAATGTAATACAGTTAATAATTGAGTTTTTTATATTTAGAGCACCGTAAATCTGTCAAGTACTGGTATACTTACTGCAAAAAGTGATATCCAAGTAAGTTCAAATTACTCAAACGAAGACAATTTAACTTGATTTGAGTAGATTTCACTTGACAAGTAAAGTTATCAGATTTTTTCATAATTGAAACAACATATGATTTAGTACAAAGAGGTTTTTTTTTCTTATGAGTGTAACTAGGTGTATTTTCTCATATCAAGTGCAAAAATACGTTTGTACTGTTGTGAAATGTACTCAACTCAATATAACATGTTCTTAATTCAAGTCATTTTAACTTGGCAAGATTATAGTTTTTGTAGTGTGAAAGTTGTTCAATCTCTTACATTTAGTACTTCTATTATTAATGTTACTGTGTAGAAAAAAGATTCAGACCATTGCTACTAGTTTACTGCAACTACTAGTACTACTACTGCTTTTGCCCTCCATGAATTTCATGCAAGATTAGAACCAGTATTATAGCAAAGTACAATTCAAAATATATATTCCATGCGTTAAATGCTAAAAAGTCCTCATAATGGCATCTATAAAAGGAAAATGTCCCATGACTGAAACCCATGAATTACTTATAACTATACCATTCTTAAACTAACAGAAGTTTAAATTAAACTTCCTCTCAGAATCAGGAATGATAATGTGATCAGGCCATGAAACTTTCAACCAGCTTAAAACTTTGAGCCACATATCATTTATACGACTAAAACATACTCTGATAAAATGATTGATAAGCAGAAGCAATGCTGTGTTTTTTATAGGTTAGCAGCTCGATGAAGAGTTTGTTGTGACAAATAGCTACAACTGACAGAGCATTTATATTGTGGAAGTGGAGGGATGTCATTTAAACTTTTCTACAAAGCTGTCATTAAACATGTTTGAGGAAAACGCATTACATTGTGCGTTAATAGCTTTTTGAGCCTCAAAGTCATTGTTTTGGTTCATCTATTTAAAAAAAGAATGTGAAATAAAGTACAGTATTAGGATTTTCTCATTTAAATCACACAACTTCAAAAACAAATGATTGATTTCCATTAGACTGGCTGTGTCCTCACTGCACAACGCAATATCTAGGCAAGTTAAATTAAGAACTTTTTAAAATTTATTTCAGGAGTATAATTATCCACCAGTGGAATAAGTGTGTTTGTCTTAATTCAAGCAACATTATATTTTAATAATAATAATGATAATAATTATTTCCTTATTTCCTTGCACTTGTAATGTGCTGAAGTCTTTATTCATTTACACCGTACTGGGCAGTGGTAAACTACACGCATCTGATGGATACTGAGGGAAGCAATACTGTCAATCTGCGCCATCGGTCGCTCCTACCACCACCAGTCATTCATGAACACACTTTCACCACTTTCTTACTAGGCAATGTGGTGAAGTGTCTTGTCTAAGGACACAGCGACAAACTTGGTACGAGCTGGAATTGATCCTCCCGACCTTCAGGTTCGGGACCTTCTAGTTACATCCTGACAGAATTTTCTTATTCAAGTAATCGTAACATGCTGTTAGTTTTTGCATGTGGTTGTATTCTCACATATCACCACTAGAGGTGCTCTACATTACTGCAGTCTAAGAGTGTGCCAGATTTGGCCTGACACAAGAAGTCCAGAGGCACAGGTGAGTCTGAACAAAGGCCAGGTGAGGAGAAGGGGGAACAAGTTTCACATCTGCCATCTAAAAAAAAAATAAAAAAAATAATAATCTTATATATAGTAGCTTTAAGGATCCCAGAAAACAGCCTCCATTAGCATACATTAGCCTGCAAAAAGACTGAATATGGAGCTGGATGGATGGCGTATAAACCCATTGTAAATTTTAGCTTGCTAACAATAGCAAAGGGACACGCAAGACAAGTCTAACTAGTGCTTTTCTATTTTAGGTCCAACAGCATGGGAAATGAGCTTTTCACTGTTACAAAGATGGCTGCTCCCTGTGTGCACTGACACTGTTAATGCCTGTAGGTGTGACGCGTTCCACAGGAGCCAGGGGGCATCATTAAAAAGTTGAAGAATTATCTACGGATCGCAAAGACCCGAAATTGTCTCCAGTTCATTTAGGAGTACTTCACAGCACGCCTGGTCATGTTCAACCTACTCTGCCGAGCGTCCAGAATAATCCACAGGGGATCTAAAAATGAACTTCAAAGAGGCAGGTGGGATCAGGAAGAAAAAAGATGTACTTAAAAAATATTGCAATCAGCGTGATTCAAGCAAGCATTTAAGAGTCGAAGTGTAGTCGGACGGATGGCGGTGAAGGAGTTCGCTCAGGCTGGTAGACCTCCCATGACTGCATTACACAGCACAATCATCTAAGGTCTTTTAATTTGAATTAGCAGCATAAAGGAACCCTACTTCATACTAGTGGTGATACATTTGAATTACTAACTCAAACAAATTAATTAAATCCTATGATGCTACGGTCTGGTAACTGAATGTTCACATTGAAAATATTCTTTATGAGATACAATGAAATGTTCTGTTTACATAATTCATTCTGGGACTGATTACAAATTAAATAATGCACTGATGCTTGATGTTTTTCTTTCATTATTAAAGCTTTTCTGGTTGTTGGTCTGCCACCTGTTTATCTCCATGGAAAGAGTTTTCATTTGCCAGCCATGTCCCACAGTACGGCATTAAGGCTGAATCCCTTTTCACCCCTTGGCCCTACCCCTACCCCTCGGTTTTGCGGGTTCACATGTAGGGGTAGGGGTGTCCCATGTACTGTTAGGGCAGAGGGGTAGGGGAAAGGGGTAGGATTATTTACCCCTCCAAATGAAGATTTTTCAGAGGCGCACTCCAAATGAAGAGGTATGAGCAATTTCTGCTGCCACAACCAAAGAGACCAACGAAGTTCACAAATGAAATGTATATTCTCCATTATTTATGGTTTAAAATTTGTGATAACTGATGTATTGTCTTAAGTTTGGTCATTTTCTTCATAAAATGCACACGAAAAAATCGCTAGTACTACGCTGAGAAGTGTCACGTTATTTGTGACTTGAGTGATCAGTTGATGCATGGAAATAAAGTTGTGAATGAATTGCAAGCGTCCGTGCTACAGAGTTGTTATTTCGATAATGTAACCCAAGTAATTGTAAGCGATATCACTGGTTTGACCCTTAGAGAAGCTCAGGTTGTGTTCTTCTGGATGCTCTGCGCTCTGACAGTTATCACAGTTTTCCCTGTGCTTACGTAAGTTTAAGTAAAAGCTGGCAGAGACTTCTGATGATGTATGTGATGGTTGAAGGGGTGTCCCAGTTCGTAGGGGTCGACTTTCAACCCTTACCCCTTGTTGCTCTGTTTCAAGGGGCAAGGGTTAGGGGAAAGGGTAGAAATTAGAAATGGGATTGGCCCTTAATGTATCCATCCTAGCACCTATTTCATTTCAGGAGTTTATATTGCTCAAATATGCCTTGTACTCTTGTGAACTTTTGTCCAATGTGAGCTGGGTTGTCTCTTCAGAGATTTGACCTGCTGCCTGGTCTTGGTTTAATGGACATGGATAATCAAATTGTTCATTTTGAAGTGAGTTTTTAGGCCTTTTGAGTTCTAATCTTTGGGATAAATGTAATGTGGATTTTATAGTGATTGCAATTTAGCTCGGGTTTGTGTCATCATACCCCATCCTTTTCAGTCAGCCTCATGTTAAACGAATATTTTAAGATGCAAAATTTAGTATTAGTTCAAAACAGTCAGATTATAGCATTTAGCAATAGTGCGCCAGCAGCTTTTTTATGTATCTCTTGGATATTGAGCACTGCTGCTTCAAACGTGGCAGATTTCTATAATACCGCTAAAAACATTCATAACATGGCTCTCTTTAAGCCCCCTCTTCCAAATGTGTTTTTATGTGTGGAAAATGTATCATCTGTCAAATGGTACAGACTGTAGATCAGAGCTGTTCGGTCAAGAAATCATTCTAGCTTTTGTGTGTGTGTGTGTGTGAGTGTGTGTGTAGATGGCCAGAACAGATGTGGTTCTCTTTTCTTCTCCCTGTGCCCTCTCCTTCACTCTGCCCTCACTGGCACTTCAAAGGGGGCGAGTGGCAGGCGTGGCTATTGGGCTGGAGACATTGCACTCGGGGGCAGATCTGCTTCAATGGTCCACTGATGTCCCACCGAGCCTGGACGACCACCAACTTTGTTCTTTCGGTTTCTCTTCTTGTTACCGTCTTGTTACCTCATTCGCTCCAGACGCACTCCTCCCTGCCCCACTGTTGAAGAGTTTGTTCAGCAGAAGCCTGTGGAGTTTTTGAGTGTTGTAATGGTCACTTGTTTGAACAGGGGCCAAAAGTGTGAAGACAAGGGGAAAATGTGTGGTAAAAAAAAGAATTACTTGATTAAAATACACCTCATGCAAGTTTGAAGTCTATTTTTATACACAGTTTTGCGTTTTGATTAAGGTAAATTATGTCGCTTACATTTTTGTCTCCATGGAGATGTAATTGCATTGTCTGGAATGTTCCACAGTTTGGTTTTAAAGTGATCTATCTTGCATTTATTCAGTGGAGCTCAACAGTGATGGCCTTCTCCAGTTCACCCAACACAATTTTCCATTTATTTTTCCTGTAGAGTTTTTGAAAAATCCAATATTAAGACTGCGGAGGCTAATCAGCTACAGTATGTTGTAACTAATATCCATAATGTGGTTGTTTTAAGCCCAAAAAGGCTGTTTAAAATGCATGATTTTGTGAAAGGTTTAATAATGTCACAGTTTATAAAGTTTCAGAAACAGATTTTAAATAAAAAAATGATAGGTCTTGTGGTCATTAGTTACGATTTAGCTGATTATCCCTGAGCAAACTTTGAACTTAATTGAAATTTTGTTCCATAACCACTATTGAGGTCCATTATAGATGTTTTGAATGCTAGAGATGAAGAAGAAAAAAAGGGGGAAAAAAAGACAATAACATCTTCAAGAAGGCAAGATGATGACAGATCTCCCTTCAGATAAGTAACACAGGGCAGCTTTTTGAATTACAATTTGTGTTGTAATTATTTTTCTAGTATTATATCTGAAAATGGAAGTATTTTCTTAAAATAAAATATATTTACAATTGTTAAAATAGCTACATTTTGTCAAATTTTAAATGTGCAGTAGATCCAGAGATAACTTGAACAATTCTAATGTAGTTCCACAGTGACCATTTTAGACCTCCATATATGCACCTTCATAACAATACAATACAATAAAAAGAAGACATACCACACAATTGGTACATGACAATGGAATGGACTGAACAGAAAAAAAGAAATCCAATTGTCTTTGTGAAGATTTATCCTGCAGCATTTCCTGAAATGAGTGTAAAAACAGTTTGTGCCTTTGCAGCAGATTCTGTTAGAAGGAGTTGTACTTTCTTGGCTTAAGTTGCGTGCTTATGTGGTGCATCGTGTTCTGTTCTCGGAGCTGAGGGAGTGTGGGTCACAGGGGGGCACTGATGGAGACACAATGTTTGTACAGGAGGAGGAGAGGGCAGGGGGCCAGTCCAGCACCTGGAGCCCATTCAGGTCGGCTCCTCCTGGACTATGGTATACAAATTTACAACGTATATGAAGCGCGCTGGTTGAAATGTAATACTACTATAATCGCTTGGTTTAAAATATTAATCCTCCATATACAGTATATTGTAGTATGTGCAAGGCAATTTGAAATTCTGTTGTTATTGTTAAGCCATATTCACTCCAGGACAGTAGATGGCAGTGTGCAGTTGTTTGGTACGAGTTATCAGACAGAAGAAGACAAAGCACATGTTTTGGACTCTGGGTTAAGACATTTGTAACAAGGCAATAGAAAAGTATATTTAGTCATTTTCAATTTAACTTTCAGTACCATGCAAGAAATACAATGTATAAGCAGAGGTGGGAAGGACTCACATTACATTTACTTGAGTAACTTTTTAAAGAAATGTACTTTTCAGAGTACTTTTCCAGAAGCATACTTTTCCTCCTACTTGAGTAACACTGTTATTGAAGTAACAGTACTCTGATTCAAGGTTTGGTTGTTGTGTTTCTTGCACTGCTCCTTCAGATATGATTTAGTTTGTCTAATTTTTGTGTCTATCCTTCTGTATCCAGATGTTGTGCATTATTTAAAGGGCTGTGACTACAAAAACGGAGTCCGTTTTTTTAATGCAAAAGCTAGAAAAACGGATTCTTACAGATTTCCGCGAAATTAGATGCGTTCATGGTGGAAAAGACAAATATGAACCCACATCCACAAGCTTTGCCTAAACCTAACCTGACACTGACCCCTTTACCTAAACCTAATCAAACCCTGACCCCCACCTAACCTTAACCCCTAACTGGACCCTAACCTTAACCTGACCCTGATCCCTATGCCTAAACCCTATAACCCTAATCCTACCCCTAACCTTGCTGTCCATACAGAAGAAAAATGATATCAAAATGGAAACATTCATGTAGTCACTCCATATTTAAAGTATTTCCATGTATTTAATGATGTTACATCCCAGTTACTCATTAAGTTACTCTTACTTGAGTACTTTTCCCAATTTTTGTTTACTTTTACTACTGTAGTTTCATGGACTACTACATTGTACTTAAAAGTAAAATAATTTTGCTCTTGCTTGTAAAATACTTGGCTACCCCACTGACCTCTGAGCATAACCATTATCTCCCCAGACAAAAAACGCACAATTTGCTAAAACTTAAATCACCTCACTCTAGTTGTAAATCTTGACCTTTTACAGGTTATGTTTAATAAATTCACATGACGAAATAGTAGACTCAATTATTCTTGCCATCAAACTTTTGTGTATGTGTGTGTTTGCATTTGAATGTGTGTGTGTGCATAAAACTTAGGCTAGCCACTTTATTTCCAGAACTCTATACTCCTGGGACTCGGTGGAGCTGTCCCAGTGGAACAAGCTGACAGCCTGAGTCCTCATTCGGAGCAGATTGCAATGAAAAGTTGTTCAAAAGTGCAGATCAGCGAAAAGCCCATTTTTAGGTTTTTGTTTTAGGCAGTAAAAAGTTACACTGCTCCAACACAGGGAGCAGTGATCGATGAGAAAACACTTAAATTAGGAAAGATACAGAAAAGGAAGGTTCTTAGGTCAGTGCTGGACGTAAGCTCATGGTACTTTTAGTCGTACATGTTGTGCTGAAGTAATGTTACTTCAGCACAACTAATTTTACTTTTACCCATTTTAATTTGGTCAGAATTTTAATGGAAATATGTGGAATAGCCTTTTAGCATCCGTGTTAAATTGGGCACTACTAGGAAACAGTACTAGTACTAGATTTTGTAAGGTTTGCAGTTCTTGTGGTATATTCTACAGAAAATGTGGTAGAAGTAGTAATGGTTAGCAGTAATAGTAGTAGTTGTTGTAGTAGCTGTAGTTGTAATTGTAGTAGTACTTGTAGCTATTGTAGTAGTAGTAACACTAGTAGTAGCTGCAGTAGTTGTTGTAATAGTTGCTGTAGCAGTTCTTGTAGTAGTGGTCGTAGTAGTAGCTGTAGTTGTAATAGTAGTAGTTGTTGTAGTAGTAGTTGCTGTAGTAGTTGTAGTAGTAGTTGCTGTAGTAGATGTTGTAGTATTTGCTGTTGTGGTAGTTGTACTAGATGTTGTAGTTGGGGTAGTGATTGTACTTGGAGTAGTAGTGGTAGTTGTTGTAGTAGTTGTAGCAGTAGTAGTACTAGTTGGAGTTGTTCTAGTAGTAGATGTAATAGTTGAAGTACTTTGATGCAGTACAAGCACCATTTGTAGTAATAGTGATAGTGAATAGCGTTAATCTTACAGTATAAAGAGTACTAGTATCCACAGGACATAATATATGATACCTGAGAGTAACATTACCATAGTTTAGCTGATTCTTTTCTTTCGATACAAATAATTAAGTTCAACTATTTCTGATCCCACGGTTGCTGTTGGCGTAATAGCCATTATTCATAATCATATTCCCCACAGTCTTTTTACATCGTCTGAGAAGGACAAAACTGTATCGAATTTTGCTGAGTGTAGTTCTTTCTCAGTCTCCGCTTCACATTAAATGAGTTCTATTTTCTCCCTGTGATAAAATATGTCAGAATAATGGAGTTGTTCTTGCTTTTGATTAATTAAATTTCCACACCTTCGTAATTAAACAGCTCAGAAGAATCCCCTCAGCGACACCATCTTAGTGATAATGAGAAGAAAATGTTAAACTATAGCTAAGTCTGAAGGAGATGTTAAAACTCGATGTCTTAATTTGCACTTAAAGCCTGTGTGAAAAAGCCCTGTAGGATTAACAAAGTAAATATACTAGCCAAAACAGTCTCCCAGTAATAAAAATACTAGAAAACACAGAGAAAGTTGTGAATTGAATTATTTATTGCAGGAAATTACAGGATTCATATTGCACTATTTTCTTATTCATGTTGTTTCTTCATCCAAAACATACCCAGAGTAGTGTTTAGTTTCATTCACACGTTTAACACAAACCTGCATATTTACGCTGAGGTTTTTCCTCACACAGAAAACAGGAAGTGCTCCACTGTTTTTTAAAACCTCAAACACCTTCGATAGAGTCATTTGTGTTCGTCTAAATAATAACTCCAGGTTTAGTTCAGGCTCATTTATTTCGTAGCCGCCACGTTCAAGCACAGTTCCACACACACTTCCTCCCCAGATATACATGCGTAAAACAAGTGCAAGAGGGCGCTCTAGGGCCCCCTAGCTGTGAGGCAGGTAAGGTGAACAAGAGATGCAAAAGCTAACAATCTCACTCTCTTTAAATAAGAAAAATACACTTTAGACCCCCAGCAAAAATAATCAGCTTAAAAATCAACATCAAGAGAACAGTAAGAATAACATGAATGTTTTTGATAGAACAACCCATTCATTTAACAGTCCAACGTCCCTCATTGAAAGCCCTCAGAAGCATAGCTGAGGATGCTCCTTTTGGTTAGGCAATCTGCAAGCTGCTCTTTGGTTTCTGACCACAATATCTGTTGAACCTTTTTAGCTTGGATCAGTTCTTTGATGGAACTGATTTCCAAAGCGCAGTCTTTTTCAGTAACAGACTTGGTAGACCTTAGTGCATCAACAAGAGAAAAGTTATCAGTAACACAGATTATTGGTACAGGGTGATCAGTACAACCAGCGTTGAGTTCAGAAAACAATGTTGAAAGAAAAATGGCATTGTCAATACCTTCAGACATTGCTAATGTTTCACCTGCAAGTGTGCTTCTGACAACTCTCTTGATTCTCTTTGACTGCCATGATAGAGGAGAAAATATCCATTGTCACCCATCAAAACAATAAGGTGCCCACCTTGAGTTCCACCATCTGACAGATTTGCAAAGATGCATCAGAGAAAGTAACAATCTTCAAGTTACTGTCATTGCCAAGGTGCTGAAAGTTCAGCTGAATTGATTTTGCCTTAAGTTTACACACGACCCTGTTTGCTTCATTAATAGTGTGTACAGTGGCCTGTTTGAGATTAGATGCTAGGTTACTGGCATCAAACATGACATCAGGTCTACTTTGTCTGGCAACCCACAGAAGTTGCCCTATCTTAGATCTGAGCTGATCTCTCTCTACCTCAGTGAGGGGTGAGCTGGATTCTGTTGCTCGTGAGGCGTGAGTGGTATAGACTGCAAATGCTGAATGTAAGTCTCTTGGTGTATTTGTACATTTTTCCCAAAGTAACTAAATCCACACCCACATAAGAAAAGCAATCCTGAGCTTCATGACCAACATTTAACTTAGATCTGAGGTTGGGTATAACAGTCCTTGAAAACATCTGTGTACCTCCCCAAATGAAATCGTCAACATGACAAGCTAATACACCAGTTACATTTTTGTCCTTATCTAACCAGTAGAAAACTGCAGGGTCAACTTTAGATATGACAGGCTCCTGTGTCAATCATTATGTTTTTCACTCTGTTATACCAATACAGTGAGGCATCAGCTAAACCATACACACATTTTCTCAGTTTCCAAAGTTTTCCTGTGCTATTGGCCTCAGGTGGAGGTCTAATAAAAATGTCTCTAGACAATTCCAGTCCCTGTAAGAAGGCAGATTTTATGTCCATTGAATGGAGTTGCCATTGTTTTTGACAACTCACTGCCACAAGGAGCCTCAGAGACTCAGAAGCACAGGTTGGAGAGTCCTTTTGTAGCTCAGATACTTGTAGTTCCTCAAATCCCCGTGCAACAAGCCTGGCTTTTGGTACTAATGCATTGTCTGTCTCTTTCAAAGTGCACACCCACCGAGTAGAGATGCACCTCTGTCCCCTGTCCTCAGTTTCTTCAAACACCTCATTTTGTATCCAGCTTTTTATTTCATTGTTCTTGGCTTCATCAAATGACTCATCCTTGGTGACAAAAACATCCTCATGTGTGTCAGGAACAGGAACCTTAACCTGAAGATCCTCCAACTGTGAAAGATCAACTGCCTCACTGTTACCTGCCTCCTCAGCAGGCTCAAGTAGCTCCAAGTTGTACCAGTTCCTATATTTTCCTTTGGCTTTGCCAGCCCGTCCCAATACTTTTGCTGTTTGAGAAGCACCACTCTCTGGGTTTCTGAATGTCACAACTTGACCTACCTTTACATTTATGTTTCCAACGTCCTGTCTCTCTGTCACTACATTTTCAGGAGCAGGCAGTGGATCATTGTGTCAGTGCTTTCTACATGTGTCTCATCTGCGTCTCGTTTATGTCATATGAGTGTTGTTCATCGCTGTTTTCTTTGTCACGAGCTTGAGTTCTTCATGTTCCTGAGTAACTTTTCTCAGTCTGAGCTGGTGAACTCTGACACAAGTGCCTCCGTGCCTAACAAACACAACTGCACCGTCCTGTCCAATGACCACCCCTGGCCCTTTCCACTCTGGACAGTCCACACGTTTGTAAAATACCTTGTCCCCCTGTTCATACCTCTCATTGTTGGGGCGCAGCTGTTTCTTTAGTGCTCTCCGGATCCGTTCTGAACACTCCGCCTCTGTGAAGGCCTTCCTCGCAGCGTGCAGAGCTGAAATGTGCTTAGCCACCCATTCACTTTTAGTGGTGCACTCCAGCGCGGGTGATTTATCGATCAACACATACGGCAGGTTCTGATTCTGCACAAACACAAGCTGATGTGGACTGTAACCGAGGACACTTTGCATACAGTACTTATCCATTAGAGCCCAGTCCATGGCAGTACTCAGTCACATCAGTGCTAGTTTTCACCTTCAGTATGATCTCAGTCAGGGTTTGATTGTGCCGCTCTAACAGTCCATTACTCCATGGGCTGTACGCAGGTGTGGTCTTCACTTCAATATTAAAGTTTTCAGCCATGTCTCTCACTTCTTCATTGTTAAACTCCCCACCATTGTCACTGAATAACTTTTGTGGTGGGCCGTGCACACTGATCCAATCATGAATAAAACGTTTGACTATTTCAGAAGACTTCTTGGTGGTTATGACGCCTCCTGCACTAAATCGAGTGAACTGGTCAATAATGTGATACCACACCCCTGGCTCAAGTTCATGCAGATCTACAGCTACAGTCTCATTATAAGTAGATGCCAGGGGCAGGCCAGCTGCAGGTTTGGGTTTTGTCTTACGGTACTTTTGACATGCTTCACACTGACCTATGACCTTATGCAATAGGCTGATGCATTCTGTGTCTTTGTTGCCAGAGCTACTCAAAAGTCTCTGCAGCTTATCAGAAGCATGCCCAAATTGTTTATGAAGTTTCTCTAAAACTTTTATTTTCTCACTTGTGCTCATTTTGTCTGTGTTTATAAGGACTTCTTCCTCTGTGGTTGCTAATATCTCATCATCCTTAGTAGAACATTTATTCTCACTGTCCACTATGTTCACACAGTAATGTCCTGAGCTAGTAAAGTCTAGTTTGACAGGTTGATTAAACATCATTGCACTGTCATTTTCCATATTCAGAACTGTCCCTGCTCTTTTCAACGACATCTTACTCAAAAGCAGCGGGATGTCAGCAGGTACCACTTCAGTTTCAATATTACAACGTGTATTGCCAATCTTGGCTGGTATCTTTACTTTTTGACAGAATACACCACTTTTCCATCTCCAAACTTGAAGGGCCTGTGACTTTGTACTTTAGTTTTTCTCACTGACTTGGCATTTTTTATTCCTGACGCACTAATGTAGTTGTTCAGCCACTCTTGTCCACATACTGTTCTAGTGCAAGCGGTATCTATTATAGCTGAGACAAAACTTTCCGTCATAAATATTTCTGCATCTGTTGGCGATTCTTTGGTGTACAAGGTAATGTTACACTCTTCCACTTCTATCTTATCAGTTATTTGGACACTCTCACTTTTATGTGGGCAATCTTTGGCCCAATAGAAACATTACTTTGGCACACTGCACATTTCGATCGCCGTCGAACTTGTCCAGCGGGTTCGTGCCGGGCTGTGGAGCTTTGGGTTTGGCGCTCTGTTGCCATGATTTGCCTTTGCCGCCGCTGCTCCGTCGCGAACACAGATTCTTGACTGGCGTTAATTCCCTCTGTAGCGACACTCGTTTTTCCGCAAATATTCTCTTCAATGCGGACTTCATAGAGGCGAATGTTAAATCCGTGCACGCTGTTAGGGAGCCAGCTGCCTGTCCGTCACATCCAGGCACGCTGTGTCCAGCAGTTTAAACGCCAAAACTGCATCGGGTAACTCCATTTTGTACTTTCTCATGCGCGAATACCGCTGTTCGAAATCAATAATATAATCCGCCATGGACACATTTCCATTTTTTACAACGCGGTCAAAGTCCGTGTATGCTTCATAGATCCGGTCTTTCTCTTCTTTTAGAAACATATCGTCAAGTTTAGCCAACAAAGTGGCCATTCCAGTGTCTTCATTTAAATCATCTACCGGTATTTCCATCGCCGTCTCTCGCTCTGCCTGATAGCGCCAAAGCCACAGCGAAACCTGTTTCTTCGCATCCAAATCAGTAACTCTGGTCCAAATGCCGACTTCATTTTCCAGCTTTAGTAGGGGTTTTCCCTCCTCAAATGGTGGCGGAACTCTGTAGTTACTAACCATTCTCTGCTACCAATGTTCGTCTAAATAATAACTCCAGGTTTAGTTCAGGCTCATTTATTTCGTAGCCGCCACGTTCAAGAACAGTTCCACACACACTTCCTCCCCAGATATACATGCGTAAAACAAGTGCAAGAGGGCGCTCTAGGGCCCCCTAGCTGTGAGGCAGGTAAGGTGAACAAGAGATGCAAAAGCTAACAATTTGGATCATTCTATTTTGGAATTGCCAATCTTTACTGAATAAAAGGTAGAAGACGAATAATAAAAGATTACTTATACATATGTGAATAAAATAAAACACAACTCCATTATTATTATTATTATTATTATTATTATTATTATTTTATTTTATTTTATTTTATTTTATTTTATTTTATTTTATTTTATTTTATTTTATTTTATTTTATTTTTTAATCCAATCTAATGCCATCCTCAGAAACATTGCTGGATCATGCTGAAACTATAAGAAATTCAGCTGAGCCACACGACACTATACTATACTGTACTTTACGGTCATCTTTTATCTCTTTTGAAATGATTTTCCAGTGTCCTATAAATTTTGAATGTGTTTCTAGAAAGAAATGGTACAGTTATTTATTTATAGCCTTCTATAGTGCTACTGTTTGAGGACAGGGAACAAAACATGTTTTCAGTCCGGCCTATCCTCTCCTTCTCCTACTCAAACACAGTGGTCTGTTTTGGACATCTGTTTCCTTAATGGTGATGGCTGCAGTGGAATTTCCTCCCATTTGGTGTGTACTTAATGCTCACCTGTCTGTCCGATTATCTCCAGACACTGTTCGTTTGAGGACAGGAGTTAGCTTGTTTGGTGGGCTACATGGCAGGCTGTTTAAAAACTACATTTTCTTAAACTGCACTTGACAGGCTCCATGTTGTTTTTTCATTATTATCATCATCTTGTTTGGTGATAGCATCTGTAGTAAATTTTTGTTATCATTTTACATCAGTCACGTGACAGTTTGCGAAGAAAAGTTTAATCTCTCTGTATGTGTCATCAATTCCTGTCAAAATCCATTCATACAGTACATTTCCTGACAGTTTAAACCTTTACTTAACAAATTATGTTGTCAAGTATTTTCATTTGTCAACTAATAACTATTGATACTTTGCAACAACGTCACGCTCTACATGTATCTCTATCGGCGGTATGTTCAGCAGTTACCATGGTGACAGAATTTAGAAAAAGAAAAGGTACCAAATGGCTTTAAACAACGCATTTTCAGGAGTCTGTGATGCAGACAAGCGCCCACGGTCCTCTTTAGGGGTTTGATTTGCAACAAATAAGGTGAGAGTGACTAATGGAAAAACTCTTCCAGCCAAGTCAGCCTTTTCTGGTCAGATTGTGTTAAAATAAAGCTCAATTTGAGTAACAGACCTTCAAACAGAGTAGTGCCTTCTGTTAGCTTCACACTTTCAGGGAATATTGAGGACATCTGCTGCAAAGTATTACGTAATTTGACAAGTTTTCGCCTTTATTTACATTAAGTTTGCTTGGTAATAGTTATGGAATTACCTTTATGCATGTCACATCTGCTGCCTATGCCCAAACAGGAATTTAAAGTATAAATACATTGACAATATTTAGTTTAATGTATAGTCTAACCTGTCATACGCCCTTTAAAGGAAAAAAAGAGGAAAAACTGTTTATTTTTAGTTTTACAAGCCATCGTGTCCCCTTTGTTCACCCCTTTATCCTGTAAGACCTTCACAAACCCTCACATCAGCAAGTATATGGTGTTAGTAGGAAAAGTAGCTCTAGCAATGAGATTCAGGGAGTAGAAAGTTGCATTGTAGGCTGTCTATCTAATCCAAGCGCTTCTGCATGCAAATCACGCCAAAGACCCGCAAGGCCTTCTTATTACTACTGACTAGAATACACTAGCAGCACCACCACTACTTACAGTTTGATGTATAATACAGCAGATGAGACGACTTACATAGCAAAGTGAAGATTGGTGAAACATAAAAATATTCTTTGTTTGGATCAGGCTAGTGTCATATACTAATCCTGGGAGGGGATTGTAGAGGGCCCCGTGCATAATACAGGTTTTCGTATTCGTAAGTAGCATGCTGATGGTTATATATGATCACAAATACAAAAGCTGTGTGATTTAAGTAGAGGAAGATGAGATGGAGGGATGGAGAAGAATGGGAGGATTGGGCCAAGCTACTAACTGGCCATTCAGCATTATAGCGAGAAACAATCACCCGTTCATCCCTATTACTTTAAGATACTTGGCGTGATCTTGATATGTATATAGTAATGGGATGCAGTGATCTTCTCTATCGGCTGTATTTTTATATTCATGTCTTTGCATGTTTCATTTGGTGCTGCATAATGTTTCCACGTTACTACAGATTCTAACTTGATTTCGGTACTAAGGAATAGACTTGCTACTCCACACTGATTCCACAATAATTAAAACAATCTTTATTTAGACAATAGAATGTAATTTTCAACATTAAATAGTACTTTCTTTTATATTACCATGCGATCTTATATCTGTGTATTCCTTTAGTTACCCAGGTGTATTCCATAGTGGTCCATGGGCACATACTAGTCTGTTTGGCCTTATACTCATTCTGATACAGCTCAAGCTCAAAAGCTATTCAGAAAAGGTTCATTGCTGTTGTGTTGATGTGTTTTTTAAAAATATCTATACTTCAAGTGAGTATCTAGTTTTGATACTGGTTTTACACTGCAAATTTCTCTGATCTGGCCAAGATTATTACATTTATATCAGGTTATTCATCTTGTTTTCAGACTTATTATGTACTTAGTAGTTCTGAGAGTGATTAATTTTAGTCTAGAGGTAGTTTATTTTAAGATAACTTGTAAGTAAGTAAAATTATCTGTCCATGCAGCGAGATAATTGCATTGCTTTTTAGTATTGATTAGAATCTGATTTTCAGTACTTTTGACAACCCCTAATACTGTCTTTGGACTTGACTGTCCATGTGATCACCATTCAATTAAATATTCTGATTTGGGGCCATAACAATCTGTATTCCTTCATTTGTTTATGTCTGTATTTTATGGTGAAACTTCATAAAGTATATAGTTATTCATTTAACCATTCAAATTAATTCACTATCCCTTCTTTGTTGTATAATTACAGCAGTGGATCCCAACCCAAATCCACACATCTTCACCACAGCCGCAGAAACATCAGCCACTTCAACCTTTCTTAAATCTTCTTTAAGCTGCACAGCCAAAGTAAGTACTGTATTTTATCTATTTTGGGCAATAAACTCTATCTTTACAAATACAGGCCAGGACCTGTGCTCTGTGTTTCTCTAGTTGTTTACCCCTGTATTGGTTTTTAACACTTTAACACACTGTATCTCTATTAACATGTGATTGGCTGAGCGGGGTCACATGGCAGGGCAGGGGAGTTGGAGCATAGCGAAACAGGGGTCAAACTGCGCACATCTTCTTGTCAGAAAAAACTTCCAGAGCAGACCCGACTGAGAGGGAATCTCTGGGGGGCTTAAACCGAGATATGAATCCGCGGTGAAAATGAGAGGCGACCTCTGACCCTGACGGTGCGCGAGCTGAGCACGTTTGGCTTTCCAATTCACCAGACCTGATTTAGCCAGCCCAGAGCAGCGAGGAGAGGCCCGATTGGTTTGGGACACAGTTTGTCCAATACAAATTCTTCTTTCCTGTAAGTTTTCCCATCTGGGGTCAGCGGGGCAACGATTTTAGCTGGGAGTGTGCAGTGATTGCATATTGGGTTTGCAGTGGCTGGTTTTTTCTATGCAGTGTATTCATCCATTTATACACAGTGGACCTAAACATTCATATCATTTGGGCAGTAGAGGGGGACTTAAATGATACGAAAAGCACTCAAATCGTATATAACGTTTCGCCTGCTTGTCTCTAGCGAAATGCAATCGATTTACCTACATTAAAGGGCCTAATATATATTCTGATCTATGTTATAATGTTGTTTATTCATCCCAAACATACCTGACATTTAACACACAGACCTCACTGTGTTTTTAAACTCCATACACCTTCACTAGAATCATTTGGATGATTTCAGCCCTGGAATTGCCCATCTTCACTGAACTAAAGGTAAAATCTGGCTATTAGCATGAAAACTACCACTACATGACATGACATTTTAAGCTTTGGAGATGTAGACAGATGTGTGAATGAAACAAAACACAACTCCAAGTATGTTTTTGAGGAAGTGACGACTTTATAACACGTCTTAAGGCCCACTAGAGGCAATATTGCTTAATATGAGACCTTAAGTGCTGTACTGTGGAACATTGTACTGTATCTCTATGGTGACAAGCAGGTTAAACCAATAAGCTTAGTTACAGGTCAGATCTGCATGCATTTTTGAGCAATAAAAACACAATTTCTAGCATTCTGCCATGACCTGTTTAATCTGGCAATAATCAAGTACATGTTATTTGGAGATGAATTTGCATTTAAATCTTTGAAAGTGGTTTATTGTCATTCACAAAGCTTAAAATGAGGTACCTGTAAATTCAGTGGCATAATATTCAAGGTGAAAAACACTTACACTTGAATATTTACTACAGAAAAGTATCAGGACACTTTAGCTCTAGTTTATTTCACGGCTGTCACTTCAGAACCACGGACAGCGAACGTGACTGCCATAGTGGTCCATGGGGTTATACTAGTCTGTGTGGTTTTATACTTGTTCTGATGCAGCTCAAGATCATTCTAAAGCTATTCAGTGTTGATGTGACTTTTTTAATAACGATTCTTGTTCAAATGAGGATCTAGTTTTGATTCTACTTTTAGTATTGATTAGTATCGGATTTTCGATACTTTTGACAACCCTATAGTACTACATTTTGGACTTGATTCTTCATGTCCTCACCATTTAGGTTATTCAGACTTGGGAACTTACCAATCTGTATTCATTAATTCATGTATTTGTGTCTTTATTTCATGGTGAAACTTTATAACATATATCGTTATATCTTTAGCCATTCAAATAAATTGGTTCTCTAGTTAATTTCATAACTCTCACTTCAGCACTATGGACAGTGACCACAATTGCCTGTGATCTGACACTTTTTCAGTGGATTCAGATGGCTGCACAGTCGGGCTTCATGTAGTTTGTAGTGTTTTTGATGCTCACCTGTTTGATGATGTTTCACCATATCCCAAGGTAAAAGTGCCCATTTTTCTTGCTTTAAACGAATACATGCACTCAGTTGGTAGTTTCCTGACTCACAGTATCTGCATGTAACACCTTTTTTCTTACAAGCATTTTTATTTTTCAGGCAGTTTTACATCCATTTTAGTGTGGCTGTTTATTTAAGTTGAGATATGGGTGAAAATGTGTTAAAATACAAATACAAATACAAATTGAAATTCAAATAGTTACTTGTACAATACAACTTATTTGTCTTTTGTTTTTAATTTTAGGTGAAAAAAGACACCAAATTTTAGAAGAGCAGTTCTGTGTAGTTGGTGGTAATCATTAATTCTTGCTAAACTATTTCAATGTACATCTATATATTTGTTAATAATAAATAAAAAAGCATATCCCAGAACCATAGAATATGGTTATTTTTGCAGCTGTTATAAATTGCAATTCAAGGTTCTTCAGTGTATAATGTGCATGACAAGATAAATGGACAAGTCCATATTCTACAGTAATAGCATAGCATTAAGGCGCAAATTAAGCAAATTATAAAACCGATTTATATTACATTTATTTTTCAATTACTTCAGTCTAGAACTGTAATCTACAACATTTGTTCATCTTTGCTGCATTGTCACATATAATAATTTACAAGAGGGGATTTCAGAACCTTGGACAGCGCACTTGTCTGTACTTGAGAATTGTTGGCATGGAAACCAGTTTTATTTCACCTTTACAAGAAATGAAATGGAAATCAACCTGGAAATTGAATAAATAATTTACATGGTTCTTGCATTCTCTTTGGTCAGTTTTAGCCTAGTTAAAGGTACAGTGTGTAACTTTATTGAGGTGGAACGTTGCATGTTTCATTGAGTAAATTTAAATCTTACTTCAGAACATTCTCCATGAAGATAAACACATTTTAATGCCATACTGTGGAAGACTGCAGTGAACACTATTAGATAATAGAATGTGATTTTCAGCATTAAATGATTGTATTTTCCTTTAAAGTACCGTGTGGTGTTATATCATGGGTTTATACTAGTCTATGTGGTCTTATACTTGGTTTGATACAATTCAAGCTCTTTTCAAAGCTGTTTAGGATTAATTTCTGTCCTGTGAATGTGACTTCTTTAGTATTGCTACCTGTTCTAATGAGTATCTAGTTTCATACTAGTTTTAGTATTGATTTCTAATAAATTTTCAATACTTTTGTTTTGACAACCTTTGAGGAGATGCGAGCCTGCTCGGAATAAAGACAGTTTGTATGTTAGTGCAATAAACACAACTTAAAAAAAACACACACACACATTTTATTTTAGTGTATTGTATTTTGGACTAAAAAAGTGGCTTTAATACCCCTCACATATTAAACAACATTTGAACAAAATAAAAAGCATCCACAGTTTTTTCTCAAATGGAACCACTTGAGTCTCTGCGTTTGCAAATGACCACTTGAGCGCAGCATTTTATTACACTTTTTGATTGCTGATTTTTACATACAATTGTCCTCTATTGTACAGGGTGATTTTATGCGAGGTTGGCAGTGAAAAGATGCAAGAGCACTATGAAAAATAAATGATGAAAAAAGCTAAAAAAAAGGTTTAAAATGAATATGCAGAGCTTGGTGTTAGCCTGTAATCACGCCTCAGAAACACACCCTCCTCTCTAGGTACCCCGTCTTGCATTTAGAAAGTGTGCAGATAATTGTACCCAAAATAAGGACTTGCGGATGTACAGAATAAATACATAATCTCATACAGCTGCAATTACACTAGCCTGAGAAAGTTTTCGTAACAATGCTTCTCCCCAAATGCTTATAATATACAGTACTTATAAAAGCTGTAATGGAGCACTCTGCCCAAGGAGGTAGGATGCCATTAGTGTCTTTCCAGCCAAGATGGAAATGTTCTGCAGACATCTGCCAAGTCTATGTAAGCGTTTTAGTTGCAATTGCTGCCACTTTGGATGTCAATCTATTTTCCCAATTAAAACAAACAAAACACAAACTTTTTTTAAAAATCATTAAAGGTGCAAAATTGCCTGTTGTGAGCTGTTGTGTTAACTCATCAAAAACATACCTGGAGTAAGATAAAAATGCTCTGTTATGTAGTGATAGTTTTCAGGTTAAGGCTGGGCTTACACTGTGCGAATTTTGGACCTTTTTGAGACGATTTTTCACTTGTGTGACTGTTTTTGGGATCGGGACGAGTTTTGGCTCAATCATGTGGTGTCATGCTCTGTGTAGTAAACATGGGGTAACGAGAACCGATTAATACCTTACGACCAGCTCCCAATCGGTTGCAAGAATATCAAACCTGTTTGAAATACCTCTCATGAGGGTTTCGCACTGTTGATGTTGTTCCACGAGCCGATTTGCCAGAATCTGCCAAACCGCGCATGCACAGACACTTGTTTGTGTTTTTCCAGCATTCTCCACACCTTCCGTGGTTTAGTATTTCCGGAACAAGAACTCTGGTCATGATGTGGCAAAGGCAGATCGCATAAGAGCATTGGTTCGTACAGTGTGAGAACATGAATCATGAACTTTTAAACCCTGAGATTGGTCGTACAATTTGAGCTGGGGCTGGGCTAAGTGACATGATCGAAAATAACATCTACCTCTTTTTTAGTTCAGTACAGATTGGCAATTCCAGGGCTGAAATCATCCAATTGATTCTACTAAATCTATATGGAGTTTAAAAACACAGTGGAACGCTTCCTGTATTACCACATGACATCACAAGGTGGAACAGAGTGTTTTGTGTCTGAGAGAAGATCTCGGCCTGAATAAGCAGGGTTTGTGTGTTAAACGTGTGAAAGAAACATAACTTCACATATATGTTTTTGATGAGGAAAAAACATTATAACATAGCTCAGAAAACAGTGTAATATGGGCACTTTAAATAAAACAATCAAACTCTTAGTTTCTTTAGTTTCTACATACAAACTTTTTTTTATTCATAGTCTCTGTGATATAATAATAATCTTAGTCAACCAGACAGACCAGACACAACAAATTAAACAATAAGCACAAATAAAAACAATAATAATCAACAAAAATTACAACCAAAGAATAAACCACACTGACAAAAAATAATAAAACAAAAGCAAAACAGGAGAAACAGGTAATCCGGACCAACTGAGACAAAACACACAGACAGGGAGCGACATTTCATACTTTACCCGCCTGTGTCTGTGTCTGTGGAATTGTATATAATGGGAGATTGAAAAAAGTGTGGGGAAAAATAATATAAAAGGTGCCCTAAGCAACTTTTCTGGTGGAGTTTCTGCCACCTGCCTAGTATATGTTACACAAAATGGCATTAAACATCTTGCATTTATTCAATTCCATGTGGTTCCATTGCTAAAAATATGTATATAGTTAGATGGATTTATGTCACACTGTTGAACATTCTAGGTAAAACAAAACAAAAAACCTCAATCGAAAATAGGAGGTTTTTGACCCTCCACCAGTTACATAGTGCAGCTTTAATATATTGAGGGAACTACATCCACGATAGAGCTGAATGTCAAATAAGACGGTTCCCTCAATAGGAGAAGACGTGTGTTATAATGTGTAATATAAAATCTCCTAAGGTTGTGCATCTGGGGTTGTCAGCTTGTTAGTTTTGTTTAGCTCATACACCAGCTTCCACCAGCCAGGATTTGCTTTGCTGATGCTTTTGTAACAACATATGACTGGTAGGAGGCAGGAACTATCTTTTGTGTGCGTATGTGTGTGTGTGGAGGGAGGGGGACTGATGTCTGTGTCGCGCCAGGAGGTGACTGGAGGTTGTGAGTTTGACAGGTCATTAGCATTTGGATGTGAGCTTTAATTAGAGCTGAGGAAATGCTTGGGAAGAGCTTCATGTGACAGCCTTAACGGAGTTTGAGCTGATGCCTGGAGATGATTGACAGAAGATGAAGAACAGCATGGCCACTGTCTATAGCATATCCACTTGTATGTTTTTTTATAGCATACGTTTAGCACCATGGGGGACAACCAGACAGCCGCGATACTAAGACTACTCATTTATTCATTCATTAAAGGACCCACAATGATCTGTGTTATACTGTTGTTTCCTCATCACAAACATATCTGGAGTTGTGTTTTGTTTCATTCACACATTTTTAACACACAAACCCTGCATATTTAGTACTTATGTCAAATAAAAACCCTCCATTCCACCTTCTTTGGATAATCAGCCCTGGAAGTAAAAGATAGAATAGGAGATGTAGATAATGTCATATTAAAGGGTACACAACACAACGCAAACACAAATCCAGGTATATTTTGATAAGATTACAGGATTTAAGCTCAGAAAAGGTCATTTTTCTACTACACAACCATTAAACCTTAAATAAAGCTTGAACAAAGACTTGTAAATTATGGAATTAGAGTTGGAGTATACATTAAGTTATTATTTGAAGCTAAATCATAGACATTATTCATTTAGTTTACAAAGATTAAAGATTATTCGAGGAAATATTGGCCATTTGGTAGCATTACAAACAAAAACTGAGAGCGCTTGTTTCTGAAATGTGATATTCAGTTCATATCCTGGGACCAGATAAGATAAGAAACAATGTTGACAGCTCTTAATACACAGTAAAGTGAAAATAGATTATGAGTATTAATGCAGGCCCATTAAACAAAATGGACTTTTTCGAGCTTTTAACCATATTGTAATTGTTTCCGCTCACCATTTACTCACCGATTGTTGGTTGACAGTTGTAATTTGGAGTGATTCACGCATGTTTGAGCAATATTTAATCACTTATTTTCAAGACATACTACGGATCAACCCGTTTTCATCGCCACCAGCATACGCCCACTGCTCTGTACTTACTTCATTCTCCAGTTTTAATTTCATAATCTGTGGCACAGCAGCATTTTGTAGTCGTTTTGGTACAAATGATAAAATGTCTTCTTGCTTGTGTGATGTGCGGCTTTCCAACATTTGGTGCTTTGTTGTGATTGAACACGGAAGTCGGCGCACTTGTTTCTTCTATCAAATCGTATTAGATGAATATTTCGATTTAAAATGTGGAAATTATACCATAATGATCCATGGGCGTGCATAGATTATAGCTAAATAGCAGACACAAGCACAATAGCTCTTCTTTTGCCTGGAAAAATGGATTAAGAAAGAATATGAAGACAAAAGTAAGTGCAAACTGAGATTACACATGTATTCCACTGGCAAGGTTAGGCAATTACAAATTATTGCACCTTTTATGCACAATGATTAGTTATAAGAAGCCCCCATTCAAATAAAGCACAGTGTAAATGGACAATAGAGATCCAATAAAATCCAATGGTGTCAAAGCTGGGGGCACAGGGAGCTCATAACGTCGGTAGTGACTTTAAAGGAGGGCTTGTGTTTTGTAATGAGAGATGTAATATAGGTGATGAAATGGAGACCCCACAGGCTGAATCCAGAACGAGCAGGAATAAAACGCAATGATTACAATGCCGGGGGCTTTACTCATCATGCAATATCCTCAAATACAGCAGAAATCGCACAGTTTACACTCGCTCTAGTCCAAATGCAGGTATGAGAGCTAAAACTATGACAACTGCTATGGGATTTGTGCAGACTTTTTGTGTGACAATCAAATAAAAATAAATAAATATATAAAATAATAATATTTATTTGCATATTTAATCTTTTTTTTTTCATCATACTTTCAAAACCTGTTACTATCTTGAGTCATAAATGATGATCATTTTTCAGTTGACCTACATACCAAGTACAAACTAACACAATAACATCTCATTTTGGATGCTGTAATGTATCCATGGGTTAGTACTGTTGCCATAGAAATTAACAATAAAAAGCTCAATATTCTGTCTTGTAAAGGTACAGTATGTAATGTTCTCAAGGTATAATGTTACCGGCATAATTCCATGGAAAGAGAAAGCTAAAACCATACAAAACATACTGAGAGATTAAGTTTAATGCCGTACTGAGCAAGATTACACTCAAATGAAGAACATCTCCATGGAAACAAACAAGTGGAGGCCAAATAAAGGTCAGGTTTGTGGAGATGCAATTTTATGTGTTTTTTTGTTTGTTTTGTGTTTTCGTTTTAATTTAGATGCAAAAAAGGAAGGGGAAGAAAAGGAGTATAGTCTAAAAAGTTACATATTGTGCTTTTAAGACATACTAAACTCCTCAAAATGGCATCCACAACATGATAAGGTATTTTGACGAAAGCCCTCGAGATGGAGAAGCATTAGGACTGATGTTTCTCTCTGTGTACCTGTCGTGTCGTCTCTAAATCCAGAGCATTTTCACATACACAATGGGATTCTTTCTTGTGAGTAGATTTGCGTTCACACATGGTGGCCCAGACTGAATTAGACATGGAGAATGAGATGTTTTGTTACTTGCTATTATGGTGGCATTATGCGGATTGCTGGATCTTCCCCACTGGGCGTAATGCTGGAGAAAGAGGGAGAGAGAGAAGGGAAAACCTGCCAAAACAGCTGCCCGGCTACATAACAGACTCCGCTGGAATATTTAGGACAGAGGAAGTAGCCCGGCACAGAGATGGAGGCAAATTGGACTAAATAAGTCTTGATGGGTTTTGGCTTTCAAACATCTCAGCCCCAAAGATATCACACAAGAAATATGAGCCAGATTGGGAGATAAACAAGTATGACAATTTGGGTCATTACAACTTTTTGCCTTTATTAATTCTTGGCCTTCGAGTAATTTGTCATGGAAATTAACAATTCAAATCTAAATACTAAACTAAACATAGTATATAAGTAATAAGTATAGCAGTTTTGGACAGTATGACTTTTGAGCACATTAATCTATGGTTTTCCAGCATTGTTGCTATAGAAATCAACAATTAAACACAAAACATTAGATATTTTCAGTGGTAAAAAGTCCTCAAAATGGTGTCAACAAGGCAAAATGTAATAAACAAGTATTTCAGTTTGGTCAGTATGACTTTTGTGCCTATTAATCAGAAGATTTGTTGGTCTAGAAGCCAAACTGTTTGTGCTCTTGCTCAAGATTCTGCACCATAAGATTTATATTACTTTTCCCCTTTATATATTTATTTTTATTAATTATTTTGTTACCCCATTTTTACTTCTGCATATGAAATACTTTTGTAAAATAGTATTAGTTTAGTATGTTCTTCTTTTTTGGCTTTTCCATCTAATTAAATGCACAAAGATGTTGGGAAAACTCTGATCTTTTTTTTTTTTTAAAGAGAAGACAAAAATTTCAGTTGTCCTTTTTTTTTAAATGTTACATGTTTATGCACAACATTAAGGCTTTTAAGTCTGAAAAACAGTGGCTTTTAAACTGCTATATTTGTTCTCTTAATATGAATTCCCGTTGAAGCAGACTGAGGTTTCGCTCCTTCTTACCTCATCTTATTCCCTTAAGCATTTGGAGCCAGATGAATTCAGCTTAGTCCGACTATTGATTTTTTTCTCATTTAGCTTTATTACATAATTAACTTTATGCACGATCAGCACTCTCATGTTTAGTTGAATCCCACTTTGGAATTTGAATTTGCTTAGAACAAGAGACAGTTTGTTTGTGGATGTTTGTGATTCGGGGCACGTCCGGATAGACGACAAGCAGAATGTTCAAACTCCACTGGTTCCGTTGCATTTTCTGTGACTTCAATGAGGTGTACAAATTAACAAGCACTTAAGCTCCGACGGTACGGCATAACTACAATAACATAACTACTGCAGAATTCGGTTCACTGTTTTATTACATGCAACAGAGTCAGTGTTAAGTACAAATTGGATCCTATATTGCCAATTATGTTCATTTGCCATTTATTGTTCCGGCTTTTACTGCGATGTTTCACTTGGTTATCTCGGACTCATTATGTTATTCTTGCACCTAATTTGCTTACAATAACAGTTGTTTAGGATGAAGGTTATAAGAGAGGATTTCTATGGAAAAATCTTCTTACCGTGAAAATAATTTGTCATAGATTGTAAACTAAATGCTGTTTTATGTCTAAATTTGCCTGTAAAACATCCATGTGTCTATTTCTTCTTTAATACCCATTTACTTAAAGGGGCCCTATGTAACATATGGGATTTAACCGTTTGTATTTATGAGTTGAGAGTTACATAAGGCCCCTTTAAGTAAATGGGTATTAAAGAAGAAATAGACACAGGGATGTTTTACAGGTAAATTTAGAACATGCATTCTTACTATGATCAGGGTCTTGATCAGGGTCTCGGTCTGGTGGTGTCACCTTCTTGTCTTCATGAAACTATATAATTATAATGCCATAATTATATAATTATAACGCCATACTGTGTAAATTTCATGCAAAGCTATACAATCTCCGTGAAAAGTTGCGTAGTGCATTTAAAGGTCCTATATCATGCAAAATTGTCTCTTGTTAGAATGTTATCTCATCAAAAACATACCTTAAGTTGTGCTTTTTCACTCTAATGTGTCTGAAGAAGACACATTAGTCGCAACGTCAGCCATTCATAATAAAGGCTTTTTAAACTACAACAAGCAGTGTGCCTTAGCAGTTTTTGAGAAGACTTCTGACAATTCACAACTGAAGCTACTACAGAAGTTAAGTCAAAACATATTTAAGAGACTAATTTCCTTGAGCTAAAGAGCACCTGTCTTGTTTGCAAAAAGTGAAGTAGCTCTCCTCATACCAATTTATTGGTTCCTTAGTGCCTGCACTTTTTTCACGTTTGAGTAACCCATTATTATTAGTCTGTCTACATACCCAAAACTCAAATTGCGCTGTTCCACCTTTAGATGTCATGCAGTGGTTGTTGAACAGCTCCTTTTCCCTTTAGCTCAGTAGAGATCGACAGTTCCAGATCTGAAATTATCCAAATGATTCTAGTGAAGCTGTATGGAGTTTAACAAAACAGCACTTCCTGTAATACTACATGACATCACAAGGTGGAACAGTGTTTTCTGAAGAAGAATTCAGCCTCAATGTGCGGGGTTTGCGTGTTAAACATGTGCGAATGAAACAGAACACAACTATGGGTACGTTTTTGATAAAGAAGCAATAGTGTAACAGATCAGAAAATAAGATAATATAGAGCCTTTATATAAAAAACAATCAATCATGTTAAAACATTTTAAAATTTTATCATATGTTGGAAAAAAAACTTGCACACGATACATGAGTAGATGCAAAATAAAGAGGATTTCATGGGTAAACTTTTAATACTGTGGCTTTTGTTACACACATGCAAAGAACTATGGTTTGGGCTGGTGCAAATCCTCCCTCTTTTCTTCCCCTGGCTTTGTAGAAATAGTGTTCTTGGTGGAAATTGGCACTCTGTCTCGGCGAGATTGGGTATGAGTTTGATTATTCCAGAGTTCTGCATTTATATGATCAACAGCTCCTCAGAAAAAGGCCAGACAGTATTTCTTTCGTGATTACAACCGTCATGGCTGCCGTGAATGATAATCACTATTCAAGGTGAAGGTGCTCTGTTTCAGACTGAGTAGGCACTTTTAAGTTCTAAGTAAGTAATCTGAGCTGGGAAGTTACTGCTCATAACTTTTTTGTCACTACATTTTGTGAGCATTTTTCATATAAAGTTCAATTACATTATTTTCTGCAGCTAAATGGCGTGCACATTTATACAGTGCTTTTCTACCTTCAAGGCACTCAAAGAAAAGAACTCACCTATTCACAGACGTTCAAATGCGCAGTACTCAGACACTGGGGGCGAGGCGGGTTTGTTGTCATGCCCAAGGACACAACAATATTCTTCTGTAGCAGCTCGGATTGCAACGCTAACCTGTGGGCGATCTAAACATTAAACGAAGGATATTAATGATTTATGACGGGGTTAGAACTTAGACTGGCGACCTTCAGATCAGTGGACAAGCACATCATATTTCTATGGCACTTTTTTTTTATCCGTTAGAGGCAGAGATGTAGAGATTGACTGATATCGATAGTTTTAAGGCCGATACTGATAGTTTCGAATCCAGAGCATCCGGTGGCCTAAAAGAGTCGATATGCAGGGCTGATTTATTTTATTTTCCTTAAATGGTGTCATTTAAATTTACCAAAAACTCACCCACAGGTCAGAGTCCTGCACGGGTTCGGAT
This sequence comes from Odontamblyopus rebecca, assembly GCA_030686955.1. Classification (NCBI taxonomy): domain Eukaryota; kingdom Metazoa; phylum Chordata; class Actinopteri; order Gobiiformes; family Gobiidae; genus Odontamblyopus; species Odontamblyopus rebecca. The sequence goes on along the minus strand of CM060672.1, from coordinate 14,088,060 downwards.
ACCCGCAGATACCCGACGGGTGAACTGCACATTTTAATGAAACAGGTGAAAAATGTGCTGTGTCGGATGCGGGTTCGGGTCGGGTCAGACACAGGAAAACGTGGGTCTAATCTGAGGTTTACAAAACACAAAACATCATGTGCTAACAAAAAACAGGGCTGTATTTACTGAAATACAAAAATGCCGTTGTTTTTACAAGATGATTAAATTTAAATTATGTTTTTGCTGCACGCACACATTCTCAAAAATCTCAGCCACTTTCATTTTCAAACCTTGCATGCGATGTCCTGCAGTTCAAAATGACTCTCGAGGAGCTGAAAAGAAAATTAGCGAGTGGAGAGTACAAAGTTGTGGCTCTTTTTTGGCTCTCGGATTGATTTTCATTCGGGTGCGGTTCAGGTGTATCAGTCTGTATTTTTAGCAGGTCGGATCGGGTGCGGAATTTTATTTCAATTCTATCGGATGGGTCGGATGCGGATTGAGGTATGATGGGTACGGGCGGGTGCGGTTTGTCAAAATCAGCCACAGATAATTTTTACTGCAAACCCTTAAGAGAGTTGTATAGTCACATTTTTGTAATTTCTTCATATTAAAGTCTTAAAATACAGCTCTGTGTATATTTTTTTAAGTCAAAAATATCTGCCTACCCTTACTCCACTGTTCACACAACAGATCTTAATATGCAGTAGATGTGGTCAGTAAAGCATCTTGCCAATACAGTAATTGAATCAACCACTGCTCAAAAAGTAAATCTATTCAACTACAACATATTAGATTCAGTTCCTACTACACTAAGTAAAGGTTTCTGGCATGTATCACTTTCTTCAAACACTTTTTCTATTGCTATCCGCTTGTGAGAAATGCTTTCTTCTAACAAAAGACACGTATGATATAGTTTTGTTATATTTTAGGACTCGGCTCTTTGGCACATCCATTTTTCACACCCACTTGAGCACCGGGGCTTATGGATTTATCAGTGAGGAAAACGGCGGGTGGGAGTAGGTAAAAAGAAGTCTGCGTTGCTCAAAGGCTCCTTGTATCCAGCAGGTTTTGTGTTGGGGCACCTCAGCTGTGAGCCGGGAGGGGGGAGGGAGGGATGTGGCTGTGATGTTGTTTAGACTGTAGATTTGCCTCAAGGGAAGTCAACATGCTGTACAATGCATAACTAATGAGCTTTAAGTGAGTGCGCCTCCGGGCTGACAGCGCAATCGCATATGCAGTGTTAAACAGCAAACATGACGCCGTGCACTTCTCATGCAGGACCACTTAGGGACAGTGTTGGAGTCACGCAGGCACAATACTAGTACACTATAAAAGTACTTGAGTTAAATAGCTCTAAGTGGTTTAAATGGTACCCAAGTTTGTCCATCTGCCAGTATGGGGGCAGAAGATGTTTACAAATGCAGTTAAAGATGCGCTGTGTCATTTTTCTGGTGGTGGACACATCTAATGCTTTTCTTCATGGAGATGTTATTGCTTTGTCTGGAATGTTTCACAATATGGTGTTCTAACTTCATGGAGAATGCCGCTTTTTGTAGGCATTTTTGAGCAATAAAACCACCTGTAATTGAATAAATGTACGGTTGAACTGTTTAATGTCATATTGTGGAACATTCTAAGCAGGACTCCCCCAACCAGAAAAGTTACACAGTGCACCTTTAAGCTTAGTTGTTAGTTTTTGTTAATAACAGAACAAATATGTCTGCCTGGGGGGGTGTTTTTATTTTATTTTTTAATTAAAAATGCTGACAGAATTTGCTGAATTGGCTACAGGCCAAATAACAGCTACATGGGCTGCGCTGTCTTATTTTATTTTTGTTTAAAGGAAATAAATGCCATTTTTTGTCTCTGCTATTATATCCGTTGATATCGGGAATTGGCAAAAACTTAAAGACATATCAGAACTCATAAAGTTGGATCAGTCCATCCCTAACTGAAACACATGCTTACTGTGAGCAGGGTCACCACACCACAGATCAGACTAGTAACTTAGCCTGCCGGCATCACCTGCTTGTCAGCTTGGAAATAGACAGGTTTATTGCTGTAATGTGGAAAATTCCAGGGAAAAAGTTCTCCATGGAGATGACAAGCATGTAATAGACTTTTTTTTTGAAAATTGTGGCAATTTTGTTGTGGATTTACGTAACTTGTATGTAACCACCAGACAAATAACTGCATGTGAACAACCTCCGAGAAAAAGGAAGTACAAATGGCAAGTGAAAATTACAATAATCTGAGAAGGTCTTGTCTATTTTGTGCCTTGGTGGTGAGAGTGCACTTGAGGCCAAATCAGCCGTATCCTGTGATGCTTTGCACTTTTTCCACCTCCATTACAGAAGCAAAGCAAAAAAAAAAAAAAACTAGGCCAGTGGTTGGACTATCATCCCCTCACCTCAACTACAAACAGGATTTTTCATTCTCTAGCATCTGTACCTGCGCATCAGTGTTAACGCTAATATTTTGGATCAGTTTAGACAGATTATGCATGTTTTTGGTGTATTGGAATGTGTGTAGCACCTGCTGGCAATCTCCCCGCTCGCCATTTATTTCTCATTAAATTTATGAACGCTTGAAGAAAATCTGTTTTCTCTTCTTCCTGTCTATAATTTCACTCAGAAGCAATAAAGGACTAAAATAAGTGCTTTCTTGGAAAATATATCATGTATTATTTCTTTATCATGTTTATTGAAATAATGCAACTCTATTTTCACCAATAATGCACAATTACACAGTATATAGTATGTGGATATAAGTACTGTGATGTCCACTTTACTGGTCATAGTACGTCCAAAGTTTATTTATTTATTTTTTTATATATATATTTTTTTTATTTACATTTTTTTTCATCACCAGTATTTCCAGTAACTTGCTTCTTTTGCCACTGGTGGATGATACTGCAATGCCTGTTTTGTAATGTTAGAATTTATGGATACGATACACTTTTTATTATATATGTATGTACATTTGTCCATACTTTTTGCTATTGATATTTTGCAGCTGATGTCATGAACATTTCCTGGGGGTGTGAAGCTAACTGAAAGCACTACTCTGTCTGAATCAAATTACACTTAATCTGAGTTTTGATATATTGATCACAGGCTCCTGAAAAAGTGGTGTTTTGTGTTTTTTTCTTGAATTTTCAGACTTAAAACTTGGCATCTCTGTTTGCTAATGTGTGCATTGTGTCTCCATCGTAATTACTGAACCTCCCAACAATAGAGATACATGTAAAACACCCCCAGCATGAAGTCACTGCAAAGTATCAGTATGCTGCAACTGCTACTTCCCAAATACTACTACAGCTTAACATACTCGCAATATATATTATTTCTACAGCTACATTTCAAACTTTCAAACTAAGAGCCATTAAAAATTCAAAACGTTTGGACACACTTTCCCATCCGATATTTTTTTTATGTTTACAACTTTATTCGACATTTTATACATACAGAAAACATTAAGTATATGGTGCAAGATATGCGGAATTAAGTAGCAAAGGGGAAAAAGTAAAGCATAGGAAATGGGTTACTGTAAAGGTCAGTGCAGTGTTATCAGACAGATTGAGGGAGGCATAAATTCAGAAACGTATAAATAAAAATAGGCCCAGGTAGTTAGCGGCGTAATGAGACAGCTGCGTCCAACAGAAATCAATGTGCTCCAGAGACAGTAATCCCCGCTGCTTATTTAATACTGCTTTAATTAGACGTCCATCAGTCAAGTGCGATAACTCCGGCTTTACATACCATAGATAGGTCTTAGTAAGATGTGAGATAAAAGCGTATATGTTTGGTTACTCAGAATGCCTTTGGGGCAAGAGTTCGGCCTATGTTAAACAGTGTGACATACGATCACATGTTTCTTGGTTTAATCATGGTCTGAGCTGAGAAGTTTAGTCCTGTCATAGATCTCTTTGCGTCCTGTTTTAGTCCTGTTTAGTCTTATTTCAGATTTAGTTCTAGGGTTATTCCTAGTTTATACCTAATTTTGATATGGTGTGTTTCTGTATTTAAGTAGAAATTACAATTTAAATGACTATAACTGCGAATTATACCGTGGGAACAACTAGAATGAATTACTTTAACTAGCTTGGCCAAAATTTAGGCCAAAATCAAAAAGTGACTTTAGAGTAGTGAAATTATCTGTCCATGCGGCAAAATCATTTTACTTGACAAGTTATCTTAAAATAAACTACCTCTACACTAGAATCAAACAGTCCCTGAACTAGTAACTAGTTCAAATCTTGGCCAGATGAGAGAAATTTGCAGTGTACAACTATTAGCGCTGCTTTGGGTTCTTTTTAAATATACTTCATTAACCAGTTAGGTTTGGAGAAACCCACTTTTAATATGCTGGAGTGTGCCCTCTTTTAGTACCACTACAACTACTACGATGACAACTAATACTTTGTTTTACTTTGCCCATAATAGTACCGCTAGGACTTTTTCCTTTTTCCTTTATTCTGCAACCACTAAAACTACTGCCTGTACCAAACTCAGGCGTGAACATAAGCTTGTGTCTAATCAGCCTAGTGCATTTGTGTTTATGAATACCAGCACTTCTGGAGCAACAGTAAGAGTGCGGCAGCTCTCAGTAGTCATTAACATTGATTTTTCCAGGAGGGGCTCCACTCTACCCTTTCTCTCCCCCTTCCTCTTCTCCTCCAATCACTGCTCTCCTGTGTACACATAATCATATTTCCACTCTCACGGTTTGGCTCCACCCTGGGTCTTCCTGTGGTGTGAAAGACGAGGGCATCCTGACACACAACACACACATGCGTTATATACTGTATATACTGATCCTCATTTTAACCATAGTCATCATTAACCTTAACCTAAACCCTAACCTTAAAGGGACAGTTTGGAATTTTGGACATAGGGCCTCATTTTCTAGTGAGCCAGAGTGCAGGAGATGTGTGGAGACCATTTTTGTTCTCCAAAATTCCATCCAGTCCTTGTATTTGCAGAGGTTGCTGGTGCTAGGCTAGTGCATGTCAATGGGCACAGTCGTCCTGCCACTAAAAACAGTCTTACCTACTCCACAGTGCACCCAAGGCAAAACAATTATAACGCCAGACTGTCGATGTGAATGTCTGTGTTGACAGAATAATGTTTGATATAAAACTAACTTTGCATCACATGAATTGTCGCATGTTGAGGAACTATTTTCTTATATCTCAGTCCGCTGCTACAGAGCTTTCTATCAGGAACTTGCTGCTGCTGCTCAGACAAAAATCCTTCAAATGCAACGGTTGGTTTTACTTCTAAAATTATTTTATCAACACAGACATTCACATCGACAGTCTGGCGTAATAATAAGTGGTTTTAGTGGCAGGACAACTATGGCCATTGACATGCACTAGCCTAGCACCAGCGACCGCTCCAAATACAAGGACTGGATGGAATATTTTTAAAAGTGTCTCCACATGTCTCCAACCTGTAGGAAATGAGGCCCTATGTCCAAAATTCCAAACTGTCCCTTTAATTTAACACATTTTATCAAATTTTACTTAAAGGTGCTATGTGAAATTTTCTGGTGGAGGGTCTCCTACCTACCTGTCTCCATGGAGATGTTATTGTTTTCCCTGGAATATTCCATGGTATGACATTAAACATTTAACATCTAACATTTATTCATTACGGGTGTTTTTATTTCTTAAAAGTACAATAATTCCTGAATTCCCTCATGACGGGTTTAATCTATACTGTGGAACATTCTAGACACAGCAATAATGTGTCCGTGGAGACAAGAAGGTGGCAGATCTTCTACTAGAAATGTTACGCAGAGCACCTTTAATCTTAACACATATCTGAACATCAGGATTTTCCTATGATAATTAGACTTAGATAATTAGAATTAGATAATTAGGCAGTTTAGATCTGTACGAACATGTTCTGAAATGTGATTCTTGGAAGGGGATATTTTAGTGTTTTTTTGTCTGTTCTTTTGAAATATTAATTTGGAGCCGAATCCAAATCGCAAATCAAACTGCATTCCAAATTTCCCCCCAAATCGTTCTGCCCTACAGACGATTTACTTCACGGGGGACTTGACTTTTGTCCCATAAGAGAGACAGGCCCCATAAAGCGAGTGTGTATACAGCTTCTAATCCCCGGCAAGTGACAAACACCCGCTCACACACTTCATCCCCTGACCGAAGAATTCCTGTGTCGATGAGAATCTCAGGTAAGTTACGATCCAGACTGGTGCAGTGTCCAATTAACTAACGGACCCAATGGCAGCCGGCTGCCACCTTCCTGCTATCTGTCACCCAAGTGCCGCGCTGCACTTAAAGCCCGCTGTGGTTTCCCCCTCTCCATCTGCTACAAGTACGACTTATGTCAAAAGGAAATGGGCAAAAACAAAATTAAGTCTGTTTTCCATGAATATATCAGACAGAAGCAGAATATTTTAGACAACCCCCACCTTAAATACTTTTTAGTATCAGTATCAGCAGTAGTAGTAACAATTGGTGGCAGAGGTAAAAGCAGAAAAATACAAAAGGTAACACGTTATTTTAGGCTTATTATTCTAATAAGCTTTTGGCGCATATAAGTAAAAACTACATTTCTTGTGCTTCTAGTCCTTAAGAACACCTTAAGAACACCAAAAGTTATTAGAATCATAATTCATATACAAAAATGGCCTAGTATCACACTAATAAGCAGTAATAAGAAGTATATTAATAGAAAAGTGTTTGTAAATGTCTAACCAATAGCACAATAAGCATATGGAGAATTAGACATTAATAAGGGCCGAATAAATACTAATTAATGATAAATTAACCTTTTACAACTGTGCTAATTAGCAGGTAGTTAGATGTTAATAAGCGTACCCTAAAATAAAGTGTACACATAGTTTTGTACTTTTATTTAAGCACATTCCACTCTACCATCTAATTCACAAAGAAAATGTACCCCGCATTTATAATATTCTAAAACATTCCACTTATACGAATAATTCATCTGCTTAAAATATATGTATTCTGTCCTTACATTCATAATGCATTTTTGTCCTTAATTTCTACACAGACGATCCTTTATATCAAATGAACAGGCATTAGACAACAGCCTTGAGCAGCCACTGTTTTGCATTCATTTGACTATAAGCTCTCCAACATGACACGCTACAGCATATGGTTATTTAATATTACATTGATTCATTGGCAGTGAATGAAACCACGGATTCAAGCGGGTTCAACCTCTTTAGAAGCAGATCATAAATAGATGATAGGCTTGTCACGATAACAGTTTTTGAAGCGCGATATATTGCTACAAGGAGATGTACTGAAATTTCTGTAACAATACTGCAAGATAATCCCAGTAAACCATTTTTAAATAGACAGTATCATCTCAAACCTTACTGTATTACAACAAAAAATAGCCCAAATCTGAAAACGTACACGTGATAAATCTCGAGCCCCCAAAAAATACATTGTCCCATCTTTGATATATTGAATGAAAAGTCAATATAGTAATTATGATGACAGGCCTAGAGGTGCATGTATATATATCTGTGTTGTATGGGAGGTTTTGGAGAGGATGAGGTAGTAACACAGACATTGTCATTGGCAGAATATCATTGATCGAGGAGAGCTGGCTGTGTAACTGAAGTGATACAGAGGAGAGCTGGGAAAATGCTTTTTCATTGTCTCACCGAGTGGCCAGAGACTATTTGTCTGCTGGACAACCCCACACAGCAGAAACCACTCATTACACAGTGGCTTTTAGAGACATAGTACTACAAATGTTGTCACGACACTAAAATTACAAACTCTATTTCGAGACTAAGAAATAGACTCAATACTCAATGCTGATTCTGATACAACAATGAAACTAAAAACACTCTTTCTGTAGACAGTAGAATATGATTGTCAACATTAAATAATAGTACTTTCTTTTATATTACCATGTGCTCTCATATCTGGTTAATCTCTCAGTCGTCCAGTTTCCATAGTGGTCCATGAATGTGACTTATTACTGATACTTGCTCAAATGATTATCTACATCCATTACTAGTTTTAGTATTGATTAGTGTCTTATTTTTGATACTTTTGACAACCCTAACTACCACTTTATTATATACATTATATATTGTTCACTTGATCTGGCAACATTTATAGAAAAAGGATAGAATTATGCTCTACACATTTTAAATCGCTTGAATGTTATTAACATCCGTGTTTTTTTTTTGTAGTTTCCAGATTGGAAGTTCATTTTCTGTTCCCAATGCATTTGGTTATATCTGAAATGAATATTATTTTTCATTGTGTCTATGGCTTGCAGTAAATTCAATCAGATTTACTATCTCTTTGGAATACTGATAAGTATGGTAAATGGAAAAACAACATTGCAGTCATTACATTTGACTTTCCTACACTATTCTAATCGCACCATTTACTTTGTGTGCATGACCTTAACTGACTAAAACTTTTGTCCTAAACAAACTAGCAGAACGACTAATCTGATGTGTATTTTGTTGTGTGTGTGTCTGTGTGTGTGTATGTATATATGTGTGTATATATATATACACACCCTGAATGGCTAACCCAAGGGCGTACGATCCTGATCCTGAAGGATCCCGCAAAGGGTACAGTCCCATACAACTATCGGCCAATAACCTGTCTCTCCACAACATGGAAGCTCATGTCAGGCGTCATCGCGGCTAAGATAAGCGGGCACATGGATAAATACATGAGTGCAGCACAGAAGGGCATCGGCAAAAACACCAGGGGAGCCAAACACCAACTCCTGGTTGACCAAACAGTCGCTTGTGACTGCAGAACCCGTCAGACCAACCTGTGCACTGCCTGGATTGATTACAAGAAAGCCTATGACTCAATGCCACACACATGGATCACATGGATCATGGAGTGTCTGGAGCTGTACAATATCAACAGGACTCTAAGGGCATTCATTGCAAACTCGATGTGGTTGTGGAAAACCACCCTTGAAGCCAATGGCAAGCCACTTGCACAAGTGATCATCAAATGTGGCATATACCAAGGAGATGCACTGTCCCCACTGCTGTTCTGCATAGGTCTGAACCCCCTCAGCCAAATAATCGACCGCACTGGCTATGTATACCGACTCAGAAACGGGGCCACCATCAGTCACCTCCTCTACATGGATGACATCAAGCTGTACGCTAAGAGCGAGCGAGACATCGACTCACTGATCCACACCACCAGGATCTACAGCACAGACATTGGAATGTCATTCGGGCTCGAGAAATGTAGTAGGATGGTGACAAAGAGAGGGAAGGTAGTCCACATAGAGGGGGTCTCACTCCCAGAGGGAACAATAACAGACATTGAGGACAGCTACAAGTACCTTGGTATCCCACAGGCAAATGGCAACCTTGATGAGGCAACAAGGAAAGCGGCGACAGCCAAATACCTGCAAAGAGTACGGCAGGTCCTAAGAAGCCAGCTCAATGACAAGAACAAGGTGCAGGCAATAAACAGCTACGCCCTGCCAGTGATCAGATACCCAGCAGGAATCATAAGTTGGCCAAAGGAGAAGATACAGACCACGGATGTTAAGACACGAAAGCTCCTGACCTGCATGGAGGGTTCCATCCCAAGTCCAGCACCCTGGGACTGTACATGAGCCGGAAGGAAGGAGGCCGAGGAGTAATGAGTGTGGGAACCACTGTCCAGGATGAAACATCCAAGCTCCACAAGTACATCAGTGACAAGGCCCAGACTGATGACGTGCTCAGAGAATGTCTCAGACAGTGGGGCGCAGAGGAAGAGGTGCTGGAGGAACCATCATGGCAGGACAAACCCCTACACGGGGCGTACCACTGGAACATAACTGAAGTGGCTGATATCAAGAAATCCTACCAATGGCTGGAGAGGGCTGGTCTGAAGGACAGCACGGAGGCACTCATCCTGGCTGCACAGGAGCAGGCCTTGAGCACCCGAGCAATAGAGGCCCAGATCTACCACACCAGACAAGACCCAAGGTGTAGGCTGTGCAAAGAAGTGCCTGAGACAGTCCAGCACATAACTGCAGGGTGTAAGATGCTGGCAGGGAAAGCGTACATGGAGCGACAAAACCAAGTAGCGGGCATAGTGTACAGAAACATCTGTGCAGAGCACGGGCTGGAAACCCCAGGATCAAGATGGGAAACGCCTCCAAAGGTTGTGGAGAATGAGCGGGCCAAGATCCTGTGGGACTTCCAAATACAGACTGACAGAATGGTGATGGCGAACCAACCAGACATCGTGGTTCTGGATAAGCGAGAGAACAAAGCTGTGGTGGTGGACATTGCAATACCGAGCGATGGCAATGTCAGGAAAAAGGAACACGAGAAACTAGAGAAATACCAGGAGCTCAAAGAAGAGCTGGAGAGAGCCTGGAAGGTGAAAGCATCGGTGGTGCCTGTGGTGATCGGAGCACTCGGGGCCGTGACCCCCAAACTGGATGAGTGGTTGCAGCAGATCTCAGGAAGGACAACAGACATCTCAGTCCAGAAAAGTGCAGTACTGGGAACAGCAAAGATACTGCGCAGAACTCTCAAGCTCCCAGGCCTCTGGTAGAGGACCTGATCTGATGAGGGTGAGAGAGACCAACCACCGTGGAAGGTGAGAAATGCGTTTATATATATATATATATATATATCCACTGTATGTATGTATGTATATATATATATATATATATATATATATATATATATATATATATATATATATATATATATATATATATATATATATATATCCACTCTATGTATGTATATATGCATGTAGATAGATAGATAAATATAGGTATAGATGTGTAGTCCTTTCTTCTCCCAGTTGTTTTTATTTAGATCTCAACAACTGTTCAGATTTTGTAAATGAATAATCTGCACAATCACAATGACAATACTGCACAATGCTCATTTGTTTATTTTGTTCTTTCACACATTGCCAACAAAAAATATGTAATGCAATTTTAGCAAAGACAATGATGAACAATGATTAGTTCTCGCTAGTGATACTTTGCAGTGGCATCATGCTGGGGATGTTCTACATGTATCTCTGGTGGAATGTTCAGCAGTTACCATGGAGACACAATGCACACATTAACTAAAATAAGTTTTAACATGTCTGAAAACTCAAGGAAAAAATACAAAATGGATTTAAACAACAGCAACAACAAAAACAAGTGAGAGTGATTTGGCTAATGCTAGCTAGCTTGTGATGGTAATATTATTTGAGCGACTGTTTAACAGCACAAATCACCTCACCTGCTGTTGTTCCAGATAAACCAGTTCTTTCTGGTCAGATTGTGTTAAATTAAACACTGATAAAAGTCTAACAATCCTTAGAAAGAGCAGTGCCTACAGTTAGCATCACACACCCCCGAGGAATGTTGACGAAATCAGTTGCAAAGTATCAATTATTTCTCAAAGATCTGTCCCGTTGTTCCCCACTGTTCGCTACAGATGCCCAAAGACACTCAACCTATTCTTGGATTACTGTTTTTACCACGCACAGCAGCAGTGGGCCCATTAAAATAACGCCTTTTCCATTTATATCACGGTGGCATTATCGCTAATGACTGTATTAGTTTCAGACTGTCACTGGGACTAAGAGGCTACATTGATCTCATGTCATTGGGCTCATAATAGATTTTTTTCTTGCATATATTATCATACAGGGCTCCTCTGGGAGTTACTTCACATTTTTATCTCTCCTCTTTAAGGAAACTGCACTCGACGCTAATCACAACACTGTCTATCTTGGATTATTGCATGTATTTTTAGCCTTGTATTTATACGCAATTGATTTTATTCAAGATGAATTTCCTGGAACGCCTCTCCCCATGTTTCTGCATTATCTTTGAGAATAATAAATATGAGGGGTAGGATGAGACACCACACGAGACAAGACAAGATCAAGATGAAATTTTGACATAAACTTCAATACACATTGTGCAGTTCAGTTCACAGTTTTGTCCTCACAGTTAGAGCTTCTCATCATAGCTCACCATTTTTGTCCAATTCAAATGCAAATACATGGGGAAAATCTCACAACATCATTTCCCTCTTGTGTGCACAATCTTTTGACCATTTTATTTTGTGAGATCTTGTGTTATGAGATCCTGCCCCGTCACTGGCAATTATGTTTGTGATGGCATCACTTTACCCCAGATGTTGTGCAGATTGGTCTATAAAGTGTCTACAAAATATAACAATGATACAAATCTAACCATAACAATGAGAAACATGAACCTGGACATCTAGATTAAAATCCAATTTGCAGAACCTTGTCATAGTACATTGGCAACATTCAGGGTAAAACTTTAAAAGATAAGAACAAGATGGACAAATCTTTTCAGAGGTTAAAACACTGATGTCAGCTACATTGAGTTATCAAATACAGAACTGGTTTATTGTGTATTTGGGTTTGACTTTAGCCCTCCAAGTTCTTTTTTCAACAGACAGACTGAGGGCAAATGAGAGGAAACCTGTGCATAAGACCAGCCTGTTTTATTTGCTCTGTCTCAGCATCAGTGTGAACATGGTGGACATCTCTGGGTTATTGCTAATATAAGTCTACGTCTCCCACATGATTGAATGACCTGCAGAATGTATGAGCAGCGGATTATAATAATCCATGTGCCTATAGCTGACAGCCACTGGCTTTGATGCTGTTGCCTTCATTAAATCCTATTATTGAGCAGGAAAATGCATTTTCCCTACTTTTGTTCTTTTATTCAGCAGGTCGCAAGTCGCTGTGATACTGCCTCTGAGAAGGCACATTATAATATTCATAGGCTGAGTTTTGCATTGCTGCCACTTTACATACTGTGCTCAAAAACAGTCGTCTCTGAGTTCGTCCCAAACCAGGAAAAACTGTTAAAAAAAAGATTAAATAAAATGAAAAATAAAATAAAAAAATATAACAAAATAAAACATTTTCTGAAGCCAGCTAAGGAAAAAAATGGATTGCACAATACATGCTTTCTAACTAATGCCATCTGCAGCAAAGAACTCATATTTCACTGCGATTGATTGAACCCGACTGTCACTCAGTTCAGAGCATAACATAGAGTGACCAATGGGGAAAGTGGGTGAGAGAATCATAACACAACAATCTCATAAAAGAGCATATTGTCACAGGAGTGGATCACAATTTAATTTCTAACATATTGCATACTGCTCAGCCCTATAGGGGGGTCATAGCAACAACCATCTGTGCAGTTTGTCCCTGTCCCAATCACGGTGTGAGCATCACTGCTGTGCTCTCGAGACCACACAAATTACACGCCAAGAGATTTCAAAATATTTTCCAAACCAACACATGACTTCTAAAGAATTTTGAATTTCCATGTGTCCTCCCGTTTTCCTTGTATTTTCAAGGCTGTGAAGATGGCTCTTTGCATTTGGTTTTGGATCTCTGCATGCTCACCACCATCCTGTCGCAGCCATTATGATGTTTCAGTGCCAGGGAAAATGTGAAAATAAATTAGCTTCCGGCTACAGACTGCGCCAGTATACGATGGCAGTGCACCTTCAACCACCAATGTGAACAGCAACATTTAAACACAAGACTGTAACGATATCCAAATCTCTCTGTATAATATTTTCACAGTATACATCTCACGCTATGATATTTATTGCAATATTTTGTGGAGGGTAACAGAATTCTGATTATGCTACTTTTTCCTTTTAAAATGTCCTGAAAAGTCTTTGGTTCTATCATAATCCAAATAAGATTTAAAAGTGCTTAATGGCAACTATATTCTCATGTAGTTTATACTGAAACAGCAAAGAATCATGGTCTATGTAGTTCCCTATGTTTTTGTTTAGCTCATTAGCTCAGAGACTTTCCATTTATTATGATGTCCCACAATATTACTGTGAGCCTTTTGACAATACGATATCACGATATTTCGGTTATAATTACATCCCTAATAAACAATAGTAATGACGCTCCAAACCCAACTATTTCTAGTACCACTCCACCTTTGCTGCCATTCACCAAAACATATGTACCGTAGTGAGGGACTAAAACGGCAACATTAAGCCTGCCTGCTTGCACTTTGCCTCACTGCGTCAATGAATATTTTATACACTGTCCCTGGAGGTTCATAAACATTACAAGAGCGCGTAAGGCAAGCAAAATGAGAACTGCCAAAAGCTAAAGAGTCGAGGCAAGATTTCCATTTTCTCTTTTGTTCGGTCTTTCTCAAACTGGGTGCTTTAATTGAATATTTAAGTTAATGAAAGGGGCCATTAGATGTGTTATTTATGTTAAAAGTGCACTGTGGAACTTTTCCAGGGAGGAAATTGCTTGTCGGGAATGTGCCACAGTGTTGGATGACACCTACCTGGAGACAAGCAAGTGCTACCAGGTCAGATTACAGGTAAGATCAGTGGAGAGGCAAGCTTACCATAAAAATGCATGTTTTTAAAGGGCCTATATTAAGCCATTTTCTGATGTATGTTATAATGTTGTTTCCTCATCAAAAACATACGTGGAGTTTTTATTTTTTTTTGCTTCCATCACACATGTTTAAGGCAAAATCCTGCATATTAAGGCTGATTTCTTCTCTCAAATAGAAAACAGTCCACCTTGTGATGTCATGTGGTAATACAGGAAGTGCAGCATTGTGTTTTTAAGCTACATACACCTTCATTAGAATCATCTGGATGGTTTCAGACCTTGGAATTTCCAGTCTGATTGATTTTATTTTGTTTCCTGTTTACCTAGATCTAAAGCAGTGGATAGAATATATTTTAATGTTGGCATATGCTTGTTTTATTATGAAGAGGGAACACTTTTGACTTAGGAAATGTCCATTTTACACCATCAAACATGCCCCAGCACCTGCTATGTCTAACCTCTCAGACAGGGGGCAGCACTCCCTTCCGACACCTGCAAATAATGACGTCCAATTTGTGTGTGCTTTATGCTGACCCCGGCATCCATTTGGCCCTCTCTTTACAATTACCATGAACTACATTTCCTATATGAAATTGTGGAGGCTGGCGCTCCATTAGTGCCCCTCTTTTTACCAGAAGGGCCCAGAGTGTCCCCGGAGCTAAGGCCAACCCTCTCCCTGTCCTCTGCAGCTGGTCAGAGAGATGCTGTAATCAAGGACCAGGCTGAGTGGACAGGCCCACTGTGGACTATATCATTATTCATTCACTATAAAACTGTCCATGAGTGAGAGACGGCGAGGGCCAAGAGAGCCTCACAGTCAAAATGTTTCACTCGCATCTGTAGGTGGGTTCAGTGAATGTTAAAATGGTGGTGTATGAAGTAAGTTGGACTGTAGCTCTTTAATCAGTTCTTAGTGTCTTAGTTGACCAAAATTTGTATTCATCATTTCAGTTAGATTACAGCGATTTCTATGGGAAACAGCAGAAAGGAGAAGTTAGTGAGTGAGTTATCTGGATTTTTGGTATTTTTGGTATTTAAAAAGGCATATTAACAACAATTTGAATCTGTTTTTAGACAAATACTCTGTTTCCTAGTATTTTTTTTAGTTTTTGCATGAACTCCTGTACAGTTGTAAGCTTATGAGTGCAGTGTAATAGTAATGAAAGCTTTTGTCAAGCCCCTTTGTAGTCCAAGAATGTTTTTAGTTGACTCTAGCCCTTATGCGCAAAGGAATTTCCATTTCAAATTAACGCTGGGCAATTTGTTGATTCTGGTTACATAAGATTGCTGTGTTTATTTGTTTAATTCATTTTGCAAATCAAAGAAGGACCCTCTTACAGTGTTTATACATATATACCATTAATCCTAACCAAGCCCAGATATGAACTGTGATGCTATGTCTTCTTCTATATGACCTCAGACAATAGTTCATATTACATTTTCTTTCTAATACATCATTTCTATATTGTGTGTTTAATGTGTTTATGGGGAGCTTTCTTGCACAGAACAAAGGTTAAGACAGGTCTGCGTAGATCAACCCCTGAGTCCACAAAACCTATATAAATGCCAAATAATTCTTCATAAACTATTCATTACCTTTGCACACACACATACTGTAGTTGAAGTGGTGCAGTATTGCCAAACAGACGGACATGGCCTGTAATTGTTATGGCCAATATTACTATCAGATGAATTTAATCTCAGTGCAGCAGAATTATAGTCGAAGCCCGATTCAAATATACCGGTAGACAATGTAATCCATATCCATAGCTTTACAAATCCCTCAGCGCATTAATTTATCCCATACAGTCTACAAGATTAATAGTAGGCCAGGCCAAGATGTGATAAAGCCAGCAGAATTCATTGTCCCCATGGCCACCAGGCACACATACTCATTTGTATGGTGCTCAATAGTGGAGTACAATGGTTATTGTTAAGAAGGCGGGTCGGATTTCACATGCGAGTCCTGTGCGATTAGCTTGAGGAGCAAGTGTCTACAGTTATAAGGGCGCTGAAAGAAGTCCTGCATTGACACTTGAGGAAACAGTAGCGAGCAAGAGAGAGAGGGATCGTGTCATTGCCGACGGCTGTAGAGGTGGATTTGGGGGTGCGAGGCGAAGTGGAGAGCCAGGTGAATAAGAACAATGTGGTCAGTTAGTGAATGGGAGCTCCTATTAGATGAAGAACCTAAGTGGTAAGCTCAGTGAATTCATTACGGGGTTTAAAAGATTAGTTTTGCAGGTTTGCGTGTGTCATGAGGGTACAGGGATGAGGTATTACTACTAAAAGCCACTCTAATGATTCTGGTTTAATCAAAGCTTAACTACAATAGTAAAGGTATATTATTCAGAAAGTGTTTAACATATTAATGCAAATGTTATTGTGAAATTAAAGGTGCACTGAGTAGGTTTTCTGGTGGAGGGTCTGCCAACTGATTCTTCATCAAGATGTTCCACAGTATGGCATTAAACATATGCATCTCCGTAAAGACAAATATGTGACCCCACCAGGCCAAGTTACAGGTCAGATCTGTGGAGAGGGAACCGGCTTTTCAAAGTATTTCCGAGCAATAAAAACACCTGTAATTGAATCAGTGCATGAGATTTTAATGTCATACTGTGGAACATTCTAGGCAAAGCTATATAATATTTTCATGAGACAAAGTTGCGGACCCTCCACCAGAAAAGATAAAGATGGCAACTTTAAAGAAGACATCCTTTTTTTCCAGATATAACGTATTACCCAGTAACATGTATAGATCATTATTTTATTTTGTTCATTGTAAATCTCAATATTGATATAAACCTTGAGCTTGTTCCACAATCTCAAAAAGTATATAAGCAGAGATAGAAGGTTGAATCAAAATACAACTTTGAGTAATCTAATGCGTTTAACACTGTTATATATAGTTAAAAACTCAAAAAAGTCAAGTCAAAATCCCCCACCTAAACACACAATTGTAAAAAAAAAAGTTGTTCTAAATCAGCTAAAAAGACTTCCCTCTCCAAATTAAGCGAGCTAAATTTCT
The DNA here is from genome assembly GCA_030686955.1 of Odontamblyopus rebecca. Taxonomy (NCBI): domain Eukaryota; kingdom Metazoa; phylum Chordata; class Actinopteri; order Gobiiformes; family Gobiidae; genus Odontamblyopus; species Odontamblyopus rebecca. The sequence continues at coordinate 14,070,649 of CM060672.1, read as the reverse complement.
CACCTCCTTTAAACCCCTCCATCTTTGACACCATCACTGTCAGAGCATGTACATCAACACTACATGCGCATAATGTTCTAGGCGTTATGTCCAAATGTGCGCTGGTACCAGATGTAATCCAACCCACGTATCTTTGGCTCTCGAGCTGCATGCCAGAGCAAGTCTGGCTTTCGTGAGCTGTAAGCGCTGCTGATGGGGGGATGACTGTGGGTAAGTGGTTGGGTATCGGGCTGTTGTTGAATGTACTTCCTGTTGGGTCAGCCCAGTGTTTAACCCCCAGCTCCTCACTGATTAATGGACTCCTTGGAGACTTAACCTTCCTCACGCGCTCTGACTCTGGGCTCTGAGCTTGCAGTACACGTTCTTATGGTGGCTATACAGACGTGATATAAGGGAGAGGATGTCACTACAGTATGTCATTAGAATTCTGTGGGAATGTAATATGATTTGCTGGGTGATGATGAGATGTTTCTGTATCTGATGTTGCATAAATGAGCCGTTATACTTTTACTACCTTTTTACTGTGAATTTGAAGGAGGCAAGAGGAGTTTGTTTGGACAAAAGTGATGGGTGGAACAATACAAAAATGTCAAAACTGAAAATGATTGATTCTTGCAAAAATATCAAAACTTAATGTCTCATCTTTTTAAATCAGTATATATTTTATCTATACACATTTTGATCAGGCATGATGGTCTTTTTAGATTTACGGTAAGGTACATTTCTTCATATTAGAGGAGTTTCAATGCAAGTTTTGTATTGGAAACAAATTGGCATCACAATACACGTTACTGGAGCAAAACAAAAACTACTAACCCAAAGGAAAACTTGAAAATTTAGAAATGGAGTTGGATATTAGTTGCTCTCTGCTGTTGATTTAACTCTCACTATTCTACTGAACTATCTGTCCAGTTTCTCTCCCATGATTATCTGTTTAGAAGTAAACTATAATGCATTGGTTTGCATTTAAATGGCAGAAAAATGCTGTTTTGGAGGCTCAGCGCGAAGTGTGCAAAATACAAATGCACAAAATCCAAGTGAAGGAGCATTTAGCTTTCTTTGGATGCACCAGCTATAATTTACACAACTGCTCCCTGCAAACAAAACCAGGATTCAGAGAAAAACAGATAAGAATAGAAAATGCCCCTTTAAGGATAAGTATCAGATGAACTGTTTGCGAGGCAGTTCAAAGGCACAAAAAACAATCTCACATTCTGAACACGGATCACAGTGGAAAGGGGAATCATTCACGTCGTCGGAGAAAAGGAAAGAAAAGATGCGCTGTAAAGCCATAAAATACAATTCATGTGGTGGCGGTCCCTGTGAGGAGCGTGTAATCTCAATGACACACTGGTATAATCCATTTAAAACACTTTGGCTGGGGCCTGGCTTCTCCCACTTCCTCCGCGGGCGAGAGCTGTCGTCTCCATTTCAGATACGTCTCGCTGACTGCCTGCAATTAGTGCCAATGTGCGTTCCACGGCGTTGTCCACCTGTTCCGGCTGCCATGGGAGCGTGTTGCTGTGGTTATGGTACACGACTGGCAAAGAGGGCTGGGGCGAAGCATTAGAGATTGACTGATATGTGGTTTTTCACGGGCGCGGCATTGCAAAAAGTAATATTTAGGTAAGTTTAAATGACTTTAACTAGATTTGAGTAGATTTGACTTAAAGGTGCATGTGTAATTTTTCTCGTAGAGGTTCCATGGAGATGTTATTGCTTTGCCTGGAATGTTTTACAGCATGGTCTTAAACCTTCCTACCTTCCTATCATCATGGAGACCAAACCAGGCCAAGTTATTACCGTATTTGTTAGAGTTTGGGTGCGAACTTATACTCAGGTGCGACTTATATATCAAAATTTTCACACTGACAACCCATAGAATATAGGATATGTATGAATATATATATATATATATATATATATATATATATATATATATATATATATATATATATATATATAGACCCAAGGTGTAGGCTGTGCAAAGAAGTGCCTGAGACAGTCCAGCACATAACTGCAGGGTGTAAGATGCTGGCAGGGAAAGCGTACATGGAGCGTCATAACCAAGTAGCGGGCATAGTGTACAGAAACATCTGTGCAGAGTACGGGCTGGAGACCCCAGGATCAAGGTGGGAAACACCTCCAAAGGTTGTGGAGAATGAGCGGGCCAAGATCCTGTGGGACTTCCAAATACAGACTGACAGAATGGTGATGGCGAACCAACCAGACATCGTGGTTCTGGATAAGCGGGAGAACCAAGCCGTGGTGGTGGACATTGCAATACCGAGCGATGGCAATGTCAGGAAAAAGGAACATGAGAAACTAGAGAAATACCAGGGGCTCAAAGAAGAGCTGGAGAGAGCCTGGAAGGTGAAAGCATCGGTGGTGCCTGTGGTGATCGGAGCACTCGGGGCCGTGACCCCCAAACTAGAGGAGTGGTTGCAGCAGATCCCAGGAAGGACAACAGACATCTCAGTCCAGAAAAGTGCAGTACTGGGAACAGCAAAGATACTGCGCAGAACTCTCAAGCTCCCAGGCCTCTGGTAGAGGACCCGAGCTGATGAGGGTGAGAGAGACCAACCACCGTGGAAGGTGAGAAATGCGTTTTTATATATATATATATATATATATATATATATGAATCAAAAATGAAAAAACAAATTGTTATTGTTTTTTTCATTTTGGTTTTATAGACAAATAATAAAGAAAAATGTTGTTTTTTTCGTTTTCTTATTTTTGGCTCTACATTGAAAAACAAACAAATGCTACACGGATTGTTCTCTATTCAGTTGTTTTGATTACTATAACTTCTATAACTCACCTTTCAAGATGAAATATTGGTTCTTGGTCTGATTTTATAAAACAAATTTTCCCCAAAAAGTGCGACTTATACATGTATTTTCTTCTTCATTGTGCATTTTTTTGGCTGGTGCAACTTATACTCCGGAGCGACTTAAAGTCCGAAAAATACGGTAGTCAGATCTGTGGAGAGGCGACCCCGCTCATAGTCAGAATACTGTTTTTCTAGGTATTTTTGAGCAATAAATGTGTTTAATGTTATATTGTGTGCTGCAAATTTCTCTGATTTGGCCAAGATTTTAAAACTTGTATCAGGTTATTCATCTTGTTTTCAGTTTTATTATCTACTTACTAGTTCTGAGAATGATTAATTCTAGTTTAGAGGTAGATTATTTTAAGAGAACTTGTCAAATAAAATGATCTTGCTGCCTGGACAGATAATTTCCCACCTTTTAAGTCATTTTGTGATAGATTTAAGTGTTTATATCTTAAATTTTGGCCAAGCTTTTTTGCAGGATGGAACATTCAAAGCAGAACGAAGACATATCCATAGAAACAAGAAGGTGACGGACCCCCAACAGAAAAGTTACATAGTGCACTTTTAAGAAGAAAAATGATCTACCAATGAAATAAGTATCTTTCTGGATTCAAACAACGTACATTTTCATGTTCTGTTCTGTTTACTTGTCATGTGAAATTTATTTTCTTAATTCAAGTCATTTTAACCTGGAAAGATTTTACTTTTTACAATGTTCTGATAATGACTGTTTAGAGTCCAGAGAAACCCATTGATGATACGTTGTGCTGTTATGTTTTGGCTGATATGTGGGGCCGATTTTGATTATTTTCCCCAAGTTATGGTATTAAAATTTACTATAAACTCAGCCCAGATCTCCCCAATTTCCAGTGACTGTGACTGACAGGTGGATAAACTAGCTGGAGAAATGCATGGACTGTTCGTGCCAAACAGACATGGTGGCTCATGAGTAAACGGAAAGTGAATAATAACAACACAGAAGACTGAGGTCAGAGATAAGTTGTGATAAGGTGTTACTGAGTGGTTTTGATGCTGAGATGGAGAATACGATTATGAGCAATTAAACTGTGAGGGAGCAGAGGTCCAGAGGTGGTGATGGGGTGAAGAGGGAGAGAGCCTTTAATGAGAAATCAATTGTGAAAGGCAAGAGTGGCCATTAATATTAACCAAGCAATGCAATGTTTTTTGGTTTTTTTGGATGTGGATTTTGTTGGTCTATACAAGATTTACTAGAGACTATGAAAAGCTTTTGTACTCAAAGGATGAGGTCAGTATTTAGTGTTACGTGTCACATTACTAAACTTTCAAACTCAATTTCAATACCAAGGAATAGACTCAATATTAAATACCGATTCTGATACAACACTAACAAACAAGCAAACAAAAAAATGCTTTCTTTAGACAATAGAATGTGATTTTCCAGATTAACTAATAGTACTTTCTTATGTCCTTAAATTGTACAGGTAGGTTCCATAGTAGTCTATGGACGTATACTACTCTATGTGGTCTTATACTTCATTCTTTTTAGTATCAATACCTCTTAAATCTACATAAAGAACAGAGGAACAGAGTGCTGGTTGTACAGTATATGGGGAAAGAACTAAATTTGATTAACGAACAGGAATAAATAACAAAAGTGGGGGGAGAAATTTATCAAACTATCACAAGCTAATGGCCGCCACACACTACAGGATTTGACACAATTTTTAAACATGCAAAAAAAAGCGCACAACACAGACATGAGGAGAACCTTATGAGACTAAAAATCTCTGATCGCAAAGACTGCAGCGGGAACTGTCTGCGGACCACAGGATATAAAGATGTGAGTGTGATCGCGTCTGTTGTTTCCTGTCTACAGTAAAACTACTTGCATTGAGAGCTCTGCACTTCTAGTTTAGATACAAGCCAAAACTGTGTTGTTGTTATTTGTGGAATGTGGTGCAATACTTCAGACGCATGATTTTTAAAGCATAAAAGACTGGAGGTAAAGTCCACAGGAAGTAGAGTCAGTATCGCTAATTTGCAGCTTCACTGCATGATGTCTGCGTAAACAAACACATGAGGATACACTATTTTTTACTTTCAAAGAACATCGCAAATTAGATTAATAGCGCAGTTTTGTGGGTGTCATTAGTTGTGGAGGACAATTTCTATGGATAATGTGGGTGAGATGCTGCACTTTGTACCACTTTACATTAGGTGAGTAATAAAGTCTTTATTTTCGCTATATCCCGAGTTTGCATGTTGCATCTCTGTCACTCCTGATGTTTAGTTTTATCGACTGTTACCGTCGCGTTGATGTTTGGTGGTTACAGTCTGACACGGACACCACACATGAGGAGCAGCGGCTTCAAAATCACACACAGAGACAAAAAGTCGGGTCACGCCTCCCCGAAGTCAGGAAGAAGAAATCACAGCCAAAATCGGGCAAATTCTCCTGTAGTGTGTGGCGGCCTTAAGAATCTATCTTTAAACATGAGAACCTGTTCTGTGATCTAACCCTTAAGCCATCTTGCTGCATGAGGCGTGATTGGCTGCGCTTTGGCCACGAGCAGAATTTGATTGGCTCACAGGAAGCAGACTAGAGACTGGATGGAGGCGAGAGTTCCTGGTTTAATTTATCTTGCAGCTTCATTAGCGAGTGAGGCAGAGGTGAAGTGCAATGCTATTCCACAGACATGTAATCGGTCTGGAGAGGTGCTTTCTCTCATCTGGCGCCTGACTGCTCCCACTCTTCAGCAGCTCCGACCCACCCACCCAACCTGACTCTGCAATGAGCTCAGAGTAATGGTGTCGCCCCAGCACTGAATCTCATTGAGCGGAACTTGAGCAAACATTATCCCGCTGTGAACCATTGCAAAGGCGTCTGGGGAAGGCTGACTTATTACGCAATGAGATTTAAAACTAGAGGGAAAGAAATGTACAGCAGGAAGACAGGCGTGGGTATTGTTACGTGTACTCAAGCACGTTTATTTGAGTAAATTCGTAATACGTAGTACTTCTTGGAGTAGATTTCAGACATTGTGCTTTTACGAAATATGTAATATGTTTTAGATTCAAACTGTACTCTTACTCTTCCCGACTGTAAAAGTGACAAAGGTTCATTTTGACAATATTAAATGATTTGAACATTTGTATTTCTTGCACCACTTCTTGATACGAGACATGGCTTATCCTAAAAATAAAACAATATCTTTTGTGTGTTATTTTTCTATTGCATTCACTTCAAATTATAAACCAGATTTTACGTCACTTACTCTTCAATTACTTTTACTTTAGCTGTAGTTTGGCCAAATGCTTTTTTTTTTTTTTTACATTGTTGGACCACTACTTTGTACTTTTGTTGGGGATGCACCAATATGATACTGGTATTGGATATCGGCGCTGATATGAACATTTTTGTGGATTGGATATTGGTTTCTATGATATCGGTTAAGCTGATATCCCATTTTGGTCTATAAATTGGTCTAATAAGACAATTAATCTAATAATTTTAAACAATTACTACAGAGCTGCTCTCTAATTACAAGTTTTACTATACATTGTTTGTGTTTAAAAAGAAATTCTGTTTTCAGTCTCTGCTCTGGTATCGGTCAATGAGGCATTGGTAGATACTTAAAGCCAAAGTTTGAGATAACAGTAAAATCTTGAAACATCTGCATGTAGCCCAAAACAAACCACAAATGCATTTCCATGAACACGGCAGCCACAAACTGAACTAATTGCATAATAACAGGATAAAAAGTACACGTATTTCTGGCATTAAACTGCATATGATTAATGTCCACCTCTAGCCCTTGCATGGGTCTGCTGCCCACTGCTTGTGTGTATGCTTCGTTGGATTAATTATGAGTTAGGAGGAGGATCTTGGTTGGAAATATTTAGCGCGTTGATGTGGAGGATTGATAAGTAGCATTTTAAGCGCTACTGTTGAATAACCTTTAATGAAGCTCACAAAAAGAGGCGTATCTCTCAGCATCGAGCAGGGCTTAGGGTAATGATGCTTACTGTCAATTAGTCTTTCAAAATGTGGAGAGCAAAGAAAATGGCCGCCGTGCTCCATTCATGATATAAATGAACTCACAAATACTGATTCAGTTTGGTTTCTATAGCGCATTAATGAAGGGTTTTGAAGAGGTATTTGAGATATAATAGTCTCAAATATGTGGAAAAAGGAAGGGAAATGTTTATTTTTCATAAGTGAAACATGGTGCATGACTAGTGTCAGATTTGTATGTAAACATTAAGAACATTAAGACATTACTATGGCTGCCACTCCTACTTATATTACTGTTTAGCAATATTACGGTGCTGGTATCAGATATCGGCACCGATATTGAACATTTTGATGCATCGGATATGAGTCTAAAGATATCAGTTCAGTTGATGTCCAATTTTGTTCCATAAATTGGTGTAATAATACAGTTTACTAACTAATATTGGCTCAAAAAACCTCATTGTTGAACATGTCCTTTTTCAGGGCTGTTCTGTTTCTATTTTACATAACGAATAACATAAAGTTACAAAACACATTTGGACAACTGTTTACAATATCCCATTTGTGTTTGAAGGAAATAAGTAATGTTTTCAGTCTCTGTCCTCATATTGGTTTACCGTAAAATACCAAAATAACAGCTTAAACCTAAGTCTGTATAGAAAGTAGCCTAAATTACACTCATACTGGTTAAAAGACTTTGAGTACCAGATCTTCCCATTTTTGCTGAGCAAGATTTTTGTGAGGAAGGAATTATTCGTCTGCCCCAAATTGCCGCCTGGTCTCAAATAAATGTCTGGTCTGTTAAGTGATTGAAACAAATAAACGCCCCGGCTCTTATTTGGTATTTTATGGTATGTCATGTATCAGCAGAATAGGCTACTTAAAGCCATAAAATCGAAATCGGTATTGGAACAAAATGTCGTCTACTTACCTTCCTACTGTTTTTTAGACATTTTCTCTTTTTGAAAACTTGCAGAATAACAAATCCGATTACTCACATTTGCATGACATTTGAATAATCTGATAACTCCAGAAATCAGATCATGATCCGATATTTGGAGTGCATCTAAATATAGCCATAGTCACACAAAACCATATACCTCTACTATTTTCTTTCTTTTTTCTTTATTTGTCCGGGACCATCTACAAATCCATTAATCTTACGAAGGAAAAGATGATTTGTACCAGATTTAGCTACTGCTACTTTCCATCTGCAGTACGCTGGTGCATTTTCAGTGATCATGACTACATTTTAGACTTACTTTCACTTTTCATACGAATAAGTAACTTGTTTAAATGTACTGACATAGCTTCAAGTGTGGGTTTTTGAAATGCAGGCATGCAAAGGGCTGCTGTAGCTCATTAAGAACAACAGTGCGGAGTAAGGTCATGTCCTCAGACCGTGTGATGTGAATTAAATATAGGAATCCGTGCATGAGGAGATGTCCGCTTGCCAGATCATCTTCGCACCCATCAGAACACTGGAGCACTGCCCACAGAAAGCCTTGAGTTAGAACAGCATGAGCTCGTCTTCTCTTGGGTCTACTGCTAAGAAAATCTGCTCTGCTATATTACTATTGTGTTGTTTTTAAAGGTCATCAGCCATGCAGTCAGTATCAAGTTTTTGTTGTTGTATTTTCCTTTTCCCATTTTCACCTCAGACACTTTTAATATTTTAGCATATTTATTTGTTCTGGACCAAAACGAGCCGAAATAAAACTGAAACTGCAATAAGCTGAACTCACCAGTGAAATAGTTGTTGTAGATTTTTCACTATCACTACCTCGTACTTACTAACTTACTAAACAGCTTTTTCAGTTCTGATACAGATTCCGATACTAGTGCATTAACCAAAAATACAGAAAAAGACAGAACAGATCCAAATGTGTTGTGTACTTGCTGTTTATCTCTCAAATAACCACAGAACAGCTTTGTATAAATATAAATTCACAGATTATGAGACTTTCTGGGCCGACTATGACCTGTAAATGGCTTTATTACAACAATTTATACGTCCAATCAGGATATCGCTGGATATTTGAAAGTCGATAACCAATCCAGAAAATTTTCCCAGTATAAAATTGGTGTATCCCTACAAACTTGTACTACTTTTTGATTACAATGATGAAAGGGCGGCCATGAAAAGTCACAGCACCACTTTATAAATAAGTACACCACCACAGCATTAATAAAACACATTAATTCACACAAATACTTTTTAGAAAATCACTCAGGCTTCGTAACTACTTATTTAATACCCAAACTCCTAACTCTAACTTCTACCTGTTAATAAAGTAGATACTCATCCGTAACAAACTATTTTCTCATTATGAATTATAGAGTCACAAAGTAGTTTACATTTTTGTGGTACTACCATAACTTTGATAAATACGGACACAATATTCACATCTATAAAGTACTTTGGCATTGTGATCCTAAAGCTGAAAAAGCACACACACCCACACAAAAACCATTAAGACAATTCCAATTTTAGAACCAATTATACCCTGTAACCCCACCAGACCTTCAACTTCTCCTTTCAAAACTAGGTCACAATATGGTCCAATGTGCCACAAGTCTTCCAGCAATCTATTTTATCTTGCGGCAAATAATGTCTTTAAGTCTTTCTCTCTCCGGGAAGATCAGATTCCCCAAGTCAACAGTTCAATCTCGCCAGCTCGCCCACATCTCCTCCTCCACAGAAGACCTACCCTCATTATTCTTGCCCCCTCCCGCTCCAGGAGAAAATGGGGCTCTCCCTAACTCCCAGCTACTCCAGACGAGAAGATTGATTGGTCTACGGGACACCTCCGACTCCAGAAATGATCCAATAACGTGTGATTGTCCCTAACCAAATAAGCCAATCAGAGGGGGAGGAGTGAAATGGCGGGGTGTGTGGGTATTTCCTTTGTAGCAGGGGTTTGTCTTTTTCCATAAAGCTGCGATCCTCTCTCTATCTCCTGCCAGCTCCACTCAGACGCCCAGGGGAAAATAAAAGATGTGTTTTCAAATTGCACTTTGCCTAAAGGCTCTTTGGGCAAATTTAATCTTCACTTTCCATTGATTTTTCTTGTACTCCCAACTCAATGGATGCTAATGCTATCTCCTGTGTATGCTGGGATATTGGAATACACTGTTCTATTAGAGCCAGTGGTGGAAGGTAACGAAGTATGTGTAGTAAAGTACTGCACTTAAGTAAAATATTTAGCTATTTGTACTTATAGTGCACTACTGGATGTAACTTTTCATGTAGAGGGCCTGTCTGTTGCTTGTTTCCATGGGGATGTTATTGCTTTGCCTACAGTGTTCCAAATTACGGCATTAAACTTACAAATTTCCATAGAGACTAGCAGAAGACGTCACCAGGCCAGTTTAATGGTGTGATCTGTGAAGAGGCGACCACTCACAGCCAGAATACGTGTTTTTTAAGATATTTTTGAGCAATAAAAACACCCATAGTTGAATGAATGTAGCTTATATAAGTTTAATACCATATTGTGGAACATTACAGGCAAAGCAATAGCATCTCCACGGTCGTGTACCCCCAACCTGAAAAGCTGTGAAAGGAAGTGCACCTTAAGTAGATTTTAAAGCTCATACTTTTTACTTCACCACATTTGAGAGAAGGTATCTGTGCTTTCTACTCCATTTCCTTTTTGGAACTGGACTGAAAAGTAAAAAGTGTTTTTCATATGATTTTAGTGGCTAATTTTACCATGGAAACATCCTGGCTAAAAGTTCAAGTTCAAGCTTTCAGAAAAACAAACATAAATACACAAGATTCATGAGAAAGTTTATAAATTGATTCATATTGACACTGATGACCAAAATCTGTATCATTTTAATAAATATCACAACATTTAACATGAAGAAATCTGAAATATTTTTACTTTTTAAACAAGTACTTTAATACTTTCACTTAAAATGATTTTTTTTTTCATGTGTATATTTTTATTTGAGTAACTTTTGTCTCTGTATCTGTACTTTTACTTAAGTAACACATCTGAATACTTCATCCAGCACTGGCTATAGCACTCCAATGTGGCTTGTCTCTCCTTTTGGGCTTGTAGACCACAGCTTGAAAACGCTGATTATGCGATGGGTCACTAGGTGGACACATAATTGCAGCTAATGTCTTCAAAATGATAACACTTGTTCCATCACTTGAAGCTACTTTTTTTTCTCTTTTTTGAACACTTAAGCTAATAATGTCCAGATGCTTATTGAAACCCCGGCCATCTGTTGGAAATAGTCAGATCTCAGGCAGTGTCCAACGCACATTTGCATCTATAAAGACTAGAGCGGTGTCTTGTGGGAATGCTCTTCGTGATGGGAAGAAAGCTTTTATTTGAGCATGTTTTAGACTTTCTTTAATAAAATGATAGCAGCTATGTGAGTGCATATGGTTACGCTTAAAGGTTATACTATGTAATTTTTATGGTTGGGGGTCCACCACCTGCTTGTTTCTATGACAATGTAACTGCTGTGCCTGGAATGTTCCACAGTATGACATTAAACAGCTCTACCTTACATTTATTAAATTACACATGGTTATATGGCTCTGAAATACATAGAAAAACAGACATTCTGACTGTGAGCGGGGTCGCCTCTCCACAGATCTGACCTGTAACTTGGTCTGGCCATGAAAATAGAAAGGTTCAATGCCATATTGTGAAACATTCTAGACAAAGTAATAACATCTCCATGGAGAAAAGCATTTGAAGGAGAAAAGTTACACAATGCACCTTTAAACATAGTTACAGGTTAGACAACACATATAACCAAAACAAACTTAATATAATATTAATATTTATGAAAAAAAAAAACTTCCTCAGCAACCATAATGTAAATAAAGAGGAAGTTTACATTATTATTTGATAAATAAAAAATATATACCTTTTATTTTCTTAAAAGAATGAATAAACTGCCAGTAAAATGTGCTCTTTCTGTGAAAATTGTTCCTGCTGTTTGGATGGAATTTAGTGTATTGGTGGCTGGGGATTACTTACATTTTTTTCAAATTTTCTGCACAAACTGCCTTTTGCTGGGGTAAAAATATGATGAATAATCACCACCTCTATCCCACCAAACAAAGTCATAATTTTGAGAACAAAAACTGTACTTCATGTCCAAGTAAAGTCCATGTGAAAATACTGACAACATATAAATCATATCATTCAAAAAGACAACATGCCAAACCTCCACCTGTTAAGGCGTTCTAGGCTCCACTGGGGTTCAGGGCTGAGTGAATTTTCATGGCAGACCACAAAGAAAAGAAAGGAAAAAAAAGCGTGAGAGAGAGAGAGACAAACGTCTGGAAAAAAGCCAGACAATAGAAAGGATGGGTTTTGACAGATCCCTTTTTTTTGAAAATGTGTGAAAGGGAAAACAAAGAGGAAGAGGAGAGCATGGGACCGGGGTGGCTTCAAAGTGGGAGTGATGCTGCGGAGGAGTGGAGGAGCTAAAAACACACATCAGCCTGCATGGATACGCATGAGACTGCCATTACACGCTACAATATATAACAACAAATCTTTGAGCGAAGTATAGATGGACCTGAAAGAATGCACATGATTTCTACGCTGATGATTTCTACCTGTTTACCCATCCCTGACCACCTTGTCATTTCAGCGTAGCATGTTGGTCACTCTACAACCTGCTCACCTCTAAACTTAAAAGTGCACCACGCAACTTTTCTGGTGGCTCCATTATCTGCTTGTCTCCATGGAGATGTTGCTGCTTTCCCATTAAACGTGTCCATCTAGTATTTGTTCATTGCAAGTGCTTCTATTGCTCAAAAATACAATAATTCCTTCTGAATAGTGGTGACTCCCCATAGATCTGAATTGTAATGTAGCGTAGTGCTGTAACCTGCTTGTCTCTTTCATGATTGATAGATTTAATGCATACTGTGAAACATTTTAGACAAAGCAATAACATTTTCATGGAGACAAGGATATGGCAGACCTTTAATGCAAATTCTAAGTGCTAATGTTTTGTGCTTTGTCTTTTTAACAAGTGTATAGATGTAATTCGATTGAAAGTCATAACGCTTTGTCCATCACAGACGTTTTTTGTCATTGCAATGTACAAATTGTTACAACAGTGCAAAATAGCATTGATTAATGGTTCACTAATCAGCTCCATTGTCACTAAAGGGCCCATATTGCGCAATTTTCTGATGACACTGTATCCTCATCACAAACATACCCAGAGTGTTGTGTTTTGTTTCGTTCACACATGTTCAACACCACAGACTCTGCGTAGTTCCATCTCGTGATATAAAGTGGTTATGCTTCACTGTGTTTCTAATTTCAGCTCTGGAATTGCCCATTTCTACAAAACAAATGGTAAAATGTAGCTGTTAACTTGAAAACTCCCACTATGTGACATCACAAGGTGGAACAGAGCATTTTGAGCTATGGAGATGTACACAGACTGATAATAAAAGGTTCCTCAAACATGCGTGGATGAAACCAAACACAACTCCAGGTCTGTTTTTGATTAGGAAACAACTTTTGAACAAAACTTAAATCTTAAAAGAGTCAGTTTTGCGTAACACAGCAGAGGACTTTTAAATATCTGAAATAAAAGTCCATGTAATACAGTAGAGTGCCCGTTGTTTTTACAGTTAAAATTAAACACAGTCATGGAAAGCTAAAGTTAGAACACATTGCTTTTTCTGTTCAAGACTAATAAGCCCATATTAAAGCCATGCCTTACATAAACCTCATGAGCTTGGCACAGTACTGAGGAACTGAACCCTCCCCAAATCCTCATTGTTATTCTCTGGTGATGCCAAAGGATCTGTCGTATCATTTCGTGCCAAAACCTCCAGCCGGACTGTGTAGGCGTAGCTGTATGTTTACATGTGAACGCCATCAGGAGCACTCAAACTGTACACACAAGCTTAGGAGCATGAACATCATTTTCGTAGCCTTTACTGCTCATGTTGTCATTGTTTCACTGGTTTAGAATGACAGTCAAGTGATTTAGCAGTTACGCTGGGCAACACTGCGAGATTTTTGGCTCTTTTTGAGACGATTTTTCACGACTGTTTTTGGGATCGGGCCGAGTTTTGGCTTAATCGTGTGTCGTGCTTCTTATAGTCTACACGGGGTAATGAGAATCGATTAATACCTCAACCAGCTCCTGATCGGCAATCATAGGTCACAAAAATATCAAACATGTTTAAAATCCAGTCGCCTCTCGTGAGGTTTTGACACAGCTGAAGTCGTCCATATAGTGTGATAACATGAATTGTGAGCTGTGAACATTTAAACCCTGCGATTTGGTCGTACGGTTTGAGATGGGGCTGAGTGAAACAATCGAAAATATCGCACAGTGTACGCCCAGCATTAGCATCTTCTGGTTCTACAAATCCAGAAGGGACTGGGACAGGATAATATAAGTATATATATATATATATGTGTCTCTCAAATGCAGAAGGTATCTCTACAAAATTCTCATATCATTCAGAATAAAATCATTTATCACTTATTTTACCTAAGATAAGTAATAGCTTGGTGCTTTGATTATTGTTTCTGCAAAAATCCACACTTTGTCTGAGTTTTTCCCCTTTTTACGTGTAAGCAGCCATGTTTGTATTTGACAGCAACAGAACAGGCTTCTCTCTGATTGGTTAATCCGCCTGTCAATCACACACTCTGAAATCAGGAAGAGGCTTTTGAAAAGACTAGATTTGATACTCGAACAATATACCGTCTGTGTGTTCAGTTATCCTGGTTAGTGACGGATGGATAGATATCAAAATATAGATATATCAATACCAACTCTTATACCAAAAACTCTATGTATTCTCAGGCCAAATATCAATTCTTAAAATTTGCACATATAATTAATGTTTAGATCAGTTCAAGCAAATATAATGAAGCTTCTGTACACCAATGTAAAATGATATCGTCGTTTTCAATCGTTTCTTTATACCTCATTGGTACAAACACAAAAATGATTGGTACTGGCCATTACTAATAGTGATGTAGACTTGGCTTGGTCAAGTTTATTTACCTAAGAAATGAAATTGCTAGATTTTAATTCTCATCAAGTATGAAATCTACTGTATTAATCACTGCAAGAGTCTTTCCTTTTCAAACACAGACCTGGCCACTATTGAACCAAACCTCAGAGCTCTGACTCCTTCAAACACCTTCAGATTATTTCAGGAATCTTGTCAAACTGACACCCATTGTGCACCTGTCACCAACAGTACACTATACTAATCCAAGTGCGGAGATTACAGACCGCTTTTGTCAGTCTGTCACTCTGTCAGTCCGATGGTTGATTTAAATGTCCAAGGTAGAGCTTGGATCAAAAAGTGTCCTCCTTCTGTGTGATCAAAGAGTACCAAGCCTCGGGGTGCAGCGAAATCTATGTCATGCACTCTCCACCCCAGTATTTACAGTAGGCTACACTCAGCTGCTGTCAATGAAATATGCATACAGCCCTCAGTGGTCTCACCTTCTTCTTCGACCAAGCACACTACGTAGACATCCAGACTAAACTACCGCACAGACTTTTAGTATATATATTTTTCTCTTCGTGAAAAATGCTATGTTTTTTTTTTTATTTTAACTCTACATGTATAACCCAGACTAGAGACAGGCCGATATATTGGGATGATATTTGGATTTTTTATTGTATCAGCTATCGGCCCGAAATCTCCAGTATAGGCCGGTATTTGGTTTTGGCCAATTTGCTGCCTAAAAAATACACACAAAGCTTTATATTAACACTTTAATATGAAGCGATAACTGCACTAAACCTAATGACACAGTTCGCTTAGAGGTTTGAGGTAAAAAAATAAGAGTTTGGGGGAGTTTGCAGTAAATTTAAATGACATATTTTGGGGAAACGCATTTAAATCAGCCACAGAATTGTCCCAAAAATATCAATTGCTCTGTATTATGAACAATTGCAGTCTGTCTCTAATCGACTCTGAATAATTGCAAGTACAGAACAGTGGCTTGGGTGAAAACACATATTTTCTGGTAACACCTTTGAACATAGGAGTGGTATAGGATTATGCAAACATGTATGGATAAGTCTATAGTTGTATTTAACTATAATACGCTTACAAGCTTCTTAGAAAAGTAAAGTTCTTTCATGTCCCTTTAAATTAATTTTGTGGAGTTTGGAAACTGCGCTAAATCATTATTAATAAATCCTATGCTATGGATATTACCCACGCTAAGCCTTCTGTAATTGTTTGACGTAGGATATGAAAGCTTTTCTGCAGTCTTGGGCAAACAGATTACTTCTAAAACTAAATATAAACCAGTGAGGTGCACAGTTATCATCGTCTGCCTCATATACCAAAGCATGGGACTGTTCTAAAATACCGCTCCGTCTCGCCAAACCAGCATTCATTTTTGGATACAAGTGTTTATCAGACAGGTCTCTGTGCTCGTTGCCACATCAACATTGTTCCTTTCTGTGACAAATGTTTGAAGAATGAACAAAACAGAAAACGCAACATGAGCCGCAGTTTCGATATTGTAATTCACTCACCTTGCCACCACAGTTTGACATTTCTTACATTCAATAAAATCGTGCGACTTTGCTCGTGGAGGTTCAGCCACCTGCTTGTTTCCATAGAGATGCTATTGCTTTGCCAAGAATGCTCCCGTGTTTCCGGTCAGATCTGTGAATAGGTGACCCCTGCTAATAGAAGTAATGCACAGTTTCAGCGTATTTCTGTTGAATACAGTTGTGTATACTAGTAATTATATACATGTATAAAATTTTGAGTTTAATCCCTTACTGTATAAGAAGAGTTACAGTGAGTTACACAGTGCACTTTAATCATTTGTACCACTTCGATCTTAGGATATTTTTCTCTCTAAAAGGTTCCACAGTATAGGCATAATATGTGTTTTTCACTGGGCCTGTCAGGATCATTACTATAATGACTTATTTTTCAGTGTTTGAAAGCTGAAACAATATATTTTGGGGCTCGATATTTATTGTGTGAACAGTTTCTTTGTAAAAGTGGGGAGATTTTGAGGTACTTTTAGTTGCAAAAAGTTAAATAAGTGACTTTAAAGGCTATTTATTGAAAATAATAGTGTGTTCTGTTGTGTATTTGTTGCACCTCAGGTCTTTTAGTGATACTGTATTTAGAAATGAGAGTTCCCTGCTTTAGTTTACTTGCGTCAGTGGCATAAAGTAGTTTAAATATGATCGTTTATCGCAGTACCAATCTATCAGGCTTCAAAATGTGTTACCGTGACAGACCTATTCTTCACTTTTCTTTGTTAATTCGTTTTGTCTGATCAACACATCACATTAACTTAATATATTTCAATATTTTTCACAGCGTGTGCCTTGGAACAAAGCACCATCTTCCATGACCTCCACACGTCTCCCAACAGGCTTTGAGGTAAGGATAAACATAGCAATAAGATTCCTGCCAGCAAACTATAACTTCATTTCAATGCAAGATACAGTTGTCGTGAGCCATTCTCATTACTGACCTTACCACACAGAAAGTGCGACGTTTGTGTGGAGGAAGGCGAGGGGAGCTGACTGGAATCGCAATTGTGTTTGAGCCAGAATGAATGTTATCTTGAGGTCAGGGGCGTCCCATCTGACAACGCGTTCAACAAACTGCCACTTGAGTTCACTTTCTGCAACTTTTTTTCCCTTTCTTTGTATCTCTGCTGCTTTGATTTGCACCCGCCATTCCCATCGTGGTAGTCGCGGACAGGAATCGAGAAGGTCTAATTGATTTCTTTTGTACATGCCAGTTTAGAAGCAGCGGGAGAAGAATCGAACTGTTCAAAGTCGCCCGGCTCCAAGTCGCCTGCAGTATTCCACCCTGGTTTTCTCAGTATGCTCTAATGTCAATACCAAACATGCTAGCACCACCAGAATGTGTCCACCGAGCAGACACCAGCTAAAGTGTGGTGAAAAAAGGACCACTTCATTGTGCAGTACATGCAGTTTACAGAAAGGTCAAGATGTAAGATTGAACTGGCATTTGCTCTTTAAAAACTATTCGCAGCCATTATCTGCAGTAGCACCTGTGGTTTAGTATAGATGCATAAAGGTTTCATGAAAGCCAATGTTATTTTGAATTTAAAGGTGCACTGTGTAACCTTTTCGGTCCTATGGCGATGTCATTGCTCTGCCTATGTTCCACAGTATGACATTAAACAGCTTTATCTTACATTTATTCAATCAGAGGTGGTTTTATAGCTCAGAAATACCTAGAAAAACAGGCATTCTGACTGAGCGGGGTCGCCTCTCCACAGATCTGACCTCTGACTTGGTCCAGTTTGGTCTCCATGAAGATAGAAAGGTTTAATGCCATACTGTGGAGCATTCCAGACAAAACAATAACACATTTGACGGACCCTCTGCTATAAACATTACACAATGCACCTTTAAGAAATGACTAGGATTTAATTTTCTTTATTTTATATAGTTTTGGTAAACGTAGCCGACTTGTAAACATTGCTGTAGTTTTTATTACATACAAAGTTTGACATCGTATGTAAAAACACTACCACAGAACGAGGTGTACTATAAAAATGAATATCACAGGTTAAAGAAATTACATTTGTATAGTAATGGCAATCAAATCAATGAGGACACAAGCTGAAGTGAAGTACAACTTACTACAACTTATACCAGCACCTTTGTGTAAATAATATAATAATATCAACACAGAGAAGTCAAGAGACCTGAGAACTGCAAATGTGAAAGTTAAAAAAAAGGAAATAATTTTAAAAATACATGCAAAATCAACAAATCACAAGACATAACCCATTCTGTCAGACATTTTCCCATAGAACACATTGCAGTATATTGTATGGCTATGACAACATGTCCGTCAAAAAGTGTTAGAATTAGCTGAGGTGAATTTAAACCATGCGTGTTAGTTGCAGTGTGTAGGTCCTAGAATATAATGACAGAGAACAAAGACATGAGAGATCACCTTGAACAACTGCAACATAAATGATACATGAGTTTATAATCTGTCTATTTCCCCATAGTCCTGCAGCATAGCACATCAGCTCCAAACCACCATCTGCAAGTAACTAAGGAACCAATTTAAACTGGAAAAGTGCTAATAATAGAATATTCTGATAGGCAGGTGGGTGAATTCCCTTTTACATGACCCAGAAAATCATCAAGAGAGACAACAGATCAAATTACCTGAACAACCTTGTATTCAGACAGAATTGTACATTAGTTGTGTACTGCTGAAGGATTCTACACTACAACAATATTTCAACTTTGTCAGTATTTGGACCAGAGTACTTTTATTCACTGTGTAATTTCTGGGGAATTGTTCCAGGGAATAAAGTATTGATGCAATCTCTTAAAGCTCCATGGATTATTGTGTGACAGATGCAAGTGTAAAAAAGAGGACAACGTTTTACAAAGGTAGTAACCAGTAAACAAAACAAATATTTAAGGATGCACCATTCTTTCTTTTTCCTGTTCTGATACCGATGATGATGGGGGTGGGATTAAAAAAAAAAGTTTTCTTTTTCCCACTCCTTTTTGGACACATTTTTTGTTATTGCTATTTTTGTTATGATTTCACTAATGTCATATGAATAATGCATTGTCTGGCCAAAAAAACAATGTAAGGTACAAAATGAACCAAATGTGTTTCGTAACTATTATTACATCAATATATAGACCAAAATAGGACTCTATAGATTGGACCAATCTTTGAACCAATATCTGACCCATCAAAATCAATATCTGCACTGATATCGTATTGGTACATCTGTAATTTGAGTAAAAAAATACTGTGTTCCTGTTGTAAATCATGTACAAATTTCTTCTTTTACTTCCATCTCGTCATAATGTAAGTAACATAAACACATTTTAATCAAGCCAAGTGTTGTACGAGCAATATATCGAGCACTATTAGCATCTTGTTTTGCTTTTCTTGGACAGTTACCGCAGAAGCATTGTACATCGCACCATTATGTTCTCAGATTTAGTTTTCATCCAAACTTCCTAATTGATTTCCATATAGCAGGGAACGTCAATATTGTATAATTTGAATACAGACATGACCTGAAGCGATGGTGCTGGACTCTTATTTGTGCTCCGAAGACTGCAGCACAATTACAGTGTTTATTAACTCATATTATCATTGAGTGGGTGGGGAAAAGTATTATTCTTTCGTAATGTATGATACATAAAATGGAACGACATAGTTTTGTCATAGATTTGTTGAATTTAACTCTTTAATAAATTAGAGGTGATTTTGGCTATATTAGTATCTAATTGTGATTTCAACTTTTTTTTTTTTTTTTACTGTTGGATTCTGTTCAAAGTTCCCATTTTAAAGGTCCTATATTACTCAAAATGGACTCTTGTGAGCTTTAAGACGTTATAATGCCGTTACCTCATCAAAAACATACCAAGAATTGTGTTTTGTTTTATTCACACATGTCTGGGTAATCCCACATTATTAATCTGTCTACATCTCCAAATCTCAAAGTGCTCTGTTCCACCTTGTGATGTCACATAGTGGTAGTTTTCAAGTTAACATGTACTTTTTACAGTTAGTTCAGCGGAAATGATCAAAAATGATTCCAGTGAAGGTGTATGGAGTTCTAAAACACAGTGGAGCACTTCCTGTACTGCCACATGACATCAGAAGGTGGAACAGAGTGTTTTCTTTTTGAGCTCAGCCTAAATATGCAGGGTTTGTGTGTGAAACATGTCTGAATGAACCAAAACACAACTCCAGGTCTGATTGTGATGAGGAAACATTATAAGCAGTACGAGTATTTGCGAGAATACTGAAATACCATATTATAAGATATACTGTGCAGTCCTACTTAAATACAAATACAGATTTTTTGATCATTCAGACACACGTGCAGCTTTAATATACTGTAATAATACAAACGGTTAATAACTCAATAGCACCCATATTTTTTCCACAATCTAAAATGGCTCTTTAACAGCTTAATGAGTGTGTGATTTATGACTGGAGCTGTGTGCTTGATAAATGTACGGCATAGGTGAGAGGGTTTTCATCTTTCTATGCAGTATTTTCTAATCAGTAAACAGAAGAAAGACGCTACATTTTAGGAGTTTCGGTCCGTTCTATTTATCATATTCAGGCTCCTTCTGACTGGAAATGGCTATATGCAGGGATTTGATGAATTCTCCCATCTGACACACACCAGCGTGGAGTCGTACGCAGAATCACTTGTAGAATTTTTTTTTTTTTTTTCAGAAACATTTTGTCCTGACATTGGGTGAGTAGGAGACAGCTGAGAAGGGACTTATTTATAGAGTCTGTTGTGGGTTCCATAGAAATAAATGGGTGAAATATGGATCACGGGTTAATCATGCATTGATATTTGGAAATTAAAGACATTTTGGATTTCACTTGTCATGTTTGATTCTTCTTTTTATGTGCTCATTTGTAGAAATCAGTAAAAAAAAATGCGTCATGGTTCAAGCATGTTTTTTGTACTGTTCTAGATTTGCCCATTCATTTTTGCAGGTGCATTTAGTTAATTTATGGAACAAGTTGGTCTTTATTTGCTTATTTATCACCACAATATGAGCGTAAAAGCAAAAAAACAAAAAAACAATTGTGACAACACTGCAAAATGACCTTTTTTCTGACTCTTTATGTCACTTTAACCCTCATTATTAATAAAAAGTATTTCTCTGTTGTTTGGTCACAGTGTCAATAACAGTGAAGACATTTTAAATTGTGGTCTTTCTGTTAACATTAATGCTTAAAAATGTATGTGAAAAAAAAATTGAACTACACATTTAACTTAAACTGCATGTGTAACTTTTCTGGTGGAAAGAAGCAAAGTTACACAATGCCCCTTTAAAGCCAGTATTAACGAACATTATGACATTTTGTATAAATCTGTTAAAAGGGTGGACCTCTGGAACAACTGTACAGAAAGACCTTAAATTGTGCACCACTCTCTTCTGTTTTAAAAAGAAGTTTAAATATTTTACTCTGAGCAGGTACATGATGATTATGATGCTTTGTTTGTGTTGTAGCACTTTGCTGTACTGTTACTCATTTGTTTGTTTCCTCTTGCTGTATTTATGAATGTGAACTAGTGTCAAGATGGTGCTATGAGGAATAAAAGGGAGGCCTAAAACGTTCAAGCTTCAGCCTACACCATTTCAGGTTGTGTATGTTAAATATGACCGAAATAAATGAATCAATCCAGCAATAATAGGATAAATAAGTACAGGTACAGCGCAGGAGAGATTCAGTTTTTTTTTTAATTTTTGGCAGGAATGAGATGTTTTATTTTGGGATGAATCAAAATTTCCAGAAGAATTTCTTCTCACGATGAGCCAGGTGTACCTTATTATCTGACAGAGCACCCTCATTATAAAGAGGCCCCTGGGAGTCGGCTACTCTGCGTTCCCAGCGTTGGACCACTATCAAGGTGCTCCACATAGCGCTAACATGAGGACAGTATGGCCGCCAAGACCGCTTTGCTGGGTCTGCTGTATTTCGGAACAGGAACAAAACCAGATATTTTTAGCCCCTAATACATTTTACACTTTACTGGAGATCATTTTATGGAACAGTATGTACAGTTCCAGTGTTTCATGTGGCTAATTTTGTAGTAGCAACACTTATTAGAGATGCACTATG
Organism: Odontamblyopus rebecca; assembly: GCA_030686955.1. Lineage (NCBI taxonomy): Eukaryota > Metazoa > Chordata > Actinopteri > Gobiiformes > Gobiidae > Odontamblyopus > Odontamblyopus rebecca. Next base: position 14,048,170 of record CM060672.1, on the reverse strand, counting down.
ACTTTTCCAGCAGGGAGAATGTCACGTTCTTGTCTTTCCTGGCCAAGATTTTAAAACTTATATCAGGTTATTCATCTTCTTTTCAGATTTATTATCGATTTACTAGTTCTTAATTGGATGAATTCTAGTCTAGAGGTAGTTTATCCATCCATCCATCTTCTCCCGCTTAATCCAGCTGGGTCGCGGGGGCAGCTTGTTGCCCAATCCTCATAACACCTGACCCCCCCTATGAACCCCTCTGCAGGTGGTGAGCCCACAGCTCACCTCTATTCTAGTCTAGAGGTAGTTTATTTTAAGATAAATTATCTTGCTGAATGGACAGACAATTTCACTATTTTTAAGTCATTTTCTGATAGATTTTTATTATTGTTTGTTTATTTGGGTGGGACGATGCATATTCATGAACATACAATTTGTATGAAATCACACATATTGATGTAAATACGCCGGATTTAGCACAAGTGCTAATTTCCATCCATAGTCCCATATATCCATCCATCTTCTCCCGCTTAATCCGGCTGGGTCGCAGGCACCTGACCCCCCCTATGAACCCCTCTGCAGGTGGTGAGCCCACAGGAGGGTGGACAACATGGTCCTTGATGTTAGTTCATAGGGGTGCTGCATGTTTTGGGTTGATGGGAAACCGGAGTACCCGGAGGATACCCATCCAGACACGGGGAGAACATGCAAACTCCACACAGAAAGGCCCGGGCGACCCGGGATCGAACCCGCAACCTTCTTGCTGTGTTGCCACTCAGCCACCGTGCCACCAATTTAAGTGTTTATATCTTAAATTTTGGCCAAGCTTTTGCAGAGTATGGAGATGTTATTGTTTTGCCAGGAATGTTCCACAGTATGGCATTAAACATATCTAACTCCATGGAGACAATCATGCAGTCCCACCAAGTTACAGGTTAGATCTGAGGAGAGACGAGCCCACACCCTTGTTTTTAGTGTATTTTGCTAATGTGAGCATCAAAACTTTATTACAGATTAGTAGTAGAACAGATAAAAGACACTAAAATAAAAAAAAAGAACAAAAAATATTACTTTGTTAACGATAAATGCCAGCTTTAATGTCATACTGTGAAACATCTCAGACAAAGCAAAAAAAAATGTCTTGGAGTCAAGAGAGAAGTTATAAATTGCAGCTTTAATATTCACATTTAACACCATCTATTCATTTTAATTAGTAGATCTAAACTTTTGACCGTGTGTTCAACAAGGGACGTGAAAATAATATTGGGTTAATGTGTCCCTCTGCTGCAAATCTGATCGTGCGCTTTACTCTACGAAACACAATGACAGTGGTGCACTTTTCTCCAGCTCAGCATATAGACAGAAGAGCAGACTTTCTTAGCTGTTCTAATGACAGGCTCTGCTATCTCAGCCGTGCCCTGATTATGTCACCTCGATCAGGTTTATAAACCATAATTACAGCTCTCTTCTGTTTCTCGCTCTCTTGAGCTGCAGACGCCAGAAGAACGGTGGGTGGATGTCTTTTTAACACCGCATATGCATTGTTTAAGTACTATTAATAGGCCATAGGAAATATTTTTGGAATCGCTTTAACCTTTGGCTACGATTCATTACGTTGCTAATGTTTATCCTTCCGTACCTTACTGTAGGGACGGGATGGGGCACTATTTTCAAAAGACGAGGTGCATTGTGTAACTTTTCTTTCGGATTGTCCGTCAAATGCTTTTCTCTGTGGAAATGTGATGGCTTTGTCAGAAATGTTTCACAGTGTGGCTTTAGTCCTTTCCTATCCTCATGGAGACCAAACCAGGCCAAGCAAAACCAGCTGTAATTGAATAAATAATCTGTTTAGTGTCATATTGTGGGACATTAAAAGAAGAGCAATGATCTAACCACAGAAACAAGAAGATTCATAATTCAGTTTCCAATTTTGGTCTCACAATTTTAAAAGTATTTGATTTCATCTTTGTGTTTCAATTCGACTGCTGCTTTTTGGAACTGTAAAAGATGTAACTCACCAACCCCTTTGTGTTCAATCCAAATGTGAACACTTGGAAAAAAATCACACAAGATGACTTTTTTCATGTGTGCAATTTTGTCTCACAAGACCCTGTACCATCCCTACCTTATTGTGAGCCATCTTAAGCCACAGTAATTGTTACTGAGTTATTGTTTATTTGGCAGCAGTGTTCTTAAAATATGATTTGATAAGATATAATACATGTCATATATTTATTGCATAGAATGAATTATGCAAATCCAGTCACAGGGAGGCATAGACTAGTGTAATAAAATAATTACTTATGATATTAGAATTCTCATTTTATGTATTTATTTTTTAAGCACAGCAAAGGAGTTGTATAAGCATAAGTTCACAGGTCGACGAAATTTTAGCCCATGCGCAATCCATGAATTTCAAAATAATGCTAAAATAAAACTAGGACAATTGTCATAGTGATAATTTAAAACTAAGCAAAAGAAAAGTATGGTTCTGTCTACTGGACAAAAGCTAAAGAAGCTGCTTGGATGAGCTGTGAAACATCTTCACTTAAAAATGTTGTCCAGTTGACAGAATTAAAGTTTCCTTTTGCTGTGGACCTGGACAGTTGAGGGATTACAAAAAATGCTAAACACGATATATTTGAATGGGAAAAAGTCCTCAAAATGTTGCAGATGGGAAGCTGAAACCCTATTGTACAGGTGACGTAACTGTGACTCAGACTTATAACGTTGTCATAATGGCTGGCTCTTTGCAGGGAGAGTCCAGGCTGCAGATGTTTATCTCCAACTGCTGCACAAATCCTGCCTCACAGTGACTGATGTGGTGTGGACAGCGGTTTTGGGAAGCATCAGCCTCAGTAAAGGGGAAAAATTGGCGAGATGCTGCCTGCTGCCGGAAATGGGGATAGAGAGTAGACATTTTTACTTGGTACTAATCCTTGAAAGGTGGCAACAAAACTCTCAGCCTGACGGCACATGTAGCAAATCTTACACATCAGCACAAGGTGAGCTGGTCGTACAGAGGACCAGATTGTAGTGGCCGGATTTTTTGGAAGATGAAAGTTTGAGGACAGAAATGTTTTAAGAGTATTTTTGTGGTGTAGTGTAGCACCTGGAGAAAGTCTAACGTGGGGTTTGGGAAAGAGAAATGTATGTCACAGTGGCAACTAAGGCATTTGATAGGCCTGTCACGACAGCACATTTTTAAGCATGATGTATTGCTCCAGAGATATACTGCCATAAATAATGAAACTGCTTTATGCCACCGACACAAAGCAGGATCGTCCCAGTAAACTCATTTTTAAATCTACAGTATCAGTAAAAGGCAGATCATTAGCCTTAACATTTATGCATTCAGCATTTTTTACTTTCTACAGCTCAAATCTTGCATTATAACATAAAAATTGTACAAATCTCACCAGTATTGGAAAGAAAAAGTGCCCAAGATAAATACTGATTCCCAAAATATATCTTTGCAGCTTTCGTGTATTGAACGATAAGTCCATATTGTAATTATCATGACAGGCCTGGCACTTGAACAGACAAATTATGATTAAATTAAGATTTATATAATTTTTTGACCCATTAATGTTTGTTTTAATTAATTTAATTTACTATCCAAGGAAAGTGATATTATCTCTATTCCTTTTCTCAATGTTTCATGTTTGTTCAAAAGTGTTTTTAATGAAATCTTGGATAGCAGTAATTTTCACACTTCTCAAGAACTTTTGCAGTGTTACTTCACACGTTACTGAGCCAACAATTCCCGGAAGTATGAAATATGATCGCAATCAAAGTTTATCCATCTCTAAAGCAGAGCAAATCTGGTGCTTCTACAAAGACAGGTGACCTTTAGATAAAAGCGCTTATGTTTGGGCTTTATTAAAGTGGCCCCTTATCGCCGCTTCCGGTTGTCCATTAATGCTTTTGGAGCAGTAGACTATCGCTTGCACCGGCCCATGACTGGCAGACCATAATGCTATTACCGCTCCTCAATGGTCATGCTCACTTAGCCCTCTGTCACTCCGGTCCACACACACACACACACACACACACACACACATCTCACACCACTCTGAGGCGAGCTGCTGTCCTTGCTCTCATTTGTGATCCTCTGTGGCTCTGCAAAACACTGCAAACTTTTCACTTCATTATACTGCTTAAAACTAACAACTTTTTCCCCATCTCAGGCTGCAAAGTGTGACTGGAATCAGCGCTAATTGGCCATATGAATCAGTTGTCAGCAGCAGTCTTAAACAGGGGAGGCGAAGGGTGTAATGAAAGGAGGTTTTGTTTCAAAGTTGCCAGGCAAAGCAAGAGTAAAAACAGCATTTCGCATGAGCCTTGTCAATCACACGTCCAACCTGCCATCAAAGCCCTGTCAGATAACGGCAGGCAAACGGCGGTGAGTCACAACCCAAACACACACACACACACACACACGTACACACACGTACGCACGCACCCTATTCTGAATCACCTGAGCACCACACGCACGCGCCAACACAGCCTCCAGATGGCCCCGGGACTAAACAACATCACCATAAATCCCCAAAACTTTTTCTCTCTCTCTGCAACATCTTCCCCGGTAATGCATTCCTATCTGTCGCCACATCCTGATTATGCGTAACGAGCGCCATGCGAAGTGGTGCGCACCGGTACGTGGTGTAACTGTTATATATGTGTTATACATGATGACGATAAGAACCCCGTAAATATCTCGCTGCCATCTGGAGTGCAAGGGAGAGCAGCAGACTTCTTCAACCACACCATCCTAAATATGCAAAAATATGCGTCCCGTAGCTCCTTCTCACGACACACAACTTCCAAATATTTCCAACAAGAAAAGACAGGCATGACGCGCCAGCCACACCGCGTCTTTCTCCATAGAACAGTAAAAGTACTACTTACTATATCGCCGGACTGTAGAACGCAAAGCCTCGGTGACTGTAATTAAAAAAGGGACCGCTTACTTATTTATCCATAATGGTGCACTCATACGCGCATGCATTATTGATCGGGAAGCTTTCTGATATGAAAATGTCCACTTACCGGAGCTGTCCGAGTAAATTCCCTGGGAAATTCCAGAGGAGTCCGTTCTTTCTTCCCCCAAAGTCAGAAACCAGCAATGCTTTCCTTGCCTTATTCCAAAAACAGGTCAGCTAGTGGTTTGAACTGCAAGAGAGAAGAAGCCAAAACAAATTCCATTAGAATCGTACCGGGAGTTGGCCGTACCCCCTCCTTCACCTTCTCCGCCAAAAAGTATTGCAATAACGTGCGTTTAACCAGAAAAAAGTGTCGAAATGGCTACCTGCTCTTTTTATCTATGTCGACAAAAAGACATCGAGAGCACCAATAAAGACGGGTTGGGTAAAAGTGTGCAATGAACTGGAGATTTTCTATTGCAAACGCAGCCCCAACGTGTTGTTAGAATAGACCGCGTTCACGGACACTCCCGCGCGCACACGCACACACGGAGATGCTGCTCCCGGCGTCGGCTGGGGAGAGAGGGAGAGGGAGGAGAGAGAGAGAGAGAGAAAGAGAGAGGAAGAGGGAGAGGGATGGAGGATGGAGACGGGAAGAGGCGCGGGATGGGATTCTGCGTGCGCTCGGAGTTGCATTTCACAGAGCCTCCGCGTGATGGCCGACGCGAGGACGGTCCCGCACACTGAACATGTCCTGGGCTCGGTGAAAAAAAATAAATAAATAAGAGAGCATAAGTGGAAAATCGAGGCTTTTACATTCAAATATCACCAGTTTATAGGAATTCATGAATCTCAGTGGATTGAGCGAGTAGTGAATTAGGAGTGAAAGCACACTTCCCTACGAGCAGAAGTGAAAGCAGACTTCCCTACGAGCAGAAGTGAAAGCACACTTCCCTACGAGCAGAAGTGAAAGCACACTTCCCTACGAGCAGAAGTGAAAGCACACTTCCCTGCGATCCGCAGCGGATCCGCTACGGTCCGCCAAGTCCGCCCCACAGCCAGTCCGCTCAGCGGATCCTGTATGTATGTATCATGTATTTGTCCCGTATTCGCTTTTTGACTGTCGACTAACCCTAATTCTTAATTGAGCAGCCTGCTGTCACACAGAGGACTCGAGGCTAAATCAGTTTATATACGCACAGTAAACGCACATTTAATACTGCAGTTGGTATATGTGCACTAGTGAAAAGAATCAGCCACCTGATAGTTAAACGTTCACTGTATTCGCCATTATTAAAGTTAAGTAATGTTCTGCAATAGGCTACTGCTGACACAGCAGGTCCGCGGCAGGTCCGCGGCAGGACCGCGGCAGCTCCGCGGCAGGACCGCGGCAGGTCTGTGGAGACTCCGCTGATGCATAAAAATAAGCCCGGATCCGCTGGCCGGATAAGTTGTGGATCCGCCGCGGTGCTAGTGGACTTTGAGTATTTTTAAAGTGTAAATAGTTTTCTTAATATATTTTGTACCTTCTTAAGTACTGCAGATGGAAAGTATCTTGTAGCTAAATGTGGCACAGAGCATCTTTTCTCTTTGTGTCTAATGGGTTCTGTGCACTCTCCTTATTTTAAATAAAATAATATAAAATAAATAAATAAATAAAAAATATTTTGGGGTACTCTTTATTTATTTATTTATTCATTTCTGTAGATGATACAGCACTCAGCTATACCATTATGATTATGATTTTATATATATATATATATATATATATATATATATATATATATATATATATATATACACACACACACACACATCTAACCCATAGGCTTATATTTGTTATTTTACAAGTTGAGCTCTATTATTCAAATGTGTGGGTGTAGTTTTATTGCAAAGTGATATTTTCCTGTGAATGTTACACTGTTTTTATACACGCCTCTATGGACCTTTATAAACTCTGTCAAACTCTTGGTCTGGCATTGTTTTCTAAACTTCTGTAAGCTAATGTTATCAGAGTCCACAACAGAGCTACAGGAAAGATTATCAAGCCTACATGTTTATGATGATAATTTTGCTGTCTACTAAGCAAATAATAGTTGTATTTTTATTAATATATTTATTTATAATATTTAGAACTTGAAATTGGCTTAAAGGGCCCCTATTTTTTAATGCATGTTATAATGTTCCTCATCAGAAACATACCCGGAGTTGTGTTTTGTTGTTTTAACACACAAACCCTGCATATTTAGGCTGAGTTCAACAGAAAACACTGTTCCACCTTGTGATGTCATGTGAAAATACAGGAAGTGCTCCACTGTGTTTTAAACTCTATACACTGTCACTAGAAGCCTTTCTTTACTGAACAAAATGTAAAAGGTAAAAGTACAGCATCATGACATCACAAGATTACTCAAACATGTGTGAATGAAACAAAACACAACTCCAGGTAAACTCATAAGTAAATTTTGCATAATATAGGTCCTTTAAAATCTGTCCATGGGTTTCAGAATAATGGAAAATTGTTGCTACAATGACTGACCATTTAAAACAATAATAGCAGGTAGGTCTTCAGGTCTTGGAGGTCTTGGATCCATACATTTGCTCGTACAATTCATCAAAACACACAAAAATACCAGGTAAGTCTTAAGGCTAATGAAGAAAGTCAACCCTGGAAGGACATCTAAGTTCTCTCAGGTTACGCTAATGAACAAGATATAGCGTTAATGTAAAAGTTGTTTACCCGATCCAGGCTTCTTGCCCGATAGGTGTTGAGTTGTTTTCCTCTGCAGGGAGTGGGCGATGGAAAGTGATTGTGGTTAAAACATCTGATAATCTTTCACATGTGTCGGTAGTGTCCTGCTGAGTGGAGCATATTTTAAAGAGGAGTTTATGCAAATAGCTGCGCTCAGGCCAATACCTGACCGCTGGAGCAGAGGCAGCGCAAATAACAATGAAGAAATAAGAGCTTTAGTAGTTCCCCAAAGAGAGAAGATCTGATAGTGCACTCTGTAGTAAACATCAGATAAGCAGTCATTTAGCAGCGCTGGCAAACCAAATTCAGTGCAAGTGTTGAATGGCTAACAAGTGGGCTGTAATCAGTATGCCGGCTAAAACAGTGGGAATTTGCAATGGTTCTGCATGTCAATAGAAAATACTTTAGCACTGTTCAGTATTGAAAATCTGCTGCTAATCAATACAAAACTAGATACTCATTTGGGCGGGTAAGCTAAAAAAGTCACGGGACAGAAAAGAAACGTTCCTGAATAGCTTTAGAATGGAGGATTACATAGATATTATTTTATTTTGTTTTATTTAAACTTTATTTAACCAGGAAACACACATTGAGATCGAGATCTCTTTTTCAAAGGGGACCTGGCCAAGAGGTCAGCAGCACACGTCAAGAGAATTACAAGACTAAAAATACTTTACAAAATGCAGACAGTTGGAGCAAATCATTTAAGTCTAAAATTGGCCTAAAATGCAACAATATTTCATAAATTGCCAAATGTTATAAAGTGCATAGATTAACAGCAACGGCCATAAATTCACATTCAGTTCACAGTAAAAGCATAAACACTGAGTAATTGAGTCTCTCTGCCTTTGTAGTAAAAAAGATAGAAAAGTATATATATATATAAAAAAAAACAAATCAAATAGTACAAGAGAAACTACTTTTATTTAATGTTGAAAATCACAGTGAGTGCTTTTTTTTGTTTTGTTTTTATAAAGTTGTGGTATCAGAATCAGTGTTGAGTATGGAGACTATTCCTGAGTATAGTTAGTAGTAGTAAATCGGGTTTGAAATGTTAATATTCTGACAACACTCTTCATTGGTAATCGTTTAAACAGGTCTAATCTTCAGAATCTTATATTTAACACTATTTAACACAAACATATGAACAAGACTATTTCAGGTTTGTCCCGATGAAGCTTTAGGCAATGTCAGAAAAGTAGCCTTCACTTTGGGGCTATGAAGACAGAACATAGTATAACAACACTGATATTTGATCTGGAATTTTTGTTGGATATTTGTTGTTTCATTTTATGCGGTTGACACGGCGATGCGGAGACAAGCGAGGCCTGCTAAGTTGCACTGGGTCAGCACTAACCTTGCCAGCCTTTGACTGATGGCTCCCCGCCGGCCGCACCGTTTTGTTTTCTAATTACTGCCCATAGGAAATGATTAGGTCTGTGCATGCTGTTTAAGTGAGACAACTTTCATTCATTCATTAAAACCAATAAGTGATTTTAAATAGATGTATGTAGCAACTGTCTTTTTCTTTTTCTGTAGCAGCTTTCGCATCTTGCCGAATGAAAGTGCAGACTTAAAAGCCTGTTCTTGACCTGTTGGGCACGCAGCGATTCCTCAACAAAAAGTGCTATTCATTGCTGACCATGTCTTTTTATACTGGATAATGTTATGTCTTTTCTCTCAGCTGTATGTGTAGAGATCAAAATTATTTTCATGTGCCTGAAAATTGATTCTTTGCAGTGAAATCTTCAGAAGTTACCATGGAAACACAATGTACATACTGCAAATTTCTCTGATCTGGCCAAGGTTTATTTAAAACTTAAATCAGGTTGTTCATGTTGTTTTCAGATTTGTTATCTATGTACTAGTTCATTTTAATCTAGAGTTTATTTGAAGATAATTTGTCAAGTAAAATTATCTGTCCATGCAGCAAGATAATTTTACTATTTTTAAGTCATTTTCTGATAGATTTAAGTGTTTATATCTTAAGCTTTTTTGCAGTACACATTTGCAAACACTACCAAAAGTTTTAAGATGGTCTTAAAGCTCAAGAAAAAACTAACAAAATGGATTTAAGACATCTGCTGAAGCCTGTGGTCAGATTGCACTGAAATAAAGCTCAGATTAAAGTTTGACAGAGCCTCAAACAGAGCAGAGCCTGGAGTTAGCATCACACTCCCAGGGAATGTGCTGAATGACATCAGCTGCAAAGTATATTGACATTCTATTATGTGAATATCAATAATGTGCCAAAAGGTTTGTAAGAGCTAGATATTTATATAGGTTTTATATTTTTACATACTTACTGCAAATCCATCCATTTCTTCCACTTATCCGGGGCCGGGTTGCGGGGGCAGCAGTCTAAGCAGGGGCTCCCAAGCTTCCCTCTCCCCAGCCACTTCCTCCAGCTCCTCCAGACTTACTGCAAATAAGAGCTGAAAATCAGGTATCCCAACTTTAAAGAGGGAATAAACACGTCAACTCCGCCGATAATTTTCAAGCAGCAAACTGGGCTGTACCTGTGGGACAAAGTGGAAAGTGGGGGGTACGAGGCGAGGGTCTGGAGGTATATGGAACAGTGTGATTGGTCGAACAGGTATCCACACTTCAAACTCAGCGAGGTGTTTGTATCAGAAACACTTAACTGTGATCAGGACAGTCTTTTGTGATGTCACCAACTACTGGAAATTGCAGAGGCCACTGAAGACGGCACAAAAAAGCTCCAAATTTGCCTAGTTTGAGCTACAACTGCCAAAAAATGTATTAAAACACTATATACACAGTTTAGTTAAGTTGATTTAGTGTTTAGTTTCATTTTAACAAAACACATAAAAGATACTATCTCGGATTTCTTACATTAGCCACACACAGGCCAAGTTAAAAGTGTCCATGACATTTTCACCATGGACTTCATGCTGAATTTGAGTGTGTAATATGTTGTTTGTAACATATCCAAGGGCCCCTGAACGTCTCCAAATTTGTAGGTCTCTGTAGGTCTTATGGGTCTTTGTTAAAACTTGTCAATTGTTAAACAAGTTAGCAGTTGTTCTACTAGATAATATTGCATAAGGAACATGGTCACAATGTGCAATCTGTGTAAAATATGTATGAGAAAAGAATTACTCTCTTTAAGCCTTATTTCATTTAGATTGGACAAAACTCTGAGTGGAATTGTGCCAAGTATGCAATATAAATAAAGCTGAGTGGGAGACTCGCATTCGCACACTGTTTCTGATATTCACTTTGCTTCACACAGAAGTAAGGTGATAGTTCTGACTCACTGCATTATTCTGGGGAGGATTTCATGTGTCCTTTTGCTCAAACTAGTTTCATGAGGAGCACTTTGGAGACTTAGAGAGGGGACGGTGAGGTAGTAGTATCTCTTGTGATCATTTTTGGATTATAGGACCAGGCAGATTTGCATAATTTGTTCCCACCGTATGAATTTATTTAGAAATTTCCAATATGCAAGGTTCAGAGTGCGTGTTCTCGCTTTGAATTACAACGCGGTGCCATTTGCTGCTGTAATACGTGATGCATAGAACTGTAAAAAAAAAGGTTTTGGGGAAAACATTTTAACAAAGCAGAAAATGAAGTGCAGGTACGCCCTAATATTTATGATTTTTATGACTGAGTTCAGGGTGTAATGTTGATGTATGGCCTGTTATAATGTAGTTTCATCATCACAAATTGAGATAATACAGGAAATGCTTAACTGTGTTTTTAAACTCCTCTCTACTGAACTAAAGTTAAAAGATAACTGTTGAAAACCTCCGCTTCATAAGATGAAAGAGCTTTTTGAGCTTTGGAGATGTAAACAGACTAATAATAATGAGTTACTCAAATCTGTTTTTGAAGAGGTAACATTATTTATCACCTTGCTTAAAACTCACAGGAGTCAATTTCACATAAAATAGCACCTTCACATGTTCACTGTGTAACTTCTGGTGGAATTTGTCATGAAAGATCAGAATTTTCACTGCGTGTGGTATCACCTCACAGATGTGACTTGTAACATGGCTATTTTACGTCACCTTCTTGATGCAACATCTCTCTATGAAGATATGTTTCATGCCACACAGTGTACTACAGGCAAAGGAAAAACATCTCCTTGGTGGAAAGCAGGTGTCAGGCCCTCAACTTGAAATGTGTGCATCTTTAAACTCAAAACGTTTTGGCTACCATCCAGTATTTTCTCAACTCTGAAATACTAGAATTTATACTGGCCTAAGGGGAGGAGAGTTGGATTTTTACTGCCCTAAAAAGAGGATCTATGTTGCCATTTCAACTTTAAACCAGGTCTGAAACATGTGCATTGTTGTTTTTTTTAACCTCTTTTGCTGCTTTGATTAATATTTCACTGTATTTCTCAAAACTTTAAAGGATATTTCCTCAGATCTTCAGTGACTTACAGTGGGAGTACAGTCCAAAGGTGCATGTGATACTGGGTGCAGTAAAGAGGAAGCACAGTGAGCCGTGTGATGCTATGATTAGCTGTGCTCAGATGAGAGGGCTAACCTCACAGTGGCCTTGCCCGAGGTAAGAATGATGAGAGACCCACAGACTGTTTGGCATGGGGCCACAGTGGAGCTACACCCTCTGTTGTTGTGCTCTTCACAAACGTGTTCACCCAAAGCAAAGTGCGCACCGACAGTTGGGTTTGGGGGGCCTCAGCAACTGTGAACTCACCTGTCACATATAATTACAGTGTACTGAGCTGTCCCCGGCGCTCCCACTGGTTTAACTCTCCGCAGGGTCACTGTCAAAGAGATGGGGAAAAAGTGACAAATGCTTTCACTCGTCTAAACATCAGAGTCGCTTTGTGTTGTGAGGAGAAGCTTTAGTGGAAAACTAATAAGGCCTTAAAATGGGGAGGGTGTAGAAAAGCAGATCATAATGTCAAATAGTCAACAGATCTCTTGTTAGAATTAGGGATGCACCATTACTGATACTGGTATTGAATATTGGCGCCAATCCATGAAAATTGGCTCCAAAATATCAAATCTGCTGATATCCTGGTTGGACATACAGTACAAATGAATGTAATAAGACTATTTATTGATCGTAGTTGGTCCAGAAAGTCTCAATGTCGGATCTTTTAAAACAAATTTCTTCTCTAGTTACATAAGAGATAAATAACAGCTATATGTCACATTTTGTCATACAGTCTATGTTTAGTCTCTGCGCTGGTATCAGTTGATGTCAGGTATAGTGTCGGAATAGGTATCCGAACTGAAAAAGCTGCATCGTTGCATCCCTAGTTAGAATCCGGAGTCGGAAACGGGAACATAACTGGCGTCAAATAACCATTTTGATTTGAGATGGAACAATCACTGCTGCTAATCTCCTCTCAAAAGTTCTCGTATCATTTATTGCAAGTCACTTCTTGATTCGTGCTGTTTTCCGGTCCTCAACATTATTTATACAGATCTTTACTTGTAAGTTTTGACACGTGTTCCTCTGATTGGTCAATCCGCCTATCAATCACCCTCGTATTGTATTGTAATGTACTGTAAACGTGTATTGTTTGGGCAAGTAAATCACTGAAAATTAGGAGAGACGTGTTAAATGTGGCAAATGCAATTAAGAAAATGGATAAGGACAAAGAAGAATATTCAGCCGCCCTTAGAAACCACTACTTTATATGGGCCGGATGAATTATGAAGGCTATAATGAATTAAAATCTTTCGCAGCCTAACTTGACATAAAGAGTTTTATTCTTCTGCAGTTCCTTGGGTCAGCATAGTAATGTGTAATTATATAAAAACCTTGGACTTTTAGCCAACCTTTTACAGGATTTGTACAATTTTGCCTGAGTTTTCTGCGCTACTCGATTTGAAAAGTGATAACAACATTTTGGATGCTGTAAAATGCACCACCCTTAAGAGCAACTCACTGACATAAAACATAATAAGGTACATTGAACATTATAACATGACTTGAAGCTCACAAGAATCCTTTTTGTGCAATATGGGACCCTTTAATAAGAAAAGCAGTCATTCAAAATCTGGATCAAACTATAAATGGAAATGCTACATATTTAATACTTTTTTTTTACCATTTCGTTATCTTATTTCCAATGTTTATACCTCTTCTGTAGTCTTCTGAAATTCCAAATTATTCTAGAAGACCTGAACTTCCTCATTAGCCTCACATCTCTGGCTACTGTCACATACTTTCGCTTCCCTCTTTAGAAGCTGCTTTATGCTTGTGCACACAATATGCTCCAAGTTTGCATGATGTGACAAAGAACAAGTGTTTCCAGCCCAGTTGTTTCCTTCTTTCTGGGCGCGTGCAGAAGTCACAGTTGAGCAAACATTGATAACAGTGGGTTAATGAAAGGAGATTGCTCATATGCTTTGCCAGGATACATTAATGTGAGCCAAGATGCCCTGTGCAAAGAATTGGCAAAACAAGAGACAACATCGTACAGCTTCCAAAACGCATACATTATAACTACATTTCAAAAGGCCTGCAATGGAAAACTGTATTGGTAGTAAAAGTAACGATAAAATTTAGTTTACTTATCAGAGCTTTAAGCCGTATGTTGATGTATATCTCATTAAAAACCTTCCTGAAGTTGTACATTTAAGCAGGCACTCACATTTTGCCCAGATTGCCGCATAGATAAAACGTTTGACTTCTAAGATGTTTTTTAAGCCCATAAACCATCTCGTTCTACAGTCGAAACACATGGCAGTTTATTAGGCCACGGTTTATTCCTGTTGTTGACAGCGGATGGAGCTCTAATGCTTAAAGCGTTGTTGGAAAAGGATGACAATTTTTTTAATATTTACCAAATTTACACATTATTTTAAGATAGAAAATGTGAAATACTTATTCCAAAGTGGCCAAAGAACGTTATTATGTTAAATTATAATAGAAGGTATTTGGAGGTCATTTAATTAAGATTATTTTCCTACAGCCAATAAATTATAGTTTGGAGAGAAAAACACATCACATTGTAATTTTAACTGACTTTATTCCTACTTTTTTCTGTTTTACCAATACTCTGCCTAATAATAATGCAACCGCAGCATGTGAAATAAGGTTTTGACATGTAAACCAATGAAACAGATATTTGAAACTATTTTAGTTTTATTTTGTCATAATGCAAGTGTTTTAGTGCTGGTGAAGCCTGGGCACTTTCCTCTGCTCCTTTGCTCCTCTTTTCATTTGGGTGAATTGCTGTGCCTTTTGTTCCTGTTTTCTGAAGAGCAGACTCAAGATTCTTCTCCATTTTTAGAAAGCACACCTTCTCCTCTATTGAGCTTTGAGGGCAGGTCATGCACCCAAGACATTTAATCTTTTTCTTTGTTAGTGACATCACCACTAACTTTAAAGGCTTGTTTGATTGTCCATCATTGGAGCTCTTTGTTCGCCTGGTTTTGCCACTTGTGCACTGGGCTGTTCCTTCACCACTGCAGGCCCCTGGATGGTCTTGTTTATTAGTGCAGGGATTAGAATATCCTGCTCTTTCAGGTTATTCTTCATTGTTTTCATGTGTTGCCTGCACATTCCCCTGTACTGTGCTGTTATCCAGATATCTGATGTCTTTATGTGCACTGATTTGGACATCCAACTCCTCCTCTTTCTTTTGGAGTATAGCCTTGACTTTTTGCAACTCCACTTCTGTTATATTCATTTTTGCTGTGACTTTGTTGGTGTTGCCAAGTTCCTGCTTGAGCTGCACATTCTCCTGTACTACACTGTTATACCTGATGTCCGTATGTGCACTGATTTGGTCTTGGAGAGGTTTGCCCTTCTTTTAAAGGGTATCATCGAGTTTTTGAACTTTTTTTTTTTTTTTTTTTTGTCAATCCTTTAAAGTTTGCGGTCCAGTGACTGGATTATTTGGACCTGATCTGATTCTTTGGCCCTTGTACACGCCAACTCTATACGGAGCATCTAGGGCTGGAGCGGATCTCTTTCCTCTGGGATAGAGAGGTCCTGGATGTTGAGACACCAGTTGCGTCTCCTCGGGCTCTTGAATGTTGGTGTGGGGCAGAGCAAAGCTGTAGAAGTGGTTTGTCCTCTCAGGTTTACTGGTGCCAGGGCTTCATGGTGAAAGTAGTTGAGCTATCCTTGTTTTTTGGGGCAGTCCTTATGTCTGTAGGGATTCTTTTATGACAAATCTTAAGGTTCCACCATGTTGGAATTTTACAATTATCGCTTGTGATCACAGGTATCAGCCATCAGGTTATACAGATAGCTCCAGGCATTCATTATAGATGCTATAATGACTAGAGTGATTTCGCTCCGGATAAAAGTGCATGGAAAGTCTTTTTTGTGTTCCTGTTTAAGATATACATTTTTTTTGTTCTAGCATTTCTCCTAGACTTACATGGAAAAGGTTGCATCAGCCTGTTTAAAACTCAGTATTCTGCTGCTCAATAATTAATCACTTTATAGTACTCACTTTATGATAATTCTTTGTTCCATATTTCATTACTGTGGAAGACTATGTGACTGTAGCACTTTATTCATTCTGGGACTCAGGGCCAAGTAAAGAAAAAAAAAATAAAATCCCAACTTGTAATGGAGAAAGTGGACGTCCTAGTCAGTTTTGACCAGTAGAACACATGAAATATAACTGAAAGTTTTCCAAAGTTACATTTAATAACACTAGAAGCACCATCTGTTCCCGTTTATTGCTCTTGTTGATGCACTGGATTTTATTTGTGATGGCTAATAGCTAAATGAGATATTTTATCACAGGAAGCACTTTATAAAATTTGGATTGGATATCACATTCTAATGGTTCCTGTACGCCATCCTGTTCCCTCCTGTGCCCGTAAAATGGTCTGCTACCTACGCCTAAAGCCCCGTCACAACTCTCTCTTATGCACTGTTTGATGAACCATGACTGAGTGAGGAATCCTCGCTCTGCTGACCACTGTTAGTACGACTGAAGTTAAAGTTAATGTAAGGTTCAACTACTCATTTCTTTTTACATCTTAAGCACAGTTAAGATGAAGAACTTACTCAAAATTTTGCCTAGTCATTTCTAGTATTTCTAGTTTTTATTTTGGTGTTTTTTGTTTTTTGTTTTTCATTTTAAATCCTGACACAGAGCACAGATATAATATATGACAATAGATATGCCATTTACAAGGGCTAAATGTGCCTAAATTATGCAATATTTATGATTAGACTAGTAAAAATAAATGGAAACACATATATTATTTATGTTTAAATGTCTTCCTTGCATGTAAACTAATTGTCCCTGAAGTATGGGTGAAACTGATGATATTCACTGGTTTCAGAATGAGAATTTAGGAACATTGCTATATTGATCAATAATTTAAAACAATATATTATATCTTTTGAATGAGGAAAAGTCCTCAGAATGCTGCACGTAACAGGAAGCTGAAAGCCATAATTTGGTACTTTAACATCAAGTTGGGGGTCTTCTACATGTATCTCTATGGCGGAATGTTGAACATTTACCAGGCATTCACAATGCAAACATTAGCAAACACAAAAAAGTGAGCCAAAAAAGTTTTAAGGTACAATATTGTTTAAACAGCACATTTTCAGGAGTCTGTGATCAAGTGTTCATTTTCAAAAGAAATGTGAGAGTGACTAACTGAAAAACTGTTGGCTTGTAACTGTAATTTTATGTGTGAGAGACTTTTAAGAGCGCACATCCTCTCACCTGTTGTAATTTCAACTAAATCAGCTCTTTCTGGGCAGATTGTAGGAAAATTAAGACCAGATTAAACTTCATAAACCTCAGTTAGAGCAGTGCTTAGGTACATGTATTCCATTTTGCCTCTACTTTTTTCGAAACTAAAATCTAGGCAGATTAAGGTTACTTGAATTAAGAAACTTGACAAGTAAAACGAGCTACCACTGGAACAAGACTTTTTGTACTATATGAAAATGCATCTTGTTAAAATTAAGGTAAGAAAACAGCAACTCTGCACTTAAATAGGAAACGAAATCCAATATCACTTGAATTAAGAAAAATACTTCCATTGGAAATAATTCCATTGGTCGGTCATTTTGCTTGTCAAGTTAAATCTAATGAAGTAAAATGCTCTTAATTCAAGTCATTTTAACTTGTCTTGATATTGCTTTTTGCAGCGTGTAAAATTATAGCAAATATTTATCACAAGTACAATTCCATGAAATCAGGTCCGTCAACAGAAAGGCAAGAAGCATCACACCCCTCTAATATAATGTTATAACGTTATTTATAGTACTGTACAAACTTACAACATTATTTATAGTGCTGTACAAACTGTAGCCACTGTATTCAGTCTTAAGATAGCAATTTATTGTATATAGAATTTTATAATCCTTATCTTTATAGATCTTTATAGAGTTAGTCTATTTTTAAGTAATTCTGTACTTCTATTGCCGCTACTGTTTTCTTGCTGTTCTCTTAACTGTGCGTTGCAACACAGAAATTTCCCCATTGTGGGACAAATAATGGATATCTTATCTTATCTAAATTAATAGGAAGGGGGTCTAATTCTGGGCCCCTAAAACCCTGGCCTGTCTACTCCCCTGCATGAAACAACCAATAATGATCAAAAACATGAAACTATGTCGTCGTTTTCACTTGCATATGAGCGTCCCCAGTAGAGCAGGTCCTGTCGCTCCTGACTGGCACCAGGCTGTAAGGGTGTTTGGGTTAACAGCCTGACTCAGAGAAGACTCACTCGGCTGTGGCTCCGAGCAGAGAGGGGGGAGCAGAGTGAGCGTGTAGCGTGCTGGCTAGTCTCGACATGTGTGACACGCAGATGGCACTGCTCAACCATGTGACCAACACTCCAAACCCACCCACCCACCAGCAAAGGAGACGAGGAGCACTGAGATGTGTGAGAGAATCTAATGCATACTTGATTCTTGTGAGTGTTAGGTCATGTTAGAATGTGGTTACTTCATCACAAACATACCTGGAGTTCATTCACATGTGAGTAATCCTGCATTATTAGTCTGTGTACATCTCCGAATCTTAAAATCCTCTGTCTCTGTCCATTGAAAAATCAGGAGCACATTTTAAATAATGACTTAAAACCACAGAATTGAAAGAAATATTCAATTTCTGTTGCAAATTAAATTGTTTGTGGGCAAGTCTCTGCGTCCCAGGTCCTTTACTGATGGTAAATGTGTATTTATATTACAATATTTGTGCTTTACTTACTGTATATACATTTATATAATTCATGTCTTGTTGATACCAGTCTCTAGCTATTTTCCTGCTACTTATTTCGAACTTTATTACCATTTTTTACTCTTTTTTTATTGTAATATGATGTGATGTCTGAGCTACTGTGTCCAAGTAATTTCCCTTGTGGATCAATAAAGTCTGTCTAAGTCTAAATAAACTTCGACAGTGTCATGTCCCTTTGCACGTCTCTCAAGCTGCCTCATTTATTTTATCATTGGAATGGTACTGATTATTAGTACAAACACTTATCTTTGTCACATTCATATTTTTTATTATCTTGCCAAATTAGTGTATATTAAATTTTCTAAAATAGTAGTCATCTATTTCTGTATTGTCTCAAATCCCACATGTATCTTGGCACCAGGTTTTTGGCTCCAACCAATTACCAATACTTGAGCATGTGGCACTTGTTATTCTATGATGTATTTATTCTTGTTAAAGTCACGATCAGTTGAATCCTTCCTGCCATGCCCGCTGAATTTTAATATGTAATCCACAATTATTTTCTGACACAAACAGCTTTTTTGGAGATATGCACGATGAGTAGTTGAGCACACATCCATCTGTGACTCAAAACAGCAAACCACCACTCGGATTTTTCTATTTTTTCTTTATTACCATCACTTTTTCATCCATCACTGAATCTAAAAATACCTAATGACTGACAATAACTGCTTAGGAGTCAAAAATCCGCGGAGCTCTGTGTGTCCTGTGCATGCAGAATGAGCACCTGCAAGGCTTAAGCTGCATTAGGATTCCTGCTGTACGCGATGGAGCGCAATTATCGGACGTGCCAGTTATCCGCCGCAATGCAAATCAATGGAAAAGAGGCAGTATCCGTCCACATACAGTAGTGTTATTCAAAGACTAGGTTTATCATTCATGCCACTCTGGAGAGGAAAAGACGGAGGATACTCAAGAGGAGGAATCTAATGATGAGATGAGACCCCAACACACATCAGATCATTAATATCTCTAACCAGCCAGTGGCAGTTTATACTCATCTTTGTGATGGAGACAGATAAAGAACATTACCAAACATTTAAGTGCAATTTTGAGTCATCAGCATCACAATTATTTCTTGAATAAGCTTTATATCATTTAATAAAGACTAAGTATCACATTTTGTTTTGTTTTTTAATATATTGCCACCTCCCATTCAACCTGAGGGCTTTTAGTTTTGCATATTTAAATCAAGTGAATGTTTTCTGATATAACAATACCATATGCTTTTATTTCCTGCATTACCTCTCTAGAAAACACTGACTGACTTCCTAATTTACCTCACCTCCCCAGATGTTTTAGTGCATTTCCAATTGATTTGGCTCAGGTCTAAGACTCGGAGCTCACTTAGCTTTATGGATTCTCTCAGCAGGATTTTAAAGGACTTAGCAGTGTGGACTTAGCCGAAAGAACTGGCTTTGCAGTGTCAATAGTGGCCATGTTTGCATGGGGCATGTAGTGCACCAGATGTCCAATAATGTTTAGAGGTCCTGCTCTTGCACTACACGTGTTTCAGGGAATTGACAGCAAATTCAACATTTAGAGGGCATTAACACCAATTGTTTCAATCAGCTTTACAGAATAATAGTACTTAGACATTTATAAGTACAATTAAGTACAAATATCTAAGTAATACTTCACCCTCTGAGCCCAGAACACACCTGTCAAGATGAGACTGGACTGGGCTGCCTGTTTGACAACACAATCTGTTCATTAACTTTATTTGATATTTTACAAGATAGTGCATTTTATCCCCATTTGATATTCCTTCAAAGGAGCTTCTGAGGTTAAGGTACACTTTATTGTCCCCACAGGGAAACTGTCCTCTGCATGACCCTTCAGTGCCGCTATGGCAACCTGCAATCTCCAGATCTCAAGCTTAGTCAGGCTTGGTCAGGACTACCTTAGGTGGGGATTTGACCTGTTCTGGATTGATGGAAAAAGTGTCTTGAGGAAACCTACCCAGACACTGAGAGAACATGCAAACTTCACACAGACAGGCCTGGAAGTCAAACCTAGAACCTTTTTGCTGTAGTGTCAGAGGGCTAGCCACTCTAACCGTTAACATTGTTAATGTTCATTTCATCTCATTTTTGTATTGTAGATATAGCCCTGTGGAGGATTATTCTACCAAATTATCCCTTAAACCTCAAATATATCACAGCCTGTCTGCTTTAATATATTCATCCCATCACAAATTTAAACACATCATATTTCATCTCAGAGATTAAGCTCACTACGATTATAGTGACCTAATTGTTTCCATAATGAGATTCTCAAAGGATTTGTAAATGAAATCTTTCTATAACCATAAAGCAGAATTATGCTGATCAATCACCCCGTGTGAGGTTTCTCTGACACATGTCTGCCTCTCCCAACCATGTCATTACTCACACATCAGCTTTAGGTTTGTTTTATAGCAGCTTTACAGGTGTCTCATAGAATGTTTGCAGTCACCATTATATCTGTTAAGACACCACATCGTTGTATTACTCTGCCGGTTCTTTTGGTTCACAGCTATGGCTGTCAGCAGAGGGAGCTCTAAAGCAAAGCTAAGGGTACGGAAATGGGATTATGTTTTTCTCAGGACGACATCGGCGATAGAATGACTTCAATTAGGTGAACAGTGTGTAAAACCCAATAGATCACAAATATAAACAATAATTAAAGCTGCAAGCAGCATTACTCTCTTGTCTCTTGAAAAATGTTGAAGGGGGCGCTCTAGAGCAATTTCCTATCATAGCTGTATCAATTGTATCACTGTTATCAGGTTATCAGTGTGTGCGAATGTTCCATGGGAGTTAATTTTACATTTCATGTCAGAAATACGCACAATTTTATGATTTTAAAATATGAATCTCTCCTGGCATCGAGTTATTCGGAACGAACTGGGTTGCTGGGTTAGGCTGGTATAAATTGGCTTCTGAGAAATTGAGGCGTGGCAGATGTGGGCTGTGATTCGCTGGAGAGGAGTCGAGGGCGGTTGTCGCGTTGTCCTGCTCCCGAATTTAAGTTAATCAGATTAACTACATTTACCACTTTAGTACAGGTAGTACTGTCTTCCATAGTTTACAATACTGCTATGAAGAGGCAGACTGTCCAAATGTACTTCTGTTATGTGGGATTGTACAGTTATTCCTGCAGGTGCTTCAAAATGACTGAGTGCAGATGTTTGATACCAGTCTCTGGTGTGTTCAGTCTTATTTACTACTTGATTTGAGCCATTTTGGAGGCTCTGGACTGGGCTTTAATTAGTCTCTTGTTGGGACGGCTCTGGCCTAATAAAGCATAAGTCCTCTTAGTGTGAACTGGAGTGGCTAAGAGCCAAGGGGTCTTTCTCTGCAATTAGAAGTTGGTGAAGTAAGTTCATATATCTGAGCATTTGGGGCCACAATAAACAGTGACATTTCTAGTTGACAGATGGGTTAAACTAGTGCCAAAAGTGTCAAAGCTTCATTTGGTGGAGAGCACAATCTGGCAAGAACACTGAACTCTGTGGGCTGGGGAGGTGTTGAGGGTAGGTAATTAAGTAATGTGCCCTGTCACCGAAGGGTTTTGGGGATGAGTCCTCCTCATCCTGCCAATGTAGTTGTCAATGTAGTTGTCTTAAAGAGCCCATATTTTTTTATATTTGTTATAATGTTGTTTCCTCATCAAAAACCTGGAGTTGTTTTGTTTCATTTACACATGTTTAACACACATACCCAGCATATTCTTCAAACAGAAAATACGGTTCCACCTTGTGATGTCATGTGGTAATACAGGAAGTGCTCCACTATGTTTCTAAACACCATACTCCATCTACATTAAAATCATTTGGATAATTTCAGCCCTGGAATTTCCAACCTCTACCCAAACAAAAGATAGTTGCTAACTTCAACATTACCACTTCGTGACATCACAAGGTGGAATAGAGCATTTTGAGCTTTGGGGATGTAGACAGACTAATAATAAAAGATTACTCAAATATGTGTGAATGGAACAAAACACAACTCTAGGTATGTAACATTATAACAGTCGTCAATTGTGCATATTATAGGACCTTTTAAATCAAGTTTGTGTAGGTGGTTGTGACAGAATGGATGGCAATTTTATCATAATAAGACAAAACAAAATTTAGGACAAGAAAACTAAATAAAAAAATTAAATAAATAAAACACAAATGACTTTACTTTGCCCATACAAAAAAACAGTGAGGAATAAGCAGAACTGTATTATTCAAGTTAAGGCTCTTGTTTGAACATTATTTAGGCTTTTGTTTGAGCATTATTATCTTGTTTGAAAATTATTATCTTGTTTGAACATTATTATCAGTTCCGATTCAAAAAGATCTTGTGTTTGAGCATGCCTCATAAACACTTCTGTCTTTGGGGAACTTGTATTTTCCTTTTGATGTCTTGGACCACAGATCTATTTTCCATTTTGCCTCAGTCCATTTTAAATGAGCTTTTGAGCTGCTGTATCTCCTCACCAGTGCAAAGTGTCGACTATTCACTGTCCATTGGATCAGTACCACATTGCTTTACATTGCTGTACCATCCATCCATCCATCCATCCATCTTCTCCCGCTTAATCCGGCTGGGTCGCGGGGGCATCGTGCTGCCCAATACTCATAGCACCTCGACCCCCCCTATGAACCCCTCTGCAGGTGGTGAGCCCACAGGAGGGTGGACAACATGGTCCTTGATGTTAGTTCATAGGGGTACATTGCTGTACCATACTCCATAAAGCTGTACAAGAACGCACCCTTATGTAACAGATAACCCTATGTCCTGTCAATCATTATTTCATTTTTTATTTCAGATCCGTTTCTCCTATGACCTCTTGTACACAACTGAGATATATTTCCATGACTATAGTTCTATATTTTATTTTATGCCTTATTTTACAGTTTCATGCCATCTTTGCTACTTATTATGAATTTATTATCACCATTCATATTTTTTTCCTCTTTTTTATCAGAATATATGGTAATGTGTGAGCTATTGTGTCTAAATAATTCTCCTTGTGAATCAGTCAATAAAGTTTTAAAAGTCTTAGTCTGTACCTAGATAAGTACAAATGGTTTTCTTGTTTTGTAATGATTTACAAAATATTTGTCATATTTGTTATAGTTTTACATCAATCAAGAGGCAGTTTGTCAAAAGAAAAAAAATAGCAGTGAAAATTACAATTAGAGTCATGAAAACATAAAATTCCATCCAACAATTTACGCACAATGAGCACAATTTTCAGGCAATTTGAACATTAATTTAGCAACATAGTGAAAATGTGTTCGCATCAAATAATACTATTGAGTTTTTAGGTGAGTTTTGGCCTTTTTACCGCGTGGTTGCTATGGGATTGTTAAAGGCGCACTGTTTTTAAGTGAATGGCCCATCTGTCACCATGGATATGTCATTGTTTTGCCTGGAATGTTCCACAGTATAACATTAAACAGCTCTGCCTTACATTTATTCAGTTGCATGTGGTTTTATAGGCCAAAAATACCTTTAAAAAAAAACATTTTGTGGGTTTGTCTCGCCACAGATCTGACCTGTAACTTGGTCTCGGTTTGGTCTCCATGAAGGTAGAAAGATTTAATAGCACAGTCTGAAACATTCAAGACAAAGCAATAACATCTCCATGGTGAAAAGCATATGATGGATCGTCCACCAGAAAATATACCCAATGCACCTTTAAGTAATGATTTAAATTCTGGGTTTAATCTGCAACTTCACAGCTGAGTTTTACCACCAACTGTCACATACATAAATAATGACGTCATCTCGATCATAACATAAGATTACTAGTGTGTATATCTCACTAAGAGTCACAACTAACACTATCTTAGTATATCCTTTTCAATTAGATGATGTGCCTTGGAGCCAGAAGTGACCTCACACAAGAAAAAAAGGGTATTTTAACTATATTTAGTGAAATGGGTAGTCTGACCTGCCAGGCACTGACCTGGAATTGCTGATCTCTGCTGAACTAAAGCTAAAAGGTAGCTATTAAGTTGAAAGCTACTGAGCTTTGGAGATGCATACAGCCTCATAATGCAGGGTTCTCAAATGTGCGAATAAAGCAAAACACAACTCCGTGTATGTTTTTATGTTTTTGACGAGGTAACAACATGGCTTGAACCTCACAATAGTCACATTTGCGTACTATAGCAGAGGTCCCCACCCCCCAGTCTGGGTCATTTGGTACATATGCCGCGTCAGATGCCTCTGCACCAGGACTAAAACCAGGACTAAAATCAGGTCTAAACAAAGTCTAAACCAGGTCTAAAACCAGGACGAAACTAGAACTAAAACAGGATTTGAAAATTATTCATGTTCTTCTTGAGAAAGTTGTGCTTTTTATGATGTAATTCTTTGTCATTATGTAAATTCTTTCTGCACTGTGTTAATTGTGTAAATAAAGGTAAATAAAATAAATAATACATAAAATAATTTAACCAGGACTAAACCATGCCGTGCGAACGCATCTACCCTCGTTTGCCGCGCACGCCCCCTCACATAGTTATTAAATATTGTCGGACATAAAACCACCCCACGGTGCAAAAAAGCTTGGGGACTGCTGTACTATAGGACCTTTAATGAGGAAACATCATAACATAGATCAGAAAATGGCATAATTCAGTGAAATGCTTAGTCTGACCTGCTATGCGGACTTTAAACCTCCTCTTTATAGGTTAACCAGTGTGACCGTGCCATTTGAGGTGACCAGAGCGACATATGCCAGAGGAACAGAACATCACAGCGAGAGAGTGCCTTATTAATGACCTGCCATTTTCATATCTCTGGTGCGCCCGGACAGATGGCCTCAACTCTCCACTGTACAGGTCCACTTATTTGACTTATTTGCTCATTTTTACCCAAAGCACAGGAGTAAAATGACCCCCTCCCTTGCTGTTTTGACTAATAGGTTTCTAAAAGATGCCTCTAAGTGCTTTGTATACAGTTTCCCTCTGCTGTATGTGGCTTTTCCTGGCAATATGTTGATAGGGTGTTATCAATTTCTGTGAAACACTTGCGTTTTTTTGCTTATTGTGGCTATTTTGAAAGGTAAATCAATTCAAAAAGGAATACGTGTTGAAACATAATCCACAATGAGGCTTTATATCAATAAATGTGCACCAATTTCGAGGTTGAATAATTTAAAAGGTGTTTAAAATAAAAGAAAGATTCCAGGAAAGATGTGCAGTTTAAAGGAATGAACATGTGATAAATTTCTATTTCTACAGGACAAACTCCGCTATATATTTCATTATATTTAGCTGGTAGTATAAAATTGGTTGACACTGAGACCATAGTTGCAATGGGTCAAATAACAAATTACTGTTTTCTTAATACAGATTTTGAAACATTTATTTTAAGATTCTGACTCAGAAAGAAAAATTAAATTGACATTTTGAGTTGACCTAAAGGTTTCCAGATCTGACACATTTACTGTTATTCACTGTGGGCTATAGCCTGCATTGTTTGATTTATGTAAGAAAACTAAACATACAGTAGTACATCATTTAGAGCTCAGTTAAGGTCACTATGATAATTCTGACCTATTGCAAAATAGGGCCAAATATACTCATTCTTGTCACATGAGGTCAGTATACTGTAAAATATCAAATAATAGCCGGGGCTTTTATTTGTTTCAATCACCTAACAGACTCGGCATTTATTTGAGACCAGGCAACAGTTTGGGACCTGCAATTAATTCTTTCCTCACAAAAATCTTGCTCAGCAAATCTGGGAAAATGGTACGGTACTCAAATTCTTTTAACCAGTATGACCTACCGGTATGTCCCTCTAAACGCGCCTCAGACACACCACACATGCCTCTCTCCACGTGACAGCGGAGGTGTATCAAGGCGCCCTGCTTCAATCAGCGCTCATAATTTATGCAAATTAATTAAGTTTTTGTTTCTGTAGAGACAACACGAGCATCGGTCCTGCGTCCTGTTGTTGCAGCACGACTTCTGTCTTCCAGCACGTACATTAGACTCTGCGTTTATTTGGAACTGGCCTGATTTATCAAAATGTACACACCCGGCGTTTAAAGAAGACCCAGTGGTTAATTGGAAGCCGGCTCTTATTTGGTATTTTACAGTAATTCACCTTCAAATTTTTGTGATTTTTACATCAAAGGAGGAAATAGGTATTTAAATATGTCGAAGTCTCCATTAGAGGGATGGCTGATACCAAAAGTTGCATTTCAATTAAATGTACTAAATTAGAAAAATGTATAAAAAGGGCTACAAAAAGTTTCTGAATGACAAACAATAAAGAAATGACCATAACGAGTTTTACATTTGATAGTATATTGATATTTGCATTATTGCATTACCACCTTAAACTGCATATATAAATGGACATAGCTAACCTCCTAGTCACTGTGTTCCAAATAAGAAGTGAGCACGGGGGCACTTCTGGCTCCATCGGCTCAGGCTCCAATTGACTTTACACTGAAAAATTGCCGCCCCTCCCTCTGTAACTGCTGCAGTGAGCCTCGTCATTTTGCTCTTTAAATGTTCGTATTAACCCGCTTTACATGATTATAGTGTTTTTATTTTGCGATTGTATTCGGAAATAAATTCTTATTCTCAATATGAAACTCTGCTTCAAGTGTACTCCTATAAATGCTAACCCCATGAGGTTCATTTGACTGGAGCTGAACACGATGGGTGACATCAGACTCCCTTAGTCCACTTCTTTATAAAGTTAGACAGAAATATGCCACAGTTTAGATAGTGGTACGCCAATGGTACGCCAAGGGAAGATGATCATGTTACTAAAGCTCCTGTGAGTCAGTGTTAACCTGAGATATGCACGTGGAGGATAAATTACTTAAATGTTCTTAAAGTACGTGTATTTGTCAGTGTTGATACTCTAATACCTATTCATTATGTCCTTTTGGCACATTGTTAATATCCACCTTTATTATTATTTATTTATAAGCTTAGGAGGGAGGAACACAATTTCACTTCTTCATAAGTTTCATATGAAAATTGGCAATAAACTTTTTTGAATTTGAATTATTGAATTTGAATTTAAATGTATTAAATTGGGCTTGTGGATCGCTTTAGAACAGCCTTTTTCAGACGAAGTGAAACTGTGGTGGACAGCAGAGTTTTAAAAATACAGCAGCTGCGGAAAGCTTGCAGCAGTCTCATTTTGTCACTGCTTTTACAATACTCTCTGGAGAAAAAAACAGCAAATTTACTCATTTACAAACAGTTGGGTACACTAGCTTTATCACTTTAGACTTCCAAGTAGCACTGTACTCCGCTCTCTCCAAGGGCATCCAATTTAAAGTCAACAAAAATGGGTATTGCAGCAAATATTAGGTCTCAAATTCACCAAAGTCTGTGGATCACTCATAAACCATATCAGACTTAGGAGTAATGCCTCACAATGCAGCTGAAAAAGATTGAATCTGAGTTGTTTACGCATATCACCAAGGACACAAGGGCTCACAACCTCCCATCCAACCCTCACAAGCCCTCAGCATTTGTTTGTGTTCTAGCTCAAGAGGTTAATCTTAAAAATGAACCAAATGAAGAGGCATTTCATGAGAGCGCATATCCCATCACACTTTGTCCTTATCCCCATGTAAAGGTCACGGGTTAATTCAAAGAGTAAAATTATAAAGCTACACACTGACCTTTAATAGAGGAATGGATGTAGCCTGAGACATTTTAAGTAAATCAATTTAACTCAAACGGTTTGCTTTGGATTAACAAGAATATGTGGAAAATGGCAAAAAAAAAAGATGTTACAGTAGAGTTAGTGAAGAAGTTTCTTTTTTTGTTTATTATTGGGTATTTTAAAACATCACATGTGTTTATGTAGTTTCTTCAAGTCCCGCACATTGTCAGTCCAGAGGAAAAAAACTAAAAGAAAGAAATAACGCAATAATGCATTTTTTAAAATACAATCCTATTTGGCTCTCAGGTCTTCTTCTGGGAGTGTTCACAGAAAATGTCCAATATTAAAAACAAATTTGATTTGCCCAAACAGGAAAACTGGATTTGCTACTGATACTTTGCAGTACCATCACACTGGCGGTGTTCTGCATGTATCTACATGTAGCAAACACAGTCAAAAAAGTTTTAAGATCGTCTAAAAAAAAACACATTGATTTAAACAGGACATTTTCAGCACATACAAGTATTCACGGTCCTGTTTAGGAGCTTCATTTTCAACAAAAATGGTGAGTGTAAGTAACTGAAAAACTGTTGTCATATGCTGACAAGTTTGTGACTGTAATGTTCTTTGAGAGGGACTAGTTTAACAGCACACACCAGCTCAGCTGGTGTAGTTCCAGCCAAGTTATTTCTTTATGGTCAGATTGGGTTAAAATAATGCACAGAATAAACTCTAATAAAGCTTCAGACTGAGCAGAGCCTACAGTTAGCGTCATGACATCAGCTATAGTTGGACAGTTCTGCTTTGCTGCAAATATCACTCAGTTACTGCTACATTTTATGCTGTATTGTTGTCCATTTGATCAATTACTGCATTTATACATCACATAATTAGCCCACTGAAAGCCAATTCTATTTATTTATTTATTTGTTTACTGATTGATGTGTTTGATCCTAAACGTCTCTGTTGTTATAATTTGGAATAATTAAAAGTGTAGACACATTCTGTATTTCCAGTGCTGACAGATATAACACCTAGGCCCCCCGCTGCCCCAGGCCCCTCCCTCCATATTGTTTTCAGTCAGTTTGACAGCAGCCGAAGCTCATTCATCTCACATGTGCCGAGACAATGACAAAGCTCCTCTCTTGTTCCCCTGTCAAACTAACCAGCGCCATCAGAAATTACACGTGACAGATACCACAATTAAGACTATTACCGTGAAATATCCCCAATGCTTTCTCCCATCAGACCCAAAGTGATTTAATGAAGATTGCTAACCTTGTACATGAATAAAAACTGGCACAGGAGTGTATAGTTTTACAAAGTGTAGCTGTCACAGAGTTCAAGGGAATGTAATGGTAATAAAAAGTCTGTACTTAACAAGGACACACAAGTACTGGGTTAAGTGTCCTGTCAGATCGAGCTCTTACAAAAGATGTCTGAGAAATTATGAAGAAAGACAGATTTGTTTGAAAGACTGATCTTGTAATCTGTTTTAATCTGTTTTTTAGGCAAACTGTATTCTGGATTTGCTTGTTCATATGTGTTAGAGTCCATATTACTGTACACTACTTTCTGATTTAGGCATAACTATATTTGAGAATGATATATTTATACAATTACTACAACTTTTACTGTGGTGTAAGTAGTCAAGAGTAATAGTAGTAGCTGCTTGTTGACCTCATTACCAATTTCCACAATTTTTTCGTCTTTTTGCTAATGTCAGGATTAAAAGAGACCTAAATACGGGAGGGCATCTGGTTTACAAAGAATACCAAAGCCATTCAGCAATAGTCGACAGTATAAGAAGCAGATTATTTGCTGTGGTGAGTCCTTCAGTGAAACTATTGTGATTTGTATAAAAAAGTACTTAAGCTGTACTTTGTGAGATCTATATTTCCAAGTAATGGCGCTTGTTGTCTTTCTCTGGACTTGTATACGGGAGGGCATCTGGTTTCCAAAGAAAACCACATCCAATCAGCAGTAGTCAATAAGAATTCCATTATTTTTTGTGGTGACTCTAGAAGTGAAAACAATTGTAATTTGTATAAAAAAGTACTTAACTTTGTAATGTGTTTTTGAGCTCTATATTTCCAGGTAATCGCTCTTGTTTTGTTTTGCTGCCTTTTGTTCGGCCTTTCTGTGGTTTTGTTCAAAGCGGTTGATATGGGCCCATGTTTAATATCTGATGATATTGGTCTGAGTGTTGTGGGGCGAAAAACTCTCCAGCAATATTATCTTCTGCCGCGGGCCCTCCACCCCCGTCAAAAATTCAATAACATCCACTAAGTTAGATCTTTGAAGTACTATAGCGGCTGCCAGAGGCTCCAGGAAAAATAGGAGTACGGGGTGTTTGCACTTTCCTCTATATAAGCAATTATAGCAGAGAATGTGTCAGATACGTGTCAGTAGATCAAGCACTCAGGTCTTTTGTAGACCGCACACCACGATTCGTCAGTATCTTGTAAATGTTTTCTTTTTTTTCTCAACATTTGCCTTCATAACCGTCTTCCACAATATGCTATTAAAAAGTATGATGCATATAGTTCATTATTCAAGGTAGTGCCACAAGCTGCGATGGGCCGTGGGCTAAGAAATTAAATCTCGTTTTGCCTTTTTCCTTTTTTAGCTGTCCCTGTGTGCTCCTCAACAAACATTGACTCTGTTGGGCACACTTCCCAAAGTACGAACTGAATTATAGATTTCTAATTTCATCTAAACTTGGGGCCACTATAGGCCTTTGGTGAATAGCATGGATATTTTATCACAAATGAAAAAGTAAATAAAAATACAATGGCCTTAGGGGAGGATGGAAAGTCACACTTTCTGGAAGGATAAATGAAGGGAGTTTTGACAGTTACAAAGTTTCCGTCATTTCCTCTGGGTTCAGACTAAGAATAATACCAACAGCAAGCTGGCACACTCGCTTATGAAGTACAAGGATTCAATCATTCAAAGAGCTCATCCCACCGCGTTTAGTCTAAGTATCAAAGAACAGAATACTATTACATGTAATGACTGACTATAGAGTGTGCTTGGAGACATCGCAACATAACTGTTTCATTTACATGGGTTCCCTCTGGAAAATTATTCAAGTGTCTTGAATTTCAAGACAAATTATTACTGTATCTAGAGAAAGATAAGATAAAATTCTACCCTCTGATTGCCCAGATCAGTACATGTTACTAATGATTGCAATTTGTACTTTTTATGTGATAATATTGTGTTTGAGAACAAATAAAACAAATAAAAGTGAAAGGCATTGTTAAGCAGAATCCCACCACATTCTCCATCCTCGCTGTAGATTCCAGGGGGTCCGGGGACATGTGCCTGCATGACTAATTTACCTGTTTTCCATTGGGAGGCAGGCTCAAGGCACATGAACAGGAGCCAATCAGAGAGCTCCTTCTTTAGCTCTGGCTTTGGTCTTGAGGGACATACTTGGGATTCTTCCTTTCCGAACAACGAAGTTTAGATGGTTTTCCTCACTTCTCTGCTCACCAAGAGGACTGCAGCTTGTTAGACTGCCCATGTTACAGCACCAGCACTGCTAATTAGAGGCGCATAGCAAAACATCCATTAGCATACAAATATTTGGAGATGATACGGGTGAGTGTGCGTAATGATGATTCCACAGGGGCTTTATGGTAAGATGGAGGACCGTAAACACTGAAGAAAGAAAACAGAAAGTCTAACGTAATTTACAAACAACAAGCCAGAGAAGGTAAAAGAGGAAGCAAACTAGACCAGTGACAAACATGATGATATATAATAATATAGGCCAAACTGTATTCACTGGGGTGTGTGAAAGTAATTTTTATTAAAGTAGAATAAGAGTGAATCTAATCATTGAACTGAAATAGTCTACCACTTTGGAGGAGTTAAAATATTATTCATAATAGTCACAATGTAATCAAAAGAACAAAAACATTAGTTTAATATCAAAATTCAGTTATTTAAATTTAATCTGTGCTCTCAAATTAAAAGTGCTCTATTATCTGCTTGGCTATGTCATATTACTTTGTTTCAGAAAGTAGAGGAAGTCGACACTGGGAATGGAAGAAAAGCGAATAACACTAAATGAGATATTTGGCGACCTGCATAGTGCGTACTCTCTGTCATTGTGTCACTGAGCAAGAGACCTCACTTATATTGTCTCATCCAGTCTGACTGTCTATTGTGTAGACCAAAAATAATACCATATATGATCTACTTTCTAGCCCTTACATTTGAATAGCCTTTCCATTTTCTCTATTTGTTTAACTGTCTTCTTATTCCTTCTTCAGATTAAAAGACTCTTGAGATCACCGACCTTTTGACTGTGGAGCAATGAAATGTAATTATTTTATGGAAACAGGTTTAATATTATTGTTATTGTCTGGTTTCACAACATTTATATCATGGTCCCAAATGAGCCACTTCTACAACTGTTACTACCAGTGGCCCTCTCCAGGGGCCCTTTATAAACTGCATTATGGTGCACCCTGATGAACTGTGCAAAATAGGTTGAGTTTGATGTTGAGGTAAAAAGTAGTTCACTCGAGCAGTAAAGTTGCTTGATAATGAGCTTCTCTTTTGGCTCTGTTGGGTATAAAAAGGTACAATTTGCATAAAGACAAAAGTCCAGAGTTATCGCACCATTAAAGACTGCAGTAAAGAAATGGAAGCATTATTTAAAGTAAATTATTGGTTTACACCAATCAAGAAGCAATTTGTTTTTTTGTTTTTTTAATAATTTTTGTAATTTTCAGCAACAACAAAGCAATCATAAAACACAATAAAACATACAACCAACACATACAAAACACACACACAAGAAAAACAAGGGATGGGGGGGTGTAGTACAGAGTTTCTCAATACAGTGCATGTGTATTTACACCTTAGGGCTCTCAAAACAAATTTGCATTTACATATTTTCTTTTTCCTCATATCTTTGTGAAGCAATTTGTGAAGAAAATATTAAATATATATTTAATATAATATAATATGTCTAAATATTAATGACATCACCCTAGGGAGTATTCTAATGAAAAATTGACCCAATTTACAAGTAAGGATACTTTAAACATGATTTCAACAGAATAAATGTGTTTTCTTATATTTATCAGATAATAGTTTCTGTGTACATTAGAAGAGTCACACGGGAGGAACTCGGAGTAGAGCCACTGCTCCTCCACATTGAGAGGAGCATCTGCGGTGGCTCGGGCATCTGTTCTGGATGTCTCCTAGACTGTTCCATGCCTGAAACACCTCCTCAAGGAGCATTTTATAGAGATTTTATACTTGTATTTATAGATACAGTGTGACTAGTGTACATGGTTAGCATGCTAGTTGTTGTTAGTATTACTGTGAAGGCACCTCTGATATGATCTGATATGATCTCTGAAAGCTTACATATAATTAGGATAGGAATGCACTGGGAAAGTGAAGATTATGTTTTTTCACATTTTGTGACCGTAAAATCATGTATGATGGTATAACTGAACCTCACAATAATACAGTTACCAGTTCAGTTCTCTGACTGAGTAGGTTGTTTGTATGTGGAATTTGCATGCTCTTCCTGTGTCCTGTTGGTCTGGGTGCACATTATTCCCATTTCTTAATCCAAGATATAATTTCTGTCATTAATTTCCACCTTTGATGTTACTGTAATAATGCTATCTTTGATCAAGGAGAAAACTATAATTATTTTTTAGACCATCTTGTTTTGATCTCTGCAGACAGACCCAAAGCTTTTACCCCAAAAAAAACATGCCCACCCACTATTCACTGTGATCAGTATCAGAGGGAACCAGCATAGACTTTATACTGTACCTCCCACTGCTGGTCTGCATCAACCTACACTATGTACACATGCATCTATTTTAATGCTTCCCCATATTATTGATTAGCTAATCCACTCTGAAACCTGGCTCTCTGTTTTCCCTGGCTCACTGAGTACCATAACTTAATAGATCCCTTTGGGAATAGTACGCGCTGAACTGTGAGACAAAATGTCAGGGTGTGATTGGCCCTGTGAAGGTCTGCATAAATGAGAAGATCTGGGCTTTATCCTGTCCTGTTGTGGAAAATGGGAGGTTGCAAAGATATGGCGGAAAAAGCAGAAGAGAAGGAGGATTATCTGAGTGGCCAAGTGGGGGAAAAAAGAGAGATTTGAAATGGAAACAAAGCAGAACTGACAAGCTGACCATGGTACTCCTTTGGTTTACCATGAACGCAGTCCAATTTCAACAATTAAAGGTTCAAATTAACAGCTCTTACCTGATTTTTTTGTCATATATTTGAGCAAAATTTGTCTTCCCCTAGTCCAAATATATTGCACAAGCAGCTCTCAAAGTCAAAATAAGTGTGCTGTGTGTTGTCTGCATGCTAGTTGCTGTTACCTTTACAGTCACGGCAAAACCCCACACTGTGCTTATAAACTCTTCACTGTGAATAATTTGGATTTTAGATTTTAGAATTCTGAATGCATTAGTTAAGTGAGGAATATGTTTAGACTGCTGCAAACTGTTTTAAATCGACTAGCTCTGTTTTAAGACAGTAAAAATTAGGTACACTTTAATGGTACACTATATTTTCTAGAGATGTTATGGAATTTTCTACAGTATTGCATTAAACTCCAGAAGACTTCCAGAAAAATTACATTGTGCACCTTGATGCTTTCAGAAATGACCAGAAACGAACATGAAGTGTCAACCAAAAAACAGATTTCGACCTCTATTTCCAATATTTAATTTAAAGTTTATTTCAAATAACACCAATAAAGAAACAGTCTTGGTGCATATTTTAATTTTGATATTTTATTTGCCCCTGCTGCTAGAAGGACTTATCTGAAAATTCACTGCAATTCTGTGGACAAACATGTCCTCTTCTTTTATAGCGACACGTTTACTTGCACCTCTTTGAAAGTAATTGCTGAACTCCATCCGTCCGTCTTCTTCCGCTTTATCCAGCTGGGTCTCTGGATTGAAATAAACTGAAAATTAAATATTGGAAATAAAGGTCAAAATCTTTTCTTTTTTTTTTACACTAAAATGGACTAATGGACTAATGGACTAATGAAATAACAAACTGTTTTCCCATTTTATTGTATTTCGTTCTTAATAGAAATTCAAAAGAGAAATTGGTACACTGACCAAATATACTAATATACTCCCCAAAACCAAAAGTAGATGAAATTTGAAAATGTCTCACCTGAGATGTCTTTCTAAATGTAACTGTCTCCATTTGTCCAGTTCTTCTGAGGAAAAAAAAAAAAAAACTGTACTTTTATTTGCACTTTTCATTTTTTCTCATGTGTGAATTGCCCTCTCAGTGAGTAAATATAGACCAATGTCCACCTGGAAACATGAATCACCAAAAATCAGTTTCCATGGTACGTCACACAATGCACTATAGAAATGAACATATTTTACACAACAGTGCCTGTAATCTTTTTTAATCGGCATTCGCTGATCGACTTCAGAACGTTTTACAACCATGTCAGAGAGCTGAGATCATACTGCTCAAAGTTTAAGCTGCAACTTGGCTTCTTGTATCTGGCTTTGAAAGTTGGGGTCACTGCCCGGAGCCTTTAACCATCAGGTGAAGAGAAGTAAACCAGGCTTAAAATCAAAGCTTGACTCTCTTTATCCTGTTCCAGTCTGATGTAAGACCCACTTCACTGAAAGTGTGCACCTCGAACTTTCAATTCTCTCAGGCCTAAAGTCGTTTGAACTGGTCCACTTGAATCCTGGCTCTTCACCTCGGTCATAAAAAATAGCACATATTATAAAAACTTTCTTTTTAGTCTTGAATAAAAGAAGAGGATCTGGTGTCCAGTTTAATTCTATATCTTTACTTTTATATCATCTGAAATACTTGGTTCTTCAGCTTTGATGGGTTGATAGTTCAATACTCAACTGAACCCTTAAACAATATGTGTCATTATTGTGTCTGATATAAAGTCTTTCCAATATTTCCTTATAATTTGACTGTTCAAAAAATGTGAAATCAGCTGTCCTCTTAATCTTTTTTTTCTTTTTTAAGCAATGGACCTGATGTCCTGGTTTGTCATGGTTTAGTTCTGGTTTGAGCCCAGTTTAGTCCTGAGGTAGATTAGGTTTGGTCCTTTTTTAGTCCTGTTTTAGTCTTGGTCTAATCTATCTTTATTTCTAGATTTAGTCTATTTTAGTCCCAATTTTGATGAGTTGTGTGCAAGTTGTAACTCTTAACACTTAATTATTGGTACAAAGATACAGACCGGGACGAGGGGGGGCTGTTTATTCTCACGCACTTGCAATGTCCCGAAGAAATTGGATTGCAGATGGTGATGTTGTTCTGCCTCTAACTGCAGGAAACCATGCCAAAATCTATGTAAATCAGATGACTAGATAGCATTTCTCCACCTTCAGGGCACTCAAAGTGCTTTACATCAAGGAACCACTCACCCATTCACACACACACACACACACACACACACACCAGTGTACGCAGACACTGGGGGCAAAGTGGGTTAAGTGTCTTTCCTAAGGACACAACAACATTCATGTTTAACCTCCAGCAGGCAAACATTACCAACTGAGCTCCTGTTGCCCATGTCACAGCTACATCCTTCTATCACACTGAGGAAGAGCACGAGTGAGGCGTCAAAAACAGCTCATTTTAGATCTCTAGTAATGACTTAGTTGGTTATGCGTTATTTATTCCCATTATATCCTTCTTCCGATATTCCTCTGGCTGTTATTAAATGATTAACACAGTGACACCAAGATCTTATTTTTTGTCTCTGTTACTCATCTAAGTTGTCATGGGAGATATATGTCAGTTCACAATGCAAACACGCACGTCGCCTCCTCATTTGTCATGCTACAGAATTATAAGCAATGAGAATTCAATTGCTTGGCATAAATGTATGGAGTGATATATGATGTGTGTTCTAGCAGGAGACAGAGGGAGGGAGGAGGAGGAGAGAGACACGAAGCAAGTGCCAAGAAAGTGCAGTAATAAAACATAGAAGGGTCCACTCCGCCATCACTCCGCTGCTCTTATTTCACCCTTAAGTGCGAGTGCCTCACCCTTAGCTTATCATAGCATGTACTGGACTGTCTCGCATTAATCACCATAGGGGCTGGAGTCTGGGAGGTCTGTGGGAATGTCACCGTGTGGTAGACTGATCATTACATTGTTTAAAAGGATTCTTAAGATTTAGAGTGGACTACAGTTGCTATAATAATTACTGAGGAATGAAAAGCTGAAGAAGTGGCCATACTGGTTTGTCAAAGCCTGATCCCGTCAGATCTCAGAAGATAAGCAGGGCTGGGCCTGGTTAGTACTTGGATGGGAGACCACTGGGAATTCCAGGTGCCACAGGGGGGCGCCAGTCACAAAAAACTGGTGTTGTGTCCTTAGGCAAGACATTTCACCCACATTGCCTAGTATGAAAGTCATGTGTGCATGGCTGAACTCCCTTGAAAAAGAGATTAGCAATCTCAATGGGACTTTCCTGGGTAAATAAATGTAAAAAAAAAAAAAAAGCTACATAGATCATATGGAACAGTAAAGAGTTATGTTTATATCATATAACTTGATGATGCCTGTTAGTTTGTTTAAAGATGCACTTTGTAGCTTTTTGGGGTGGGGTCTGTCATTTGCATGTCTCTACTGTATGTGGATCTTATTGTTTTGTCCAGAAAGTATAGTAGTATAACATTAAACTTATCGATCTTGTATTCAAATTACAGGTGTAAAGCCGGGCGTACACTGTGCGATATTTCCGATGGTTTCACTCAGCCTCAGCTCAAACTGTGCGACCAAATTTCAGGGTTTAAAACTTCACAGCTCACGATTCATGTTCTTTCACTATACAAACTACTACAGCAGTGCAAAACCCTCACGAAAGGCAACTAGATTTTAAACAGGTTTGATATTCTTGCGACCTACGATTGCCGATCGGGAGGAATTAATCGGTTTTCGTTATTCTATGTTTACTACACAAAGCACGACACATGATTAAACCAAACCCTGATCCCAAAAACAGTCGCACAAGTGAAAAATCTTCTCAAAAAGAGCCAAAAATCACACAGTGCATGCCCAGCTTGAAGGGGTTACTTTTCATAGATCTGACCTGTAGCTTGGCTGGCTTTTCTCCATGTAGATAATAGTTTGTTAATAGTTTTGAGTTCCTATAAAGCAATGAAATCTCCATGGAGACCACCAAGTAACAGACCCTCCATCAGAAATGGCACATAGTACACGTTAACAGCAATTAGCGTTGGAGAATACAGGATAATTAAAATAACCTTGACTGATTTTATCTTATAAAAATGCATATGGCGTGACTTGCAATGAAACACTGGCTGTGTTTACATGCACATTCAAAATCCGATTTTTTAAAGATATACAATTATTAAAATGAAACCTAAACCCCAAAATCATCTCATTTTTTTCTGATTGTGGTCCTTTTTCAGTTTGCATCCCATTTCAATCATTTATAAACTCCAGAAATCAGTATAATAATCGTATTTCAGTGTGCATGGAAACTTACCCAGTGATAATTTGCTTCCTAATGAGCACCACATATCTCCCCAGAATACAAAAGTGTGCTGTATCTGTATTGACAATGGTCTGTGTGAGCTCAGGGGTCAAAAGAACACATCTGTCTGTAGTTGAGTCCCAGCAGCATGACCACCTGCCCTCTTTGTACTTGATGCAATCAGGAGAAAAAGGAGCGGAAACCCACCTGCGGCGCCTCACCTGCTGCTGTCTGCTCGAATCAAAAATGGCCACCGACATTTTACAAAGATGTCACAGGCACCCAGGAACACGGCTTTAAATCTTAACTACGCACGTTTAATCTAGTCGTGTTCTTTATAGGTGGTAGGGATTCGGTTTTATAGTTTAGCCGGGGGTTACAGAGTGACACAAAATTAGAGCTGTTGCCATAACGATTGAGAATTTGAAACACAAAAGCCTCAAAATAGGGTCTTGAACAGGAAATGAAAACCTCAGAATGGACAAGGTAATGGAAGCAGTTTCCGTTTCTTAATGCAGTATTAGTATAATATAGTATAGCATAGTATTAGTGGTATTAGTTGGAGTGTAGAGGTTAAAGTGTAGTTAGTAGTGTGTTAGTTATAGTGGTATTTTTAAGAATCTTGGAAATATTTTTTGTTTTTCTGCTAAAAATAAATAAATAAAATGTTACATTACGTTTTAGTTAACTTGGGCATTGCAAGATTTTCATCTTGACCAAAACAGTCCATTTCTATCTTGTGAGCATTTATCACCATTATAAGCTGTTTGAGAAATGAGTATGCTATTAAAATGATCTGTCTTCAAGGACACAAACAGATGGGGTTACAAGGCAGATCTGGGGAAAGGTGTTTGAGCTTACAGTAAGAATGCATTCCCCAAGATCATTTAAAGGTCCCGAATTACACATAATTTACTCTTGAGAGTTTTCAGTCACGTTATAATGTAGTTACCTCATCAAAAACATACCCGGAGTTGTGTTTTGTTTTGTTCACGTGTGTCTGAGTAATCCTTTATTATTAGTCTGTCATCTCCAAAGCTCAAATTGCTCTGTTCCACCTTCTGGTGTCATGAAGTGGTAGTAACAGGTTAACAGCTACTTTTAGTTCAGTTGAGACGGGCAATTCTGAAATGATCCAAATTATTCTAGTGAAAGTGTCTGAAGTTTGAAATCACAATGGAGCACTTCCTGTATTATCACATGACATCACAAAGTGGAAGTGTTTTAATCTGAGAGAAGAACCCATCTTAAATATGCAGACTGTGTGTTGAACGAGTTGTGAATGAAACAAAACAAAACTCCAGGAATGTTTTAGATGAGGAAACATTATAACATAGATTATAAAATAGTGTATTATGGGCCCTTTATGAGGACAGACACACTTCTTCAGTTTTAAAGCTAACCCACATAGATATTGGAATTTCAGAACAGCGGAAAAAATCCGGACATTTAATAAGCAGCCTGAATAATCTTGGTGCTCGAGGGTAGACATGTGTTTGCTTCTCTTTTTCAAAATGAAAAATCACCTGAAGCCTCGCCCCAACCAGGCAGTGCTTCCCTCGAAATAGAGCCAGACATAGCAGGTGCTGTACCACAAAGATGCACATAGCAATAATACATTTGTCTGCAATATCCAGTGTGTCTACAGTGGCTTTACGGGGGTTTTACTGCAACATAATGCAAGTGATAATGTTTAACAAATTGACTTGTTTTTTTCCTCCAGTGACCTCCAAACCCATATATTTAATCTGAGATGTGGATTACACTGTATTGATTAGTCTGTTTTGTTCATTTTGGAACCATTTGCAGACTCAAAGATTTTCAATTTGGTAGAAATGTTAAGGTCACCATAACCTCACAGCCCTTTCCTGTAGATTGGACAGAAAACTATTCTGCCATTTTCTTTGGATTCTCTAATATTGTCGAGGGGAGGACTGAACTCACGTGGACTTTATAGTTAATTTATATTTTATCTTAACTATTAAGTCTGTTTAAACCACTGTACTTGAAGCATTTTGCTCTGAACTATTGGCTGTAAATACAGTAGTGATTGGACTTTTGGCTTCTTTATGGGAACTGAATGGTTTGGATCTGTTTATTTCAAAGAGACTGGCTCTTTTTTACATGTATTCAAGCCAAGCCAATGTGAGAACTCATTTTATCCACAAACAGAGAAATTACCTAGGCTCAGATTTGTAGCTTTGCAAAAGCTGTCACTTGTGTCGCCTGCTCTGCTTCTGTGCTGCTGGTTGTGTTGGGTCACCATTTATCAACATAAAAATGCATAAAAAGTAGGAAGAAAAAGATTTGGTTCCAACCGTTTACATTAAAGAACCACCAAAAGAGTCTATTCGTTCACCAGCAGCAGTGCAAATGCAGTAGTAGACTTACTGCATCTACATTTAACCTGTCTGCATGTAAAATATCAGACTTTAAAGGGGCTGCACTCTATTTATCTCATGTATGAAGTCAAATGTACTTGCCCCAGTTCAGATATAGTGTAAAAGAACCACTGACAAGAAAACCACTGTGTGCTGTCTTCATCTAATTTTAAAGCATTTTTATTGGCAGTGAATTGGAAGTAATACTATGACACGGTTAGCATGCTAGTTGTTAACCTAGAATTTTTAATTTTTTTTTGGTTTGTAAATTTCTTACGGTGAATAACTAAAATGCTTGGAATGTGTTTGAAAAATGAACTATATAAACTATAAACTATATAACATAAAAACATCAAACGTAACCTAAAAAAGCCATCAAAATCTCTCTGCCTTGTTACTGTAGTGCCATGAGCCGTCCCATTTGTCCATCTTTCTCCTCTGCTCTCTCCTCCTTGACTTGAGCATCCTGTTTTTCTCCAGTGAATGGTCAGAAAGCCCTGGTCTTATCTTGTAGATCTTATCCAGCACATCTACCTTGATACAAAATGGACCAGCTTTGCAGGGCACATTTCCGAACATATTTTTTTCTAAATTTGTTCTTCCACTGAAATTATAGGTAATGTGGACCTGGTAATAACTTGCACCAATGAACTACAAATTCTGTTTTTCTATTTTCCATAAATGATACAGTCCTATTACACTAGGTGCTTATTTCATTATGGTCTCTTTGTTGTACGACCTCACAGTATCATAATAATACACATTTGCGCCATTAAATCCTATGTCTTCTGGTTTGTGTGATGAGTCAACAGTTGAGACTTTTCTCCGTTTGCTATAAATAACAAAATGCAGCCAGATTATTATTACGATATATTACTGCGACTCCAATTGACCTCTTGTTTACAGCCAGTGCTTGGACTAGACAACTTCATAAATAAAGTCTTTGTCAAACGAAGTATGATAAATTATTATGTATGAGATGTAATTTTGTGTAGTATGAACCAAGGCAAATCCAGTCTGATGCACTTGTGAAGTTAGGAAAGACGAACAAAGCAAACAAGAAACTTTGGGGGATATGGAAGAGCCAGACTATTTATTGTGTACTTAGTTAGTTACAGCACTATTGACACTTTGCTGTGGATGGAATTAACAATCCCTGGGGGTGTGATGCTATCTGTAGGCTCTGCTCTGTCTGAAGCTCTGTTAGACTCAAATTAGACTTTAGTTTTATTTTAACACAATCTGACTATACAGAACTGATTTACGTGCAAGAGCTGAGCTTTTTTGTGCTCTTAAATAAGTCTCTAAATATAAAATTACATTCACAAACTAGTTAGTAATTCGTTTTTACAGTTAGTCACATATTTTTGGTTACATCTAAACAGGACCATGAGTGCTGCTATTGATCACCGGCTCCTGAAAATGTGCCGTTTCAATCCATTCTGTACTTTTTCTTGACTTTTCAGACCATTTTAAAACCTCTCTGACCGTGTTTGCTAATGTGTGCTTTGTGTCACCATGGTAACTGCTGAACATTCCACCACAGACATTAATTCAGGACACCCACAGCATGATGTCACTGCAAAGTACTTTCAGTGAAGGGCCTGATTTGTTGTTTTTGAGAGAAATATCCAAATTTATAATCCACAAATGTTGACCCTTATCATTGTTCTTGTTATTGGCTCCACAAACTAATGTCCTTATCTAATGTCAAATAACAAATAGATTTATACAGTTTGAAAACTTAGATGTGTGATTTTCAACACAAAAGGTGGGAATAATTAATTGTAAAACTGCTAGACAGCTTGTGACAGTCATTTTATATGTGAGAGTCTTGATTAAGTGCACAAAACATCTGATCTTTTGTAATATCAGTTAAATCATCTTCTTTCAACTCTTTAGATTGTGTTAAAATAAAGCTCAGATTAAGACTAACAGAGGTTTTAATAGAGTAGTACCTTTACTTAGCTTCACAACCTTAGGGAATCTTGATGGCATCAGCTATAAAATACCAATAAATGTCCAGAATATGACAATGATTGTCCCATATTTGTGTCTGACTCATTTTTATTTTAGCATATTTTTCAGTATTAAGCAGCAGCCTGTGTTAATGAGATCAAATCTGAGCGATGTAACGTGGCATTTTATTTTTGCATTGACGTCACACAGCCTTGTCCTAAATGCATGTAGCAGGTTATGTAATTACATTTTACACCGAGTCAGACAGGCTATTTTAAACATTTATCTGCTTGTGTCTGCTGGTTCGTCAGCAGCACGGCGCTTTGGGACCTACTAAAATAGGTGGGAAAAGAAATAATGACGTACTCTCTACCAGGAGTTTGACAGGAGTAGTTAAATCTGAAACTTAAACACTTAAAGGTGCACTATGAAAGTTTTCAGGGGGTGGTCCATCATTTAAAGGTCCTAAATTGACTCTTGTGAGCTTTAAGTCTTGTTATAATGCTACGCTCTGTGTTTTGTTTCATTCACACATGTTTGAGTGTGAATGACTTTATGATTAGTCTCTAAATCTCAA
Source organism: Odontamblyopus rebecca (assembly GCA_030686955.1). Taxonomy (NCBI): domain Eukaryota; kingdom Metazoa; phylum Chordata; class Actinopteri; order Gobiiformes; family Gobiidae; genus Odontamblyopus; species Odontamblyopus rebecca. Next base: position 14,004,267 of record CM060672.1, on the reverse strand, counting down.
AATGCTCTGCTCCAACTTGTGATGTCATGAAGCAGTAGTTTTTTCATTCATCTACATTTGACCTATTGTTCAATAAAGATGGGCAAGTTCAGGCCTGAAATCATCCAAATGAGTCTACTGAAGGTGTACGGGGTTTAAAAACATAGTGGAGCACTTCCTGTATTACAGCATGACATCATAAGGTGGAACAGAGTTTTGTCTGTATGAGAGAAGAACTCAGCCTAAACATGCAGGATATGTGTGTTAAATATGTGTGAAACAAAACACAATTCCAGGTATGATTGTGATGAGGAAAGAAGATAAACTAGATCAGAAAATAGCGTTATATGGACCCGTTTTCATCATGGAAATGGTAATGATGTGCCTGCGATGTTCCACAGTACTGTGAGTAGGCTCGCCACTTTGCAGCTCTGATCTGTAGCTTAGTGTCCATAGAGATAGGTTTGTGTAATGCCTCATTGTTGAATCTTCCAGGCAAAGCAATGACATGTCCATAAAGACAAACGGAGGTGACTCCATCAGTAAAGTCACATATTCAGCAGCAGAACAAACCATATTCAGGTTCCCGGCTTGATAGTTGAGTCCTCCATACCACTGGATTGTTGTGTCCTTGGGCAATACACTTGACCTGCATTGGTTGTTTGGATGTTTCAGTAACTATAACTTGATTTGATAGAAATGATCAAAATGGGAGTCACTTTCTAGTCACTCAGTCCCAGGAGGTTCAGAATAAGTTCAGAATATAGAAATAGTTATGCAACTCAAAAAAAGACCCATCCATAGCTAAAACAGAATAGTTAAGTATGTGTTATGGACTAGTTCCTGTTCCTGAAGGTTTTGTCAAGAGTGATCGTGGGTGCTCCTTCTCTCCTGGTCAGTGGTGATTTGGAGCAGGCACATGGTCATATTCCTCAGTGTCCCTCTCTCATACATTATGCATGGTCGGCCCTCGGAGACCCATTACACATCGGATCCTGCTATGGGAAATACAAGTTTGAGCTGTATTGCTGTTGTAGACAAGATGACAAAGGTACAACATGACAAATTGAACAATGCCAGAGGAGAATACGCAATTCTCAGTTTATACTTGAGTCAACTTTTTCAATCTTTCATTCAAGAATTGCATATTCTTTTTTCCGAGTTTTTTCTCATATCTTATCTTTGGATTTTACAAGCAAAATATAAAATGATTTCAATGGAATTAATTAAATACATTGCATAAAAGTATATACATTTATTTACAATGCATGTGACATTTGAGCAGAAAAAAGTTATAAAATATTTTAAAAGGCACATTTCAAAAGGTGCTGTTCAATTATCAGTCTTCTTAGCGACCATACGATTGGACTGAAATAATATTTTTCTATTACACTATTACAATAACAATTAGTTTGTTGTCTTGAAAACAGACCCCTTCCTTATAAAATAAACACAAGCCCTTTTTTCATAATTTCAAACATGCACAGCTGAAAAGAAATACAAATATTTTACTTTTTTAACTTGAAGAATATCCTTTTCCCTTTTGAGCTGAACAGACATTTCCACAGTATTCTTCAAAAACCCTCAGCACACATTTTCCACATACACAGCCACTAAATTTTAATGAAATGCCACAAACAATCTTGAATCTCGAAAACCGAAGATGACCTACAAATGGTGTGGTTATAAAATGGTTTACACAACTGCACGAGCATTCACCCCTAACACACACACACACACACACACACACACACACACTGTCTCTTCTCTGTGTGTCAATGCAGCTACGCTAACACGTGAAATGAGTTGTAGAGGCTGCACCCTGTCAAGCTGTAATAAGCAAGACATGTAACAGTTAACAAGAAAAGGCTCACATTTCCCCCAAGATGAATGATCTCCTCCAACCACTGTGCATCCTGTCAAACACCCTCAGCTTTGTGGGTAATTCCTGATTCGGAGAGGAGGAGTGAGGAGGTGGGAGAAAAAGATGGAAATAGGAGGGACCGTAGACAAGAGAATGAGATAAGGAATATTGTTTGGAAAATATTTTTAGAAATTTGAAGTATTGTGTGAAAGTCTGCTGTACGTGATGGTATTTATGATACTAATGAATGTTTTAATTAAAATGAATTTAATTCATGCTCATTTTTGTTCATGAACATTTTTATATTATATTTTCATTAATTATTTTATGTTGATCAAAACCTCAATTCTTTGTACTTAATTATTCTCTGAAATGTTTGCTTTCACGTTCCACAAAAACATTTTAGAAGAAAACTATAAAATTAATAAACATTTGCAATAACTACAACTTAATTAACCTTAGAACCCATAAAAGGAGGGGGTATTTTATTTCTATTGGACATTAACTGCTAACCCATAATATCTTTAAATCACCATGTTACATTTTTTTTGCTTTGGAAATGCTATATTCATATATTTTCACCATAAGTTTCAGTTTGGTTTTTGATGCTCTAAATCTCTCATTTTGCTCTCTCCATCAAGTCACCCCCCCTTCAGAGCGCATTCTGCTTCACATCACATCATTGCGTAGAGTTTTGTATCCTGCTTTTGTATATTTATGGAGAATTGTCTTGTGGGTGTCGCAGGGCAGACTTGTGGGAGGTCCCATATTAAACAAAATTAACTTTTGAGCGTTAAGCCATGTTATAATGTTGTTACCTCCTTAAAAACATACCTGGAGTTATGCTTTGTTTTATTCACACCTTTGAATGACCCTGTAGTATTAGTCGTCTACATCTCCAAAGCTCAAAATGCTCCACCTTGTGATGTCATGTAGTGAAAGTTTTCAAGTTAACAGCTCCTTTAACGTTTTGTTCAGTACATGTTGGCAATTCCAGGGCTGAAATGATCCAGATAATTCTAGTGAAAGTGTATGAAGTTTAAAAACACAGTAGAGCACTTCCTGTATTGCTACCTGACATCACAAGGTGAACAGGATGTTTTCTGTTTGAGAGAAGAACTCAGCCTCAGTCTATGTAGGATTTGTGTGTTAAACATGTCTTGATGAAACAAAACACAACTCCAGGTATGTTTGTGATGATGAAACATTATAAAATACATCAGAAAATCCTGCAATATGGTCTCTTTAAGTAAGCAATGCAAGTGAAAGTAAAAAAAACAAAAAACATTATGTATATATTGTTCCTTTCCACTGCTGCAAATCTGTTGTATCAAAGTTAAAAACACGCTAACTGCAGCTATCCATGTGTGATTGTCCAAACTCCTAATCCTGCCAAAGCAAGGCGTCATCAGATAATCAAACAGAGAGACGATCGATGATGGCACAGTTCATCATGTCAACAACAGGCCTGTCAGATACCAGCTGCAGGTTCAACACCGCCATTGACCCCACGCTGCTTCCTGTTGCCCTTATAAGGATGTGGAAAGGATACAAAAATACCAAGTGCTATTAAGAGGACAGTGTAACTACAACAGTGCAGAATAAGCACAATAGCAAAGTGTGTACGCAGCTCTGTAAATAAACTATTCGTCTTCACTTTTAGGTCTGTTGGGAGATGCCATTTGCGTACTTAGCACAGAACAAGGGACTATTTTCTCTTACCGTGCTGTACACTTCAATATGTCACACAGTAACAGTGCAAGGGAGTTGTTGACTAGAAAGTTTGCAGCATCAACGGGGTCATGAGCTGAATCTGAAGCCAGTTGCCACCAAGATTAAGATTTAGCAAGAACTAAATCTCTTCAGCTTTATCTAACTGGTTTGAAAACTGGGTTAAAGGGACTAAACCAGAAGGAAACCATACGTCACAACTTGCACAATAGAATAATTTTAGAAAAGGGTTGTTGACCAGGACCCAACCTCAAGATCTGGATACAGTGTCACTGAGAAAGAGAGAATTTGCTATGGTGATGACAAATTACATGGAAACAAATATGTTACATTATAACGGATTCCACAACTTTGATGACAGGAGAACCAAGGAGTTTTTACAATTTGGGACCAGCGCCACCTACTGACGATTCCAGCTTGCTTCACAAAGAATTTCAGTCATTCCAAAGCTACAAAACCAGCAAAATAGTCTTTTATCAACAGAAAAAGACCGATTTTTAGACAAAGGTCTATTTTTCCTAAAATGCTTGACTAAAAAAGATGCTTATTTCAAACTAAATCTGTCTGTGAATTCCAAATCCTGTCTACATTTAATGCGTAAATATAAGCATAGGTATGGACTCTGGATTTTCCATTGTACAGTGTGACTGAGCATTTGTTGGGTCTTAACATTTCCTGTTTCAACGCTGTAGAAAATATCACAAAAAATGAGATTTAGTGACTTGTAAAGAAAAGTCTGGGTGGAATTTCTATTCAGTTTATGTGTGGGTTTCTAGTACAAAGGGGTATAGACTTTTCCTAGAATGGTAGATTTTACTGAAAATAAGTAGGTTACAGCTTTGCCTTTATGTTTTACATGCCCGCAAGCTTCACAGTTCCCTTTTATCAGGAAGTGGACAAAAAGAAATCTTATGAGGTAAGCAACACTGAGTTAACAAGCCTATAACCTTCTATTTTCCACTGTAGGTCCAGGTGCATCAGTCCACACTCCTCTTAAAAAGTGTATCAAGATTGCCCTGTAGCTTTTTTCCAAAGCAGACTATTCTTGTCCCTATGGGCTAAAGTACTAGCCAGACAGTCCCAGACCAAATAATAATCACTTCCAGCGCGCCACTCTGAATCCGGCCCCCCTCTTTTCTCCTAGTGTCGCTGATCCGGAGATGTGTGGGAGCGCTCGGGGTCATTATGTCCCACTGGAAAGTTAATCTTGCACCAATTAGTTCCAGCCCAGGAGGTACCACTGGGCACTGCGCTAAGAAATGGTCCTATCTATTGAGAACTCCTACCACGATCTCTCCCACCTTTTTTATTGCTGCAGATTAACTTCTACACATTGAAATAAAGCCTATCTTTCTCTCGCTCAGATATGCACACACTCAATCCCTCTTAGGTTTTCTATATTGATCCGGGCATCAGTCTATTTTAGCTTCGCAATTATGTCTGCTGATAATACCCAGGGTGTTACATGAGTCCTCTAATTGGCCGCTCAATATGACATCATGGGTTTGGCCATTCTGTGATTAGATCTGTTACTTCCGCTGAGGAGGTTGTGTCTTTTGGACATTTGATATCACAGGACTATATTTTTTTTATTTATTTAAATGTTTTATATTTTAAATGCTATCTTTTATCTCCAAGGTTCAATTAGATAACTGTGAGTAGACAAAACAATCCTGGGAATGATTTATGGACCTTAAAACAACTCAGGCAACAACTGGACTTTTCCCTGTGACGTATCAATCCTCGTAAATTCTACATTTTACTTACTAAACAGGATTCATCAAACTAACGAAATTGAAGCTACATAAAACTCAGTGTATGGTATGGATTAAAGAACACTATTATAAGAAAAGTAAATGTTGCATAGTTACAAGTACTGTATTTTCTGGACTATAGAGGCACCTGTATATAAACCGCATCCACTCTATTTTTTTAAATAAAAAAAAAAAGATATACAAGCCGCAACCAGGCTATAAGCCGCTAAATGAGATATTTCCTGCATATACAGAATGATTTTGTATTGTAAATGTACATCTATGTACTTGAACAGATTCTTTTCGAACAGTGCCTTTTAACACAGCAGCAACTGTGCTGATTAAAACAAGGTCAAAAACAGAAAAGAACCGGTATTTGATTACCTTCATTTCTCCTGTGCAGTGAAACCACAAGTCACTTTAATCATCTTCGCTGACGCTTATGTGCAGCAGGACGGTAGAGGTCTGTGCGGTACAGAATTTTCAGTCCCGCTCCTGCCCGCTCCCGCATTCTTCAGTCCCGCTCCCGCATCGTGCGGTCGCGCTCCCGCCCACAATAAGCTTTCAGAATATGTCCCGCGCCGCACTGTTTTGTGTTGGTCCTGCGGCTGCAGGGCTCTACAGCGGTTTCCTTCCTGGAGCAAGATCGATGCCTTCAACTTAACACTTGCATCATACAAACTCCTTCATGTGCTTTTCATGATGAAGGGGCGAGGAATTGAAAATAATTACCAGTTAGTAATTTGTCATGCGTGTTATATCTGCTAAATAAAAAGTAGCGTATTCTTCTTTGCATTAATTTTCTGTCTATATTGTTTTTGAAATTCCAGTTAGAGCGCCCCTAGTGGTGGAAGAAAAATCCACAGAATAGCCGCACCTTTGTAAAAGCCGCATGGTTCAAAGCCTGGGAAAAAAGTAGCGGCTTATAGTCCGGAAAATACGGTATGTGTCTTTCAAATCAAATATCACATTTCTGGCCATCATCATCATATTATAGCCTTATAATTATTACTGTTACTTAACACTACTCAAATTTCCCATTTATTGACAGTATGATTGTTACAGAGTCGCTATCTGGGTGTTCCTTTATTGCTTTATCACAGTGCTGTATTTCTGATATCATCCTTCGCTCTTTTAAGGCCCAGAATAGGGTTTTGTGTTCCATCTTTGGGAGTCTACATGCGTCAGATGGGGGCTGTCAACAACTGTTATCGAAGCTTCTTGTCAGGTTGATTCTGTGCCTTTCACATCTCGGCGTTCACTTTTCCCATCTCTTTCTCTTGTTTATCCCACTTCCTTTCATTCCATTATAGCTTGATTTCTCACTCTGGGCCCCTATTGGCTTCCTTTCACTTGACACTTTTTCTCTCAACAAGTATTTGCACTTGTCTGGCTGACATGGCCGCGGGGCTCGCAAACTTAAAGTGTGACAGATGCAGATGAGATGGTGACGAGGAGTAATTCAGGGCTGCTCTTCCACACATCAATCTCCAGTACAGAGATAGCTCTTGTACGGTATTGTTGTTCAAGCGTATTTGACATACTGGCACACACCTGGGAGCCCTTTTGTACTCTATTTGTGGAGAATGTACATAGAGATGGAAAAGTTAGAAGAGGATTGAGTGAGTGGAAATGCTGCATGTTCAAACCGCAGAAGGAGGAAGTAGTAGCTCGCACTCTCAAACTAGTATCGCCACGTGATAAACATTTCAAACTCGATTTTGATATTAAAGAATAGACTCAGTACTCAATAATGATTTCAAAACTATGACAAAGATAAAAAAAAAACACACATAACCACACACTCAAAAACAACAGAATGGAATTTTCCACATTAAATAATAGCACTTTCTTTTATATTAACATGTATATCTGTGTATATCTGCGTAACCCCTCAGTCGTCCAAGTATATTTCATTGTGGTCCATGCGCGTACACTAGTCTATTTGTTCTTATACTTGTTCTAATATGGCTCATTCAAAAGCTATTGATGATATGATTTTTTGTTTTGTTTTTATACCTACTCAAATAAGTATCTAGTTTTGAGACTCGTTTTAGCATTGTTAGTGTCTGATTTTCAATACTTTTGACAGCCCTCTCACAGACGTTTGGGTCCACTGCTAGTATGCAGAAACATCTTCATTATTAGATACAAGAAGAATAAGAATAAAATACCGTACCCCATTTTTAACACGTGCCATTTTGCACTGCTAACATTTGAAAAAGCTGGCTACTGCGGTGATTCACTCACCACTGTACACAATGATGAAGAGACATTTTTGTTTTTTATTTTAAGAATGTCCACCGCTCGTTTTCTAGTGGTATTTTTGGTTGGTGTAAGAGCCAATCCTTGAAAACCCTTTGTATGTGCTTTCTCTAATATTTGTTGGATCGCCATGAGTCACGAGTAAATACAATCTGTTCTCATGTTAAGAGGCTGCTAATGAATCAGGGGAAGTTGGACTTGCTCAAAAGGCTGCTGGATGGATTTATACAGTGTAGATCGTATCAACTTCTATATAAAGCTTTCTGTTGGCCAACCATAACTATTTGTCTGAGCACGACAAGACTAAATTATGTGTTTCCCTTATCAATTGAAATATAAAGCCAACTGCATTCTTTTGTGAAAAATACAGTATATAGCCAGTTATTACCCGCTGTGGTTCAAAATCATCCTATCAAACCACATAACCAATAGTCAAAGTCATTTAATACTTCAGTTTAACACACTGTTGATTAAAGGTCCTAATTTACGTACAAGAATGTGAAGTTTTGACCATGTTATAATGTTTTCTCCTTATAAACATACCAGGAGATGTATTTTGTTTCATTCACACGTTTAACAAAATGCTCTGTTCCACCATGTGATGTCATGAAGCAGTAGTTTTTAAGTTAACAGCTACCCTTTACCTTTTATTTGTATAGAAAATGGCAATTCCAAGGCTGAAATATCCAAATGATTATAGTGAAGGTGGATAGAGTTTAAAAACACAATGGAGCACTTCTTGTAGTGAGTGGGTGTTTTCAGTTTGGGAAAAGAACTACTGTAATACATGTGTGAATGCAACAAAATGTGTGATGAAGAACAACATTATAACAGATCAGAAAATAGTGTAATATGGACCCCTTACAGTTACACTTTGTTGTCCCCCATAGAGTTTTTTGTGCATGTTTTGGGTTTGGAGTCAGCATTGTTGTTTGGTGTCTTTAAAAAGCACTGTCTCTACACACTAACTTAACATGCCGTGATGTTTCCTTGATTGTTCCCTTCCTCGTGCTGGTTGAGGCCTCCTGCCCCACAGCGAGGAGGTCCTGGAGGTTGCAAGTTTGATTTCCTTTGCTTGTGCAGGCTTTCTCCAGGTGCTCCATCAAACGGATGTAGGCTAATTCTCCTGTCAAGAGCCTGGAGCACTGGCTTTTGTCTAATTGTCCACTGCTGCTGCTGCTATGACTTCCATTCACACAATATCCATCCCCTACAGCCTCCACATACTGAACTATACACTGCCTTTTGTGGACATTGACAAATCAATATATAGTGCTGCTTTTGAAATGGCAGAACAAGGAGAAATGACAGAATGGAGTGACTGCCCACGCCACTATTCAGGAACTACATTTCCCATTCAAATTCTTAGTGACTTTCCAGAAAAAGAAAATAATAATAATAAAGTTTGGCAGGGGGATAATCATCTACATGGTAACTAATGACCACAAGACTTCGAATTTTATTTAAAGTCTGCTTCTGAAACTTTATAAACCGCCAAAGATTTGCAGAATCTTATGCATTAAATGTGCTTTTTGGACTTGAAACAATCGCATTATGGATATCAGTTACCACATTCCTGCTTTGCCCTACCTGGTCTTTTGATACTTTTAATTTTATTTTAATTTTTAAGTCTATGAGAAAAATGAATGGAAAATTGACTTACTGCAGGCTGTCGTTTAACAATATTTACACTATTACGAATGAAAAAAGATTTAATTAATAACAATTACATATTAACTACTTATTTAAATGTCCTTATTACACAAAATTGTCTCTTATGAGCTTTAGGCAAACTATTTGTTAATTTTGATTTAAGTGCTTTAATAAGGCTAAATAAGGTGTAGTTATTATTACCGATGCCTCTGCTATTTATACTCTACAATAATGCTATGGCTATGAGAATAGCAAATTTGAAATACTTCAAAGACATTTTAGGTAATTTAGGTAATTTATTTTACATTTTGTACCTATAGACTCAATACCATACACGTACTTCCTTTTGTTGATCTTTTTTAGACTTTAGATCTTTAGTTTAGATCTTTTTTATTTTGAGAGACCTAAATTAATGTGCAATAATTTAAAACATCATCTTTAAAAACAGACTACTCACTTTCAGACCCGTACAGTATAATCCATCCCCTTTATTCTCCTTCAGTGGTCATAATGTTTTGCTTGATCTTGTCTAGCTCCCCCTCATCCTCTATCTTGCTTTGTGTCTCCTGGTTGCGTTTCTAATATTTGTCCGTCTGGCTCTGTTCGCTTTAAGAACATTTGGAACGGTGCTGGGGGGCCCTCTGGACATGCAATCGTGCTTATGGAAGAATTGCTCACGCTTCACTTGTGGATTTGGCAGTGGTCTCCAGCCAGGCCTCCCCATGGCAGATCGGGCAGCTCACTTGTTGTTTTTCATGCCCAATTTGAAACCACTGAATTCTCTCTGAAAATTGTGATAGTGAAATGGTCAAGAGTTTGGGCGTCCATATGTGGGAGATGTTTTTGTAAGAAAAAGGCAACATTGATCAATAAGAATTTGACTGAGGATGATATCACAGTAATAGTATCTTAAAGGTGCGCTGTGTAACTTTTCTGGTGAAGGGTCTCTATTGCTTTGCCTGAGATTAGATTATTTCTGTGAGTGGGCCCACTTCTCCTGTAACTTGATCTGTTGATGTGGCCTGCTTGTCACCATGGAGATAGCTAAATTAAATGTCACACTGTAGAAAATTTCAGGAAAAAAGCAGGTGGTGGACTCAAAGTTACACAGTACACCTTTAAGTAGTGATATAGCGTTGGTCTATAAATTGACAGATACCACGGGGATTATTTAAAACCTATGACTATAGCAAACAATCTAATCATATGCAAAGCGTCTTGGAGACTTGTCATTTATGGTACAGGGTCTGCCACCTGCTTGTCTCCATGGAGAAGTTTTTTTTCTTGGAATGTTTCACAATATGGCATTAAACTCATCAATGTTTTTATTTCTGTATGGCTGTTTTATAACTCAAATCTTACATCTTACTGTGTGGGGGGGTCACTTGTACACAGATCAGACCTGTGAACTGGCGTGGTGGCATCACATCCTTGTCTCCTGGAGATTCCATCCATCCATCTTCTCCCGCTTAATCCGGCTGGGTCGCGGGGCAGCTTGCTGCCCAATACTCATAGCACCTGACCCCCCTATGAACCCCTCTGCAGGTGGTGAGCCCACAGGAGGGTGGACAACATGGTCCTTGATGTTAGTTCATAGGGGTGTCTCCTGGAGATTATTAAGTTTAATGCCATACCTCGGGACATTACAAACAAAGCAGGAAACATCAGGGGGAAAAAAGCATCAGAAAAGTTGCATGATGCACAATTAAATGAGTAATAGGAATGTTCAGTCCTGCTTGTTGTCTCTCATTTCCAGACAGATGCTGCCATATTTCCTGTAATAATTTATACAACAGTTTTATAAAACACAGTTGCCGAGATTCAGAAATATCTTCTTTTCACAGGTTCACCTTGTCTTGACAGATTCACACTCGGTTGTTTTTCAGGGCCTCAGCACCACACTGACACATATTAAAGTGTCTGCATGAAACTAGTCCTCCGAGGCCTTCACATGCCTTTTATTAACAAGTGATAATTGTTTTGCACATACCTCTATATTTGAGTTTACTTTTTCTCAAAGAATAACAAACGGTAAATGGTCACATTTTTACTGAGTGCTTTTCCACCTTCAAGGCACTCAAAGCACTTTAAGGAACCACTCACCCATTCACACTGGGGGTGAGGTGGGTTAAGTGTATTGCCCAAGGACACAATGACAGCAATGATCTGTGGAAGTGCAGCCCATATAAGACCAACCCCAGTCAAGTTGGGTAAAAAAAAAACTTGAAAATAAAAAAAGCACCTACCTTCACTTATAAACCCACCCTTTTCCACGAAATGTTTTGTTTGGTAATACTCATTTGAAATTATAAATATTATTATTCATTTTTAAATAAATCTTTTTGAGTGTCCAGAACAGCGCTATATAAAACTGATGCATTATTATTATTATTATTATTACTAACCTCTGGTCAAACAGGAAATTGCAGTCCAAGTTTTCTTCAAGTAAACTTTATTTCTGCAACTAAATCTCCTTTAACAAAAAAGAACCTTGAGAATTCTTGGGAAATTGGTATAATTTATTCTCTCACACAAATCAGACAAACAAAACAAAACACCTGGGTAGAAGTAAGTAACTAAAGTAAGTGGAAAGTACTCAGATAAGGGTAATTTTAAGAGTAACTGTCAGGATAACATTTAAGTGGTGGCAGGACCTGGAGCTGTACTGGAAGTCAGAGGTGTACAGAGTGAACAGAAACAGTGACAGGACTGTACCCTGGGGAGCTCCTACATTACTGACCACAGTATCAGACAGTCACATGTACTGAGTAGTCAGTAATCCAAGAGACAATGGAGGAGCTGACACTCATCCTGAGCAGCTTCTCACTCATCAGAAAGGACCGGATTGTGTTAAAGGCACTGGAGAAATTGAGCCCACAGAGCCCGTAACACTATCCAGGTGTGAGTGTGCCCGGTGAAGGAGATAGATTACCACATCCTCCACGCCTAAATGGCACTGATAGGCAGATTATAGAGGATCAAGGGAAGGGGCCACTAAAGGTCTGAGCTGAGCTAGAGCAAGTCTCTCAAACACTTTCATGATATGAGATGTCAAAGCAACTGGTCTGAAGTCATTAAGTCCAGATAGAATAAGCTTCTTGGGCACTGGCACAATGCAGGAGGTTTTCTATAGCATCAGTGTCCTTCAAGCTTCTGACTCAGGGTGAAGAGAAAGTGCAGGATCCCAGTGAGCTGTGCAGCACATGTCCTCAGCATGTGGGGGTTGACTTGGTCTAATCTGGGAGAGCTGTTTTGGTGAAGTTTCTCCAGCTGGGCAGACAAAGACACTGGGCTGGGTTGCTCACTGCAGGGACATACTGAGGTGTTAACAGGAAAAGAATGTGGTCTGATTGCCCCAGTGGGAGCAGGGCAGTGGCAATGTAGGTCTCCATAAAATTGGCATTCAGCAAGTCTAGAGTTCTATTGTCCCGAGTTTTACAATCCACACACTGGTGAAGTGTAGATAAAACACTGTCCTAGGAAATATGGTTGAAGTCACCAGAAATCAGAAGTAGAGCCTCTGGGTGATTGAACTACAGCCCAGCGACCACAGTGTGTATCCTGTGACAGGCAGCATCTTCATCCTCTGAGGGAGGGATGTAAACTCCAAAGAACAGGAAAGAAGTAAATTCCCCTGGTGAATAATACGGACACATTCCCAAAGCCAACAGTTCAAATGTCCAGTCAACAGATACGCTCCTTTACAGTAATATGGCTAGAATTATACCACCTCTCGTTTACCAAAACAGCAATCCCGCTGCCCTTCTTAGCGCTAATGGGAGTGTCTCTGTCTGCCCACACTGTTGTCCGGGAAGTTTGTATGAAGCCAGGTCTTCGTAAAGCACATGACACTGCTGACAGCGTACTCCCTCTGGGTCTGAACAAGTGTACACAGTTCGTCCATCTTATTTCCCAGTGACCTTATGCTCCCCATCAGGACTGACGGAACTGCAGGCTTGAATTTGCTTCTCCGCTGTTTCACGTTCGCTCCAGCACGACATCCTCTGTGCGTCTTCCTCCGTAGTTCTGGAGCAATGTCAGGCTTAACTCCAAACAACACTGGGGACTTAGATAGTGAAAGAAGGAGCTCTCTGGAATACACAATAGGTTGTCTGCACTGCTGGGCCACAAAGAACAAAGAGGCCAGTAAAAATCAAGAAAAAAAGTCAAAAATGCCAAAAAAACATGATGAGTGTTTAACTGGACAGATAAAGTAAAGACAAATACAATAAAAGTGCAAACAATAATAACTTCAAAAGGTTTTTAGGAAATGCCATTCTCTCAGGAGCTCAGGGTGTGAATGAACCAAGCTTTAAGCCATGTTAGAATGTTGTTACCTCATCATAAACTTACCTGGAGATGTGTTTTGTTTCATTCACACATGTTTGAGTAATCCTTTATTATTAGTCTGTTACATCTCCAAAGCTCAAAATGCTGTTTTCCACCTTGTGATGCCACATAGTGGTAGTTTTCAAGCCAGCATCTACCTTTTATCTTTTGCTCAGTAGAGATTAGCAATTGTAGGTCTGAAATAATCCAAATGATTCTAATGAAGGTTTATGGAGTTAAGAATACATGATGGAGCACTTCCTGTGTCACCACATGACATCACAAGGTGGAACAGTGCTTTCAGTGAGAGAATAACTAGGCTAAATATACAGGGTGTGTATGTTTGTGATGAATAAACAATATTATAACATAGATCAGAGTATAGAGTATGGGCCCTTTAAGATTCTAGGACTAGAGAGAAATTGCTATTTGAAGTAATATCTTGTACTTTGAAGCGCACTGTAAATTTGCATAGGACAAATATCCAATACCTTTGATTCGCTTATGCAAAGGCATTAAAATGACTTCATTCTGTGTACTTTATCTGACCATAAAATACCTTTTGTAATCATCAATACATTCTCCCACTAGGTACTGCAGACTACAAAACCAAACAAGATCTTTTGACATCCCGCCACCGCTGAATTTTCCAGGCCTTAATCTGTTACTTTGAATGACAGCGCGCCTTTATAGTTCGTGGTTTTATTTTCTGGTTTTAATTAGCTCGATTTGGCTTAGAACTGACATAACGCTGCAGGCTGCTCCTTCCTTGGTTGTATTCAAATCAAAGAGTATACCTACAAAGACCACCTACGCACCGAGAATACACAAGCGCACTCTTTTTTATTTTTTAGATATTTTTTGTTGAGGACGCTCTGAGAAGTTGAACACATTGTCAGACACTTACAGACAGGGACATCACAGGACCCGTGCACCCCACCCTAGACCCTTCCCCTTCCCTTTCCATTCATTGACAGGCGTCTCCATGGCACCCTGCGGATCAGAGTGGCGCCATGACTCCAGCTCCTTACGTTTCAAGCTCTGTTCTTTCCTCCGCCACCGCCACTGTGGTTTGAGAAGATGTTTTTTTGAACAAGAACAAGGCTTACCGCACACAGAGATATACCTTGTGTACTTACAAACAGAATATGAGAGGGTGTGGTTAAAATTGGATACAGTTGGGGTAGGTACACATGTCGAATCGATAGAAATGTCGATGTCATTCCGCGGGGCTGTTCAGTCACAAAGCCCCAATGAAATAAGGAGCTTTTTCAAATATACAGTGCATAGCTGTTGTGTTCTGGTAAAATACTCCAGTCTATAGACAAGATGTGGCTACAGAGGAGGCGGGAAGTCAGTAAATAAATAATCAGTAAATAAAACCAGTGTCTTTAAATCCAAGTTCCTGGTTGTTGTTATTATTATTATTATTATTATTATTATTATTATTATTATTATTATTATTAATAATAATAATAATAATAATAATAATAATAATAATAATAATGCATCAAATTAATTAATTAATTTATTTAAATGTTTTTATTTTATTTTTTTCAATATCTACTTTTATACAGAATCCACTTAGACTTAGACAAACTTTATTGATCCACAAGGGAAATTCTTTGGACACAGTAGCTCAGATATCACAACAAAACATAACATAACATAACACAACATAACATAACACAACATAACATGACATAACATAACAAAACAACATAACAACATAACATAACAGCAAAGAGCAAAAATATAAATTGTAATAATAAATAGAAAATAAGTGAAGAAAAAATACCAAGAGACTCCTACAAGTACAAACAGAATATAGAAATACTGTATATCTCTTGTATTACTATTTCTAACTTATTATGTACAAGAACACAGCACGGTAATGTGTATGATGGGCAAGCCTCTATTCTGCCTTGAGTGCCAATATTTTTATTTTCTTTGTGTATATAGAAGTTTCTGGTATCGACATTTTTGGCTCATACGGATCAATAAAAATAAAATAAATTATTTAAATGATCACCCGTTCTTGTTGTGTGTTTCAGAATCAGAAACAGAGGCTTGGAGTTTTCTGGCATTGGTTGTGTGTTGATACGTCAACACCAGCTACTAGGTCAAAACCAAAACTGACCCTCATACATCTTTTAAAATGTATTTTGTTTGTTTTTTTGTCTACCACTATTTCCCTGTGTGTGACAATACAGAAGTAACCCAGAAAACCGCAAATATGAGTAATATTTCCACTGGTCCTGAAATGAATCTAATGTATTGTACAGGTTCTAACCAGAAAATAGCCACTGAGGACCACTGCACCATTCTGCTTAAATGTACGTGTTAAATTGTCACTGTAAACATAGCGAATGAAAAGATAAAAAATGTGTAAAAATCTTTTCTTGCATCTGTAGAAAGCACCACACAAGTCTGCTTCAAACAATACATGACGGACACTTTTTTCTGTAAACATGTGACCCAACAAAGCTTTCAAGGTTTAAAGCGCTTTATTGATTTATTTTCCTTATGTTGTCGCTCCATATGACATGCTACATGGTGGTGTTTGAGGCCAGCGGTGAGTGAAGGCCTGTGCACTGAAGGGGAATGAACCCAACAAGAAGAGTTCTGACCTTGTGTCATGGGCATGGCTGCTTCGATGTGGCATTTATGATATATTATTTTAGTTTTTAGATCAATCGTCATTATCTGTGTGTCACCTTGCTCGTTGATCTACTCCAACACGTGCAGACCTCAACAATATATAGTTACATTATCATCAAATTTTCAGCGTTGAAAATTTGGGACATAATTTGAATTTCTAGATAGGAGTCAAAACTTCGTCCTTTAGTATTTTCCCACTGCACCAGACTATAGAGAGGCAGAGGAGATAATTCTCTAGCATCAAACAGTGAGAGATACCGGACTACATTCATATCATCCTCCATACAACTGCACAACAATTCACCTTTATGTAACAGATAACCCTGTGTCCTGTCAATCATTACTACATATTTGCACTGTTTCTCCTTACGACCTCTTGTAAATAGCTCAGATATATTTGTATTACTACATTTCTGTATTTTATTGTTACTTCTACATATACATTTATATAATTATACCTTTTAACACCAGTCTCTTGCTATTTTTTTACTGCTTATTTTGAATTTATTATTACCATTTATATTTTTTCTCTTTGTTATTCTAATTTAATGTGAGGAGTGCACTATTTTGTCCAAGTAATTTCCCTTGTGCATCAATAAAGTTTGTCTAAGTCTAACTCAAGGATACACCGTTCAAATCTCATCAGTTTATTCTATTTTGGTTAGCTTCCTGTGTATATAGCATTTTATATGTTCAATGTGCTGTAAATAACTTGCTTGTCTTCCTAGAAATGTTTTCTTGAAATGTTTTCCTGAAATGTTGCACAGTAACAAAGAAACTTGTTTATCTTGTATTTCCATTAGAGGGTTTAACATTCAAATAATATAAAGGTATAAAATTAAAAACATGTAAGATGAGTCACCTCTCCATAGATTTGACCTGGGAGCACATCTTGCTTGTCTATATGGAGATTGATACAGTATGTTTAATGCCGTACTATGGAACCTTCTAGGCCAGGGGTGTCAAACTCATTTTGGTCCGGGGGCCGTATACAACCTACTTTGATCCCAAAAGGGCCGGATCAGAAAACTCAGTTCTCTCTTCAAATTATCGTATTTTTCTCCGTGTCTCATAGTGGTGTTTAAGATTATATTCCTCGAGCAACACCACTTGTTCCAAACACACTGAGCACAGATTTCCCATTCACCTCTGTCAACAAATAAGAATTAGACTATTTTTCTTGGGAAATCCTGAACTCAGCATCTGCTTTTCTCATTTTTTGACATTTTGCTGATGAGGGTCACGGTCGACAGTCAAAACGATCATCCTTTAAGAGCGTTTGGAAAGAGGAAAGTCTTTGTTTGTGCTGCTCTGGTGGGAGTCACAATGTACAGAAACCCCGGAGACGCTGCTATGCTAAACAGTGCAGAAAATTAACAGAAAAATCAGAACATTTTAAGTATTTTAATAGAAAAATCAGCCAAGGGCCAGATTAAAGGTCTTGGAGGGCCAGATCTAGCCCCGGGCCGCATGTTTGACACATGTGTTCTAGGCAAATAAATAACATCTCTGTGAAGGCAACCATGTGGCCGACGCTGCACTAGTAAAGTCAGACACCTTCAACAACTGCGGGATAGAACCAGTATGTGCAACATTTTTTTGGACCACATTTATAATTTCCAGTGAAATCAAAATGAGGATGCTCAAAGAAGTCAAATAAAAAATTCAAAAAATTATTTAAACAGCTCATTTTCACGAGCATCCATGGTCCTGTTTAGGTGTTTGATTTTCAACAAAAAGGCGACCTGAAAAACTGTTGGCTAATGCCGCTGAACTTGTGACTGTCATTTTATGTGAGTGACTTGTGTGAAATCATTTTACCTGCTGTAGTTTCAGCCAAGTCAGGTCTTTATGGTCATATTGTGTTCAAACTTGCGGTAACACTTGAGTTTAGGGACCACATATCAATAGCTATCTAATAGTAAACTGCGCAATAAGTGACTCATTACATCTTTGTTAGTATTTATAAAGTACTTTGACTGCATTTTTGTCTAAGGTCGTATTTTGCAAGGTTTAAGCCGTGAACTATTTTCTTCCCATTACAGTAGTGGGATTGCAATAGATGTTTTTGCACATACACTGAAATCTTAATAAGCATTAATAAGTGTTAAATAAATAAATATCAAATAATAGCTAAGTAACTAATTAGCATACCAATTACCACCTAGTTAGCGATTAATATGTGGTCTCTAAACTAACAGCTTCAAAGAGAGTAATGCCTCAGTTAGCTTCACACCCCCAGTGAATATTGATGACATCAGCTGCAAATGATCAATACTTGAAATAATTTGGTCACCTTAAGTCTCTCATATGTACTTAAAAATACAACATGTAATGTCTGTCCATTCTTTCCATTGTGTTTCCTCCATTCAAACCACCGCTGAATTGTCCTCTGAGTAATTAAGAGCTTAGACCCTGATCCACTTGAACAACACAAGGGAATTCACTGGACTAGACAGACTACGGCCTTCATCAAAACACTGGCTGCAAAATACTTGCTGTTTGGTAATACTGTCCGTTTTAATCACATTTACACTGGTGAGAGGAGGGAGATTTGGGAGGGAACTGGGACTTTGCGATATGCAGAAAATGGAAGCACATTTCGGGATGACTGACAGGTCGATGTGACAGTTGAGGAGCTTAAAAGAATCCGCGGTCCTGTTTTGGTGATTTGGGGTTTTGTTGTTGACGTATTTCTGGCTGCTTTTCCTGATCAAAGTTTGTGAAAGTAGTTTTAAGGAAATGCTAGATTGTTTCTTTCAGTTCATGCTGTTGGAAGAGTAAAATCAATTTAACTCCATGAGTGTTGAAGTTGGAAAAATCACAAGCAAGCCAACAACAATTTTGATGTGGTTCAAAGGAATGGAATTACAGCCAAAATTGTCAGTGATGTGAGTTTGGTAGATTAAAAATATGAGGATTTAGTTTTAGTTTTTTTAGTTTTTTTTTCCTTCCTGTCAATAATGCTGTAGTATATGTATTTTTTATGATTACAATACTGTTACTGTTGCTTTGTTTCTCACTACAAATTAGTTTTAAATCTTTGCTGTACCATGACTGTTCTTAAAGTTAACCTCTTGAGCCCCTGTGGCCTCATACGAGGACATTACATTTTTGCCTCTTAGCAGCATGATTTTCAATTATTTTAAACTTTCACCTGTAATCAACTAAAAACCTCTACAGCAGCTCCCAAAAGTAAAAAACTGCAAGAACAAAGAATGCTTTCAGATCTAAATAATGATTGTTTGTTTTTATCAGTTTACAAAATGCAAAATGAGTGAACAAAAGAAGAAGCCAAAGTCATTAAGAACGATCTTCTGCGTAAAGAAGAGTCAGAAGTTGTGTTGGAGATGGTCGGGCCCCACAGAGCCCTGACCTCAACATCATGGAGTGTGTCTGGGATTAACATGAAGAGACAGAAGGATGTGAGGAAGCTCCATCCACACAAGATCTGGGCTTAGTTCTTCAACATGTTTGGAACAACAACCAGCCCAGTTCCTTCAGAAACTGTGTGCAAGTAAACCTAGAAGAACTGATGCTCTTCTGAAGGCAAAACTCACACCAAATATTGATTTGACTTAGATTTCTCTTTTGTTCATTCACTACATTTTGTTGATTGATGAAAAGAAAAAATGAACACTTCCATTTGTAAAGACATTCCTAGTTTACAGCATTTTTTCACACCTGCCTATAACTTTTGCACAGTACTGTACATCTAGTATTAATTCTTTAAGAGTGTTTCTATTGCTCAAAAATACATGTATTTGTGAATGAGGGCGACTCTCCATAGATCTGAATTGTAATGTAGCGTAGTGCTGTGACCTGCTTGTCTCTCTTGTGATAGATTGAATGTGTAAAAGTCTAGACACAGCAATAACATTTCCATGGAGACAAGCAGGTGGCAGATTCTCCATTAGGAAAGTTACACAGTCACCTTCAAAAATTTACTTTCTATAATAACTTCACCACTGAATGATTTTACCCATCACACATTGTCAATAATAGATTCCAATTGAACTTACTAGTATATCTGTTTTCTTTAGTGTTTTGTGTTTGAGTCACGGGTTCATATATTTGCTGAATGTCTCTCTCACTCTTCATCTCTTTCTCAGGTCAGCAGATCTAAGCCTGCAGAAAAAAAGAATGGACAAACAGCTTGTGTGTATCATGTGCAGCAGAACACATCATACTTTGAGATTTCGCCAACCAAGGAATGCCCTGAAATGCTCAGAAGGTCACATTACTATTTACTCCCTCTAAAAGTTTCAGGCACTAACATCATATATTTGGTTTGCACAGTTCCCTTCAGATAGCTCATGCAATATTGACTGCCATGATCTAGTTCTTCTTCATTTTTGCACACAAACTACTCATTGGTTTTAGTTAAATATTTCAGCACAGTATGAACTCCATATTTATAGATCATGAAGCACTACTCATGTTGTTTTGGGTCCTCAGTCAACTGCTCAGGCTCATTAAATGTTGAAGAAACACCACACAATCCATACATAATGTCTTCCATCAAAAATCCTTCTGTAGACTCTGGTGACAGCTGCTTCATAGTCAGCGATATTTGTCTACGCCAGCTTGTTTTACCCCAAATAAAATAAATTTAACCTACTTCCATGGCTATAAAAGAGTATCTTGCATAATGCTCCATAGCACAGTTAAATATGCACTATGGAACTTTTTTGCTAGTGGGTTCGCAACCTGACAGTCTCCATGGAGATGTTGGCGTTAAACATGTCTATCTCTATGGCCAATCACAACACAATCAGCATGTGCCCCGGTAATGAAATTACTGCACGTCGCATCAGGTTTCTCATGTTGCAGTTTTGTTTCCTGCTTTTGTATATTTATGGAGAATTATCGCAAAGTGGCTAAATTTACTTTCTTATGTTCAGTGAGTTCTTCGTAATGTATTCATGCAATTAACCACTCTTAGACGAAAAGAACAGGTCTACTCGAGTTTAAGGTTTTAACAACGGTAGAACACAGTGTGCTCGCCCTATCTTTACTGCTATTCTTCAACAAGCAACAGAAACACAGTATTTTACCTTCTATGAATGTGCGAGCTCAAAGCGTAATATTGGCGCCAGCTCTTATTGGCTATACATCTCTGGAACTTCTAAAACTAAACTAAACTAATTCAAAATTAAATTAAAATGACACTAAATACAAATGATGAAATATAGTAATGCACTAAATTAGCCTAAATTACAACGTGAAAATGGCATCAACATGTCGTGTGGGTGCATGGATGATGTAGACTGAACACTGGACAGAATCTTACAACTAACCGTGAGCAGGGTTCAATTAGGACCCGGGAGAGATCACTAAATTACTGAAACATGCATGGATGACATCTTAAACCTCTTCAGACATGATTTTGATGAAGACACAATGTTATAACATGGTGGAAAGTGCCAAAAATAAGATTTTGCCCTGTCATTAATGTAAGCTTAGTTTCTCTTCATTATCACCTCTGATCATATTTGGTTTGAATTTAATGGTTCAACTTTTCTTTGACATATTTCCTAATATTTTGTATTCCAATATGTTGCTGGTGGATGAATCTTAAGCAATCTATTTTCTTATGAGGGTTTACTATAATCAAATATTTATCATGGTTACATTTTATATTTATTGTGATTACATTTTTTAGCTTGACAGTTTATACAGTCCAAGACCAAATTAGAAAGGACCTGTGCTGCCTGTCAGCTACCTCACCTTATCAACACACTGCTTTATGGTGAGGAATTACAATGTTCACTTGATGGTAAAAATCAATATGTTGGCATGTGTTCCAGCACATATGTTGTCCTCTTAATTAAACCTGATGCCTTATCTGCTGAAACGGCTAAACTCCCAGGCAGCTTTATCCCCACCCATGAAAAAATTCATACCCCATACATGCGATTATACAGGATATACAAGATATTTTTGGCATGTTCACAAGAGCAGATGGTTGTAGGGGTGCACCTTTATTGCAAATTGTGTTGAAAATGGTGGATGTAAACAACGGAATGGAGCTGAGGGATTGAATTTGAGACGAATGAAACTGGCTCCTTTTGATGTGCAGGAGCAGAGACTTTACTTTAAGATTCGCAGCCCATGTTTTTGAAGGAAAATCCAGTATGAAGTCTACTTTCCATTAAATTAGCAGTATATGTTTTTGAAATGATAAAATGGGACAAAACACCTTAACTCCACTCACAGCCGCAATTAAATAGAGCTGTTAAACTGGGCAGGGCCAGGCTACAGTGAGGGGCAAGGTCTGGAGGACTAAAGGGGAGTGAGGGCAGTGTTTGGACTAAAAAGGGACATCTTAATTTGCATTTTAAGCCCCGCCTCAAATGTGTGTCTAATTATTTTAGATCACAAACGTACAATTTAACCTAATTTGCACTAAAATGGCAAAAAAAAAAAAAAAAATGAACTAGAAACAATAGAGAATACTATTGCATATCACGGCTCAATTTTAGAAAAAAAAATTGAATTCTGATTTTGCAATGGCTCAATTTGCTCTCTTTTTTAAAATTTATCCCATGCAATTCTGTGCGTATTTGTAGAGGACTAAGAACTACAGGGTTAGCAGTGGAACAGTGGAAATTTTATTGCCTAAATAATAGCAGATTTTACGATTTAATACTTGCACCTACTCAAATGTTTATGTTTCAGCGATATACTGTGCAACTCTATTAAAACACCAAGAGGAGATTTTAGTAGCAAAAAATATGTTTAGCTCTTAGTCACACTTTAACCATTAATTTAAAAGTTGCCAAGCCTCAACCACTGTGCTCTTCTGCCAAATATGATGCTCCAAACACAACAAAACTAGCTCCTGTACCAACTTTTCTGCAACAATGTAAAAATGGGCCACATTACCAGCACTCAGCGATGGGTGTACTGACAGAGCTCAGGAGCAGGCTCGGCAGATGGGCTGATGCTCTGCTTAAAATTGGCTATTTTTCTTCCAGATGCCCTGCTAATAAGTGACATTATTTGGATCTTGTAGAAGCAGCCATGTCATAATCAGAGTCCTCATTACTGGCTTTGTGTTGCCAGGTACAATGTGTTGCCAAGAAAAAATACAACATCGGGTTATTTTCCGTCTTTTTTCCGCGCTCCAGTATTAAGCTAAACTGAATAATACGCTGTTCCCCCAAAAGCCAAATTGCTTGACTGTGATGTAAGTGGATAAATGTTTGACTAATTTGGAGTCGGCATTACTCAGTTCGAGCACGGGGGGTTCAGGGCTGTTATGGTACACACCGCTCAGCATGGCTTTAATGGTTCTCTCCAACAACCCAAAAACTCCAGCAGAAAAAGCTTCCTAGGGTCTACAAAACAGTGCTTTTCTCACCTCGACAGTGCGGTTTAATATGAGTTTGCCTGACAGATGTTTTTTCTTTAGGTTTGTTAGCTTGGTCCAAATCTGGAGTAGATGTTAGGTTTGCAGGCGTTGTATATTATTTGCATCCTACTGTACATGGGTTGTCTCTATGCAAACATTTTATATGATCTTTTACAGAAGAGCAGATAGAAATATTATGTAAAATCATTTCCATGCTACACTATGGTTATATTATTGTTCAAAGTACATAGAATGTCCTCGATTTTATTTATTTATTGCCATTTTATTGTTTGCTGTTTTTGATTTTACTGCTTTTATTGTTTGAGACTCAGTGAGACTATTTAGAACCAGAGAGACTGTTTGTTAATTTTTTGTTAGTAGTGTTTTTTTCTAAGCTGGCGCCACCTAGTGCCTCCGCCCAGTTTCATTTCTCTCCAGCAACTATAGTCAGGAATCACAATACGCTATACAAAGTGAAACTGGCTGATGAATCAGGCTAGTTTTTATCTGTCTCTGTGCAGCACTTTCTGTTTCTAAAATGTGCTATGTAAATAAAGTGGATTGGACAGACTTTTTATGGTAAAATTTTCTCTCAAATGTGTCTGATTGTGACTGGCAAACATTTTAGATAATACCTGAACAAATATGCATACCAGATGTCAAATACTCCATGTAAGTGGCTGTATTTACGTACCTACCTGCACTACGACCTTATGACGAGATTACATAAAAATACGATTTACTACAGTTGAATTGTGTACCTAGATTGTACCTAAGACCGCATGCATCTAGGACGGGAATCTGCTGCCTCTTGTGAGGCATCAAAGAGCTTTTTATGTCCCATAATGGAGCTGTTGTAACTGCCATTTTACAACATGTGTTATACAAGGAACACTATACAAATCCAGGGCAGCAACTGAAATAAACCATGCATTCAAATAACGGTGGGACATTTTCAAGCAACTTGTAAATGGTACATTAGAGGAGACACATTATGCAAAATAGACTTGTAAAAGTGTTGTAGATGTTCTGTTTCATCCTTTCCTGACCTGTAGTTGTGTTGTGGTTAATTCATGTACAATCTCGTGGCCATACCGGCTTTGTGGCCATACCGGCTCGTCAAAGCCTGATCCCATCAGATCTCAGAAGCTCAGCAGGGCCGGGCCTGGTTAGTACTTGGATGGGAGACCACTGGGAATTCTAGGTGCCACAGTGGGGCGCCAGTGGCAAAAACTGTCGTAGTGTCCTTAGGCAAGACACTTCACCCACATTGCCTAGTATGAAAGTGGTGTGTGCGTGAGTGTTGGTGGTGGTTGAAGGGGCCGATGGTGCAGATTGGCAGCCTCACTTCCGTCAGTCTGCCCCAGGGTAGCTGTGGCCACAATAGTAGCACCACCACCAGGTATGATAGTGAAGGAATAATGCTCTGTAAAGCGTCTTTGAGTGTCCAGAAAAGCGCTATATAAAACTGATGCATTATAATAATTATTATTATTATCATGTAGGTTGGAGTCATCTTGATTTGTCCTTGCCTGGTAAATCCAGAATGATATATCGCTGTATTTTTATACACACTGATATCAGTCTGGTCCAGCACCATCTGTCATTGTCCTTTTTCAGTGACACATGTGAAACGAAGGAGCTCATTGGTCACAAATCATTTGCAAATAAACTCAAATTCATGTCACCGCAGATTAGAGTTTAGTGCTTCACTAATTAATTCATCAGAAATCAGAGCTGTTTTTCAGTTTCCTGTATTTTTATTTTATTTTTTTGATACGGACAGACCATGCCTGTCGCTGATTGGCTAGTTCATCTGTCAATCACACCAATTTGAAAAAGGGGAGATTTAACGATAAAATTTTTTAAAAGTATTTAAGAAGTGTGTGTTCTGGATCCCAGGCAAGATTTCTCATGCTTTACACACAATTTAGTCAGGGTAATACATACGTGTTAGATATATAGATATATTGTAGGCTTAATAAATATCTTTGGAGTAAAAAACATAAATTAAGTATCTTATGCCTTCTAGACAACAAACTTTTTTTTTCCTTTTGCATAATTCACTGTAAAATACTGTGTTTTATTTAGCTGTCTTCATCACTACATCAGTGATCTCTGTGAGCGTGGCATTAACCATTAACTTGAAATGGCAAAAGCTTAGTGAGTCCTCACCCTGATCTGCGCCCTGCCAAGGTCACTGTCAGCTCTGCAAGGAAAAAGCCATTATCCAGACAGGGAGAGGTGTAATATTTGTCAAATGAGGCGTGCCTGTTTCCTCTCTATAAAGGTTGCTTCCTATGGGACCTTGCACTGGTCAACAGCAAAGGCTCACTGTGCCGACGAGAAGAGCCATCTACAAACCTTGACAATTCTAATAAACTAAATCCACTTGAACGTTTTCCGCAATCACCGTAATTATCCCGAAGGTGAAAGTATTTATCATCCACTCATGACGAAAGAAAATGCCGTCATTATAATATTATTTGAAAACAAAAGCGAGTACCATAGCCCTTTTTGTCTATTGTGTAACGAGATGAAATGATTGCAGCAGAGAGATAGTTAAAAGTGGGTTAGGCTGACAGATCCTCCCGCACAGCAGCTTTGACAAATATTCAAAATTTAATCTGTTTATATTTAGCTACTTCATGATTGAATAATGCAGTCCCCTCTTCATTTTTTTAACATGGAAAAACAACTGCAGGGCGGCAATAATAAAATATGGATATGTTTGACTTAGTTCCGCTCAAAGTTCTTTTCTTTGCATTTTCCGACACCAAACTCCGCCATCTGGATCCATTGTAAAATCTATAATACTTCAACCGTCCTGAAGGCAGCCAGAATAGCTCGCAATTAATTCCATAGCAGGATAAATCACTTAGTAAAGATTTATGGATAAGTAATTAGCATTAACATGGAGAAGCTCGATAAGAATGACATTATTGCGGCTACGCTAATCGGTTTATTCCCACATCTAAACAAGGCCCACGCTTGTTTTTAATGATCCATTCAGGGGGTTCAGTTTGGGGATTTCAATTTATCGACACAAGCAAGAAAACACAGCATACTTCTATTACTCTTCATGTTATTGTTGGATTAAAGGGCCTGTATTTTTTAAAGTAATGTTATAATAATATCTATGTTATAATGTTGTCTCTTTAACAAAAACATATATGGAGTTGTGTTTTGTTTCATTCACACGTTTAACACACAAATCCTGCGTCCTCTCAACCAGACAACACTCTGTTCCACCTTGTGATGTCATGTGTTTATACAGGAAGTGCTCCACTGTGTTTTTAAATTCCATACACCTTTACTAAAATCATGAAATCACAAAGTGGAACTGAACATTGAGCTTTGGAGATGCAGATAGAGTAATAATGCAGGATTTCTTCGAATGTGTGAATAAAAAAATGTTTTTGAGGAAGTCACATGTAACATTTAACATGTCTTAAAGCTCACAAGAGTCAATTTTGTGTAATAATACCTTGAAATGCTGGATAGGCCTAACAGCAAAGTTGTTATTATTTCTTTTCAGTCAAGGTTGTTTCTACGTCATCAATGGAAGTTAGTGGGGCATGTGTTGTTTGGGCAAGACACTTCACCCAACTTGCCTCAGAATGTGATGTGTGTGTTTGTTGGTTGCATATATCAGCGGTCTGACCTCCGCCATCTGCCCCAGGGCAGCTACAACATTAGCTTGTCTTTGATTGTGGAGTAAATTCATCATCCATTGAAATTTAGGTGTTTGAGAGACCTTATATAAGACCTTATCTATCTTATCCTTTCCTTTATCACTGAACATATTTTTGACATTGACATTATTGCATTTCAGTTCCACTTACATATGTACTTCCACACTGTCCCTGAGAATCTGAGTTTCAAAACTTTACCATCTAGCTTTTACTGTCAAAACACAAAATAACCCGAACTATTGCAAGGACAATGAAACCGCACATTCTGAAAGCACCTCTCACCTTTCCCTTAGTGCTGCTGTCACCTATCGTCTTCTATAATCTCTTCCCCGTCTCATGTCATACCTAAACCTCCATATCTCCTAAAAGCAAACAATTCCAAAGCCTTTTACACATTACAATTATTTCGCTATACCTGACACATGGGAGGTATCACTGTTCTTATGGATTGCCCCAATTGTACTGCCACCTCCTAAAAGCCCAGTCTCTGTTCTGTCTCTGCTCTGTCTTGACTGACGTAGTGTCATCTCCTTGTCAAATGCGCCGAATTGGAGCTCAAGGGTCAGTGTCTCTCCTGACGACTACCAGCCTGCGGAAAAATGCCAAGCAGCCTTCAGTTTTTGATCGAAAAATTAGGGGGCCAGGGGTGTTATGTCTATTCGTCCATTCACTGAGTTACTTTAAAGCTGCATTGTGCAACATTTCTGGTTGAGGGTCTACTACCTACTTGTCGCCAAAGAGATGTTATTACTTTGCCTGGAATGTACAATTGTATGACATTTAACATATCCATTCAGCATTAATTCATTACGATGTTTCTATTGCTCAAAAATACAAAAATTCCTTCTGTGAATAGGGACGACTCTCCACAGATCTGAACTGTAAAGTAGCGTAGTGCTGTAACCTGCTTCTCTCCCTTGTGATGAATAGGATTAATCGCTACTGTGGACCTTTCTAGACAAAGCAATAACATTTACATGGAGACAAGCAGGTGGCACAGTATAGCTTTAAATTAAACTTATATAAATCTCAAAATGTACATGTAATTCCTTGGTGATAATGAATGTATAGGGTGTACTTTCTGCTGGCATTCATAGTAAGAGTTTGAACTTATGTTGTCTTGTATTGCTCAAAAACACATAAAGAAACATGCATTCTTACTTTGGGGGGTTTCCTTTCCACAGATCTGACTTGTGACTTGGTCTAGTGTCACTGCCTGATTGGAGAGAGATAAATATAATACCATTTTGTGGATAGAAGATTCCAAGCAAAAAAAATAACATGGAGACAAGCAGGGGCCTGACACTTCAGCAGAAATGTTACACAATGCAGCTTGACATCCAAATTAGACTAATTTTAAGCGAGATAATACTGACCAATCATAGCTGAAGTTTTGGAGAGGGACAATAAAGTATATCTTACTTTAAAATAATGTGAGTTTTCAACCACCACTTTCACTGTAAACCATCAGTGGTCCATGCACAACTGTTAAACTCCTAAGAAAATGTAATCTTGTGAGTTTAAAGTCATGTTAGAATGTTTTTATCTCCTCAAAAACATACCTGGAGTTGTGTTTGGTTTCATTCACACAGGTTTGAGTCACCCATTTCCAAAGCTCAAACTGCTCTGTTCTGCTTTGTGCTGAAGTTAAGAGCTACTTTTTAACTTTTGTTTGGCAGAAATTGACAATTCCAGGGCTGAAATTATCCAATTGATTATAGTGAAGGTTTATGGAGTTTAAAAACACAGCAGAGCACTTGTATTACATGTATTATCACATGGCATCACAGTGTTTTCCGTTTTAGAGAAAAGCACTGCCTAAATATGCAGGATTTGTGTGTTAAACATCTGAATGAAACACAACACAACTGTTTTTTGATGAGAAAACAACATTATAACACACTGTAAATCTGAAAATATTGTAATATGAGTCCTTTAAAAACATTACCCCAAAACCACAAAACCCTTAAAATCCAGTAGTGCCAGCAGTACACCTGTTTTTGGGTCCATTTTCCCATGGTTGTTAATTGTAAAGGAATGACTTGCAAATGTTATGCACAAGCATCTGTCTGCATTAACATATCACAGTGTTGGAGGTGAGTGGAGAGCGCAGGCTGCAGGAAGGCACCAGATAAATAATGTGTACTGACTGCTGATTAATGAGCACGCCGGGCTAAAGTTGTTTCACCTTGTTTTCATAATTCTGGATCAGATCTGCAATGAGGGTACAGGAAAGAGAGAGAGAGATACAAGGTTGTCAGGGGAACATACGGAAAAAGGCATGGGGAAGTAGTCCATGAACAGTACTTCCCAAGTTCAACTAGTACATGTTTTATACTGAAGGTTGAAGCTCATGGGTAACGGTGCCTTGAGTATCCTGTATTATCTCTAGCTCTACTACTGCAATTATGTCATATCAGTAAGTTTTTTTTTTTTTTTTTTTTTTTAAACCAAATTCACCTTCAAAACTTAAATTATTGCTGTTCTTTTCCTTTCCTTCCTATAAAAGCTGCTCTGTTTTGCAGTGAATCATATAAGAGTTGGTCAACATTACTGCTAAGACTGAAGGGTGATGTTGGTTACGCAGTTATGGAATTGGCTGTATAGTCGACTAAATAAATTATTGATCGGCTAAATAGGGGGTGTGTCTCTCAAAGCTGTTTATATGTATTTATATGTACCTGACCCAGTATCTGACAACAGATTAATGACACAAACTGAATTGTTGCGAATGTGTTTAATCTACCTTTTTACATATAAATACCAAAAGATACCAAATCTTCAGTTAACTTTGTCACCAACTTCTCCTTTCTGCTGTTGCCCTATTATAATCCCTATATAAAATACATATACATACAGTATTTTGGTTGACTAAGGCCTTACGATGTGATCCAGTCACTACTCGTTCATTTTACTGTCAATCTACTGCATTGGCCCCTAGTGGGTAAAGTTGAACAAACATGGTAGATCGATAGACAGAGAGGAAATTTTAGTGCACAGTTGAGTTATATTGACTGCAGTTGTCTATATTCTGAAGCTGATGTCTCAATAGTGTATGCCAAACTTTCTAGTGTATGCAGATATTTCACAACAACCCCTAGTCTCTGGTGGATTTGTGGATTTTTTCTAAAGGACTCAGAGGAGAAGACAGTTTGTGGCAGTGGGCCCTGAACATTTTGGCTGTGTTTGCTGACTCAAAACAGGACATTAGCATACAGCTGCCAATAGCTGGGCTGCATCTGCTGTGCACACATGCCTTAGCTGGCTAAATGGAGGAGCTATGGAGAGATTTCAGAACCCACTCCACAGAGAATTGTACTGGCAGCCTTCCTCTGGACATGATTGATGATTTCTTCACACAGAATTCTCAAGAAATACATTTACTCAGATGTAATCACGCTAGAGTACAAAGGGAAAACATGCAAACTTTCCAAAATCTGTTTTCACTAAATGGTCTCCAGCAGTGTCTTTGAACAGTTTTGCTCTCGTCGCAGTCCATGCTGAGAGAGCCATCTTGTCAAGTTGGAAGTGAGCAGCACAAAGCAAGCCACAACTATTGTACTCCGGTTCTTCACAGGCAACTCCACGGTACACTTAGATCAGTAGTGAATGAAAACATTGCAGCTTTTTTTTTTCACACACACACTCACAAATGACCAAGCAAAAAGTTAAAATAGAATAATTTGGAAGTATCACATTATTGGCTGTAGTTATTACATTATGACATGTTTTTCTCATGTCGACATTTAAATGTTAAAAATTATTATGTTATTGTAATGTACTCTGCTGTTATACAAGTATCTGATGTCTTTAAGTGCACTGATTTGGACAGCCAAATCGTTCTTTTTGAGCATATCCTTGACATTTTGCAGCTCCACCTCTGTTGCAGTCTTTTTTGCTGTGACTTTGTTCCTGCTTAAGCTGCACCCAGTACTATGCTGTTACACAGGTACCCAAAGTCTTTTCTGATGTCCTGATCTGCAAGCTTGTCCCTCGTACGCTCCAACTCATCACAGAGGGCTCTGACCAGAACTCTCTCATCCAGGGGTGTTAGTACCTGGACTGGACTTCTTTCCTCTGGGTCCAGAATGTTGGGTTGACACCAGTCGGGTTTCCTTGGGCTCTTGAATGCTCCTTGTAGTGTATGTTTAAACAGCACCAGTCAAAAGTCTGGATGCACCATCTCATTCAGTGTTTCGTTTCTTTTTCTTTACTACTTTCACAATTTCAGATATATGCAGAGGAGATAAAATATACAGTATAATCACGTAAATTAAAAAAAAAAAAATTATATAAAGAAAATTATATAATAATTATTATATAATTATTAGAATTTATACAACAGCAGAAAGAAGTGAGTGAGTTAGCTGAAAATGTTGTATTTTTGGTATCTATATGTAAACCAGATTAAAGTCATGGCTCACAAGTTTAATTTGTAATCTATGAAAATACTAGTACACTGTTTCCTTGTACTTTTTACTGTATAAATTGTTTTTGTGAGCGCAGGTTGGGTCAGATACAGAGGTCTGCCATAGTTTTGAGAGCTTTTGCCACGCCCCCTTTTTAATCAACTAACAGATCAGCAGGACATGTTTATAGCCGACTCCAGCCCCATACAAAATCACACTATAAGGAACACATGCTTACCTTCCAAATCTCTATTCTGTAAATAGATTTTTACCTCCCGCACCCATGCTGAGAGAGCCATCCTTTCATGTCGAGCTGAAGCTCTTTCCTGTCCGGGCTGTGGTGATGCTGACTGCAGATTGCTTATCCGTCAAGATCACAGCACACACGGACAGGCTGCTGATGCTTCTTCTCAAACCTGTCTCACATGGGTTCCCATCATCAGACCGGCCCCTGTTTGCCATGATATATTGACCACGTTGAATTTGTCTGCTCCTTTCCCCTGTCCGAAAGCTAAATTCTTGACCACAGCTCTGCACACTTAGAGCCTGTCATGAAGTATGTATGGCAGGAGCTAGCAGAGGTGGGTGAAGGATGGAGTGAAGTTGTGAGGTCAGTGGAGACAAGATGAGACAGGCGTAGCAGCTTGACTTATGGCCTTGGCGTTGGTAACATGGGTCAATAAGTGTGGACAGCATTTTGAAGAAGTTGCTCAATGGTTTAAGTGGAGCTTTCCCCCCGGGTATACTGTAAAAACAGCTCTTGAGGTCAAAATAAATGAGCCCGCTATATGTGCTGTTCATCTTAGCATTTTACTGTCAGAGAATCAGGAAGTGCACTGTTAGCATGCTAGTTGTTTTTTAGCTTTACTGTGACGTCAAAAAGTTTAAAAAGAACCATGCATTTCACGTTTATAAGACAGTAAATATCAGACACAGCACATTGAAGTCAGTTTAGCATCATTACTCTAGGTCAGGAAGTTATATTTGCATTTGCAGTGTTGTAGGTTTGTGAAATTTTAAGTTAAAGATGCAAACTTCTATGGAGATGAGCAGCTGGTGCCACCAGGCCAAGTGATAGGTCAGATCTGACAGTAAGAATGCAGGTTTTTCAAGGCATGTGTGTTTATTGAATATATGCAATTCAATAAAGTTTATATGTTTAAATGCCATGCTTTGGAACATTTCCAGTATAGTAATGTCATCTCCACCTTTTCTGTGGGTATAGAGTAACCTTTAGATACAGAATTATTTATCTTTCCCAATGCAAATATTTGGATGTATATAATAGCAGACAGTCTATTTAATCCATTGCAAGGTATCATATTTTTCCTTGTTTGTCCATGTATAATCTAAACTTCAACTACAAGTTGTAAATTTAACCTTAACTTTAAAAGTAAGTAACCTTGTCTCATGAAAATGAGAAAATGATACACAATGTCGTATTAACTTTTGGTTGGTGACCTGCTTGTCTCCATGGACACTGCAAAATTTAAGCTATTTTATGCTTTTTAAGCTATTTTACATCTCCATGGAGAAAAAAGTTTGAGACCCTCCACAAGTAAATTTTGAGACCCTCCACAAGTAAATTTACATAGTGCCATTTTAAGCTTTAGCATCATGTTCATATATATATACACACACACACACACACACACATATACACACATCCATCCAAAATACACTAGAGAAATGAAAGAGAGTTCTGCAGTGAGGTTAAATTCTTGAAACAGATTGGTCATTCTCAGAAAACATCAAACCTGCTCGTTTTCTGTACAAAATGTGATCTCAGGAGATGAACCCATGGAGCAGGATCAATACAATTGTGGAGATGGTGACGTCAAAACTAATTAAGAGCCGCTGCCTGGCACAATGCTACCAATCGGCTCTGGGTGGGCCCCGTGTCAGCCTGAGCTCCAGAAAGGTTATTTTTCTTCCATTGTTTGTGGCTTAGAGACACCTCCAGAGGGAATCCTGCCACCAAGACGCCATTATACAGCCAAGGTTGGGCACAATCGCACTGTCCCGTTCTCATTTCGTGTAAAGGTCCCTCTTCAATTAATCTCTGAGCCAAATCTTTTTATGCCTTACCCTGTATGGTCTGTATGAAAGGGAGGTTTGAAAAGGGACCCGTGAACAGGTCAGATATTTGAGCAGAAAAGGGTGACAAAGAGGGGTTACGAAAAATAGCAAGTAGCAAAATAGAGAGGGTCCAGTTGAAATGAAATTGTGGTAATATAGTATTTTTCAGAGCAAAATCAGCTTATTTATTTTTGTATTCATGTATTTACTTTACATACATGTACATTGTACATATAAAGTACAATATGACAATATGACAATATGGCATTAAATGTAGCAACAAAATAACAGTGGGTTAAAAATAGGTTTAAAAAAATATAAATTCGCCATACTGTGGGGAACATTCCAGGCAAAGATATAACAGCAGTTAGGAGACTCTTCACCAGAAAAGTTAGAGAAGCTTTATCTCTCTACTAAACTATATTTTGTATTTTCAGTAGAATATATTTAAAATAATAATAAAGGCCCCAACTTGACCATCATTGCACCTTCATCCTTTTATAAGCCATTATGCTTCATTGTTACATTCTCATAGAAATTGTATTATACATATTATTATATTATTTAAAATTATACCTTTTTCTATTTTTAATGTATTTATTTTTTAATTTTATTTTCTCATTTAAAACACACACACAACAACTATACTAACAGGGATGTTTAGCCACTATCCTCAAGTGCCCCATTTCCTGCTTTACCACTAACAAAAGCGCTTGTTTATTTGTAACCACTCACCACAAACATTTCCCTTCTTAACCACCCTTGTTTGCATGCAATCACTAAAAAGAGGGAAAGAAATAACCTTGAAAAATGCAAACACCACAATTGTGTTAGGATGATTAATTCATGTCTCGATTGCCATTCCTATCCTCATGTTGCACACACACAGATTCATTTCGCAAATGTATGTGTTTGGCTATAGTGCCTTCATTGTGCGAAGACAAATGTTTATTTATGTGAAAGCAGATGAGATAGACACACTTATGTACTTCTGAGGAGACAAAGTTGTTTTAAAGTCAAACATATTGTAATTGGACACTGAAATGTGCTCTGTATTGGGGGTGTGTATTGGGTGATGTGTACAACAAAAGAGACATGAATAATTAATGGGATTTTGCTGTCCAGCAAGAGTAAATTTCCAAATCAGAAACACTAAACAAGCTCATGATTAAATTAAAGCTACTGTCTGCAAGTTTATTTACTTTATATTTTTTACCAGTATATGGCAGAGGTGAAACCTGTAACGCTCCTCTTTGTTCAGACTCACCTGTGATCTCTGCTCTTCTGTCAGGTCAAAGTTGGTACACAAACTGCAGTAACATAGACACCATCTAGTGGTGCCAGTTTAATTACAGATATAGCTTTAAGATGAACTTGGTTGAAGTGAATCATGTAATATGACATGTTAGACAAGCTTAATTAGGCCTATGTTAGATTTTTCCCATTTTGGTTTAAAATTGTACTTCCTCCTTCGCTAGATGTTATGTACAGTAGATGTTATATACTGTACATAGAGGTAATTGCATAAAGAGCTAAATAGCACAATTGTTATGACTAGCCTAAGAGACTTGCAGTTACAAATTATTATTATTTTGTTGAAAATTTAAATTGCAAAAAAAGCATAAATTCTCCTTCCATTTTGGACAGTGATAATAACATATTGTTATGACCCAGCTTGCAAGGATCAGGGAAGTAACAAAAACCAAGATGGAAAAATGGTCTGAATAAAGTAATTGAATTAACGAGAATGTACAAGGTAAATTAAACAAAAGGGGATCTAAAATATATGCAGAAAAGGTCATTTACAAGGTTTTAAACAAAAGAGTAACAAAGGGCAAGGCTAACTAAGAAAATGAATTACTCAATAAAGGACTTGACAAACAACCACAAAGTCATTACTGACAATAGTGTCTCATGGTGCGTCCAACTCTAACTCGGATCTTGGATATGACTTCACGTCCGAGCTTAAAGCGTTTTATTATGTGTGTCTGACTCAGAGAAAAACATGGAGCTCACCGGAAAGCTGTTGTTGCTTTAGCGTTGGTCTAGTACCAGGCACTCCAAAATAAGTATGTGCTTCACCTACACAACCTCGAGGACGAATTCAGTATAGTATATTTCAGTATATTAGTGAAGTGAAAGTGTTGATGTCGTGTGATAGTAGATAATTTTGGTATGTTAGCTAGAAGGAAATGAGCTAAAAACATAGGCGACACCGACTACCATACCCATAGGCAGTAATAAGGATGCAGTAAGGTATTGCAGTACTACGAGGGACTGAAAATGCCATTTAAACCTCCAAAGTGTCAAAACACAATGAAAACAGTGACACTGGGCACAGCCATCTTGGATTTTATCTCGAAAAGTTTGCTTGGTCTCCTCCGAGTTGCTCCGAGTTCCACTAGGAAACATCCTCAGAGCTCCGATTTGGAAGGATAATGAAACACACCATTAGACCACAGGGTCACCACAGTGAGAGAAAACCCACCCATCTCCCAGGTAGGGCTGGGCAGCAGTCCTCCAATCAGGTGTAAGGATGTACAGGATGGGTTGCATAAGGAAGATTGGACATTGCTGCCACACATACAAGTTTTAACAAAATTACAAACTAAAGCTGAAACTACAGGCTTGGGCCGTAACACATGCGTGTAGTTAGTCCATTTTACAACTCACCACTACTTTCAGTATCTTTTTTCACAAATTGCCACTTGACTGACGTAAAACTAAATGAAATATTTACCCCAGGTACTACATAATTAGAAAAGAAAATATGAAAACCTGTCACATGCTCTTTAAGCTACTTACACTGTCAGGTAAGAGGTTAAGCAAAGCACAAGTAGCACAGCAAATGAGTTCCTCCCACAGATGCCTTTCTCGTGGACCGCTGGGCTGTGTCTGCTCTTCTGCCTCACGCTGATCTCCATGCACAAAATGTCACTATTTAATTTAGTTTTCACACATCCACTCCTGCAACTGCTGCTTTATTAATACCTCCAAAGTGCAAGTGTGTGTTAACTGAGTGTTAAAGACAAAGGAGACAGCCATATAGTCACGATTTTACCTTTTACTTAACACAAATAATTGTGAAATTGTCTTTCAAGTTTCAGTGCCGTGCGAGTTTATGCCTGTTAGTCTGTTATGAATAGTTAATTTGTAAAAACTGATAAGGAATATATGATTGCACATCTCCTTGATCAAATCCACTCAAGTTTTATTTCAATTAAGACAGTTGAAGAAGATTGTAACTAAAGAATAAGACTTAGCAAATTGCGTATCATGTGTTAAAATACCTCTAGATTGACAAATTTGGTTCATAAATTTACTTTAGCCATGGTCAGCAGCAGAGCAGACGTGACGTTTATAGAGGTAATTCCATAACTTTTACTATGTCTCCATACGACCAGCCAAAGGTTTTTGACTTGTGCACAACTATTGCTGTGTTTTGGGTAGATATTTATATGTTGATGACAGCACTACTGCCTGCAATTTTCCTTTTCAACTTTTCTTCACAAACTGACTGACTGATGTTAAATTACACCGCAAATATTTACCACAGGAACTATCTTACCAAAGATAATTGGAAAAACACGTAACATTAAGCACTTAAAGATAGTTAACAGGTCAGTTAATTATATTTCCACTGCCTAAAGGGCCAATATTGAACAATTTTCTGATCTTATAATGTTGTTTCCTCATCAAAAACATCCGCTTAATTGTGTTTTGCTTCATTCACACATATTTAACACACACACCCTGCATATTTTTTAGATTATCATATTTTTCATGTTATTATGTTATTCACTTTGCTTCAATGTGGTTTTAAAGTCCATACACTTTCACTAGACTTATTTGGATAATTTCACCCTGGATTTGCCCGTTTCCACTAAACTAAAGGTAAAAAGGAGCTGTTAACTTGAAAAATGCCACTACATGACATCACAAGGTAGAACAGAGCATTTTGAGCTAAACAGATGGATAATAAAGGATTACTCAACCTTGTGTGAATGAAGCCAAACACATCTCCAGGTATGTTTTAGATTAGGTGAACATCATAAATCTCCCAAGACTCCATTTTGTGTAATATTGGACCTTTAAAACATATTACAGATAAATGAGCCTGTCACTGTACTGTACATGCACTTAATCCTGGTGCTTGAGTCTAATGAATAAAAATAAAAGATTCTTCATGCTTCTTCTTCCTCACAGTACAGTATTGATACTCTTAATTGCTGGAAGAAGAAACACAGTCAGTTGAAACTGGGCCACACTTGCTGAGCAATGAAAACTGTGATTAATTCTCTGGTTGATTTGACAAAAACGCCTATGCTTTGTAGACAAAAGCTGCGTTTGGATGCGACTGGAGCTCAGGGCCACATAGACACTGTCTGGGAGAAGCAGCAATGTAATGGGGACTTCATCCTTTTTTCTTTTGGGGCTGTTCTATAAAAAGGTGCCAGTGTCTAGGGTCCCAGCGGTACCTATTACACCAGCCTGGTAGTCATTAATCATGAACGAGTATAAGCATTGCAACGCAGCGTCCGCCCCGAGTTTCCAATAGCCATTCATTAACAGTTTCCAGCGCCATCTCTTTTCTTAGTAAGGCCCCCTCCCTCCGGCCGCTCCCACCTGGATCTCTGTGGAGTTGGAGTCCTTTTCTTGCTGACAAACCAGCTTTTTATTTCCAGTGCTTCTGTAGTCTCTGTGCAAAGAGTGTGCTCACTGTCCTGGGCCTTTGTACATAAAACATGCTCTGAAGATTTGTGAAAGTCTGTGTTTAATTTGTGCTTTGAGGCAGGTTTAAGTTGTGAAAATGTCAGGGTCAATGACTATCTTCAACAGACAGAATTACGCATGGCTTAGAGTAAGTCATTTCATATGTTTACACACGCACACACACATACACACACAAATCAGGTCTGATTTCTGGATCAGATAACATTGATGAAATGATTGAAATGTCATGTAAACACTGCAGTTCTTTCTGATTGTTCCACCTGCAGGTTTTGATGAGGAAAATTATGCAAAAAGGGAAACTAATGTGGCAAAGACAAGAATGAAAGAGAAAACGTGTTATTTTAAAATCCAATTGCTTTTGCATTCACTGTCAGTCTACAAATCCACTGATAACTGACAAATGTTTTTGATGATCACATTTATTAACACATACCAAAAATCAGCTCTAAATATTGGGCTGCCTGATTTTTACTGTTCATTTAAATGTACGCACTAGTTGCAGTTACATGTGCACTCAAAACTGAATTAATATCAGACTTTGAGAGTTATACAACCATTTAAATCAAATGGAAACAGCACAATCACCTGATTTGTTTCTGAACATGGCTCCTCTGATCACTCACATCAGATTTACACATCATTTATTTTACCTTCAATCTCCAGAGAAAAGATTCTAATCAGAGTTTTGATGAGCATCACATAATTCTAATTCAGGTCTTACAATCAATATCTGAATGAGTGATTACAGATAGGGATGCACTAACACATATCGGGTATTGGTGCTGATATTGAATAATTTTATGGATCAGATATTAGTTCTAAGATATTGATTCAGTCGATATCTCATTTTGGACTGTGGATTGCTCTAATAAGACATTTTACTTCCCCAAAACACCTATATTTTCAAAGCTCTTCTGTAGTTATAATGAATGAA
This sequence comes from Odontamblyopus rebecca, assembly GCA_030686955.1. Classification (NCBI taxonomy): domain Eukaryota; kingdom Metazoa; phylum Chordata; class Actinopteri; order Gobiiformes; family Gobiidae; genus Odontamblyopus; species Odontamblyopus rebecca. Next base: position 13,964,823 of record CM060672.1, on the reverse strand, counting down.
TGATGGTAATATTTAACTATAAGCCATTTGGGTAAAAAAAAGAAAGAAAGTGTATTATATTTTCAGTCTCTGACCTAGGATCGACTGGCAGATAATTAAAGCCAAAGTATTGACATCGGTATCGGAACAGAAGAAGCTGGATTGGCTGTGGCTTCAAAAGCTTGGCGTAATGCACAGCTACTATTTCTGCATTTCAAGTTTACAGCGCTTTTCTTATTGTGAATCCTGAGTTAACCTTTGCTTTGAATAAACAAATAAATAAATAAATGAATGGTACTTTCTCCAGTTTATCAGACTTTTACTTAGATGCCGAGTGCACAAATTAACGGCACTTCCCCGTCTCAAACTGACAGCGTATAGTCTGTAATTGCCGTCATTCATCTTGGATTGTAAGAGACTCCGTTCTTAAAATACTTTGGGGCTGTCATAAAATCATAACCAAAAGAAACAATAACGTTGCACTAATTTGATCTGAATTACAATTATGTTTTAAGGTAGACATTTTTTTTCTCTGCGTGCACAAAGTCATCCGTCAAACCTGAAACAAAATGGCCAATGGGGAACCTAGACACATTATTAATGGTCCTATACCCTTGGGTTTTGCATTACAATTATTGATTTTTTCTTTTTCTTGTCATAGTGTTTGATAAATTAGTTGTTTTGATATTTACTTCCAAACAATTGAGTTTTCCTGAGAGAAAGAAGTTAAAAGTGCATATGACAGGTTTCCATAATGTTCTAATTATTACGTTGTTTGGTGATATTGTACTTTTGGTAAATATTTCTCATAGTTTTGCACCAATTAAGTTGCAGAAAAATATTTGAGGTGAAAAGTACAAAAAAACACAAAGCAGCATTAAGCCCAAAAATCAGTGACAGTTTATTTCTCAAGGAAGTTTTTTTTTTCCCCTTGTGATTTATTTGAATTAAGCTACTGATAACCAGGCAAGATCTTTTAGTAAACGCTTAATTATGTTTTTATATGAATTATATTTTAGTGAAAGGAGAAGTCTAAGCTGTCATACGCTCTTAATAATTCTGCATTTTACTTTGTTTTTGTTGTCAGCTCAAATTTGACCCAAAAGGAAGTGTAATTCTGACTTTTGTTTTGAGCGCGTAAACCTTTGACTAATAATTAAACCTTCAAGCTGTGAATATGCAGCTTTTTCATAAATAAAACAGACTGGGCCATTTAAGAAGTACAGGCAAAGTGTTTTCAGAGCAACACAAAATGCTCGCTTGGAGTTTAATGTGACCTGTTTTATTGCCCAAAAGAATGATTTTTTCGGAACGCCAATTTGCAACCAATTACAGCAGGTGCAGGGAGAGAGAAGGAGAGATGGGATGGAAAGAGGGAGAGATAAGTGAGAAGGGAATGAGAGGTGGAGAGTGAGGAAAAGATAGAGAGAGATGTGTGAGAGAGGGAAGAAAGAGAGAGCAAATGAAGAGAGATGGAGAGAGAGGGAGGATAGCTATTAGGAACAAGACTAGCCTGGAAACTGCACATTTATTTTTGCAGATTTCTCTCTGTTTTCCTGTAGGTACTAGGCAGCACCTGGACACAAATCTATGCATTTTCAGATGGAGTGGCTGGATTTAATTTCCGTGCTTCTATTGCGTATTTTAAATGGGAAACGTCTGGAGGTGTTTGAAATAGTAAAATAACGTTCCTTCTATTGCTTTTATGGGGCCTACAAATCAAGGTCTGAAATAACTTTGGGAATGACTTGAGCTGTGTAAAATGTAAGAAATGTGTGTGCAAGACATACTACATTACCAGTCAAAAGTTTGGACTCTATATATGCATACATACATACTGTACATGCATTGTACTTAAACCCACATTATGTAACTTTTAGCCAAAAATGTACTAAAATAAAAGCATATGTTATTCATTTCAATTGTTTATTGAACAGAAAAGCATATGTTCTGACTGTGAGCAGGCTTGCATCTCCACAAATCTGACTCATTTGTCCTGAAGTCGGGCCTCCTCCTGCTTGTTTCCATGGGAATGTTTTTGATGATAATCTTCCACAGTATGGCATAAAGTTTATCTATCACCAAAGTATGGTTTTAACTTTCTATTTCCAATTATGCAGGTCAGTCACACACAGACAGTTCCTTACTGTATCCTTAATGAGGTAGGGGGTATTAAGTGTCTTGCATTTTTTAAAGGGGAACTCCGACACGTTTGAAGCTTAAGTCCATTGCTAAAGGTGGTTGAATACTGTCAAAAGCCAAAAAACGGCACAGATCAGTGTTGCCTAGGCAGAGATCTCGCTCTGGTAATGAGCCTGTCAAGGCAACAAACTAGTGTATGCCAATTTGCACACTAAAGAAGCTTAACACCACTTTCTAACTCATCTTACAACATAACTACGAGTCTAACAAACAAAATGCTATGCCTGGGTCACTCATTAGAGTCTGGAAACGTTATAAAACAACTTTATAAGCAGCCTTAGCATTACCTTTGTCGATTTCCCACTGTGCATGCGAAAGCCCAAGCTAAGAACTTGCTCAGTTCACTATGCTAGCTTGTTGCCTTGACAAACTCACTACCACAGCGAGATCTGTGCTGTTTTTTGCCTTCTGACAGTATTCGACCACCTCTAGCAATGGACTTTAGCTTCAAATGTGCCGGAGTTCCCCTTTAAAGAGCCCATATGTCACTGTTTTCTGATCTATGTTATAGTGTTGTTTTCTCATCAAAAAACCTGGAGTTGTGTTTTGTTTAACACAAAGAGAAAACACTCTGTTCTACTTTGTGATGTCATGTGGTAATGCAGGAAGTGCTCCGCTCTGTTTTTAAACTCCATACACCTTCACTTGAATCATTTGGGTATTTCAGTCCTGGAATTTCCAGCTTTTACTGAACAAAAGCTAAAAGGTAGCTGTTAACTTAATTAACCACCACTGCATGATATCACAAGGTGGAACAGAGTGTTTTCTGTTTGGGGTTATAGACACATTCATCATAAACGATTACTCAAACATGTGTGAATGAAACAAAACACAACTCCAGATATGTTTTTGAGGAGGTAAGAAAATTCTAACACTGCTAAAACCTCACAAGAGTCAGCTTTGCGTATTATCGGACCTTTAAAAGTTTTGTCGCAAAGTTCCAAACAAGCCTTTTACTCTAAACTAATCGTAGGCTCAACATTTGGGAGACTATGGACCTCCAGCTAACAATTTGTGTACATTGTTTACTGTGACTTCTTATTTGATGAGTATGTATCTAAGCCAAAAAGCTGACAACAAACTGCTGAGTGATTGGCTGCCCTGCCCCGATCGATTAGCTCCATTTCACAGCAGGCTCATTGCTATGCATCGGCCAAAAGAGAAAGTTTTCTGTCAAAATAATGTGTCTCCAATTACTGTTCACCTCCGCCTCAGCAGCACATCGTGGATATCAATCACCAAAGCCAGGCCCGGTGCCAAGTGCTGGTCAGCAGATGTACGCGAGATCCCACACACTTTCTCTCATTTTGAATATCAACCCAACAGTAACACTTCTCCCAGGAGCAACCTAAATAGAGTTATGGATCATCATTTTTTTCTGCTCATAGAATTTTGTGGTTGAATTTGTGTGATTAAAGGTTTTATATTGCACAAATTGACTATCAGAATCATGTAGAGTGAGTTAATTTGAACATTTTAGGACCAAAATGAGGATCCTGACCAAAGAGAGGGGCCATGTTAACTCAAAGTGCCCGTCTGTGTGAATATGTACCAGTTAGTGTAAAGTAGAGATGGAAAAATTGCTATATAGAATTTTGCTGATTGCTGAATGTCTGGGAGCTTTCAGGCCCCCAAAATATCCAGGAATTTAGTTCAGTTGTACCATCCTATTACTACTACTTACTTATAGGTTGATACATATGCTGCTGGTACATAATCCTGCTATTAGTGGTAACAGTTTAGAATAATCACATTAATATTTGTAATAAAACATAAACATGAAGAAATAATGCATAATGAGCAAATAGTTTCTTGAGAATTATTCATGAATGAAGTCTTTATTCGTGCTCTACACTAGTACTGCTGCTACAGTCTTATCACCTAGAAAATATGTATAAAGTGTGTATTTGTACATATGGACTTGACTAAAAGTATGCAGTTACTTTGATCATTTGTTTGTGGAGAACAAATCAAAGGCAAATACCCCACAGCCCCATAAAGAACCATTAGTCACGACCTGGAACTAAATGAACAGGCTAAACTCCCTGTACTGCTCCAGCATGAGCAATGGACCATCTTGGCTGTCGGAGTTTGCAGCACAGAAGCCCACATTACTTGCCAATTCTGCGATAAATATCAAATAGTCTGGCAGCACATTTTTGAAAATTGAGCTTGGTGATGGAGTGGAAATTGTCATGAGTCTGATGCATTGTGAAAGACAAGAGGAACAGCTGGTGGTCTTCTGCGGGATTATCCACTCCTAATGTTTCGCCAGCTCAGGGTTGCTAACTTAAATGCTCCATATTAAAATATTTTCTGATCTATGTTATAATACTAATTCCTCAACAACACTAGCATTGCTTAAAGCTCACAAGAGTCAGTCTCGCCTAATAACCTTTAAGGACCTTCAAAGGTTTAGTGAGTGAAATCAAGATTATTTACAAAGTATTGACACAGTATTACTTGAAAACACTCAAAGTACACATTTACACACATTCATGCATCATTTTACGCAGACACCAGGGGCAAGATGAGTTAAGTGTCTTGCCCAAGGATACAAATTCGAAATCACAGCTTGTGGGTTAGTGGATCAGACTGCTCAATTCAATTCAATTCAATTTTCCTTTATTGTCACATGTGCATATACATACAAAATATATATAGCACAGATGAAATTGCTGTCCTCTCCCACCTCAGTGCAAACATTAAAAACATTCCAATAAAAAATTCAAGTATAAAACAAATGTGCAAACAACAAAATGTGCAAACAGACAGAAGTGCGCAAACAAGCCAAAAATGTGCAAACACTCAAAGTAAACAGACACAATAGACAAAACAATATTTACAGGTAAAAAAGTGAAGTAGTGCAAAAATGTATGAATAACAGTCACTGATTGTCCATATAATGTAAAAAAGTGAGGTAGTGCATTAGAGTTCGCAGTGTTCTTAGTAGGTGACAGGGGGCCGAGGGGGTGCAGAGGGGAAAAGTGGGGGTAGGGCAGGGAGAGAGTTAAGTCCTCTGACAGCCTGGTGGAAGAAACTGTCCCGGAGTCTGCTGGTTCTAGCCTGGAGGCTCCGCAGTCTTCTCCCTGATGGTAGCGGGCTGAAGAGGCTGTGAGATGGGTGGGTGGGGTCACCTGCAATCCTGATGGCTTTGCGGGTGAGGCGGGAGTGATAAATGTCCTGTAGAGGGGGGAGAGGGACACCGATGATCCTCTCAGCTGCTCTGACGATGCGCTGCAGGGTCTTTTTGCAGGACGCGGTGCAAGAGCCGTACCACACCGTGATGCAGCTGGATAAGATGCTCTCAATGGTGCCTCTGTAGAATGTCCGGAGGATGGGGGTCGGGGCTCTTGCTCTTTTCAGTTTGCGGAGGAAGTAAAGGCGTTGTTGGGCTCTTTTGGCCAGTGATGCAGAGTTGCTGCTCCAGGAGAGGTCCTCAGAGATGTGCACACCCAGGTCAATCCCACTCAAGAGTGGGATTGACACCCCCAACCTTCGGATCAGTGGACAAACACTTTTACCACCTGAGCTACGTTGCCCTCTGCCCCCTGTATTACAATAAGCCTGCGCATGCTTAGCAAATACAGATAAGAAAGCAATGTGATCACAAAAGTACATCCAAGGTGTCCTGTAACTTCTCTTGTGAAGGGTCTGTCGCCATCTTATCGCCATTGAGCTGTTATTGCTTTGTGAGCAGGCTTGTCTCTCCACAGATTTGACCTGCCACCTGTTTCTAGGGTGAAAATAATGTGTAACATTCCTGGCAAAGCACAGGAAACAAGCAGGTAGCACATCCATCACTAGATTAGTTACCCAGTGTACCTTTAAAACAAAACTAAAACGCAAAAAGGAAGGGGCTAAAACCACCAATTACTGTTACAGACATTTTGGCATCCTCCGCTATACCAAGACATTAGCCTAAAATTGTAAGATATACAAACATTAAGATATATTGTAAGTCAATGGCTAGACACTATCTATCACAATTAACTATTATGGGTATATCCATCGTGGCTGTCTTCTTTCTTCAAAACCTATTTAAAAGTTTCTTGTTATTTTCTTCCTTGTGGGGTGCTTTTTTGTTGCTTGTTGAAGATGAAAAACTGTTCGCTTTATTCAGTTGAATTTAGGCTGGAAATTGTACAGTTCTCCATGAAAAATGTCCACACTTTACTGTTGGGTCTTGGCACTCTGTCAGAGTGCAGAACGCCTGCCCATGTCACCCTTTTTCAAATGAACTGTGTTTGCCTTCAGCTCCCTTTTGGATGCCTCACAAAGCAGCTTCACTACACAAGATTTATGCCTGTATTTTTCAGGCCGGAGCTCTTGTTTACAGGAAGCAAGTGTCAAAAAATAGTGGCGGCCTCCAAAGAACCATTGATGAAAGTGTGAGAGAACTTTTACATCTCCTCCTGTGATTTGGGATGTGAACTTTTTGGGCTTTGAAGTTTGAAGGCGCCAAATGTATGCACCAACAAAGACTCGACTAGATTTCAGAACAGGATTTGTCTATTATTAAATGATATTACGCAGTGCAGTGTGTTTGGTAGGTGCATGGTCTAATTATTATTCTTTTGATAAGGATGATGTTTTTCCAGAGACGGACAAAATGGACCTGGTGCTTGGAACATATTTCTATTTCTGAGGTTGGCATGGAAAGCTAGAGAATGCATAATGCAGACCGGTGAAGTAACTGTGAAACAATACAAATGTATTCAGACGAATGGAGTGGTTCTATTTTGAATTTCTGAAAAGATGGAGTTCTGTGTGAAATATTATGAAACAGATCGTGGTTATTCGGGACTCCAATGTATTCAGATTTGACATACAGCATTTGCATTTGATAAAGCTTATGGAACTTGTGGCAGCTTTACATCTCAAAGTGTGAAACAATAATGCTTATAAACATTATGAATGCAATTGGAAAAAAGAAATATGAGAAATTAGTCAGTAAATATGAACACGTGTTCACAGTTCAACTTGTATTTTATGAAAAAATAATATGACACCCTTGTCTGTATTGTCTATATATTTTATGGGCTACAGATGGATATCAGTCTGGTCTCCACTCCCTCAGTTTTGACTTGAGCTCAACCAAACATGATCGTCCAATCAGATTTGTTTATTTTAGTGACGCATATGAAATGAAGGAACTCAATGGTCTTGTATTATTAACAACCAAAATTACATTTCTCTCACCTCAGATTACCAGAGTTTAGTGTTTTGCTCAGTGATTCTTCAGAAATCTACATTGTTTTTCATGTTTTTTATAATATTTATTTCAGATTTTCTCCTCATAAGGAGCCATATTTGTTTTGATACAGATGGGTCATGCATGTCCCTGATTGGATAAATCACCTGTCAATCAAAAACATCTGAAAATGAGGAGATTGAATGAGAGGGGACAGACTCACTTCTTCATAAACTACTGAAGAATAGAAGCTAAATTTTCCAGTATTCATATTTGTTGGTAATCAAGACTTGTAGCATTTTATACATAAAAAAAAAAAATTGCCATAATTGTGTTGACTCTTAAGCTTAACTTTCCCGGCTTTTTGATATATTAGTAAATGGTTATATGTTTTGAGATGCACAAATCATAAGATCATGTTCAGTTGCCGTATTCATTTCACATTTCTCTCCTTTTTTTTTTTTTTTTGTTGCATCTGGACTCTTTTCTCACCTAACTTCCTCCAGTGTAACCTTACTGCCAGTTAGCAGTCAGAAGCCTGGGCTTTCTGGGCTGGAGCTGTAACATACCGCCCCCTGCTAAGATAAGGGGGGGTAATACATTTGGAGAGTCAGTGGAATTACCTGAGCGCCCTCTCTGTCACTGATGCTATAGATACTTTTACTGATGACACCCTCCCCTTTATCTCTCACTTTGGAATTGATCACCAGGACTTGCCCTATACTTATCGCACTGTTAGGTGCGGTTGGGGTCACTGTCAACTCTTTAGTAGCAGGTAGTAGTACACAACTTTGATTGGGAGGTAATTTGATCGTTATGTCAGCATTTAGTTTGCACAGAGTACTGTAAATATATATGAAGTATTAAATGAAGTGTAACTTTTCAGGTGATGTGTCCACCATCTATTTCTCTTCATGGAGATATTATTCCAGGCAAGTAATGCAATGTATCTGAATATCGCGAATATCATGGAGACAAAAGGATAGCAGAGTTGTATTTAACAAGACTCAAGCACGTTGGAGTAATCTTTATACTCCTGTATTCAAGATGTCACGATGGCTCCAGTCATCCCCATTTTCAGCGCCATCGACATACACCTATTGCTCTGTATTTACTTTTCCAATTTTACTTTCTTAATCATGATACGCAATGATTTAGCAGCATCACGTAGCCATTTTTGCACAAATTAACAAAAATACATTACTTATTATCATGACGTGCAGCTATCCATCGGAAGGTGCTGAAGGCTGCCGACTTGTTCTTTCATTAACTCGTTTTAGATGAATATTGCAATTTAAAATATCCAAATTATAACCTAACCATCCATGGGTGTCATAGATTATAACTATACAGCAGATTCAAGCACTGTATGTTTTCTTTAAGGGGTGCATCTGGAGAATGTGATATGAATGATGAAGGGATGTGTCTATCAAACTAAAAGGATTCTCAAATTCAACATTTAAAGATGGCCTGGTTCACATTTCAAATAATTAATTAAAATACTGTAAAAACATGTATTTTTGGTACTATTTTGTTTGTCTGTCTTTACATAACCCCATAACTATCACTGTGGTTATAGTGCCAGTTTTTTTGTTGCTTTTTGTGCAGAAATTGGTTCTTTATTATAAAAGTAAATTATGGGTATCTAATATGTAAACCAATGTCTCCCTCAGTTGGTATTATTACATGATAATATGCAAGAAGCACAATAGCCATGAGACAAACCCATCATCATGAAGTTTTGGCCCACAAATAGGCTTAAAAACTAGTACGTAATACAATAGAGGACTAAGCAATGTTATGCCTCACTGAGCTGAAACATCTAATTACCGGACCTGTGTAGTATTGAATTTTGTCAAGCTATTGGAAAAGGCTGTTTCCAGTGGTAAGATTTAACACCCTTTACTATGTTGCAGATTTTAATTGCTTATCCACAGTTTTTCATAGAGCAGATTTCAAATGCTTTGTGCTAGATGTTCTTCTCCAGAGGGACAGAAGTGATTGTGTAGCTCTCGCAGTTCAATACAGTAATAGGTGAACTTATGTTGCTGATCAGGCCTATAAAGTTATTTTTTGACTGTTTTACATTTTAAAGGGTTTAAATGTCCTATACAGAAACTGAATTACTTTACTCGTGAGCTTTAAGCCAAGTTAGAATGTTCAAATACATACCGGGAGTATCCTACCTTTTACCTTTAGGTCAGTAGAGGTTGGCAATTCCAGGGCTAAAATTATCCAAATGATTCTAGTTAAGGTGTAAAAAACATAGTGGAGCACTTACTGTATTCCCAGAAGGTGGAAGAGAGTGTTTTCAGTTTGAGAGAAGGACTAAGTATGCAGGGTTTGTGTGTGAATGAACCAAAACTTATGAGGAAAAAGCAAAGATCAGAGAATACAGTAGTGTAATATGGGCTCTTTAATTATCCTTAATAACTTTTTCTAAACCGCACAAACCTGACCTCCTGATCCTAACAGCCCATTTCCATTTCCACATCATTACGTATATAACACTATGCTACCACTATCCAATCATCACAGACTGTCCCTCTGGACCATGCTATAGGCTCCAATCTTTCTAAAGTCATATAACCAGTGAGGGAACAAACGGACATATTGTACATATTAGGACACTTGATGGATTTGATCATTTGAATAGTAGCTGGCCTATTATATATATATTTTTAAATGGTCTCATAAGTCATGCTATTCCTGAAATAGTTGAAGAAAGGGCATCTGACATAATACCTCTTTGGTCAGACGAATTTAACCACAACAAGAGCTTTCCATTTCATCAGATGAGCATTGACTAGCAGCTTCCTCTTTTGTTCAGCCTATTTGTAAGTATTGCATCAATGGCCCTTGTATTATTTTCACAATTCTGTACCTAAGTGCACAAACCTTACCCGTACCAATCCACCAACAAAATGACAAATCGCAGCATTACCTGAACATCCGGCGTCCTGTCAGAAATGCTCTCTAACCGTCGCTTCCGCTGCTCAATTTGTGTCAAACCCGCCACTCACCATCAAAGGTTAAAGAAGGCTGTTTTTGCTGCATAAAACACAAGAAAACACCAATGATTAAAGTGCACATGACAGGTTAGATTATAGTCATTTTAGTAAAACAGTTAATCATTATACTTAATAGTTTACTGAAACATTTCTTACTTTGAGGTCTATAATTTTACTTCTTGGTTGGACATCTGCAAATAGCATAAATTGTCATGTCATTTCAGAACTTACTTAGCAACCATAATGTTGATAAGGGCCAAAACATGTCTAAATTACAAAATAGTTATGATTAGACCAAAAAGATGTATGACAACACCTTTATTTTGTTAAATGAAAGTTTAAACTGCCAGAAAAAAAATCTTAAAATCCTTCTTTGCACATAAATTCTCCTTGCATTTTGGAGGGATTTTTTGTGCGCTGATGAAAATTAGTAAGAAGTAGTTGTGGTTTTAGAACTCACCACTGCGTCTCAACTTTTTTAATTGTATTTATTTATTTAACAAACTGCCACTTGACTGTAAAACTATGTTACTTACTTACCCCAGGTACTATTGATACGTGGCAGCTGATGGGGTTGTGATGCTAAATGAAAGCACTACTTTATCAGAGGCTCTGTTACTGAGTTTTATTTGAATGCAATTAGATCAGAAAGAACTGGCTTAGTTGGAACTATAACAGATGAGATTTGTACTGTTAAACACGTCTCTAACACATAAAATTACAACCACACACTACCTAGCACAAGCCAATAGTTTTGCAGTTCATCACTTTCACCTTTTTGTTGAAAATCAAACACCTAAACAGGACCATAAATGCTCGTATTGATCACCGGCTCCTGAAATGTTGTCTTTTTCTTGAATTAAAATCTTAAAATGATTTTGTTTGTGTCACCATGGTAACTGCTGCGCATTTCTGCCAATAGAGATGGATGGAGAACACCGCCCTGCAAAGTATCAATACCACCAAACTTAATAAGAGAAATTTTAAAAAGCCTGTAATATGCACTTTAACTTTGAAAAGTATGCAAGACCCCGAGACCAATTTACATCATGCCGCTGCCAACATGGAGAATGGGAGGCGTTACATCTGGAGGTGACTCGTGCCGAGAGAGTTGCAAATTATGTGCACACATTTGAATATGATCACAAAGTTCATTTTTAGATGTACTAACTAATATGAGATGAATATTCTAGCATTTTTAACATGCAAATTGTCCAACAAAAGAGGAAGGTCTTAACAATGCTTGTAACTTTGGAGAGCCTCTTATAGATCGTGTGATGAGGGGGTGTTGAACTTTCATTATGCCTGCTGTAATGGTGTGAGGTTTGATGATCTCTGATGGGGGCGAGCTGGAGTCAGAGAAATAATAACTTGTAGTTACAAGAAAGTACAAATGGAAATGAAATCAGATAGATTATAAAGAATTGTATTTCCAGATGTGTGATGGAAAGAAATGGATTAAAGTGGATTAAATGGATTATGTTAAGTTTCTGGTGGATTCATTATCTCCATGGAGACACTATGCCAAGTTACAGGTCAGATCCATAGACATATGTACATATAAATGGACATAGATAATAAGCAGTGAGCATGGGCATGTTTCGGTCTATTGAAAATTCGTCACCTCCCTTTGTAAATACTGCTGTCAGACCCAAACCAGCGGTACAGTTGGGTTATTTTCCCCTATAACCGCTCCCCTTTATGAGCGTCGTTTGACTGGAGCCAAGCTCTGTGGGTGACACAACACTCTCTCAGTCCACTTCTTTATACAGTCTGTGGTTAGATCTACCATGAGTAATTCAATATGCAAAAATAGTTCTCAAAAACAAAAAGGTCATGGTTTTAAAGGGCATGAAGCAACCATTTTGTAACACTTAAGCTTTCCAAAGAGGTTCAATTTCCCCACCCAATCACTTTTTCTATTCAAAACAAATAATTACGCAATTCTCTGTTGATTCAAGTCTGATTCCCAGCTGGCAGAACAAATAGTCACAAACAAGATTGCAATCAAAATATGACAATAGAATCAACATGTCCCCAGAAAATCACTTTACCAGATTTTCTCCTGTAGACTGTACTTTCCAGTGAGGTACAGAGTTCTTCTCATCAAGAAGCAATGAACAGTCCAGACAGTGATTATCTGTCTTTAGAAACACAATCTGCCCTTAGGAATATTCGATAGTATTTCTGAAGTTTCATCACCACACTGAAATTAATCACACACACAGTTACATTTTTAATATTTTGTAAACTCTTTGCTAAAGGCGTGTTACTTTTCTGGAGCTTGTCTCTATATGGATATGTCTGACAGTAGAACAGAGAATGAGCTGTAAACTGGCTCAGTTTGTAAGAAAGCTGTCTCTGTCTAAAGAGCCTGTGCCTGCCTTTTACAATCAGCTGACTCTGGCTAAAGAGCGTCATGGGGCCTGGAACAGACACTCAGCTCTGAAGCACTGTGCCCTGCCTTTACCTAAAACCAGCGCTTTAAAGAAGAATGTGTATTGTTCAGAGATGTATTTGTTTGGAATAATCTGCTGTAGTTAATACAGATTAAGAACATTATAATTAAAGGTTAAAATGTAAAATATATCAGGTGATTTTTTATTTTTATTTTTATTTTTTGGATGTGTAAATTTAATGTGGCAATTATAATGTTTGTATGTAAAACAAACATTCTATTTATTATCCATTAAATAATAATTCATAATGAAATAGTTATTGCTGTGGTAATAACTAATCTGAATCCAAAATAAAGAATAAAGAATATGTTATCGTTTTGCCTGGAATGTTCCTCAGTATGGCATTAAAACATCTTGCATCTTTATTGCTTAAAAATACATTGAAATATATGCAACACTGTGAGTGGGGTCGCTTCACCATAGAGCTGACATGTACCTTCAGCTTGTCTCCACCAAGGAATACTGTGGAACATTATATGCAAAGAAATAACATCATCCACCAGAAAAGTTACATAGTGGACCTTTAATTATACAAGCCCTTGTAACCATTGGAGGGATGGTCCTTCCCATGCAGTGACAGTATTTTCTTTCTGACAGACACGGGATAAGTCAGCTTTCTCGTGCCCTGTTCTTGATTCAACAGCCGATTTAACATTCGACCTAGTTTCTCCGAGGCGCTCTTTTGGGACCCAACCCAGAAGTGTCATCCAGCCCAACCAGAATAACAAGGACCCGCTGTGTTCTGATAAAAGCAAAAAGCATTCGCTGTTTAGATTTTAGATATTAAGCATTACACTTAAAGGGAGGTGTTATGTAAAATCAATCACATGTTGCATTTTGATTTTGATTGATTCATGCATGTTCTTCATCGTCCTTCATTTGAGTCAGAAAATTCAGTTTTCACGATAAATTATATAGATTCAAGATTACATTTTTTTATTTGTCATATGCAGGTTCAACACAAGGTCTACAGTGCAATGAAATGCATAGGACGAGAAGAACCGTTTGAATCGCTAATATTCAAGAAGTACTAACAGATGCAATAAATAGTACTGTTAAAAATGTGTTTGCAAATACAAGGGAAATAAATAAATAATATACTAAAAAATATAATAAAATACAAAATACAGATATAATAAAATGTAATAAAATATAATAAAATACAAAATACAGATATAATAAAATGTAATAAAATATAAAATACAAATGTGCAGGTAGGATTAAATAAGGTGTAAGTAGAGTATTTCACAAATGAGTTCTGTATTGCACATAATGGTATTGCACGTGGGTTGTGGAGCAGGTTATTGCACAGATAATAGTGACAGTGAGGTAGTAACATCCATGATACATTCATATAGTGCAGCAGCAGTATTATGTATAAATGGCATAACTAACCCGCTAGCACTGCATTACAAATAGGAAGTGAGTATGGGCACACTTCAGGCTCCATCGACTCCAAAAACATCACCTCTTTCTGTAACCGCTGCAGTGAGACCTGTAGTTTTGGACTTATAATGTTCGTATTAACCAGTTCTACATGATCCTGGTGTTTTTATTTAGCTGTTTTGTCCCAAAATAAATTCCTGTTCTTAATGTGGTACTGGCTCCAAATTTGCCCCTATAACTGCAGGCCTCAGTGAGCTTCATTTGACTGGAGTATAACACTATGGGTGACATCGCACTCCCTTAGTCTACCTCTTTATATATCTGTGGTTTTCACTGAACCCGTATTCCTGCCCACATTGTAAAGATCAAATATTTTCAGTCGCCGTTCTTCAGAAATAAAAGCACACAACCTGTGTTTGCTACTGTGAAACGCTGTATCTCAGCTCTCTTTGAAAAGGAAGTCAATAGTCCCATTTCTCTTTTAGATCAATATTGCATTTTACTTTGAACACCATGTAAAATGGTGATTTATAAAGATTCTCGTTTAAGTACCATAAAAGCGGAAAGCAGGTGTAGACTTGCTTTAGTAACAGAATGTGGAAGCTTGGAGTAGCAGAGAGGAGCTGTACAGTAATTCAATATGGGCACATAGACAGTTCATTATCTACTACAGTGTGCCCTTCAGATGTTTGTTATAGAACATTGCTTTATATGACCCTTGGCAATGTAATTACTATCATCATATAGTATCATTTGTTTTGTTCATGCCACAGTAATCATGCCAAGCTTGAAGTATTAATAGTTAATGTTATAATAATATAAATGATTGTGTTTCATAGCTACGGTTTCAATGAGCTGCCCTCCAGGTCTCACTGTTTTTGAAGTTAAATAATGTGTATACTGTCTTCAAACCTGAATCTGCGTCAGCCATTTGCAATTATCATAATTATAGGAAAGGTGATGTAAAAAGCGCTTCCACTGACCTTGTGACCAAAATAGATTCAAAGTTGGCTCTACTTTTCGGCAAATAAGCATCTTGTCACTTTGAAGGACTCAATACTGACTGTGTTTGTTTGTTTGTTAGCCAGTGCTATTTTCATATCACAATCATCTAATATAGCAAAGTGGCTACTACTGAGATAAATAATGGATCTTCTGCTGCTTGTTTTGAGCAAAACACAGAGAAAGTCGAGAAAATAAGACACAGCAAACCTTCTCGCCAGACACTTCCTCCAGCTCCACATGATAATCTATGAATGTAAATTAAAATGACCATTATTATCTTTGCTATTAAATGAATTCATGTCAAACGTATGAAAAATTTGCATTTTAAACCCAAGTTGAATACAAAACTTTGATAAATGGTCATTTACATTGCATACTTTATTATTCAGGCCCTTGGATTGATTGGCTGTATTTATAAGGACATACTGTAGTTAACCTCCTAGCTGCTGCAAACAGGAAGTGAGCAGGGTATGCTTCTGGCTCCATTGACTCGCTTTTTATTTCATTATTTTGTCCATAAATCAACGTATAAACATTAATAATAGAAAAATCAAGTGCCTTCTTTCCCCAAGGTCGCTCCCGCTAACATTAGCAGCAGGTTTGATTGACACCGTTGCTAAGCGCCCGCACCACTGGTTTGGCAGAGGCCGTTACCTTCAGCAGTCTCGCTCCTGATTGGCTTTTTGATTCCTATGATACTTGTGGTCAGAATTCCAAATAATATAAAACTCTGCTCCAAATTTGCCCCCATAAGTGCCTCGATGAGCTTCATTTGACTGGAGCCAAACTCATACTCACTTAGTCCTCTTCTTTATACAGTCTGTGCTTGGACCAAAAGCTCCTCATAGCAGAAGAGAAGGAGGGACATGATTTGCTGGATCTGTCACATGTGAATTGCGACTTGCACTGGAGAGTTTGTTGCAAATTTCAATGTTTTATTCGTCTCCCTCGTTTGAAGTTTGTAGAGTTGCTCCCATTCATCCAACCTACCCTCCTTTATGTTGACATGCGAGAGCTCCTTCTCAGTTTCCTGTCTAATGTTTTATTCTTAAAAATTTAATTCTGAAGCTTGTTTAGTCAAAGAGTCCTGTGGGTAGACGGTTCATTGGTGAGTGTTAAACAACAAAGAGCTGAGATCAAATAAAAGAGAAGTATAATTCATGTAAAATGCATGCGTACCTGTGTATAAAATCCCATCATCCTCATGCACAGTGTAATGTAGGGCAGCGTGGTGTCGATTACAGAGTGGAGCGGTTGTTTTTGAGTGCTTTTTAGAGTGCATCTTTTCCTCTATCTGGTCTCTAAGTGTCTAAGCCATAATTAGCCCAGATTAATGAGTGGGCCACTTCAAAACGCAGCCTATGAATATTAAAGGTGCTGTTATACAAACACTGTTTCATCTCTTATAGTACGCAGTGCTCATATGGGAGCAAAAAATGGATAATGTCAACTTTAGTAGGCCATGCCTGTGGTTTACATCAGTAAATATTGATGAATGCATGATTATACAATCTATATTTTCTTTCTAGTTTTTTATCCAGCTGTGTGGAGGAAGCACTATAAATGAAGTCAAACTATTTTTTTTTCCTCAACTGGAAATGAAAAGAAAACTTTCAGTAAAGTTGAGATGCAGTATCAAAAGCACTTTTTTCACAACTGCGTATGAAACTATACGGGTTTACCCGGTTGCTACTACCTACTAATGTTGTCAGGATGCTAAAATAATCTTAATTTTGATTCTAAGGAAAAGGTGTGATGACTCAAAATACCAATTTTGATTCCACCTTGATTATAAAAATACTATATTTTTTCAATGCAAAAAGTATAGTCCTCACCAAGCTCCCTTGGTCTTGCAGTTCATTAAAACTGTTCAGCGTTTTGATGATTTTGAGTTTTAACATTCACACATTTGAGGACTAGAGTCCATTAAAAACATGGAATATTTTGTTTTGAATTGTTAACTGCCATGACAATGGTGCAGCATTTTCATCACTCTGAAACCTATAGGTTGATCTGGGTTTAAAGTTTTAGAATCTTACTACTGAGACCTGTGTCTTTACATGACTGAAATAGTGTTCATCTGGTTTTCTGGAATCCTATAGCAACAAGGGACCAAAACTACTGTCCTGCATTTCATTCAGGAGATTTTATAGTATAAATGTATGTATATCTGCAGAATATGTCATGTATTATTTCTCATGTCCTCTTATGGTGTTTGAATGACTGTAATAATTTGAATAAGGAATGATACTGCTCCTGTACTTTCTCTTGACTGACACTGTCTGATTACATTACAATGCCTTCTGCTCAGTTGTGAACACTTACAGATAATTAAACCTGTGGGGAATGGCTGTAATCCTTGTGGGACATCAGAGTAGCTTGGGGGAGTAGGAGTGTACGAAAAGAAATCATATGCAAACAGGAGAAGAGGCAGGAGTCCCCAAACGGCCCTTATCATCACTGTCCTGTATGTATTAATCATTTTAGAAAGAGGAATATTTAGCCAAGTGCACAGAATGCTTCTGATGGGACTTCACTGCTGCTAATTGCCAAACACTGGAGCCCTATTCCCGGATTCCTTCACATGTCTAATTACATAGGTACTTATGTCTTTAGCCTGCTCACCTAACCATTACCATCAAGAAGAAAGGACGTAGTAGTCTGCCTGGGATTGAAGACAGGAAATATATGTCAATAATTCAGATTTTAGAGTAACTGCTGTATTACAGCACAATTAGGACTGTCATGATAATTACTATATCAATTTATCATTCAGTACTTCAGCACTACTGGGTAATTTGTGGTTATTTTTTTGACTATAGGATAAGATTTAAGATATAAAAAGTTGAATTAATAATTTTTTTTTTACTCATTAGAGATACAAACTAATTACTTAAGTGTGTCATTCTGCAGTTTATTTATGGCAGTGAGTGTGTTTTAACCATATTGTAGTTTCTGGGGCTAATTCTAGTACTTTAGTGTGATTAGGTCAAAGGCATATATGAGTTTCAATATAATCGCTCATCGTCTGTATTTTTTCAGCAATAAATTGTTGCATTTTATTTTAAAATAACCCTTTTACAATCTTTTAATACAATTTTTACGTAACAATCAGATTCAAATCAGATTACTAACATCAGTGCCCATGTAAACATACAGCTGCAATGTTTTTGTTTTTTTTTGTTAATTTTTTTGTTTGTTTGTTTAATCTAATCTGAAATAGGCCATGCATTTCTCTGATTGGCTAATCCATGTGTAAATCACACCACACAGAGCACATGTCATTGTAAAGTATAGGAGAAGTAGTCTTGACAGGCCAGGCAAAAATAGTAGCAACATTGATCGTGATAGAATAAAAAATCGCTATGACAGATTTGATTTCTGATTGGTGATCTCAAATGTTTGGCTGCCGGCATCAAATTCAGACTGATTTATTTGTTTTCCAACTTGAATATTTAGCAGTTGCAAAGTTCAAGGCTGGTGATGAGTAAGTCCACCCAAGTGTTTGCTAACTGAACAATTAATTTTCATCAGCACGCTTCTCCAATCTCTGCCATGAATCATGTCGTCTGTGTATGTGTGTGTTTTTTCTTATTTTTCTGCACAGCTCAAAACGCTTCCAATGATCGTAATTGCTCTTCCACATGGGCCAAAGATATAAAAACAACTCTGGAATCTCTGTTAGATGTAATATTTCTGTTAGAAGTCAATTTTTGTTAAGCGTTCCAAAAATTGAGAAAGATCATCATTCATAAACTCCCCTTTTCCCCATAAAGGCTGGTTTTGTACTGTGGGAAATTTACTATGACAGGATGAAAGCTAATTTCCACATTAAACAAATGTGCTGATCTCTGATATGGGAGCAACAACGTGCATGGAGAGAGGAGTGGAGAGGAAAGTGGAACTAACTTTTTTTGTGAATTGGGCCAAAACTCTACCTCCAGTACCCCTAAAAGCAAGCCAGCAACGCGATGATTGTTTGAAGTTAACCCACACAAATGTTTTACTTTTAATTGGGACTTCTTAACGAAACGTGTGGGATGGAGAGGGAGGAAGTGGAACTCTTCAAAAACAAAGAACAAAGTGGAAATTCTGCTCTCAAGAAAGCTCCTGGCAAGTGTACCCGCCTGGTAGAGGTGAGAGGATTAGCCAATGAATATTCTCAAATAGGACGACTTAAGTTTGCTTTTGCTAGTTACGATAAAAATACAAGTAAATTTAGAAAGAAAAGTGATTTTATACCGCTCTCTTTTGGGACAAGTCTGTAATTGGCAGTTTTTTTACTCTCACACACCTGGGATACTGTCCCGAGGAAGTCGGACTGCAGATGGCGCTGTCGTCCTGCCTCCACCTTTGGGAAGTCAGAGCTAAAACCTGTTTAAACCAGCTGACCGGACACATCACAGCAACATCAGGTGACCACTCTGAGGAAGACCACAAGTGATCAATCCGGACTGTCAGGTATGAAAACAACCCTTGGTCTGAAAAAAGAACCTAATGACATAAATTATCAGAAGATCAAATGAACAATTGAACTGTAATTGTCAGTTTCTCTGTTCTTTGTAACCTTGGGTTATATGTCGCCTGCAGGGAAATAAGGGAAATAAAAAGAATAGGAATACACCCTTAGCTGAGATTTGAATCAGTTACCCTTCAGTTTGTGGGCGAACATTCAACTCATTACACCACTAGTGCCCCAAAGTCAGAATCAGAATTGCTTTGAATCGTTGCCATTTTGGAAATGAGTTTTTTAAAGAGGAGGTATTTTACTTCTATGAGGTATTAACAGCTAACACATAACATATTTCGATTACCATGCTGCCTTTTATTGCTTTGAAAATGTTGTATTCGCCAAAAACAACATATTAATATGTTTTATAAGTTTCAATCTCGTTTTTGAAGCTCTGAGTTCTTTGCGC
The DNA here is from genome assembly GCA_030686955.1 of Odontamblyopus rebecca. Lineage (NCBI taxonomy): Eukaryota > Metazoa > Chordata > Actinopteri > Gobiiformes > Gobiidae > Odontamblyopus > Odontamblyopus rebecca. The sequence goes on along the minus strand of CM060672.1, from coordinate 13,944,668 downwards.
TCCATGATTTGTCACTCCCCCTCCAGACTATCACAACACAATCAGTGTGCATCCCGCTAATGAAACGACTGCACATCGAATCAGGTTTGTCAAGTTGTTGTGTCCGTAAGAAAGGTTCAAATAGCACCCGGGGAGATTGCTAAATGACTGAAACAGGCATGGATATCATCTAAAACCTCTTCATACAAAAATGCCATAAACCCGCTCTTTAATGAACTGAACATTGTAAAATAAAAAAGTAATAAGTACAGTATCAAAGAGTAATTATTCATTTTTTTTATTTTTAATTGATGATTATTGTACCCCAAAATACTGAAAAATCCACGTAATAGGGGCATTGACAAGTACAGTCCATGCATTTTGGCAGAGTGCGCTCTGGTCTCTTTGGCAGCGCACTGGGCCTGTTTGATCTATAGAGAACAGTCTGTATGTCACAGTTTGGATGGGTTTTTCTTTGGGGAAGCAGCCAGCAGGGACGGCACACATCCAAGAGGCTAAAAATATATTTGGGGGAAGTGATTATAGGTACAATGACATATGTTTAAGGCTTTGAAAAGAGCATGTATAGATTGGACCTATTTTTAAACTTTGGTTTCATAAGTATGTTAATAATAATTATGTTCAACTAGAAAATGGTGCAATGTACCAGTATAAGAGTATTGTTATTAGACAAGATAACTGTGATTTATATAAAGCAGATTCATGGAATTTTTATGTGATCATTCATCAACAGAAGTGGTTTATAAGTATTACATCTTCTGCAGTTCTATATTTTAAGTTTAGTTTGTATGATGTAATTTAGTTTTAAATGTCCATATGGTTACTTAGTCCATGTACTGTATGCCTGCCATCATTGCTATAAATATAGTTTTATATGAATTTGCACACAAAAAACACAGTTTGTTTATATACTGGCTTTACAAAGTACAAAAAGATTACAGTACAGACAAATTAGTCATTAAAAACATAAAAAGTCACCATGAAATTAAAAGAAAATTTAAGGTTACGTTTACGCTGAAACTAATCACTGTATCACCGTATCACCGTATCACCGTATCACCGTATCACCGTATCACCGTATTGGACGATTTACGTCCAGACATATCGTGTCTGGACGTAAAACCGTCTGAAACGCTAGTCACATGACGAGGCTGGCTTCATAACATCACAACACCATGTGGGCGGTAAAAACAAGGAAGTGGAGCACCATGTCTGAAGTTGCCGTAGTTCTTTGGAAGTTGCAGCAGCCGAGCTGAGGAAGATGGCAAGCGTGAAAACAATCTGTTCATGGGCCGACGCTGTTTCACGTTTGTCTAGGGTTTGTTTAAACTGTTTTCTGCAATAGCGTCACATGCCCAATGTCATGAACCAGCCAATCAGGAAGGCGCAAGTCACAGTGATGTGGTCCAATAAGGACGGCAACTAGAGCAACTACGACAAATACGTCAGCGTATCACCGTTTTCACTCATCCACAGGGATCAGGTGAATACGACAGAGCTGTCGGCACCAGATCATTTCGTCTCTGGAGCCCTTTTCTATCAGATTAGTGTGGACAAACACTACATCCACAATGAAAACGTAAAATATGTACTAGTGTGGATGGGGCCTAAGAATTTGAGTGTGGATTTGAACAATGTCAGAGTAGAAGTCTGTCTAGCATCTTCAGGGAGACTGCATAAAACTGAAACAATCACTCCCCATGTGACTCTGGGCACCAGCAGGAGGCCGGTCCCTGAGGTCCTCAGATGGTTCACATAAGGCAGAGTGCTGGTTATGAACCATCTGTAGTCCTTAAACAGGGCTGTACTGCTTAAGTCATGTTGATTAGATGGTGGATGGTGTCTTATTCAACCAAATGTTTGGACCATTCTTGAAGTAGAGTGAATTGGTTGGAGTTTTGGGAGTGACTGGACACCATAGTTGGTTTAACAATGTCAAACTCTCAGATGGGGGCAGGAACCATATTTCTTTATTGATTGAAAATATCTAAAACTAATTTCAATACTCAGCCTTGATGCAAGATGCTGGAACTTCTTTGCATACACAGTAGTTTTTGTGTTAAATCCTAATAACTGAGTGCTTTTGCCAATGCCGTGTGACCCCCTTTTAGTTCATGAACCAATTCATGTGGCATGTGGCAAGAATCTCTTTAGTCGACTCCAGTCCTAACCAGACCTGTCACCTTAAACACCCTTTCTCCTAACCCAAAAACAACTAAAATAATGCACGAAAAAGGCAGTACACATTCTGGCTTCAACACCTCATTAGCAAAAATCTTCCATCTCTTCACTTGTGAGTGTGGAGAGGCAACAGATTGTTTTATTCTTAGACCTGTGAACACCACGCCTGTCTTCTTTTATGTTATCTCACTCCACCAATAATACCAGCAGATATTGACTTCTTGCCAAGATGTCCCCATAGCTTACACCTCTTTCTGTTCGCCTCCGAAAATAGTTATAGAGTGGCTTGAAATAAGGAGACATTTACGCAATTTACTTCACAAACATGGTCATGTACACAGGTGACTTATATAAGCAGAAACCTTGCCCAAAAAGATTTAAATAATGAATTCCACCACGATACAAGTTGTATTTGTTGCTAGCACATAATGTCACCCAAGGGAGAGGGGTAATCTTTTAGGTTTTGTTTATCATCGGCCATCTTGACACATTTTTACCCTCCTTCCAATGGCAAGTCACCAGGGGTGATTCTTCTTTCTCCTTGATCCTGGTCAGATAAGAGTGTTTGGTCTTTTGTGTCCAAAGCACTCCTGGTCAAGAAAAGGAAGGAGGTGGAGGGGAAAGGGAGAATTTAGAAAGAGCAGATAAGGAAAAAACATTTTTTAAACCTTACATTTGAGCATTTGGAAGTAGAATGAAAACAGAGCAAATACAAAATGGTTTTAACATTTCAAAGCATGAGTCAGGAACATGTTTGAGTTAGAATTTTAGTTTTGACACAAAAACAACTGTCCAGAATCAATCTCTGTTTCCTATTTGCTTTTTTGTCACTCATGAAAAAAATGTTTGAGTGTTTTTGCCGTATTAACCTTCTTTTTAAATAAATTATGACTTTAGTTTTATCATTTTTCACCTTGTTTTTTTGTTACTTCTCTTATCCCTGGCAGACCTGGGTGATGACAGCACCATGACAGAGAATCGTGTGTCCGAGATAGTTTTAGGCAGTTGGTTTCCCATGTGTCATAGTAACAATGTGCCTGATTGAACAAAACAGCTTCTGTATTATTTATTACTTGAGTTTTTTTTAAAAATCTAATTTCATTCTTATTTAGCAGCTAGGCCCTTTAACATAGGACTTTTTTGCCAGTACTTAGACTCTTACTGACCTTTAATATGCTGTGGACATCATGTTTTGTGACTGTAGTCTTAGTTAAAATATTGCATGTGCTGTGACAATAATTCACCCGTTGTAATTAAACTTGTTGATCCATAACAGCAGCAGAGGGAGATACAACCACATCTGCTGAAACATTAGAACAAGTGGAAGTCAATTTGAGTATTTTATTTAGTTTTAGTCTGTTGTCTAAAATTATTTAGTCAAATAATCATTTTTAGTTTCTGTCCACAAAAATGTATGAATCCAAAATAATTTTAGTCAACCAGGCAATGTAGTTTTGTTTTAATTAACAAACTGTGTTCAGTGGACTTGTAAAGATGTGTTCCTTTGGCATTATGTTTGTCTTTGGGTGTGTGTGGGGCACCGGGTTCAAAAAGTGGAATGTGTATCTAGTCTCACTGATATCTTTTATTGCTGGGTTTCAGATGGCATCACATCATTCTACAGGCAAATTATATTTAATACAGATGGGGGCAGCTAAAATCGGTATTGCTCAACTGCAGATTTTTGTTGCAATAGAGCATGGCCTTGGATATAGTCATATTTGGGGATTTAACTTTCCGATATTTCATGACAAAGTACAGTGTAATTAATAGGAAAAACTGGCTCTGGCATTTGGAAGTGTGACATCTGAAAACTACCCATTCTTGTTTTTATTATTCAATCAAAAAAAAACATAATATGACAAAATTTTAGCTGACAAAAAACTTTAGGCAACAACATTTTTAGGTTGACAAAACTAGTTATTAGGCAAAACTATACCTCATAGTCCCACCCCACCTAAGACCAGTTTTTCCCCAAATGAAGTTCCTCATCCAGGGACGAGCTGAAGATGGATGCCTCACAGTGTTAACCTATTTCATGATCTAACCAAACGATGTACGCCAAAGTGCTTAGACTATTAAACACACATTTGGACAACGGCATCACAACGCCCCTCCTAATAAAGAATTAATGAAGTGTCCCTACAGCCTGATGCATATTAAACCATGTTAACAATGTGTCAGGCACGCTCCTGACAGCCACTTGGTCGAGGTGATAGATTTCAAAGCTGAAGCGAGCATCAATCACTGTCTACACGTGATTGGATGTTTGTGTGTGCGGCGAGAGGCCCTCCATCTTGGTGAAGGCGAAGGTTGGTGTTGATTGCAGACTGCTCATTCATTGTAGCAACCTGACAACATTTTATACACCCAATACTGGAGCTTGGAAATTCTTATTTACACTTGGCCAGTCTAGCCTTCTCATGCAATATCAAATGGCAAATAGGTTGGTTGGTTGGTTGGTTGGTTGGTGCGCAATCGAGAAACTGTTTAGTGATCCACTGTGTTTTGGCCATTTATTCTGAGATAGGTTATAGATGGAAGTTTGCTGGTTGCTTGTGTTGTCGGGCGTGCCTGTTTTCTGGAGCTAACGCGACGGTTTCTGACTGACAAGTGGTTAAGGTGTCTCTTTGTGCTTATATCAAAAAGTGAACGCATGCAGATGGAAAGCTTTTTACTCTTTGTACTTCCAGGCTCAATGGGAATCATGTGAAGGGGATGCACTTTAAAGCTGGTAGGAAAATCTGTTTTCCATTTATCTATATAAAGTTTCAGTGTTACACAGTCTTTCAAAAACATACCTGGAGTTGTTGTGTTTCATTCACACATGTTTGAGTAACCCTTGTCTACATCTCCAAAGCTTCAAATACCTTGTGATGTCATGAAGCTGTAGTTTTCAGGTTAACAGCTCCTTTAACCTTTTTGTTCAGTGGAGACAGATAATTCCAAGGCTGAAATTACCCAAACGATTCGAGAAAAGGTGTATGGAAAAAAAACAAGCTTCTTATACAGTCGACAAACGTCATAACCTCAACAGAGGTAATACATACTACAGTATATCTAAACAACCTCCAAACAGAGACTACGGGTCTGGTTTAGATGGGCATTGAGCAGATTACCCCCAAGGATGTCACTGTTCTAAATTATGAGAATAAGCAAAGCAACATCTTGTTTTAAAAACATTGGATAAAGACAGAGCAGAGTGTCCTGTCCTGAGATACCCCAGGAACAGCAGATTACACCATCATATGTGGCAGGAACACAGAAATGCTTTAGCAGTTGTTAGTGAACAGTCCTCTAAACCCATAAAATACATTCTTTATCTTAAATGGATCCTAACAGAAAAGAAAGTAAAAGTTTTCCACCACAGTTACCACATGACATCACAAGGTGGAACAGAGTGCTTTCTGTTGGAGTGAAGAACTGTTTTTGATGAGGAAATAACATTATAACAGTTCAGAAAACAGCGTAATATGTGCCCTTTAAACCTGATTCAAACCAAATCATTTTAATTGAAAAATCAAGTTTATTGATCACTTGCTTGTGTCAATAGAGATGCTAGATGTTACACACTATAGCATTAAATGTATCTATTTCCATGGAAACATATTTTAACATTTTGACAGTGTTTGGTACTAACAACATTTATTGTACATAATCTAATATGTTATGATGGCATTTTTATTATTAGATTGTATTATTTTTTGCAGATTGCAGACTTTACCCATTATACAAAAGGAAAAATATAAAACAGTGTTGGATGGAATATGTCTTTCGCCTTGGTCTGTGTCCTTCTGGCAATTTTCTCTTTTTCAGAACACTCTTAAAACCTTCAAAGTGTACAAACTCAGCGTGAAATTGTCTTTGTATTGTTTCCCTGATGAATATTTTTGTGATGTATAGAGGCACCAGCAGTAGCAGCAGTTTTGATAGTAAAACAGCAGCTCAGGCAGTTGAAGTTTTAAACAAATATGGATTTACAGAAGAGGCACAATCTGAAATTAAGCAAGATTCAAAAGCAGACTGAGGAAAAGCAGAAATGGCAAAAATATCATAATTTTTTATTACTAGATTAGCGGACCCTTTCACCGTCTTTAAACAGAACCCCCACATTCCAAAGGGTTTAGTTACCTTTAGCCACCAAAAACTGCAACCAATGTAGCAGCATTTATCTGAATTTGAATAAAACCTAACAAATTATTCTTTCTTAAATTCCTAAATGTTTTGCTGGAAACATTTTGAGGACTTCCTATTCAGAAGATTTGATATTTTGTTTTAAATTGGTCATCGTTTCTACAATGTTCCTGGATTCTCATAATTCTGAAACCCATGTGTTGATACTTGCAGCTGATGCCACATTCAGTGTGTGATGCTAACTGAGGTACTGCTCTGTCTGAAACTCGACTTTAATCTGAGCTTCGTTATAACACAGTCTGACCATAAAGAACTCATTTTGCTGAACTACGACATATGGGCTGATTTGTGCTGCTAAACAAGTCAAACAAATGCTCAAAGTCAGAAATGGACTCGTATTATTACCACATAAATGAATCAAAAATCTAAAATAATGCTGTTTTTTTCTTTTTGGTCACCCCTTTAAAATCAACTGGGTGTTAAATAGAGCTCCCAAGATGTTCAATGTTATATTTCAAATTACGCATAGATAATCCACTAAGGTTTCCTTTTATATAATCTACACAGCATATTTTCTTTAGGTTCTAATCTCCCTTCTGTGTGATCAGGCCGTTTTTATCCAGTCAGATGTGCAGGTTTGCTTTACTGTTGTGAGGTCTTAGCTGTAATGCCTCCTCCAGATGGTCCTCTCCAGCGCTCACGACCCTGGGCTCTCTGGTAGTTTGGTGAAGCATTTCCTTTGTCTCTTTTCCTTCCGTCCTTCACAGTATTAGTCAGAGCGCTGTGAACAATATTACGGTCAAATTAGCGCCCCGCTGTGGTGGAAAGCACATGAATGATGAAGGAATAGGTAATGATTTTTAGAGGGAGGGCATGGTAACCTGGAAATGACGTGTTTCTAAGCTCTTTACTAAGAATTTGGTTACAGTGACATCCGGATAAGAGCATCATAATGAGTGCTTTGTAAATTATTGTTGATTGATCAGTGAATAGCATTAATGAGGCTCTTAGAGATGACGTCGTTGGTTCACTTCCTTCTGTTTCTATGTTCAATTGAATTTCAGCTTCATTCTCTATAATAGCAATTTGGCAGATTTTAACTTGCGTCTGGATTTCCACTAGAGACGACTTTCAGACTTAAACTTGAAATTATTTTGCAATTATAAATCAAGGCCTCAAATAAAAATGCTAAAACAATACATTTTAAAAGACAAAAAAGCATACCCACTGATTAAACAGGGTTTTTTAACACTTGCTATAGTTGTTTCCCCTTTTCATTTCCCCTCTCATAATAGTATTTATTGTGACTCATGCATGTTTGAGTACTCTTTATACTGTATATTCAAGACATCATTGCCACGATCAGTCTCGTTTTCACTGCCACCAGCATACTCCCACTGCGCTGTACTTATGTTGTTCTCCATTTTTCTTTTTCTTAATTGGTGACACAGGATTCGGCAGTATCACGCAGCGATTTTGCGTGCAAAAAATCTTGCTAGTGTGATGTGCAGCTTTCCATCGGAGGTGTCGACAACTGTGTGGCTCTTTGTTGTGTAAATAAGTGTTTATTTATATAGCGCTTTTCACAGACATATGTCACAAAGATGTTTTACAGAGTGGAGCACTGCAGTTTTTGACTTGTTATGGCAAAGGAGAAATTCTGTTTTGTCAACTGGACAAATGTTTATTTAGTTGAGGAGTTAGCTACTAAGAAATGACTCTGAAACATTTCTTAGTAGCTAACTCCTTCCCTTGCAGGCAGATTTAGGGCATGGTCCTCCAGCATTCTGACCAGAACTGAAGAAGCAGCTTGGATGAGCTGTGAAACGTAACGACTAAATAAACTTTGGGCCAAAACAAATTCTATTTTGACCAAATAGAATTTCTCCTTTGCCATGGATTCTACCTGGATGACTGAGGGATTTTACACATGGACTTGTTAATGTAATTTTAAATCAATATTATCAATATTATATTAAAATTTCCAAAATATAGCATCATGATGTCATACATACTATTCTATATATGCAGTATACTGTATACTAGACTCAAGTTTCTTCTTTAAGTTGTTAATTTACCACTATCTTAAAGAAACAACTATTATTACTTTAGCCATAAAATGATTACTTTTATGGATAAAGTATTAATAGTTATAGTACAAGTATCGGCTGGAGCAGCTAAACCTAAATGGCAGCTATGACTGCAATCAGATAATTGAAAAAGTTTGTGTTCCTGTATTATTAAGGACAACTGTGTTATATGTCCTGACTGTTTGATAAAATTGATTGTGGTGTCCACAGAATACCCGTTTATCTGCATTCACAAACCAAACTACCACACAAACACATGTATTAAATCTCACAGGCGGTTTACTTCTAGTTTTTTTCTAGTATTTTCCAAAAGGCCATCCTCGACCACAATCAAGTAATCTAGTTATTAACATTGACCCCTCTGTCAAAGAAAGGGCATTGCAATCGGGCAGGCTTCATGCAGAGATGTAATTCCAGTGGATTGTCGATACAGATGGAGATAGAAAAAGTGAGTCTATGGGACGTAACGCTGCTCACGCTGGGCTCTGCAGGCGGCCGCACATGAGGGGAGGTTAGCGGGGCTTGTTTTTCTCAGACTACGATGGAGAAGAGCAAAAACTACACACATACGTCACTCAAATGCTACATCTATATCGACGTCTTTATTGGCAAAATGTCTTGATAAAAATCGGCTGTGACATGAGCATACGGTATTCATCAAACTTTGACATTTACAGACAAAGTAGCTGCATTTATTTATTGTTATTTTGTCATGTTTGTTTTGCATGACTTGCACTATTGTTGCTAGGGTTACATAATGGCTATAGCACTGGTTTGCTTTTCTGTGTAGAGTTTGCCTGTTATCTCTACATTATCTCAAAGTTCAGGATCTGAAGATGGATCCTCTGCACTGTACCCACTCCTTCTAACAGATTGCATCAGTGGCATTGGTGGGTCAAATGCAGAAAATTATTTTTTACAATAGGGACAGAACGGTACATTGCTTATTTAAAGGCATGAAACAATGTGAATGTGAATGAAACAAAAGATAACTCCAGGTATACACTGCTTTCTAAACCTGAAACATTCTCAATAAACTATTCGTTCATTACAAGTATTTTTTTCTTGAATGCTTTATTAATAACTAATAGTGTAGTTATAATAGTCTAATAGTATTCCAATTTATATATATATATATATATATATATAAACCACAATATTATTTCCTACATGCAACTCATGAGTATTCCTAAAACCATCCTATCCTCTGACCACTTTGTTTTCCAGTCAGAGTGTCAGAGACCAGGCCAGCCAGAGGAGGCCTGTTTTTCAGTCTTCTTTGGTGCTATTTGACTACTCTTCATCTAAGTTGTTCGGCTGGTTTGCACTCTTAACCAACCACTCAAACGGACTTTCATTTGGGAATTACAGACTTGAAAAAAAAACACTTATTTAATTTGCACCAACTAAGCAAACAGAGTGGTTGAATCATGCAGAAATTTCTCTTTTTGGTGGTAACTTCAAGCCAGACACAGCTCATAAGGTTATCAGAACATTTAGTCAGTCTTTTCAAGTGAAGAGCAAATTATTGGGTTTAAAAAATGATCAACAAAAGATGAATCAACAATTTAAATTAAATATTCTATGTGTTTTTTCATATGTTTTAGTTCACAGTGACACTCATTTTATTCATTTATTCATTTGTTTTTTTTATTATTAGTAAACTGTGAAATGGTTTAATCTGGAAAACAGAGAAAATCAGAAGTGCTTGTTTAATGTATGTGTACCATATGTTAAAGCCACAGTACCAAAGAACAGACTAAAGTTAAAGCATTTCTTTTATATATATATATATATATATATATATATATATATTTATTATTTTTGGTCGTGTCCATTGCACTGAAAGATGTGTCCTTGCAGGCTTGCATCTCCCCAAACCTGACTCTCATTTGGCCTGGAGGAGGGCCTCTTCGTAACCAGGTTGGCGCTGCCTAGTGCCTCCACTCAATTTCATTTCTCTCCAGCGACTAGGTCAGGAATCGGAATACGGTAGGCGGTTTGCAAGAACCCCGGAAGTTGTAGTCGGTGCAGCGGCCAATCAGTTGTGAGCTGTGAAGCCATGACGTCAAACTCAAGCACAACTTCAGCACAACCGTAAACAAACCGGTTGAGATGGATGTAGATGAAGCCATACATTTTGTGACGATTGCAACGATTCCCGACATCGAGGATTTGAAGCCAGAACAAAGAGAATGTTTTGTGAATTTTATCAAGGGGAACGACGTTACTCCTCTTCTTCCTACGGGATTTGCTGTTGTGCTGGCAACTATTTAGACACCACTGAGCGTTCCGCCACATTGCACACGTCACGACCAAAAAGCAGATATTGGTTAAATAAAAAAAGTACCCGCCTAAATTTAATAAAAGTACCCGCCTACCATCAAGTGAACGAATCCTAAGTCAGACGGTTTCCCCAAACTGATGAGCCTCTTCCTGCTTGTTTCCATAGAAAACATGTTACTTTAGCTGTAATTTTAGCATAAAACGATCTCCATGGAGAATGCTTCTCTATATCTTACAAGACCCATATTAAACTACTTTCTGATTCTAATGTTGTTTCCTCATCACAAACATACCTGGAGTTGTGTTTTGTTTTATTCACACGTGTTTAACTCACAAACCTTGCATATTAAACTGAGTTCTTCTCTAAACACTGTTCCACCTTGTGATGTCATGTGGTGATACAGAAAGTGCTCCACTGTGTTTTTAAACTCCATACACTTTCACGAGAATCATTTGGATAATTTCAGCCCTGGAATCACCAATTTGTATTGAACTGAAGGTAAAAGGAGCTATTAAGTTGTAGACTACCACTTCATGACATCACAAGGTGGAACAGATCTAGACCGATATTTAATACTCAAACATGTGTGAATGAAACAAACACAACTCCAGGTATGTTTTTGATGAGGTAACATTATAACATAGTCAATTTCACATAATATAGGATCTTTAAAAATAAATATCCAATTCTATAGACTTTACATACATATTTATGGTCCATTATTACACTGAGACATTTGTTTCACACACACTTAGACTTCTAATTTATTTTCCAGATTCCACTCTCTTACCCATGTCCCTGCTGAGTCGAGTCACCTTTGTGCATATATTCAAGGTTTGTAAAATATGCAGTCCTCAATTATACTTTGAATGGCTCATTGGCTGAGCACCTGCAGAGAATAAGAATGAGAGGTGATGCCTGGGTAATCATGTCAAGGCAAAAGTACAAGTGGATTTCCGTCCGTCTGAACACCTGCGGGGAGCTCTCAGAGGAATTGACTTTCGGTTGTTCAGGTCACCCGAGAATTAGTGTAGCACTCAGTTAATTCCATTTTGTTTGGCAAATTAAATACTGATTATTTTATCCAATTAATTGTCTGCGGAGAGGCAAAGGATGAAGTCATGTATTGAACTGCAGGCAACAAACTTTTCTCCCAAACTCTCATGTGAATGGTGTGAGACAGTGAAGCTAATGGTCCGTAGCTTAGTGAGGCGTTTTGTCACAATGTAATCACTTTAGCGGGGTTTTAATTTAAACATATTGGGAGCAACGTGATGTAATGGAAGATGAAGTCCTTCTGTGGAGTCACCCAAGCAATAAAGGCTTGTTTAGTTCTGATTTAATTGTTATTGTAGCTGCGCATTCTTGAGTAGAGCTGTTGTTAATTTTTTGTCTGCTCAATTTTTCATTCATTTGTCATTTTTCATTTTCATGTTTCTGTCGTGGGCACGTTTAAAGCCATATCCTCTACCTGTCTTACCATTTTATTATTATTTTTATTTTATTTTTTTTTACTTTTCCAGGTATCACTGTTTTATCTTCCCTTTGAGTGTCCTACAAAGCGCTATGTAAATAAAATGTAGTTTTATTATGATTTTATTTTATTTTATATATTTTATAAGTTCACTAACATGTTGTGTAAAAATCCACATTATTTCGTTCGGAGCAACATAAAATAATGCAATGAAGAAAAACAAAAATTGTGTAACTTTTCAGATGGAGGTAAGGTCATCTTGCTTGTCTCAGTGGGAATGTTATTGATTTTTCTAGAATGTACCACAATATAGCTTTAAAGTTGTGTATCTCCATGAAGCAGATCAGCTCATGCCTCAAGATATTGGTCAGATCTGCAGGGAGGCGACTCTGCTCACAGTAGAAAGTTGTCCAAGCTATATTTTAGCAATAGAAACAAGATGGATCAATTTAAAGCATAACATGGCACATTACAAGCAAAGCAATATCGTCATGGCTACAAACTGGTAGTGAACCCTCCACCACGTAGTGCAACTTTAAGTTTTAATTTTTAAGACTACATGTTTTTCCTTCTGTTGTTTTATTCTTTTAAATTTTATGTTTGTGTTTTCAAACTTCAGATAAAAGGCTAAATTCAGTTTAAGATTTTTGCCTTGAAATACTCCTTTCCTATTGCGTTTGGAGTACCCTTTCATATTCTCTGTGTACATGTTATGAAATACACACTGTGCATCCTGAATTGTTTACTCTTTCTTCACTCCCATTTGAATATGCATGCAGGAGAAGTACTAGTACTCCCAAGGATATACAGTATACTGCAGAGAGGTAGGATCAAAACAGTCCTGTCTTAAAGCACTTCCATCTCAAAGAGGAGGTAACCTTGTTTTTTTCCCTTGATCTGATTCAAAGTGTTTCAAAGCAAAGATTTGAAAACTTTTCTGTACAGTAAATTCTATTATTTTGCCCTTCAGTTTAAAATTGGAGGTTATTTTCAAAATGAGACCTGCCATTTATCAAAGGAGCTGTTTTGTTTATTTGGTTGATAATGTTATTGGGTTTTTCAGCTTTTATCTTGAGTATTAAATTCCACTTCTGTACATTTGTAACCAGAAGTAGAAGGAGTGTTTCAGCTTCTACTAGGGCATATCATTTTATGTTTAAAGGGGCACTATCTGAATTTATTGGTTGGGGATGCCACCAGGGAAATGTTATTGCGTTGCTTTGCTTATTCCACAGTACAGCCCTCGAAATCTGTTTTGCGCTTATTCAATACAAGTGCTTTTATTGCTCTTTTTTTTTTTTTTTGAAAAACATCAGTTCTTATTGTGAGTGGGGCCACCTTTCCACAGTTCTGACCTGTAACACGGCCTGATGGTGCTATTTGTTTGTCTCCATGGAGATAAATACATTCATTGCCATACTGTGGTACTTTCTAGGCAAAGCAAAAAAAAAAAACTTCCCACCGAAAAATACAGTGTGCAATAGGCTATATCTAATTCAGGAGTGTCCTTTGTTTGTTAGGGAGAAATATAATTATACCTGCTTATGTATTTAGCTCGTGTCCGTGTAATCATGATGCAATAGATACATTTCCATCCGTTCTCAAATCTTGCCTCCTATTTGCTCCTGAATCTAATAGCTTAGTTACATAATATGACGAGTCAAATGTGAAATCCACCTTGGAAGAATTATCATAGCTTGAACGTGAACATGAATCCTCATCTCCTCTTTGCGACTGCTGTGTCCATTTGTGTGTACCTTTCTGCTGTGTATCTGGATTTCAGGTTTTGGTTGGCAGCCATATTTCAGTTGTATATAATTATGATACCTTTGTAAAGTATGTTTTGACCTTTTGATAATCCTTGTGTTAGTGTGCATGAATAGTCTGGACTGACAAAATCAGGCTGTTTTATGTTTATAGACAAACAAAAGTTTGTCTGATGAAAATGTATTAAGGGCCCATATAATGTTATTTTGTGGTATAATGTTTCCTCATCAAACATACCTGGAGTTGTGTTTTGTTTCATTCACACATGTTTAACACATAAACATTGTATATTTAGCCTTCTCTCAAACAGAAAACACTCTGATTCTCCTTGTGATGTCATGTGGCAATACAGGAAGTGCTCCACTATACAGTTTTATGACGTCACAAGGTGGAACAGGGCCTTTTGAGCTTCAGAGATGTAAACAGACTAATAATAAAAGAGTACTCAAACATGTGTGAATGAAACAAACACAACTCCAGGTATGTTTTTAAGAAGGTAACGTATTATAATGTGGTTTGAAGCTCAGAAAATTCAATTTTGTGTAATATCCATCCATCCATCCATCATCTCCCGCTTAATCCGGCTGGGTCGCGGGGGCAGTTTGCTTGCTTTGTGTAATATCGAACCTTTAAATTCACAACATATAACATCTATAATCAAAATAAATTAAAAAGGTTGAGGCCATAATTGTGAGCTGAACTGAACAATTTATTTTCTAAATTATATAAAAAATATTCCCATTCACATTGATCAGGCACTAAGGTGTCTAAGAAAATCAGGAAATGTCAAGTTTGTATAAGATATAGACTGTAAAACAGAAAACCCGAAGAGAAATTTCAAACAAAAATGGTTTAATAAATTGTGGAAATAAAATAGTGGTTCTCCGTGCAGTTTTGTGTCACGCTGACCTCCATGGTACTGTGGCTGACACCTCCTCTAAGTGCAAATGTGTGTAACTGTGAGACCCTGTCAAATTAAAACACTCAAACTCCCAAGTGCCTCATGATCAAATGCTTTTTGAAAATGTTTTTTTCTAACTTTAAATTATTGCAAGCCCTGGATAGTTTGTCACATCCAATACATCAATACACTTCAGTGCATTTCCTTACAATTACATGAATATTACAAGAAAACCGTGCACCCACCATCAAGTGTAGAGAGCATTTACTCTTCCCCATAAAGTTTAATAATTCTAAAGAAATTTTTGTTTTATTCTGTGTTGGAAAATTGTATGTACTGTGGAGAGTTAGAAATAAAGCAAATATCCAAAGAGTAAATAAAGGTAAGAAAAAAATCTAACACAAGAGTTTATTTACCATAACTGGAGACTTGACCACTCAACACATTCTGTGCCAATGTCCATTGTAGGGAGTATTATAAGGTCTGATTATATATGATACAGGACAGATGGAGCTCTCAACAAGGGCCGAACTGGAAGTGTCCTTGGTAGTGTCAGTTAGTAGCGTAAGTACTAGTCACTCCAACTATGCTCAGCTAACCTTTCAGGGTGACATGTTGTGCATATAGGACAAAATGTATATGTATATGTAAACGTGGAAGCTGCAATTGAACCAGCAACCTTTGGGTTTGAGCAAACACTCTCAATTGTGGCCATACCAGCTTGTCAAAGCCTGATCCCATCAGATCTCAGAAGCACAGCAAGGCTGGGCCTGGTTAGTACTTGGAAGGGAGACCACTGGCAAAATCAGGTGCCACAGGGGGGCGCCTGTGGCAAAAACTGTCATTGTGTCTTTAGGCAAGACACTTCACCTACATTTCCTAGTATGAATGTGGTGTGTACGTGAGTGATGGTGATGGTCGGAGGGGCCGATGGTGCAGATTGGCAGCTTTGCCTCCATCAGTCTGCCTCAGGGCAGCTGATGGAGGCTACAATAGTAGTTTACCACCAGGGTAGAGTGAATGAGCAATGAACTGCAAAGCGCATTGGGTAATTCATGAATTCATTCTCACTATTCAGATTTTAGAAAGACCTAGATTGGAGTTGAAAATGTCTTGAGCTTAAAATATTTTTACTAACTTTGATGAAATTGGTGAAACCGTTACTATGGACCACTCCATGAATGATGATGAATGGCGGATGACAATAACATGAATCAGAAAAGAGTCACTATGGCACTTTTACATGAAACTTACTTTACTTACGCTGCTTTCCTTTTACGAATACTTTCTTATTTAACTCTGGTCTTTTGGAGATAAGAATTCTCTTAACAGTCCTGTACATTCATTTAAACGGCAAATCACTACCAACTCCACGATTTTCCAAACACCATTCTGTATCTTTGTTCTTTGGTCAAATCTACCCGGAAGTCTTCAAAGCCATGGTAATCAAGTCCTTTGTGAAGATGCCAGGAGACCAATTACAATTGTGAGCTGCTCTTCAGTTTTCTCATTTGCCGAGACCCCACTGCTCAGACATGGTTACAGACCAGTTTTCTCTCTCCTCACCAATGCAGTGGTCGACCTTGACAAGTGGCAAAAGGCAGGGAGGAACTTGTAGGATAAAAACAGAGAGCGGAGCTTCTAAGGGCTTCTATCAGTTTTATCTATCTTGTATAATACTTCAGAAATCTTTAGGCAAGATAGAGATCATTCCTTAACTCAAGGTTTGCAAGAAAAAAATTCCAAAAATATTGGTCTGTTCTGAGAAACTCAATCTCATTGTTTTGTGTCAGGGCCATTCACTGTGGCTGGTTTACATAAAATGTAAACATTGAACAAATGAGTTGCCTGAAGCTATTGACAATGTTAACAAAGCAGGATGCCATTAGTTGAGTTTTTGATTGATATTATTGTTATGATGATTTAGATCAGTGGTCCCCAGCTGGTTTTATGTCCGACAATATTTAGCGGGCATAGAGATGTTATTGCTTTGCCTGGAATGTGCAGCATTATTATGTTAAACTGTTCTATAATTGTGTCCTAACATTGCATCACTGTGTCCTGACATTTCAGTGGTTTGTTAGTGTGTGCCTGGTGATGGTGGTCGGAGGGGCAGACATTGGCAGCCTGGCTTCCACCAGTCTGCCCCAGGGCAGCTGTGGCTATGATAGTATCTTATCACCTCCTAGTGTAGAGTGAATGAATACTGCACTGTAAAGCGCCTTGGGTGTGTTGAAATGCATTATGTGAATGCAATGATTGATTTAAAATGAATTTATTTATTTATTTATTTATTTATTTCTATTGCTTTATTGCTATTGCCTGGTATCATCACCTGCCTGTCTTCTTTGTTTACATAGATACTTTTAATGCCATGCTCTGGAGGTTTTAAGTATTCAGGTTTGGAACCACAAATCGGTTTAGTTGCACATTTTGTCGTACAGGAAAAGTTCGCAGATGCAGGATGGATGGTTAGCAGGGGAAGACTGGCACCACGATTAAGTCATGGCAAGTGAATAATCAATTCCCACTCTTTTTATGTGGTCCAAGTGCAAAAAGCTCACTCCAAACAGCTGATAACTTTGTCAACAACCCAAGGTCACTTTGATCTTATCCGCCAACTGAGCTGTGGAGGCTGGCCGCCAATGGTCCTTCAGGGGTGGAGCTCGTGCTCAACAGATGTGGATGAGAGATGAGCCCTCAGTCCATCCAGGCAGCTGTTTCTCATCCCTCCTCTGGACCTCAGAACCAAAGGAATCAGTCACTAACAAAAAAAAATCCCAATTGGCATTCCATAACCCCTGCTTTTGCCCCATGCCCTAATCACCACCCTTTCATCCATCTGCCACTAGATTGATGCTCCCCTGGATGTCGTGCAGTGCCCCTCGTGTACCCACCACTCCCGGCCCTGTCCGTCCCTCGGCTGCCAGTGCGTCCTGTTCACGCCGGGACAAACTTGATTTGACCAAAGGGAGGCTCTCGTGATTGATGATTCAACCACATATCTTCAGCCACAGCAATCTGGAGCGGGCTGACTGCTGAGCGTGAGCTGCTACAGAGTGTGGCCAAAGAACATGTGCACTGCAAAAGACGATGGTGTTTATCGAGTTCTGTTCACTTCTTCAGGGTGTATTTAAGACGTGTGGCTAAGGGTGGGTGAGATTGACAAAAAGAAATATCTATATTATCTGGGTTATCCCAATGACGATATCATGTAGAAGAAATCAGCAATATACAAATACTTATGCAAAGATCTCATAGTTGAGTCCCATGAAGTGTTGCATAAATGTGAATGAACTATAAAATTAACCACAAAAGTACAAAACTTATCACTTTATGTTGTTTGAAAGACTACACTGCAACTTTATTTGATTTTCAATCAGCTTTTTTGATATCTCTTTAAATAGATTTCATTTAAACATTTAAAAACTGCAGTACAATAGTATACATATTTAAATTAGCTAGTATTCCCACAAAAGTAGTTATATTGTTACTCTAATGCGATAAAGGTGTTTACAGGTAGTGGTCCAGCAGCTAATGAGTTCTTTCTTTTACTTTTTTATATAGTTTTGAAATGGGTTTTTGTACTTTTACCTGCATACAACAAAGATGTAGGGTTGTCCCAATAACATTTGATTTATAATCCTGGTCTAACTTGGAATTGTCGTATATATTATCTCTTTATATTGACTGAGAACTTGAACAAAAGGGAAGTCTTATCAATCACACTGCTGTACTGTACTATTATTGAGAGTATTCTTTGGACTTGCCGATATGACTACTTGTTATATCGTCACTTCATAGACAGTTGCTCTTGTACTTTATACCAGGCATATATCAGGCTATAATCTCGATCTGATGTTGCTCAAAATGCCATTGACTTTCCTTATAGTTACTGTATATATGCAGTTGTGAAAAGTACGATCCATGCACCAACCAGAATCGCTCCAAACTTTCTTCCTAAATGTCATCCCACTTTGAGCTCGGCCTTTCCGGTGTTCCTCAGACTAACAAACACAGAGACACCAGCCGCTAATGGCATTCTCTGCACAGCTCGTCGATTCCTGCTTTTTTATGGTTCATGGATCTTCAGGCATGAACAGTATTAAGAAAAACACCTAGCTCCAACAGTAAGGTGGAAAGATGGCATTTCGCTACACAATAGACCTGTGGGACATCAAATTTGGATGTTAAATGGCGTTATTTAAAGCAACTGTGCACTAACTTTAATAAAGAGCCTGTAAATCCTACTACACAAATACTTTTTACTTTATTTTCACTACATTACCATCACATTTTTTGCAAGTCACAAACACTTTGCTAATTACTTTGCTGTCAGGCGTATTAAAGTTGAACCTATGAAACTTTCTGCAGTCTTATTTCCTTTGAATAATTGGTCAAGACAAGAAAAAACTAAACTAAAAGGGCAAAGGTGCATTTTTGGCATTTTAAAAAAGATGATTAAAGTGTTGGTACTTAAGGTGGAACTAAACACTGAATCCACTTCTAAGTGCTTAAGCGTGTGCTGCCTTCAGTGGCCTTTCGATTTCCAGCAGTTAGTGACATCACAAAAGACTGCCTAGATTACAGCCAAGTGGTTTTCTTCATGAACATTTGCCACATGAGCAGAATTTGAAGTGTGGATACCTGTTAGTCCAATTACACTGTTCTTTATACCTCCTCTTTTTCCCTCACTTTTCTTTAGTCCTCCAGGTACTGCCCTGTTTAGCTGCTCCATTTGAAACGTGGCTGTGGGTGGAATTTCGTTGCTTAGTCCCATTTTAACTGGTTAATTTGTATTTGGAACTTGCTCAGGGGACTAAACTTATTATGTAACCAGGATTTGGCCAGGACTAAACCAGAATAATTTAAAAGTGAAAAAAAAATGCATAGCGCACTCAGATGGCTGATGTCCAAAAGCTTTTTTTTATTTTTAAATTACTCTTTGGCAAAAAGCCTTCGTCCGATCATTTTTCTTGCTTTGAACCAGTAAAATCAGCCCACTCTACACCAAGAAAAAAGAAAACTGTTAGATATATAGATATTTCTTGTTGTAGAGTGGGCTGATCTCACTGGGTGACCTCACTTTGGGACCTCCCATTTGTTGGGGGGATATGAGCACCTGGGCTACCAACCATTTTGTATACTGTGGACCAAAGCAAGAAATATGATCTGATAAAGGCTTTTTGCCATTTTTTTTTTTTTTAAAGCTTTTGGACATCGGCTGTCTGAGTTTGCTATGCATTTTTTTCACTTTTAAATGACTGTTCCTTATATTTGCATCTCTACAAAAAACTGTGCTTTTTCTGTTTACCAGGGCAGTACCAAAACAAATCAACATCAGGACTAAACAAGGTTCAGTGAATGCACCCTAAGAATATGGTAAATGGTCACATATATATATATATATATATATATATATATATATATATATATATATATATACATATAAACACACACAAATATATATATATATATATATATATATATATACACACACACATATATACATATACATACATACATACATACATACATACATACATACATACATACATACATACATACATACATACATATATATATATATATATAGTGCTTTTCCACTAGTGTACGCAGATACTGTGGGCGACTACTGGGAAGTCAGAAGTGTCTTGCCCAAGGACACAACAAGAGCATTCATCTGTGGGACTAGAAATCACACCACCAACCTGTAGGCCAGTGGATCTGACTGATTATGTTTATGTCAAGTGCAGGATTTGAACCACCAACCTTTGGATCAGTGGAAAGCACTTTACCAACTGAGCTACTGTTGTCCTATTACCATAAATGGTGCGACAGTAGCTCAGTTGGTAAACGTGCTTGTCCACTGATCTGAAGGTTGGCAGTTCAAATCCTGCTCTCGACATAAACATCATTGGTTTAGTAGTCAAATCCACTGACCCACAGGTTGGCAGAGTGATTCTGACTCTCACAGATGAATGCTGTTTTTGTGTCCTTGAGAAAGACACTTAACCCACCTCTCCCCCTGTGTCTGTGTACACTGGTGTGTGAATGGGTGAGTGGTTCTTGTTGTTAAGTGCTTTAAGTGCCTTGACGGTGGAAAAGCATTATATAAAAATGTGGCCATTCACCTGTTTACCATAATCGCGTATTGAACCTTTAAAAGTCTATATTCTGCAATTATCCCCAACACCTAATGTCTTTGTGAAATGCAACCAACATCATGAATCCCGTTTTATAATTCATATCTAATACTTCTCTTTCTAGCACATTCACTTGAGTTCTTTGTGTGTGCCTTAGCCCTCACACACTGCCTAACACAGCCAGCACCTTAATGACTTAAATGGCATGTAATGGTGATGACACAGAGCTGGGGGGAAATAAATCACTGACGCAATGTTCTCAGCGAATGGGGCTTCTCATGACACCAAAGTGAACAGCTCCCTCTACTGTTCACTCCGGTACACATCACATCCCACACCGCTCCATCACCCCTCCAAAGCAATCCAGCAATGAGTCTGAAGGCGACATAATTTATGCCCGTGAATTATGGACATAGAAGCCAACCGAAGGCCAGTATATGTTTTATACCATGTTCAATTCATTTATTTTGGCAGGGTTTTGAACATGATAGCTGGCAGTTCTATTATCATGGACTTTGTGATTTATCTGTATGACTTGGACCAAGCTATCAATTAGAATAGCTCGCCAAGACAGACACGCAGGAAGCACTGTCACCTAAGTTTTATTTATGACCTAGTTGGGTCTTACGAGACTTGGGCACTGGACTGTTTCTCCACTTCTTTTGATGAGACTATAAAACACTGCAAATCTACTGGCTACAATTTGTCTCCAGTCTATTCCCTGACATTTTATACAGAAATTAAAATAACCATAAAAAAGCAAGGCAATCCTATCCGGTTTATTTTATAACCTCTTTGCATAGACAGAGGGAGAGTATAATTTCTCACCAATGATAAATACAGTATACAGTCTGTTCCCCTTGAAGCCATCGGCAGCTATTTCCTTTCTCTTTCATCATTCTAAATGCAGCTAAATGGTACGGGTGGGGTAGGTGAGCCGGGGAGGCGGAAGGTGGGGGGTAGATTCCGACTTCAATAACCGCAACTTTGAGTCGGGAGAGGAATTTGGAATCTTTGATGCTCCCCCTGGCGTCAAATGTATTTACAAACACAAAGGTGGGGGCCAATAAAAGGTTTAATATTTAATTAGGCCGAAGGGCATCTCTCCGGAGCAGGCGCACAACTGTGATCAGTGGGGTGATGGAGGAGGCTTCACTGTCAGTCTGCGAGGGGAGAGAGAAAGAGAAAGAGAGAGGAAAAGAGAGGAAGAGGGAGAGGGGCAACCTTTAAACTGAGCTTTTCACCTTGATTGCACCGTGGGGGAGCTGGTGTTATTAGACTTAGCCGTGAAATATTGCAAATTAGGATCTGAATGGTTTCGGTAACTCTTGATGACTCTTCGTAAGTGTTAGCATCTGTTTCTTATTTCAAATTGCAGTGTGAGTGTAAATAAATAAAAATATAAAGGTCAGAAACATTACATGAGCGAAATTATAACAGAGAAGTTTTACATCAATCGACAATCTATCAAGCTTTATTTATAGAGCACTTTTCATACAAAAAATGCAACACAAAGCGCTTTACAGTGATTACAAAGCTAAGATAAACAGGTGAGTCTTGAGATTATTACCTCTGACATGACATGATGATCTGGAAACTATACTATCTGGGATCTTTACATTTCATTATCTTACCATTATATTGTAACAGTCAAACAACACTAATTCACACCACATGAAAATTTAGTGGCCAGACAAAGACTAAACCCAAGTCTATATCAGGACAAAATTGGATTAAACCAGGACCAAAACATGGAAAATGTGAATGCAATGTAGAGAAAACGTGAATGCAATGTAGAACTTGCTTTTTTCCCTTAGCTTCGTCTGTCTTATCCCGGGCAATATTTTCGATCATTTCACTGAGCCCCAACTCAACCTGTACGACCAAATCGCAGGGTTTAAAAGTTCACAGATCACGATTCATGTTCTCACATTATACAAACTACTTCAACAGTGCGAAACCCTCACGGGAGGCGACTGGATTTCAAACAGGTTTGATATTTTTGCGACCTATGATTACCGATCGGGAGCTGGTCGCGAGGTATTAATCGTTTCTCGTTACCCCATGTTTACTACACAAAGCACATCCCAAAAACAGTCGCACAAGTGAAAAATCAGCTCAAAAAGGGCCAAAAATCGCACAGTGTATGCCCGGCTTTAAGATAAGTTCAGATTTACATAAATTTCTTAGTCCTCAAGATATTTGTCTCAGTTCATAGACGGTATAAACTAAGTGGAGTGTGACGTAACCCACAGAGTTTGGATGAAGCAGATGAAGCTCAGATCGCATTTATGAGCTGAGTTTAGAAATAGAAGTTAATTTACTGACAGAATAGAATAAAAACACCTGGATCTTGTAGAGAAGATTAATATGATGGAGTTGATCGAGCGAAAATCCATGCTGACTTCTTATATGGAATGCAGGGGCTAGTGGGCTAGAATAAAAAAATAATCCCAAAACACATTATACATAAAACAGACTTGTGTTTTTGTGTTGTGAGTTAGAAAGACGATTTGTCATGTCACCAGTGAATTCGAGATTAGCTCACAAATATTGATGTCCCAATAAGACATACTGCTGCGAAGATCTAGGCTACTTGAAAAACAAAACAGCCTTAATGTGCCTTTGTTGTTGGATTTGACGAGGTTGTGTAATGTACCTTTAAGGCAAATTACAAGAGCTCATTTGCGCTCGCACACTGATACTTTTGAGTATTTGATGATTAGCATGAATGATGAATGGGGAATAAAAAATGTATTGGCATTGTCTTTGTGCCAGTGCTAATAAAAGTTGCATGCCTCCCTGTTGGGAGACTGGGCATGTCATGGAGCCTTGTCAGACCAGAATGTTTAATGAACTATTTTAACTTTCATAGGGCCCGTGGCTATTTGACTGTGGTGAGAATAAATACAACAAAGCATGGCATAAGGTGTGGATTTGAAAGTTGTTACATTTAGCTTATATGTGACAAGAAAGTATTTTTTTTTAGTTCTCAGTGAAGATTTTTATTTGTATTCATGTTATATTAGCCACAGATGTAAAGAACGGTTGTAGCTATTTTGCTCAACTGAGACTATATTATGTTAATGCTACTCCTTTTTGTCTTTAATAAATTACGAAGAAATGCCTATTTTTTATGAACAAATAGCTTATTAAGCCTGATTCAGGCTTAGAAACTGATACCCTTAGTCATAACCCATAACATAAGTAAGACTGAATTATTCTTAAAGATCTTAAAGATATATTACAGTCCGCGGAGTGAGTCCCGAGCCCTGGTCCTGCGGCGCGGCCGATGCCAAAAGTTCAGTTTTTTCAACTTCTAACACAGGGGTGGGCAAACTTTTTGGCTCAAGGGCCACAACGGGTTCTAAAATTTGATGGAAGGGCCGGACCAGGAGCAGATGGATGGAGTGTTCTGGTCTGACTACATCAGCCCAGCAAATGAACAGAAAATAACTTGCAGGATCCAACGATTTACATGTGGCATATAGTCAAATGTCTCAATTCAACTTGTGCACCATATTTAGGGCCAATGATTTTCCATTTCAGAAGTTTTGAATTCCGTTTCATTGTGACACATTTGATAATTCTGTTGACAGTGTGGGGAAGGTTACTTTAAACTGTGTTCCCTACAGATTACAGATTACATACCCCAAAATGTTTGTTTGTAACGTAATCCATTAAATTACTTAAGTGAGTAACGTAATCTGAATACTTTGGATTACTTGATATTGTCAAGATTTTTAAAACTACATGAATGTAGCAACCACCTCCTACAAATTCTTGTTTGGTTTTAGACCTGGTTTAGACCTGATTTAATGCTTGTATAGCCCTGGTTTTAGATCTGGTTTACACCTGGTTTAGACCTGCTTTAGACCTGGCTTAGTCCTGGTGTTAGTTCTGATTTAGAGGCGCACAGGAGGAGGCGCGGTCCACGCAACATATGTGACAAGACACGGGCCATGCGCGGTGTCCACGCCGTACAAAAGGAGTGCGAGGCACACTGGATATATACTTGGCCGCAGTGCTTTATGGGAAGGTTTTCGGACCATGAGTGAGGAAGACGTGTTCAACATATAAGTCTACCCCTGGGCACTGTGTCACGGGACATTATGGATAATTTGGTTTTATGTGTCAATATGTCTAGATTGGGCCATCTATTGGGAGACTCCAGAATTGCAGGGAAAATTAAAGTTATGAGTTATGTCACAGTTCATTTCAGTTTGGCGGGTGGTGCGGTGCCACCTTTCTACATGTCAGAGCAAGTGCTCCTCAAAATTTCTGTGCATGTCCCTGCTCTTGTGATATTTAACTTATTACCTTGTTCATTCACACGTGTTTGACTAACTTTTTGAATATTAGGCTGTTTGCATCTCCAAAGCTCAAAATGCTCTGTTCCACCTTGTGATGTCATGTAGTTGTAGTTTTCAAGTTAACAGCTACTTTTTACCTTTAGTTCAGTTGCAACTGGCAATTAAAGCCGCAAGCGGCATCAAACGGCCCTCGCGGGCCGCGTGTCGCACTCGGCCAACCCGCCGCTCCCCCGGGTGGCGCTGACACTCTCCTGGGTGGCGCCGACGCTCCCCCGGGTGGCGCCGACCCTCCCCCGGGTGGTGCTGATGAGCCTCTTGTCTCTGTGTGTTTGTGGCTTTGGTCTGAACTTGTCACTAAACACATAAATCCACACACACTGGAGATCCTGATGTGTTAACATTGACGAATATGGGCACTTTGGGACATCGCCATGGCAACACTGTGCAAAATACAACTTTGGCCCCTAGACTTTTTTCATCAAGCTGACTTGAAGAATCATTGTGCCAAATTTCATGCTCTTCAGTAAAACTATTAAGCCGTTATATCACTTTGAAATGTAATAAATTGTAGAAATTTTCCCATTAGGATAACATGGAGGCTTTGGCGCATCGCCATGGCAACCCAGTGAAATATACCATATGGTTGTCATTGACTTTTTTTATCGGGATGACATGAAGAGTCATTGAGCGAAATATGAGAATATTCTGTGAAAGTAAAATATTTTTCATGAATGGGAATTTATCTGATCTCTCCCATTAGGATAACATTGGAGTTTTCGCGCATCATCATGGCAACACGGTTAAAAATATCATATGGTTTACATTGGCTTTTTGATTGATGACCCAAAGTAATTTTGGGCCAAATTTGGTACATTTTAGAGAAACTAAAATTTGGCCCTCAGGCGCTTACGCCCTCCGGCGTTTACGCGCCCGTCATTCACCATGTCGTCGGTGTGGGCCATTGACTCCCATTGATTTCCATTCATTTTAGCAGCTGTAAATATGGCCCATGCCTTCGGCATGGGGGCTTGGATACAGCTTCATGTCAGGGTTAGGGTTGTTGATGATGACTTGTTAGCAAGAACAAATATGCATGCGCTTTGTGCTGAACTTTGTAAGACAGTTGACAGTTGATGATGGGCGAAGCCCAGGCATCATCGTTGCAAAAGCAATGGGCCCTACGCCCTGTAGGGGCTCGGGCCTAATTACAAGGCTGAAACCATCCAAATGTCTAGTGGAGAACTTCCTGTATTACCTCATGACATCACAAGATGGAAGTGTTTAAGAGAAGAACGCTCCTAAACATGCAGGATTTGTGTGTTAAGTGTGTAGATGAAACAAAACACAACCCCAGCTTTATGATGAGGAAACAACTGTATAACATAGATCAGAAAATATGGGCCCTTTAAATAAAATAGGGATTTGTTCATTATGAATTAAGTCTTTCTCTGTGCTTTCCTAAGACTAATTACGCTCTACTTATTATATATGTAAGTGTAACCAATGTGTCTACTTTTTGTGTTTAAAAACTGCATATATACTGTAGTACTTGTCCGTGGGATATGAGACACATAATTATAACAAAGAAGGATTGCGTTATTTTATATAGTATAGCATCTAAATTGGGCTTCTTTTTATCGCCAGAGGCCCCCAGCCTGCAGATTGGGGTCCAAAACTAGGCCAGCTGGTACCGGGCCCCAGAGAAAAGAAGACGCTGTATGCTCAGAACTAGTCCTCATGACAAAAAAGATTGGGGACTTTTCTGAAACGAGCTGTTGTCTTACGCTCTGTGAATTCTCTATCCTTGCGAACAAAGCTATGTCACTCTGTTCTGAAGTATTCTTAGTTCTGTCTACCTGCAATCATTCCCCCTTGGTATATTTTGAGACACTTGACTTAATTTGGCAGAGATCTGATGTCTGGGTGGAGAAGACAGCCTCATACACGCAATATTGACTAACCCTTACTGTAGTGTAAATTAGCCCACCTGCTCTTTGCCTCCGAAATCTTCAGTGTTGCTCTATCGAAAATACACAAAGCTTAACAACAGCTGTCAGGGCTCAGTGGCACCTGTCAGCGAGTCAACACACTCCGAATCCGCCACTCGTCTTTGCCACAAGACTTGGGGAAACTTTATGAAAAGGAAATCTGATGCGTCACAGTTTACTTTTCCCCATGATGGATTGAATTTGTGTTTAAAGTGTGTATGGCAGATTTTTATGATGGGCTAATTTTGACTTAAAGGTGCATCTTTTCTGGAGGAGGGTTCGTCACCTGTTGTACAATATGAAAATCAACTTGGTAATCACAATGGAGACAGGTTAATGGTTAGTTTTTGAGCTATGAAACACCTGTAATTGAACAAATGCAAAGGGGATGTGTTTAATGCCCTACTGTGGGACATTCCAGGCAAAGAAATAACATCTGTATGGAGACAAGCAAGTAGCACTTCCTCCACCTTAGAAGTTACACAGTGTATCTTAAAAGTGTATATGTTTTTTTATGATTTTCTCATTTTGACTTAATTTGATTGGATTGTAGTTATTGTAAATATAAATTATAGTTTTACACTAGCAATTTGTGAAGAAAAGTCCAAAAAATATGTTGAAAATTACAGGAAGTAGAAGATTCTAAAATATATTGATGGAATCACACTATAGGGAGAATTCTATCCCAAAATAGGCACAAGTAACACCTAAGAAACCTTTTTTGTCATATTTTAAACATTAAAGGTGCACCATGTAACTTTTTGGTTGGGGATCCGTCACCTTGCTTATTTCTATGGTTTTATAACTGCCTGGAATGTTCCACAGTATGACTATAACACCAAACATATCATATTGGATACATGAGTTTTTCAGCCCTCCACATGAGCAGTGTGATTTTTTTTCCCCTGAAAAACCTGATGTATACAATCAGATACATGCAGTGCACAGATAATCCAACAGGGGGTGTGATTCACTGATTAGAGGGCTTTCCAGAGACAATACAATATTGCCATGAATCAGAAGTTGGACACATGTGGTTTTTGAAGAAGAACTTTGCCAAGTTTGAAAAGGTTACTGAAACACCAATAGGAACAGTAACTGGGTTGATGTAATGTGAAAATACTTAAAATTTCATAATCTATGTTTCCGTAAAACCGTGTAGTAAATGACGTATCAAATTTGATACAGCAGGTATAGGAGGTCATGTAATTCTAAATCAGTCGATTGTCATTTTATTGTATTTCATGCATTATATATAACATCAAGCAACATATAGTCTTTGTATTTTTAAATTACATCATTTAGTACATTTAGAATAAAAAACTAGATATGTAACTTACTGTATCATGATGATTGATGACTAGTTTGGAGTTGCCATGATAGGATTCTTTGTAGCTTCCTTGCTTACTGCTTTTCACTAAAAACTGACCAATTCAAATAAAATCACAATCTGTTTTTGTGAGCATGTGTGTTTTTAGATGGGAAAAAATACATTATTGAAGATGCTCTGAAAAGGATTATGGATGGGAATTCAAGTGACATGGAGCAGCTAGGGAAAGATGATGAGGAGGAGGAGGACGAGGAATGGACTCCTACTGCAAAGATTGGGGAAAACCCAGAAAGCAGTGATGATGAGGAAGAGGAAAACCCAGTAGTGATGATTATGATGAACGCCCAGAAGTCCGAGAAGAGGACACAACAAATCCAAAGGACACAACACTAAAGCAGTCGGCAAGGGGTAAGGTGTATTGGTGGAAAAGAGAATAGTCTGAACATCCATCTGTTGAGTTTGTGGAAATTGTTGAGAAAGACTCTGAAGAGAGGCTTGACTGGAAACCATACATGTATTTATGTATATATACATATTTACATATATGTACATATTTATGTATATATACATATATATTTACATACATATATGTAACATGGGAAACCTGACAGGGATGCAAGCAGTGGGCAGGCTACTTTACCCATGTGTACTGTCAGAAATGTAGAGTCAGAGAGTGCATCTTTGCCTGAACAAGGACAGAAACTGTTTTCAAGCCTATCAGCATGCAAAATAAAAAGGTTGTGAACTGCAAGATGAGTAAAAATAACTGAAATATTATGTTTTCCAGACTTCCACCCAGCCAGTTCCATAGGTGAATTGTTCATTACTCCATTATGGTAGCACTTTTAATGTTTGGAATTACAAATTTGTTGGATTTGTTTGTGTTTTATTGTATTTTTGTTTGTTCTGGAAAAAAATATATTTGACCATTGTGACCTGATGTATCAAATATGATACAAATTGAAACTCATATATGGAAAATGATATTTGAAAATGTTTTTGTTTGTTTGTTCAGAGGGATCAATAAAGGCTCAAAGTTCAAAGAATTGGAATTTTCTGACAATTATTTAATGTGTGGGCTTTACAGGGTTAAACAGCTCTGCCTTACATTTATTCAACCATAGGTGCTTTTATAGCTCAAAAATATTTAGAGAAACAGGCATTTGAACTGTGAGCGGGGTTGCCTCTCCACAGATGTGACCTGTAATGTTTCACAGTAATAGTGTTAAACCTTTCTATCTTCATGGAGACCAAACAATAACATGCCTCTCCACAGATCTGACCTGATGTGAATACTGTGAAAGATTCCACACAAAGCAGCAGCATTTGTATGGAGAAAAGCATTGGACAGACCCTCCACCAGAAAAGTTACACAATGCACCTTTAATTTCAGTCAGAAAGGATCCAGCCAAGTGTGTGCTCGGTTTAGGATATGGTTGTTTTTCTGGCATCAACTAACGTCACAGAGCATTAGAGGCAGACATAAATGCACAATTACAGATGCTTCAAAGAAAGATGTGTTTAAAATTGTATAAGGAAGGGAGTATTATATAAGAGACATTGTTATGCAAGCAGCCTAAAAAGAACGGGAGGTTTTCATCTGGGGCCTATCTCGTCTAACAAATATGGCAATGCATTTAGTTGTTTCTATTAAAACCAGAAAGTTTGTGTTATGGGTATTGTTTTGGAAATGTGCAATGAGATAGTTTTCTTCTCCTTTTGGTCACTGGAGGTCTGCTCTTGGTGTCAGAATCGTACCTTAATAAAACAATGTTGGGTTTGAGATTAGAGACATTTTGGCTATTGAACATTTCACAGTCTGAATATTGTCATAGATATTTTAAAAGATGTTTTACATGGATTTACAGAGGTGCAGTGGGTAGAGTCCTTGCCCCGGGATCAAACGGTCAGCGGTTCGATTCCTGCTCTTGACGTAAACATGGAGCGGCCAGATTCGTGCAGTTCCAGCTCTCTTCAGCTCCCTCAGGTAAATACTGTTGTTGTGTTTTTGGGCAAGACACTTAAAATACATATGACAGGTTAGACTACGCATTTTCCATTTATTTTATTATAGCATTATTTTATTTTACTGTTTTTTTATGAAGTTTATCATTTTACTTCCGTTGTATCTGTTGTAAATGTGTTCCATTGCAACAGTTGGGGAAAATATGGATGCCCAAAAAGTTTAATATAATGTCAGGTATCGCCAGCTCCTGCTAATAAATAGAGTTTGTAGCTATCGTTAGTTTTCAGCGACTCAATTATGGCAGTTTGATTATTACATATTCAGAAAAAACTTGTGTCTATTGTCAAATGATGTGAAAGAAAGTGTAAATGTCACTACAAAGTTTTTAAAAGACACTTTCTCCACACATAGGCAAGGCAAGTTTATTTGTATAGCACAATTCGTACACAAAGTAATTCAAAGTGCTTTACAGAATAAGAAATACATTACAATCACAATACAAACAAATCAAAACATAAATAATCATCATAAAATTTTAAAATAGAGATGGGACATTAAATCAGAGAGAATTGGAGAGAAGAGAAGAGTGCGGTATGGAAAATGAAAACCTTTCAGTCATATGCACAGCTAAACAGAACCGTTTTTAGCCTTGGATTTTTACATACACAACTTAACATATCAAAATGACGAAAAGACAATTCTCCCCGTTTACTGGGTTCGCTGTCGTTTTTGCTGTGGCGTAAATCCAACCGACGTTTTCCGCGCCAAACTAGCCCGAGTTAGTGTTTCCAAACCCCCATTTGTTCAGCCGTTCTATTGCACTTTCTCGAGGTGGAGGTCGGTTTTCCCCAAGTCCTGAGCGCAATAAAATGCAGCATATAGAGGTAATTCCATAACTTTGCACAATAGTTATTAAACTAAAAAAATAGACGCCAAGACCATTTTGTCAAATCAATGTTTAACCTGTCTGAAAAATCTGTTTCTTGTGCACAAGTTGTCCCTGCATTTTGGATGACATTTTCAGTGTTTTAGAACTGACATCTACTTCCTGTCTTTTTGTACTTTTCTTTTCAACAGATTTTTCCTCAAACTGCCACTTAACTGATGAAAACCACGATAAATATTAACCATATGTACTATCCCACCAAATCAGATCATAATTAGAAAAACATGAAAACCTCATACACATCCTAACCCGCCAATACTGCCCCCAGTGTCTGTATTGGCGTATGAATATGGTTGTGAATAGGTGAATGATTCAGTGATACCTTAAAAGTAGAAAAGTCCATTTACCACTTCATTATTTATTTACTGTACTTGTTTTTAAACCAGTAACATGCTCAATAACTGGTCTGAGTCTAGCTAGAAAAAATTCCAAAAAGAAAATCTCACCAAACCACCCTAATAAATGACTAAATAAAAGATTAAATTCTCAGTTTTTCCACTCAAATTTAGTCTAAAAGAAAAGTCTATTCCATTGTGTTGTTGCTGAATTGAAAGTAGCTGAATAAAGTTTGAGATTTCAGTTCTAATTTTTGTAAGCTCCGGCCCTGGTTTTTCTATTCCACCGTTATATTTTGTTGTCAATGTTGGCTGACTTGGAAATACAAGACGGCAAATTTTGGAGTTTTTCACAAATCTAAAATGTTGTAATTTTGTTAGAAATTTGCAAAGTTTGTTGATATTCAAGGCTGTGGTGTAGTCATAGCCCAGTAAATATCAGGTTTATTCATAATTCATCTTTAAAAATAAATATGTTCTGCTCAGATTTTAATATCCCAGTAAACTGTTACTCAACATTCAGGACACTGCTTTTTTTTCATAAATCTTGTTGCAGATCACCGATGACAAAATGTACAGTGAATTTCAATGCGGTTTCTATGTGAGAACAGTTATAGGTTTAAAAAAAAAAAAAAAAAAAAAAACTCTTTAAATTACAGTGTATCCTTGGGCAGTGTTCTCCAGTTTGACATTGAGTGAACTATTTGTCTGGATTTTGAGGTCCGGCTCGGCACTTCTGTTCAAACACATGAATTAATCTAGTCTAAAACTGTGTAGTAGGACAAGGCCAGAGGGTTAGTCAAATTTGAACATTTTAATTAAACTTCTGACTGCAGTAGCAAAAGTAAAAGAACTGTCTGGAAATGTTACGTAATGTTCCTCAACCTGCACTGCACATTTCTCTGACTTGGCCAAGATTTTAAAGCTTATATCAGGTTATTCATCTTGTTTTCAGATTTATTTTCTACTTAATTCAGCTTAATTGTAGTTTATTTTAAGAGAACTTGTCAAATCAAATTATTTTCACTACTTTTAAGTCATTTTCTGATGGATTTAAGTGTTTATATCTTAAATTTTGGCCAAGCTTTTTCAGTGCATGCTATGGTGGCCCATCCTTAATGTCTGGTCATTTTCTGTCTTTTTAACTATGGATGAGCTAGGGTGATTTTTTTTTTTTTTGCCTTTGCTACACCTGTCTGACGCTTTTGTCCACTTACTACTGGCAAGTGCGTTTTCTTATTATACCGTCTCCTCCTGCCAAAAACGTACAGTAACTCATTTAAATCCTCTTTCTTGCGGAAATGAGACATCCTTTTTTCCCTTTTTCATGGTTCACTTTCTTTTCAAATACGATTGGGCCTTCCCTGACTCACTTAATCCCTGATGGTTCAACAGCCCCTCCACCTCCGAGACCAGCTCCAATCCCAATTATGAAGAAATGTGAACAGGAGATAGGCAACTGTCACTCGTCCCATGGAAATTCAGTTTTAATTAATCTCTGGTAGGAACTGGCAACGCACATTTTGACACTCATCGCAGAGCCTCCTAGTCGATCCAATTTTCTGTTTCAATAGGCATTAAATTAGCAAGAACATTTTCACCTTCCTCACCCTGGCACGCATAACAAATGAAATACATTGGGGGACGTGGTACAATGGCGCGCTGTTACATGAGTGGAGCGGGTACAGGGAGGTGGTGTTCACGTGTTCACAGATGGCTCAGAGCGGTCGACATAACCCCAGCCGTGTCCACAGGTTTGTTCCTGAGTCATCGCAGAGCCAGTGTGAGTCAGGCCTCTGTGATATACGAGCTTTAAGTGTTATCAACTCCACTATTAACCACACACTGGAGAGGGGGACTGTAATATCCAAATGTTTCAGCACTAATCACCATGATACTAAATGTAGTATCCTTATTATGGGCTGCTATATCAATATATCGCCAAGAGTATTATGTGTTTTATGTTTTACTCAGTTGTTTTGTGAGTGTTAAAATTGTAATGTTTGTTCAGAGAAAGGAAACTTGTTCATGAAATACACTTGACTTCACTGTTTTAATGGTTACAACTGGTTTAACGTCCCTATTTACCCCGGACAGTCCCAGTTTTGAGCCCTGTGTCCCCCGTTCCAACAGATTTATCCGAAACCAGTGATTTGTCCCAGTTTTATGCATGAAATGTCTCAGATGTCCTTATTTTTGACCATTCTGATACCTACAAGAAAGGCATACATTGTCTAAGTAAAATATAGAAAAACTGGTTAAAATTGACCAAAACACAAAGAAAATGTGATTGTACTGACTCACATTAGTGCCAAGTGCAGAACAATTTTCCTTAATTACGGACTTGTTTCACAATTGTATTATTACCAACCAACCAACCAAACTAGGGATGTCTCAGTTTTTTATTTTAGAAAATCTGATCACCCTACTCTAATAGACTGTACAAAGAAGTGGACTAAGGCAGCGTGTCGTCACTCATAGCGTTCGGCTCTAGTCAAATGAAGCTCACGAGATTAGCAGTTTGGAGCCAAGTTCCATAGGAATAGGAATTTATTCATGGACAAAATATTGAAATAAAAACATCAGGACCATGTAGAGTGTTAATATGAACACTTTAAGAAGAAAATGACTGCGTTACAGCAAAAAGGGTGACAGTTTTTCCATGGAGCCAGAGTCGATGGAGCAAGAAATGCCCCCATCCTCAGTTCCTATTTGGAACACAGCGGCTAGTGAGTTCACTATGTCCATTTATATATGCAGTCTATGCTAATATGATAAAGACCATTTCAGCATATTTTATTACATTTTTTTTATTTGCTCAAACAATGCAGATAAATATTAGAAAAGAGCCTGTGGGAAACATGATGTACTGTACAGAATGTTTAACTAGTGCAAATTCCCAGCCCCAGTGCTTGGTTAATCTTTTGATTACATTACAATATGCAGTGTAAAACTTTATTAAAAACATAAGCATCTAATCCAAAAGAAACCCACATTCCTCATTAGTTATTACCACAGCAATAACTAGTTTTCCCGGGGTTCACATAAAACACACGGACAAGTACATTTTAAAGTACATAAAAGCCTTTAGTCCACATTATCAATTTTGTGTGTAAAATAATCATTTTACACACAAAGGTGAAAAGTGATCTTAAATGTCTCACAAGAAACTTCCAAGTGGCTAAAAAGTCATTGAAATCTTGAGGGTAATTTTAAGATTGCACCAAAATAAAATAAAAAATGAAGTTAGTATTTTGGTGACCTTTTCAGAACAGGAAACAACATGTATGTAAATCCACACTTAGATGAAAGGTTGAACTAATATATCCAGACATATTTTCGGGGACTTCTCCTGTTATAGGCATCTGCTGCTTTATTTTTATGTAAAAGGTTAGTCTGTGCCTAGCTCTGGTGCTTTAAAGGGTATGAGATGATTGTTGCAAGTTTTATTATCCATGCTTCTCAGCTAACACAAGTTTAAAGGTCCTGCATTACGCAAAATTGACTCTTGTGGGCTTTGAGTCAGGTTATAATGTTGTTACCTCATCAAAAACATACCTGGAGTTTTGTTTAGTTCCATTTGCATATGTTTTAGTAAACCTTTAATCTTATTTATCTTCTATTCCACTTTGTGATGCCCTATAGTGGTACTTTGCAAATGAACAGCTCCTTTTACTTTTAGTTCAGTAGATTTTGGCCATTCCAGGGCTGAAATTATCCAAATGATTCTGGTGAATATGTATAGTTTAAAAAAAAATACACTGGAGCAGGTGGAAGAGAGTGTTTTCAGTTTGAGAATGCAGTGTAAATAGGCATGATCTGCGTGTTAAACATGTGTGAATGAAGCAAAACAAAACTCCAGGTATGTTTTAGATAAGGGAACAACATTATAAAGTTAAAGATCAGAAGATACCGTAATATGAGACCTACAGCCAATTCAAATATGGACTCTGGTACTTTGAAACTGTCACTTTATCAAGCTGCGATCCCTATTATGATGATAAATTTGGAGATCCTGAAACTACAGGCATACATAACTTTCACTTCACAGGACTGTATGTTTTTATCTCACTATCTCATTGTGGTGGTCTGATCTTACATCACCTTGTGTTTTCTCGTGTCTACACCGGGTGCCTTCATTAGCGCCTTTCCCCTCCCTTTTAATCTGCCGTTCCTATTTTTCCAAATGCTCGTCTTTATTCAAAAGTTGCTCCGAATTAATTTTCAAGCCAGAAACTCTTCACACTGTACTCGTAAGTTTATTCAGCGTTGGAGCAGCATGTTAATTTGCATTGAGAGCTTGTTGAAAATTGCTTCCAAAACTTCAATTTCTCTACCTATCACTGCGAGAATAAGTGGATTTGAGTAGTTGTACATAACTCGGTGGAGGGATAAGTATTAGTTGTGGTTGTATTAAATTGTTCAGGATGCCTAGTGCTGACAGATGAGACACTTGAAGCTAGCGGAAGTCTCAGCACATCAGCGCTCCCCTCTCATCCTCCCACGCTGAGCCAAACCACGAGGAATAACTCTGTATAAGCAGCTCCCGATCTACATCATTAGCAGACATTTTTCGGGCAAATCAGTAGAGCCAAGTCCTCTCCTTCACTGGCTGTTTAGTGAACTCTGTGACTCACTGCTCTCGCACAAAGGTTATCACAGTGACAAGTCTGCAGCAGTAGGTGTCTATTGTTCTTATATATATTGTACATGTATTGTACAGTCAGAGCTCCCTGAATAAGCATAATTGTAAGCATGTCATGTCATACAGGTGCATTGTGGGTGTTTGTTGAGTTAAAGAAGGCATATTGTGCTTGTGTCTGCTATATAGTTATAATCTGTCACCCCCCATAATCATAATGTTGTACTTTGTGCACTTGAAATCATGATATTTATTTAAAATTGGTAAAAGAAACAAGTTTGCCGACTTCCACGTTAGAAAACTGAGGTGCCCCATGGGAGCTGTCGTCACAACAAAGAGCTGTGAAGTTGCGCCTCCTGTGGGTAGCTGCACATCACAGCAAATTTTTTTTCTTCATTTGTACCAAAATGACTATGCAACACTGCTGAATCCTGTGAAAATCTAATTGGAAAACAAAGTAAGTACAGAGCAGTGGGCGTATGCCAGTGGCTGTGTGATACCGTATCTTGAAAATAACTGATTAAAAGTTGCTCAAATATGCAAGAATCACTCAAAGTACAACTGTGAGAGGCTAAATGTGAAGGGGAAACACCTTTAAAATGGTTTAAAGCTCTGAAAAATCGATTTTGCATAATAGATCTGCTTTGTCATGTAATGTAATTTCTTCAGTTGTTAAGCTACTTATACATGGAATATGATACAGCAGCCTCAGCATTTGAGTGGGTTATTTTTAGCTTGTCAGTGCAGCCTTCAGCATGTTCATGGAGAATAGGAATTTAAGATACTCAAACTAGAACATTATCAGAGGTTGGTAGTGCTCAGTTACATTTACTGTTTAATTAAGAAATTCTACTTTTAGAGTATTTTTCTAGCAGCATACTTTTAGTTCTATTGAGGTTTTTTTTTTTTTCATTATCGGAACAGCACTCTTACTTGAGTAAAAATTGTGTTTTTTCTTCCCACTGTGAGTAAGACTATGCGTGACAATGTGAAAATTGATGTGAACAACAACTTTGAACATTTGTTTCTTCCGCTGCTCCTTCAGATATAATTTAGTTTCTAATTTTTTGTTTCTGTTCTTTAGAAATACCAGAATTAGTGCTTTAATTATATTTTGTCCTTCAGATTTTTCAAATTATAGTCTAAATCAAATGTTACATCCAGTCAGTTGCTCTTACTGGATTGATACTTTTTCCAAATATTTTTTCACTTTTGAGTTGCTTCCTGGACCACTACTTTGTACTTCTACTTGAGTAATATTCTTCTGGAGGAACTTGAGCACAATCTTTGGCTCCTCTACCGCCCCTGAGCACTACACCTTCTCAACTCTATAATAAACCCTATAATAAACTCTATCATAACTACCGTATAACCCGACGCGCTGTGCGTAATGTGCGTAATGGAGAGCGACGGCACTGTCCCTTTTCTCCCAGACCACATTTCATCCATTTTCTCAGAACCCTATAGCTTCTTCTTCCTTGTTCTGAAATTTCCTTATCGTAACAAGGTTTTATCTTTAACCTGTGTCGCTGTCACAAAGCAACTCTCCGCTGTGCTTTTTAATTGGCTGAGGAGGATGACTCGCGCTTCCACCGAGCCAGCTGTGTTTTTTTTTTTTCTTTAGCTTTTTTTATCACATCCCAGAGCGAGCCTGCTATTCCCCGCTAATTACCTCTCCAGCCTGCCTTTCCAAACGCTCCAACTGCATTTTCCCAGCCACCTTAACTCATTTGCCGTATACCTGCCAATAGCCTGCCTCCATTTCATACATCAGCGCGGGGAAAATCATTGAGGACGTGTGCGTGTGCGGGATGGAGTTGCAATACGTTAGGACAAGACTAATGACTGTTAAAAAGCAATCAAGCGCTGTAGTGGAGGTCTGGGCGGTAGATCTGGGAGTTTTATTGGCCGTGGCACCCTGAGCAGTTTTAAATGATCGCTATGTAAATTACCCCAGTGCTTAGGTATCGGCGGAATGGCAGATTTAAGGATGCTGGCGCGGGTGTTAAGTAGACAGTATCCCGATATTTGTGGAGGGTTTCGTTTCAGACATTAATTCACGCTATTCGTCACGGTGTCAGTGCGACCCAGGAGCTGGCGCTAAAGTTCAGGCGGAACAAATGAAGAGCTTTTTGTCACGTTGGACATGCGTAATCTGGATTTGTGCAAAACTAAGCGCAAACTTGGTTCACGGGCGTAATTTTAAGGTCGAATTCCCTGAGATATTTACAAAAGAGAAAAATGGCACCACGTTTTAACTACCATATGAAAAAGTATAGCCTAAAACTTTCATTTAGAACTGCACCTTAAAGGTGAACTGTGTAACTTTTCTGGAGGGGGTCTGTCTCCATGGAGATGTTAACGCTTTGGTTTAAAATGCCCATAGTGCTATTAAACGAATGTGTTTTGCATTTATTCAACTATAAGTGTTATTTATTGCTCAAAATATCTTTAACAAACATCCATTCTTACTTTGAATGGGGTCGCCTCTCCACAAAACTAACCCGTAACTTGGCTTGCAAGTCTCCATGGAGATTTGTAAATTTATGGCCATACTGTGGAACATTCTAGGCACATCTCCATGGAAACAAGCAACTAAAGGACTGCAACAGACAAGTCACACAGCACACTTTTACTCTAAAGTCTCTTAGACAATATTTTCTTATAGTAATAATTTATTACAGCTCATTAAATATCGGTCTACAATTCAGAATTAGTTAGATCAGTTGCTTAATTAAAATTAATTGTGGTGTAATGTGTCTCTAATGTGAGTTTTTGGTTCTTACAGGTTATTCTCTTAAGCTTTCACTGCCATCTGCTGTGGTTTTGAGGTATTACAGGTTTAGGTCTGAAGCCAGTGGACTGTTTATGCTTTTTTCCCACCACACTGCACTGAAAGATGTTTTAATATTTTAATATCTAATTTAATAAACCTGCGTCCACAGAGATTTTGACTAAATGTACTGAAGGATATTTTGATTACTAATACCAAGACAAAAAAATTGGCGAAATTTGAATTTTTAGGCAAAATTTCAGTTAGATCTAATTTACTCAAATACTAAATAAGTAATCCAGAGTTCCCTCTATATATCTTTAGTATATAATTGGTATTTTTCAGATTCTGGAAAGTGATACTCCCAGATGAGGAGTAAGGGACAGTTTTCCCTATTGATTACATTGCACTTTGCCATGAAATATCCAAAAGGTAAATCCAGAAATGTCTGACCTGATCATTTCTATTAGTGACAAGACCCAAGATTTCACTGTAGTACAACAAAAATCAGCATTTAACAATATGAATTTTGGCTGCCCCCATCTGTATTAAATATTATTGGTCTGTAACATGTTGTGATGCCATCTGAATCTGAGCAAAGAAATCTGAACCTGGCAGTTTTCATGTTTCTGTTTTGTATGTCCCAAAAATGGCCAATTTGGTTCATTTTTACACATAAAATTGCAATGAAAAAATGTTATGGTGAAAAACTTGTAATACATACTTGCATACATTTATATAAGTGAACTATAGGAGAAGCTTCAAAATGATATCTCTGGATTTCAGATTTTTTTCCTATTCACCTACAGTGTCTTGTGTTATAATTATAATTTCAGCAGTTAGTTTTTAGTTTAGTGTTGGGAGTCTGAATGAGCCCATGGGCTTGTACTGGTTCATTAGCTTATAACTACAAAATTATTATATTGCCTATCGTTTATAATCCCTTTTGCCATTTACAAAAATATGAGCATACAGTCTTTGTCTTATCTTGCTCTAAATTAACTTCTTGCCCTTAATTAACATCTTCTATTCAAATGCCAAATAGTTTTGTTTTGTTTTGTTTTTTTGGAAATACATGTTGTTTTGTATGTATGGAAATGAAAAATGAATAGATTTTAAACTGGTATTTCTTTTTATTTACTTATAATGTTATCTCCTCCAAATGAGTCAGAGCAGCAGCCACAAAAGTTCTTAGACACTTACTGTAAAAAAAAGTTTTTATAGATGTTGCTGAATTGGAAAACAAATAACACACTCTAACAGTTTAATGGCCTCTTTTCACAAGAGAGAGAGCGTCTAACTGAATGAATATTGAATAGAATCAGGGTATTTATTCTTTCACAAACAGAATCCAATCTTACTAAAGCCAGACAAAATATAGGGGCTACTAAAATACTGCATTGCACTAAGGTGGTGTAGCCCTCACTTGTCCAGGAGTGGTTCAGTATGGAAAATTTCAACATTAGTCACCCGGTTTTCCCATCAAGACGTTTCAGATTTGGGTGAGAGATCTGCAGTGCATACTTAAGATTAAGAATTGACAATCAGACAATACTAATATTTTCACTTAGCATCAGATATTTACTATGTTCATAAAAAAGTGATTAGAGGTCAACTAAAATATACATTATATATTTTTGTGTTTGTTTGTTTGTTATTCTTCTGTGTAGTTGTTTAATTAGGCTTATTTTAATTTAAAAGTTGAAAATAAATCAGTTCTAAATGTTGTCTACATTATTGCCTACTTATTTGTCGTAAAGGTTAAAGGTTAAAAGGTAAGAGCACCATTAAAATACACGATAAGCAGTATCAGCAGTAGTATCGATAAATTTGCCTATTATGTTCAAGACTAGATTGAAAACTCATTTCTTTTCCCTGGCATTTAATACTAGTTAGTCCGTTTATCTTGGTTTTTTTTTGTTTTTTTTATAGTCCTCACATTGTGTTGTACATGTATATGTTCTTCTCTCTTTGTTGTCCTTTATTTGAAGCACTTTGGTCAACTGAAGTTGTTTTTAAATGTGATATAGAAATAAACTTGAATTGAATTGAATTATATCCATTGCCACTGCCACTACTGCCAAAAGTCGCCTTTTAAACCTTCTGTGACAATGTACTTTACTTGTGCTGTGTGTGTTATGTTTTAGGTGACAGTATTACACTATATTTTCTTATCAGGAAATAGTTAATCCAAATGAACACAGATAGTCAGTGTAACAATACCAAACAAATGTGCTTTCTAGTTGCTTGGGAGTCATGGGGACAGGCTGTCATAAGAGCTACTTTCTAATGACGAGAACCCTAACTGTGCCATTTTTGTTTTTCTCTGTATCCAGAGGCAGAGGATTAGCGGAGTAAGCCCCAGTCACATCTCCTCACATGATGTTAGTCTGCCCCGCTCACACACACTCACACACACTCACACACACTCACACACACGCACCAACACACATGCACAACCGTGAGGGCTCCGTCTATGGCAGGAGTCGGCTGAGCGGTCACAGGACTAACTCTGATCTTTTTGGCACTTTAAAAACCACACCGGAGTTCATAGTAATGCACTGTGGAACCTGCTTTTGACCTCTGTGAAACATTTATTTTACATTAGTCAGTAGGCACACATCATTTGATTTGGTTTGGTTAATTCGTCCCACTTCAGTGCCCAGTGTTAAACGAGATGTAAAACACTTTGATAAGGTCTTAAAGTCAAGGATACTTCACCTGTATTGTGTGCTACTACAATAATACTAGTAGTGGTGGTAGGAGCTGGTGTAGTTGTAGTAGTAGTAGTAGTAATAGTTGTAGCAGCTGCAGTAGTTGTTGTTGTGGTAGTTGATGTAGTAGTTGTAATAGTTGCAGTAGTTGTAGCTGTTGTAGTAGTTGTAGCTGTTGTAGTAGTTGTAATAGTTGCAGTAGTTGTAGCTGTTGTAGTAGTTGTAGCTGTTGTAGTAGTTGTAGTAGTAGTGGTGGTTGATGTAGTAGTTGTAATAGTATCAGTGTAAAGTAATAGTAGTTGTAGCTGTTGTAGTAGTTTTAGTTGTAGCTATTGTAGTTGTAGTAGTAGTAGTTATGGCTAGTACTAGAATTAGGTAGAATTACAATTTAGAATAAAAAATGTACTTGATGTAGAGAATATGAGAATATTTTACAGTATTTTTGCCATTAATAAATAAACAAAGATTTATTTTGCAAAATACTGCTTATTTTAATTGGATTTTGAACTCTATCTCCCTGCACCTCCACACCACTCTTACTTTTGGTTGAATAATGGAAAGTGCAATTAC
The DNA here is from genome assembly GCA_030686955.1 of Odontamblyopus rebecca. Classification (NCBI taxonomy): domain Eukaryota; kingdom Metazoa; phylum Chordata; class Actinopteri; order Gobiiformes; family Gobiidae; genus Odontamblyopus; species Odontamblyopus rebecca. The sequence continues at coordinate 13,902,111 of CM060672.1, read as the reverse complement.
CCCTGAGCCAGAAGGTGGAAAGTGCATTACATCACATATATTGGATTCCTGTTTTCGTTGCATTTCAGTGTCATCCTAATAGCTTTTTATTAGCTCTAAATCACATTATATGGACAACCAAGGCTTAAGTGAGCTTTATGGGCTTTGGGGCGAAACATTGAATACATAAAAGCTTTTTAATCTGAAGACAATGGGACAGAATGCAGCTCTCCCCCTTTTGTAACTGACCCTAAAATGTCTACAGTGCATTTACAGCTCGATAGCTTTGAATTATTAATCCTCGCATTCAGTTATAAATCAAAGAAATATTCACATAGTCGCTAAGGTCACTGTAATGTATGAGGATATTTGTCTTTATAAATGTATTCACACACTCCAGACAATGACTTCTTATGGCTACATGGGAACTTTACTGCACAAGGAATGTATTTTTGAAGTATACATGAGAATGGGCTTAGTGCTTGGCTTTGGGTAATCCTCACAGTCACAGCCCAATTATGAACCGTTACATGCAGGCAGGCATTCTGATGGCCAATGTGAAGTGCATGTGATCACAGCAAGAATCTGGGCCTTACACACAGGGAAATTGGTCAAAGGCAAATGCAGTAGAAACAGATCTAACTAGCTATAAAGAGAGATACAGCTGAATTCATGCAAGATAGAAGACAGAGGGACACAATTTGCAGGACGAGACATGAGATTCGATCTGCAAGAAAGAGACAACATGGCATAATTTATGATAAATACATGAAATCCAGAAGTACATGTTATCAGGAGGTGTAACTCATAGCTCTGAACCTTTTTTATGTCTTATCGAAACACATGGAAAACAAATCTCACAAAATCCTTTTCCTCCTTTCATTTTGTGAGATCTTGTGGCATGATATATACTGTCTCATCCCTGCAAAATTGGTATGTTTAATGCAACACTATGGAACATCCAGAAAAGTTACATAGCGTCCCTTGTTAACACTTATTAACACTTTTATCACCTTCAATAAATGTGCTGAAAAGTAGCAGAAAACTCATAGACATGGTGATTTAGCTGCTACGTAACTCTGCACATTAGTTAGAATACGTCATGTTTTTGCTATTTTATTACTTTAAGTTATCATTTAAACTGTCAAATGTTATGTCCAGGACTTTATAAGAAAGTATATTTCCCACCAACATGTCCAGAGAAAATTATATAATGTGAAAAGTAAACCAGATGTCCAGATATTGCAGAGTTAAGCTAAAATCTATGCAATCTATACTCTTTAAAATAACACCCATGCCAGACAGGGGTCACTAGTGTTTAATCTGATTAGTTTTTTAGAGTATTGTCTATGATTTCATTTAACTCCAAAAGCAGACTTTCACTACCACTAGTTCACCACTGCCAATATGGAGTCCCAGTCAAATGTAGTGTGCAGGATCATGAAAGTTACAAGGCCCAGAAATAGTCCAAGATTAAAGTGCTGCATGCATGAATAGCCACACATTAATATATTATTCATGAAGCACTGTCTAGTAATTATGTATAGACTGATTATAGAATGGAGATCCAAACCACTCAGTTAAATTTTAATGTAAATCAAAACCTACTTGACAAACCAGGAAGACTTTTAGAAAGATGCAATTTTAACTTCCAGCGGGCTCTGTTTGCGGTATTAAGTCTGACAAAATCTTGGAAAAATGAGAAAATGGCCCAGTTTTCTTCATTTAAATGTCATTGCAGCGTTGGGTTATGTTTGGCTAATCAACCGTTACAACCATACCTCAGTTTATATCATTTCCCCACTGACGCACAACTCTGAGCACAATGGGTACATGCGATTAGAAGAGGTGAGGACAACAAATTCAAGATGATTCCAAGCAGCACATATGTATGCAGTCTTCATTTTACCGTTGATGACATTTACTTCAATAGGTTTTATCCAAGCCCAGTGTCAGTAGCTACACCAGAAGTTGTCATTGCATGTTTCCAAATGTCTTTCTGGTTTGTGACATAAGCATGAATAGAGGCTAAAGTCACTTATTTTTGTGAATTTTGACCTCTAGACACTGACCTCCTCAGGTTTTCTCAAAAATAACCCTGCATGACTTCCCTTTTAGACTGTCTTCAGGTTGTACAGCAGTGCGCTCACTAATCAAAGCTCAGCCACTGGTGTTGTGAGCTCTGGTGGAACTAATCAATGCCTTTGTTTCTTTCACCTGCACAACTGTAAACCCAGGATCTCCAACCTGAGGGAGAAAGTGAAAACTGAAATTAAAATCACCAGAAGCTTCTCAACAAAAGTGTTGAAACAATGTCTTCATTAGACACACGGTGGTGGCAAGACAAATTGGTTTGAAATTGTATTATTTCAGAATTGTTTTTGGACAAAAGCACTCACCCTGGGTTCTGTTTTGAATCAACATTTGTGCAGTCATTCGTATTTCAATAGTCTGCACAAAAGCAAATGTATCCTTTCATTTATCAGATGCTCTTCCTGGTGTAGTAACGCAGTCAAGAGTTTCCTGCTTATAGATGCCATTTTGAGGACTTTCAAAAGATACATTGAACGGTGGCAACTGTGCTAGTTTTACATCATTCTGAAACCCATGATGCTGCTACATGGACACAATGGAAGTGTGAGCTTGATGTGAGATGTAAATATCTGACTTTGTGCTGAATTTAGTTCAACAGAAACAACTGAATTGGTTGTTTTTACTCATTGTTTTTATTTAATTGTGTTTCATTGTATTTTAGTTTGCTCAAACTATGAACAATAAAATGACACCTGCAGGCTTTTCAGCAGGTCTCAAACAATAATAAAAGTGAATAAAAATTAAGTATTCAGTCTTATTCAAAAATGTTCTTAAGTATAGTACTTTACTACTTCTGCTTTGTTACGTTCCAACACTGACTTCCAAAAAATTGTTATGGTCTACCTTCTGTCAGTGCGGCCTTCAACTCACACCTCCGGGAGAGCTTCTCCCGGATCCCGGGGGAGGCTGGGGACATGGAGCCCGAGTGGACTTCGTTCTCGGCCTCTATTGTTGATGCGGCTGCTCGTAGCTGTGGCCGTAAGGTCTGTGGTGCCTGTCACGGCGGCAATCCCCGAACCCGGTGGTGGACACTGGAAGTAAGGGATGCCGACAAGCTAAAGAAGGAGTCCTATCGGGCCTTGCTGGCCCGGGGGACTCCTGAGGCAGCTGACAGGTACCGGCGGGCCAAGCGTGCTGCAGCCCGGGCGGTTGCAGAGGCAAAAACTCGGGTCTGGGAGGAGTTCGGAGAGGCCATGGAGGAGGACTATCGGATGGCCCCAAGGAAATTCTGGCAAACCGTCCGGCGTCTCAGGAGGGGGAAGCGGCCCTTCACCAATACTGTTTACAGTGCGGGGGGAGAGCTGCTGACCTCGACTGAGGATGTTGTTGGGCGGTGGAAGGAATACTTTGGGGATCTCCTCAATCCCACCGTCACGTCCTCCGAAGAGGAGGCCGAGGCTGGGGACCCAGAGGCGGACTCATCCATCTGGAACAGTACCTTTGGACTGGCAGACTGGGGTGGTGGTCCCTCTGTATAAAAAGGGGGACCGGAGGGTGTGTTCCAACTACAGGGGAATCACACTCCTCAGCCTCCCCGGTAAAGTCTATGCCAGGGTACTGGAGAGGAGAGTTCGGCCGACAGCCGAACCTCGGATTCAAGAGGAGCAGTGTGGTTTTCGGCCTGGACGTGGAACACTGGACCAGCTCTACCTGGACCTGGAGAAGGCATTCGACCGTGTCCCTCGTGGTGCCCTGTGGGGGGTGCTCCGGGAGTATGGGGTCCGGGGCCCTTTGCTAAGGGCTGTCCGGTCCCTGTATGACCGGAGCAGGAGCTGTGTTCGCATTGCCGGCAGTAAGTCAGACTTGTTCCCGGTGCATGTTGGAATCCGCCAGGGCTGCCCTTTGTCACCGGTTCTGTTCATTGTATTTATGGACAGAATTTCTAGGTACAGCCAGGGGCCGGAGGGGGTCCAGTTCGGGGACCACAGGATTTCATCTCTGCTTTTTGCGGACGATGTTGTCCTGTTGGCTCCATCGAGCCAGGACCTGCAGCGTGCACTGGGGCGGTTTGCAGCCGAGTGTGAAGCGGCTGGGATGAGAATCAGCTGTTCCAAATCCGAGGCCATGGTTCTCGACCGGAAAAAGGTGGATTGCCCTCTCCGGGTGGGTGGGGAGTCTCTGCCTCAAGTGGAGGAGTTCAAGTATCTCGGGGTCTTGTTCACGAGTGAGGGGAGGATGGAGCGTGAGATTGACAGGCAGATCGGTGCGGCGTCGGCAGAGATGCAGTCGCTGTATCGGACCGTTGTGGTGAAGAGGGAGCTGAGCCGAAAGGTGAAGCTCTCGATTTACCGGTCAATTTACGTTCCTACCCTCACCTATGGTCATGAGCTCTGGGTATTGACCAAAAGAACAAGATCGCGGATACAAGAGGCCGAAATTAGTTTCCTTCGCAGAGTGGCCGGGCGCTTAGAGATAGGGTGAGGAGCTTGGTCACACGGGAGGAGCTCGGAGTAGAGTCGCTACTCCTCCACGTTGAGAGGAGCCAGTTGAGGTGGCTCGGGCGTCTGGTTCAGATACCTCCTGGACGCCTCCCTCGGGAGGTGTTCTGGGCATGTCCCACCGGTAGGAGGCCCCGGGGAAGACCCAGGACACGCTGGAGAGACTATGTCTCTCGGCTGGCCTGGGAACGCCTCAGGGTCCGTCCGGAGGAGCTGGAGGAAGTGGCTGGGGAGAGGGAAGCTTGGGAGCCCCTGCTTAGACTGCTGCCCCTGCAACCCAGCCCCGGATAAGCGGAAGAAGATGGATGGATGGATGTTATGGTCTAAAGAATTTGATGCACATTTTTCATTCATGACAAATATAGATAGAAGTTGAGTCATCAGTGTCCTATTGTTTACCCCAGTGTGACTTGGGATTGTTGTACAATTCATTATTTTAACATTATGTTCTTGTTTGTTCACGTTTGTCATTTTTATGAGTTTGTGAAATTGTTTTTTTGCCTAATCATATACAATTTTTATCTAAAAGGGCCCATACACTCTGCTATTTTCTGATCTATTTTATAATGTTGTTTCCTCTTCAAAAATGTGCCTTGAGCTCTTTTGTTTCATTCACACATGTTTAACACAAAACCCTACATATTTAGGAGTTCTTCTCTCAAGCAGAAAACACACTGTTCCACCTTGTGATCTCACATGGTAATAAGGGCTCCACTGTGTTTTTAAACTCCTTTCTGGGACTGCTCATCTCTACTGAACAAAAGGTAAATGGTAGATATTAAATTGAAAACTACGACTTCACAGAAATCCATTTTATTTAATACATATATAGGGCCTTTAACTGTAACAACACAAAAACTGACAATAAAAATACTATAAAAGGTATGAATGGGCGATGAAAGGAAAGGTTAATCATTCTCATACCAGAGTCACACTATTGGCATGTGCATAAAAAGTGTATTGTCGATAAAGCAGTCTTTGTCAAAACGGCGTCAGAGCAGGAGAGTATCCAGTGGGCCTCACATGCTCTCACAGCCTGGAGGTTGGAGACTGGAGGTGGGGTGATGGTGGGATTTTGAGTCAAGTGACTTTTATGACGAACTTTTAAGAAGAAATCATATCTTTAAGTATAGTCGGTCAAATAATTCTCTTATAAATGCTTTTTGTGTATGTGTGCATTTAATACGGAACCAGAAGATAAAGAGAATTAAGATAGTTAAGTTGTGAACAACAGTTGTGAATGATGTAAAACAGGTTCATTGACTTCTTGTTTAAAATTGCAGAAGTGAGAATCTGGCCTATAGTAGTAATTCACCATAGCAATCAGTCTTTCTTTTATGCACGTTTTTAGTGTTATTATATATAAAGTAAATAGTAGTAGTATATAAGTAAATGTTTAAAGAAGTGGGCAGGTGATCAGGCTGCTCGCTTCTGAGCCTCTTCCTCAGTTGGAAATATGATGTGATGGGGTCACGCGGGACTGAGAATCCTGGGAGTCATGCGCTAATCCGCTATAAAACGCCCTGCTTGGGGGGATACAGCGCAAAACGAACTCCCTATTCTGTTTGGGATGCCTGTTAATTAAAAGATTGGTGAAGTTAATTGTGCGTCATTTTTCGCGTATTTGGAACATGTTGACTTTGTTTCTTTTGGGGAGCTCGTTGCTTCTGGTGAGCGCGCAGTTCCCCAGAGAATGCGTCACACCGGAGGGACTGAGGAGCGGTCAGTGCTGTCCCACACCACCAGGACTGGAGAATGACCCGTGTGGTGCCAGTGTAGGCCGGGGACAGTGCGTCTCTATAGCGGCTGATGCGCGACCACACGGCCCGCAGTATCCACACGATGGACGCGACGACCGAGAGAGATGGCCCGTGCGCTTTTTCAACAGGACGTGTCAGTGTAACGGAAACTTCAGCGGCTTCAGCTGCGGGAGATGCAGACATGGATTTACGGGGGTCAACTGTGACGAGCGGGTATCTGTTGGTGAGCAAAGATACGTTTGTGATGCAAATTTGTCGCGTTACCTGCGTTATCACGTGTGGCTAAGCCTGTTAGTTCGTTCGTGCGTAAAGATTGGATGAAAGTTTTTAAATAGGCATTTTCCACAAAAACAAAAATGAGACAAGTCATATAAAATGTTCACAAACATCCGACCCGACCGTTTTTATTTTATATTATTTATTTATTTTATAATAGACTTGCTTCTGCTATTTTTATAGGCTGCTGCTGAATTTGAACTTGTTTATTTATTTTGACATATGTCAAACTTACGGCTACATTACGCCTATTCTGCCTCATTGTTGTATAATCTTGTAATTCCCAGTAAGAAGAAACGTGATGCAGCTCAGTGCGGATGAGAAACGTGCGTTTGTTAGCGCTTTGGACCAGGCCAAACGCACAGTGCATCCGGACCTGGTTATTGCCACGCGGCGCTACGAGGAGGTTTTTGGGCCTGATGGAAACACCATGCAGTTTGAGAACATCACAATATACAACTACTTCGTGTGGACCCATTACTACTCAGTCAGCAAGACGTTTCTGGGCGCGGGACAGGCCAGTTTTGGAGGAGTGGACTTTTCCCACGAGGGACCTGGGTTTCTGACATGGCATAGGTTCCATCTTCTTCAGCTGGAGCAGGATATGCAGGTGACCGGCCTTTCCCCCGCTGTTGGGTTAAATGAAAATGTTATGGACCAATTGGTTTAGATGATGTAACTGGTTACGGCGTGTGCATAAGTTTAATTGACGCTTGAGACAGGCCCAACCACGACCCAAGTCTTACACCAATCATCAGTGTGCGTAACGCGTAGCGAGTAAAGAAACACAATTAGAAACGCCTTTTACGCACAGTGATTTAATATGAAGAGTTTTGTTAATCATTTAAAGCAATATAGCAGTTTAACTACAACCTTTCCTGCCAACTGCTAAAATATCATATACCATAAGTGCAAGTTGTAATGTTTTTTTCACGACTTTCTGACACCTCAAACTTTTGAATGTAACTTTTAAAATTTTCTTTGATTGAGTTGAAGTTCTAAGTTTTTTTTTTTTTTTTTTACTTTACAAAGACCGAGTCTGAAGAGCACCAGGGTGAAACATAATTGAAAACACTTTTGCAGCTTTCCAGTAGATTTCAACGTTTTATGAACAGTTATCTACGTGATTAATTACTTTCTTACCAATGTGTCCATAATGAATATTTCCTTATCACCAGGACATGCTGCAGGACCCCTCCTTTGCCCTGCCCTACTGGAACTTCGCCATCGGGGGCAGCACATGTGACATTTGCTCGGATGATCTGATGGGGGCCCGCAGCAGTTTTGACGCAAACGCTCTGAGCACAAACTCTGTGTTCTCTTCTTGGAGGGTGATTTGTGAGAGCGTGGAGGACTATGACACTCTGGGAACCATCTGCAACAGTAAGTCTATTGTTCTGACTCTTTCATTTTACATTTTTCATTTAGTATAATCACAAGATAAGAAACACAATTACACAGAACATTGTACTTTCTTAGAATGAAAGCGGGGGGGTCGTCTTTACAATGCTCTTGTCATAGATCAGCTCAACAATGCCCATTTTCCAATTACCAAACATAAAACCTGCATTCTGTATATCTGCTCAGCCACAAAAACATGGACTCTTACATCTCAAAGAATTTTGAATTATTCTGATTACCCCCAAAACACCTATGGATAATGTATCTAAACAGTAATCTGTGTAATAGCTGATTAATTTAGAGCAGAAACTTGACCAAAAAGTCCTTACAACACTGGTTCCCAAACTTTTCACAGGATATTTGGCTTTCCGAGTAAAACCAAATCTAAACCCAAACCATATCAGGCCTAAATTAAGGATGAACATCTAATAAGACTGAAGTGAAACTGAAGCATTCATATATCTGTCTCTAAATAAAACAAATAAGTCCCTATGTACCCACAAACACAGCTCGAGTAGTACATGTACCACAGTTTCAGATATCATCTCTTCAGATCCTTCTAGCGTGACTAATGTTAATGAATGTTACTTTTCTGCTCAGGCACAGAGTCGTCTCCAATCAGGAGGAACCCAGCAGGGAATGTGAACCGTCCCATGGTGCAGCGCCTCCCAGAGCCCCAGGATGTGGCAGCATGTCTCCAGGTCAATACTTTTGACACACCCCCGTACTACTCCACCTCTGATGAGAGCTTCAGGAACTCTATTGAAGGTACACTCACTTTTACTGCAAATAGCTCCTTCATCTCTCCATTTTAAAGGGCCCATATTACGGTATTTTCTGATCTATGTTATAATGTTGTTTCCTCATCAAAAAACCTATCTGGGGTTGTGTTTGGTTTCATTCTCACATGTTTAACACACAAATCCTGCATGTTTAGGCTGAGTACTTTTCACAAACCGAAAGCTCTTTGTTCCACCTTGTGATGTCGTGTGGTAATACAGGAAGTTCTCCAGTTTCTATTTAAACTCCATGCATTTGCTCTGGAATTTCCAATCTCTGCTGAACAAAAGGCAGAAAGTCACTGTTAACACAACTTTCACTATGTTTTTGAAGAGATCAATCAACATTTGCAACTGAAACCTTGCACTTTGAGTTTCAATAGCTTTGTCTACTGTTCCTAGTCCTTTTGCAGATGATTTTCTACTATTTCAAGTGGTAAATGCTGCAGGGTCAGAGTTTGAAGTGTGAATACCTGTTAGACCAATCACAGTGTTCTTATACCTCAAGACCCTGCCCCTTCTCTCCCCTCACGCTCTCCTTTAGTCCAGCCGACACCGTCCAGTTTAACAGCTCTTTTAAAAATGCCATTGTAGGTGTTTAGTGCCACTTTAAGCCCACATTTGCAAAAAATATTGCGATATCAGCAATTTTATGTATTGTGTTTTCACAGGCTACAGCGCCCCCCAAGGAAACTACGACCCTGTGGTAAGGAGCCTTCACAATCTGGCTCATCTATTTTTGAATGGGACCGGAGGGCAGACCCACCTCTCACCCAATGACCCCATCTTTGTCCTGCTGCACACCTTCACAGACGCCATCTTTGATGAGTGGCTGAGGAGACACAGTCCAGGTGTGTCTCTGATATAATATTACAAGGCTGTGGACACATGCATGCTCAAAATCTATTTATTACCAGATTTTGGAGTTAAAAGATTATTAAGAAAGTATTCTGATTTTTTCTGATCATGGGCCCTCCAACAAATTTTATGGTTTGCATGTCATTCAATATTCATAAAACTACAGAAAACAGATAATAATGATAGTCTTTTGGTGTAATGTTATTATAACCACTGTTTGTGTTTCTTACTAGATTCCGCTGTGTATCCAGCGGAAAATGCTCCCATTGGCCACAACAGAGGCTACAACATGGTGCCTTTCTGGCCTCCTGTGACCAACGCAGAGATGTTTGTCACTGCTCCTGAGAACCTGGGCTACAGTTATGAAGCTGAATGGCCAGGTAAATGCAAAAAATGACCTAAAACATAAACACAACAACAGTGGTCAATTATTTATTTTTTTATTTGTTCAGCTCAACCGTTTACCATGACTGAAATCATCACCATGACCATTGTCGCCGCTTTGGTGTTGGTTGCTGCCGTCTTCGCTCTCAGTACATGTGCTGTCCGTGCCAGGTCCAAGAGGGATGGGCACCAGCCTCTGCTTGGAGATCAGTACCAGAGATATGACGATGACAAAAGCCAGTCTGTTGTTTAGAGCTGTTATTTAATTCTCATGTTTGCCTCGCCTTAAAATAATGCATATTTTACTACAAACCTATAAAACATGTTGTAACACGTCACAATCCGTATTTATACTGTTGTAATATAGTTATATATCTTTTGATTTTCTAATGGAAAATAATGCAATTTGAAAGTAAAATTTGCAGTAAGTGGCCACCAGGTGGTGCTAATGTTACATTCTGGCCAGGCCTTTACACTGTGAGTGAATAGTGAATAGATTTGCAGGTCTATTTGAGATTTTATGTGTCACAAAGATTTGATTGGGTGAAATGCAGTATTAGGAAGTTGTTAGAAGTGGAAATCACTTTGTAAAAACAGTGTGACAGAGCCTTAACACCCTCTTGGGGGCGCACTAATCCAATCTTGGAAGCTGGCTAGAGGATCATGGAGACATACTGGGTACTCACTTCAGATTCTTGCCTAGTTTGAAAGTGTTTGAACAAATAGAAATGCATATACAATGTTTTGAACTGTATATTTGTTTGATGCTACTTTTTTGTGCTATCCTTTTTCCGTCTTGACTCGCTTGTACTTTTACAAGCTAGTTTAACGGCAGTATCGTCTTATTAAATGTTTTGCTATTAAATCGTGTCTCGTGTGAGGTGTGTATGGACGCAGTGCACAGGAGCGCCGTGCCGTGCCGTGCGGCTGCTTGTGCGTCAGGTGTCTGGTTTCGAGGGGACGTTGCCTGTGGGCGTGGCCTGGAGGGAGCGCGTGGTGTTAAACAGTAGAGCTACTGGTCAAAAGCTCCAGTGGGAGGTCTGGGATGAGGTAATGCGAAATGGTTAAGTGTTTTGACTCGCAGTTACGCATTGTTCTGTCAGATACTTGAATGAAAAGGTTAAGAACGCGCTGTTTCCTCTGGCTGAGCGATACTTCTGCTACTCACTTATCCTTGCAATCAACAAGTGTCCTGTCTTCTAACCTCCTTGGAACATCTACTAGACCTACTAGACCACAGTGTGTCAAGCCATGGACGAAGATAGCAACGTTTTGCCGGAGTTGAAGGATTTGGAGACAAAGTTGGGAAGAAAAGTGCCGGATAGCCTTGTGCGCTCTCTTGTTGGGGGAAAACACCACGAAAAGCACGAGAAGGCACAGCGTTCAGCCAAGTTCTGTGCCAAATCTGCGGACTTTAAACGCCTGGAAAGCAAGATGCTACTTTTAAAACAAGAAATGGTGAGTGATTTATTGCAGATTGGAATTTGACATGGTGAATAAGAATAAACAGTGCGCTTTTCATATGAGCGTAATTATAGATGCAATTGGGACGTTATTGCTGAATTAATTAACAAGTTGTAACACGTTGCTTAACCACACAGGAGATGTATCCCTTCTCTTTGCGTAAAAAGGCCCAGTACGCGTTTAGGAGAGTTGTTAAAAGCAGAAATAGTTTTGGTTGACATCTGCGTGAGCTATGAAACGGGCTAGAAGTAGGTGACAACCATTCACACCTGCTCTCGTAAAAGAAGAGAGAAGTTACCACCTCTTTTTATCCATCTTAACCACTAAGAGCATGCACCCTCTCTTTGTCATTCAAACTACCCTGTGAAATCCAATTGTCTCGTGTTAATTACCATCACGCGACTAATACGCATTGCGCCTTTTGGCACCAGGGTCTGAGGCATAGTATGACCTTAAGGTAAAGTGCTTATTTTTAGCTCTGGCGAAGTATTAAGATGACTGAGCAGATGGCAAATTTGACCGAGTTTCTCAAGCACCATTATCCCTTTTTTCTGGTCACTAAGTTCAAAGGTGGTTGGGCATTTCAAGTTACAACTCTTTGTATGTCTACAAACAGAATTAGTAGCAAAACAAACCATCATTCTGAATAATAAATGATGTATTAAAGTGGGGGGGTTTCATGTGTTTAGACCACATGAAACTGAGACTAAAGTGGGACTAAATCCTAAACTAACCTTGGAGTAGACCAAGACTAGATTAGGATCTACATCAGGACTACACTGGACTCAAGCCAGAATGACCAAAAGTGTGAACTGACCCTAAGTGAACATTTCCCCTGATCCAGAGCTTTGAATTAAATATATTTTAGTCTTCAAGACCTTTTAGGTTGCTTATTGTTTAGTTCACTAGTTACTGTTTAGTTATTTGCATCCCCATGACAGCAATTTCCATGCAACACTGTATCACATAAACAAACACCCATTATAATATTAATACTTATGCCTTTGTTTGAATTTTTAGTCCAGCAATACCAGGAAATAAAGATAAAGATTGTTGTTATTGACTGGAATGCAGGCTTAGATGTTGAAAATACATCATGGTGTGTATTGGTGAAATGGCCTGTCTGTAGCCATCATCTCCAAAGCACAATGACAAAGCTAATCCAAGAAAACTTTGCACCGTTTGTGTTTACTTAACCAAATTTAGTGTTCGTGACTCGTTGGTGCCATTTCAACACAATAAAATAACCAAATTACTATTTTTCTGCTATACATCCATCAGTTTCCATGTGTGTATAAAGCAGGGAGTCCAAAATAAACATATTATCAAGTAAGTAGTAGTCACAATAAATACTATATTGACTTATCGTTCAATACATAACAGATGGAACATCTTGGGGGTCACTATTTGTCACGGGTACTTTTCCTTTGAATTAGTGGGAAATTTGTGGTTAATTTTCTTTCCTAATATGAGATATAAGTGGAATTATGAACTTTTGCAACTCATTATAAACACAAACCTACTTAGATGTTGCATTCTATTTATTTATTGCAGTGCATATTTTTTAACAATCTGTGCATTTAGAATACTTTTTGGGGGATAATTCTGCTCACTGGTTTGGTTACAGTATTTATACAGTGTTTATCTCTATATTTACTTCAGCAACTTCAGCATTTGTTATCATGACAGGCCTATTATCGAGTCTAAAAAGAAAAGTCAGTTTAGCTAATGCAGCTGTCTGGCACAACACACAACACATTTTAATGCAATTTGACTAGGGCAGGTTCCGGCAGCTGTTCATTTGGTCATTTTTCACCCTGAGTAAGCATTTGTCAGCCTCTTGGACATCGAGGAATCCCTTTGATGGACTCCAAGCCAGTCATTTCCTCCTCCTAAATGCAACAGTTGTCATGGCAGTCGTGAGTCAATGCCCGTACTGTGTAGATAGTCCACAAATCATTCAAAATCCTGGACGCATGCTTCCTGACCGCTCTATTACTGGGATAATACAAGTTCCTGTTTCCTTTGTTCATGCTGGGAGAAGTAGTCCATTGTACGGTAGCCATGAGAAAAGAATGCTAACATTTGTTGAGCTGTCATTTGCATTTTCGGTTGCGCGTAGTTGCATATTTGAGCCTTGAATGAATGGATACTTTTACATAGTTATGACAGTACACAAATGTCCAGCAAAACTTTTGATTGTGATAAAAATATAGAAACGGTAAGAAGAAATGGTAATAGTAATGTTACACTTATGTACATACACTTACAGTATGAAGTTTATTAAGAATTATTGTAGTTACTGAGCCTGGACCATTTTTAAACATTTTTCATTATGAATTAAGTTTTTTCTTAAGGTTTAATAAGCAGCAGCAGTTATTGTAAAGTGGTTCCATAGGAATATTGATAGGACAAGTAGTATTAGAATTAATAGTAGTAGGGGTGTGCATTGCCTTGAGTCTGACAATACGATACATATCATAATATCCATGTCACAATTCGATATATATCCCAATACTAAAACAATGGATGATATATTGCAATTTATCAATAAATCAACTACACCATGAGAACCAAACTGTATGAAATTTAAGTTATTATCTTTTTTAAATCATGAAAACTGTGAATGTAACTAATGAATTGCAGTGAAAAATATGATTTTAAAAAATCAATTCAGATACATTTTCAATCAATTCGAGAATTGTGCAGTTAAGTATCACGATATATCACTGAATCGATTTTGTCTTACACCCCTAAATAGTAGTTAGTGTTGGAAAAGTATCAAATAACAAACACTAATCGAGAACACTAGTATCGAAATGACATACTCATTTGAGCAAGTATTGATATTAAAAAGTCACATTCAAAGGACAAAAATGAACTGAGCTGTATCAGAAAAAGAAAAAAAATTATAAGATCACACGGACAAGTAGACGCCCATGGACCACTGTGGTTATATAAAAGAAAGTACTACGATTTAATGTTGAAAATTACAGTAGTAGGAGTAGTAGCTGTACTGTGCTCGCTGTGGTACTAGTAGTAATATAGTATGAAGTCCAAAAATGTGCTGTTTTGTTTGATCATTTTCTACTAACCTTTTGTACATACTTAATCTGTACATACCTACCACTGTTTACAGAAAGTCAACTCTTTTCTACTCTGCATTCCAGGCAAACTTGAGAGCCATTGACGTGAAAGTGATGCAGCAGCTCATGACCATCAACGAGGGCATCGAGTCGATCCGCTGGATGATGGAGGATAAGGGGGGCACGGCCAGTCAAGACGGCAGCCTGTCTGGGAGCTTATACAGCCTCTCCGACAGCCAAGACGGTAGCTCATTCAGGGGGAGCATGAACAGTTTAAATGATGCAAACAGTGACGATTTGGACGGGCTCTCAGTGGGCTCATACCTGGACACTTTGGAGGATATCCCAGACGATCCTTCACCCACGGACCTCACCTCATACATGGAGAAAAGTGTGATCAATGGAGACGCGTTTAGCAAATCACCGCTAAAGCTCAGGGTGGAGGCGGATGAGTACTACTGTTTTGGATAGTGGATAATGAACACCCAAAATGGACGGTTTTAAGTGTGTTTTGTGTCACAGTTTTCAAGATTTTGTTGGATTTTGTTGGATATACAGTAGGGCTGTACAAAATTGGAAAAACAATACATATGCAAAACATATGCAGCTACTTTCTGCATATGTTTTTTGAACTGAAATGGGTAAAAGGATGTTTAGATCTCACAGTTTAAGAAGAGGTCACCAGACAAGTGCAATTCCTTCTGAATAATAGATGCATAATAAAAGTGGATTTTAAAGTTTAATATATACAAGCATTGCATGCATTTTACAACTCAAAATACACATTTTTAATGTTCATACTTCAAGAAGAAAAGGGATAATTTTCATAAAATCCTGAAAGGGCCTACATTACACTATTTTCTGATCTACCATATGTTATACGGTTGTTTCCTCATCAGAAACATACCTAGAGTTTTTTTATTCATACATTTTTAACACACAAACCCTTCATATTTAAGTGCTAGTTCTTCCCTCAAACAGAAGACACTTTGTTCCACCTTGTGATGTCATGTGGCAATACAGAAAGTGCTCCACTGTGTTTTTAAACTCCATACACCTTCACTAGAATCATTTGTATGGTATCAGCCCTGGAATTACCTGTATCTACTGAACTAACTGTAAAATAGCTGTAACTTGAAAACTACCACTTCTTGACATCATAAGGTGGAACGGATCATTTTGAGCTTTGGAGATGTAGACAGGTTTACCTGAATGAAAACAAAACACAACTGGGGATATTTTTGATAATATGGCTTAAAGCTCCCAAGAATCCATTTTGTGCAGTATAGGACATTTAAAAGTACTGTGCAGCCCTGCTTGAAACTACTATTTGTTTGAAAACACAGTCCTTACTACTACATGACTTATTATTGTTTCCTGTTACACCAGTAGAAAAATGTCTTAATGTTTTTTCATGCAAATAACAAAACCAAAATGGTACTTTTTAAGCATTGTATTTATTTTTGAAGTAACTGCCTGGACATTGTTGAGCGGCTTAGAAGCCTCAGCACATTGGAAAATACAGTCTGAACTTTACCAGAGAGGTTGAACCACAATGGGCCGATCTAAGGGAGTAGACTATCAACCATTCGGAAAAGTAGACATTTTCTGTGCTGAGTGATTTAAGGTTACACTGTTTGAAGTGGCCAAGTGGTGGTTTTTAGTGTTACAGCAAGTGCAATTTCCCATATGCCAAATTTTGCTACTGCGACCAGCTACTGTACAGTATGTTTGTCATTATTTTTATTGACTGAAGCTAAGCCGTCTTTAGCTGTAGTCTTAATTCAAGAGATTAGCTACACGTTGGCACGCACAGATGCTTGACTGAATTCATTTGATGGTCTTAAGGATAAATAATATAAAGCAGGTTGTTGACTGCGGATATGGACACGTATGCAAATGGGCGTATTAAAGCTAACACTACTGTCAATGCCTTTAAAACAATGACTTTTTCTATGATTGTATGACTGTTGTGTGAAATTTTGTGAAAATGAAAATAATATATGGAAATTGTATATCTTTTGTCATTTTTTTAAAGATATAATTTCACTGGCATCAATTTTACAGACTTAAAGGTGCACTATGTAACTTCTAAGGTGGGGGGTCTGCTCCTTGGAGATGATATTTGCCTAGAATGTTCAACAGTGAAGCAATTAACATATCTCCCTTGGATTTGTTCAATTACGCGTGTTTTATAGCTCAGAAATACCTTAAAAATATGAATTCTTACCAAATACAGGCTCACTTCTCCATAGATCTGAACCTGTTTCCCTTGTGATCATCAAGTTTATTTCCATACTGTGGAATAATCTGGGCAAAACAGGAATATCTCCATGGAAACAAGCAGGTGGCGGACCCTCCAAAAGTTACGCAGTGCACCTTTAAGCATTATTCCATCCATCATTGTTGCAAATCAGACTTGGTAGACACAAAATGTTAAAATTTTATGCTATATTTTCTTCAATTTAATTATTTAATGTTGATCCAAAGCAAATCATGTGGATTTTAAGATGATTCATTTAAAAATTCTAATTCATTTTTAGTGCAGTGGTAAATACTCATTTGTTCTAAACGGTATGAACACTTAGCTATGTTTTTGTTTTGGTTATCCACACCACAGTCACATACCACCATTCAGAAGGTCCGTACAGACAGATTCACTCCTGTTTATTTTGGCACAACAA